>CM037860.1:14923835-17686864 GCA_021292105.1 Anadara kagoshimensis | reverse complement strand
GACGTAATTTCCAAACGATAGCCAATTTTGGTTTTAGCTGTATATGTATTATAGCTGTAAAACCAAGAAATGTGTGTTATTTCAAAAAATACGCTACCAGTTCCACATCTGACATTGCCGACAGTTAGTACCCATCACTCCACAACTTTTGAACACATTGTTCATGATTTCAATGACGTAATTTCCAAACGATAGCCAATTTTGGTTTTAGCTGTTATATGTATTATAGCTGTAAAACCAAGAAATGTGTTATTCCAAAAAATACGCTACCGGTTCCACATCCGACATTGCCGACAGTTAGTACCCATCATTCCACAACTTTTGAACACATGTTCATGATTTCAATGACGTAATTTCATAACGATAGCCAATTTTGGTTTTAGCTGTTATATGTATTATAGCTGTAAAACCAAGAAATGTGTTATTTCAAAAAATACGCTACCGGTTCCACATCTGACATTGCCGCAGTTAGTATCCATCATTTCCACACTTTTTGAACACATTGTTCATGATTTCAATGACGTAATTTCCAAACGATAGCCAATTTGGTTTTAGCTGTTATATGTATTATAACTGTAAAACCAAGAATGTGTTATTCCAAAAATACGCTACCGGTTCCACATCTGACATTGCCGACAGTTAGTACCCATCATTCCACAACTTTTGAACACATTGTTCATGATTTCAATGACGTAATTTCCAAACGATAGCCAATTTTGGTTTTAGCTGTTATATGTATTATAGCTGTAAAACCAAGAAATGTGTTATTTCAAAAAATACGCTACCGGTTCCACATCTGACATTGCCGACAGTTAGTACCCATCACTCCACAACTTTTGAACACATTGTTCATGATTTCAATGACGTAATTTCAAAACGATAGCCAATTTTGGTTTTAGCTGTTATATGTATTATAGCTGTAAAACCAAGAAATGTGTTATTTCCAAAAATACGCTACCGGTTCCACATCCGACATTGCCGACAGTTAGTACCCATCATTCCACAACTTTTGAACACATTGTTCATGATTTCAATGACGTAATTTCAAAACGATAGCCAATTTTGGTTTTAGCTGTTATATGTATTATAGCTGTAAAACCAAGAAATGTGTTATTTCAAAAAATACGCTACCGGTTCCACATCTGACATTGCCGCCAGTTAGTATCCATCATTCCACAACTTTTGAACACATTGTTCATGATTTCAATGATGTAATTTCCAAACGATAGCCAATTTTGGTTTTAGCTGTTATATGTATTATAACTGTAAAACCAAGAAATGTGTTATTTCCAAAAAATACGCTACCGGTTCCACATCTGACATTGCCGACAGTTAGTACCCATCACTCCACAACTTTTGAACACATTGTTCATGATTTCAATGACGTAATTTCCAAACGATAGCCAATTTTGGTTTTAGCTGTTATATGTATTATAGCTGTAAAACCAAGAAATGTGTTATTTCAAAAATTACGCTACCGGTTCCACATCTGACATTGCGACAGTTAGTACCCATCATTCCACAACTTTTGAACACATTGTCATGATTTCAATGACGTAATTTCCAAACGATAGCCAATTTTGGTTTTAGCTGTTATATGTATTATAGCTGTAAAACCAAGAAATGTGTTATTTCAAAAAATACGCTACCGGTTCCACATCTGACATTGCCGACAGTTAGTACCCATCATTCCACAACTTTTGAACACATTGTTCATGATTTCAATGACGTAATTTCCAAACGATAGCCAATTTTGGTTTTAGCTGTTATATGTATTTAAACTGTAAAACCAAGAAATGTGTTATTTCCAAAAAATACGCTACCGGTTCCAACTGACATTGCCGACAGTTAGTACCATCATTCCACAACTTTTGAACACATTGTTCATGATTTCAATGACGTAATTTCAAACGATAGCCAATTTTGGTTTTAGCTGTTATATGTATTATAGCTGTAAAACCAAGAAATGTGTTATTCAAAAAATACGCTACCAGTTCCACATCTGACATTGCCGACAGTTAGTACCCATCACTCCACAACTTTGAACACATTGTTCATGATTCAATGACGTAATTTCCAAACGATAGCCAATTTGGTTTTAGCTGTTATATGTATTATAGCTGTAAAACCAAGAAATGTGTTATTTCCAAAATACGCTACCGGTTCCACATCCGACATTGCCGACAGTTAGTACCCATCATTCCACAACTTTGAACACATTGTTCATGATTTCAATGACGTAATTCATAACGATAGCCAATTTTGGTTTTAGCTGTTATATGTATTATAGCTGTAAAACCAAGAAATGTGTTATTTCAAAAAATACGCTACCGGTTCCACATCTGACATTGCCGCCAGTTAGTATCCATCATTCCACAACTTTTGAACACATTGTTCATGATTTCAATGACGTAATTTCCAAACGATAGCCAATTTTGGTTTTAGCTGTTATATGTATTATAACTGTAAAACCAAGAAATGTGTTATTTCCAAAAATACGCTACCGGTTCCACATCTGACATTGCCGACAGTTAGTACCCATCATTCCACAACTTTTGAACACATTGTTCATGATTTCAATGACGTAATTTCCAAACGATAGCCAATTTTGGTTTTAGCTGTTATATGTATTATAGCTGTAAAACCAAGAAATGTGTTATTTCAAAAATACGCTACCGGTCCACATCTGACATTTGCCGACAGTTTAGTACCCATCATTCCACAACTTTTGAACACATTGTTCATGATTTCAATAACGTAATTTCAAAACGATAGCCATTTTGGTTTTAGCTGTTATATGTATTATAACTGTAAAACCAAGAAATGTGTTATTTCAAAAAATACGCTACCGGTTCCACATCTGACATTGCCGACAGTTAGTACCCATCATTCCACAACTTTTGAACACATTGTTCATGATTTCAATGACGTAATTTCCAAACGATAGCCAATTTTGGTTTTAGCTGTTATATGTATTATAGCTGTAAAACCAAGAAATGTGTTATTCAAAAAATACGCTACCGGTTCCACATCTGACATTTCCGACAGTTAGTACCCATCATTCCACAACTTTTGAACACATTGTTCATGATTTCAATAACGTAATTTCAAAATGATAGCCAATTTTGGTTTCAGCTGTTATATGTATTATAGCTGTAAAACCAAGAAATGTGTTATTTCAAAAAATACGCTACCGGTTCCACATCTGACATTGCCAACAGTTAGTACCCATCATTCCACAACTTTTGAACACATTGTTCATGATTTCAATGACGTAATTTCCAAACAATAGCCAATTTTGGTTTTAGCTGTTATATGTATTATAGCTGTAAAACCAAAAAATGTGTTATTTCCAAAAATACGCTACCGGTTCCACATCTGACATAGCCTACAGTTAGTACCCATCATTCCACATCTTTTGAACACATTGTTCATGATTCCAATGACGTAATTTCAAAACGATAGCCAATTTTGGTCAAAGGCCACTTGAGCTTATGGCATGGCGAGGCGTGCGTGCGTCCGTGCCTGTGTGCATCAGTAAACTTTTATCTTCTCCTCCGAAACTACTGGGCCAACTGAAACCAAATTTGCCATGGAAGGTCCTTGACAGAGTCTGACTATAGTTTTTTCAAATCATGGCGATCGAATGTCCAAGATGGCCGCTGTTACTAAAAATAGACAAAACCTAAAAAAATCTTCTTCTCTTCAACCACTCATTGGAGGCAAAAGCTGATGTAATATTTGGATTCTACATATTCTTAACCTTTAAGTTTGTTCATTTCATGAAATTTGGTTTAAAAATAGGTTATGCGTTTTTGAATTTAATTTTGCAAAAATCGTAAAATATTTTTAAATTGTTATAACTTGACTATATGACCAATTAATGACATGGGGTTTTCAGTTTTGACATATTCAAAATGGTGTCAAGGTCAATTATGAAGGTCATGACCTAATTTTTTACCTTTCTTATTTATTATCTCAAAAACTATAAACTTTTTATATAAGCATGTATATTAGAATATTGTTGGTATTGATGTAACGATTATTTTGATATCAGGGCTTTGGAAATTTCGGCCCGGCCTGTCGGACATTTTGTACAAGCAAAAAAAAAAAAAAAAAAGTCGTCGGCACACAGGGCTGTCTATGCGTGCATGTTGTGGGTTATTTTTTTGCCAATATTAATCCATGTGCGTTGTTACACCACAATGTTTATTGTGTGTGTATTAGGTGAGATCTAAGACTAAGACGTTGATAAGCTTCCTCGATATGCAGTTATTATCAGTATTCGTTACTGTCCACGATGCTTAATATTGCACGTCCGCCATATTGTTTACTAACAATCGGAAATTTTCGTATTCCGAAGATACACGAATTGTAATTAGAATTCTCGCGAGAGGTTCTGCATAGGAATTCAGGTATCGCAAATCATGATATAACGGGAACTGCTGACGAGGTTCCAATAATATTTATGTGAATGAAAGATATTAATGCCTAAACTTTTATTAAAATAAAATTTAATCGCGTTTCTGTATTTATTAACAAAGAAACAGTTTTGAAGCGCGTAGTAGGTAATTTTCAACACCCCACGTAGAACCTCTTTGATAGTACTGGTTCCCTCCCTTTGATTGTTCCCGATGAATCTCCCACCTCGTCACCCTTGACCGACACTCGTTATAGCTTCCGTAATCAACACAGTTACAACCATGCACTTATTATTAAACAAACACACGTTTAAAGAAAGTTATAATGATTCGGACTGGAAAACAAAAGAAAAAGAAACGCGGCACGCGACTACTTTAAGTCCACAGGTATTTACTGATTAATAAACTATCACCTGATCTTAATACTGTTGTAGTTAACAGGTAAACACGTGGTAAGGACAATACACTTAATGAAGTCAGGTAGAATTTAAAAGACCGAGAGACAGACTAGCGGTAGTTTACTTTCGTCGGTCCGAAAACTAATTTGTCCGTTTAATATTTCTGTTGTAAAATTGAAAATGTCCGAAAACAAAAAATATCTAACTGGCGATTTTTTTACGTCGGTCAAAATAATTTTTTGTCGGACATGTCCGGCAAATATGACCGTTTACGGACCTCTGTTTGATATATAGATTAAGGTCATGGGTTTAAAGGTCAAAGTCACGGATGCGAAAGAATACTGAAATGGTTCATTATCTTGAAAACTATGATATTTTTGTATAAGCATTATATGAGAAAATTGTAGGTATTGATACAGCAATCATTTTGATGTATAGAAAAGGGTCATGGGTCCAAAGGTCAAGGTCACAGTAGCAAAACAATACCAAAAAGATTAATTATCTCGAAAACTATAAACTTTTTGTATAGGCATGTATATTGGAATGTTGTAGGTATTGATGTAACGATCATTTTGATATATAGATTAAGGTCATTGGTTCAGAGGTCAAGGTCACAGATCGAAAAGAAAACTGAAATGAAATGGTTCATTATCTTAAAAACTAATAACTTTTTGTATAAGCATGTATATTAGAATGTTGAAGGTATTGAAACAAGGATCATTTTGATGTATAGAAAAGGGTCATGGGTGCAAAGGTCAAGGTCACAGTAGCAAAACAATACCAAATTGGTTAATTATCTCGAAAACTATAAACTTTTTGTATAGGCATGTATATTGGAATGTTGTTGGTATTGATGTAACGATCATTTTGATATAGATGAAGGTCATTGGTTCAAAGGTCAAGGTCACAGATGGAAAAGAAAACTGAAATGGTTCGTTATCCTGAAAAAATATTAACTTTTTGTATAAGCATGTATATTAGAATGTTGTAGGTATTGATACAATGATCATTTTGATGTATAGAAAAAGGTCAAGGTCACAGCAGCAAAATAATACCAAAATCGTTAATTATCTTGAAAACTATCAACTTTTTGTATAGGCATGTATATTGGAATATTATTTGTATTGATGTAACGATCATTTTGATATATAGATTAAGGTCATTGGTTCAAAGATCGAGGTCACAGATGCGAAGAAAAACTTAAATGGTTTATTATCTTGAAAACTGTTAACTTCTTGTATAAGCATGTATATTAGATTGTTGTAGGTATTGATACAATGATCATTTTGATGTATAGAAAAAGGTCATGGGTTCAAAGGTCAAGGTTTCAAAACAATACCAAAAATGTTAATTATCTCGAAAACTATAAACTTTTTGTATAGGCATGTATATTAGAATATTGTTGGCATTGATGCAGTGATCATTTTAATATAGATTATGGTCATTGGTTCGAAAGTCAAGGTCACAGATGCGAGTTGCAAGTTTCATAAATATCTAAATATCCACATCAGAGTTATTGCTCCTTAAATGTAGTATATATTGTGTTCTTTGTGCTGTTTATGGCCCAGGTGAGCGGTACAGGCCCTATTGGGCCTCTTGTTTCTGCTGTAACCATGACACATTTTTTGTTATGTTTGTCTTTTTTGTTGAGATATATTTCTTTCAGACCAGATAGAAAAATTCCATAAAAAGAGTGGTGGAAGATATCTCCATCTTTTTGTACCACTATCACTTATGCAAGATCCTCCATATATTTATTATCTTTGCATAGCTGGCTTGGTCAATAAAAAAAATTCTTAACACTGAGAGCTTTCTATATGTGGGTTTAATTTTGTTGATCCAACATAATATAACATACCAATTTAGGAACTGAAAATACAGAATTTAACACTCATTGTCAAGTGTTGTTCCAACAATGAACATAACCACAATTAGACGTTGCGTTCAGATTTTACAGTTAACTGTCATTTACTAACTATTACTTTAAGTTGTGATAAAGCTAAGAAGTTCACAAAATATTAAAAGAGGGACAAACAAATTAAGTCCAATATTATCAAGACCTGTGCAAACATGACTAACTAGTAATTGATTACTAAATGACTGATTACTGACCAACAGGCTAGGTAGTTTGAACAAGAAGAATACATGCAACATGTGCAATCAAAACTATGGGACAAGATGGATAACTCTTAACTGACTAAACATAAAATGATTGATAGCGTATTACACTGCACTAATTAAATGAGAAATAACAATAGAAAATTATATTAATTGTTCTATACCTTGTGCCTCCTAACTAAGCGCTAAAGCATATGATAGAATTGAATAAATTTGACGTTTGCCATGCTTTTTGTCGTTCTACTTTCCTTTTGTTTGCTGGGTGCAAGCGAGATGTGCGCATGCTCGTACAACTTTTAGAGTACACAAGTACTCACAGTACAGACAATTAAATTACATTTACACTTTGTTTTTGGTTTACAGATTGGTATATCCAGTTTATTTTTTAAAAGATTTAAACAACGGTCCACAGAAAAAAAAGCTGTTTATTTATGATATAGCCTGTGTGTTGCATAAACACCTTTTATAGAGTAGATATACATTTATTACGGTAATAATATAGTTTTACAAATGTCAAAAGTTGACTGTTGTCAGTACCAATTCCTGTCAAGTGTTATCTGTTTGGATCAAAGTACAGTAAATAAAATAATCCTACTTGTTTATAATGTTTAGTTATTACATTGCCACAAAAATACATACAAAATATATAAATAAATACATGTAACATAATTTATTGAACAATATTTATAATTGGAATTGACTTGCTTTAGATTAACCTATTTGCTTTCGCTGGCATTCAAAACACTCATGAATATGATGAGGGATTATATAATGTTTAACCATTTCATTATGTCACAGAATATAATCTTAATATGTCATGCATTGTTGGATTGGTAAGCATTTAAACACAAGCCAACATTTCTATTCTTGTTTTAAAGAAGGATGTTCCATCAATTTGTCAGAATCTTGGATGCTATGAATAAGTTAAACAATTAAATTTTAAATTTTTGTCACCCTAACAATATACATGTATAATATAGGAAACAAAGTTCTATTTTGGTGTATCCATTTGATACTATAAATGAGAGTAATAATAACGTAGGGAACACACAAAACTGTAGTGTCAGAAACTGACAGATATAAATGGGACTCTCAAATCCTGCAAAATTGCCCTGGGAATCCTGATGACTACCAAAGAAAGAATGCAAGGGAAAACCCTGTGTTGCCAAAATTCCATAGGTCTAAATACTGAACACCAAGATTACTGGAAGCTACGGGATGGTAGGCTGTAGCTATATTTCATTTACCGAAAGGTATTTTGAATACATAGTAGCTGAAAATAATCATTTTATACATACAGTATTCTATATTCATGGATGGTTTTGTGCCAAAAGATAAGACTTTTAAATTATCTAACACACAATAGTTCTTGACCATTTACATGTATACAAAAAACATGATTCTAGGTCTATATTTCTACCTAAAAATTGTGTCTAAAAGTAATATTCCTCTGTTCACAAATATTCCAGTGTTGTAGATAACATGTGCAGTTACCATATTAATCTACTACATGCGTTATGAAACTTTGAATAGTCATCAGTAATTAAAAAGGTTATACAGCATCTTTCCAGTAAGCCATGTGCTAGAGAAGAGAGCCATGTTACAACGCATTTGGTAACAAAAACGCATTTGGTAACAAAAATTTAAACAACTTCTAGAAATAAAATACACGGCATCTGAGTGTCATTCGGAGTTGTAGATATGAAAAATAGTAGATATCTGATGAGATATCACCAAAAACAAAGAGATATCCAACTTTTCCCGAAAACGCATTTGGTAACAAAAGTATGTTCGACCTGAAACGCATTTGGTAACAAAATTTAAACAACTTCTAGAAATAAAATACACGGCATCTGAGTGTCATTCGGAGTTGTAGATATGAAAAATAGTAGATATCTGATGAGATATCACCAAAATTTAACAGATATCCAACTTTTCCCGAAAACGCATTTGGTAACAAAAGTATGTTCGACCTGAAACGCATTTGGTAACAAAAATTTAAACAACTTCTAGAAATAAAATACACGGCATCTGAGTGTCATTCGGAGTTGTAGATATGAAAATAGTAGATATCTGATGAGATATCACCAAAATTTAACAGATATCCAACTTTTCCCGAAAACGCATTTGGTAACAAAAGTATGTTGAACGTGAAACGCATTTGGTAACAAAAATTTAAACAACTTCTAGAAATAAAATACACGGCATCAAGTGTCATTCGGAGTTGTAATATCAAAATAGTAGATATCTGATGAGATATCACCAAAAAACAGATATCCAACTTTTCCCGAAAACGCATTTGGTAACAAAAGTATGTTCGACCTGAAACGCATTTGGTAACAAAAATTTAAACAACTTCTAGAAATAAAATACACAGTATCTGAGTGTCATTCGGAGTTGTAGATATGAAAAATAGTAGATATCTGATGAATATCACCAAAATTTAACAGATATCCAACTTTCCCGAAAACGCATTTGGTAACAAAGTATGTGAACGTGAAACGCATTTGGTAACAAAAATTTAAACAACTTATAGAAATAAAATACACAGTATCTGAGTGTCAGTCGAGTTAAAGATATGAGATTATAGTAGATATTTGATGAGATATCATCAAAAACAAAGAGATATCAAACTTTCCCGACTTTAACTTTTAATCCTGACTCCATTATAGGAAACATCAAATTGAAATAAAAAAAGCATGTCAAAATTTTTAGATATAGACAAGACAGAGCAATTAAAGGCTTAAATGCAAAGTAGGTCATGACATTGACCTTTGATCTAGGTATATCTTCTTGCAAGCCTAGGCTTATGAAGGCCCCAATAAGTCTTATGACGTCAGGACAGTATGTTGATAAAGTTTGATGTCTCTGTGATCAGGATTGCCCTGAATATTTTTGACGTCTCATAGTTCCATGTTCACACACAATTTTGATTACAAGTGGCGGGTGTAGCTAGCTAAAACAGAAGGTGCTTACCCTTCCGAAGCACCCGACCTCACCTCCCTGGTGGAAAGTTCACGTGTCTAACCTGACTTGTCAGTTCCAAAGTTTTTACTTTGCTTCTGGATTGTTATTTGGACATGGAATGAGTATGTTTGTTTTTGATTCTTTAAATGTTTCCCAATTATAAGCTAAAATGGAAACAAAAGCACACATACCAAGCAAAGCCATTACTTGACCAGTTTTGAAGACATAGCAATTTTCAGCTATTCACATCTTACTTCGACCCATTTTGAAGGCCATTTCAAAAGAAAGTAAAAATTGAAACCTGATGTAAACTGTCATAATTAGAAGCCATTTACGAAATTCACACAAAGACGTGGTACCCATTTTTCTACCGAATATTCCAAAGGGTAAAACCTTCAGAGGTTAATGCAATCATATTTTTTCCATTATCGTTACGGAGAGAAAATGATTTTGCTTCTTAGATCGCCTTGTCTTAGTTATGGTAACCGTAGCAACACCACGATAAATCTGAACTACACCAGCCTATATATACTTCAGAACAAATATCATTGATATCTGTTCAGTTGTTTCAGAAGAGAAGTCAAATTGGGTGTCAAAGATGTTATTCGATTAAATGATTAACGAAAACTTATTGAGTCATTTGTACATTTCATTTGTATGTTGCAAAAGAACGCGCTTTTGTGTTATTTCCTTGTTGTACTGCCAAAACATTCTCTGAATCGAAGGAATTTGGAAACCTTTTTAACATTCTACATTTTTAGCTCACCTGAGCTGAAAGCTCAGATGAGCTATTGCAATGGTTCACCGTCCGTCGTCTGTCGTGCGTTAACTTTGTACATTTTAATCATCTCCTCTAAAACTACTAAGCCAAATTTGATGAAACTTAGTGATTATGATGCCTAGGTTAAGGTCTTTCAGATTTGCACAAATAAAAGGATTGTGTCCCCTTGGGGCCCTATAAAGTGGGAAATTGTAAAATCTTTAAAAATCATCTCCTCTGAACTTACAAGAGATATAGCATAGATATTTCATGTGAAACATACTTAGGGCACCTAGTTTCAGATTTGCACAAATCATAATTGTTGAGGCCAAAATGGGGAAATGGCAAGGTACTTAAGGGGAAAATCACTAAAATCAATGTATTGGTCAATATATCTTATCTATAAACTTTTTGTATAGGCATGTATATTGGAATATTGTAGGTATTGGCCTAACGGTCATTTTGATATATGAATAAAGGTCATAGGTTCAAAGGTCAAGGTCATAGATGCAAACGAATATTTAAATGGTCAATTATCTCAAAAACTATAAACTTTTTGTATAGGCATGTATATTGGAATATTGTAGGTATTGGCCTAACGATCATTTTGATATATGAATAAAGGTCATAGGTTCAAAGGTCAAGGTCATAGATGCAAACGAATATTTAAATGGTCAATTATCTTAAAAACTATAAACTTTTTGTATAGGCATGTATATTGGAATATTGTAGGTATTGGCCTAACGATCATTTTGATATATGAATGAAGGTCATAGGTTCAAAGGTCAAGGTCAGAGACACGAACAATACTTAAATGGTTAATTATCTAAAATTATAAACTTTTTGTATAGGCATGTATCTTAGAATATTGTAGGTATGTTTAAGCTGTTTATAAATAACATATTGTAGCTAGACTTTAGATATGTTATATATAGCATACTTATATAATAATTATTATAATTAATTTGCAAAAATACTTGCATATTATTTGCCCTTACTGCTGAAAATTTTGATATTCTCTTTTATTAATGTCATTGACCATTGAACCTCTGCATAAGATATGTACTCTGCATCAGGTGATCGTTAAGGCCCATGGGTCTCTTGTTGGTTTCTTTTAATGCTGTTCTGTGTCCAGTTCTTTTTCTATGTATATCGAGTAGGCAGTTATTTACGAGCTGGAATTAGTTGCCATATACATTGTATTTTCCCAATATTATTGGAAAAGCTAACTAACAGCTTTAGAAAATGATTCCAGAAAATGTTTTTTTCTGTAAGACTACAAAAAAAAGTCGCAGTGATATTTTGCAGATCAAGTTTAAGAAAAAGTGATGTCAATTTTGTTTAAGTACGGTCCTGGTTGACGGGCTATTGACATCACAGTCATTTTTTAAGCTTATATTCAGATAAAGCTGAATAAAATGTTTAATCATTGTCCGTTAAAACTTTTGTTCAATCATACCTAATGCAGACTGGAATTAAACAATTTAACCAGTTTCCTGTTTCCTGTCTGGCAGGTTTTTTTTTTAATAACATATATACAAAATATACACGACACACCCACCTACCACCTACCAGATGAGCAGGACGTTACTAGTGTTATAATCACTTTTGTTAGGGGGTTATATAAATTTTCTGAATTTATCTATAGACATAATAACAGGCACATAGCCGGTTGTAATTTTGAACAAATCATAAGTGGTATGGAAACATTGGAATGACTGTAACTTGTATATCACAGTATTATTTGTATGAACTTTTCTTGTATATGTAATTACCCCCGAAAAGAGTAAAAGTGTGTACAACTTAATGCTTAAGTACTTTCGACAGCTTACAAGAGTAAAATTATTTACTAATAACAAAATTATTTTCTAATTTTTGCTTATTTTTTAAATAAAGTCTGAAGGTTATCAATCTTCAGTAACATTAGTTAGTATAACTGCAGGCATGGGGCGAATTACATTGCAATGTAATGCATTACATTACAATTACTCTGACAAAAGTAGCTTTATATTACAATTACAATTACATGTATTTTGGAAAGTAATGCATTACATTACAATTACTTTACCAAAGTAATGCATTATATTACACATTACATCTCATAAAGAATCCAAACATATAAATACGATATGTTTCGGATTCAGAATTTGAAATTGAAATTTTGGGTTCTTTTTCTATAAAGTTCTTATGTTTTGATTTTCAATTGTTGAAAACAGGAGTATATATAGTCAATAAGTGTATGTATAGATTCTTTTCGCTTTGGGTCATTCAACTGATATTTCTGCTGTTTACCAGTAGGTTTTACAAAATTTGTCAAAGTTGATTGTTCATCTATGTCAGGCTTTTTATTATCTAAATATACATTTCTGTTTTACTCTAAAAATTAAGAAGAAAAAACAGAAATGTTGTAAGGAATTTTTTCATATTATATGTTTTTATTTTTTTATTTATTTCATTCACTGAATGTTTCTTAATTACCATTAAATCAAAACAGTAACAGGAGTTGATAGGTATACAAACTAATTAGTGGTATTGTCAGGTGTAAATTATAAACCATACTTAACAAATAATTTCTTTAATCATTAAAGATAGGTTACTTTAATAGCATATAAAAAGGATTAAAAAAACAATCTCTGGTAAAAATAAAATTGTTTTCATCACAGGTTATAAGTTAAAGCAAAATTACAAATTATTGTAGTTACTGAAACTTATATTTAGATATTTTGCAAATTTTGATGTGATCTTTAGACTTCCCAATAGTACTAAAAACAGCATTTGCATTTTGCTTTAAAATGTATTTTTATCCTTTACATTTGTTGGAAATTCAAAATGATCTGAAGTATACTAACTTTTTTGCATTTTATATAGTTTTAGTATTAAGGTTGAATGAAATAAATCATTAGTTTGACAAATTAACAGTTAAAAGTTACAATTTTTCTAGACATCGATTTTTATATTTTATATTAGGGAAAAAAGTAGCCTGTAGGTACTTACTAGCCCTGAATTGTAATGGTAATAATATCTAACATTTAATACAGAGAAGTAATGCTATGTAATGCCATGTAATGCTTAGATTACATGCATTTTTGTCTATGTAATGCATTACATTACAATTACATGTAATGCAAAAATTAAGGCATTACACATTACATGCATTACTTTGAGAAATGTAATGCATTACAGGGCATTACAATTACAAATTAGCATTACCCCATGCCTGTATAACTGATATAGAAAATATATAATTACTATATGTAACTATGATGATGGTATCATTTCATTGTAGTACAACAAAATATTGCCTACTTTCTATTTTAGCAAGAACTTAAAGTTTCAGTAAGCAGTGAGTGGTCGTTTATTGCACAATTTGATGCACCAGACACTAACCGCAACTCATACTGCAGAAACAACAAGAGGCAAAGTGTTCAAACATAATCATTTAGCAGTTTGGAGGTGTATTTACTCGAACGATTTGACTCTTGTGGCTAACCACTTTGGGATTGATGAAAATGAGAAACATCCCCAAAATCAATACACGGATTCGTGTGACAAACTTTCTTAACATTGCAAATAAAATTGAAAACATGTTATGGGTTTGGTTAAGAATTGGAATGGTGTTTATAATATTATCATTATTGTAATGAGAAAAGATGTTTTAGCCCTTACTAGTTCAAGATAATGTATACACGTTATGATTATGTTATCTAACCGGTTACAACAAAAATAATCTTATAAAATTATAATTTGTACATTATGTAGACGTAATAGTCATGTCTTGAAAGAATGTTAAAAAACAAAACACACACACACACACACACACACACACACACACACACACACAAAATAAAGCCAATACGTAACATTTTGGGGCAGATCGATCGAATATACATTCAAATTCTTGTTTCATTTTATATGAAACAAAAAAATTGAATATATTAACCAGATCTTGGAAACATTTTTCTTTTCATGTAATTAAACAATTCACAAACCTTTCGACATGTATACATAGAATGATACAACAAATATTGCAGTAGAGTCCAAACACTGTTTCAGAACCTTTTTTATTATTATATATATATTGCCATTTATATTTTCTGCATCAGTCGAATGTCGATTTCTTTTTAGCCAGATTTGGTAGGTCCTGCGGAGACAGGGAAACATTACCATCAAATACAAACTTTATTATATAAAATATCCATTAGATAATGGCTTCATGTCTTAAAACAACCATCAGGGGTATTTACAGCAAATGTAATGAAACAATATTAGTGACTGCTAAGGTTGCATTTCCCTATATCTTCCTTCATAGATACGTTTGGCTCTCCAGAAAACTTCGTTTGCTAGATGAGAACGAATAGCAGGTAAAAACGCTACCACACATAGCTGGGGACATTGAAAAGACATTGATTGCAAGAGCAAAAAGTAACATATTAGAAATGTGGAGAGGTACATGCAAAGGAGAAGTGCGGATATAAGGAGTGCTTTCAAAATTTAGATAAACACAGTAGGAAATTATTTCTTTTCATCTTTTTTTAAGCTAGATATAGGCCGTAAATAGTTTAGTTGAATTAAAAAAGTGGAATAGCGAACAAGAACGATAAAGGTCGATTGAGCTGTGGATATAATAAGAATTTCAAAAAATGTTTACTGACAAATAGAAAGAAATTAATTTAGTAAATAAAAAGGAATAACTAAAGCAAAGAAAAAATCAAAATGAGGGAGAAGATAAATGCTCTGTGAAAAAGTTAGGATAAGTAGTCTTTCTTTTTGGTGAGTTTGAAATTAGGTTGAACCAGTTGAGATCTAAATAATAGCTAATCTGAATGTCTAATGAAATTTTAATTTATATTAAGGAAATAAACCGAAATCCAGATTACATTAACCAGTTTCTGAGTTTGTTTAAACACAATGTCAAAACACAAGGTACAAAAACTGTACAATCCTTGATATTAGAAAAAGCGACCGAAACAGAAAACATCAAATTCGTTTCGACAACCAAAGCTCAGTCATCTTAACCTTAAAAGAATTAAGAAAGAATGTTGTGTGTGTTACATGTTTAAAAATGCCTATACATCCAAATGGCTTCTAAATAGCTGACTTTTAGTCTTGTTTGTCTCAGGTTCCAGAAATTGATCTACGGGTGCATTTTGCTTTATCCTAACATGGTTATCAATTTTAAGGACAAAATTAACAGAAACTAATTGCCATCCAACATTTTTGTTACAAATGTCTTACAGGAAACAATCTGATATAATATCAACACCTCCCACTGGTATTCCTGGGCAGTGTATTCCATTTATAGAAGATAATTATATTGTACAGTGTATCTGACACTCAGATACTGTGTATTTTATTTCTAGAAGTTGTTCAAATTTTTGTTACCAAATGCGTTTCAGGTCGAACATACTTTTGTTACCAAATGCGTTTTCGGGAAAAGTTGGATATCTCTTTGTTTTTGGTGATATCTCATCAGATATCTACTATTTTTCATATTTACAACTCCGAATGACACTTGGATGCCGTGTATTTTATTTCTAGAAGTTGTTTAAATTTTGTTACCAAATGCGTTTCACGTTCAACATACTTTTGTTACCAAATGCGTTTTCGGGAAAAAGTTGGATATCTGTTAAATTTTGGTGATATCTCATCAGATATCTACTATTTTTCATATCTACAACTCCGAATGACACTCAGATGCCATGTATTTTATTTCTAGAAGTTGTTTAAATTTTTGTTACCAAATGCGTTTCAGGTCGAACATACTTTTGTTACCAAATGCGTTTTCGGGAAAAGTTGGATATCTCTTTGTTTTTGGTGATATCTCATCAGATATCTACTATTTTTCATATCTACAACTCCGAATGACACTTGGATGCCGTGTATTTTATTTCTAGAAGTTGTTTAAATTTTTGTTACCAAATGCGTTTCACGTTGAACATACTTTTGTTACCAAATGCGTTTTCGGGAAAAGTTGGATATCTGTTAAATTTTGGTGATATCTCATCAGATATCTACTATTTTTCATATCTACAACTCTGACTGACACTCAGATACTGTGTATTTTATTTCTAGAAGTTGTTTAAATTTTTGTTACCAAATGCGTTTCAGGTCGAACATACCAAATGCGTTTTCGGGAAAAGTTGGATATCTCTTTGTTTTTGGTGATATCTCATCAGATATCTACTATTTTTCATATCTACAACTCCGAATGACACTTGGATGCCGTGTATTTTATTTCTAGAAGTTGTTTAAATTTTTGTTACCAAATGCGTTTCACGTTGAACATACTTTTGTTACCAAATGCGTTTTCGGGAAAAGTTGGATATCTGTTAAATTTTGGTGATATCTCATCAGATATCTACTATTTGTCATATCTACAACTCCGAATGACACTCAGATGCCGTGTATTTTATTTCTAGAAGTTGTTTAAATTTTTGTTACCAAATGCGTTTCAGGTCGAACATACTTTTGTTACCAAATGCCTTTTCGGGAAAAGTTGGATATCTGTTAAATTTTGGTGATATCTCATCAGATATCTACTATTTGTCATATCTACAACTCCGAATGACACTAAGATGCCGTGTATTTTATTTCTAGAAGTTGTTTAAATTTTTGTTACCAAATGCGTTTCAGGTCGAACATACTTTTGTTACCAAATGCGTTTCAGGTCGAACATACTTTTCTTACCAAATGCGTTTTCGGGAAAAGTTGGATATCTCTTTGTTTTTGGTGATATCTCATCAGATATCTACTATTTTTCATATCTAAACTCCGAATGACACTTGGATGCCGTGTATTTTATTTCTAGAAGTTGTTTAAATTTTTGTTACCAAATGCGTTTCACGTTGAACATACTTTTGTTACCAAATGCGTTTTCGGGAAAAGTTGGATATCTGTTAAATTTTGGTGATATCTCATCAGATATCTACTATTTTTCATATCTACAACTCCGAATGACACTCAGATGCTGTGTATTTTATTTCTAGAAGTTGTTTAAATTTTTGTTACCAAATGCGTTTCAGGTCGAACATACTTTTGTTACCAAATGCGTTTTCGGGAAAAGTTGGATATCTCTTTGTTTTGGTGATATCTCATCAGATATCTACTATTTGTCATATCTACAACTCCGAATGACACTCAGATGCCGTGTATTTTATTTCTAGAAGTTGTTTAAATTTTTGTTACCAAATGCGTTTCACGTTGAACATACTTTTGTTACCAAATGCGTTTTCGGGAAAAGTTGGATATCTGTTAAATTTTGGTGATATCTCATCAGATATATACTATTTGTGATATCTACAACTCCGAATGACACTTGGATGCCGTGTATTTTATTTCTAGAAGTTGTTTAAATTTTTGTTACCAAATGCGTTTCACGTTCAACATACTTTTGTTACCAAATGCGTTTTCGGGAAAAGTTGGATATCTGTTAAATTTTGGTGATATCTCATCAGATATCTACTATTTGTCATATCTACAACTCCGAATGACACTCAGATGCCGTGTATTTTATTTCTAGAAGTTGTTTAAATTTTTGTTACCAAATGCGTTTCAGGTCGAACATACTTTTGTTACCAAATGCGTTTTCGGGAAAAGTTGGATATCTCTTTGTTTTTGGTGATATCTCATCAGATATATACAATTGTCATATCTACAACTCCGAATGACACTCAGATGCCGTGTATTTTATTTCTAGAAGTTGTTTAAATTTTTGTTACCAAATGCGTTTTTGTTACCAAATGCGTTGTAACAGAGCCATAAGGGTCATAAAGGTCTAAATTTAAAAGTTATATTTTTTTATGACAAAACCAATCCATTATTACAGATAATGTATAGATTAGTTTAAGCTATGTAATGTATACAAACATTTGGATACCTAGTTAAGGAACTTGTTCAGAGCATAACGCACAAACTTTAAGAGGTATCAATATGAAACTTCATTGCTAGATAGACCTCAATAAGGAGAATTCCATTTTACAAGAACAGTAATTCTATTTTACATAATTTAGGAGTTATTGTCGTTTTTCATACAGATTCATTTGAAAATAATACATGTTGAAAAAAGCCATTTTGCAATTGGCTTTATTCGGGGAGCATCCATTGGTTTACCAATATTCTTGTTTACATCTTTATTATAGAGTGAAAATGCATTATAATTTGTATCTGTATTTTCAGCCACCTGATGGTTGTACATTTCTCAGCGGTATGGGCACCACAATGTCAACAGATGAATGATGTTCTCACAGAACTAGCCAAAGATTCACAGTATGTCAATGTTAGGTTTGTCAAGGTGTGTATTTGATGTAAGATATTAATAAATAGTGACCATCATAATAATTTCACATCGATTCACATTCTTCATTTTTCTGTGTCTTATTTTTCAAACTTTTATGTTGACAGGCAAATTACTACAAAATTACTTAGAAAATTAGCATGATTTTACAGTTAACGATATTTTCGCACAGATTTATATAGTAAATATTAGTAGGTGAAAAATTGCATAAGTCGGCAATAGTTTGGATTTAATCAAAGAGAAAAAACTCAGTATTGTTTTAACTATGTGTATATGTTAACAATATGCATAAACAGACTTTAAGAAAAAAGTTTAGCAAATTGGTCACACAAGTACTCCTGTGAGTTGAGCCCGTCACAATACTCCAGTAAATGTAAATGTAGTCTGTTATTTATTATTCCCTCGCAAATAAAGTTCCAATAGAGGATAAATGATTTACCCCAATCATATATTACACTTTCTTTCTCTGTGCTTTAACAATTTTATGATGAATTTATTGTTCATATTGGTTTGTTTAAGTATCAAAAATAGATGCAAACATAGAAACGGTGTATATACATGTACATCTATATACATATATACTATACACAGAAAAATAACTAAAATGTAAATAAATATCAAGTAATTTTATCTATGTTACAATAGAGGATAAGTGATTTATGGACTTTCCAAATTTAGGTTGGCAGAGCAATATGTTTTTGTTGTATAGGTCCTTGATATTGCACAGTTACATGCACGTATTTACTGTCTGACGGTAACCATTAAACTGTTTAGAAATGGTGTTTATAGTGCTACAGCTTCCATTGCAGTGCAAAGCAATTAGAATAATGTGTGTTAGCAAGGGAAGTTATAGCACTACAGATGCCATTTCTAAGTAGTTCAATGGTTATATTTACATTTCTCAGTTTTTGAAAATCTTATTTTGGTTTTTAAATCCTGAAATAAATATAAACTGTTGTCTACAACACGCATTTCCAATCTTTGTAACAGCCATTCTATGACGTCACATTTCTAGGCACAAGCAAGAAAGGAGCGACGTCTCTGACAGAGTTTTATATTATAAAACATCGCAAATGGAAATATATATGTTTAATTACCATAGGTTTTTTAAATTGGACATTAAGTTCTATGTACACCTTGTTATGACAGATTATGAAATTGTTTTATTTGTATAGGTTGAAGCTGAAGAATTACCAGAATTGTCTGAAAAGTATGAAATAGCAGCAGTGCCAACATTTATCTTCTTAAAAGTATGTATAATATAATCTGAAAATCAAAGTTAAAATAGCAGTACTAAAATTTATGAGAGCACCAAACTTGTACAGAATTTAAAGACAAGTCAGAAAAGAATATTTTATACAAGACAAATTAATCAATCCCATTATATCCATTGCTGACAGTCAAAAACTTATCGCTAGAGGCATAACAATTTTGATCATTGATTTACTGTTAGTTTATTAATTCATCAGCAAACAGGGTGCACTGCTTAAAAAAGTGCTATGACAGTAGAAAAAAGCTACAGACCAATGTAAAAAAAACCTTGTAAAAGCAATTGCACAAAATGGCGGTGCCTGGTAAAGTTCTGATAAAGGTCAGCATCCCAGATATTGGTGGTTACACCTGAATATGATACACCTAGCAACTAAAGAGAGAAATCGGCAACTAAAATAATACAACTTAGCAGTAAAAATAAGCCATATATATATATATGTTATGTTTGTAATAACACTTAAATCTTAAATTTTGATAATTGGTGAACAATTGGTTTCTTACATACAGCTGTGTTGTTATGCTGCTTCAACAATGACATCCTCAGCGGAGTATACCAATTATTTTCAAATGGTTGATTCTGAACATTTTTTGATTGTCCAAATATTTTACAGAGTACATTTATTTGATTTTTTATCACTGAATTTTATTTATATTTATTTTATGTAGAGTAAAACAAAGATAGATAGATTAGATGGAGCTAATGCAGCAGAATTAACAAAGAAAGTCCAGATTTTGTCTTCACCAACCTCCAATGTTCCAGTCCCAGTAACAGAACAACAACAATCAAAAGATGTATGTATCACTGATAATCATTGACATATGTCCAGATCCTCAAAACTTGTTCTTCTTCTTTCAATACACAGTATTCCTGCTAGTAAACAGAAGATTACATACTGTCGCATGGGTGGAAAACAAAGAAATAATAAAATGTGAAATATACAGTGGCGAGATGTGAAAAACTGGAGACTCAGAGATTGATTAAAATTATGTACATGTTGGGGGTTTATTGTGTTTAGAGTTTGTAGAGAGCAACTTGAGATAGAAGATTGTATAATGTAGGCCGAAAAATGAATATTTTGAGTTTTTGCCATCTGATAATTATTTACGGAGTTATGGTTCTTGGACTATCATTATTTATGAACATTTATTGCAAAATGGCATTCTATTATGAACTTGTCTTGTTGTGGTCCAAAGAATTTTCAGCTGGTATAGTACTATGTATTGCCATGCAAAAACCCTACTACATATTTTCATGTAATATTCTCAGAATGCTTGTTACAACCTGCTTCCTCTAGGTTTTTGATATTTTAACCAAAATTCTATTAAATTGTAATTTTTGTCATTTTGTATGTTCTAGTTCTCTTATGCAAGTATAAATTCCCACCAACTAACTGTTAATGATTGCTTTATTAGGCAAGTAATTTTTTCTTCTGATTTTAGGATCTCAATGTTAGATTGAAGAAGTTAATAAATTCTGCTCCAGTTATGTTATTTATGAAAGGAAAGCCAGAGGAACCAAGATGTGGTCTGTATATAATGATGTTAACATACTGGTACTATATGTTCACAGTACAAATACTTGAATTTTCACAATTTTCTTTTTACTTTTTTGTTGGGTCCTTCAGAAGATCTTAAAATAAACTAATGCCCCTTGTCACAGTAGGTGTGACATGCTAAAGAACCTTCCACCTTGCCCTAAGCATTCTACAAATGTAAAAAATTTCTGCTACATTACCTATAGCTGGTTGGGTCTCTATAATATTAGTGAAATATTCTTGACGTAAATGTAAAACCCCATTTCAGTCAACCAATCAATCAAAAACATTTTGGTAATTCCCTGTATGTCTTGTGTTTTGAAACCAATGTACACTAATTAGGATACTAGTAATTGGTAGATGGGATTGTTCAAACAACGTCTTGATAACAATTCAGCTTATAAATGTGTATTTAATATTAAAATTCTGAATATTGAAATTCTTCAAATGATTAATCATGTAATGTATGCAATCAAAATATTTTTACTCTAGTTTTTTAACCTAAGTATATCAGGGTTAATTAACATATAGTAAGTAAAACTTTTTAAAATCCATAAAAATGAACTTGTAAGAGTGTAGAGTCAAAATTAAATTACAAATATACATGTATATTCAATAAATGATCAATACAATGAACCATGTATGAAATTTATTTCAGGTTTTAGTAGACAGATTGTACAGTTGTTAAATGAAAATAACATCAGATTTTCTACTTTTGATATTTTACAAGATAATGACGTCAGGCAAGGTAAGCTGGTCAAGCATGTGTTAGCATTTATACAACTTAAGTAGCAACATATTTCCTATCAGACTTGCTCTTTATGTGTTTTTATAATCTTCATGCACCTAAAAAACAAACAATCATATTCAGTTATGTTATTGATAAAAATGCTTTAAAAACTGGATTCTGTGAATTCTGAAAACTAAACTTTTTTGTCTATTGAACAAAATGTTATAAATTTTCTCCTGTATAAATTAGACTGTATTTTCTATCCAAATTTTAAAAAAAGTGAAATACATTTGTAAATATATTTCAGTTATGGCTTTCAAATTTTTAACCTATATGAGAAAATAGCAAATTTATATACTACAAAATTGTATGCAGAAGTAGAGTGGATTAGTTGGTGTTTTTTGTCCCCAGTTAAGAGCATTTCACTGATATTGAGTAGATAGTGGAGAAAACAAGAGTGTCTGGAGACAACCACTGACCCCCAGCAAGCAGTCTGACTACTTACTCACAGAAGAATAACCCTAAGTGGAACTTAGAGTTGAGTAACAGTGTTTAACGTCCCTAAGTGAAACTTACTCACTGATCCTTAAGCTGGCACTTGGCGGTTGAGGCTCCACATCAGAAAAGAAAACAACAGTGTTTTAAATAACACATTAATCAAGTATTTTACATTCAGTTTTAGGATGATTGTAGATTAAAAATCAAACAAACAACTAGTCATTGGATCTTAGTTACCATCTTTATCATCATGGAATTCATATATCTTTCATCTTGAAATATTGTTTATTTTTGCAGGTTTGAAAACGTACTCAAACTGGCCAACATATCCACAGGTGTACTCTAACGGTGAATTACTGGGTGGTTTAGATATACTTAAAGAATTAGCTGAGTCAGGAGAATTAAAATCACAGTTTCCAAAACAGGAAGAACTAGAAGACAGGTGAGGTCCAGATTAAAATTAAAGGGCAGTCAGACCTCAGACTTGTCACTGTTTAATAAGACTGGTAAAAGTACAAACTAAAAAATGTAAGGATAAATATGTGGTGCAAAATTAGAACTGATCTTGAAATTGTTATAACAATTATATTGTGGTTCATTGTGGTTTTTTAATTCATTATACCTTCCACAACAAAGTTGGGTTACAAAGTTGGGGGTGTATACTGGAATCACCTTGTCTGTCTGTCTATCTGTCCATCACAGACATAATTTGTTTAGAGGTCTATTCAGTAATGTATGATCCAATTTTTAAACTATGCGCAGATGTTAAGTATCATCATAAGAACCCATCACCTACGATCAATTTTCCCAACCATCAGTTGGAGCAGGGATATTATTCTCCTTCTGAGACAGTACATGTCAAATTATTCATCAAACTAAACTCTTGTATGATTGTATTTTTTACAGATTAAAAAGTTTAACAACAAGATCACCTATAATGTTATTTATGAAGGGAGATCCAAACACACCAAGATGTGGATTCAGTAAACAGGTCACACAGTTGCTCAACGACACTGGGTAAGAAACAGAATGGGTTTATAATGAGTTTGTGATCATCCAGATTTTATAATTGAAATAGTTATAAACGTTGTACATATACTAGTACTTAAAGACAATTTTGGGTTTTTTTCATTGCACACCGAATCCATGCATCCAAGGGAGACTACTCTGTTTACGTCATCGTCTGTGTAATTGCTCAATTAGCAGCAAACATTGATGTTGCTGCACAAAATGTTAACTAACCATGATATAAAGTTATCTCCCTTTGACCATACCACAAGGTAATGGAAATTCATGTAAGTTCCAAGAGGTATTAGAATGTTAACATGGTATAACAAAATTGTCATATTTAGCTCTTTTCATTGGAGGTTTTGAATTCCTATAGATTCGCAGATATATTTAAAATAATTATGAATATTTAAATATCCAGATCATAAAACATTGATTAATATTGTAAAAATATACTTTGTTTTTTATTTGTCAAGAATTGATTAATATTGTAAAAATATACTTTGTTTTTTATTTGTCAAGAATCTGATGCTAATATTTGAATTAACTGAAAAGAGAAAACCTTTTTGGGATTTTTTATCAATGTTTTTCATTGGAAATTTGAGAAAATTCATGGGAGTAGGGGTAATTTTTTATTTTTAAATCCAATAATACCCTTGTGACCTATGAATTTTTCTTTGTTTTTGTGGAGTACATACACTGTTTAAACTTTTGGCAAGATTTCCAGTGGTATATTTTATTATGTACATGAAAATGTATGAAAATTTTGAGAAAAAGGTGGTAAAATGAGCATTTTCTTAGATGTATTTTTTACCAATTATTTTAATAAACGTGCATTTAACTGGCAACTTTGACATTTTTGAACATGTTAAATATGGATATGATGTATTTTTGCTGTTTAAAACATTTTAATGAATTTTTTGAGTTTGTTTCAGGTTAATTTTTCAATTTATACCAATTTTTGGATAAAAATGCATAATCCTTGAAATACTGCATATATCATGTATATTGAACAAGAGTTGTTAAAAAATTAACTGTGGTAACCTACCATTATTTTTGCATATTTTTGTTATCATGTTCATATAGAACAAAAAAGTGAATAAATTAGCTTGTTTTGAGTGGTGGTTCTATTTCATAGCATATGCCTTTAAACAGAGACCTAAAAGAAGGGATGAGACAATTCTTTTTTATTCTTTGATTGAAGTTGAAGAAAGATAACATAATTATGAGTTGAGTAATGGAGTTTTACCAAAGGTCATATCACATGAACCCTTATAGATGTTGGGAGCGGGAGTATTTGGGTCTCAAGAGACCGTTTTAAAATCATGTCGTCTGGGCCATATCTTATAGCTGCTTTGTATGACTGTCATAAAAATTGATTGTTGTTATAGTGACTTGTTTTAACAAAATGATAAAGTTAATCTAATGCTATTTCTTTGAATTTTAGGATCAAATATGACACATTTGATATTTTACAAGATGAAGAAGTCCGACAAGGTTTAAAGAAGTTTTCTAATTGGCCAACATATCCACAGCTTTATGTAAATGGAGAATTGATTGGTGGACTAGATATTCTTCAGGTACATGTATACCAGGTTCTAATCAGCTGATACTACTTAGCTTGTTATACCCCCCACTTAAAAAGTGGGGGTATATAGTGATAGGGGTGTCCATCCGTGTGTCCGTCCGTCCTTCTGTTACACCTTAGGGTACCTATCTCTTATCCGCAACTCCTCCTAAACCCTTCAATGGATTTTCATGAAACTTTCACACAATCTTTGTAATATAATATAGATGTGCACCTCCTATTTAAAATTTGATCTGATGGATTTTTTGGGAGCTTGTGGCTCACAGTTTTTCTAGTTAAATTAGGAGACAACTGTTTTGAACTTTGAGAGTTCCTACAACAGCCCAAAAAATAAAATTTAGACATATTTTAATAAGTTATTCCCTGCAGAAAGTGTGAGCTAATTAGACAACCAACAAAAGATTAATTTTGGAAATACACTTAAGTTTTGTATTTTCCAGATCAAAAATGTGATGAAATTTCAAAAAATTTCAGTGTTTTCTGTCAGCATAAGTTTAGATACATGCATTGCAATTATTTTACTAGATTTTCTTAATAGACATCTTTTGATGTACACTTTAACTGTGTTTCAATTCAGTAATGTGCTATTTACATTTTGAGACCAATTATTTTGGTGTACACCTTAATTGTGTGTCAAGTCAGTTCTGTGCTATTCACTTTTTGAGACCAATTCTTGAATCGACTTTTATCCTACCTTAACCTTTGGGAAAATTTGACAAAATGAAACCAATTTATAGTATAACTTCAGACTTATTGATATTCATCTATTTTGTTTGTTTCAGGAGCTCAAAGAATCGGGAGAGTTAGAAGCCATGTTAAAAGATGGACAGTGATATATTCATTGTTTTAACAAAAAGACAATTGTTTTATTTATGAATTGTTTTGTATCCAAGACCTACACAAATGACTGATCAATCATGAAATTAGTGTGATTTATGTGATTTTTATTGACCATATTAAAGCAATCAAAGATGAGATATCAATAAAAATGTGTTCATATATATCACTTATAATCAAACAACATTGACCTGTCCACTTGACCCTATATTAGGAATACAAAATTATCCACCATCTGGTAGTGGTAGTGTAAGAATTCACAGTTCATACATACACCATATAGGTCTTCACTCTGAAAATAGTGTTTCCCATTATGTACTTGTGTTTACCAGAGCTCCAGATAAGAGTTGGACATAAAGGGTCATTACCCCCTACTTTTTTTCTAAAGCGTATGCTGTAAAATCTAAAGCGTATTGATACTGTAAACAGTGTTGCTACCGCTGTCTGACTGTTTGGGCACATAATAGCCTTTTTTCACAGCAGACAACATTTTGTGATGTGACGATCAACATAAAAGATGAAAAGAAAATAGGGTAAGATTCAAGACTGGAACTGATCTGGACCGTCATTTAAAAGTAAAATTCCGGTCCGGAATTGTCTCCATTACGTTTTGAATTTGTTCATTTATCTTGATCATTATAATGTGTAATGACAAATGTAAGCTTGTATGAAAGCATGTCGGCGAGTGATACTTGTTTACAAAATCATGGTTACGCGTTGTACTGAAAATGTAAAGCATAGTGAGCAATTTCAATGTGTTTTGGTACGCCTTTAATCAAATTTTAAAGTGTATTTTAAAAAAGTCATAGCATATTTACGCAGATACGCCTCTTACCTGGGGCTCTGTTCACTATACATAAATATACTGGTCTATAATAAGTATTTAAATTAAAGGTCAAATGGACAGGTTAATGTTGTTTACCTGTACTTTCAATTGCCCATGATTACACATGCACTCACATTATTACATTTTCCTTGGTGGCCAAGTGGCCAAAAGTACAGGCTTACGGATATCAGTGCCTCTCACTATATAGGTTCAAATCTCAGTTGGGCAGATCCTAGTCGGAGATAAAGTTGCCAAAGGTTGGTTGTTTTCTCCATCTGCTCTAGTTTCCTCTACCATCCCAGAACTGACGGCCTCATTAGCATCAACATAGAAATTTTATCAGCAAGGTTATTTAACAAAACCATTCCAAAAATGAGCTTTTCTTATACTTAATTTTAGCGACATCATTTGATTTTCATGTTACTTGAATCAATCAGTATACCAATGGGTACAAACTGTGTACCATTGCCTGTTGATTTGTTTCTTTATTCTTATGAAGAATTTATGCAGAACCTTGTGAAAACAGGAGAGTAGACTGTCGCCAAGCAGATACATAGATGAGGTTCTGTCTTAACAATCTTAAATTTGTGAATGCCATCTATCCTAGTGAGCTTGAGAAATAAAAGATACGACTGATTTCTCACTTGTACCTCAATTATGACGCCCATGAAAGGCTACATTTGATACTGTATGACAAACGCGATGTCTTCAGTTAATGTGATCTCTTCAATTTTTCTATTGTCAACTTTCTTTTTCTATGCAGCAATATAATATACCTGCTTCTTGCTTATGGTGTATTTGTTTCCCAATAAATATGTTATGGTAGAGCTTGTCCCAACTACGGGAACTTAATACAACAAAGCAAGCTGCTTACAAATAAATTGTTCACCAAGGGGTATTGCAATCCTAGGCTTATCAGACCCCTCAAAGTTTTATGGCTGTCATCACAGTATTGTTGATAAATTTTTCTGTGTCCAGGATAGCCCTGGATATATTTGACTTCCCATAGTTCCATGTTCCTTTCACTTAATTTTGATAAAACGTGGCAAGTGTAGCTAGCTAAACAGAAGGCCCTTACTTTTCCGGAGCACCTGGCCTCATTTCACTGTTGGAAGTTAATGTATTTAATGTGTTTAACCTAACATCAGTTTCAAAGTTTTTACTTAGCTTCAGGATTGTGGTTTGGACATGGATTGGTATGTTTGTTTTTACTTTACTACAGGATTGTGATTCGGACATGGATTGGTATGTTTGATTTTACTTTGCTACAGGATTGTGATTAGGACATGGATTGGTATGTTTGTTTTTAGCTCACCTGACCAAAGGTCATGTGAGCTTATGGTATGGTGCAGCGTGTGTATGTGCGTGTGTGTGTGCGTGCGTGCGTGTGTGCGTGCGTGCGTCGTTAACACACATTTTCGACTTCTCCTCTGAAAGTACTCGGCAGATTTCATCGAGACTTGGTCAGAAGCATGTCTGGGTTGGTGCAATTCAGATTTGTTCGTGGCATTGCCATGGCTACCATAACTAGGTCAAGGTGACCTAGGGGTGCAAAAATCTTAAAAAATCTTCTTCTCCGAAAGTATTGTTTGGAGAAAAAATCTGATGTGATATTTGGCTTCTCTAGGGTCTTAAGCCTGTAGTTTGTTCATTTTGTGAAATTCGGTCGAAAAATGGGTTACGCGTTTTTGCGTTTAATTTTGAAAAAATCGTAAAATAGCTTCAAATTGTTATAACTTGACTACTTGACCAGATAATGACATGGGGTTTTCAGTTCTGACATCTTCTTGTTAGTTTCTTCAAAATGAAGTCAAGGTCAATTGTGAAGGTCGTGACCTAATTTTTTTTACCTGTGATTATAATTATTATCTCGAAAACTATAAACTTTTTGTATAATCATGTATATTAGAATGTTGTAGGTATTGATACAACGATCATTTTAATGTGTAGAAAAAGGTCATGGGTTCAAAGGTCAAGGTCACAGATGCGAAACAATACCGAAATGGTTAATTATCTCAAAAACTATAAACTTTTTGTATAGGCATTTATATGAGAATGTTGTAGATATTGATACAACGACCATTTTGATGTATAGAAAAAGGTCATGGGTTCAAAGGTCAAGGTCACCGATGCAAATCAATACTGAAATGGTTAATTATCGTGAAAACTATAAACTTTTTGTATAGGCATGTATATTAGAATGTTGTAGGTATTGATACAACAATCATTTTTATGTATAGAAAAAGGTCATGGGTTCAAAGGTCAAGGTCACAGATGCAAAACAACACCGAAATGGTTAATTATCTCGAAAACTATAAACATTTTGTATAGGCATGAATATTAGAATGTTGTAGGTATTGATACGACAATCATTTTGATGTATAGAAAAAGGTCATGGGTTCAAAGGTCAAGGTCACAGATGCAAATCAATACTAAAATGGTTAATTATCTCAAAAGCTATAAACATTTTGTATAGGCATGTATATTAGAATGTTGTAGATATTGATACAACGATCATTTTGATATATAGAAAAAGGTCATGGGTTCAAAGGTCAAGGTCACAGATGCGAAAAAATACAGAAATGGTTAATTATCTCGAAAACTATAAACTTTTTGTATAGGCATCTATATAAGAATGTTGTAGGCATTGATACAACAATCATTTTGATGTATAGAAAAAGGTCATGGGTTCAAAGGTCAAGGTCAAAGATGCGAAACAACACCGAAATGGTTAATTATCTTCACAACTATAAACTTTTTGTATAGGCATGTATATTAGAATGTTGTAGGTATTGATACAACAATCATTTTGATGTATAGAAAAAGGTCATGGGTTCAAAGGTCAAGGTCACAGATGCAAATCAATACTAAAATGGTTAATTATCTCAAAAGCTATAAACATTTTGTATAGGCATGTATATTAGAATATTGTAGATTTTGATACAACGATCATTTTGATGTATAGAAAAAGGTCATTGGTTCAAAGGTCAAGGTCACAGATGCGAAAAAATACCAAAATGGTTAATTATCTCGAAAACTATAAACTTTTTGTATAGGCATCTATATTAGAATGTTGTAGGCGTTGATACAACAATCATTTTGATGTATAGAAAAAGGTCTTGGGTTCAAAGGTCAAGGTCAGAGATGCGAAACAACACCGAAATGGTTAATTATCTTGAAAACTATAAACTTTTTGTATAGGCAGGTATATTAGAATGTTGTAAGTATTGATACAACGATCATTTTGATGTATAGAAAAAGGTCATGGGTTCAAAGGTCAAGGTCACAGATGCAAATCAATACTGAAATGGTTAATTATCGCGAAAACTATAAACATTTTGTATAGGCATGTATATTAGAATGTTGTAGGTATTGATACAACGATCATTTTGATGTATAGAAAAAGGTCATGGGTTCAAAGGTCAAGGTCACAGATGCGAAACTATACAGAATTGGTTAATTATCTCGAAAACTATAAACTTTTTGTATAGGCATGTATATTAGAATGTTGTAGGCATTGATACAACGATCATTTTGATGTATAGAAAAAGGTCATGGTTCAAAGGTCAAGGTCACAGATGCGAAAACAATACTGAAATGGTTAATTATCTCGAAAACTATTAACTTTTTGTATAAGCAAGTATATTAGAATGTTGTAGGTATCGATACAACAATCATTTCGATGTATAGAAAAAGGTCATGGGTTTAAAGGTCAAGGTCACAGATGTAAAACAATACTGAAATTGTTAATTATTTTAAAAACTATAAACGTTTTTTATAGGCATGTATATTAGAATGTTGTAGGTATTGATACAATGATCATTTTGATGTAAAGAAAAAAGTCATTGGGGGTTCAATATTTACGTTTACTTTAAATCTATCAGCTAGCCATTAGTTATCAGGTGAGCGTATAAGGCCCATGGGCCTCTTGTTACTTTACTTCAGGATTGTGATTCGGACATGGATTGGTATGTTTGTTTTTACTTTGCTTCAGGATTGTGATTCGGACATGGATTGGTATGTTTGTTTTTACTTTACTTCAGGATTGTGATTCGGACATGGATTGGTATGTTTGTTTTTACTTTACTTCAGGATTGTGATTCGGACATGGATTGTTATGTTTGTTTTTACTTTGCTTCAGGATTGTGTTTCGGACATGGATTGGTATGTTTGTTTTCACTTTACTTCAAGATTGTGATTCAGACATGGATTGGTATGTTTGTTTTTACTTTACTTCAGGATTGTGATTCGGACATGGATTGGTATGTTTGTTTTTACTTTACTACAGGATTGTGATTTGGACATGGATTGGTATGTTTGTTTTAACTTTGCTACAGGATTGTGATTTGGACATGGATTGGTATGTTTGTTTTTACTTTACTACAGGATTGTGATTTGGACATGGATTGGTATGTTTGTTTTTACTTCGATTCAGGATTGTGATTCGGACATGGATTGGTATGTTTGTTTTTACTTTGCTTCAGGATTGTGATTCGGACATGGATTGGTATGTTTGTTTTTACTTTACTACAGGATTGTGATTCAGACATGGATTAGTATGTTTGTTTTTACTTCGATTCAGGATTGTGATTCGGACATGGATTGGTATGTTTGTTTTTACTCTACTTCAAGATTGTGATTCAGACATGGATTGGTATGTTTGTTTTTACTTTACTTCAGGATTGTGATTCGGACATGGATTGGTATGTTTGTTTTTACTTTACTACAGGATTGTGATTTGGACATGGATTGGTATGTTTGTTTTAACTTTGCTACAGGATTGTGATTTGGACATGGATTGGTATGTTTGTTTTTACTTTACTACAGGATTGTGATTTGGACATGGATTGGTATGTTTGTTTTAACTTTGCTACAGGATTGTGATTTGGACATGGATTGGTATGTTTGTTTTTACTTTACTACAGGATTGTGATTTGGACATGGATTGGTATGTTTGTTTTTACTTTAAATCAGGATTGTGATTCGGACATGGATTGGTATGTTTGTTTTTACTTTACTTCAGGATTGTGATTTGGACATGGATTGGTATGTTTATTTTAACTTTGCTACAGGATTGTGATTTGGACATGGATTGGTATGTTTGTATTTACTTTACTTCAGGATTGTGATTTCGGACACGGATTGGTATGTTTGTTTTTACTTTACTTCAGGATTGTGATTTCGGACACGGATTGGTATGTTTGTTTTTACTTTACTTCAGGATTGTGTTTCGGACATGGATTGGTATGTTTGTTTTTACTTTACTTCAAAATTGTGATTCAGACATGGATTGGTATGTTTGTTTTTACTTTACTTCAGGATTGTGATTCAGACATGGATTGGTCCTTGTTTTTACTTTACTTCAGGATTGTTATTCGGACATGGATTGGTATGTTTGTTTTCACTTTACTTCAGGATTGTGATTCGGACATGGATTGGTATGTTTGTTTTTACTTTGCTTCAGGATTGTGTTTCGGACATGGATTGGTATGTTTGTTTTTACTTTACTTCAAGATTGTGATTCAGACATGGATTGGTATGTTTGTTTTTACTTTACTTCAGGATTGTGATTCGGAGATGGGTTGGTATGTTTGTTTTTACTTTACTTTAGGATTGTGATTCGGACATGGATTGTTATGTTCGTTTTTACTTTACTTCAGGATTGTGATTCGGACATGGATTGGTATGTTTGTTTTTACTTTACTTCAAGATTGTGATTCAGACATGGATTGGTATGTTTGTTTTTACTTTACTTCAGGATTGTGATTCGGAGATGGGTTGGTATGTTTGTTTTTACTTTACTTCAGGATTGTGATTCTGACATGGATTGGTATGTTTGTTTTTACTTTACTTCAGGATTGTGATTCGGAGATGGGTTGGTATGTTTGTTTTTACTTTGCTTCAGGATTTTGTTTCGGACATGGATTGGTATGTTTGTTTTTACTTTACTTCAAAATTGTGATTCAGACATGGATTGGTATGTTTGTTTTTACTTTACTTCAGGATTGTGATTCGGAGATGGGTTGGTATGTTTGTTTTTACTTTACTTCAGGATTGTGATTCGGACATGGATTGTTATGTTCGTTTTTACTTTACTTCAGGATTGTGATTCGGACATGGATTGGTATGTTTGTTTTTACTTTACTTCAAGATTGTGATTCAGACATGGATTGGTATGTTTGTTTTTACTTTACTTCAGGATTGTGATTCGGAGATGGGTTGGTATGTTTGTTTTTACTTTACTTCAGGATTGTGATTCTGACATGGATTGGTATGTTTGTTTTTACTTTACTTCAGGATTGTGATTCGGACATGGATTAGTATGTGTGTTTTTAAATAAACTTGCTACTACTACACTGCCCTCCATAAATAACTTTACAAATGTATATTTACCATTGGTTTACATTGTAATCATCATATCAAACTTTGTTCATAGAATTAAAATATTGAAGTTTTTCCTTTATTTGTAAGTGATATCTTAACTTTATGATCTAAATGTATGTAATAAGTTTGTTATTCTTGAGAATTAATTTAGTGAAATTTTTGGGAGAAACGTAAAATTCGGGAAAATTACATTTTTCAAGATGATAAAAACACTATTTAGTTGAAAAACATTTAGCTTTAGCATAATGATGTTTTCAACAATTTAATTTTGTGAAGATTTTGAGCCTGTTATGATAAGACCAGTTATAAACATGTATGATAATTTATGGAGGGCAGTGTACTTCTCAATCTGAATAAAAAACAAATTAAAATTTCAAACTGAAATACAAGTTTTATAATGAATCAACAGTATATAAACATGTAAGTAGAGAATATAAATATAACTAACTAGTAGTACTTTAATATCACCTCAGTTAACATCACAGAGTGAATAAACATACTTAAATAATGAGACCAAATATGCTCACCCGATAAATAATGGCTACCGTAGTTTACATGTTTTGAGAATAACATCAAAACTGAAATCCCACTGTTATAATCTTTAAATATCGTCAAGATTTAAAGCTTTTCCAGATGATAATTAACCAGTTTGATATTCTTTTCCATCTATGACCTTGACCTTTGAACCCATGACCTATATTTGTATGTCAAAAAGATTGTTACAACATAATTATACCAACAATACTCTAATATGCATAGTATATAGACTTCCAGGTATTTACCAATTTATCTGTGACCTTGACCTCTGGACCTATGTCCATTCCTTCTCAGTTCTATAGTTAATCCAGTTGGTTTTTTTTAAATCTCATGCAATTTGAATACCATTTGAGGGGCTAATGTCCCGTCCCTCATAGCTAGGCTAAGATTTGACCTAATTTTGTTATGTGCCATTATGCCAGTGTACAATTATTACAAGTTTGATTAAACTCATCCATAGGCATTGAATATACAGAAATGGACAGACAATTCAGATTGCAAGATAATATTGGGACGAACTCACAGGCAATAATGGATGGACAATTCAGATTGCATGAGATGAAAGATGCTTTTTCTCACAAGTATTTCATATTTTTGGTGCAAATCAGAGTTCAAAAGAATACATATTTTCAACAATGACAATGGATTTTCTTGATGATTGATATACACCTAATAAAATGCTTCATTATTTGACATTTTTGCCTTTTTTTATATCGGTAATCAAGAAATTGCAAATTCATATATGATTAAGTTTAAATGGACAGGTGATTTTTTTCATGTGAGAAATGCTGTCAACTGTATCTATTGAAATGTATTGTGAAAATTCTAAATTTTTTTTTTTGGTATTAATAGTTTTTATTCCATCTTCCATACATTAAACATAATCATTTCATTAATATATAAATACACACTTTAACAGAGAAAAATATACAAATTATAAATTCATCCATTTCTATCTAAAAGTAAATTAATAATATTCCATGATTGTCTTATGTTGTTTGCTATTTTGGGACTTAACATATATAGAGAGAACAGTTCTAATTTTCTGTAATCTTTGATTGATTGTAAAGCAATTTTATAGTTTGGCCTGGTCTTTCTCAATTTACATAAGTATATGTGATTTTTGATGATCAGAAAACAGAGATTAATTATATGTTTGTTTGGATGATTTGTCAAACCAAGAATAAAATGTCGTATGTTTTTGTCAATAAATAAACCACAACTATTGTAAAGGTCATCTAAAAGACCAAACCAAACCGATCGACTGTAACTACATTCATAAAATAAGTGAATCAATGTTTCTTTTGTTTCAAACAAAAAGTACACAGTTCTGTTTCTGAAAGTTTACACTTAAATAATCGATCATTTGTAAAAATTATATTATGATTGATCTTGAACTGCAAAGACTGCAACTTTGAATCACTGGTAATAATAAAAGGCGATTTATATATCTGTTTCCAGTTTATTTCGTGGATACTAGTGTTAAGTTGTGTATGAAAAAAATCTTGTGTTTTAAAAGGGTCCTTTTTAACCGATTTTAAGAACATGTTGTAAAATATTTTGAAACTTTGTCTTTCCGTTTTAAATATTGTATATTAACATTTTTAATTTCTTTATTAAACAAATTATTTTTTAAGATATTTTTCCAGTGTTTTGGTATAGCATTTACTAGACCCGCGTAACTCACATGATTTATTGAACAGCCGTATTTTTCGTTGCACTCTCCGCAGTTCAAGAAAAATCCATGTTCGTCAATAATATCATTAATAAAATAAATGTCACAATCGACCATGTTCTTGAAAAATACCATTTTTTTATCAATTCTAATCTCGGGATTGTACCATAGAGGTTGGGAAATAATGTCATTCGGGGATGCAGTGAGGGATTGGTTTAATTTTGCCCAATTTTGAAAAAACATCTATCCAAAAAGAATTGAATCCTGCACAACATTTTGATATGCCAATTTCCTGTAGGAAAAGTATTTTATCTCCTCCAATTTTTTCAAGCGTATCTAACAAAAGACATTTCCAAGATGAGTTATTCAGAGGGTCAATTAGTTTTTTAATCCATGTCATTTTAAGTGCTCGATAAAAAGATTGTATATGAGGCACCCGAAGTCCGCCATGTTCCAGGTCGTTATACATAATATTTCGTTTAAGTTTATCTACTTTGCCATTCCAGATGAAGTTAAAAATGTGTGATTGTATTTCATCTGTTATTCTTTTAGGGGGATCTGGAAGTGCCATGAAAGTTTGAATCAATATTGGTAATGCGATTGTTTTCACCACTGTGACTTTTCCCATTAAGGACAAATTTCTATAAGACCAGTTTTTGAGAACGTTTTTAAAAGAGGTAACCTTTTGAGTGTAATTCTCGATATATATCGAGTCTGCTTGTAAATTATATTTTAGCCCTAGAAGTTTAAAAGATCCACTGTGATTCCATTTTAAACACTTTTTAGTTTGCAATTCCTCAATGCATCCCCTCCTGGCCCCAATCCACAACCTCGGTTTTTTCAAAGTTTGCTCTCAAACCAGAACAGTCGCCAAAATCTTCAATTATTTTAATAGCAGAGTTAAGAGATTCAGAGTCATCGTCCAGCATAAGGCTGGTATCATCTGCATACTGTCCTATAAGATATTCAGAATCGTTTATTGTGATGCCTTTTATTTTAGGGTCTTGTTTAATTGCTGCACTTAATAACTCAGCGGATATGATGAAAAGATAAGGGGAAAGTGGGTCACCTTGTCTGACACCCCGTTGAATCTGGAAGAAACTAGAACAGTGACCGTTGTATTGAGTACAGCTTGTTATATCTGAATAAAAAGCAAGAAACCACTTGATGATTGAGTTCCCAAAACCAAAGAATTTAAGTGAATTTTCAATAAAAGACCATTCTATGGAATCAAAAGCTTTTTCAAAATCAAGAAGAAGCAAAATACCTGGAATATTTTCTGTTTCTGTTTTTTCTAAAATGTCATATACCAACCTACTTGTCTCCCCAATAAACCTCCCTTTTATAAAGCCTGTTTGTGATTCACTTATTATTGTATTAAGAACTGGTTTAATTCGGCTAGCAATTGCTGCTGATGCAATTTTATAATCTACATTCAGTAAGGAAATCGGCCTCCAATTTTTTAAGTAAAATTTTGACTTTCCCTCCTTAGGAATACATGTGATCACCCCCTGCTTTTGTGTAATAGAGAATTTACCATTATTATACCCATAATTTAATGCTTTGACAACAAATTCTCTAATATCATTCCAAAAAAATTTGTAAAATTCGATTGTAAATCCATCCATTCCTGGCGATTTTCCGTTTTTCATAAAATTCAAAGCATTTGTACATTCGAGATCTGATAGTTCCCCTTCAAGTGCCACTGACTGTGTTTCATCAAGTTGATTTAAAAAGGCATTATTTTTATCAAAGAATATGTGATTTTTATCATTGCTCTGAAGGTTTTGGGATGTATATAAGGTTCTGTAAAAATCTCTTTGGGCATTTATTAAATCAGACTGGCTATCCAATTCTGTACCATTATCAAGAATCAATTTTGGTATTGTTTTTTCCAGATATTGTCTTTTTTCTAAATTGCAAAAATATTTACTGCTTTTATCCCCCTCTATTAACCATTTTGCTTTCGATCTCATTATTAATCCTCTTATTTTATCTTCCCTTAAAGTTTTTAATTCATGTTCTACATTTTCTATTTCGTCTCGAGATGATATGGCTTCATTTTCGTAAAGATTTTTAAGCTTATTTTCTAATTTAAATTCCTTTTCAATATTAATTTTCTTTTTATATGATGAATATGAAAATTGTTTTTCCTCGTAAATTTAATTTAATCATTTCCCATAGTAGTTGGTCGTTTATTGAATATTCTGTTAGATTATTAACCGGGTTAATCAGATACTGGTTACATGTTTCTTTAATTGATTTTTTGCAATATTTATATATTCTTGGTCATACAGTAAACCATTATTAAATTTCCAAATACCCCTCCCCTTTTCATGTTCTGAAAATTTAAGTTCTATTGTAACAGGTGAATGGTCGGACTTATAACAAGTGTCTATATCAGCATTTACCAAAAAACCTTGAACATCTAAGGAAATCAAAAAATAATCTAATCTACCCATTTTTGATATTTTTCTTTTGGACCCCTCCAGGTATACCTTTTCACATTAGGGTTTAGTTCTCTCCATATGTCTACAAGATCGAATTCGCTCATAATTTCGAGTATTTTTTGCTGAGCTTTTGGATTATTCTTATGGACATAATTAGTGGTGTCTGCCTGGTAGTCAAGTGCCACATTTAAATCTCCACCTAAAATTATTGCGGTATTATTAAAAATACTAATATTATCCATAACTCGTTGATAAAATTGTGGTTGATCTGTGTTAGGACCATATACTGCCGCAAGAGTAAATCTCTTATTATGAAATTCTACATTTAAAATTAGAAAGTTTCCATTTGGATCTTTGATTTCATCAATTATTTTGAATTGAAATGAATTATTAAATAAAATTGCAACTCCGCGACTGTTACTGGTATGAGAGCAAAACCTGACACACCCTCCCCATTCATTTTTCCAATAACTTCTAAAATTGGTTCACTTTCCTTTTAAAAAAAGATAATGCAATAAATATTCAAGCATTTGATGAAAAAATATGGAAAATAGTATATAATGCTGTATTTCCTGATCAATACTTCTTAGCCTTTGTGGCAAATATTTTAAAAACGTTAATGCCACAAATTTCTGAAATAACGTTCTTTTTATGAGAAAACATCATCTTTTGCAATTCCATATCAATGTAGTGTTCCCCCTAAAAAGTTAGGGGTTATTACCCTCTAAGGTGGCAAACCCCATTTGTTACATTTATTAATGATTAGCTATAGGCCAAACAATATCTGAACCCTGTCTCAGTCATTCTTGTTATCATTTAAGAGGTTCTAAACAGGTTCTAAAGTTGTTGGCGGCAAAGCACCTAGCTCACCTGTAAATATGCATTATATTTGTCAAAGCTTTAAATGACTTACTACAGAGTTAAGACATGGAAGTATTATAAAAGCTTGAATTATCACCTTAAAACTTTACAAATAAATAGTGATTTTGTTAATTTTTTAATTCTCCCTTTTAAATTGAGAAAATCGAAGTTCTGAAAAACAGCAAACTGCATAATGACAAGTTTATAATAGCTTATGATCTTCATTGAAAAGATGTTACATTGTGGCAATATCTAACATTTTGTGGGTAAGGATAACTAATTTTAATCTGTTTGGGAATTTTAGTGGTCGATTTGGTAAAATTTAGTCATTTTTACCCGGGGAAAACTACCTTTATTCGGTAGTAATTTTAGGAAAACAAAATCACTGTAAACATGCAATCATTTTCATTCAGAAATCATTTGTGGTATCTTTGTTGGCATCCTGCAGTCTTAAGACTATGGATCTGTGGAGGTGGTGGATGAACATCGTCTGCTGTGACTGCCTTTCCAAGACACATCCTTCAGTCTTAGGACTATTGATTTGTCTCAGTAGACGTGGTGGATGACCATTGTCTGCTGTGACTGCCTCTCCAAGACACATCCTTCAGTCTAAGGACTATAAATTTGCATTTGTGGTGGTGGTAGATTAACATCATCTGCTGTGACTGCCTCTCCAAGACACTGCATCTTTCAGTCTTAGGTCTATGGATTTGCATCAGTAGACGTGGTGGATGGACATCGTTTGCTGTGACTGATCAGACCCCAGTTTCACAATCATTCCTTAACTAACATTTTCCTTAACTTCAATCTTGCAAATTTCAAAATCTGAATAATTTTGTTAGTTTTGAATATACATATATTCGTAAATTTAAGGTGTCAATCATTTTGGAGATCACTCTAAGCTTATTACGTCTATATTTTAGTTCTATGGAAGTTATCAGATTTAAGTTAAGGAAAATCTTAGTAAAGAGAATGATTGTTAAACTGGGACCTGGCCTCTTCTTAATCTGCATTGTCTGCTGCAGGTAATGCATGTAAAGGCAGGAGACACTGGTAAAGCGAGGAAGTTAAACTTATCCGCTTTCATTTTTGTAGCTATTTCAGTTCCATCAACTTGGAATGCCTGAAATTGAGATACAAACATGTATGACATAAAAATAAACTTTACTATCTTAAATCTAAATGCACTAAAACATTCCCTAAAACATTCCAAACAAGCATCATACTGTACTCTTTAAAAACAATAAAACAAGTCGTAAGCATCTTTGAATTTATTAAAGATTGATTGATTTATTGATTGAATGGGGTTTTGAATCCCAGTCAAGAATGTTTCACTTATATCAAGACACCACCAATAGTAGGGGAAGTAGCAGTAATTTTTCACCTTTGCAGTGCACTCAGGGCAGTTTGCCATGCCTCTCGTCTGAAGGATCCGGAAACTTTTATTTCTAAATGTTGAGTGCTTTGCAAAAGAACAGTCACTACCTATTTTCAAGATAACCCCACACACGAAGTGAACACTCTGGCAAGTTCTGAGTTACGGCATTGGTATTAGACATTAACTAAAGGCTGAACAACTTATATTATGTTGACGAATCCAACTTAATTACATAATGTTGATAGAATGGGGTTTTTCATTTATGTTTCTATAAAAAATATTTCACTTAAATAGAGACATCACCAACAACAGGTGAAGTGACATATATATATTCACTAGTGTGCTGAGGACAATGCTTGGGAAGGGTTTCTTAACATGACATGCCTACTGTGACACAGTATCAGTTTTTAAGGTCTTTTCTGAGGACCCAGAGATACTACTGATTCAACTCTCGGACTTTGCCAAGGTTGTAATCTCAAAACAGTGTTTGAAATTTAGGCCATTTTCAGGTATAGGTTTTTCAGTAGGTCAGATCTGTAATATTTTGTTAATTCCATTTAAACATCTATTTTTACAATATTGACCTTTTCTATATGAACCTATTTGTTTTGACTGCAATGATGTCAGATTACTTATCGATTAGATTTTTTCCAGTGTCCGTCTGAAATCGAGAATCTCGAAATAAATGGTTGTAGTATATCCCTGATAGGTCCGAAGTCGGGAGTTCTAAAATCAGTGGTCTCATTATATGCAGTGTTCGTCCGAAGTCGGGAAATTAATGGCTATTTTTTGGCAATATTTTATGGAAATAAATATAAACACATTTAGACAAATTTAGACTACATATGTTTTAAACCGCTTTAAAATGATCTTCAAAATGACACCTTTTCAAACGTTCCATAGTTCCATGTTCCTTATTTTCCAAATTTTGATTACACAAGTGACAGGTGTAGTTAGCTAAACAGGAGGTGCTTAACTTTCCGGCGCATCCGGTCTCACTTCCCTGGTGCAAGTTCGCGTATTTCACTTGATTTATCAGCGTCAAAGTCAAATTTTTGCTTTCTTTTGTTGTTGTGGTTTGAATATGGATTTATATGTTTGTTTTTGATATCTTGAATCATAAAATAAAATATTAAGAACCACTGCGGTAGCTCAGTTGGTAGAGTGCTTGTTCCGTAAGTGGGTAGTCGTTGATTCGATCCTCGGCCGGGTCTGATCCAAGACATGAAAGTGGGCAGTGACTGTTCTTTCGCCAAACACTCTGCATTACGAAATGAAAGTCACGGTTCTTTAGGATGTGAACTTAAAATAAACAAGGTCCCTTGTCACGGTGGGCTTGGCACGCTAAAGAACCCTGCTGTATAATGCCATCAGCGCAACGCACAGGCAAAATTACTGCATCTTCGCCTAGAACTGGCGATGTCTCAATACAAGTGAAATATTCTTGATTGGGACGTTAAACACCATTATTCGATATATTAAGATTTAGATTTTGCTATATTTAAGTAAAGGTAAATCTTACAAAAGATATCATTGCAAACTTGGACCTGGTGCGGTATTTATAGAGTCGTAATGGTTTATTTTTGCCTCAATTATACTCATGATATGTAAGCATTGGCCTTAATTAAGTGTCTAAAACAAATATTATACTCCTAGTGATATAGACATACATTCCATAAAGACAGGGCACTTTGTCTGGGAGTCCAAAAACCTGTTATGCAATTCGTACAATTATCATCATTCATTTTTAGATGGTGATCCAATTGTGACATTCTGTTTTTTATGCTGCCCAAAGGGAGAGCATATAGTTGGTCCGTCCGCCCGTGTGGTGCGTTTGTCCGTCCGTCATAATTTTGTCTGGAGCATAATACAAAAACTGTTAAATATATCAATATGAAACTTCATTGCTAGGTAGAGGTGCAGTGTACTAGAACCATAACTCTATTTTCGTAATTCAGGAGTTATTGCCCTTTGATGTTTTTCATACACAACACAGAAACTGTAAGTGGTATCAATGTGAAACTTCATTGGTAAGGAGAATTGACGTATCGCTGACCACACCCACAATGTTCCGACAAAGGTCCGGCATGCTTGCAAAAGAATGAAAACTCGGTCTGAATTGCGTCGTTTAATGACGTCACTGACACAAGTACGTCATTAGTTGCCGTGACGCTGATTTGGTACCGTGATGGCGGCCTTTGTCGGAACATTGTGGGCGTGGCCGGCGATACGTCAATTGCATTGTACTAGTTAGCACATTAGTAACTCTGTTTTTCGCATTATGTATACATAATGCACTTTATGGGATTTAATGTGACTACAGCGCACATTATCGCAACTATATTATGTATTTTTTTAATTATCAAGCGATAATTTTCGTTCTAATAATGTGAATTATGTATTAAATGTGATTGCAGCATGCCGTTATGGCAAGCTTTGATCACTTTTAGTCTCATAAATGTATTATGTACATAATTATGTATTCTGTACATAATGCCTAAATTTGCCCGCTAATGAGATACCTTTTTGCCAATCAGAAGCCTTGTAACAAAAGGGTCTATACTTAATGATGAAAATACCGGTCGGTAACCAGCTACAGGTGAAGTGGCAGAGGCGGACAGTTCTGGGATAGTGACAGAGGCGGACAGTTCTGGGATAGTAACTGAGGCGGGCAGTTCTGGGATAGTGACTGAGGCAGGCAGTTCTGAGATAGTGGCAGAGGCAGGCAGTTCTGGGATAGTGGCAGAGGCGGAGAGTTTTAAAATAGTGGCTAAGGCGGGCGGCCAGTTCTGGGATAGTGGCTGAGGCGGGCAGTTCTGGGATAGTGGCTGAGGCGGACAGTTCTGGGATAGTGACTGAGGCGGGCAGTTCTTGGATAGTGACTGGGGCAGGCAGTTCTGAGATAGTGGCTGAGGCGGGCGGCCAGTTCTAGGATAGTGACTAAGGCGGGCAGTTCTGGGATAGTGGCTGAGGCGGACAGTTCTGGGATAGTGACTGAGGCGGGCAGTTCTTGGATAGTGACTGAGGCAGGCAGTTCTGAGATAGTGGCTGAGGCGGGCGGCCAGTTCTGGGATAGCGACTGAGGCGGGCAGTTCTGGGATAGTGGCTGAGGCGGGCAGTTCTGGGATAGTGACTGAGGCAGGCAGTTCTGGGATAGTGGCAGAGGCGGGCAGTTCTTGGACAGTGACTGAGGCAGGTAGTTCTGGGATAGTGGCTGAGGCGGGCAGTTCTTGCATAGTGACTGAAGCGAGCAGTTCTGGCATAGTGGCTGAGGCGGTCAGTTCTGGGATAGTGACTGAGGCGGGCAGTTCTTGGATAGTGACTGAGGCGTGCAGTTCTGGGATAGTGACTGAGGCGTCAGTTTTGGGATAGTGACTGAGGCGTCAGTTCTGGGATAGTGACTGAGGCGGGCAGTTCTTGGATAGTGACTGAGGCGTGCAGTTCTGGGATAGTGACTGAGGCGTCAGTTTTGGGATAGTGACTGAGGCGTCAGTTTTAGGATAGTGACTGAGGCGGGCAGTTTTGGCATAGTGACTGAGGCGTCAGTTTTGGGATAGTGACTGAGGCGTCAGTTTTAGGATAGTGACTGAGGCGGGCAGTTCTGGGATAGTGACTGAGGCAGGCAGTTCTGGGATAGTGGCAGAGGCAGGCAGTTCTGGGATAGTGGCAGAGGCGGAGAGTTTTAAAATAGTGGCTAAGGCGGGCGGCCAGTTCTGGGATAGTGGCTGAGGCGGGCAGTTCTGGGATAGTGGCTGAGGCGGACAGTTCTGGGATAGTGACTGAGGCGGGCAGTTCTTGGATAGTGACTGGGGCAGGCAGTTCTGAGATAGTGGCTGAGGCGGGCGGCCAGTTCTAGGATAGTGACTAAGGCGGGCAGTTCTGGGATAGTGGCTGAGGCGGACAGTTCTGGGATAGTGACTGAGGCGGGCAGTTCTTGGATAGTGACTGAGGCAGGCAGTTCTGAGATAGTGGCTGAGGCGGGCGGCCAGTTCTGGGATAGCGACTGAGGCGGGCAGTTCTGGGATAGTGGCTGAGGCGGGCAGTTCTGGGATAGTGACTGAGGCAGGCAGTTCTGGGATAGTGGCAGAGGCGGGCAGTTCTTGGACAGTGACTGAGGCAGGTAGTTCTGGGATAGTGGCTGAGGCGGGCAGTTCTTGCATAGTGACTGAAGCGAGCAGTTCTGGCATAGTGGCTGAGGCGGTCAGTTCTGGGATAGTGACTGAGGCGGGCAGTTCTTGGATAGTGACTGAGGCGTGCAGTTCTGGGATAGTGACTGAGGCGTCAGTTTTGGGATAGTGACTGAGGCGTCAGTTCTGGGATAGTGACTGAGGCGGGCAGTTCTTGGATAGTGACTGAGGCGTGCAGTTCTGGGATAGTGACTGAGGCGTCAGTTTTGGGATAGTGACTGAGGCGTCAGTTTTAGGATAGTGACTGAGGCGGGCAGTTTTGGCATAGTGACTGAGGCGAGCAGTTCTGGGATAGTGACTGAGGCGGGCAGTTCTGAGATAGTGACTGAGGCGGGCAGTTCTTGGATAGTGTCTGAGGCGTCAGTTTTGGGATAGTGACTGAGGCAGGCAGTTCTGGCATAGTGGCTGAGGCAGGCAGTTCTGGGATAGTGACAGAGGCGAGCACTTCTGAGATAGTGACGGAGGCGGCCAGTTCTGGGATAGTGTCTGTGGCGGCCAGTTCTGGGATAGTGGCTGAGGCGGTCAGTTTTCGGATAGTGGCTGGGACGGCCAGTTCTGGGATAGTGACTGAGGCGGCCAGTTCTGAGATAGTTACTGAGGCGGCCAGTTCTTGAATAGTGGCTGAGGCAGTCAGTTCTGGGATAGTGACAGAGGCTGGCAGTTCTGGGATAGTGACCGAGGCGAGCAGTTCTTGGATAGTGACTGAGGCGTCAGTTTTGGGATAGTGACTGAGGTAGGCAGTTCTGGCATAGTGGCTGAGGCAGGCAGTTCTGGGATAGTGACAGAGGCGAGCACTTCTGAGATAGTGACGGAGGCGGCCAGTTCTGGGATAGTGGCTGAGGCGGTCAGATCTGGGATAGTGACTAAGGCGGGCAGTTCTGGGATAGTGGCTGAGGCGGACAGTTCTGGGATAGTGACTGAGGCGGGCAGTTCTTGGATAGTGACTGAGGCGGGCAGTTCTGGGATAGTGACTGAGGCAGGCAGTTCTGGGATAGTGGCAGAGGCAGGCAGTTCTGGGATAGTGGCAGAGGCGCAGAGTTTTAAAATAGTGGCTAAGGCGGGCGGCCAGTTCTGGGATAGTGGCTGAGGCGGGCAGTTCTGGGATAGTGGCTGAGGCGGACAGTTCTGGGATAGTGACTGAGGCGGACAGTTCTTGGATAGTGACTGAGGCAGGCAGTTCTGAGATAGTGGCTGAGGCGGGCGGCCAGTTCTAGGATAGTGACTAAGGCGGGCAGTTCTGGGATAGTGGCTGAGGCGGACAGTTCTGGGATAGTGACTGAGGCGGGCAGTTCTTGGATAGTGACTGAGGCAGGCAGTTCTGAGATAGTGGCTGAGGCGGGCGGCCAGTTCTGGGATAGCGACTGAGGCGGGCAGTTCTGGGATAGTGGCTGAGGCGGGCAGTTCTGTTCTTGGTTAGTGACTGAGGCGGGCAGTTCTGGGATAATGACTGAGGCGGGCAGTTCTTGGACAGTGACTGAGGCAGGTAGTTCTGGGATAGTGGCTGAGGCGGGCAGTTCTTGCATAGTGACTGAAGCGAGTAGTTCTGGCATAGTGGCTGAGGCGGTCAGTTCTGGGATAGTGACTGAGGCGGGCAGTTCTTGGATAGTGACTGAGGCGTGCAGTTCTGGGATAGTGACTGAGGCGTCAGTTTTGGGATAGTGACTGAGGCGTCAGTTCTGGGATAGTGACTGAGGCGGGCAGTTCTTGGATAGTGACTGAGGCGTGCAGTTCTGGGATAGTGACTGAAGCGTCAGTTTTGGGATAGTGACTGAGGCGTCAGTTTTGGGATAGTGACTGAGGCGGGCAGTTTTGGCATAGTGACTGAGGCGAGTAATTCTGGGATAGTGACTGAGGCGGGCAGTTCTGAGATAGTGACTGAGGCGGGCAGTTCTTGGATAGTGACTGAGGCGTCAGTTTTGGGATAGTGACTGAGGCAGGCAGTTCTGGCATAGTGGCTGAGGCAGGCAGTTCTGGGATAGTGACAGAGGCGAGCACTTCTGAGATAGTGACGGAGGCGGCCAGTTCTGGGATAGTGTCTGAGGCGGCCAGTTCTGGGATAGTGGCTGAGGCGGTCAGTTTTCGGATAGTGGCTGGGACGGCCAGTTCTGGGATAGTGACTGAGGCGGCCAGTTCTGAGATAGTTACTGAGGCGGCCAGTTCTTGAATAGTGGCTGAGGCAGTCAGTTCTGGGATAGTGACAGAGGCTGGCAGTTCTGGGATAGTGACCGAGGCGAGCAGTTCTTGGAGAGTGACTGAGGCGTCAGTTTTGGGATAGTGACTGAGGCAGGCAGTTCTGGCATAGTGGCTGAGGCAGGCAGTTCTGGGATAGTGATAGAGGCGAGCACTTCTGAGATAGTGACGGAGGCGGCCAGTTCTGGGATAGTGGCTGAGGCGGTCAGTTTTCGGATAGTGGCTGAGACGGCCAGTTCTGGGATAGTGACTGAGGCGGCCAGTTCTGAGATAGTTACTGAGGTGGGCAGTTCTTGGATAGTGGCTGAGGCAGTCAGTTCTGCGATAGTGACAGAGGCTGGCAGTTCTGGGATAGTGACCGAGGCGAGCAGTTCTGGAATAGTGACTAAGGCGGGCATTTCTGGGATAGTGGCTGAAGCGGACAGTTCTGGGATAGTGACTGAGGCGGGCAGTTCTTGGATAGTGACTGATGCAGGCAGTTCTGAGATAGTGGCTGAGGCGGGCGGCCAGTTCTGGGATAGTGACTGAGGCGGGCAGTTCTGGGATAGTGGCTGAGGCGGGCAGTTCTGTTCTTGGTTAGTGACTGAGGCGGGCAGTTCTGGGATAATGACTGAGGCGGTTAGTTCTTGGAAAGTGACTGAGGCAGGTAGTTCTGGAATAGTGGCTGAGGCGGGCAGTTCTGGCATAGTGACTGAGGCGAGCAGTTCTGGCATAGTGGCTGAGTCGGGCAGTTCTGGGATAGTGACTGAGGCGGGCAGTTCTGGGATAATGACTGAGGCGGGCAGTTCTGGCATAGTGGCTGAGTCGGGCAGTTCTGGGATAGTGACTGAGGCGGGCAGTTCTGAGATAGTGACTGAGGCGGGCAGTTCTGGGATAGTGGCTGAGGCGGGCAGTTCTGTTCTTGGTTAGTGACTGAGGCGGGCAGTTCTTGGATAATGACTGAGGCGGGCAGTTCTTGGACAGTGACTGAGGCAGGTAGTTCTGGCATAGTGACTGAGGCGAGCAGTTCTGGGATAGTGGCTTAGTCGGGCAGTTCTGGGATAGTGACTGAAGCGGGCAGTTCTGGGATAGTGACTGAGGCGGGCAGTTCTTGGATAGTGACTGAGGCGTCGGTTTTGGGATAGTGACTGAGGCAGGCAGTTCTGGCATAGTGGCTGAGGCAGGCAGTTCTGGGATAGTGACAGAGGCGAGCACTTCTGAGATAGTGACGGAGGCGGCCAGTGTCTGAGGCGGCCAGTTCTGGGATAGTGGCTGAGGCGGTCAGTTTTTGGATAGTGGCTGAGACGGCCAGTTCTGGGATAGTGACTGAGGCGGCCAGTTCTGAGATAGTTACTGAGGCGGCCAGTTCTTGGATAGTGGCTGAGGCAGTCAGTTCTGCGATATTGACAGAGGCTGGCAGTTCTGGGATAGTGACCGAGGCGAGCAGTTCTGGGATAGTGACTAAGGCGGGCAGTTCTGGGATAGTGGCTGAGGCGGACAGTTCTGGGATAGTGACTGAGGCGGGCAGTTCTTAGATAGTGACTGAGGCAGGCAGTTCTGAGATAGTGGCTGAGGCGGGCGGCCAGTTCTGGGATAGTGACTGAGGCGGGCAGTTCTGGGATAGTGGCTGAGGCGGGCAGTTCTGTTCTTGGTTTGTGACTTAGGCGGGCAGTTCTGGGATAATGACTGAGGCGGGCAGTTCTTGGACAGTGACTGAGGCAGGTAGTTCTGGGATAGTGGCTGAGGCGGGCAGTTCTGGAATAGTGACTGAGGCGAGCAGTTCTGGCATAGTGGCTGAGTCGGGCAGTTCTGGGATAGTGACTGAGGCGGGCAGTTCTGGGATATTGACTGAGGCGGGCAGTTCTGGCATAGTGGCTGAGTCGGGCAGTTCTGGGATAGTGACTGAGGCGGGCAGTTCTGGGATAGTGACTGAGGCGGGCAGTTCTTGGATAGTGACTGAGGCGTCAGTTTTGGGATAGTGACTGAGGCAGGCAGTTCTGGCATAGTGGCTGAGGCAGGCAGTTCTGGGATAGTGACAGAGGCGAGCACTTCTGAGATAGTGACGGAGGCGGCCAGTTCTGGGATAGTGTCTGAGGCGGCCAATTCTGGGATAGTGGCTGAGGCAGTCAGTTTTCGGATAGTGGCTGAGACGGCCAGTTCTGGGATAGTGACTGAGGCGGCCAGTTCTGAGATAGTTACTGAGGCGGCCAGTTCTTGAATAGTGGCTGAGGCAGTCAGTTCTGGGAAAGTGACAGAGGCTGGCAGTTCTGGGATAGTGACCGAGGCGAGCAGTTCTTGGATAGTGACTGAGGCGTCAGTTTTGGGATAGTGACTTAGGCAGGCAGTTCTGGCATAGTGGCTGAGGCAGGCAGTTCTGGGATAGTGACAGAGGCGAGCACTTCTGAGATAGTGACGGAGGCGGCCAGTTCTGGGATAGTGTCTGAGGCGGCCAGTTCTGGGATAGTGGCTGAGACGGTCAGTTTTCGGATAGTGGCTGAGACGGCCAGTTCTGGGATAGTGACTGAGGCGGCCAGTTCTGAGATAGTTACTGAGGCGGCCAGTTCTTGGATAGTGGCTGAGGCAGTCAGTTCTGCGATAGTTACAGAGGCTGGCAGTTCTGGGATAGTGACCGAGGCGAGCAGTTCTGGGATAGTGACTGAGGCAGGCAGTTCTGGGATAGTGGCAGAGGCAGGCAGTTCTGGGATAGTGGCAGAGGCGGAGAGTTTTGAGATAGTGGCTGAGGCGGGTGGCCAGTTCTGGGATAGTGGCTGAGGCGGGCAGTTCTAGGATAGTGGCTAAGGTGGACAGTTCTGGGATAGTGACTGAGGCGGGCAGTTCTGGGATAGTGACTGAGGCGGGCAATTCTTGGATAGTGACTGAGGCAGGCAGTTCTGAGATAGTGGCCCAGGCGGGCGGCCAGCTCTGGGATAGTGGCTGAGGCGGGCAGTTCTGGGATAGTGGCTGAGGCGGGCAGTTCTGTTCTTGGTTAGTGACTGAGGCGGGCAGTTCTTGGATAATGACTGAGGCGGGCAGTTCTTGGACAGTGACTGAGGCAGGTAGTTCTGGCATAGTGACTGAGGCGAGCAGTTCTGGGATAGTGGCTTAGTCGGGAAGTTCTGGGATAGTGACTGAAGCGGGCAGTTCTGGGATAGTGACTGAGGCGGGCAGTTCTTGGATAGTGACTGAGGCGTCGGTTTTGGGATAGTGACTGAGGCAGGCAGTTCTGGCATAGTGGCTGAGGCAGGCAGTTCTGGGATAGTGACAGAGGCGAGCAGTTCTGGGATAGTGGCTAAGGCGGGCAGTTTTGGGATAGTGACTGAGACGAGCAGTTCTGGGATAGTGGCTGAGGCGGGCAGTTCTGGGATAATGACTGAGGCGGGCAGTTCTGGGATAGTGGCTGAGGTGGCCAGGATAGTGGCTCAGAGGCGGGCAGTTCTGGGATAGTGGCTGAGGTGGGCAGTTCTGTTCTTGGTTAGTGGCTGAGTCGGGCAGTTCTGGGATAGTCACTGAGGCAGGCAGTTATGGGATAGTGCTGAGGCAGGCAGTTCGGGGATAGTGACAGAGGCGGACAGTTCTGGGATAGCGACTGAGGCGGCCAGTTCTGGGATAACGACTGAGGCGGGCAGTTCTGGGATAGTGACAGAGGCTGGCAGTTCTGGGAAAGTGGCTGAGGCGGGCAGTTCTGGGATAGTGACCGAGGCGAGCAGTTCCGGGATATTTGCTGAGCGGGCAGTTCTGGGATAGTGACCGAGGCGAGCAGTTCTGGGATAGTGGCTGACCGGGCAGTTCTGGGATAGTGTCTGAGGCGAGCAGTTCTGGGATAGTGGCTGACCGGGCAGTTCTGGGATAGTGTCTGAGGCTGGCAGTTCTGGGATAGTGGCTGAGGCGGGTAGTTCTGGGATAGTGACCGAGGCGAGGAGTTCTGGGATAGTGGCTGAGCGGGCAGTTCTGGGATAGTGACCGAGGCGAGCAGTTCTGGGATAGTGGCTGACCGGGCAGTTCTGGGATAGTGTCTGAGGCTGGCAGTTCTTGGATAGTGGCTGTGGCAGGCAGTTCTGGGATAGTGGCTGAGGCGGACAATTCTGGGATAGTGGCTGAGCTGGCCAGTTTTGGGATAGTGGCTGAGGCGGACAGTTCTGGGATAGTGGAAGAAACAAGAATACCATGAGAAAACAACTGCCCTTCAGCAAGCGGACTGACACGCTTTCTCCTTTCACTTCTTTGGGCTGACAACTTATTCAGGACTCCATAAGAAAACATCTGCCGTTCGGCAGACTGACTGACCGTAACGCTTTCTAATTTCACCGCTTTGGGTGGACATACTGTAAATCAGGAATTTAATGCGTCATGAAATTAATGCGAATTGCCGATTTTGCTGTAAAATGCGTATTTAAATTAATGCGATTTTTTTAACCCTATCCCCATTGTATCATCTATTTAGCATAATAAAAAAACAAAAGGTGATGCAGTAGGTCCTAGTAGGACAAAGAGTGATGCGATAGGTCCTAGAAGAACAAAGGGTGCTGCGATAGGTCCTGGTAGAACAAAGGGTGATGCGGTGACCTATATTTGGAACAAAGGGTGATGCAGTAGGTCCTAGTTGAACAATAGGGTGATGCAAACAAGGAAGGTACAGACTCACCCCCTACTACTCAATATTGTAATTTTTCAATCTCACCAAAATTAACACATTCTAACAAACATAACCCACAAAAGCAAATATTTTGCTGTTTTTGGCAAATTAAAATTAAAAATAGCAAATTTTAAATCTACCAGGGTCGCAAAAACACAGTCATGGGGTAGTGGAATTTGCCGATAAAAAAACAAACCCTAAAACGTCGACGTCAACTACGTACTGATGACATTGAAAACTTTTGATCATGGAAATAAATAATGAACCAAACTTGTCACGCGGGATTTTACCGGAAATTTTTCACGGGCAGAGAATGATCATGCTTTGAAACTGAAATGATTTTTTTTCTTAATTCTAAATTTAACAGGAAGTCTGAACCGACAAGTTATAAATTAATTTTGCCTGATCTTAGTTCAATACACACTGTCGGTTTATGTCAGTTCAAGATTCATTTTGGTCAGTCTTACCTCTCCGTCACTCATTTCCTCACGTATTTATGCAAGCCTAATGTTTTCTCCTAAAAATTTTATAAGGTTGTAAATTTTTTGTTAATGAGAAAAATATTTATAAATGATGTAATTATATGTACTTTTGTCATGATAACAAAAATTGACACAAATACTAGTATATATAATCTTATCGGTTAGGTTTGAGACGCCCGGTCACATAAGAAAACAACTGCCCTTTGGCAGGCAGACTGGTAAACTTTCTCATTTCACCACTTTTGGTGGACACACGATGATTATTATTCAGGTGTGAGACTCCGGATTGTAAACTTATATCGAGACGTCGCCAGCTATAGGCAAAGGTGCAGAAAGTTTGCCTGTGTGTTGCGCTGATGGCATTTTACAGCGGGGTTCTTTATCGTGCCAAGTCTACCAAGACACGGGACCTCGTTTATTTTAAGTTCCCTTCCGAAAGAACCGTGACTTTCATTTCGTAATGCCGAGTGCTTGGCGAAAGAAAAGTCACTACCCACTTTTAGGCCTTGGGTCAGACCTGGCCGGGGCTCGAACCCACGACCTCCCACTCATTAGATTCTTGATCTAATGACAAAGTAGTCTCAAGTTTTGGGGATCCCGACTATGGATGGATAAAAGCACAATTGACAAAAGTGTGTTCATTTGCGACTTTCCCGACTTTGGCGAACACTGGGTCCAATGAATTAAAAAGTTGGTATTTTTTGTGTCTCACTTTACTTATAGATGGAATGTGGATTAGCAATCCAAGAGAGACAACGCGCACTTATTTATACATCAAATTATTCAGCAAGTGTGGCAGGCATCATATCAGAATTACTTTGGCATAATCAATACAACTTTTTTTAAAGAAAGAAATACATGTATTAAATACATTTAAAAATGGTATATACAACATGTACATGTATATTATAATTTTAGTATGCATTATTTTATTATTCACATATAATTGATACACCTGATGTTTTAAATAAAATTGTATGAAATTAGCAAATATAACAACAACATCAACAACAACAACAATAATAATAATAATAATAATAAACAAAAACTTGGGTGTCAGGTTTAACATCGTGATCTGTAGGATCCCGATTAGTAGCCCGTGTTCTGTAAACACAGTCGGTTAAAATGTACTGTCACCGAAGTCCGCGTGGTATAAAGTTATATAATGAATGTACTTTTAGTAAATAGGTCAGTAGTGTGACTGTGGTTTTTTATACTTAGCTTGTGCTTTAGTCTCAGTGAACAGGATTATTGTATTTTCAATCGAGTTAATCACGGGGAAATTTATCAAGGTATGTTTCTTGTTTTATTTCAATGTGTTGATATTGTCGTATATCATACATACATACATATATACTAATAGTATATATAGCTTGTATTTATACAAAATTTTGAACAAGTTCCACTTATCCGAATGAATGCGAATTTTGATATGTTAAAACATAGACTCTAAATATACCAATACACATAAAATAAATTTTGTTGCAATTATATAGTTGGAGGTTTGGCCATTTTTTCCCGTAGAGTGACTGGAAATATATAGGTCGCGACGACCACGATGTAAAACCTGACCATGCGTTTTGACAATGTATGCATAATAATTATTTAATCATCGAGTTGCAATTTCTTACAGATTTACCCCTCTTATACAATTACATGTGGTTTTTTAAAGAACAAAATGTTTATAGAAGAGAGAGAGAGAATCGGAGGGAGAGAGAGACACTCGGGAAGAGAGACGAGAGAGAGAGAGACACTGGGAGAGAGAGACAGCTAAAAAGCCACTGGAAATCAGCCTTGAAAACATATATCAAAACCCTGAATTCTGATACATTAATTATTAAGTTAAAACATACCAGAGTTGAGATTTGAAACAGAAGTTTGCTATTGCTGTGTCATGTGGTACTGACTTTTGAATGTATTATTTCATAAAAATTCAAAAGTAGCACATGGCAGCTAAAATATGTTACAATGAGAATTAAATTGCTTGAGATCATTTCATGTTTTTTGTCCATTCAATGATAATTGTCAATAGTTATACGTTTTCAGGCCCTGGTTTCACAATCATCCTTAGCTAAGATTTTCCTTAACTTAAATCTTTCAAAATTTCAAATCTTCATAGTTTTGTTAATTTTCAAGATATTCGGGAATGTAAGGTGTTATTTTTAAGATCACCTGAAGAATTAAAACATTTGCATTTAGTTTTGACAAAAATATTCATCAGCAGTTCCATCAAAGGAGATAACCAAAATTTGCTAAATTTAAGCTAAGAAAATCTTAGCTAAGGAATGATTGTGAAACTGGGGCCAGTTAGGTTATGTGTTCAGAAACAAAATTTAAATGACCGTTTACCTATTTATTCTTTTAAGATGCAGATCCGTCTGGTAACCGATAATAAGACTTTTTTGAAATGTAATTAAAACAGGAATTTTTTTTCTTTTAAAATATTATGGTTTCCAGGCTAAAAATATGCGCTAAAAACCAACCACCATTTATTTGTAAGTTTTGAATACCAGTACATGTAATAAGATTGAAATGGAAAATTTTTATTGTAAGACCATCCGTGACAAAAATCCGTGTAGCATCTTTACAAAAATCCCATAACAACACAGTGCGTGAAAAAAGAGAGCCACGCCTCTGACAAGGGTTTTAGTCTGTCAATAAATCTCGCTCATTCCAACGCTGAAAAAAATCACACATGCGCAATCATACATTTGGACACGGTCAATATTCAGGAAAGGGGTGACAGGTTTCGAATCTAGCTAGTTGTTTAAATTTCCGTGACAAAAAATATGACAGAGTTGGTGTCGCGTGTTTTTCTTTAATTTTTGTCAAATGCTACATTAATTTTATGTCCAAAAACGTATTCTTTCTTTGCGAAATGGAACCTCAACATTACAGTCTCCCCCTTATAAAACAATACAGTGGTCAAAAATTGCCCCTGGCAAGTAGATCCGGGTACTCTTGAACATTTTTACAGGTAGTGATCACAACTTGGAAAAACAGGTAAGTGAAAGCATGTGGTTTTTTTTATTGTGGTCCCCGCGATCATGGCTGCCAAGAAAGTGAAAATGTGAATGTCTTATTCCTTCAAACTACAGTGTAAAACCACTTTTAAAAGTATTGTCAAATCGTTGTTTAAATAGATTTCGAAATTATTTATTTTTTTATCGGGGAAATTTCCACATCATATTTTATTGTGAATTGGTCTTTTTTGAAAATGGCGCGAATTCGGATTGTAAGAGCAACTCGTTTGTAACTACAGCGGAAATAAGTCACTCCATCGAGACATAATTTATGATTGAAAACGGAGTTCCCATGAAATAATATTTCCAACTTTAAATTTGGCGCCATTTTTGACAACGGGCGTTTTTTTGGAGGAGGGGTTGTCAAAATTTGAACATAAGCACCTTTAAAAAGATTAAATTGCATTTTTTCCTGTATCAATTATGATAATATAATATGCTTGGGGTTCCAATGAAGTAATATTCCCCACTTTAATTTTGGCGCCATTTTTGACAATGGACAATTGATTTTGTTTTTGGAAGGGGGGTTGTCAAAATTTGAATACAAGCGCCTTTAAAACGGTTAAATTGTTTTTTATCATGTACCAGCTGTGACAATATAATATGCTTGGGGTTCCAATGAAGTAATATTTCCCACTTTAATTTTGGCGCCATTTTTGACAATGGACAATTGATTTTGTTTTTGGAAGGGGGGTTGTCAAAATTTGAATATAACCACTTTTAAAACGATTAAATCGCATTTTTCCATGTACCAGCTGTGACAATGTAATATGCTTGGGGTTCCAATGAAGTAATATTTTTCACTTGAGTTTTGGCGCCATTTTGACAATGGACATTTTTGGGGGTTGTCAAAATTTGAATATAAGCACCTTTAAATAAAAATGCATTTTATCCTGTATCATTTATGACAATATAATAATTTAGGGCGCGGTGGCCTAATGGATAAGACGTTAGTCTTCAAATCCAGGGTCTCTCACCGCTGTGAGTTCGAGTCCCGCTCGGACCACATGTGGGAAAGTGAATTTTCCTTACCGTTGGCCTTTACTGATTCACCTGGTATCAGTATAATGGACTGGGGAGTGGTACGCTTGTCTGCGGCGTACTGACTCTGTGGGCTATCACGGTAAAGTCGCCCTGAGTGCGCGCTAGTACAAGGCAGACCATGCAACACACTCGCACTTCACATGCATACACAAAAATTGTTCATAGATTAATCCATAGAGATTAATTAAATAGTTTCTCGTCGCGAATAGCTGAAAAATTGCTGATGCGACGTTAAGCAACATTCAACCAACCAACCAACCAACCAACCAACAATATAATATTATGTTTGGGGTTCCAATGAAGTATTATTCCCCACTTTGAATTTGGCGCCATTTTTGACCATGGACATTTGGGGGGGGGGGTTATCAAAATTTGAATATAAGCACCTTTAAAGCGATTAAAATGCATTTTGTCCTGTACCAGCTGTGACAATATAATATGTTTGGGGTTGCAATGAAGTAACATTTTCCACTTTAATTTTGGCGCCATTTTTGACAATGGGCATTTTCTTTGGAGGAGGAGGTTGTCAAGATTTGGAAATAAGCACCTTTTATACCATTAAAATGCATTTTTTTCCTGTACCAGTTGTGGCAATATAACATGCTTGTTGTTTTTCCCTAAAGTTTATTCAACCTGTTTTGCACCAGACATTTGTTGAATTTTTCTAGATCTTTACAGGGCTAAGATAGGATGTTTTAACATAAGACTTAAGCATAGTTCACGAAGTAGAAAGTACGGAAGCGTATTAGGGCCACATTTTTAATTTACTTTTTTTTTATTTTTCACTCTTTAATCTCTAAAATTTACACTTTAATCTGTAAATTTTACACTTTAATCTGTAGACTGAAGACTTCGTGTACATAACTAGGATCCCCATTGTAAAGATATTTTCACAATTTTGTGGGTAAGGACAATTAGATTAATTTGCTAGTATTTCAGTTGTTGGTCAAATAGGATTTTTAGTTCTTGTTCCCTAGGGATTAACTACAGTCTAACCTGTCTATAAGGGCCACTCGGGGGAAGTTGCAAAAGTGGCCCTTATGGACAGGTGGCCTTTATATAGAGGTTTGTAAATCCAGTTATGACATCAATATAAATATTAGTTAGAAAATAGTGAGCAGTTCTAATCTATTTATTTTATTTGTTAAAATTTCCGTTACAAAAAAGGCATTAGCTAATTTTAACAGAATAATTTCTTTGAAAACAATTAAAGAAAAATCTTCTGACCACACTATCAATCTTTGAAAAAAAAACTTAAAAACCACCAAGTATATACACATATCTTAAATAAAGACATGTTTTCTTTAATAGGTAGGAACCAGTAATGACAACAATAGAAAATAGTATAGGTATCATAAATAATCATGAGTAATAATCTATTCTCAGTGCTTTATGGCTTCATTTGTTGACATGAGGATAATTGACTTAAGAATTTTTTTAAGTTTTTAAAAAGTCTCAAAAACATAATTTTGAAAATTCTTTTCTTATCAACATACAGATTTGGTTATATGTACTTAGTTTAATGATCAATGGTTTAAAGTTAAATAATCAATGTTTAAAATCTAATTTTAGCTTCAAGATTTTTAAAAAACTACATGGCTTAACATTTTTGTATAAATTTTTAGAAACTATAACAAAACTTGCCAAAAAGGAATAAAAAGTGGCCTTTATAGACAGGTTCATGAGCCATTTTGTACTAAAATAGGGTGGCCTCTGGCTCAGTTGAACAGTGGCCCTTATATAGAGGTTAAATAAAGAGTAAAATGGCTCGGGAGGAATTGAAAGTGCCCTTTATAGACAGGTGGCCCTTATATAGAGGTGGCCTTTAACACAGGTTGGACTGTATTTTGTGTTTTTTATAAGTGTTTTGAAGATATTATTCATCCTTTGTTTTGATTCCTGGTAGCCAAAATCGCCATTGGCTACTAATTTCTGAAGAATTCTTTCAATAAGTAAGATATTTTAGCAAATTTGTGGAAAAATACTTTAAAAAGGACTATATTTTCACAAATTTTGGAAATTTTGCTATTATTTTAAATTTGTAGAAACCTAGTTCATCTATGTGGGTGTTAATGTTAAATGTCTATCATATAGGCTTGTTCCATCATGTGAGCATTGGTGTTTAAGTGTCCATCATATAGGCTTGTTCTTCATGTGAGCATTGGTGTTTAATTAAGTGTCCATAACATAGGGCCATTCTTCCATGTGAGCATTGGTGTTTAAGTGTCCAATATAAAGGTTTGACCATTTTCCATGTGAGCATTGGTATTTAAGTGTCCAATATAGAGGTTTGATGTTCCCCCATGGGAGCATTGGTGTTGTGTCCATTTCAATGGCTTGTTCTTCATGTGAGTATTGATGCTAAGTGTCAATCATAAAGGCTTGTGCAAAATGGGGATCCAGTTGTACAGTTCTTTAAAAATTGCTTCTTAATTTTAGATTTTAAATTAATTTTCACAGAAATGTTCAATATTGCTTGATTCTGTCATTTTTTGGCTTTTTTAGTGACAATAGTGCAATAATTTATATTCTTGATGGGGACATAAAACCCCATTCAATTAATAAATCAAGGCTGACACATTGACATGTTGCAATTTTTTGTCAATACTGTAAGAGTTATCCCTCTTTGTATGTTTATCATCCTCAGTCATAATATTTATGGTAATTTGTTTAGCCCAATAGTATGTATAAATTTATGCATGGTTGTCAGGAAATTTGAAAAATTAGGGAAGTGTCTGGTAATTTTTTTTCTTAAGAGCTGTGCCCCCTTAGAGTTTTAGTTATGCCAGTCTGTCAATCGACCATAATTTTCTTGATTTTTCCCGATTTTGAGTTCTTTCCGATTTTTTCCTGAATTTGTTAGATAAACTCCTGATTTTAAGCCAAACCTAAAAAAAACCATAATATGTTGGAATTATTTTAGTGTAAAGCATGTTTGTTTTTAAGTTTGTGTTTAGCTTGGCAATTATATATTGACATTCTGATAATGACCTTTATTTAAAATCAAAAACATCATATAAGCTGAAGGTCTTTACGTACTTAGAGGCGAGAAATGCAGCCATTTATTTATTTATTTTTTTTTTTTTTTTTTTTTTTTTTTATTTTATCAATAAAAATCCCTTATAATCTCCTGATTTTTAACTAAAATCCCTCCTGATTTTCAAATTTTTTTTAGCAAAAAAGTACTTGACAGACTGTTATGCATTTTTCTTATCAGGTCTACTCTTTCAACACTACTGAACATATTGGACTATATTCTAAGTGTTTGTTTTCTACAAAAATTTTCATTCGTGGGACATTTTGTTTTAACTCTACATTGTTATAATAACGCGTTTATTTATTATATTTTGGGTGTGACATAATGTGTTTGTGTTTACATTTGGATTACATAAAGGACTACCAAAATTTCAGTTGTCATACAGTTTATTAACCTGCCTTTACGGCCACCTCTGTATAAGGACCAACTGCTTTTAAACACCATTAGATTTGTATCCTAATTGTTCTTTATTAATAATTTTAACCTGGATATAAGGGCCAGATGCCTATAAAGGACACTTTTACTGGTTCCCTTGGGTGGCTTTTATAGACAGGTTTGACTGCATAGGTATTATTGGATCTGGTTGGTCACATCACATAATACATGTACGTATGTTTAGAGAAATCGTATTGTGATATATCGGTATATCGATAATATTGCACATCATTTATATTTGAAGGTGGTATCTTAATTTAATGATCTAAATGTATCCAACAAAGTTGGCTGGTTTTTTTTTGTTTGTTTTTTTATTTTTTAAACAAATTTCTTAGAATTTTTTGCAATTTTGGGAAGATATCTGAAATTTGAGAAATTATTTTTTTCCAAAGTCAAAACACTGTCTTAGCTGATTAACTCTGATCAGATTAACATTTGTATAAATATTTATGGATTACAATATGTGTTAAATTGGATCAACAGTAACATGGTCACACTTACATGCAGGGTTAGCTCTGTCATTTGCCAATTTAGCTATTGCTAATTATCATATTTTGCTGCAAAATTAGCTTCTGACTTGTATTTTTGCTCCAAAATTTTGATTAATTTCATGATGAAAATCACTGATTATTTTATTTTTTACAGTGTTAATCAAGAACAATCTTTACAGCAGTTTAAAAGATCTAAATTTGAGATGTTTCTTATTTTGTGTATCTTAAACCTATAAATTGGCGTCTGAATTTTAAAATTAGCTAATTTTTGGCTTCAACTTTTTGGGACCCAGAGCTAACCCTGCATGTAATGCTATGGTGCAGTGTGTATGTGTGTACACATTTTCCCATTGTCACTCACCAGATTTCAGTCAAACCTTGTCAAAAGCATGTATGCAGTGTTTGCACTGGGCTTTGCCAATGTCACCAATTTCTACATTTCTTTACATGTAATGCTATAGTGCAGTGTGTGTATGTGTGTACATGTGTCATTAACACATTTTCCACTTGTTGCTGGGCAGATAGTGTGGATGGTTTTAATTTTGTTGGGTGCAATTTTCATGGAATCAGTAAAATCTAGCATTTTGTTGGGTCATAAATTTGTGGTTTCACTGAATGTTGAAATTGTAGTATGGAACCTTGATAAGGAGGACCATAAATCAAGACCTGACAATCACATGCTTCTTGATAATGTTTTGGTTTATCGATCTCTGTAGTATGAGTAATTAAGAGATTAGGAATCAGTACTGAAATTTGTGTTTTGTGTAAAAAAGCTTGTTACCATTGATCCAATTGCAATAAAATATGGTGGCCTACATGTTACATGTTAGTTACTACAATATCTTTATACTTGTGGATAATATTTCGTGGTGGTCATAAATCCGCTAAACCCACTAAAATTGAGCGCCCCCCCCACGCAGCATTTAAGTGAAACTTTGTCGAAAGTATGTTTGCAGTGTATGCGCTTGGCTATACCAATGTCACCAACTGCACTTAGCAAAATTTTGGTGACCTGTACACCTGTAATTATGAGGTATTGACACATGCTGAAGCCAGTGATGGACTAGTGAGTGTCACTGAATAAACAGTCATTAATGACTGGTATTGTATACCATGTGGTGGTGTAAATTGTTAATTTAAGTGTGAAAGCAAGACAATCCAATTAACGACAGGTTAATCGCTGTAATGTCGGAGTGTGTCAATATACACTGGTGCCCTCCCGAAAGTGTAAAACAGTTGAACACAGAATTAATTTTATGTTCAAAAGGCTCAGTAGAGCTATTGCAATCTATTACTGCGGAAACTTTGCATTCTAATCTCTCCAAACTGGGTCATCATAGCCACCTCGTGATATATTCTTTCGCATGTGAACTCCTGCCTGTGTATTATTCGACGATATACCATGGGTAAATGTTGGATTATTTCTAAATCTAAGTTAGTTACAGTACCTGATAAATGATATATACAAACCTTTAACTTAACACCCCTATTAAATTGGATTCTTCCCAATTCTCCCACTTTTAATTACTGGTAAATATAAACATTGTTCTTAAATGTTATTTTAGTAATTATAGTCCATTTCCTTATCCTTCAATTCATTACCTGGAATTTTTACCCTGTTAAAACATTTTTGACATGTAAAGAAAAAAAAATATTATTATTATTATTATTATTATTATTATTATTATTAGCACTTATTTATGAATTATGATAATTAGATCCAGCCAAATAACACTGGTCATCTTTAATTGTAAAAAAGTTAAAAAATTTATAAAAAATTAAACAAGAGAAAAGTGTCAATGTAACACATGCCCCCACTTTATTCATGATAGATTATTTGAATGAGGTTTACTCTCCAATGCAAGATTATTTCACTTATATCAAAACGTCACCAAGTACAGGTGAAAGTGCAGAAATTTATACTTCTGCATTGCACTATGCAGTGAAGGTTTTTTAATCTACTGAGGCCTTAACTGTGACTTAAGACTTGGCATCTAAAAGACATGTGAGCTTATATGGTGCAGAATGTGCATGTTTCATGAAAAGTTGGTAGAGTGCTCGCTCCATAAGTGGGAGGTCATGTGTTCGAACCCCGGCCGGGTCTGACTCAAGATTTAAAAAAACCATTAACCTTGTTAAAACTATTTTTAACATAAAAAAGTAATTATAAGCTCGAGACCCTGGAAAAGCATCACATTTTTTCTCTCGTCGCTTTTTTAGAAGATTTTGTGCACCCATACATCACCGTTGTCTAGTTTTCTTAGCCATGGTAGAGCAATGAACTAATTACACTGTATCATGGTTTCAAGCTTTACTGAAATCGACCCATTAGTTGCCTATAGCTGGCAATGCCTCAATATAAGTGAAATATTCTTGACTGGGATGTTAAACACCATTACTCAACTCAACTCAACTCCACCTGGATTAAATTGTATTAAACAATAAATATAAGTGCATTTGTATTCCATGCCTTTTAAGAAAGATGTGGATATTTAATATAAAGTTCAGTACTTCCAGACACTTCCAGTACAGAGTTATTTCCAAAACTATGAAGCACTATTTTACTAAACTTGGTGCAAAATAACATTAAAAGGTGCCCATATCACTAGTCTTAGTTGATTTGCCCTTTTTCCGGAAGTTATGACATTTATGTTTCTTAAGTAACCTTCAAATTTGGATCAAAGGTCAAGGTCACAGCTAAATGTTTTACCTGCAAAACTCTACACAAGTGGAAATAACAAAAAAGTGCCCACTGATGGTGGATCCTAATTCACTGAATTTGCTTGTTATATTTGTAGATGTGAAAAAGAGCTATGAGCAGAATCAACAGTTTGCTGAAGATTTTGATGTTATTGATGTAACAGCAGTAACAAAAATTAAGTAACCATATCAATATATATATGATGATCAAATGGCTGTTCAGTAAGGATAATATTCAATCAGTATGGTCTCAATAAGTGTGTTTTAGATAGCTGCTGTTCAACCCTGCTTTCATGTTGTAATTTGTTTTTGGTGGCTCATTTTTGGTCTTTTTGGTGTTAAAATTTTAAGTAGTGCTTTATCCTTTCCGCCAGCTTGACCCCAATACTTCTGACAAAGAAATGGATTCAGAAACCTTGACAGTGTTTTGAATTTTAACTAAGGATCATTGATGTATTGCAAAATCGAATTTTTGGAGTATACAAATGTAATTGATGATCAAATAATGGCATACAGTCCATTACTTACATTTGTCATGTAGTACTTTTGAGTTTTTATGCATGCTTTTATAAAAATTCAAAAGTTGCACATAACATTCACAAGACTAAAACACTAAAATGTCTTGTTTGCTAATCCTGCATTCTTTTTCTTCCCTTTACTTCACTCTTTTTATCCCATAACATTCATGTCATTATTTGTAAAGGGGTATTTTTGCCCTCATCGAGAAAAATGCTAAATTAGTTTTGGTCTTTATATACATCAATGTTCCTTGGTTAATTGTAAAGACACTGTCAAGGTTTCTGAATTCAATTCTTCATCAGAGGTGTTAGGATCAAACTTGAAAATATGAAATTCTGTGTTATAGTGGAGACATCTTGAAAGCATCAACCACTGCATGAGACCAGGAAAAGACTGGCAGTACACACCTTGAGACCAGACTAATTGATGAATCCTAACCTGTACAATCATAAGACACTCATATTGCATGCACTTCAGCAAATAATTATAAGCCAAATAAGTGAAATAATTAAAAGAATATATGTCTGTTTAAATGATCACATATTGGGACCAAATTTCACATAGCCTAAAACAGACCTTATAAATCAATGCCCCATGTGACGACAGCCATGGCTTATTAAAGAACCCTCTCTGCACATTGCCCGGACCTTATTCCAAAGGTCAATATTTCTCCCACTTCAGCTGGCAACGTCTCGGGTGTAAGTGAAATATTATTGACTGAGACGTAAATACCCAATTCAGTCAAATACAAGCAGTTGAGACCTACAGAATTAACATCATCAATGGTCTATTTGACTTGTTTTGCTGGGTTTTGTTGTGGTTTTCTCTTTGTAACATTGGCTAATGTCAAATAATGGGACACTAGCAAAATGCTTAACCAGTCAAGAGTATATTCACTTATATCAAGATAAATGATATATTGTATTTTCATGTACACTAATGTAGCTTTCTTTTGCAAGAAAAACAGGTTTGAATTGGAACAATACCTGGTCAATCATCGATGGAGGAAAGATCAGCAATCAGTGCTGTACACACACATGGAGGATGGAGGTTTCTTCTGCACCAGGCAGAAGAACAAGACGATGATGCAGTATTATGTTTGGATAGGTATATAAATGCAATACACACATGAACATATTAATCTTTTTAGTTTTGATTTTAAGCCTGTGATTATTCTTAAATGGTTCTTCCACTGTTCCAGACCAGACTGCTTCTTCTGTATGAAGAAAACAATCCTTACTGGCATTTAATATAAAAGAAAACAATTTGTAGCTTAAAACATAAAGACTATAAAACCATGTGTAAAAAATGAAACTGCTGTAGAACAAAGTACTGCTGGGAAATATCTACTATTTATCTAACATTAAACTAGTTTTTCTATCTGATTTGACGAAACAAGTTTTATCAAACACACGTGATACAGAATCTTGTATCACCACACTGTGGTGATACAACATTGGCGGTAAAGTGCACGTGGCACTTTTCTCATTGTGACGTCACGTCATGTCAAATGCCATAACATAGTTTCAGTGGTTTTCTGTGGTAAAATGTATTTTTTTTTCACATAAAGTATTGGTTTTTTTTTTATTATTTTAGATAACCTAATTGGAAATGTAAGATAAAAATGTCATAGACACAGTGTGGATATATATGTATTTATATAGCTATGGACCACTCATTGTACAATATTTGTTGGAAGATTAAACTCCAAATATCTTAAGAACACATTATATACCATGTTTTTTACTATATGCAGTTCTTGTAAATAGTTGAAAATGTAATCAATGGTCTATTTGACTTGTTTTTCTTGGTTTTGTTGTGGTTTTCTCTCGACATTGCCTAATGTCAAGTTCATGGTTTTTCAGATACAGAAGAAGATGAATTGGACTTCAAGGACCAGATGTGCCCCAAATGAAGACACTAGACGACAAGAAGAAACAAAGAATCCAGATCTCATTGTGGTATTTTTTCTATTTTTTCTGTAATTGACCTGGCAAGCTGAAGTCATTTATTTGATCTTCACAGCAGGGCATTGCCAGGGAACTAGCATCTCAACTTTGAAGTCAAGATTATTTCACTTGATATTACAATCATAAATCTGATGATTTATGATGGCAGATTCTCCCAATTAAAAGTCAGTAGCTTAAATTGGGAATACATTGTAGCAGAAATGCTTAACCAGTCAAGAGTATATTCACTTATATCAATATAAATGATATATTGTATTTTCATGTACACTAATGTAGCTTTCTTTTGCAAGAAAAACAGGTGTTTGAATTGGAACAATACCTGTCAATCATCGATGGAGGAAAGATCAGCAATCAGTGCTGTACACACACATGGAGGATGGAGGTTTCATTCTGCAACCAGGCAGAAGAACAAGACGATGATGCAGTATTATGTTATTGGATAGGTATATAAATGCAATACACACATGAACATATTAATCTTTTTAGTTTTGATTTTAAGCCTGTGTTATTCTTAAATGGCTCTTCCACCTGTTCCAGACCAGACTGCTTCTTCTGTATGAAGAAACAATCCTTACTGGCATTTAATATAAAAAGAAAACAATTTGTAGCTTAAAACATAAAGACTATAAAACACTGTGTAAAAATGAAACTGCTGTAGAACAAGTACTGCTGGGAAATATCTACTATTTTATCTAACATTAAACTAGTTTTTCTATCTGATTTGACGAATACAAGTTTTATCAACACACACGTGATACAGAATCTTGTATCACCACACTGTGGTGATACAACATTGGCGGTAAAGTGCACGTGCACTTTCTCATTGTGACGTCACGTCATGTCAATGCCATAACATAGTTCAGTGGTTTTCTGTGGTAAAATGTATTTTTTTTTCACATAAAGTATTGGTTTTTTTTTATTTATTTTTAGATAACCTAATGAAATGTAAGATAAAAATGTCATAGACACAGTGTGGATATAATATGTATTTATATAGCTATGGACCACTCATTGTACAATATTTGTTGGAAGATTAAAATCCAAATATCTTAAAGAACACATTATATACCATGTTTTTTTACTATATGCAGTTCTTGTAAATAGTTGAAAATGTAATCAATGGTCTATTTGACTTGTTTTTCTGGGTTTTGTTGTGGTTTTCTCTCGACATTGCCTAATGTCAAGTTCATGGTTTTTCAGATAACAGAAGAAGATGAATTGGACTTCAAGGACCAGATGTGCCCCAAATGAAGACACTAGACGACAAGAAGAAACAAAGAATCCAGGATCTCATTGTGGTATTTTTTCTATTTTTTCTGTAATTGACCTGGCAAGCTGAAAGTCATTTATTTGATCTTCACAGCAGGGCATTGCCAGGGAACTAGCATCTCAACTTTGAAGTCAAGATTATTTCACTTGATATTACAATCATAAATCTGATGATTTATGATGGCAGATTCTCCAATTAAAAGTCAGTAGCTTAAATTGGGAATACATTGTAGCAGAAATGCTTAACCAGTCAAGAGTATATTCACTTATATCAATATAAATGATATATTGTATTTTCATGTACACTAATGTAGCTTTCTTTTGCAAGAAAAACAGGTGTTGAATTGGAACAATACCTGTCAATCATCGATGGAGGAAAGATCAGCAATCAGTGCTGTACACACACATGGAGGATGGAGGTTTCATTCTGCAACCAGGCAGAAGAACAAGACGATGATGCAGTATTATGTTATTGGATAGGTATATAAATGCAATACACACATGAACATATTAATCTTTTTAGTTTTGATTTTAAGCCTGTGTTTATTCTTAAATGGCTCTTCCACTGTTCCAGACCAGACTGCTTCTTCTGTATGAAGAAAACAATCCTTACTGGCATTTAATATAAAAAGAAAACAATTTGTAGCTTAAAACATAAAGACTATAAAACCAATGTGTAAAAAATGAAACTGCTGTAGAACAAAGTACTGCTGGAAAATATCTACTATTTTATCTAACATTAAACTAGTTTTTCTATCTGATTTGACGAAATACAAGTTTTATCAAACACACGTGATACAGAATCTTGTATCACCACACTGTGGTGATACAACATTGGCGGTAAAGTGCACGTGCACTTTCTCATTGTGGCGTCACGTCATGTCAAATGCCATAACATAGTTCAGTGGTTTTCTGTGGTAAAATGTATTTTTTTTTCACATAAAGTATTGGTTTTTTTTTATTATTTTAGATAACCTAATTGGAAATGTAAGATAAAAATGTCATAGACACAGTGTGGATATAATATGTATTTATATAGCTATGGACCACTCATTGTACAATATTTGTTGGAAGATTAAAATCCAAATATCTTAAAGAACACATTATATACCATGTTTTTTACTATATGCAGTTCTTGTAAATAGTTGAAAATGTAATCAATGGTCTATTTGACTTGTTTTTCTGGGTTTTGTTGTGGTTTTCTCTCGACATTGCCTAATGTCAAGTTCATGGTTTTTCAGATAACAGAAGAAGATGAATTGGACTTCAAGGACCAGATGTGCCCCAAATGAAGACACTAGACGACAAGAAGAAACAAAGAATCCAGGATCTCATTGTGGTATTTTTTCTATTTTTTCTGTAATTGACCTGGCAAGCTGAAAGTCATTTATTTGATCTTCACAGCAGGGCATTGCCAGGGAACTAGCATCTCAACTTTGAAGTCAAGATTATTTCACTTGATATTACAATCATAAATCTGATGATTTATGATGGCAGATTCTCCAATTAAAAGTCAGTAGCTTAAATTGGGAATACATTGTAGCAGAAATGCTTAACCAGTCAAGAGTATATTCACTTATATCAATATAAATGATATATTGTATTTTCATGTACACTAATGTAGCTTTCTTTTGCAAGAAAAACAGGTGTTGAATTGGAACAATACCTGTCAATCATCGATGGAGGAAAGATCAGCAATCAGTGCTGTACACACACATGGAGGATGGAGGTTTCATTCTGCAACCAGGCAGAAGAACAAGACGATGATGCAGTATTATGTTATTGGATAGGTATATAAATGCAATACACACATGAACATATTAATCTTTTTAGTTTTGATTTTAAGCCTGTGTTTATTCTTAAATGGCTCTTCCACTGTTCCAGACCAGACTGCTTCTTCTGTATGAAGAAAACAATCCTTACTGGCATTTAATATAAAAAGAAAACAATTTGTAGCTTAAAACATAAAGACTATAAAACCAATGTGTAAAAAATGAAACTGCTGTAGAACAAAGTACTGCTGGGAAATATCTACTATTTTATCTAACATTAAACTAGTTTTTCTATCTGATTTGACTAAATACAAGTTTTATCAAACACACGTGATACAGAATCTTGTATCACCACACTGTGGTGATACAACATTGGCGGTAAAGTGCACGTGCACTTTCTCATTGTGACGTCACGTCATGTCAAATGCCATAACATAGTTCAGTGGTTTTCTGTGGTAAAATGTATTTTTTTTTCACATAAAGTATTGGTTTTTTTTTATTATTTTAGATAACCTAATTGGAAATGTAAGATAAAAATGTCATAGACACAGTGTGGATATAATATGTATTTATATAGCTATGGACCACTCATTGTACAATATTTGTTGGAAGATTAAAATCCAAATATCTTAAAGAACACATTATATACCATGTTTTTTTACTATATGCAGTTCTTGTAAATAGTTGAAAATGTAATCAATGGTCTATTTGACTTGTTTTTCTGGGTTTTGTTGTGGTTTTCTCTCGACATTGCCTAATGTCAAGTTCATGGTTTTTCAGATAACAGAAGAAGATGAATTGGACTTCAAGGACCAGATGTGCCCCAAATGAAGACACTAGACGACAAGAAGAAACAAAGAATCCAGGATCTCATTGTGGTATTTTTTCTATTTTTTCTGTAATTGACCTGGTAAGCTGAAAGTCATTTATTTGATCTTCACAGCAGGGCATTGCCAGGGAACTAGCATCTCAACTTTGAAGTCAAGATTATTTCACTTGATATTACAATCATAAATCTGATGATTTATGATGGCAGATTCTCCAATTAAAAGTCAAAAGCTTAAATTGGGAATACATTGTAGCAGAAATGCTTAACCAGTCAAGAGTATATTCACTTATATCAATATAAATGATATATTGTATTTTCATGTACACTAATGTAGCTTTCTTTTGCAAGAAAAACAGGTGTTGAATTGGAACAATACCTGTCAATCATCGATGGAGGAAAGATCAGCAATCAGTGCTGTACACACACATGGAGGATGGAGGTTTCATTCTGCAACCAGGCAGAAGAACAAGACGATGATGCAGTATTATGTTATTGGATAGGTATATAAATGCAATACACACATGAACATATTAATCTTTTTAGTTTTGATTTTAAGCCTGTGATTATTCTTAAATGGTTCTTCCACTGTTCCAGACCAGACTGCTTCTTCTGTATGAAGAAAACAATCCTTACTGGCATTTAATATAAAAAGAAAACAATTTGTAGCTTAAAACATAAAGACTATAAAACCAATGTGTAAAAAATGAAACTGCTGTAGAACAAAGTACTGCTGGGAAATATCTACTATTTTATCTAACATTAAACTAGTTTTTCTATCTGATTTGACGAAATACAAGTTTTATCAAACACACGTGATACAGAATCTTGTATCACCACACTGTGGTGATACAACATTGGCGGTAAAGTGCACGTGCACTTTCTCATTGTGACGTCACGTCATGTCAAATGCCATAACATAGTTCAGTGGTTTTCTGTGGTAAAATGTATTTTTTTTCACATAAAGTATTGGTTTTTTTTTTATTATTTTAGATAACCTAATTGGAAATGTAAGATAAAAATGTCATAGACACAGTGTGGATATAATATGTATTTATATAGCTATGGACCACTCATTGTACAATATTTGTTGGAAGATTAAACTCCAAATATCTTAAAGAACACATTATATACCATGTTTTTTTACTATATGCAGTTCTTGTAAATAGTTGAAAATGTAATCAATGGTCTATTTGACTTGTTTTTCTTGGTTTTGTTGTGGTTTTCTCTCGACATTGCCTAATGTCAAGTTCATGGTTTTTCAGATAACAAAAGAAGATGAATTGGACTTCAAGGACCAGATGTGCCCCAAATGAAGACACTAGACGACAAGAAGAAACAAAGAATCCAGGATCTCATTGTGGTATTTTTTCTATTTTTTCTGTAATTGACCTGGCAAGCTGAAAGTCATTTATTTGATCTTCACAGCAGGGCATTGCCAGGGAACTAGCATCTCAACTTTGAAGTCAAGATTATTTCACTTGATATTACAATCATAAATCTGATGATTTATGATGGCAGATTCTCCAATTAAAAGTCAATAGCTTAAATTGGGAATACATTGTAGCAGAAATGCTTAACCAGTCAAGAGTATATTCACTTATATCAATATAAATGATATATTGTATTTTCATGTACACTAATGTAGCTTTCTTTTGCAAGAAAAACAGGTGTTGAATTGGAACAATACCTGTCAATCATCGATGGAGGAAAGATCAGCAATCAGTGCTGTACACACACGTGGAGGATGGAGGTTTCATTCTGCAACCAGGCAGAAGAACAAGACGATGATGCAGTATTATGTTATTGGATAGGTATATAAATGCAATACACACATGAACATATTAATCTTTTTAGTTTTGATTTTAAGCCTGTGATTATTCTTAAATGGTTCTTCCACTGTTCCAGACCAGACTGCTTCTTCTGTATGAAGAAAACAATCCTTACTGGCACTTAATATAAAAGAAAACAATTTGTAGCTTAAAACATAAAGACTATAAAACCAATGTGTAAAAAATGAAACTGCTGTAGAACAAAGTACTGCTGGGAAATATCTACTATTTTATCTAACATTAAACTAGTTTTTCTATCTGATTTGATACAACATTGGCGGTAAAGTGCACGTGCACTTTCTCATTGTGACGTCACGTCATGTCAAATGTCATAACATAGTTCAGTGGTTTTCTGTGGTAAAATGTATTTTTTCACATAAAGTGTTGTTTTTTTATTATTTGAAATAACCTAATTGGAAATGTAAGATAAAAATGTCATATATTTGTTGGAAGATTAAAATCCAAATATCTTAAAGAACACATTATATACCATGTTTTTTACTATATGCAGTTCTTGTAAATAGTTGAAAATGTAATCAATGGTCTATTTGACTTGTTTTTCTGGGTTTTGTTGTGGTTTTCTGTGGTAAAATGTATTTTTTTCATATAAAGTATTGTTTTTTTTATTATTTTAAATAACCTGTATATAATATGTATTTATAAAGCTGTGGACCACTCATTGTACAATATTTGTTGGAAGATTAAATCAAAATATCTTAAACAACACACATTATATATCATGTTTTTTTACTATATGCAGTTCTTGTAAATTGTTGAAAATGTAATCGACTTGTTTTTCTTGGTTTTGTTGTCGTTTTCTCTCTGTGACATTGCCTAATGTCAAGTTCGTGGTTTTTCAGATAACAGAAGATGAATTGGACTTCAAGGACCAGATGTGCCCCAAATGAAGACACTAGACGACAAGAAGAAACAAAGAATCCAGGATCTCATTGTGGTATTTTTTCTATTTTTTTCTGTAATTGACCTGGCAAGCTGAAAGTCATTCATTTGATCTTCACAGCAGGGAATTGCCAGGGAACTAGCATATCAACTTTGAACATGTTGAAGTCAAGATTATTTCACTTGATATTACAATCATAAATCTAATGATTTATGATGGCAGATTCTCCAATTAAAGTCAGTAGCTTAAATTGGGAATACATTATAGCAGAAATGCTTATGCTGTCAAGACTATATTCACTTATATCAAGATAAATGATATATTGTATTTTCATGTACACTAATGAAGCTTTCTTTTGCAAGAAATTTGGATGAAAACAGGTGTTGAATTGGATCAATACCTGTCAGTCATCGATGGAGGAAAGACCAGCATTCAGAGCTGTACACATACATGGAGATTTCATTCTGAAGATTTGATGTTATTGATGGAACAGAAGTAACAAAAGATAAGTAACCATATCAATATATTTAAAAGATGGACAAATGGCTGTTCAGTAAGGATATTATTAAATCAGATTTGTCTCAATAAGTTTGTTTTAGATGCCTATTACCCCTTCTTTCATGTAGTTGGTCAAGACCACTGCAATAGCTCAGTTGGTGGAGTGTTTGACCCCACATGTGGAAGGTTGTGAGTTCAAACCCCTACTGGATCTGACACTAGACTTGAAAGTGGGTATTGACTTTTTTTTAGTCAGGCAATATACCTTATAAAATGAAAGTCAGTTCTTTCGGATGGGAACTTAAAATAAACGAGGTCCCATGTAACGTAGGCTGGGCACGATAAAGAACCCTGCTGTATAATGCCATGAGTGCAATGCACAGGTAAAAATTCTGCATATTTACCTATAGCTGGTGACGTCTCGATATAAGTGAAATATTTTTGACTGGGACGTTAAACATCATTACTCAACTCTTGGTGGCAGATTTTTTTTATCTTTTTGGTAGTGCTTTGTCCTTTCCGTAGTTTGACCCCAATACTTCTGACAAAGTAAACGATTCAGAAACCTCGACAGTGTTTTGAATTTTAATTAAGGATCATTGATGTATTGCAAAATTGAATTTTTGGAGTATACAAATGTCATCGATGATCAAATAATGGCAAACAGTCCATTACTTACATTTGTCAAGTGTTGCTTTTGAGTTTTTATGCATGATTTTATAAAAATTCAACAGTTGCACATAACATTCACAAGACTAAAACACTAAAATGTCTCGTTTACTAATCCTGCATGTTTTTCCTTCTTTTTCTTTTTACTCTTTTTTATATCCCATAACACTCATGGTCATTATTTGTAAAGGGGCATTTTGCTCCTTTGAGAAAAATGCTAAATTAGTGTTGGTCTTTATATACATCAATGTACCTGGGTTAATTTAAAAGACACTGCCAAGGTTTCTGAATTCAATTCTTTATCAGTGTTGTTAGATGCTTGGACCAAAATTATGAAACCAAAATTTAAATATTAGTTATAATGTTAGACATGAAATATTTGAGACCAGTTATAATGGTAAGCATTGCAAGAAAATCAATGGCATACTACCTACCTTAGTTTTGACTCTTGATCATTCTAGGATTGACTCCCGATCTTGCCATCCTAGGAGATCGTCAAGGAAGCTGAAGTACTTTAAACCAGTGAGCATAGTTCTTCTTGTTGCTGAGCGTAAGCCAAAGGACTTTTCTTCACAAGTTTCAGACCTCAACGTGATATTAAATCATCTTCAGGGAGTAGAGGATCTTGTAGTTCCGTGAAAGTGCCTGTTAAACCATCCAGTTGCCATTAGGGAGTACATGTTCTTCATGGAAAGTGCCTGTGGAGCCTGTGATGTCAGGGAGTAGTGGACCTGCAAGTTGCCGTGAAAGTTCCAGAAAGTCAAAATCATCAAAGGGAAAGAACGAGATTGTGGAGAGTTTGAGTTAACAACCTGGAGTGGATGAAGTACCACCAACGTCATCTTCAGAGGACTCCCGATTTCAAGCATATTCCAACCAACTGATCATTTAAGTATTTCTGTATTCAACATTCTGATTTTAGCATTACTACTAAATTACAAAATTTCTGTACCTTTGCCTAATGCACATTGCTCTGGGCTTATACAAACGTCATTATTTCTTCAACTTTACCTATAGCTGGCGACGGCTCAATATAAGTGAAATATTCTTGACTGGGACCTAAAACCCCATTCAATCAAATGCAGTTGAGACCTGCAAAACTAACATCATAATTAAAGAACAGACCACTGTGGTAGCTCAGTTGGTAGAGTGCTCGCTCCGTAAGTGAGAGGTCGTGGGTTCAAACCCCGGCCGGGTCTGACCCAAGACTTGAAAGTGGGTAGTGACTTCTTTCTCCAAGCATTCGGCATTATGAAAAGAAAGTCACGGTTCTTTCGGATGGGAACTTAAAATAAACGAGGTCCCGTGTCACGGTGGGCTTGGCACGCTAAAGAACCCTGCTGTATAATGCCATCAGCGCAACACACAGGCAAAATTTCTGCACTTTCGCCTATAGCTGGCGACGTCTCGATATAAGTGAAATATTCTTGACTGGGATGTTAAACACCATTACTACTACTACTATTATTAAAGAACATGAGAGTCAGCAAGTTGCCTTCAAAGACCTTTACAGTCTGTGTACAAGATGAAACAAGATCATGGGGTGAAATAAGTACTAGATATACATTAATGTAATTCCTTTTAACCATGGATCTTCAAGAGATTGACAGGTGTAATTGGACCAATATCTTGTTTGGCTAGTATGGAGGTATATTGGTATGTTTTGCAGGTATTTAAGTATGTCGACAGTCTTGCAGATTCGTATCCAGACAGATCTCCTAGTAGCACAAATGTTTTGAATAACACAAAGTAATTTCCACCAGCAGTAGTAACAAAGAGCTGAATAACATATTAACTTAAAGCCCCCCACACCAGCTGTCTTTACCATCCAGGGCACATAGTTCATATGACTAATGTAGCCAATTTCTTTTATTAGGAATTGGATAGAGCAGGTGTTGAATTGGACCAGGAATATTATTCAATCAGTATGGTCTCAATATGTGTGTTTTAGATTGCTGTTGGTCACCCCTTCTTTCATGTTGTAGTTTGTTCTTGGTGTCTGGTTTTTGGTCTTTTTTTGTGTTTAAATTTCAGTAACATTTGTCTTTTCCAGTTTGGCCCCATCACTTCTGATGGGGAATGAATCCAGAAATCTGAAGTGTTTTGAAATAAACTTAGAATAATTAAAGTAGAGACATAAAGCATTAACTACTGCTTGAGACAAGGAAAAGACCAGCAGTACACACCTTGAGACCAGACTAATTGATGAATTCTTACCAATCATTATGCACTCATATTACATGCATTTAAACAAATAATTTTAAGAAAAATAAGTGAAAAAATCTAAGAATATATGTTTGTGCTCTGTTTAAATGATAAAATATTGGGACCAAATTACACATAGCCTCAAATAGACCTAATACATTGATGCCCCATGTCATGCCAGGCATGGCTTATTAAAGAACTCTCTGCACAATTTAGGATATGTCTTCCATGGTCTACTTACATGGTCAAATATTGAAGCTCTTAAAGAGGTCATATTGGAAGAATTTGCAGTTATAGGTCATCCTTATGACAGAACCAGGAATATTATTCAATCAGTATGGTCTCAATATGTGTTTTAGATAGCTGTTGGTCACCCCTTCTTTCATGTTGTAGTTTGTTCTTGGTGTCTGATTTTTGGTCTTTTTTGTGTTTAAATTTCAGTAATGTTTGTCTTTTCCACAGTTTGGCCCCTGCACTTCTGATGGGGAATGGGTCCAGAAATCTGAAGTGTTTTGAAATAAACTTGGAATAATTAAAGTAGAGACATAAAGCATTAACTACTGCTTGAGACAAGGAAAAGACCAGCAGTACACACCTTGAGACCAGACTAATTGATGAATTCTTACCAATCATTATGCACTCATGTTACATGCATTTAAACAAATAATTTTAAGAAAAATAAGTGAAATAATCTAAGAATATATGTTTGTGCTCTGTTTAAATGATCAAATATTGGGACCAAATTACACATAGCCTCAAATAGACCTAGTAAATTGATGCCCGATGTCGTGTCAGGCATGGCTTATTAAAGAACCCTCTCTGCACAATTTAGGATATGTCTTACATGGTCAAATATTGAGGCTCTTAAAGAGTTCATATTGGGACAATTTGCAGTTAAAGATCATCCTTATGCCACACGACTGCTGCTAGGTGGTTGATATTTGATTTTATATAAAAATACTTGAGATCAAATCTACTGTTTGTCATTAGTTCAAAGTTGGTGGATTTATATTATAACCAATGATCCCATGATAATATTTTCTGTCTTGCTTATTCTGTTCATTTGCTTTGATGAGTTAATATTGATATTTAGGAAAGGAATTTATTTTTGTATTTCTAGAAAAAAATCCAACAATGCCATGGAACCATGTAATACCTGTCCTAAGTGAGGAACAAAGTTACAATTTAGAAAGAGAAGAGGATAAGAAACTAATGTGTGGACATTATACAACTTCACAGAATTCAACAATCTTGAAATTGACTCACAAATCCAAATTAAATGTGAAAAAAACATTTTATAAATACAGGAGATTTATAGACAGTTATGCCATTCAAAATCATGAATCTATTCAACATAAGTTATAGCCGTACAGATCTACCAGGAAACAATGTGAACTTTCCCCAGGGAAGCGAGGCTTGGTGCTCTGGAAGAGTAAGCACCTCCTGTTAAGCGATCCAACACCTATGAGACTTTAAATACATCTAGATTCTAGATATTTACATTACCGGTATACATTTATTATTACAGTAGATAAGATAATGTTCATTTGCTTGGGATATTAAAAATTACAATGACCAAGTTGTCAAAAAAAAAACGTGCAGTGATTTTGTTACAATTTATTAAAAACTACCTTCTGCCTTTTGAATTGAGAAAATTTGAAGTTCTGAAACGCAGAAAACTGTTTAATGACATGTATGCAATAGCTTAGGGTTTTAAAAGATGTTATATTCTGACAATATCTTACATTTTTTGTGAACAATATCTTAACATTTTGTTGGTAAAGACAACTACATTTAATTTGCTAGTTTATCACTGTTGTTTTGGAAATATTTGTAGTCAAATTGGGAAATTTTAGTCATTTTTCCAAGGGGAAACCTTTTATTCATTAGTACATTTAAGCAAACAAAATCACTGTAATGTGTCATATTGGTGTAACTTTGATTACTAAAACATTAATTTTTGAATTTTTGTGTGTTTATAATGCAAAGTAATTATTTTGTTTTTAGTCATTCTTGAACATCAAGATATCAGTAAGATTGTCATGACAACATATGTATCATATTGTTTTTATATTTTTTGCGACCAGAGTTTTTTAATGGAAATAAGGGAGACCATATTTAGAACTTTCATTTTTTAAACCATATCTAATGTCTAATGATTAAGTAAATGCACTTCAATGTGTAAATTTTTGCCAGAATGTTGTCAATAGTGTAATTAAAAAGCTAAACAAATATCAGAACATATTTTATAAGTATAAGTTTAAAGAATTTTTTTAAATATATTAGACTAAGAAAATCAGTATCCTTAAATACAAGTGCAATTATTAGGGTCAATGAATGAAAATGACTTGTATTCACTTTAAAACTGGCTGGTGCATTTAAAAACCTATTTATCCACTCATTAAATACAATCAATTAAGATGATGGAAAATACAAAATAATTCAAAAATATAGGAGAATTGTTGAATGGAGGGTTTTGTCTGAAATAGCTGAAAAATTGTTGATGCAACATATAACATCATGCAACCAACAATCATTTGAAATTGGGTACTTTATAGCCATTCTGGGTAATATTGCCTGCTTCAGCCTTGATGCCTTGGATATTTTTTTTCAAAATTTATTCTGTTTTGTTTGCAGTTGTGAAAAATAATGTCAATTTGACTAAACAAATGTCCACACTAAAAACCGTTGCTACTTCATTTAATTTTATGATTTTTCAATAAAAAAATATTAAAAAATGTTTCTATAGGATAAAGTTTTCTTTCATTACCTTCAAACGCCTGACCTCATTTTCCAGGATGTTTTGTTTTCAAACTACAGACCAAATAGAAAGACATAACTATTCAGTAGAACCCCTTATGAGGTCCCCCTTTCAGATTTTTTGTAGAAAGGGTGTCCGCATAAAGAAGGGTCACTGAAGTATTTTTGCCATACAGACATTTCTCTGGTAGTAGAAGTGGACCCTGTTTGAAAGGAGGAACTTCTATTGACCATTTTAATATTCCAGTACTAGTATATATTTTTAACTGTCTATTTGAGACAGTTAATCCAATTCTGACAAACTGCAGTCACATGGTTATACCATACACATCAATCTGGTTACTTCAAAATTTCATTTAAGATAGTGTATTTATACACTGTCAAATTTGTCCTTTTTCTTATTTTTTTTTAAATTCTAGTGACCAGGTGTTATGGTTGACCTTACACAGATCTCTGGTCTGCTGAAGTCTGAGTATTCACTAATGTTGAGCTTGTTTCAGTTGACCATATAACATCTTTCTTCAATGTGATATTCTGGTACTGGTTTATTCTTGTACACACCTAATTTTGGTCTGTTGGAATGGTACTCAAACAAAGTTGTAATATTGAGCCGTTTCTGCTGACCATATAGCGTCTTTAATTTGTTCTAGAACTGGAATATACCTAACTGTCTCTATTGAGGAGGCAGAAAAATCGATTTCTGACAAATTGCAAATTGCAATTTCGCGGGTTAATCATGCGCAGTAAAACTGGTCCGCTCCTGAATTCAGTTGAAGATTTGGTATAGCTGTGTGTCAGATGGGACCAGGTAGGGTGTTTTATTTGCTATTCCGGATCTGGATGTTGTAATCTAGACTTGGAATATATTTAACTGTCTCTATTGAGGCAAGTTTATCAAAATTGAGTTTCCCTACATGGTTAACCATTTATATTTAAGGTCTACTGGAAAACCATTTTTCTAAAAGTAATTATAGATATATTTTCTGTAAAGGTATTAAAAATTACCTATATAATGGTTTCAGTGGACAAACTTTTATGATATTCCAGTCTTGGAACATTATTGACTGTCTCTATTGAGGCTTGTCATTCAAATTCTAACAATTGCAGTCACTAGGTTAATGATGCACACATGCACTCACAAACATCAATGGTCTGTATAAGATTTTTAACACACCAAAACACACACATACACACACATGCACACACACACACACACACACACACATGAAATATATGCACAAACTACCATAACATTACCACTTTGTAAATATTCTTATTTGTCCATCATTTACCCATCCATATTTTCAGTAAAGTTACAATATGTTATACTTTACTAGGTTGTTTCCCTTGATAACTTGCCAGTGGCCACTTAAAATTTCCTTCAACCAAACCCCTGTTATTATGCCAAACTTTGACTAAAGATATGTTCAAACTGAAACAACTTGTAATTCAGTTAATATGTTGCAGTTTCCAGCTGATTATATTATTTTGATATTTAATAATCTTTGAAAAGGTTATAATTTTTTTCAACATTGTAAAACAAAAATCATTACAATGAACTATGAGAAATATCTGGGCTTATTTATCCAGGATTTTTCTCAAATAATTTAACTACAGACCAAATAGAAAGACATAACTATTCAGTAGAACCCCTTATGAGGTCCCCCTTTCAGATTTTTTTGTAGAAAGGGTGTCCACATAAAGAAGGGCAACTGAAGTATTTTTGCCATACATACATTTCTCTGGTAGTAGAAGTGGACCCTGTTTGAAAGGAGGAACTTCTACTGACCATTTTAATATTCCAGTACTAGTATATATTTTAACTGTCTATTTGAGACAGTTAATCCAATTCTGACAAACTGCAGTCACATGGTTATACCATACACATCAATCTGGTTACTTCAAAATTTCATTTAAGATAGTGTATTTGTACACTATCAAATTTGTCCTTTTTCTTATTTTTTTTTAAATTCTAGTGACCAGGTGTTATGGTTGACCTTACACAGATCTCTGGTCTGCTGAAGTCTGAGTATTCACTAATGTTGAGCTTGTTTCAGTTGACCATATAACATCTTTCTTCAATGTGATATTCTGGTACTGGTTTATTCTTGTACACACCTAATTTTGGTCTGTTGGAATGGTACTCAAACAAAGTTGTAATATTGAGCCGTTCTGCTGACCATATAGCGTCTTTAATTTGTTCTAGAACTGGAATATACCTAACTGTCTCTATTGAGGAGGCAGAAAAATCGATTTCTGACAAATTGCAAATTGCAATTTCGCGGGTTAATCATGCGCAGTAAAACTGGTCCGCTCCTGAATTCAGTTGAAGATTTGGTATAGCTGTGTGTCAGATGGGACCAGGTAGGGTGTTTTATTTGCTATTCCGGATCTGGATGTTGTAATCTAGGCTTGGAATATACTTAACTGTCTCTGTTGAGGCAAGTTTATCAAAATTGAGTTTCCCTACATGGTTAACCATTTAAATTTAAGGTCTACTGGAAAACCATTTTTCTAAAAGTAATTATAGATATATTTTCTGTAAAGGTATTAAAAATTACCTATATAATGGTTTCAGTGGACAAACTTTTATGATATTCCAGTCTTGGAACATTATTGACTGTCTCTATTGAGGCTTGTCATTCAAATTCTAACAATTGCAGTCACTAGGTTAATGATGCACACATGCACTCACAAACATCAATGGTCTGTATAAGATTTTTAACACACCAAAACACATGCACACACACATGCACACACACACACACACACACACGAAATATATGCACTAACTACCATAACATTACCATTAGATTCATTTTATTTGAGTTATTATTTGTACTTATACAAAAAACGTCTTATAAAGCCATCAATTTCCTATCCATAATTTCTGTAAAGTTTGTTATACTTTACTAGGTTATTTCCTTGATTTTTTGGCCACTGGTTAGCCCCTTCCATAATTTGTTTTTGTTAAGATACATGTACACACTTACGTTAAGAGCATGCTCTTATTTATGTTTACTCCTAGAATAAAAACAGCTTCCTGATCTGATGGTCATTTCATTTTCAAAATTATTTTTGTTCATTTGATCAAAATTATCTAGTTGAACAAATTTCAGATTCATAAGTAGTGTAATAGTAAAGTGTATAAAAGGTTGGTTATAAAGGCAGGCAATATATCACCAGTGTGCATAAGATTTGCAAGAATTTGGCTTTAAGAAATAAAAATCTTGTCCCTTAGAAGATCTCACTGTATGTATGAGGTTTTGGGTTTGAACCTTGACTTGGTCTCACCAAGACTTAAAAATAAGTAGTGAGGGGGTGGGGGGTGTCAATTTTTTTGTAAGTATTAAGAATATATTTTGGCATTTATTTAGGTATATTTCAGTAAATTTCATGATTTAGATGTTCAAATTGATTATTAAAACATTTTTGTAAAAAATATATTTAAAAAAAATATTATAACTTTAACAAAGTATTTTTTCAAGGCTTTCAGAATAAAGAAAATACAATTGTTTTTACCAAACACAAATGCACTGGTCCATGTACAATCTGAAAACTGACAAATGAATTCAAGCATGTAAACTTGCACTTTGAAAGTGAGGCTGGATGCTCTGGAGAGCAGTATCCTATCTAGCTAGCTACAGTGATTGTAAAACTACATATCAGAATTCTGAAAATCTAAATATTAATAATTTTTGTAGACATCCCAATTTTCTGGTGCTACTGGCCTATAGTTATAAATTGGAACATTGTAATACAATTACCATAGTTACCGTTTTAAATGCATTGAACACAGTTCCACCACTGTTGTATAATTTTAAAATAATTATTGAATGAGATTTCTAGGTGAAATGCATATTCAAATTTATTAATGAAGTATTTTTTCAGATTTAATGCTCACAAACTGGTACTAATATTTTTTTTCATGTTTTTCTCCTTCTTTCGGATAAAATAGATTTTTATATCGGACTCATAAAATATTATTAAACAAGTAAACAGGTTTTTTTTTAAATTTTTTAATCTTATTAATAAGTAGAAACTTTATGATATTTTCGCAATATGGTGGTCTCCCTTGTTTCACAATAAGTTTGCTTCATAATATAGTTTTAAACTTTGTTTAACAAAGTAAAATATTTATATGTACCAATTTGTTACATAATTTTTCAATTTATTGATGTAATATTTGTGGTTTTGACAATATAACACATGGTGATGTGTTTATTTTTTATTCTTATACATTTCCATGGTCCCATTATGTTCCTTATAAGAAAGCAAATGTTATTATCACATATCTTTTATACTCGTATAACTGTACGCACTGTTACATACATCAATTGAATATGATTAAATTGTCAAATTTAAAATTAAATCTAAATTTCATTTATATTCTCCCAAAAATTCTGTCTAAATGATGGATGACTGATCTTTGATCATGTTGAACTGCAATAACGATCAGACCGTATGGTGAAAACAAAATGGTGGATTTAAACACGTATTTACAGTTTTGATCAAAATAATGTATTTGACCCAATATAACAAATTTCTTTTATTTATAATTTATCATTAAACGGATGTATTTATGCCATTCATAATTTTATATAGTCCATAAACATGTATATTATAAAATATGTAATGATAAATATCTGGTAATGACATTCCCTAAGAAGAAACATCAGTGCTAGGAAACTTTTGCTGTTTTGATTTTCACAACTGTTCATGACAAGAAATTTTCATGTGTTTGCGGTACAAAAATCGCCATGAAAATTGCAAATGTGTTTTCTTGTATATGTGCACACATATTTGATACAACTATCTTATTTTATATATATATTTAATTACATATTATACTAGTTTTAATTTTACAGCACTAAACGGCTGTTTTGGAATACAATTCCTCATCAGTAGTGCTTGGACCAAAATTATGAAACCAAAATTTAGATATGTTATAATGTTAGACATGAAATATTTGAGACCAGTTATAATGGTAAGCATTGCAAGATAAAGACCTATAGACCTCTCCTCCCTCTCCCACTAAACATACCCACCCCACCTAAGGAAGTGCCTGCTTGGGTTAATCAATCAATGGCATACTACCTACCTTAGTTTTGACTCTGAACATACAAGGTTTGACTCCTGATCTTGCCATCCTAGGAAATTCAAGGAAGCTAAAGTACTCTAAACCAGTGAGCATAGTTCTTGTTGATGAGCTTAAGACTAATGACTCTTCTTCACAAGATTGTTTCAGACCTCAACGTGATTTTAAATCATCTTCATGGAGTAGAGGACCTTGTAGTTCCGTGAAAGTGCCTGTTAAACCATCCAGTTGCCATTAGGGAGTACATGTTCTTCATGGAAAGTGCCTGTGGAGCCTGTGATGTCAGGGAGTAGTGGACCTGCAAGTCGCCTTGAAAGTTCCGGAAAATCAAAATCATCAAAGGGAAAGAACGAGATTGTGGAGAGTTTGAGTAAACAACCTGGAGTGGATAAGTACCACCGTCATCTTCAGAGGACTCCCGATTTCAAGCATATCCCAACCAACTGATCATTTAAGTATTTTTGTCTTCAACATTCTGATTGTAGCATTACTACTAAGTTACAAAATTTCTGTACCTTTGCCTATAGCTGGTAATGTCTCGATATAAGTGAAATATTCTTGACAGGGAGGTCAATTATTGAGGAATTGGATTGAGAATCTGGGTATAGTGTTTAAAAAATTGGTAGATTTATCTCCATCAATTCTTCAGTTAAGTTTGGCGATATAAAAGGACCTGGCTGAAATTGAAGGATTTAATTTTTTAGACTTAAGAAATAGCTAGCATGGCCATAAGAGAGGTGGGAAAGATATGGATAAGAAATAGCTAGCATGGCCATAAGAGAGGTTGCAAAGATATGGATACGAAATAGCTAGCATGGCCATAAGAGAGGTGGCAAAGATATGGATGGCAAAAAAAATCATAATACAAGTACATGTTATTTTGGATTAAATAATGGCAATGGTACCATTACTAACTGCATGCCACTACACTAACAGCACACAGTAACATGTCTGAATGCTAATTATTGTGTTCAGGTTAGATCCTGCATACAGTAACATGTCCAGTTTTAATCTGGTCCCAGTTACACAATCATTCCTTAACTAAAATATTGCAAAAATCAATTATTGATAATTTTTTAAAATTTTGTAAGATATTCTGGAATTGAAGATGTCATTATGAAGACCACTTCAAGCTTTTCCAAAATATTTATAGTACCGTAGGTTAAAAAAAGAATTGCTAAATTCAAGTTAAGGAAAATTGTTTTGACACAGAAATCTAAACTTGAGGGATGAGATGCTTTATTAACCAGACCAAGGCTTGCCGAAGTCTGGGAAAAAAAGAATCTTATTCCAAAGGTTGAAATTTCTGAATTCACTACAAAGCATGGGTCGAGTTTTTTTTCTCAATCAAATATTTTCCTGTTTTTTGAAAGGTTTTATGGTAAAAATTATCCTAAAACTATGCAAAAAAGTAACATCGTTTGCATTTGCAACCAATGAGATTTAAATTACTTAGGTCACAATCAAAATTATATTGTGACATTATAGCACTTGTAGCTTGTCTTTACACATTGTCTTGTATATTTTGGTAGAAATGATTGTGAATCATGCCTTTTCCCCTGATGTAATACACTGCACTTTCCTACCCTGTAACTAATGTGCCATTATTTGATCATTCTGATAACGGTATGCTTTTTTGTACAGCGTGAAAACGCGTACATTGTTGTCACTTTCTTCCAAGATATCGAGCTTCTTTGCTATGAAATTATAAGATATGAGTACACCTGGAAATAGTGCGCCTGGTAAATGAGCGTGAAAGAAGTATATCTGTTTTATCGTGAGATATGTATTCTGAGACGGGTAATGCATTTGGTTACATATGCACATTTGGAATAAATTTTCGGAATACATTTCGGAATCTAGTAAAATATTGCGACGGGATGCACCTAATAATTTCTGCAATTTGGCGAACTGATCTCATGTTTACAAAAAAGTAGTTCGAGAAGTTTGCGTCTTACGATGTAAAATCATAACTTTTTATGAAATGAACAGCAACGGCAGGTTGTTTAATTAATTTTTCGCGAAATCTACGGAAATTTAAATTTATTTTGAAGGTTATGATAACGTATTTTGATGTTGAGGCAATTGTGTCATATTTTAAAATGTTTATCGATTAGATTTTACTTCGTGAAAGGGAGATAATTCGTACAGTGTGTGTACAGTCGTTTTACCAGTTCCGAACAGGGTTTCATATAAGCGCTGCTGCAGACGTCGTCCACAAGCAGAGGAAATAAAATTTATGTTGTGTAATAATACAAATGTTAACTGATTCCAAAATATCGACACCTGTCCTCAAAAACACGTGGTAGTATGTTTTCTTGAAAAAAGCATTTCCGTGATCACGATTTGTTTACATCGTTAAACTAGGTCACCAACAATCTGTCGACCTTTTAGGAAGCGGTTGAAGTTTAATATTATTTAAACAATTAATGCCCATACATTCAAGTAGAAGCAAATTTAGAAAGTTATTTTGCGATTCCTTTAATTGAACGGGATTGAAATTTTAGATTATTCGGTAGTAAAAATTCGGAACTGGTAAAACAACTGTACTTCACCATTAACATGAAACGGGAATATTGTGAGTGATAATCAGCAGTTAATTAAAACCCAGATTAACAGCAAATGATCCAGTTACATACAACCGATAGAATGTACCCCCTCATAGCGACGGTAGGATCTGCAAAACTCTTTCTCTCTATCCGAAATGACAAAACGATCGGGTACAACTTTTTTAAATTTTAATTACCGATTGTCTTTTTCATATATTTATGAAATTATTATTTTCTACCATTTAATTAAGCAATACATGGTTTGGTACATTGTTTCTTTTTCAAAAAAAAAAAAAAAAAAAAAAAAAAAAACCATCCGTCGGACTATGCATTGATCGACCCCCCCCCCCCGAATTTTCGGTTATATTCTGTCTTGCCACAACACAATTTTCCCAACTACTGTACGCTGTACAACAGCACGACAGTGCTATGTTTATATAAGAAATTGAATTTGAAAGAAGTTCATGATATCGATGTTTCTGAATCCAGTTCATCATTAGTAATGTTAGGGACTTTATCAGATGACCAGTGGAAATTCCAAGTGGCCAGGCAACCTTTTCTTCCAAATAAAGGAAATTAAGGCATCTGCCTGAAATGGTAGCATTATCATGAAAATTCTGTAACACAGAAATAATATCTGTTCTCTGGTCACAAAAGTTTAAATTTAAATTGGACAAGCTGGCCACCATTTACAAATTTTAGGTTGCCAGACACATTTCCAAGTCGATTTGGCCACCATTTTAGTTGACAAAATTGAGACTGCTTATGCCAACTGCTTGGTGAAAGATCAGTCACTACCCACTTTAAGGTCTTGGGTCAGACTAGGTCGGTGTTCGAACCAATGACCCCCCACTTACAGAGAAAGCACTCTACTAACTGGGCTACTGCAATGGTCAAATTCCCCATTAGTAATGCTAGAATCTGAATATTGAAGACAAAATACTTAAATGATCAATGAGTTGGAATAGTGTTTGAAGCAATGGCTGGATAGTTTGCATTGAAGTTACTGCAGCAGTGACCCCATTTAAGAAAACCAGCAGCTACAACTTTGAAGGAATAAAATGCAACAAACATTGGAGTGGGTGTAGAAAATATGTAGGTATAATGTTATTAATGTGTAAAACTTCAGCTTCCTTGCTAAAGGATCCCCTTTATGTAGGTATAATGTTATAAATGTGTAAAACTTCAGCTTCCTTGCTAAATGATCCCTGGCCGGGTCTGACCCAAGACTTGATAGTGACTGTTCTTACGTTCACTCGGCATTAGGAAATGGAAGCCATGGTTCTTTCGGATGGGAACTCAAAATAAATGAGGTCCTGTGTCACAGTGGGCTTGGCACGCTAAAGAACCCTGTTGTATAATGCCATCAGCACAACACGCAGGCAAAATTTATGCACCTTCGCCTATAGCTGGCGACATCTAGATATAAGTGAAATATTCTTGACTGTGATGTTAAACACCATTACTCAACTCCTTGCTAAAGGTTGGTAGTTTTCTGTAGGCACTCCAGTTTCCTTCACCATCCCAGACTTAAGCACTCAATCATGAAAATAAATAAGATTTAAAATTTGCCAGATTTAAGAAATGATTTTAAAACTGGGGCCTCGATTCTTAAAATTCTTCGAAAAACTAAGCTATGCCTTGGGTGGATTAGATAACATACATTTGGTCCTTTTATTTAATTTCTCATACCAAAATATTTTGTTTGCCATAATTTTGATGTCGGAGCAATATTGCTGTGTGCTGCAAAATTAAAACATGTTTAGTAATACATGTAATATGTGATAATGCACATTGTAGGTGTGAATAAAATGATGTTGGATTTAACAGATGGATTGTTATCTTGCAATACTTACCATTGCAAGAACAGTTTAAATAATAATAATTCCGTATTATTGTCAGAAATATACTATCATTGTCTAAATTTCCTGCAAGTTAAAATTTGAAATTTCTCAAAAACCTAAGGTATACTCTATTTCTTTAGCTTAATTTAGTAAAATATATTTTGGTCCTTTGGGTAGCTTTTCAACATCTTCAAAATAATTTTGGTTTCATAACTTTGGTCCAAGCACTACTGATGAGGAATTGTATTCCGAAATGGCCGTCTAGTGCTGTAAAATTAAAACTGGTATAATATGTAATTAAATATATTTACAGTACATGATTAAGTAGAATTGAAGGAATGATATTAGAATTTATTTGTTATGAAGAAATCATTTTAAAAAATACAGTTTACTCATTGCAGTATAATGTTTATTGCATTGAAATATATATCATTTCTTTGTTTCCTGTAAAAAAAAATTATTTTTATTTGTTTTTTTTAATGTAATCAGTTTTACCCATTTTATTCTGATTTAACTAAAAAATTATGTCAGTGATGAGCTCTTGTATTATTATACAACAATTGACAGGATGTATTGTGAAATTATCTGTCTGTGTTTACAAGTGTTACTGTGTATGATAAATTTAATTTTAAGTCCCTTAGATGTCTGTGTTTACAGGTCTTACTGTGTATGATAAATTTAATTTTTTATTTTAAGTCCCTTAGATGTCTTGTTTACAGGTGTTACTGTGTATGATAAATTTAATTTTTTATTTTAAGTCCTTAGATGTCTGTGTTTACAGGTGTTACTGTGTATGATAAATTTAATTTTTTATTTTAAGTCCCTTAGATGTCTGTGTTTACAGGTGTTACTGTGTATGATAAATTTAATTTTTATTTTAAGTCCCTTAGATGTCTGTGTTTACAGGTGTTACTGTGTATGATAAATTTAATTTTTTATTTTAAGTCCCTTAGATGTCTGTGTTTACAGGTGTTACTGTGTATGATAAATTTAATTTTTTATTTTAAGTCCCTTAGATGTCTGTGTTTACAGGTGTTACTGTGTATGATAAATTTAATTTTTTATTTTAAGTCCCTTAGATGTCTGTGTTTACAGGTGTTACTGTGTATGATAAATTTAATTTTTTATTTTAAGTCCCTTTAATGTCTGTGTTTACAGGTGTTACTGTGTATGATAAATTAATTTTTTATTTTAAGTCCCTTAGATGTCTGTGTTTACAGGTGTTACTGTGTATGATAAATTTAATTTTTTATTTTAAGTCCCTTAGATGTCTGTGTTTACAGTGTTACTGTGTATGATAAATTTTAAGTCCTTAATGTCTGTGTTTACAGGTGTTACTGTGTATGATAAATTTAATTTTTTTAAGTCCCTTAATGTCTGTGTTTACAGTGTTACTGTGTATGATAAATTTAATTTTTTATTTTAAGTCCTTAAATGTCTGTGTTTACAGGTGTTACTGTGTATGATAAATTTAATTTTTTAAGTCCCTTAATGTCTGTGTTTACAGTGTTACTGTGTATGATAAATTTAATTTTTTATTTTAAACCCTTAATGTCTGTGTTTACAGGTGTTACTGTGTATGATAAATTTTTTTTTATTTTAAGTCCCTTAGATGTCTGTGTTTACAGTGTTACTGTGTATGATAAATTTAAGTCATTAATTCTGTGTTTACAGGTGTTACTGTGTATGATAAATTAATTTTTTCAAGTCCCTTAATGTCTGTGTTTACAGTGTTACTGTGTATGATAAATTTAATTTTTTATTTTAAACCCTTAAATGTCTGTGTTTACAGGTGTTACTGTGTATGATAAATTTAATTTTTTATTCCCTTAAATGTCTGTGTTTACATGTTACTGTGTATGATAAATTTAATTTTTTTATTTTAAACCCTTAAATGTCTGTGTTTACAGGTGTTACTGTGTATGATAAATTTAATTTTTATTTTAAGTCCCTTAAATGTCTGTGTTTACAGGTGTTACTGTGTATGATAAATTTAATTTTTTATTTTAAGTCCCTTAAATGTCTGTTTACAGGTGTTACTGTGTATATAATTTAATTTTTATTTTAAGTCCCTAAATGTCTGTTTACAGGTATTACTGTATTTCATATGATAATTCAATGTATAGTTTTATCTTGTTTGCTTGTTCCTTTTGGTTGTTTACACTGGCTGTTTTCAAGTACAGTTTATTATATATTTATAATGTGTAATCATTTATATATTTTTATTTGTTCAAATTATTTTGTAAAATAAAGTCAACAAATATTGATCATATAGTTAAATGTCTTTTTAATTGTGTATTTCAAGTAAAATGCACTTATTGTGAATGATGAAAGCAACAATTGCAACATTGCGTTTGTTTTCAAAGAAAATAGAAATGATAAAAATTGAGAAAGAACCATTAAATTCTGATGCCCTTTGACATTTGGTGCTGTATTAGTGTGTGAGAGTTAGGAGGCTCTTGTTGAGATATAGGCAAACGACTTTGACCTGTCTGCTTGACCTTTAATTTAAACATTTATAATGGACCGAAGCATTTATGTATAGAGAACACAAGTAAATAATGGGAAATATTATTTCAAAGAGAAAATACCTATATAGTGTTTGTATTAACTGAGAATCCTAACACTACACATATTTTGGTATAAATATTCCTAATAAAAGCTCAAACAGACCGGTCAATGTTGTTTGTATGTCGCTAAAGGAGCTGTTTATGCTCATTGCATACAGTTAATAGAATGAGGTTTTCCATCCCAGTCAAGAATATTTTACTCATATCGAAACATCACCAGCTATACCTGAAGTAGCAGAAATATTGAAATCTTGACCCCCAAGGGTTCGAACCCATATATGGAGCGAGCATTCTACCAATTGAGTTACCATTGTTCATTGCATAGGAATATATTCTTCAGTAGTACCTACAACCGATGATGTCTTAATATAATTGTAATAAAGTCCCGTTCCAATTCTCATTTGTATAGTCAGTCAGCGATATTGTGGCAGAGTGAGTTTGTTATACACCAATAGGTATTGATACCATGCTATCATATATGTATATTCACGCCTTCATGTGTTCATTTGTCAACTCTCACTTTTATGTATCCATATCTCAAGTTATCTTCATTATATAGACTCTTACATGTTTATAAACACTGCCACAATATCTACATTTCACTTTAGTTCATATGATAATTGCCTTTAAAGAATGTTTTTGGTCTTGTGCCATTTCAACACGTACTTAACAGACCAAATATTTCCTGCATTGTGCACAGTTGTTTTGATATGTGTACATATATATGGGAGTTGTAAATTTAATCTTTCAACCTTGTGTAAGAAGCCTCACTGGCCAAGTGCATACTTAAAAAAGACGGTGCCAAGGAATCCAACAGGCAATTCCTAGCGTGAAAAGATTTGTCAGTTTGCTTGCAGAAGATTGCTGCTTTTCTCTTTGTAATCTTCTGGGAATTGACACCTCCAAACAGATGAAATTTACCTTGACATACTATTGGTTATCTTTAATGATTAAAGTTGAATAATGGTGTTTAATGTCCAGTAAAGAATATTTCACTTAAATCGAGACGTCGCCAGCTATAGGCAAAGGTGCAGAAATTTTGCCTGTGCAATGTGCTGATGGCATGATACAGCAGTGTTCTTTATAGTGCCAAGTCCACCATGACACGGGACCTCGTTTATTTTAAGTTCCCATCCGAAAGATCCGCGACCCACTTTAAAGTCTTGGATCATCCATGACCTCCCACTTACGGAGCGAGCACTCTACCAACTGAGCTACCACAGTGATTTCTTTAAAGATTAGAGACAGCTGTTATCATTAATAACTTTTTAAGTTTTGTAACCTAAAATTTGCGTATAAAATTTAGGTCTGTGTATTGAAGGTCAAGGTCACAGTTTGAGTGATTGGCAAAAGAACAGTCGCTACCTATTTTCATGTCTTGGTAAGACCCTTGCCAGGGGTCGAACCCAGGACCTCCAACATACAACAATACAAAGCGGACACTCTACCAGCTGAGCTACAGTATTGGCTAAAGTGGAGTAATGGCGTTTTCGGCCCCAGTCAAGATTATTTCACTTGCATTGAGACAGTCAGTTCTGTTTTTGTGAAAAAAGTTGACTGCCAAGAGAAATCTACATTTGGCAAGCAATCTGACATACTTTCTCGAGTGTAATTCAACCTCTGTGGTAGCTCAGTTGGTAGAGTGCTCTCTTGAGCCCCGACAGGGTCTGACCCAAAATTTGAAAGTAGGTAGTGACTGTTTTTTTGCCGAGCACTCAGCATTATGAAATGAAAGTCACAGTTCTTTTGCATGGGAACTTAAAATAAACGAGGTCCCGCATCGTGGTAGGCTTGCCACGATAAAGAAGCCTGCTGTATAATGCCATTGTTACAACAAACAAGCAAAATTTTTGCCTAAAGTTGGCAATGTCTCGATATAAGTGAAATGCTCTTGACTGGAATGTTAAACACCATTACTCAACTCAACTCTCGAATGTGATTCAACCCAGGCGATGAGAGATAAAAAACTTCATTAAATCTGACATGCTTCTGACCATTCAATATCACACCTTTCCAATGATGGAATAACTTTAAATGATTACTGTAACCAGCGACATTTAATACAGCTGTATTAAATGTCGCTGCTGTAACACAGGTACATCACTTTTATTTTATTTTATGCGATTCCATATCCATTGAAAATACCATAAGTGTTCGACACAAACATTAGAGTGTATCACGTGGCACCAAAAACATCCAGTGTTTAATCTAGAAATTTAAATGGGGTCATCCTGACCAAAGCCTTAAAAATAAGGGACCATGCTTTCAAAAATGGGATTGACATAATTGCTTAAGCCGATCAGTATCACTTCACTAATACATGTCATATTATATACAGTAACCTATAAGCTGTTGGTTTAAGTCAAAGAAATGATAGAGGTAAAACCAGATTTACTCACGACTCAACTAAGACTGAAAACTTTGGGCCACGGTTAGGCCAGACAGTATTTTTGAGGGACATAATTATTACTTTGGGTCCAATGGCACAAGGCCCTTCTGGATTGAACACTGATCATTGAGTATTTGCCCCATTCGAGTTCCAAAATTATAATAATTGGATACTTTGAAACTGTTATTGAGTTTTTTTAAAAAAAAAAAGATAAAGAATTATTCTTGTTATTAATCAATATCTCATAACTGAAGGTAAAAATGGACATTAAGAGACTATGAACATTATATATTAACCCAACCAATGTAAATATTCCTGGTGGAGGACTGCATGCAGATCGACATGTAAGCAATTTGACATGTTTGAGTGCTAATCGTTATACACAGAACTATTACGCCATTTCAATACCTGTATAGATATTTTCATCCAAAGTTTTCCGTTTTAAAAATTAAATAATTTGAATTTTATTTCATTATAAAGTCTTTGTTTAACAAAAAATAATAAAAGTAATAAAATTAAAATTAAAAATCATTTTAAGAATATAGATCAAACATCTATAATTGTCTGGTTCAACGTCACAGAATTTTATTTCATGTGCTCTTCAACGGTAAGTTTTGAATGAATGGATGTATTTATTTATTTATTTATTTATTTATTTATTTATTTATTTATTTATTTATTTATTCATTTATTTATTTATTTATTTATTTATTTGAATACACAATCATTAACTACGAAGTCATGAAATTAGAAGTATTAATTCACGGCAGTTTCAAAACTGGGTGTGGGTACTAGTAATTCAGAATAATAATATTCATAATAATCAAGGTAATTAATTAATCCGTTAATGAGATTAACACCACGTAGCTACATTTTCAACGTGGAATATACTATCATCTGATTCAATGGGAATTTGGAATTTGCTTCCGTTATCAATAAGTTACCTCGTCTGTTGATAAGGTATGCAGATTATCAGCATTAATTAGCAACCTTTACCTGTGGATAAAAATATGCATTTTTACAAATACTAACAAGTTTGAAATAAATAAATTACTGAATGAATTTCGGTTCCAGTAATATCCTATTACAGAGGTTCCGACTTCGAGAAATATTTACAGAATGAAATTATGATAATAAATAAAATCAAAATATGAAATTTTCAAAATCAAAAGTTAAAAATGTTTGTGCAGTTTAAATTTGTTAAATATATTGAGGACCTCTAGAAATGAAAAAAAGAGAGTTTGAAATAAGATAGGCGATATCAGCGACGTTGAACACAGCCGGAATACTTTAGGACTCTATTAAATGTCACGAGCGTTGATCAAATTAAATATGAAGATTTTTAGAGTAAAATGTCAATGTTTCGAAAATTTTTGTTTATTTTACCTTAAAAAAGACTGCCAAATTGATTTCAATACGTTATAAAATATTAATTTTACATTGGCCATACATCAGTTTTGTACATCGTTATAAGGAAAACAAAACTGATTATTTAGCCATATTAGATCATTTTAATCATAGAAAAAATATAACCTGATTAAGAATTACATCACAGATTAAAAATTGAAATTGGATGTTATTCAAAAATAGAAAAAGAAATAAATGTAATAGTAATTCTATAGAAGATAAAATTCATTTCTTGATAGACTGTCCAGTAATTTTGACAGATGATAGAAATAAACTAGTTTCGGCTGTAATAAATACATGAAATAAATGCTTTGACAAATATTTTTGGATTTTAAGTTGTGAAGATTGTGATATACTTAAGACTTTTCTACAACCTGAGGTGCAACAAAAGTCTTTTTTCCCCCGTTTCAATCATCATAATTTACTTTGCAACTATACTGGACGGATGTACCTTGACTCCCCCCCCCTCCCCCCAAGCCTCGTTTTCGTTCATAGGTGTTATCTCCCTTGTCATGTTTTCGAAATGGTGAATTGTAACGTATCAATTTTTAGCAAAACATTATGCTTGGTGTTATTTTTTTCACTATGCATACCATTTACATTATTTCACGTAAACATTTATGTGAAAATCACGTGAACAAAACTTGGCTGTGTAATAAAACACGAAAGGAAAGCCACCTGCTATTTATTTACGAAGCTTTAATTGATGCCAAGACCACCTTGAAGTGTTATTTGGTTCGAATAAAGGTAAACATTAGGAAGAGCCTTGTTTCCGATTTGCCCACTCTAGATAGGCAGTAGAGGAACGACCGGTAAAACAAGATTCATGTTGACGAGGATTGTTTGTCCATAAAAAAGGACGCATTGTTATGTATAGGCAAACAACATTAACCTGTCCGTTTGATGTTTCATCAGGAATATTTCCATCCAATACAAGGGCAGTGTTGGGATTTACAGTTATTACATACACAGAACACGTGTTTACTCTATGAGGTGATTATTGTTCGTGTTGTAGACAAAATAAACACCTGAAATCCCTATAGGTAAATGCATTGATCCAAAATTTATATTTAAATGAAAGGTCAAGCGGACAGGTCAATGTTGTTTGCACCAACGACCGCTATAAATGTGGACTAGTTCTAAGCTGATCAGAATTACTTCCACAAACCTCACGCAGGTAATTTGGTGCATTTTAATCCTTGGGATTAATAAAAATGTCTCGTCGCGAATCAGGTTATAAAATTGCTGATGAATAAATTGAATGAGTTTGGATCCTCTGCCAGCCAGCAGGTTCTTTTTTGTGATTTGCACTTATGTCCAAAGGCCAATAACTCCCAGGAAAATGAGAAAACCAACTTGGGTTAACAATATTAATGTTGATGCATTGCACCAAGTTTAATGAAATAGTGCTTCATAGTTTTGGAGAATTTGCGCAGACAAGAATTTCTTACAGAAACTCGAATTTAATATCTCCCTCTTTTTTCGAAAGTGGGGAGGGGGGGGGCTAAAAGGCAACTAAAACTAACAATAATATATTTTATTGCCAAAATAAAGTAAATTTATTATACTTTCTATCAAACATAATTTTCGACATACATGTATTAAATATTCATATATTTAAAGTTTGTCACAAAATTGATTTAGGAATAAAAAGCGTTTTAATAAAATGTTTTAAGACTATTTGACTTTCTGTTTGACAAGATGCGTTTATGAATTAAGACATAAATTGAAAATGTATTTGACCATCCAAATGCAAAAAAGGACCTTGGGTAAAAAAAAACCGAATTTCACTTTCCGTTATTTTTTTGAAGCACCAACATTGGATTATGCAAAAAATAATAATAAATAAAAGAAGTGAAATCAACCCAAAAGTTCTCTGTAATTCTGGTGAAATGGTCAAAAACACAAAACCATGTTTCATAATAATTTTATTTTCTGGTTTTTTTTGACATAATGATTGAATTGTTCTAATGACCCTTTTCCCTTACAGAATGTCATAATTATATAAACAGATAAATCTCTCTTGTTTGTTTATTTTTTTTTCTTTTATTTTTTTTTTTGGGGGGGGGGGGGTTAAAATAATCAAATTCATATAAATTCCAAAATGAGGTTTTTTTGGGGTAAAAATCATCAAATTCATACAAATTCCAGAAAGTTTATTGGCGTAATACCAAAACGTTTATTTGGGATAAAATTATCAAATTCATACAAATTAAAACGTTTATTGGAAGGAAAATCATAAAAATCATACAAATTCCAAAACCTTTATTGGGGTAAAAATCATTAAATCCATTAAAAATTCCAAAACGTTTATTGAGGAAAAAATCATCAAATTCATACAAATTTCAAGTTGTCCTTTAAGAGTGTTAAAAAGTAATTTTACCCAACAAACCAATTGTGCCTTCATTGCATTAAATTATTCTTATAAACTCCAAGAAAAGAAACTTGTATTGTGGCACAGTCAATTGTTACGTTGGAAACCGTTCAAATCCATCGAGATAAAACTAGCACCTTTCCAGTTTCAATGTTGGTTATATTTTACCCAACATAAAACACCAATGGTGTGTGCGATTAAGTCCGTCCACGATCTGATGAACACCAATGGTGTGTGCGATTAAGTCCGTCCACGATCTGATGAACACCAATGGTGTGTGCGATTTAGTCCGTCCACGATCTGATGAACACCAATGGTGTGTGCGATTTAGTCCGTCCACGATCTGATGAACACCAATGGTGTGTGCGATTTAGTCCGTCCACGATCTGATGAACACCAATTGTGTGTGCTATTTAGTCCGTCCATGATCTGATGACAGTGTATTTATAAACATGGACGGGTTTAAATATGGCATATAGATGTAAGTATATCACCGTTTAAATATAATCACGCCGGCTCATGCTTATTTTGTTTCAATTACCCTAATATTAAAATAGATTCGCTGTATACTTTGCCATCAGATCGTGGAAGACATACAGTAGTTTACTTTGTGATATTGTAATCAATACAGTGTCAGTGTTTCGAAAATATCTAACCACACAACATCATTGTAATACCGCTTCAAACATCAATAACTTGTATATAAAAGAAACACATTATTTTATCTACCGGGAGTATAAAAGGAACTTCTGTAAACACAGAGGTACCCTGCTTAAAAACCTATATTTAATATAGTTACAATAATTCGTATAGAAGTAGTGTTAAAAGATGAATCTTATAACACTACTTACAGAGTTTCAACAAGTCTGACACACTCCTTCAAAAATTACTTTTGAAATGCAATTTTCTTAACATGATAAAGTTTTATAAATGGAAACTTTGAAACATCTAAGCACGTTCCATAACTGCAAGTAGACCCCATATAACCCTCAAAATGAGCAACGTTTAACAATTGAACTGTTTTTAAATGACGTTCATAGTCAATATGAATGCCAAACCTTTGCACGGCAAACGAAATAATGCTCGTTAGGTTATAGTTCCGGAATGTCTATTGTCGATATTAATATTCAAATACAGTGAACCAGTTTGGCATTTATAGTCCCATGAATGTTGAACATCTCAAACTGGAAGGTATAGGAAATGCACAAGGGTAATGAAAATATTGTGTGTTGAAAAGTAAGATCTGTTTGAAGTAGTACATTTGTACTTTGGTTGTACAGAGCAAAGTCAAATATAGGATGCGATTGGGCGAAGGAAAAATGAACGTTAAGTTCAAAAACTTCGAAATAAGATAAATTAAACAAATTTCAGACATTTTTATTATAACCTAATGACACATAATAGTAAACCCAAAAGATTGTACCAACTAATTCAATTGACATTATATAATAACCTGTAATAGTAAACCAAAAGTGTACCAACTCATTCAACTGGATTATATAATAATCCATAATAGTAAACCCAAAAAGAGTGTACCAACTCATTCAACTGACATTATAAAATAACCCGTAATAGTAAACCCAAAAATAGTGTACCAACTCATTCAACTGACATTATATAATAACCCGTAATAGTAAACCCAAAGTGTACCAACTCATTCAACTATTATATAATAACCTGTAATAGTAAACCAAAAGTGTACCAACTCATTCAACTGACATTATAAAATAAACCGTAATAGTAAACCCAAAAATAGTGTACCAACTCATTCAACTGACATTATATAATAACCCGTAATAGTAAACCCAAAGTGTACCGAATTCATTCAACTGACATTATATAATAACCCGTAATAGTAAACCCAAAAAGAGTGTACCCAATTCATTCAACTGACATTATATAATAACCCGTAATATTAAACCAAAATAGTGTACCAACTCATTCAACTGATATTATATAATAACCCGTAATAGTAAACCAAAAGAGTGTACCAACTCATTCAACTGATATTATAAAATAACCCGTTATAGTAAACCAAAAGTGTACCAACTCATTCAACTGACATTATATAAAAACCCGTAATAGTAAACCAAAAGAGTGTACCAACTCATTCAACTGACATTATATAATAACCCGTAATAGTAAACCCAAAAAGAGTGTACCAACTCATTCAACTGACATTATATAATAACCCGTAATAGTAAACCCAAAGTGTACCGAATTCATTCAACTATTATATAATAACCCGTAATAGTAAACCCAAAAAGAGTGTACCAACTCATTCAACTGGCATTATATAATAACCCGTAATAATAAACCCAAAGTGTACCGAATTCATTCAACTATTATATAATAACCCGTAATAGTAAACCCAAAAGTGTACCAACTCATTCAACTATTATATAATAATCCATAATAGTAAACCCAAAAAGAGTGTACCAACTCATTCAACTGACATTATAAAATAACCCGTAATAGTAAACCCAAAAATAGTGTACCAACTCATTCAACTGACATTATATAATAACCCGTAATAGTAAACCCAAAAATAGTGTACCAACTCATTCAACTGACATTATATAATAACCCGTAATAGTAAACCCAAAAAAAGTGTACCCAATTCATTCAACTGACATTATATAATAACCCGTAATATTAAACCAAAATAGTGTACCAACTCATTCAACTGATATTATATAATAACCCGTAATAGTAAACCAAAAGAGTGTACCAACTCATTCAACTGGATTATAAAATAACCCGTTATAGTAAACCCAAAGTGTACCAACTCATTCAACTGACATTATATAAAAACCCGTAATAGTAAACCCAAAAAGAGTGTACCAACTCATTCAACTGGCATTATATAATAACCCGTAATAGTAAACCCAAAGTGTACCAACTCATTCAACTATTATATAATAACCCGTAATAGTAAACCCAAAAGTGTACCAACTCATTCAACTGGATTATAAAATAACCCGTTATAGTAAACCCAAAGTGTACCAACTCATTCAACTGGCATTATATAATAACCCGTAATAGTAAACCCAAAGTGTACCAACTCATTCAACTGACATTATATAAAAACCCGTAATAGTAAACCCAAAGTGTACCAACTCATTCAACTGACATTATATAAAAACCCGTTATAGTAAACCCAAAGTGTACCAACTCATTCAACTGACATTATATAAAAACCCGTAATAGTAAACCCAAAAAGAGTGTACCAACTCATTCAACTATTATATAATAACCCGTAATAGTAAACCCAAAGTGTACCAACTCATTCAACTATTATATAATAACCCGTAATAGTAAACCCAAAAGTGTACCAACTCATTCAACTGACATTATATAATAACCCGTAATAGTAAACCCAAAAAGAGTGTACCAACTCATTCAACTGGCATTATATAATAACCCGTAATAGTAAACCCAAAGTGTACTAACTCATTCAACTATTATATAATAACCCGTAATAGTAAACCCAAAAGTGTACCAACTCATTCAACTGATATTATATAATAACCCGTAATAGTAAACCCAAAGTGTACCAACTCATTCAACTATTATATAATAACCCGTAATAGTAAACCCAAAAAGAGTGTACCAACTCATTCAACTGATATTATATAATAACCCGTAATAGTAAACCAAAAGTGTACCAACTCATTCAACTGATATTATATAATAATCCGTAATAGTAAACCCAAAAATAGTGTACCAACTCATTCAACTTGATTATAAAATAACACGTAATAGTGAATTCAAAAAGAGTGTACCAACTCATTCAACTGACATTATATAATAACCCGTAATAGTAAACCAAAAGAGTGTACCAACTCATTCAACTGACATTATATAATAACCCGTAATAGTAAACCCAAAAAGAGTGTACCAACTCATTCAACTGGCATTATATAATAACCCGTAATAGTAAACCCAAAGTGTACCAACTCATTCAACTATTATATAATAACCCGTAATAGTAAACCCAAAAGTGTACCAACTCATTCAACTGATATTATATAATAACCCGTAATAGTAAACCAAAAGTGAACCAACTCATTCAACTGATATTATATAATAATCCGTAATAGTAAACCCAAAAATAGTGTACCAACTCATTCAACTTGATTATAAAATAACACGTAATAGTGAATTCAAAAAGAGTGTACCAACTCATTCAACTGACATTATATAAAACCCGTAATAGTAAACCCAAAGTGTACCAACTCATTCAACTGACATTATATAAAAACCCGTATAGTAAACCCAAAGTGTACCAACTCATTCAACTGATTATATAAAAACCCGTAATAGTAAACCCAAAAAGAGTGTACCAACTCATTCAACTATTATATAATAACCCGTAATAGTAAACCCAAAGTGTACCAACTCATTCAACTATTATATAATAACCCGTAATAGTAAACCCAAAAGTGTACCCAACTCATTCAACTGACATTATATAATAACCCGTAATAGTAAACCAAAATAGTGTACCAACTCATTCAACTGCATTATATAATAACCCGTAATAGTAAACCAAAGTGTACTAACTCATTCAACTATTATATAATAACCCGTAATCGTGTAAACCAAAAGTGTACCAACTCATTCAACTGATATTATATAATAACCCGTAATAGTAAACCCAAAGTGTACCAACTCATTCAACTATTATATAATAACCCGTAATAGTAAACCCAAAAAGAGTGTACCAACTCATTCAACTGATATTATATAATAACCCGTAATAGTAAACCAAAAGTGTACCAACTCATTCAGATATTATATAATAATCCGTAATAGTAAACCCAAAAATAGTGTACCAACTCATTCAACTGATTATAAATAACCGTAATAGTATTCAAAAAGAGTGTACCAACTCATTCAACTGACATTATATAATAACCCGTAATAGTAAACCAAAAAGAGTGTACCAACTCATTCAACTGACATTATATAATAACCCGTAATAGTAAACAAAAAGAGTGTACCAACTCATTCAACTGGCATTATAAATAACCCGTAATAGTAAACCCAAAGTGTACCAACTCATTCAACTATTATATAATAACCCGTAATAGTAAACCCAAAAGTGTACCAACTCATTCAACTATTATATAATAACCCGTATAGTAAACCAAAAGTGAACCAACTCATTCAACTGATATATAATAATCCGTAATAGTAAACCCAAAAATAGTGTACCAACTCATTCAACTTGATTATAAAATAACACGTAATAGTGAATTCAAAAAGAGTGTACCAACTCATTCAACTGACATTATATAATAACCCGTAATAGTAAACCAAAAGTGTACCAACTAAATTAACTGACAATATTTACAATATGACTGTATCTCTCTTCGATAAAACATACAGAAGCAATTGTATTGCAATTCCCGTTAAAAGACAATAGGGGTCATGACCCTTGATGTGTATAATTTTCCGCAATATAACGTATGTCCCGCACAGGGGATCACGTGATCATGTGAGAAACGCCGATCTCGCATGGCTAAAAACCCTACATCACACGAGTAGATATAGAAAAAATAGCGCAAAGGTACAAAATATTTATTAAAAGAAAGAATTGTAAATATGAGAAATAACATTTCTACTCATGGTATTTCAAGGGGTAATGAAAGATAGTGTGGCGCGTGCCAAATTCAAAATGAAGGGCTTTGCCCTTCATCGAATTTGGCACGCGCCACACTATCTTTCATTGCCCCTTGAAATACCATGATCAGAATGTCATTTCTTTATAGGTAAATTATTGTTTCTCCGCTTGCGTATATGTCCATATGCCTTTTGCTAAAATACCCCAATAGCATAATTATGGAAAGACTAATTTCTCGTTCTCTTGACCTTAAACACTTACTTTACCGTCTTTTTTCAGTTACTACTGGTTACAAACACGCCTTTCTTGATTTAAGAAAGTCACTTTGCAAGTTCTCTAAAACAGTCACATTGACTTGCTTCAGAAAATATACTCCTGACTAATTACTCTTGATTGTCTTGTGTTAGATCAGTAATTTCTACTGTTACAAAAGATGTATCTGTTGGGCTTTTTTCCTGGCTATTACGTTGTTCACTGTCTTTTTTATTTGGCATGTCGTTGTCCTCCACTATATGACTTGATGCATAACTCTTAACGGACATCTGATTACTGGTTCTCGGAGAACACTCCTTTGAACCTAAATCTTGCACTGTGGGTAAAAGAATTGAATTTTCACCAAAGAATCCTTTACCGGTAAGCCGCTTCCGGTTTGTGTACGAAGTGTTCATTGGGCGTGTGCCGGATACGGAAGTATTATACGGAAGTGTGAGGGTCTGTCGACGAAACGCATCCTCTATTTTGGGACTGACTGGTGGAGTTGCGCTCGAACTATAAAGCCTTGCGTAATCTTGATGTTCCGATAAACGTCTGGATATTTGTGAACGTGGACGACTAAAGGGTATTGTTGAACACTCTGGGAGATCTACCGTTATTATACTCCCGGTAGAAAGTGACCAGCGATGAGGTGCATCAATGGATGTGCCTACACGTACAAAGACAGAGTCTACACTGCCCGTGCTTGTTAAACATGATGACCGACGTTCGTCTCTATTATTGGTACGGCATTGAAAGTTTCCAGTTTCAGTATTGTTATCGCTGTTAGGTGGCATCATTTCTAACGACGGAGATGATAATTCGCTTACCCTGTCAGCACTCTGTTCCTTGAGATCAACGGAAGATGACATTCGTACCTGTATGCGCATTCCAGAACTTGGTCTTAAAAAGTCAGGAACTTCACAATTTGTGAACACATCTTCTCTTGGTTTCGCAACTGGCGAAACTCCAATGACGCGAAAACTTGGCGTGATTGTCTCATGTCGCTGTCGAACAAAATTGATAAATGCTTTTCGTAAAGTAGAACTAGCACTTAATAGTGCGTATGGTTGCGCAACATTTGCCGCAACGGATGTTATCATTGAGAGCCTTAAGAACATGTGCCCGGTACTCCCTTTATAGATAAGACCAGCAATTCTCAATCCGAATGTTACAAGCGACATGAATGCTAAGGGGATGTTGAAATAAGCAATAGCAACCGTTGCTTTGCTTTGGGCAACTGTAATACCGGCGGAAGTGTAAGCCATAGTCCCTTCTGTTTGACGTGGGAATAATGAAGCCCTTAATCTTGATCTTCTATCAATGGTCAAAGGTGAACCGATTGTTTGCGTTTCCATGTCAAAATCCATTACTCTGTTCATGGGGCCACATATATGCAGGTTCTTTAAACAAGCGGTTGTCATGGTCAATATAATCAGCGCAGGGATCGCAGTTACGCAAATGTCAAAAACGGTATAGAAGCTTTCGGACGAGAGTTTGCATTTGAAGATCTCGGCAGCATACTCATAGCTGTCCAGGTGTACCAAAGGCAAACTTCCAAGAATAGCTGTAAACAAAGTTAAGATTTACTTAATAAGACAATTTAAAATATTTTGAATATGAAATTTGTACCGAGTGTCATAAAAGTGAAACTGATCAGATTAAAATAAAACAAATCACTTTTTCGCGATATTAAAGATGTACTAACGAATCAAGAAGATTCTTGAAATTAATGGTTCATACTACAGCATCATGAACAGAAAATCGGAAAGGTTTTTGGTTTTTCAAAAAACTAGCATTGCAAAAAAATGCTATAAATGGCTTTTTTATTTTGGAATTAAATATTGAATCCTTTTATACCGGGGGTTATATTTAAACCTACCTGAAAGTAAGTACACGGCGTATGTTATTAGTTTGGCTACTTTTGTGTCCGTCAGTTCTTTCTTGTTGACCACAACAGAATACCTTAAACAAAAACAAACCAACAATGCATATATAATATATAAGCACACAGCATTGGTCTATCAGCTTGACCTTTCATCAGGAATATTCATATAGGCGGATTCACTAAATATTGATTAGTGTTATGTGTCACAATTAATACCTAAACAATAAATGTTTCTCACGATATAAAAGAAATTAACACCTTTGGTCACAATATATAAACGCGCTGGTCCATAATAAATATCAAAATTAAAGGTCAAGTGGACAGGTCAATGTTGTTCGACTCTACAACATACAAGTTCATATACAGTTGCAATAAAATCTCAAGGTTGCCACAAATAAAGCTATTCTATCGTGATATATGCTGTTATAAAGAAATGAATGCATAGTTTCTTCAGTGACATTACGATGATAAATATTTTACCCAACAGTTGAAGCGATTTTTAAACATGTCAAAGTTCAGAAAATGTGTAAGAATACTTGTGAAACAAACGTTACAAGGCAGAGCCATGCTCGTTAAAATTTTAAATTTGATTTGAATTAAAAATATCACTCATTGTTGTGCAAAAGGCCATTTTGAACATACAGTACCGACCTGTCGAAAGTTTAACATTGAGCTATCAAGAAACGTCCGACACTCGACTGCCGAGTAGTTTAGATCTCGATAGCTATGATAAAAAACTGCCGCGAGAGGTCGAAAACGCTTTCGAGATATATGTCAGTAATAAAGGACAGAGATGAGATGTCAATTAGGCACGAAATCGATAGCCCAGTGTTAAACTTTCGGCAGGTCTTTATATTGTATGTAAATGTTATAATGTATAGACCTATATGGTGTACTTAGCATCAAATTATGGAATGCGAACCAGTAATACCGTAGATATCATAACTTTCAGTCTTACCTTTCAAAGGCCAAACAAAACATCAGACTATGTGTTATGATAGCTGAAACGTTTGCTACGGTCCCCTGTATAACACAGCCAATGTGTTCGAAGTACCATACCCCTCCAACTAAAGCCGTGAACGTAGGTAAGATTACAAAGCAACCACTAGCCATTCCATTTATAGTAATACCTTTGATAAATATAGCTGAAATATAAAGAAATAGGCACGGACTGTTAACAACAAAAGGTGTTGAAAGCCTAGCCCTTTTTGCTGAGCACGTTTTCTTGTAATGTAACATCTATTATTGATTACTTGGCATGCAGATATGAAAAGAAAACATATTGAGGAAACAAAATAATCATATAAAATATGGTAATCTGAAAGGAATTACTAAACGATACTTAGTAATCAAAAATGCTTTACACCCACTTTTACATATATAACTTAATAGTTTGAGTTTTACCATAAAAACTGATGAAATATACATGTATTTTATTACTAGTCGTAATGACATAAGCAGCACATATGTTTCGTAATGTCATTGTTCCTAAATTACAATATGTTTGAAATTTTCAGCTTTAAAAATGAATAACAAACTATCTTCTCATTTCCCTTTAGCTGAATTTAGTGTTACTCAATACAACAGGCGTCTATCTATTGTTTGAACAGAAAGATATAGACCAAAGTCAAACATGACGACCCGCAAAACATTCAAGGAATAATAGCTCAAGTCATTTTTCATTATGTTATTGAAATAAAAAACAAACATATCAATCCATGTCCAAAACACAATTCTAAAGTAAAGTGAAAACTATGAAGCAAACAAATTAGGTTAACAATTTTCTAAACCAAACTATAGATATGAGTTGACCAAAACGCTTAGGGAAGAAATCACACACACACACACACACACACACACACACACACACACACATTTAAGTAGAACTTCAGAACGAATTTTCGAAGACATTTATTATTGCATTGACAACTTGTTAAAAACTACACGTATGTGTATACACAGACGGACATTATTTTTCATTAATAACAGCGGTTATTTATCTTACCTGTTACCGTGTTCTTTTGTTTCCTTATAATGCTTATCAACAAGGATATGTTTCCTAATTCTGATGCCAAGAACGCTACCAGAAAATATCCTGCTAATGGGTACACCCATTCCAATTCTCCAGAAACCTGAAAATGTAATTTATTGAACTAAACAATAATTACACAATATAAAAATAGTAAATTTAAAAAGAAACAAGTTCTAGACTAATCCTTAAAGGTTTTCTATAACGCCAGAAATAGAATTACTAAGTAGTTCAACTGTTGTGTAGCTATAAATGCTTGAATCTTTGAATATTAAAAAGAGTAAATTGAAAAAGAATCAAGTGCTATGCAATTCTTAAAAGGTTTTCGATAACACCAGTTGAAAATTTATACAAAAAATAGCCAAGCTGTTGTGTAACTATAAATTATACCTTATATTTGCTTGTATCACTTCCAGTTGTTTCGACGCTGTCGTTCGCCATTGCTTTTGGTGACTGGCAGAAAGTATTCTTAGATGGTGTTCTTAAGAAACTTAAGAAGCCCAGTTGGTCTCGTTACTATGACAGCATATTAACTCGCCTATCCGTAAAAGTTGTGAACACCTGTCGCAAACTACATGAGCATCCACATTTACATAGCTGAATCATGTTGTTTACACTGTTTTGATCACGAATAAAATGACCTTCAGTAAGAATCTGTAACCTTTATTTTGACCGGTTGGACATAACCCAAGAATAAACACTGCTACATCCTAATGTTCCATAACTCAAAATGGCTTCTTATGGAAAGCAACCAAGGTATAGAACATTTAACTATTGAATAACATTCTTTCCAAAAGAAATTAAAATACATGTAGTTGGAGATTTCCAATTGCCCATATATATAACCAAGCATGTGTCACGAGCCACATCTTTGATGCGATTAAACCATATTTCAATAAATTATTATGGGACTTTGAATGATTGGAACTGTATTATATATATAACTCCATAATTACAAAATTTTTACATCCGGCAATCCCGGATACTTATCAAATTGGTCACTATAAAAAACAAAATGTGCACAATTGCACTCAATAAAAAACAACATGCAAAACCATATTGATACCAAACAAGTCAGTAAATCCAGGCCAGGTCCACTAAATGACATGCTCGCCTAACTCGTTTAGATTACAACAATGTATTAAACTAATGGGTTTTAATTACATCAATGATGGTAACCAAGTACGGTATAGGTCAATCTTGTCTTGTTTCAAAAGAATATACTTTTAACTTCCAGGTATTTTCTGACATAACCAATAAAAGTAAAAAAAAGTTAAGATTTCTATTGTTGATCTAAGTGTCCATGAATGAATTTTTTTTGCTAAAAAACCACAAAAAGAACATTATTAAGTTCATAAAATTCAAAAATAATATTTTCGATGGTTAAATCTACTATTTTGAGATCATATTGTTACCTATTCCACCAGACAGTGAATTCGCTCCAGAAGTCTGAAACAGCGCTACAGTTATAAAATAATCAACGTTTTATGGAATCAAAGCTATTTTCACAATAGTAACAAAAACTTGCGAACGACTATGTACCCGTGGATCCCTCGAAGGATGGTGTGTATGTTCCCGCATCCTAATGGTTCACGTGCGAACGACTATGTACCCGTGGATCCCTCGAAGGATGGTGTGTATGTTCCCGCATCCTAATGGTTCACGTGTTTCGCTTGTTTTGCCATTTTTTACATTGTTTACTTTCCTTTTGGGATTGTGAGATAGGCTCGAAACAGTTCGTTTGTGTTTGAAATCTGTGATAAGGAAATAAATCAAAATAAATAGACACTTTGTTATCACTCCTCGACCCTGTAATATCGGAATTACGCACACGGACCTCTCCCCAGCCAACGTAACATTAGTTATTAGGGATTGCGACGGGGTATTCGTGATTGTATAACCCTCCTAGGTCAGGAAATACTAAACCCAAGTTTCCAATTTTCCATATATAAAATGCATTTTATATGTAACAAGAAGAACCGTACACAACGGTGAAACATGTTTTACAAACTGTAATAAATTCAGTTATGTTATAGAAAACATTTTAACTTATTTTTACGTTTTTAATATATAAATTTACCTCAAAGGATAAACTTTATCGACATATTTGGCATTTCAATACATATCTAAATAAGTTGTTATAAGAACGTTGACTGATTGGGAACTGCTTTATATACATATAATTCCATACTTCCAATTTTTTTACATTCGGCAATCCCGAATCCTTATTAAATTGGACAATATGAAATGCTTAGTGTGCATAGGTACACTCATTCAAAAGCAACAAAATTACAAGTGAAGCAAAATGAAAATCATTTTGCTACCGAAGCAGTCAAAAACCTTGAAGGACGATGTTCAGCTTCTCACGGATTCATTGAAGAACGACGTTCAGGTTTCCATGGATTCCTTGGAGGACGATGTTCAGGTTCCCACGGATTCCTTGAAGGACAATGTTCAGGTTCCAACGGATTTCTTGAAGGACGATGTTCAGGTTCCCACGGATTCCTTGAATGATGATGTTCAGGTTCCCACGGATTCCTTGAAGGACGATGTTCAGGTTCCCACGGATTCCTTGAAAGATGATGTTCAGGTTTCCATGGATACCTTGAAGGACGATGTTCAGGTTCCCACGGATTCCTTGAAGGATGATGTTCAGGTTCACATATTTCTTGAAGGACGATGTTCAGGTTCCCACGGATTCCTTGAATGATGATGTTCAGGTTTGCATGGATTCCTTGAAGGACAATGTTCAGGTTTGCATGGATTCCTTGAAGGACAATGTTCAGGTTCCAACGGATTTCTTGAAGGACGATGTTCAGGTTCCCACGGATTCCTTGAAGGACGATGTTCAGGTTCTCACGTATTCCTTGAAGGACGATGTTCAGGTTTCCATGGATTCCTTGAAGGATGATGTGCAGGTTCCCATGGATTCCTTGAAGGATGATGTTCAGGTTTCGATGGATTCCTTGAAGGACGATGTTTAGGTTCCCATGGATCTCTTGAAGGACGATGTTTTGGTTCCCATGGATACCTTTAAGGGCGATGTTTAGGTTCCCATGGATCCCTTGAAGGACGATGTTCAGCTTCTCACGGATTCCTTGAAGAACGACGTTCAGGTTTCCATGGATTCCTTGGAGGACGATGTTCAGGTTCCCACGGATTCCTTGAAGGACGATGTTCAGGTTCCCACGGATTCCTTGAAAGATGATGTTCAGGTTTCCATGGATACCTTGAAGGACGATGTTCAGGTCCCCACGGATTCCTTGAAGGATGATGTTCAGGTTCACATATTTCTTGAAGGACGATGTTCAGGTTCCCACGGATTCCTTGAAGGATGATGTTCAGGTTCACATATTTCTTGAAGGACGATGTTCAGGTTCCCACGGATTCCTTGAAGGATGATGTTCAGGTTCACATATTTCTTGAAGGACGATGTTCAGGTTCCCACGGATTCCTTGAATGATGATGTTCAGGTTTGCATGGATTCCTTGAAGGACAATGTTCAGGTTCCAACGGATTTCTTGAAGGATGATGTTCAGGTTCCCACGGATTCCTTGAAGGACGATGTTCAGGTTCCCACGTATTCCTTGAAGGACGATGTTCAGGTTTCCATGGATTCCTTGAAGGATGATGTGCAGGTTCCCATGGATTCCTTGAAGGATGATGTTCAGGTTTCGATGGATTCCTTGAAGGACGATGTGCAGGTTCCCATGGATTCCTTGAAGGATAATGTTCAGGTTCCCATAGATACTTTGAAGGACGATGTTTAGGTTCCCATGGATCTCTTGAAGCACGATGTTTTGGTTCCCATGGATATTTTTAAGGGCGATGTTTAGGTTCCCATGGATCCCTTGAAGGACGATGTTCAGGTTTTCAATTCAGTAGAAGAGGATGTTTTCTTATGCTAATAGTGTTTCACCTATTTCTCCAGTTTGCAATGTTAACTATCCCTTTGGGCACGGACCGGTATTGTGTTTGACTTTTGGAGTTGTGAGTTGGGCAGGAACCAGTATGTTTGAGTTTGACTTTTGGAATAGTGAGTTGGGCACAAACCGGTTTGTTTGCGTTTGATTACACTTATTAGTGACAAGGAAAAGAAATCAAAATAAAATATCACTCCTAGACCCTGTATTATTCTGACCTCTCTCCCGGCCAGAGTAAAATTAGTTATTAGGAATTGTGCCTTGATATATGGGATGGTATAACCGTCCGCGGTCTATGAAATACAAAACCCAGGACGGTTATATCATGACAGTATTCCGAATAACCACTTTTTTTTAAAATTCTAATTTTATTTTTTTTCGCTAAATTGTTAATTAATTATTTTTATCTGATTCGGCGTCTGAAATATATTCATACATCTGTTGATATCTCAGGCATTTGCAATTTATACGTGTATAGTTTGATTACAAAACAGTACTCACAAAAACACATGACACTGACAAAAAGTTCTTAAATTGCACTTTTGAAAAGGCCTCCCACGATTTTGTTTTCTTACTTTGATGACGTCAAAAATGTACATATCACCTTTCAACGACGCCATCAAGTTTTCTTATTCATCGTAGTAGCACATTCAGATTTATGAATTTTTATTTTATTTTGCACAATTGCAAACATGAGTCATCATCAAACACAAACTGTTCGACCAACGTCCAAATCAGAATCCAAACTTTGAAAACCGGTAGATTAAGTTTAACACTTGAACTTCAAAACTTGCTAACACAATAATATGTACCAATTTGCGTTGGTTGTAACGTTGTAGGTACTAATGACGAAGTCTGAAGATCAGTGGTATTTCAAACTCACCAGGGTAGATGATATTTACATATTCTATGAATTTATCAACAGAAAGAACATTATGAATATCTCTGTATGAGAAGTATTTTGTCTGTATTTAACAAGGTTCTGCATAAATTCTGTTTTCATATGAGAAAAGAAATAAATCAGTAAGCAATTGCACACAGTTTGTGCCCATTAGTATGCCAATTGTTGTTGGAAAATTATGTAAACAAACACACCACGTAGGTTGTCTATCAAATCATTTTGTTGATTGTATTTTATGAAGTTCATATGGTACTAGGCAAAATAACCAGAATCTTTGTGCACGATTGCTCGCTGATTTGTTTCTATATTCGCATTATGTATAAATATGTACAACTCATTCCACAAAGGAACGTCACCCTTACTAAAATTATAGTAGGAACAAATATACAAATACAACAAAATGCATTTTATATATAAGTGACTCAGTAACTTTGCATGATATCAAAAATAGCTAATTTACAGCTAATATTTTGTTGAAACGTCTTTTGCCTGAATAACTGTAGCACGATGAGGTGTAGTGTGCGTTACTTATTTTGGCATTCTGATATATCGATCTGATACCAGTGCTTTTTAATAGACTGCCAATGTTTTGTTGATAATTTCTGACAATCATCGGCTTCTTTCTGTTTAAGGGAGTCAAATTTTTAATTGAACTCATATCAGGAGAATTTCTGGACCAGTCAGTGTAATTTCATTGTTTCTTGTACGAACTTCACACTGAAATATACTGCCCAAATTCATGTTCGGAGAATTATGTGGTGCACTATAGAAGGTTATTGGCACCTTAACTTGTCAGTGCAACCAAACATATACGATGAATGATTAACGAATTCTTTGTTAATGTTTGCTTTTTTACCGAAAAAAATTCATCTTGGCCCTACTTATAAAAAAATGTACCTAAATTGACAAAGCACTTTCTTGAAACAATTTCTATTTTTGACTGGCCCAGAAATATTCGAGATATGACTGCCATTGAATATTTTTTGTGACTCCTTTATATAGAAAGTAGCCGTAGATAGTCCTAAATCGTCAAAAAAGCTTTGGTAGTTTGTTAAAAATCACTGGTATCAGATCAAGAAATCAGAATGACAAAATTTGTATCGGACACCATGTCGTCGTGTTAAAAAACTGTTTCTACATAATACTAGCTGCAAATTAGCTTGTTTTGATACAAAGCTATGCCAATGGTTCTAAATAAATCACTTCTAAATAAAATCCATTTAGTTTTATCTGTATTTTTGTTCCTACTAATATCGCTTTTCTTTGTGAAATGAGCTGTAGAACCTTTTGAAATCTGGAGAGAAGATAGTTATAAAACTATTCAACTCCACATAGATGTAAAGATGCCAATCTTCTATCTCTTAATAATGGTAAATTTGGAACTTTTTGAATGTCATCTTTCCTAGTTCTGCTTCATATTGTGACTTATTCACCAATTACACACTTACTCACAATGACAAGTATTGGCGCAGAAAGACAATAAGACCTGATTATTTAATTGCCATGGTAATCAACTACATTTTATCGGCAAAAGACTACTTCTACAAAAATTGAAACAATGACATCATAATTCTGGATAAGCATTGATTCCCTTTACCTATTAAACATGGATACTTTTTCTTGTATCGTCAGAGTCTTTTGGGGAAATATTCAATCATATATGCAACATGGATGCAAAACAAGTACAAAAAGTTACAAGTAATTACGATTAACAGGGAATAGATGTAACAAGTATTATGAAATACACTTGATAAATCATGTGTCGTGTTTTCTATAGTACTCCAATACATTGATGACGCAGAAATAAGTTTTTGAATGGTGAATTACCCCCAGTCAATGGGGTTTCACTTGTACCGTAGCTGTCAGTTCAGAATGGCGAGGGAAACCACCGACCATCAACAATCGTATTGACAAAGCAATGGAACATGTTTTTTATTGAACAGCCGACCTGGAGGAGGTTAGCCTTCATTTATACCCAAAGATAGATCCTGTGATTGATTTTATCCAGTAACATAGTAACAGCATCGGTTAGTGCTATTTTTAATTATGAGTACAACCAAGAATAGCATATGGCAAACGACAAACTGTGAAACATGCATTATAATTATATACATGCATGTCATAATTAAAATAAGGACCCACATTGTTCAGGGACTGATAAAGTACACATCGTCTAGAAATAATCATCAAGTCATCTTGGTGGTCTAGTTTCCTTTTTTTCCATTATGAGTCAGGATCTGTTTCGTCACTTTGTACTTGTTTAAAATTCAAGTTCACAAAACGATATCACAGGGGTATACCAATTTCCCGAAAATCGCATCCAGCCGATGGATACGCGCTTTATAGCATCCGTCCGATGGTTACTTCATACATTCGTGTGTTACAGCATCCAGCGGAGGAAAATCATCACGGTCAGATACAGGTAAAGAAAGATTTTTGCGAATTTACAAGGTTTTGATTAAGTTATAAGGTGATGGAATGTGGTATAAGAATGGTCTTGCACTGTATTGACATCGTCAGATTGCATATGGCATGCAGAATAATCAAACTAACTCCAGAAATGTTACTCTCAGCAGACAATGTTGATTTTTTCAATATAAAATGGTTCATCTTATGTGTAAAGTTGTAATTTTTTATGTACACACGCACAACACAACACTCTTTTTGTTCCCTTCCATTTTTGCTTGCAACTATGTAATTAAGTGCAATAAATCGGACGTTAAAGATTTCGTGGTGCGATTTTCGGGAAATTGGTATACCCCCCGTGGATATGAGAAGGCAAAATCGCAAATATTTTGTAGATTTTCAATGGGACGGGTATAAATCTTTAATTCATTTACTTGCATGAGCCGAATCGGCGATACAAGTCATTATTTCAATCGAAGCTATGCATTATATCTCCTTTAATTTAAAGCAAATGTGGTTTGGGTTGGTGTTTACAATGGTAAAAACTTTTACATCATGGCAGTGCCTTTCGAGTGGCGTAATGATAATAATTTACTTTTTCGTAGTTGTGTAAGGAGTACAATGAAGGGTAGCTCAAGGGTCGGGTTGCATTTTAAATTTTATTTAACATCATTTTTAAAAAGTTTGGTAATGCCGAACGAGGTTTTAAATCCACCCAGCTAAACCAAAATCAATCCGTTCTTGAACTGCTTTGGAGAAAACACATGCTAAAAAGTTTATAATATGACCATTTTGATATCACATCTCTAATCAGCCTCCAGCCCTCTGGCTGATATTGGGACTCTCGGGCTGATAAGAGGTGTGATATCAAAATGGGCATATGATAATCTCTAAATATTGCATCCCGCATGAGCACATGTAGGGTATCTCAATACAACGGGGACTACTTTTTCGATAATGGTAAGGACGCAATTCATTGTGCGAGGGATAAAAGAGAGATGTTGAAAATAACATCAAACTTTATAACTATAGATATACTTAATTATACGTATTACACATCATTCTTTGCCAAATATTTATGTGCTTGATATGTATGTGTTAATTACATGTTCGCTTATGATTTCATGTTCATTATGTTAATTGTATTACTGTTTATCATGATTTGCCATAACCAATTATTGTGAACGAGTTTGCGCAATAAAGATAAGTATAATTATCAAAAAGAAAATGTATTTTGTTTTGTTGTTTTTTATTACGCGTAAGCTCACATTTCTGCTCTGAGCGACACGGTATTGATGACGTGACAGCATGCCGTCATACGTATATCCAGAAGTTGACTAGTACTGATAATCATTACCCTCTAAGGGTTTATTTCAGATATCCAATTAACCAATTATCATATAATATTATACATATACCGGCCGATTTTCAATGGCGAGTTCTCCTGAAATATCGACCTCTCTATGTCTGAATTCAACATTAGTCTAATCATGGTCTTTGAGTACTTCATGTCAGGGAAATCTTCTGAGAAAGATGATAAGATTAAGTTATATTCTGACGACTTGACTATCAAATACAGCACATTGATTGGAGGTCATTGGTGAATGTAAGGAAAATTATCCATGTTAAATTCTGACAACGATGTGACCATAATGTCGAATTGGTATCTGTTGATTAATAGAATCTTACACCGGTTTTAAAAGCTCGTTCTGGTCATTGAAAATATTTATCCGAGTTTGAGATATCTCTGTCTTACCCTGTTATTGGTGTAGGATTTTTTTCTCACACATTTGCAACATGAAACATGATTTGTAAACAAAAAGTGCACCAAATGTTCAGTTTTCATGTCACCATCAGTACCTGCTGAAAATGACGTAATCAACTTTTGTTGACGTTCTCACATAAAATGATTGTGACGTCATCAATTAAGAGTGTGTATGTGATTGTGACGTTGATAAATTGTTGGTCGACTTCGGAACTTTTCTCAACTTATTAAGTCCTCCTAACGATAAATCCAGAACAGGTATAACAACGCGGAAAATTCAGCGTGTAGCCTATCTCAACCCTAGGGTGAGATTAAAAGAATCTATCATGAGTATCCATGTAGGATAGGGAAATCTCAACCGAGAGTTGAAAATTTCAGTCGGAGACAAGGCTTGCCGAGTCTCTGACAGAAATATTCAACCCCGAGGGTTGATTCTTTTTCTTCCATTTTGATGACAATTTTTTTTTGCTTGAAGTATCAGTGACATCGACATCGACGCCATCTTTGCAAATCTAACTTTGTTATTTAACGTTTTACATAAAAATAAATATGACCATCGGACAAAATGTACCTGATTTTGGTTTATACAAGATGTATAAACTAGAAAACAAAGCCATTTATTCTAATCTCCCATTATAAACATTTGAAACGCAGTGAAAATATCTAAATTTTGGAGACTCGGGTTTCATTTTCCGGCAAGACGACGTCATGTCGCTACAATATGACGTCATTCAATTGACCTTTGATTGTGACGTCACTGAAAGCCGCACGTGGAGGTGAAGATAAGTACGTGCACATGGAGATGAAGATAGAAATTTCTTTCATCGTTTCTGCAAGCGGAAATCTCTATCTCAAACATAGGAAGATGGAAGAAAAGGAAATCCCAGAAGTAAAAACAAAGGATTTCCATGTCACAGGTGTAAGAAAAGACAGTCTCTTATCCACGCAAAATACCATAAAACGATTTTATCTAGCTTGCTTGTTACTGTATTTACCATCTTTACAATAAGTATCTTCTATTCATGGAATAGTATGTTTGTTTTTGATTCCGACGAATAACATGTTCCAATATGTTAAAATATTTCCAAGAGATTTAGTGGTATTAGTTCTTTAAAAAGTGACGACATTACGGCGTCATTTTGACACCATTTTGTACTATCTTTCTCTGCGGTTTAAACACGGGAATAAATTCTGATGAACTACCAAAAGTTATCTTAAACGTGACATATGATGTAAAGTTTTGTAATCAAAGACGTAGACAAAATGCATTATCACGTCGTAATGTCATTAGAGTTTATAATGCATAAGTTACAGTGTCAGATATTCAAGCAGGATGTTATTATTATTTGGTACAGCTGGTCATCATTAGAGCTTTTGTAGAGAAGCAATATCTTGAAAGCCCTGTACACAAATGAGAATTATTGAAAAAAGATAGATAAAGCGACAAAAAAGTTATTATACTATCAATGTACATTGTTATATTAGGTGTGTATAAGGGACTCCCTTACCAACAGATACGAATACGCCCTATGTGATGGTTACATCCTTGTCAAAATTGAAAGACATGTTTCCACACATTCTTTGACGACCTACCTGAAGTGAATTGCTCAGAAACCCTGTTCTTTATGACGTTAATAATGGCCTTATATTTAGACCAATTCAACGATTTGTGCCACCTGGGACTTCTATGAGGACAACTGTCCTTTACTGCATGTTTATACTTACTTTACAATTTGTATCATTTCAATATTAAAAGTTAGAGTAATGAATTAACGACCTCAACATATAATAAATAATTCATTTGATCAGTACACAATTTTCTAGTCTTAAATCTTAATATATATCCATACTTTTAATAAAAGCATATTTGTAACATGGACATAAAGTATATATCAAAAACAAACATACTTGTAAAAAAAATGAAGTAAGCATATATACGAATATGATAGAAAGCATGAAGCAAAAGACATGAATAATACTGAATAGAATTTTGTTGCAGAAAAAATAAACCCAATACTTATATTATGTTAAACAATCCCAAAGCAAAGTAAAAAGTTTGAAAATGGCAATCTATAGTAAATATGTGACCTTCCACCAGGGACGTGAGACCGGTATGGTATGCACCCCATGTTTAGCTAGCTACAGTCATAATTCAGGTTGAACTTGAATAATCAGTCATATCTTTTTTAAGCTCACTGCGATAGATGACATTTATATAATCTCAAATTTGTAGAATCATTAAGAGATAGAACGCCATTTATATATCTGTATGTAAAGTTGAATAGTTTTGCGACAGTCGTCTTAGTATATAACCAGGTTCTATTGGTAATTGATTATGCTTGTTTTTTATGTTAATAAAACAATCTCTCAGCAACAAATACCTCATACGTTTGCGTTTTATGCATGTATAAATTGGTTATTTGATTACAAAAAGACAGCATTTTGAGTTCTAATTCACAAAAACACACAACACCGACAAAAGGTTTTAAATTGCACTTTTCAAAGGACCTTCGGTATCGAAAAATAATATTGTTTTCTTACGTCTGATGACGTCAAAAATTACATATCACCTGAGTCCTCGACACCACGTGTACTATTCATCGATTGATTTTCATTTTCATTGTAGAAACGCATTACGATTATGGGATTTCAAATATTTTATTTTGCAAAATTGAAAACAAAGTAATCGGAATCTCAAAAGCAAAGTAAAACTTTGAAAACGGGCATACTTCATTAAACACTGGAACTTCTACCAGGGAAAGGACATCAATAGATAATAAAATCAAAGCACTAAAATAAAAACATAGCATTTTGAGTTGATTATTCGACGCACTCATGGAACTTTAATTTTTATTTCAAACTCATTAGAATAGATGGCATTGTCATATTTTCCAAATTTATAAAATCAAATGCAAGCATACCAGTCAATGTCAAAATCACAATTCAAAACTAAAGTAAAAACTAATAAATTTTAAAGGACCTATGGGTACCTAAACCGTCTGCTGTACTCAGGGATCCAGAAATTTCGGCAATTCTTAAAGACATACAAAAGTATTATGTCCTAGATAATAAGGCTTCCAATAACATTATCCTTGTTTGCAGAGAGTCTACATTGAATGTCTTATTGAACTTGGTTTAGATAGTATATCGGATAACCCTATACATATACAAGAACTAATTTTACCAAAGATGAAGTTGTTTCCAACCATTAGGAAAGTTTTTGAGTCTTTCAGTATCAGTCTTAAAGAAGAACTTATTTTTTCTTAATTGTATTTGTTCCTAAACCTCACAAAATACAAGGAAATATATATAGCAGGTCCATCTAAATGCACTACTAAATCATGATCAGTAACTCTAACACAAATTTTGACGTCGTCAAAGATGGTCTTCAGTCTTATTCAGATAAAGTCTATTACTCATCTGTCATCAGCTAAATGTGGATTCTTAAATATTCTAAAGAATTACTTGAACATTTTGCTTATAATTCTTTATAGTACAAAAGTATAAAGCACCATACGTATTCCAAACAACAATATACTGAAGATACCATCAACAAAATGTTGTAGTTTTTGATACACAACATATTTGCTGGTTTGGTATTATAATTTTCCAGCGAACAATCGGTAAACCAATGGACACAAACTGTGCACTATTGCCTGCTAACTTGTTTTTTATTCTTATGAAGCATTATTTATGCAGAACTTTGTTAAATCTGGAGAGAAGACTGTCGCCAAATCATTCAACGCCACATACAATTCTTAATTTGGATACTATTGGAATGTCATTTATCCTAGCAAGCTTGAAATAAGAGATGAAACTGTATGACAAATGTTATGACTTGAATTTTTCTATTTTCAACTTTCCCTTTTTGCAGCAATATACCTGCTAAAGATGTATTTATTTCACAAATAATACGCTATGATAGAGCCTATTCCAACTACGGGAACTTACAACGAAACAAGCTGCTTGCATATAAATGGTTGATTCAGGGATATTGTAAGCCTAGGCTTATCCTGGCCCTCAAAGTTGTTATTGCCCTGAATACATTTAACGCCCCATAGTCCTGTGTTCCTTTCGATCAATTTTTCTGACACAACTGGCGGGTGAAGCTTACTAATGAGGAAGTGCTTTCCATTCCGGAGCACCCGGTCTCGCTTCCCCAGTGGAAGTTCATGCGTTTCACCTAATTTGTCAGTTTCAACATTTTTCCTTTGCTTCTGAATTTTGATTGAGACATGGATTATTGTTTGTTTTTGATTTGTATGCCAATTGAAGCGGCTCTTAGTAATTGATATCCATGCTAAGTATGAACACTAAGTTTAGGATTATTAAGAGATAGAACACCATCTTTATATCTGTATGTGGAGTTTTGATTTTGCGACAAGTCTTCTCTACAGAATTAAAAGGCTGTGCATAAATTCTCCTTCATACGGATACACTACTACTGATCAATGAGCAACTAAGTGTAACATAATATTTGTTATTGTCGTTTTTTCTGCAAAAATTTCTACTAAATGTTCTTCAACTGTCCTTTACTTCATACTGAAGTTACATTCTTTACATGTGACAGGTGTAGCTAGCTAAACAAGAAATGCTTACCCTTCAGAAGCAACCGGCCTCACTTCCCTGGTGGGAAGTTCATGTGTCTAACCTAACTTGTCAGTTTTTTCTTTGCTTCTGGGTTGTGTTTCGGACATGAATTAGTATGTTTGTTTTTGATTTACAATTTGTTACTTCTCAGTACTAAAAGTCAAAATAATTAACTAACCGCCTCAACAAATAATAAATTATTTATTTGATCAGTACATAAATGTTCAAGTTTTAAATCTTGATATATATATATATCCATACTTTTAATAAAAGCAAATTCGTAACATGAACGTAAAGAATATATCTAATAATTACCTCAATCAGAAGTATAAGGTAATAACATTTAGCTATGAGGACTTAAATTCTGGAGATTGAAAATCATCTCATTTCGTTGGCTAAGTAAAAAGTAAATCACCAATTAATATACAGTTTACACAAACACATATAAGCATATTCAGGAAACAGTAATATAAAAGAAATTAACGTTTACACCTCAAAAGTGTATGAGTAAAAACAAATATCAACAGAGTTAGCAAAAAATTAAATGGTATGTAATTGACCAGCATTTGCACTGACTGACCTGAGACACAGAATAAGCACACAAACATTTACACAAAAATATTCTTATTTATATAGCATGTTAAATAATAATGAAACTGTATGAGGGTAAACTTTACATCACAAGATTGACTCAGCAGGGGTTCAAACTTCTGTTGGTCCAAGGTCTGGGACCTACTGACTTAACATTGTGACCCTTGATATTGAAACAGTAAAAGTGTGATGGACCCCACCTGGTATTTTACCAGGATAACACTGCATAATCACATATTGCACAAGGACCTTTCATTGTTGATGTTGGACTTCCAACACTTTATGTGGGATCTGCAAAATAAAAAAAAGAGAAAAGGTCCTTGACCTTCTATTACAAAACATAATTTTGAACCCCTGATGCAGGTTAAAATTCTGCTAGTCATCACATCTAATATAGTTAGTGTCAGGACTGTAGACTAGAAATACACAAAAAAATCATAACCATAACCATCCCAGATACAAATTACACACTCACAAAAACTTACATCATTGATTATATTTGCTCACAAATATAATGATATAATAGGGTCCATCAGCCTACCAATTGATCAATACTTCATTATGTTTGTGCCAAGTGATACAGAAACTGGTAACTGGGGAATCTTACACAAGCGATAATGTAATATTGGAATTATTGAAGAAGTTGAGTAGAATTTAATGCTACAAGCTGCGAGCTAGTATTATTAATGTTTTACTCAACAAGTTTTATAAATTAAATGTTACTTTTATATGAAAAAGCTCAATTTTTTGTACCTGTAAAGTGATTTCTCTGCTATAATCACAGAACAGCCACATTGGCTCCTCTACAACTTCCCCATTTGGATTTCAATGCAAATTTAAATGTTAATACTTGTTTTTAGGATACTATATCCAAAATATGTTTTGTATGCTCATCTTATTTCAAATTAATTGAGGCCCCCTAAATCCTAAGCTACTGTATTATCATTTAGATGGTGATTTTTCAATGAATTTTATAACTATATAGCCTTACTGCCCAACTTTGGAAATTCAATTCTACTTGTACTAAGGATGATGCATATGAAATATCTAGGGTTTACCTCTTATACTTTCACTGAATTTTTTTTTACTAGTTTCCCCTTTTGAAGCCTCACAGCCAAGATTTGTGGAAATTAGAAACTATACACCACAAAGATGTCAGATATTAAATATCCAAGCCTCATGAGAAGATTTTGAAGCATTTACTAGATTTCTGCCTTTAAAGGGTCCTAAAAGAAAACTCCTTATTTATTCAAATTGAATAAAAACCTTCACCTAGCCATGATTATACAATTAGCTCAGGTAAGCCAACAAGTCCTTTCTTGATCATTTTATTCAACTATACAGCAGTTTATTTGTGACAATAAAATAAAGATATACTGTAAGAAATGTGCTAATTACTTATGATGTTGGATGACAATATTTTGCATTTTAACTGTCAACAAGGCATATTTGCGATACTAAAACAGATTTTGTTTACTTAAAATTTAATTCTGTGATAAAAACAAGTGTATTGAATCATATCATATAAACATTTAAAGTCTGTTATTTCTGGTCAGTAAACCTATGGGATGAGGTGCCAGACAGTCATTATAAACAAAAATACTTCATACATTTATTTTTATAAACCACTTGTCTAGTTTTTCAAGGTCAACAATCTAGGTTTTCACAAACTTAAAATTATTAGTAGCCAAATTTCCAAAATTTGTCCTTTTTAAACTATTTTTGCACAAATTTTCTAAAAAGGTTACTTTTTGAAAGAATTTCCCAGAAATTAGTAGCTAGCCAAGGGCAATTTTGGCTACCAGGAATGTGAACATATCCAACATTACAATAAGTTACAAATATATTTACTGCATATGAATTGTATAAGATAAACACAGATTTATGGAAACAAGATGGAAAATGATTAGACCTAAACATTGATTATGATTGTGTGACATGGCCAATCATGTGATATCCGATTATGCAAAAACATGTCAATATATTTTCCAACAATACTGTGTGCTCTCTCTCTCTCTCTCTCTCTCTCACACACACACACACACACACACACACACACACACACACAGTGATATCCCACAATGATTTTACTACAGTAATTTCAAGACCACACATCTACAACCATTAACTGATCCTGACAAACAAACAAACAATTTTTCATAACTTCAAAAACATTTCAAAAATGTCAAATCTATTCAACATCATGTTACAAAACAATATCATGATATTATTTATAAATGATTTTTTTCCAGTTCATTAATATATACTAAATATTTTTGATTTACATGCAAACAAAACAATATACAATTCATAAACAATTTTTTTAAATACCCCTCAGTGTTACAAGCCTTATTAAATACCATTTTGAATTCATAATTGTAAAAGTACTTTTATTTAACAACATTATAACTGGACACTGTAGTGTATAAAGAATGGATGTGATCTCTACTGAATAAATAACACTAGCTCATTAAAGGCACCTCTCACAGTCTAGGTTCAGTTTTAATCTCCTTGGGTACAAAGTTGTAAAGTTCACATATAAAGGTTGATAGTTTTCTCCAGGTACTTTGGTTTCTTCCACCATCCTAGTCCTGACCTAATGTGAAAGAATCTTAATTGGAGTGTAAAACACAATAACTGCGTGCCAGTTATCTCCAGAAAGGACCGAGAGTTATTTTATCTCCTAAAACTATGGAGAGGACAGTTATTTTATCTCCTAAAACTATGGAGCCGACTGAGAGTTATACTATTTCCTCAAACTATGGAGCGGACTGAGAGTTATACTATTTCATCTAACTATGGAGCAGACTGAGAGTTATACTATTTCCTCTAACTATGGAGCGGACTGAGAGTTATACTATTTCCTCTAACTATGGAGCGGACTGAGAGTTATACTATTTCCTCAAACTATGGAGCGGACTGAGAGTTATACTATTTCCTCTAACTATGGAGCGGACTGAGAGTTATACTATTTCCTCTAACTATGGTCCGACTGAGAGTTATACTATTTCCTCAAACTATGGATAGAACTGAGTTATTAAAATTAACATATAAACTACTAATAAACTAGTCAATTTAGCATTAAAATACCAAATAAGGATCTAAACATCATTACTCAACCAAGAAATTGAAACAATACACTAAAACTACATGTATTCACAATAAAACAGTGGTACAAATAAAGATATGTTGTACATTTTGCTCTGTGATATGGCCATATAGTAAAAATATCTCATAATTTCTGACAAATACTCTGCCTTATCTTAAAAAATAATTTTCTTTCTTTTTTGGCATCAAAATAAATATTAAGTAGAAACTGCCATAATATGAAAATTTTTCCCCCAAAAAATGAACTTAGTCCAACTAAAAACATTTGAGCATGTACATAGAAAAATTTAGATATGGTACACACTGCATTTATAGCTTTGAACTTTATATAGTTACAACGGAAGTTCTCCTAAAAATATTTTGTTGGTGGATCTTACTGAGGTCTAGTTATTGTTAGCATACATTTATATGTAAATGTGCTAGGTAACAATGCGTGCCAAACCTTATTTTTGCATAAATTTAAACAACAAAGTGGATAACAATGGAAATTCTATTTCATGGTAACAAAAATGAGATAATGTATGCTGAAAACAAAATTCTCACGTTACATTAGCTTTAAATGATTATATAGAAATTAGTAAAAGACAAAATTAACAAAAACAACTAAAATATTTCTTTGAAACCAGCATGATTAATTATCATTATTTGACTTCAATCTAAGTCTTGACACTTCAGAAATTCAATTAAAATAAATTTTTATCTGTTCACTTCATATTTGATCTTTGTGATTAAATAACTAATATTGATAATAAATGATGAGTTTTCAGGCAAGATTAACAACTTTTGTCACATAACACAATACCTTAGAGCAAATCTAAAAATCATGTAACAAAATCAACTACTTCTTCTTTCTCACACTTACTCAATACTTAGTTCTGTTCATACTTGGTAGTACATCCACTTTCACGTTGTACTTGGTGTACACAAAAATGTAATTGTCTCACGACTGATGCACACTATCTCGCTACTTATACATCACACACACAAACTTCTGAAAGTTACTATTCTTGACAAAAACAACAACCTGGTATTTACATATTCAAACAGATGTTCAATGAAATGAAACAAAACACTTTCCTTGACATTAGAAAATTTAAACTGGACATGTTCACACATTCTTTTTCTCGCTTGCACAAACACAAAATATTTAAACAAATATAATTTATAGCACATTTCAACTCATTCAAGGCAAAACAAGTTGTTTATAGCACATTTTCACTTCTTATTTTGAAGTTATTGTAAACACAGACACAAAAAAACATCAATATCACAGACCTTATAAATTGGTTCAAGTCAGTTTGTTGTGACCTAGTTCTTTTATCTTGTTATACTGGTAAACTCCCAGTCTCCTCATCTGAAACAAACAAAAACATCAACATATAATGTCTATGACTGAAAAATGGAAATAACTATGAACAAGTGCTTTTCCCATTATCAGTGACCACTGGATTTTTTTACCGCTTTTGAATATGACCAGGGATTAAAAAATCCCTGGGTTTGAGGTCCTGGACCTACTGCTTTTACATTGAGACTCTTGATATATAAATTGTAAAAGCCTGATGGACCTGTCATTTTGTTACAAGGGCAATCCTACTTTTTCTATATAATAACCTCTGATTGCACATAAACTTAATTCTAATGTAAATATTGGACTTTCCCAACTTTATGTGGGACCTGTCAAACATAAAGACAAAAAGGCCCAGAACCTTCCATAACAAAATATAATTTTGAATCCCTGATGGCCTGTAAATCTTGTTTGAGAACTTTGGTTTTATACTGGACATGAAAAAGCGCGCTATGATGTCAAGAGAACAGATGTTGCCATCAATTACATTAGAGAAACACCTGTTAATTAACATCATCTGACATAGTTTCTAATCAAGCATATTATTTTTGTACAAAGAAACCCAATATTAATGTTAAATACACGATGAGATTTTCAGATCCTGCTATAGCCTATATGTATTAATACTTGTTTTCATTGCCATTGCTAAGCAACTGAGAACATTAATCTTATGTCTGATATGTGTTCTGACAAACAATACATTCAAAGACCCCCATCACAATTTAGGACTATGCCTACACTGCAAATATACTGACATTAAAGCATGAACTCATGTTGGCAGATGGGAAAGCTTTTATCATAAGTGCAACTGGAATTTAAAATTTTGGGATGAATAATTATTACCCTTCATTTAAGTTTTATGTGTAAATCAGGGCTCCAAAATCTGTGGGATTAGTCTTTTTTATTGGGATATAGAAAAGAAATTTTTTAATCCTCTGAATGTCCTAAACACAGCCAAAGCAGCAGTGACAGACAAACAGAAATGGAAGAATAGTGTAGCAGCCTTATGTACCTTCTCGGGAGGACAGCATTAAAGTTAAGGTAAGGTAAGGAATGTCCTAATTTCTAACTGTATCTGTCGCCATTTCTGAAGCCTTGGTATATACAGTCCAACCTGCCTCTATATAAGGGTCACCTGCTTATTAAGGTCAGTAGAATTGTATCCCAATTGTTCTTTATTCATATTATTTGAACCTGCATATAAAGGCCACTTTTTCTGGTTCCCTTGGGTAGCCTTTATAGACAGGTTTGACTGTATATCTATATTCATCCTAAATAAAGTTTTACCTTTTCCAGATGTTTTAATATTGTCAGCAAAAGTTTAACTACATGGTTTTATCAAGTTTAAACAAGTATGATTTATTTTGGCAGTTTTAATTTTGACGGATTATTCAGCTATTCATGATGAGACAATTTTACATTAATCTGGAAGATAAATCTAAACATAAGTTCATTTGGTATGTGAGCTTTTGCAAGTATTTCTGATAAGCATTGTACTAGTGCACATTTATAGCAATCTTAAGAGTGCTAGTACACTTTCCTGCAATGCCACAGATATACATCACAATCTACTTAGTCCATTATACTGGCACTGGGACCAACCAGTAAATGGTCTACTTTCGCATTTCAGGTTGAACTCACAGTGGTGAAACATCTTGGGTTAGAAGGCTAATAATGCCTCAATGGCTTGGCCATTTTTGTTGTTGGAGATCGTTTTTTCCAGAGAGTGGGTCAAAACAAGCAAAGCTTATTTTGGACGTTTAAATATTGGACATAGAAGTTTCACTAAATGCATGTTTCACCTTGAGTTTAAATAAGTATACCTTTTTCTGGAGGTGTTGATGTTGGAGGTGGCTTTATCCCTAGAGCAGCTTCAAATTCTTCCATACTATAAAGACCATCACCATTTTCATCGTATTTCTTCAATTCCTCAAGATCTGGGGTATATGGACCTAGATAATCTGGAAGGTCATAGGGATCAACCAAACCTTGCCCACTTCTATCCCATCGGCGGAAACCTATATCTAAATCTGAAACAAAGGTTTAGAATAATTTAAAATACAAAATTACATATAAACAATCTGCTTATAAAGGTTTGCCATAAAAAAAAGAAACTTAAATGATAGTAAACTTGATTAAGTATTACTTGTAAATAAAGAAATGATGTGAATCACAGACGCAATCAGCAAACAGCCATCTTATCATCAGCGGCTCTGATATTTATGTTATCTTTTGTTGATTTTTGTTAAATTTTCTTTTAACTGTTTGAACTTAGGACATTAGGACTACAAACCCGAATTGTTTATTAATTAAATTTCCATATAAAATTATTCTTGCACAAATCTGATGGCCTGTCATGTAATTTTTTTGCAAGATCTCTTTACAAAATGAAAAATTCTAGATCTATCCTGGAATATACAAATAAAATTCATGATAAACTTACCCTTATATGTATCTATTCCCTTTATGTGTATAGTTCCTGTTGAGCCAGCAGTGGTTGCCGAGGTTACTGGTGATTTAGGAGATGGTGTTGTGTTGCTGGTCACTGAAATTTAAACATGCAAGTGGTAAAGTAATCAAATCAAGATATCGATGAAGAGTAAAAGTTCAAAGTCAATTACAGAATAAGCAATTATCAAGCTTCTTTATTCACTGTAAATTACTGATCATTTTAAACAACTTGAAATGTATATTTTGCAACTAAGTAGATATAGCATGCAGACAATTATATCTATACCAGATCCCATTCACTCATATAAACCATTTAATTGACTATGTACCTAGTAGGTATACATTTCAAATCTGGTCCAATTCTATCAGAGAACCAAAACACAAAATTTGAGAGAGAGAGAGAGAGAGAGAGAGAGAGAGAGAGAGAGAGAGAGAGAGAGATTTAATTAAAGCAAATGCATGCAAAATAGAAAAACATGCCATTTAAATTGAATATAATATTGAAGCCTTCAAGACCACAAATATGCAAATGATGTAAATGGACAATTTTTTAAAATGTTTATGTCTGATTGCACCAGCCTTTCTGAAAGCCATCATATTGTGTTTTGTTGATGCATAATTCTTACTAATTAGAAATATATAATTTTTCGTCATTGTTTTGAAAACACATAATACAAAATTGACTTAATAACCATATACCTATTTCTTTGGAGGTTGTAGAAGAAGCAGGGGGTTTATTTTCCATGCTAGGGGTAGGCGTTTCCATGACAGGGGAAGGCGTTTCCATGCTGGGGACAGGCGTTTCCTTGCTTGGAACTGGTGTTTCCATACTTGGGGTAGGTGTTCCTTGACCAGAGCTACTAGATTCTGTTACTATTGTTACAAAGTTAAAACAAAGGATAATACACAGACAACATTAAATAAACATGCTAACATCTATCTAATAAAAGTATATCATACTGAAGAATTATATATTATATGAAAATAAAAAATTGTGTTTCTGCATTATTTCTACTGCAAAATACCAAGACATGCAATTCCATATTAGATCACCCCCCCAAAAAATAGTTCGTAACAACTATTGAAGGAGTAGTCATATAGTAATCAGCTATTAAAATAAAATCTAAATTTTTTCATATGTTTTTGATTCTGTATAAATGTATATACCGGTACATGTATATAAATTTACCACATAAAGAATGTGGTGTACAATTTGTACCTATTCTGGTCACCTTGCTTATTCCATGTGATCATGATTTTTTTCATAACTGGTCACTGTGCTTAGGATAAGTTTAAATTGCATACTCCTTGAAAATAAATATGCGTGAAATTTAATGTTAACAGTATGTAATAACCATGTTTTATAATGCCTTATCCCATGCGATCATGATTTTTTTGGTACAATTTGGATAAAAGTTATTAATACTGAAGCAATAAATACTGGACTTCAGTTGCATGAAAATGGAAACTAAGTTTGACAAAAAGCAACAAAGATTTGTGGTTGATAGCGAGATATTGTACAAAGACAGTATAATTTTTTTTTTCTGAAATTTTACTTTTTCCATTAGAATTTTGTTTTCAACCCTTGTATTTTTTAAGAATAAGAATAATTAACTATTGAAAATTGAAATGAACCTGATTAAACTGAATAAATTCATCTTTTTGGACATATTTTTTATATTATTAGTCCATTTAAGTCATTTTTTTTAAATTTTAATCCTAACAAAGTCTTTGGCTTGGAAAATTTTGAGTCACACAGATTCCACTGCTCTTTATGAACAATGGAAAAAAATATTGACTATTTTCCACTCAAAAACTTCCAGGATTGAAGAGCTGAGTTAAATAATGCTGTTTAATGCCCCAGTCAAGAATATTTCACTTATATTCAGACTTCACCAGCTATAGGTGAAGGTGCAGAATTTTTTCCTATGCATTGCACTCATAGCATTATACAGGATTGAAGAAACATGTATGATAAAAGAGAACAGAAAAAAAGAAAATGTAAAATTAAAATAAATGTAGGAGGTAAACAATGAATAGACTTCTAGCATGCTTGAAAAAATCAATATGCAGATAAATAAAACTATGTTATCTCCAGTTTTTGCTGGTAGAAGTAAAGTTTTATACGAAATCCCACATATAAAGCTAACAACGCAATTTAAATAGGAAATCAACCATATAAGACGAAATACATGCCAACATTTGTTCAACTTACCATTGTTGTAACCTAATACTGCCAAGTAATTCTTTAGATAAACCACTGTATGATTCAGTTGTACAAGCTGGTTTTTATTTTGTGTCAGGGCTGTAAAAACATTTTGAACATCTCCAGATAAATCTTCTACCGTTGTGTGCAGATTCTGAAAAAAATAAAGAATTATGAAAATTATGAAAACTTAGAAATTATATTAAACATTTAAAAAAAATACATCCAGACTGATTCAATATTGGCAGCATAAATGTTCACAGGTATTTAACAATAATTTTGACAAAGAACATACTGGTACAATAACTGGTATCAAATTTGTTGGTGTTTACCAACCCTACAAAACTGACAACCATTTAGCAAAAATTTAAAGGCATTTGTTAGTATTAATCTTTTCATTACCAAAATACATTTGTTTATTCTGTATTTTAAATTGTTACCCTGTTTTGGTATTGGGTTCAATTCCCATGGAATTGTGAAATTAAAACAACTTTCAAAAAAAAAAAAACTAAGGGGAAACATACATAGCAGAAATAATTTGTCTTTAATTTATTCAAATTAGGAAAATTTAATTAAGTATTTGAGAAATATATAGACAATAACAAAATCAAAACTCACAACAGCATGATTTTTCATAGGGTTAAAATACATGTATATTTCGAACACACAGTATTCCTTCTCAAGTTTACATTTTTAACTGATAAGTTACAAATATAAGAAATATATTTATATATTACATTGTACATTGAATGACGATTATAAAATAACACAGAAGTTTGACTTTAGTAAAAATCAGTAAGGGTTTTATACAGGTTTTGAAACTTGTGAATGCAGACAATTTTCAACCCCAAATTAGGTATATTGACAGTCCTGGAAATCAAAAACTCATAATTTAAGATATAACCTATTATCTTGCAGTGTTCATTTTAAAAGGGATCATGGGGCAGTAGATCTCTTATTTTACCAAATGACCCTATTGTTAAGACCTAAGTGGGCCATATTTAACATCACATCAATGCTAAAATATTGATGTTATAGTATTTTAAACACAAAGTTTTGAAAATGGGCCCTTCTGAAAAATTCTTGTGTAATCTTACATACATCAAATTTTTTAAGTGCATCCACTTTAAACTGAAGTAAATCTGCCAGACTGGAGTTGGAGGAAGCTGCATCTTTAGGCTCTGACGGTTCACCTGTCATCTGAAACAAAATGACCAAGATTACAGTATTTGTATACATGTTATTACACATAATATTTACCTATCAAATACAGTGAGGTCTTGAAAGCTGAACCAAGAAAACCAGTCTATACTGAACTATTGGTATTTAATTAAGCATACCATTCATACTGTTTGGTAAATAAACCTGTGTGCCCTTGACACAGACAGTAGCTGCGTGATATACAAACATTAAGGGGTATAATGTGGTATGATGGCAAACCTTATTCTAAAATTCTGCACAAGGATGTTCGAAAAGTAGCAATGTCAAACACTATAAATACTGTATATCATATTTACCAGAAACATGCAAAACATTTTAAAACACCAGAAATTATAAAAAATGTTTAAGACACTAGAGTAGGTATGGTATTATATTTCTTTTTAATTTAAGACTTTTTTATCACAGGATGCCTCTCAAATCTTAAATAAAATCCTACATTAATTAAGTTTATTCCATAATAAAATTTACCTTTGTAAACTGTTCTTTAAGATTGGTTACAATGGTAGTGACATTATCTACTTTCTCTAGTAAGGAGTCCAGTGTTTCTGAATCTTTACTGCCATCATCTAATGTTCTGTTGAGTAGTCCCATTTTATTGAGCTAAAGTATAAAATTAATTATGTTAAAATGATAACATAATTAAATTGCAAATTAATTTTTTTATTTTAATCAACTTGATAGTTAAAACAATTAATTGGCTATCAAAATAAATTACAATAATAAAATATATAATTTATATTCTGTGTGAATACATAAGGTGTGTGTGTGTGTGTGTGTGTGTGTGTTAAGAGAACTATTTCATGAGTCATGCATCAGACACAGAAATCCTGCATTCAGAAAACCCTTGCAATATGAATTAGCTTAAAATTTACAGCAAAGCTTGTCCATAAACTTCACCCAGAGAATGTATAAAAGTGGCATTAAAAAAACCATGACCCAAAAATGCTTTTGAGTTACAGGTTTAATGCAGTTGCAATTTAAATATATGTTCAATTTTACTCATGTAACCTTTGAGGTAGATCTGACATCTGTAAACCTAGAAATTTGACTGCAGTTTTATCTTATCACAATTGATGGTAAGGTTAAAGCACTGAAATACAACTGTCACCAAAATGTATTAATTCTCAGATGATAATGGGTTTTAAAATGACCCCCCACTATTATTTAGATGCGACTTATATAATTACCAAATCATTAAGAATGGTAGCAACTTGTTCCTCTGTGACCTGAGGTTGCCCTTCAGTATTAACAGTCTGATCTTTGTCCTTGGCGGATTCTGGATTTGTTTTATCAGAAGTTTTGGGTGGAATTTCTGTCTTTAATATAGTAATTTCCTTCTGCATAAGTTCTGTTATATTGTCTACCAATCCAAACTTGTCCTGTTTTTTTAAAAATTAAAGCACATTATCAATGTTCAATCTTGAAACAGCCCATGCTCTATAGAACACCCCCACCCTCCAAATATTGTCAATTGTCCAACACTGGCCCTTCTCTTCAAAATTGGTTAAGTGTTGGGGTGAATTTCTAGTTTACTTTTTATTACCTTACATGTAATAAGTAACTGGAAATTGTTTTATTACATTACCCAGCAAAAGATAGGATGGCATGTATCATTTGTATGAATATAAACTACTGGTACAGACACTTGTTTTTTTCTATTATCAAGGTCCAGTGAAGTATTGACCCTGTTTTTGAACACATAACCCAGTTTTTCAAACTTGAACCAAGATAAATATAATAACTTCAGTTTTGTATTGAACATGGCAGATTTAGTAATTTCAAAATAAATTGATTTGAAATCAGATGATGGATAAATAAAAAGAAAATTAAGTTACTGAACAAGTTTAAGAATCTCAGTGTAACACTTATTAATTTGAGAGTAAAACCCCTACATTTTCAATAGTTCATCTATTAGTGTATTTAGATACTCGTTAAAACAAGTTACTGCTATATTGCACACTACCAAGATTACAAATTGAGTTAATATGACAAATGGACAAGACACAATAACACTGTCAGTAGAAAGGTGTTATAATCTAGATAAAACATATAATGTCATACCTTGTGAGCTGTTAACTGTGTCTGCAGAAAATCCAATCTGTTCCATATAGTTATATTGGCTTTGACCAGACTTTTAGACACATTATCAAACTTCTGCATGTCAAAATAAACATAACATATATCAAACAAAATGATAAATTATCATATACATTGTAGGACAAACACAGTAACATTATCCATCTTCTCAAATGGGAATTGACTTGAGTAATGGAGTTTTACTTCCCAGTCAAAAAATATTTATCGTATATCAAGACTCTGCCAACTATGCAAAGGTGCAGAAATTTTGCCTGTGTGTTGCGCTGATGGCATTATACAGCAGGGTTCTTTATCATGCCATGCCAACTTATTTTAAGTTCCCATCTGAAAGAACTGTGACCTTCGTTTCTTAATGTCGAGTGCTTTACGAAAGAACAGTCACTACCAACTTTCAAGTCTTTGGTCAGACCCAGTTGCTGTATGACACAACTATTATAAAAGACAAAGGTATCATTCAATGAAATGAATGTTTAAATATTCAGAAGTCCGGAACACATGGGAATTTTTTAAATCTTTGTCTTTATCATAAAACTGACTGTTTAAAAGGGGAATTAAATACAAATGCTTTACCCGTCGGATATATAACTTGTAGGCTATAAAAAAATAATTCTGAGTAATCAAATAGTTGTGATGAAACAATACAAATATTGTTTCAGAATAGTCAATAATAACAATACCTGTAAAATATCATTGCTAAAGTCTGGATTAAAGTCGCCTCCAGATTCTTTGGACGGTGATGTTTCTTTTGGATCAATAGTTACCTGTAAAACAAATCAAAATATTTAATAGTTAACCCAACTTTACCCAATTTTTACAGTTTTCAGCAAGAACATGTGACATTTAATTAAGAGAGACCTCAGTTACCCCAGCATTTTGTCAGTCCCTATTCATTTAGATTTTAACAGATGGATGGGTTGAAGCAATCTAAAATTAAACATATTGCTCAAGGATATACACAATCCACATTATGGAGCCTACTTTTAAGAAATCTGTCTTCTACTTTAAAGTTTACTGAAAGGGCCGAGTCCATGACCTTATTCATTGGTTTATGCTTCTCTACTTACAGTATACATGTAATTATACACACCTGATACCTATCTTCTAATTCCTTAAGTTTCTTTTCAACAACTTCTTTTTCTTTCCTCAGATCCTCTACTTGTCCTTTTAATGTTTCTACATCACTCCCTAGACTTGTTACACTCTAGAATAAAAAGTTTATATAATATAATAGAGAGAATATGGAGTGTCAAGAGAAGTAATTTTTGGCAAAAAAAGATGAATTTTCCCACACTAGCATCTTCACAAGTGCTATATAGTGGGGGAGAAGCATTGTAATCCATTAAACTATACTTGGCCATCAAGGTTCCCTATACCAGTAATTAAAGACACTGTGAATGATTTTACCTACAAAGTAGCGACATTTCAGTAACCAGTATATGACTGATTTTAGTCTGGCTAAATGTCACACATTTACAATGTATAAAGGAATATTGATTGTCAGAGAAATAGTTATTGTTTGAAAATTAACAACTTAAAATTTAGCTACCGGTACATGTATCAAAATATTGTCAATTTAAAGTCATAGGAAAGATTAACTGTGTACAAAATTTATGAAGATCCCTTTGACACACTTTACTAACATGTATGTAAAATTATATTATACAAGCTAACAATGAACTTCTAGATTTCTTTCACACCTGTCTAAAAAGGCTTACCTCAGAAACTACTTTCAGTTTTGTAGGGATTTGTTTTAATTCTGGTGCTGCTTTCAAACCAACCTTTATACTTTCTGTTGCTGTGTTCAGAGCTGCAATCTAGAAATTATACAGATAATTATTAGTCGTGGTTATTGTCAGTATCTTATATATCACATTGTTTTTTTTTAATTTCAATCAATTTAAATACATTTAGTTTACAAATTATCTATTTTTTTCATGCTGAAAAAAACTTATATCCCATATCTTATATCATAGCTTGAGTTGTCTTTTGAATAAACAGCAATACAAAGTTGTAAATCACATCCTGAAATCAAGTGCATGTATTGTTAGCAGAATCGCTAAGGAACTGTAGTCAATAGAATCATGAGCCTTTAACCTATCTACTCATATTTAATGCAAGTTTCAACATTTCTTACCAGAGGCCCTGGGTTCTCATCAGAAGTTCTTCAAAATTTCAACAATTTTACTGTATAAAAATATTACATAATAGTTTATTGAACAAACCTTGTTTGTTATATCCGAGAGATTCTTGACTATTTGATCTAGACCATTTGTTCCTTTTTTGTAACTTTGTACAGTTTTATTTATAGCCTGTATCTGACTATGTACTGACTGAGAATTTTCCAAGTTATCCTGGTTTCTTCCTTCAACTGAAATAAACCATAAAATTAAATGTTCTTTGTTTTTTTTTAAAATACAGAAGCAATATTTTAATGAATTATAATGAAATGTATGCAATTTATACATTCTTAAGCCCACTTTATACTATCTATATTTTACTTAACATAATCAATAAATGCAATTTTTATCCTTTGTCAAGATCATTCTGTTCAAGTTTGAAGAAAATTAGGCAAAGTATGTGGTCTCTACCCTGTTAACAAGGGTTTCCTATGATTTGGGCAAGTCATCTGTTTTTGCCCCAACTCCACCCACATTAAACTCTGACCTACCTTTTAACAAGAAGATTATTCTCTAGAAAGTATTAAGATTTGGCTAAAAATATAGGCTTATAGGTATTTAAGTTTTCTATGGTTTGACCCAATCTCCTACCTAATAAACTTATATGACCAATATACATGTATATAGTTGACTTACTAAAGTAAGCTACATGTGCATAGCTTTTTAGGCTTATTCTACCCAAGTTTAATGGTAGCATAAAGTTGTGGTTTCTAGGCTTTTCCATAATATGACATAATGACCTACATATTGGCCACCTTATTTCCGAGTAAGCTAGATTGATTGTTTCAGTGATTGAATGGTTTTTGATGTTGTACGAAACATCAATACATGCCAACATTCTGATATGTTGCACATATCTTTCTGACAAACACTTACCTTTATCTTGCATAAAACATACTACATGTGTTGTTACACAGACTAAAGACTACATCTATACTCACTCCAATGTAGTATAAAACATAAGCACACTTAACTCTAATGTCTCACATAACACAATTCTAATATTTTTATGTTGTTCAACCTATACTTCAATCCATACTAATATTTTACGGCTACATCCATCCCCACCCCACCCCACCCACCCCCTAAATATAATCAGGAGGATAGTTAATTACTACCGGTACTACACAAGACCTTGGTATGAATAAATCAAGATTTAAAACTTGTCAAAATTTTAGCAAGCTTCACCGTTGAAACTTCTACATAAAATCATTTAATTTTGATAGCATAATCTGGCAAGACCCATCTGTGAGTGTACAAAATCTATCTAGATGTTACTAACCACAGTAGGACTGTTATGTTTAACTTTAGTGTAAATATGTAAATATGTATGTAATGGGACCAAACTGATAAAAGGAAACTTCTGCAAGTGTAAAATATGATCTAAGTACAAAAAGTTGATTTTCACTGAAGGATTTCTCTGGTACAAAGCAGTATGTATTTTGTCAGAAGTTTTGGATATCGGATGTAATTATGTCTATCACAATTTATACTAGCAACTGGAACACAAGCTCTACTGTGTTAGAAAATGTCCATTTTCAAATTAAATCAAGTATGTTCAGATTCTTGATTACCTTACATGCAGTTCTTACTTGTCATGTTGCTAGTAATACCTGTTGATGTTGACAAACAGTAAAGGGATGACATTTTAGAAGTGTTTGGCAACTTTAAAATGCATACTCTTCAATTTTATATTTACCACAAAATACTGCTGGTATTTCTCGTTTATTGAAAATAAACAAGCACTCTGTATAGCAATGTATTAATCACAAACAAAATACCAGTATCTGTTCACATGTTTAATGTCACTTTGTATTATAGTACCATCTTACTTTTTATTGCATGCAAGCAGCATAAGATATGACAAACATTCATGGAAAATTTCAATAAAATCTCTTATACAGACCCAAATCTCTACACACTGCACAATGCAAACCTCAAATTGACCAACATTTACTAGTATTGCTTTTACTTTTTTTTTCCTGCATGCCATTACCATTACCTGGACTTCCATGCATTGCAGTATACAAATCTTCTAAAGTTTATTTACATTCATGGTAAATTTCATCTAGATACTTCATACTGGTTATGAAGTGGACATCCAAATATTGATAAGAAAATTCAAAATTTTAGTTTTGAACATTCCTGCATGCTGTGACCTTGAACTTTGACCTTAATCTCCATGCACTGCACTCTGCACATCCTCTAAATACAACAAACATTCAAGGCAAGTCTCATTGAAATCCTTCATACCATTCAAGATTCAAGAGTTATGAAGCAGACGGTAAAATGTTAATGTAGAACAGAGGAAGAGGATGTCATGACATTACACATCCAAATAAATACACAGAATTAAAACAATATATGCATATATATCCAAACATATAATATTTATACTTAAGTCCGTAATCACTTATTTCACTTACCCACATACTACAAGAGTAAAAATCATGTTCTCTGTACTACTACTAGTAGTGTACATATATACATACTGGTTGGTGGTATATTATGTTTAGTACACATGCACTTATATCATGCTAAATAAATTGTTTATACAGTAACAGCACTTAAATGACATTAAGTTACCCCTCCCAAAATAAGATCATATAGATGTGTAGGGTGCAAGAATTTTATGGAATCATATGTTTTATTTAACTCTTATACTGGTATTCAATATAAGGGTCAACTTAGAAACAGAACTTGCAAACTTTGACATGCTAACACAGATGACGTCACCAGGAAAAAATAATAGAAGTATTGCTAAATTTATAGTGACATACTGGTAGATGCCAGGGGAGACAATTACAACACCAAATATGTCTACAAAAATGAAGAAAAACCAGCAAATTCAGTAAATTAGGATCCCCCTCCAGTAGACGCTCTTTTAATTTCAAAAGGTCACATCTCCCAGCTAAATGAGCCAACTTGGATAAATACCATGTGTGCCTCCTTTCAATGTTGATGCTTTGTAACAAGTTTCATAAAATAGTGCTTCATAGTTTTGGAGAATTATTTTGGACAAGAAGTGTAGAAGAGTTTGGATGGAAGGAAGGAAGGATAGACAGAAGTTTGAATTTAATACCACCTCGGCCCCTCTATCTAAGAAAGGTGGGGAATAATAACATGAAAAGCTATTATTTAAGAAAGTGTATAAATGCTTAAAGATAAATGCCACATATACAAAAGTTGTTGCATCTCCAAAGTTTTTAATTTTCCCTTAAAGTGATATACCTGTTGCTATTCTGTGTCTTATGTTATCTAAATTCTGTTTCATTTGAAATTGCATCCATATAAGTCCAATGCACGTCAATATACAAGCTCCGACCATGAATACCCCAAACACAACCAGACATGTTGAACAGGATGATGCTAAACTTCCTCTACTAAAAAGCAGACAAATTTATTTATCACTAATAAAAGATCTGTAAAACATTTAAAATTAAAAGACTTTATAGTATAAAATCTTTTAATTTTTAACGTTTAAATTATACATGTATAATCTGTAAATAAAGGGCACTTGAATGTTTGAGTGTCTTCCAAGTAAAACCTGGAGCAATACTACACCTGTCTGTTAAATATCATTCAAAAAGCAGTTTGCATTAAGTGGCCGTCATGGCCAGGGAGTTGGCTTCATAATGTTGCCCTCCATATTCTTCATGAGTTCTTCATTAATGTATTAGTACAGGTATGATACAAATCATGCAGAAAAGATTCAATTAACTACATAATACATTGATGTATAAATTACTATTATAAGTGTCTAGGAATATTAGGAACAAAGAGGAATATTATAATTAGTACAGGAGGGCAGTAAAGCTACATGATTACATCATTCTCCGATGTTGCCATTTCTCGTTAATGTTGACATATGTTACATGTCAGGCAAAAAACCAGCCAATTAATTTATTTCAAAATTTGGTTCCTACTAAAAATATATAAAATTTTTGCCATGTAAATGTCACCTTCTGACAAAATAAGGCTTATTGTACTTGACTTAATTCCATCTCTCATGATGGAGAATCAGGACAAAATAAGTAGCCATATTTTATTTCTTAATGGCATTTACAATCAATTTACCTTCATTTCATGGTGCATTATAGCTGTAGATTGTCAATAAGAATCTACATCAATGATTCCAAGACAATGTTTGTAGTTGTGCATAATTACAAAGATTGCTCAAATTCAACGAAAGAATGTCTGAAAAATTTCTGACATTATTTTCTCAAAAGGTTGGACAAACAAATACTGGTAGGTATGGGTTTTGCCTCACATGTCACTAACATATAGATGTTATTAGAAGTAAATTTTCAAGAAATAGACCTATATAACGTATACAGTTCTTGTATCTTATTCTAGTAAAAGTGATTCCATTATTAAGTTACTTTTCACCAGGACGCAACAGTCAGTTTTGTTGCGTCATGAAGCAGATCCAGAGAAGATGGGTCCGAATTCTATCCGAGACATGATGTCAGTTGGGAGATACTACACAACTCACTTTATCACAATGTGAGGTAGCATTAAACACATATGTACAAGATACAGATAAAAGGGTTGCGGCTTTAGTGTGATCTCAATGCTGTAATCATAAAATTTTGCAATGCAAATAAATTTTTAGAGATGTGTTAAGCGCTTCATTTTTCTTCTTTCTTTAAGTACATTCCAACTCTGGTATCAATCATGTAACTTTATAACCGAAAACGTAATTGGGGTTTTCCAAAATTACCAAGAATCCTATGGCCATTGTAAAGCCTATTTACTGAGCTAAACAGTAAGAAGATTATCTGAAATGATATGACTCACTGTCTCATGTAAGATTTTTGTGTTGCTATGTTAAATTCGTCGATTTCCGAAGATTCGCTGTCAGATCGTAACAGTTCGTGCTCTTGACCGTTTTTACTTTTACGTCGAAGTTTACCATTGCTAACAAGTGCGTCGAGCTGGCGACGTTTTTTCATCCTTTTGGGGGGTTTAAACTCCACATTCAGCTTACTTTGTGGGTCTAGCATTGGAAAATTTTACCAATGTGAAAATTTTTCAACGTGACATCGAAAAATAATGATAAACAAGACAACTTGACCGATCGATCGATCGCCCTCAAGTGTCAGTCCCGGAAGTTGTAATAAGTTCCACGATCCGCGTAAACAAACTGTCTTGAATTTCATTGGTTCAAATTTAAGGGGCGTGACGAAAGGGAGTTCATTGACAAAATATTTCACGGTGTGCACATCACTGCGTTTATAATTAAAATAAAATAACAACTTCTATATTTATTGCAAATTCATTAAAAACAAAATGTAACTAAAGAGAGTTTACTCAGTTAAAGTAAAATTTGTAAGAGATGGTATTTCATGAATAAATATGTTTTTGAATTTTAAATTAATACTTCTAGATCCATGTTACTTTATGCCAGAAAAAGCATAGATCTACTATAGTCCGATCAAATTTTCAGTGATGAAAAAACATGTTTTGAGTGGGTGGTGTGATTCAAACTTAGATATCTCAATTAACATAACTTCAATAGACTTGAAATTTTACACGTATTATTAGAACATATTTTTACATATTTTATATATTTTTTGCAAATATTCTCAGCTTTTTCAATTTTTTGCTTTTAATTTATATGAATAAATTTTAATAAACTTTTTCGATAAAAGTTGGTTCAGAAATTAATACTTGTTCGTTTTCAGCCTTGTTTTAAAGATAAGTATGTAAAAATACTATTTTTCTATATTCATGATTAAGGTATTAATATTCACTGTAGTATTTGAGTTTTTGGGAGTCAAAATTTAGCAATTATTTGAAAGGTAGCTGTTGTCCCTCTCATATGTTGATATGGCATATTCAACAGTTCCATTCATATAAGTCATTCATGATTGAGTTCTGATTGGCTAATACGTGTTCACGCGATACGGGTTTATACAGGTGTTTCTATTATTAACCAGTATACGTCACGGACTAATCCATTGCACTTGTTTATGAATGGACAACAGGTAAAGCAGCACAAACATCAAAATAATGAATAATACGCATTTATTACACATATTTGACCTAGAACGGCACATTTTGTTGATTCAATGATTTAAAACTACAAAACTTTCAAGCTCTTTTAACAAAATCGCGATTTCTGTCTCAAAATATGTAGTTATTGGCGATAATGCATTTTACTACGTGATACACATCGCATGAATTCAGATGCGCGTCTGATAAAAACGGGGTTTATTTGATTTTTAGACTTAATATAAGAAATTTAATCAAATTATTTTAATACATGTTATACAAATAACAGATTTACATATAGCATTCATGAAATTTGAGATGAGTAATCCACGATCTTTTTAAGACCACATCGGTTTTCATCACTGAATAAGTGATCGGACTATAACTAGTTGGAAGAAAAAAATCTTTGAAATTATTAATTTTAATTCACATATTTAAATCCTTCGTGCCAAAGCAGATTTGCTACAAGTACATGGAGGCTCTGCATTTTTTAAAATGCACCACCGACACTTATGGACTTCTGCATGGTGACATTATTTGATTTTTGTCTTGAATGTCTTAAGCTCACTATGTACCAAATTATATGCAAAAAATACTTGGAAATGCTAAAAATTAATGTTTTTTTTAAAAAAAATCTAATTTCCTGTTTACAATAGAACTGTTATTCCACTTGGTCAGGTCCCATTTTCACAATCATTCTTTAACTTAAATTTAGCTAATTTTTGTAATCTTTTTTTTTTTTTTTTGAAACTACATGTACTAAACATTCTTGACAAAACTAAATGCAAATGTTTTAATCTGGAAGTGATCTTCAAAATGGCACATTAAATTTCTAAATATCTAAAAACTCAAAATTACTTAGTTATGAATTTGCCACAGTAATTGATTGGATGATTACGAAACTGGCGCCAGTTGGGATAGACTCAAAACTTTGGTGTTTGCAGGGGCTAAAACAGGGATGTAAAATTATTGTTTAGAATTTTTTTAATGATAATCCAATAATGATATCAAATTTTGAACTTTTGTTTATGATTAAACAAAGCCTTGTAAAGAGAAACAAGATACATATTTTGAGGTCATTTGTTAAATCAGGGTTCGTACAGACATTTGGAGTCCAAATTAAAGGGCTTTTTAGGGTCTTTTCAGGGTCTTATTTGCAAATTGAAGGCCTAATCAGAGGGATAATTTTTGCAAAAAAATAGTAACGACACTTGAAATTGGAGGTTGAAGTTGGGTGTTCGGGATGGCCTGGTACCTTTAAATCACTCATTTTAAACCTCAGAAAACTTATTAATTAATTTATTTATTTATTTTCATTAGTCTGTTCACATCCAAATACAGACACCCAACCGGCCAAATTCAAGGGCTTTTAAGAGCCTTCGGGATAAATTCAAGGGTTTTTTAGGGTCAGATTTGTTTTAAAGGTCTTATTAGGGCAAACCTTAAAATTTATAGACTTTTTCAGGCCTGTACGAACCCTGTAAATGTATCATTCTTTGTTAGTTATGGAGTAAATCATCATCAAAGCTTGTAATAATACTAGTACATCGAGACAGAAAATTAAAACAAGAGGCCCATGGGCCTTATACGCTCACCTGATAACTAATGGCTAGCTGATAGATTTAAAGTAAACGTAAATACTAAACCCCAATGACTTTTTTCTTTACATCAAAATGATCATTGTATCAATACCTACAACATTCTAATATACATGCCTATACAAAAAGTTTATAGTTTTCGAGATAATTAACCATTTCGGTATTGTTTTCACATGTGACCTTGACCTTTGAACCCATGACCTTTTTCTATACATCAAAATGATCGTTGTATCAATACCTACAACATTCTAATATACATGTCTATACAAAAAGTTTATAGTTTTCAAGATAATTAACCATTTCAATATTGTTTTGCATCTGTGACCTTGACCTTTGAACCCATGACCTTTTTCTATACATCAAAATGATCGTTGCATCAATACCTACAACATTCTAATATACATGCCTATACAAAAAGTTTATAGTTTTCGAGATAATTAACCATTTCGGTGTTGTTTCGCATCTGTGACCTTGACCTTTGAACCTATGACCTTTTTCTATACATCAAAATGATCGTTGTATCAATACCTACAACATTATAATATACATGCCTATACAAAAAGTTTATAGTTTTCGAGATAATTAACCATTTCAGTATTGATTCGCATCTGTGACCTTGACCTTTGAACCCATGACCGTTTACTATACATCAAACGATTGTTGTATCAATACCTACAACATTCTAATATAAATGCCTATACAAAAAGTTTATAGTTTTCGAGATAATTAACCATTTCGGTATTGTTTCGCATCTGTGACCTTGACCTTTGAACCCATGACCTTTTTCTATACATCAAAATAATCGTTGTATCAATATCTACAACATTCCAATATAAATGCCTATACAAAAAGTTTATAGTTTTCGAGATAATTAACCATTTCAGTATTGATTCGCATCTGTGACCTTGACCTTTGAACCCATGACCTTTTTCTATACATCAAAATGATCGTTGTATCAATACCTACAACATTCTAACATACATGCCTATACAAAAAGTTTATAGTTTTCGAGATAATTAACCATTTCGGTGTTGTTTCGCATCTGTGACCTTGACCTTTGAACCCATGACCTTTTTCTATACATCAAAATGATCGTTGTATCAATACCTACAACATTCTAATATACATGCCTATACAAAAAGTTTATAGTTTTCGAGATAATTAACCATTTTGGTATTGTTTCGCATCTGTGACCTTGACCTTTGAACCCATGACCTTTTTCTATACATCAAAATGATCGTTGTATCAATACCTACAACATTCTAATATACATGACTATACAAAAAGTTTATAGTTTTCGAGATAATAATTATAATCAGAGGTAAAAAAAATTAGGTCACGACCTTCACAGTTGACCTTGACCTCATTTTGAAGATACTAACAAGAAGATGTCAAAACTGAAAACCCCATGTCATTATCTGGTCAAGTAGTCAAGTTATAACAATTTGAAGCTATTTTACGATTTTTTCAAAATTAAACGCAAAAACGCGTAACCCATTTTTCGACCGAATTTCACAAAATGAACAAACTATAGGCTTAAGACCCTAGAGAAGCCAAATATCTCATCAGATTTTTTCTCCAAACAATACTTTCGGAGAAGAAGATTTTTTAAGATTTTTGCACCCCTAGGTCACCTTGACCTAGTTAAGGTAGCCATGGCAACGCCACGAACAAATCTGAATTGCACCGACCCAGACATGCTTCTGACCAAGTCTCATTGAAATCTGCCAAGTACTTTCAGAGGAGAAGTCGAAAATGTGAAAAGTTTACGACGACGACGACGACGACGACGACGACGACAGACAACGGACAAATTGTGATCAGAAAAGCTCACTTGAGCCTTTGGCTCAGGTGAGCTAAAAAACTTATCGCCCACCTTTCTGTAGGTAAAGACAATTGTCATTAAGCAATTAGCAACTAGTAAATTTAATAAACTTGTCAGCGCTGTGCTGATGCTGTGGATTCAAAAACATCCGGTCAAAAATTATTTTAGGAATTAACTTGTCAATACAATCAATACTTAGCACCATTTTTTTTATTCCTAAAATGGAAACTGTGTGGGAATCAGACCAATGACCTAAGATAGCACTTTAGTACTTACTGAAATCTTGTTAAATCTATTTTTGGCCAATGATAAAAAGAGTGGAGAAATGGAGTTTGATGACCTAGTCAAGATTTTTTCACTCATATTGAGGAAGTCCATCCTGGGATGGTGGAGGAAACTACAGTACCCAGAGAAAATTAGCAGAGTTTCTGTAGACAAACTTTCTCATATTAAGATCTGCCAAGTGAGATTGGAACCAAGACAGTGAGAAAAGCCGTGACCAGCAAGCGAGCACTTTAAACCAATAGACCACCGATGCCCCAGGGATAAAGGAATGATGTAGATAAGGTAATGTAAAATGAAATACAGGAAGTTACTGTAACAGTATATTGACTCTAACATCATTTGCAGTACTTTGATTCAATGTAACTTTTGTGTGCTGCGTCACACATATTGGTATGACGTCAAATTGCATCACTGTAGCTTGTGTAGACCGTTTGGTCTAATCAGTTGTAATAAAGCACATGGAAGCAGCTTGACGTGTTTGTTAATCCGTCTAAGATATCTGAACATATGCATATCAGATATCAAACTATTACAGTTACAACTGAATTACATGCATTTAGGAACATGGTCACCTAGAAGTTCTAACACACCAAAACAAAATGAAGAAGTCAAATGCATGTATATGAACATTTCTGGCAGTAATTGTTGAAGGACATAAAATGGTGCCCAAAGATGTGGATAAAATACCTTGATTAGGCCAATAACAAAGCCCTCTTGTTTTACAACTAATAGTCTCTAAATCTTTAACCATTAAACATTTTCTATACCAAATAGAAGGTGATCAATCAGGTAGGTTATGTAGGTAACTAAATGATAGTACATATACCACAATGTTATTCGTTAAAATTTATATGAGAAAGATAATAAACTGGTTACTGGATATTGGTTTATCTCTTCAAGAATTTCCTTTGTTTTATCACTACAGAAGCTCAATTGGTAGAGTGCTCCCTAGAGTCCCTTAAAACAAGAATGTTCCAATCATCCAATGTATGACATTAATGCCAATCTAAAATACAAAATGACTGACCTTTTTGGGTCACTATAAATTGTTTAGTTACATACAAGTTTTTCCTGGCAGGTCTACAACTTGCTCTTGTAATGTTTTAACTTTCATGTTTGTCATCTTCTGACCAAATCTTGTTTTATTTTTAAAACAGTTTCAAACAGATCAAACTCTGTGCAATTCACACTAACTAAAGTACATGTAAGTGGAAAAGACATACAAAATCAGTTATAATTCAAACTTATTTGTCAAGTGGGTGTCTAGTTTGGAGCTATGATATGCATTTAATATGGTTGTTTTATATTTCCTAGTTACCCACTAGATGAACACCTCCAATAAAATTTGACATGGTTAGCTATTTTGGATAAGAATTTCATAGCTAGTTCTATGGTGTTGTTTCATCATATAACTTTGTTATAAATTTTGACATCTCGATTACATTGTGTATTTATTTGATTGATGGATTGAATGTGATTTTACATACCAGTCAATAATACTTCACTTATATTGAGATATCATAAGCTGTAGGTGAAGGTCAGAAATTAAAACAATTGCAGTGCTCTCAGGGCAATGCTCAGTAAGGGTTTTTTTTAGTGTGTCACAGCAGCGTGGGTTTTTAAGTCTCTTCTGAAGGACCCTGTGACTGTCATTTCTACAATGCAGAGTAGTGAAACAGTCACTACCTGTTTTCAAGTGTTGGTCAGAAACGACTGGAGTTCGACTTCCGACATACCGAGCAAGCACTCTACCAACTGGGCTACTGTAGTGGTACAGATTTACTTAAATCTTTGATTCATATATCAATGTATAAAATGTGGTTTTATCAGTTAAATGCAGAGACAAAGATCAAGCCAGCAGTTTTAAAACAGTACATGGACATCAAAATGACAAAGAAAAAGAAGAAAACTAAAAACAACATGTTAAACAATTGTAGATAAAGATAATATCGAGATGAAAAACAGCAGCATCACTACAAGCCTCCTGTGGAGGTAGATTTACACTTGGCACAAAGAGGATAGGCGACAGGTAAATGTGTAGAATCATGGTGAGATGAGACACTTGTATTTATCAGTACAAATAAAATCACCTGCTGTAGCACCACCTGCCAAACATGTAGAACGATCTCCATAGAAATATAACTACCAAGTACAAAAATAACTCCTAACACCTCCTACCTGTAATCTGTTCTGTTATACAAATGTGTTTGTATCAACCGTTACTTTAGAGCCAAGATGAACATGATTTTATAGATATTTCATATTTAAGAAATTAACCCAGAGGTAAAATAAAAAAAAAACTTTTGAAAGGCAAAATGTTTTGTCATTTTGTATGTTCTAATACTTGATATTATATAATAAATAACATAAGATTTAGAAAATATTATGGGAGTAGGGAATTTTTTTAATTTCATTTTTTCATTTACCTTACATAAAGTGAACTTGTTAGGACAAAAAGACTGCATGAATTGTCCACTATTCTGCATACAGGCCATATTGGTTTAATAAGTCAATCACATACATGTATTTGTAATGATTTGATAATGAAACAATGCAATAAAGTGATGAGAATGTCCATTTTGAATTTAATCTCACATTTGTAAATGGGAAACCGAAAGTAATGGTAACATTTTGACTTTTTCCGTTGTATTAAACAAATGACCACACAATGAAGAACTAGTAAACATAATTATATACAAGTGATCCCTCATTCACTTCACATTTATCATGGTACTGATGGTGAACTACTACATATAATTTTTACTGTGACACACACAAGCATTATGACTTCAATGTAATATTATTCAATGGTAAAACAAGATACATGTAATTATAAATTCACTTTTCCCCTTTATCTAGAAGTTAAAACTCTTTAAGTACCATAATTCCAATTATAAAAACAACTTCAGTTCACAAAACACACTGACATCACACTCTCTCATTCTCATATACTGACTATCTTGATGTGTATAGAAATTCTCACACACACACACACACACACACGCACACAGTGTAGTGGTTAAATAAACTACCGGTAATACTTCTGATACTGTATTTAGTGTGAGTAACATTTTCTAAGGTAGCTAAATGAAAACATCAGATTTAATTTTTGACCCCAGGCTGGTTTAATTTTCTATTGGTTTGGCAGAAGGAGGTAGTTTCAAACCTCTCTAGTACATGTGCACTGAATGACTGATGTAGATTTTCAAATCCATAGCTTATGCAGCGAGTCTTTGTATTCAGCAATTATTTAATTGGTTGGTTGGTTGGTTGAATGTTGCTTAACGTCGCATCAGCAATTTTTCAGCTATTCGCGACGAGAACTATTTTATTAATCTCTATGGATTAATCTATGAACAATTTTGTGTATGCATGTGAAGTGCGAGTGTGTTGTATGGTCTGCCTTGTACTAGCGCGCACTCAGGGCGACTTTACCGTGCTAGCTCACAGAGTCAGTACGCCGCAGACAGGCGTACCACTCCCCCAGTCCATTAAACTGATACCAGGTGAATCAGTAAAGGCCAACGGTAAGGAAAATTCACTTTCCCACATGTGGTCCGAGCGGGACTTGAACTCACAGCGGTGAGAGACCCTGGATTAAGCAAACAGCAATTATTTAAGGCAATACACTTAACACTCAAATTCACAATGAAGGTAAAATATTTGTCATCAATATTTACTGTAATACAGTTCTCTATAGCTACTGATGTTCCTAGACTACATGTATTAGTTGCTATTTTATGAAAATCTTCTTTCTCATGGCACCTGACACTAGGCTGACAGTCACCATACTATGTAAGCTAGATTAACATTCCATGCAACCTTACCATATAAAAGTATTACTTTCAACAACTTGATCTTTATTTTATTTTTCTGGAATATTCTCATGTAATCTATCCAATAGCATTTGGATTTCTGAAAATTGTGACCGAATGCCAGATACATACCTTACCTGGACCAATATATTGTGATACATATACTGGTAAATTTACCATAGTGATACATATATATATAGTTTTCATCCTGTTTTGATACAAATACACTTATATAGAACTTATACTAGTACTTACTAATATCAAGGTTGATTACTGTAAACATACTTAATTTCGTGTGTATTTATTTTGGCAGTACAGAAAATTTAGAAATATAGTTAAATTTTGGCATTTTTGAAATATGCAATACAACACAATAAGCAAAATATATTTTTCACTCTGTATTAATTATTCGCGCAAAACAAACAATCGCAAAACAAGTTCACCATGAAAATAAATATATTTACAGTATTTGAAAAAGGTGTTTGCAATCATTTCATTTAATGTGCACAATCCATTGTCCTCTATATTGTGTACCATCCATTTAACTGACTTGGATTGGGATCATTATTCATATCCTGTTTTGTGGACCTTTCATCATTGGTCCACAGTTTTTTTTACATTGCTTCTACTCTTGCTATAAGCCAATATTGTTACCTCATGTTACCTCTTTAATTACCTCTGTCTAGTTTAGCCTGGAGTTCTCCAACTTGACCAGCAAGCCAGAATGTGATAAAACCCAAAATACAAACTCCACCAACTAGGACTAAAAACAATGTTATCTTCATACAAGCCCACATGGAACAAAAACTTGATTCTGATGGTCCACCATAGGATCGTTTTCTGAAAATAAACAATACATGTTTGTGAAACATGATGACCCAAAAGTCTATATATGTAACACAGATCAAGAATAAGATCATCAGGTGCAAAGCTTTGGTAGTGATGAAAGGACATTGCTACAAATGTGTCACTTTATGAAAGTCCTGGATTAACAAGACAGCAGTTAAGAAGTAAAGGCAGTGTTGGAAATTATTTGAAAGTTTCAACCTGTCCTTGTCTGATAATTTTAACATTTTCAATTGTAGTATATAAGGTCATTAGGGAACTATTGAAAAAGTAGCCAGTCCTTCTCAAATGTTACCACTCTAGGACTGTGGGACTGACTGTTATAAATTTCCAACACCAGGGAGGCTTAGGTTGAAGGCAGAGAACAACAAATAACCTACAAATATCTGAAATCTTGTAAAAAATTACTAAAAATGTTATTGTGCCAGACCCTTGTATAATATACTCTCTACATTTTATTTTATTTGAAATAGGATTGTGTTATGATGAATGTGTTTTTTAATCAATCAAGGTTATTCAATTTGTAAACTTAATAGTCCTGGAGTTAAAAGTTGGTGCATGACATCTGAAACCAGGCATTCCATATTTAATTACATCTTTTTTGCTGTACTGGAGTTAATTAAAGATGTTTCTGAAATAATTTCAATTTTTATATTGTTTTTATTGTTTCAGGCTTAAGATGGGTACCTTGGTTTCACCAAATAATTACATGTAAAGATCAGACCACAATTACCGGCATGCTTCTATTTTGTGAACTTTGAAAGACAAACTATCAAAAACATATTGGATGTTTTGTTGAAAAGTTTTGAACAACACTTTTTACAGGAAATTTAATTGAAATTATCTTAAAGGTTAAAATGATTGCAACTTTGCAAGTGCTTTTTTTTCAAGTTCTTTGAAGTCTTCAGACACAAAAACCACACATAAATACCTACATTACTGGTAATATCAAATGATATCTGTTTTACGTTGCACTTTTGACTTATGTGTTTTTCTGTATTTAAGTTAAACATGTTAAAAGTACATGTATATTTAAAATACTGTAGCTATTTTGATTTGATAAAAATAACAGTGTTGATCTATAAATGTATGTTAGTAGTTAAATTTAAATGATTAAAACAAATTTAGGTTCGTGCCAAAACAAAGTTACGGTACAACTACGTTTATCAAATTAGTGCAACATAAAACTTAAATTTCTTCAGATTTATGATACTTGAGAAGGTTTTTACTCTTAAGTTCTTTAAAGTCTTCAAACATGAGAAGATTAGCACTTGTAAACATACATCCAATATGAAATATCTATTATTTATTTTACTTAAGTTACATTACAAGTATGTGTATAACATAGCTTTAAGTGTTAAAGGTTACTCAAGTATAATCTACAGTACCTAAGTTATCATAAATTTTAATTGACACTTCCTGATAGGAAAGTAAAAATGACACTATATCCAAAATTAAAGAATTGATTTTTTTACCTGGGGTACATCAAAGGGTCATAAAATGGATTACTAAAGACCCACTTTTCATGTGCTATTACCTTTTGAATGTTTCATGAGAACAGTAGAATTATTTTATTTTATGAAAATTATTTTTATTATATTTTCAAAATATATCATCACCAACAAGTTCCATCATAAAAATATTGTATATTTAGTACTTTTATTTGACAAGGTTTACCCCAGTCATTTCTACTGGTACCTATTTATAAACCTGGAGAGATAGAGCATCTGAAATTAAATGTCTTGTTTGATGTATTTCTATTCAGGTTCTGCACCAATAACTCCTAAATATACATCACATTTTCCATGGGTCTAGAGAAATACTACCCTGGTAGTTCTAGTCTGGTGGTAGTGTTTATTTCACAGAATAAATAAATAAGTCATTATAATAATTATTTGTAGACAAATCTTATTAAATTTTAAGTTGGTTATTTTAAGCTGTTTTCTATGAGGTGTCGTTATTTATGCTATATGTTGTGATATCACTAGTTCCATTTTTTGGTATCGTAAATTTGAATTAGTGACATCCCTAACATTAAACTAGATTTAGTGATACAGATATCACTAATTTAGACTAATACATGTACCAGTAACCCCAATTATAACACCAACAAAAGGATACATTTGAACCTGTATGACAAACATGATGACTTCATTTATTCTATTGTCAGCTTTCCTATACTATGCAGCAATATACCTGCTTTTCCTGCTTATGCCTTTTTTATAGCATATTTGTTTTACAATAAATAATCTTTGGTAGAGCTTGTTCTCACTATGGGAAGTTACACAATGAAGCAAGCCACTTAAAGATAAATTGTTGATGCAAGGATATTCCAAGCCTAGGCTTATCAAAGTCTTCAAAAGTTTATGGCAGTAGTCACAATAATTGTAATATCCGGATTCATATCCAATTTGTATGTTATTAAACATGTGTATTGTGAATGACGTCAGTGTGACGTAACAGGTATGACGTAGAATAAAGAAAGGGATTAAACAGCCATCTTGTGTTGATGTTATGTCTACAAAGTGCTAGACAATAATCCATCTACCGGTATATAGAAGCTGTACTGGACCATCAACAAAGTCCACTACAATAATTCAATATTGTTGATAAGTATGACATGTTTCTGTCACAGCAACCAAAATTACTCTCCATATCTTTGACATCCCATCAGTTCCAAAATTCCTCTTCCGGTGTAGCTAGCTAAACAGGAAGTGCTTACCCTTCCTAAACACCCGGACTCACTTCCTTGATAGAAGTTGTACAGTACAAACCCAAACAAAACCAAAAAGAAAAAAATACAACTGTAAAACATTATGGGGGTTTAGTGAGCTAATTAATTATGAGTTACCAATATGAGACCATTATACAACTCAATGGACAATGAAATAAATCAAATTTTGTTAAAAAATATATTTGTGAAATGATTAAAAACTGACTTTTTTGGCTTTTTGCCTTTGAGTGGAGGTAGGTTCAGTAATTCTGGATCACTGTCTGTGGAATCGCCCAATAAATTCATCATTATATCTTGTCCCGGAGCATTTCCATTGTTTCTCTTCATTTTTCTTGTTGTTTTGCATAGATACTTATGGACGGATACAAACTAACTTGCCTGCCCACGTTGACAGGAGCAGGAAACTACCAAAACTTTCCTGGGGTCAAGTGACGTCACATGTTTTTGATGAATGATTATTATGCGTTCTGGTTGTAACTTCAAAATGAGGAAACTATGCTATTTTTCTTCAATAAAATGTAATATTACAAATTTGTTTTATAACACTATATTCTTATTGTTTACAATGGTGACGTGGCTGTGTATAAAAATGGTTTTACGCATTACTGGACAATGAACACTCCCATTCAGAAAAGTCAGTGGTCTAAGGGAGATAATTCAAACTCAGTTTTTTCCTCAAACTTAAAGACAGTAACACTATATATATCAAATTCACCAACATAGGTAGGGAGAAATGTTCTTTCTTTGTGAATTATTTATCCAATAATCAAATTATGGCTCATTCACATTTTAAAAAAAATAATTTGATTTTTTATATTTGGATAAACTATGTGTATGGGCAGAGACATATGATATATGTCTCTGGTATGGGTATGAACTTTATAAACATTTCATCCAATGACAATTGATCTAGTGCTATAATACACAGAAGAGATCTAAAGCAAAAAGTAGATTATAATATTTTTATTCTATAAATGTATTCATCCACAGCATAGAGGGGAAGAATCTATCATTAGATGATGATGATGATGATGTCTACATGTGGCCTATCTACCAATGTGCAGATTTCTTCATTAGATCCCCATCTACTCTGATTAAAGATATCCCCCATTCAAGTTGGTTTCATTTAGCTCAATGACTTCAGGGAGAAAGACTGACATTTATGCATGGATTCATTTATCTGTACAATTCAGCCTCCAATAAGCTTTAAAGCAAGCTACTAACATGCGAGTTAAAATTAAAAACAACAATAAACTTAATTTTTAAAATATAATTTAATTTGTAAATAAACAATCTCAACATATTGTATAAAATGTATACTTACAGGTTCAATAATGACTGAAGTTATATGACAAAGCAAACATATGTTGGAACAATAATTAGGCAAAGTCTGTCCAGATGTATGGTGATGTGCATCAAGTAAACATTAAATAAACAGGGGAGGGTGTAATGAATATCAGTGTGAAAACAAATTTAATAATTTCAACATATAAAGCCAGCATATAAACCCTGCAAACAACACAAAAAACAAGTAAAAAAAGATAATTTATGTAGGATGAGCGTACATCTACAAACATTTTACATCATCACCAACTGATCTGCCATTTGTACAGAAACATAAGGCACATATTTTGCTCTAAAACAATTTAAAAGAATACCTGTACAATTTTTTATTTTTACATTTTATAAACCTCCATACTGAAATATGACTTAATGCAAAAATTTCATCAAAATTTATGCCAAAATAAAGGAGATATCTGCAAATTACTGATACATCTCGCATTAATCCAAATTGAAAAGGCCGGTTTTGGTCATCAATTTTGATGCGGTTTTCGGAATCAATATTGTGATATCAAAATGGTATTTAACACAAATATAAAATAAACAATTTCCGTTACAGGTACCAGTATTGAAGTTCTAGGCATAGTGTAAATGTATTTATAATATGTTCTCCATGTTGTAAATTTCAATTATGAGAAATATTCAAATTTGAATTTGAATATGTAAGTGTTTGTTTATATGATGTTATACAGCTTAATGTAAAATCTACAGCATCATGACAAACAGGAAGTCACATGGTGATTTCATTTCTATATGCATAGCAAAAACATTTTTATTTTTTAACACAGAAATCTTGTATTTGGACAAGGTTACATTGTAAGTCACACACACACACACACACACACACACACACACACACACACACACTATTGCATCATGAGTACATGTGCCTATATTAGAATCTATTGCAGTAGTTACATTTTCTACCATTTTGCAAGTGCAAACAAATTATACTAAACTTAATTGACAATAAGATCTTGAACTCTGACTTTTGAAGTGTAATAACAATACATGGATACCTAGATGTTATACAGTATTGTACTTTACAGAGAGTGCAACTGTTACTAAAAAGCACAGTGTTCAATCATTCAGATGTCTTTAACATTTTTGATGTGTCTTTCAAGTATATATTTTTTATGTAAGTCTGAGGTTTTTAAATACAGATGACCTTTACACGCAGATGTTACAAAATACGACCAATCAGTGTCCTTTGGTCAAATAAAGCTTGTTCCTGGAATGTATGATCAGAAGTGATACGGCTAAACAGTTTTCTTTTTAACATGAATTCTCTGTGTAAACCATAAAACAGCTGCTAAAACCACAGTTCCAACACAAATACCAATAACAAAATATGTTGTCGGGAACACACCCTAAAATAAAATAACAAAACATGTTACTAGGAAACACAAAATACAAATCATAAAAATATGTTGTAGGTAAAATGACTTAAAATAAAGTTATAAAAACATCAATCAACTATAACTACCATTGAATAGAAACAATTTTAGTACCTCTTGGGTATTTCCAAAGTTTCTAGTTGAAAATTAACATTAAAGGCTGTTTTTCAATATACTGTACATATGTAAAGGAAAATTTTTCATGCAGCAAATTCTTCATGATTTATAAGATAAAATAGCAGGTGAATTTTTTACTGTAATTTTCAAAAATAAATCTATCCCTGTAAAAAATTCTTGATGTTCAGTATGTTTTCCAGATTCAAAAGGTGATATCTTTTGATTCTGACGTAAGACAATAGAACCAAAAGCAAAATTTAAACCACTATAGCAAGTGTACCAGCAATCACTGCTATAGCTGTTTGAATTAGAACTCATCCAGAATGGCGAAGAATATGATTACATGTACTAGTAATGATTAAACAGGCAGCATATTTTATTTCACAGCTGTATTACAATACAATGTTAGATGTGGGTCAAGTTTCCACTATCAATCTGTCAAGATATGCCCCATAATCTCCTGTTACAAATCAACAGAGTGAAGTAATGGTGTTTTATGCCCCAGTCAAGATTCTTTCACTTATATCGAAGAGGTCAGTTGGGATAGTGGAGTAAAGCTAGGGAAACTAGAGTGCCAAGAAAAACCACCAACCTTTTGCAAGTGAACCTACTGGTACAAACTTTCTAAAATTAGGACTGACTGAGTGGGGTTGGAGCCTGGGCAGAAGAATAACTGATCCATAGAATTATCAAAAGCAAACAATATAAGAATTACTTTTCAAGATTACTTTTTAATTTTTTAAGTAATCTGAACAAAGTTACTAAAATGTCAGAATTTTGAAACCATGCAATAAAGATTAATTGGCTACCAACTTACCAAGACTGCAAAACTAGCTTTATGTGTTCTTAAGACCAAGCAAAATCATAACAATGAATCTACCTACCATTCTTAAACACTTGTAGCCATAGTAACCATCTTTACACACACATTCTGTTGATCCTGGTCCAGAGTTGATACACTCACTATACTTATTTGGACAAGTTACTGAAATAAAAACAAAAACCATTTTATCAATATGAACATGAACACACTGCTTCATAATTAATATTCATCTATAATATTGTTGTATTGTCACAAAAAAAGGGCTAGAATGAATTTACACAAATACATGTATATCCATAATAAATTGCACATAAATAATAAATACATGTAAAAGTAAAATGTCTGTGAGTCTAATATCTGAAATCTTTGAATCAGTATCTGAATATGTTGACAGATAAACCTGAATCTCCCATCCATCAGTGTTGTTGGTATTTATAGTAACAGTGGTCATCTTAGAGCTAGAGGAAGGAAGTTGATTTGTGCATAATTTAATCTCCTGCATATAGGGATATTCCACAACAAATTCGGTAGTTTCAGGGAAGATTTTTAAAGAATCAGCTAAATAAAGCACCTTATTGACATATTCTGCTAAAAATAAAAATATCTGGGGAAATCCCATGATAACAACTTCAAATTTTGTTCAGACTTAGACCTTTAGTTCCATGAATGACTCCCCTATGCACCTTACATGCATATTCTCCTTATAACAAACAAATAAAAAATACTGGTAGTGCAAATTTTAACCTCCTTCATCGAATTTGGTTGAAATTGTCTGGAGAAGATTAGAGTTTATGCAGAAATGCAGACACACTTTGCCCAGCTATCAACATAGCACTGAAGTGCTTATCTACAGTCCAATAGCAATTACATGTATGTTGTTAAGCAGCAGATACTATTATTACTGAAAGTTTGAAATGTCCAAAAAAAAAAAATAATAATAATAATAAATAAAGAAAACATTTTGATTACAGCATACAGTCCTCACATTTAAAAAGTTTACACCTCAATTGGTGCATTATAGAGAATAAGTGATTCTCGCTAAGCTTTGGTTTTATAATATAGGAATATGTCCATATGTAGCCATCAGTTGTAGTTTTTTCGAAGATTATTATTAGTAAAAACTTTTTTTTTGACATTTTGTTTACAAGGACAAAGAAATATGGCAATTAAACCAAAAGTACAACAGAAAATAGTTCTCAAATAACAATCAATGTCGTTCCAGGGTTGATGTGATACTATTAAAGGGTCTGCACATTGGCTGACAGGCCACATGTAGAAGTTAAACTCAGACAATCACCATCATCATGTTACTATTTATCAATCTCTCTTTCCAGTTTACATTTAATACCTACCATTATGAAAAGTACAAGTCTGTATTTCATTTAAACATAACATAGAATTATTTTCTTTTCTTACAGATGACCATGCTTCTGAACCACCTGGACATTCCAAGTCAACTGGAATACTCCTGAAACATTATCGAAGAAAAGAAATAGTTTTAACACAAATTTAGATTTAAAGAGTCTATATATCTCAAACATACAACTCAAATGTCTATGTTTTAAGATATCTGAAGCATACCGTTATAATGCATTTGTTTTTATGAGAAGTTTGGGGTGAAGAGGCAGAGAATCCAGATTCAAATAGGAGTTTAATAAAATCTTTTTGTAAATTTTTCTAAGTTATTCTTGGGCACCCATGTGGTAGTTAACCAGTAAATTGTGTATATTTTCAAATAGTTTTTATTTTTTCTACAATTTTGTCAAAAAAATAGCAACATCACCAGCCATTTATCCATATGACATCATAGATAGAGAACTGGTCAAATTGTCATGAACTGTTTGTCTAGTGTTGTAAGAAGCACTGATACATTTGTAGGTCAATGGATTGTAAAATACAAAGATGCTGCCAGTATTCGTAAAATTGATTGGTGTAGTGGAGTACTGGAGTTTTACGCCCCAGTCAAGATTTTTCACTTATATATATATACATACACAGGCAGTTAAATTCCGAGATGGTGGAAGAAACCAGATTACTCTTGGAAAATTGCTGACTTTCGTGAAACAAACTTACAATCTTTTTTACACTAGGATCTGTCCTGAGTGTGATTCAAACCTAGGAGATGGGTGGTGCTGTGCATTAGCTTTAGACAACTGGGCAACCAAGACCCCTTCTTTCATAAATAGGCAAATGGTCTATTTTATAGGAACTATTTGCCCACTATTCTTGCAACACATCTTAAGCACAATAACTGTATTCTTTAAATAAAGACACTCTTTACATGGAGGTTTACTAATATTAATGTCATCTATATGTGAGTGACTCTTGAAGTGTTCTTTAAATGAGATTTAAATTTTCAAAATACATTGTACTTACAGATATTTAAGTTGTGTTACACCTGTAAAGTCATCTACATCTAAATTAGTAATAGGATTCTGTTCTAGATATCTGAAAAAAAATAATTATGCTGTTGTTTAGTTTCATCACAAAACCCTGAAATTTCTATATCAAACATTAGAATCACAAAGTAATGAGATACCATAACTGGTTAACCACATTAATCAGTGAACCAGACTTACCGTATTTAGTACCAGCATTAAAACAAAAAAGTAAAATTTTCAAACAGTCCTTGTACTGACATATTCCAAATTTTCTATCGTGGTACATGTACAAAAAATAACATGTATATAGGAGACTTTTGAAAATGTAACCAGTCCTTACCAAAAGACTCAGATTGGGACCTGCTGATATTTGCAAACACTGAATTTTTTTATCAGTTAACCTATACTTTTGCTCTCTCATACAAGACAAAATATTTAACTCTTTAAAATTTGATATATTCTGAATGCACAAAATAGGGTTTATTATTACATCAATGTGTTTTGCCAAACCATCAGGATCTACTCTTTAGACATACACCAATAAAATGGATATGGTAGTCTCTATCAAGTATCATGTTAAATAGAAAAATGTGTTTGATTTAGTTGTGGTTCATATTATCAGGAAATGTGTAATACTTTTAAGAATTAAGAAATGTTTTGTCTGAATATGTCACTGGTAAACTCTATCAGAAATTGTGAAATCTCTCGTCTGACAATGTCATTGGTACAACATTTTATTTACATCAGAATAGTAAACTTACAGTTCCAATAGGTTGTTCATGCCAGAAAATAAGTCTTGTGTAGAGTTTAACTTGCAACCTCTAAGGTCTAATCTAGAAATATAAAAATATATGATGTATGTATGATAAGTAATGAAAAATAAAAAATAGTTTGAGCATGAAGCACATGACAAATATGGACACTGGTATCTAGAATATCATAAAAACTTTTCAAAAAATTTGACACACTGTGGACACTGAAGCTTATGGTCATGAAATCTTTTATTCAATCATCAACTTTGAACAGAGATATAGATGATTTGAACAAGGAGGACAGAGTTATATTAAGACAACATTGACGACTTATACACCACAACACGCTTTATTGCATTTATATATTGTTTGGAACTCAAATCAAGCCCAGTAAGTAAGTACCGGTCTATTTCACTTTTACATACATGTTTGATATGATTGTCAATAAATGACATAATAATTAAAACAATTTATGAAAACATAAACAGCACATAAACCAAAATGATTTTGATATACATGTATGTACAAATCTAAGCAGGACAACCAGTGTTTAGCCTATTTAACACCGAGGGTTCCAGGCAAGGGTATCTGTTACTTGGGGTTTCAGACAAAGATATCTGACACTGAGGGTTTCAGACAGGGAAATCTTGCACAGGGATTCCAGACAAGGATATCTGTTACTTGGGGTTTCAGACAAAGATATCTAACAGAGGGTTTCAGACAAAAAATATCTTGCACTGGGGGTTCCAGGCAACGATGTCTGTTACTTGAGGTTTCAGACAAAGATATCTGACACTGAGGGTTTCAGACAGGGAAATCTTGCAAAGGGATTCCAGACAAGGATATCTGTTGCTTTGGGTTTCAGACAAAGATTTCCACCACTGAGTTTCAGACAAAGATAATTTGCACTGGGGATTCCAGGCAAGGATATCTGTAACTGGGCATCCCAGACAAAATTATTAAGCACTGCTATTTCCATAGATTATCTGATGTGCAAGAATTTCTCATTTGAATCTTCTAGTTCTAGTCACATAGTAACATTATTACTATTCAAATGCAAGGACTGGGTTTGTTCTGAATTGTGGTGTCTGGTAAAGAACAGAAAACAAGGATAATTTGTTACATTCCCTTTCTGTTGCATACATGTATTAATTATGGATTGATTGATCAAATGATTCATTCCTTTGTCGGAACATTGTGGGTGTGGTCGGCGATCTGTCAATTGACACATCCACACTGCATCATTTTAAAATTTCACTAGTAGATATTAAACACAAACCCTATAACATCGGAGCTTTTATCAGTAGAATGTGTACTATTTACACAGCATCTTCCTAGTGACTCAGAATTCAAACCAGTACAGTTTATGGTCAATCCAACATCACAATGCAGCTTACATAATGTAGTATACTGAAATATATTAAAGACATTTCTTACAACCTGATTACCAGGCTACATGTTGTTTTAAACAACAACAAAAAGACAAACATGACACAATGTGACATGACACAAACAGAATAATGTGACATGACACATACAGACTAATGTGACGCCACAAAGAGACTAATGTGACACAACATAAAAAGACTAATGTGACACAACACAAAGACTAATGTGACACAACACAAAGACTTATGTGGCATGACACAAAAATACTAATATGGCATGACACATAAAAACTAATGTGACATGACACAAAAAGATTAATGTGACACAACACAAACAGACTAATGTGACACAACACAAACACACTAATGCGACATGACACAAACAGACTAATGTGGCACCACAAAGAGACTAATGTGACACAACACAAAGACTTATGTGACATGACACAAAAAGACTGACATGACACAAAAAACTAATGTGACATGACACAAAGACTATTGTGACACAACACAAAAAGACTGATGTGACATGACACAAAAAGACTAATGTGACACAACACAAAAAGACTAATGTGACATGACACAAAAAGACTTATGTGACACTACACAAAAAGACTAATGTGACACGACACAAACAGACATGTGACATGACGCAAACAGACTAATGTGACAAAACACAAAGACTAATGTGACACAACACAAAAAGACTAATGTGACATGACATAAAAAGACTTATGTGACACGACACAAAAAGACTAATGTGACTCAACACAAAAAGACTAATGTGACATGACGCAAAATGAGCTATGTGACACTACACAAAAAGACTAATGTGATACAACACAAAAAGACTACCATAATGTGACACAACACAAAGACTAATGTGACACAAAACAAAGACTTATGTGACACAACACAAAAAGACTAATGTGACACAACACAAAAAGATTAAGGTAACACAACACAAAAAGACTAATGTAACAACACAAAAAAGACGACACAAGGAGACTAACATTACACAACACAAAGAGTAGACTAACAGTAGGATAGCCAAGTCCAAATTGTGCGTTGGTTTTAAAATTTGAGACCTTCCGCGGTAAATAAAAAGGGATTACTTTTTGGCAAGTGTCTGAACCCGAAAAAAATTCGCCATTTTCAGAATCGTTTTTATACCATAAAATTAACATTTCTAGCTACGAATATGATGCAAGCGTGTGAGAATTAACTAAACTTTCTACATGTATCAAAAAGTCCGAGATAAAACGCCACATTTATTTAAAATTACTGATATCCCGACGATAACCGATTTCTCTTGAAAATCAACAGAAATTTCTTCTCCATTTTTGAAACTGGTACGTTTTTTGTGTAAAGAATACTTTTCCTAGAAATTTTAATACAATGTCAGAAAATTATTATAGTATACGCCAGTAAATTATCGTACCTGGTGCATGAGGGTTAAATATGCGAAAATCGCAAAAATCCAACAGCATGATTTCAGTACGTCTTGTTGTCAATGAAAACAAAATGGCCGCGACCTTGATAAACATTGTTCTAACGTAATGACGTAAACAACGTTCCCCGTGTCAAATATATAGGTCAACTGTCTACTGTATACACAGTACACGCAATGTACAGTACAGACCTGTCGAAAGTTTAACACTAAGTAACCAAAGAAGTCAAAGCTCGACTGCCGAGTGCCAAGGTATGGAAAGGTAGCGGTCGCAAAGCTGCCGAGAGATAGGCCTAGATGGCAACTGCTGTCGATATAAACACCAAACGAGAACCGCTGTCGGCACTAATTCGTTAGCTGGATGCTAAACTTTGTACAGGTCTGTACTGTATTTATGATATTTTTTGCAACAGACATCCTCATCTGGCACACATCATATGTGTTTGTTGATGGAGATACTTTAGGACCCCAACAGGAATAAATAAATAGGGCCTACATTAAAAAAAATAAATGATAAATAAATAAATAAATAAATAAGAAATTCTACAGAGAAATAAGTTAGAGCTGGGACACAGTAATGTTGAGCAGGTTACAAAATGTCTAGCAGGTTAGAGATGATAAATAAATAAATAAATAAATAAATAAGAAATTGTTCAGAGAAATAAGTTAGAACTGGGACACAATATGTCAGCAGTTAATAAATAAATAAATCGGAAATTCTAGAGAAATAAGTTAGAGCTGGGACACAGTATGTTGAGCAGGTTACAAAATGTCTAGCAGGTTAGAGATGATAATAAATAAAAATAAATAAATAAATAAATAAATAAATAGACATTCTACAGAGAAATAAGTTAGAGCTGGGACACAATATGTTGAGCAGGTTATAGTGATGATAAATAGGGTAAATACATAAAAAGAATCCAAATAAGTTGCATTTTGTCTTTCCTCAAGGTACTAACATGAAATGGATGTGGTATGGGTACCATGGAAAGCAACCTCAGATATTTTTTGGAAAAATAAAACAATATTTTTATATGAACAAAATTAACATTTAAAAAATAAAAGATATTGAATTACTAAAAAGTTAAAAAAAAATATGAACAGGCAGATAGTTTGAAATTTAAAAGTTAAATGAATGACAAGTGGGCCATAATATCATTTAAAAGGACTAAAATTGTCTAAATTATCAAATTTAATTTAGAAACTACACAAACAGGTGATTTTATGGGGGACAGTTACTTTCTAGTTGTTCTGGCTGTGATAAATAGATAAATCATTTACAAATAAATCAAAAAGTATGGGATCATATGGCAGTGTTCATTCTAGAAAGGGGCTGTTGGTCCCTTATTTTGCCAAATGGCACCATTGTAAAGGCCATAGTGGGCCACATTTGAAATTAGATTTCAAGTGCAAGTTCAAAATATTTGATAGCATTGTCATATATAAAAGCTACATTATATGAAACTTTTAAATACTTCATTACAAAAGCTTTTACATCAGCCTAAAAGACTACAAGTCACATCAAACATTAGATGTATGCAAAATTATTGATGTTATTCAACTTGTTATTATTAGAAATGAACCCATCTGAAAAATCCTAGAATGAACACTCATGGTTATTACTGTTTACACATAATGAAACATTTTTCAAAGAAAAATGCATTATGTGTGACTAAACCAACTTTGTAAATTGTAATAATGTTGAATGTCTCATTTCATGTAAAATTAAAACATAACAATATCTTTAATACACTAGGAATTAGATATCATCAGACATTTATGAATGTTTCATTTTATATAGAATTTAAAAAATCAACACATATCAAAATCCTTAACATACTGGGAATTATATACCATTACACATTTATGAATTGAATGCTTCTCTTGATACTGAATACCTACTTTTTCACCACATGAAATGATTTTCATGCACCCTTGTCTGAAGTGTAGCATACAGTAACAACATAGGTTAAAATCTTACTATGTCAGAAAGTTTGCCAGTTCTCGTGTTGAGGGGTGTGTTTTACCTCAGGGATGAAGCCTAACTATTTTGAGCTAGGGGCCAGCTCACTTCATAAAAGAATTTGTAACAGTAATAAATGGCTTAAATGTGTAAACATTAAGGGACCCAGACGATTTTAGAAGTCATTGGCTACTTGGCCCCTGCTTATCTTCATCCCTGTACCTAGTTTCCCCCTTAATCTCATTTACCTGATTATAATTGAAATAATCTTGAATGAGTGTGTTTACCAACCAATCAATTCTAAATTTAACTGATAAATCAATAAATCTGGAATAGGCCTGTGTTACAATTATTTTGAATTCTTTAAAACTAATAATGCCCATTTGGATACACTGTGTCATGAATTTCACTGCATTTGCATAAACTTATTTCTTAATGTTATTATCAAACCAGTTCCCATGAATTTTCCTGAAAGGCGATATTTATTTATCAGAATTTTACAATTTTACAGAAATTACTGAAATTCCTAAATATTTTACAGATCTGTATTTAATCATTATAATATGGAGTTAAATTTTTAACCAAGTCAAATGAAATCCACATGATTGGCATTCACTTTTCCTACTTCCACATAGTCTATTTTAAATGTTATTTGTGCTATGTCAAGTTGACTTAAAACTTTTAATGAAGCAAAATAATCAATTTTTTATGTCTAAATTGTACCAAAATAATAATGCCGGGGTTATTGGCATCAGAACAGAAACCAAAATTTAAATAATAAAGACCAATGTTGTGTTGACTGTGGCTAAACTAACATGTGAGATGTTTCCCCATTTTGGGAAATATTTCATAAAGAAAAATCTAGTCTAACCCTCTTTAATGATGTTAGCTTATTTATCCAATGATATGTACTTATATGACAGACATTTTCTGTTTATATTTTGCCAGCAAAGCAAAAACAGTTGGTAATTTTCAGTAATTCTGAGTCCCTAACTAGCCCTACATGAGCAGGTTGCACTGTACACTGTATTGGTACTGATCCCGAGTCCACATGGGTAAAATTAGAACACATCCGTATCTAATGTATTCGACAGCCATGCAGATCGATCATACATGACAAATAAGGCAAAAACGCTTGACTATTTTGTCCAAAATACACGATGACATTTTCTGCATGCTAAAATTGTGATCGAAGCGGGACGAATGCTAATCAAATATGTCCGACTGGAAGTAGTTCCAAAAAATCGGCAGATTAGACGAGAAATGAGGTGAAAATACAATATTTTTAAGGAAAAACTTACTTTATTTCAACAAAAATATCTCCACAGCGTCTCTCGATTATCAAATTTATACATTGCATACAATAGGAAGCTGTCTTAGCATTTTTTCTGTGTCAAATTAGTCGGAAAGGGGGCGGCCCATGATCGAGAATCCGGCAATGTCATCGATTTTTTCGACATTTGAAACTGGTACGTTTTTTGTGTAAAAAAATTATTTGACAAATTATACATCAAAATAACCGTGAGAAAAAGTTCTTTCCGTTCATGTAAAAACATCTTTGGTGCATGAGGAACTGCGTACACAGAATGATATTTTTTAAAGTTTCAATTTTCAATTTTTCGCCGGTGCCTAACATTCAATTACGATTTAAATTGTTAAATTCTCACGACTTTGATAAAAATCGTCTTTAATGACTTACTTTTGTCCTCAAAAAACGATAAAATACTACAAATAGTATTAAAAACTCGCAGTGAAATAAATATTATGTAATTTTCCGCCTCAAGTGAATTCAAATTTTTGACAATTTTTTCACTTTGTCTGCGCGTGAAATTTTGTTTGATGAATCAATGCGCTGGCCGGGTTGGCTATCCTACTGTAATGTGACACAACATAGAGTCTAACGTTACACAAGACAAAAAGACTAATGTGATATGACACAGAGATTAACATTACACAACACAAAAAGTCTAATGTGACACAACACAAAAAGACTAATGAGCATTTTAGCCTTTTTTCATTATATTCTCAGAATAGAAAAGTGTTTATAATATACGAACAAATATACCGTCGATATGTTTTGAGTAATAAGAATAATTCTCCCTACACTATCACCCATAAGTAACTGTACAAAAGGTTTATATCATGGTGATTTACAAAGTAGCTGTTCAAGTATGCACACCTGACTGGGATTCTAGACTCACAACAGAACACCTTATATGGACTTACGTTTACACTGTATGCCCCTGTGCTACATAAACTTAAGTATAAAATACACAACAGTAGCAGGTACTTCCAATTAGGCATCATGATCATGTGTCATAAACCATGATACAGACAGAAAAAACACGAACAGCTGATGGGGTTTTCCTAGTATTCAAAGGGAAATAACTCTAAGTCACATTACTTGATTTACTGTAACTTCTGTCTTCCTATGGAGAACCTAGTAGCACTATCTATTCAAGGTATTAATACATTAATATGCATTTGTCATATTACAAGACACATACCGGTAGCATTTATACTATTCATTGATGTTTACTATGCACATTTAAATAATATAAAACAGGTGCCTGTGAATTCAAAATGTTTTGACTAAAATCTTCAGCATTTGCATAGAATACCAAAAAATAATAAAATCTTATTGAAATATTTTAATTTCATAAAACTCAAGAAACCCTTTTAAGTTTCTCCCATATTTCCCATTATTATGTAAATATATTATTTAATTTTTTTTTTTTTGGTCTGTCCATGCAATTGCATAATCATCAAATTTTGATGGAGCAATGTAATATGTAGATGTAGATGTTTTGAACTATGCCAAGGTTTGTGCAAGTTAATATACTACTTGTTCTAAGGATGCTTCATCTTAATACTTGGGTCTATCTATTGTATTTTTGTAATTGAGAAATTTAGTACAAGTTGACTACTGGAACAGGTTGGCAAAAATCAATTGGAGAGAGTTGGAATTGGAACGAGGCAATTTTTCCATGTCTTTATTGAAATTTATTTATGTATTTAATTTGTTTTAATTTTTTGTCAATATATATCCTATTTTTTTTCTTGCTTCATATTTAAAGCCATTAAATCTGGATAACTGAATTTCGATTTTAAAAAATAAACAACACATCGTAGGGATAGCGACTTATATCACTTAAAAACAGTCTACAAACATGAAGAAGCCCAGGACATCAAGATATAAATTCAAAGTAAATTCTGTGTTTATCTGAAATGCAAAATAATTTTTTAATATATACTTTGTGATAAATGTATATATGTTTTATTATACTGATGGTTAAATTGTGTGTAAATAGGTATTATGTGTTTAAAAAGTGTCTCGGCCATAATCTAATAATAGTTGGAAGATAGTAATTTTATGTATATTGTAACATTTTATTGTATTTTGGGGATTGTGATACTATATAATATTTATTTACTTATAATACATCCAAGTTGCTTTTGACTTAATATATAAAATGATACATAAATAAATTGTATCCATAAACAGTACCGGTAAGAATAAATAAATAAATAAATAAATAAGATATCTAAAGTCATTAAACTGTAACAAAATGTCATGGGACAAAAAGTCCCATGGTACGAAACATCTACAATTATGGGACGAAAGTCCTGAATATGATAGGAAATGTTCTGTATATGGTACAAAATGGCATGGTACGAAAGGTCCTATAGTACAAAACGTCTGTAATTTATTGTTTTTTTGGTTTCCTCTACCATCCCGGAATTGATAGCCATGATATAAGTAATATAATCTTGACATAGGCATAACACACCATTCTAACCAACTAAAAACCACAATAATAAGACAGTAGGGAAACTCTTAACTTATTGCACTGCAATAACAAGAGGCCCATTGGACTTAACCCTCGCCTGAGGGTGTGTACATATCTCATGCAGTGGTTCAATGGTCAATATGGCATAAATTAAAGATATTGTCCAAATTTTCTACAGTAAGGGCTAATTATATGCAAGGAATTTTGCAAATTAATTATAACTTGGCCTGAGAAAACTGCATATGAAATATCTAAAGTCTAGCTTCAGTATATTATTTTAAAACAGCTAAAATAGTAAAAACAAAAGTACAAACATGAACAACTAGGGCATTTCAGTTTGCACCTGTGACCTTGATCTTTGAACCCATGACCTTCATGCATGTAACAAAATGATCTTCATCTAGACATCATTACTGCCAAGGATAATCCAATTTGGCTCTGTAGTTTTGGAGTAGTTGGTTAAAATATGAAAAATTAACACATGACAGACGATGGAGGAAGACAGATGGCAAATTATAGCTCATCTCGGCCTTTGGCTCAGGTGAGCTAAAATAACAACAACAAAATAATAAGATAAGATAGAAAAAGATAAGATTAAACCTTTATTGAAAAGTAGCATAGATAACAGATTATCACAGTAAATCATCTGTATTATATTAACAATATATATAAATAGTACTAATTATAACAAAATGACAACATAAACATGAGCATATGGTAATGTAGTTGACCTAACACCAATTGTTAACCATTTTTATCATTGCAATGAAGATATAAATAAGTAAGTTACAAAATGTATAAATCTATGTCAATCTATGTGACCTAAAATGGTTCTTTTTGGGTTTATTATGACATGTTTCATTAAAGTTTTGTCTTAATAAAGAAGTGATTTCTAGCATATTAAAAAATTGCTTCAATACACTGGGTGCCATAAAGAATTGGATGTTCTTTTTACTAAAAAAGAAAATGTTGGATTTTGACCTTTTTTTATTTAACGTTTTAAGTACCTGTAATATCAACTCTCTTGAATTTTTTACCTTTAACCTCGACTTTTTCAGCAAATTCATTCAATAAATGACTATTACAACAGTTTAGTAAACAAAATTGTTTTTAATGTTAAGGTTTTCTATTTTGGGTTATTCTGGTGAAAGAAAATTACCTAAATAAAATTAGTTAATTATGCAAAAATTACATGTAGTCAGAAAACTGTCAAGGTTTGTTTAGCAAATCAAATTTTTCAAAATTAAAATAAAAAATATCATTTTTCAAACAAAAGTCGTATTTCAGTTATCTTTTTAATAAAAAGTGCACTGTTATAAAAAAATTGAATGTGGTACATGTACTTTAAAAGTCTGTTAGTTTCAAATATATACAATATTACCGGGTAATCAAAATCAAATCATTGAAATAAATATCATCATGTACATCTTAATAATGTAATTATAATATACAAGGTATAATCACAATATAAATAGCATTTATTCCAGTACACAGGGCACCCCCAGCATGTTATATAATATTTGTTGTATTACTGTGATAAAAATAAATTCAATCCCTTTCTCTCTCTTGCTTTCTCTCTCTCTCTCTCCCTCACACACACACACACACACACACACACACACACACACTGTTACAAAAGCTTAACACTGATATCAATAATGCAGTTTTTCAAATCAAAAACAAAATTTAAAAAATTGTAGCAAGCACAAAACTCTCAGTCAATAATAACATAGTTGTAACAAAACTACATGTACCACAAAATTATACATGTATACCTTTTTATGTTATTATATCAATGAAATTTAACTACAGTACTACTTCAAATGGAATTGCAGCTGAAAATATCACACAAATAAAAGGCTTATAATTTATATATGTACTAGAATAAACATACATCTGAACCAATACCTATGAACAAAACTCCATGTACTGTATACCAAACGGACAAAACTATCTAATTGTGAGTACCAGTACTTATCTATAATATTAGAAGAACACAAATGGGGTTTACTGCTGTACCACATGATAACACCTGATGTTTGTGCGGAACAATTATTTCTATTGGATATTAAATTACAAAGTATATTAATTATTATTTACCCATAAAAATGATGTAAATTTGTAACATAAACTTTTCTAAAATGTTCCACACGAAGGTTAAGGGGTATTGAAAACTGTGGTGGTACAGTGGCAACCCTCAATGAATGGATCAAATCAATAGTTTTTGTTTAAATATGTTCATGAGTTGTGAAAAAGTTACACTATTGTTCAATCTGTAGTAGGTGTTATACAAATATTCATAAATAGTAATATGGAAAGGAAACCAACACCCCTAAGGTACTAATTATGGCTATTATTATTCTTAGTGGATACCTATGGTATTCAGTAGAGTTCCATAAGTCAGTGTAATTAATTAAATAAATAAAGTATGGCTCTCAACAGTGTTGAGAGCCATACTTTATTTATTTAAATATTCATAAACTATACATAAACAATAACTAAGAAAATTTACAGAAAAAATGAACACATGACAAATTTCTGACATCAAAATATAAATGAAAGCAAAGAAAGATGAAAACATTCCCAAAAAATTAATATGTTCTAAGCATTACCCTGTATATGAAAAGCATCAATTCCCTAACAAAATAATAAAAAAAAACCATTTATTTTAGAAAATTTATTAAAGATTTGTTTAATTACGGTCAGACATTACAGTGGAACTTAACATAAAATAGTTAATACTTAACGGTATATTACAAAGAGTTCACAACCGCAATACAGTTTGTTTGTATACACATGTACTAGAAAATAAATTTTACGAAAAATGAAGAGATACCAGAGCAAAAACCTCTATATTTTACACATAATAACAGGTTTCTAAGTGACCTAAACACATTTCAACTCTTTACTATATATTTTATGGTACACAAAACATAATCTACCATGATCTCTCACATCTTGTTGGGAAATATTAAAATTTAAGCCAAAATTTTTCATTTAAAAAATATTAAAACATACCGGGATTTCAAAATATACAAGAACTGAACACTATATTATTGTGATATTCTAATAAAACAGCAAATTGAAACGAAAAATAATACAAAATTAAGATACCATATATACCTCCTAATGACAAAAAGAAAAAAAAATAAGCAAAAATAATGAGTCTTAAATAATGAGTCTTAGTGTCTCTGGATACTAGTATACAAAACATGGGAAATTGATATATGTTTAATCAATATCAATGATTATTTTCCCTCCAATTAGGACTAATACTTTAAAATGGACATATCATTTATAAAGACTAGAATGAACTACCGGTAGATGCGATGAGTTAACTACTGTCTATGTCACAGCGTTTGTGACATTGTGAATTTTGAAAACAATTCATGGAAAAATTAAATTTAAATAAAGTAGGACATTGTTCTCTTACTTGAAAACATGGATTAGTATGAGTCTTAAAATAAGGTTTAAACTGAATAAATAATGTTCATAACTAAGGCATTTGGATTACAAAATAAAATGAGATAAATGTTCTAGCTACATGTATGTAAACAAGAATCTGCAAGCTACTGCTCACTTTGTATACCCCCGATTTTAACTTCAACCATTGACCTTAAATGTTGAAAAATAAACAGGAAGTAGATGTCTGGCAGACTTTAAATCAGCGCTTGTGGCATGGGACCCCATACTGAACTTGCATACAAAATTTTAAAGTGGCTGTGTTTAGTAATTACCAAGGAAACTGTTACAAAAAATTTTTGGTTTTGGACAGACGGACGGAAGGATAGATACACCAGTGATGCTCTTACCAATGTATACATGTTCGCCACTTTTTTCAAACATCTAAAATCTCTATTCCCAGTAATTTTAGGAAAATGAGGATGTACACAAGTGTTTTTCAGTTAAAACATACTTTGTTCAAGAAAGTGAATAGTACGTCCAGATAATCTATTTTCTCCCATTTTCTTTATTTTCTTTATCATTTTTTTAATGTTAACACAAACATTGAGAGTCAAACAGTAGTTGTCATATTTAGATAAGATTGCACACATTAAAGGTACTAGTATTCAAATTCAAATACAACTCAATTAATGAACTAAGAGTGAAAATTTAATGACTAAAAGTGCTCGAGATTTTAATTTTGACTTATCAAGTTATCTGGGTGATCTGTTATGAATAAAAATAGGATGACTTCCAGTTTTTGAAAAAAAAAATATAATGACTTCCAGTTATCTATTTCTTTTGAGAAAATAATGTCCATAATTTTCAAGTTATATTATAGAAATAACCATGTGATTATCTTATTTCATTATAAACATATAATGTTCAACGTCTATCTACGCTTAGTACCGCCAAATCCTGATGCAGTCCGTGTTCCAGTGCTACTTGAGCTACTAGAGCCAGAGGACCAGGATGAACTGCCAGATCCAAATGAATATGAAGGTGTACTGCTGTAATGATTGGATCCATAAGATCTTGAACCAAACCAACTAGAGTGGGGTGATGCATATGTACGACTGCCATAATAGTTGTTGTTTCGATTTCCAAACATGTATCCCAGGATTCCTCCCGTCATGGCACCTGTCCAGAATCCTCCACCAGTGCTGCCACCTGTTGGTGTTCCTGTGTAGCTACTGCTTCCTTGGTAGGAAGAAGAACATGATGGTCCTATAAAAGAAAAATATATAACCAATTACATATTTATATATTGCAAAAGAGATTTTTGGCAACTTTAGGAAAGGGACTTTGGAAAGAAATCAATTGACAAAATTCAAATTTTTGAGGGGAATGCTCCAATTTACTCATTTTGACATCTCTTAATCAATGATTTTTGGTAAGAATTGCATGCCTTGTATCAGACATACAATAAATAAACATCGTCATATGTGTAAATGCAGGTTATCATAAAGATATACCGGTACAAGCAATGCCAAAATACAGCTGTTTTCTTGCCTTTTTTGAGTCTTCTACCCCTCAATTTTATGCAGACTTACTATGGGAATTTTTACCAATAAAATAGGGGGAAATATATGCGTTTTTGAATTGGGAATGGGTCCTTTTGTGAAACCCTGTGAGTGGCCAGAAAAGTCTCTGTGCAAAACAACTCAAGAGTAAGATACTTAAAAATTTTCAGACACCCTTTATCAATATTCTTGTTATTTTAACCAAAGCTCACTTTTTGGAGTCTAAGCTATTTAACTACATGTATTTTAACAAGATGCCCTATAGGATCTTTATTGCTCAACTGTTTACATTCATTAACACTGAGATTTAGTTTGAAGATCCAAAATAAAAAGATTGTAAGTTAAAAACTGCAGATATTATGCAGCCAAAACATAGGTGGAAATACAGACAGATGGACAGACAAACTGACTGACTGACTAGGGTAGCACTATATGTAGGAACCATACCGTTATCAGGCATATAATCAGAACTAAAGCCATAAGGAGGTGGTTTCATTGTATGGAGGAGGTCTGTCATTGTTGTCATGGCGATTTCTGTTAGTACCGTCATCTGGATAGGCTGTGTTGTTTGCTATACAAGTCTTGTACAAAGCGTAAATAATTCCACCAATAATACACAGAAGAATTAAATCACCAATTATTGATGAAGCTTTTGTCTTCACTTTGTAACTAAAATAAAATCAATATATGTATGTATTAATGCCAAAGTGAAATTCATAACTGTGCCTACAATTTCCAATGGATTTCACTAGTGTCCAGGTGATTTTAAGATTTGTGCAAAATGTTTTGGAAAATTTTTAGGTTGCAAATCTCCATATTAATGTTGTTTCTTTGGAAAAACATCAACTGATGTGATTCCACATGGACTGGAAATAATTGTTCTGCACAAACCGCTGGGGGTATCGTATGGTACACTGACCAAATCCATTCTTTGACATTTTAAACTTTTACAAATTTATTTTATTTAATGAACTCTAGAGTAACTAGTACATGTATTTGTTAATACTGTAACCAACAGTCAACTGTTGAACATGCAGTGGAATAATTATAGATGACTGGTGGGTAAAAAGTATCAGAAAAGTTGTTGGATCCCTCCCTCTGATATTTACTAATTTAGATTTTTTAGAAGGTGGTTGAGAAGAAATCCCACCCCCTGCAGGAAGTACTGTCAATTCTGTCTATAAAGGCAACCCAATGGTACCAGTAAAAGTGGCCTTTATGGGCAGGTGACCTTCATATACAGGTTCAAATAATATGAATTAAGAACACAATTCGGATACAATTCAACTTGCCTTTATAAGCATAAACTTAAGCAGGTGGCCCTTATATAGGTGGCCTTTAAAGCGGGTTGGACTGTAATGGTAGTCAATCATTCCATTAAGTGACATATTTGTTACTTTTGTTAAAATTAGGATGGTGTCCAGAGTAACCCAAACTTCCTGGAGTGACCAAGATTACTTCCTGTAAGTGTTGTGACTACTTCCCGAATGAAATTCACCCAACTTCTTGGAGAGAACGGGAATATGATGTCAGGTCAAACATTATACTACTGACAGAAAGCATGAAAATAGATAAGCCTTGTCTTGACAGTGAAAAAAAGTTTCCTGGTAACAGAGACGTAAAGATATCGGATTCAAACCTGCCACATCAGGAAGACATTGATCATTTGAAAGTTGTCAATGTTGAGACCTCTTGAATGCAAAGAACCCTCTTTACTTGAAGATGATAGTAAACATTTTAAATCTGGTACCTATTTTGATATCCTGATCGATCATGGTAATCTTGGTCATAAGCATTCTGATGGCCGCCATGTTGGTTGGCATAGTAATCATGCTGATTGTGCTGTTTACGATGAAGCCCTTCTTCTGTCAAGTCTATTGTGTATTCCAGCTAAAAGATACAAAAAATATAATAAATACAGGTACATATAAAAAATCTGTTCTAATGGCCATTTACATGAGATGACATTTTGCAAACTTGCCTGGTAGTGTTCAATTGAACAATTGGAAATTTTAAAAAATTATCATAGCTGACAGTTGGTGGTTTCTCCTCCTACATCTGGGAACTGAATCTTGACTGGGGTGTAAAACACCATTACACATTACACAGGCTGATCAATTCAATGGAAATTACATGTACATGGATTTCCCCCATTTTAACTTTTTTTAATTAAATGTACTAAAAATTCGAAATTTTTGTATGTTGTACCAAAATCAAACACTTAATGATAAAAAAGTACCTAAATGGCGACCTTGTGCACTAAAAAATGTACAGATCTGGACAAATGAATAAATGTGATTGGTCAGTCTGATTACTCCACTCATTGGTCAGCCTGATTACTCCACTCATTGGTCAGCCTGATTACTCCACTCATTGGTCAGCCTGATTACTCCATTCAAATATGATTTATTTCTATGATTGCAAACCTTAAAACTGGTACAATATAATGAGTAACATGGTACTACACATTATTTACTTACACCACATGAACCTTTTAGGATGTTTGGATCATCAGGATAATCATACCCTTCACATGTCACCTCCACTGTTCCAAATCTATAAGCATTGTCCATATCTGTTTTACATTCCCACTGAATAAATAAATAAATAAATAAAAATAAATAAATAAGTATTGTAATAATAAATAAATAAATAAATAAATAAATAAATAAATAAATAATATAGTAATACATGAATAAAACAAACAAATGAATAAAAAAAATTAATTAAAAATTTAAACAAAATGTAAGATCACAAGTTGTATGGTATGACAAGGAATCAACTAATATGAGGTATTAGATCAAACAGGTAACCAAGCAGATATAAAAGTACTCTGAAATTATCCTGTCAAAAATTATAAATAATTCTCTACATTATTTTGATGTAGTAGTTACCAGCTGTATCTAATCAAACACCTTTCATCATGTATGAGCATAATAACTTTATAGCAGCATTAAACCATATACATGTACAAGTTATGTAATCAGAGGCACAGTTGCACTTATGATGACTATATGTCATGTCACAAGTGGTGAAAATAAAATGATATAAATATTTTGTAGAAAATTCAATTTGCTCAATTGATGCACATTTTCAACACAGCCTTATACAGTCATTCAAAATAATTGTAACATTTTCTTAAATGACTATATGTCTCAGTTGTAATTTCACAACCAAAACACTTTTTCTCAAAGTATTCCATGCTTTATCAATCTGGCACAAATCGGAGTTCAAAAAGATATACATGTTAAATGTTGTCAATAGATTTTCTTGTCAGGAGAACCAGATACTGGAGGAAAAATGGATGTTTTAGCATGTTGCAATAGCAATATCTAAATGTCTTCGACTGTTTTTAACAGTAATCTTGTAAAAAAAAGTCTGTTGGATTTATTTGTTAACATTATATACCACCTTGTTTACAAATTACTATTACCAATTTTGAAGCAGTTATTTTCTATGTGTCATAGAGAGTAAACAGCTCTGTAATATGCATCCTATAGAAAACATATCTACTCAGACTGTGAAAACATACTGAACCGGGTGAAACAGATGTTTAAAGCTTGATTAATTCAATCACTGATTAATACAAATTCAAAATACATTTGTATCAATAAAAATCAACATATAACTATCAAATCAAGAGATTTATAACAATGTGCTTTAGTTTAATGCAATTCACAAATTTGAAAAATTCTTATTTTGTTCTTTCCGACTTTTTCAACATTAATTTAAAAACAAATTTGAAAAATTCCAATTTTGACTTATCAGATGATTAAACTAATCAAGCTTCTAACAACTGGCCCCTGGTATATAATGTACAATACCTGAATGTCATATCCATCTGATCCTCTGTTATAACATTGGACTACTTGTGGTACAAATGAACACCTAGCGGTTCCACCCATACATTTTAACTATAATAAACAAATATAATATATCTAATACAATACTTCATCAAAAACAAGCAAATTAATATACATCAAAACCACAATCCAAAAGCAAAGTAAAAAAAAAATTGTGTGATTTGCACTTACAGTCACACCTGTCTTTACAGGCCACCCAAGGGAACCAGTAAAAGTGGCCTTTATGGGCAGATGGCCTTATATACAGGTTCAAATAATATGAATAAAGAGCAATTTGGATACAATTCTATTGGCCTTTATAAGCAGGTGGCCCTTATATAGAGTGGTCTTTAAGGCAGGTTGGACTGTATATTCAATAAATGAGCATATCCTAATGCCGTTGATACTTTCTTTCAAGTTGTCTTATAGTTTTGACTTTTAGTAATAAGTTTTGAAAAATTACTCCAGATAAGAATTTCCCATTAAATACAATAAAGGATCATAAATCCAAGAAAAACTGGCAAATAAATTCAGGTTCATAATATGCCCATCTTCTACCACTCTTGATGCTTTGTACCAAGTTTAGTAAAATTGTGATTACCGGTAGTAGTTTTGGGAGAATTACCATAGACAAGAAGTGGGACTGAAGGACGGTATGGATGAAACTTCTTAATTAATATTCCCTCTTTCTTCAAAAGGGGGGAATAATGAATCCAAGTGTATAGACTGTACAACATAGTACCTTGCTGATATAAGCTCACCTGTGGAACTGGAGAAGATCTCCTGGCAGTTGTCATGTGACCATGCTTCAATGTTAGAACTTTTACATCTGACAATAAAATCTTATCTTTATTTCCAAAACCAAATGCACCTGTAATACAGAAACACAGTTAAAGAGTAAAATAAAACTCTTAAAATATAAGAATTCAAAACCAGATTAAGTATTAAGATTCGATAAAGATTGAGTGGAGGGGAGTGGAGCGGCAATGGAGTAATGGTGATTTACATCAAAATAAAAATTCTGTTAATAATCTTGAGGGAGTCAGTTAGCTTACCAATTCTGAAGAAGGTGTTCCAAGTGAAAGTTTAAAAATGAACAATGATGGATGAAGGATGATAGGCCAAAGAGCAATTTTATATCTCACCTTGAGCATTTGTCCAGATGAGCTTAAAATAGAGTCCATCTGTATGGTACATGATACCCATAGAGCTATTATTTTCTGTTGGATATGAAACTGTGCATGTTTACATTTCCCTATAAAAGGGCATTACATCTGAGAAAGCACTTTTCATATTGTTCAGAACAAACATAATGGTGTACTTACCAAATCATGTGATAGACTTGGGAAGTTGGGAACAATAAAAAAAAGCCAGGAAATACAAGCTAAGAATAATTCATGCATGGTTCACTGGTAAATTCAGCAATAAATATGAAGATTTCTCCTCTCAGTTAAAATACACTGATTTACAATACACCATTTACTATTTTCAACAGACTATGGTCATAATATCTCCACTTACCTTCATTGAATGAAATACTTGCTAAAATACAAGTTGCAATGAATGAGACTTGTGTGGTCATTGTCTGTTTTTCTCGTCAAAATCACCTGCTTTCAATTTTCAAATAATCTACAAAGCAAATGAAAAAAATAAATTCACCCCAACAAATTCTGTGAGAATGGGTACAAACTTATCAAATCAGACCTCAAAACAACATGGACTTTAAAGTCTGCAGAAAAGTCCTCAAAAGTTTTTGTATTTAAAAAAGGCGGATGTTATTACCACATATTTTTTATACCCGTATAACCGTATGCATACATCAATTGAATAGGATTAAATAGTCCAATCCTGAATTAAAACAAAATTTTATTGATACGTTTCCAAAAAGTTGCTGTCTAAATGATTGATGATCGATCTTTGATCGTGATGAGCTGCAAAAAAACGATCCGAACGTATGTCGAAAACAAAATTGCAGATCTAAAACCGTATATTTTATGTTTTTGATCAAAATAATCTATTATTTGACCCAAATTTCTATTAAATATACTTTAATTATCACTAAACTGATGTACATGTATTTATAGCCAATCATAAAGTTATAAAGCCCAAGTACACATATACATGTACTATAAAATACAGGTATAAAAATATGTGGTAATAACACATTTTTATTGACACGTACAGGGCATAACCACTTGATTTAACAATTGCCTTGCATGATGTAAGATATCCTACGGTACAGTAAATACCACATCAGCCTTAGAACAGATTAGACAGATACTGGAAAAAACAACCATTGTGTACTGCGATTATAAAGAGATGATTCACATTCACCAACTGGAACATTTCATTAATTAAATTTAGACTGTGGTCAGTATACAAAAAAATAAAGTTTCTAGCTAGCACACACACTTCTTTGGCGACGTTGGCGTTTTTCATTCCCTTGGCTTTTACCTTAGCACGAAATCCTCCTTGACATGTTTTAGGGACACTACTGAGCTAGTAGAAGAGGAGCATAGCTCCCTCGTCACTGATATATTACAGGGATTCATCAAGGGCCTATTTAGGGCCGAAGTTCGGCCCATTCCCAATGGAAAAAAACTTGATTTGTTCCCCAAATAGACTGAGAAAATTCCCAATTAGATAATTGTGTTGTTTTTTAAATGAAAACGAAAGTAAATTTTGTGAAAGCCCCCCCCCCCCCCCACCCCCAATCATAAAAGTAAAAGATTCTAGATTTTAAAACAACATCTGCAAAGGAAGATGAAAATACAGCTTCTACATCAAAGGCTTCAAAGGTCTTGAGTAAACCTTCTGGCATGATGTCTAAGTTTCCCAAAATGAGCATAAAGTTGATAGTTTTTCCCAATTTTTAGTTTAGGGCCTTTTCCCAAAAGACCTTGATAAATCCCTGTATTAATTTGCATTCTTATCCTAAGATATTGTCCCTAATGGGTGCCTTCATTTGGGAATAAAAAATTGTATTGTATTGCATATGAAGGTTGTTAAAAATAATGAAAAACCAGTCCTGTCCCCAAGCACTTGTGGAAGAACTGTATTATGGAAATGTCGCTGAACTGGCAAACCGAAAGTAAAAACTATTTCAATATTTACCACCAGGTTCCGTGTGTTTTATCAGCTTGTCTCGTCTCTCGTTGTATGAATAAAGATAATATTGACACCGTATTAGTGTGAGTAAATACAACAAGAACAAAATGATCGCAATTTTTAGTAATATTGCTCACTTTTTCTAAAACTGACGTGTGATATGTTGACTTCCGGGTCACCCAATACGATACTGCAAATTTGTGTAGCGGATTGTTTACGTCATTTCAAGTTTGATTCAAAGACGTATTATCTTGACTAAACAATAATATACTGTTGTTTTTTTCGAAATCAAATTCAAATCTTATTTACATTTTAATAATATAGACAATACTTTGATATGATTCAAAATTTGAAAGAAAACAAATCTACTAATTTCAAAACAATTTAAGATACACAAATTTGCTCAAACCCAGCATGCATTCGAATACTCACCAATGGGTACCAATTTCTACCGATTGTGACTTCTTCAATTTAAAACCATTGAAAAAATCCGATGTGTATCAAATTCGATGAATATTAGTATAAATTAAATTATAAAACTACATATATGGGTTACCGGTGAGTTTTTTTTAATGATTTGTTTTTAAATTTATGTTTATAATTATATTTTAAGTTTTTATTACTTTTATGTAGTTCGATTTTCACGAGTCAAGATGTTTATGCCTTATATCCTTGTGATTCTTATTTCTGCTTTGTGCTTAATAATATGAAAATAGGCATTGCCTATCCCGGGAAATGTCCAAATTTATTATCGGGTTATTGTGCACACACACACACACACACACACACACACACACACGCCCAAAAAAGGGATGATGGCACACATTGTTTTGTCTTACCAAATACAAGTGAGACTGACCGTCTATAGTTAACTACCGCCGAGTTCTTGCGTCATCTTTCAATCATGTTCTGTCACACAGAACTGAGTTTTGGTATGATCTTTCCAGGGACACAAGGCTATTCAATTACCCAATATAGTGAATATACTAATCCATACCACGACAACATTCTCACGTTGTAGTCTTCTCATCTTGAGTCACCTTTTACCATACCATGTGAATAATTTAATCTACTGATTTATGGATTGCATAAATAACTACTCCTGTTTCTTAAAACAAGATTTGTATCATATCACAGTTCAAGATCAGCTGAAGATTGCCCCATTCAATTAATGAAGCAGTTATACCAATGGAAAACATACTAATTCATGTCCAAATCACAATCCAGGAGTAAAGTAAAAAAAAAACTTTGAAACTGACAAGTTAGGTTAAACATGCGAACTTCCACCAGGGAAGTGAGACCGGTAAGCACCTTCTGTTAGCTAGCTACACCGGCCACGTGTGTAATCAATATTAAGTGAAGGGAACATGGAACTAAAACATCCAGGGCAATATTGGACACAGAGACATCAAACTTGTCAACAATACAGTGATGATGGTCATTAAACTTTTTGCCGAAGGCCCTGATAAGCCTAGGCTTGCAATATCCCTTGGTCAACAATCTATTCTGTTGCGACCGCCTTGGTTGCTCAATGGTATAGCATCCTCCTGGAGAGTGAAGGTTTTTGGTTCCAACCTGACTTGTGTTATACATGACAATACTTTAAAATTTGAGTTACTGCTTCCTCATTTTACAAGCCACATTTGGCTTAGAGGGTAGATTATCGACTGGTTATAGAAATATATTAATTTTGGAGTGGAATGCTTGTCTGTGGCGTGCTGACTCTGTGAGGCAGCACCTTTAACGCACAACCCGATATGAATACAGTGGTATGAGGGTAAGCTCCTCTTACACCTTCAACATTCACAGGCATATAGTACCATGATGAGACTTTTCTAAACAGACCATTGCAAGTAACAAATGATATGATTAAAAACTCGACAGGCTTGTACCGAAATAATGTTAATTTTAGCCCAGCCCCTTAAAGTTCCACTGCATGAAGAGCCCCAGCCCCGGAGAGTTGAAAATGCTTTTTCACTTATATCGAGACGGTTAATTCTAGGATGGTGGGTTGGAGTTTTTTTTACCCCAGTCAAGATTATTCATTATTCACCTAAATTAAAATGGAACATTCTGGGATGATATACTAGAAAGATGGTGCTTTAAGATTTATATTGAAATGGTCACTTCTGTGGACAGTGGAGTGGAAATTGGCATTTATTCACTTATACCAACTTTTTTTCGAGAACCAAGTCTGGGATATTGAAGAAGGTAATGCTGATTTTACCCTAGTTAAAATTTTTATATTCATTCCGAGAACTGTAAATTATTGGAATCCCTGCCAGCATCAGTAGTCCAGTCGCCATCCCTGGAGGTTTCAAGGATTCAATTCAGACCTTACCTAAGTGGATCTCAACTACAGTCAGCTGCTAAACTCAACATGAATGTTTTATTATTGTTATTTTCATCACAACTTCTTGGGACAGCGGTCCATCTCATTGCACAACATGTACAGTTTCCTCATCAGTTATGTCAAAGTTAGATTTTTGATGAGTGCAGCCATTGTAGTTGAAGTCAGTTCTAGTCAGCACCTTAAAGTCAAACTTGTCCAGCTCGATCAGCTGATCATGATATCCACGTCACATGAAAACAAACAGAGGATTTGTCAATATTTACATTAAATTCGGAATAAATGTCAATAAATTTTATCTGTATTTTCATAAACATGATTATTGGGACGATCTGTTAATTAATTCTTCCGAAAAACGCATTTTATTATTTTTCTTAAAAATCGATCGTTTGTGACGTCTTTAAATTTCCCGTCCTGACGAACGCCATTTTTGTTTACACTGCATTCAGAGAGGGTCACATATGCACTCAAAATTTCCATTCAATTAAGTAATAATATGTGAAAAAGTGTTACCGTAGAAGTCATATACTGTGGTTATGCTAACCTCGTAATAGGTTTGTGTCAGGTAACTATGGTTATCAATTTATCTAACTTAAAATCGGCAAATTTTGTAACTTCCCGCAATGTATACTGTGTGATCATGGTTGATGCACGTGGGAATGCCGGTCGCTGATTGGCTTACAGTGGTTATCGATCTGAATTGAACTTTGACACAATCAAAAGAAATCACGTCATCGCGAATCTTGAAAGAAACGTAAATATTTGGTATTCGATCACACTATTTAAATTATTACTTGTTTCAATGAATTATTTTCACGATAATCGTTTTTTGGTTTCATTTCTGATGTACGAGACGGGCGAGATTCCCCCCCCCCCCCATATGGAGCTCACTTCCTGTTGCGTTATGAACTTATCGTTCGGTAAATCAAGGGACTTAACTCGTACTTTATAGGTAAGATCGTGTCTTAATCGAGAGGATAGATATTCACTAGAGCTGTTCACAAGATAAATATAATTTTCTTTTTTTATACATTATATGTACATGTAAAACTTTTATTTTAACTTATATTAAAATATTTCCGATTTTATTTGATTATTTTTTTAACTGTTACTTTTTTTAAATTAAATATTGTTTCATAATTATCAAAATATTTCCGATTTTATTTGATTATTTGTTTAACTGTTTGTTAATTTTTTTAAATTAAATATTGTTTCATAATTATCAAAAGTTCAACCATAACTGATAAAAATTGACCAACTTGAGTCATACATGCATATGTGTAAGATCAATAAAAAAAATAGCTTTCACTTTATGAACAGTTCTGTATTAAACACACACACACGCGCGTGATATATACCTATATTTATATCGTATGAATAGTATTTTTCTCCGCTTTCAAGATAAATTGAATTAATCAGATAATATTTATTCATAATAAGTTAGTTTTTATTCTGTATGTTTCGCGTACATGCTGCGGCAAGCATTACTCAGCTGTCAATCGTTGGTTTTGCCGTTCAGTTAAATTGATGAATGAATTCCTTCATATTGAATCCGGGACTTGATTCAACTTTGACCTAAAAAAATATTCTGATATCTTATTCGTCGACCCGATAGAAGTGATTGCTCACTAATCCGACTGGAATCAATCTATCAATCAATCAATCAATCAATCAATCACCCCAACAGACATTTGCACACAAGACACGTGAAGGCAAAACTTCATTCACATAGTTTATTGATCATCAAACATTCATAAATAAATAAATAAATAAATAAATAAATAAATAAATAAATAAATCGTATGAGATGGGCTTATCAGTTCCTCATTAATTATACATATTTCATCATCTAAAATTTTCTTAAAATATGTGCACACAGTTACCAGTCACCGCAAAAATTAATGTTACAACCATATAGAGTTTTCACAGTTGCAAAAATTTATTCATTATTCAGTACTTCTCAACGCATCTCTTACAGAGTCTTAATACTTCAACTAGTTTGTCCTTTTCCCTCGCTCTTGTTTTTATTCCCAATTGCGATAGTTTTTCTTTTATTGCATATTCATTCAAGTTTTCTATTTCCTCATTTATAGGTTTATTATTTTCCATATAATTTTCGTTGGTCTAGATCTGTTTGATTTCTCTTAGAATTCTTTGTTTTTTATTAACTCCTTTTTTTCTTTTTACATGCAGTTATCATATTAGCTTAATAGTCTGCTGGTAGAACAAATAAATGTGGGGGAAGTCAGAGAAATTAAATTATTATTATTATTATTTTATTATTTATTTATTTATTTATTTTTTTGGTACTTTTATGTGATAATGAGGTGTTTAAAACTATGAGAGATAGAGAGAGAGAGAGAGAGAGAGAGAGAGCACTGCATCTGTGATATTATGTATTATGACTGACACAAATTTTAATCTGTAGTACACAATAATGAAGCTGTTTTTCAGATGCTACATTAATGGGTAGAGTTAATTAGCGATATCCGGTTTATAGGTGATTAATTGACATAGATAAGATGCACAAAATCTATCCTCTTTGAGACAGGATCGGTAGCGGGATACACTTCGAATATGCAAAGGGATTAGTATGAAGGTGATTTTCCATTAATGGGGAATGTCCCGCATCTGAATATACAAGCGAGGCATTAGTTAAATTCAGAAATATCACCTGGTTAACGATAAATCCGTAACTGGTAACAAAAATTACTAAAAAAAAACCAATGACAGTCCGCGTGGGAAAAAGGAAAAAGAAATAGTCTCGCAGTCACCAGAGATGCAGACAAAAAGACCTTTCGAAACATTTATTTATTATTTATTTATTTATTTATTTATTTATTTATTTATTTATTTATTTATTTATTTATTTATTTAATAGTTGACATTAAACTGAGGTATGAAACAAGTATATACCGCTTTAATAATTTTTAAAAGAATGTGGAAGTAATTTGCCATTGTCGGAAAATTATTAAAAAAAATCTTAATTTGAGAAAAGTGTAAAATATATGAAACGATGTAAAAGTGATACATTTTCTGTATTAAAAATGTATTTGAAGATTAAAACAAGCATCCCAGTGCAAATTTTCACATATTTACCATGTAAATCTATGCGAAAAATATCGTTATCCGTAATTTTGAAGTAATTTGCCATTACCGTACAATTTCAAAAAACATATCTTAAGATGCAGAAAAAATTGTAGAATGTGTAACGATTTGAACATGTTAGACTTTTCCTTAATTTTTTAGAGTTTTTGTCACTCAAAGTAAGCCTATTTATGTAAATTATCACCTTTTTACTATATCACTCTATATATATGTGTTATTTACTTTAAGGGTTATTTTCAAAGTAATTTTGAAGTAATTTGCCATTATCATAAAATTATGAAAAAAATATAGTAAGATGCAGAAAAAATGTAGAATATGAAATAATTTTGAAAGTTTTAAGAAATATCCACATTAAAATCAAAATAAGTAAATTATTAAACCAGGTGCATGTTTTTCCTATATAAACCATTATACATCACCTGTATATATACGGTGACGGGTTAAGATGACTGCTATAGTTGGTCAAAAATAGTGCCTATTTTTATATTAAAGTTAAAAAAGCCCCAATTGTTTATTTATTTATTTTCTCGTGTTATACACCATTGGAATCGTCAAAATGTCTTCTTTTTAGCTATAACAGGAACTTTTTCGAAAATGAAAGTAAAATTATTGATATGACTGTTTTAAGCAACCACGTCAACATATTTCCTTCTTTATCGATATTGTAAAGTTCTTAAATTTCAAACTAAAAAAGCCCCAAAAATTTCTTAAAATATTTCAGATTAAAAAATACCATAAAATTCCTCTCATTTTCTACTTTTTATTGATAACAGGAATAATTTGATATCTTTGATATTTCAATATTTTATTTAAGAAATAAGTTTCAATCCTTCATAATTCTTTGTTAGCTTCAGGTCGAAAGTAACCGGAAAAATTAGCGCATGCGCAACTATTGATCAAACGCAAAGTCGATAATGATTTGACCCCTTCAATGACCTTGAGAAAAGTGGTGCACGCGCGGCGTCAAATGACGTTTGGACGTATGGTCTATGCAATTTTTCTACAATTTTCTATGACGTCATGATACATGTTACCTATAGACGGGAAATTCCCGTATAATAATATATATGAAATGGTATCAGGTCAAATTATTTGTAAAGATGTATTTTTTTTTTTTTTTTTGTCGCGCATTCATATCAAAAGTCCTTTGTAAGATAATGATATAATCATGACAGTGGGTACAGTAAAAACAAAAAAATACTTAAAGTTTATTAACTGATTAAAGAATAATATTAGAGCCGGTATTGATAGATTACGTCATTGACAGAAATCAATAAAACGCTCCTTACCACCGAAATAATGTCTCTGTTCCTGATAACATCAAATGCATTGTTCACTTGAACGCTTCTATGTCGGTATTTTATAAATAAAAATTATTTTGTCAAAAGCAACATTGGAAACGTTTAATAATACAATTTAATATAAAAGTTTAATCCATTATTAAATGGACGCACCGATATGTTTCATTTCTAAAGTAGCATTTTTTTATTTGATTTTTTATGTAAAAAAAACATAATAATAATTTTGTTATATGGTCATTGGAAAAAAAATGGGGGCGAATTTGCAAGAAGTAGGGGCGATTTTGTTGAAAGTGGGGGCGAATTTAACGGGGACGAATTGACTTGAATTCTATGAAATCAATGAATTTGTATTTTTAATTAGAAGTCGGTACTCCACCATGCATACTGTATGATATAATTCTAAATAAGTGATAAACGTCTTATTCAGTAGCGCATCCACAGAATTTCAAGAATGATAATATCTAAAACAAACACACAAGCCAATCTTCAACCGTTAAAACTCAATCAAAGAAACCCTATCCCATGTGAGCAGATATGGAATAGAAGAAAAAATCTACCCATCATAATGATAAACGTTATTTTACACAAAAAACCCGTGAACTAATACGATTTAATATCCAATGGAAGTTATTTTTCTGCACAAACGTTGGACGGTACAGAGCAGCAGAGGTGAACCACATTGAATCACAAGTACCATTGGTACCTATGGTCAATTATAAATGGTACCCATGGGTGGAATACCGAACGCAACCGCTATCACTCGGCTTTCGGCATTCGGTCAAGGAGAATGCAATCATGGCTAATTTATATTATCTCTTTACAACCGGACCTAAAAATAATAAGAACAACTATGTGTATAATAATTTGAGTAACATATGGTGGACGCCAGATGGTGAAGATACTGTCGACAAGGTTAAAACTATGGCATTTGCTGGCACAACTCTGGGTAAGCAAGAGTTCCATAGGCATAGCCATAGGTGTTCGGGAATGGATTTTAAACATTTTATAAACATATAGTGTATGACATTGTACACTTTTATAGATTTGATCCGCTATAATTTTTTTTATTAAATGCCTACAATCCATCTCCAAAACCTATATTGTAAAAATTATAAAATAGGACATATCGACCTTGAGATTTCTGCTTTTACCTCAACAGTTCTAGGAGAGAGAGCACTTGTTGTTGCTACCGTCATTGACGCCCTCTACTTTTTTCCCCATGCAAAGTTTCTGCTTCTAGATGGTTCCAGTCCATAGTGTCTTGCAGCATTCTTTAATTCTTGTGACATGTTAATTTACAGTCCACAGTTATGACTGGTTGTACTAAATACTGGACGGTAGTTGTATAATTTGGTATCAAGACAACTTGTACCCAAGACAACTCGTAACCAGAACAATTCATACCCAGGACAGGTCATACCCAGGATAACTTGTACCCAACCAGAGACAACTCGTTCTCAAGAATGCTATTTCAGAAAATAAACATATTTCTTTTAAATCTATGGATGTATAAATCATTTTTCAATCTTTAATTAACTTTATTTAACTACTTTAAAGTTATCAGGCATTACTAGAACCCCGCTCATAATTATTTATTTATCAATCTAGAACATGCTTACTGTCATACATGTTTGTCAATATTGAATTGCTGAAGGACAACTGTAAACGCTTACTCTCTTTCTCTGTGTGTGTGTGCTTTGTTGGTGCAAGTTAAAAAAAAAAAACCCAAAATGCCTTAATTTTCTTTATTTGCTTTTTTGGGTATGAGTTGTGTAGGGTTGGGTAGTACAAGATGGATGGCTGAACTTAAAAGTGTGCCCTAATATTGTGCATGATTTAAAAGTCCCTCCAACTTACTTAGGAGCACTTATGATTATGTTTCTATCTTCAAACCATTAACAACCTAGATATTGTAGTTTTTTTTTATAACACAAAAAAAAATGATATATGGAAACTTAAGATTTTCTACAGTGTACGCCGAGTTTAACTTAATAAAGTTAAGTGAAACGAGCGAAGCTGTAGTGTGTTAATGCCTAGTATTCGAAGATCAGCCACATTGCTATGAAATAAGTACGCATCATGAAATAATGCACACTTTGGAATGTTAGGTCACATCTAAATAAATTTAGGGAGATCCGTTTCAGTCGGAATGCCAACCCAGTCGGCGTAATTTGTGAACTTGCAAATGTGATGTAAAATTTGTCAAAAAATGGCGAACCTTTGAACGACACAAAATGAGGAACTGTGTTGAATGTATCACAGATTACCATAGATTGGGATGCAAAATAAAAAATGCAGAATATTTGAAAACCGACAAAATTCCGGTTACAGTTTAATTTTGTAATTTATAGTGAAACGTGAGCCACAGGCTAAAACTCAAAATGTTATCCATCACAAGATTCCTTCCCATTTCTCACACAGCTCGTGCTCAGAAACAATATTTATACCAAATGAAAGACATTTTTACAAGGTACAATTCAATATATAATACATCAAATAATTTTCTGTACACAAAAAACGTCCCAAGTTTTAAATGCGAAAAAAATGCCGCTGTCAATCCGGAATCTTGGATGGGGTCGGTCCATTTTCCGTCTAATTTGACCTAGAAAGTTTGTTAGTACTGCTTCCTAACTATGTTCTATATACTAGTTTGGACACACAGAAGACGCAGAATGGTATTTACGGCTGAAATAAAGTAAGTTTTGGCGATTATTAGCATCTATTTCGTGAGATTTCCCAAGATTAATGCTGAATTTTAGGACCTACTTTCAGTCTCCATATTAAATTTGGCCATATGCCGCTTCGATCGTTCATTTCACAAATCTAAATTTCAAAGGCCAATCTCGTGCACAAATATTGTGTTGGTTGACCCCTTACGGTGTATATTAAGTATCAGTGAATTGGTGGTACACTTGAAAACATGCGCACCCGTTTATTAAGTGTGTGCGAGTTAGGCCTAGGACTAGGATGCCAAAATGGCTTGTCATGTTTTCTGTAACTTTTGCCTTGAAATTTATCATTCTATGGTCTCCTGTTACCTGTTACCTGTCTGTAGAAACCACTATAGGCTTTTCGCCTCTCTGGTCCATTTTAATGTATTTCTTTGAACTATATTCTGTTCTGTCCGGTTCCGGTTCGTAAATGGTCGGGTGGAATTTTAGATTTAATTTTGTCCAATGTTTGTTAATGGCACTTTTAAAACTGTTTAGAGATGGTTTGTTGACGAGTTCCGCTGGTAGGGAATTCCATGTATTTGTCACACGTTGGCTAAAAGTTGCTTTCCTCATATTAGTTCTACTGAATTCTTTATGGAGTTTGAAATTGTGCCCCCTGGTGTTGCTTTTTGAGTAGGAGAACATGTTTTTATTTACTTTGTCTATGTTGTGTTGGATTTTGTACATTTGTACTACGTCGGATCTTTTTCTCCTATATTCTAGAGTTGGTAAACCAAGTAATTTTAATCGTGATGATAAGGGGTGTGTCTTATGGATTTAACCAATTTGCTGGCTCTACGTTGGACATTTTCTATCATAGTCTCAATATAATCACCCAGCCTGTGCCTTTCTGAAGATAGGCACAACTCCCCATATCTGTTATAAAAAACCAGTGTCATTCATGTCAACACACACACACACACCATAGGCTGATAGGCCTAATGAAATTTAGAAATGTGCAACAGATATGGTTTTCAGTTGTTCTAAGCTTTAGTACTTGGTGTTGTTAAGAAATTTTAAACAGCCATATGGAACCTACATTTGATTAAAAACTTTTTGCTGAATGAGGCATTATCTTTGGCAGAAAATTAAATGCCAATTTGGTTTTATGTTTTACAATGCAGTTTCACTGTCCAAAGTGTAAGTAGAACAAATTGTGCAAAATAGCAAGAACCAAGCTGAAACTCAATAAAAAGATTAGGTTTCACACCAGTAGTGTCACATAAAAAAACAGTGTAACTAGGAGGGTGGTATATAAAATCCTCATCCATATTCACTAAAAGTTTGTTTTTATAAACAATCAACACCTGAGTTATGCTAAACACAAATATCTAAAATAAAACTTGCTGCTTCCAAAATCAACAAATTTATAATCAGTCAGATTACTGGTACTGAAAATTAGTAAATTCCATTAAATGGACATGTTTATCAATTATTTTTATTTAAAGTGAACATTCTTTAAATGTATAGTGTTTGATAAACATATTTGGTTCCAGATTTACAATCATTCCTAAACTAAGATTTTCCTTAATTGTAATCTGACAACTTTTGAAACAATTTTATGCAACTGAAAATAAAGTTTCAACAAAATTCGAATATAAATGTAAACAAATTCTCAAGAATGGTCTTCAAAATGTCCCCTTAAATTTATAAACATCTTGAATACAGAAAAGAAGTATTCAGCTTTCAAATTTGCTAAATTCAAGTTGAGGAGAATCTCAAATAAGGAATGAATGTTAAACTGGAGTCAGCAGTCTTAAGACCATCATTTTACAGAATATTCATATCTAAAGGCATAGTACCAGGCAATAATAACCACTACCATTTCTCAGGTCTTTGTGTTCAAACCCATAACCCATTTACAGAACAAATCCTCTCAAAGGAGCTACTCTATCTGGAAGGGCTGTAATGTGTCACAAAATACCAGTATATATGTATTTTATACAAAAAACATTGTATATAAATACCATGAAGAATAGGCCTACATATTGTGTGACAGTAAAATTATGGACCAATAATAAGGATGCAAATAATTTTAACAAAATTATGCACTGGGATAAAGCTATTGACCTGCCTATATGCACACATCTTGAAGGGCCAGTATGTATACAGTCTAGCTTTGACAGGTCAGTATGTATACAGTATATATCTTGACGGGCATGTATGTATACAGTATATATCTTGACGGGCCAGTATGTATTCAGTATATATCTTGACGGGCCTGTACGTATACAGTATAGCTTTTACAGGCCTGTATGTATACAGTATATATCTTGAGGGCCCTGTACGTATACAGTATAGCTTTGACAGGCCTGTATGTATACAGTATATATCTTGACGGGCATGTATGTATACAGTATATATCTTGGCAGGCCAGTATGTATACAGTATATATCTTGACGGGTATGACGGGCATGTATGTATACAGTATATATCTTGACGGGCCTGTATGTATACAGTATAGCTTTGACAGGCCAGTATGTATACAGTATAAATCTTATAGGCCTGTATGTATACAGTATAGCTGTGATGGGCCAGTGCACAATTGTGCATTGATCTTGATGGACAAGTGTAAACTTCACTAAATCTTGACAGAGAAGTGTCAGTATGGTTTAGCTTTATATTATACAGATGCTGTTAGGCTAGTGCAAGTTTTAAGAAATCTTGGTGGGAAGCAGTTGAGGTATGATAAGCATAAATATAAGGCTACATAGATACTGCCATGCCAGAATAGGCTGGCTTGATGGGAATACAGGATATGTATGGTATAGCTTTTGACAGCCCAACATTGGTTTAACATGTTAAAATAACAATTATAAAATTCAAACAATCCATATACATGTAATGAATTTAAAGACATTAAGTGATGAGAATTATTGCTGCATCTGTAACTGAAACACTACTCATGTAGCTATTTAATTATGAAAATGCAAAACACAGTCAGATTTAAATTTTTCTTCAAATGTTAATGGAAATCCAATATACAATGGCCATTCAGTTGTCCAAATCTATGTGTTCAAATGCCACAGTGTATGTTATAAATATATTTGAAAATATAATATCCAATGAAATGCATTTTAGCAAGCTAAAAATTAAAAAATACACTTAGCATTCCTAATATTCACAAAAAATTAATTATAGCAATAAATGTCTCTTTTTCTTTTGTAAATCCATCTGATTCTGTAGTGAGATAGGCAAATAAATAAATAAATAATTAAATAAATAAATAAATAAATAAATAAATAAATAAATAAATAAATTTATTTTTATAAATAAATAAATAACCATCAAATCTAAAATGTGCCAATATTAATGCACATGGAATTGGTTTTTTCATTTCTTCAGTTTGTCAAACTGTGTCATATAGGCCTTGTCTTTGTTCACAATGCATAAAATCAATCCCTTGTGTGATAATGGGAATTTTTTGTCATCTCAGAGAGAGAGAGAGAGAGAGTATGGTGCTGAGAGAGAGGGGGAGAGAGAGAGAGTATATGGTGCCCAAGTCAGGACCAGGCATTGAACTGGAATGCAGATTTTAAACAAATTGGTGGGGCTTCAGTTAGGCAAGGCAAAGACTTCTCTATGCAAGACAAGAGAGATAACTCTCATTTTCGTAAATGGCTCTTTGACACTGACCAATGGAATACGTAAATTAACCGTTTAGTTCGTCGAATGATTTATCAACATACAGTAAAATTTGATTATGTGTATTTTTATGAAAGAATTTGAAATCATTATTACGTGGGTGTTATTAGAATTAGTTGCAACGTCATTTGAAACTTGATATTGAAGCATCGATCATCGCGGGGGCAGCCATATTTGTTTTCATTGACAACCAAATGTACTACCCAGTCTTTTGGGTTTTTAAGATATTAACAGGTCGTGCTCAGAAACAATTCTTAATTAAATTCAATTCTAATTGTGTGATGTCACATTCTACACAATATAAAGCGGTAATTCTGTGTACACAAAATTCGTCCAAGTTTTAAAGATTGTCGAAAATTTTGGGGCAATTGTGAGAAGAAATTGATTGTCATCAAGAAATCCGAAAAAATGTGTAAATAACAGTATCATATCGCTTAATTGAAAACTATATCTCAAACTGTTGTTTATTCGGCATATAATTCAAAAGTTTCATCGATAAACTTTACTTCATTATGTCCCAATATAGGTTTAAAGACGGGTGTCTTTTCGCCCCTCAGACACTTGTCAAAAAGTAATCCCAAATTTCCATACGGCAGAAGGATACAAAATTTGTAAAGCCGAAACACAATTTGTGGAAATTGCCGACTTGGCGTTCCGAGTGTTTGCTTATCAAACAGCATGTATAAAATTCAGCTGGATCTGTTAACAATAACATTTAAACAGGTGATAAACTTGCATCTGGCAATAAGGCCTAAAAAAAATATGTGTGTTTCCGCTAACATAGAATTATTATAAAGGGTCGGTAGGTCGATTTTTTTTTTTTTTTTTTTTTTTAATAGCATATGTTATGCATGTGTTTGTAATGTATTATGTTAAAATTATATTATAAATGTGTTGTTTAAGTTATTCTAGATGATTTAGATGTAATTTAAAATTAAAATATATCTAAAATACTTGTATCTTCTACATGTATTCACTGCTTAAAGTTTTGCTGACTTGTTTTTGATACTATAGAGTTTTAATTGAAAAACGAAAACAGATTTTTAAAAATCCGGAAAAAAAAACTGGAGTCGGTCTTTGTTTAGTTGGGTCGGTCGGGTTAGCGGAAACACACATATTTTTTTTTAGGCCTAATTAACCCTATCAAAAAGTAGTCCAGCCATTCAAACTAACATGGAATATGATGACTTTAGTATTTATCAATGGATTTGTACATTTGATAAAATAATCCATAATTTTTTTGTATTTTTGTTCAATTTGAACATGTTTTATAGATAGGTTTCTGCTTGAACAGATTTTTAGCTCACCTGTGCTATTGCCATCTATCTTCGTGCGCCGTGTGTAAACTTTTCACATTTTAATCAACTCTTCCAAAACTACAAAGCCAAATTGGATGATATTTACCAGATATGATGTCTAGGAGAGGGGCTTTCAGATTTGCACAAATGAAAGGATTATGTGCCCTTGGGGCCCCATAAAGGGGGAAATTGTGAAAATCTTTAAAAATCATTCCTCTGAACTTATAAGAGTTATAACTTAGATATTTCATGTAAAACGTACTAAGGGCATCTAGTTTCAGATTGGCACAAATTGTAACTTTAGGGGCCAAAATGGGGAAATGGCAAAGTACTTAAGGGGGGAATTGCTAAAATTAATGTATTTGTCAATAAACATGTATCATGAAAACTATAAACATTTTGTATAGGCATGTATATTGAAATATTGTAGACATTTGCACAACGAATGTAGTCATGGATCTAACGATTATTTTGATGTATAAATTTAAGGTCATGGGTTCAAAGGTCAAGGTCATAGATGCAAACGAATACTTAAATGGTTAATTATCTCAAAAACTATAAACTTTTTGTATAGGCATGTATATTAGAATACTGTAGACATTTGCACAACAATCATTTTGATATGTGAATGAAGGTCATAAGTTCAAAGGTCAAGGTCACAGATGCAACAAAATACTGAAATGGTTCATTATCTCAAAAACTATAAACTTTTTGTATAGACATATATATTAGAATATTGTAGGTATTGTCCTAGCGATCATTTTGATATATAGATGAAGGTCATGGGTTCAAAGGTCAAGGTCACAGATGCAATCGTATACTGAAATGGTTAATTATCTCAAAAACTATAAACTTTATGTATAGGCATGTATATTAGAATATTGTAGGTATTGGTCTAATAAACATTTTGATATATAGATGTTTTAACTGTTTATAAATAATACATTGTAGCTAGATTTTAGATATGTTACATGTAGCATTCTAAGCACAAGTTATAATTCAATTGCATATAATTGGCCCTTACTGCACTGCTGAAAATACGGACATTCTCCTTAATTAATGTTATTGACCATTGAACCTCTGCATGAGATATGTATGCAGCCTCAGGTGAGCGTTAAGGCCCATGGTCCTCTTGTTCTGTAATTTCATGACAGCACAGAACACAGGCATGCACCAAATACTTGGCTAATTTGCATATATTTATGAACTACAATATCCTTATAAAATACCATGTGCTCCAGTTCAACTGTTTTCACATGGCATAGTGCCTGTCCTTTTTAGTCAAGTACCATGATGCCCTTTTTAAAATGATCACAACACCCTGTCCTTTTTATTATCAGTTAAATGTCAAAACAACATGCTTTTTTCTCTGATCTCTGCAACGTAATCTCGTCCCGATTTCAGTTACTAACTCAATTTCTCCATTCTCCAGTCTCGGAGGACAGATAATTTAATTATTAAGAAATCATTGAAATTCTAATTATGATTTTTTTTAAGTTTTGAATCAACAAAATAAATAAACAAGAAAGAACAAAAATCAAAATTCATATAAAATAACTGGAAAAAAACGATGTTTGAAAACTTTCCTATAAAACTTTATTTACCTTGTAAATCTTGCATTAGATCTGTTTTACAGTAAATATCCAATTAAAGGTATTACCAGGAGTTTAATTTATGGTTTTTCTATTTCTTAATTTGTTTCCATGGAGCCATATAACTTTATTTCGCTTAAAACTCAATCATGATGATGAAAAGAAAAACAGAAAGTTATTGTGCTTTGTAAACTTCTTTGGATATACCATTGGTATAGTATACCGGTAACAATGTTGACACTTTGATATTTTATTGACATTGTTTTTAAAAAGTAATTAAATATTAATAAATAAACAATGAGTAATGGAATTAGTATTTCCAGTTGACAGTTTATATATAGATGACTTAAAGAGAATAACTATTTGCCCTGATTGAATATGCAATACTTTGTACCAATATTTCATGAATGTTAGGAAAACATATACTTTGCATACAGCACATCATATTGAAATGATGCATGTATGTGAACATCATTTGATTGTCAATTATGAGTGGGTTTAAAGTTCACATAAGTCCTACAAAAATCTTTGACAGCCACTGAAATATGCTGAGGTTTTTTCCTTCAACTTCTATGTAATAATATATGCCGGTCAGAACTTTCAAAAGCTCCATATCTGTACGAATCTTCAATTTTCTTCCCTTTCACAACATATTTGTAACTAGACTGTAGATCAGCACAGCAGTGCTTTGTTTATTTTCTGTCATTTCCCCTCTTACACCATATTGGTTGCCATATTACTTCAGGTTGCCTTAGGGACAGAAAACTGAAGATGACGCACATGCGGTATTTAGGAAGAAACTAAATGAATGATAGCAAGTTACATAACCCCATGCTACACATTTTAAGTGATCAGATCTTACCAAGTGAAGTGCCCAAAAATGTTTGTTGGTTGAAAGAACAAGTTTTGAAAATTTGACATTTTTAAATGAAATGGATAAGAAAGAATGCCAATTTTAATGATTCAGAAATTCAATGACAATGATTTAGGTTTGATGAAACTTATGAGGGATTTAGAGTTTTTTAGATCTACATACGGTATAGAGGTACTGTGACAGATGATACATTGTTGGTCATTTGAATTTTTATGTATATATTAAAAGCATTTGAAGCAGGGAGAAAAAAATAGACATAATTAAAATGGCGACTTTTTGCTAGTATGTCACCTTTCTATGCTTCATTTACCTATTTAAAAGTTTTTTTTATATATATATATAAAGTCAGCACCTGTTGTGACTTTGAGTAATTCGAGCTTGCTTGTTATTCTACCATCACAAACAGAGTTTTTGTTTTCCATTCTAGGTGTGGGTTTTGGTGGTTTAGGGATAGTTTTGGCAAGACCAAGGTTCTTCTATCAAGGGATTGGAGTATTTGCACGGGTTTTTGTTCCAACAAGTAAGTAGAGTTTGACTGTTAACTTGTAGGATAGGTAAAATTCCCAGTTTGTCAAATTAGATGATACAAGCATGATGTATGTGGAGTTGTCCCAGTCAAGATTCTTTCTAAATTCACTTTTGAAGTGGCCAGTTCAGAGATGGTGGGGGAAACTGCAGTGCCCTTAGAAAACCACCTACCTTTGGTAAACAAACCAACAAACTTTCTCACACTAGGATGTGTCCAGAGTGGGATAAATCAAAGTGGTCAGAAGCACTGTGATCCTGAAGTGCACACTTTTGACTATCATGATGTCATTTTATATTGAACAATAAAACTGAAACCATTAATTTTCATTGGGGATCAATTTTCGTGGTTTTAATGAACAGTCTAAATTACGAATTTACGACCACCATGAAATATTATCCACAAGTAAAAAGACAAGATATTGTAGTAACTGAAGGACATGTAGGCTACCATATTTTATTGCATTTGGAACTATCATAACTAGCTTTTTTACACCAAAACACAAATTTCAGTACTGATTCCTAATCCCTAATTACTAATCATCCTACAGAGGTTGACAAACCAATAAATTATAAACAAAAAGCATGTCGCTCCAAATTCATGATTGTTATCAAGGTTCCTTACTACACTTTCGACATTTAGTGAAACCACGAATTTACGACCCAACGAAATGATAGATTAAATGATTCCATGAAAATTGTGCCTGACGAAAATAAAACCATTCACAGTATGTAGTATCTAATCTTATCTTCTTATTTAAACCATATAGTTTAATAGCCATTCAAAGTTAATGTCAGCTGTCACAGCATTTTAATACTGCAAAACGGGTCCATATAAGACCTGTATCGCTTATGATTAAGGTATTTTTAGCTTTCATGAATGTAATACAGTCAAGATTATTATTTGAGTATTGTGATGCTGTATTTATGGTTTGGATTTGCAGGCAAGGTACAATTTAATCTCATTAATTAAATCTCCATAGAGAAATGAAAGTAGTTCGACTTTACTTATCGGAAGTCTGAAATAAATGGAGCTGGGAATACCTATCAAAAGCTATGTTTCCATTCTTTGTAGCCAAAATCGCCATTGGCTACTAATTTCTGAGGAATTCTTTCAAAAAGTAACCTATTTTAGCAAATTTGTGGAAAAATACTTTAAAAAAGACTATATTTTTACAAATTTTGGAAATTTGGCTACTAATTATTTCAAATTTGTGTAAACCTAGAAAAGGGTAGGGTGGTGGTGGGGAGTAGGGGTTGGGGGTTGTACATATCAGAAGTACTTTGTTATCACTCCCATGCCTGGCTGACTTTATATACTCATGTTGTCAGTTTTTCAAGGAACTTTCTTTCATAATTATTGTATTTTGCCAACAAGCAAATCATACTGTAAAATGAAAGGTCTGATATACTGTGAATTCAGATATGTTCGCATTCATTTTATTTTTGCTTAGTATGGCAAGAGTAACAAAATGTGAAAATAAAACAGTAGTAAAACTTAAAAGTTATAAATTGACAAAACAAATTATCAGATTCATAGTACAGTGTACTGACATTTTAGGCCAAATATTATTTTTCTTCTGATTTCAGCTGCAGCTTGTGTCCTATATGCTTGGGTGACTAACATGTTAGGAGAGAAACGTCATAAAAGTGATATTTACAATCATGGAATTGGAGCCTTTGTAGCAGGGGCCATTTCAGCAGGGGCAGTATGTAAGTGTATAGACAGCCATTAAACTGTTAACCATATTAGTGCTGTATTGTTTTTTTAAAGGGAAAATCTGATGGAATGATCTTAAAAGGCAAAAAATGCTAGAAATTACTTTAGCATCAGTTTTCAATTCACTTAATTCATTCTACAAACATAATGACTTCTCATTTAAAAATGTAAATTGTAAACTATTTTCAATGGCAGGTCTTTACTTATAAAGTACAGATAGTTATTTGTTGGAAAATATTATTAAGGTCAATTAAATAAAAAGTTCAAGTAGTTCAGGGGGAAATTTTGAAATTGAAATGATAATGATGGTCTAACAGGATATTTTAGTGGTTTAGGGGAGATAGCTCTCACAGGATGGTCAGAATTGGTTTTCCATCCAGTGATATCATAATATTATTTCATTTTGTTAAACCAACTATCCCCATCATTGGAGGCATAAAAACCCAAAAACTAATGTGCTATTTGGATTCTACATGGTCTTTACCTATAAGTTTGTACATTTCATGAAATTTGGTGGAAAAATAAGTTACTGTATGCATTTTTGCATTAAATTATGTGAAGATTTGAAAACGGATTGAAATTGCTATATCTTGACTATTAATAAAGATAATGACATGGGGTTTTCAGATTTGGTGTTGTCTTGACATGAGGTTCAAATTGAGGTCAAAGTCATGGCCTAGATTTTGGAAGTACATTTTGTATATTTACTGTTTTAAAAGATATTTATAGTTGGATCACATTTTCAGTGAGGAAAAAATGCTTTGAATGGGTGGTGTGATTCAAACTTGGATGTTTTACTTGATATACCACTAACTGAAAAAACGGGTTTTATTTGATTTTTAGACTTAATATAAGGAATTTTACCAATTTTTTTTTCTACAACATCTCTTTGTATGAGCTTGAATAAAACACATGTTTAGCTCTTAGAATTCATACGTTCCTTTTATTTACATATTATAACCTTTAAATAAAAACTGATCAATTTCAATCCCATAATTTGAAAGGAAGTGGTTACAGTCAGTTTCAGGTCACTAAATTGTGCTTCATCCTTGAAATAAAAACACATGCTTAGCTCTTAAAACTCATGCATTCTGTTTAATTTTACATTGAGATATGAGATAACCTTTAAATAAAAACTGATCAATTTCAGCCCCATAACTTGAGCGGAAGTGACTACTGTCTGCTTCTGGTCTGGAAGTGACTACTGTCTGCTTCCGGTCACTTCCGGTCATGCAAATTATGCTTTATTATCTACTTGTTTTATCAGGTCCTGGTTTTAAGATATTGTTTTGGTCCAATTTGTTAACGTTTATCAGGTGGTCAACTGTTCGTCATTTTATTATTATATTACAATCTAGCTCAAAATGATTTAACCTTTTATTTCATCTCGACTGGAAGTTGTTGAGCTCACGAATCTTCCAGGTATAGAATACAGATTTTAATTCCCGGGTTGGTAAGGAAAACACATAGGGTTGATATCATGCTGTTATATCATCATTTTATGACTTATGTTTGAGTTCCAGCACATAATTTGGAACTGGACAAACCACAGTCTTTTCAGTGACTCTTTGATATTTTCCATAGAATATATATAATGTTTTATTGAGGCTATTCTAATCCCCACTTTTGATAGTTCTATGCAAGTGTCACAAATAGTGTCCATCTTATTAACGCCTTTTCTATCTACTGTACATCCCAAAGTTAAATCTGACTAGTTCTCATAATCATTATCCTCTAAGGGTTTATCTAAGTGAAAAATTATCTCAAGCTGTGATGAAAACAATATTTTCACTTAACGTTTTTATCTTCTTGAGAAACCAAATTGTTATTCATATGCCGCCCAAGTTGTAGGCAAGTTCTACTACAATATCTCTAACTCTACATTAGTCACCCTAAAGAAAAGGCATGGTCTTTGATTGGTTCATGTCATGGAGGTCCTCTGAGAAATATGATTCTTGATGATGTTATGTTAAATTCTGACGATTTGGCCATCAGATGTGGCATTGAATAAAGAATATGTTAAATTCTGACAAGGATGTGACCCTAACAATGTTGCATTGATAACTGTTGGTAAGAGAGTCACTTATTCAGACCTTATGTCATAAAACTGGAGTTTGTACATCAACTTGTTTGTTACCTTTTACAAGGATTGTCTATTACTATTCCTAGGAATAGAATGTTCCAGTATGTTCAACAGATTTCATGCTATTGATTCACTTTAACAAGATGACATTACGTTACTGGACGCCCGTTTTGACTATCTGACACTGCAGCTTTTACAAATTAAACAAAATATTCAAAAATTTAAAATAGAAATAGAAAATTCAAAAATTAATATACCATGTCAAACCTCAAAACGTTATCTTAAACGTGACATGTGAAGTACGATGTGATGTTGCATTTCGTATTCAACACACCATCCAATCTATTAAATATATAAACTTTTGTAATCACGGGGAAAGAGCTACAAAATGCATTATCACATCATAATTGTCATGTGATTACAAAATAACCTTTTTAGCTCACCTGAGCCGAAAGGCTCAGATGAGCTATTGCTATCTATCACCGTCCGTCGTCCGTCGTACGTCGTCCGTCGTGTGTCATGCGTAAACTTTACATTTTAATCTTCTTCTCCAAAACTACTGAGCCAAATTTGATGAAACTTGGTGATTATTATGCCTGGGTAACAGCCTTTCAAAATTGTGTTCGGGGTTTGACCACGCCCAACAATATGGCTGCCGTTACTATAAATAGCCAAAAGACAAAAAAAATCTTCTCTCTCTGAAACCAAAAGGTGCAGGCAAATTTTAATTAGTTTTTTGGATTCAGGATACCTAGATGCACTAAAATTGTGTTTTTCATATAAAATTGGACGAAACATAGGTTACGTGTTTTTTTGCGTAAAAATTATGTAATTTTAAAATGAGACATTTATTGTTATAACTTCATAATGGCTGAAGATACTTGTATGGAGTTTTCACTGTTGATCTGTCTTGCGATATTCTTCCGATTGATGTCAAGGTCAAAGGTCAAGGTTCATGTCCCAGTTTTTGACCCGTGATAAAAAATGCTATTTTTTAAACATTTCTGGTGATAATGATGTAGGATTTTTGGTTAATTGTAGGTATTGACATGACGATCATTTGATATATTGATTAAGGTCATGGGTTCAAAGGTCAAGGTCACAGATGTACAAGTTTACCAAAATAGTTAATTATCTGCAAAACTATGAACTTTTTGTATAGGCATGTATATTAGAATATTGTAGGTAATGGCCCAATGGTCATTTTGATATATAAATAAAGGTCATGAGTTCAAAGGTCAAGGTCACAGATGTAAACAAGAACTGAAATGATTATTTATCTCAAAAACTATAGACTTTTTGTATAGGCATGTATATTAGAATATTTTAGGTATTATCCTAATGATCATTTTGATATATGAATGAAGGTCATGGGTTCAAAGGTCAAGGTCACAGATGTGAATGAATACCTGAATGATTAATTATCTTGAAAACTGTTAACTTTTTGTATATGCATGTATATTAGAATATTGTAGGTATTAGCCTTACAATCATTTTTATATATGAATGAAGGTTATGGGTTCAAAGGTCAAGGTCACAGATGTGAACAAGTTCTGAAATGATTATTTATCTCAAAAACTATTAACCTTTTGTATAGACATGTATATTAGAATATTTAGGTATTATCCTAATGATCATTTTGATATATGAATGAAGGTCATGGGTTCAAAGGTCAAGGTCACAGATGCAAAAGAATATCTAATTAATTATCTTGAAAACTATTAACTTTTTGTATAGGCATGTATATTAGAATATTGTTGGTACTGGCACAGTGGTCATTTTGATATATGAATGAAGAGCATGAGTTTAAATGTCAAGATCACAGATACAAACAAGTACTGAGATGATTATTTATCTCAAAAACTATAAACTTTTTGTATAGGGATGTATATTAGAATATTGGCCTAATTATCATTTTGATATTTGAATGAAGCTCATGGGTTCAAAGGTCACAGGTGAGCGTTAAGGCCCATGGGCCTCTTGTTTTTAAAAAAATTAACAGTGCCAGATACCGGTATTCATGAAGGGTGTTATAAACTGGCGTACTGCTAGTTAGAATCTGTCTGTTGAATCAATATCATTAAAACTGGGAACAGGTCCTGTAGACAAATAACAAGTATTGAAAGAAAGTGATACAGAAGTTATTATACCAACTACATGTATATTGTTACCGTATTTGATGTATAAGGGATTCCCTTACCAACAGATAACAATACACACTATTTGATGTTCACACTCTCCTCAAAATTTAAAAGACTCATTTCCTCACATTCTTCAACAACCTGCCTAAAGTAAATTAAGTCAGAGACCATAAATGACTGCTTTACAGTTAGACCAATTCAAGAATAGGGGACACTGATGATGTTATGTCAAAACTTGGCTTGTAGATGGATAACATGAGACATTGTATTGTTATACATCACTGCAAGCTATCAACTATACAACAAAGAACTGGTGGTAAACATAGGTAACATGATTGAAACATTATCATCTTTATGGCTTGAGATACTTGGTCAAACAAACTCGTAAAAGATAAAGGATACCAGTCAATCAGAACATTGAGAAGTGCAGTAGATAGAGGGACTCAAAAAGAGGAACATTACCTGTAATCAAACACTACATTGACAAAGAACAAGGAAATCATTCAGACCTATTGACGAGGTAGGTTTACCTACAAATGAGGAGGCAAAAGTTGTTTTCTTTGAATACACAACTTGTTTGAATATGAATTCCAGCGCAAACATACCTGATAAAAGCTGATGCTTGTACTAGACAACATAGATGCATGTTCCATATATTAGAAAATAAATCTGCTGATAATCACTACTCTATCTTAGGAACAAAAACAAGTTAACACACAGACTTATTGTAGATTGAAGAAAAGAAAAGATGAAACATCATTTTGAGCTCTGTTAGATTTAAAGTAAAAAAAAGTGTAGAGATTTAAAAACTATAATGTTGTTTATTCAAGCTCAAGATATAAGAAAATTATGCATTATCCCCCCCCCCCCACCACACCACCACCACCTTATAAATGGATCAGAGTTAACAACAAATGGGTCAAACATTTTCTAAAATCTGAAACAAAACAAAAAACAATACTGGCATGAAATACAAGTTAATATAAAGCAAAGCTTTAAGTAATTCTGTAAACTAAAGAATTAGATGACAAAGCACCATTCGCATGTCCTGAAGTAGTCAGTTATTACTTCTGGTCAAGTTGAAGGATTGGAATTGATCAGGTTCAATTTAAAGAGTACCTGTAACGATTTTTGATTTTTACATATGTTATTCTCCATACTGAAATATGATGTAATGCGAAAATTTTATAAAAATCCATGCCGAAATAAGGGAGATATCAGCGAGTTTGTAATACACCTCCCGTTGATCTAAATCAAAAAGCTTGGTTTTGGGGACCCCGTGCAGTAATGTCATTTAAGTAAGCAGACCCCGCAGAATACTAGTTATCTACATTACTTATATAATGAACCAGCTAAAAATTCTTTTTATATTTCATGATAAATTCATTTGATGAAGTGGAATTTACATCCGACTGACACCTACCAATAATTAAGCAAATTATTATTAGTCCACTTGATAAAAAGTTTGTTTATTAGACATTCCTTAGATTGAGACCCGTACCTTTAATCAACAGGATGTGTTCTTACAATTAACAAAAGTGATTGACGTGTGGATAGAGTACTTTTATGACACCTGTAAATATACTATCTGAATTGTTTGATGTTGACTTGGATTTAGAATTTCACACAGGTAAACTGATTGTGAAAAAATAATTATGTATAAAAAACTAGAGTTACGGGAGTATGAATAGACTGATAACTGACAATATTATCTAATTTTTGGGTGTCCGTGTGTCCGTCCGTCACACTTTTTTGTAAGCGCTTTCATGCCTACAAATTTTGACAGATTTACATGAAATTTATACCAAATGTTTATACCACTAATATCTTGGTCAAATTCAAAAATCAGCCTTGGTCGATACTTTTTGTTGAAGTTATGGGACTTTGACCACAATAATGACTCCGATTTATCCAAAACTTGACCTTGTAATCGCTCTCATGCCTACAAATTTTGACAGATTTTCATGAAATTTATACCAAATGTTTATATCACTAATATCTTGGTTAAGTTCGAAAATCAGCCTTGGTTATTACTTTTTAGCTCACCTGAGCCAAAGGCTCAAGTGAGCTTTTCTGATCACAATTTGTCCGTTGTCTGTCGTCGTCGTCGTCGTAAACTTTTCACATTTTCATCTTCTTCTCACGAACCACTGGGCAGATTTCAACGAGACTTGGTCAGAAGCATGTCTGGGTCGGTGCAATTCAGATTTGTTCGTGGCATTGCCATGGCTACCATAACTAGGTCAAGGTGACCTAGGGGTGCAAAAATCTTAAAAAATCTTCTTCTCCGAAAGTATTGATTGGAGAAAAAATCTGATGTGATATTTGGCTTCTCTAGGGTCTTAAGCCTGTAGTTTGTTCATTTCGTGAAATTCGGTCGAAAAATGGGTTACGCGTTTTTGCGTTTAATTTTGAAAAAAATCGTAAAATAGCTTCAAATTGTTATAACTTGACTACTTGACCAGATAATGACATGGGGTTTTCAGTTTTGACATCTTCTTGTTAGTATCTTCAAAATGAGGTCAAGGTCAATTGTGAAGGTCGTGACCTAATTGTTTTTACCTCTGATTATACTTATTATCTCTAAAACTATAAACTTTTTGTATAGTCATGTATATTAGAATGTTGTAGATATTGTTACAACGATCATTTTGATGTATAGAAAAAGGTCATGGGTTCAAAGGTCAAGGTCACGGATGCGAAACAATACCAAAATGGTTAATTATCTCGAAAACTATAAACTTTTTGTATAGGCATTTATATTAGAATGTTGTTGATATTGATACAACGATCATTTTGATGTATAGAAAAAGGTCATGGGTTCAAAGGTCAAGGTCACAGATGCGAAACAATACCAAAATGGTTAATTATCTCGAAAACTATAAACTTTTTGTATAGGCATGTATATTAGAATGTTGTAGGTATTGATACGACGATCATTTTGATGTATAGAAAAAGGTCATGGGTTCAAAGGTCAAGGTCACAGATGCAAAACAATACTGAAATGGTTAATTATCTCGAAAACTATTAACTTTTTGTATAGGCATGTATATAAGAATGTTGTAGGTATTAGAAAAAGGTCATGAGTTCAAAGGTCAAGGTCACAGATGCGAAACAATACCGAAAATGTTAATTATCTCGAAAACTATAAATTTTTTGTATAGGCATGTATATTAGAATGTTGTAGGTATTGATACAACAATCATTTTGATGTATAGAAAAAGGTCATGGGTTCAAAGGTCAAGGTCACAGATGCGAAACGACACCAAAATGGTTAATTATCTCGAAAACTATAAACTTTTTGTATAGGCATGTATATTAGAATGTTGTACGTATTGATACAACGATCATTTTGATGTAAAGAAAAAGGTCATGGGTTCAAAGGTCAAGGTCACAGATGCGAAAACAATACCGAAATGGTTAATTATCTCGAAAACTATTAACTTTTTGTACAAGGATGTATATTAGAATGTTGTAGGTATCGATAAAACAATCAAACAGTCATTGGGGTTTAGTATTTACGTTGTCTTTAAATCTATCAGCTAGCCATTAGTTATCAGGTGAGGGTATAAGGCCCATGGGCCTCTTGTTGTTTGAGTTATGGGACTTTGACCACAATAATGACTCCGTTTTATCAAAAAATTGACCTTGTAAGCGCTCTCATGCCTACAAATTTTGACAGATTTACATGAAATTTATACCAAATGTTTATACCACTAATACCTTAGTCAAGTTCAAAAATCAGCCTTGGTTGATACTTTTTGTTGGAGTTATGGGACTTTGACCACATTAATGACTCTGTTTTATTAAAAAATTGACTTTGTAAGCATCATCTTGTGTTTTTCCTGTCCCCTATTCTGACCATTTTCTTACATGTACATCTCTGCAATAAGGTACGTGTTATTATACAGTATGTAAACTAGAATATGAAACTTGAATATGATTTTTAAACAAAAACTGTACAGTAATATTGTCTCGTACATTTTAGATAAACTTATATATGTTAAACTTAATAGGTATTTGTTTGATTTTAGATTGTAGTATTTTTGATATAATTGCAACAGGAAAAATAGAAAAGAAAAAAAGATGGGTGGTGGGGTAAAAAAATGTTCCTCCCGACCTCCCACACATTTAATTGTGGAACAGCCCTGAATGTTTGAAAATATTGCAATTTCATATACAGTATACTAGTATACTGCTTGACCGGCAGGGGACCCAGGTATTGTATTCTTGTGAAAAATAGCATTTTAAATAAAATTTTACCACCGGTCATTTAATCTTTAATGTTTGATAAAAAAAATATATTCAATAAGTTAACTTAGTAAAAACATATTTAATTGTGTGAACGACTGCCTGTGTTGTATTTGAAGCCGGTGCCACGTTTCATGATGTTTGGTTGAAAATTTTGCAGGGTGTGCTGTCTAGCAGGTTCTGTATGATTTAATTTTACAATTTTAACAAGTGACAATTAATTTTCGTAAATTGTCAACATCACATTTATCTATTTATTTATTTATTAACATTAGATACTGAACATTTGTAAAAAAAAAAGTTAACTTAGTAAAAATCTTGAATAGTGTGAACAACTGCAGTGCCACGTTCGATGTTGGGTTGAAAATTTTCAGGATGTCAGTAGCAGGTTCAATATAATTTAATATTAAAATTAATTTTAAAATTTTAACAAATAACAATAAATTTTTGTATATTTTTGATAAATTACACGACGCATATATTTGGTTATGTCTAGGCTAACATTCAGAAATTCTGGGTCTCCACTTGGTTAAGTACATCATATCATTGTCTGTTTTGGATCGAATAAATACAGCTAAACGCCAATTTCATCAAATTTAAGGTTGTCTATTTCTTCCCAAAATAATGAGGAATCATATGACATACAGATGAACACCAGAGTAGTTAATTTTTTGTCCATTCATCATATAATACGTCGCTACATTAGCATCATTAGTACTGTCTGCCATGTTAGTTACTACAACAGTTACTTAAATGACGTCACAAACGGATCAGCCTCGATATGGGTCGTTTCACTTACAACAGGTACCCAGAGAGGGCCAAATTCAAGGCCTTCAAACCGCTATAACTTTCTTATTTGGTCATCAATGTTGATGCGGTTTTCGATATTGTGATATTTAAATAGTATTTAAGACAAATATGAAATAAAAAATTTTCGTTACAGGTACTCTTTAATTTTTTTCATATTCCAACATTAAAAGAATGTATCAATTCTAAGAACTAAATGTATGTTTTTATTGAAGATCAAACTAGGCCTAGGGTAAGTTTCAATTTAAAATTCTATCTTCGTCCTTTATGCATTGTTAATCATGTTTCATATGTAAAATTTTCACATTTTAATCAACTCCTCCAAAACTACATAGCCAAATTTGATGATATTTGGCAATAATGATGTCTAGTTAAGGGGCTTTCAGATTTGCACAAATGAAAAACTTATGGCCCCTTTGGGCCCCATAAAGGGAAAATTTGTGAAAATCTTACAGCTTACAAGAATATAGCTTAGATATTTCATGTATAATATACTTAGGGCACCTAGTTTAAGATTTGCACAAATCGTAACTATAGAGGCCAAAATGGGAAAATGGCAAGGTACTTCAGGGGGAAATTGCTGAAATTAATGTATTTGTCAATATATCTTGAAAACTATAAATTTTTTGTATAGGCATGTATATTAGAATATTGTAGGCATTTGCACAACAATCATTTTGATATATATGAATGAAGGTCATTGGTTCAAATACATCAGCATAGACTTTTTATGAAAATTTTTTTTTCAAAATCTGTAAGTACTGTTTTATAGCTTTAATATTAAGCATTTGATATCAGCTAGTGTACCTGACCAAGTTTTTACTAATAGTGCCCCCCATACCAGTTTTGGCCCCATTCCAGGGAGCATATATAGATTTTTATGGGAAATCAATTTTGAAAATCTTCTTATCAGAAACTGTTGGGCCTAAAGCTTTAATATTTAGCATATAATATCAGGTGGAGCCCAAATACCAGGTTTGTACAAATGGTGGATCCTGCATCATTCCAAAACTATTTATTACACTATAACAAAATATCCTTTATTTACTTTAAGATTTCAATGCATGATAGCTATTATATCTATGTTTCAGCTCGAAGATACAAAATTGCTATCATTACTGGAGCTATCTTTAGTATGGCTGCTGTGGGTATGAAAACGATTGTCAAAGAAAATCTCAAAGAGACTGATTCTACACTTTATTATGACGTTCCGAAACTATGAGGGACTGTTAATGTAAATGTATATTATTTTGTTTGAATGTTTTAATGTGTTGATAATATATATACAAATACCACAATTTTACAACTGAAAGCTGATATAACCGTGATAAACAAATGAACTGAATGATTGAGTTCAATACAAACAATCAAAGACTGTATAGTGTGAATAAAAAACAAAGACAGATAGGCCAATACAATAACTCAATACAAAATTGGAAATGACCAATGGGAGACCTTAGTCATATTTAAATACACGATGGAGTTGTTTAGTATAATTTCATTTCTGTAGAAAAATACAAACTTTCTTATCAATGTAAAACAAAAGCGAGAAAACTTATGAATAAAATAGATGTATTAAAATAAATTGATTTGTTTGGCTTAAAATATGTCTTGTGACCAGATGAGCTATTTGCATGATGCGTGCATACATCTGTCCATGAACAGCAAAAACTCTGAAACTACCAGGCCTTTTGAAACCTAATTTGCTTTCCAAAATCCTTGCTAAAGTCCGACTGTAGTTTGTACAAATCATGGCAATTGGATATCCAAGATGGCTGCCGTTACTAAAAATTGAAAAAATCCTCAAAAAATCTTTCCAGAACCAGTCTTTGCAGGCAAAATCTGATTTGATATTTGGTCTTAACCTCTAAGTTTATACATTTTGTGGAATTCTGACAAAAATAGATTATGGGTTTTTAGCTCACCTGGACAAAGGTCTATGTGAGCTATTGCCATCACTAGGTGTCCGTCGTCGTCGTCTGTTAACAATTTTTCAAAAATCTTCTCCGACAAAACTTCTGAGCCAAGTTTGATGAAACTTCATGAATATCATGCCTTCAAAGGTCAAGGTCACAGATGCAAAACAATACCACAATGGTAAATTATCTCGAAAACTATCAACTTTTTGTATAGACATGTATAGTAGAATATTGTTAGTATTGATGTAACAATCATTTTTATATATAGATTAAGGTCATGGGTTCATAGTTCAAGGTCACAGATGCTAAAGAATACTGAAATTGGTAATTATCTTGGAAACTGTTAACTTTTTGTATAGGCATGTATTTGAGAATGTTTAGGTATTGATACAAGGATCATTTTGATGTTTAGAAAAAGGTTATGAGTTCAAAAGTCAAGGTCACAGATGTGAAACATTACCAAAATGGTTAATTATCTGGAAAACTATTGACTTTTTGTATAGACATGTATATTAGAATATTGTTAGTATTGATGTTACGATCATTTTGATATATAGATTAAGATCATGGGTTCAAAGGTCAAGGTCAAAGATGCAAAAGAATACTGAAATGGTTAATTATCTTGGAAAATGTTAACTTTTTGTATAGGCATGTATATTAGAATGTTGTCGGTTTTGAAACAACCATCATTTTGATGTATAGTAAAAGGTCATTAGTTCAATGGTCAAGGTAACAGATTCAAAACAATCCTAAAATGGTGAATTATTTGGAAAACTATTTGACTTTTTGTATAGGCATATTTTTTTATTGGAATATTGTTGGTATTGATGCAACAATCATTTTGATATATATAGATTAAGGTCATGGGTTCAAAGGTCAAGGTCACACATGCAAAAGAATGCTTAAATATCTTGAAAAGTATTAACTTTTTGTATAGGCATGTATTAAGAATATTGTATGTATTGATGTTGGTATATAGTTAAAGGTCATGGGTTCAAAGGTCAAGGTCACACATACAAAAGAATGCTTAAATGGTTTATTTTTAGCTCACCTGACCAAAGGTCATGTGAGCTTATGGCATAGCGCAGCGTGTGTATGTGCGTGCATGCGTCGTTAACATCTATTTTCGACTTCTCCTCTGAAACTACTGGACAGTTTTTAATGAAACTTTGTCAGAAGTATATATGGACCGGTGCAATTCAGATTTGTTCGTGGCGTTGCTATATCTACCATAACTAGGTCAAGGTGACCTAGGGGTGCAAAAATCTTAAAAAATTTTCTTCTCCGAAAGTACTGATTGGAGAAAAAATCTGATGTGATATTTGGCTTCTCTAGGGTCTTAAGCCTATAGTTTGTTTATTTCGTGAAATTCGGATAAAAAATAGGTTACACGTTTTTGCGTTTAATTTTGAAAAAATCCTAAAATAGCTTCAAATTGTTATAACTTGACTATTTGACCAGATAATGATATGGGGTTTTCAGTTTTGACATCTTCTTGTTAGTATCTTCAAAATGAGGTCAAGGTCAATTGTGAAGGTCGTGACCTAATTTTTTTTACCTCTGATTATAATTATTATCTCGAAAACTATAAACTTTTTGTATAGGCATGTATATTAGAATGTTGTAGGTATTGATACAACGATCATTTTGATGTATAGAAAAAGGTCATGGGTTCAAAGGTCAAGGTCACAGATGCGAAACAATACCGAAATGGTTAATTATCTCGAAAACTATAAACATTTTGTATAGGTATGTATATTAGAATGTTATAGGTATTTATACAACGATCATTTTGATGTATAGAGACAGGTCATGGTTCAAAGGTCAAGGTCACAGATGCGAATCAATACCGAAATGGTTAATTATCTCGAAAACTATAAACTTTTTGTATAGGCATGTATATTAGAATGATGTAGGTATTGATACAACGATCATTTTGATGTATAGAAAAGGTCATGAGTTCAAAGGTCAAGGTCACAGATGTGAAACAATACCGAAATGGTTAATTATCTTGAAAACTATAAACTTTTTGTATAGGCATGTATTTGAGAATATTGTAGGTATTGATACAACGATTATTTTGATATATAGAAAAAGGTCATGGGTTCAAAGGTCAAGGTCACAGATGCAAAAAATACCGAAATGGTTAATTATCTTTAAAACTATAAACATTTTGTATAGGCATGTATATTAGAATGTTGTAGGTATCAATACAACAATCATTTTGATGTATAGAAAAAGGTCATGGGTTCAAAGGTCAAGGTCACAGTAATAAAACAATACCGAAATGGTTAATTATCTCGAAAACTATAAACTTTTTGTATAGGCATGTATATTAGAATGTTGTAGGTATTGATACAACAATCCATTTGATGTATAGAAAAAGGTTATTGGTTTAAAGGTCAAGGTCACATATGCGAAACAATACCGAAATGTTTTATCTCGAAAACTATAAACTTTTTGTATAGGCATGTATATTACAATGTTGTAGGTATCGATACAACAATTATTTTGATATATAGAAAAAGGTCATGGGTTCAAAGGTCAGGGTCACAGATGGGAAACAATACTGAAATGGTAAATTATCTCAAAAACTATAAACTTTTGTATAGACATGTATATTAGAATGTTGTAGGTATTGATACAATGGTTATCATGATGTATAGAAAAAAGTCATTGGGGTTTAGTTTTTATGTTTTCTTTAAATCTATCAGCTAGCCATTAGTTATCAGGTGAGCGTATCAGGCCCATGGGCCTCTTGTCTTGAAAAGTATAAACTTTTTGTATAGGCATGTATATTAGAATATTGTTGGTATTGATGAAACAATCATTTTGATATATAGATTAAGGCCAGGGGTTCAAAGGTCAAGGTCACTGATACAAAATAATACTGAAATGGTTAATTATCTTGAAAACTATAAACATTTTCTAAAGGTATGTATATTAGAATGTTGTAGATATTAATACAACTACTATTTGTTTCAACCAAATCAAAATTTTCTTCTCTGAATTGGTCAATTCTAACCCATTACAGCATGAAAAGTCCTTAAGAAACAGTAATCCAAAAGTTGTGTCTGGCATATCAGACAAAATCCAATGTGGCTCCAGTTCTTATAAATAGCAAAAACACGAAAGACCAATGCAGATTTATTTTCAAACCACTTTGGTTTCAACTGCAACTGCAAAAAGGAGGTGGAATGCCAATTCACACGATTTGCATGTTATTTATCAAAAGTGTAAATTACCTGCCAGTTGAGCATCACAGGCCCTTTTGGGCCCCTTGTTTTTCAAAAGTTTGAAATGTAAATAAATATACATATGTATTTATAAATACATTAAAGGTATCTTTTATTCTTATTAGTACCTTACATTTTTCACTCTGGACTGGTGGAGATTACTTTTTCTGAGAAATACAGTAAAACACAAAAATAACAAACACTTACAACAAATACTTGGCCCGACAGCTCCTCTATATGTCTGTCTACAACTACAGCTTCAGAATATTACAAAGTTGCTTTATAGCAAAGATAAAAAGAGATCCCAAGGGCTTTTTATAGATCTGTTTTAATGTATTGAAAAAAATCATCCACAGAATTAACTCGGGATATTTTGACAACATGAATATTCAGCAATTTTGGTGAAATAGCAGACCAAGATTCTTTTTCCCACTGCAACTTTTATTAACAAATGCCTGAATATGACCATTTTATGTTTTGTTGTATGGAAAATGTAACACTACTCTAGGTAAACATTCATTTTCTTACACGATCTCATGAAGCCACACCCATGAAGGATCATTAACATAAGGCACAGTACCTGTTTCTGAGTGAAAACACCTGTTTCTAGTTGCATCATTGACACAGAGGTGGATGTATTATGCTTATTTGTGGTCGGCATATTTGTTATTTATGTTAAAAACTTAGTTTTTGTCACAGTATCTGCCACTTCTTAGGGGGTAGGAGAATGAGTTGACAATCCCTGTAAGGAAATGGAAATAATTTTCGAATCATCCTACTTTTGGGAGAGCATGAGAATACCATGCGAGATCAAGAATTCTGCTACAAGAATGGATAAAAAAAAACCCTTTGATAGTGAGAAATTTGTTTTCTTTGTGATAAAGTACATAAATCATGACTGTAGAAGCAGTTTAATAACTATACAAATATGTTATGTTCTACATGTACATGTATTACAAAGCAGACCAGAATACGCAATTGATGTTTTGACAACCACGCCCACAATGTTCCAACACTGGCTGCCATCACGGTACCAAAGCAGCATCAAGGCAACTAATGAAGTACTATGTCAGTAATGTCACGAAACGGCACCATTCAGACCGAGTTTTTATTCTTTTCGCATCTAATTCTAGCATGTCAGGCCTTTGTCGGAACATTGTGGGCATGGCGGGCGATACGTCAATTGGAGGCCATCATCTTCTGTGTTAAATATTCATAGAGTATTAGTGGGATTAATAGAATCTATCCCTGCTTTCCAGTGAGACAAAGAAATCTCAATGAGAGGAGCGAGATTCTGTATTTTCCACATCTAGGGTTGTCAAGGAGGTCTGGAAAAGGAGTCAACCCAGAGGTTGAGATTTTTAAGTCTCCAATACAAAGCTGTTGTTGATTCTTTTTGTCCCTTATGCATATATGCAGATATATTCCTGTTTTGTTTAGCTTTTATCATAAAAAAAACACCCTAAACTAATAAAAAGTGATATTGTGACTCATATTGTATGTCTTTACCCTAAGATAAGACAAACAACCTTACCCAGCTAAAATATGGGATTTTCTCATCCATTATGGGAGAAAACATTAACTGAACCCAATAATGTTGGATTTATTATGTTTCCGAAACGAAATGAGGACATATTTTTAGCTCACCTGACCAAAGGTCATGTGAGCTTATGGTATGGTGCAGCGTGTGTATGTGCGTGTGTGCGTTGTTAACACACATTTTTGACTTCTCTACTGAAAGTACTTGGCAGATTTCAACGAGACTTGTTCAGAAGCATGTCTGGGTCGGTGCAATTTAGATCTGTTCATAGCGTTGCCATGGCTACCAAAACTAGATCACAGTGACCTAGGGGTGCAAAAATCTTAAAAAATCTTCTTCTCTGAAACCGATGATGGGAGAAAAAATCTGATGTGATATTTGGCTTGTGTATGTGCGTGCATGCGTCGTTAACACCTATTTTCGACTTCTCCTCTGAAACTACTGGACAGTTTTTAATGAAACTTTGTCAGAAGTATATATGGACCGGTGCAATTCAGATTTGTTCGTGGCGTTGCTATATCTACCATAACTAGGTCAAGGTGACCTAGGGGTGCAAAAATCTTAAAAAATCTTCTTCTCCGAAAGTACTGATTGGAGAAAAAATCTGATGTGATATTTGGCTTCTCTAGGGTCTTAAGCCTGTAGTTTGTTTATTTCGTGAAATTCGGTCGAAAAATGGGTTACGCGTTTTTGCATTTAATTTTGAAAAAAAAAATCATAAAATAGCTTCAAATTGTAATAACTTGACTATTTGACCAGATAATGACATGGGGTTTTCAGTTTTGACATATTCTTGTAATTATCTTTAAAATGAGGTTAAGGTCAATTGTCAAGGTCATGACCTACTTTTTTGGCCTCTGATTTTAATAATTATCTTGAAAAATATTAACTTTTTGTATAGGCATGTATATTAGAATGTTGTAGGTATTGATACAACGATCATTTTGATGTATAGAAAAAGGTCATAGGTTCAAAGGTCAAGGTCACAGATGCAAAAATATACCGAAATGGTTAATTATCTCGAAAACTATGAACTTTGTGTAAGGCATGTATATTAGAATGTTATAGGCATTGATACAACAATCCATTTGATGTATAGAAAAAGGTCATGGGTTCAAAGGTCAAGGTCAAAGATGCAAACAAAACTTAAATGGTTAATTATTTTGAAAACTATCAACTTTTTGTATAGACATGTATATTAGAATGTTGTAGGTATTGATACAACAATCATTTTGATGTATAGAAAAAGATCATGGGTTCAAAGGTCAAGGTCACAGATGCAAAACAATACCGAAACGGTTAATTATCTTGAAAACTATTAACATTTTGTATAGGCATGTATATTAGAATGTTGTAGGTATTGATACAATGATCATTTTGATGTATAAAAAACGGTCATGGGTTCAAAGGTCAAGGTCATAAATGTGAAACAATACCGAAATGGTTAATTATCATGAAAACTATACATTTTTTGTATAGGCATGTATAATAAAAATGTTTTAGGTATTGATACAATGGTCATTATGATGTAAAAAAAAAGTCATTGGGGTTTTAGTATTTATGTTTTCTTGAAATCTAACAGCTAGTCATTAGTTATCAGGTGAGCATATCAGGCCCATGGGCCTCTTGTTTCTTATTCTTATACTTCAATCCCAGTCCTGGGTGTTTCTTGGAAATGGCTTGTTATAGAAAACTGAATAAACTTTTGTATATATATGCATGTATCAAAATCAAACATAATAACCCATGTCCAAATCAAAATAAAAAATTTGAAACTGACATTTCATTAGGTTCAACCTGGGAAGTGAGGCCAGGTGCTCTGTAAGGGCAAACACCTCTGGTTTAACTAGCTATATTAGAATAGTGCATAGATACTATAGACGTTTATTTCCAAACCATTGTTTCAAATGCATGGTACATAATCGTGTCACCACAACCCAGAGGCTGAATTGACATTAGTCAACCTGTAGACGTAAAACTGTTAATCTGCTACAACATTTGGGATTTCCATTCTTAGCAAAAGGGCAGACTTTATTTACCAAGTCTTGTGTTAGAACATAACTGGCATTCTAGCTTGTAATCTACAAAGAGTGTGAAGTTCCTTTGCTGAAGAGAAAATTACGGTACCGTCGAACGTTTATAAAGATTGATTGATTAGATGGGATTTTAAGTCAGAGTCAAGATTTCTAACACATTCTTGACTCTGACTTAAAATCCCATCTAAGAGACATACAAAATATAGACTTTATTTTTTAAGTGGAACATCGTAAGGTTTTAAAACATTTAATTTGCATTAATATTTGCTGTTGAACTCAAAATTCCGATAAATGTGGCATTTGACCAATACATTATTTTGAAAAATTCCAGCCTGGCGAGGTAAAGAGGTTTTATTACTACATTTAGCTTAAGGATAAGTTGTAATTGATTTGCTCAAATCAAATTAGAGAAAGAAGCTTATAGGGATAAAAAGACTTTATTTACAAGTTGCAAAAGGTAGATAAAGACATGCTTAGTTTGTTCAAGCAGTATATTGCACAATTCTTGGTCACGGGACGAAAACGGGGAAATTTTCAACATTTGCAAAAACACATAGCTTTAAACAAGTTTAATTCAGTCATATATTTAATCTTGGGCCAAATCTCTTGTTGAACCAGGGGTGCAGTAGGTCACAGATGAACTCTATCAGTAAGTAAGAGGTGAATCGATGTGGCGACAACAAATAATTAAGTATGCATTAATTTTTAAGTACTAGTTGGAAGACTTATTGCTTTTCTTCCGTTTCTGGTTCTTCACTATTATTATTATTATTATTATTATTATTATAGTTATTATTTTTATTATCTCCTGATCACTTTTTGTCCACCATGTTTCTCTTAGATGCATCAATCAATCTCATTCAAATTTTCAGGGTAGGTCCCTGTACTATAGATCTATTGTCTTGGGTAGTTAAATCCTGGTTGGGTCACTAGGGGAGGGGCAGGAGGGCAGGGTCTTAAAACAATAATAATCAATTTTGCCATTGATACTTTATTTTGTACTATAAAACCATATATATTCATGATCAGCATCTCGAGGTGCTTAAGTCCATACAAAAAGATTTTTCTGTGGGTATCAGGGAGTGGTGGGGGTGGGTAGGGCAGTGTACTAACTTTTAAACGGTTAAGATCCCCACCCCAAACTATATATTTTCTGGTTCCATTTGAAAAGTTGAATAGATTCATACTTAAGAAATTCCCATGGGGTCATTTCAGAGTGAGGGTGGGGACAGGTGGGGCTGAGTGCTAGCTAGTTAAAAGGATGAATAGAGTGATACTAATGAAAACCCCAATGGGGTCATATCAGAGTGAGGGTGAGGACGGATGGGCTGTTTGCTAACTTTTAAATGGTTGAGATCCCCACTCCTAAACTATATATTTTCTGGTTTCATTTGCAAAGTTGAAAAGAGTGATACTAAAAAATACCCATGGCATCAGTTCACAGGGATTTTAACTTTTAATGGTTTTAGGAATGTGCTAGCTATTTCTGATGGTCATAAATGGGTGAAAATTGATACTTTATTTTGTACTATAAAACCATATATATTCATGGTCAGCATCTCGAGGTGCATAAGTCCATACAAAAAGATTTTCCTGTGGGTATCAGGGCGTGGTGGGGGTGGGTAGGGTAGTGTACTAACTTTTAAACGGTTAAGATCCCCACCCCAAACTATATATTTTCTGGTTCCATTTGAAAAGTTGAATAGATTCATACTTAAGAAATTCCCATGGGGTCATTTCAGAGTGAGGGTGGGGACGGATGGGCTGTTTGCTAACTTTTAAACGGTTAAGATCCCCACTCCTAAACTATATATTTTCTAGTTCCATTTGCAAAGTTGAAAAGAGTGATACTAAAAAATACCAATGGCATCAGTTCACAGGGATTTAAACTTTTAATGGTTTTAGGAATGTGCTAGCTACTTCTGGTGGTCATAAATGGATGAAAATTGTTGGGGTGGTGGAAGACTTTCGTCATTTTGCTTGTCACAATTCCAATTCTAGATTTATTTATTTATTTATTCCGATTTTATAGGTTCAGTGTATGATCATACATGTATTTAAATGCGATAACCCATAAATTCTGTCTTGGAAGAATGTGGACTGATTTGCCCTCCTATTTTGTTCGTCCCGCTTAGGTATGTTACTTTAACATACACGGTATCACCTGGATCAAGTTGTATCACAACAGAATTTACTTTGGTCAAAAATGTTTCCTTATTATTGTTTAAAGACAAAAATCCAACTTGACCCGAGTTTTTCATTATATGGAGGTGAAGCATATGGTTACTAGAATGATATTTGTTGGTCATTTTAACTGAAAGAAATACACCCCTCTCTCTTCAGCAGTAAATTTCCCAGTAGATGGATTGTATCCCACACCAACATTAGTTATTATTCTGTCAAACTTGATAACTTCATGAAGACTTGGGACGTAGTCGTTCGTTGTAAATTGGGCATAAAAAGCATAATCTTCTCTTGCATTGTCACATGCTGATCCCCCAATCATGGAACCTTTAAATAAAAGAAATGATTTTTTAACTAAAAAACATGCTCTTTTGCAACAGCTAATGAAATTAAGAACACACCATTATGCAAATTAATATGCAAACTATCAAGAGAGAACAAGGAAGACAATAAACTATAAATGCATAACATTCTGAAAGAAACATAAAAATACTTCAGAAAATTAAAAAATTTATACGTGACACATTTTTAGATATTGAAAATAAAACTTGAATAAGCATGGTTATTATTAAAATAATATTATTTAAACATTTTCTTTGGCTTAAATTGGGTCACGTTTTGCATAGGAGCGCGTACAAGAACCAGTATTGACTTGAAGAACCTGGCTGGTTTCTTTCAGAATCGTTTTCTGCTCCGTGTTGCATTTTTGGTTTACAAATTGGGTCGAGCAAGCGAGTTGTTTGTCCGATGAATCAACAAAACCCGAGCGATTCATTGGACGGCAAACAACACTTAACTTGGTTGTTTCAATTTCACACGCGGCAGGTGTAGCTAGCTAAACAGGGGTCATTTGTTCGAAGCTTGATTAGTTTAATCAGTTGATTAGTCAAAATTTGAATTTTACATAATTAAATATATATTGTGAACTTAATGTTGAAATGTCGAAAATGAATGAAAATTCCATCAGACTAATGCACATTTTAAAAAAAATACCAATTCGATAGTGATATTTTGATTTTATTCATACTTTAATTTTCATCTAATCGCCGATTAAACCAATCAAGCTTCGAACAACTGGGTCCAGATAATGTGCTTACTTTCTGGATCACCCGGACTGTTGGAAGTCCATGTGTTTGTGACTGTGATTTGAACATAGACTGGTATTGAATACCTGTAAGAATACTTGATCCAATAAGTAGCAGGGTTATTAATAGCATTTTCAATTAACTGGAATTGCAACTACAAAATAAAACAGAACATTCAATTAATACATAAATATATTGCCAAGTGCAAATTTTGAATTCATTTATTTAATGTGTGCTATTTCAAACTTAGCATGTTTTTATTTTATACTAGTAATTAAAGCAATGAATAAACAAACACTAAGATCTTGAACTGATGTGTATATATAAAATCATATACATGACAACCCTCAGAAAAATATAGAGGAGGAAAAAAATATACAGTTTAACCTGCCTTAAAGACCGCCTGTATATAAAAGTCAACTGCTTATAAAGGCCAATAGAATTGTATCCATGTTCATGTATGTAATGCCATACCTAATTGCATACAATGTTCACTACTAACATATTTACTCCCAACTGGGTCTAAACAATAGCGTCCATTAATGTGGTCCTACAAGTTGGATAATTGAATATGGTTTTACGTCCGGTCAAGAACATTTCTTTTCAATCGAGACATCAGCTATAAGTGGAGTAGCAGAAATTTGTTCCTTTGTAGTGTGCTTAGTGCAATGTGCATGGAAGGTTCTTTTACGTGCCACACCTGCCGTGACACGGGGCGTTGGGTTTTAAGGTATCTTCCGAAGGACCCCGCGACTTTCATTTCTTAGGGGGTCAAAGTACATTTTGTTCATCCCTTGCAGCACAAACTGTTTTGTCGCGGAGGTCCTATTTAAAATGCCTATTAAAAATCATATTATATATATCGGTTTCAAATATTTCTCAAAAATGATTTCAGATATGTGATTTTCTATAACTAAGTAACATATCTGCTGTGAGGGCTGAACAAAATTTATAAGTTTACAAATTAATGAAAATGAGGAAAAGATCTAGTGCATAAGGGCAATATTTTGTTTAAGAAATACGTTTTTTTTAATACTGGGTTCTCTACGATTTTTGCCTTCTAAAAATGCGTGTTCCAGACGTGATATTTATATTCTAAGGCCACTAATAATCCAAAATACAACAAGTCATAAAAGTGCATGGTCACACAATACTGATCTATATGAATTAAGGTGAATATTGTTAAGTTTGAACAATGCAGAACTATATACAACTGTATATGCCTCATCAATAATCAAGTAATATAGAAACTTAGCTTTTATAATCTTAACTTGGATCGTTAGTAGCCTTAGAATATGAACATGCTCTACTTGCTAAAACCTATTTATATCTTCTTAATGTTGAGTGCTTGACAAAAAACAGTCACTACCTATTTTCAAGGTTTGGCCAGACCCGGGTGGTTTTCGAACCAAGGACCTCACACATACGGAACGAGCATTGTGCTACCGCAGTGGTTTTATTGTAGTACTGCACTGGTCCCAAGGCAGGCACCCAGCACACAAAGGGAATAATTTAGGTTGGTAAACAATAGACCGACATGCCCTACGTGTATTATGTGAGTGACAAAAAATTCAGAAAACAAAAATAATAATTTTTTAACAGGATTTCTTATTTTCGAAATAAATGATCAGGTTTAAAAAATAATGACAAATGCATTAATATTAACGTGTCATCGCCAAAATGTGGATATGAGATGTTGAATGATATGTTTTCAGCACTTTGTTTGTATACATACGGTAGAATTTACCAGTACATACAAGATCCGACATGTGTGTACAGATGGCTTTTTGGGGTTGAAAAGAGAAAAGTATTATTTCTTGAAAAACTATGTAGTAGTAATCTTTCCACCAAACCGGAGTCCGGCAGGAATGCCTGTTGTCACCAACAATCTTCCTTATATTCATCGACTGGATAATGCGCCAGACCACAACAGGAAGGAAAACTGGAATACAGTGGACTTTTACCAAGCAGCTGGAAGACCTTGATTTTGCAGATGACATAAGTCTTATCTCCCACAGACACCAAGATGCCCAAGAAAAGTTAAGCCGTCTTGCAGAAGAAGTAATGAAGACTGGTCTCCAAATCAAGATCAGGAAGACCGAAGTCATGAAGATTAACAACCAAACAGAAGACCCATTGCAGCTACACCAAGAAAACATCAATGAAGCCGACACGTTTGTTTACCTGGGCAGTGTCATCAGTAAAGATGGGGGTACGGACGAAGACATCAAGTGCCGCATCAACAAAGCCAGATTTAATTTCAACGCCCTTCGACCAATCTGGAGACCAACAGCTCTCTCAATAAGAAACAAGTTTCGGATCTTCAACACCAACGTCAAGTCCATCCTACTATATGGTTCAGAAACCAGGAGGGTAACCAAGACCAACACCCACAAACTTCAGAGATTTATCAACAGATGCCTCAGAAACATCCTTAACATCAATGGCCTGAAGTTGTCTCAAACAAACAACTATGGGACAGGACCAGACACATTCCAATCAAGGCTGAAATCAGAAAACGAAAGTGGGGATGGATCGGCCACACACTCCGCAAGCCTGCATCAAATGCCACCAGGCGGGCTCTTGACTGGAACCCTCAAGGGAAGAGGAAGAGAGGCCGGCCTAAACAGACTTGGCGCAGGAGTATTGACACAGAGGCACAAACAGCGGGAAAGACCTGGGCTGAACTGAAGAAGATAGCCTAGAACCGTGTCAGATGGAGAGGTGTTGTTGCGGTCCTTTGTTCCCCAGGGAATCAAGTGGAATAAGTCAAGTCAGTACTCCTCACAGCGTAGTTAAAAAGTTTTTTTCTCTATGTATCGAATCCCCGGACGAAAAATACAAGCTATTTGTAATATCTTAAAGAAATATTCGTTAGTATAATGTTTATAACATGTTGTTGATAGTTGTATTTTTCCTTGAAACATTGGGAGACAATCGCGAATGTATCATTTAATCAGCAGGAACCAAAGAACGCATAGAGACACGGATTTTACCACATTCTACAAAATAACTGACAATACCCAACCATATGTTCTTTGGGACGTATCATATACTTTCAATAATACCAGTCAATGCAAATTCATTGGTAAACTGTGGATTGGTGTTCCAAACAACACTATCCAGTCATGTACTTTATGTAATCAGGTGTTTTACCATCTATTTCACATATACCTTGCTCGTGTCTTAGCTTTTCCAGCCTCGGAGATGAATTGTGGTCTGGTATTATAGACGTCTTTGGTATCCAGGTTAACTTGGAGTTGAACACATTATGTGAATTCAAGTTAACCAATACATACATTTACTCGGTAGACCGCTAGCTTGTTTTAGAGACGATGTAACCTGTATATGTATTTCCAGTTTATCAGAAGAGTCTCTGCAGTGTATCACAGACTTAACACCTAGCATATATCTGATCACAATTTTTTTGTTTAACTCGGACATATCACTTTATAAATAATGTAGTATATTGTTTGTCTCACTTTTTGTATATACATGTACTTTTTTTATTGTTAATTAAGCTTTGTATTAATCAAGTTATAATTAATATTATCATGTATCTCAGTATTGAGGAAATAAATTCATTATGATGATGGAATACAGTTCACGTTTCAAGATGTTGAAAAAATATCAAAAGGACCAAAATAAATTTTACTAAATTTAGCTGAGGAAATACTTGCATTATGGAGTATACCTTTGTTATGATGGTTTTCAAAATTTAACTAACAGCAAATTAAGACAACAGTACTTATATACAAAAGTGTTGCAAACTGAGTTTGAGATATTGAGGGCAAAAATCCACTACCAGATATTCCGGCTCAGTGGTTTATTACATAATTATTATACCAATTTCAATTTTACAGCACTGGACGACTGTTTCAGAATGCAATTCCTCATCAGTAAGGCTTGGATAAAATTGTGAAACCGGTAAAATTTTGTTTTTCCAAAAGTAGCACATGACAGGGATACCGATTCATTGGTTTAAATTACATATACACGTTTTAATTTTACAGCACTAGACGATTGTTTCGGAATGCAATTCTTCATCAGTAGTGCTTAGACAAAAATTGTGAAACTAAAATTTTGTTTTTCCAACTTATTCAAAAGTAGCAAATGACAGAGGTTTAAATTACATATACCAGTTTTAATGTTACAGCACTAGACTGTCGTTACTGAAATAACATACATGTCATATACCATTTTTTGAATTTAATCATAAAATACATTAAAAAAATGGTATATGACATACTTATAAGACTATACCTTCTAGAACGTTGTTAATTTGTCCTGTAATAAACAGTTACTGAATGATAGCGTTGACGGTTTATATACCATAAACAATACAAATTACATATAGATTTAATATTTGATAAAAAAAATAGTGAAAATTTAATATCTTATTTATCAGAAACATCAGTTCTGTCGGTTTTTGGTTAGAATATTTAATTATTGTTTGGGGACTACGGGGTTTTAATTAGTTTAGATTCGCGATTTCAGAGTTTGCTTGTAATGAAGTGACATATCTATAGATGATAATCAAATCTCCACTAATGACCCTTGACAGCAGTTGCCAACTTGTCTCTTATCCGACGAACTCGGTTGGCTGTTTGGAGTAAAATGTACTTTAAAACTTGCACAAAAAAGATTGCAAGTGAATGATTGATTCACATAATTTTTATGATCACATTACTATTCCCTCTCAAATATCCAAGTTGATTTCAGAACACGCCATCCAGTTATAAAGATAATAAAAGCAAAAGCCCGGTACACACCATCCAGTTATAGGGACAATGCAAGCAAAAGTCCGGTACACACCATCCAGTTTAGACTTGCACAAGTCCCTATATTAAATTATTAATTCAGTATTTTGCCCCTTTAAAACTATTACAGAGATCAACTGACAAAAGTCAATTTACTATCAAAACCCAGGAATATAGGGACTTGTCAAGTCTGCATTACAACCGACCAGTATATGGTCGGTCATTAATTTTCATTTAACACTGTTGACAGCTTTAATTATTTCTCCAGATACAGCTTACAAACCGAACTTAAATGTCCCTAGCAAAATATAATTCAATCACACATACTGGGTCAGTATAACTCATTGTTTTATTTTACAAATGCAATAGATTTTGGTTTAAAACAATTATATTATAAAGAGATCAGAGGAAACCAGAAAAAGGCCATAGAGGCATATTTACAAAATAAAGATGTATTTTTTGTATGTGTCGAACTTTAGTTCAAAGATGCATAGCTGCTCTGTGTTGTTCTAAATCTGTTTCCAGTTGAGATAATTCAATGATTAGATTAACTGTATTCTCTGGATTACCCCTTAGTGTGTCAATAGATTCCTGTGTTTCCTTAATCTGATTCTGCAATCTGTCCTCAATGTAGGTATCTTGCGAAACTTGCTGACCCCAAGACTTCAGTTCAAGGTTCCAGTCATCGCCAAACTTTTTAGCTATGTTGAGGGATGCCTGATAACTAAGACAGTCGTATGTTGCATTAAACCTTGTAAATGTGGACTTTTTACATCCATCCTTTATTAAAATGATGCTGTTTAAATGCTGAGGTAGATTCATGTCTTGGTTGTAAATTGATAAAAGTTTGCAACCTGCCGACATAGTACCTGGTAACAAAGCTCCATCCTTTTTGTACTTATTTCGGCTTTGTGAAGGGTTGATAGTACATGCTTCTAATATCTCAAAAAATGTTGGTGCCTTTTCCATCCATTCTGACAGAATCTGATCTACAGTAATTGTTTTCAGAATATTTTTATCCGTTTTTCTGAGAACAGAATTGGTTTCTTTTGATGACAATGTTTTTATTTCATGTTGTACTGTTTGTAATAAATCTTTCTTGCAAAGTGTTTTTAGTTCGGGTATTTCCTGAAGTGCAAGCCACAGTTTTTGGTGATTGTTCAGAGACACAGCCTCAAAATAGGTACATATAATTGTCTGAGAAAATACAGAGTTTTCTGCGATCCATTTGAAACTCCAGTGTACAACAAAAAAGAGGTCAAATAAATGTGGTGTGGTTAACTGATTTGTTTAAAATAGAAAAGTTTTGAAGTCCCAAAATCCATTTTCTTTATGTTTTTTCTTTATCCGCCTCTCCTAATTTATCGCTAATCCCCCTTTATAACGCCAAAATTTGACTGAACAAATGTCGGTGATAAATCGAGGTTTTACTGTACTATTTGCATCAGGAAAGTCAGTTATTTTTCAATATTCAATTTGAGATTACAATGGCATACACAATGCAATTTATTATGATTTTGAAATACATAAATATGTTCACTACTAGTACATGCATATGTAATATAAGACACAAATGTTGAAAATATTTCCATTGGTCTTGTCTTATACGGGCCACATTTCGTTAGTCATGAAGGTGAAACTCTTTACAACTTTTTACAGATATATAGATTTTAATAAAACTTACTTGTACATACTCTGTATTCTCTTCTATATCAAGTGGAACAAAACTACATTGATCTCTTGACTTTTGTCATTCTCTTTGTCGTCGTCCTCCTTTGAGAATAAAACTTTTTGTTTTGATGTCTTTTCTTCTTCATTGAATTGCCTCTAATAAGTTGTATGTCTCAATAGTAGTTTGATAAGATATTTTTAAGTGTGAAACAATATTTTCTAGTATCGGTATGTAAATTCTGATGTATATTAATTTGGAAATGTTTTTCAATCAATAAACAGGAATCAGTTTTAGCAGACCCATGAAAAAGTTTTCTTCTGTAATCACTTTTTTCTGTTTTGTTACCACATACTATACCCACAATTTGTTTTGTTCTTGGAGTATAATTTATAAACTTAAAAAACTTTTTTGGTGTTGATGAAGCCATAAAGTTTTAAATTAAGAATTGTGTTAGTGGGTGTTAGTAATATATACACCAAGCGTGTGCTGGACCACATTGTATTGTAATTAAATCTGACTGACTGTAGTGTTATCATTTGATTTTTTTACCTCTAATGTCAATCAAATATAATTGTTAGCAAGAGCTTCATGCAGACTTGACAAGTCCCTATATTCCTGGGTTTTGATAGTAAATTGACTTTTGTCAGTTGATCTCTGTAATAGTTTTAAAGGGGCAAAATACTGAAATTAATAATTTAATATAGGGACTTGAGCAAGTCTACATCCAGTTATAAAGATAATAAAAGCAAAAGCCCGGTACACACCATCCAGTTATAGGGACAATACAAGCAAAAGTCCGGTACACACCATCCAGTTATAGGGACAATACAAGCAAAAGCCCGGTACACACCATCCAGTTATAGGGACAATACAAGCAAAAGTCCGGTACACACCATCCAGTTATAGGGACAATACAAGCAAAAGTCCGGTACACACCATCCAGTTATAAGGAAAATACAAGCAAAAGTCCGAGTAACAAAATCCTAGCTTTAAAAAAATCATCCTGAACCTTTATCAAAGATGTCTCTGACTTTATTAAGCAGATCTTGGGACACGAAGGGCTTCCAAAAATATCAAGTTTTGCTGTCAGATACTCTGTTGGTTACCATGCATGTCAACGGGGTTACTGAGATCTGTTTTCAGTCCAGTGATAGGATCATACGACATATATATGCCCCTTTTACCCCTAAAAGATATTTAGATAACTTTTTACCCTGACTCTTAGATTGTCTACTCTTTTCTTTCATCTGATCACATATGGGCTGGCCAAGTTGGAGGTCTGCTGAGACAGATGCTAAAAACAGCACGGAGTGGAAGGAGGTAGGTATCGCATGAAATCATATAAACCATTCTTTAATTTGCTCTTAATTTAGTACGGAAATAACTTAATACATCTTCTTCTACAATATTCCTTCTAATCAGAAGATTACACACTGTCGCATGTGTGGAAAATAAAGATAAAAAAGATGTGCAAAGAACTGTAAAGTGATTAAAACTACACTGTATGTACATGTTGTTGGAGATTTATTTTGTTTGGATTGTGTGAAGAACAACATGGGATAGTTGTTCTCTGAAAGAGTCGATGGTATAATGACTGTATAATGTAGGCCGGTAAAAGATTCAATTGGGTGATAATAAGCGGACAAATGAATATTTATAATTGTCCTTTGGTGTGCACATATGCAACTTAAAATATGTTTGTAAGAGTAGGGATAAGTATGTTGTCTGTGATTTTAACAAGTTGGTGGGTGATTTTGTACATCATGAACCAGTCTTGTTTGAGTCTTGATATCTTGTCCATAATGATGCTAATATTACAGATACATCGCTGGTGTTGTTGTATCTGTTTGTATCTGGCTGCTCTTCTTTGGATTTTTCTAGTTTGTTTATTTGGTCTGAATGGTGTGGATCCCAGGCTGAGCAGCAGTATTCCAGTTTTGGTCTTACTAGCGTCAGGTATTCTCGGCTTTAGTGATGTTTGCTTTTGTTAAACCAAGATATTTAGCGGATGACATGTTCGAGGCTGTTGCTGTGGAGGATAAGGTAGCCATTGGTTGGGCTTTTATTGAACGCTTTAGAAAAGTCCATGATGATGAGATCAGTTTCTTTGTGATGGTTGTTTTAGTTTAAACAATATTTTATTCTCCAAAAACAATATATACAACATATAATTCAATATACAAACATATAGAATAGGATTCAGGAACAAGCCAGAATGGCTTATATTAACCCGTTTCCTTAGATACTGTAAAATTCAAAACTGAATGGCCAAAACAAAGGAAAATATTATGATAAAGCCAGGTACAATCGTTAGATATAAAATGTTGAATATAAGCAATAGTACACATATATGATTAATTAATTGAGACAGTAACATGTACGATATACACACTGGTGGTAGTATACAAATAAATAGTAAGTTGACAAATATTGTTCTAGTTTGAGAATCGATAGGTTAATAAAGTTTTGAACTGTTTTAAAGATTTCAATGTTTGAAGCATCCGGTAGGTTTGAATCTCCATGAAGTAAAAGCTCAGTGTCTATAATACGGTTTAACTTTAATTTAAAAATTGTAATCGATCTAATGTGATCATAATTTTTGCATTCTAATAAGTAATGTTTTGTTGTTTCTATATCTCCACATGAACATTTTGGGTCAGTTACTAAATTTTTATTGTATAGGTCTTGTTTAAGCGAACTGCATTTAAGTCTCAACCTTGTATGATAGATTTGGCTCAACCTCTGACCATAGAAAAAATAACAAGGAATGTTAACAGAATTATTGATAAATTTACGAAAACTAGTAATAGAAGCATTCCTTATTTCAATAGGTAATTCATTCCAGTCTCTAATAGTTTGTGGTAAAAAGCTTTTAAAATAGAAATTTGTCCTACATAAAACAATGTTAAGATTTTGACTACTTCTAGTAGAATATGAATGTAATTCGTCGTTTCTAAAAGTAATTAAGTCTTTAAGATAGTCAGGAGTTAAACCGTTATACATTTTATAAAATTGGATTAGTCTATGTTGTTTTCTACGTTGATCAAGAGTTTCCCAACCAGTTTCCCGATAAAGCAGATTTTTGCTAGAAAGTTTGGTAGCTCCTGTAATTATTCTAGCAGCATCTAAATTAATATTTTCGATTTGATCTTTTAGGTCTCAGTCTGTCATATTATCCCAAACAATGTCATCGTATTCTAATAATGGGCGAATGAAAGTAAAGTACATTTTTTCGAGAGACCGACGATCTAGCTGAAATTTTAATTTTCTAAGTAAATTAAGTCTACAAATTGCTTTAGATTTAATAGTGTTTATATGAAAATTCCAAGAACCATCAGATGAAAAATAAATACCTAAATGTTTGTGATTGTCAACTTCAATTATCGGGATGTTGTTCATGTAAAGCATAGGGTGGAATGGGATAGAAGTTTTCCTTGATATAATCATGGATTCAGTTTTATTTGGATTAAAGGAGACTAGCCACGTGTTAGCCCATTCAGCAATTTTCTGTAAGTCAGAGTTGATTGTGTCAGGAGCATCAGTTGGATTATCTACTATTATATATAAGGACGTGTCATCAGCAAACAAACGAATATTGCTTTGTATAGAAAAAACAATGGCATTAATAAATATTGTGAACAAAAGAGGCCCTAAAATAGAACCTTGTGGGACACCTGCTTTAAGTTCTTTCACTGACGAGGAAATACGTTATTTAATACAACTTTTTGAGTTCTATTTTCTAGATAACTTTTAAACCATAATAGTAACTTGCCCCCCACACCTATAGACTTTAATTTATGCAGTAACCCTTGATGCCAAACTCTGTCAAACGCTTTACTTATGTCACAAAAAACTGCCCTTATTTCTTTTCCTTGGTCTAGTGCTTTGCCAATGTCGTTACTTATATGCAACAGTTGGTTGACTGCAGAATCCCCTTGTCTAAATCCAGATTGAAAGTCTGTTATCAAATTATATTCTATCAGAAAGTTGTTCAGATACATGTAAACGCATCTTTCGAATACTTTACCTAAAATACTTAACAGGGAAATTGGTCTATAGTTACAGATGTTACTAGCATCGTCTTTTTTATGTACTGGAGTTACATTTGCAAGTTTCCATGAAGATGGGAATTTAGAGTTTTCTAACAATAAGTTAAAATAATCACAAAGTGGATAACATAGGATATCAGCTGGTTTCTTGAGAAGTAAAGGGTGTATGTAATCTGGACCTGAAGCTTTGGTTGTATTTAGGGATAATAAAATATCTTCTATATCTTTAGGTGTAATGTGAATATTTTCTATGAGATTATTAGATTCGTTAATTGTTGGAAGACGTTTATCAGTATCATTCAAGTAAGTTTGGTTAACAAAATAATCGTTAAAAACTTCAGCTTTAGCTTGGTCATCAGTAATAACAGAGTCATTAACAAGTAAAGGGGGTATGGTTAGGGGTTTGTTCATAGAAAGAAAAGACTTAGATACCTGCCACCAATTCTTATCGTCAATGCTACCACTATTTAATTGTGCTTTGAGTTTGTTAAAGTAATTTTCTCTGGCCTGTCTAACTAAATTATTGCATTTATTTCGTAATTTCCTAAACTGAGCCCAATGTATCGGTGAGTTACTTTTCTTTGCTCTTTTGTGAAACCTTTTCCGTTTACGAATCAATGATCTTAATTTATTATGCATATATGGTTTGTCACGAGAGCGAACTGTTACTTCTTTGCTAGGAATACTAATTAATGCTGCAGATTTGATAGTTTCGGTGATTTTAAGTGCTATTGTGTCTAAATCATTGTCCCTTATAAGGGCCCAATTAGTATTTTGCAAATTTTCTCTAAATAAATCATAATTCCCATTTTTATTTTCCCATATAGTTCGTTTAAAAGATAATTTTTTAGGTTTATCGATATGAAGTGCTAAAAATATCGGACAGTGATATCTCACGTTAACGTCATAAAATGTTTCCCCCACCCCACTGCTGATTACTATATCTTGACTGTTGATAATAAAGAGATCTAAAAGCGAGAATGAGTTATCACAGTAATGAGTCGGATCTTCAATAAGTTGTGAAAGGTTAAAATTTTCTAAAATTCTTTTGATTTTCTTATTATTGGGATTGAGCTGATCTTCATTAAAATCACCCGTTATAATGAGGTAGTCAGGTTTTGAATTAAATGCAATATCTAGAGAATATTCGATTTTTTGCCATATAGATAGGTCTGTAGAAAGTCCCTATTAGTAACCGTTTGCCTTTTAAGCAAGTCTCAAACCATATACATTCAAGTCCATTTACTAGTACAATAAATTCAGGTCTAGGTTTAAAATATACAGAGTTACTTATATATGCAATAATACCCCCTCCCTTTTTATTACTACGATCAAACCGAAGTGGTTTATGAAAGCCATCAATCATAATATCCGAATCATCTATGTCAGGGGTTAACCAACTTTCACTAAACAGGAGTATGTCGTAAGAACAAAGTTCGCTTCGAATGAAATCAAGTTTGGGTAAGATACTCTGAACGTTCAAATGAGTAATAGTGAAATATTTTTTCCAAAAATAATTCTATAGAGGGATCAGAGAGTGTACTGTCTGGTGACTTACACGTTGATTCAGAACGTGGACCAGGATTTTTTTCAATGTCTCCAGATATGTATAGTAGTATGTTAACAATGCAACTAAATATAACATAAATGATTAGATTTTCGATAACACTATGTACAGATTCATAAATAATGACATTAGAATAATTCTTGATATATGTAATATATACACCAGGTACTTTGAAATATAAAAATACAAAAGTTCCAATAACAAAACATGAAAAAATTAAAACCATCAACCAATAACAAGATAATATCTTACATGTTATATTTATGGAAAAATCTAATCATCATGGCAGGAAGTTCTTGCAGAAAGGAGTTGAGTTGGGTTTCACAGGATCTATAGGAGCGAAAGCCGTAATGTACGCCATAAAGGATGTTATTGGTTTCGAGATGGTTCATGAGATGTTTTGTAATGATATGTTCCATGAGTTGGCAGCATACGCATGTTAGGGAGATGGGTCTATAGTTTGATGGTTTGTATTTGTCCCCTTTTTGAATACTGGTGCCACATTTGAATGTCGCGTTCCAATCCGTTGGTGTTACACTGTATGATGTTTCAAACATTGCTGTATGATCTGTAAAATAGGAGCGATATCTTCTTTTAATTCCTTAACTTGATGATACTCGTCCACTGGTGTTATCAGGTCTACTGGCTTTGTTTGGATTGATATTATGTATACATTCAGTTATGATGCCAGGTGTGGATATAATTAATTCTGGTATGTTTGGAAAGTTACTTTTGCCTTTATTTGGAATTTTGGTGTCTGTCTCTGTTGTGAATACTGATTGAAATTGTTGGTTGAGTAAGTTGGCTTTTTCTTTAGAGCAGCAATTCCTGGTGTTTTATCTGTTCCTACTGATTTCATATATGGAAACACCCCTTTTCGGTAGTTTTGTTTTGAGTTGTTGGTCTGCTTCTTCAATTGGTAGGTCACATATCACGGCACTTTCACAATGTATTTCCAGCCGTAAGCCTCTCTTTTGGTATTTCTGTGTTATTGCTTTCAGTTGATGATATTTCCTTGCTGTGTCATTGCTATCTTTACGTTTATTCTTATATTTATTCTTTTTTCTAATGAGTCGTTTAAGCTGTTAAGTTTGGTGTCAATCCATGACAGGCGGTGTTTGTGCAGTACAGACCTGTCGAAAGTTTAACACTGCGCTAACAAAATTAGGCCGAACTCGGCTCCTAAGTCACGGGTTGGGATATAGATCATGACCAAGTGGCAGAGAAGCTGTCGGAACTACGGATATTTGACAGCTGTCGAAAAGTCATAGCTGGCGAGGAGCCGAAATTAGTTTCTGATTCAGTTCTTATTCGTTAGCTTATAGTTAGTGTTAAACTTTTGACAGGTCCGTACCGTAACTTTAGCACTTTCAAGAGATGCAATTTTTCTAGTCAAGTTACAAGATTTCGTTCCATGATGTCATAAATATTTCAACTTTGTTTTTGTTTTGTTTTTTTTTTTTTTTGGTGTTTTTATATTAAAAAGGACACTCGAAGTTTGGTACCATCAGTTGATTAGTGAATCGTTTAATTTATGCACAATCTATCATGATCTAACGCGTTGGTCTGTCAATTAATTAGTTAAGCATAAGTTGGGAAACCTAGCAAAGGAAGGAGTTCACTGCAGTAACAGTAAACAAAATGGCGTCCTCCAGTTCTGTCAACAGTTATTCATCGCTAAAAAACTTTAAAGTGCCTTGTTCTCGAAGAGTTGCTTATGAATTGGCAAAAAGAAATGAATATGAAATAATTTATAAACGAAATATTGATACAATTGATTGTAGTAATGAAATAGGACCACGTAGTGCAACCCACGAATTAGTTGAAAAGCAAGATGGGAAGCTGACATTAGAATTTACACGTCTAGATTTAGTTATGACAGTCATTTCTATTCTTCTTTTCTTTTTGATGTCGTGTCTGACATTGCATTAGCTCACAAATACTACAGTCTCGGTCGGTGGCTGGCATTTTGGTCTGACGACCGCCTTCATTGTGGCACCAGCTGTTATTTCCAATATCCACAGTATTGTTTGGTACAGAAAAGACTATGTCATGGAGAAAGAAATGCGTGAAAAAGACCATAATTTCATAGAAACTCCAAGTAAAGTGTGGTACTGTAGAGTTATATTTACTTTTCCATTTATGCTTGGACCAGTTGTAAGGTAAGCTGTTTTCAGTATCTTTAAGTTATCGGGTTGTCCCGCCCTTTTGCAGCTTTGCCATTGGTGGGTTAGACTGTCGTCTACAGCCCCTTTTTTGGTAATAGGCAAACTTAGGATGATAGAACCAGCTCCCCTTCCAAAATGTGGAAACTTGCCTCCACCAACTGGAGGAAGTCAATAGATAGTTCCTATATGACGTCACACTGTCCACTTTTCAGGTAAAGTAGTGGCCATTTTGGTAGGCATTAGAAATTGAGTTTTATTAATTCTTTCTAAAATATGGTTATAAAATTTATTGTCACGTCGTTCTTATTGGGACAATATCGTACAGAATATATCAAATCAAAGTAAAAACATTGGCGATTTCATAAATTAAAAAACTTTATTGATATCCTGATTTCTTTTTGAAAAACAATAATTTAAAAATGAACAAATTTGGTTAAAATAGACAGATAAATGATATAGATTGCCTATCAAAATGGTGACCACTCTACTGAAAAATTTGTCTGCTAATGGTCCATTAGAACTATCTATACTACTGTCAACAAATAAATTTATATCCACACAATCACCACAATGAATTGAATGATAAACTATTGTCAGAGCTAGTCTGTTTGTGACAGTGAAGTTATGCTTCTTAAGTTGCTTTTGACATTCCTTGCACTGCTGTTTTTCTTTTAATTCCAATAATAAAGTGAACCAACACCCTGTTATTTAATTGTGTTGTTAGAGTCCGTTGTTGGATCCTAATTGGATTCAATAGAGTCTTTCTACGTAAATGATAAATTATCAGGATGTCAAAATAAAATCTCCACTTGCAGTCTGTTGATTGTTGAGTTCTTTCATATTATTTTTAATCTTTTAATTCCAATAACACTGTCTTGTCATGAACTAGAACTTGTAGAAGCTTGAAACTTCATACAGCATCAGTGCACTAATTTCTACCAAGTTTGCAAAACTGGTTGACATTAAACCATTTAAGTTTCCAGTGATCCGACATAGTAAAATCTTTTAAACATATTGTTTTTATGAATGAAAAAGATTTTAACTTCAGATAAAATATTTAAGACCACGAAGCTCTTCAAAGTTTGTGAAGCAGGTTGACCTTGTTCCTCATTTAAGGTCGCAGTGACCTGAAGTGGTAAGACCTATATAAACATGGTTTTGTCATTAATCTCAAGGTCAAAAAGCCTGGAATTTCACATATATAGCATCAGCACAAGCCTTTTAAGTTTGCCAAGCTGTTTGACCTTGACCAACATTATAGATGTGGTTTGAAGTTGTAAAACATATTTACATTTAATTGTCATGAATTGAAAAGTCGAAGCATTAAACATAACTTCATATATATAGCATTAGACATGTAGAGCATTTTTACAATCTCTACCTAGATTGCAAATCTGGTTGATGAAACATGTTATTTTATAATTACACTTCAGATTTTGTCAGGTGAATGGTACACATCCTAACATGGGGAGTTTTGTTAGGTCGCTTGCCAAAGGTTGGTGGTTTTCCTTTTGCACTCGGGTTTCCTCCACTATCCTTTTAACTGACCATCTAAATCGAAAGAATCTTGACTGGGGCATAAAACTCAATTCCTTCACTCTTCAGATGAGCAGTTTCCCAGTCAAACAATAACAATGTACATATATAAAGAATGTATATCAATTGACTGAGTAAATGACTAACTTTAAATAAGTTGACTGTAAATGCCACATTTAATTTTTGGGCCATCAAACACATGTTTTGAGTTTACCTACTCTTTTCCTGGAAATTATAGCAGGTGTTCATTAGTCTGTTCATGGACTAGTAATTTTAGCTCATCAGGCCAAATGTTGTGTGAGTTTTGTCATGGCAAGGCATGTGTATTCACCCATCAACTTAAATCGATAGCACTTGGGCAATTGGAACCAAACTTAGTGTGGAAGTACCAACCTGATCTAAGATGGCTTTCATTATGTCATACCTGCCAACCCTACAGATATGAGCCGGAGTCTCCCGATATCAAAACAAAAAATTTGGAATCTCCCGCTATCACTGCTTCTCCCGCACTGAAGGTTAAAATGTCCTGATTTTGAAAAATTATATTGACCCCCCCCCCTCCCCCTTTTCAAAGTCTTTTGTGAAGTTGTCCTTATTATGAATTAATTACTCCAATATATGGTTAGTAAAAACAGAAAAATGTCTGATACAGGTTAATTGTTCTACCGATTTAAAAAGATTTATTAATTTATCTTACAAGTAATATGTATTTTGTTTGAATTTATTCATTCTTGAACTGATACAAGGGTGTCTGATACAAGGTCACATACGTTTGTTTGCGGACTACTTCAGATTCGTAGTAATGACATCATCAGATTGAAATGTAGCATAAACAAAGATTGGGGGTTTCCCCTAGAATCTGTCGTGTCAAGACAAAATCTATGATTACGGTAAGTGTAAAAAATGATCATATTTATCTGAAAAGCAAACAGTAAAATGTAATTCTTGGCAATGGCGTTAAGTTGATTTGTATCAGTACATAATACAGGTAATGTTCTCAAATAAAGATTCATCTGTTAAAGTAAATGTTCCATTAGTGTGAATTTAAACTGCACAAACTTAAAAAAAACTGTGAAAATTATAAGTATAAATAAAAAATAATCGCCATTTCAATTTTCCAATGATTCAATTGATCACATGTCCAATGTCTAAAATGACATCCAATGAACTGGCGCCCGTCAACCGTGATTTGAAAAAAGTACTTACTAACTTTAATAAATAATTATAGATTTTTCCTAAATTTGTAAACATTGTAAGATAAAAATATTATTTATATCTTATGTATGTAAGGGATTTGTATCAGAGTCAAGTCTTGTCCCCATGACACATCATGACTCGCTGCACAGCGGCTCGTGATATCGTCATGGGAACAAGACTCGACTCTGATACAAATCCCATACATACATAAGATATAAATGATATGTATGTATAGGACAGATTTGAGCAATATTTGGTATGGTAGGTCCCTTATCATAGTAGATTAAAGATTGCTCATATCAGCATTCAAGATGGGTGCCATTACTTTAAATATAAATATAGATATTTTTTAATACAAGTATTTTTACTGTAATTATAAATTACGGTAGCATAAAAAGTGTAAAGATAACATTACTTGTAAATACAGTTTACAGTAATACTTTCAAAATTTTCATAGTTTTGCAAATGAACAACCTAAGAAATGAGGATGAATATAGATTATAATGATTGAAACTGTTTTTGAAGTTCTAATGAAAAATTGAAACATAATGATAATATACATGACTCCACAAGTAGAGATGGAATTAAGTCAAGTTAATATCCATGGACAATTAAAAGTTCAATGGGATTATAATACAACTTTTTCTAATTAGTTAGATTTTTCTTAACTTACATCTTGCAAAATTTCAAATCCTTATAATTTCGTTAATTTTCAAGATATTGAGGAATTTAAGGTGTCATTTTTAAGATCACTTCTAGATAAAAACATTTGCATTTAGTTTTGACGAAAATATTCACCAGTAGTTCCAAAAAGAGATAACAAAAATTTGCTAGATTTAAGTTAAGGAAAATCTTAACTTAGGAATGATTGTGAAACTGGGACCAGTACTTAATGAAATCTATATGTATTCATTTCTTCAATTTATTAAGGCACATAGAATACATTTATCATGGAATCAAGTCTAGAGCTAAATATCAGCCTCAGAACATGAAGGAGCACCACCATCAGCAGATGTTACTGGAGGATACAGATGCTGGATTGATGAGGATGTTGGAAGGATTCCTTGAAGCAGCACCTCAGTTGATACTACAGATGTATATTCTGATTACAGAGAGACCTGAAGAAGCTATATACATGAGTAAGATAAGATTTTGGTAGATCTAGATGTCATAGGGAAAAAATACTGTCACCATGGTAACAACATGTGACTGTTTAACTGGTCCAGATGTGAGATCAGCATTTTTTCCCAAGACTTGTATCAGGGAAGCAGAGGAACTCTCAAACTTTATTAGAACTGTATTGATTGCTTTGAAGGAGTTAATCACAGAGGCAGTGAAGATCAGCAGATTTTCATATAGCCAAAAATTGCAGTTGAATGAAAATCTAGGAATATTTACATTAAAAGGTTGAAATTAATCTTTAGCAGTTTTATTTTGACAATTGAAGCAAATACCGGTAAATGTTTTTTTTTACTGCAAACATACATAGAAGCAATATTATGTGAGACCCTCAGTGTGTCTGTTCCTTTGGTGGTTTCAAGGTTTTAATTTGCAAATTGCATCATTTCAAAAATATACAAAATCAAATTTCATTAGAAATTCAATTTATCTACAGTATTCTTGATTGTATATTCCAAGTTTCAACTAGGATTTAAATTCTTATTTATTTTATTTTCACAGCATACATAAGACCAGTATCCATGTTGGGTTCCTGGATTGGTGTTACCTGGTCCCTTGTTTCTTACTACAAGGCTTTGAGAGCTGTTCATGAAGTTAGAGATGGAACGGCAGAGACAGTTACTGATGTTAAGAGCTTCTTCAAGTTTCTGTTTAAGACTGGAAGTTACTTCCTATATAGAGCCAGTGAAGTTGGTCCACGGGTTGTCATTATAGCATTGTTTGCATCACAGTTTACATATTTCGTATTTGTTGCTCTAGGAGTTCATTGGTTAGTTATGTTTGTTTGGTTAAGATGTCAAAAAACACACTTCTATAAAGACACAGAAAAGAAAGTACACGCAGAAATAGTTTTTAATATAATAGTGGCCTACATTTGTATATTTTGTTTTTTAAATCCTCGTGATGGACACACACGGTATAGAGCATTACTTTACTACATATTATTTCATACAGAAAATTTAATTATGATGCTTGCCTGGCTGTACTTTACTAAGGATAAAAGTGATTGGTTTTACTTTGCCACAATGTTATTAATACCTTTAGGTTTGTTTTTCCAGATTTTCTTTCAGTTGTTATTTTATAAGTGCTTTCACACAAAGAAAAATGAAATCAAATGCTGTCTGTGGCCAAGAGAGAATTATAATTTTTTTATTTCCGTGTGTCATGAGATTGACTTGAATCAACCACCACAGCCAGTTGCTGTATGATAATCAAAGAAGATAATGATCCTGAAGTGTTTTGTTCATCAAGAATCAATCATCGATCAAGCTTAACAGAAGTTCTAAAAAGCAATTCTAAAATTAAGAACACAGAAACTAAAGTGACTACAAAATGTTACTGCCAAGCTTTGTACTACTTTTAAGTGTAGATTTCTGTTTTCTATGTACAGTCAAACCTGTCTATAAAGGCCACCCAAGGGAAATAATAAAAGTTGAATTTATTGGCATTTGGCCCTTACAAATGATTTCAAATAACGTGTATAAAGCAGAGCAATTGGGATAAAACTTTACTGTCCTTAAAAAGCATGTGTCCCTTGTATATAGGTGACTTGAAGGGCGGGTTTGACTGTAAATTGTTTCCAACACTTATTAATAAAATCAATACAGTCAAACCTGTCTAGTAATGCCACTCAAAGTAACCAATAAAAGTGGTCTTTATGGGCAGGTGGTCCTTATATACAAGTTCAAATAACATGAATAAAGAGCAAATGGACAGATTTTTCTCGCCTTTAGAAGCAGTTGGCGCTTATACAGCGATGAACTTTTAAGACCGGTTTGACTGTAATTGTTAAACTTTTGATACATTTTGGTCTCTAATTTTTAAAGAGTTTTGTATGCCAGATAAGTGAACATTTTTCGGAACAAAACCAATTACTAGACGCTGTAAATTGTATTAATATAAATAGACTGTAACATTTGAAAATACACATGTATGTGTCAAACAAATTTGGACATATATGTGATAGTTTAGCAAAACATAAGTCAGGATTATTGTTAAAGTTTCTTACTAACGTACATTCACTGTTTTATGTGGTGCAATAGATATTTATGAGAAGTAATTGTTTTACATGACCAGTTTTCTAGCATATGGTCAAATCACTCACATGTCAATGTGTTTTTTCTACCTCTACATATTGCAGAATTCCTTTATTTATTACAGTTTTAGGAGGGTATATAGCAATCACCATATCTGTCTGTCTGTCTGTCTGTCCATGTAAAATTGTGTCTGGACCATATCTCATAATTGCTTTGGACGACTGTCATAAAACAACACGTGGATAATCTTCATGGTTCTAAAGGTGTCATGACCTTGAATCCAGGTCATATCGAAAAGGTCAAAGTCGTGGGAAAACATTAAACATTGGGAGTGGGGATATTTAGCTCTCAAGAGACATACCAAAATTTCAAAATATTAATGTTTTTAACAAGAAAATAAGATATTGTGTTTATTTTTGTAACTATGTTTTGTTTTTTGCATTAAAGGATTGCAGTAAAACATTAATTTCATTGCCACTTTTGTTATAAGTGCAATAGATTTGGTTAGAAATGGAGGGAGATTTTTCAAGAAAAACATAAAGAAATAAGGGCATTATAATGAGGTTTTACTGTATGAGGAAACAAAAATATTTGGGTTTACAAGGTTATCACATGATATCTCAATGCTTGAGCTGGACTATTATTTTCATTAGATATTGAATTGCGAAATCTCTCTTTCTTTTTTTTTTTCTTTCTTTTTTTTTTTTATGTAAAAATGTTAATCCAGGAATGTTTTCCCTATTGTTTCAACAATTGTTATGGGGTATCAATCACATGTTATGGGGTATCAGTCACATGTTATACTGTCAAACATTTAGTGTCTAGTGCTATAGGGAAATTGATGAAATATTTTAAACATGTTTTTAAAAATGTAGTTAAAATAGACTGGCTTGATATACATGTATTAATTTATGTAAACTAGTGTTGAACAAGTGCTTATTTTGACTTATGTCCATTTCTCCTTGTGGAGAATTGGGCCAGGACAAGATATCTCTTAATTCTGCTAACTGATGGAGCTTTTTATGTATTATTGTTCATTTTGATAATATGTTACAAGTAGATGCGTCTTGCCACTGTATTTAGTTATGCAATGTTAGATACTGCCATTAGTATGCTGTTGACAACATATTTTTTTCTTTTACATCACATTTCATCTGCAAATTCCATATAATAATGTGGGTTTTCAATGTCAATTAAAAAAAATCACCAAAAAAAATTTCTGCATACCGGCAATTTTTCAATATAATGTCAGAAAAAACCTATTAAACTAAAGGATTGTATGTAATAATGGTATTGTAGTTTATGCTCAATAGCGGGGGTGTTTAGGTATGTGAAAGACATACATACATTCTACTGTAGGAACCACTGACTATGACAGTGAAATTCTTTTTATATCCATAGAAAATCAAATAAATTTGAATAAAGATCGATATTTTTCACTTACTTGTACCTAGTCGTAACAGGAAATCTGTATGCGCTTCCGCGATTAGCCCAAAATATATCTGCATAGGGAAAAACGTTGGTGCTATGGGGATTTAACATGTTGAAAAACCATGCAAATGGCGGCTTCTGTTGCGCACATGACGTAAAACGCACCAAGGACATCACTTCCAGTGTAAACATAGTCATTTTCACATGTGTAAAATCCCCATACCGCCAACATTTTCCTTTTTACAGACATACTTTATGACAATCGCGGATGCGCATACGGATTTCCTGTTACGATTAGGTACAAGTAAGTGAAAAATATCAAACTTTATTCAAATTTATTTGATTTTCTATGGATATAAAGAGTATTTCACTGTCACAGTCACAGTGGTTGCTACAGTAGGGGTGTAACAGTATGCAAAAAAATTGTATTGTGATATATTGCAGAAGGACTTGTACTGTAGTACATATTGACTAAGTATTGTATTGGTATATTTTTATCGGAATCATGTAGAAAGAAATTGTACTTAACATAAATAAGTTGCATGACTGCACTGAAAAAAGTTGATACAAATATGAAAATTAACAGAAGACATCAACCATGCAAGTGTTTATAACACTGTTGGATGAAAATGTTCAGGAAACATTAATTTTAGCAGTAATTAATTGTGAAATCGGATCCTATTTGATCTGAACATTACGATATTTGAAATTTGTATCACACCCATTGAACCAGTTTTACCCGTTTATCAGTATACCGTGACATGTCTACTGCATTCTCTGTCTCTTCATTGTTTAAAAATGCCAGTTATGATTTTACTAGTCAATAAAATGTCATAGCATGCTCATTTTGTACTGTCTCATTAAGAAATTCAAATAAGCCAGTATTTTCAGGGAAAGTTTGCAATTGTTCATTTTTGTTTCATGATTTTTAAGACTACATTGTTAAGATAAAATTGTTTGTGGTACTGATAGCTATAGTAAGTACATGACATGCTATAAATAGAGGATCTTGCATGAGTGATTATGTAATATTGAACGTATGAAACAAGTTGAATAAAATTTTATGCACTGAGCTCTGTGCCATTTGCATAAACATTTTATTCAACAAGTTTATTAATTAAAAATTACATAAACATGAATGTAAGATTCTGTCTAATATATAATATAAGAAAACTCAATGTTTTATATCTGTAAAGTGTTTTCTCACATATAACAAAACAGTCAAAATGGCTGCAAGACAAGAAGTTATGCCAGCTTAAATATGACATCATAATATGTTGCAATAATTGTATGAAGTCATATAAACCATGGCTACATAAATAATACATATATTGCACATGTGTAATATGCCTTTTTATTTCAAGGGTATTTTACTAGTATATATACATGTATATATATTTGGGGGTAATTATACGATAAATATCAATACAGCCATGGTGTAATTTGATATATGTCTAACTTACAATTGTTCTGTTTATTCATTTTAATTCATATAAGCCATCATGTTAATATCTGCATATAATTTGACTTTAATACAGGTGTGTTTTAACCAAATTATTTAAAACCAGTTTCACAGCCAGGGGTTCAAAATACTGTTTTATAATGGAACGTTCAGGACCTTGTGCTTTTATTTTTGACAGATCCCCATATAAAAGATTTGAAAGTCAAATATTAACAATGAAAGGTCCATGTGCAATTATGTTATCATATAGAAAAAGTAGGATCATTCTGTTAAAAACCACCAGCAGATCCTTTGGAATTTTACAGTTTAAATATCAAGGATCCCAATTTAGAATCAATAGGTCCCAGACCTTAGAACAGGGGAATTTTGAATCCCTGCACAGCTACTGGTTATGTTTACTGGCCCTGATTTCACAATAATTCTTTAATTAAAATTTTCCTTAATTTAAATTTGGCAAATTTAAAACTGTAAATAATTTGGCTAAGTTATATATATTCATTATTGAAGTTCACTTAGGCTCTGAACATATTTGTTTAGTTTTTTCAAAAATATTTAGTCTCGGTTTCAAAAAGAATTGCCAAAATTTGCTAAATTTTTGTTAAGATAAATTTTACCTAAGAAAAAGTTGTGAACCTGGTGTCTGGTACTTTATGTATACAATGTAAAATTTAAAAATACACATGTACATATAATTACATACAGACATGTATAATTATAAAATGACAAAATATGTCATATAACAGAAGAACTATATTGTTTTTGTGAAGCCATTTGCAGTTGCTTTTACATGTTAAATGTGGCCCAAATATCAAATTTTCAAGTGAACAAACATTTTGCTTTGAAAATTTGATGGTCCTGATATACTATCAAGATCATAATGGATTGACAATCATTGCTTATCTTCACTGTTGTAAAATAATTTCCAACTATGATTTCTTCACTGTACTACATGATTCCCCCTAATGTTTGTGCACAACTATTATCTCTATTGGATACGTAATCACATCAATGGACGTTTTCTCATAAAAACAAGTTATTGCGAGAATATGCAATATAAACATTTTCAACATTTCACACAACGTTAAAGTATATTGATCATGTGGTACACTGGTGAAATCCATTTCAATGTATTATTGTAAGAGATGTAACATGGTTTTTATCATGGTTTCTGTATGCCAAGCAAGATTGTTACTTTAGAAAGAATACCTACCATAGACAGAGTCAGTATATGAAATAATGATAAAATTTAGCATTGTTAAATGAAATAATGATAAAATTATGGTTTTGGATATTTGAATGTAAATGTTCATTTTATGCAACAGGCAAGAATAAGCCTTTAACACCATATCAATATTAATACCATAGAAATTAATCTGTTTTATATTTGTTGACTTGTTATAAAGTTGGCATGATGTGTTATGTGGTACCTTTTGCTAGTGTTATTAAATAAGTGTAGGGTCTGTCCTTGTCTGTAGCTTGTCTGTCCTTCCATCTGTCTGTCTGTAGTCAGATTGGTTTCCAGATAATAACTTAAAAAATAATAAACCTTGAACACAAACACTGATGTACCTGGTATATTATGTTAAAATTTGATGCTAATACCGGTAATATTTATTTAAAAATCATGGAAAAATTAACATTTTTATACTCTCAAAAATATGCCTAAAATTAATTCCAGAAATGACTTTGTTATGATTTACTTGGCTTATGTCTTTAAATTCCCTGTAGAACAAAGGGTTGCATAACTTATGTGTAACTATTATTTTTCATCAGGATTAACTTTAAATTGTCATCTACGTCTGAAAATGATCTTTTGAAATATAGTAAAAAATAGATAAAAAATCTTCAAGTAATTAAACATTAATATTGATTCACCTGTGTTTTACTTCTTCATAAAGTAGGATTGGAAATGCTAAAACTTGCCATACATAATAATTGTGTTGTGACGTAAAAAACAAAATTACATTTATTAAATGCAGGTATACATTAAAACCTTTTATCATTGCCACCGTTAATGTTCAGTTCAATTTTGGCGTTATAAAAAGGTTTGGTGGTTAATATAAAAGGAGGCTCATACATAATATATATACATTGTATATATAATAGTTCAAATAATAAAAAAGTCTTGCACAAGGTCAGGATACTCCTGATGAATGTCAATGAAACTAGTTGAGTAAAATGAAGTGATACAAGTTTTTTAATTCTAGTTTATTTGGATTATATATATAATATATATATATATATATTATGTATACATATATAAAGATATGAGAAATGGATTTTGGGACTTCAAAAATTCTGTGGTGATAAGCTTGTCATATTTATTGAAGGTCATAATAAAACACCTTTACTGGAAAATATTACAATTAAAACAAAAAAACCCACTAATAACAGGTACTTCATACTATGTCATACTTTATAGACCCAATCATCAAAGGGTATAAATCTATGCATAAGCAAATGTACTTAGTATGTATAAATACAGAACCTATTATATATTAATACAGGATTTAATATTATATAAACATAGTACTTAATATGTATAAATACATGGAAATACAGATAGGTATATGTATATTGTATTGTAATATTAGCAGTTCATGGATGAGCATTAGCTTTAGCATTCAGTATTAAAGTTTCTGATTAAGATTTGTTTTGTAGTTCTAAAACGTTAAAGGTTGACATGATGTGCTTGCAGTGCTATTTTGGCAAGGCGTTGATAGCCTCTTACTTATAACAGATCAGCGTTTAAGTTTAGGTGAAGTTTGTTTGTGATTGAAAAATGATGAAGTCTTTTGATGGACTACATATGGTAACATGCATTACTGTTCTTGTAACTGGCCTAGTTTTGTTTGTGGTCATCACCATTTTTTCAAGAATGAAGATTGTAGATGTTATTTTATTTATATATACGATATTAACCATTATCAAAGGTAAATTTTACACTTTACTGTAGAACTGCCAAGTTTTATAAACTACACCAGTTTGTTTTTATTGTAATTATTTCTTGCATGCCCAGGGACCTTGCTGGCCAAGTTGTTTTATAACACTGACTTACAGATCCTAGGGTCTCTCACTGTCTAGCTAGTGTGAGAAAGAATTTAACTTTGTTTGCTGAAGGTCCTTGGTTTTCTCTACACTTTGGTTTCCTCCACCATCACAGAACTAAAAGCCTTGATATAAGGGAAATAATTTTACAGGGGCATAAAATAAACGTCATTACATGTATTCAACTCCACTTTTTCATGTCTATATATAGTATAAAGATAGAATATAGCATATATATATTATGAATAGGTTCAGAATTTTTTAATGTATATACATATTTTTAATTATTTTATAAATATACCGGTTATGAATATATGCAAAATAGTTTGTAACTATCAGGGCCTTTAACAACATCATTTCTCTTCTTCTTCATTTTTATATGGAATTATTTAATTAATTTACATCGAATGCTAGTTTTTTAAAATTCTTCTTAACATTTTAACACAAATGTCATTTAAATACTGACTTGTTAATGATTATTAGTTTAAATTCTGTTTTGTTTATGTTGATTAAATATGTTGTAGTTACATTTTTTATCGCTTTTAAAAATTGTATATTATATCCAGTTTTAATTTTTAGATTAAAATCTGAAGAAATTGATAAACCTGCCCAGTTTCAAGTTTGTATATGGGTCATGTTGGATCAAAATATAGGTCACTAGGTCAAATCTTGTTAACTCGCAAAGCCGCAATTTTAAAACAGTTTGTAAAATATATTTTTCCTACAGATGAAGTTTTTAACTTGGAATAAAAGAAAAGGTCTACACTTTAAGAAATTCATTGAATTCATGTGAACAAAATTTGGCTGTATACATTTTTACTGTGAAATGGCATTGGATGTTAAGCTTTGGGTAGATTATCAGTCTTTATTTGAACATTTTCAGAAATACATGAATAAAAAGTCAGGATTAACAAAATAATATAAATTTAAGCATTTGGCCAGTTGAAAATTGCAAATTCACATACCAGTATTAAATAAATCCTGGATTATATTGAAATTTATGTCATGAAAATATAGTGATCTACAATATAAATTTGTATAAACCAATGATGGACTTTTTAAAAAATAATTTGTTGAATGTGTTGCAGATTTTGTTGTTGTAAGTTACATTGTATTTTAAATAGAAGTAATGAGAATTATAAAGTTTTATTGTAGATTTTATTATATTAAGTTTGTTAAATATATATAATATGGTTCTTATTTGAACTTACACATGTGTAGGTAAAATAGTTTGGTGTGAGTTTTATTGCTATATTTATGTTTACAGGCCCCAGTTTCACAATCATTCCTTAGCTAAGATTTTGCTTAACTTAAATCTTGCCAAATTTCAACACTTAATAATTTTGTTAATTTTCAAGATATTTAGGAAATTAAAGTGTCATTTTTAAGGTCACTGCTAGATTAAAACATTTTAATTTCGCTTTTACAAAAATATTCATCAGTCAAAATGCGATTACAAAAATTGGCTTAATTTAAGTTAAGGAAAATCTTAGCTAAGGAATGATTGTGAAACTGGGGCTTGGGTATTTAGTTTTAGTATCTAACTTGACATTTCTTTGCATTGTTATTTTTTATGTTTTAAACTTTTTGTATCTTACTTTATTTTGTTAGTGACTTTTGAAAAGAAGTCTAATTCACAACTAATGTTTGTAAAATCTAAATAAAGCTAAGTAAAGCTAAATACAATGTTTGAATTATAAAACAGTTCCATACTAGTATTTAAAAAGTACATATTTTTCAGAGATTAATTTTATGTAATCAAACTTTTGATTGTGTAATTGTGATGTTTTGGTAGTCTTTTGGTATGTTTCTCGTTGACATATTTTATGTGATCAGTGTTGTTAATTTGTGATGTTTTTGGTAGTCTTTTTCTCTTTAGGTAAGATTCTCTGTGACCACCTAAATTATTTGTCAAATATAGTGCTACCAATGGCAGAGAAGCACCAACAAACACATGTATAGTGGAACTTTTCAACCGAACACCCTCTTATTAATTAACTTTAGTTGTATGTTCTGGTAAACAGTCCAGTTTTGGCTTGTTTTTTGGTTTACATTGTTTTCACAGATTCCACTGTACTAGGATTCTTAAGCAGATAAATTCTGTTTTATCAGGACCACCTGAACTGACTTAATCATGTCCTTGTATATAATATTTAAAGTTATTATTATATAAAAATTGTTTTTGTTTTTATCCTGTGCTGTTGTTTGAATCTACATTAACTTGTTAAATGTAATCCAAGAATATTTATTTTATGTAACTTGTCACTTTATTTGAACATTACAGGGCATCATTGATAACACCTTTAGGGTTATTATTCATTGAACTTATTCATAAATATATGAATTACTAACAATAATTTGTTAAATTTTCTCAGTAGATCTTTAAATCTCCTTTCAAGGTACTCAATAATACTTAAGTTGTTAGCTGGTTTGCTTTCATGTTATGTTTTTATTACAGTGCTAGTCTATTCTATTGATGGAAAATATTTATTAGAAAGTGCTTAATTTTTCCACCCTTACAGTGTGTATCGCTTCCACCCTTTAAATGCTTAAACCCTCCACCCTCATGAAAGTGTTGTCACTTTCTATCTCTCCCACTTTACAGAAAGTGCTAATCTGATCCAACTCTACAAATTGTTATCTCTTCCAACTCTATAGATGTTGCTTATCTTTTCCACATCTACAGACAGTGCTTATCTTTTCCACATCTACAAAAAAGTGTTATATCTTCCAACCCACTCCACCCCATAAAGTGTTTGTGTCTTCCCCATCTGCAGAAAGTGCATAGGTTTACCATCCGTTACAGAAAACGTCACTCTTCCACTTCTACAGAAACGCAGTTCTTTCACCTCTACAAGAATACAAAAAATGCACATCACTTTCATTCCAACAGAAAATGCTTCCATCCTTATATAAAGTGTTTTGTAACTTCCACCATAACTGAAAGTGTTTGTCCCTTTGACATTTACAGAAAGTGTTTGTCATTTCACTTGTACTTCAGCAGATAAGAACAGTAAGTGCTTATCTCTTCCACTTCTATTTCTTCTTCTGATTAATAAGAACAAAGCTTATCTCTCTCACATTTAAAGACGCTGTTTGGTTCTTCCACTTCTACTTTTGATAATTAGACAAGGGGTGCCTAGCTCTGTCACCTGCACAGAAACTTTAATACTTCTACTTCTTGCTAATTATGAAAATGCTTATCTTTCTACATTTATAGAAGGCCCTTGTTTGTTCCAATTGTATAGTAGGTGCTTGTCTATTCTGCCTCTTGCCCTTGTTTGTTCCAATTGTATAGTAGGTGCTTGCATATTCTGCCTCTTTCCCTTGTTTGTTCCAATTGTATAGTAGGTGCTTGTCTATTCTACCTCTTGCCCTTGTTTGTTCCAATTGTATAGTAGGTGCTTGTCTATTCTGCCTCTTGCCCTTGTTTGTTCCAATTGTATAGTAGGTGCTTGTCTATTCTGCCTCTTGCCCTTGTTTGTTCCAATTGTATAGTAGGTGCTTGTCTATTCTGCCTCTTGCCCTTGTTTGTTCCAATTGTATAGTAGGTGCTTGTCTATTCTGCCTCTGCCTTGGATCTAATTTGAATGCTCTTTAGTTAATTTATGTAAACGTATTTGTGCAAGATTAATTTTTTCTCAAGTATCACTTTGCTATTCCTAAAATTTACTAGTAATCACCTTATTTTGTGTTTTAACTCAATGTGCCAGTTTTCAAAGATTTTACTTTGTTTGGGATTGTGATTTGGACATGGATTGGTATGTTTGTTTTTTATTTTAACATATATTTAATTATAATCATTGAAAATATTATAATATACATTTGTACTGTTAGTTCAAATATCCGAAATATATGAGTTCTTATCCGAGAAATATGTACTTGTAATTACATTGTAATTGAGTTTTTTGTATCTATATTTTATATTTGATATTTATTTTTTTTTTATTACTACTATTATTATTATGTAGACTCAGAAGGATATTATTACAGATTCTGAAGTCACATTTACTAACAAATTTACTAGTAAAGTCAAATGCTTAAATTAGTAACAATTCAACATTTTTTCGGAGAAAAAAAATCATGAAAAATAGTAAAACATTGTTAGGAAGAAGCCCAGATTGTTTCATTTTGATGAGCTTCTATGATGTATAATGCCATTTAACAAAACATATAAATAAATTATCAGTTTCGCGTTACAGACCTTTTTGGATTTTTGTTTATTGTTTAACCACTCAGATAATGTATACAGTTTTGTATATTTTGATAGTTTTATATTGAAATTGATTTATGAAACATAAAACAATTGATCTATTTATATTTAAGGTAATTTATGTCATTTTACAATTTGTTAATAAATAATTTTGTCAGTTAAAAATTTGTTTTATTATTCATGACTCATATTCTGCTTGTTGTAATGGGTTAACACCTGATATCCCATCATGATTCTGTGGAACACTTATTTCCATTGGAGATAGAATTTGTTTAGTTCATGTTTTCGGGAACAGTTTTCCAGTAAAAAGTGTGTTATTCTGGGATTTTTTAACGAAAACCTTTTCCTAGCGTTAATGGGTATGGATCACATGGTACAGCGACATTCTCCATTGAAACTGAAAATCTTTGAAATCTCATAAAGTTAAAAAAAAACCTTAATTTACATATTCGTGTAATTACCTTCAAAATGGAATCAAAGTCAATTGTTAAAGTCATGACCTAATTTTTTACCTTTCTGATTTTATTTATTATCTGGAAAACTATAAACTTTTTGTATAGCATGTATTTTCACCGTCGTTTATCACCTCATAAACGACACAAAACACTATGTCAATTCTTATATTTACAATTTTAACAAAACATCAGATACTGTAATTCATCAAACACAGTGCTTTCACGTTGCAATACACATTGTTGATGTTTCATCGACCTATTTCAATGTTTTTCAATCACTATACATGTGCTGTTTCGGGGCCTACATTTGTTCAAACAAACAAAATAGTTTTAAAATTAAGGTAGTTCCATACCATGGTGACGTCGGCATTTTCTGCGTACGGTCGAAAAGTCTGATTTGACATCTTTTTCATCTGTGACGTCATGAATATGTGGTCTTCGGTGCCTCGCTTTTATGCGTACTATTTTGAATTATTTTCTGCATTTACAAAAGATTATAATTCACAATTTGAATTTTGAGTACGATTTAAAGAACTAAACTAAATGTATATTTTAATGGAAATTAGAAAGATCTACGCTGTTGAGGGTACAATTCTTAATAATTTGAGTACACCGTTTAAAATTTGAAGTACTGTGTTGTAAATCTGCTTCATGTGACTTTTTTTGGTGAATTTAAATACAGACAGTAAGACGCAAACTGACGATTCTTCAACAAATATACTATATTTTAAATTTTCTCTGTGTGAAATTGACTATGCTCTTGTATTTGTGTTTCATTTGGTTGGCCTAGAATGAAGAACGCTTCATCAATATATACGAATTCCCTTTCCACTTTAATTTATCTGTGTTTGGTAACGGCTGCTATGGGTAAAGACCAAATGATATTTAAAATTGGGTTTGTTTTGCACACCAAAAAAGCTAAATATCAGTGTTTTTGTTTATTTGTTAATACCAAACGAAAATATTGAGTTCATAGTAGTACACTAGGACACAAATGGTAACTTCTTATCTAAAAATTAAGGCTTTTTTTCTGGTTTCAGGATTTTGATGCAATTTTATGAAAAAAGTAGCTTGATGACCGTCAATTTTTTTTATCAGAAAATGAAACTTATATATCTATGTGCAATATATGTGAAATTCAGGGGTCGTATTCGACTTTTTTAAGTATATACAATTAACGAAAGGGTGTTACTTTCTTTCAATCACTATACATGTGCTGTTTCGGGGCCTGTGCTAATTGTTCTTCACGTCGCATTTCTGCACGTTCTGTACAGACTTTATGGGGAAATAAACGACGAAATTGTAACAATGTTTACATAGAACGAAGCAATTGCAATTGTAAATATATTAGAATATTGTTGGTATTGATGTAACGATCATTTTGATGTATAGATTAAGGTCATGGGTTCAAAGGTCAAGGTCACAGATTCAAAAAAATACTTAAATGGTTAATTATCTTGAAAACTATTAACAATTTGTATAGGTATGTATATTACAATGTTGTAGGTATTGATTCAAGGATCATTTTGGTGTATTGAAAAGGTCATGAGTTCAAAGGTCAAAGTCACAGATGCAAAACAATACCGAAATGGGTAGTTATCTTGTAAACTATAAACATTTTGTATAGACATGTATATAAGAATATTGTTAGTATTGATGTAACGATCATTTTGATATATAGATTAAGGTCATAGGTTCAAAGGTCAAGGTCACAGATGCAAAACAATACCAAAATGGTTAATTATCTTGAAAACTATAAACTTTTTGTATAGACAAGTATATAAGAATATTGTTAGTATTGATGTAACGATCATTTTGATATATAGATTAAGGTCATAGGTTCAAAGGTCAAGGTCACAGATGCAAAACAATACCAAAATGGTTAATTATCTTGAAAACTATAAACTTTTTGTATAGGCATGTATATTAGAATGATGTAGGTATTGATGTAACAATTATTTTGATATATAGATTTAGGTCATAGGTTGAAAGGTCAAGGTCACAAATGCAAAAAAATACTGAAATGGTTAATTATCTTGAAAAAAATTAACATTTTGTATAGGTATGTATATTAGAATATTGTTAGTATTGGTGTAACGATCATTTTGATACACAGATTAAGGTCATGGGTTCAAAGGTTAAGGTCACAGATCCGAAATAATACTGAAATAGTTAATTATCTTGAAAATTATTAACTTTTTGTATAGGCATGTATATTAGAATGTTGTAGGTATTGACACAAGGATCATTTTGATTTATTGAAAAGGTCATGAGTTCAAAGGTCAAAGTCAAAGATGCAAAACAATACCGAAATGGGTAATTATCTTGTAAACTATAAACTTTTTGTATAGACATGTATAGAAGAATATTGTTAGTATTGATGTAACGATCATTTTGATATATAGATTAAGTTCATGGGTTCAAAGGTCAAGGTTACAGATGCAAAAAAAATACTGAAATGGTTAATTATCTTGAAAACTATTAACATTTTGTATAGGTATGTATATTGCAATGTTGTAAGTATTGATACAAGGATCAGTTTGATGTTTAGAAAAAGGTCATGGGTTCATAGGTCAAGGTCACAGATGCAAAACAATACCAAAATGGCTGATTATCTTGTAAACTATAAACTTTTTGTAAAGACATGTATATTAGAATATTGTTATATTGATGTAATGAACATTTTGATATATAGATTAAGATCATGGGTTCAAAGGTCAAGGTCACAGATGCAAAATAATATTGAAATTGTTAATTTTCTCAAAAACTATAAACATTACATATAGGCATGTATATTAGACTGTTAGGTATTGGCATCAGAATCATTTTGATATAACAATAAAGGCCATGCATTCAAGGGTCAAGGTCACAGATACCAAAAATGCCAAAATGGCTTAGTATTTTTAGCTCACCTGACCAAAGGTCATGTGAGCTTATGGTATGGTGCAGCGTGTGTATGTGCGTGCGTGCGTGCGTGCGTGCGTGCGTGTGTGCGTGCGTGCGTGCGTCGTTAACACACATTTTCGACTTCTCCTCTGAAAGTACTTGGCAGATTTCAACGAGACTTGGTCAGAAGCATGTCTTGGTCGGTGCAATTCAGATTTGTTCGTGGCGTTGTAATGGCTACCATAACTGGGTCAAGGTGACCTAGGGGTGCAAAAATCTTTAAAAATCTTCTTCTCCGAAAGTATTGTTTGGAGAAAAAATCTGATGTGATATTTGGCTTCTCTAGGGTCTTAAGCCTATAGTTTGTTCATTTTGTGAAATTCGGTCGAAAAATGGGTTACGCGTTTTTGCGTTTAATTTTGAAAAAATCGTAAAATAGCTTCAAATTGTTATAACTTGACTACTTGACCAGATAATGACATGGGGTTTTCAGTTTTGACATCTTCTTGTTAGTATCTTCAAAATGAGCTCAAGGTCAATTGTGAAGGTCGTGACCTAATTTTTTTTACCTCTGATTATAATTATTATCTCGAAAACTATAAACTTTTTGTATAGGCATTTATATTAGAATGTTGTAGGTATTGATACAACGATCATTTTGATGTATAGAAAAAGGTCATGGGTTCAAAGGTCAAGGTCAGCAAAACAATACAGAAATGGTTAATTATCTCGAAAACTATAAACTTTTTGTATAGGCATTTATATTAGAATGTTGTAGATATTGATACAACAGTCATTTTGATGTATAGAAAAAGGTCATGGGTTCAAAGGTCAAGGTCACAGATGCGAAACAATACCGAAATGGTTAATTATCTCGAAAACTATAAACTTTTTGTATAGGCATGTATATTAGAATGTTGTAGGTATTGATACAACAATCAATTTGATGTATAGAAAAAGGTCATGGGTTCAAAGGTCAAGGTCACAGATGCGAAACAACACCAAAATGGTTAATTATCTCGAAAACTATAAACTTTTTGTATAGGCATGTATATCAGAATGTTGTAGGTATTGATACGAGGATCATTTTGATGTATAGAAAAAGGTCATGTGTTCAAAGGTCAAGGTCACCGATGCGAATCAATACTGATATTGTTAATTATCTCGAAAACTATAAACTTTTTGTATAGGCATTTATATTAGAATGTTGTAGATATTGATACAACGATCATTTTGATGTATAGAAAAAGGTCATGGGTTCAAAGGTCAAGGTCACAGATGCGAAACAATAACGAAATTGTTAATTATCTCGAAAACTATAAACTTTTTGTATAGGCATGTATATTAGAATGTTGTAGGTATTGATACAACGATCATTTTGATGTATAGAAAAAAGTCATGGGTTCAAAGTTTAAGGTCACAGATGCCAATCAATACTGAAATGGTTAATTTTCTCGAAAACTATAAACTTTTTGTATAGGCATTTATATTAGAATGTTGTAGGTATTGATACAACGATCATTTTGATGTATAGAAAAAGGTCATGGGTTCAAAGGTCAAGGTCACAGATGCGAATCAATACCGAAATGGTTAATTTCTCGAAAACTATAAACTTTTTGTATAGGCATTTATATTAGAATGTTGTAGATATTGATACAACGATCATTTTGATGTATAGAAAAAGGTCATGGGTTCAAAGGTCAAGGTCACAGATGCGAAACAATACCGAAATTGTTAATTATCTCGAAAACTATAAACTTTTTGTATAGGCATTTATATTAGAATGTTGTAGGTATTGATACAACGATCATTTTGATGTATAGAAAAAGGTCATGGGTTCAAGGTCACAGATGCGAATCAATACTGAAATGGTTAATTATCTCGAAAACTATAAACTTTTTGTATAGGCATTTATATGAGAATGTTGTAGATATTGTTACAACGATCATTTTGATGTATCGAAAAAGGTCATGGGTTTAAAGGTCAAGGTCACATATGTAAATCAATACTGAAATTGTTAATTATCTTGAAAACTATAAACGTTTTGCATAGGCATGTATATTAGAATGTTGTAGGTATTGATACAATGATCCTTTTGATGTAAAGAAAAAAGTCATTGGGGTTTAGTATTTACATTTACTTTAAATCTATCAGCTAGCCATTAGTTATCAGGTGAGCGTATAAGGCCCATGGGCCTCTTGTTACTTTTGTACTTTTGTTTTTACCATTTAGCCTCAAATCGTTACTATTATGAAAGATTTTGACATTCGAGCTATTATTAGCTCACCTGGCCAAAGGCCATGTGAGCTTATGGCATGGCATGGCGAGGCGTGCGTGCGTGCGTCCGTGCGTGCGTGCGTGCGTCAGTAAACTTTAATCTTCTCCTCCGAAACTACTGGGCCAAATGAAACCAAATTTGCCATGGAAGGTCCTTGACAGAGTCTAACTATAGTTTGTTCAAATCATGACGATCGAATATCCAAGATGGCCGCTGTTACTAAAAATAGACAAAACCTAAAAAAATCTTCTTCTCTTGAACCACTCATTGCAGGCAAAAACTGATGTGATATTTGGATTCTACATAGTCTTAACCTTTTAGTTTGTTCATGAAATTTGGTTTAAAAATAGGTTACGAGTTTTTGCGTTTAAATTTGCAAAAATCGTAAAATATTTTTAAATTGTTATAACTTGACGGACTATATGACCAGATAATGACATGGGGTTTTCAGTTTTGACATATTCTTGTAATTACCTTCAAAATGGTGTCAAGGTCAATTATGAAGGTCATGACCTAATTTTTTACCTTTCTAATATTATTTATTATCTCGAAAACTATAAACTTTTTATATAGGCATGTATATTAGAATATTGTTGGTATTGATGTAATGATTATTTTGATATATAGATTCAGGTCATTGGTGCAAAGGTCAAGGTCACAGATGCGAAAGAAAACTGAAATGGTTCATTATCTTGAAAACTATTAACTTTTTGTATAGGCATGTATATTAGAATGTTGTAGGTATTGATACAACGATCATTTTGATGTATAGAAAAAGGTCACAGTAGCAAAACAATACCAAAATCGTAAATTATCTTGAAAACTATAAACTTTTTGTATAGACATGTATATTGGAATGTTCTTGGTTTTGATGTAACAATCATTTTGATATATTGATTTAGGTCATTGGTTTAAAGGTCAAGGTCACGGTTGCAAAACAATACCAAAAAGATTCATTATCTCAAAAAATATGAACTTTTTGTATAGGCATGTATATTTGAATATTGTTGGTATTGATGCAATCATCATTTTGATATACAGATTATGGTCATTGATTCGAAGGTCAAGGTCACAGATGCGAGTAGTAAGTTTCATAAATATCTAAATATCCACATCAGAGTTATTGCTCCTTAAATGTAGTATTTATTATGTTTTTGTGCTGTTAACAGCCCAGGTGAGCGGTACAGGCCCTTTTTGGCCTCTTGTTTGTCAGGTGAGCATATCGGGCCCAATGTGCCTCTTGTTCAATTACTTAATCAGTTGTATTTTCTGCTTTGTAAACATTGTTTAGACAATTTTTGTAAACTAAATGATCCATTTGATTAAATTTATATGCAGTAAGTTGACAGCTGTTTCATTTCTATTGTAAGGTATTATCTAATAGACCGAGTTATTTATAAACAGTCTAAGTAGTGCACCAAAACGCTATCTAAAACGTTACTAACAAACCACTGAACTGGTATTGATAAGGCAGTGTAACATGTTTGATGCGACATTTTTATTGATTTATTGCAATGCTTATTGCACCTTTTATTTAACGATAATAAAAACATAGATTATTAATGTAAAAACCATTAAAATTATTGACTTTTCTTATACTATACAAGTTACATAGTCTACACTTTGATTATAATAACATATACAGGTAGATCTAGTCAAAATTTAAAGTCGATTGTTATCTGGCAATCATTTTTGTCGTGTTTTACAGCGGTATACGTGTAATATACAATCATTGTAGACACAAGTGTGAAGCTATTCTGACGGAATATAGGTCTTTATCTGTGCTTGCACGCAAATAGTTTATTTTCATGACAAAGGGAGCTTTGGATCATAAGGTAAATATATATATATACAAACATAAATGTTGAGTGAATTGAAAATATTAGTCGGTTATAATATAGCAACAGTATTGTTGATAAGTTTAATGTCTCTGTGTCCAGGATTGCCCTGGATACATCTAACGTCCCATAGTTCCATGTTCCTTTCACTTAATTTTGATTACAGTGTAGCTAGCTAAACAGGAGGTGCTTACCTTTACGGAGCACCGGCCTTACTTCCCTGGTGGAAGTTCATGTATTTAACCTAATTGGTCAGTTTCAAAGTTTTTACTTTGCTTCTGGATTGTGATTCGATCATGGATTGTTATGTTTGATTTTATTTGAAACTGACAAATTTAGTTAAACGCGTGCACTTTCACCAGGGAATTGAGGCAAGTGCTTCGAAAGGGCAAGTACGAGGGCGAATCAATAAGTAACCAGCCTAACTTATTTCTGGTCGATATCTTCTTAGATATCTTAGATCAACCGCGTTAAACTGCCATCAATTCAGAACTTAACACTTAACTGTCTTCAAGACTTCTTCATTAGACCAGAAATGGCGTCTACGAATATACGTTTTCAATTTTGCGAAAAAAAAGAAGTCTCTAGGAGCTAGGCCAGGCGAAAAAGCAGGATGTGGTATTAATTTACACCCGTTTCGCTCTACATCATTCATTGTAACTTTAAAGGTATGTACTCTCGTTTTACTGTAGCAGCAAAACACCCTAAGGTTTGGCGAATGGCGGTTCTCAGCTGGTCTAGCAAGTTCGCATAGTGCACTCTAGTTATTGTACATTTACTTCTTTCGGCTAAAAGTCAACACAATAATGCCTTTTGCGTATCGAAATACTGTAGTCATCACCTTTCCGGCAGATGGTTGCATCTTGCACTTCTTTGACCTCGGGTATCGAGACCCTACCCATAGACGACTTTGAGCTTTATCCTCTGGCTCATAATAATCCAAATCTCATCTACAGTCACCAGACGCAACAGAAAATCATCTTCAAGACAGCGCTGCATATTGATGGTCTGATTGTCATTTGCTCAACACTTAAGATTATTCTATTTGAATTTGTCTATCAGACTAGCAGAGTCCAAACTTTGTTACACAGTTCTTCGTCGGTCGCGTCTAGTGGTCGTCTCTTCTAAAAACGTTCTATCGCGTTTGAATTCCCCTACTCAATTTATCCCGAGCATAAAATGGCGCACCTAATTTGACAGCTTCAATTTTTTTTAACTTTACTTTGGAATGTTGGTTCAGACATGGGTTGATATGTTTGTTTTTGACAAAAACATTGATATACATGTATATAAATGTATGTGTACAGTCAATACATTTATCAATGTCATTACGATATATCGAAATTCGTTTCTAACCTTTAAATGTATTAAACATCGACGTATCATTTCCTTATTTTATGATATCAGTATTATAAACTGATGATACATGTAGTTGGCTGTTAAACATTTCAGTAATAGGATTTTCATATTTGTCTTCCTCAAGACGGAAGTCACAAATTGTCTATATTGAGACCCATATGTCTACAACAATTCGATAATTAAACCATGTTTACAATTTCTTAAAGTCGAGAATGCATGTCTAAATCTAAATTTTATTGTGCCATAAATAAATATGTTTAAATTAACATTTATGTAAAGAGCATAAGTTTACTTGACATATCATTGTACAGAGTTTATAAGAGTTCATAAAACATCAACATTTGCTACGCCTTGATTGTGCCATGTCTTCTCAAAACTTGAAGAATATATATATTTCTATCTTTAGAATCACAGTTAAATTTACCTCCAGTATCTATAAGCATTAGAAAATATCGGTTTTCTGGCACTTTCTTTGTCAATCCATAATGACAATACCAATCCATGTCCAAACCATAATCCCAAAGGTTAGCAAAAACTTTGAAACTGGCAAATTAGGTGAAGCACGTGTATTTCCATCAGGGAAGTGAGACCGGGTGTTCCTGAAGGTTATGAACCTCTTGTTTAGCTAGCTACATTTTGCATTATAAGATAGGTTGTTTTCTTATAGTAATAATTAATTTCCATGGCCACTTAATATATTTTATGATGGTCAAGTACTCAAACGATTGGATATTATACAAGACAAACATAACATGTTAATGGCACACTAATCTTAGAGGTCTGTTTTCTTTCACCCTGGCAGATTCTGAAAGTATTACATGTTTGTCGTTTGATTTTCACTTCAAGATTGTTTAAAGATTGATCAAACTTCTGTTGAAAGTAAATGGTGAATCAGCCAAAGTAGGTGAAGATGCAAACATGACAACGACAAATTTGTGATGATTTCACTTTTGCTTTACACGTAAAGTTATCATATACATATGTGAATGTATCACTCCAATGAAGCTTTTTAATTACTTATTTGTTTGATTTTAGTCCTTCGAACATATTCAAATCTGAAGTTTCATTTCAATATTCCTTGTACAACGTTTATTTCATCTGAACAATTTTGAAAGAGCAAAGGGTTTATTTTCTATGTAATGCAATAAACACTCAACGCGTCAATTATCAATTGGCAAATTTTGCATTTATCAATTGAAAGTTTAATAAATTAAAAATCCATGAAATCTCATGAATCTAAAATTCTAAAATGTACATCTTCATCATCGACAATACACATTCAGCACCTCTTAAAATAAATCATTCTCTCGGAATTTGCCATTATAGATAAATGTGCTATTGTTGGCTTCTTCTCCACCTTTATATACCTCACGAAAAAAAAGCTTTGAATAAGCGTGCACTGAGAAGCTAATTTCACTTCGGAATTTTCCCCAGCTTGAGGTCGGCAAGTACTCAAAGGATCAAACAGCTCTCTCTCTCTCTCTCTCTCTCTTTATTTATTCATTTACAACTGCGGATTCATTTTCGTTAAATATTTATTTTAATTACTTTATAAAATTCATGTATTTATTTATATATAATTTATGTAAAAGACTACGTATTTAACTATTTTGTATCCAATGATACTGCATTTTATCATATTTTTTATTAATTTACAAATCAAATTCGTGGTTCATTTTCATTAAATATTTATTTATTTTAATTACTTTATAGACTATTCATGTATTAATTTTATATATTATTTATATCAGAGACTAAGTATTTAACTATTTTTTTAATCTCGTGTTACCGCATTTTTAGCATTCATGATTAATTTTCAGTAAATATTTATTTATTTATTTATTTATTTAACTACTTTAAGACAATTCATGTATTTTTAACATATTTTTTATATCAGAGATTGGGCATTTATATATCATTATTCTATAATTTAATTGAAATAAAATATATCCATGGTTATCAAAATAAAGTATTATTTACTTTTTGATACGGATATGATTTAGTGTGGAATGTTCTAATATAATGTGATTGGAAATGAGATTCAAACTCTAGATCACTATTTGTCAAGCCACTCATTTTATCTTAGAATATTACACAGGTAAGAAAGTGGTCTTTACAATATACATGTTACTGATGGTATCATCATCTATTGACGTTTAAACATTAAAAGTTTACCTGGGCACCCCATCGATAAACCCTCCAGTTAGTTTATTACCTGATATAGCCTTGGAATGAAGAGTTACCGTTCTTGAAATTCTTAGAACATATTCTTGATAAAGTAACATCGCATCTGTCGTTCTACGAGTGGTCCATCAAAACAAGTAAAAACAAAGGTATTGAATCCACTGCATTATTATAGTGTTAATTTAACAGCACTAGACGACCGTTTTGGAAAATAATTCTCATCAGTAGTGATTGGATCAGAATTGTGAACTCATTTTTTGTCCAAGATGATGAAAAATATTTAAAAGATCAACATATATTTTACCAAATTTAGCCAGGGAAATACTTTGCATGAGGAAATATACCTTAGGTTTTGAGGAATTTCAGATTTTAAATAACAGCAAATCTTGAAGGTCTATTTATCCCACAATTTTCAATAAATTATTTTCTTAATTATACTATTTAAAGAGTAATAAAGTTATTTTGGAATGACTATGTTGACCATATAATTTGTAAAAATATGTTTGTTTTACAGAAAATTGTGCTGCGGTGTTCTGTTGATAACGTTAAGGAAATCGATACAAGGACTGAAAATCGTAAAAAAAGTATCCTTGTTTTACCAATGTAGGATCTGGAAAATGGGACAAGTGGCCACAAAAGGTAAGAAACCCAATTTCCATTGAAAATTTTTTTTTAAATACAAATAATTCTTTTGGCCATGATTACACCTAGATTTACAAATTTCTAGTACGTCATCAATAATAAGTTTGTTTGAAGTTGTATCAGGAAAAAAGGAGACAGCATACAGAATAAAAACAATCATACCAATCCATGTCTAAACCACAATCCTAAAGCAAAGTAAAAACTTTGAAATTGGCAAATTAAGTACCATACGTGAACTTTAATCAAGAAAGTGAGACCGGGTGCTCCAAAAGGGTAAGCATCTCCTGTTCAGTTATGAATAAGAATAAAAGGGACATGGAACTATGGAACGTCAAATATATTCATGGTAATTTTGGATAGAGAAATGTCATGCATATCAACAATATTATGATGATGACCATAAAACTTTTTAACTAAACTCGATACGAGAGTGGAATGGCCATAAGCAAGAAATGGCGTTTAAATGTTTTAGTACAGTCTATTACCGTTAAGCACATGTTTTTCAACAAAATTTAGATTCCTTTCTTTCATTTTGTAGACATTCCAACCACTACACTTTTGTTTGAAACATTCAATGGGACAGCCCAGACGATTGATCTGACTTGTAAAATATGTTCTGATGTATATAAAGACCCAAAAATATTACCATGCCTAGATACCTTCTGCATGAAATGTATACAAAAGCTTTGCAATGAATCAACATCCAAGAAAGTTACCTGTCCGGTATGTAAAATGCAGTTATTCCGAAGGGAAAATAAACTATGTAGATTTGATACCAACATGTATTATTTCAATCTATTACAAGTTCTAAAAACAAAGGTTGTTGAAAAGTTAATTTGCCAAGTGTGTTCAGCTTTCGGGAATCAAAATATTGCCACAAAGAAGTGTTTAGAATGCAGCGATTTTTTGTGTTATACATGTGCCAAATCTCACACATTTACCAAATATACAATATCTCATACTGTTGTGACATTAGAAGATTTGAAGCATGGAAAATATGACTCGAGAGTACGTCACATTCAGAAAATGATGTGTCCCTATCACGCTTCCGAAGAAATGTACTACTTTTGTCAGCCATGTTCAATGGCAATTTGTCGAGAATGTATGCTTGCCGAACACAAGGGTCATACCCATACTGAATTACCCGATGCTTTAGATAATTGCATGTATAGCTTACAACAGCTCGTTTTAGAAGTTGACAAACGATATGAAACATTACAAGGTGAACTGATCAAAGAAGAATCTTTTAAGAAACATTTACAAGACCATGAATCAAAATTTATGCAAGAAATAATCGAAAAAGCTGACGATATGGTATCAACTGTAGTGAAAGAAAAAACGGAAGCGTTGAAAGAAGTTGGAGATAGTTTTGCACTGCCTATAAAAGACAGGGTTCAGAAAATACAGCAGCTCAAGCATGTCATTAGTATAATGAATAACAGCATAAAATTTTGTAAAACCGTCTTGCATCATGGGAAAGACATTGAAATTCTCTCCTTAGAGAAAAGTTTACGTCAACAATTGTTACGGTTGCAAAACTATGACGAAATATCACAAGCGCAAAATACCAACCTTCCAATTACTGCTGTAACATTTAAAGACCTAAAAGAGAACGATAAAGGGGAGAAAAGGATGTTTACATTAACATATACTAATGGTTCAATTAGTGGTTTAAATGTCGAAAATGAATCTGCCTCTGACTGCTCAGTCCTTACGAAAATAAAATCTACACAAACAGAGCTTCCAGTGAAGTCATCTGTAGCCTCCAGTGTAGCCACACAGACAGCGAGTTGTAGAAAATGCAATAAATCAACTCAGACAAACAGAGTTAAGAGTATGGACGTTAAAGTCAATCTAGATTTTTCACACTTGCCAGAAAAATATACAATTCCCCTACATTCCAATGATGATACCAGAATACCTTGCGCCAATGTCGTATCTAAATATGGCGACGAAACACTTATCATACATGATAATAATAACAAAACATGAAAACAATTGATCTCAAGGGAGAAATTAAAAGAATTTACAGACTTGACAAAATAACACCATCATACATAACCGTGTGTGGCGATACGATAGTAGTCAGTGACAGTTCAAAAGTTGTTTTTATGTGTAAAAACAACACGTGGCAAAATTATATCCCTGTTCAAAGTGTCAATCGAGTGTCAATTCCTCTGACTTCTTTCGGAGAGCGTTGTGTTGTAGCTGGCAATGTAGACTACTCCCATTCTCTTCCGTTGACAGTTTTTACTCAGAAAGGCGATCATATCAAAAATATATATCTAAACGAAGCCTTGCCAATACACCTTACAGCAAACTCAAGTGGTCAAATCATCATCTCAGATTGGAGCAAAAGCGCAATTCGAATTGTAAATCTTGAAAATGGTGCTGAAATCGCCTGCATCAATGCTCCAACAGAATGTGGTATTCGAAAATGGAATAAAGACCACAGAAAAGATTTATCAAGATGGAGACCAGGGTCATTAGCGACTGACTTAAAAGACAACATTTTTGTGGCAGACTATGATAGAGGTGTAGTCGTTACTCTTGATAAGGATGGAAAATTCGTAAAAGAAACTTTAACTGATGCAAAATCCAATGGAATTGGCAAGCCGTATTATCTAGCTTCAGACTCAAATCAGAGAATATTTATTCTTGGCAAACAAAGAGACATTGCTCACGTGTATAACACTAGTAAATTTTTAACAGTAGAAAATACAGTGGTGTGATGATACTGCAAAGTTCAGACCATTAAAGATTCCTGTTGATTTATATTAAAATTCGTTTTGATTTTGAATGTATCTCATCTGGTGTCCCAAAATGGCATAGAGGCCACGGAAAGGATTTAACAAGATGGAGACCAGAGTCATCAGCAACTGGCTTAAAAGAGAACATCTGTGTAGCAGAGTGCGACAGAGGTGTGATCACTACTCTTGATAAAGATGTTAAATTAATAAAAAAAAAACTTTAACTGATGTGAAATCCAATGGAATTGGCAAGCCCTATTATCTAGCTTTAGCTAGATTATGTTTAACAGTAGATTAGTGGCGTGGTAATACTGCAGAGTTCAGACCATTAAAGATCCCTGTTGATTCATATTAAAATTGCGTCTGAATTTAAATATATTTCTGATCTGGTGTTTCAAAACAGCATAGAGAATACGGAAAAGATGGAGACCAGAGTCATTAGCAACTGACTTTTAAAAAAGAGAACATTTAAGTAGCGGGGTACGACAGAAGTGTAATCATAACTATTGATAAAGATGGATAAATCGTAAAAAATCTACAACTATATAACTTTAATCCAATGGAATCGTGTTATCTAGCCTCGGACTGAAATCAGAGACTATTTATCATTAGCAATAAAGAGACATTACACACTAGTATAACACTAGGAAATTTTTGATAGTATAATAGTGGTGTGGTAATGCTTAAAAGTTCGTCATTTACTTAGAATAATAAAGATTAACTTCTTAAGGTAGCATTTCTTTTTATGCAGTTTAGCAAGCAATGGTGTTTAGCAAAGCATTAAGGCATAAAAAACTATTTTGTTTAATTGTTCACTAACACAATGCAGTCACTGGCAAAATGACAAGAAAATACATGGTCTATGTAAATTGAAGATTTCAGTGTCCAACTGAATGAGCATCTCCAATAAAACCACATATTTTTTTACAAACTATATGGTTCTTGTCAATTAACATCTTACAGAACAATATTATTTTAATATTGTTAGGAACAATCCTTCATCAAATCAAACACAAACATACCGGCCCATGTTCAAGTCACAATCACAAATGCAAAGTAAAAACTTATAGCTAGCTACTCCAAATAAGAAGCCAGGAAAGTTTTAGATACATGGAGATCATTGTGTGATGGCAGCCATGAAACCTTTTGAGGGCCTTGATAAGTATATGCTTGCAATATCCTTGAGTCAAGTATTTATCTATAAGCAGCTTGCTAAGTTGTATGAAGTTCCTGTAGCGGGTATGAAGTTTCTGTAGCAGGAACAAGTTTTATAAAAATTGATTACAAAAGAATAAAGTTGTTGATAAACTTGTTCATAAATCAACAAGTGGCAAGTGCAACCAACTTTATAATAAACTGGTTTATTAATACAGAAATGTAACAAACACTGATTCAATTGAGAAATAGTACTTTAATTGATCATGATTTAAATCTTCTACAATGTTATATTCATAATTAAACAGTAAATTGAAAAATGTAACAACAACTTGATCGCAATTATAACTGTATAGTTGTATAGATCTACCAATGAATGGAAGAATATTCTGTGGAAGTTAAAAAATGAAAATCCAGAAGAAGTTTGAAAGAAAGGGGTAACTTTATACTCATCATTATAACATACAAGCATTCATCTGACCAAGAACAGGGTAAAGGTCATGTGATAAAATACAAAATAAGTATATAAACATACGGCTGTAACCAGGCAACCATCACAGATAATTATTATACATTAACATAATTAATAACATTAAATATTCAAAATGAATGCAATTCATCACAATTATTCAAAAAACAAAATTTATAAGATAATATGTTAAACAACATGTAACAACAATTTTATTATCAAATAACAAGTAACTTGTATCATTTTGTCTCATGAAAGTGATTAAAGCATTGTAGTTACTCATAAGTGATAAAATAAAGAGACATCGCAGAAATAATCTAAGTATTTTCAATTTTTTTTATACCAGTCATTTCATTCAAAAACTTGCCTTCCCTTACCCTTCTTGAGCACCTAGCCTCACTTCCTGGGTGAAAGTTACATGTTTAACCTAATTTGTCATCTTCAAAGTTTTTACTTTGCTTTTGGATTTTGGTTTGGACATGGATTGTTTTGTTTGTTTTTGATTTCCATACAATGAAAACTAAAAAACTGAAAGATATTTTAAAGACTTCCATGAAACAAGTTACATAGTAAAAAAGTCAGTTACATGTTGATAACATTAAAAAAAGCAACCACCTGTTGCCATATGTGTTGCATATTATATATATACTCCCATATTTTTAGCAAATGAACTGGAATGAACATTTGGACATTAAGGATTTATATTATACATGAAATATTTACAAATTGTAAAATTTTTTTTACTTCAACTTTTAATATTTGCATATGATAAAATATTTAACATGATGTTCTTTATAATGCATCCGAACTAGCTCTAATGTACTGGCTAATCTTGAGCAAACAAAAACAAACCTGCATAAAACATTAGCATTTTGGAAACAATTTGTATTTAACGTAACAAAAACAGTCCCGTTTAACATATTGTGATATCATTTATTTGTAGTGTTTAGGGTTCTCCAAGGGGTAACTTATGATCAATAATCCTTAATGTTTCCATAGAATGTTATGGAAACCATTTTATGAAGCAAATTCTCAGAAAAGCGATACTTGTTCCATATTGAATGAAAATAATAATTACCGGTACACACAGACTTTATGGTGGACCACATGATAAGTTTGATAACCTAATTCAAACAATGCTCAGAATAAAGTTACCGATTTTCCATAATCATAGTAACCATATGTAAAATTAACTAATAATGGTCAAATTTTATGAAAATGTCTATCACTTTTGTTTTGTTTTGTTAAAATCTCGAGATAAAAAAAAACCTTACAAAATGTCAAATTGTGTCATGTAACACTGTAACCAGAGCTGTAACAATGTTGATCTGTGAAAATCATACAACATTTTACAATTGTTTAAAATCTGGACAATTGAATTGACCAAGACATTGTGAATATTATCATAATAAAAATGTACAATTTATTCACAAAAAAAAGAAAAAAAAACAGTAATGTACAACCATAGTTTCTGAAATTCTCAAGATACAAAAATATAAAAGTGCCAATAGAATGACATGTGCTTCATAATAATAATAATAATCTCAAATGGCTGACACAAATAAAGAATCAGGCATACAAGTGTTTCTTGATATTAATGAATAGACAATCAAGCTCCAATATAAACATGCATTGTTTAAGCAAAAAGATAGCATGGAATTATATGAACACACACACACAACGTCTTTCTATGTTAAAAAGATTTTAGCAAAACGACAAATTAAAAATCAATTTAAACCCTGTTAATTGGTTCAAGAATGGGACTTTTCATTAAGCTACCAATATTCCAAACTTATTATGAATCAGTCGGTTAATATCGGCAAATAGCATCCTTTACAGGTTTAACTTATATTCGTTTTTACGTCTGTGAATGACTAGTCCGTGAAATGCAAGTTAATTATATTAGTAATAAATATATGTTAATGTCATATTTTTGCACTTTGTTTTTGCAAATTTATGTGAAAATAAAACAAACACTAAACTTCCAGATTTACAATTACATGCTTTTGGGTTGCTGAGGTAGATTTTGTCACTAAGATAAAGAGTTGGTTAAAACAATGGCTGAAAACATTGGTTAACATTAAGGCTGGTAGCCTTTGGATAGGGCTATGGTAGCCTTTGGATAAAGCTTTGGTAGCATTTAGGTAGGTCTCTGTACCTTTGGGTAGCCTTTGGATAGGGTTATAGTAGCCTTTGAGTAGAGTATTGGTAGCTGTTGAGTGGGGCTCTGGTAACCTTTGGATAGGACTCTGGTAGCCTTTGGATAGGGTTATAGTAGCCTTTAAGTAGAGCTTTGGTAGCCATTGGGAAGGGCTTTGGTAGCATTTAGATAGGTTTCTGGTAGTCTTTGAGTAGGACTTTGGTAGCTGTTGGGTAGGGCTCTGGTAACCTTTGGGTAGGGCTTTGGTAGCTGTTGGGTAGGGCTCTGGTAACCTTTGAATAGGGCTCTGGTAGCCTTTAAGTGGAGTTGCTACAGATTAAGCAGAACTAGTAGAATTCTTAGTGTAATACAACATGTCATTATCTCTTATATATATGAATATGGAGATAAGAGCGAAAATAAAAACATTATGACTACCTTAAATCATGGTGACCCAAAAGCGGGACTAACTTACCTTAAATCAGGGCTAACTTAAATAAGGGCTACCTTAAATCAGGGCTAGCTGAAATCTTAATGGATTTTGTACTCTGACAGTAATAATTGTGTTTAATGTTGTAGTCAAAACATTTCTAGGATGTTGGAGGAAAGCAAAGAACCCAGAGAAAACTATACCCTTTGGTAAGAGTATTGGCAAACTTTCTATCAGTCAGAATGGGCTGTAACAAACCCAGGTGGAGGGAGGCAATGTGGTCCATAATCAGATGCTTCAGGTCACATGACAAACAAGGCTCCTACCCAGTACAGATTGAGAATAACAGCCTTTATCAAGACAGAGTAAATGAACCATATCCAAAACTTATCTATGACTTCCTCTAAAATAAGAACTTAAACAAGAGGCCCATGGGCCTTAACGCTCACCTGTGATCTTTGAACCCATGAGCTTCATTCAAATATCAAAATGATAATTCGGCCAATATTCTAATATACATCCCTATACAAAAAGTTTATAGTATTTGAGATAAATAATCATCTCAGTACTTGTTTGTATCTGTGATCTTGACATTTGAACCCATGCTCTTCATTCATATATCAAAATGACCACTGTGCCAGTACCAACAATGTTCTAATATACATGCCTATACAAAAAGTTAATAGTTTTTAAGATAATTAACCATTTAGGTATTCATTCGCATCTGTAACCTTGACCTTTGAACCCATGACCTTCATTAATATATCAAAATGATCATTAGGATAATACCTAAATATTCTAATATACATGCCTATACAAAAGGTTTATAGTTTTTGAGATAAATAATCATTTCAGACCTTGTTCACATCTGTGACCTTGACCTTTGAACCCACAACCTTTATTCATATATCAAAATGGTTGTTAGGCTAATACCTACAATATTCTAATATACATGCATTTACAAAAAGTGAACAGTTTTCAAGATAATTAACCATTCAGGTATTCATTCACATCTGTGACCTTGACCTTTGAACCCATGACCTTCATTCATATATCAAAATGATCGTTAGGATAATACCTAAAATATTCTAATATGCATGCCTATACAAAAAGTCTATAGTTTTTGAGATAAATAACCATTTCAGTACTTGTTTACATCTGTGACCTTGACCTTTGAACTCATGACCTTTATTCATATATCAAAATGACCATTGGGTCATTACCTACAATATTCTAATATACATGCCTATACAAAAAGTCTATAGTTTTAGAGATAAATAATCATTTCAGTACTTGTTTACATCTGTGACCTTGACCTTTGAACTCATGACCTTTATTTATATATCAAAATGACCATTGGACCATTACCTACAATATTCTAATATACATGCCTATACAAAAAGTTCATAGTTTTGCAGATAATTAACTATTTTGGTAAACTTGTACATCTGTGACCTTGACCTTTGAACCCATGAACTTAATCAATATATCAAAATGATCGTCATGTCATACCTACAATTAACCAAAAAATCCTACATCATTATCACCAGAAATGTTTAAAAAATAGCATTTTTTATCAAAGGTCAAAAACTGGGACATGACCTTGACCTTTGACCTTGACATCAATCGGAAGAAAGTCGCAAGACAAGATCAACAGTGAAAACTCCATACAATTATCTTCAGCCATTATGAAGTTATAACAATAAATGTCTCATTTTAAAAATTACATAATTTTACGCAAAAAACGCGTAACCTATTTTTCGTCCAATTTTCATGAAAAAACACAATTTTAGTGTATCTAGGTATCCTGAATCCAAATATCCAATCAAAATTTGCCTGCACCTTTTGGTTTCAGAGAAGAAGATTTTTTTGTCTTTTGGCTATTTATAGTAACGGCAGCCATATTGTTGGGCGTGGTCAAACCCCGAACACAATTTTGAAAGCCTGTTACCCAGGCATAACAATCACCAAGTTTCATCAAATTTGGCTCAGTAGTTTTGGAGGAGAAGATTAAAATGTAAAGTTTACGCACGACGCACGACACACGACGGACGACGGACGGTGATAGATAGCAATAGCTCATCTGAGCCTTTCGGCTCAGGTGAGCTAAAAATTAAGAGCAGATAATTTGGGAATAGTTTATTACAATAACATTTCATAAAATGGTGTAAGAAATAAATGTTTGATGAAAAATATTTACTCAGTCAAACATAGTTTGAAATTGTTCATTCCTACAAGAATAAAACAAAAAGGGGTAACTGTTAATGAACATTTTACTATGTACAATAAAAATTTAAAAATGAAATAATGGAATAATTGAAAGACAAAGGTCTATGAAATATATCAACTGTTAACAACAAAATTAACAAAAAAATAACAATAATAAAGAAAACAAAAAATCACTTTAACAAACATATCACAAAATTTATGTATAACCCCAAGATCTACAAGAAAATTCTTTTAACCTCGGGCCTAAAACAAATCTAACAGTACAAGGTTCAAGACCATCAATTTCTGTCCTAATAGACCAATATCTCCTTCCATGATTTAACAGTCAAATTGTCAGTATATATATATAATGACAAATAATTTTCCTAAAATTATAATGGCAAGTAAATAATTCATTGGTAAAGTCCAGTGATATTTATTTGGGCCAGTAACATTTAAAAGTAAAAAAAAAAACAATATTCTATAAATGTCTAATTAACATTTCCTATCTGGCGAATTGGCCCTACAGTTGGTAATACAGTAACTAATTTTCAAATTTACAATCACAAAATTTTGGTTTCAATTAAATATTAGACACAATATCGCCATATATAAAGACAATGAGGTTAGTTATCCCTGTGACAAGTGACATCCTCCAAGGATTTCTGCAGAACCAATGAAATTCCATGGTTGTAGGAACTTTGTGTATATGCAATATATTGACCTTGACCTTCAATATCTTTGGGCATCCACAAAAATATATTACTGTGTAACCTGCCTTAATGGCCACCTCTATATAAGGCCTGTAAAATTTGATCCCAACTGCTCTTTATTCATGTTATTTTAACCTGTATATAAGCGCCATCTGCCCATAAAGAGCACATTTACTGGTTCCCTTGGGTGGCCTTTATAGACAGGTTGAACTGTGTCATAAAACAAAATCAGGCTGTGAGACTGCATGTTTGGGGAGAATTAGATGGTATTTATCTGATCATGAATTTAAAAAACATACAGGGCTGTGAGACTGCATGTTTAGGGAGAACCAGGCGGTATATAACTGATCATAAATTTAAAAAACATACAGGTATGTGATACTGCATGTTTAGGGAGAATTAGGTGGTATATACCTGATCATGAATTTATATAAAAAAAATACATTCACTCCATTATTACTTCTCTAATGATCTTACATATCCTTCATATACCCATGATTGCTTGTGAAAAGCAAAGAATTATAATTACAATTATGGTTTTAAAAGTGTTATTACATATGCCAATATTAAAAGAAAATGGGAAACTAGTTTCTAACCAAAAAATTAGTTAATTTCTAATTTTAATATATAATGTGCATGCATATCGGTGATCAAAGGCATTTTGGTATTGCTTTTAAATGGTAAATATTTATTTATATTATATATATGAACTTACACAACATGCTGGAATTATGAATATGATTTTTGATTTTGTGGTTTTGTATAAAAACAGTTTTTAATTAAAATCTTGGATGGTAAAAATTATGATTTTGTACAGTTTTCACACTAAATATGAAATATGGAATGTTATGTTACATAGTCAAAATAACCTTATATACAGAGAGAGAGAGAGAGAGAGAGAGGAGAGAGAGAGAGAGAGACTAATGGAAAATAGTTTCATTATGTTCATATGTATGAAACTGGAAAACTAACATCTCAAAATATTATGAACATTTTTTTTTGTAATTTTCATGATATTATGAAGCAAAATTTTCTCTTTTTTTGTCAATTCCATGTTGTTGTGAAACTTAAAATATTCATACTTTTTTCATTATTTCCATAATATAATGAATTTGGAAGTTTCTTAATGTTTTGTCATTTTCATAATGACAAAAATAACAATAATGTAACACACTCAAATGACATTGTATGACTATTACTAAGAATCTAACAGAAATAAAAAAATTTGTAGCAAAATGTTTTTTTTTTTCATTTTCAAGTTTTTCTGAAAATTTATGAAAATGTTCTGATTGAAGGAGGCAAATTATTTCTAGGTCTCTGTAATTGTTTACGGCATATCATAGTGTTCCTAACCTATAGCCAAACAACTTTGACCTGTCCGTTTGACCTTTCATTTAAATAGTTACCACGGACCAAGTACATCTATATGTAGGGAGCACAGGTGTTTTATTTATATACATCATGAGATATACTCATCTCATAGAGAACACCTGTGCACTGTTAGTATTAACTTGAACCTTAACTATTGGGTGAACCCTCCATAGATAGTTCCCATGTGACATCACACTGTCAACTTTACAGGTAAACTAGCTGCCATTTTTGTAGGCATTAGTAATTGACTCTCTTATTATTCTTTCTTAAATAGGGTGTATAAAATTTATTGTCACATCGTTCTTATTGGGACAAAAATTTTATAAAATATACCAAATCAAAGTCAAAACATTGGCAATTTCAAAAATCTAAAAACTGTATTGATATCCGGATTACTTTTTGAAACACAATAATTTAAAAATTAACAAATTTGGTTAAAATAGATAGATAAATGATATAGATTGCCTAATAAAATGGCGACTACTCTACTGAATAATTCGTCTGCTAGAGGTCTATGGGAACTATCTATATAAATAATCCTGATAAAATGTCAAGTCGACAGGTCAATATTGTTTACCTTTACTACATACTATAAGCCATTTGATCTTTACATAAATAGTTTAATAAAAACAAACATACCAGTCCATATCCAATCAACAAACCCAAAGTAAAGTAAAAACAAACATACCAGTCCATATCCAATCAACAAACCCAAAGTAAAGTAAAAACAAACATACCAGTCCATATCCAATCAACAAACCCAAAGTAAAGTAAAAACTTTGAAACTAGCAAATAAGGTTGAACACCAGGGAAGTGGGGCTGGGTGCTCCGGGAGTGTAGGCACCTTTTATTCAGCTAGCTACACCCGCCTCATGTGTAATCAAAATTGAGAGTGAAAGGAACATGGTACTATGGAATGTCAAATATATCCAAGGTAATTTTGGATACAGAAACATCAGCAATATTGTGATGACAGCCATTAAACTTTGCAAGGACCTTGATAAGCCTATGCTTGCAATATCCTTGTGTAAACAACTTATTTGTAAGCAGTTGCTTCGTTGTATAAAGTTTACATAGTGGGAGCAAGCTCTGATAATACACTATAAGCAAATGAAGCAGATATATTGCTGCATGGGAAAGCAAAGGTGACAATAGAATAATTGAAGACATCAAATTTATCAAACAATACAGCATACTGATAAGTCCGAAAGCATTTTACATACAGGATCAAATAACAATGATTGCAGTAAAGGTTTGATTGGTTTCAAAGGCATTCTTCAATAAAATTTACCTTAATGGAGAGATGAAATTGAACCTAAATGTAACATGTTTAATAAATGATTAAAATGTTTATCATAAAGCATGCTTTAAGCTTTAAACAGTTTTAATTATAAAAATGTCAATAACACATTTAAATTGCACAGCTGCATTGCCAAAATAAAAAGGTTAATATAATAAGGTAAATGACTGAATAATTTTTTGTCCAGAATTTTACTTCTAAAATTCACTATTAAATGTAATTACCCCACATTTTGAATTTTGCCCATTTTAAATTATTCAAGGACCCTAAAATTTTACTGAAATAATCATAGAGGTAGCCAGTAATTTTTGTGTAATTTCATACTGAGAAAAAACTTTGCAGCTATAAATTAAGTTTTTGGGGCAATAGCAGAATTTTTTGAAAATCTATCTGTTTTGCAGAGTTTTTTTGCAACTTAAATTGGTGATTTACCACAGTTCAGAAACTATGGCTACATTTCCTTGATGATTTTGTATTGGTTATTGTCTCAAGATTCCAATAATAATTTTCTTATGAGCTGTCCAATATCTGATGGCAGAGTGTTTATATAAATAACACATTCACATAGGTGTAAGTAGCATATCGCTGTATGTAAATAATCACATCAGCTCACACTTTATTGGTTACAGTTACCCTCCCTGTCTACTTTGACATCAGATTGTGGACAACTTATATCTGTTACATCAGCAAAAAAGGTTCTTCACAATATTTACCACCTTCAAATCAAAACATTTCCATGACAACTGCAATATTCTTTATGGTGTATATGGTTTTATATTCATCATTAATATAGCAAAGATAAAATCAAAATGTTTAAAATCATTTAGATAAAATGTTTTAAGAATGTTGATTAAGGATAAAGAGAAGGATGGACAGATTTAAATAGGAAACAATTTTAGAAAATATTTATAATTTGGTATCTATTTTTTCTTATCAAAATCTATAATTTCTAGAATCTCTAAACCAATGGCAAAAATTGTTTTAGAACTGTAAAAATACTCTTGTGTTTTCCTTAAGGATTATATATAACAAGTCTCAGAAGACACAATAAAACTTGTATTCCAAGATGTAACTGACAAGCTTTTCTGCCTTCTGCTTACAAACACTGCAGGGATCAAGACTAATATGTTCATATCCCAACATTCCAAGTCACTCTGTTAGAGGTACAAGTTCAGTCTTCTTCCCAGCATTCCTTTCACTTCCTGTCAAGTATGTGCATATTTATAAGCACTGTAAGACTTGGCATCTTGAACACTCTTGATGGCCATTGATGTTTTAATTGCAACATCTACACTCTGTTCTAATCGAAAAGTACATTCACTGCCCTGAAATGAAAAACACATTTTGATTTATCAAAAATGTCAAGATATATAAAATGTATTGCTTTTTTTACATCCCCAGAATTGAATGAGATCTGATTTTAGTTTGTCTAGTTGTGTATCTGCCCGCAACTCTAACCTTTCTCTCTTATTTATATCCATGACATTGACCTTTAACCTACTTGACAATAAATGTAACTATGGCATTGACCATTAACCTTCTTTACAATATATGTCTCAATGACATTAACCGTTAACCTACTTTACAATAAATGTCTCCAGAAGGATAATTTTCTAGTTTAGCTACAACTCAATCTATAAGTATTTATAAATGAGTGGAGTCTATTTGGCTTAAAGACTTAACATAATTTATGTTGTTGACCTTTTAACTCTTCTAATTAAGATTTTCCACTTTGCAAGGGACCAAATACATAACCTGTACAAATAGAATGTTTCTTTTTCTTTGTTTTAAATATGATATAAATATGATTTAGCATGATCTTGTTCCAAAATGTAATTGCAAAGCTATTATGAACACTACATGATAAGCCAATGTATTTTGTGATAGTTTATAAATACGGTAAACCACAAACTGATAACTCTAAATAACTAAACTAAACATACATGCTAAATGTTCATGCTAATTGTTTCAAAGTAATTTTCAATAGTGCAGAAATTAAGAAGTGAATGCACCAAAGATAATTAATCTGTTGACACAGTGGTTTAGTAGTTAAAACTGACAAGGTCTAAGGATGTGCAACCAATGGTTCATAAAGGCACAGACATTACAGTAAGAAATAAAAAATCTTCTTTGTAATTCTGCAAAATCTTTTCAAAATTGTACATTTTCATTCTTCTTTTTCATATCATAAAAACAGGTTGTGAAAATATAAAAATTCTAATAAAAATATGTATATTTTTTATTTTTCATCTTTCTTGGTAATTCTGGCTTCTTTCCTTGCATGCAAATACGTGAAAATCATTCAATGTAGGTGAAGGTTATTCATCGACAGTGAAGGTCAATCACTTTATGACCATTTGTAAATGACAATCATTAGTGATTACGTGTGTGCAAGTGATTTATAATGCATGCAGTAACATTCAAAATAAGTGTTTTAACAGTTCAGTGGGAATAAGTGACTTGAAAATAAAATTGTCATAAAACTAACCCATGATATTAATCTAACTAATGTGTGATAATAAACCAACATAACCCTCAATGTAAACCAAGCTAGCCTGTGATATTAAAGGATCGTCGTTGATATGCCACTAATATATCATTTGGTGGCTTTGCCATCTCATGATATGTTCTTCCACATGTGAACTACAGTAAACCAAGCTAGCCCGTGATATTAAATGGTCATGGTTTACATGTGGCTAATATATCACTCGGTGGCTTTGCCATTTTATGATATGTTTTTCCGCATGTGAACTACAGTCTGTGAATTAGGTATTCATTGAGATACCAGGGGTAGATGTTAATTAGTTCTTAAGTATCCCATTCTATTTATCAACCCCAAAATATATTAATCAATCCATATAACTAACCAGTGATAAAAATCAAACAGTCGTGATGTAAATCATAGTAACATGTGACCTAACTACAATATCCAAACACTACTTCAAACTAACCAGTGATATATATAAATAAAACTGACCAACAGTTAAATCAAAGTGACTGTTAATTAAATCAAACTGACCCGTTATCAATCATGAGGTCTGTGTCAACTTACATCATCGTCAGACAATTGGTCATCACTGAATGTACATTCACGACAACCTTTCCAGCTAAGAAGGCACGACTTAGCTTGTGGTGATTCTGCGGTAATTACAGTGAAGTCAAATACTTTAGTGGTAGTAGGAGTCGGTGAGTGACCTGGTAAAGGTGAAGAACGAATTTCAAGCGCATCTGCCATGAAAAAAGTGATAAAATAAAAGAAAAATTAAAACATAAAAAATATGAAGACACAAAATTTATATGATAAAAAAAAAGAATGTGTAATGAATATAGAAAAAGTAGTCTATACATGGGATAATGTTTTCACTGGAATTTGGGGATAGCAACTTTGACAACTTCAGTGATTCTGTTACTATGGTGATAGTAGTATTTATTTGAATGTTTTATCAAGAACATAATTTGAAGCTCAAATATTGATTTATTTTATAAGAATATATTGTACAAAATATTTGTTACAATGATATATATGTCTTTTTTCTGAAATCTTATCTCGAAATAATATGTCGGACATTTCCACTAAGATTTTTTTTTTCATTGTTGCTCATTTACTATAAAAATTGTGAATATTCATCTATCCCAAATATTAAGGTAAATCCAGAAGAGAAGGCCTTTACATTAAACATAAATATTTGTTGTGTTATAAGTGTGTTTTTTGGAGCCTAACAGCACATATGGCAAGTGCTCATCCCATCTTATTGCTGTGCAGTAACTGAGAAAAGATGACCTCTCATCGGACAGGATCCAAGTCTATCTCTAGATTTTTTGCTGGTATATGCCGGGACCATTGAATCCTGAGTAAGTGGCATCAACAATTTAGCCACACATGCCCACCATTGTTACTGGCTGAACTAAGTTATTTGAATTATCAGAAACCAAAATTTTACTTGCTTTCTTTTTATTGAAATTATGACAATCAATAAGTATATATGTTTAGAAATTATATGATATGGGGAATGATGACAAACATGAATAACATTGAACAAATGATGAATGAATGAAGATGATATAAAGCATGGCTATAAGCACAAATGCTAAATATTGGGTATATGTATACAAATAAGATAAAATTACAGTAAAACCTGCCTAAAAAAGGCCGCCACTATATATGGGTCACCTGCTTTTAAAGGCCATTAAATGTTATCTCAATTGCTCTTTATTCAGGGTATTCGAACCTCTATATATGAGGACCATCTGCCCATAAAGACCACTTTTGTTGGTTCCTTTGGGTGGCATTTATAGACAGGTTTGACTGTATAGCAATTAATGTATTGTAATTTTTCAAAATATTCAAACATAATAGATTGCACTTTTTTAAAAACTGGTCATATAAAAAAGCTTAATAAACTGTCATTTTAGTTTATACCCTGAATATGAGGAACATATTAAGGTCAGTTAAACAAAGTAAGGCTTTTGTTACCTAAGAATAAATACAGAAGATTTATGATTACTTAGGCATTGTTTCTTCAAATTCCAGGGATAATTCAAAATCATTATTTAATCCAAAGATTTTTTTTATAACTTCTTCAAAATCAAAAACTTAAACCAACCAAGAGCTTTGAACAAGTCAAAATCAAAAGCACTTGAAGTTTCACTGTAGTGTGACATGTTTTACCTGGAATTAATTGTTCTTTATTTGTAGATGTTTTAGACTTGAATATTGTTCACTTTCATTTGCATGACTTAAGTCCCTCATAAACAGTTACGTACATACATAAAAATAAAAAAGGAAGAAACTACAAACCAGAGTAAGTAGGAAGAGGTGAGGATGTAAATTGGGTCTCCATTTCCCCGCTGTTGTCTTCCCCTTGTGATGACAGAAGTGAGCGAGTATATGAGGTCGCTGTATGGCCATTTCGGGTGGTTCCTGCTGTGCTTGGATGGCTTGTAGAATGATGATTAACACTTAACGAGTCATTGTTGTTATGGGAAACAGTTCTGTAACCTTGACCTGATTTCTTCTTTCTTAAAAACTGTACAAAACCATGTTTCCATGGTGAACATTTAATTGCATTTTTCTTACTACTGTCGGAATTAGAATTTTTTGTCCTATCTATAGAATTCTGAAAGATAAAAAAATAAAAACAGATGGTTAATAAATAGGTAAAGAAAATTAAAAAAACAAAACAAAAAGATGCACATTTTACAATGTCTTACGTGTACTTCATTAATATACGAGTATTATAGATTATATTATCCAAGACAAACCAATGTATCTGCATATAAATATAAAAACACAAAGTTAGTAGACCAAAATACAAATATTCAGATAATGAAGGTACAATGAACACATAGTAGCTAATTATATAAAGCAGAACTTTGTTTTCAATCAGGCTGTAGCTGTAAGCAGGGTATTTTTTCAGTCAGGCAGTAGCATAATCAGGGTCTTTTTTCAACCAGGCGGTAGCGTAAGCAGGGCTTTGTTTTCAACCAGGTAGTAGCTTAAACAGGGCATTGTTTTCAATCAAGTTGCAGCAGAAACAGGGCATTGCTTTCAATCAAGTTGCAGCAGAAATTAGGGCCTTGTTTTTGATCGGGCAGTGGCTAAACAGAACATTGCTTCCAATCAAGTTGCAGCAGAAAGTAGGGCCTTGTTTTCGATCGAGCAGTAGCTAAAAAGAACCTTGTTTTCAATCAAGTTGTAGCTTAAACACTGCCTTGTTTTCAATTGGGCATTACCTTAATCAGGACCTTGGTTTCAATCAAGTTTGTAGATGAAAACAGGGACTTAATTTCGATCAGGTAGTAGCTTAGGTGGGACCTGGGTAGTTTCTTTAACAGGACCTTGTTTTCAATCAGGTAGTAGCTAAGCAGGATAAAGCATTTTGAAAATAAGCAAACAGCCACAGGTTTAAAAATAAATTTTTGATTCAAATATCAACATATATATGTGATAATTTCAATATACATTGAATTAATGTATAATATGATATATTGCACACTTTAAATTATTACATATGGCATATAATTTTTCTTTTCTAAAAAGTAAATTAAAATTCTGGTTTTTTTTTTTCAAGCTCACAAATATTCAAAATTAATATGTAAATAGTTTATTAAATTTGTATACATCAAATGCCTACATCTTTGCTATCAGTGTTTATCCCCTCTTTTCTATGCGTGCATGTTCACGATGCAAAAAATCAATTACTATACACATTTATTGAAATGAACAAAACAAAACTTCTTGTAGAATTTGTTAGAAGTGGTAATTTATTGCACTATGTTGTGTGTAGTCAAATCAGTGCATAAAAATCAAATGGTGACAGGTGAAGTGAAATATTTGGAAAATAAGATAAAGGAAAAAGTTAAGAACTTTCATTTAAAAACCAATAATGGATAGATTATAAAAATCCAATCTTTCCTTAAAGTAACTAAGCCATTATAGTATGACCTAAATTTATTTATTAAGAACATGATGAAAATCTACAAAATATTGACAGAATTTCATAAAACAGAAGTTTAACAAAACATTGGATTTCAAGAAATACTTGCTATTGTAAAATAAGTGTTTTCCAGGTGATAAGTGAATGTTTAAACATCATAAGCAAACTAAGAGGGGTTCAACTATTACAAATTGACCAAAATCCGAAAAAGGGAATGCTCAAATGAACATGTGAATTTTGAATATTAATTCTAGACCAAAAAGGTGCTATTATTATTAGGGAATCTACTATAGTGATAAAATTAAATATGAAATAAACTGATCATTTTCTATAAGAACATCACAAACATTATAAACTCAAAAGTTTACAGATAGCAATGTTTCAAAAAATCATTTTTGGGAACACTTTATAAGGCCAACACAGCTGTGAAGCACAGAGGTATGGAATGAACTAATGCGACAACGCGCTTAAACAATTCATATGACCAAATAAAAAATCTGAACAAAACAAAAACAAAATTATATATATATGCTTACAAGCAAGATGCTGCTGTGACACTTAGTGCAGGATATATGCAGATAAATTTTATAAATATATGTCATTCACAACACCGTAAAAATGGTTGACACTGTAAAACAGGCAACATAGATAGCCACTTTTGGATGATTCAGAGAGGATTACATTTAGACACAGATATGAGAAATCTTATTCAATTTAATTAATCTGAGAGAGAAAGACCAAAGTTTGGTTATTACAGAAAGATTCCAAATCCACTTCTTATTGTTTATTAGATGTAAATGAGAAGAAAAATGATGTTGTCTTTTCAGTAAGCATTTGTTTAAACAGACCATAAACTGGGAAAATCACTGATATTCTCCTTAAGTAAGTAAATTAAGAAACAAGACAATATATACTTGTCCATAAGTTAAAAACCACATTATTTATCAAAGTTACTTGATTTTTTCTTATTTTTTAAAAGTAGCAAAATCATTTTCAGCTAAAAGCTGGTGTTCAATATTTTTCAGAGGGGGGCATTTTCATCTAAAACACCATAACATCAATATTTTTGCATTTATAAAATATGGCTCACTAAGACCTTAGCAATGGTGTTACTTTGGCAAAATAAGGTCTCATGACCCTTCTAGAATGAACACTGATCATTTTTCTGAATTCTACATGAAAGATTTTGGGCACAATACTGTACATTTGCACTTTTAAGTAAGTTTGAAATCATAATTCATTCACACCATTCAAAATATTTACCAAATTTTAGCAATAAAGGTTGGTTTTCTACATTAGTTACCCAAAAATCAAACCAGTTATCAATTCAAACCAAATATAGTAAAAAGCTAATGGTATTTTTTTAACAAATGATCAAAACAAAGTTTAAAACAGAATTTTCAAACCTGTATTCTAAACAGAGAAAAAATGCCTCTACTTCATATTATAGGCATAATTCAGTGGTTTTAAATTTTTACCACAAATTAACAGATTTTCCACAAATCCACAGATTTAATGGTTACTTCACCCTTAGATAGCTAATATTTCCACAAAATAAATATCTATAAACAATGTCATAATGGCTATACTATAACAATTTCCACCATACATTTATTTGGTCTTTAACTTATAGTAAAGCATATATTTCAACATTGTAGTGATCTCTTTCTTGAGGTCAAAATTTTTGTATAAATTTTTTCCTCGCAATTTACATTTCAATTTGATAGAGAGGTTTGCAGAAATGGTTTATGACAAATATGCACTGCATTCAATCGAAAAGTTCAAATTAAAAATAGAAAACAAAATTTAGTCAAATATGAAAAAGACATGCAGTTGTATTTCAAGTTACTCTGAACAACATTTGAATTATAGAACAGAGGAGATAAAGATTGATAGATCAAGATGCAAAATGTTACCATGGTAATGAACAAATTCTTTTATTTACCTGATAAATGTCAAAAAGCCATGGGCTGCAAGATTAGTGAAAGAAAAAGAACAGCCGAATATAACTGATAAAAAATTCATTTAAAATTTATATGCTATATATACAAAATAATATACTGTTGCTGATAAAGCATAAGCCGAGATATATAAAACAAAAATGTGTTGTCAAGTGCAAAGGTTCCTGTAGGGTTAGTCTGTGTACCGTGTGATATACCCATTAACATTTAGGTGGAGCTATTGTTACCACTATGGAAAATGTGTGTAAAATGGGGTTCACCAGTGTACCACATAATAGCTTATGTTTGTGCAGAACAATTATTCCCATTGGAGATGGAATTATTTCAGTTCAAGTTTTCCTATAAAAATGATGTTACTCCACAAAATTTCGGCGTAATTTTTCCCAAAATGTTCTGCATAAAGGTTAAAGGGTATTGATCATGTGGTACACTGGAGAAGTCCATTCCTGGAATAAGGAAAAAGTTACACACTCAGGGCTCAAGGGTTGTGAGTTTGGCTTAGTTGTTAAGGTCTCAAACTAGAGACTCAAGATTTGTGAGTTCAGTTTAGTTGTCAACATAACAGCATAGAATGATGTTACTCTGTATTGAATAGAATTATAGTTCTGTTCAAACATTATAGGGTATTACATTTGGTACATTTTAAAACCCTTACATGTATTAGCTAATCAAAAAATGTTTGTGAATAAATAATTCTGTTACTGGTTATAAATAAGGTACTGCTACAAACTTGGAAGCTTATAACCTTCTTCCCTTCTTTTCCTGTGCAGTTATGGACTCACTTTTTAGTATTATCATATTGTCACACTCTGGTGCCAATGTGTCAAGTGACATTATGCTACCTCAATGTGGCCATGGCTGGCTGTGAGCAAAGTGAGCTTTGTAATAAGGCAGACTAAGGGAAATCTCTAGGTAATAGCTCATCAAGACAACAGTTACTGGGGTTGTTGCCCTATCAGTCAATCATTCAGACACTGTGTGAATAAGCAGCTATGTGAAATGGAATGAATTTAATAAGGTCACACAACATTCACATCGTTGGAATCATGAAATAGTGTAAAACTGAGAATCATTCTCTCTAATTGGAAAGAGCAGATTATGAAATTTATTTTTCAAATTTGCAGAAACCATAATTACATATTTTTTTAACATCTAAGTATGAAATGGTTCAAACTGAGAATCATTCTCTTTAATTGGAAAGAGTAAAATATGAAATTTATCTTCCAAATTGGCATAACCCATAATTACATAATTTTTAAGATTTTATCAAATGGAATCCTTAATGGTTAAATAAGTGTGTTGATAGTGTGAACTAGTAAAACAGCTAGAGTCTGTTTGTCAGTAAATAAAATTAGAAACTTAGAAAGATATTGTTAAATTTCACGTTTTGTTGTATCAACAATTTATTTCAACAATCAATCAATCAATCAATCAATCAATCAATCAATCAATCAATCAATCATTCAATCAATCAATTTAATCAAATTAAATTTTCAATCAGTTTCTTTGAACTCTCAAGTTTTAGATATAAATGTATTATGTGTCTGTTATCAGATGGTTCATACTATTGTAAAATACATTTTCAGTGTTTCTGATTCGTGGGAAACATTACCCCATGATAACTGAAAACAACCCTTGTTTTTTAAATACAAATGCATCAATCTGGCCTATTGTCTTTTACCTAACTTGGCTTGTTTGGCTTGTTTGAAAAACTGGTGAATAATTAATTTTACATCTGAATCTTTTAAATTTATTTTTTATGGCCCATAATTTAAAAATATCATTTGACTGACAGTCAATCATGGGTAGGTTTAAAAGTTCACACAAATCCTACAAAAATCTGTGACAGTTACATAAATATACTGGACTTCTATGTCATCAAAACTTCCATAATTTTTGTTGTGCAGGTTTTTTAATTAAATATTGGTTTGCTAGCATATCATGTGATCATTATCCTATAGTAATGGGGTTTACTGTGTACCACAAGATCCATACCCTTTAACGTCTGTTTACGATGTTTCGGAAAATGTTTATGGTGCCATTTTCCAGAATAACATCCTTTTTATGGAAAAACATGAACTGATATGATTCGATATCCAATAGAATAATTGTTCCATGCCAGTGTTAGGGTATCATATGGTACAGCGCAGAACCCCATTGCACAAATTCATGAAATAACATCGGCCGTTTCTATAATAAAATAATAACTAGTGCACTATCCAATGGAGATAATAGTGTCATTGTACAAACAGGGCAATGTGTAGTACATATACTGGTAAACCTCATATGAAATTGAGAATCGAAATCATTTTAATGAGATATAAAAATGTTAAGACATTACAATCAAAATGTTACAAATAAGATAAAATAAAAAAGCATAACAAAAAGAAAAACAAACGAGTCAATTAAGTCATTGAAAAAATGTTAATTAATAAAAATGTAAAATCAAAGGAGAAATATTTGGAGTAGCTTATCCAAAATTAAAAAATAAAATAAAATAAAATAAAATAAAATAAAATAAAAAAAATATAAAAAAATAAAATAAAATAAAATAAAATAATAAAATAAAATAAAATAAAATTAAAAAAAATAAAATAAAGTAAAATAAAATATTCAAGGCAGTTCTTTTTCTTTCTTAATTATCTTTGAACTTGTCAATCAGTCTTCCAAAGATATATTTCAGCTTGATCTCAATCAATGATTTTATTGTCTCTAAATTTTTTCCTTTCAATGATTTTATTGTCTCTAAATTTTTTCCTTATAAAAAGTAGCACTGTAATAAAAATTTCCTGAGCTTTAGTGCATATATTCAAACTTTCAAACAAATGGTCTGATATCTTGACCTCCAAGAAAAAAGCCCGGGTTACATGTGTAGACATATTTAATCTTACATTATTGAAAACTTGCATGCTTGTACATTCTGTATATAGTGTATGATAACACTACAGTACCTGCTAGCACTTAATAATTTTTGTCTCCCCTAAGATTTTGTACAGGGAGCTCTTCCACAGCTTGGAATTTCTGAAATCTCTAATTAGTGCTACCAAGATCTGTTATTAATTTTATCATTTTTGCTTCCAAGCTATTTAATTTCAGAGATTCAAAAGCACAATGCAAAAATCATGAAAACAAAGTTGTTGTTGCTAAGATTTGATCTTGTGACCTCGGCCCTTGGCTAATGTGCCTAAATTTGGTATGAGACACATTGTCTCATGTTGGTTTACATTTATGCCAAGGTTGATAAAAATCCAGCCATAGACATGGAGGATATGGTGTGGATATGATTTTGGGACCAATGGTAATGCAGACAGCCACCTAGACAGACAGACAAACCAATGGATGGACAGACAGATAGGGCAATTCCTATACACCCTTTAAATTTTGTTTACAGGGGTATAATCATTTATACTTTGTCTGATCTGTACTTTGTTTAGGTGAAATAAAACTTTATGATGGACAAACACAAAACAAAATCATAATTTTATGCATCATGCAAAACCTCAAAATCAACATTGCATGTATAATGCACATCCATTCCATACACAATTATGATGGAAAATACATGGCAAGTTTGTTGACCTTTCCACTTTGATCAACATAAAACACAAATGGAAAATGCATGGCAAGTGCTCTTGACCTTTCTGCTATGGTCCTCATAAAGCAACAATCCTATTGCTTTTTTAACAAATATTACTGTGCATTTGGCAGACATTTTACATACTGATTAAATGATTGTCATCCCTGTAAATGTGTGATAGATATAAACAATTCTGTTTTTCACTTAAATGGCCAATTATAATAAATTAATTTCATTGCATTGAAAATTTGAATATAACAAGTTATAAGATTATATATTTCTAAAAGCCAAAAGGAATAAAGTAAAAGACCAAAATATGTCACCAAAATATTGAATATTTTAAATTTCTGGATAGTGCTTTGAAGCAAAGTTTTTTTGCATAGGAAATATAGGCTGTAAAATTTTGATTGTCTCTCATAGGAGTACCAAGTATTATGTTTTGAATAAGAAAGTGTCCTATACTAACTGTATTGGGAATTACAGTTGATGGGGTTGTTTAAGTCACATACAAGAGTATCAAATAGTATGTAACAGTGTTAATACCAGTACTCTTGGTTCACACTTGCTAGATGATATAGAAATGCTGAGTTTCAGGGTTCAAACTAAGCTCAACCAAACAAGGCAAGGTTTCTTTGATAGCTTCCCAGTTAAAATTTTACCTATACACAAGGCAATATACATGTATAGTATTTAATCCATACTTCATACTCCTTCTCATTGTAGTCTTTTTTTTTTTTGGTGTGCGTGTGTGTGTGTGTGTGTGTGTGTGTGCAAGGTACATGTGTAACACTATTGTAAATCTTATTTCCCATGAAGTCAGCTAGATAAAAATAAAGATACTGAAACAAACACATGTCATTAATGAATCATAAAGCATTAAAAAAGTTTGAAGTTTCAAAAATATCACACCTGTTTTTTGGACTTGATATCATTAGCTGTAGTATCTGTTGTTGTTGTTGTTGTACACTTGCTTTTGGTTATAGACTTGTTGTTAAGCTTCGTACCTTTGATCACTAAATCAGATGATTCCTCATCTAAAAATAACAAAAAACATTTATCAAAACCGATTCCAAATGTGTGTACATCTATCTTAAATTTGCATGTTTTTACATACATATATATATATATATAGAGAGAGAGAAACTTAAGTTTTGACTGAAGTATTAATACACATTAAAATCAATAATGCTTCAATTATATCAGGTTGTCACCAACTACCGGGTATAAAAAATTGTAATTTTGTTTATACGAGTATTTATTCTTATTACTTTACACTTACTAATAAAAATAAAGTCAAGAGGTACTGTATTTTTATCAGTAAGTGTAAAATGATAGGAATAAATATAAACAATATTAACTATGAGGTACTTTCACTTGGGCAATGCATGCAATGACATACTAGTTGTTAAATCCAAGATATAAATTAAAGGTTCTAGGTTTTTTACGCTGATTTACTCTATTGAAACTATCCTACAGATTCAATATAAACTACTTCCGTCTCTGTGACTATCACTCTCCCTCTGCAACCCCATAAACAAATAAACCACTACAGTAGCTCAGTTGGTAGAGTACTAGTGCTCGCTTGGTATGTGGGAAGTCATAGGTTTGAACCCTAGCCAGGTCCAACCATGACTTATGGCTGTTCTTTTGCCAAACACTTGGCATTTAGAAATGAAAGTCACTGGTCCTTTGAAGGAGACCTTAAAACCCCATGTCCTGTGTCAAGGAAGGCATGGCATGCTAAAGAAACGTCCATGCACAGTGCCCTTAGGGTACTGCAAAGGTAAAAATTTCTGCCACATCATCTACAGCAGGTGATGTCTCAATATAAGTGAAATATTCTTGACTCCGCCCTATATCCACATTCAATCAACCCATGAAGAATTCTATCACTAACCTCTCTCCATGAGATGGATTTTGGCTCTACTACTGGAGATACTGGTTAGTCTATCACAACTATCTTCCAGATTACTTCCCCTATCTCCTGGACCATCACTCCCCGAGTCCCTCCCACTCAACAGGTAAACAAATCTATCACTAACCTCTCTCCATGGGATGGATTTTGGCTCTACTACTGGAGATACTGGTGAGTCTATCACAACTATCTTCCAGATTACTTTCCCTGTCTCCTGGACCATCACTTCCTGAACCCCCTCCCCAAATCCAACCTACAGACAATTCTATGACTTACCTCTCTCCATGGGATGGATTTTGGCTCTGCTACTGGAGATGCAAGTGAGTCTATCGCGGCTATCTTCCAGATTACTTCCCCTGTCTCCTGGACCATCACTCCCCAAGTCCCCCCTCACCTTCCCAACTCTACCCTGTAAACAATTCTATGACTAACCTCTCTCCATGGGATGGATTTTGGCTCTGCTACTGGAGATACCAGTGAGTCTATCACAGCTATCTTCCAGATTACTTCCCCTGTCTCCTGGACCATCACTCCCCGAGTCCCCCCTCACCTTCCCAACTCTACCCTGTAAACAATTCTATGACTAACCTCTCTCCATGGGATGGATTTTGGCTCTGCTACTGGAGATACCAGTGAGTCTATCACAGCTATCTTCCAGATTACTTCCCCTGTCTCCTGGACCATCACTCCCCGTGCCCCCCCTCACCTTCCCAACTCTAACCTGTAAACAATCCTATGACTTACCTCTCTCCATGGGATGGATTTTGGCTCTGCTACTGGAGATACCAGTGAGTCTATCACAGCTATCTTCCAGATTACTTCCCCTGTCTCCTGGACCATCACTCCCTGAGCTAAACAACAAATCAGAACTAGATGGGTCCTGCAACCTGTAACGTGTATAATATTGTAGGTAATTCCTCTTAATCATGTTGTGTGCTGACATGTTAACTTAAATATCCAAATTTATTTAAAATGAAACTCTCTGTCAAACACTATCAAAAGACCCACAATACTGCTGAGCCTAACAATACTATCCAACTCTGTCAAAAAACCTCAAAAACTGGAAAATAAATCAAAATTATACTTCTTGATCATCCAGAGTCCCTGCTGAGGACTAAACCCACAGTTCACATTACAAGGATTGGTGCTCTAACATAAGGCTTGAAGATCCTGAAGTGAAAATCTTATCAGTAAATGAACTGATTACGGCTACTATCAAATGTTACTATCATAAAATATACATGTCTGTTTTTCTGTCATTGGTTAGGTTAGGTTTTGTTACACACTATTGGATCAAACAGTAAAACCTATAATAAATATTTTATATTAAAATGTTGATTCTATTCTAAATCGATAACAGTTTGACAATCACATTTTGAATCACTTTTTATAACTGTTAGTTTGGTTGTTCCAATTGTATTTGTTTCTTTTTTCTGACAATAAAACCTCTTAACTACAAAGTACTTAAAACCCTATTCTTACAGTTCACAAGTGAGACTGTTTTGTGTGTTAAGCAATATTAACCAGGGTTATTTGATATACCCGTGGATTAAGTTAATCCAATGTTTAATCTTTTAATCATTAAGAAGGAGAGGATTAAAGCACCTGTTACACCTTTAAATCAGTAAAGTTAATTGATCCAAAAAAGGAAAAAAATAATATCTACATTAAAATAAAAATTTTGTACATTGTATAATAAGTATATATTGTTGTAATCAAAGTAGTTTTGGGGATTAGTATAGTGCATCAAGTTTGACCTGGCCATTTGACCTTTAATTTAAATATTCAAACAGATATCAATTGTGAAATTTATGGGGTATTTTAAGTTGATATATATAGAGAGATAATAGTAATACTGGGTCCCAGGTGTTTATGGTATTGAAACGTGCTGTCTTACCTAAATCACACAGTCTATTAGCCCAATCTAATATTCAAATTAAAGGTCAAATGACCAGATCAAACTTGACAAACTATACTTTGCATAATAATACTTATGATAACCAGTACAGCTGTACTTTTATTTACATTTCGTACTTAATTTTAACATTTTAATTATGGATTAATGATTTAATTTGCACACACACATATAAAAAATCAATTCCTCAGGGCCCCTTTTCATAAAAATTTTAATCTGTGACTTTTAAAAGATAAATACAGAGATTTTGGATTTATGATTTGCACACATATAGAATTCTATTGAAAAACTCACACACCCCACCTCACAAAAACTTTTAAAAAATAAATATAGAGATTTGATTCTTCAAGTACACTATACCACAATATTGATTTGAGTTTTTTGCAATGAAAATAAAATAATCTTCAGTTCATAGAGGTACCGGTAATATACAGTTACTTCACATTTACTAAATTGTATTAAATGTGTAAGTTTAGAAACATTAAGTAATATCTTTTAAAAAAGAGAAGTTTGTAATTGGTTGGTTTTAAGTTTCCTCAAAAACAAATCTGTATTGCAAGAGATTTCATCTAACCTCACATTATCAACTCAAATTAATCAAATACAGCAGGTACATGTAGTTTACAATTCGTCACAGTGGCCTCTGTGACAGAGTACCGGTAGTTCAAATGTAGGCTTATAGATCAAACAAGGTTTGGGTCTCATTTCGTTAGATCTTGGTGTAATAAGGTTTGTCAGATCGATTGCCAAAGGTCAATGGTTTCCTGGGGGCACTCTGGTTACCTCCACAATCCAAGAAATGACTGCGTTCATATAAGTGAAACAATCCTGATTAGAGTGCATAACACTATAATTCTATTCCACTCAATTTATGGCAAAACACAGTTTTGAAAATCCAACAAGCAAATGTGTTTGTATACATAAATTAGTACATATGTACCTCTACCCACAATACTTACCGAGGCTCATTTTCCGATAATGTTCTTCTGTTCTCCTCATTTGCATAAGTATTGCATTCTATTGAATTGGAAGTGTATTCTTTGTCCTTGTTATGTTTTAATTTTCCACTTTTCATTTTAGAGAGAAGATGCAGTTTATAGGCAAAACATGGCAAAGTTGGCGTATTAACAGACCCAGAAGGCGTTTGTGAGGTAGAAACTGATTTCCCATTGGTGAAATCTAAATCAGCTGCTAACGAGTCAAAATCATCACTATGGAAGCTCTCTATACGAGCGAGGGGCATTTTGAACATTTGTCTGTTAGGTGTGCTGGGAATTATATTTTTATACAGAGAACAGGAAGAGTGTTTAGAATTCACTGAATCAGCTGGACTATCAGCCTCTAATGAAAGACGACGACTACAAGAATTTGCCAAAATTTTATCTGCATTGCTTTCTTTGGTTTCACAGGCAACTGATTTTGGCCCGTTTAGAGGTACTGGCACTTTGAAATCTAAAGAAGGCCCAATGCATATATTTTCTTTTAAAGTACTCATAGAGTTTAAATCACAAAAATTTCTTTCAGTTGCCATTTTTTTATCAGGAAATTGTCTCGTTGCTCCTAACAATGCTGTGGTACTGTCAATGTGGTCCTCCCCACTATCCACATCTGAATATAAACCACTATGTACATTTTTAAACATTTCCTCTCCACTTTCAACAATAATATCCCCCGTTTCGGGAATTAACAAACGACTACACTGAGCACAACTTGTATCATATTTACTACATGTTTGCATAGCTGATGAGAAATGGTCATATGATCCTGACGTTGAATTTATCACATGTTCAGAATCAACATTAGGCAAGAGATAGGAATTGTCTGAAACAAACTCCTTGGATTTCACTTTATTTTTGCTTGCTTGTAACTGTTTGGGTCGAACAATTGCCTTAATATCTGCTAAGGCTATCCTTGCTTCCACAGAATCCTGTTTACTCTCTGACCAATTATGATTCGACCGTTGTTTTGTTTTTCTATCCAAGGAAGAGGGTTTAACATTAAATCCATTTGAATCATGACCTGAATCTGGCCAATCGTGTTTAAATTCTGTCTGCGATGCAGAATAGTTAGTATCTGCTGAATCAGGACAACTATCGTGCAAATCTACTGTTGAGCAAGGATTGGAACTATCTGAAGGAAATTGTTCACTGCGAGTAGTTGGTCCATTAAAATTTGAATAAGACATTGATTTTATATCTGGCACTTGTAAGGTCAAAGGTGAAGATGTATAACACTCAGTAACTCCCAATTTATCCGGTCGAGGAACAGGATTCGGTCGGGGTGGGTCAATCTGAATCAAAGGATTATTCAAATTTGTAGGACTGTTTGGTTGTGAACTAGATGCTGCTAATAGTTTATCTTTCAAGCTCATTGTTCGTCGTTGTCCTGGACCACATGATATTGAGCGACGTTTCCTTGTAGACCGTCTCCTTAGTGAACGACGAGTGATTGGCATTTGTGTAGCTGCTTGATTTGGTGACAGGAAGTTTGGATTATCCGAAGTTGCTGTACAAGCAGAACCAATAGTATCTGTACTTAGTTTTGACAAATCCTGAAAAAATACCAATCATTGCTGATTATTGGTTGAGTGCTTAATGCATATAGATGAATATTATGACAAGAGATAAAGTTATGCTCTGATATATTAAACTAGAACTGTCTCTTGAGAGACAAATAACCCCCACCCCCAACATGTACAAGGGTTCAATGTTTTCCAATTAACTTGACCTTGGAGATATGACCTTCATTCAAGGTCACGACACATCTTTGGACCATGAAAATTATTCATGTGAAGTTTAATGATAGTCCAAAGCAATTATGAGATATGGCCCGGGGCATGATTTTTCACAGACGGACAGACAGATATGGTGAATCCTATATACCCTCCTCAAATAATTTGAGGGGTATAATAAATTGTACTTAATTAAGGTTTTGAAATACTGAGGATAAAAATGAGTTATCCATGGTACTTAAGAAAACATTCTCAGTGAAGGGATATAGTAATGCATTCCCTCTATCCATCTGTCTGTCCATCCGTCCCTTCATGTGCCTCACTTTTTGGCCACACCGGTTCTCCAATACCATCTATCAGATATTGATGATACTTTACAGAAATGATTTGTATCAACATCTTCAAAGCAACAGTGTTATCAAAGAAAAATTTCAATATATATTTTACACAGGGGGTCTACATGGAAAATATATGTTGTTTTATGATACAAACAACATATCATGGAAATGCGTTTTTCATATGTATGACCAAAATGTGTTTTACATATGGCATATATAAATGCAAAAGTTTCTTACATATAGTATAAGTAATACAGGTTTTTGGCAGGTTATTTTTGGCTGTGTAACCTTCCAAAAAGCTGTATATCATTTTTGTCACCCGACAAAGCGGTACTAGTTTGGTCTTTTTAATTTCAACTTGTGTGTGACTTGTCTTTGTTTAACTAGACATCTGTCATGTACAAGTTACTTGCCTTTTAATGCTTAATGCCACATGCATTTTTTGTGTATTCCAGCAGAATTACAAACATAGTTCCATATACCCTGGTAAGTTAACCAATCCATATGAGAGAAATTATTTTGAAGGTGACAAACTACTGTAAGAAGGTTTATTAATGGTGTACTTATTTTTGCTTATTTCGTGATCAAAATTTTCTGCAAAAAATTGTTAAAAGTTAAAGTTAAAGTCTGTCCCGAGCCATTAGGCCCATCAGGCCGGAGCTTATCCCGGTTTCGGTGGCGTTAAGCGACTGAGAGTACAAGACTCTCCCCTGAATGGGACGCCTGTCCATCGCAAGGTTAACCCCCAGCATTTTGCTGGTACTCATTTATTTTTCAGCTGAGTGAACTGGAACAACGTGAAATTAAGTGTCTTGCTCAAGGACACAACACATCGCCCGGCCCAGGGATCGAACCCGCAACCTTCGAATCATGAGTCCAACACCTTAACCACTAGGCCACGCGCTTGTACCACATGTAAAATTATATATAAGCTCGATCTTAGAGCAAATTTCATAAATCCCTGAATATTATACACTTTGCAAAAAGACTGGAAATTACAAAAAATTTGAACCTGTAAAATTAAGAACATTTACAGTACTATGTTTTATTGTAAGTTGAAATTTATATTATCTATGAACAATATCTGCTGTCTATAAACAATCAGCAACTGATATTTGAACAACTTACAATTGCTGGGTTAGGTGAGGCTAAAGCATGCCTTCTTCTTCTTGACCTACGCCGCTCTGTTCCAAGCCAGGAAGGAGTACTACATAAAGCTTTGAAATCAAAGCTTGCGCTGACCCTTGGAGGTTCATGATGGGGAGCTTCCGCTTGAGCTGATTGTTCAGAAGCCTCTCCTGATGGATTATCTGCGTCTCCAGCTGTTTGAAAATAAAAAATAGAAGATAATTTGATTTGAATTGAAATAAAACATCAGAACAAATTTAAATACAGTGAAAATTCAGTGAATTAGGATCCCCTGCAAGCAGGTTCTTTTTTGCACTTATGTTCAAAGGGCCATAAATCTGAGGAAAATGAGCAAAGCAACTTGGATTATGATATGCGCATCTCCTATCTATGTTGATACTTTGCATCAAGTTTTGTGAAATATTGCTTCAGTTTTGGAGAATTAGTACAGACAAGACTGAAGGACAGAAGGAAGGAAGGAAGGAAGGATGGACAGACGGAAACTCAAATTTAGTATTCCCCTCTTTCTTCATAAGGCGGGGATAAAAAGCATATCTCATAAGACAGGTCAGGGATCAGTTATTGCAATCTTTGCAAAGCTAAATACAGAAACAGTGCAGGGCCATTTTGTAACTAAATACTTAATCAAGCCATGTTTGAAATCTCCGATTTTTGTGTTTTGTCATGGATTATGCCATATTATCAATTATGCTTTGGCATGGTTTGTAATTACACCTATCTTTTGCTAAAAGACCATCACAAACTGCTGAACTGACAATCACAAACTGCCGAAATGAAAATCACAAACCCGCCTAAATGACAACCACAGACCTGACTGATCAAAAACTATTCATGGTCATAATCCAGAGATTTCCTTCAAGTTTACATTTTCCTAGTGGATTCTTGTTAAAAAATTGTACTCAATTATATCAAAATCTCTGGATAACAATAAAGATCAAAGTCAATGTTTATTATGATTTCTTTTAGAAATTCATTGATTTCACTTACAGTTGACTTTTCACTCTTCTTTGGTGTTTTATGAACAATACCTCATATAAATGAAAGAGTCTGAAGGCAGGTATATACTGATCAATGTCCATCAGCAATTTTCAGCTTCTAATGATCAATGAAGCATAATTTTATAAATCTCAAGATTTATGACAATTACAAAATTATGTGATGATTTATTGATTGATTGAATTTGATTTTACATCCAATTCAAGAATATTTCACTTATATCGAGATGTCACCAGCTATAGGTGAAGTAATAGAAATTTTGCAGTACACTCAGGGCAATTTGCAGGGTGTGTTCTTTAATGTGCCATGCCTACTGCGACATGGACATTGGTTTTTTAAAGTCTGTTTCAAAGTACCCCATGACTTTCATTTCTAAATGCTGAGTGCTTGGCGAAACAGTCACTACCCGGTACCTATTTCCAAGTCTTGTCCAGAACCCAGGATCTCCCACATACAAAGTGAGCACTCCACCAACTGTGCTGATAGAGTTTGTACCATTATTTCTGATTTAAGTTGCTCACTCATACACACATGAAGTTGACTAACATGGAGTGGAGTGTAAATTTACACTGTTTTATGCCCTAATCAATGTTGTTTTCATTTATATTGAGACGGTTCACTTCTTGGATCAGGTGGGGGAAACTGGAGTACCAAGAGTAAAACCACTAAGCTTTTGTTACAAAGAAAAGATTTTTCATTTATATTGAGGTGGTTCATTTCTTGAATCAGGTGGGGGAAACTGGAGCACCACTGCAAAATGTTAAATTCTGGACCAAATGTCCAGCACCAGTTTTTGGTTAACTATTGATCACCGATTTCTGTTTTTTTAAATGAAGTATGTTAAAGGGGCAATTCCTGGTATAAAACAGAAACAAAGTAAAAATAATTTTAATCATTTTCATGTTCATTAAAATTTCTTTTGTTCTGGTAAACCCTGCAATTTAATCAGTCCAAATGTCCTGGGAACATTGAATCTATTTTGTGAGCACTTCATATGATAATATATATTTACATTTGGCAGCTCCATCTTTGTCTTTATCTGTTTTTGGCCGTCGTTTTTTATGTCGATGTCTGTGTTCTGATTTCTTCTCTACAAATGATGTGTAATCTACATCAAAAACACCTGAAAACACAAACAAAATATTTATAATATACACTTTACAAACGACCCATGTTGTGGTTGAACACTTACAAAAGTGGCAGTAAACATAACTGGAGGAGGTTCTCTTAATTTAAAAAGGAGGGAGATACAGAAGGAAACAATCAGATTTGTCAATGGCTAATGTGATAACCATTCATGTTTGTGTAGCAACATCATTTCTATTGAAACTGTTTGAGTTGCCTTTTTGGATAATTCAAATGGTGGGACTCCACATCCATATGGACATAAACATTAATAGTCATCAGATGGTGGAGAACCCAAATGAAACAGAACAAAACTTTCAGTTCTGAAACTATGACCTTCATCTGCTGAAAAAACCTCCTATACATCACGCAATAAACCCTTACTTAGTTAAATACCAGTTATTACATAATAGAACACTCTGAAAGACAAATTAACAGACAATTTTAATTTACTGAAGACATACTGACAAAGTTACAAACATCACCATTATTTCAATCAGACAATTATCTATCATATACTTAGAAGTATTGACATTTGTGCCAGACATTTTGGAAAACGTTTACATCACAAATTCTCAGAAAAGCATTATTTTTACAGGAAAACATGAACTGATATGATCCCATATTGAGTTGAAATAATTAGTCTGTACAAACATTAGGGGCTAATCATGTGGTATGTCAGAGAATCCCAAGACCCATTCTGTAACAAGAGGTACTCTCTGATGCACCAACATTATCTGTGGTGGATAATTGGAAATATAATTTAATAAGTGTTTTATTGAAATTTCAGTTTTGTTGTGTTGAGATAATCCTCCTTAAAGACAGTCTAAACTAAAGTATGTTGGATGGGTACATGATGTAAAAACTAAATTGTGAAAAAGAATCATATTGCCTTAGTCCCCTTTAATGATCCCTCAACGATCTTATGTTTACAATATCTTGATAAAGGCTGTCTTGAGGATATTAAGATTTTTTTTTAAGGAAATTAAAAGAAGTGCTTAAAGAGTATTAAAATGTTGTTAAATTTAAAAAACAGAAAGAAAGAAAAAAATAAAAGAATTTTACAGATTTTTATATAAAAATGCAAAAAATCAATTCCAAAGATAAAAAACTCTATAATAACTCAAATTAAGGAAAACTGCCTCTAGATTGCAATAAGTTTCATTTTCAGATATCCAAAATTAAAATTTGTACTATTTAAAGTTCATTCATCTCATACTGGTTAACAATTTTCAAATCTTAACCAGGCCAGAGAAATTCAATCAACTAATTTCAACTAAAGTTTGTGCTGCTCTATAATGGTGGAAGCTAAATAAAGGAAGCTTGGTGTGAATCTTTCCATAAGAAAGTCAAAATTATCTTCATTTTTTTTCAAATTAATCTATTTAAATGTTTTTAGAACGAAAGTTGCATTTTATAAACCATAAAAAACATGACAAAATTGTTAATACTGTTTGATATAAAAACGATTTCCAACAAGAGCTGTGTATTTAGAAGATGTGTGCAATTTTATAACAATAAAAATTTATAGTACATAAGATTTGTAGATAAATATATAGCTACAGAAATCAAAATTATTGTAAAAAAATATAATATAATATCATTCATTTTAACGATTGAACTTTGATTGTGCTGAATTTATTGGGTGAAAACGTCAGTTTGTCACGTGCAAATTGAATGAATGGCAAAGCCAATCATGAAGGAATTTGACTATGACCAAGTGAAGTAATCACCCAATAAATTCAGTATAATCAAATTTTAATCCTTATATTTACAATCTTTCAACCCTAGGAATGCAAAAGGACCAGAAATAGGTCCAAATAGGGCAACACTCAGTGCCACTTGCCCAATTCGGACTGTCAAAGTTTCAACAGTTTCAGTTTTAATGTCAGATGAAATTGTCAACGCAAAGGAAACAAACAAGTAACATCATGGGTGAAAGGTCGCATGTGACCAACTTAAGTTATTGGATAATATCCTCAGTTGCTCTCAAAGGGTTTATTGAACGGAATTCAATACAATTGTAAATATAATCATATAAAAAGCTGACACACACTCACACTTACCAGCGGCAAATTCTATAAGACACAAACAAACAAACATTTAAATTTAATGACAATGTTTAACACCAAACTTAACATTACAACAATAAACACAAAAATGTTGTAATGGAATAATGGAACTACCAAACATAACACATATAGCTGGGTCTTGTCTGTATGTCTGGTGTTTTTGATTTAGTACCTGACCCCAGTTTCGCAATCATTCCCTAACAAAGATATTTCTTAACTAAAATCTGGTTGATTTTGGCAATATTTTATAGCAATAAAAATAACAAATTTTGACCAAATTAAAATATAGCTGTAATAAGCTTTGACTAATATTTAAAAATGACACCTTAAATTCCCGAATATCCTTGAAATGACTTTAAATTCCTGAATATCTTCAAAATGACACCTTAAATTCCTGAATATGTTTAACATTAAAATAAATTACTACAATATATATTTGCCAAATTTCAGTTAGGGAAAATCTCAGTTATAAAAATGATTGTGAAACCGGGGGTAGTATATGAAAAAGGTAGTTTTGGAAATGTCGATGAAAATATTCAATGACATCAATTTAGGAATTTGTAATTATGCAAATTGTTCTTAAACCTAAAAATAGGTGAATTCATGACAAGACTTACAGATTATATACCCATACTCCCTCCCATAATACAGTAAAACCTTGATTCATCACCATCATTTGATAAGTCAGATTTTGGTGTTACCGTATAAAGGGGTTTGATGCTAAATTGAGGAAGGCTTATAAAGAAAAACATAGAAGAATTGTATTTTTCAGATTTCAAAATAAAAGTGGTGAAAAACCAGTTGACAAAGTTATCGAGAGGCATTATAACAAGGTTTTACTGTACTGCAGATTTTAATATAAATTGTCAAATATCTACAGGTTTGAACATTTACTAAAGTGGTAAAACCTGTATATAAAAACAACCAGATGGAACCAATAAAACTGTTCTGACACCATTTATTGTGGATATACCCGTAACTTACAATCAAAGGGAGATCATTCATATTAATAAGGCAGTTTTAATTTTATTTTATTGTATCTTTTAGTTCAGCAATTTAACAATGTTTTCAAAATTCAACACAAAAGTGTTTGACTTGTTCTTCTAAGAAATAGTACAAAAAGATTAAATAAAAGGTGTCAGACCCAACAAAATCAAACTATCCCATCAGATTTTGAAGAGGATTTTTTAAGTCAATGCGCCCAGTGACTCACTTATGGGTTATGGTGATGCCACAAACAAATTTTTAATTGCACCAGCACAGACAAACGTCTGAGAAAGTTTCATTAAAATCAATGCAGTCATTTTAGAGAAGTCAAAAATGTATTGACAATGGTTGCATAGATGTACCGATAACCTCAAATTGCCTTTTGGGTATTGAGCTAGAAACTGGAATGATCTGTAGGCCAAGAACACAGAAAATTTCATTTCACAAAGAAAACCATTCAGTGTCTATTCTAGAAGGGGCTATGGGGCCACTGATCCCTTATTCTGTTAAATAACCCAATTGTTAAGGCCTTAGTGGGTCATATTTAACATTAAACAGTGCAAAAATATTAATGTTTTGGCTGTTTTAGAGGAAAGTTTTGAAAATGACCCTTTCTTAAAATCATAGATTAAACACTGCAAATATTTATACAATGGACAGCATGCAGGGATAGATAAATATTTTTATTAAGCATACGGAATACAAAACAATGTATAGGCAAATAACATTGACCTGTATGCTTGACCTTTAACTTAAATATTTATAATGTTACATTTATGTTTAGGGAACACAAATGTTTATTTTCTCTACATGATCACCTGCATTATCTATGTATTACTGGTACCTGCGAATTCATGTATTGGGTGGATCATCCTATATTAGTATTCCTAATGAAAGGTCAAGCAGATAGATCAATGTTGTTTGACTATATACTCTATATAACTATATCATATGGTATCTATCAAAACTGTAGATTACCTTTTTCATTTCTCTTGCTGTCCATCATCATATTAAACATGGCAGAAAGTTCATCACATTTACTTTCATGAACCGTCTCTGCTACTTTGTCTCTGGATAACTTCATAATTTCTGATAATTCATCAATAACCTGCAATAGAAAACACACATGAACGCAAAATAAAAAAATATTTTTAAGCAACAATATTATAAATTTTTATGTTTTAGCAAATTTGATAAAGTGATAATATGATTTCAAATGTTCTGTTTTAAATGTGGAATGATACAAGCAACCAAAACTCTGGGTACACTACATGTATAATGTTACAGATTTGTGATAGATGTGCAACTTTGGTCACACATAAGACATATTCAAAATTATTGTAGGGCTGCCTGGACAATATCATGGACAATAACTTTTTCACAAAAGAAGCAAAAGTTGTTGATTCTGATGATTGAATTTGAATTAGATATTAATCATGCAGTCTAAAATCTTACAAGTTTACAATGCATTTTACAGAAGAAAAAACTCTTTTTAAAATCATCAACTCTGCAATAACAAAAATACTGCTACCTAAATTTTTAGCTGAGAGAAATATAATTTTCTGATTCGTTGGGATGTAAAAATCTAAAGATTTGAATTTTAAAGAAACCATTACTAATTTGAAAAATCTTTAAAGAAGATTAACTAATCTATTATATGAATGGTAAAAAATTTTCAAGACAATAATTTTTTTTTTTATAATGCATAATGCAACACAAACACATGGAATAGGACACAAAACAAGAAGATAAAAGTCAATGCAAGTAGTAACTTACATACCAGTAATAATTATACAGCACTAGATGGCTGTTGTGGAATGCAATTCCTCATCAGTAGTGCTTGGACCAAATTTTGAAACCAAAATGTTTTCCAAGGGGTTGAAAAAATATCCAAAGTACCAAAACAAATTAAACCAAATTAAGCTGGGGAAATACTTTGCATGAGGGAGTATACCTTAGTTTTTGAGGATTTTCAGATTTCAAATAGTAGCAAATTTAGTCAACAGTATATTTCTGACTAAATACTGCATTTTTTCAAATGGAATTTATAGTGCTCTAATTTCTTAAATAATTTTAGCAAGGGACTTATGTACATACAGATGTAGTTTACTTTGCCAGACAGTAAATTATTTAAACACTATGAATGTCATTTTTGAAACAATTCATCAGTCATATTTACATTTCCTTATTTGACAAATTTCCTGTGATTTCATGTAATCAATGGAATTCATAGTCCATATCAACCCCAGTACTCTCATTGCAAATGTAACTAAACATGTCAGTGAAGCTGACTTATCCCCCTCCCCCATAGGTTTTGTAATTGGGTCATGAGAATCTCATTTCATATCTGAAAACCACAATTATTCAAAAAAATCTGATCAAACTAGTAATCACAAGTTCACATGTTCTTATTGCAAGTACATTTGTACATAATTTCAGTAAAAAATGGATCATGCATACTGATAATTGATTAATACTTCAGACAAAATAATGTCTACAGATGGACATGTTGATGTAGTGGGTGGGTGGGGGGTGGGGGTATTAATATAAACTTCACAAAACATGCAATGAAAAACAGTACAATTTAATGATCTACTGGAAATGTCACTCTTTTGAACCTTTTTTAATTCTTAATTCTATTGTCAAAAATGTTTTAATTGTTTTACCAGATCAATTGGACATATGTTTTTCAAAGATGTTCTTGCATGGACTTCTTGCACATTAGTGGTAGATGTATGGGTATACAAGAAGAAGAAGAATCGTTGTTCACATAGAGACTCATGGATCATAAAACAAAGTATGTGTCATATATGTACAACTGGCAACATTAAATACTGCCCACTTTAATCATGAGATGAAACATCAATTTAAGGGCCTTATGACACGTGAGCTAAAGGTATAACCAAATTCTGCATGCTTGGCTTTAGAGAGGAAGTAGTGGATATTTCATGCATATACTTCCATAGATCTGAATTCAAAATGGCAAGCAAAGTGTATATATTTATCAAGACACATGCACCAAATATTATTTCATAATGTATTATTTATTTATTTATTTTAATTTGATTTAAACACATGTTTATGTTCTGCCATTATTGAAAGCTCAAAATGTCTTTTTAAAAGTTTCTCAAAGCAATAGGTAAAACAATTTTCCTTGTTAAAAATTGTTTATCTTTTTTCTTAAGCACACGGTCGCCAAGTGTTAGAGGTGTATACATTCAAAATCCAAGGCACTCACTGCTGTGCATCAGGCTCCAATCGACTGAGCCCGGTTGACCACAACTGAGAAAGGATTATTCCTAGTTGTTCAACAACATTTTACCAACCAATCTTGTATTGTTTATCAGAGTTACTGCCCTTACATACCATGATGTTAATGGCAATAAAAGTTCAATTCATGTATAGCATAGCAAAACGGCTTAAAAAAAAAGCTGTATGGTAGTGTTGGAATATGCATGGGTAACAGAGGTACCAACTTTTCTCTTTCAGGAGGATGCACATAGCCTCCGCCCCTTCCCATCAGTGGGTAACCCATCTTTGGTGCATTTAGGTTTTGACCCGCAATTTCACAAAATAGGGTTAGCAGGATGCAAAAGTTGATACAGCAGATAGACCAGCATGCAATAGAATAGCAGTTTTCTGTAACATTCTCCACTCATTAGAGGCAGATATAAAGTATAAATGAATTTTCACAATTGACCAAAAGAGCAACGATATCTGTTTGTCAGTCACATCATCACAACACAGTAAAGAGTTCACATCAAGGGAGACAATAAACTTGCTACAATTGATATCATCACAATCATGAAATAAGTATACAAGATGAGAATAAATTATACTGAGGTTATAAGTTCAACCATTGTAGTTGAAAGGTCAATGTCAACCACTGAGGTTGAAATGTCAACGTCAACCACTGAGGTTGAAAGGTCTACATCAACAACTGAGGTTGACGTCAACGTCAACCACTGAGGTTGAAAAGTCAACCAATGGGGTTAAAGGGTCAACCATTCAACCATTGTGGTTAAAGGGTCAACCATTGAGGTTAAAAGGTCAACCATTGTGGTTGACAACATTATCATTAAGAACATTCAAAAAGAGTTATATAGAAAGCATTCAGTATATTTCTTCTTTTCATATTCAAAATAAATGTTTTACTATTTCCCCATCCTAAAATTTGAAGTCACAATCTCTTCTCAGTAGACTGTTTTATTAAACAGTGATGTGACAGACGGTTATGTTTGACAGTTTCACACAAATAGTAAATGACTAAATCTCGATAAAAAGCTGAAGGATGAAATCATTTCTTCTGATTATACAGGTTTATTTGTCACAAAATACTAATGGTGTGTCCTAGCAAAATAGTTCAGTTTTGACTAGTTTTCGATTCGCTCAGGGTTTAATTAAGACAGTTTTTCAATTAACTCGAGATTCAATTTTGACAAGTTTTAGTTTACTCAGGTTCAGTTTTGACAGGGTTTTTTATTTTTTAGTTTAATCTGGGTTGAGTTTAGACAGGTTACACTTTATAGACTATAAAAGACTCAATAAATGGTTGAATTAAAAGTAAAATACTGAACACTTTCTTGTTCCTGCAAGCAGAGACAATAAATTACCTCACACTCTAAGTCCGATAAAAGGGATTCCTAACACATAAAGCAGATATATATATAAACCATATAATGTTATTATAATTTATTTTAAAATCCTGAAAATTTTAGTGTACCATCTAGGCAAACACAATTAGGGACAAATTTGTTGTAGAATTTGTTTGGACAAAAATACCAAAATTTATAGCAATAAAATTATATAATTCTGTGTAAAAATCATCAAAATCTATTGTTCAAAAATAAATCTATGATAAAATTTATAAATTACTGATTTATAAAATCAATTTCTTTACTTCAAGCAATGTTTTTGTGCATAAACTGCAAGTTGAATGATATTCAATGATGAATGATTTGATGGATAGATAAATAGTAAGTAACTATATTGATGAATGAATGAATGAATGGATGAAGATGCAGATAAGTGGCAAATCTTTCTGGATCAATCCATCAACATATTTTGTCAGAAAATCTTTCCAACATTGTATTTTCTTTTTATTATAATGTAATACATTAGAACTCCTAATACAGCAATGGTTGCGCTTTGTTAAAATTAAAAAGTTGAAACGTGTCAAATCCCATACCTGTGATTTCATGCCTTTTTCTTTCGGGAAGTAGTGGAATGGATGAAATGGAAGCTTAGAACATGCAGTAACCCACTGATGTGTCTCACAGTCTGTTAATGGAAGACGCTTTTCTTGTGACGGCTCTATTAATTTGTTTAACAAATCTTTACAACCTGTCAATATAAACAGTTATATTATCAGCACTGTCAGTGCTTTGATATTTTAGAAAACAGAACAAACATGGAGATTAACAATTGTCAGTCCTAAAAACTGAACACCACAAGTACTGGAATTTTTTTCTACTAATTGATTGAAAATAATTTTATGTCCCCGTCAGAATACTTTTGCCATTGCAGAAATTTGTACATATGTATTGTATTTATCTCAATTCTCACTGATCAACGAGACTTGTTTATCATGTTTATTGTGCCATACTTATTGCGACAAAAAATACTGATTTTTAATAAATCGTCAGAGGGACATTAGAACAAAATAAAATAGAATATACTATAAATGAAACAAGAGGCCCATGGGCCTTAACGCTCACCTGAGGAACAGTACATATCTTATGCAGAGGTTCAATGGTCAATGACATTAATAAAAAAGAATATCAAAATTTTCAGCAGTAAGGGCCAATAATATGCAAGTATTTTTGCAAATTAATTATAATAATTATTATAATTATAAGGATGCTATATATAACATATTTAAAGTCTAGCTACAATATATAATATAAACAGCTAAAACATCTGTATTTTAAAATGTGCATTAGGTTAATACCTACAATATTCCAATATACATGCCTATACAAAGAGTTTATAGTTTTTGAGATAATTAACCATTTAAGTATTCATTTGCATCTATGACCTTGACCTTTGAACCTATAACCTTCATTCATATATCAAAATGATCGATAGGCTAATACCTACAATATTCTAAAATACATGCCTATACAAAGTTTATAGTTTTTGAGATAATTAACCATTTAAGTATTCATTTGCATCTATGACCTTGACCTTTGAACCTATGACCTTCATTCATATATCGAAATGATCATTAGGCCAATACCTACAATATTCCAATATACATGCCTATACAAAAAGTTTATAGTTTTTGAGATAATTAACCATTTAAGTATTCGTTCGCATCTTTGACCTTGACCTTTGAACCTATGACCTTCATTCATATATCAAAATGATCATTAGGCCAATACCTACAATATTCCAATATACATGCCTATACAAAAAGTTTATAGTTTTTGAGATAATTAACCATTTAAGTATTCATTCGCATCTTTGACCTTGACCTTTGAACCTATGACCTTCATTCATATATCAAAATGATCGTTAGGCCAATACCTACAATATTCCAATATACATGCCTATACAAAAAGTTTATAGTTTTTGAGATAATTAACCATTTCAGTACTTGTTTACATCTGTGACCTTGACCTTTGAACCAATGACCTTTATTCATATATCCAAATGACCATTGTGCCATTACCTACAATATTCTGATATACATGCCTATACAAAAAATTCATAGTTTTGCAGATAATTAACTATTTTGGTATTCTTAGACATCTGTGACCTTGACCTTTGAACCCATGACCCTGATCTATGTATCAAAATGATCGTCATGTCAATACCTACAAATAACTGAAAATCCTACGCCATTATCACAAGAAATGTTAAAAAAATAGCATTTTTTATCAAAGGTCAAAAACTGGGACATGACCTTGACCTTCGACCTTGACATCAATTGGAAGAAAATTGCAAGACAAGATCAACAGTGAAAACTCCATACAATTATCTTCAGCCGTTATAAAGTTATAACAATAAATGTCTCATTTTAAAAATTACGTAATTTTACGCAAAAAACGCGTAACCCATTTTTCGTCTAATTTTCATGAAAAACACAATTTTAATGTTCCCAAGTATGCTGAATCCAAATATCCAATCAAAATTTGCCTGCACCTTTTGGTTTCAGAGAAGAAGATTTTTTTGTCTTTTTGCTATTTTTAGTAACAGCGGCCATCTTGTTGGGCGTGGCCAAACCCCGAACACAATTTTGAAAAGCTGTTACCTAGGCATGATAGTCACCGAGTTTCATCAAATATGGCCCAGTAGTTTTGGAGGAGAAGATTAAAATGTAAAGTTTACACACGACGCACGACGGACGACGGACGACGAACGACGGACGACGGACGGTGATAGATTGCAATAGCTCATCTGAGCCTTTGGCTCAGGTGAGCTAAAAAAGACACTGAAAGTTGAAAGTTAATCTCTTTAAATTCAGTGAGAATGATATACAATTTAAAAATATAAAAGGAATAACTCTATATGCCCGACATACCAGATGAAAGATGGGCCATGTCTTTTTCATGTCTCTCTGATAGACCTTTCTCTATTTGTCGTTGTAGTTTTTGTTTGCGATACTGGTCAGTATACGGTGTAGTAAAAGGCAGCTTTCCAACAACCATTGCATAAAGAATTATACCACTGAAATCAAAATAAAATATTGAGTTATCTCCCTTAGACCAGTAGATTATGCAGGTTGTTCATCATCTGATGGCAGTGTGGCAGTGTTCACATTCGGGCTTTTATGTGCTTTATTTGTTCCATCAACCCAAATATTAAAATGTATTCGTTGAAAACAATGCAATCAGATTGTGAACAACCTATACCAAGCAAAGGACTGTGCTGGCCAAGTGTGTAAGTGTGAGTAAATCTTAGGATTTCACTTGTACTTGCAAGAAAAATTGTTCCTTAAAAACACTTTATACAATGGCTCCACTTCCGAAAATAATGATACAAAAGAACCATTTTTAATGATCATGATAATTTGAAACATTTTGAGAAAGTGTGCTAGCTAGTATACTAAATTATTGTCATGATTTCTATAGTATATAAGCACATCAGAAATACCACAAGTGTAGTTTCATTTGTGGTGTAATTTTCGCTATTTTCGACTTCGGATGTTCTTCCTTATACCTACCAATATATTGATGTCCTAAAATTTGTACTACACGTAATATATATTCATGATTTTATAGTCAGGTTTACAAATCTATGAATATTACACCAGGGAAAAGGTTAGTAATTACAAAAACGCGGAAATTAAGTACATTGTAAAAACTCAAAAACCCACAGGTGACATCATGATCATGTGTTAAGATTTATCCTACAAGCTAATGGAAGTGTATTCTATTTAGATTAGCTGAAAATTACTGATGTGTTGTAAAACAACATGCAGCCCCAAAAAAGAAACACAAACTTATCAGGGTGTTAATTTTTTTCAATATAGAAAATACCTGGTAAGTTTAGGGAAGATCAACAGATGAAAAGAAATTAACAAGCTTTTAGCATTTTTAGACAAAATTGGTAAAAGACTTTCAATAATATACCGTACAGTAAAACCTCTTTATAATTGTCTTCAATTACTTTGCCGCCTCACTTATACCTACAGTATTTTGAAATCCCAAAATCAATTACTTATTTAGTTTCCTTTTCAGGTCTCCATCAATTTATTGCTAAACCCCTATATTAAATGCCAAAATTTAAATGAACAAATAGTGACAATGAATCTAGGTTTTACTGTATAACAAATGTTTATGTTTAAATGGTATAAACCAGGGTTCTCAACTCACCTGGAATGTGCTGACCACACTATGAATTACCAAAATTACCCATGAATTTTGGACATTTCAAAAACAATTCCCTCACAAATAACTGAATTAAGCTTAATAACTAGAAAATTTAGCTAATTCAACATAAGGAATATGGAGTTATTCCCCTTTGACCATAAAAATTACTGTTTGGCCAGTATCGGCTATGCAGACTGTGACAGTATCAAGATCTTCATTGTACTTTTAAATAATTTCTCTTTAAAAATTTCCAATCATTTAAATACTTACACACTCCAGACATCAACCTCTGGGCCATAAGCATCATCAGCTACGATTAACTCAGGAGCAGCATATTCTAAAGAACCACAATGTGTTTTCATAAGCTTATCTTTACTGAATGCGTTACTTAAACCAAAATCTGAAAGAAAGAAAACAAATATTTACTGGTGAACAAATTTTTTCCAATGAGACTTAAAACCAAGGTGTCCTGTCTCTGTGCATGCTAAAGACACCTCTGTAGAGATTGACAGGTAGGCTACCTGTGGCTGCTACAGAGGACGCTTACAACTAGAAGCGATTGAAACAGACTGAACAAGAGAAGATAAGATATTCACTGTACAATTTCCTTGAACAGGCCCCAGTTTCACAATAATTTCTTAGCTAAGATTTTCCTTAACTTAAATTTAGCAAATTTTTGTAATCTCTTTTTGGAACTACTGGTGGATATTTTTGTCAAAACTAAATGTAAATGTTTTAATCTAAAAGTGATCTTAAAAATGACAACTTAAATTCCTCAATATATTGAAAATTAACAAAATTATAAAGATTTAAAATTTTGCAAGATTTAAGTTAAGGAATGATTGTGAAACTGGGGCCAGATAGCAATATGAATAACCTTGAATATTACCGGTATGTCCTTGAAAATATGTTTCAAAGCCATCGTCATTGATTGATTATTTGTAATTATTTAATTCATGTTTACTTGAGGTAAAAAAAAATCAGATCTGTGATTTGCCTTGATTGAAAAATGCAGTAGATTATAGTGTCTCAATAACTATCTCTTTAGAACAGGCTAGCTCACCTGCATCTCAGGTCCATCAAAAATTATTTCACTAAATTGTCATTAGACAATAGTCTCCATGCCAAAGGTTTGAGGGCCCCAATGACCTAGTGATCTAAAGCATTGACTTGTCAACCACATGTCTTCTCAAAGATCTTGGTTTGAGAAAATTTTTTTGGTGCACTTGCAAATGGTGTTTTTTCTCCTGGCATTGTGGTTTTTCCACCAATTTAGAGTTGACTGCCTTGATATAAATGAAATATTCTCTACTTGGGGACAAAACACCATTACTCCACTCTCAAGTAGAAGGATTTTAGACATGTGCTCAAAGTACAGTAAACCTTGGCACAAAACACCATTAATCCACTCTCAAGTAGAAGGGTTTTAGACATGTGCTCAAAGTACAGAAGACCTTGGCACAAAACACCATTACATCACTCTCAAGTACAAGGTTTTAGACATGTGCTCAAAGTACAGAAGACCTTGGCACAAAACACCATTACACCACTCTCAAGTAGAAGGTTTTAGACATGTGCTCAAAGTACAGAAGATCTTGGCACAAAACACCATTACACCACTCTCAAGTAGAAGGGTTTTAGACATGTGCTCAAAGTACAGAAGACCTTGGCACAAAACACCATTAATCCACTCTCAAGTACAAGGGTTTTAGACATGTGCTCAAAGTACAGAAGACCTTGGCACAAAATACCATTACACCACTCTCAAGTAGAAGGTTTTTGACATGTGCTCAAAGTACAGAAGACCTTGGCACAAAACACCATTACATCACTCTCAAGTAGAAGGGTTTTAGACATGTGCTCAAAGTACAGAAGATCTTGGCACAAAACACCATTACACGACTCTCAAGTAGAAGGGTTTTAGACATGTGCTCAAAGTACAGAAGACCTTGGCACAAAACACCATTACATCACTCTCAAGTAGAAGGGTTTTAGACATGTGCTCAAAGTACAGAAGACCTTGGCACAAAACATCATTATTCCACTTTCAAGTAGAAGGGTTTTAGACATGTGCTCAAAGTACAGAAGACCTTGGCACAAAACACCATTACACCATTCTGATGTCAGGTTTTGTCATGTGCTCATTGTACAGAAAACCTAAAATGAATTGATTATTTCTTCAAAAATCACAATAATTACCAATAATACTAATAAACAGGAAAAATACATAAAAGGAATAAAAAGCTACCATAGATCCCAGACGGTATCTTCTTTCAATTAATAATTATCTGAATAACAAAAATACTGTATATATAAAAGCTATTACTTTATCAATATATAATCAACGAGACGATTCTATATAATTTATAAGACAATACGTTCCTGTAATAAACAGTTGCATGATATGATCTGGACAAAAATCGTGAAAATGTAACCAAAGTATTTATATTGTAATTCTGATATTGATTTTGCGACCATTTCTACAGAAATCATATTCTGCCTTAAATCACTTGAATATTAGTTATGTTATGATAAGGGAAGACACATGAACTCTTCCCCCATCAATTTCTATCCATTGTATTAAATCTGTATAAGATTACAGTGTGTTTAATTGGTAGAAAATATGTGGCTGTCAGAAATGGTTTTCCATTATTCTAGATTTGTATTGACTCTGTAGCTAAAAATTGGTTTAAAGACTGAAAATGGCACACATTCATTACATAGTTATCTTGAATTGATAAGTTGATGAAAAAATATATATTGCAGAATGGAGAGGTGAAGTAATGGTATTTAACGCCTAAATCAGGACCAGATTCTTTAATATAAATGTACATGGTAAAGGTAGTCAGATTCTGAATGATGGAATTAACTAGAGTATCCAGAAAAAACCCACTGATAGGGATTTCCTATATTGTACAATGGAGAAGTGGGGTACCTCTGTAATGGTATTAAATGTCTCAATCAAACTTTGATCTACCCAGCCTAAGAGCTTTCCAGTAAGAGGCTTTGACAAAGTGAGGCATCTAGAGATGAACTATATGTCTGCTCTTTAGACCACTTGGCCATCAAGGGTTCTCCTATTCTAGTCCTGTATTTGTGTTTCACTAAGTTTGCTCTTTAGACCACTTGGCCATCAAGGGTCCTCATATTCTAGTCCTGTATTTGTGTTTCACCAAGTTTGCTCTTTAGACCACTTGGCCATCAAGGGTCCTCATATTCTAGTCCTGTATTTGTGTTTCACTATGTCTGAACTTTAGACCACTTGGCCATCAATGGTCCTCATATTCTAGTCCCGTATTTGTGTTTCGCTTTGTCTACTCTTTAGACCACTTGGCCATCAAGGGTTCTTGTATTCTAGTCCTGTATTTGTGTTTCTATGTCTGCTCTATAGACCACTTGGCCATCAAGGGTCCTCATATTCTAGTCCTGTATTTGTGTTTCACTATGTCTACTCTTTAGACCACTTGGCCATCAAGGGTCCTCATATTCTAGTTCTGTATTTGTGTTTCACTAAGTTTGCTCTTTAGACCACTTGGCCATCAAGGGTTCTCCTATTCTAGTCCTGTATTTGTGTTTCACTATGTCTGCTCTTTAGACCACTTGGCCATCAAGGGTCCTCATATTCTAGTCCTGTATTTGTGTTTCACTATGTCTGCTCTTTAGACCACTTGGCCATCAAGGGTCCTCATATTCTAGTTCTGTATTTGTGTTTCACTATGCCTGCTCTTTAGACCACTTGGCCATCAAGGGTACTCATATTCTAATTCTGTATTTGTGTTTCACTAAGTTTGCTCTTTAGACCACTTGGCCATCAAGGGTCCTCATATTCTAGTCCTGTATTTGTGTTTCACCAAGTTTGTTCTTTAGACCACTTGGCCATCAAGGGTCCTCATATTCTAGTCCTGTATTTGTGTTTCACTATGTCTGAACTTTAGACCACTTGGCCATCAATGGTCCTCATATTCTAGTCCCGTATTTGTGTTTCGCTTTGTCTACTCTTTAGACCACTTGGCCATCAAGGGTTCTTGTATTCTAGTCCTGTATTTGTGTTTCTATGTCTGCTCTATAGACCACTTGGCCATCAAGGGTCCTCATATTCTAGTCCTGTATTTGTGTTTCACTAAGTTTGCTCTTTAGACCACTTGGCCATCAAGGGTCCTAGTATTCTAGTCCTGTATTTGTGTTTCACTATGTCTGCTCTTTAGACCACTTGGCCATCAAGGGCCCTGATATTCTAGTCCTGTATTTGTGTTTCACTATGTCTGCTCTTTAGGCCACTTGGCCATCAAGGGTCCTAGTATTCTAGTCCTGTATTTGTGTTTCACTATGTCTGCTCTTTAGACCACTTGGCCATCAAGGGCCCTGATATTCTAGTCCTGTATTTGTGTTTCACTATGTCTGCTCTTTAGGCCACTTGGCCATCAAGGGTCCTAGTATTCTAGTCCTGTATTTGTGTTTCACTATGTCTGCTCTTTAGACCACTTGGCCATCAAGGGTCCTCATATTCTAGTCCTGTATTTGTGTTTCACTAAGTTTGCTCTTTAGACCACTTGGCCATCAAGGGTCCTAGTATTCTAGTCCTGTATTTGTGTTTCACTATGTCTGCTCTTTAGGCCACTTGGCCATCAAGGGTCCTAGTATTCTAGTCCTGTATTTGTGTTCACTATGTCTGCTCTTTAGACCACTTGGCCATCAAGGGTCCTCATATTCTAGTCCTGTATTTGTGTTTCACTAAGTTTGCTCTTTAGACCACTTGGCCATCAAGGGTCCTATTCTAGTCCTGTATGTGTTTCACTATGTCTGCTCTTTAGACCACTTGGCCATCAAGGGTACTCGTATTCTAGTCCTGTATTTGTGTTTCACTATGTCTGCTCTTTAGACCACTTGGCCATCAAGGGTCCTCATATTCTAGTCCTGTATTTGTGTTTCACTAAGTTTGCTCTTTAGACCACTTGGCCATCAAGGGTCCTAGTATTCTAGTCCTGTATTTGTGTTTCACTATGTCTGCTCTTTAGACCACTTGGTCATCAAGGGTACTCGTATTCTAGTCCTGTATTTGTGTTTCACTATGTCTGCTCTTTAGACCACTTGGCCATCAAGGGCCCTGATATTCTAGTCCTGTATTTGTGTTTCACTATGTCTGCTCTTTAGACCACTTGGCCATCAAGGGTACTCATATTCTAGTCCTGTATTTGTGTTTCACTAAGTTTGCTCTTTAGACCACTTGGCCATCAAGGGTCCTAGTATTCTAGTCCTGTATTTGTGTTTCACTATGTCTGCTCTTTAGACCACTTGGCCATCAAGGGTACTCGTATTCTAGTCCTGTATTTGTGTTTCACTATGTCTGCTCTTTAGACCACTTGGCCATCAAGGGTACTCGTATTCTAGTCCTGTATTTGTGTTTCACTATGTCTGCTCTTTAGACCACTTGGCCATCAAGGGCCCTGATATTCTAGTCCTGTATTTGTGTTTCACTATGTCTGCTCTTTAGACCACTTGGCCATCAAGGGCCCTGATATTCTAGTCCTGTATTTGTGTTTCACTATGTCTGCTCTTTAGACCACTTGGCCATCAAGGGTTCTCATATTCTAGTTCTGTATTTGTGTTTCACTAATTTGCTCTTTAGACCACTTGGCCATCAATGGTCCTCATATTCTAGTCCTGTATTGTGTTTCACTATGTCTGCTCTTTAGACCACTTGGCCATCAAGGGCCCTGATATTCTAGTCCTGTATTTGTGTTTCACTATGTCTACTCTTTAGACCACTTGGCCATCAAGGGTCCTCATATTCTAGTCCTGTATTTGTGTTTCACTATGTCTGCTCTTTAGACCACTTGGCCATCAAGGGTCCTCATATTCTAGTCCTGTATTTGTGTTTCACTAAGTCTACTCTTTAGACCACTTGGCCATCAAGGGTTCTCGTATTCTAGTCCTGTATTTGTGTTTCACTATGTCTACTCTTTAGACCACTTGGCCATCAAGGGCCCTGATATTCTAGTCCTGTATTTGTGTTTCACCAAGTTTGCTCTTTAGACCACTTGGCCATCAAGGGTCCTCATATTCTAGTCTGTATTGTGTTTCACTAAGTCTGCTCTTTAGACCACTTGGCCATCAAGGGTCCTAGTATTCTAGTCCTGTATTTGTGTTTCACTATGTCTGCTCTTTAGACCACTTGGCCATCAAGGGTCCTCATATTCTAGTCCTGTATTTGTGTTCCACTAAGTCTGCTCTTTAGACCACTTGGCCCTCAAGGGTCCTCATATTCTAGTCCTGTATTTGTGTTTCACTATGTCTGCTCTTTAGACCACTTGGCCATCAAGGGCCCTGTATTCTAGCCTTGTATTTGTGTTTCACTATGCTCTTTAGACCACTTGGCCATCAAGGGTCCTCATATTCTAGTCCTGTATTTGTGTTTCACTATGTCTGCTCTTTAGACCACTTGGCCATCAAGGGTCTCTATTCTAGTCCTGTATTTGTGTTCACTAAGTCTGCTCTTAATACCACTTGGCCATCAAGGGTCCTCATATTTGTCCTGTATTTGTGTTTCCTAGTCTACTCTTTAGACCACTGGCATCAAGGGTCCTCATATTCTAGTCTGTATTTGCGTTTCACTAGTCTACTCTTTAGACCACTTGGCCATCAAGGGCCCTGATATTCTAGCCCTGTATTTGTGTTTCACTATGTCTGCTCTTTAGACCACATGGCCATCAAGGGTCCTCATATTCTAGTCCTGTATTTGTGTTTCACTATGTCTGCTCTTTAGACCACTTGGCCATCAAGGGCCCTGATATTCTAGTCCTGTATTTGTGTTTCACTAAGTCTGCTCTTTAGACCACTTGGCCATCAAGGGTCCTCATATTCTAGTCCTGTATTTGTGTTTCACTATGTCTACTCTTTAGACCACTTTGCCATCAAGGGTCCTCATATTCTAGTCCTGTATTTGTGTTTCACTAGTTGCTCTTTGGACCACTTGGCCATCAAGGGTCCTCATATTCTAGTCCTGTATTTGTGTTTCACAAGTTGCTCTTTAGACCACCTGGCCATCAAGGGTACTCATATTCTAGTCTGTATTTGTGTTTCACTAAGTTTGCTCTTTAGACCACTTGGCCATCAAGGTCCTATATTCTAGTCCTGTATTTGTGTTTCACTAGTCTACTCTTTAGACCACTTGGCCATCAAGGGTCCTCATATTCTAGTCCTGTATTTGTGTTCACTAAGTTGCTCTTTAGACCACTTGGTCATCAAGGGTCCTCATATTCTAGTCCTGTATTTGTGTTTCACTAGTCTGCTCTTTAGACCACTTGGCCATCAAGGGTCTCATATTCTAGTCCTGTATTTGTGTTTAACTATTTGCTCTTTAGACCACTTGGCCATCAAGGGTCTCATATTCTAGTCCTGTATTTGTGTTTAACTATGTCTACTCTTTAGACCACTTGGCCATCAAGGGTTCTCGTATTCTAGTCCTGTATTTGTGTTTCACTATGCCTGCTCTTTAGACCACTTGGCCATCAAGGGCCCTGATATTCTAGTCCTGTATTTGTGTTTCACTATGTCTACTCTTTAGACCACTTGGCCATCAAGGGCCCTGATATTCTAGTCCTGTATTTTTTTTAACTAAATTAGTTTAGCTATATTGAAGGCAGAAATTATTTTTCCTGTGTAAATTTCCAAGACCGACTTCTTGATTTACAAATCAGAACTTATTAACATAATGGAAACCTAAATAAGATGTCGACATGGAAAATTACCTGGTTCAAACTGTCATAACTACTGGTAAATGAAATAAGAAACAAATAGGGATAAACAACAAGAAATTCAATATGAAGAATCATTAGAATACTGGTATCAAATACTTAGTGTGTCATGTTAAACAATAAAACTGTAGTAATGTCACCGCAAGTAATAAATACAGTGGAATGATGACATTCTATGTCCCAGTCAAGATTTAACACTTTGGTAGGTGAATCGGTAGTGTGCTGGCTCTGTATTAGGAAGATCGTGGGTTCTAACCACAGTCAGGGTGATCAAAACTTGATAGTGGTATTGATTGTTCTTTTGCCAAGCATTTGGCATTTAGAAATGAAAGTCATGGGTCCTATGGAAGAGACCTTAAAAACCGGAATAATCAGACACTTGCTGGAATTTTAAGATTTCGGGAAAATTTACCATAAAAAAATAGACCAATTATTCCGGATTTTGCCTGATTATTCTGTATTTTTGCCTGTTTATTCCAGATTGGGTCTGATTATTCCGAATTTACATGACGAGAGTAACTCATTTACAATCTTGACAGAATGAATTTACACAGGAGTCTGTACCAAAAGTTGTGATGTCGCAAAATCCCTAGTCTTAACAGGGTCATACAAGTAAGTTTCCATGTGATACCCTCTAAGGAATGTGTGGATTCATTACAAGATCCCTAATAGGGTTATACAACTACATGTATTGTACCATGTGATACCCTCTCTCAATTGTCTGGATTCAGTAGAAGATCCGTGATTGGGTAAACCAAAATGCCATGTAATACTCTCTAACAATTGTGTGTTAATAGTGGTTATTTAATAATTAGTTATGGAAAATGTTCTAACAATAATTTCTTAGAATATCAAAGATTTTATGGAGAAAATTTCTCATGATTTTATTCAATATTATGGAACATAATTTATACTTCATTATTAAGATATGTAACATGATACAAGGTTATTTCCCTGCTCTCCATAGGGATAATCAAGTTACAGACAGATTGGTACACCTTTATCCTGATCCTCCTCCTCAAGAACCCCAAATCAATAACAGTGACAGTTGGGGAAAATATCTGATTGAAAATGAGTTAATTTTGAACAGAGAAAATTGAGTTAAAGAGGCATTTTACATTGAGGCTTACTGCTTCTTGATTTAATTAATCTAGGATAAAATTATACCATCTGTTAAGATCACACCGGATTAAAACTAACAAAATATCCTGATTAAAACTGTGAGAAAACATCTCTCTCTCTCTCTTTCTCTCTCTCTCTCACTCTCTCTCTGTTTTATGTAATTACACTGGATAGTAGTGGATTGAATGATTTATTTATTTTTTTTTTAAATTGATATATTCAAGACATTTTGGAAGCTCTCTCTCTCTCTCTCTCTCTCTCTCTCTCCTGTTTTTCTGTAGAAGATGACTTTGGTATTCACTATCATCTTGTATTTATATAACTTACTTACCAACAATTTTTATGTTCTTTTTCTTTTCATCCAACATTATATTTTCCATCTTCAGATCTCTGAAATATATAAAAGTCAATATCTTAGTATTTTTGTCTTTATAAAAAATATCTAATAAGAAACTGAATCTGATTTATTAATCAAATGATCAGAAAACTTAAAATCTAACAAGAAATATGTGAGCCTCTGCGCAATTAGAATAGCCCTGCTTTTTGGTAAACAGGAAGTAAATGTCTGGCAGACTTGAAATACGTACTTGTGGCATGGGACCTAATACTGAACTCACATACAACATTTCAAGTGGCTCACACAGTGTTTAGTCATTGCTGAGAAAACTGTTACGAAAATGTTTCTTTTGAATGGATGGACAGGAGAACAGAGGTGAACCAGTATAATGCCCCTTCTTCTTCGAAGTGGGGAATAATAAAGATATGGAGTTCATCTGATTGAGTCTACCTGCAAAATTAAGGAAGATAACTTGAAAAGCTGGAACAGAAAGGTGCAGAAGTTGACTATGGTTGTTTTTCATTCAATGTATTGTTTAACATTGATATATGCTTTCAAAACATAGATTCTGACCACATTACAGCAAATTATGAAAAATTGAAAACTTTTCTTTTGAAATACATTTGGAAAAGGGAGGTACCGTAATAAGCTACAACCTACAAACCTAGGTTTGTATAGAGAGGATTTTTGTGATTGTTTTCAAAGTTTGAATGGAAACATCTCAGTTCTAGTTACCCAATCAGAAGATTATTTGGAACATTATATTTGTCCTTTCCTGCTTGGTCTAGTGGTTCAATTGTGTCCTGGGGGTCATTATAATAATTTAAAATGCACTAGCCCAAACTGGATATTATCAAAAATACATTGTTTTTCTATGCTTTAAGCTGAAGAAATTTGTTTGAAATTGGTTTATTCAACATAATTCTAATTGAAAAATTTTACAATTGTACTTTCAGTATGAATTGTGGTAAAAGCTATTGTATTACATTGTCCTCAATTCCCTGATGGAAGGTCTTATGTTTTACACATTTTGCCCATTTTCAAAGTTTATACTTAGCTTTTTGGGATTGTGATTTGGACACAGACTGGTATGTTTGTTTTTGATTTATCATTAACAACCAGTTATCTAACTGTTACTTTAAAGGGATACATTAATATAAGCTAGAAATGTCTCCTTTTTGTTCAAAAAGGCATAAACCACCAGCAAAAGGTTATAACATGTTGTAAACAAACAAAACTGTAAAATGAAAAGAAAAGACACTTAGTTGCTGTGAGTCCACAAATCATGTCACTTCTAACCAACTAAGCTAACTTAAGCAACTATTTCCCCATAAATATCATTTAATATTCCCGAATTTTAAAGTCAAGATTTTACATCTGTCTGAAGGTAGATAAAAATAAATCTACCCGAAGCTGATAAAAATTATAAATGTGCGTTTAAAGATTTTAGGAATATACAAAATGTATATATAACATAGATACTAGCGTAAACCAATGATAACATATAAATGTACAATGGTGCGGTTTTAATTTCATGTGTATTTCCAATCCGGGGAGGGTAGAGGTCTAGTTTTCTGTCCCTATCGACAGGATTTTGCTTATTGGGATTTTTCGATCTTATCTGATAATAAATCAAATATTGAAAGTCATTTATTTTGTTTGGCATGAAAAATTTAAAATATCTATCTATTTTCAAAAATTTATCCCTTTTATGAAATATATTGGAACTTCAAAGTCCATTGGATTGACTAAGACTTTTTGTTGAATTATTGAGAGAAAAAATGGTTCAGAAACTCAATAAGGATCAAATATCACCTTCTGATTATTCACAGTATTAGAGAAAATGACATTTAACCAGGAACTAAAATTTCTTCACCTGTTTAACACTGCTTAAGTTGCCATGTCTAGACCTTTCAGACAACATGGGTAGACCTTACCAAATATGTTGAACTGTAAACATAGAAATATTTGCTTGTATAAAGTTAGCAGTTTCAGATGCACAGGGGTTTTTGTTGTTATAAACTAATAAATTTTATTCATATTTTACATAATATTTCATTTTGTGATGTATTTGAAATCAGGGTTAAATGGTGACCATGAAAAACATGAACATTTACAAACACTGCAAACACTTCTACTTCTACAGTACTGTCCAGTGCCTTGTCTCTGGTTACTATGGCAGCCATCTAAAGATGAGGCATGGCTAACACATGGTCCAGAGATTTGTGGGCCCTTCAAAAGTTTATGGACATTATATTCTTAGATGAATTTTTATTTTTTGCCCACACAATTGCATTGTTACTCTTAGTATAATGGATTTAAAATGCCTACTTCATAAATAGACCATTCATTGCCACTAAAATGATTCAATATTTACCAACACATATTGTCATTATAGATGTGTAGGTTGACATGTAGGTAAACAATTATTTCACAAAACCACAAAAATATGACGAAAATACCTAAATTATCCACTAATCAGAAAATTTTCTCACACATTTTCTTCTTTAATCATATTAAACCACTAAAATTTAAAAACAAACTGACAATCACTTAATCAAAATTTATTTAAAATCTGTAAAATTAGCCTGAATCAGCAGGATTAGATAAATAGGACCATTCACTCCCCTCTCTTCATCCCAGTTGTATAACCATTTCTTGATTGAGTGGACTTTTAAAATAGGTCTCCAATTTTTAGGATTGTCCATGATACATGTATTACTGGTATATCTAAAATCAGCAATTTTAAGAGACATCGTCGAAAATGTCACTGTTTTTATAATATCTATATATGTTCGAAAATGTTTCGAAAATGTCACTTTTTGATAATATGTATATGTGTTCTAAAATTTTTCAAAAATGTCATTTTTGACAATAATCATGTACATGTATATTCTAAAGTTGTTTAGGTGCATCACTGGATGTTAAAGGACAAAACAAGACATTCCATCGACCATACTGCTGTTACCTTAGTTATCAAAATGTGAGACTAAATGTTAATCAGATATAACCCATATTTGTATAATGAGTTAGAAAAAAATAATTTGTAACAAAACCAATGTCAAAATACTGTTAGCTCTTCTGGAATTGGTGGTTCAAAACTGTTAGCTTCAACCAATTGGTCAGTGAAGTAGTCTTCAACTAGAACTTAACATTTATCAATAGTTAAAAACTGGTAAAAATAATTTCCAACAAAATGATAGCAGCTGGCTATGAGAATATTTTATAAATTTTTAATTTTGAGAAAAGCAATATTTAAAGATTTTTAATTTTGAGAAAAGTATGTCAAGTGTAAATATAAATGTCTCTGTTGAATGAGAATCCGCAATAAACCTGGTTTTATGTTGTTAACTCACTAAGATGGAATTTTATAAGTTACTTATACTGTTATATACTTCACCATATTGTGTGACTTCAACTCTTAATTAAGAAAGGTTGATGTGCACTTTAACAAAATTTCTCTTTTACATTTATTAAAGCAAGCACATTTAAATTCCCTTGACATTTATTTCCTTAAAGTGTTTCTTTTTATTTGTTTATTTTAATTTTTTTAAACAAATTATCAGCACCTGTTAGCAAATAAAATTAGTGCTTCTCATCACCTAGGTTCAAATGCTACTAGGGCATATCCTAGTGTGAGAAAGTTTACTTGCTAAAGGTCATGCAGTATATTTTTCTGGGTACTCTGGTTTCCTCAACCAATCCACAACTGACAGTATCCATATAAATAATCAGCCAAAAAATCTTTCCTGGGTTTAAAACTCTATTTCAACAAAAATCATGATCATTTATATGAAACAATATTCCACTCACTCATTTTAGCACTCTGGGTTTTATTGATGTGAGAAAGCATTGGAATGTCTAAGTTAATAATATTTAGGCTTCACCTGCTATTGGATGGACATGTGTTGTAACATGGTCTTAAAATGATTGTTAGTAGAGTGCTTGCTGCATATGTGGGGGTCATGGTTTGAAATCCCAGCCAGATCTGACCAAGACTTGAAAAAAAGTGACTTTGCATTTAAAAAAAAAAATTAAAGTCACATGGTCCTTTGAAAGAGACCTTATAAAAACTGATGACCTGAGTCATGGTAGGCATGACATATTAAAGAACTCTCCCTGCACATTGCCCCGAGTGCACTGCAAAGTTCAAATCTGCAACTTTTCCTATAGCTGGTGACATCTCAATATAAGTGAAATATTCATGACTGGGACTTAAACCCCATTCAATCAATCAATCTAAAAATGATTACTTTGGTACAATTAAACCTGTCTATAAAAGTCATCCAAGGGAACCAGTAAAAGTGGCTTTTATGGGCAGGTGGCCTTTATATACAGGTTCAAATAATATGAATACAGAACAATTGGGATACAATTCTATCGACCTTTATAAACAGGTGGTCCTTATATAAAGGTGGCCTTAAGGCAGGTTGGAATGTATATAGAAGTATGTACCAAAACAAATACTTTATTCAGGCCTAGTAAAACAAGACTCTACAATGAACCTGCGATCACAAATTTAAAAAGTCTTAACACTGAACTAAATGAACTGTTTTGGCTCAAATATCTAGTGAAATTAATGTCACAATATTTGTCTTTCAAATAATTAAATAATAGAAAAATTTGAAATCTCTACTTCACAATAAGTTATATTAATCTGATATGAAGAACCTTTAAATTTTTTAAAGCCATGACTTTAATATTCTGCCCGTTTTTCCATTCACAATTCATCATAATTAACTCTGATTATTTGTCACAGAACTCAAAGAATAGCTGACAAAATTAAGATAGATTGACACCCAACTAAATAGAATTTATAAAATCCACTTCTGAGTCAATTGTTCAATTTGAAACAGCATATAGGTCTTTGATCAGCAACAAAATCACTTCTTTACTTAAACTATTTCAAAAGGTCATGAATTTTAATGATAATGTATAAAATTATATCTTTTTTATACCGCTATTCATATTTTATGATTATAAATTTACAAATTAGACATATTGTCAATTTTACTGAGTTTAGTTCTCTTTCTGTGTGTAATTGGCCTGAAAATAAGAGTCGGATAACATAACTATGATTCATAAAAACTGTAAATAACCCCCCAAAATACTTTCTATATACATATAATATCATATTATATATTGTCTATATACTACTAGTATAATAACTACATACATTAGTTATAGAAAAGGGACACAAGTATAGAAGTACCCTCCCACAATCCTTGAAGAACGCAGCATGACACACGATAAACAAATTAACAACTTTCAATTGTAATAGGGTAAGGGGTTGTTCCCTTAAGGCGTTGTCTACATACGTTTTTGTGACCTGATTGTGATTAAAAAAACTGCAGTTTAGTCTTATTGTTGTACAAGACCTTCAAGATAACTTCAAGCACAAAAACATTTATTTTACACCTAAATAGTAGATGCACAACTTTGAATTCTTATGAAAGGTTGTTGACAGTTTATTTCTTTAAAAATGGATAATCACACACACACACATATAAAAATCAGTAATTATTTACAGCAGGTTATTTTATCAAGTAGCACTATAAAACAAATTTAATATATATTTGAAGAGTTGTCTCCCTTAGACCATCAAATAATCATCAATCGCCGATTATGGGGACAGCTTCTTCTTTTCCCTAATCTGGCATCATTTTTATGTACATCCCAATTAAATATACATTTTAATCTCAATCTCTCTCTTTCTCTAATCTCTCTCTCTCTCTCCTTAACACATCCATTATATATATTTCACACATCTGTCTTCTCTCTTTCTTTCTTTCTCTCTCTCTCCCCTTAACCTAGTTTTTATGTATATTTCACATCTCTCTCTCTCTCTCTCTCCCCATGGCATGCAATATAGCTGTACATGACCTTATCTCTATATCAGAGATTAAACACTAAAGAGTCAAAAGTCAACTGGATTGATCTAATAAAAATACTTATGAAAACATTTTTATGTATTTAAAACCAAATTAAACAAAATTAAGGGTTTATGACCTGTTTAAATATTCTTAAATCTGGCAACAGGTCATAAACCACAGGAAAAGGGATGATACAAGGGGATATCTTCTTAATGGTTAGTTATCCCTGACAGTAAAGTGATTACATAACTGTTAACTTTTATAACCCCCTGTATGAAATCAATTACCAGTAATATATTCCTGTACTTAGATTGCTGACATGTTTATATCCTTATAGACCAGAAATTGACAAGAGTCAAACAGATAAATCAGGGGAAACTGATTTGTATAGAGGTGTACTAATCTCTCCAGCACTTTCCACCTCACACACACACCATCTAGCTGATCCGTGGTGATGGTCAGTGTCTTGTGTGATGTCCATCAGTAGCTAGCTCTATACCATTCCCAGGTCATAGTAATTATATTATAATTGTGCATTCTCATCTGTTAAAGCAGTAAAAATATTCCACAATAGATAGCAGGATACAATGGCCATCATCAATTCAAGTGAAGAAGGTTTTGGACAAAATACAAAACACTGACTTTCTGACCCTCTTGTATTAACCTTATTATGTTATCCTGCTGACCGAAGCATTTTTTTTAAACTTCTACCTGTCTGTATTTCCTGTGTGTTTTCAAAGTATCTTGCTTTAATTTTTGCATTATTGAACAAGACTGTAAATGTATTTGAAATGCATCCTATACTAGATGTTCGCGATTGAAATATTTTTTACAAATTATTTTTAAATGTTTAAATGTATTACCATAATTTTAGTGATTTCCATTATGATACAGTAGCACAAATTTAAATCCACCACCAAACCAAATAAGACTGTAGTGCAATGATCATCCATGAGAGTTACGCTAATTCAAGTCTATGTGAATTTACCCAAATTATAATTTACCAGACTCTAAAATTTGTGAACACTAACATTAATACATTTACAGTCTTGTTGAAAATTCTAACTCAAAATGGGTCTGATCTATAGCTCAAAACTTAAAACTCTTGGTTGATGAGATATCTAAAGCTCAAAACATAAAGGTCTCGGTGGCCTACAGATCTATAAAGTTCAGAACTTAGGGTCTTGGTCCTCAAGAGATCTAAAGCACTGGGTTTATGGAGTATATATATAATAAACTAATTAATGTTGCAAACATTGAATATGTCAAAAGAAATACAGTGGCTTTCATCTTATAACCTAGGAATTATAAAAATTTCAGGCTAACAGAATAAACGGTTTAAAATTATCAAATAATTAAATGAAGAAATATGCACCAAGTTTAAAAAATTAATTCCTGATATATTAAAATTAAAGTTGACAAGATTTCTAAAAAATAATAATGCTTTATCAGCATATTTGTCAATAGATATAAAATCTAGAATGTTTTTTAAGATCTGGCATCTGTATATACATTTGTGTATATATGCACTGGTAAGTTTTTCTATTCTTTTACATTCTCGTCTGTATTTAAGCCGACATCAGATTAAAGTTTCATGCTGATATGCATTTTCTAAATGAACCACAAAATGTACTTCAGACAAATTATGTTTCTAACTCTGATATGTACAAAACACATGGATGATCGGAATTTCCACGAGTTATGTTCCGTGGTATTAAGATATCAATGCATATTACAGTGTGATTTTTATTAAATTATGAAGAAATGTGAAATCACGGTTCAAATCCTTAATGAAATGTAGGAAGTATATTGCACTTACAACATGCTGTAAGTAAAGTATTTATCAACTCCATACGTCAATTAAAGCTTCGACTTTTACATGCGAGTTCATAATTAACTTAAATCTACCAAGGTTATATAAACAGTGCGAATATACTCAAATTTGAGGGAGGCACTCACAGGAGAAGGAGAATATTTGAATTTCTGGTACAGCTACAGTGTAACCTTCATAAACTGACACCTTGAAGAACTTGTTCCTTACTTAGTTATAGAGTTCAATAAATTTTGTGAATTTAGTTTAATTATTGGATTGAGATTAAATGGGGATTTACTTTCCTATCAAGATTCTTTCAATTGTATAGAGATGGTAATTTCTGGGATGGCGAAAAAAATCTGAGTGTCCAAAAAACTCAGGTCTTTGACAAGTGAACTGACAAACTTGTTCACACATTACAACCTGCCCGATTCAGATTGGAACTTATAGGTTGTGAGAAGCTCTATGGTTTTAAGCACATTTTAGACTATTTGGCCGTGAAGGCTTCTTTAGCTTAAGGGACTATAGGTCAAACAGTATACAGTAGCTTCAGTCATTACTGAATATCTTCCTGAAAAGAAAACTACACAAGCCAATTTCATCCCAAAGACAGCTTAATTGTAGTGTAATCATCATCATCATCGTCATGATGTCATCATCATCACCGTCATGATGTCATCATCATCATCCTCATCATCATCAGCAGCAGCAGTAGCAGCAGCAGCATCAGCATCTTTGGTGATCAAACTTATTGTAACCACATCTTGGGTAGATTTAAAGCCTGCTATACATAATACAAGATTTCATCTACACTGGTTCAACTGCTCTGTTTCAACTTTGGCGATTATAGTGGATTTGCAACTATTGAATATCATGATGTTACAACTGGTAATATCACACACACACACACACACACACACACACACACACTAATGAATACTTGACACACTCACCGAGTTGATAAATTTAATTTTAATAAGGTTTTTAACTTTCTCATTTCCCATTAAATATGACTGAAGGAAATGAACTTTATACAGAAGCCAAATTTTAACACTGAGAAAAAATTGGAACAGAAGACAGTGATTTCAATGAAAAGAAAAAGGAGAGAGAGATTAACTGAAGTATTTCAGATAGCTACATTGAGAAGTCAGGTTGTGAACTCTGAAAACCTCTCATCATATCCCCATCATCCATCTGTTAAACTTGTTCTCAACGTCTTCCAATATTGTCTGTAAACTTGGCCAGAGGTCATGACCTCCGATTGACCACAGACTAGTTAACTGTTAACTATGCTAAACAGTCAAAATTTTCAAAAGAATAACGGGAGCAAGGGGCAATAATCTCATTTTAAGTTACATGTATAGAAAACCAGTTTTTTTTAATATTCTTTTTCCACCACTCTTATAGTATTCTATTGAATTTGGATTTCTTTAAAAAATTTAAGACTACATCAATTTTATATGAGCTCATGAGTGAAAAATTTGAAAAAGGGTCTGCCCAATCTATCTAGGATTTAACCCTGGTGATATACCGGTAACAATGTGTATTCCCTCAAGCATAATATTTAACTTGTAATTAAACCTAAAAATTGTTTTTTTGACATTTGTGCTCAATATTAATAATAAACCCAGAAAAATATAAGAAAAATCTCTAATATTTAGATGTATTGTAAGGATACACTGAACTGTAAATACATATAAATTATTCATGAACAATATATATATATTTTTTTTAATTTTTAGTATAATACTAATATTTCAAAATTACAACTTTCATACTTTTTTTAAACTTAACATTTTAGACTTTTGATCACAGATAGCACATTTATATATGACCCTAATTAGTCTACCGGTAATTGTAAAACAGTAGTCTTATAAATATTAATGTATATCTGAAAAATTATGTGTTTTTAAATATATAAATTCCTATTTTGGTGAATCCTCATTTTGAGGCAGAAATCTTCTTATTGTTAGTACAAAATAAGTCAGGAAAACAGGACTGCAGGCCTGGGTTTCAAAATCTTTGTTAAATAATAATAAATCAATTGATTATGCATCAGAAAAATAATGTAAAATTTTTTTCAAAAGACAAAAAATGGCAGAATCAAGCAGTTTGAACATTTCTGTAAAAAAGGTTATTAAGAAATCCCTTTAAATATACAGTCTACCTGCTATTAAAGCTCAGTTCTTTTGTAGGTTACCTTAGAATATAGTTTTGATTGAATCATTTTGTAGCATTATTTTGATATGGATATAGGGACCACTTGAACCATCATAAACTTGTTTGGGTGGTCATCATTAGGATATATTCCGCATTATCAAAATACCAAACAAAACTCGTACATCTTCTGAGTGCAGAATAATCAATCTGGAATTACTGTTAAATTTGACTTTTGTCATTGGCAACAATTTGTGTTAGGGTTATTTTTATGGTCAGTTTTCAACTGAGAATTAGTAACTGCCCATCACTCTGTCCGGAGATGAAGAAATGACCACCTTGTAAATTAATGTTAACACCTCATCTGTATAATTTATCATGAAAGAACTGACCAGCATATAAACTTCTGAAGTCAGATAAACAGACTGACACCAATGTGGATCAAAGAAAACTGACCTCTATCTCTCTCTCTCATACTCTCAAAAGAGAGAGAGAGAGAGAGAGAGAGAGAGAGTGTGTGTGTGTGTGTGTGTGTGTGTGTGAGAGAGAGAGAGAGAACGAGAGAGTGTTTGTGTGAGAGTGTCAGATAAACAGTGGACCAAAGAAAACTGACCTCTCTCTTTCATACTGTGTGTGTGTGTGTGTGGTGTGTGTGTGTGTGTGTGTTTGCATGTAAAGAGGCGAGTACTGCAGGTAATTGGAATGTTGAACAATGATGTATTAGTATTTTTCATAAATTCAAATTTGCTAATAGTACAAATATTTCCTATTTGAACAGTTTGAAGACAATATTATTTACAAATACAAGTTACATATACACATGTAAATAAAATCAGAGAGAAACAGAGAGATTTATTGCTAATGTATGATGGTTTATTTAACTTAATTTTTTCTTAAGCCATTATAATTCTCTAAGTTTAATAGCCAAAGGAAATGAAAATATTTTAGAGGGTCAAGTGTTTAAATGACCAATGAGTCAGTACTAAGATCGGTAATTTATCCTTGATAAATAATAATTTCAACCCTTTACACCTTACAATATTGGCATTTCCTCTTCAAAGATAACTGTGATATTCACTTCAAGTAAACATTACAAGGGGTATATATTGGCAGACAACATTGACCTGTCTGTTTGACCTTTCATTTAGAATATTCATATGGAGAATCCATCAATTAGTAGTGTTAGGATTGGCTGTTCATACAAGAACAGTGTTCATTTTAATTGCTTCTCATTATGTAGACAAAATAAACATGTAGGCTCCTATATATATAAATATACTTGTTCATAATAAATATTTGAATCAAAGGTCAAGTTGACAGGTCAATGTTGTTTGACTATACAACAGTGTCTATATTATGTTTATTTCACATACTCAGATAAGTAAAGTTTTGAATTTTAATTCCGCCTTTTATATATCCAATCACTTGTTTGGTCCAAACATTTTCATTTATCTTAAGAGCGGGCATAATGATATCTTAACAATTTGTGTTAATTGAAATATGTCAGTTAGGGTCCTTATTAAGAAAATTATCTTTGTAATGATAAAAGCTGGGTAATAAAGATAAACAAAATAATCCAAATCTCCGGAATCTTATCCAAATCTGCGGATATACAAATATAAGATCAATGGATAGGCATGACAGAAGTGTACCAACTTGTCATAAGGTATGTCTTCAGCTATTCAAACAAACGGTCAAAATAAGCAGGATTAGAGTTTCTCAAATAAGTCTTAAATACCATCTAAGATACATAAACAACTTGCAATTAGCCGATACAATGTAGAGATATTTTGTCAACAAACTTTAAAAGATATTCCGACAGTCTCTTACTTATAATTATCAATATTAAATATTCTTAAATAAATCTTGACCAACTCAGAGCATTATAATGATCCAGGGAAAATTATTATTCTTTGCGATTAAGTATAAGAAATCAAAAAATAACTTAAAGGCAGGTTTTTACTTACAAAAGATATAAGGGATGTGTATTGCATTAGAAAGGCGATTGTTCAGATAATGATCATAAGTAACATAGGTATCAGGATTTTTGTAGAATTAAAAGGTTTTTACTAAAGTACAGAAAAATCATTGATGTCAATCCGTGCAAAAACTGTCTAGGTTCACGCTTTGCACTTATAGCATGATAGGTATATTGTCATATTAATTGAAAATAAACTTCATATAATTATAGATGATTCGGTAATTTTGGATGTATTGACCCAGCAGACTTAGACGAGTTACTTAACACGTTCTGTTTAGTTAAACATCTTTTGAGAAAAATGAAACTTAATTCCGAGATAACAGTTGAGATCAAACACATTTCTGTTGAAATATCTTTGTACCTTTTATTATATAAATTCTTTACTAATTTTATCAACCCTATATATATCACTTATATGCCAAAAACATGAAATAAACTGACATTATAAAAATATTGTTTAAACCGCCAAAAAACATGAAATGTACTGACATTATATAAATATTGTCTAAGCAGCCAAAATCATGAAATAAAAATAACTGATGTTACAATTAATACAAACAATAAAACAATATACCTGAAATATTTGTACTGAGAAGTATTTTTTTACACACCATGTTTTTGTTAATAAATTGTAATTTCCCGTTTTAAGTGTTTATATCTCTGTTCCCCCATGTTAAAACAGTAAAACATTAATATATCTGAAAATCTATTATTACAAATGATGAACACTTTGTTCTTAGATGTGACAGTGTCTATGATGGTTTTTTTAAAACTAAAAAAAGAAGCTTAAGGAAATGGGGTAGCATGATATCAAGTGAGACCTAGATCTGCAGCTGTAAAAACAAAAAACATATACTAGTTACCAGTATTTTATAATAATTAAGCTAACCAAGTACACAAACCAACAAAAGAATGAAATAACAAGAAACAAGACATTGAGATAAAAACACATCAAAACTTTTTTATTCCATGTAATGAAAATTATGAAATGATAATTTATAATCAAACTGAGGTTATAATGTGGGTGTAGAGTTACCTCCCTTTAGCTACTTGGCAAAAAAAGTCTGCTCTGAGAGTCTAAAATGAATGATGTTTTGTCTTTTAAATTTTAAATGACTTTCAAGGACAAAAAGATAATTAATGTTTATTTCTATGTTAATATTGTTAAATTTTTTGTAAGCTAGATCCTTAAGATTAATAGAATAAAACAAATTTTGTTTTAAAACACATTAATAAAATATATGTATTACTTTAAAAAAGCAAATTTGATTGATTGCATCATGTCTAATCTTGTAACAGGTGACAATCTGTTAGAGGATACTCTGCTCTACTTAGTGTTTGTAGGTGAGCTCATTATTTTTTGTTCAAAATATTTAACACATAAGACAAGAATTACAGAGTGATGTAAGTAACAAAGTGTTTAGATAGTAAATCCCTGCATTAAGAAATTATTCCCCAACATACTGACAACAAATATCATATGATAAAAAAGTTATTAACATATACAGTGGAACTTGTGAAAAGTGAACCATTTGTAAACCAAAAGCCTGTATGAACTGAACTATTGGGAACCTGTGAAACTGAACCACTTGTAAACCAAAAGCCTATATGAACTGAACTATTGGGAACCTGTGAAACTGAACCACTTGTAAACCAAAAGCCTGTATGAACTGAACTATCGTGGAACCTGTAAAAACTGAACCACTTGTAAACTAAAAGTCTGTATGAACTGAACTATTGTGGAACCTGTAAAAACTGAACCACTTGTAAACCAAAAGCCTGTATGAACTGAACTATTGTGGAACCTGTGAAAACTGAACCACTTGTAAACCAAAAGCCTGTATGAACTGAACTATCGTGGAACCTGTGAAAACTGAACCACTTGTAAACTAAAAGTCTGTATGAACTGAACTATTGTGGAACCTGTAAAACCTGTAAAAAATGAACCACTTGTAAACCAAAAGCCTGTATGAACTGAACTATTGTGGAACCTGTAAAAACTGAACCACTTGTAAACCAAAAGCCTGTATGAACTGAACTATTGTGGAACCTGTGAAAACTGAACCACTTGTAAACCAAAAGCCTGTATGAACTGAACTATCGTGGAACCTGTGAAAACTGAACCACTTGTAAACCAAAAGCCTGTATGAACTGAACTATTGTGGAACCTGTAAAAACTGAACCACTTGTAAACCAAAAGCCTGTATGAACTGAACTATCGTGGAACCTGTGAAAACTGAACCACTTGTAAACTAAAAGTCTGTATGAACTGAACTATTGTGGAACCTGTAAAAAATGAACCACTTGTAAACCAAAAGCCTGTATGAACTGAACTATTGTGGAACCTGTAAAAACTGAACCACTTGTAAACCAAAAGCCTGTATGAACTGAACTATTGTGGAACCTGTGAAAACTGAACCACTTGTAAACCAAAAGCCTGTATGAACTGAACTATCGTGGAACCTGTGAAAACTGAACCACTTGTAAACTAAAAGTCTGTATGAACTGAACTATTGTGGAACCTGTAAAAACTGAGCCACTTGTAAACCAAAAGCCTGTATGAACTGAACTATTGTGGAACCTGTGAAAACTGAACCACTTGTAAACCAAAACTCTGTATGAACTGAACTATTGTGGAACCTGTGAAAAATGAGCCACTTGTAAACCAAAAGCCTGTATGAACTGAACTATTGTGGAACCTGTGAAAACTGAACCACTTGTAAACCAAAACTCTGTATGAACTGAACTATCGTGGAACCTGTGAAAAATGAGCCACTTGTAAACCAAAAACCTGTATGAACTGAACTATTGGGAACCTGTGAAAACTGAACCACTTGTAAACCAAAAGCCTGTATGAACTGAACTATTGTGGAACCTGTAAAAAATGAGCCACTTGTAAACCTGTTTTAACTGGCTAACTAATTTGTAAGAATACCAGTATATCTCAGTAATATTATAAAATTAACAGAAGAACTTCAATTTGTACCTCTACAAGCATTTTAACTTTGACCATAAAAACCTAAAAATGATTAATCAAGCGAGGGGAGAACAATTCAAATTCTTCAAAGGTTTTACATAGAATTTAATGATTGAGGGGCACAAAAAAGTTTTACAAATTTATCCTATCTGAAGACCTGTCTAATACAAAATCTTGAGCCCAGGAGGTTTTCAGTTCAGACAGGTTCCAATGTACATAAATACCAAATATATTAAGCATTTTCTATGATTTTGGGCGAACATCACATTAATAGATCAAGTGGTATGGTATATCTTCGATCTGAACATGCAGACATGTGAGGTTGATAAAATGATCGGATTTCAATTTTTAAGGAGTACCCATGCATTACATAACACCAGTTTCTTTGGCACTAAATGGGAGCGTCACTTGCTTTACAAGCCAAAGGTTGCATGTTAAAGCACCAGTGCTCTTAACATTGTCTGATATGATATTTCTGTCTTGCTCTGTGTCAGAGTCACCATAGCACAAAACAGGAACCCTTATAGTGCATTGCAAAGGAACAGACTTCTGCAACTTCACCTATAGCTGGATATATCTCAATTTAAGTCGATTTTGAAATGATCAAACCCCATTTCATTTATTAATGTTGTGGCATCATTTTTGGTAAGCTGACCGGGCTTGATAGGTGGCCAAGTAGTTCAGTTGGTAGCACCTAGTATTGGGAAAGTCACGGGTTTAAGTCCTGGGTTGACCACTGCATTTTCTCCCTTTCCTGTTACATTTGGAGGCTTGTCTGTCCTTGGGAAGAGGGTGATCATCAGATTGGTCCCAGGGTAGGACCTGGTTGTTTTAATTCAAGGAAGTTGAATTGAAAAAAGGGAAGGGAGGAATGTGGCAGACTGGACTTGATGGGACACCAGGTAGCTCAGTTGGTAGAGCATCCCGCTAGTATTGGTCAGAGTAATGGTTTGACCACTGCATTTATCCCTTTTCTGTTACACACATAATTTTTAATAAAAAATATGATGATTCATATACCTGTATTAGTAAGTACAGTTTGTGACTTTAGTCGTGTAGCATCTATCACATAGTATATTACACATTTAATTATTAATATCATTGTATCTTCAGATTACAGACATTTAATATTAATCTTGAGGGCTTATCAAAGGCAGAAATGATATCTAACATAAACTATATGACAAGGTAGACACAGACAACCACCAAGTAGGTAAAAACATAAGTAATCTACATTGTCTGTCATCTGAGTAATAAGAATAACTGTCTCTCAGATTCGTCTAATAAGTTTTATGAATCTTCCTTGCCTGCCCTGTAGTTTCAGTCTCTTTGAAGACTTAGGCACACCTTTAACCTGTGTTCACACTCAGTATCAGATTTATCTTAAAAAGAATAACTGTTTAAGAGAAGTTTTTTCTTATTGTTTTCCACGGTACCTGGTACGGAAAATCGTGATGCATGTATGAAAAATTGGTCCTTAGTTCATAGACAAAATATATATCCTATTGATTAAATATAATTATATTCCGCATGAAAAAAAGTGTCCTCCCATTTTAAATAAGAATAAAGCGATACTTTTTGGCAGTAACTGCACAGAAAACATAAAATCTGATATCATCTCTTAAATAATAGGGGTCTATATATCTATATATAAACATGTACTGTGTTGACTTTATATGGTCTGTGTGATACAGTCAAACTTATACCCCAAAAAAAATCTCTACAACGATAACAATCAAATGCAGATATAGATGAAAGAATCGGTAAAGGCCAACGAACCTATATAACCTAGCAATCAGCAAACCTACTGACCCAATTAACCAGGATAAAACTGTCACATTGTCTTTTTACTATGACATCATCCTGTCAAATGGTGTTTGATTAAATTGATGGGTTTCAGTCATTCTGTCCCGAGCCCTTTATAAGCTCATCAGGCAAACATCTCTCATTTTTCATGTATAGCGACTAAGAGAATGAGTGAAATGCCAGTTCATTGCAAATTTCATCCTAGCATTTTTGCTGATAGAAATTGATCAGCTAGGTAGACTGGGTCAATGTGAAATTATTGCCTCATGCAAGGAAACGCCATATACCCCAGCTGGATCTAAAACCCACAACCTTAAATCTGGAGCCTAAATATCAGTTTTTGGCATGAAAATGCATTCTGAATTTTTGAAAGATACAAGTTTACCAAAGAAATTTCAGATGACGTGAAGTAAGGTAATAAAGTTTAACATCCCAGTCAAGATGTTTTTACTTGTAATGAGGTGGTCAGTTCTAGGATGGTGGAAGAAACTGGAGTACCTAGAGAAAACCACAACCTTTGGCAAGCAAACTGACACCTTTCTCACACTTAAGATCTGTTACAAGTGATATTTGAACCTAGAAAGTGAGTGCTTTAGACCACTTGACCATTTGTAAGGGATGTATTGTCTTTTGCAATAGTATGTGACACCATGGCCAACCAGGAAATTTTGAATGTCTCACAATCTGATGAATTTAGATTTCAATAAAAATCATCAAAGTGAACTAACATTTTCATATTGAATTAAAAAACTGACAAGTAAAAACCAGGGATATATTGCTAGTTAGTTATATAGGTCCCTCAAAAAATGTATAATTATCTATAAACCAAGTGGAAAAATCTGACAGAAAACTAAAATAGAATAAGTATAAACTTGATCCTTTTAAAAATAAATTAATATTCTACAAGTATATAAACAATGATAAAGAAAATCCAGGCTTGAATACACTTTTATCCACTAGAGGAAGATCTAGCTTAAATGTTTGTATATCAAAAAGTATGTTTTATAAATTTATCAATTTCTATAGCTTTTAAGATAATAAATGATCTCCTCAGCTTTATGACTGTCATTAAGCATATTAACTCTATATTAATTGTACAGTTAGCTTTTCCTGTCATTCAGGGGATAAACTCACCAGTTATAATGACAATCACATCAAAGGTTTACCCATATACACACCTAAAGAATTATAAGACTGTATAAATATTACAGGTAGACAACACATGATTATGTAAAAGGTAAATTGGTTCAATTATGTCATGATAGAAGATTTTACAAGCTTTAATCAATAGGACAGACAGACAGGCTTCTTACGATTCTTTACATTTTTAGCTGATCATTAGGTGTTAATAATTGATTGATTGATTGATTGTTTGATTGATTGATTGATTGGATGAATAAATGACTGTAGACCTATAAAACTGAAATGTATTGGAAAAGTCAAAAATAAGTGTTAACAACATATGCACAGATACACAAAACACTATGTCATAAGCTCACATAGCATTTTGGCCAGGTGAGCTACAATTAAGAGTAATGATGGGCAGAACACAATTTTATCATGGTCTTTAAATTTTGACAAAAATCTTAACTTTATCAAATAAACTTAATAGATACACATCAGTTACACTTAAGAGGAGAAAGTTTTTCTCCTGATAAAATAATGGACACTTGAGTTAAAAACAATACAAACATTGTACTGATACAGATCAACTTCTTGTTCTCATCGCTGTAAATCCTGTTTCTCTTTTTAAAACCATTAACAGGTACTTGTACCTCCTTTAAAAATTAAATCCTTGATCTATATCCAGCTTTGAAACAAGAGCAAGATAACCTCTGAGATTGATTCTGTAGGACGACAGATTAATAATGATCATAATATAAATTATTGTTTTCAGAATGTTTCATTAGCAAATCTCATTTAAAATAATTAGTTTTTCACTTAAAATATTATAATGACCTTCACAAATTGATGTCAGAGAGCAAGCATAATTTCTTTTTCAATAATTCTATAATTGAATGTAGAAATGTAGCTGAATACCAGGTGTTTGTTAAAGCAGCCAAATCAATCAGGAACTTGAAACAATATTTTAATAAAATAGCCAAACAAGATGGTTTTTTTTTATATTTGTATTGCCCTTCCTGCAAAAAATTAAAATTATGCTTACTAGACACCATATTGAAAGTAAATGTCATACAGTACAGGCCTGTCGAAAGTTTAACACTGAGCTAACAAATAATTACCAAATCGGCATCCCATCTCTCAACAGCTTATCTGAGGCTTCTTTATTTCTCATCTCTGGACAGCTTATCTGAGGCTTCTTTATTTCTCATCTCTGGACAGCTTATCTGAGGCTTCTTTATTTCTCATCTCTGGACAGCTTATCTGAGGCTTCTTTATTTCTCATCTCTCGACAGCTTATCTGAGGCTTCTTTATTTCTCATCTCTCGACAGCTTATCTGAGGCTTCTTTATTTCTCATCTCTTGACAGCTTATCTGAGGCTTCTTTATTTCTCATCTCTGGACAGCTTATCTGAGGCTTCTTTATTTCTCATCTCTTGACAGCTTATCTGAGGCTTCTTTATTTCTCATCTCTGGACAGCTTATCTGAGGCTTCTTTATTTCTCATCTCTTGACAGCTTATCTGAGGCTTCTTTATTTCTCATCTCTGGACAGCTTATCTGAGGCTTCTTTATTTCTTATGACAACTTTTCCGCCACTATCTTCTCATATCTTGACCACTGGGCAGCTGTCCTTTGACGTCTTTTTGTTAGCTCAGTGTTCAACTTTAGACTGGTCTATACTGTACTTGATAAGTAGACAATTAGCTTTATACATTAAGCATCCTGCTTGTACTGGAAAGGTCTTCGGTTCAAATCAGAGTTGGTCCACTGTATTTTTTGCCTTTTCCTGTTTTATCTATTCTTTGTACAAAAACACGAGGGTTTGTTGTTATCTTATAAGGATAATCTCGGATACACTTGTGTTTTAATCTCGGGGAGAAAGTCTAGGATATCCTGTTGACAGTATTTCATTGTGTATTCAATTGAAGGATTAGGATTTGTCATATCAGCATTTGTTAAGTTGTCCATAAATTTCCATATTTGGAAAGCCTACTGATAAAACAATGCTGAAATCAAATGTGCAATTCCAGAGCCAGCTTTCCAGAGCAACAACACCAGCAGCATATGTATGTGTATAATGTTGAAATAAACATCCTTGTAAATTATAGACCTATAGCAATTATGATAATTATGATGACATAGAATGTTCCTTTTTTTTCCAATAAACCATTTATTATTACATAGTCTAATTACTGTAATTAATAAATCTTGTTTAATTTTACTAATTGAGGCCATATTACCAGGTACCTCCAGACACAACACACATACCAAAGAAGGAATAAGCCCTCCTCGTTAACCAACAGGTAATTAATGTCATACACCTGTGTATAAATTGATTAAAATGTCATCTATGAATGAAATATTGAAATTCAAAACTCATTTTAAAATTTAATTACTTAAAATTGAAACTTTTATTAACATTTTGATATACATAAATCAGGTCTATGGAGAGTTTAATTAAAATTTGTTTTCCGCAAAATTGTAATTCATTATTTAATCAGTATCTTTAAATCGCTTAAAACTTTGTTAATACATAAAATAACTCAAATAAAAATTTACACATTTAACTGAAAATAGATCTGTTAATCTTTACAATCATTTAAAGTTATATTTGCTTAAAATATCGGCCATTTTACTTGATTTGATTTTCATAAAACATATCCATTAAAGCAATATGACAGGTACAATTCCCCTCGATTTCTCATCATCTAGTTGATGTCGGAGTTATTGACATTTGTAAAATAAATAATGTGACTCAAATTATATTTTGTCATGGCGTTTTGCACACAAATTATTAGTTTTATATTGGTGAAAGGTCGTCTGATCGGGAAGAATAGAACGGAGATCTGATTAATCGCAGTGATAAAATTAAAACTAGTAATAACGGGACTGATTACATCGGACTGAGGTGTGTAAATAAATACTACCGCAAAACTGTAACAATATCCTAACCCGCCCATTTTAACGATTTCACTCATCAAACTCAAAATTAACCATTTTTAAGGTAATAATCAGGCAATGTTCACAATTCTTTCAATGTGGATAACCTTGGTCCAAGATTTTCATTTTTTAAAGTGTTAATGATGCATACCACTGATAAAACATATACTGGTACTTTCACCTCACACATGACATTTTGTGATTGTTTATGAGTTTCATTACTTATCCTTTTCTGTACAGTCTAAGTGTATCTGTTTTTGATAATCAGATAACACATAATTCACTGATTTAGGTTCTTTAACTATGACTCCTGAGATTATTTTGATATTTTTTTTTTGGTAGCTTATAGGGTCAACTTTACACTGGATGTTAAAGTTCCCAATCTTTATAAAATCTGATCTTGGACTCGTTCATTACTTTTCCAGTTTCTACTCATGTGCAGTTTGATCTAATGCTCATGTCCAGCTAGATCCAATGCCCATGTCCAGTTACTTCCACTGCTTATGTCCAGTTAGTTCCACTGGTCTCCACTGCTCATGTCCAGTCAGTTCCACTGCTGATATAAAGTGTGATCCACTGCTTATGTCAAGTTAGTTCTACTGCTCATGTCCAGTAACTTCCACTGCCTATGACCAGTTAGTTCCAATGCTCATGTCAAGTTTGACCCACTGCTGATGTCCAGTAAGTTCCACTGCTGATGTCTAGTTAGTTCCACAGCTCATGTCCAGTAAGTTCTACTGATCATGTCCACTTATCCCCATATCCAGTTAGTTCCACTGCTCATGTACAGTAAGTTCCAATCCCCATATCCAGTTAGTTCTACTGCTCATGCCCAGTTTGCTCCACTGCTCTAGTCCAATTAGTTCTACTGCTCATGTCCAGCTAGATCTATCTACTGCTTGTGTCCAGTTAGTTCTACTACTCATGTCCAGCTAGATCTATCTACTGCTTGTGTCCAGTTAGTTCTACTACTCATGTCCAGCTAGATCTATCTACTGCTCTAGTCCAATTAGTTCTACTGCTCATGTCCAGCTAGATCTATCTACTGCTTGTGTCCAATTAGTTCTACTGCTCATGTCCAGCTAGATCTATCTACTGCTTGTGTCCAATTAGTTTTACTGCTCATGTCCAGCTAGATCTATCTACTGCTCTAGTCCAATTAGTTCTACTGCTCATGTCCAGCTAGATCTATCTACTGCTTGTGTCCAGTTAGTTTTACTGCTCATGTCCAGCTAGATCTATCTACTGCTCTAGTCCAATTAGTTCTACTGCTCATGTCCAGCTAGATCTATCTACTGCTTGTGTCCAGTTAGTTCTACTACTCATGTCTAGCTAGTTTCATTGCTTATGTCCATTTGATGCTGGATTTGCCAATACTACTTCCAGAACAGTAGATTGCAGTTCTCAAAGAATGTATGTTCATATTTATAAACAGTTTAAAACATTGCCAGTTCAGACCCACTGTCATACATGACTCATCTAGTTGTTCAATCATATAAGTGTCTAACCAAGCAAATCCAGCAGAATTTGTTCTAAGCAATAAAATAAAAATAAGAAGCTTTTCAGATTACTTCGGTATAATTGACTTCTAGCAAATAAAAGAAAGACGTAGTATGTGAGATAGAAAACCTAATTAACAGCTCATTCTTCAATATTTGGTCTTTATATACAGGTTGGAATTTGGTCTTTTTATACAAGTTCAACATTTGGTCTTTATATACAGGTTTTAAGTAAATGGTTGGTGTTTTAACAGATTCTTAATTGATAAATAACATTTCTATATAAACCAGTGGTTTGGGTGGGGCAGTAGTTGGCTAATTAATGTATTTTTCTGGTCCAACTTTGACAAATGAAACTTGAAACAAGAGACCTTATTGACAAGTAATCTTTATATAAAGGTGGTCACTATGGCAGGGTTTATTTTACATAAACTATTTGGCATTGTTTTTGTTTGTTTGGTTTTTTTAAAAAAAAAAAAAAAAAAGATTATCAAAGTAACAAATTTAAAGTTAAGAGAACACCTAGGTCAGTACATAACGTAACTCTATATACCTGATTTATCTACATAGGTGGTACTCGCCGTTAAACGTGATTTATTTAAAAATATTTATAATTGATTTAAAATCATTACAACAATGTTATCAAGAACAAAAAAATACTTCAGATGCAAAAAAATTTTCAATCTTTATCAAAAATTTCACAGCTAATTGAGAAAATACAGTGCATTATTTGTGGGCACCTGCTCAGCAACATAAAATGATTCCAATAATTTTGTGATACACTAATGACAGTTTAAATTACAGATTGTTGACCATGTTATCTTAAAATACATCTTTTAAATGATGACTATCAGGGAAAATATAGACCAATCATATAGGTACAATCTTTTAGAGGACATCTTAAAATGTTTTATGAAGAAATTTAATATGTTCATTTAACTAGTATTTAATTTGTGATTTTGTTCATTTATTTAATTTTTTCTCCTTTTGACCTGATCTATATCTTGATTTTGTTATCTACTGAAACATGAAAAAACAGGAAATGATACAAATAATAAAAATAAGTATGGCTGAATCAGCAAATCTCAGGCTTAATTTTACATTAAATACCACTCTAGATAGGTCCTTTAAACATAGAGCCAAATCATAGGTTTCTGCCCCATAAAATTATTGTTCAATGAATTTTTTATTACTGGCCAATTTAGGATAATCTTAAGTGAAGCTCATGAGAAGTTGGATAGATTTTTTGTAAGTATTTAATGGGCATCCTGAGTTTAGTTCCTAGCATCAAGGAAAGACACATATTTTGCTACATGTAGTATTTATGTTTCATATTATACAGCCAATGACCATTCAAAGTCGAGTCCATGCCAATAAATCTTTTTAGTTAGGCAAGGATTATTTTAATTTGCCCTTTTCCTGACATTAACTATGTATGTATGACACAAATTCATACATTTCAGTAGGATTCAAACCCATAACCTCTGAATCACCGACTTTCTAATTAACTACCCAGACATCAGACGAACCTCCCCTTTTTTAAATCCAAAGGTATACTGGTACTTCAAACACTATATTTTAATAAATAAAGACTCTGGATGAGGTGTTTAAATTGATTATCATGACACCTGCTGTTTGGGATTCCATCTTTAATTGTCTTCTTTATGAATTGTGTGTAATGACAATCTGATAATCTATCCCTTCCTAAGGGGTACCTCAGAAAACATTTAATGAGTGAACAAGTTTTCTGTAAAGATTTATCGCTCTACCTTAAAATCTGATAGGATATCATTTAGCTAAGTCAGCAGAATTATATAAGGTGAATTAATTCTCTTGTAGCTATAGGCAAAATGTAGACAAATACGGCTGATCTGTGGTGAACTCCCGATAAAAAATAAAGCCTTGTACAGGATCAGACAAGTGGATGGAACAAACAGAGACCCCACAAAACACCTGCATTGGTTATAGCTTGATATAATGTCCTTATTAATTATGTCGAGACTTGTTCACATTCCTTCTGTCAAAAAATCGAAATCTGAAAAAATTTACCTTACCTGTGACATAGTTTTAAATGTTGTCATCATGAAACCCGTGTTAGATTACAATAGAATTAAATAACAGTTAGTTATCTGTCCTAAGTAAGTGATTTTCACTTGTTTCATTTTTCAATAGCATGTTTCCTGCAATGTCAGCAATATTCAGCTCTGGTTTTAAGTGAGGAGCAATTTAAGAGTGGCGTGTTATGCCCCAATCAAGATGGTTAGTTCTGGGATGGTGGAGTTGAGTAATGGTGTTTTATGCACAAGTCAAGAATCTTTCATTTATATTGAGACAGTCAGTTTTGATATGGTGGAGGAAATTACAGTTCCTGAAGAAAAACCACCAATCTTTTGGCAAATTGACAAAGTTTTTTAAACCAGGATATCTGCCCAATTATTTTTCAAACCTATGTGATCCATAAGTTCTTTAGACCACTTGGCCACCAAGACTCAGGGCAACAAAATTAATGCTACTTTGTAATATATTGCAGTCATCTATAGTTTCTTGCTTCAACATTCAACAGAATGTTTCCTATGTATACAAAATTTTCAGATGAAATTGTCTCTCATTTCAATTTCAAATAACAAAATTACTTGAAATTTTAATGTTTTTTCCAGTTGCCAATGAATCGGCAATCCGTCAAAAAGGAAAAGCACAATACCAATTTCCAGAGAACACAGACTGCACAGTATTCTCTTCTTATTGATTAAACAATGAATTACCATGGTACAAAAGAAAAAAAAAGAGCCCAGAAATTCTGACAGTTACAAGAAATTAAAATTATTTGTCCAAAAGCAAAGACTATATAGTAGCATCAAAACTAGGGCCGATGGACTGAAGCATGTTAAAGGAGTGGGATGGGATAATAGACTTAAGGTTCTTTCACTTATATTGAGGGGGTCAATTCTGGAATTGTGGAGGAAAACAAAGTATTCAGAGAAAACGAGTGAATTTACAAGCCAACTAACAAACTTTCTCGCACAAGGATCTGTCAGAGTGGGATTTGAAAATAGACAGTGTGAGGCACTGTAATCTGTAAGCAAGTTAAAGAAATGTATTAATTAAAGAAATTCATTTCTGGTAAATGGGCATAAAACACAAGTAAAACAATCAGATGTGTGAGTTATATTTACTAAGACCAACTATAATATTATGCTTATTCAGCTAATTTTTAATTTTAAACAAACTATAATTGATTTTTTATTTTTGCTGATTCAGCTTAAATCAGATATGGGAGTTTCTTATTTAACATATGGGATTTCTTATATAACAGATTTCATGTCAATCAGTCTGAATCATTACATCCAGATTGTAACAAACTAGGTAAATCATCACCTGATTAATCTGTTAATTACCATGTGTTGTAGATAAAAGTATACTGAAACAATTCCTGTTGCAGAATGGGATAAGGTGTGCTGGTCATGGATTATCTCCCCTTACATCTGAGGTGGTGTTCTGGTCAGGGATTATCTCCCCCTACATCATCAGAGATATGATGAGGTGGTGTTTCTGGTCAGGGGTTATCTCCCTGACATACAGAGACTTATCAAGGATTGAGGTGTTCTGGTCATGGATTATCTCCCCTTACATCTTCAGAGAGATGATGAGGTGTGTTCTGGTCAGGGATTATCTCCCCTTACATCATCAGAGAGATGATGAGGTGGTGTTCTGGTCAGGGATTATCTCCCCTTCTGCAAAATAAAATGTTCCACAGTAATTTCTATGTACGGAACAAGAGTACTTTTTATCTAATATCTCTTGAAAGTGTAGAGAAAACTAAATTTTCTTAAAATCAATGCTTTGCCCCTTTCAAAAGTACCAGAGTTTTTATTCATTATCATAACCCTGCATTCTTACTTCTGTAGCATGGTTGATTGAGCTAGTTGTGGTGTTATAGTGTTGTATATAGATATAAGAGAGTGATTTACTGCAAGAGTTTCTGGTTGGAACTTAAAGCCTTGAGATAAAACACTTAATTTTCACTTGGTTCAATCCTCAGCCAGGTCATTCGATAAGAAAGTGGATTTTTAGGTATTTTCTCTTTCCTATTACACTCCTGTACAATTGTTGGCAACTAAATGCATAGTACAAATTGTAAGTAATAAGGGGCTTAATAGTTAGAACTCTTCCCAAACAAATTTTGTTTGATAAGCTATCTTAAAACCTTAACTCATTATCCAACTGCCCACTGAAAATTCTGTCCTTTCAGCAAACTTAAATTCTTTAGGTCAGTCTATATTATCCGTATATAAGTAACAAGCTATTCAGATATGTTGTAACAACTATTGTTGCATGATGGGATAAGGTATTCTGGTCAGGGAATTATCTCCCCTTATACCATCAGAGAGCTTCTGCAAGATGGGAAGAGGGTGTGTCTGGTCACGGAATTATCTCCCCTTACATCATCAGAGAGCTACTGCAAGATGAGATGAGGTGGTCTATGGTCAGGGACTAGGTCTCCTTCTGCTATGTGAAATTTCTATGTATGAAATAAGAGTTGTTTTTATTCAACATCCTATAAAAGCATAGAGAAAACAAGAGTTACACAGAAATTAATGTTCTTAAAATCAACACTTTGTCCCTTTCATAAGTTAAAAAAAAAAGTTAAAGTCTGTCTCGAGCCATTAGGCCCATCAGGCCGGAGCTTATCCCGGTTTCGGTGGCGCTAAGCGACTGAGAGTACAAGACTCTCCCCTGAATGGGACGCCGGTCCATCGCAGGGTTAACCCCCAGCATTTTGCTGGTACTCATTTATTTTTCAGCTGAGTGAACTGGAACTTTCATAAGTACTGGAGTCTTAATGCTACATTTCTACTACTTATATATATATATATATTAAAATACTGCCCCTTTAATTTAAATTCTAGTACATTTAAATCATTTAGTGCTAAGTGGTTCAGTCAAGTACTAAGACTGTACTAGAGGAAAAGTGATAATTATCTACTAAATGCAGCTTTTCAGCTTTAGAACACCAGACAGTGTATTTGATTATAGTAGTATCTGTGGTGCCATTTACAGGGTTCAGTCAAAATCGTAATCTTAACCACTAACAAAAAAGGGAGGAATAATATAAGACTTAACCTCTAACAAAATGGGAGGAAGAAAATAAGACATCTTTTAAAAATGAAATATAAGAACACACTAATAATTAAAAAAAAAAGAAAAGAAAAACTTGTGGTTAAAATTTAACACAAGAACTGAAGGTCAATAAATCAAAAAGCGAACTGCGATCTTGTACACAGAAGTACTCGAAAACAAAATTACCATTGTATATGATTTGAATGTTTAGAATATTATTTTAATGGTTAAAACCTTATCCATGTACCTCTACAGGTGTTATATGTCAGGTGTTTACCTAGGATTAGTTACAAGTTTTACTAACTGATCTATCTGTGTGAATCTTGCACCTAATATATATAACATATAAGGTTTTCTAGGGTCACTAACATACAACAAACAAGTCCATGTTCCCGAGCCCTGCACCATATAAACAGTTCAGATTTAATACTCACAAATCCTAAATTAAAATACTCATATACTGTGGTGTAAGTTTCTAAAATTCGCCCTTTTATCAATCAGTCTTTACAATTCTATCTCATTCTTCGATTTTATCTTGGATATTTAACGCTCCACATGATAAAATTATATGGTGCATACACCTTTCTTATTTCTGTTTTCAGATTCATATACATACATATAAAATATAAACGTTACTCCACCTAACATTAAACTTATTGGTAATTATGTCTTATTGAAGCTAAACTCAAAATGAGATTAATTCATGATATACAAATATTTTAATCACTTTTAACTTTTTTCAGACTTTAGAATTTCAAATAAAATACTTAAATGATGTCTGAAGATAACAAAATGCACGAATTTCTACAAGATTAAACTCCTTTTGAAGTGATTAATACTACACATTATACATAGACATGCTCTCTTTCTCTCTCTCTCTCCCTCACACACGCACAGAGAGAGAGAGAGAGAGAGAGCAAAAGAGAGAGAGAGAGAGAGAGGAGAAAGAGAGTCTCTTCAACACTGACCTTATCCCATTGCATAGGATCTCAAAAATAATTCACGCGGTAAATGGAGAGGTCATGAGTTTGATCCCTGGCTGGGTGTAAGTGGGTTTTGAGATGTTGAGAATTAAAGGGTTTGAATTTTAGTGGTACTCTGGTTTCCCCTACAATGGGACCCCATCAGTGTACCATATGATAATAATACCTCTTCATGTTTGTATGGAACAATGAATTAAAAATATTTACATCACAAATTCTTGAGAAAACATTTTGAGCTAAAACACAGAGCTGAGCTAGTTGTGGTGTTGCATTATTATATATAGTAGTTATAATAGTGTTTGAAAGCCTTGTGGTAAAATGTTCACTTTTCATCTGGGAGGGCTTGGTTTGATCCTCAACTGGGGCACTCAGTGATAAAGTGATTTTATTTAAGGTTTTTCCTGCCTGACTTTTTACAGGGGTATCACTGATATGCTGGTAAACCGTATAGCAAAATTAAGCTCATGTCATCTCTACAATATTTAAATCCTATTTTCTATGCATTAACATGCACAAATATAATTCATAAAAACTCTTAATAAAACAGATTTCCTGTGTATTCAGTTATACATATGTTCTATATAGGTTTCCTCTCTGATCATGAATGTTAAAACCATTTTAAAAATAAACTTTAAAGCAAACTTCCTGGATATATTATTATTACAGATACTTTGGATTTTTTGCTGACTTAATGTATACAGAATGTCAAGGATGTTACGGATTAGTCAGAGCTCCCAGAGAGAGTACTTCACACAGTATATATCTGTTACTTTGCATGGAAACACACTACTTCTTAAAACTAATCTTAGTAACTCATAAAATAAGGTCACATGTGCTAAATACCAATAAACATAGTCAAAACGAAAATATCTGTGAAAAAATGCAATGTCAAAAATCAAGATAAAAAACGTACACTACAGGTGTAATATAGTTCTAATTTGAGACAACAAAGTAAGCTTCCCTGTGGACAGGTGTGGACAGGTGGTCAGTATACACAGGTAAAAATCAAACAACCATATTTACCAAAAAATAAAAAACTTTTAAAATCCTTTTTTTTTTTTTTTTTTTAATAAAAAAAATCAAAGTGAAGATAATTTTACTTAGGTTATGTAAATACACATACTAATTACAATGAAACAATTTGTTCCTGTCACGCAGAGAATCAAACTCAGGTTGACCATTTTACATCATTTGTACCCCAAAGGTGAGACAGTCTCTTAACCTGTACACAGTACATACTTTACCATAAAGCTATATTCATTGCTACAGTTACATCAAGATGACACCAGTTCTTGATGAAAAGTAAACAAATTTTAGGACAAGAAATGCAGTGGTCCTTAAAAAGATGTGGGTTTCTTTATTATTTAATCATACTAGCATCATGATTGCTTAAAAAAGTTTTAGATTACTGCAGTAATCATTTCTTATATTACTACTTCTAACTTCTAAAAGTTATAAATGTTACAACTTGAACTGATTCAAACTTGACCTATATATTTACATCTTTAATCTTTACAGAAAAACTAAAAATAATTTATAAATGTAAAACAGAAATAGAAAATAGAAACCAAATGAGAATTAATCTGCCATTATTTAGTTTTTATACCCTCTGGGATGGGTGGAGTGGCATGAAAATATCAAGTACATAGACATTAAAACATAAACTTCTGGTGTCTGTTACTTTAGCAAAAATATTGATATTTAACCAATATAGCTGGAAAAAATTTGACATGAGATGATGGTTTGACCTTTGTCTTGAATTCTGAGCAGATCATGCTGATTGCTTGATACAGGGGCAAACCTAGATTAAATTAAAACCAGTAGTTGAACAAATATCCAACAAATTCATTTCATCTCCACTTAATTATGTAATAGAATCGCCTTAATCAATATTCATCTATGAAAGGTCAAAAGGTCAAGTTAAAGTTGTGGAACTGTGAAAAAAGTGTACATAACAAGAAAACCACTTAAATAGTGTATTGAAATTAATAGGTAGTTCACCAGAGCATTATAAAATCGGTAATTATAGGCCCTAAATATCCGAGTCTGTTACTAGTCATATTTTACCTCCACTATAAAAAGAGTGGCATGTATTTAAAAAATAAATCAAGCTTCTTTTTCACTTAATTTCACCATTTATTGTCAAAGTTCAGTTGGAAAAAATTGATTAACTAAGTGATTCCAGTCCAACTGCTTCACAAAACAGCTGATTGATATAGACAGGATATATATAGTATATATATATGGTATATAGTATCTTTTGTATCACCCTTTATAGCTGTTTTACTTTCACTTATCATATCTCTATTACATGTATCAGTATATATATATATATATATTATATATATATATATATATATATAATATAATTTAATGCAAATTATAATAATTTTATAATTTTGGATGTACAGTACACTACATCTTCCATCTGATGTCGAACTGAAACCTCAGAGATTAACGACTGAACTAAAAATTGGCACATATGTCTTAAATATTATCAATCTATCTGTGTATGTATGTATATATTTTTTTAAGTCTCGGTGATCAAGTAGTTATTGGAGAGTGCAAAATTAATGAGCCCTATTACTGATATATGATATGGTGGCAAAAACTATATGACACACTACTACTGCACACAATTAAACCATTTATATTTTAATTAAAACGAGGATTTTATGTATTGGTATTCATTCAGCACACCTTTCTGATAATATGTCATACTTTTTGTTTTTATTTTGAAAACTTAGTTTTTTATGCTATTTTTCCAGATGTTTTCATATTAGACATTGACTCTTGTAATTACTGCATGTTGATTACCATGGATATCGCCCCCTAAACTGCAATAATAGTATATGTATTGCTCTCTGTAATAGATACTGCCCTAAGATTAAGATATCAATTATTTCCTGTATTACTTTTAGGTATATGTTAATTATTGCCCTATATCATTATGCTATAGGTCTATAATTTATCATATATTATTGTCTTATACAGAGTTACAGTACTATTGGTCGATATTGCCCCTGGTACCGGTATATCATTGTACTATATACCGGGTGGGTCTATATCATATATCATCGCCTTATATATTCAATATTGTCTCATATTATTGCCTTATAGAGTTACAGTACTATTGCATGGATATTGCCCCTCTGTTTTTCAGTTTATACACTAATCAACTATTAATCTTACTAAGGCGAAATGAAGACAAACGGTACACATGTGTTAACTAACGAATAAACTGGTGGTCACAGGCTATTACTCTTGTAAAGAGAGGTTAACGAACGGACTACTGCTAATTCATGTCAAACATGATGAAATCACCAATGACAAGATCATGGACTATGTGCTCAAATGATTTCACTAGCAGTACTAATTCATATTGGTCCATATTGGACATCTTTATATTTATGTCAATCCAAAACTTTATTATTAAGTGACTCTAATTGAAAAGTTAAAAATATAAAAAGTTCTAGATAAATTTAAATCTAAATTCTCAGGTTTGATGGCTACAGGTTTGCCTTAACTTTTATTCCTTGCTAAAACTAATTATGCTCACTTTTATGATTTGTTTTTAGCCTTTTGTATCCGATATTTAATTAAACTAAATACATTTCTAAAATCAATATCAGTTAAAATGAATTGTGACATCTGCAACCTCACAAATTTTGAAAGAGTGTAGGGCTAGGCAAAAAAGATAACATCTGAGTCCATACTGAGAGCTAACTTATAGCGACTGCCTAGAGAGTTTCTCTGTGACATACTTCTTATATAAGAATTAAAAAACATAAACCGATGACAATAATAAATCTTTTTTTTTTCATAAAATCAATATTGAAAAAACTCATTATCTGAAAAAATCCCCAGAAAAAACCTCTTTATTATATGTTAAATTGAGCTGTATAAAAAACAAAACAGAAAAAAAATGAAATGCAAAAAAGCATAAACAATTTATGGTGAAACCTGCACATATAATAAACATATAAACTAGAGAAGTAGTGTGTAAATACAATTAAATTACCAATCATCCAACAAAACTCAGCTGGTTATAACAAGAAAATAAATTGTTTATACCATATATTTTCACCTTTCTCCCAGATCTTATAAATGTTCCCAGTTTTTATCACTTGAGAGAATACAACACTACATAGTTATTGAATAACAATTCTGAGACTCTTAAAACACCTACTTCCTAACCCTAGAGAGCAATTTTTAAGACATGACTTTTCTTATTACCGAAAGTTTTCTCTTAGGTCTCTCAATGAATCAGATACACAGGATTTCAAAGCAAATTAGAGTAATCTCCCTTAGATCACTACATATTTTTTGTAAGTAGTACTCAACACAGTAAAGCATATACTTTAGAAACAAACCTTCTATGGTGGTATTGCTGAGCAGGTGGTTTTTATTTACAGGCCATAAACAAATGGATAAAAAGTAGGGGACAGTATTGAGGACTTTTTATTCTTTACCAGTAACAATGGTGATGCATTTAAATGCTTTTTAGTTGGCAAGTTGTCCTTGTGCAAGATGGACATGAAGACAAAATTTATTGTAGACATTGAAATTTTCTTTCATTCAATCAAAATAAACCAAAGTGAAGTTATTACATGGGGTTTTATGCCCAAAAATTTATCACTTATATTGAGATGCCACCAGCTATGGGTGAAGTGGCAGAAATTTTATTATTGAAATGCACTCTGGACAATGTGCAGGGAGAGACCTTTAGCAAGCCAAACCTACCATGACACTAAGCATCAGTTTTTATGGTTTCTTCAGAATGACCCTGTGATGAATCTTATTTCCAAGTGATGATTGCTTGGCAAAAAGGCAAGTCTTGGTCAGACCCAGCTAAGTTTGAACTCTGACCTCTCACATATGGAGCAAGCATTCAACCAACTGAGCTACCATAGTAGTGTCATGTGCTACTTTTGAATTTTTAGGAAATAATATAATTCAAAAGTAGCACATGACAACTAATTCAAAAGTAGCACATGACAACTAATTCAAAAGTAGCACATGACAATTTAATCAAAAGTAGCACATGACAATTAATTCAAAAGTAGCACATGACAACTAATTCAAAAGTAGCACATGACAACTAATTCAAAAGTAGCACATGACAATTTAATCAAAAGTAGCACATGACAATTAATTCAAACGTAACACAAAAAGTAGCACACAATGTACAAGGCACAGTGGGAATGTATGTATCTGACTTGGATAAATAAGTTGTAGAGTACTCCAGTCAAAATTATTTCACTTATATTGAGGCAGTCAGTTATGGGATGGTGGAGGAATCTGGAGTGCCCAGAAAAAAACAGAAAAAAAACTTCTCTCACTAGATCAGCTCTGATAGCACCAGAACCTAGGAGGTTAGAGCAGCTGTGATTGGTAAGTGAGCACTTTTGACTTCTCAACCTGAGGAGGCCCTGGGAGTTTACAACAGCTTGCATAAGAAAGAACATAGCAGTTTGGCCAGAGATAAATCAAAGTTATAAGTCTTTATTATAAGTTAAAGTAGTTTCAATTTTATGAATGTACAAAAAATTGAAAAAAATAAAATTTGTCATAGGCACAAGATGACACTAAATGTTGATATTAGAATTATTTTGTGTTTATTCTATTGTTAGATTGTAAAGATAATATTTGTCCTAATATGACTTCAATAAAAAGAATTTTAATGTACATCTTGTGTTGAAAACTTTGTTCTATAAGTTTAAGTAGAAACATAAAGAAAATAATCACATGTCTATTTATAAAATTAATAATTATTTTAACGGGAAATTAAGTTTCTTTTTAAAAAAAATCCATATGGCTATTGAAAGATATTTCGTCTTTAAAAGTAATAATTTGAACTTCATAGTTTAAACATTTAAAGAATTTTCTTAAAATATTTGTGCAACTTTTAACTTAAAAGATTTGAAACATGTTAAATCTCCCATGCTATCATGCTGAAAATATGTAGTACACAGTTATAAACCCGGTTTTCCTTGTATATTTAATTGATCCAGATTTTTACCTTTTTACAAGCATTTAAATACAATCAAATTTAAAATCAAGCTTAAATAAACTTCAAAGTATTTTAACAATCTTTAAGGGTCTGAATATTTGTCAGATGGGTAATTCATTGGACATCCTGAGAAATAACACTGACCTAATTCCAGTTGGGGGTTAGGTCATATCAAACTGATTTCACCTTCTAAAGAGAGGGTGGGATACCTTGTCAGCAGGTTAGACAGAAGGGGGGCAGGTCAAGTGTAATGTGTCTGACTGACTGCATACCGGGGAAATATTGATACCATTAAACATGTGCTGGTGCATATATGTATTGCATATATGTGCATAAGTGTGAACTTTTATTAATTAATAATAAGTAAAGTGGTGCTATGATAAGTGTGCTTGCACAATTTGATTGCATAAGTGTTAATTCCTACTGATGTTAAGTAAGGTGGTGCTATTTAGAGTGTATACTAATATATTAATTTTGGACAGGTGGTGTCAAAGTGAGTATATGTATATATGAACATGTGTGGTTTGATTGCAAATGTGTGAATTCTACAAATGTTATGTAAGGTGGTGCTATCTAGAGTGTATATATTAATTTGTGGCATGTGGTGCCAAAGTGAATATGTGGTTTGCTTGCATGGGTATGAATTATACTCATGTTAAGTTAAGTGGTGCCATTTATGCTATTTATAAATTTTGGACATGTGGTGTCAGTGTGTGTATGTATATGTGTGCATGTTTTGTTTGGCAGCATAAGTGTGAATTGTACTGGGGTTAGGTAATGTGGTGCTAAGATATGTATGAATGTGCAGTTTGGTTGCACAAATGTGAATTGTACTGATGTTAAACAAGGTGGTGCTTACATGTGGTGCTGCTATAGCTTGTATGTTTAGATGTACAAGTGTGGTTTGGTCTATGTTTGTTGAAGTGATATGTGGTTATATGCTAGGGTAATGAATGCCAATCATTTATGGTGTATGTACTACATGTTGTAGGAACATGGTGCTTTGTAAGGTGGTGTTTTTTTTATTGATAAATTATGCTATTTGGTTTGGAGATCCTATTTGTTCTAAAAGCACTGTTTAGTTTGGAGGCCTATTTGGTTTGAAAACCATATTTGGTTTAGAGACATTATTTGGTTTGGAAGACATGTTTGGATTTGAATCCATCTTTGGTTTGGAGGCCCTTTTGGTTTGGAACCTATATTTGGTCTGGAAGCCCTGTTCAGTATGGATGCAATATTTGGTTTGGGGATATTATTTAGTTTGGAAGCTGTTTGCAGTTTTGAGGCCCTTTTTTGTTTGGAGTTGTGTTGGAGGCACTATACGGTTTGAAGGCCCTTACAGACTATTTGATTATGTGCTGAATATTACTCTGTGCTATTTTTATGTTTATTCACAGAAAATAAAATCTTAATTCTAAAAAGATAATAAATAAAATGCCATACTTAGTATATGTAATACTATTCAACATAATATAATAAATCTTTAAAGCACCCTGCTTCTCAGATCAAATTAATGCACATGTTGTATAAACTGGAGGGTGTTTTATTTGATTTAAGCTTACATTGGTAGAAGAGACACATTTAAAGACATATATTGATAATGTGACAATATGATGAATGAGTTTTATATTTAAAGGTCTAGACATAAAAGCAAAGTTACACAATTTAAAGCAGCACTTATCCTAGCTGCAGCTGGTCTTTTAATCCATAAAACATCCCCCCTCCAAAGTCCGGGACCTTTGGACCACAGCATAGATTTTAATGGAACTTCTACATGTTCAAAAGATGCAACGTATAATTTGTTCTTATATAAATAAGCCACCAATTGATTTTAAGATTGATTGTACACCAATAAATAAAAATTCAAATAAATTTTAGCATATATGTTACACCTTCATTTTATTTTAAATTGGTGGAAGTAACAAGATGCAAAATAAAATAAAAAATTTGCAAATATTTTTTCTTATATAATTCACTTGCATTTATGCAAATGTTGCTTCTCATGAAAATTTGGCATTGGGAATGAAAGTCAGTCCTTCTGAAGAGACTTTAAAAACGTCAAGGTGGCCATGGCATGTTAAAGAACCCTCCCTGCACATTTCCCTGAGCACACTGCAAAGGTACAAATTTCTGCCATTTCACCATTTCATCATTGCTGGTGATGTCTTGATATAAGTGACATATTCTTGACTAGAATGTAAAAACCCCAATCAATCAATTAATTATTCTTTGGCCAAAGCAAAGAAGCTTATCATTTAACAGACAATTGATACACATCTGTTTGTTTCATACCAAAACACTTGAATACTGTATTATAATAATGCATTGGCAATATGACAAAGGTGGAATCAAAACCAGACTTTATTAAATACAAAGCTTCATCTTTGACTCTAAATGGGTCAAATAAGTACTTTACCATAAAGTCTAGAAATAATATTGTTACATGCCCCAGTCAAGATTCTTTGACTCATATTGAGATGGTCAGTTCTGGGATGGTGGAGGTGACTGGACAACCACAGACTTTTGGTAAACCAACTGACAAATTTTCTCACACTAGGATCCTGGTGAGTGGGATTTGGAAACAGACAGTGAGAGGTACTGTGATATGTTAGCTGGTGCTTTAGACCGCTTGACCACAGAGGCCTGACTTAAGCTTTGCCTCAAAATTAAACTTTACCAAAAAATCCAAGGAGGCAATATGTACCTTAATAAAATAGCTATTTAAATACTATATATTTATTACAGTAAAAAAATATTACATCAGCTCTCTATTTACAATTTTTTGAACAATTATTATCTTCTCTCTCTCTCTATTTAAAGGGGGACCTAGGACTATAAATCCGATGAGTCGGCTTTTTTTATTTATGTTCTTGGATCAAATGATTCTAATTTATCTGACATGTCAAATCTCCTTGTATATCTATACAGAAACCACACAAAATAGACTGTACAGAGGGATTATAGACCTGACTGGATAACTTAACAACTCCACAAAATACCAACACAAAATCTTAAAAGGAGAATTAAGCCATTTTTGTCATTTTCCATTCCTTAATTTGAAATCAAAATGGCTTTAATACCCTGTACAAGATGTATTTTATTGCTGGTTCTTATTACTGGCTCAGTGCACTTAATTTAAATAAATTTGAAATTGTCTGATTGTGTGAACAATGTATAAAGACACCACTTTAATTTGTGTTTTAAAGTGTTTTATATACTATAATCAGAGAAATTCTTGCCAAAAAACACCTGCCGTATGAAGTGTCCTGAGTTAAAATATTGAAAAAAATATAAAAACTATACAATTCTAGCATATATAAAACTCTAATGATTAAATTATTCAAAGTCTATTTTTAAAAATTCTTATTTATAAACAGATTTTTAATCAATATTTAAAAAAAACAAAAACATCATCAACATTTAGAATTTTAAAGAAAGCTAATTGAATTTTTGAAATACTCCATATAGTGGTATCTGAGTGCTATACTATAACATTTTTAACCCTTAACCATAGGTCACAGACCTTTCACGTTTAGTAATAAAATAAAAACAAAAATATTTAGGCTACTAACAATATAAGTGGCATTTACAAACAATGGATGTACTTGATAAAAAAAATCACCAGTAAGTTATTCCGCCCTGACTTAAAATAAAAACTTTGACCCTAAATCTTAAAAAGAACATTTTGACCTAGAAAAAGAACAGGCTCTCATGGAAAAAGTATGTTAAATGATATACATGTAGTGTACAAATGTCATGACAAAATAGTTGGGAAATCCTGAGTGTACAATCACTCAGTGGCTATCATTTGTGGAATTCACTTTTCATAAAGGTTAGGACTGTGGAAAAGTGATCATAAATTTGTGAATATAAGTTGTGTTTCTGGTCTGCATGAACAATGCCTATTTTGTCATCCATAGCACCTGGTCTCACTTCCACTACCAAACTATTCTGACACCAGGTAAACTAGCTAGTTGGGGCCACTAATATCTGTATGTGCTGAATTGATTAAGGTGCATGCAGTAGGGCTGTATTGACAGTAGTTGAAGGTTTACATACTGTCCTACTTGGCAAGCTAGCTATTTAGGTCCAAGGGTATTCCCTCAATTACTAACTAACAGGGCTACAGAGACCAATGGCAGAACCGTTTTTTTTTTTATACAATTCCTTCTATATCTGCAAAACCTCTTTCTCCAGAGCCCTCAATGCAATATCACATATCAGGGCTCAAATTAGATTTTGAAACAGGGAGAAGTGACTTCTCCCTCAGCTAAGATGAGGGAGAAGTTTTTGGAAACAGGGGCGAAGATATCGCCCAACTTCGCCCTTATTTTGAGCCCTGCATATATCCTGAAAAAATTGTGAAACAATAATCTGCACTGAAAATTAAACAAAGGATCCTTTCAAATGATAAATTGACTGAATCATTCAAAAAAGATTTTTTGTATGTCTATGTTTTTTGTCAGACACCAAACACTTACCACACACAAACATGCTAGCTATCTTTACTTTGGTCCAAAAACAAATTCAAGAAATATGAAAAAATACATCAAATAAAATATTTAAAATTTTGATTGAAAAATGATATTATTGAAATATTTAATGGAGAAATAAATATCAAGATATTTTTATCGATGTAATTGTAATATCTAAATTTGTCCTCATGGCATCTTTAACATTTTTTTATTGGGTGTATACAGAATGCATCAAACAATAGCTTTGGTTAAATGATCAAACACCACACCTGATACATATCTATGCCTGTTTTAAATAACGGGGAAAATAAGTATTTTAAACCAATTGTTACCATTGATAAGAAGTATGTACTAAAATCAACTATCAGATGATGATTAAAGCATTCTTTTCTTAATAAAATGTGTATTCAGGTGAAGTAGTTTTTCATTCCTTTATGGTATACAAATATTATCTGGGGTATGAGTCAGAACACTTTGGAATGACAGCGGATGACCTTCAGATTAATACCTGGCCCCAACCACAGGGATTTGTTAGTAATTATCCAAAGGTACTGTATCAAACATTTATCATATGTAAAAATGCTTGGTCATAATACTTCAGAAAAAGTTGTGTATTCGGTATGGACCAACATACAACCCAACTATTTGCCTTTTGGCCATAGAAGTCCGCTTTAAGTTAAATATTAAGTATTTGTGGGTCAATGCTGTCCTCGACCAGATCTATGCCAGGGATATAATTATATTTGTAGAGATTATGATAGTTTTATTTAGTGTATTAGTGTCACAAATCGAACTGGTCATGCAAACACTCTCTGACTCATGCTTGTGGTTTTTTCTCTCCGTTAATAATTGTTGATTTTTGAGGTATTTGAATTTTTCTTAATCTAATTCAAAGCTTATTTATAAGCATATTTTGTTTTTATTACACACATTGCTTTTAAAGTCTTTTTTCCCACAGCAAATTTTAAAATGACTCATTTTCGTGTATTCACATTTATTTTCTTAATGAAGATTTTAAAAGATTATACATATATTTTTTTGTTTGTACTCATAAGTCTTTATATACTTATGTTTATATATAAACACAAACAGGCTTAAAGACAGACCTCCCACCTCCCATGAAATAAAGCAGAGCACTGATGATTGGCCTTCATTACTTTGGCCCTCTGTGCAATCCTTTTTGGATTCAATATGAACTGCATTGAAAATGAATCCAGAGATCCATGCAATGGCCTGAAGTTGAGCAATGCCATTTTAAGTTCTAGTCAAGATTCTTTCATTTATATTAAGGTGATCAGCTTAGGGATTGTGAAGGAAACCAGAGTGTATGGAAAAAACACCAAACTTTGGCCAAAAAACTTTAAAACTTTTTCACACTACTGACTAGGATCATTAATGAGTCAAATACAAATCTAGGCAGTGAGAGGCAATGTGACCCATGAACACAGTCTGAACATGCACTTTTTGACCACTAAGCCACACTCTTGGGTAAATTAGTATGTGCTTTTGACCACTAAGCCACACACTTTGGGTTTATTAACATGTGCTTTTGACCACTAAGCCACACTTTGGGTATATTAACATGCACGTTTGACCACTAAGCCACACCCTTGGGTTTATTAACATGTGGTTTTGACCACTAAGCCACACTTTGGGTTTATTAACATGTGCTTTTGACCACTTAGCCACACTTTGGATATATTAACATGCACTTTTGACCACTAAGCCACACTTTGGGTTTATTAACATGTGCTTTTGACCACTTAGCCACACCCTTAGGTTTATTAACATGTGGTTTTGACCACTAAGCCACACCCTTGGGTTTATTTACATGTGCTTTTGAACAATAAGCCACACTTTGGGTATATTAACATGTGCTTTTGACCACTAAGCCACACTTTGGGTATATTAACATGCACTTTTGACCACTAAGCCACACCCTTGGGTTTATTAACATGTGCTTTTGACCACTAAGCCACACCCTTGGGTATATTAACATGCACGTTTGACCACTAAGCCACGCCCTTAGGTTTATTAACATGTGCTTGTGACCACTAAGCCACACCCTTGGATATATTAACATGCACGTTTGACCACTAAGCCACACACTTTGGGTTTATTTACATGTGCTTTTGACCACTAAGCCACACCCTTTGGGTTTATTAACATGTGGTTTTGACCACTAAGCCACACCCTTGGGTTTATTAACATGTGCTTTTGACCACTAAGCCACACCCTTAGGTTTATTAACATGTGCTTTTGACCACTAAGCCACACCCTTGGGTTTATTAACATGTGCTTTTGACCACTTGGCCACACCCTTGGGTATATTAACATGTGCTTTTGACCACTTGGCCACACCCTTAGGTTTATTAACATGTGCTTTTGACCACTAAGCCACACCCTTGGGTTTATTAACATGTGCTTTTGACCACTTGGCCACACCTTGGTTTATTAACATGTGCTTTGACCACTTGGCCACCAAGGCCTTTAAAAGAAACAGATATATACATATAATAATATCCAGCCTCTAAGGGTCTTCATATTGAACATTAAAAGCTATAAAAATATTGCTAAGCTTACTTTTTATATAGCACTTTACTATTGCAGCCTAAGTCAATGTGCAAGTCAATATTTAAAGATCGAAGATTTATGTTTTCTTTGGCATCACATGAGACTAAGGGAATTACAAAAAAAGATTATGCTTCTTTTGTATCACATATGATAAAGGGCGTTACAAAATCCACAATAATATTGAAAGAATGATTTTCATTTAAACAATAAAATAGAAATCTAAAGTAACCCCCCAACCCCACCCCCAGCATCTCTTGATTTGAATTATGACATAACATTTTCTTAAGATCGTAAAAAATAAGTATCAACATTCTATACTGAATGAGAAGTCTGGATTTTGAAGGATTTTTTAAACCATTTAAATCCACTTATAAAGGTTTAACTGGGTATAATTATGTAAGTTAAAGTTATTATGTTCATTCTCATATCTCCCTCTCACAAAATATGAACTACAGTGCAGACCTGTCGAAAGTTTAACACCAAAAGAAGTCGGAGATCGGCTGTCAAGTGACAGACAGCCGATAGCTAGAGACCGATAAAGTGTCAAGTGATCAAGTGGTTGATAGCTAGAGACCAAAAAACTCTTCAGAGACAGATACCTGCTGTCAAAAAACTGACGAAATATAGCTGTTGAGGGACCAAGATGAGCTGCTAATTCGGCACTAATTAGTTAGCTGAGTGTTTAACTTTCAACAGGCCTGTACTGTATTTAACTATTACAGACTACCTGAACTAATGAATTTCTTTATAATAAACCTGTTGTCTTGACTTTTAAGAAATAAAAACAAGTGTGTGCGTTTATTTTTTTTATAACTACTTATACATCACAATGACACTCTATGTTTAAACAATCTAATGTATGTTTAATTATACTTAGCATGTGTTACCTTTTTAAAAATATTTCACTTATTATTTTATTTAATATAGGAGTTTAAAGACAGCCAAAATCTGATGACATCAGCGTTTCTTATTATAACAACCTCATGTATTTATTGATAAATATACTGTGTTTTGTGATGTTTAACACCACACTCGCAATCTTAGAGTCATGATTGATAACATCAGTGGCCTAGTACTGGTATTGTGGTCATGCCCTTTTGTTTCTGACTTCTGTGTACAAGCATATTTAGCAACTGAGTAAATGGACTTACTCAAACAAGTGTATGTACTGGTATATTCTGAGTGAGATTAAAAAGCACAGTGATCATTAATCCAGAACTTCAGACCATTCAACTACCTAACATGCAGTATACTGATATATGTTGCATAGTACTAACTGACAACTCTGTGGCACTATTGCTATAAAGCAAAATTTTCAGTTCTAGTACATTTACATGCAACGCCACAAATAAACATAACAGATCAATCAATCCATTATACTGGTACAAAGCCAACCACTTGTCTAGGACAAGGCAAAATCCTTTCTCACTTGCAGCAATACCAGAATGTTTGACCAAGACTTGAAAGTTTCCTTCAAAGAACATAGCATCTAGAAGTAACAGCATCCTTTTGGAAAAGATCTTTAAAACTGATAGTGCTTATACCATGATAAAGAAACTCCACCGCTAAAACAGTAATAGATGCATAATGTATAGGTATAACTTTCTGCAACACTACCTTAGCTGGTGACATCTCAATATAATTAAAATAAATGAATGTTATCAATTGTGTATGTATCTCTTTTAGGTGCAAATTTATTCAAACTGTAAAACAAATTCTTTAAAATTCCAAAAATCACAAAATTTAACTATTCAGCAGTTGACAATTTTCAAAAAAATTCAAAAATTAAACTTGTAAAAATTTGCTGTTTCTCATCATTAAGAGCTATAAATTAAAGAAACAAAAAAAAACTGGAGAAACAAAATATCATGAGAAAAACTGTGAGCATGAAAAACTGAAACAATCTATATAAAAATCTCTGAACACAATTCAAGCGCTATTTGTCTTCAATAGAATTGTAACATTTATCCCATAACCTATATGACACTTTTTATACACGCGTCAATGTCAGATTTAACGGCAATACATATCAGTTTCATATCCATTTCAACTAAAAATACTTGTAAATCTTTTTAAAATAGAGATACAATATAACGGTGTGTAAGACAGTTACAATTCCCAAGCTTGCTTGCAATCATATACAATTATCAATTGTCTTTTAAATAGCTTAACAATTCAAAAGGTTTCATTTTGTTCCGATCGCTATCTGCAGATAACCACCGTGATATCATCAGGCATAAGAAGGTATATAGGTTTTAGAATAAAGATTTGTTAACTTATTGCTTTATAAGCTTGAATGCACCTTAATAAGCTGATAACTTAATCTTAAACAGAAATATTTAACATGACATCAGCATGTAAACACCTGGAAAAATGCGTAATAAGCTAAATATAGATTAACTTAGAATACAATTAAAATATTTAAACTGTACCTCATTTTTTAACAACAATTATTTAATTACAGACTTTAAAAATTTAAAAGAAATTTTCAAAATCTTTTTATTTAAATGTAAAGAACACAAGTCTCATCGTATCTCCATGCATTTTGTCCACCTGCTTGCAATTTTTTAATTATAACATTAGGTCTGTAGCACCTTGTGAGGTTGATATAGTTGGTTATATATTAATAATTAAAATTTTTTGCATTTAATGTTATTTATATTCACTCCCATGGTTACAGTTATCTGCAGAATTAGGGGCCTTGGCGGCCAAGTGGTCAAAAGCACAGGCATACTGACTCTAAATGTCTCTCACCATCTGGTCAGGATTCCTTTTAAGCAGATCCTAGCGCCAAAAAGTGTCCGATTGCTTTCCAAAGGTCAGGAGTTTTTTCTGGGCACTCCTGTTTTCTCCATTATTCTATTACTGACCACCTTGATAAGAACAAATTATAGAACACCATTCCACCTACTATCGTTTCTATGCATAATTATCATGAATATTTTGTCCCAGTGTTCCACCTACTATTCTATCCAAAATTACCATGAATATTTTGTCCCAGTGTTCCACCTAATATTGTATTACCAATTAATGTAAATATTTTGTCCCAGTGTTCCACCTACTATTCTATACAAAATTACCATAAATATTTTGCCCCAGTGTTCCACCTACTATTCTATACAAAATTACCATAAATATTTTGTCCCAGTGTTCCACCTACTATTCTATACAAAATTACCATAAATATTTTGTCCCAGTGTTCCACCTAATATTGTATTACCAATTAATGTAAATATTTTGTCCCAGTGTTCCACCTACTAATCTATCCAAAATTACCATAAATATTTTGTCCCATTGTTCCACCTAATATTGTATTACCAATTAATGTAAATATTTTGTCCCAGTGTTCCACCTACTATTCTATCCAAAATTACCATAAATATTTTGTCCCAGTGTTCCACCTACTATTCTATCCAAAATTGCCATTAATATTTTGTCCCAGTGTTCCACCTACTATTCTATCCAAAATTGCCATAAATATTTTGTCCCAGTGTTCCACCTACTATTCTATACAAAATTACCATAAATATTTTGTCCCAGTGTTCCACCTACTATTCTATACAAAATTACCATAAATATTTTGTCCCAGTGTTCCACCTACTATTCTATACAAAATTACCATAAATATTTTGTCCCAGTGTTCCACCTAATATTGTATTACCAATTAATGTAAATATTTTGTCCCAGTGTTCCACCTACTATTCTATCCAAAATTACCATAAATATTTTGTCCCATTGTTCCACCTACTATTCTATCCAAAATTGCCATAAATATTTTGTCCCAGTGTTCCACCTACTATTCTATCCAAAATTGCCATAAATATTTTGTCCCAGTGTTCCACCTACTATTATATACAAAATTACCAATTAATGTAAATATTTTGTCTAAGTTGTACTAAACTTGATATCTATAACTTAATCAGTGAAAAGTACAGAATTAATTTCAAACATCAATCAAAAAACAAAAGTGTCATTTTTAAATCAATGTTTTAAAACAATGTGCTTTAGTTTGAATTGAAATTAACTATTCAACATCTCTTCAACAAAAATTTCAGAACAAAAACTTTGGATCAAACTGAACCCAGATCCTGAAAGTTGGTTACTTGCAATTGGTTAATATTGCATAATTGTTTTATGTCAATTCACAACATAAGAGGATTTATTGACTAAACAGTCACTAGCAAGTTTTATGTCTGAAATATGCCAATGTCAATTATAAAACAAATGGTCTACACAATGACCTAAAAGAGCAGTTTTTGTCTGGTGGAACCTTGATTTTGATTTTGACCTCTTTAACTCTAATTTACTTTTGCAAAGGAATTAAGCAATTTATTTCTAATCTGTGTCTGGTGGAACCTTGATTTTGATTGTGACCTCTTAAACACAAATTTCCTTTTGCAAAGGAATTAAGCCATGTATTTCCAGTTCCTAGTTCATAACATTTTGAACCTCTTACTGCTGGAGCTCAACTATAACATTTGTAGTGTTTCTGGATTGTCAGGCCCCTTTTGGACCTGCTGCCTACACCTTGTTGGCCCATTGGAGCTCAACTACAGCATTTGTAGTATTTCTAGATTGTCAGCCCGTTCTGGACCTGCATCCTACACCTTGTTGGCCCATTGGAGCTCAACTACAACATTTGTAGTGTTTCTGGATTGTCAGGCCCGTTCTGGACCTGCATCCTACACCTTGTTGGCCCATTGGAGCTCAACTACAACATTTGTAGTGTTTCTGGATTGTCAGGCCCGTTCTGGACCTGCATCCTACACCTTGTTGGCCCATTGGAGCTCAACTACAACATTTGTAGTGTTTCTGGATTGTCAGCCCCTTCTGGACCTGCTGCCTACACCTTGTTGGCCCATTTGAGCTCAACTACAACATTTGTAGTATTTCTGGATTGTCAGCCCCTTCTGGACCTGCATCCTACACCTTGTTGGCCCATTGGAGCTCAACTACAACATTTGTAGTGTTTCTGGATTGTCAGGCCCTTCTGGACCTGCTGCCTACACCTTGTTGGCCCATTGGAGCTCAACTACAACATTTGTAGTGTTTCTAGATTGTCAGCCCCTTCTGGACCTGCTGCCTACACCTTTTTGGCCCATTGGAGCTCAACTACAACATTTGTAGTGTTTCTAGATTGTCAGCCCCTTCTGGATCTGTTGCCTATACCTTGATGGCCTATTGTTTACTTATATAATACAGCTTACTTACAAACTTTTAATGCATTCATATTGCATGACTTCGTGCAAAAAAAGCTTAATTGTAAAATGTCCCCAAAAAGTACTTGCATACTGCAGCACTACTAGACACCATTTAACATTTTGTCTGGTGTTTATGATGTAAAAAATGAACTTCATGCAAATTGGACACTCTCCATTTGCGACAGCAATAATAAATCACTGATTTCATAATCAATAGCTTCAATGCATGTTTATCATTTACTGATATTTCTGATGACTCTTGACTATTGCCATATGAAATAAACATTTGATATTTAGGCCAGTCCCAAGGTCCAAAACCTGTTTCTTTTATTTGGGCTTAAATAATGGACAAGAAAAGCACATTCCTGTGTCTGCTACAAAGAAGAGATAGCTGGAGAATCGAGTTGGGTTTGTAATTTTTTTTTTTTTTTTTTTTTGAAAATTTTTCTGCACATTTATCTTAAAGAAAGCATTGAAATTTTGAGTTTTCTCAAGCTGGATAGGATTCCAGTCCAGTTTCAGACACTGCATAAAATTCAGATGTATTCTGTTATATTTTATATTTAAGTAGAAAAAGTTCCAACACCCGAGCCTAGATCAATGCTTATTCCAGTGTCAGTGGCATGAAGTGACTAGAAGCACAAGATGTCCGATTAGTGTTTATTCCAGTGTCCGCAGTATGAAGTGACTAAAAGTACAAGATGTCCTACCTTTTGGATAGATGTCAATCCATTGTAGCTACATGTGTATGACTATGTGTCTAAGGTAACACCATGTATAGTCATAAAAGTACTATAAACAACCAGGTATCCTGATACTTTATTATTAATCAATTACTGTAGACAACATCAATGACGCTTAGCCTCACCTTCCCTCCATTGCTTGCCCACCATCCATGACTACATTAGTGTTGAATAATCAGCATAATAAATTGTTTTGTTTCTTGAAATTGTTAGGATATCATTAATTTTTAATACATAAGTCATGTTTTGAGGTTTTCCCATTGGTTATTGAGAATAAGGAGGAGGACAGAAGGCCATAAAACTTGTATAATTTAGGGACTGTATCATAAATCAAAACTAAATCTATTGTCCAGTTTGAAGGTGTTTTTTTCTATGACTTATCTGTTCTGGAATTCTGCCCTGTATTGATCACATTGGCAAAACCTGAAAAACCTGATTGCAATGTAAAACAATGTCTTAATCTTATTAATAAATATATTTTTAGCCTGAATAAGGTAATCTTTCTGTAATCTGAGCCAATTATTCTAAGTTTCCTTTGATTCTCAATTCTGATTTCACAAGTAGTGGCGTAGTAGGTGTAGCTAGCTTAGCGAGAGGTGGTTACCCTTTCAGAACAATAGGCCACACTGACATAGTGGAAGTTCATATGTTTAACTCAATTTACACTTTTTCAAGTTTGGCAGTTTTCAAGGTTTTTACTTTGCTTTCGGCATTTTGATTTGAATATGGACTGGTATGTTTGTACAAGATTTGATTCAATTAAAAATGTCTTGATCAACATGCTTTTGAATATCTACCACATTAAGTAGTACCTTATCATCATAAGGCTAAGAAACGTCTAGTAACTATTGAAGAAATGCAGTTATGATTTCAGAGTGACAGAATAGATCAACATTAAAGATGGTAAACTTTTTGGAATTCAGGTCTATCAATCAATTAAAAATATTGATATCAAAGCATGTCAATAGACACGGAAATGGTTTTCTCATATTTTTGGAAATGGTTTTCTCATATTTTTTTCATATTTTTTTTTTCTAAGTATAAATTCGGCTTAAAAATCTTTAAGTATTTAAGTCAGTACTGTCTGGTTTTGGACACATAAGAAGAGGATATGCATTTAAATTGAACACTAAGAATAACTTATGTTCTGATGGAAACAAATAAAGGCTTTGTGACTGCATGTCTGTACAATCTAATTAATCCCATCATGCCATGGTGCTTTATGGATCAACTCTAAGAGCACTTAACGAGCTATTGGTTAAATACCCCATTAAGTTAAATCCAAAGATGACACACAGTAAATCTACAGATTTACATAACACCAACGTGATGGTCAATGACATATTTGTCTCCCTTGGGTCCAATATAATTGTAATAACATCAAGAAGACACCCACACAAGTTCAAACAATATCTACCCTGATTAGACCCCAGTAATGATATATCTTGATTAGACCCCAGTAATGATATCAGTTTTTTATTTTTATTTTTATCAAATTCCAGACCAAGCATTATCATTGTTTGTTTTAAATATTAACCAGATCACCATGAAGTAAAAATAAAAAAGAAACTTTTTCTGCCATATTAAACAAATACACACAAATTGTTTCTCCTATCTTCCTTTTATAAAGATACAAACGTTTGAAGTTCTGCGATAAAAAAATTGTCTTCATCTCGCTCATTGTATTGTGTATTCCCTAATTGTTAGATTTGCCTCAGGCAACCCTGACATTTGTAAAAGTCCATCTGATTGGGTGAATTATTTCAGTAGAAGTAGATGATAAAGGTATTGATTTCTCGGTTGCAAGTGCAGCCTATCACCGTCGGGAATTGACGCAGCACACTATAATGTACAATAAATTCTACCACAGCTCGTAACTGGTGATGAATAAAGAGAGTTAGATCCAGTATAGGTATTCAAAGCTTAGTTAGTAGTCAGTATCGTTATGTATTACCCATTAATAAACTGTAAATTTTCAATAATATAAGATTACAAGATATAAAAATCTCCAACAAGCTCATAGATATCTCATATTGAGAAACGGTATATACAAGACTCTGCAAGACAAGAAGTATTGTTGTGTGTCTGGAAAAAAATGGACTGCAGTATTTAACCAACTCGTCAGGATTCATTCACCTGTATTGAGGTGGTAGTTTTGAGATGGTAGAGGAAACTGAGGTACTCAAGACACCACTGATGTTCAATAAGTGAACAGGCATACAGTCCAACCTGCCTTAAAGGTCACCGCTATAAAGGGGCCACCTGCTTATAAAGGCCAGCAGAATTGAATCCCAATAGTTCTTTATTCATATTATTTGGACCTAAATATATAGGCCACCTGTCCATAAAGACCACTCTTACTGGTTCCCTTGGGTGGCCTTTCTTACACCAAATAGGATTAAAACTTGGGAGGCATTGAGATCTGTAAGTCAATCCTTTGTACAACTCGGCCACTGATCTGAGGTTCTACTGTCTGTTCAGATAAACCTGTACATTTATTCAAAGATGTGTCTTCTTGTAGCATTGCCAATTTAATATTAAAAAAAACCATAACCTTTCTTAAACAAGCACCCTCTGTATCAAAGAGACATAATTTACTTTTCACAATATAAATGACATGTTCTAACATTTTACTGGTAGAACAGTTTAGACAGGTTTTTGGTTTATGTAGGGTTTGGTTTTCATAGGTTGACCACTTTATATATAGAAACAATACCACAGACTCATGCAGAAGTATATTGTTGCTCTGTAACAATTCTAAGCAAGTTAGATTTACATGGTAAGATACTTGTATAATTTTATGTGTAAAGTAAATGTCTTATTGCTGTGGCTAATGGCTTTAAACTCTTTTACCTTTCAATTTACAACAGAATCACCCACAATGTATTCTGAAAATACCGTATAATCATACTAACAATTGTCAGACATGGCACATTAGATTAAACCAAGAGATGTTTTCTGAGAACACAAAATCAATGATGTGTTTTTCACAAAAATTATGATAGACATAATAGCATATATCCACTTTTTTTTATTTAAATTTCATAGTGACTGAATTGATGGAAATCTCTTATTAATCAACCATATACATGTAGCTCAGTTGGTAAAGTGTTTGCTCTGTCAGGGTTTGAACCCTTGTCAGGTCTGACCAAAATCTGAAAATAGGTAGTGACTCTTTTTCTTTTTGCAAAGCACAGTTGGTTGGAATTTAGAAATTGAAGTCGCTGGGTCCTTTAGAAAAGACCTTAAAAACAGACGCCCCATGTCATGGTAGTAATGGCACAGTGAAGAACCATCCCTGCACTGTGAATGCCCTGAACATACTGCAAAGGTAAAAATTTCTACCATTTCACCGAAACCTGGTAAATCTTGATGTCATTGAAATATTTTTGACTGGGACATTAAACCTCATTCGTTCAATTTATTCTCATCAAACATGAGATGGTACCGTAAGTTATTTGGTTTACATAATAATTATTACCAAAAGCAACTGACTATCAAATTTTTACTTAACCTTCTTTCTTATCTATTTATATATTTGTACATACTTTTTAATATTCTTGTATATGGATTTATTACTAATAATAGAATAACCAACAATAAAACTCTTCTTTTTTATAATAGCATGGTACACAATCAGACATATAGATCATCAGAATCCAATATATATTTCTTCTGTCTGGAAAAATGAAGCATTACTGATTTACAAATCTGAATAATTTGCCAAAACAGCCAAAACATAAGTCAACACCCCAAAATTTTCCAATCCATTGTAGAATATCTTGCCAAATGATAATTTCTGGTAACCACCCCAAATTTTTCCTATAAAAGATAGAATGTCTTGGCAAAAAGACCTAAAACAATCTTTTGAAACTATCATTCAAGCATTTAAAACTAAAACATATTTTACTGCAAAATGGCTAAAACAAAATACATTGCCCCTAAATTTTACAATAAATGCATGGTTAATCTATGAAATAGGTCCATTTAAATGATACACACCCCAAACACAATTTTCATTATCACATGCTCGCTTAGGTAGATTAACTGAACTGCAGTTTTAGAAAAAAATTTAATTTGCTATTCCATATTTTAACATCCAATATAGTGATGTTAATAATTTGAAATAGAAATGCAATCAAAATTTAAAACCTTTTAACTAATTGACTTTAAGGTAACAAATAAATTTTGAAGATTTTAGCTTTTCAGAGTGTATTCGAGAATTCAGTTTCTGAAGTTCCTAGTATCAGTTCACTTGTTGAAAATCATTGGTTTTCAGTTTATTGGTTTACTTGACCAAGATCATTGGTTTTCAGTTTATCAGTTCACTTGTATAAGGTCATTGATTTTCAGTTGATCAATTAACTTGTCCAAGGTCAATGGTTTTCAGTTTATTAATTTATTTTTTGAAAGATGTTGGTTTTTCAGTTTAGTCAGTCAACTGCCCAAGGTCATTGTTCTCAGTTTGTCTGTTCACCAAGGTCACTGATTTTCTCTGGGCACTTTGGCTTCCTTTGCTACCCCAGAATTGACCATCTCGATATAAGTGGAAGAATCTTGACTGAAGCATAAAACACAATTGCAAAATAGCTCTACTTAGAATTGACATACTAGCATCAATGCCTCTGCTGACCCCATGCTAGTATATGGCTGGTGAAAATTAAGAAGGGTTAGTGGTTATTCATTATAGGCAATAAGCCTAGTTTGATGAAGTAAAAATCGGAAAAATCAGTTTTTAAACTCATATTCCTTGCAGAAATGGAGATTTTTGTTTTCCTGTTCTGTCCTTATAACTCATACTCGGAGATGAAAACATGAAAATTTAAAAGCAAATTGAAGCAAGACAGGATGTTTCTGTATCTAATAACTTGTAAAACAATCTAAATAATGTGTAAGAAACATGAAATAACTAAATCAATTATACATAAATTATTGTACATTAACAAATATCTATTTCCTGGTTTTGTGCCTCATCCGTACATCTCAAAGCATGTAACATGATTTATTTTAACCAATCAAGGAAATCACAAGTTTTAAAACGAAAACCTTCCTTTAATTGTCTTAGATTTTTTTCTGTTTTTTGTAGAGTAATTTGCAAGTTTTATTATTTTTTAAACAATTACAGTAAGATTAAATTAACCTTTGACACTAAATTGTGTTTAACCATTTTTTTCAATCAGACGTCTATGTATTTTTTCATGTTTATATATGGCATGTTTGTTACCTTTTATTTATTGGTTTAAATGAAATAAATAACCAGACGTTTTAAAAGAAACAAGTTTTTCGTGTTTACACCTTTTTTTCATTTTATTTTTATTTTTAATTGATATATATAACAAGACACTTTAAAAAGAAACATTTTTCCTGGATCAAACGGTGAATAAGATCATATACATTATTGAAGCTGTGTATATTTTGTACAATAAGTCCTTATGTCAGTATATAAAAAAGTTTATTTTTAGATATTTATATGATTAATTTAGAAATAAGTCATGTGATAAACCCTGTCACTAATATATCATACTATTAAGGGCTAATAATGTCATCATCAAACAAAAATGACATAAGGAAAGATGTAATTAATTGTCAGACAAAAAACAAATTATTTTTATTTTATTTTATTAACATTCGACCATATCAAATGATATAATGAATATTCTTCTTAGATGATCAAATAAGTCCTTATGTCGTTAATCATAATTTGTCCGATAAAAAAAATAAAATGGTGTTTTATCTTCCATTACGTTTTACATTACAGAATATATTCTTTCAACAAGACCGTATACTTTTCAAACATGTCCATCATAACATATAACTTTGACTGAATGTTCAAGCACTCTGTTCAGAACATACTTTGATGATTATGTGGACTTACTTTCTGATTAGGTAAATGATTACTTGTAGACTAGTAAACCTGACATTTTGACTAGAAATCTGGCCTCCAAAGATATCCAAATTTCAGTGTTGTGAAGCCTTGAAAGTACAAGATCTAAAAAAAACATACTAATCCATGTCCAAATCACAATGCCAAAAAAAAGTAAAAACTTTGTAACTGATGATTGAGGTTAAACATGAATTTCCACCTGGTGAGATGTGGAGGTAAAGGGGCCAGGTGCTTTAGAAGGCTAAGCATCTCCTGTTTAGCTAGCTACACTTGCCACGTGTGTAATTAAAATTGAGGGTGTAAAGGACATGGAATTATAGGACGTCAAATATATCCAGGGTAATTTTGGATACAGAGACATCATACTTCTCATCAATATTGTGATGAAGGCCCTAAAACTTTTTTGCTGGTATATTAATTTAGAAGATATGTCCGAGTTTCAAATGGGTGTACAAGATCAACAAACTATAAAACCTGGCTGAAAAAATTTAGTTCTTGCTAAAGCTGAACAACTGTTCACATTTAAACTACCGGTACATGTGCATGTGCTGCTTGGGTGACCAAACTTTGCCATCATAGGTCACACATGAACTATGCAGTCATCATTATTAATAGAACACGAGTCCTTATTATCATAAATAAAGAAGGGAACAGCTGGTTTTGCTTTCTAGAAACCTGTTTAGTCTCTGACATGTAGGATTGCAACAAACCCTAAAGTTACTATTTTTGGCAAGCTTTTTGATTTTGTTTACATAATAATTAAGCCACTTTTAATAATAATTGCTAAATTAGGTCATTGCTAAATTAAAAACAATTAATTATTCATTACCATCAGTAATGTATTATGCAGCTTTGGCCAAGACCCTTCAGACAACTCCTCCCTATCATCATAACCGCATGAAATTTACACTATAAACAGACAGGAGAGGAATTTTAATAGAAATGAATCAAATAAAAACTAAAAAGGTTAATGAATTCTTTTAAGCATGCAATGTGAATGAACTTGAATTTTAAACTTCACAGGGAATTAAGACTAGTTGTATTAAGCAAATAAGAAAACTTGTCATTACATGGTAAAAAAGAGACATATATTACACCCATGGTGATGTGTATTGGAGAGGAGATACTGGATAATGTATTTCCTGTTTCGGGGAACTGTTTCTACTTCAAGTACTTCCTTTTCTGGTTCCGTCTTCCTTCTTTATTTTGTCTTCTATTTTCTTTTCTAATGCATTCTTTCACTTTAATTATGATATATATCTTTATATAGGCCAACAAGTTTAAACTGGGTTTGCTGACCTTTAACCTTAATATCCAGAGTTAAAAACAACATTTCACCATATAATATTAAGCGATGCATGTATTCACAATCAGCAAATAAAGGGTCTTCATAACTATGATAATTATTCTTAACTTTTATATCATTCTTTATGATGTTTTTTATTTGCAGGGGGAAAACCAGTATTACTTTCAAAGTATGTTCTAGGACCCTCTGAATTTAGGCATATGCTTTACCAATTAAGCAACCAGTGGAGAGCTATGTCATGCCGATTTTACAGCTTTTGCTAGAGACTGCTAGATTATTTCCATGGACCAAATGGTAGATTTTTAAAATATAACAAAAAGGGGAAAAGGTACTTTGGACCAAGGTAAAAAAGGACTATAGTAGAGTGGTGTGCTACAAAATGAGCTACCCAGACAGCGACCTTTCTGGCGGCTTGAACACTGACTGAGATGATCAGGTCTCTTGTATGTGACAGCTGACGACTGTTAGGCCTCTTGCCAGACACGTCAGTTCAAACTATATAAGTATGTACATACAGGTACTTTAGTCATGACAAACAAGATAAATATATACTATATAGTACAATAAGTAGTTATTTCCTTCTGTGTCACTTTTAAACCTATTAATAAAATTTAAATGAAATTAAAATATTTTCGTCACTTCAACATCTTTTTAACTCACATTTATATGCCAAATACTTTTCTGCATGTTCCTATAGGTCAAGCTTAAACACGATTTTTTCACCTGTATGACAGCTTATGGAAACAGACCACCAATGTCTAATGACCAAACTTTTAATATCTGAATTCTACCTACGCTTTCTGGCACCAATTTTTCAAAATCTGCTTGACTTCAACAAAGAAACGAATAGGCATTGTTACGCAAATACCTTGTCTGAAAAAAAGATTTTGGGTTGCCAAGTCTTAAAGATGTTAGTCCACATATCCAGTTTCTCATTAATGTGAGTTTGCATTAGAGGAGGGCATGTTTCTCTCATTATGGATGACTTGTGACCATAAGGGGGTGTAATTTTATCCATTTCATGGTAGGTAATTGTGCTAGCATACTCTAAACACATTCTTCAGAAGGTCCTTGGTTGGCACAGCTTCAGTCCCAAAGGATTGTTAAATTTTATCAGATAGGCTTTGCATCTTAACAACTATGAAAGCTGAAAACTAAAAGGGACATAACTCCTGTCATACTGAAAGGGTCAAATGATATAATGTTTTTGCAATCGTCAGAATTTTTTCAAGTCTGTTAATTTTTGTAAAAATAAGTTGAATTCGGTTAAATGTAGTTTATAAATCATGAATCAGACAATAAAGAAGTTCTGATGACACAATGTGTTTTATTATTTATTACAAGTTTATATGATATAAAAGGGGATCAAATTTCACTAGACATGGATTTTATAGTTATTTTGTCTCAGTATCCCAAGTTAAACAGAGCATCAGGTGGCAATTTTAAATCTTTTATGTATAAAAAGTCAAGTAAAAACATGCTTATTTGAAATAGGTCATGATGGTTCACTTCTTGACACAGAAAAAACCTCCAGTATTAGGTAAAATACACAGTTATTTGATTGTTCTCGTCAGATGAGATGATAGGAATTGTCAAGTGATAATAACGACTACAGAATTAAATCCAGCATCAAGTATATACCACATACCGCATATAGTACAAGTTAAAACAGGACAAATATGATATGTCATATCATGCCAAAATATACCTGGTAAATCTATACTGGTATCAAAAACACAAAATATGTAGGGGAAGGAATGATGTTAAACCCCTGGACAGTCAGAAATATTTATAATCTTAATTTTAAGTAATCCCTCTTTTGAAAGACCCCTTCTTAAGGGGGGCCACTTCAAATATACACAGCATCAGGGACATTTATAGTGCTAAAAAGTTCCACTCTTGAAAGCTTTTGGATGCCACCCTTCAAAAAGGGACCACTTAAAATATACACATCAGAAACATAAGTACTGTTAGATAGTTCCCCTCTTATGAGACCTGTTCTTAAGGGAGGCTACCTCCTCAAAAGGGGGCCACTACAAACCTACACAACAAAGTAAAATGCATTCTTTTTATAAGACCACAGGTTTACCCAGCTGGGTATGATGGGGCTTCTGTAGGAGAAAACTGGAGTGTCTGGTAAATCAACAAGGCAAATCTGAAAGTTTCATTTTCATCCCATATCTTAAAGATAATTGTGAGCCATATTTTCATATTTATATGCTTCACATATATATATACACAACTAAAGACATCTTCTTTGATATGGACGAACAACATTGACCTGTCCACTTGACCTTTATTTTAAATATTTATGAGTACTTTTAAGTATAAGAAACACAAATAAATACCGGTAATAAGAAACACTTTCCAAAGAGTGTATGTACTATAAATGCAAATCCAAACATTATCCATATATTAGGTGGGTCCTCCTATATGATTTTTCCTAATAAAAGGTTAAGTGGACAGGTCAATATTGTTTGTCTATACTCAAACATCCTGGTCTATATTATTTATATGTTAAACATGCTGATTCTATTGCTCATTTAATCAACAACAATTGTCGTTAGTGACAGGTACAAGAACAAAGTCATGTCACACAGATAAAAAATATAAGGAAAACTGGTCAGCAAAAAATCACAGTACAAGCTATGGTGTTCATATATACATAAACATTTTTATGACAAATGTGGGAGTTTATATAGTTAATTCATACTAGGCCATATTTTTATGCTGAGATAGCATTTTTGTACATGTGAAAAAGCATGTACCACTATCAATATGCTGAGCAAGAGAAATATAAATCAGTACCAAAGATATACAAAGGTCTAAGTCTTCTGAGACACTCATACAGACTTAAAAGTACAAATGGGTTCAAATATTTTAACACCTTGGTGCCATAAGCTAAAATGCCATGCTGATCTCATTTTTCTCAGCATCCTTGTACATATGTACCAGGATTTGTGATCTATCTTTCAAAAGTCTTTTAATAGAAATCCCTTTTTTTAACACGTATCTAATAAAAGCTTGTAGAAGGTTTTACTCTTTTGTTTGAACATTTCAGTTTAGAAGATAAAAGTTAAATAATGGTGGGTACAAAGCTGATTGCACTTCAGATTCTGAAGTTGATATAGCTTGTATAAAAATGAAAACTGGGAACAGAAATTCAGGAAATGTCGTTCAGTTTCTTAATGCGACAGACAAGAGCACTTTGGTGCATTATGCTAGCATTTTATCAACTTCCTATATTTAATAATTAATTTGTTAACATTGCATCAACTATGCAACTATATCCCATATCCATGTATTTAAGAAAAAAATTAGAAAAAAACAGAGAGTTGGTCCTTATTAAGATCAAAAGCTGAAGAAAGTGGAACGATAATAAGAGCCTCTGTGTGGGGTCACGATTGAACGGTGAGAAACGTCACTGTTCTATAAACCAATTAATGTATAAATGATATAAGAATATTAAAAATGTAATACATTATCAAGGTCACATATTTATAATAAATCATATTTTATATAGCCAGACCAGATGATGTTACATTACAGCTGGATGGTTATAAAACAAAATTACACTTGATAAGGAAGTATCATAACATATCCATTATATAGCCACTTATAATATTATAATAGATCCAATGTCCAACAATCTGTGTGATTGATTGATTGAATGAGTGCATGAATTAATTGACTTCTTATTTGCCTGGTTAGATAATTTTAAAATTGACTAAATTTGGGTTTCCTAACCATAGTTGAAGAATTAGGCTTTGTCCTTGCCATAACAGACAGTGGGGGAAACAAACATGTGGACGATACAATATTGGTGATCTCTCTGGTGGTCATATTAGACTTCATATAACAGCACCTTTGGTTTGTCTAAGTCATAACAGACAGCTGTGAAAAGCAAACATGTGGTAAACACAGCATTGGTGTCCTCTTTGGTTGGAGGATTAGGCTTTGTGTAACAGCACCTTTTGCCTTCCTAAGTTGTAACAGACAATGGAGAAAAGAAAACATGTGGTAAACACAGCATTGGTGTCCTCTTTGGTTGGAGGATTAGGCTTTGTGTAACAGCACCTTTTGTCTTCCTAAGTTGTAACAGACAATAGAGAAAAGCAAACATGTGGTAAACACAGCATTGGTGTCCTCTTTGGTTGGAGGATTAGGCTTTGTGTAACAGCACCTTTTGCCTTCCTAAGTTGTAACAGACAATAGAGAAAAGCAAACATGTGGTAAACACAGCATTGGTGTCCTCTTGGTTGGAGGATTAGGCTTTGTGTAACAGCACCTTTTGCCTTCCTAAGTTGTAACAGACAATAAAGAAAAGCAAACATGTGGTAAACACAGCATTGGTGTCCTCTTTGGTTGGAGGATTAGGCTTTGTGTAACAGCACCTTTTGTCTTCCTAAGTTGTAACAGACAATAGAGAAAAGCAAACATGTGGTAAACACAGCATTGGTGTCCTCTTTGGTTGGAGGATTAGGCTTTGTGTAACAGCACCTTTTGCCTTCCTAAGTTGTAACAGACAATAGAGAAAAGCAAACATGTGGTAAACACAGCATTGGTGTCCTCTTTGGTTGGAGGATTAGGCTTTGTGTAACAGCACCTTTTGCCTTCCTAAGTTGTAACAGACAATAAAGAAAAGCAAACATGTGGTAAACACAGCATTGGTGTCCTCTTTGGTTGGAGGATTAGGCTTTGTGTAACAGCATCTTTTGTCTTCGTAAGTTGTAACAGACAATAGAGAAAAGCAAACATGTGGTAAACACAGCATTGGTGTCCTCTTTGGTTGGAGGATTAGGCTTTGTGTAACAGCACCTTTTGTCTTCCTAAGTTGTAACAGACAATAGAGAAAAGCAAACATGTGGTAAACACAGCATTGGTGTCCTCTTTGGTTGGAGGATTAGGCTTTGTGTAACAGCACCTTTTGTCTTCCTAAGTTGTAACAGACAATAGAGAAAAGCAAACATGTGGTAAACACAGCATTGGTGTCCTCTTTGGTTGGAGGATTAGGCTTTGTGTAACAGCACCTTTTGTCTTCCTAAGTTGTAACAGACAATAGAGAAAAGCAAACATGTGGTAAACACAGCATTGGTGTCCTCTTTGGTTGGAGGATTAGGCTTTGTGTAACAGCACCTTTTGCCTTCCTAAGTTGTAACAGACAATGGAGAAAAGCAAACATGTGGTGCCCTCTCTGATCCTTGAGTCTGTTCAAACTCAATGTCTATTAAACTACCTACTTACAAGAAGACTAACTAACCATTGGCTTTATGTAAGCTTGCTGTACCCTGGTTGTTGAGTCTATACCATTAAAAATATGTTTTAAATTACGGTACCAATTTTATAAATTTCCTGCAACAGTACCGAAACACAGCACAGATATTTAGAGTGAAATGTTCTCGTTTGAGGTTTTAAACTCTCTCTACCTAAATTAAGAAACAGGTGCTCCTTACCACTACTGTAACCGGTAACCACATCATAGCGAACTTAAAGTCTTAATAGGAGAATGTATCAGTACATTCCTCTTTGACTGATATTTAATATCTATACTTATAATAATACATCAATATAAGTGATATACTAGGTACATCTTTACTTACCGACATCGACATAAATTAAATGTTCATTTCACATGGGAAAATTATGACCATATTTATTAAATTTTAAACATTTATAGTTTTTTTTTTTAATTTTCAGAAAAAAAGGTTCAAAGCTCTATTTATTGATATGATGGTTTTCTTCTTTTTATTTACAGAAGCTTACTGTGTATTATGGGATAAATGATTTATGTTTTTTCAAATAAAACACGGCAGATTTCACAGGTTTTTCTCTTTAACTAATACCTTATATTTCTATAAAATCATAAAAATTTACGTGATGTGTTAGATAACAAGAGGCCCATGGGCCTGATACGCTCACCTGATAACTAATGGCTAGCTGATAGATTTAAAGAAAACATAAATACTAAACCCCATCATGATAACCGTTGTATCAATACCTACAACATTCTAATATACATGCCTCTACAAAAAGTTTATAGTTTTCGAGATAATTAAACATTTCGGTATTGTTTTGCATATGTGACCTTGACCTTTAAACCCATAACCCTTTTCTATACATCAAAATGATTGTTGTATCAATATCTACAACATTCTAATATACATGCCTATACAAAAAGTTTATAGTTTTCGAGATAATTAAACATTTCGGTATTATTTCACATCTGTGACCTTGACCTTTGAACCCATGACCTTTTTTTATACATCAAAATGATCGTTGTATCAAAACCTACAACATTCTAATATACATGCCTATACAAAAAGTTTATAGTTTTCGAGATAATAAACCATTTCGGTATTGTTTCGCATCTGTGACCTTGACCTTTGAACCCATGACCTTTTTCTATACATCAAAATGATCGTTGTATCAATACCTACAACATTCTAATATACATGCCTATACAAAATGTTTATAGTTTTCGAGATAATTAACCATTTCAGTATTGTTTTGCATCTGTGACCTTGACCTTTGAACTCATGACCTTTTTCTTTACATCAAAATGATCGTTGTATCAATACCTACAACATTCTAATATATATGCCTATACAAAAAGTTTATAGTTTTCGAGATAATTAACCATTCCGGTATTGTTTCGCATCTGTGACCTTGACCTTTGAACCCATGACCTTTTTCTATACATAAAAATGATCGTTGTATCAAAACCTACAACATTCTAATATACATGCCTATACAAAAAGTTTATAGTTTTCGAGATAATTAACCATTTCGGTATTGTTTCGCATCTGTGACCTTGACCTTTGAACCCATGACCTTTTTCTATACATCAAAATGATTGTTGTATCAATACCTACAACATTCTAATATACATGCCTATACAAAATGTTTATAGTTTTCGAGATAATTAACCATTTCAGTATTGTTTTGCATCTGTGACCTTGACCTTTGAACTCATGACCTTTTTCTTTACATCAAAATGATCGTTGTATCAATACCTACAACATTCTAATATATATGCCTATACAAAAAGTTTATAGTTTTCGAGATAATTAACCATTCCGGTATTGTTTCGCATCTGTGACCTTGACCTTTGAACCATGACCTTTTTCTATACATCAAAATGATCGTTGTATCAATACCTACAATATTCTAATATACATGCCTATACAAAAAGTTTTTAGTTTTCGAGATAACTAACCATTTCGGTATTGTTTCGCATCTGTGACCTTGACCTTTGAACCCATGACCTTTTTCTATACATCAAAATGATCATTGTATCAATACCTACAACATTCTAATATACATGCCTATACAAAATGTTTATAGTTTTCAAGATAATTAACCATTTCAGTATTGTTTCGCATCTGTGACCTTGACCTTTGAACTCATGACCTTTTTCTTTACATCAAAATGATCGTTGTATCAATACCTACAACATTCTAATATATATGCCTATACAAAAAGTTTATAGTTTTCGAGATAATTAACCATTCCGGTATTGTTTCGCATCTGTGACCTTGACCTTTGAAGCCATGACCTTTTTCTATACATCAAAATGATCGTTGTATCAATACCTACAACATTCTAATATACATGCCTATACAAAATGTTTATAGTTTTCAAGATAATTAACCATTTCAGTATTGTTTCGCATCTGTGACCTTGACCTTTGAACTCATGACCTTTTTCTTTACATCAAAATGATTGTTGTATCAATACCTACAACATTCTAATATATATGCCTATACAAAAAGTTTATAGTTTTCGAGATAATTAACCATTCCGGTATTGTTTCGCATCTGTGACCTTGACCTTTGAACCCATGACCTTTTTCTATACATCAAAATGATCGTTGTATCAATACCTACAACATTCTAATATACATGCCTATACAAAAAGTTTATAGTTTTCGAGATAATTAACAATTTCGGTATCGTTTCGCATCTGTGACCTTGACCTTTGAACCCATGACCTTTTTCTATACATCAAAATGATCGTTGTATCAATACCTACAACATTCTAATATACATGCCTATACAAAAAGTTTATAGTTTTCGAGATAATAATTATAATCAGAGGTAAAAAAAATTAGGTCACGACCTTCACAATTGACCTTGACCTCCTTTTGAAGATACTAACAAGAAGATGTCAAAACTGAAAACCCCATGTCATTATCTGGTCAAATAGTCAACTTATAACAATTTGAAGCTATTTTACGATTTTTTCAAAATTAAACGCGAAAACGCGTAACCTATTTTTTATCCGAATTTTACAAAATGAACAAACTATAGGCTTAAGACCCTAGAGAAGCCAAATATCACATCAGATTTTTTCTCCAATCAGTACTTTCGGAGAAGAAGATTTTTTAAGATTTTTGTACCCCTAGGTCACCTTGACCTAGTTATGGTAGCCATGGCAACGCCACGAACAAATCTGAATTGCACCGGCCCATATATACTTCTGACAAAGTTTCATTAGAAACTGTCCAGTAGTTTCAGAGGAGAAGTCGAAAATAGGTGTTAACGACGCACACACGCACACACGCACACACGCACATACACACGCTGCGCTATGCCATAAGCTCACATGACCTTCGGTCAGGTGAGCTAATAATAAATTACATGTACTTACGTTTTGTAATTGATATATATATATATATGTTTTGATAAGATGCTGCTGTCGTTGACAGAAAAACATTTTTGTCTTTATGTCGTAAATGTCACTGTATATATAACCAGTGGTACAGCTGTACTCAGTGGTACAGTTGTACTACAAAACATGGTACAGTCAAACTTATCTGCAAAGCCTATTAAATAGGCATAAGATAAGAGTAGAACGGAGTAATAGTGTTTTACACCCAGTCAACATTCTTTCACTTATATAAAGGAAGTAATAATTAGGACGAACACCAACATCTTCAGATAATTTGATACCTTTTTATTGTAGTATGGTGCTGGTCAAGCTTTCGGCCTGGGGTGGCCTTCATCAGGACCAAGAGTGAATACAAATCAACATAAAGTACAAATAGCGGTGTAGCGATCGCGATGAAATTAGCAAACATGTAATTGAAATTAAAGTGAAAATAAATAAATTAAAAACAATATCTTGTGTAAAGCTTATATTTATACTCATCAATGTTAGTAGTGTTCATAAAGTTGTATTAAACTGATAACTAGCATTCATCAATAATAATCCAATCTCGGGGATCGATCCATCTATTGGGTTCTGTGGTGGTGCTGGAAATGGTGGTTCCACTGTCGGATTAGAAAGTTGTAGATCTTCTATGAGTAAATTGAAAGTGTTAGTTGGTGGTTCATGTATGGTACTGATGGTTGAGGTTGATGATGATGATGATAAGCTTTTACTTGGCTGAGTGGTTGGTACATACGGGATGTTATTACCCGGAACAATCCTGAATTTGGGTGTGGTTGTGACATCCGTTGTTGCTTTTTTTATGGTTTTCCTCTTCTTAGGGGTGATCTCAAAAGGTATATAAAGGAGGTCACTTTTAAGATGGTAGAGGAAACTGAAGTGCCCAGTGGCCTTAGCCAAAAACCAAGTAAGTTGGCAATTGTCTTACACAAGTATGTGTCTAAAGTACAATTTGAACATACAGTTGAACATGACTTAAAGACCAGCTCTATATAAGAGCCACCTGTTTTTAAAGGCCAGTAAAATTTTATCCCGATTGCTCTTTATTCATGTTATTTAAACCTCTCTATAAGGGCCACTTTTACAGGTTCCCATGGGTGACCTTTTTGGACAGGGTTAATTGTAGGTTGTGAAAAGTGCTGTGATCTGTAAGAATGTGGTTTATACCACTAGGTCACAGAGATGGAAACATTTGAAAATTGGTTCAACTGTATTTCCACAATGAGGCAATATCATCAATTCTACTGAAAACCACTCAAGGACCAGACCTTCTACTTGTAGTAGATACTACTTTGGATTTGGTAGTCCAGATCCTAAAGTCTCAACTGAATAAAGAAACGACGCCTTTCTGTTATAATGTCAGTGAAAATAAAAATTGATTAAATGGATACAAATTATAGAGGGTTAAATATCTTAAAGCCTATACTGTTCCGGACACAAGATTAAGAGGCTACTGGTTATTAATTATAAAACCTGCATTTTAGTTTAAAAATAACTTGATAATAAATGTGATCTTTTTATTAGTGATTTTTTTTTCAAAATGTTCAATAAGGATGTTCTCTTTATAAAGGTTACCTTATATAACATTCTTTATAAAGTAACACACACACAGAGAGAGAGAGAGAGAGAGAGAGAGAGAGAGAGAGAGAGAGAGGTTAAATGTAACATCCCCCTACATAACACTTTACTCTGTGCCCTCAATAAATAATATTAAAAGATAAGTATGCAATCTTTGAAAGAAAAAAATTAATTGTATTTTTCACATGGGAACCTCTTAAATAATCCCAGCAGCCAACTTCATTAACTTTCTTATCTGAACTTAATTTTTCCTCTCAAACAATTTTGATAAAGATAAAAGAAATATGTAACATCTAAAACATCTACTACATGACTTAAGTCTGCTTATAGAAGCAACATATTTAATTGTCTCTGCCACTTAAAGGTTTATGTAATCTGAACAGTTGTCTGAATTTAAATTACACATTGAAGCAAGAAATATTTATGTTTCATAACATGAAAAGAACTTGAAAAATGTTGAAAATAACAGTGACTTTTTCACCTATCAAATTCTAGCCTAAAACAGAAAGGCCAAGAAGGTATTTATACAGTTAGCTTATAGTTAATGTGCCTCGTCACTCTGACAATCAACAATCATGTTCTCACCTGTGTAAAATATAACTGTTTATAAATGATAAGATTACCAGGTAATACTACTTTAACTCATTACCTGTATATTTGAAATAAATAATTGAGTGAGATGTAATCAGTTGTCGTTTTGTTTTGTTTTTCCCCATTTTTTTCATCCAGCTAACCGTGTCAGTATTTTCCTAAACGCAGGGCAAACAGAAGCATTGGCCCTAATCATTACAAGATAAACACACTGGTACAATCATGGAGGGACTACGAGATGATACACGCACATCTAGGGTAGATCCTAGTTTTATATTTCCTTAAATGACTTCTTTACTTACTTATTACTTACTGTATAACAATAATACATCTATTATACACCTTATTTTTGCATGAAATCAGCAACTTTTAGCCACATGCTAAAATCTGTCCTTCCTGCTTCATTTCTCATTCTGGCCACCCTGGTGGAGTTTCAAAGAAAATTACATAGATATATTTAAACTATTTGTCTAACTAATCAAACCAGTTTATCTATGTAAAATAATTGCAATTTCTCATATTTCCATTTACAATAAGCTTTTTATCTAAGGTCATCGTTAATTTTTTTTATTTTTAAAAATAATTTTTTTCTTTTGTTTTTTGTTACAATAATGTATCACATAGTGAGTCATTGTCAACTGTAAAATTTATGAAAATGTTAAATATTTTAAATATCATTATTGTAATAGGAGGCCTTGGTCTTGGTATGAAAGGCTAACTTAGGACCACAATGCCTCTTAAATCCCACTTAGGCAGATATGAGAAAATTACTCAGTGTGCTTTCCAAAGGTCAGCATTTTTCTCCAGATACTCAAGTTTTCTCAACCATCCTAGACCCCACTGCCTCAATAGGATTGAAATGATCTTAATTTAGGGTGTAAAACATTATTCTATTCTAAGTTTTTCAAGCAAATCTTACAGAACCAAATATGTGCAAAATTACTAGTACACTGGAAAAACATCAACCAGGTCTTGCCTACCATCCATTGTGAAAGTGAGACATTATTGATATACAGTCAAACCAGCCTTAATGGCCACCTCTATATAAGGGCAATCTGATTTTAAAGGCCAGTTAAATCTTATCCCAATGGCTCTTTATTCATGTTATATGAACCTCTATTTTAGAATAACCATAAAGGTCACTTTTACTGGTTCCCTTAGGTGATCCTTATAGACAGGTTTGACTGTATGATATACAAGTCAGAAAGGAGAGGGGCGGCAGTTGGAAACCTAGAAGGTGACAGTGTAGGTAACCATTTAGTACCAAGTTAAAGAGGTCGTGGCTGATCTATAAGCCAATCAATACTAGGACACAGAGGCTCTGCTCTCGAGAGAGAATCTGCTCTTCCTGGAGTTTCTGCTCTTTCCAGCAATCAAGAACAACTTTTGATCCATAAGACAGTCAAAACTAGGACACAGAGGTTCTGATCCCTCTAGAAATTCTGCTCTTTTTGGAAGTTCTGCTCTTTCTAGCAAGGAAGAACATCTGTTGATCTATAAGCCAGTCTGTACTAGGACACAGAAGGTTCTATGCTCTTTACCAAGGTAGAATAGTTCTATTTGATTTGTATTATTTTGACGGTTTAAGAAAAAAAATCAATAAGAATGACATTACACGTGATAAACAATATTTAAATTAATTAGATTCTTTAACATTTTTCTATCACTCCATTTATATTGGTTAATGAAGTCAATGCTTGTAGCCTTTATTTTTGGAGCTCTGTCAATCTCATCTGTCAAATCTGATTCATTCCTTTCTTCAATGACCATCATGGATGTCTATATACAAGTTTTGATTCAGACACTTCAGATTCTACAGCAAAATTTATACAATAGCATGACCAAGTGGTTAAGACTTTTGATTCATGATCAATGAGTGATGAACCAATGCTTGGCTGTTTTGTATATATCCAAGAGCAAGGTATTTACTTCCAGACTGTTCCAGTCCACACTGATTCAGGTGAGCTAAAATAGAGCAAGTCATAATCCTAGTGGAGATTAGTGAATACACCAGTCGAGATTTTTTCATTAATATTTTGATGGTCAATGCACAAATGACAAAGGAACCCAAAGTGCATCGAGAAAACTATCAACCTTCAGCAAACAAACTAACAAACTTTCTCACAGGGTATGCCCCAAGAAGGATTTGAGACCAAGAAGTGAGAGGGGCTGTGATCAATAATTACATGCTTTAGAACACTGGGACATCAAAGTCCCTAATCACAATAGTACTCTGGTACGCAAGCAATGTATTATCGGTACTGTTAAAATTTCTTCGATCAACATGAATTGACTGCTTAAGTTACTTTTGTCTTCAAATCCTACATCTAAATGATGAACCCATTTCCATCTATATCTATGCCACTTAGATTTAAAACAAACTTGTTCACTGCTTCAGTAACTGTCAACATGTAAATATGCTAAGTGTTTCATGCTAGGTTCCTAATAAAATCCCTAGTTCCAGTTAAAATAAAAATGTCAGCGTTAATGAATTAAAATTGACCTGGGTATTGATTTTTGTTATCTCTGCCTCATGGCTTTAAGTACAGAAACCTCCTCATCAAATACATCTGTAAAATGTAAATAACACAAAATTGTGTTAGTAAAATGTGTGTGTGTTTTTTTTAATTGAAATGTTAGAAAAAAAAAGATTTTTCAACAAATTTTAAAACCATTATTTTTAAAAGTGAAAAAAGAGCTATTGTGATTGTCCTTAAATTCTATTGTTTAAAAACAATAGAAAATTGTATTTGTAAAATGTGTGTTGTTTTTTTAATTGAAGTGTTAGAAAATATATGATTTTTTAACAAATTTTAAAAACCATTATTTTTTATTTAAAACAGAGCTATCAGATACTGATTGTCCTTATATTCTAGTGTTTAAAATAACGATGATTTAAACCTTGAATTCTAGTTTTCAAAAAAATAATAAAAAATTGAAAAATAAATAGAATTTCATGATGACAGGCCGTTGGTACTGGGAATTTGTCACCCTTTTATCACAGACAATCCTCAGACAGTGAGGATTTTGACTCATTCATTTTGTAAATGTTCTCTGATAATGGTTTCTAACACCTTATTTCAGGAAGACATTTTTTATTTCATTCATAATTCATACAAAGATTAAAGTTATTGTCATCTTAAAATCTTGTTTACATTTTATTATCAGCCTGTTGTTAATTTTAAGTAGCTTGATTTTAGGTGTGAAGCCTTACTGAAGTTGATTTTGTACTTCAAAAAAGCAAAGTGTCAATGCATTAGATGAAAGTAAAATTGCCTTTTCATTTCAAGATACCAAACTTGACTTGTCATTTCAAGAAAACCAAGTTATCTTTGTAAAAGTGTTTGCACTGAATGGATTTTACATTCTAAATAAATGAAAATAGAAAAAACAAAAAGCAAACAGAAAAATTGTGTTTCTTTTGAAAGCTAATTGAATAGGAGATTGAATAAAACTAAAAACAATAGTGTAATATGAATACATTTATTTAGTTTCATGTATAATTGTATAAATAATTGACCTTCTGCTTTAAAGTGGGTATGGAATATTTGACTTTGTTTATCAAAGCTAAAACATCAATAATTGAGATATTCTACACTCAGAAATCTTTATCCCATACAAAAATCCAATAAAACAGGGATAGAATTTCCTGACTTCTCAACCATTTATACATTCACAGACCATTAGGAGTAAATTAAGGTGCTTCCGGATATTTTCTATTTAAACAAATTTTGTGACTTTCTGTAAATTGAATTTTGGATTTGAGCAGATGTTAAGGAACATTTGGTAATGGTTTGATCAGTATTGGGATGATTAATGTGGCTTTACTATTGACAAAAATGAATTATTTATCAGTGGATGTCATTGTCGAGTGGTAGTATAAAGGAAAGGACATAAAAAAAATCATGTTATTCCGAAATCAAACCTATTTCACAATAACATATACGTATTACAATATTCCCTTATTTTTGTTTTTTTACAATTTACAATGTTACATGACCATGAATTGTAATGTGGGCTTATACATAACAATTTTTGTGATGATAGCTGAATTTTGATGTTGTTGCAAGACATTTTCCCATGAAAATTTTTAATTGTTTTCTGGGAACTTAGATGCTTATACATTCTATATGTATGGCAACATGTCAGCTCTAAAGCACTGGTTTTGAATATTGAGGATACAGCTTATCTTTTAAAAAGTGTTGGTCATGTATATTGATTGATGAATTAAATGGGGTTTTATGTCCCAGTCGTGAATATTTTGCTTATATCACGATGCCACCAGCTATTCCTGAAGTGGCAGAAACTTTTACCTTTTCAATGTCCCCAGGGAAATGTGCAGGTAGTGTTCTTTAACATGCCACCCCTGACTTGACATGCGGCATCAGTTTTTAAGGTCTCATCTGAAGGACCCTGCGACTTTCATTTCTAAATGCTGGGTGCTTGGAGAAAGAACAGTCTCTACCTATGTTCAAGTCTTGGCCAGACCCTGATGGGTTTCAAACCAACTGGACATGTATAAATACTTGATGAAATTAGCATTTTTCTATCTCTTTGCACAATAAATATAAATGCATCTGATTTTTTATTCTCTAGTTTGAACTTGACTTAACTATTACATAAATTTAAAAAGTCCTGATGAAGGCCACCCAATGCCGAAAGCTTGACCAGACCACCAAAAACATGGAATAAAGCAGTTGTCTTTTAAATGTTGGTGTTTATTACCTTATTACATAAATTTAAAAAAAAAATACAATGTACATGTGTGTTATTCTGCATGAAAGTTTGAACATCAATGAAAGTAAATAATAAAGCCCCGAACAAACACATTTGACAAGCTTTTTCTTTAAATTCTCTATTATTATTTTTTAAAATCTTTTACTACAAATTAGCTAGCATTTAAACTATATATAGTGAGACCATTGATGTCTTTATCAGCAGCAATAAACTTTTAACATCCCAAAAACTTACAACTTTTATTTTTAAAAAATAACAGAATAAACGTGAATTCTACATAAAACCTTATACTGTTAACGTGAGGTGATTACCTTATTCAAAGAAAACATTTAAACTATCACATAACATCTATTTAACAACTTGATTATCTAATTTCTACTAAAGTTCAAAAAATAATTAAGATGACTTTTGACAGATATTATTTTTTGTCATTTGATATCTTCTGCTTTCCTGTGTTGTCTGAAATTTTAATGCCATAAAGGGAGATAACTGGCAATAAAACTGTAAAGCATTCAGGCATATTATAAAATAAAGAAAGTCTCTTGTTTCTTCGTTGCTCATTATGAACATTATAAAGTAAAACCTGTTCAAATTAAACAACCACTGGACCTAAGGCTTCATTGACATTAGAACCAGTATTTGATCTGAATGGCATGCCCTGTTTGGAGACCAGAGCTTGATAACTCAAATCTGTCTTAGTAGTTATGAATACTTAATGCATATATAATACATACAGTAGGTGTAAAGTATTCATAATCCCATAATTTCAGGGTTTTTTAAGATTAGACAAGTTGCACAACTGTAAATCATTCACCTTCTACTCCAATTTTAGCTGGTGATATCTCAATATAAATGAAATACTCATCCCCAGAATTCTCTCCTTCTCTCTCAATCATAGATCAAGACTACCTTAGTTAAACATAGGTTCATTACTTCATTTGTTTGCATAATGATTAAATTTTCATGATTATTTATGAGAACATTAATTATAGTAACTGATTCAATTTATGAAGGAGAAAAAAAACACAACTTCTTAAAAGTACAATTAATCTTATATAAAAAATCTTTTTTTTTACTTAACATGTAATGTCAGTGTCCTTTATTTGCAGTAGTTTTTGCTGAAATGTCAATCCCCTGACTTGATTGACAATGATGTATTGTGAATTTATCTAGTAGCTTGATATATGAAGATTCATAAAACATATTTATTCAATGCAAGAACGATTGAAGGATTTAACTTTATATGTACAGGAATACATAATCCTATGTATGTCATATATAGATGGCTTATTCTTATTTAGGCCTAAAAAAATAAGTGTGTTTTTACTAACCTGTCTGCGTCTATATTTTTCTGCCTACACTAATTTTTTTATGACAATATTTTGACAAGCACTCCTAAATTTGGCATCCTTGTCCCAAATGGCCACCTTTCGATCCTTACATTCTAACAGTGTTAGCAGAAACACATATTTTTTTCTTTGGCCTTGAATACAGTAAAACCTGGTTTTATTCACTGATAGCAAATATGGTTGACAATATGAAAGAAATAATGTACCAGAAATAGAATTTGGGATGTAAGTGACAGTTCTGTCACAAGTCTGCTTCATTAAGAAATGAAAACCCAAGACTTCAGATTATGGTACACAGAAATAAAATGCCCATTGAATATTGATTACCATACTACTGGTACACTGTATAATTTCTTTTAAATTCACCTGGTAGATGGTGGTATCTCAATATAAATAGAATATCATTTACTGGAGATCAAACCCAGTCAGTCACTCATACACTTGAACAAATTCATACACATATTACATGCCACTCGCACGTATAAGTTAACACTACATCTATATATGAAGGAATTTAGTGACCTATGGCTGGTGATTTCTCAATATAAATAAAATTTCTTAGTATGACACACACACATCAAAGGGTACTTGCACACTAACCTTATACGAGTATTTCTCGTATTTCTAATTACACACTCGCATACACATATTAAAGGATACTCGCACACATAAACTAGTACATGTACATGTATTTTCATTACACATAATATGGTGACATTTCCTTATATGTCTCAGGTATATGTGTATAACACGTAAGCAGGTCTTCCTAGTGTTACACACGTAAATGTGTCTTCCTCATGTATGTGTAATTAATTTAATTTGATAAGACAGGTAAATTAAAATAACAATGAGCATGACATGTTGTCATGATGAACAGATTATTAATATGTTATGTACTAAGTAGAAAGTGAAGGTTTTTTAATAAAAATAAATGGACAATGGTCTAACCAATCAGGATAATAAGTTCACTGTGTTTAAGTGGTCAGTTTAAACAATAAGAATTAAGAAGCTTACAAGACTCATTCAGGAAGCAATGTAGATACAGAAGTTAAAGTATTTCCTTTTCTAGGTTCATGATACACTTAGGGATAAGAGGTTAACAGTTACCATACATCACCAAATGGATATCAAATTTGTAAAAACTGACCATTTAACTGTCGAGTTCAGTGAAATAATTATTTCCTTTTCTAGGTTGTTCCTTTAATTTTTAAACCTTTTTTAAACTTCAAAGAGCAGTTAGGAAAAAAATGCTGTGAGACTTTTGTGAAATATAGCGATTTGCACAAGAATAAAACTTGGCAATAATGAAAAACAAATAAGAACAATAATTATATTCAAATATATGTCCAATCTATTTAAACCTTAAGTAACTAAGTGGCATGAAAAACTACTGTCAGGATTCAGTGAAACATGAATGGTTGTCAATGAAAATTTATCAATAGCCAGAGCTTCAAAAAACTGGATTGTCATGTGCTGTTTTTGAATTTTCATGAAATAATGTATTCTAAAAACCAGTCAGGGTATATCAGTTGGTAGAGCCCAAGCCTATTCTGCAGGAGGTCTCTGGTTTAGATCTTTTTTTCCCTTCCTGTTACAATTTGGTGGCCAGCTTGGCTCCCTTGGAAGCAGAGAACTAAGGGAATATCAGTGAGATTTCCCACATAGGACCCTGGAAAACTCGAAAATTACAGAAGAGGAATGTAGCAGTCTTGGAAGCATAGTTTTAGAGCACTTATGTATAGTACAGAAGGTCCCAGATCTGATCCCTGGTCAGGGCATTTATTTTTTCCATCCTTTTAAACAAGAAAATCAGAAATACAAGTCTTTAAAATAGGTCATAATTTATCAATTTAAGTCATTATACTGTTGACTAATCGCTTCCAATATGAACATCACGACATTCTTCTACAAACTATAAATTAAGACTGACAATGCACATTTATTAATAAATCAGACATCAGTAACATACCAACAATAATTTAAAAGCTACAATAATTTTTTTAAAAACAACACTACGTCAACTAAAGACGTCAGAAGGAAATGTCCAGAAATAGAACAGGACTAAACATTCTAATAAAGTTGATGTCTGAAAACAAATGAAATATCAAAGGAAACTATATTAACTGAAGAATGTTGTTTTACGTCACATCAGCTGGTACTGATCATTGAAAAAATATTAAATAGCCCAGCCCAATGATTGTTCAAAATTCTGAACATTAATATTACAGTAAGTAGAAATTCCTTTTGTACTCATTGTACTCCATAATAAAAAAATAAATTTTCATAGAAATGTTCAAAATGGTTTGATACCTTCATTTGAATGTTCTTCTTTTTCAATCAAATAATAATTATAATGGAGAGTACAAATAGAACTCCTTCCTATCCTTCCAAACCAGACCCAGAACATGCACTGGACCCCAAACCAGACCCAGATATGCACTGGGTCCAAAACCAGACCCAGAATATGCACTGGGCCCAAAACCAGACCCAGAATATGAAATGGGCCCAAAACCAGACCCAGAATATGCACTGGGCCCAAAACCTGACCCAGAATATGCACTGGGCCCAAAACCAGACCCAGAATATGCACTGGGCCCAAAACCAGACCCAGAATATGCACTTGGCCAGTTATCAGATGGAGTGGAGTAATGGTTTTATTGTACCCTAGTAAATATTCTTTCACTTATATTAGGGTGGCCAGTTCTCGCATGGTAGAGGTTTTAGTATTTTTGAAGGCTTTAACCATCCCAAATATTTTACATTAATACTCTATCAAACTACATATTATACCAGTGTTAATTTTACAGCACTAGACAGCCATTTTAGAATATAATTCCTCATTATGAAACCAATTTTTTTCCCCAAGTGATTGAAAAATTATACAAAGGACCAAAATATATTTAACCAAATTAAACTAAAAATTCTTTGCTTGATGATCAAAATGATCAAATCCTTATTGAAATCCTATTTGGTCTAATCATAGATCTATTTTTATTACCTAATAAACAAATTTATAAGCCTGTTGTTTACTCCAGTAAAAGTGCAAAAAAGCAACACATCTATTGATAGCATCTTTATCATTAATGACAAATCTCTTTTAATAACTTCTAACTTTTGTTTCTATTTTAAATGCACTTTTTAAAAGAGCTTTTCTTGTTTATGAGCACTTTACTTTTCTGGATAAGTATTATAATAAAGTTTAAATATTATGTCAGGAAAAGACCCACCCACCCACTTTGATAAAAGTATCTATCATCTCGGATAGTTATTTAATCCATGAGAAATATACACATATAAGTATATTATATAAGAAGTCAGTCAGACAGGTAGGTGATTATCACCTGTGAATTACCTGTATATTACTTATCTTTATAGAAACATAAGTATTTTATCTGGGTATATTATCCTTACAATATAAAACAAGACAAATACTTATCACTAACAATTCAGAGAATATACTTAGGAGTGTGTAGACATGATACCAATGAAAAGGGAGCAGCAGGCTCACATATAGACCCATTTATTGGACCTAGAATTCTCAAGTTATTTCTTTGAAACTATCAAATACCAAGGGCTATTTTGCTACAATTTCCATAAAAATTGGCAGAGTAGTATGAAACATAAACTTGATCTGCAACTCATTGTTGTAGACTAACATACCAAAATCAGCTCAATATCTGCAAGCATTTAGTAAAAAGTGCCCAAAAAGTTATGTTGGACTTACGGATGGACAGATGTACCCTCCATAAAATTTTTGCAATGGGTATAAAAATAATGAAAACATTAACATTACATGATGTCACCAAGCACCCTAAAGCACTCCACCACATCTAGAATAACAAGTTTAAAAGCAGCAGATAAACAGTCTAGATTGCTCTGTCAGCTGGCATAACACTTGCCTTTTTTCTGAAGTTCCAAGATTCACACACAGAAAGTCCCTCCAATGAACCAAAATGAAACCTTTGTAAACACTTGAGTAAAGCTAAGAGATGTTACAATTTATTTATTCATTATCAAAATAAATAATTTCCTTTTCATACATAAACAAACCACAATAATTATAAATAGAACTTGCTCCACCTGCACTTACATTGTACATATGACAGGTTCAAGTGTGAGATATCCACATACCCAGTTTATGGACACCACAATATTTTTTGTGCAATTTGATCAAAGTGAAACAGCTGAATGTACTATGTGGCCCGATAAAATGGTTTAATTTTAGAATATCAGGTTTAAAGATACCCACAGTGACAATTTAAAATATAATCTCAGAAACTGAATCTGTACCCCTTGACATGATCTCTATAGACACATTTAACACTTTTCTGCAGTAAGTAATATTTTAAGACAGTTTACAGACAGGATTACATAGATGATAGATTAACTGATCTAGTGACACAGATAAGCCTCCATACATTTTATATATCAATAAAACCAGTTATAATGTCATGACCCATTACATCATCTAACTCTCTCCTCTAATTACTGGTAGATCAATCCACCACTTCTACCTGTTTGCTCGGAGCCTCTCTGCACAGATCAAATTACCAAAAACTGCTGTGTATATAAATTGGTGTATTGTTATAAAGATCTAGAGGTTACATAATTTATCATCTTATTAATTTGCACTAAGGTCAAATAATGTAAAATTTCAAATCTCAAATTTCTTTTAGAAAAAGCTATAATCAGCTACAATAAGGAGAGATTGTTGGTAGGTTCTCATTCTTAAGAAATAATTTTACTTTGATGAAAATTCGTTTAATAGGTGAAAGAAACTAGACCAGTCTCAGGGAGAAACAAATACCCCCATTTCTAACATTGCTGAGTTGTTATTTCTAAGATTTGACCTTGTGACCTAGACCAGATGGACAGACAGATCAAAGGGTAATTCCTATTTACCCCTTAATTTGTCTGTGTGGGTTATCAAAATACACAAACTAAACTGCAGGAATAAAATCATACACCAAAAACCATACAGGGTGATTTAATTGGGATTGATGGGGACACCCGGATGACAGCAATAGCATCCAGTGAGCTAATAACAGTAAAAGACTCTCACAAACTTGGAGACCTGAAACATGATGTTTCATTCTTCACAGGGTGTAATATTATTTCTCTCTTTGCTGCAAAAAATTTAACCTGAAGCAAAATCTGATAAACAAAAGTAAATTTAAAATACTTCCACTTTTTTCCAAATTGTCGCAAAAAAGTAAGAAATCTCAAACATAAACTTTCTTGTATCAGAGTACCATCAAATGCAAAAATTGCTCACAACACAGTTCACTGCCATACCACATGATACTCCATAATACACAAAACTATGCTCTCCATTTTAGATAGATTGTTTTCTTGTTGAAAAGAGACATTATTCCATAAACATTTTCAAAATGATCTGCATAAATTTTATGGGGTACTGATCATGTGATATGCCGGTGATAGGTGAGGGTAAATATGTCTTGCAGTCTCATCTTGTAAGATAGGGATATGGAAAGTCCGAAACAACATATATGTTGATGTCCAAGATGTTGCTGCCAAAGAAAAGAAACACCTTAATTTGAGTTTCCACTGTTTTACCATGTCAAGACAAACTTTGAACAGTCAAAAGTACAAAAATCTACATAAACACACATATGTATTACCAGACACATGTGAAGTTGTCATTTTGTCATGCAGGTTTTCCACACTTGGACACACAAATAAAACTTAACTAGCGCTGACACACAATCAGAATACAGATGAATATTTATATGAAACTCAATTCATGTAAGATCTCACTAAATTAGCCAACATGTGTGTTACTGATGATTTGAAGTCAATAATTAGCCAACATGCATGCATAGGCAAACGACATTGACCTGTCCACTTGAACTTTCATTAGGATATCCATATAGAAGGATCCACCCAATACATGGGTAGTGTTAGAACTCAGAGTTTATTATAATATACACACATGAGGCTTGATTAGTATTCTCGTTAAGGCAAAAATACCATGTGTGATCCCTATGCATAAATCCTCTCATTCTATTTAAATTATAGGTCAAGCAAACAAGTCAATGTTGTTCGCCTATAGCTTATAATCTGTCTGTCAACATTCAGGAAACACACTGCAGGTGGAAAATGGTAGATACAAGATATTTTGAATTCTAGGATCCACCTGGACTGAAATCAAATGCGTAGAATGTGTTTGTTATTTGCAGATTACTAAAATTCCACTTACCTGTGAGACACACCCCTTTCATGCAGGTAATGCACAGCAGACACAAGTTGCCGTAAATATGGTCTCGCCTTTTCCTCTGGTAAAAAACAATCCTTGTATGATTTGATATAAGCTTGTAAATCTCCTCCTGAAGCACATTCTAACACTAAACAATAAAATGTATTAGCCTGAAAATAAACAAATAAACAAAAAAATCAATAAACAATGTCACAGAGAAAACGGTGTATTGAAGGCAGTTGTTTGGTAAGACCTCTTGAAACATTAAGAGGTCAATGGGATTTCTAATGTTTTTGCAGAATATGACTATGGAATCACATAAGTTTCCTGTAAAAATGACATTATTATTCTTGGATTGCAGAGTAAATGGTTCCCAAATGTTATGAGGTATTAATCACATGGTAAGCTGGTGAGCCCCATTTTCATAAACCCTAACCTAAGTAACATGCATTTTTGGTATATCTATATGTACTTTAGATAGCATGACCTTGAAGAAAGGTCAATATCAACCAACATCAAAACCTTGGTAATGGCTAGCCCCTATTCAACATGAATTATCATACAGCTTCTATTTTTTTTTTATTTTGAGTCCATTACAAAATAAAGTATGGAGCATATCTATGACAGAAGTTACTGTGACCTGTATAATGTAGGTCAAGGTCAAACAATTTTGCAAACTCGAAAAGGAAACATATTTATCAAGTTCCACTGTTTTTGGGTCTGGAGAAGAAGTCATTTAAGTGTAAAGTTGATGAGGGATGGGTGACAAACAAAATGCCATTCCCAATGGAATTCCTTATTCATCTGCTCTGATGAGATGAAAATAAACTCCTACTAAATATTTTGATGATTTAAGTACAGATTTCAGTACAATTCATGTCCCCAGTAATTGTGAATAAAAAAGGTAGAGAGTCACTTTTGGAAATCCTGTTAATCATAATGTCGATCTTCTAACCCAGCCCCCCTCTCTCTCTCTCTTTCAATTGATGCCCCACCAAATGTGAATGTAAAAAGCAGATCCTCTTTTTGGATAATTCACCATATCAAACTCCCCTCTCTCTCTCTCTCTCTCTCTCTCTCTCAAAACAACATATTGACTATAAGCAGAAATAACATATCCTATTTGTTTGTTCACAATGTTTTTATCAGAACTGTACTATTATCATATATTTGTATAGATCAATACAGCGCCAGTAGTCAGAACGTGAGTGATGGTGTCCTGGGATTCACATGCAAATATTAATCAATTTTCTATCAATAAACAATTATTATTCAATGAAAAAATAAATTTTCAGATACAATTATATCAGTATCTAGCAATCTTATCACAAATAATATGGACCGATCAACAACAATTTTTATCAAACAAATCAAAACTCTAGTATCATTGTCGCTATCTTTTCAAGCATTCCTTTTAAAATACATGTAATTGCAAAATGGAAAAAAAATAAGAAAAGAAAAAAAATGGCCCAGATTAAAAATAGGATACATCCCTACTACTAAACATTATCAAGCAACTAAGAGATTTTTGTTTCAATATGAGAAATTTGCAGTTTCCATCTGAAATATTTTTATTTTCTTGGGAACTTGCTGCAAATCTTATGAAAATAACTACAGTTAACTTCAATAACTAAAAATGCATGGAACACTTATTTTGACTTTTGAGTTTTTGAAATCTAAACAACTAAAATTAATTTGAGGCAAATAATAAACGATCCATGGTACATTTATTTAAGAAATTAACATTGCAGTCATGATCAGGTGCTCAAAATACCTAGTAACACGGCATCCCTTGTTTAAGGAAAATATTAGTTAAGGAATTATTGTGAAACTGGAGCTTGGTAAGGCAAAAAGAAACACATATTAATTTTTTCAGCCTAAATGTAATGTGTATTGAAACTGGGCCTTGGACATTTTGTTTAAACATACAGGTACAACCACAAGTTTCAATAAGAAAATGAAAACCTTTTTTCCTGCCTTGAATTGGATTATGATTTATACTGTTCTTTTCATCTATAACAATCGACAGGAATTTCATTGTCAGTTAATACTAAACATTTGACAAGAATTAAGTTCATATAATTATATTTCAGACACAACAGCCAGCCAGACCCAAGACAGACTGGGATATATCATATAACATCAAGCTTATACTCAAATTTACTGAAATAACAAGAAAAATATGTCTGTTCAATTTTCACTTTGTCATTTCTCATTATTCTTGCATTATTTTCACTTTAAGCCGTAAAGGTACATTTAAAAATTGTACAAAATGATCAATTATACTGAAATTTGATCTAGGGCAAAGGCCCCACAAAACTTAAAGATGATCAAAACTAGATTATCTCCTATAGTTAAGGTGTTGTTAACTGCTAAAATTACTGTTAAAGAAGTAGCATTCAATTAACTAAAATGATCAGATAGTTTTCATTGTTGTGCGTTTTTGTTGTACAGGGGCATAAACAAACTTCAAATTAAATGATTAAATAGTTAGGAAGCTTTCATAGTGTTATGACAGAAGCTTTCATGGTGTTATGACCGGGTAAGAGAGAAGGACAGAGAAGATTTACCCCCAGTCGATAACATAAAACAAATATTCAATTAAATTAGTCAATGTGCCTTGATCCTTGGACTTCCTAAACCTAATTGTTTGATTCAGTCAAGGCTTACGTAATCTTCTTGCAATTCAAAACTATGCATTTCCAACTAGGATTCAATTTAATCTTCGCAATTTTTTCATTTCAAATCAGGATTTTTTTTTAAAAAAAACACCATTACAAAACAAAAGGCATACAAGCAACAGCAGTTGAGAAACCTGGTGCAAACTGCAAATTATCATTGTGAAATGTGCAAAGTAATGAAATACAACAGAACAGAGCGGAGCAATGGAGTTTTACGGCCCAGTCAAGATCCTTTCACTTACATTCAGGTGGGTCACTTAATGGATGATAGAAAATGGGTCACTTAATGGATGATAGAAAAAACCAGAGTGCCCAGAGAAAAGAATCACCAACCTTGGGAAGCGAACTGACCAACTTTGTAACACTAAGATCTGTTCCAAGTGGGATTTGAACCTAGGCATTTAGAGGCATTGTATTCTGTAAGAATATGCTTTAGACCACTTGGACATTGAGGTCTCTTGAAATACAAGAACAATCAAACAGAATTCATCACTTCTGCAGAATATTGGTTGGAAACTGTGTGTGTGTGTTGGGAAGGAGGCATATCACACAATATAAAAAATAAGGACACTGATCTGTGACATATCAATAGAGATGTAATTATTTAGAACAGATTGACAGACAAGTGTTTTTTATGGTTGTGTCACATCAGGTCACATCACGCTATGTCACAACTCTTCAAAAGATACAGGCACATCACGCTATGTCACAACTCTTCAAAAGATAGTCACATCACGCTATGTCACAACTCTTCAAAAGCTATAGTATCTGTTTGATCATTAATCACTCTTACCACCAAGCACACATGTCTAATTACTTAGATGGAAGGATACAGGAGCATACTGTATAAAATTAATGCAATAAAGGTCATATCAAAATATTTTCAATTTCAATTCAATATCTTTATTGCAGTAAGCATACAAATGTTTTTTGCAACAAATATATTTTACATAAAATAAAACTGGAAATCGCTCCTCCAATACTATTAACATTACCGGTATTCAAAATTATTCCCCAGCATTATTCAGAAGCACACAAAATGTAATAGAAAATTATTACTTTTACACTTTACAAAAGTATTACTTCAATACTATCCAAAACATTATAGAAATTAAGAAAACAATTCAAAAACATTTTTACAAAATTATTCTTTAACAGTCTTCCAAATTTATAACACAGATTAAAAAACAATTTCAGTGTTACCCGGTAATAAAAAATAGAATTTGACTTGCTTGAACCTTATCATTTTTCACCAATTTAGAATTTTATATAATTTTATATGTTTGCATAATTGGCCATTCATATGCAAAAGGGCCTTAGGTAAAACATTTGAGAATTTCACTATTTGTCATATTTTTGAAGCACTAAGATTATGCAAAAAATAGTTAAAAAAATGAAATTAACCAAGTATTTGTAGAAAAACTGGCAAAAACACAAAGCCATATTTTCATAAAAGACTAAAATTACATTATGTATTTTCTTTATTTGCTGTTTTCTGCATTATGACTGATTTGTTCTTGGGGCCCTTTTAGCTTAACGAGTGTCAATTTATTATACATGTAATATTTCATTGAAGATTTGAATCACAATACACATTTATATATATAAGTACCGGTATGTCAGGTATGTATATATAATTCATCTTTATCTATCTGATACAAATCAACAATTAAAACAGGAAAAAACACTTAAAGACATGTAAGGGTAAATTAAAACCAACATGGGCCCAAGACGAGGGAGCTAAGAGTCATTGCTTGGTGAAGATTTTATCTGATAAGGGAGCTAAGAGCCATAGCTTAGTCAAGATTTTATCTGATGAGGGAGCTAAGAGTCATGGCTTGGTCAAGATTTTATCTGATGAGGGAGCTAAGAGTCATGGCTTAGTCAAGATTTTAATCTTTGTAAAGTAAAAACAATATGACAGTGTAACAAGATATGATATATACACACAGATTAAGATGGCATAACCAATGTCCAGATATCACTCTCTATAATGTCTGACCATCACACTGTGGTGTAAAACACTGGTCAACTGACCGTCTCTCTCAGACCTTATCAATGCCAGATAAGATTGTTACAGAAGAGTGCTTTCAATTTTTATTTATGAATGTTGCTATCAAACCTGGTCTGAATCCTGGACCACCATAAAATTCTATTATAGTTACAATCTTTGACAGGCACATTTATACTCAAAAACATTTGTGTGGCCTACAGACATCTTTAGAAACCTTTCTGACCTTTGACCCTAAATGCAGTTCATCCACTTTTAATGAGGGATTATATATTCCAAGTTTGAAGGAGATTGGTTTTAATTTTCAATGACAGGTAAAACATTGCTTCTTTATATTTGTACTGAGCTGTTGCGACATGAAAGTATTAACAAATTATATGAAACCTGTTTTCATGCAGTTTTCTTGTAAAATTCAGTTCCGTGATTTAGATTGAGATCAAGTACTAGCATGGCAATTGACGTACATTGCACTAGATGTCATACTTTATTTGAGAGATATATTAAAAACTTCCTTACACAATCTCTATTATTTATACAAATAAACATGTTTAGAAGTACTTTTACGGGGCGTGTTAAATTCTTACATAATACTTATAACACTTCAAGTCTAAAAGATAAACTTATATTGAATCAAGTAGCAACAATTATATTACACTTTATCACATGTATTATCAGTTGACTTGCATCACAGCTAATTTACAGCTGTTCAATGGTAAGACACAGATTAACCTTTAACATTATAATCTGTCTGTACACGTGTTTTGATTAATTAGAAAAAAATCAACGTGCACTGGGTTCATCATAGATGTGGTGCAGGGAAAATCTGACACTGAACTAGAACTGAACTCGGATAAGTATAGTGGAGTGGTATAATGGTGTATGCCCCATTTAAAATTCTTTCACCTATATCAAGGCTGTCAAATCTAAGAGGAGGAATCTGGAGTGCCTTGAAAAAAATGCCAACCTTCAACACTATGACAATTTTTTTACACTATAGGATCTGCCGGAATGTGATTCAAACCTAGAAAGTGAAAGACATTGTGATCCGTATTTGAGCACTTCAGCAAATAAGTCCCCTCAGACGGGTATAGAACTTGAAATCCCAAATTGGAATCAAGGGGAGATTTGGCACAAAACTGGGACTAACCCCATACCTATTTACAGATGGGTATCAAGTTAAATTTTCAGAAAATAATTGGTCAAAAGACAGACAGATGGACAGACACAGACAGACAGATAGACACACAGAGGACAGATTAAATATTAAATATCTGTGAGAGTATAAAAGGACTTCCCACATAACTTAAAAAACTGAAGAACAACAATAGATTATTAGAGAAACTATCTGTCATGCATCAAACTCGGATATTATATCTAAACATTATTATAGTTCAGTTTACCTGAAGAGATACATGTATATAATGCATTAATTGTTATTTTTTGCAACTTTTGTAACTTTTTGCAAGTTAAATACTTCATGCATATGTCTTTTTTAAACTTTTTTGGTATAAAATATCAATTTTATAACTAAATTGTCAGGGTTTTTTTCATTTTTTTTTTTTTACAAAATTTAATTTAAATATTACAGATATGTTACATCATAAATCAAGGGATCAACTGGGGAAGTTTTTATGTTTTGACAGAAAATGTTATATAATTATTATATAATAATACAGTTAACCCTACCCTAAAGGTCACCTCTATATAAAGGCCACCTGCTTCTAAAGACCATTTAAATTATATGCAATAATTCATGTTAATAGAACCTCTACATAAGGGCTACCTGCCAATAAAGGCCACTTTTACTGGTTTCCATGGGTGGCCTTTACAGACAGGTTTTACTGCATTATTATATATACCGGTATATCAAAACTAGCTTGAAGAGATTACTGCCTATATACAAAGCAAGAAGTTATCAAGACCCATCCGTAAACTGTTCAGAAAAGTTGTCTCAGCATTATCAATCAGGGTGCAAAAGATTGGATGCTGTTCTTCATTTTATTTGTCACTCTATGGTAATTTTGTGTCTTGCTTATCAATACAATGGTAAGTATGACTGGACATGTATGTTGTAAGTAGTTGCATTTTGAATTTCTTCAAGGATTAAAAAAAGCCAAAATGTAATGTATATAGTAATCATTGAGCTGTCTACTGATGGTGTTTATAGTGCTATAACTTCCACTGTTGTTAAACGTAAACTACACATTGGTAACTATAATGTGCACCCACCACCTAATTTCATGTTACAACCCAGTGTATTACACAATGTTCTGCCATTTTATGAGCTTTTTAATGACTTTAAGATATTCCAAAGGATACAACAAATATTGTAAAAATAAACCATGATTTACAATATTTCTATCATATAACATGCCTAGATGTTATCTATAATTAACACCAATCATTACCTACTTGTCACCTTAAATTAAATTACTAGTAATTTACAACTTGATTCACAGCAGTGGTTGACAGTGGCAGGTCATTTGACTTATCTTTGATACTAATTAAACAGGACACATAACCTGATAACCCAACATCTCCCTTAATATCAAAACATCCCTTATCTTGTATACTGGTCAGTAAAAGATTAGGTCATGTTGAATTATGCAGAAACCAGAACCATAGCGTTTGATTTGATAGGGACAAGATGACTTCTCTAATGACTTCTAATCTACATTTTCATCTTCCTGCCATAATTTGTGAGTGTAAGGGATTTTACATGCAAGAACTTGCATCACCAACAACTTGCATAAAGTTGGTGACTTTCTCTAAGCACTTGCATCACCAACAACAAACAACTTGCTGAAGCAAACATGCTTTCTACAAGCCTTCCAGTTTCATGGGGGTTTGGATTAACCACCTCTATATGCATGTTAAAGATGAAATTGGAGAGAAAAATACTGAGAAAATGTGCATTTGGCAATGAGCAGCAATGTTTTTTTTTTTTTTTTGTTTTTTTTTTGACAGTTACCCGTAGGCCAGTTACAATTTCAGTCTCATTTTGGACATTACTCTGAGTTTTAGTACCCACAGTACTACAGAGAATGATGCTCAAGTCAAGTAATAGCTGAGTTTTACTGTACATTTTATTTAAATATTACAATTACAACAGGGTTTAGTCAACAGAAATTCACAATTTTCATAGTGTTTATTTACTGTTTTAATTCCTGTTGTTGTTAAATAATAAGTGAAACTTAATGACTTATGCTAATTAAACACATTCTGGAAATCACAGAACTATCAGATTAAATATTAAAAGTAAAAAATATTCTATCATTTATTGGCTAAATAGCTTCTATCAGGTACCTTGATTCATAGCCACCATTTGTCACATATAAAGGAAACCATATAAGAAATTGATTTTTAGACTTAAAAATAGTGTGACAATAAGCAAAATGACAAAGTTATAAACAAAGTTTTATTGTAAAATAACATCAGAGTAACTAAATGATGGCACAAAATGTCATTGGAAATGCAGCTTTTACAGCATAAAATAAGCTTTCATTACCCGTAATAGCTGAAAAACTGTTGATATTTACTTGGTAGCAAAAATTGCTGACACACTGGTACACGACCAATATCATAGTTTTTGCCTGTTATGACTTTGGACTCGATACACCTTGTAGTCAGTCACATATAATTATCATGTCTACCATCAAACATGTCTGACGAGTTATTCCTTCATTCATAAAACATATCATTCATAATAATACAAATTAATATGTATGCCCTATACGGATATATGGCCTTACTGGTAGAGAGAGGTAACAAGCGAGATAAGGTCCAGTTTTATGACTTTTTGGCATATAAAATATATATATACCATCAATTAATAGGTGTTTATGGAAAGTTTATGGTATAAACCTTTCTACCATCTGAGAACTGTCAATCAAAATATACCTTATATACATCCCTAAGAGACTATATAACGTAAATATATACAATAATGTAGGTTTATTTTACGTATTTCTCCAAATTTATCAAATTAACAAGTTTTTTAGGTGTTCAAGTTTTTATACTTCTTAGTCCAAGATACACATTGTTTTTACAAGTGCAAAAAAAGGTTTGTGTATTATGGACGAATTGAATAAATTAATTAATAGGGTTTTATGTCCCAGTCAAGAATATTTCACTGGTATATTGAAGTGCCAGTAGCTATAGGTGAATTGGCAGAAATTTTTACCTTTGTAGTGTGCAGAGGGCAATCTGCAGAGATGGTTCTTTAATGTGCCATGCAATCCTTGGCACAGGGCATCAGTTTTTAAGGTCTCTTCTAAAGGACCCAGTGACTTTCATTTCTAAATGCCAAGAGCTTGAAGAAAGAGCAGTCTCTACCTATTTTCAAGTCTTGATCAGTGCCCCACTAGGGGTTGAATCCTCGACCTCCAACATACAAAGTGAACACTTTACCAACTGTGCTACCATAGTGGTTTATGGATGAATGCATTACAGTTACAAGTAGTTTTTACAGAGATAAATGCCTATTAATCTTTAAATTTGTCACAAGTTTTGTTATATGTTGGATAACAATTCAATTCAGAACAATCATATTACTGATATGAAAATCTTATATATCGGTGAGCCAAGAAATGCCTTATTAGTCCATTACATGTAGTGATAGAATCACTGATTGATTCCATCCGGACTAGACATTTTATTTACCTTAAATCATTTTATACTAGTTTTTGAAGGCAGGTCTTACCCTCCCCCTCTCTCTCTCTCTCACCCCCCCCCCCCCCCCCACCACTCTATCTTTCTCTCGCTCTTTGTCACACACACTCTCACACATACACTCACTCTCTCTCTCTCTCTCTCTCACACACACACACACACACCCACACACTCTCTCTTTCTCTCTCTCCCACACACAGACACACACACACACACACATACTCTCTCTCTCTCACACACACACTCTCTCTCTATTTCTCTTTCCCTCCCTCCTGCACACACACACACACACACACATTCACACTCACTCTCTCTCTCTCTCTTTGTTCTCTCTCTCTCTCTCTTACACACAGACACACACACACACTCTCTCTCTTACACACACAACACTCACTCTTTCTCTCTCACACACACACACACTCTCTCTCTCACACACACACACACACACACACACACACTCTCACACACACACAAGCTCTCTCTCACACACACACACACACACACACACACACACACACATTGATTATCATGCATCACTTTCCGTGTCAACAACTCAGAAGTAATGAATAATTAATTCTAATTATTACAAAGGTAAAGTGGATTATTGACATCTAAAAGTAAGAGTCATTATTCACATCAATCGACTGTATGGTGGTCCCTTAACACTGTTAATCATTGGTATGTAACAAGGTCAGCAGGATTTGTCATTGGAGGAGAGAAGAAAACAGTAAGGAGTAGAATGGAGAAATTGTTTTTTAAGGCTCCAGCCAAGATTCTTTCACTTATATCAAGCCCATCAGTTTTTGGTTGTTAGGGGAAACTTTAGTACCTGGGGAAAAACTCTGTCTTTGGCCAGCAAACTGACAAATTTTTCTCATCATAGGATCTGCCTGATTGGGATTGGAACCTAGAGTGTGATCCGTAAGAGTGCCTTAAAAGATTGAGAAGGAAAATACTAAAAAATTACGAAACCTAAATGCAATCTTGCTAAAGTAATGAGAAAGTTTGAACTATGGCAAGGACTTGGTCATAGAGACATTTCTGTCTATGAGCAGGTGAAGGTGAAGCAATTAGAATGTCCATATAAATTTTGAGTTGCTGATATTATCTTTAATACAATGTCTATATTCAAATCTATACATGTATGTGTATCATCTTGCATAAAATTCCATTTTTTGTAGATGATAAACGGCCATTAGGAGAAATAAGATATATTTTATACAAGTCTCTTCAAATCTCAAAATTCTTGTAAAAAACAGAATTATAGATTCATAAAACCTTAGTAGACCAGGTAATTTTTACAAAGGGATACAGTCATAATTTAGATACAACAATAAGATAACTTACTGAAGCATTTACAATCAAAGACAAGTTGCGTAATGACGGCTTTATAAAACAAACTAAATTTAGATGGCGGGACAGATATGATAAAATCATTTTATCTGTAATTACAGAATATTTCAAGTTATGTCATTACCGGAACAGAATTTACCTTAAATATGTGTATTTTGTATAAAATGATTCATTATTCCAAGTCATTATATCATTTGTCATTCATCTGAAGAATTTTAACAGTGAAAAAAGCTAATACACACATTTTGATAAGTAAAAAATATCTACATATGACAAAATAGATAAATAGGTACACACAATTACATGTATACATACCTGTATCAGACATGCACAGGTGTGATTAAAATCTAATTTATTAGGGCAATAAATTACAGGTAGGACAATGTCAATTAGTGTATAGAATATATTTCAAAGAAAGTATTTTTAATGATTCTGACTGCAAACGTAATTTATTTATCAACAACACTTTTATAAGAAGTTAATATTCACATCATTACAATTGTAATGCGTAGTACAGTGTTACACCGATTCTGTCACAAATGGCTAAAAAATGCTGATGTATACATTGAACAATGGCTATAGCTGATAATTTCTATATATTCATTCCATTACGAATCATGTAAAAACTAGAAGAGAAAATCAATCCTTATTTGGGAGTCACCAGTAGACAATTACGTCATATACTGTATATTTTATATGTCATATATGTACGTCAGTTAGGCAAACTTACCAGAGGACATACACCACGGTTACGTCACTGATAATAGATTTCCAGGCATTTATTTAGGATTCCATCACTCTGAGGGAAAGATTTTTTCTTTTCAATGCAGATCAGATTGCACCTGAATGCAAGATTTTGCACCATTATTTCAAACCTATTCCACTGCACTCCCTTAAAAGGTTTAAGCCTTTGGCGCTCACCTTCTAAAATTCTGGATCCACCTTGGCATGTCATTAAAACTGAATGGCATAAATACTCAGCAGCATTGCTCTTTTTAATTTGTCATACTTACTTCAACCTCTTTTAAAAACACTCAAACCTATCTATAAAGGCCACCCAAGGAAACCAGTAAAAGTGGCCTTTATGGGCAGGTGGTCTTTATATACAGGTTCAAATAATATGAATAAAGAACAATTTGGATACAATTCTACTGGCCTTTATAAGCAGGTTGTCCTTATATAGAGGTGACCTTTAAGGATGGTTGGACTAAATAATAAAGAAGCAATCATAGAATAAATATTATGTAAATTAATGAGCAACATGTGATGAATTTCAAAATAATTTTAGTGATTAAAATTTAAATCAAGATTTTTTTTAGAAGACCTTTTTTGAACTGTTTTTTACTTATTAAACAAATAAATAAATGTCTTATTAATGTGTTTTCAGAATTCTATTGATGTTTAATGTAAAATAACACAATGTCTAAATAGGTCATAAGCTTCAAATAGCATTACTGAAATTAAAAAGCTGCTTAGCAAAGCTTTATTGTAATGTTACATATATATATATATATATGTACTACTGATTAGTGGCAGATATTATAAATGTATAAACCTTCATCTATCAAAGGCATTGTAACCAAAGCAAACATAATTATGAAGGAAATAACAAAATGGTTCAAATGCTGAATCTAGTAATTAACTTTCAGTAAAGCATTCAAAATGGGAAGGACATCAGTGGTCAAGTAATCTAAAGTGCAGGACTTGTTAAAGGGTAGCTATTTTAGATTGCTTAATTTATTGAATGGGTGTTATATCCCAGACAAGAATATTTCACTTAAATTGAGATAAATTGAGATGTAATCAGCTATAGGTGAAGTGGTAGAAATTTTGAGCTTTCCTGTGCACTCATTGCAATGTGCAGGCAGGGTTTTTTAACAACCCATGTCTGTTGTCACATAGGAATATTAATTTTTAAGGTTTTTCTAAAGGACACAATGACTAATTTCTAAATGCTGAGTGCTTTGGGAAAGAACAGTCACTTCCTATATTCATGTTTTGGTCAGACCTGGGCAGGGTTCAAACCCATGACCTCCCACATACAAAGTCAAAACTTGACAACAAAGGTTTTGTGACTACTATTTGCAAAATTCCTCTGTCCACTTTGTTCATTTACTCTTTCTGAGACCAGTTTTAGGGAAGATAGAGATTAATGGTGACATTTTCTGTTACCATTTTGATTGATCAACAGAGGGATGGTCAACCATTAGCTTTACCAATGCCCTATTTGCCCCTCTATGCCTAAGGTTTACTCTTGCATAATGTATGTATCTTCTGGACACTTTCAGTGTTTGCTTTTATATAAGATTCTTGTCTTTTCAGACTAGGATGTTCCAAATGACACATACTTCAATAATAATTCCTTCTCTCCCTGAAGGAAAAATAAATTCAAACTACAGTTAAGATTACAACCAATAGAAAATGGAAATGATATACAAATAAATGAATAAAAAAGTAAAATTTTATTGTTTTCTATAATTAAATTTTCACAACTGTGCAATCAGTGGAGCATTCATGTAATATATGTAGAATTTATGATGCTTATACAACTGAAATATTGACAATCAAATATAGTTTTTATCTGAAAACTTGGTCTCTAGGGAGTCTGCCATTTCCTTTCGGCACACTAGCTGGAAAAACAATCACAATAAACAAATTTAAAATGGTTATGTGATATATCTAGTAATGCGTCCTTCTGTTGCCGCTGATGATGATATAATCCAATGATATTCCATACTTAAATATCAGACAAAAACATAATTAGTCGAGATATCCTTTTATTTCCACGTGAACAGACAACAGTATAATATGCTTACGATTCCACAACCACGACATCATATATATCGTGTCTCCATGTAGGACAGTGAAATCGTTTTCTACGTTCCCGAGAACATAATATCAATCAGGCTTTGTAGAGAGTTCCGTGTGGATCAATACACATATACGGTCTTTATTCTACATGAAAACAAACACGGCTCAAAAATCCATTCTGTAACTATACATTAATGAACACTTAGGCAATATCCTATAATTTCATTTCAAATATGATCAAATTTGATTGGCCCAGAAACGTAAACAACAAAAGACAAAAAGGCGTATAGAATTATTCCAACTTGATATACTTAAGATAGTAAAGGTAATTATGTGAGTCGATTGTATATTAAACGGAAATTATTGAATCAAATTTACAAAATAAACTTCCTGCAGTATCAACTTTTTATATTATGTCATAAAAGCATCCATTTTCCATATAAAACCTTTACAAGTATAAAAGCATTTAAGTGAGTAAATTAAAGATTAGCACTTGAGTGGGTAAATTAAAGATTCACAAATTAAGGATACTTAAGATTCACCTTTTTCCTGAAGCATGTTGGATTTATTTAAGATTCTATGGTCAATTAATTGATAGCATGCAGTAAAAAGACTGATTGAATCAATGATGTTATATAACACCAGCATCAAGAATAATGGGATATTTACCAGTGTTTTTGTCATGGTGTTATCTCCATGGCAACTAGACACCCATTGCTTTGAGATTGTTTTTGATTAGTTTAGATGTACATTTTGTTTTATGCCCCGTCTGCAAACTTTGTAGTTACAGTCAAACCTGTCAATAAAAACGACCAAGAGAACCAATAAATGTACTGGTAGGCTTTAGGGGCAAGTGGATCTTATATTCAGGTTCAAATTATATGAAAAAAGAGCAATTAGGATAAGATTTAACTGGCCTAAAAAGCAGGTAGCCCTAATATAAAGGTGCCTTTATGGCAGGCTTTTTTATTAAGAATTTTTTATTCAAATGTTTTTGTTTATGCAAATATTTCTGATCTGTTGTTGTATTGGAAAGCACTGAAAATGGCATTTAGAGCATGAGCACACGCCACAATGGTTACAATAAAAAACCACAACTTCAGCATGCCAAGTTCTCTAACATAAGGATTTGCCCTAGTTAGAATCAAATCTAGCCGTAGAGAAATATCAGTCAGTGCTTCAGACAGCTTGTCCACCAATTTCCCTTTTGTAAAATCTGAAAGTGTTAAGATCTACCTCAACATACGACCTCTTGTTTTCAAACAGTGTATTTGCATTCTAATTAAGTGTTCCAGTTAACACAGTTAAGGTTCATTCACTTTCATCTACAAAGTCAAATCTGGGATGATGAAGGAAACTGAGTACCCAGAGAAAACTACCCACCTTTGGTAAGCTCAGACAGACTGTCAACTGTTACATTTCTCTCAAAGTAAATTCAGTAACTTTTACAAAACATAAAACTGGTTGAGCTTTTCTGATCAAAATCCCTCTGGATTTCGAATGATATTTGATGCTTCATTTTCCTTCTAACATACTAGGTAACTAGATTCCATTACCCGAGTGTACATTTACAACGATGATGACATTGTTAAATCAGCAGCGATGTCAGTATTTGAACTAGAATTCTTTTTAATTGAATATATTGATGATGTATAACAATATAACATTACTTGTAATAATATAGATAATTCATTGAATTTCTGTTCAAACAACTTCAGTTCTTAATCTGTTTTAGTGTATGTACACAATTTGTTTTCATTTGCTTAATTGAATACCTGTTTTTTTTTAGGATTTTTTTGTCATTTTTTCCATTGATTTATTACATAAATACTGGCATATCTTTTTTGCATAAATATTTTAATTGTGCAATCTTTTTAATGAGCAGTGGTATAAGTGAAATAAAAGATTCATGTCAGCAAAAAATCATATACTGAATAAAAATCAGAATTAGAAATCTTGAGTCCTAGAAACAAACGATGAACTTATTTTTTTTTAACCTAAAAGACCTATACATGTATTATCTACCATTCCTTAAAATGATTTTAAAATTACAATGGTGATGACGGTGGTGGTTAGAGTGCAATGGTGCTCTGGTGTTGTCATCCTATCAATGTTATTTTTGATTACTATAAAATCTGCCAAAATTTAACATATCTCTTGTATGTTCATAGAAATCTTTAGATAAAATCTAATAATTTTCACCATTTCCACTTTATGGGCCACAAGGGGACATAACTCCTTCATTGATGCACATCTGAAAGCCCTTAACCCAGGCATAGGTTCAATAAATACACGTTTTATTTTTTTAGGAACATAATAACAGAGATCTTCCATTAGCTAGGGTAATTATACTGAAGTTTTGGTAACAGATGCAACAATTTAAACAAAAAATTAAAACCAATAATCATGCTCTTTTCAAATAGAATCAAGAAAGCTTGTGATGTAAAGTTTGATTGGATAATAATAATTTCATCTAATGTTATGTAAATTTTGATTGGATAATAATAAATATCCATTTTATCTAAATATGACAAACATCAGTCATAAAGAAATTGTTTTAATATAAGCAGTCAGCAGGGGATTCATTTAGAATTGAATTAGTAAACTTTGATGTTGAGAAAAACTGATAAATTATTTAACCAGAAATTCCATAAACTGTACAAAAACAAATATTTTTTAATTCCTGAATTTTTGTAAATATTCAATAACATAACCTAAACAGGCATAAGCTTAATGATGGTAAATTGAAGAAAATTGTTTCAGACAATCAGATATTTTGGTTATTTCTTTCTCGGAATGGCATATAATCAGTGAAAAAAATAAAGCTTGATTCCATGAGAATAATATCCATTTAACATGCTATATAAAATCCTCAAGAGATGCTATCATGGATACTTCTAATAAAACGCAATATACAGTAGATAATTATGCTATTGTCTATTATAATATCAGTTTTTTGCAGAGAATATAAGAACTTTAAAAAGATGCAATTAAACCAAAATTGTTCAGACTGAACTATTGAAACTGCCAGTTGAATGCCGAATACCATGTACTTGGTAATAGCCTAGAGATATGATGTACATGCACTTGGTTATTTCCAGAACAACCAAGAAAACAATAACAAAGTAAAAAAAACAAGTAAAGAACACAAAAGATGACAACATAATGAACACAAAATAAATAGTAAGATTCAGCATCAGAAGAGTGGAGTGATGGTGTTTAACATATTAACATATTTAACATATAGCCAAGAATATTTCAACTATATTGAGACGTCACCAGCTATAGGCAAAGGTGCAGAAATTTTGCCTGTGCATTGCACTGATGGCATTATACAGCAGAATTCTTTAGCGTCCCAAGCCTACCGTGACATGGGACCTTGTTTATTTTAAGTTCCCATGACAATTGTCGAAGCTAAACATCCTTGCATATGTGGTCTGCTGGCCAATGTACAGACTGTTGATCCAATAGTATGGTTTTAGTACTTATTTAAAACCAATGGTCTCTAAACATGCACATTTTAAAAATCTGGACTGAATGAAATAGAGCATTGTAAATTAACAACAAAAACATTGCAATTAAGAACAACAAAAACATATACCACAGAAAATTATTTGTAGGAAGATGTCAAGTACACTTTTTACAGTAAAGGACATAACACCATTCTCCAAATTCTTGGTAGCTGAATGTGGTATTAAGTATCTAATGTACTAAAGCTGACCGATTTTACTTTACCTAAAATTATATCTTTTTAAGATAAAAATTTGAACTGTTATTACTAAAACAAAAAGACCAGTGATCAAAAACAACCTCATGACATTGATGACAAAAGTCATAACACAAAAATTTACCCTTCTGAAAAGAAGAAAAGGAAAAACAATTGAGAACAGATAGGTTAAAATGCCTGTGTTTAAAAGTGCTCAGTCATAAGAAAAGGACTCAAGATAGGATCTATGTAAAAAGTAAAAACATAGAATTTAGGTCAAAATTTTTAAAAATCTGATGTCATATCCTTAAAAGATACGATAGCATCTATTTTGGACAATTTAAATATAAAAAGGGTTATAAAAAGCAAGGTTTTATATGTAATTAACTGTATATAAGTTGATGGTACTATAGATATATTTATTAAGAATAATACCAGAAATTCAATGAGCAGAACATCTCAAATTTTCCCCGTCCATTTACATAACAAAACGAGTAAACAGAGTCATTGACACCACACAATACAAGAGACAACTATTATATAGGTACAGGAGATAATAGACCACAATGAGATGCAGTTATTTTTATTTAAGATAATCATCTTAAAAGGCTCAGATTTAAAAGCCAACAGAGACAGGTAACTGTTATGTATTCAGGGGCAATGGTCTATGAAGAAATCAACAACACCCAGTCGGGACCTTATGATAATATATACTGGTAGAAGGACGAAATATAATATGATAAGAATTGTTCATCAACTGAATTAAAGATCGGAAAATGTTTGTCACAGTAGACATTAATCAATGGCAGTAACTAGACTTCTTGGTTTTCCACAGTAAAATGATGTCATGTCCTAATTTCTTGCATTTTAATATCATATTCCTATTTTGTGTTTGATTTGCAAAAATATGCTAATTTTTTTTATTCCTTTTTTCCTTTTTTTAAATAAAAAAATGCATTTTATTCTATTTTTTTATCTTGTTTTTGGCTGTTGTTTGTTGCATTTCAAAATGTCATAACATGTTGATCACAGCTTAAGGACTTTGTAAACAGCTATTTGTTTATCTAGAAATAAATGTTATCTTTTTTTAATTTTTTTATTTATTATTCTGATATTTTTCTTTTTTTTTATGTTTGGTGTTTTGACCTGTTAGGTCACAAGCGTTAGTATAATCGGCCATATTAATGTCATTTCTGCTTTGATTACGGCCCCTGAACAATCAAAATCGGTCATGGAAAACCTGATTTAACTCTAACAGGTAAGTACGAGTAATAAAGATGCTAACATTTTATAACAAGTATGAATTTGTATCTTACTTGTCCAAACGTTTATGAAACTCTATGCAAAATAAACATTGTAAAATAAATGATACACATCACAATTTGATAAATGTTTTTGTTATAAAGCTTGTTTTCTGTAAAATCATTTAAATGACAATGTTTTATCATGAAACGGATAATTTTACCACTATTTTTATAAATAATGGATGAAAAGAGAAAAAACACTTAAATCTCTGCATGGTTTTTAATACACAAGTAATACAACTAAGCCTTATTGTTTATAAATGAAATTAAAACATGCAAACAGAAAAATTAGAAAAACCTTAGTACTACTTAAAGGGACACTGAAGTCTAGGGGATTATGACCAAAATCGATAGTTATAAGTACAATATTAATAATAAAATTCAAAAAAATAAAAAATTATTCCATTAAGATATATATTTCGCTATTTGAAAATTGCCGACAATCATCGCCACAGCTCTTCTGTGTTGGAGGTGAGAAGAACACGCTGTGACGTCATGTGTGAACAAACCTCGCCATGCTATCAATAGTGTGGTTACAGTCTAGTGTAAAAGTTGTTAAAAATATTGTTTAAATATGGTTTTGTGTGCGACCGTTGATTGTAAAAATAATTAAAAAATTATGATAACTTAGAATTTGTCTCTATTTAGACTTATTTTAAATTTAATAATGACCAATATTGGCTAAATCATGTGCACAATGATCTATGCATCAACTAACCTAAAATGATAAAATATTCTTTTATTTTTTCACGATAAATCAATAAGATCCCAATTTCTTAAAAGTAGAATTTACATCCCTTTCTCGCATACAGGTAATTAAGAGATTATCAGTAACCTACAGTACCTTTAGATCCTGTTTATTAGACATTCCATCGCCGGTAATCAAGAGGTAGATCTACCTTACAATATACAACATAGATCTGAAGATTGATAGGTGTAAATAAATTAAGTGATAAAGTCTTCACGATATCCCATATTAAATGTAAGTATAATTGATTTGGAATTTTGGAAAGATGCATTAAAAGATATTAAATATTTCAATATTGATTTACGAATGTATAAATTGATGGGTCGACTGTCGTGACTGGCGGTATGAAATTAAAATGATTTAAATTATTGAAATATTCCTATTCGTAAGTTCAATTTTAAACATCAAAAACTCTAAAAAAAATAATTAATCCCCCCCCCCCCGCTTCTCATGTCATTGATGCGAAGAAAAATTATGTCTGTAACAGTGTGATCTAGTTCAGGACAAATTTGAATGCTGACGGCGAGAGTCCGTACAGGCCCGTCCTTTAAAATTGTATAAATTTACTTTTAAATGAATTTCCATACAATGACGTTTTTAAGTAGACTTGGCTGCAAATTTCATGAAAATCTCTTAAAAAAACTAAAATAAAGTACAATATCCACGGTATATTATTTACTATGTTATACTGCTGTTTGTGTTCACCATATCATTTCATAATTTCTGCTACTTCGTCTGTTTCACATCTTGATATAAATGAAATTATCTTGACTACGATTTTGCCTTACAAGTTATAACATATTCAGATATAAATGGAATTATCAGGACATGGATTATACAATTCAAGCAATAATTATAGCTAGCGTCATCTTGATATAAATAAAATAATCTTGAGATATATAATACAATCCAAGTTATAATTATTGACATGACTGGTGACATCTTGATATAAGTGAAATTATTGTGAGATGTGAAGATATTTTAAATGTAACTACAAATAATTAATACATGTATAAACTAAAGAGAATGTATTGTCCAATTTTCATTAGATTTAAAAGGACAGCTTATTTCCCGGTTTCAATGGTACACATATATAAAGAAATTGGGAAACAATTACAACTTATAACTTCTGAAAGAAACGCATCTCTTATTTTCCAAACTATACACAGGATGAAATAACTCTCCTGTTTATTGTGTAACCAGTAGGTGATCTGATGACGAAACGCATTAAAAATTAAAATAAAAAAGTGAAATTAAATTCTTGGCTCATAACAATTGTGTGGCGGAAAGGGTTCAATAGGTGGTCAGGTGGCCCAATCGGTAGAGCGTATGTTAGTACATGTATTGTGAAGGTCCCGGGTTCGAGTTCGGTTACGCCGCTGTTACATATTTGGGGAATCATCCGACCCTGGGCATTGGCTGACCAACAAGTTGGTCCCAGGGGTGGAACCCGCTGGTTTCGATTCAAGGGAGTTGAATAGAAAAAAGATAGGAGGAATTTGGCGGTCCGTGTAGCTCAATCGGTAGAACGTCCCGCTAGTATTAGGAAGCTCCCGGGCTCGAGTCCCGGTGTAGCAGCTGCATTTCCCCCTTTCCTGTTAGTACATCAAAAGTAGCTATCCCCTCTTCTGATTTACAAATGCTTGTTATTCTTTTTTCATATATAATTATTATCATCATTAATATTATTTTAATGCATATTAACATCATTTTCTGGAAGGACCTATTTATTTATTTATTTATTCTATATACGTATTTATTATAAATAAATATAAGTAAAAGTCTGAAATAATTATTGTGAAAAATGATGTTTTTAAAAATTCTCTAAAAATTATAGATATTTATGAATTACGAGATTATCAACATCTTAAAATAAGGTGTGTAAATACACAACTACTGTTGCAGTTAAAGGGTTGGTAAATATACAGGAAGTGTCGGTATACCTGTCTCGTTAGTTAAGTGGATTGGGTACACTCCGATATACAACTAGTCAGTCAATATTGAGGGTTTAATTACAGGTGACTATAATAATAATAATAATAATAATAATAATAACTTTATTCTCATCAACCGTAAATGTTTTTTTTCATGACTGGCCATGGTGTAATGTCTCCTCGTCTTATGTTGTTTCTTGCAATCGTTGCTAATCGCAAAACTTCTTGGTTGAAATGCACGATCTCAAGGTCAAAGCTGTCGATTATACATTTTTAAATAAATTGCAATTTTTAATTTTGTCTTTGATCTGTACGATTTCTGTGCAGCAAATGCATTCCCTCTCAGTGTTCATTGCTCGGCAGTTTCATTATATGTCCCAAACCTACAAACGATGATCATTATCTATAACTTCGCATGAATCCGATTTGAATAAATTCTCTGGTTTACTTTCAGTTCCCTAATATTCTGACTCAAAATCAAAAAGATAATGCGCCATTTCTAATAATATGGATAAGTAACAACTCGTAAGATGCGACACTTCAGTATATATAAACAGTAGTTAGGAAGAGTGGTTGTTCACACATGACGTCACAACTTGTTTTTGTACCTCCCGATTGAAGAGTTCCAAAATGGCCTGAGGTTACGAATTTTGATTTTTTAAACTTCTATATCTTTTTTATTTCGGCGAATAAAAAGGTGAAATTTTCAATATAATAATAATTTAACATAAATTTTCATATTTTGGTCAAATTGGCTAGACTTCAGTGTCCCTTTAAATAAAAATAAGCACTTTCATTAAAGTAACCAAAGTACAAGTACATGTATGGGAAATTTTCTTGATAGTTTTAAGTTTTAATATTTAAATTATTTGTATGATTACTGACCTAATGTTGTTTTTCATCATGTCATTTTTTGTTTGTCTTCCTCAAATAATGATGTTTTATTTACTCATAATGAGGTAGTCAGTACTGGTAAGGTGGAGGAAACAAGAGTGACAAGAGAAATCAACCAACCATTGACACACAAACCAAGAAACTTTCTCACACGAGAGGTACTGTTATCCATAAACCCAACATTTTATACCACTCTGCCACCAAGGCCCCACTCTGCCACCAAGGCCCACCCTGCCACCAAGGCCCCACTCTGCCACCAAGGCCTCACTCTGCCACCAAGGCCCACCCTGCCACCAAGGCCCACTCTGTCACCAAGGCCCCACTCTGTCACCAAGGTCCCACTCTGCCACCAAGGCCCCACTCTGCCACCAAGGCCCCACTCTGTCACCAAGGCCCTCGAATTATAAAACAAACTACTAAATAAACACAATTAAACAAAAAATCTCTTCATTATGCGTATTAACCTCGCTCAGTATTGCTAAAGAAAATGACTATGTAACAACACAAATACAAATTGAGATTTTAGACAATATATGACAGAAATGAAAGCTTCTGGAGAAGAAAACAAAAGTGGGAAATTTCTATTATCTGCAATCAGAATCTACAGCAGCAGTAGTAGACTGTGGGAAATAGCACATTAATTGACTCTCAAAAAGGTTTGTGATTAATTTCTGCATAGTATCAAAATTGACTTTTATTGGTAAATATTAAGTTGATTCAAAAACCCTGTATAATGGAAAATGACAAAAAGAAAATGGTAATTTGATTATGATGCCAACAGACAAAAAAATTTGTTATGATGATGATGGGTTGTGATAGAGAAACAGCTGATTTTAATGTTCATCGACAAAAACAGCAATTCATTCACATTATAATAAATTTGTCCCACATCAATTTTGATTAAAAGATATCGGATTTCATTTAAAACCAATAAAATATGAATATTGATGAGCATAAATTAAGACACCCGATTTTAAACCATTATCAAAAGTTGGTTTAAAAGGTGTCACGACTACTGTCTTTTTTTAGCAGCAGCATTAGAAAATAAAATTTTGATAAAATAAAATTTAGGAAGCATGCTCAATAACTCCATTCAAACTGTCTTCCTGTTAAAATTATCACATTAATGTGTTCTAATTAAGGTTGTAAAATTTCAATTTACCTTCATCTGATCTAAAATAGAAATTTAACTTTAAAATTCACAGGTGATGTTTCAATAAAAGTCCATTAACAAATAAATTTTCTAACAAAATGAAAAATTAGATCTCTTAATTTATTTTATTACAGTTTTCTCTTAATGTACCGACATCACTTTTTAGGGGATAGATATGAAAAAATTGATTCGCTATTTTATTACAATTTTCTTCAAATGTACTGGTGTCACTATTAAAGGAGCAGATATGAAAATTGAATCTCTTTTTTATTACAGATTGGGTGTCACTTAGAAGGAAATGTAATTAATTGTTAATATGGAGAGATATCCTGGTATTATCGTGATGTATATTTCCTGTGATGCTGAAAACCACAACAACATAAACATGAAAACAAAAGAAGCATTACAGAGAAAATGCTAGTGATGAGAAGAAAAAGAAAAACCTAATAGCATGCATTATCTATTGAAAGCATTAAAAAGGTGATGAGCCAAATTAAGACATCACTTAGTTTTGATAAAGACAACATCTGATGAAAAAATTAAGAGTCTGAACAATGGTGGGAACTAATATGATATGTATGTATCTTCAGAAATGGAAATGTTTTTACAATTTCCACCATGAGAAAAATCTCATATGATATAATTCTTCACCTTTTAGAGAAAATAGACTTTTAGAGGGGCTTTTAGCTAAATACAGCACACTGTATAAGGACATATGTCAGGCTCATTGTATGGAAAAAGTGGACCAGCTTTGTAAATAGCCAACTCTGTTAATTTTAATTTTTATCACTATTGCCTACATTATGCAAGGCAATAACATCTTATTTGATTCATTATTTTAATTTATTCTAACATTGAATTTATGGCAATATAAGGCTACAAATTTCAGCTTTTAGCTATGAAAAGGGATATATCCACATAAAACTTACAAATATTTTAAGGCATTTTTCTATGTTTCCACATGTCCAATTTATGACCTTTTACACTTTTACATGTTTAATTCTTTTTTTCATTTCTTGGTTGTATTAATCTTTTATCTGAGGGATGGAAACAGCTTTGTCCAAAGATTGACCTCACAAACAGAGGTTAAATTAATTAGTTTTGGAGAATTTACCTTTTGAGGTTTTAGGTCATCCTCTGTAATAAGGTAAGGTAGTACTTTCAATTATTTAGGTGAAATGAAATCCTCTAAAAATCTAATTTAAGTTTTTTTTAGGAATATAGAGGGATTGCAACAAGATTATAAATAAACAATTCCCATCAAACAAGTTTTTATTAAAATTTTCCCATTAGCCCCTCATATGGCTATGGTGACCATAGTGATTATAAAACTAGACTGAGGCCCTCTCACCATGTTGGCTTTGTGCTCTATACAAAAGAATAGCAGTCGGGTAATCACTAGCTATTGTCAGAGAGGATGTACTATTGTATGTTAGATTATAGTTTTCTTTTGTAGAAAATTTCTTTAAAAAGTGACTTACCACCAGATTGACCATAAAGAACCACTAGACATACAAATATCAAAGCATTCTTGACCAAAATGGATAGTGACCAACCGAATTAAAGCCATTTATATGTCAATCATGGGCCCATATCGAAATTTAAAACCCTATATCCAGATTTAAGTACAGATGGACAATGAAATTTAAAACCTATTGATAAAATGTAATATACATCACTATTTTTATATAAATTGAAAATCTACACCAATATAGGATTATATATTTAAAGGTATATATTACCAGATTTTATGAATTCAAATGAACTTCATGAAAAGTTTGAGAAATTTAAAGATTAATGACATGGTATTACTGAAGTCTGTGGTCAGCCCTAATTGTGTATCAGAGCCTTTTACCTATCTGTAAATTATCTCCTCAAAATCACTCAGCTTGAAAATTAAGATTTCTCAAAAGCTTTAATTGACCAAAAATTGAAAAGCTAGATATTTGGTAAATTTTAATTGATTGAAGTTTTCCAAAAAGGGATAATTATCATGATATGTGGCTTTCACTTTTTATTACAGATGAGCAATGAATCATTGAACAGTGAGCCACAGAATTTCTTGATAAATGTTCATTAAAGTGTCCATCTCACTCTACATTGACCTGGAAAGTTTATTAGATAGAGCTCTATGGAGAAGAATGTAACTATATTGGGTACCACAGTTGGTAGAAAAGAGTAAAATAATGGAGTTTTGTGTCAAAGTCAAAACTTTTCACTAATTCTCTGGTGCAGAGATGGTGGAAGAAAACAGAGTGCCTGGAGTAAAAACCACTGACATTCAAAAAGTGCACTGACAAACATTCTCACAACAGAATCTATCCTGTGTGGGATTGGAACCTAGGTGGTGAGAAGTGCTGTGACCCATAAGTACACACTCAGACCACTTGGCCACTCAGGCGTCTACAGTTGGTGGAGCATTCATTTAAAGTGAGGGAGGTCTCGAGCTGACAGCTTGTCTGACCCTTAATTTTTTCACCCTATCAATAATCAGTATCGTTGGTATATCTATGTATTTGTCATAGAGAATAATTTTTTGCCAATTAAACTAATACTGAATTACATTGTAATAAGAATTATGTTATGTACTATTAAAATGGTCAAAATTTCTAAATTGAATAACAGAGTTGTTAAATCGAGTACAGTGTAATCTAGTAATGCCAGTGATGTTATCCCATATTTTATCGATATCTGCTTAAATCTTTTCTTTAACAGTATACCCCATCATAAAATATATCCCATTGGGCATATTAATAAAACATAATTTCATTTATGTGATAAATATGAGAAATATTCATGAAAAATTTATGGCCGATCATGCAATGTCAGTCCTACCAATTATCTAATACCCATTGTACTAGCAACGACCAAACTGCATTCTCCTAGACCCTTAAACTCACAAACGTACTAAAGGTATAATCCAAATCAATATAGTAATAATTCAATACAGATTCAAACTGCAGCCATGACAGTCACTTTACTGCAGCCATGACAGTCACTTTTTCTTCTTTTTTTCTTTCTTTTAGTTGTTGCTGTTGATATGTTAGTAATGTATATACATTTGTTGCTTTTCTTGTTACATTTGTTAATGTTGTTTACATTATGTATATATATTTGTTGTTGTTGTTACATCTGTAATGTATATACATTTGTTTTTCTTGTTGTCACATTTGTTGTTGATGTTGTGTCTATATTGATGTAGAAACATTTGTTGCTTTTCTTTAAGAGTTGTCGATGTTCGATGTTGTTACATCTTTAATGTATATATGTTGTTGTTGTTATTGTTGTTACATCTGTAATGTATATACATCTGTTGCTTTTGTTTAAAATTTGGTGTTGTGTTTATGGTTATGTGTGCTGTAATATATATACATTGGTTTTTCCTATTGTTATTGTTATGTCTGAAATGTACATACATTTATTGCTGTTGTTTAATATTTGTTGTTGCTATTGTTATTGTTGTTAAGTATGTAATGCATATAGATTTGTTGTTGTTGTGTCCATAATGTACATATATTTGTTGTTATTGTGTTGGTTTTGCTGTTGTTATGTCTGAAATTTATATACATGTTTTGCTGTTGTTTAATATTTGTTGTTGCTATTGTTATTGTTGTTAAGTCTGTAATGTTAAACATTTGTTGCTTTTGTAGTTACATTTGTGTTGTTGATGTCGTTGTTGTTGTTGATGTTGTTGTTGTTGTTGATGTTGTTGTTTTTGTTGATGCTGTTGATGTTGTTATGTTCTGCAATGTAGATACATTTCTGTCAGACTAAATACCAACACACTGGTGATCATATTATTTCACTGTTTAACTTAAAACTCACAATGATTTTAAGGAATAAAAATTATCTTGGAAGTGAAAAAGCAATGAATAAATTTACACATAATTATTCTATAAGTCCATAGAATCATGGACTTTATTAGGAAATTTCCTGACTCTGATAGTTTGAAAGATGAAGAAGAACACACTTATTATGAACCTGCAGAATAATGTTATATAATAACTCTGAAGTTTATGTGAAAAGAAAGTGAGCGAATAAGTGAATAATTGTTTAAAGTCTTATTGTTACAAAAAGAACAAACTTATTATCAACATGTGGAATATTGTTACATAATTACTGTGATGTTTGCTCACCACATGACAGGAATGCAATTTTGATATAGTGTAAACACAGAGAATGACACCATCTAAATAAGTAACTTACAACGACAGTAAGAAACCAGAAAAATTCATTATTCTTCAGCCACTTATGGCCAAGAAATTTATGAACAAAATTATGTCAAGAATAGCAATTTTTATCAAATAAATTTTAATTATATTTTTTTCCTGAAACTTGGGTTATACCATGATGACCCAAAAGAACCAATGGATTATATGTAAAAAAAGATGCCAAAAAACAATGGGTTAGATGTCAAAACAGATGCCAAAAGCACCAGTGGATTAGATGTCAAAACAGATGCAAAAGAACCAATGGATTAGATGTAAATAAGATGACAAAAGAACCAATGGATTAGATGCCAAAACAGATGCCAAAAATATCAATGGGTTAGATGTCAAAACAGATGCAAAAGAACCAATGGATTAGATGTAAATAAGATGACAAAAGAACCAATGGATTAGATGCCAAAACAGATGCCAAAAAAATCAAGGGGTTAGATGTCAAAACAGATGCAAAAGAACCAATGGATTAGATGCCAAAACAGATGCCAAAAAAATCAATGGATTAGATGTAGAAAAGATGACAAAAGAACCAATGGATAAGATGTCAAAACAGATGCCAAAAGAATCAATGGGTTAGATGTCAAAACAGATGCAAAAGAACCAATGGATTAGATGTAAATAAGATGACAAAAGAACCAATGGATTAGATGCCAAAACAGATGCCAAAAAAATCAATGGGTTAGATGTCAAAACAGATGCAAAAGAACCAATGGATTAGATGCCAAAACAGATGCCAAAAAAATCAATGGATTAGATGTAGAAAAGATGACAAAAGAACCAATGGATAAGATGTCAAAACAGATGCCAAAAGCACCAATGGATTAGATGTCAAAACAGATGCAAAAGAACCAATGGATTAGATGCCAAAACAGATGCCAAAAAAATCAATGAATTAGATGTAGAAAAGATGACAAAAGAACCAATCAATTAGATGTAAAAAAGATGACAAAAGAACCAATGGATTAGATGTCAAAACAGATGCCAAAAGAATCAAAGGATTAGATGTCAAAAAAGATGCCAAAAGAAACAATGGATTAGATGTCAAAACAGATGCCAAAAGAATCAATGGATTAGATGTCAAAACAGATGCCAAAAAAATCAATGGATTAGATGTAGAAAAGATGACAAAAGAACCAATGGATAAGATGTCAAAACAGATGCCAAAAGAATCAATGGGTTAGATGTCAAAACAGATGCCAAAAGCACCAATGGATTAGATGTCAAAACAGATGCAAAAGAACCAATCAATTAGATGTAAAAAAGATGACAAAAGAACCAATGGATTAGATGTCAAAACAGATGCCAAAAGAATCAAAGGATTAGATGTCAAAAAAGATGCCAAAAGCACCAATGGATTAGATGTCAAAACAGATGCCAAAAGAATCAAAGGATTAGATGTCAAAAAAGATGCCAAAAGAAACAATGGATTAGATGTCAAAACAGATGCCAAAAGAATCAATGGATTAGATGTCAAAACAGATGCCAAAAGAATCAATGGATTAGATGTAAAAAAGATGACAAAAGAACCAATGGATTAGATGTAAAAACAGATGCCAAAAAAATCAATGGATTAGATGTCAAAAAATATGCCAAAAGAATCAATGGATTAGATGTCGAAACAGATGCCAAAAGAACCAATGGATAAGATGTCAAAACAAATGCCAAAAGAATCAATGGATTAGATGTAAAAAAAGATGACAAAAGAACCAATGGATTAGATGTCAAAACAGATGCCAAAAGAACCAATGGATTAGATGCCAAAACAGATGCCAAAAGAACCAATGGATTAGATGTAAAAAAAAATGCCAAAAGAACCAATGGATTAGATGTCAAACAGATGCCAAAAGAACCAATCAATTAGATGTAAAAACAGATGCCAAAAGAACCAATGGATTAGATGCCAAAACAGATGCCAAAAGAACCAATGGATTAGATGCTAAAACAGACGCCAAAAGAACCAATGGATTAGATGTAAAAAAAATGCCAAAAGAACCAATGGATTAGATGTAAAAACAGATGCCAAAAGAACCAATGGATTAGATGTAAAAACAGATGCCAAAAGAACCAATGGATTAGATGCCAAAACAGATGCCAAAAGAACCAATGGATTAGATGCTAAAACAGATGCCAAAAAAACCAATGGATTAGATGCCAAAACAGATGCAAAAGAACCAATGGATTAGATGTAAAAAAAAGATGCAAAAGAGACAATGACATTTTTTCTGACCTTAAGTTATAATCTTGCTTTGATTTTGTTTAAATGTTCACAATATGAATAAGTAGTTTAGAATTGGTTGTATTCCCTTTTTACAGGTTTTTCATTATTACAGAATTAGATTACTGTTTCCTTGAACAGTCTTAAGGTTCCATTCATTCATTTTGGGACATTGGTTTTGTTTGGCTTTATTAGGTCTTTTCTGCACTTTTTCCGATGACAACTTTCTCTGTTGAAATTCGATCCGATATTTGTTCTTCCATATATATTGTATATATATTTTGCTTCAACTTGTAAAATAATTACATTGTATACTTCAGTATGAGTAAGTAACACGGTCACATGACTTCATCATATCTATTATTGCCTATCACAGCACCTGATCATGTACTCATGGGATTTGTTGGTTTTTTACAATTGTTGAAGGTGATGATAACGAGAGGGTCAGTGATGACCATTATACAAATGGTCTCGTTTACGGTCAGTGTAAATCAATTAACTCACAAACACTAACAGACAAATACATACTTCTTAGAAAAAAACACATCATGATTGGCATGATAATGTTTGTAATCTCCAAGGATGACCATCCAATACAATTTTTGTGTTGTTACATATACTAGAATATACAGTCAAACTTCAATATCTCGAATTATGTTTTTCTCAAATATCATGGAATTGTTTTTAATTTGGTCAAACATCTGGATGGTTCCCAAGACCTCCATAATTTTATCATCAAAAAGAAAAAGAGAAATAGCATCCAGTTTCTCCCCAATATTATGTTACAACGTCATTCCGGAAATGGAATCCATAATTTTATGTTCTGTTCAAAGATCATACCAGGAAAGGCATCCAGGACCTCCATCTTTTAAAGTCAAAGGTCAAACTATGAATAAAATCCAGGCCTGCCACAGTTTTATGGTCAAAGGTAATGCCTGGGATGGATTCCAGCACCACAATAATTGTATGATCCAAAGACACACCTTGAATGGATTCAAGGACTTCTATAATTTGTCCGCATCAAGGATCCCCAAGTTTTATGGGAGGTTTAAGGTCAGTTAATAAAGTTGGTTGTGTTACCTTAATTAGAGTGTCAAATAATTTCCCTTGCACTTTTCTTTTACAAAGGTCAATTAGAATGTGGTCAAAATACTTATATAGTTTAAAACCTTAGTTACACAATCATTCTTGATTTAATTAATCTCATATTTAAATTCACTTGATGTCAAGTTGTTTTGTTATTATTTAATATAAATAAATAAATAAATAAATAAATAAATAAATAAATAAATAAATAAATAAATAGGGTTGATTTATTTGGCAGGTGGACAAAAATTTTCTGCAGAAAAAGGTCAATAAGTCTCCATAGGCTTGTCAAACAATTACAAATATTAGAAGGTAACGTTTGGATTCCGAACCCCAGAGACAACTTATTGAGAGGTAGAACTACTGATTATCAACATAACATGGTTGAACTCCCGCACTAAAATCCTTAAGGGAGCATATACCTTCATTAGCTATTCAACAAAATGATCTAATGAGAAAAATTGTTACAACAGTGAGTTGATTCAATTGGTTTGTATTGCATCCACCAACATGCATTATGCTTGCCAAATTATGTCTGCATCATAAAATCTATATACAAACTGTCACATAGTATAATAAAAGTTTTTCTCATTTGTGATATTTCAATAACAATTCATGGTATTGATAAATATACAATAATCAACCATCGTCGTCGTTGTCGGCATGACATGTTATATAGAACGTAGGATAACGAATTATTGTCAAACAACAGGTCCGTGGAAGAATGTTGCGTAATGCCTTATTGACAAATATCCTGCTGTACCCATGGTAATGATGCTAGCAGCTGGAATGATAAAACCTAATTTCTGATGGAAAATCGGATGACGATCGCTGTGCAATTTATTAGTAGCCAATAACTGTTTTAGTTTCAAGTACACAGGAAGTCTATGGTTTTCCATTAATAGATGAAAATATAATCTAAACTGACATTCAGTAAATATTGTGACATCGTTGTATTGTTTATGATGTCATGTATCTAGTACATAGAGAAGAGTTTATAATAAGGGAGACAATTTAACATTCGTCAATAATTTTTGCATTCAAAAGATTAGTAAATTTGATTTCTAGATTTCTCAAGTTTTTATTAAAAATGCAATGACAAAAATCATAACAAAAAGTCACTAGAAGGCGCTAGAAGGATGAAAACATTAGGTTTTTAACAAAAAGTTTCTTTTATTTATCTCTTATTTTCAATATTTCCTACCATGTTTAAGACAATATTTCAAACAATTTTGGATATAATATACTGGTATATTGACCTAAATGAGGTTCGCCAATGTACCGCATGATACCTCATAATGTTTCTGCGGTGATGAAATCGCTTCAGTTCATGTTTTCCTGTAAAAATGATAGGAAAGTTTTATGTGTACTCCACTGTCCATTAACCGGCCACCTCTGTATGAGTGAAAGATTCTTGACTTGGATGTAAAACTCCAAACTCCACTCCAATTTTAACATTGAGAACTGGCACCTGTATCCTGATCTTGTGAGATGCCAGAAGAACAAAAACTATGTAATGTATTAGATCAATGATGTACTTACATAATTCTACCACATTCTGACAGGGAAGACTGATAATCAAAAAAAACCTGCACCAAATGTAATTACATTCTAAATAAATTAGTTCACAGTGCTAATGACATACACATGGTCGTCTCAGTAAGAAAACTGTGGCAGGACACATGTAGGAAGACATTAGTACAGGCATTGCAGCATCATGCATACATGGACGCCAAATTGATTTTAAGAACATTTTCAATTTATTTATAACAAATGTTTGGTCACCATAAAATCACTGAAAACAGAATAAACCTGTTCAATCAGTCCAGTGAAGGTGGACAGACATAACTTTGCCGCAACAAGATGGTGGTACTTGGTGCTATTTTATCTTATCCATGTAAACAAAGAGGGTAATAATAAGACATTTCCTAAAATAATCAAAAACAAACATATCGGTCCATGCCCAAATCACAATCCCAAAGCAAAGCAAAAATTTTTGAAACGGGTAAATTAAGTTAAACACATGAACTTCTACCCAGGGAAGTGGGGCTAAGTGTTCCAGAAGGGTAAGCACCTCCTGTTTAACTAGCTACGAGCCACATTATAAAATAGTTCAGAGTGCTATATGTGTTGTATTAATGGCTTCGATGTTGATTGGTTTTCTGTCATATTGATTTAAAACCTGCACATAACAGTCCTGTCATGCATCACTTCCTATTACGTCCATCCCTGCACATATATCACCGGTTGTACCTCTATATAATCATTGAAGTAACCAACATGCAGAAAAAAAATGAAAATAAAAAATTACAATACTGGATTAGACCGAAAACAAACGACGTCGTCAGACTTTATCGATTCTCTAGTTGGTAATGTGTACGACGAACGAACGGAGACAAATAATGATTGTATCAAGAAGAAGTCATTCTCTATGTATCACAGTATAAAATTAATTCTGACCTGTGCAATGATATATAGTCATTTGGATACTGGTGACGCAAGTGAATTTCAATATCGGACTTGATGAAGTAAAACAGGTTATATGTTGGTTTTATTTGTTCCATATATCAAAGGAATATTATGTAGTCAAGATTTGCTTCAATACCAATATGGAACTGCTGACGTCAAACATATACCCATCGTGTTAAATTTACACTATATAAAACAGCAGTCAATACATCCTCAGAATCGCTATAAATCTAAAAAATTTTATAATTAAAAATTAGTGCCATTTCTAAACCCGAGGGATTCTTAAAATAGAAAATCATTTTCTTAATCAATTAATTAATCATGAATATGCAACACTATAGAAACATTCTATAGATGATGTTTTTAATGTTTTGAATTTAATTATTTCAAAAATAAAAAAAACAACCTCCAAGCGATAGATAAATATTGATGTTATTATTTAGGAAATGGGAACAAATTAATGTCAAGGTATTTTTTAAATCAGGCACAAATTATTATAGATATATGTTTGCATTAGCAATAAAGGTAAACTGTTTACTTAATTTTCATGATATTGATTGCAAAAAAATTATGATACTCCATTACTAAATAAACAGAGTAAGCTTCGTCAATTTTGCAGCCACTTTAAAACATTTTATTGTCAATGGAGTAAATGTGGTATAGGTCGTCCAAAGCATACAGCTAATCTATTTTCATATCAGGGTAATTGTAACGGAAAAAGGGTAAACCGGGCGTGATTATACATATACAACGTATATCTATATACGTTTCTTACACCTGTACGCCTTTTTTAAACCCATCTGTGTTTATAAACATTCTGCCAGTAGATACAAGGTGCTTCAGGCATGCCCAAAAATTTAAGTTTCTGATTATTTATGTACTCAGTCAAATATCACTATGATGCCTAAACTATGAAATACAACATTTTCAGTTATGGCAATAGCCTTAGTTGCCATTTTTGAAATAAAACAGTGACAAGTATGGTGTTTTCGAAAAGCAACCATGAAATATCTACTTTATACAATTTAATGTACTTTTCTGGAGACAGACACACCTCCAATGATCCATTTTACAGTATAGTACCTTGTGATTGTGATCATAATCTGTTCTGTTCGGGAATTCCCTCCTTGATGGGCTCACTTCTTTATTAAATTTAGTGAGGACAATATGATATACTTAATCCTTTAATTGCCAAACTGCAATGGCAATCTGTACTAGAAGTGAATTTGCCAGTTTTACACCGTTTGTAGATTACGTTTATCCTGCAAAGGACTAATTTTCACATAATTCTAATCTTCACATACCCCTTGAACTTTGATGTGGTGGGGTGGTATAATTGAAATGGCTACCTATTTCTAAAAGTGTTAGCAGAAACACATTTTTTCTTTAGCCCAAGAGAATTAGGCCACCATTCATATGAAACAGCTTCAAATATCCATGCAACAAAATAAAATTTTATATAGTTTTACTCTATATAAATTAATATGAGAGCCTACCATCTTGTTCAACCACATTTTTACCTTTGAAAGTGGCATCACATAAGCTGATACTCCATCAAAAAATACCTTACTGATAGCAGTTGGATGCTCTTTGAAGTACAAACCACTGCGGTAGCTCAGTTGGTAGAGTGCTCGCTCCGTAAGTGGTAGGTTGTGGGTTCGATCCCCGGCCGGGTCTGACCCAAGACTTGAAAGTGGTTAGTGACTGTTCTTTCGCCAAGCACTTGGCATTATGAAATGAAAGTCACGGTTCTTTCGGATGGGAACTTAAAATAAATGAGGTCCCGTGTCACGGTGGGCTTGGCACGCTGAAGAACCCTGCTGTATAATGCCATCAGCACAATGCACAGGCAAACTTTCTGCACCCTCGCCTATAGCTGGCGACGTCTCGATATAAGTGAAATATTCTTGACTGGGACATAAAACACCATTACTCACTCACTCTTTGAAGTACAGTACAGACCTGTGGAAACAATTTAACAAAGGGCTAATGAAAAAAGAGTTGAAGCCTGGCTGCCGAGTGGTCTAGATTTGGATAGTTAGTAGTCAAAAAGCTACCAAGACATAGTTAGCAGACGTCAAGATATAGCTAACCAGGTGCAAAGATGATCTGCCAGTTTGGAAGCAAAAATGTTAGCTAAATGTTTACCTTTCAACAGACCTTTACTATATCTGAAAGTCCACCACAACTGCACAAATGTAACAAGAAAATTGACTATTCTTACCTTTAAAGTTTCATAAAGTCTGATAATGTTTGGATGTCGTAGCTGTCCTAATATATTTGCTTCTCTATGTAAATTCTCTCTCATATATCCATCTTTTATTTTTCTTGTGTCTAAAATCTTTATGGCAACCTGAAAATAAATAGAAATATCCTAATTTGAATGAGAACATACAAAATACTCTACTAGACCAATAAGTAGGTATTTCTCGATTTATCACCAAACCCTTTATAATGTTAAAATTTGACTGAAATGGTGGTGATAAATCAAGGTTTTACTGTACGGTTGTATCTTTATGGCTTGCTGTTCTTGGTTTTTAGTCAACACAATACACAATTAAGTGCAGAATTTGATCTCTAGCATTGGAACAGGTATTTCTGAATGCAAGTATCTAAATGTGTCAGACCTTAAAACCCTACTTCCTGTGTCATTAAGGGAATCTGACAATTCTGCCATTAGCAACTTTTTTAAGATTCACCTTTAACTGGTGATGTTTTGATATAACTAAAACATTTGCCTGAGGGTGTAAACAATCAATCTTATTCAATAAAATTGATCACCTGGAGAAATGGTGGTGAGTCAGATATTTAAACCTCTTGGCTTAATTTAATTTAAAATTAGGATATTTGTGGTAAAAATCATATAAATAAACATGAAAAATTGTCAAATTAGGTGCAAAATTGTGGTTAGAAACCAACATTCATAAGTGTTGACTGAAATTAATGATTATTTTGAGTATTAATGATTAATTGACTGGATAGGATTCAAGGTCAAAGCCAAGAATATGTCACTTGTGTCATGACATGCCAACTACTATGTGTGCAGGTACATAATTCATAGAATCTTTTGCTGATGCTAGGAACTAATGTCAAGTGTTATGTATAAGAATATGTACCAAGATTCTGAACTGAACCTGCAATGAATAAAGGGAAAGACCACGGAAATCAACATTTCATGCCTAGCAGTTAATGAAGACTTAATTAGCTTTGTTTCTGGGACTGAGCAGGGATGGTACGAGTGTAAACAATAATTTTATCTGGGTGAAAATGTGTCTGGAAGGATATAATTTCATAGTAAAATCTATCCGGCGAAATAAATATAAATGATGGAATCTAGCCATTTTGAACATTTCTGTGAAAAATGGTTTTTCAAAAATTTTACATACAATTTTAGGGGGGGGGGGGGAGCAAAAGGAAGTATCACCAAACATGTTATCACAAAAATCAAGAAGTATGATAGTATATGGATCATAAGGTAAAAATGATGACAATTGTACATATGACATGATGAATTATTTGTGAACTTGATTACGTGTTATACCGGTAAATACCAATACATATTGAGTAACGGAGGCTTTGTTTAAGAAGACCCGATTCTGTTGCTGGAAGATCTGACATAACGATAGAGACCAAATGAATAGTTACTCATTCTGAATAGACTAGCTGCTAATGTAATCAAGTTCATATAAATATAGCGTGACAACGCAAAAAAAAATCTATTCTTTATTGATCCCATTGAATTGACTTTACTGTGAAAACGCTGCCAAGAATGAGGAAATGCACTATGGGAAATAAACATCTATTGACGGATGATAAAAAGAACTGGTTATGCTCAATAATCTGGACAGTCGTGTGTGTGTGTGTGTGTGTGTGTGTGTGTGTGTGTGTGTGTGTGTGTGTGTGTGGGTGAGGAAGAGGATGGGTTGCTCTTCAGGAGTTAGATATTGAGGGATGTATAAAAAGAAAGGTTTTACCGGTAAATGGTAATTTCATCAAGTCCAAGGACTGGGACAGCAAGATCACTGTTAAGAATATTTTTGTTATAGATGATGTTGCTCTTAGTTATCCCAGTAATTTTTAACTTAAACTTTAATTTTTATGCTTCTTAAAAACATTTTTTTTCTGTTAATTATTAACAAAAACATAAATCGTATATATTTTGAATGTGAAATAAATGCTAAAAATTTGGAAGTCAACAAATATATAATGCAATTCTGTTAAAAGACTCATCTTCAACATTCATATGCAACAAGGAATCTTACACAACAACAACATACTGCATAGATTTCGCACACAAAAAATTATACCTTGCATCATAATGCCAAAATATCATACACAAATTATGACTCCTTACATCATATTGTACACCAATAAAATGACAACTCAAATCAAATGCCAAGATTTAACATACACACACAAAAAACAAACACCTTGCAACTGCAGCACCAACATTGAATACTGAAGCCAACCAGTTTGGTTCATTTATTGATCACAAGGTTTAAATAATCAAATATACTTGATAGAAATGAAATCTTCGTCAAATGTGGAGATAATGCTCAAACAAATAAATATAAGAGGAGTCCCTATGGATAATTTTTAACAATATCATCCATGAAGTCATTTAGTATGACAAGTAAATGGAGTTATTTTAATCTTCAATAAGCTAGCTCATTCCTCAGCAATTATTTGTAGAGTGAGATGTGTTGCCACTAATGTAGTTAATGACTCTTTTAAAATGTTTCTATAATTTTGGATCTCTTTCCAAATAAATATCCATCATTGTAACTTGACAAGTCTCTTGTTCGTGTAAATGTTTGTAAAGCTTCTAGGAGATTCAGAACAACACAGAATATGTATTCTGATGGACATTTATCATGGTGTCCATGGAAATTGTTGTCATGGAATAAGTCAATAAAAACACAATTTTCATGAACATAAATAACAGAAGCATTGGATAATTGATATAAATGAAGAAGATTTAACAGCAAGTAAAATATTCTGAGGCAGTTTTTATGAATGCTCTTAAATTCCAAGATAATTCTCAAGAATTGATTTAGTCTCGAAATGCAAAAAATACTAGTACCAATTTTTAAAACAACAAAGCCTGCAAGGCTTCCTGAGGAAATATATTCATTGATATGCAGTGAAGAAACAATTTTCAACATCAATCAAAAAAGTTGGCGATGAAAGCATGACAATTTCAATCACAGAATTACATATACTCGTAGCTGATTCAATTATAGGCAAGCAAGGTATATGGCCAAAAAATTGCTCCAGCAATAGAAAAAGATGAAAAACAACACAAAGAAACTACAGAAAGGCATCAAACAAAATGGTGGTGCCGGTATTCAACTATGGGGCAAGATTGCTAACTGAAAATAGAAGCCTTATTATAACCCATATATAAGACTGTATATGTAAAAAAAATTCAATCATTGAAAAAAAAATAATATGCTAGAATCATAAACTCCAATTAATTGATGACAAATTCATTTTAGTCCCTTGGTTGTTTTCTGATGATCAATTCTAAAAATTTTCTGATGATTCAAAACTACTGATATGCATTTATCCAACTATTTAAAACAAGCATATTCTTTGGACTCAAAGTTATTAATTTTCCTTCTTTCTTGTTTTCATGACCAACAAGAATGTGGCCTCTATGTTTATGGTTAATGGTTTTCTCTGGTAACTTCAACTTCAAAATACCTGTACTCTATTACTTGTTCCTTGTCATGAAGCTTACCAATTCAGTATAAGTGAAAATTTATGACCATGTTTAAAACAATCTTAATGATACTCCACAATTGTATAGTAATTTGAATGCAAATGTACTGCAAAAAGACAGCCAGCATTTTCTGCAATAAAACTGTGCAATTCTACCAAAAATTGGATACCAAAAAATCCATCTAGTCAAAGCAGAAATACACAGCTGGAGAAAAATCACTCCAATTTGCATAACCAGTAGTTACAAAATTATCCAAGTGGCGGTGTAGCTAGATATAAAAAGGTGTTTAACCTTCTGGAGCACCCTTGTCTTTCTGGTGGAAGTTCACATGTTTAGCCTAATTTGTTAGTTTTTTTAAGTTTTACTTTGCTTTGGGGTTGTGGTTTAGACATGTGGTTTGATTTTGATTCATAACCATTTTCAATTTTACAACAATACAGAAACATTTCCATGTGACGTTTTTGGATTCAGTTTCTTAATTTTTATTTTTGTATATAAGGAAATGTGCTTCTGTCACTTTTTTTCTGAAAAAGGGATACCGATTTTTTAAATTATGTAATGGGGCAGAAGTTATAACATCTCAAACAAAGTATCTTCCTTAAAAGATAACACACATAACATCAACAATGTGTGAAACTGGTTTGAGAAACTGAAACACACATTTATACAAAACTTCCTCACAAGGATTACATGCTGTGTTTTATTTTAACTACTTGTATTCTTTGTTTCCTTATAACATGGTTTTTAAGAAAATGTATCCTTCTGAACAAAGCTGAATTTCTGACCCAAAACCATTAAAAATATGAAAGTTTATCTTTTCAAACTAAATTTGAAAACAGGAAAAATATCTCATTCATAATGCTAATTAATGTATTGCAGTTATGATATCAATACCTTGAAAATCTGAAACTGAAAAAAATCATTGAGATCCAAATCACAGATAAGTATATCTACCAACTTCCTTAAAAACTAGAACGGTTAAAGAATGTAATTTTCTGTCAAATATATATTTGAGAGGTTGGGTTAAACAGATTTTAATAATATATCGTAATAAATTTAGTCAAAACCTTCTGTCAAAACAGCATCCAATTAAATAGTTCAATTACAAATATAAAAGCACAAATTAACAGAGAAAAAACAAACACCAAATCAGATCAATCACTGATATAGGGAACACTAATTAATAGAACATAGCGGTAAATGTAATTTTTATAAGACAACTAGAACTGTTACCATGTGTAAAGTATTTCATTTACACCAAATAACAACGCATGTAAATATACTGGCAACACTCAAAAAACCCAAAAAACCACAACATAAATTAAAAATAAAAAATCACGACATGGAAAATTACCAGTGTATTCAAAAACAAAGAACTAGATTTTCCAGAAAAATATGGAATTTTAGAGAAGAGAGGATTTTATAATTACGAAACAAGAGAAAGATGTAACACTGCTTTTTATTTTGTAGTTTTCCATCAATGTCAACCATGTTAAAATCAATGTAACATTATACAATGTACGAATATTGATGAAAATGTAAAGAGAAGATTACAAACCAAACGCGGGAGCTTATGTATTTTTGTCTCCTGAAACACTAGGGAAAACATGGAAAGGGGTTGTCTTTAGTTGAAGTTAAAGATAAGGATGATAAAGAACCCTACAAAAGTTAATTTAATTACCAGAACTTTAACCACATCACTGGATTTTAATTTTTTCAGTAGTGACTGTCTTCTTTAAGGGTGGGAGAAAGAGATAATCACTAAAACCCTTTCAAATCTAAGTTTTTTTTAAATCTTTATACATTTGGTAACAATTTAAGTCTCCAACACTGGTTTAAAATCATGACAGTAAATAGATTTTGTGACTTGTTGTAAAGGAATGACACCATCTATAGCGTAACCTGATTAGTCCAGCCAGCGCTTCGTATTGCCTGTGACTAAAAAAATCAATATAAACTATGTGTTTCATTCTATTTATCCAATGTTCCTTCAACATTTTGAATCTCTGGGGACAGTACTTGAACTACTTAACCTATTATGTGAGTTAGAATCCAATCTTAAAATATACATTAACAAGAAATTGTTTATTTTTGTATATATACATTGGAATTATAACTGAAACAGTATTCTGTGATATATGATGTTGTTTTTTAACAAGAGGCCCATGGGCCTGATACGCTCACCTGATAACTAATGGCTAGCTGATAGATTTAAAGAAAACATAAATACTAAACCCCGATGACTTTTTCTTTACATCATGATAACCATTGTATCAATACCTACAACATTCTTATATACGTGCCTATACAAGAAGTTTATAGTTTTCAACATAATTAGCCATTTCGGTATTGTTTCTCATCTGTGACCTTGACCTTTGAACCCATGACCTTTTTCTATGCATCAAAATGATCGTTGTATCAATACCTACAACATTCTAATATACATGCCTATACAAAAAGTTTATAGTTTTCGAAATAATTCACCATTTCGGTATTGTTTTGCATCTGTGACCTTGACCTTTGAACCCATGACCTTTTTCTATACATCAAAATGATCGTTGTATCAATACCTACAACATTCTAATATACATGCCTATACAAAATGTTTATAGTTTTCGAGATAATTAACCATTTTGGTATTGTTTCGCATCTGTGACCTTGACCTTTGAACCCATTACCTTTTTCTAAACATCAAAATGATCGTTGTATCAATACCTACAACATTCTAATATACATGCCTATACAAAAAGTTTATAGTTTTCGAGATAATTAACCATTTCGGTATTGTTTCACATCTGTGACCTTGACCTTTGAACCCATGACCTTTTTCTATACATCAAAATGATCGATGTATCAATACCTACAACATTCTAGTATACATGCCTATACAAAAAGTTTATAGTTTTCGAGATAATTAACCATTTCGGTATTGTTTCACATCTGTGACCTTGACCTTTGAGCCCATGACCTTTTCTATACATCAAAATGATCGTTGTATCAATACCTACAACATTCTAATATACATGCCTATACAAAAAGTTTATAGTTTTCGAGACAATTAACTATTTTGGTATTGTTTCACATCTGTGACCTTGACCTTTGAACCCATGACCTTTTTCTATACATCAAAATGATTGCTGTATTAATACCTACAACATTCTAATATACATGCCTATACAAAAAGTTTATAGTTTTCGAGATAATTAACTATTTTGGTATTGTTTTGCATCTGTGACCTTGACCTTTGAACCCATGACCTTTTTCTATGCATCAAAATGATCGTTGTATCAATACCTACAACATTCTAATATACATGCCTATACAAAAAGTTTATAGTTTTCGAGATAATTAACCATTTCGGTATTGTTTCGCATCTGTGACCTTGACCTTTGAACCCATGACCTTTTTCTATACATCAAAATGATCGTTGTATCAATACCTACAACATTCTAATATACATGCCTATACAAAATGTTTATAGTTTTCGAGATAATTAACTATTTCGGTATTGTTTCGAATCTGTGACCTTGACCTTTGAACCCATGACCTTTTTCTATACATCAAAATGATCGTTGTATTAATACCTACAACATTCTAATATACATGCCTATACAAAAAGTTTATAGTTTTCGAGATAATTAACTATTTCGGTATTGTTTCGCATCTGTGACCTTGACCTTTGAACCCATGACCTTTTTCTATACATCAAAATGATCGTTGTATCAATACCTACAACATTCTAATATACATGCCTATACAAAAAGCTTATAGTTTTCGAGATAATTAACCATTTCTGTATTGTTTCACATCTGTGACCTTGACCTTTGAACCCATGACCTTTTTCTATACATCAAAATGATCATTGTATCAATACCTACAACATTCTAATATACATGCCTATACAAGAAGTTTATAGTTTTCAACATAATTAGCCATTTCGGTATTGTTTCTCATCTGTGACCTTGACCTTTGAACCCATGACCTTTTTCTATGCATCAAAATGATCGTTGTATCAATACCTACAACATTCTAATATACATGCCTATACAAAAAGTTTATAGTTTTCGAGATAATTAACCATTTCGGTATTGTTTTGCATCTGTGACCTTGACCTTTGAACCCATGACCTTTTTCTATACATCAAAATGATCGTTGTATCAATACCTACATCATTCTAATATACATGCCTATACAAAAAGTTTATAGTTTTTGAGATAATAATTATAATCAGAGGTAAAAAAAATTAGGTCACGACCTTCACAATTGACCTTGACCTCATTTGAAGATACTAACAAGAATATGTCAAAACTGAAAACCCCATGTCATTATCTGGTCAAATAGTCAAGTTATAACAATTTGAAGCTATTTTACGATTTTTTCAAAATTAAACGCAAAAACGCGTAACCTATTTTTTATCCAAATTTCATAAAATGAACAAACTATAGGCTTAAGACCCTAGAGAAGCCAAATATCACATCAGATTTTTTCTCCAATCAGTACTTTCGGAGAAGAAGATTTTTTAAGATTTTTGCACCCCTAGGTCACCTTGACCTAGTTATGGTAGCCATGGCAACGCCACGAACAAATCTGAATTGCACAAGCCCATATATACTTCTGACAAAGTTTCATTAAAAACTGTCCAGTAGTTTCAGAGGAGAAGTCGAAAATAGGTGTTAACGACGCACGCACGCACACACGCACGCACACACGCACATACACACGCTGCGCTATGCCATAAGCTCACATGACCTTCGGTCAGGTGAGCTAAAAAATGTGAAGTAGAGACTTTAACATATGACACAGTGTGCCATTGACATCAAAACAAATGCTGAATTTGTGAATTGTATTTTTTTTGTATATCACAGTTCATATATTACTGAAACTTCATTTTCACCATTTTTGATATTGTTTTTGAAAAATTGGAAAGAGACATTAAAGGTAGAGACTTTATATCATGTGACACAGAGTGCAATGCCATTAAAATAAATGCTGAATTTTTAAAAAGACATTACAGAAACTTTATTTTCTCACAATAAGTGACATTGTTAAAAATTAAGACCTGGAATTAAAAGAACATCTAAACAGTAACACAAAGTAAACATAAAAATAAATGTGAAAATATTTTCTTTATTTTGTAAATACAATGAACATACTACAAAAACATTATTTACTCTGTGCAACATATTGCTTTTGAGAAAACATGTTTAAAGAAGAGGCTTTTACAACTGATACAACCAAATGAATTTTGCATTTTGTTATAGTGTATGTGTAGGTGTATTTAATTTTGTATGAACCATTCAAACACTGTTATCTGTCTCTGATCTGCACATTGACAAACAGGCATACATGTAGGCGTCAAACTCAGACATTTGTGTGACATTGTTTCAAATGGAGTAAAGATGCTAAAAGAAGGTTTACAAAGTGGCACAGTCAAATGCTAAAACCAACACAAACATTATAATAATGGTTTATTTATTTTAAACAGTTATTTGTTTTTGTATGTACACAGAGTGCAAATATTACTCAACCTTTATCTTTCTGCATAGGCATATTGTTTTGAAAAAAGAACTGTAAAGTTACAGACATTTAAAGAAGTATTTATGTAACAAGAAGCCAACATCAAAACAAATACAGAAATATCTCATTTTGTAAGAAACCACTTTGAAATTATTCAATTACCGGTATGCATTAATGACATTTAAAAATGACTGTATAATGCAATTCACTATCTATTTTCAAGTCTTGATCACACCCTTGTCAGGTTTAAACCTATGACCTTCCACATACCAAGCAAACATGCTACCAACTGAGCTACAGTAACGGTTTATTAAAAGAAGAGTCTTTACTTAATAATGCAATTTAACAGTCACTATTAATTTTCAAATCTTGATCAGATCCTGGCCATGGTAAAACCCATGACTTTATATATACGAAGCGAGCAAGCTACCAACTAAGCTACCATAGTGGTGTATTAAACGAAGCATCTTTAAAAATTTATGTCACAAGAAGACAAAATCAAAACAAATACAGATATATATATATATATTTGAATAAACGCTTTTGAATCATTCGATTATGCAGAAATAACAGTTATAAACGACTGAATAATGCTTGGAATAGGTGACAATATTTTGCTCTTTCTTCGTAATAAAGTGAAGATCTAAAACAATTGATTTATGACGGGGCTTGTAAATGCGGAAATATTACGATGGCAATGCTTTCCTTACATGTATCATCATAAACAACGTGCAATTCTCTACCCTGTATCAGACAATATAATCAATTTCTTACCAGAACCAAACTACTACCTTAAGCTTTCAAACTGATATATAACTAGGCATAACCTTGTCAATAAACAAACGTGATGGAAAGTTCAGACTTACAAATTAAAGCTCAGCACAGACTAACAGGAAAATAAATTCAGGGGCATCACATATACATAATACATTATACACAGCTTAAAGGATATGTGTACTAGGTTCTCCAGACAGACAGCCGATATGGTAGTATTTTTCCCCAAAGAAAATAGCTTCATAAAAGAGCTAGTTTCCTTAGACACTGGTGGTGGTGTGGTGGTTTTCTAGAGATGATTGGTTTCTTTGGTGCTGTGGAAGGGGCATCCCATATACACAATACATTATACACAGCTGTACTAGTTACTCCTGACAGCTGATGTGGTAGTTTTCTTTAAGAAAATAGCTTTGTAGAAGAGCTAGTTTTCCTACACACTGGTGGTGGTGTGGTGGTTTTCTAGAGATGATTGGTTTCTTTGGTGCTGTGGAAGGGGCATCACATATACACATAATACATTATACATAGCCTAAAGGATACATGCACTATTTTCTCCAGACAGCAAGTGTGGTAGTTTTCTCTGAAGGCAAATAGCATTAAATGTTGTTGGTGTAGAAGTACTAGTTTTCCTAAGACAAAAAGGTGGTATGGTGGATTTCTAGAGATGATTATTTTGTTTGATGTAAAATGGGCATCAAAAAAACTAATACCATCTCTCTTGTTTTCTTATACAACTTTTTGATGGTATTGACTATTGAGGCATAAGTTTTCTTAAGACAATAAGGCATTCTTGTACTTTTCTTGAGATGATTGGTTTGTTTCATGCTGCTGTGAAGAAAAATAAAACCAGCAGCAGGACATACAATTTATACCCTTCTTTACTTTAAACTTGTCATAGTTTTAAAATTTTGCAAGTATGGCACCTGCTTTGTAAAATTCACACCCAAAAATTTCCAAATGGCAATTCTGGAAGTTTTTGGGTGCAAATTTTACAAGAGTAGGAGCTTTTTCAACAAAATTTTAACCTGAAAATCACCTGCTTAAATATCACAAGTGTGTAAATTACATGGATTTTTTACAGTTCATGTCCAATTTGAATTATTGTCTGTTTTTACAAAATCCTATATTGTTTCTAGTTTATGAAGGTGGCAACTTATTTTCAGTATGTCAATTTGGGTGGCTATGCAATGTATGGATTTGGAGATTAAATAGTAGATGGAGTAATTTTAAGGATACACACTGGTTCAATGAAGGTGTGGTTTTGAGGATCCATGTTATGGCTGGTGATTGCATGTGTTGTTTAAATGTTTGTTAATGTTTGATGGCAAATTATATGGTTTTTGTATTTACATTTTTGGATAATGATGTTTCTTGTTGTTCCAAGTTGATTTTGTTCTTAATAGTTGCTTTTGTATGACAATGCTGTTACTATTGAATGGCAATGCTGCTAATTTTCAATGGCAATGCTGTTACTTTTGAATGGCAATGCTGTTACTTTTAAATGGCAATGCTGTTAGTTAGGAATGACAAGCTGTTACTTTTGAACGGCAATGCTGTTAGTTAGGAATGGCAATGCTGTTACTTTTGAATGGAAATGCTGTGTACTTTTCAATGGCTATGTTGTTACTTTTCAATGGCAATGTTGTTACTTTTAAACGGCAATGCTGTAAGTTAGGAGTGGCAATGTTGTTACTTTTGAATGGCAATGCTGTTAGTTAGGAATTGCAATGCTGTTACTTTTGAATGGAAATGCTGAGTACTTTTTAATCTCTATGCTGTTACTTTTCAATGGCAATGCTGTTACTTTTGAATGGAAATGTTGTTACTTTTGAAAGGCAATGCTGTTACTTTTGAACGGCAATGCTATTAGTTAGGAATGGCGATGCTGTTACTTTTGAATGGAAATGTTGTTACTTTTGAATGGCAAAGCTGTTACTTTTGAATGGAAATGCTGTTACTTTTGAATGGAAATGCTGAGTACTTTTCAATGGCTATCTTGTTACTTTTGAATGGCAATGCTGTTACTTTTGAATGGAAATGCTGTGTACTTTTCAATGGCTATGTTGTCACTTTTCAATGGCAAAACTGTTAGATAAGAATGACAATGCTGTTATTTTGAACGGCCATATTGTGTTTAGGTAAATTGAGTCATCCTATGACCTTCCTTTTTTTCAATTTTTATACTCAATATATTGAAATACTGTAAGTGTTTCAGTGTGACGTAAAGGACAACCTTTGGACAGAGCAATTGATTACATAATGATATAACAATCTCTTAATTGTATGATTACTATTATTTTTATCAGAGAAATTGTTGATTTTTCAGACCAACTTATAACCTGTTTTCTATTTTTTTCAATTTTTAAAAAAATCTAAATTCTTTTTGAGTCATGTTTTGAAGAGATGCAAATCTTTTAAATTATCTTTTACAATCCTGGATAATTTGAAGACACCAGATTTATCATGAGTTATACCTGAAGTCAAATATTACCTGATATTAACAGTTACACTATATATAAACAGACATATTATATAACACTTGTCACTTGTAGCGATCTTAGAATATTGATCAAATTAATTTTTGTCTATCTCTCCAATTAGCTTATTGGTTTTTAAATGTCACATATGAGATAACTAGCTCAATATTAATAGTTGATGCATCACATTACTTAATAATTCAAGCCATTTTGTTCCTAAAATTCACTGTTCAATTTGAGAAGTTTCTGTTTTTGGATTTTGACATTCAAATATCCTAGATTTTCAAAGTAATTAGAAAGGAAACATGAAGCCCACTAGTGCCTACTGGCAGTATTTGAACTTTGGACAGCTATAACAGACAATTTCAAATAAGCATCAACCTTTTGAATTTTTCACAATAAAGCAATGTTATTCCAGAATTGAAGACTGTGAGAGACTCAGCAAAAAATATTAAAAACAACTCTGTTCATAAATAAACATAAACCTAATCAGACATTTATCCATTTTGCTATTTATAGCAATAGTGGTCATCTTCAATGCCACAGGAAGTAGATTTGTACAATCTGTGCCATCTAGAGACCTTCAACACCTAATTTGGTTTAAACTGACCCCACTAGATTCAGTGGAAAAGATTTTCAAAGAACTGGCTAAATATAAACTAAGTTTATTTCCAAGGCATTACCGGGGTAGGTAACATGATCCAAAACCAGTTTCTTATAATGGCATACAATTTCCAAAACCATTTTAGTAGTATATTCAAATAAGAACGTATATTTTTAGTTTTACAGTAAAAGTACATAATGGAAAAAAAAATATTTTTGTATTTGGAATAGGACCAACTTTTAGCGAGCGCTAGAGTTATCAAACTTCTATGTTATAGTTTTCAACAACGTTAATACATCATATTCTCCAGAAGTAGAATTCAGCTTAAAAATACAGACCAATAACCATCTTTTACAATTTACAACATGCAATATATATATAAAATCAAAGTACTTTATGGCTGTATTGCTCCCAACTCCTAATTCAAAACTGCACTAATGTGCAATGTATGCATGCAATATCATCATTATCTATTCCATGTTTGCAGCATCGGTGCATTCCTGGGGATGATTTTTAACGTCTGCATTCAATCTGTGGGATTGTCAAAGCTGAACCTAACACTAATTTCCTATCTACCAAATTGACAATTCATTTTGATGTATCAAATCAGCATGTTACTATGTATAAGTAAAGATCAGCCATATAAAACCACACCTCCCAAAAAACACATTCTAAACAAGCCTACCATATTAGGATGAATTGACATTTGTATTCTTTGGTACATTAAACTGCATAATCCAAATACTTATTATAAATGAACAAAACCTTCAAATCCTAAAGGTTTTCTGTTTTGACAAAGTAAATTTTACAGTATATCATGTTTGCCACCTTGATCTTAAATTTTACTGATGTGTTTTAATGTATCAATATAAATGCTGGCATGACAATATGAAATTCAATTACATGTACAAGTCAAATTCAATATGAAATTTGCAAGACCTGATGAAACATATTCAGAATGAAACTTGCAAAGCCCTGTGAAGAATATTTGAGTGAAACAAGCAAGTTCTTTTAAAGAACATTTGGGTATAACTTGAGGGACCTTGTAAGGCAAATTTTAGTGAAACTTCAGAGATCTCTTTCAAATTTGAGTGCAACTTGCAAGACCTTGTGAACCATATTTGAGTTCAACTTAAAATGTTTGTGTGTGAAGTATATTTGAGCGAAACTTGATGAGCTTGTAAAGCAAATTTGAGTTCAAGGTCCAAAACCTGAAGAAGCATATTTTAGTGAAACTTGTGAGACCTTGTGAAGCACATTTGAGTGATACAAATGAAGCATATTCAGAATAAAATTTGTGAGACCTTGTGAATGGTGCTTGTGTGAAACATGCAAAGTTCTTAAAAAGGATACTTAAGCAAAACTTGAGGGACCTTGTGAAACAAATATGAGTGAAACTTGCAAGTGCTTGAGGAAAATATTCGATTTCAACTTGCAAAATCCTTATGAAAGATATTCAAAATGAAACTTGTAAGACATTGTGAAGCATAAACACATAATGACCAAATTAGGAGTTAAGCTTACAAGAGCATGTGAAGTATATTCAGAGGAAAAATTACAATAATACAATAAATATAATCAACAAAAACTTATTATTAAACTGATATGTGACCAATTTATACCACCACTGTACCACACAAAGTTTGCCAACCTGTTTTGCAATATTTTGAGAAAAATAATTGCAGAATTTAATTTCTACTAAGTACAAATAAGTGCTCAAGATTAAAGCTAGCTGTTACCTTTTATAAGTAATTGTATAAATCACACCTGTATCTCTATCCATTACCTTTTAAGCCACCAAGGCAGAAGGATGGTTTTATTATTTGTATCACATTTCAATTATATGGCAAAAATATGGATAGAAAATATTGACGTATTTTTATTTATAAGTTTGTACATTTCTGGCGCTATGTGACAGGTGCTTGTTTCATCTACTTAGCAGTGTCATATTGTTTGTAACAATTTTTTTTTAAAAATAATCAATATGATTAATTACTAATTTCAGTTCATTTATCTAAAATACCTATATCTACCACACCATCTGGTGTGTAAATGTCACAAAGTTTTACAATCTAATTTATAGGTGTAATATCAGTTGTGAAAAATATAATTCATATATACTATGGCTTCTCAATCAATACAAATATCTAAGGTCAAAATTACAATTATGGACTTTAGAAGAATGCAGTAACAATTTTGTTGACTCTAGAGGTCATGCTTATTGCCCATCCTAAAGATGTTAACATGCTGGCTGCATGGCTCTGCAGCATTGTCCATGTAATATAATATGGCTTTTCAGTCAATACAAATATCTGAGGTCAAAAACATACAATTACATGTATGGACTTAAGATGGAGGCAATGATAATTTTGTTTGCAACAGAGCCCATGAATATTGCCCATCTCAAAGATTTTAACATGCTGGCTGGCTGGTTCTGCAGCATTGTCTATGTGATATAAAAATGGCTTTGCAGGCAATACAAAGATCAGGCATCACTAACATACAATTATGGACTTGAGATGGAGGCAATAACAATTTGTTGACTCCAGAGGTCATAATAACTATTGCCCATCTCAAAGATTTTAACGTGCTGACTAGCTGGTTCTGCAGCACTGTCCATGTGATACATACAATATGGCTTTCCAGTCAATACAAATATCTGGGTCCAATAACATACAATTATGGACTTAAAATGGAGGCAATAACAATTTTGTTGACTCCAGATGCCATGACTATTGCCCATATCAAAGATTTTAACATGACTGTCCGGCATTCTGAAAAAATAGTTGTACTGAATCCTGACTAAGAAAGTGTCAAATATTCATGTTCTAAGCAACTTAAAGACTGCTTCAACCATGAAATTTTGATTGTTTACCGTAATCCCAAATTGAGATTCTTTCATTCATATCCTGGTGGTCAATTCTGAAATGATGGAGGAGACCAGAGAGAAAGAAAAAATCCATTTTTTTTTACCACTCTGCCAACAACGCCCTATAAAAACAGAAGTTGAAATTTGTATAACTGGTAACAAAAACTTACTGGTACATTAGTATCATAAGTAGTATGATTGTGTATTCGGTATATTATCTGTACAATAAGTTGCTTAGTGTATATTTTATGTAGATTTTATTTACATACACTTCCAGTATTGTTTCCAGTTAAAGCACTGATCAATAATTTCCCTACAACATTATCAGTCAATAAAAATCCAGACAATGATGATGATTCCGTCTCAATAAATCCAACAGTTGTACTTAATTCTGAAAGTACGGATAGACCCTTATAATAACACATGTATAATACTATAATCAAAAGTCTGGAGATTTGAGCCTTAACAGTGCTCTAATCCAGAAACAATACAAAATCTTCAAAAAATACAAAATGGAATAGATGTGTTCCCAAAAATTCTGAAATGTCTTAGATGTGTTCCCAAAATTTCTGAAATGTAAGTTGTAACAGATGTGTTCAACAAAAATTATCAAATGTAATAGATGTGTTCTCAAAAAATTATGAAATGTAATTGATGTGTTCCAAAACATAATGAAATGTAATACATGTAGATGTGTTCCAAGAGTTATGAAATTTAATAGATACTGCTGTACCACGTGATACCCTTCAGAAGTTTGTGTGGAACAATTATTCATATGGAATCATATCAGTTCACATTTTCATTGTTGTTTTTTCCAAGAATTCAAGATGTAAACATTTCCAAAATGTCCCACATACATGTTAAGGGGTGTTAATCGTGTGGCACAGCGACAAACCACATTATCTTAACTTTGTACTTAGTACATAATAAACAGTACAGCGCTGTAAGCCGAGTAGCTAGCACATCTAGCACATCTTTTAAACTGGTCACTATGCTTGTGTGATAAACCACAGCACCTGCTTGTATTGCTGTTGGCTATTGGGTTAAGTTGAATAGAATGGAAGGTTAACCAATCAAAAAACACATCTTATGAGACAAGGAAGTTAGCCCTTCACAGCAAATATATGGTAACAGTAAGTAACAAGTTGCCAGCATTAACAATGGAAACAGCTTTTGACTGTAAATCAAAAAAATATAATAAAAAACTAAGGCAAGTTGGCAATATATATGACATTTAGGATGATTTTGAATTTTTTTTTTTTTTAATATTGATTTAAGAGTACAGAATACACGATTAATATTGGGTATATAGACAGACATGATATATATTAAATGTTGGTTGTCAATTCTGTAAATGTCAAGTGTCGTCAAATATGCCTTATGTTCTGCAGCAGTATTAATAAAACAATGTGTACTGATATTTGCCATATGTCTTTTATTTTAATAAGTAATAAATTCTCCAAAAAAAGTTATAAAAGAAATATCTATGAAGGATAATAAAATTGAAACATTTTATACCTAAGATATAGGTACAGCCAATCTGGAGATATGTCGAGAAAGGCTACAGGTGCCTTAAGTTGTTTGATATGGAATGTATATATATATACTGTAAAACATAAGATTTTCGTGTGCATGTTATTTTCGCGTAATTCGCGAGTTCATAAAAAATCCCGAAAATAATATGCGCGAAAATAAATTTGATCGAATAAATATGAATGGACTTTTACGACTTTTACATGAGGGGCTCACAATGCGATCGGGATACCGCAAAAATTTCATGCTGCGAAATGACTTTGATACAAATATCGCGAAAATATCGTGCCGCAAAAATAAAGTGTTTTACAGTACTAGTATACAATGTATTTATAGGCAAAAAACACTTACCTGTCTGCTTGACCTATCTTAGGACATTAATATAAGATGGTGGACCTAATACATGGGTTAGTGTTAGGATTGGCAGTTAATACATAAACAATACATGTTTCCTATAATGTAGAGGACATTAACCAGGGTTCGTACAGATATTTTGAGTCTAAATTTAAGGGTTTTTTTAGGGTCTTTTCAGGGTCTTATTTGCAAATTGAAGGCCTAATCAGAGGGATAATTTTAGCAAAAATAAAAAAAATAGAAACAACACTTGAAATTGGAGGTTGAAGTTGGGCATTTTAGAGGGCTTGGTACCTTTAAATCGCTCATTTCAAACCTCAGAAAACCTTTTAATTAATTTAGTTATTTATTTATTTTCATCAGTCTGTTCATATCCAAATACAGACACTCGACTGGCCAAATTCAAGGGCTTTTTAGGGCCTTCAGGATAAATTCAAGGGCTTTTTAGGGTCAGATTTGTTTTAGGGTCTTTTTAGGGCAAACCTCAAAATCTAAGGACTGTATATGTGTCCCCTATACGTAAATATAATGGTCCATCATGAATATCTAAATTTAAGATCAATGTTGTTTACCTATATATTGAAGATTTTACAGTGGCAAACAAGACATACCTGGAGTTACAGGTAGTTAGTCTTTTTGACCAATACATAATAAAAGTCAGGGAAATTCAGACTATTGCAGTATGTATGAAAATATCAAAACAAGCAGGGTTGGTAATCTATTTAATTTAGGGTCGAAATTGGCCCCTTTTCCAGGGTTAAAAATCCATTCAACCTTTACATTCCTACCATGTATTTTTCCTCATCACATTTCCCCCAAAACTGCATGAAACAAAATTCTAAGGACTCAGGTCCCCTTAAATAGGGGCAACAGTCTTGACAAACATTGCATGAGTATGCTCTTTATACACAAATTTTATCTGTTGGTTCTAATTCCATTCAAAAGTCAGGAAAATTAATTGAAGTCTTTTCTAATTTTCTCAATAGATTTCTTGGATAAATTTCTATACAAAGGCTGGACATTTTTAGTTCTTAGTATTTATTAACCAGGCGTCTCCCTCAGAAGCTTTGTCATTTTTATCCTTTTTTTTAAGTAGTCTCGTCGTTTTTATCTTCATACTCATCGACACTCGTATAGATACTGTGGTATATAGTACATGCATTTTTTTATTGTTATATCCATTTTATGAAACTTTTTCCATAATATATTTTGTTTGCTTTCCCATTCCATTGTACTGTGAAAAAATATTTTACTTAATTTGTTAATTTTTTTAATTTTTCCAATAATGCATTTTAGAAAATCTGTTAAAATTGCCCATATTGTGTTAGTTTTAGCATCAAAATAAATGATACCTTTAACTGGTGTAATATTTCAAAGATGTATGTATCAAAATAATCATTATAAATTGAAAAAAATTAAATTAGTTATTCAAATTCAAGTGTGCATGATGGGATTTCAAAAGGTATAGATGGCGTATATAATTAATGTGCATCACCAACGGTAACAGTGAATTAACATCAATTTAATTACCATTAGAGTACTGTGGCCTACTAACTTCCTAATTTACTCAATACAATTAAAATAACATTAAACAAATACAGGTGTGTCATTTTCAGTCGAAAGACAACATCATTGTCAAAAAAAAAAAATTGAAAACCATTTCAAAAAAAAAAAACATAATTTTTGCATGCTCTAGTATATAAAATACAGTACTTCCCTCATGTTATTTTTCTTTATTTTTAATATTTATTAATTTATCTTAATTTATTTTTATTTGTTTATCTGTTAAGCCTATTATGAATTAATCATCAAATACATGGATGAGATAGGACCCAATACATTGTTAGCTATGATTCTATTTCCTATTTTTATAATGGTATGAATAATTTAGATTGCAGGTATTCTTCATTTGTTTCCAGTGAACAGTTTACAAGGTAACAACACCACCTTAGATTATGTATGTAGGTATCGGTGTAGGTAGTCACTGCACCAATCAATATTACCAGATGATTTGAATCAAGGGAAAAACAGTCGTGCTTGTCTGTGTGCAATGTTTAATTAAATCATTCAATGTTTTCTAGATTTTTTAAAATGAAAACAGGAATGGAGTTTATTCATTAATAAAACATCAAATAAAATTCTAAATGTCATTTCATCATCAACATTAACAATGGTATTTGTATAATTGCTGTATGATAATTAACATTATTGTCTGGTAGATATTTTAGGAGTTTCTGTGTTATCTTTTACATGTCCAGTGCTTGTCCAAAGCCGGGACTTTTACAATCAATATTTATTGTAAACTGTGTACAATTCCTTTAATACAGTAAAACCTTGTTACAATGCCTCTCAATAACTTTGCTACTTTGTTTGTTGTCACAGCATTTTGAAGTCCCCAATCTGTTTCTTCTAGTTCTTTGTAAATCTCTTTTAATTTACTGCTAAACTCTTTCATAATGTCAAAGCTTGACTGAATTTATTGGTAAACTCTTTCATAATGTCAAAGCTTGACTGAAGAAACGGTGGTGATGAATAAAGGTTTTACTGTAAATATATATATATATATTGTTCTAATCTGATATGGATGGATCTTTATTTACCAATGTTGTACATTAATATATTTATAGAAAGTTGCATCAAAATGTTCTATTTAAAGCCACAACTATCTTTATATAATAAAACAATTATCTTCATCATAACCAAATTACCAAATGTAGACGTTTCATTCATTGCAATGATTCCCTTACTTCTTGAGCATTGGTGTCCAACAAAGTTTTTAAACACAAATGAAATATAGATACATGTATATTTCAAGCTTACAAATACATGTATTTGACAATGCCATGGTAACCCAGAACATGCAATAGTTAACAAATGAATGAAATTAGATTGGCAAGGAGTTGACAAGGTTTCAAGGGAAACTGTCTTTTTCTGGAAACAATGGAAATCTGAGGGTATAGAGGGCAAAAAAATAAATAAAAAAGCAATCTATCTTTTGCAGCATATAAAAATGTGATCATGTGAGTATTTATTAAAACCTATATACCTATCATCAAAACTTATGGAATATATGTATGCTAAGAACATACAGATGGTTGAAAGAGTGCTTATGTTACACTTTAGAGGGTTGAATAAATAGTAAACAAGATATATACAATGGATATATAGGACAAGAATGGGTTTTCAACAGTTTTGACAAGTTGCATTCAGTCAAAAACGGCAATTTTTTTCAGAATAACCAGGGGAGAATGTTCAATATGTTTTAGGGGAATACTCATATGCAGTATGGTAATAAAATTAAACCAGGGTATAACATTAAAGTGGTACCCATTATCCCACTAAATAGTCCCTAATAACCCACATTCCCTTGATCTGAGGTCCTGAACCTACTGATTTTCATTGGGACACTTGATATTAAAACTGTAAAAGTCCAATGGACCTGCCATTTTATACCAAGATAATCCTACTTTTTCAATATTATAACATAATTGCACATAAAACTTATTTCAATATTGATATTGGACTGTCAAAACTTTATGTTGGACTTGCCAAAAAAAAAGGCAAAAGATCCTTCTATTACAATACATAATTTTAAACCCCCGATACCCATCAAAAGCACTGGATAATTACACCAAAAACATTTTATTATTAGTCTTCAATGAAAGAATATCCAGGAGTAACGAATTTCACAAAATATTACAAAAAGAATAAATTTTATTAAATATTGCTAAAATGCAGAAAAGTTAGTAACAATTTGGCATGCAAGCATTCTTCCTATCACTATACAACTCCTAGCCATCACATACATGTACTAATATTTTTTATTATTTCAAGGTCTCCATAATAATAAACAAATTAATATAATTTTTTCAATTATTACTTCTGCTTAATGTTACCCCTCCACAATCATCCGATACTTTTGTTTGTTTGTTTTTTCATACTGTTGCAAAAACGTTACACTTTTGTCTAATTTCTTCAGGAAAATAACTAAGGTACACGAATATGCATGGTATTTTTTATAAAATCTTGAGATTTTTTCATCTTATGAAAATCTGGTAATCTTTTTATCATTCAAAAATGGTATGTTATGTACCATTCTTTATTGCGTTTAATGATAACTTTTTTTTCTTAAAATTGGTATATGACAATAGTATCACACAAATTCTTCTCTTTTTTTAATTTTGGCAAAATTATCATATTCATAACTTTTCCTTTTTATTACCTGTGCTATTACTTGCAACTGGCACATTTTCGGAGTAAAAGTTCAACAGATTAAAAAGCAAAAGATGTTGAAATTTGGGACTGGTTAACAAGAAACCCCAAGAATGCTATTGTAGTTTTTAAGCAGAATAAAATATATTTCTGACAATAAAAATTTATACACATGCAAAATATGTTGTTATGTATCTGGCGGATGTTACACGAGTCTGATGATTTTAAAGAACATTCTTTGGCGATAAATTTATTTAAAACATTATTACACATGTATTATTAAGAATGTCTTTATCTAAACTCTTAAATCCAATCATTCAAAAGAATTTCAACTTGAAAAAAAAAAAAAAAGAGCAAAATATAAATTAAAGCTAAACCTGTTCTCTGAAAATATGATATAAGCGATTTCCGCAGAAAATAAATCCAACTCGAATTCCAGCACCCCTCAGGCAAAAATTATAAATCTGCAACAAATTAAGCATATTTTATATCAACTCACCTTGCACGCCGTTTTTTCATGCGTGGCAAGTTCCACACGGGCAAAATTACCCTTTCCAAGCATACGACCCTCCATAACATATTTGCCAATACATTGAATTTTCTTCCCCATTGCTCACTCAAAACGCAAATGCTTTCCATTTCCAAACACAAGGTCTCATTATTGAACCGTTATTGTGTCCCTGATCCCCCCATATCTTTCAATTTTCATCCCTTTTCCGAAAATAAATGTTCCTTAACAAAAATGGCGGTCAACTCAATGCCCCCATTTGACAGCACTAAGATCAGCCGCAACTGGTAACGTCCCACGGAGAAGAAAATGACAATATATTATTAAACATGCATTCCAACACTTAATACACACTATTCAGGAGTTCCACTATATACAATAGATTCTAAAAATCTAAAAAGTCGTCTCAAACCAAATTCCAAGATTAACAATGCCCTTTTCTCAAGGTTTCTGTCTCCGAAAATTCCAGCACACGGAATAGAAGAATCTGTAGATTATAGCTTGTTGATTTTAAGCGAATAAACTTTGCATACGATTTATAGAAACAGCGTATATCCCAGCAGCTTTCCTCCTCATCGATTACTATAGGTTTATTGTCTCTATTATAACGTGATATTCATTTAGATATTCTGAATCCAAATACTAGCGGTTATAAGGACAGCAACAACCGTTTGCTAAAACATAGATCCTTTCTATATTGGCTACCATTTTGCACCTCCGAGAACATCGCGATACCCTAATCACGTGACCCTCAATTCATGAAAATTTTATCCACATATAATATTATAATGCCGAAAAAACTGCCACAAAACCATGACAACGAAGCATCGATGTATAATTGCGTTCGATTTTCTCTCAACTGTTTACGTATTGCACACGCACTCTGTAAGCGATCGATAATGCTCTGACTGTATGTTCTAAGAGAGATTACTGTGACATGCTGAATCCGTGATGCTGAGAGGCAAAATCGATGTCTTTTGAAAGCAACAATACAAAACGCATTCCGCCGACAAAATAAACAAAACCCCGTTCAATGGAATTAAATCTATCTATGTCATTTACACAAACATACATACCTAAAGGCTTAAGGCTGTCGAGTATTTTTGGTTTTCGGAATTAGTTCAGTTTGTTCTTTTGTATTCTTTCTGACTTCGAAACTTTCTCAAAGTTAGCAATGTTGTACTTTTCACATTTAGGGTCGTTCTCAATTATTACCCCTTGGATCGTTGGAAACTTGGTATAAGTGTCAAAGGTAATACCGTATCGAATGGGAATTGGCGTGGTGGAAAATAAAGATGCCGGTTTAAGATGAAAATGTTCGAAAGTTGGCGTGTTTATGTGGGATTTTAGCCATCAAAACCATTATCTGAAGACGAAGCACAGTTCAGAAAGCCGTATCTCTTCGTGTTTTTGCTGTTGAGAATTTATTGTTCATGGGTAAAATTAACAAAAAAATAAACAAACTCTTAAAGTACATTTGTACTTTGTGTCTCTCGTGAAACAAAATTGCATTTTTTAATAAAAGGGTCCGAGAAAGTGGTCAACGATAAGTTATCTTAAACGTTTTTGAGCTGAAAGCTCCATACACAGTATTTTAGTGCATATATATAAGTGATAAACTATGTAAAATACTCTTAACACATACTTCAACACAATGGAAAACTTCCTTATAATCCCCGCATGTTAAGGTACTAGCTTAAAAATTGTTTTAACAAACGCTAAAACTTTGTTGCTTGTTTATAAAGTATATTATATCCAGTGTCCATCCAAAGTTGGGAATTTTATAATCAGTGGTTTCTAGTTGGGAGTTGTATAATCAGTGGTGTCGATGTCCATCCAAAGTTGGGAGTTTTATAATCAGTGGCTCGATGTCCATCCAAAGTTGGGAGTTTTATAATCAGTGGTCTCGATGTCCATCCAAAGTTGGGAGTTTTATAACCAGTGGTGTCGATGTTCATCCAAAGTTGGGAGTTTTATCATCAGTGATCTCGATGTCCATCCAAAGTTGGGAGTTTTATAACCAGTGGTGTCGATGTCCATCCAAAGTTTGGAGTTTTATAACCAGTGGTGTCGATGTTCATCCAAAGTTGGGAGTTTTATAATCAGTGATCTCGATGTCCATCCAAAGTTGGGAGTTTTATCATCAGTGGTCTCGATGTCTATCCAAAGTTTGGAGTTTTATAACCAGTGGTGTCGATGTCCATCCAAAGTTGGGAGTTTTATAATCAGTGGTCTCGATGTCCATCCAAAGTTGGGAGTTTTATAATCAGTGGTCTCGATGTCCATCCAAAGTTGGGAGTTTTATAACCAGTGGTGTCGATGTTCATCCAAAGTTGGGAGTTTTATAATCAGTGGTGTCGATGTCCATCCAAAGTTGGGAGTTTTATAACCAGTGGTGTCGATGTTCATCCAAAGTTGGGAGTTTTATAACCAGTGGTCTCGATGTCCATCCAAAGTTGGGAGTTTTATAACCAGTGGTGTCGATGTCCATCCAACGTTTGGAGTTTTATAATCAGTAATGTCCATGGATAGATGCGTTCTTATATTCCCTATAATTTATGATACTGTCATGTGCTACTTTTGAATTTTATGACTGAAATACATTCAAAAGTAGCACATGACAATACTAGTAAAAACAAAAAGCATTATCTCGTGTCTTATTTCGTTTTGTTTCTTCATAAGAATGAATATTCAATACACCCTATAACGAACCACAATTGTATATACATACCCATTATATGGCCAATGTCTGTCTGATTGCAATGACAAGTTAAACTTGTCTTGGAATTCATGAAGAAGGTCTAGAGGCACTAAAAGTAGGAATTTTGGTCACTGTTTTAAATATTTGACACTTAAGTCTCATTTTAACTTACTTCACATTATCTTGGAATATTCTTTGTTGTATTTGCATTTGCTAAACGAGTGTTTCAGCTGCCTATTACAATTTATCAAGTCAAGACCGGAGACCGTATAGGCTACCTAGGTCATTTATATACTGTGAAGCCAGGAGAGTGAATGGCGCTCTCGTGAACTTCGCTATGATGTCTTCCAGTATCTGTTCAAAGTTGGGAGGTTTGTAATCAAAATATGTGCGTAAGAAGGTCGAAATAATTATTTTTGAACAGAGAATTAACCAATTTTAAAATCCATATACTCATTATGTTCACGAACGTATACATACGTAAACATTAGGTATATTTTAACTTGGACATGGTCTGTTATGTTTGTTTTTGAGTTTTACTATGTAAAAGTTTTGCCTGTGATGTGGTTTTGTGGAATTCCGTTGAATATCTGATGAGTCAGTCCTAATTTTTATATCTAAAGATTTAAATGCTAGCAGGAATTCTGAATACACATTTAAAGCATCATAAAAGAGAGAAAACAACAATTATATGATTTATAAACTAAATTTATAACGGATAACAACACTGGCCTGTACCGACATTTAGTACCATCAAACATTCCCGCCAGGAGTAACAAATAAAGCCTCTAGAACGAAAGGTTTGTCATGTGGAAGGAGATCAAATATTAATCAATGCCTGGTATTTTATCTTCACAAATTTGTAAATGAACTATTTTCAAATAAACCTGCATCGACAGTGGCAAAGTTTCAAAGTGCTAAACCCTTTGAAAAACATGCAACATATAGACAATATAATTTGCCAATGTAATTCATGCATCTCCATTGGCTGTTAATTTTGTGATGGTGGTGAAAGGGTGTTAAAACCCTAAGCTATAATGCGTGCTTTATACTCCGAGCAAGATTCTTTCACTTATGTCATGTGCTACTTTTGAATGTATTATTTCATAAAAATTCAAAAGTAGTAGACATTTATTTTGGCAGTCAGTTCTGGGATGGTAGAAGAAACCGGAGTACCAGGAGAAAAACAGCTACATTCGTCCTTTCTCGATGATAAGACTCGAACCTATGCTTTGAGATGCGACGTGGCCCACCCAATACTCAGAGAGAGAGAGAGAGACAGAGAGAGAGAGAGAGAGAGAGATTTGTACGTCAGTGGAAAATACCTATGGAAAATCACTAGGAAATAACAAGTCGAGTGGCAAATCATAATTCATCGAATGATAATAATAATCCTACAAAATTTGCTATAAAATGTAGATATTTACTTGTAAGGTTTTTATCACGCAAATATCTGCGTCGATAGGGGACCGCACAGGTCGCCATATATACACAGGTTGCCATGTCATACTCCAACCATTTTTGCGGTTTCCTTCTTTCATTTAATAAAATTTAAATAAAGGTGTTTAAATCTTTCATACGTACATACGTCTATTTACATCTATAAGACATGTGTATTAAATAATGTCAAATGACCAAAAATACATAATAACGTTATTTCGGTCACGGGCGCTGATCAAACGATGTATACAGATGGGCTATAGTTGAAGAGGTTTTTCTTTACATTTTATCAAAAACGCCAGTAATAAGCAGTCATAAGTATCTAAGTACATTGGTAAATAATATAACTGTCGGCTTCTTCTTTGATCTCGTAGCTTCCGTTCCAAGTCAGGAAATATCCAAAAACATTACAAAATTTATATATGTGTGTTTTATTATCCAAATAGTCATTTTCAAAGAGTCGCAATTTCCTTTGTTGGAAAATGCTAACTGTGTTTGTAGGGAAAGGTCTCCTTTTTTCTTATTTCATTTTCAAATGGTTTCGCCGCTAAAACAGCTGTTGAACGTGTTTTCTTATCGAATTTAATTACCCCTATTACCTAGTAAAAACATCTTGGTCTCTCGATACACCAGTTTATCAGTTTTAAAAACAGTTTCCAGGCAGTTATTGAGGAATAAATTTACCAGTATAAGCCGTTATATCAGGGCGGGCTGTACTGGCATCTCATCGTGTTTATATACGAGTATACAAATACATATAAAATACAATCTTAAATCACATCTGATCTGTTATACTAAATAAAAGTTAAAAATCGTGATGTTTTAGTGTTAAACATAGATTAACTGTAACCCTGTATTCTGTTTCACTTAATCCAGTAACTCAGCCCTATATACAAGAATTAAAACAAGCAGCTACACCATTGCACAGCAAAGTCTAGAAGCCCCGACTTATTGAAATCAATCCGTTGTTCCAAATTTGGCAAAAATACCTCTCACGAAAGCATGAAAATATTACAATAGTACAAACACAAAAATACTGCTTTGTTGGAATTATTCTTCTTGTCAGTCTTTGTATAACCTTAAACGAGAAACGTGTGAAACCTGAATGCAAGTTCTTTGAGTAAAACACGTTCTCTTGTTGTTCCGACCACTAAATTAGCTCAGGTGCTGAGTTCTCGGTCCGTATGTTGGAGTGAATGTTCTTTCGCCAAGCACTCGGCATTTAGAAATGTTTGTCCCGAGATACTTCAGAAGAGACCTTAAAAACCGATGTCCTGTGTCACGTCAGACATGGCACGTTAAAGATTTCCCTAAGCGCACTGCAACTTGAGGTCGAAATGATTTCTGCCACTTCAATAATGGGTGGTGACGTCTCGATATCAGTGAATGTTCATAACTGGGATATTGTTGTTCCGCGAGAAATACCTAAAATCTCGTATTTTCTATTCTGGCCGGACGCTGTGATATAGTCGTCTTCTCCGTTTATATTGCACTTATTAATTTTAATTGCCAAGGTGGTGACCACGGTGGTGACCGTTCAAAGTGAAGACGTCTACAACTAATGTTCGGACTCTTTATATTGTATTGCTCTCTGGTAATAACATGAACATTTTATACGGCTACTTAATTTTATACAGTACAGGCCTGTCGAAAGTTTAACACTAAGCTAGCGAATTAGTGCCAAAATGATTGTTCAATGTTCTGCGATCAATATTAAATATCGACTTTAATAGCTTTTAGGGGCTATGGAATTTGGTCTTGGGAATATTAAAGTTGTTAGAATTAGGGGATCAAATCCCAGTGACAAGAGTTTGGCGATACTTTCATCTGTTCATATAGTTCCTTTATCAAACGCTTGCAGTGTTTTGCACTCAATGTTCTACGCCGTTTCCGACCAAAATAATACACAGTATGTTTATGCCATAATATTTACGCATACATCCTCTTGACCAGGGATGAGCAGACGAGTATAAATAATATAATAAATATGCACTTTGCGTTGAACAGCTACAAACATACACGTTCGTTTCCCATTTCTCTATACTTTTGGGTTGCCGACTTCAGAGAAGCTCTAGTTTTTCCTTTGTTGTCTATTCAAACCCCTGAATCCATTTTATGGCCGAGTTGACCCTTTCAAAACGCATGCTGTCTGTTTCACGATTTTTGCTACTACTGTGGCCGAGTTGACCATTTCGAAATTCATGCTCTCCGTTCAATGATAGAGGGATTGTTTTTGCTGCAGCCGAATTGACACTTGAATTAAAATGTTTTCGGTTCATGGGAGAGAGAGAGAGAAGGGTTGTTTCGCAGCTCTTATTCCGATTTGATGGAGAGAGAGAGAGAGAGAGAGAGAGAGAGAGAGAGAGAGAGAGAGAGCTTTCAGTTATTTACTGATTATTAGGATTTACGTTTGTAATTTGACTGTCATTAAGCCACCTGTAAGCCTTAACGTAAAGATGCTTAAAGCTGGTTTAAAGGTGGCGTAAAGGAGCTTAAAGTTACCAGTGTCTTTAATCCACCTTTTAAGTCGTCTTTAAGTATTTTTTGGTTGTAATTTGACTGCCATTAAGCTACTTTTAAGCCTTAGCGTAAAGATGCTTAAAGGTGGCGTAAAGCTGACTTAAAAGTGACGTAAAGGAGCTTAAAGATACCAGTGTCTTTAATCCACCTTAAAGTCATCTTTAAGCTCAGCTTGAATATGCGATTTTGTCTTGTGTCGAATCCCTGCGACCAAAGTATGACGATACTTCATATAGTTCCTCTATCATACGTTGTAGTGAACCGACACACAATCGTTATAACGTAGGTTTTTTGCACTCGATGTTCTTCTGCACCGTTTCCGACCAAAATAATACACAATATGTTTATTGCCATAATATTTACGTACACATCCTCTTGACCAGGGATGAGTAGACGAGTGTTAATAAACATGCACTTCATATATAAATACTTAGCGTTGAACTGCTACAAACATGTTCTGCGTGCTTTGATTGCCGTCATCACAAAGAATCTCTTCTCTAATTGTTCCTTTGTCTTGAATCCATTTCATGGCCGAGTTGACCCTTGTTCTCGATTTTTGCGACTACTGTGGCCGAATTGGCCAGCTCTGTGCTTCTTCGTGACTGCTTCGGCTGAATTAACACTTAAAATAAATGTTGTCTGTTTCATGAGAGATAGAGAGAGGGGAGAGAAATAATTCAAATATTGTTTCGTTGATGTTTCGCCTAGTTGACCCTTTTGAAATCCATGAGAGAGAGAGAGAGAGAGATTGTTTCGTAGCTCTTGGGTCTAGTTGATCCTATTAAACTTTATGTTCTCGAGAGAGAGAGAGAGAGAGAGAGAGAGAGAGAGAGAGAGAGAGAGAGAGGATGAAGTACGGTTAGTATTATAATAAAGGATTTGCGTTTGTTAATTCTATGTTTCAATTTAAAAACAGATAAGAGAGCGTTTCTATCGATAACCGATATAGTACATGATAATCCCCCTTTAGTGGTGTACCGCCTCTAATCCAGATAGACTTCCTGGACCATAATCCTTATCCTTGGAACATTAATTTGTCCGACCTTAAACCTGTAAATTTAATACGTATTACACACAGGTACATGGCGTTTATATGGTTGTCAGGTATGATATAGATATTTCCCATCGTCATAAAGCTGATAATAGCTGATGTAATTACGTCTCTGTTTATTAATTATTAATTAGAGACGCCAATATGCCATGTTGATAACCATCTATGATTCATTTATAGCATTATCCGTGGCTTATTGTTGAAATGTTACTTTAAAGATATGGTGTCAATGTGTAGGCCGGGTAAGACAACGGGTAGATCTTATGTGTCATTAATGTGTCAATGTGTTTACTTCTAAATTCTAAGTAACACATACGCATGGCAACTGTCTGTCTCCGTCTCTAAGTCAAATATTTACTGAAAACGTAAATGGCGCATTATTGTTTCGTGGATGGTTCGCCGAGTTGATCCTTTTGAAATCCATCTCTGTGTTGAGAGAGAGAGAATGTTTCGTGGCTGTGTTGCTTTGAAATTCATGTTCTCTGCGTTTTGAGAGAGAGGAGAGAGAGAGAGAGAGAGAGAGAGAGAGAGCGCATGTGTGTTATTTGGGTCGAGTTGACGCGCCAGTTCAGTGGAAGTAATTATCTTACACATTACGCGTGTGTGTATGTGTACGTGCGTGCGTGTTATATGGGTCGAGTTGACGCGCCAGTAGGGTATAGTCTCCATGTTTAAGTAATGTACTTTACACATTACTTGTATAAAGATTTGTATTTTAGCGTCAGTTTTTACACGACCTCATAAAAACTTACACATGACAAATCTTTTTTAAGACTTTTCAAAGTTTTTTCTCCGAGTTTAAGGTACAAATTAAAGCAACAATGCCGTCTTTTGTAAATTCTTAAAGAATAATATATATTTATGACACGACATTATTTAAAGCTAAGTACAGACTACACACACGTGTGATAATACAGCGATATTTAACCCACGTATATATAAATATAATGCGTCAGTCAGTCTTTAGTTTATTAAAATAACGGCAATACTACCCCTTTAAATTTAGGTTATTCGGTGTATGTACAGCGAGTTAATCAGACCGGGAAATCGAAGATAGGGTGTGTGGACCATACAGAATAGAATAACTTAATACCTATCTAAAACCACAATTTCCGCGCGTTTTTTTTTTGTGGTGTTATTTTATATGACACTTGAAAACATTTTAGTTCAGCAAGTGCTGGTCAGAGATTCCTGTTATTTTATTTATATAAACTTTCTGACTTTCGTTTTATCTATGAATGAACACATGGTGTGGATACTTATTCTTTAAATATTAATAAAAACATCCTATCCCGCAATGTTGGAAGTGCGATTATTTTTCAACTCGTGAACAAACATTATAGATCTCAATATTTTTCACACCTATTATCAGTTGTCAAATTTTCTATCCAGGGAACAAATTTAATTATTCTAAACTTCTGTGATTTTTAAAATCTGTTCTGGTGTCATGTGCCATTTCAAATTAGCAGAGAGAGAGAGAGAGAGAGAGAGAGAGAGAGAGAGAGCGTATTAATCGCTATGAGAAATTTGTTATTTTTAACCAGTAGCTTGTATTAATACAAAAATGAGATCTAGTCATCAACACAATCTTATCAGCATCTTAAAGATTGCAGCCATAGTTAGGAAACCGTTTCAAGTGTTTCAAGATGGTCCACTTAACGAATCTACCAATAGATATATAAATAAAAGATTTTTTCACCAGAAGCCTCATCTCAATTTTCAGCTTGTAAACTGGTTTGATAATAAAATAACATTTACTAAATCCATGTGCAAAAAACTATTACTCCTGGAGGAATTAAAACCATCAAGGAAGGACTTGGTGATATCATTCGGTGTATATTTACTGCATCTGTAGTTGTGGAGCATCTGTAGTTATGAGGCTGACGTTGATGATTCACCAAACACGCTCTACATTTCTCAAGATGATAACTGACCCGGTGATATCCAGACTTTTTTCTCTTTCTATCTTATTAACCAAACGTGTTAGTTCTGTGAGAACATTGTGTATTTTGAAAGTTTGTCTAACGTTCCAATATGGAATGTTGGTTATATGTATTGGCTACTGGCAGATGCCACAGCAAACTGATGAAACACAAAATTGAATTATTTGAGACAACGATTATAAAACTCTCTAGCCATGACTAAATGGTACCTATTACAACCATTCGTCTACCTTTATATATATTGAGGTAATGTGGGTTAGACACTATTGCATGTCATATCTAGACTAGGGTGTTTATCTGATTTATACCAAATATACAGATTATTTTTTAAATGCTTTCAAGTATATGTTTAACTGTTTTTATCATAACTTGTAAGAAGTTTGTCAAACACTAGCATAGCTATTTTTTCTCAGAAGCATTCCTTCTAATTTGCCACAACACGTGCAATTTTTAATGCACTTTCGGTTATCGATCCCAGTATTTTGACTGCGACATTAATTAACGTGAAGTGATAATGACACAAAAGTGCCAATGTACCCACAATACTTGTAGAAAGTACAAAATAAGGTTACCTGTCAATCTATGTAAATTTCTATCTGAATGTTATTTGTCATTGATGCTAATGAAAACATGTTTTTCTAGACCATGTGTTGTACAAAACAACTGCGCAATATGACGTAATAGATCAAAGTCGGTACACATTTATATAGACACACGGATCAATAAAACATCAGCCAATGGCCTATATCTATGTTTGGGTAATGTCAATATAGATCTCAATTAAATAGAACACGTTTATTTAATCTTGGCCGCGAGGCGAGGGTAAATGCCCTTACTCAACGTGTTTTTCCTGTCAGTGTTAACTTTGCCAAGAATTCTAAAAACAGGAATAGTGTGTTATTTTTTCTCCAATTTGGTTGTGTACATACAACTTAACACCAACGTTCTAAATTGTCTCTATTTCCATTTTAAATAATGTGCATGTTTTAATAGGTTTAAAACCGACCTAGATGAAAAACTGAAACGGGAAGAAAACCGACTGCCCTAAATTCCACGACCACGTGCATATCAAAACGAAATATATTATTTCACATGTACGTAATATCGGAGCGTATATATATATATAATTGACTTGACTGACATTTTCATGTCATGATCTACTTGATGAAATGGCTGAATTTACCTGAAATTTTGCCAATTTTATATTAAAAATGGTTAAAAAGGGACATATATATAATTTACATCATAAAAAATACGCGATTAACTAGGTCATGGAAATACTGACATGTATATCTCGATGATATTCAAATCACAAATTTACAAGTAAACGAACTCAATCGAATTATAATTAAACGCGTTTCTTTAACCATTACCATGAGGTATAAAGTTTTTAAGTGTTCTCAGTGTCAGTGAACCCTAAGCGAACCCCACAGATGTCGATAGCGTTTGACCTCTTGACACCAGTCAAGCTCGTTTCATCTAAGCCGTGGTATATTCAAGAGTAAAGCGAAATCTTGTTGGAAACCGTAGGGGTGTTTTTGACATTACCCCGTGAAGTGATTTTAAGTATTTAAAATTCACATGACTTAACGCACTAACTTCCGTTTTATTATCCTAATATTGCGTTATTAATATCGTGGCCTACATGTACTCAGTGGGGCGGAATCTACTGCGCCATTCAGGACAAATTTACATAAGAGTGACAGGTAACCTAATTAGTGGGCGTATGTAACTAACTACACGTGATTCATAAACTGATGTAAACAAACAAGCATACGTTTTGTAGCAAACTGCTGTATTCCGACAACAATATAGTAAATGTGTACAAAAAATTATTTGCACATTTTGTTATATATATATACATTTGGCCCACATTGCCTGTTACAACAATTGTTCGTTGAATATGCGTATCAAACAAAAATATAATTATATATATCAATTTGGATGGGGTTTTTATTTATAAATAACAAATATATTTTCATAGCACATTTAAATAAATACTCCCCATCATATTTAACATAAACATCAAACGAGGAAATTTATTTTTTATACAAAAGATTTAAAATAACGTTATAATAGAAAAAATCATAAAAAAGCTTTGTGCACTCTTATTAGACTTGCAAAATAAATTTTTCTCTTTTTTAAAAAATCCCTACAATTATTTTTGTACAGTTTTACAAATATAAGAATAAATGCATTTTATACTGGAACCTGGATTTTATGCTTATTTTTCTTAAAAAACATCTCATATTTACAAATCTCCTTTCGTATATATATATTTAGAATATCCCTGCGGTTTCAACATTAATGGAATTATGATAAAATGAAAAAAAATTAACCTTTTTCAAATGTGAATAAATCCAGTCTGTATGATGACGTTTCCTCTCTTATCCTCAAAAATGACAAGTTCATCATTAGTAACAACAGTCATAGAGGGAAAGTCTTTGAATGAAGAGATTAAAAATGATATGTGCATACACAGATATACACTCACACAGAAGTATTACACTTATGATGAAGGTTATAGATATATAATATATATTTTTTCACAAAATATACAATCACAACTCTGTTATAATAATATAATCATATATCATTTTTTGGAACTTTTTTCACACACGAATATAATGAATAAATATATACATTCTTATTTTTTCGTGAAAATCTGGTCCACTTTTAACCATTCGACAGATATCCTCCCTACAGCACAAAACTTTGAAATTTTTAACATTTTGCACATCGTCCCGTTTTCAACAGTTTACAAAAAATCCACAAATCTGTTTAACAGTAAATAAATAACAAAAATATATAAACAGTTAATGAGCTGCGATTGAGCCCAAAACAGAAATGTCTAACCAATCACTCTCATGACCCATCATTTCACACACTTCTGGAGATGAATAATCGAATTCAAAATGAGAACTTCCACTTGATGTTGATGAGGCACTGGTAACTTGACTGTGCTGCATTTCAAAATTTGGGAATTCTGTATCAGCTAACTTGCTTAGATCTAGATTTCCCAGCTCTAATTGCCAGTTAGTTGGTAACTGAAGCACATCGGTTAAATTGTCCAAATCGGCGAGAGATGACCCATCGCCACCCTGTTGTTGCGTTGTGTTCGATCCCTGATGAATAACCATATTTGCTGGGTGGATTTTAGTGGGTTCTTCCTGAGGGGATGCGGCTGGAGTATCGTAATATTCCTCTGGGTAGAAGCTCGCAGATTCTGGAGTTGGAGGTGAATATGGACTGGATGGAACTTTGGCCGGAGGGGTTAGTTGGCATGAAGATACTGGTACATGTCGACTTGCCTTGATACTGTCTCTGAACTTTTTATCAATAGTTAGTTTGAGTTTTAACTTGCTGTTACTATTAATGTCAGTACTCACTTGGTGTATATTTTGACTCGTTTCCTGAAGATAAGTTCTCACTGCCGTTTTTTGTCTATTGCGTTCAGATCGGACTTTCGTAGCACTACTTTTTGAGATCTTTCCACTTTCGGTTTTTCCGACAGGTTTGGCCTTTTTTCTTGGACGGTATTTATAATCGGGATATTCCTGCATATGAAGTAACCGAAGACGTTCAGCTTCCTCGATGAATGGTTGTCTCTCGGGATCAGAAAGTAACTTCCAGCGTTTTCCTAATCGCTTACTTATTTCTGCGTTATGCATGTCCGGAGCGACTTCTGAAATTTTCCTTCTTTCCATTTGTGACCACACCATAAAAGCGTTCATTGGTCGTTTAACATGATTTGAAGCTTTTTTACACTGAGTAGCATCTGTATAAGGTGTATGTGAATTGGGATCAACCATCTGAGATCCGAACTGTGTATTGTCCGTACAGTCTTCATCGTCACTCATTGTATGATTCTGAGGTACCATTGTAGTATAAATACACACAACTTTGGAATATTAAATTAAAATAATCACAGTTAATTTCCAGATAATTTCTGATTTTTTTCCTTCAACAGAAGGACGGATTTCTTAACATGATATATATAAACACTGTTCACATTTAGCGATGAAAACTCAACTGACTCAATCAGAGTACGACCCTCTGTTTTTAGCATGTTGTATCACGTGGGGTAGTGGCCTAGTTTTTTAAAACTGGCCAATGGCAATCCACTAAATTCTTCATAGCGTTCAGCCATATCCTCTCTCACCGTTTGTGGGTGTTTCTTATTATTTAAATGAGATGAGGTTCACCGAAGGTCGGGGAAAATGTATTGCGATCGAATGCGACATTTCCTTTCGTGCCATATATGTGTCATGTATGTATACTAATGTATTTAGTATATTTAGGAGACAAAAATGTTTATTTCAACACAGAATAAAGTGTCACATATTTAACAAATACGCTTATTGACTTTAAAATGAAATATTAAAATATGTTGTGTTAATTTTAAAAGTACGATTTAAACTAATAAATAAGTCGGTTTTAGGAAATGGAATATATGTTTTTCTGGGAATAAATATTTAATGAAGGTATGAACCGTGATATATAAGAAGGTAAATAATTATAGAAGTAAAATAACCAATAAGCTGGAAAACGGCAGGTGGGTGGCGAATAATTGCTTTATTACTGTGATATTTCACATACCAAATTTTATGACAGGTGGTGTTCAGCGAGAGAGAGAGAGAGAGAGAGAGAGAGAGAGATTTGATTGCGTTTATCAATTAAAAATATGCATGTATCATTATATTGGAGGAATAGCTAAAAGCTGTTTATTTTATCGTGTTTGTTTTAATATTACCTTGGGGATACAGAACTTAGAAGATCCGAGCCGTGTTTCTTTTATCTATCTGGACTTATTGATTTATACCGACATGTATATATCAGATTTTTTTTATCTGTATCTCAAAACTGAAGACAAATATTTATCGTTCGCAATCGCATTGATCTGATTTTTACAGCGCTAACACTTGAAACATGGGTAGTCTTTCAACAGAATTTCTTACACATGTGGAGGTGTGTGCATGTGCCAAAATTTGGAAATTTCTCATGGTATCGATTGATTTCGGATTTTGAAATAATGAAGTCCTAATTTTTTTGAAAATAACAAACTTTTAAAACCGTGGGAATATGCCCCCATATCGATTGATTTTCAGTAGAATGACGCATTTCTTTTATTTTTCAGAAGATTGAAATTACTCAAATTATCACGTGACCTAGGACGGCACGCGTCGTTTCCCAATTTGCATATTTGACAGCACGCGCGACAACATGGTGTGCGTGTGCCTGCCTCAAATGGAACTTATTTCAACGAATGGGTTTTCAAATTCAGTTTATAACGAATTAAATCGATTCGGAATGACATTTTATTTTTCCGATAATGACATTTGCTAAGTCAATGTTAGTGTCAAGCACTAAAACTTTTTTATTTAAAAAAATTATGGTTTTATGAAAATCGCGTAGAATACATTTAATACTCCGACAGTGAAAATTTAAATTTCTTCATGATATTTGAGATATTAAAATGTTATTCTTTAAAATTTTACTTTCAGACTAACTTTATAAGACTGTCACATTGGAATTTTTATAACACACACACACACACACACACACACACACACACACTTTTTCTCTCTTTCTCGCACACGCACACACACACACACAGGCACTCTATAGCGCGCACACAAACACATGTGGAAACTTGAGATGACTGACCGGTCAAAATCGGACAAAAATACACAATTTATTTTGTTCTTTAAAGAAAATAATAAACGAGGAGAACTGATGGGGACACGAATACTAATCATAATTCTTTTAAAGTACATGACAAATCTGTAAATGATTTTCCTTTGATAAAAAGGGGGAACACATTACCTACCTTTCGATTTGCTTTTCACCCTCAGTGACGTCAGTGGCAGGTGCTATGCGCATTGTGTCAATCATATAAGAGATCAAGACGGCACGCGACCGGGAGCAGCTGCTGTTTAAACCAACCAATCAGAAGCGAGGTATGCCATGCGACAACTGATCATCCTAATGTGCGTTTCTTGGAGACTGTCGAATTTTACAGGAATATTTAATATTTTCCCCGAGACACATTTGTAAATTTAAGTTCACTGTAGGGCAACATTGGTGCATTAACATTTTTGTCGAATGCAAGGCACGAGCCATGTCATTTATGGTTGTAAACTCATTAAATTTTTACAATAAAATGCAAGATGCGTACATATTTTAAAATTGAAAACGGGCAATGATGCAAGATAACTGGGGATTATATACTCATTCATCAATTGTAGACCCCGAGTTCAGTTATATTTTATACATTCAAATTAAAATATTTGTATGAATAAATATGTGTTTATCACGACCCGGCAATCTGAATTACTTTTGTTAATAAAAGAAATACAATCATTTAAATGTCAATTTTTTTTAATTTTAGAAAAAAAAATATTTAGGAGAGAGAGAAAAGAAAGAAGGGAGACCTGAAATAAAGAGAAAACATATTAAAATGTAAAGTGTGCGTAAATTGTCTTTCTAACCCCTCGTATTATTAAAGGCCATTATTTTGGCTGATGACATTTTTTCTGGGCATAGCGCCGGCGAAATTTCAGCCATGAGAGTGCTGAGTACTTAAACTGTTGAGAAGCGGATGATTTGCACATCTTTGCAAATGAATGCCGCTGACACTGAACGGGAAAAGCACTTGACAGGGGACATACCATTTTCACCCAAAACAGTGGTATAGGCATTCAGACACTTTATGAGGCATGTTATCGACACATCAACGTTTCCATCAAGAGACGTTATTGTAATAACTTTCCGCTTTTAACGATGACAACTAGTTTCCGAAATCAATGTAAAATAGTTTTGTCTTGAAAAAAACCCAGTAAAATCGAGAAGCAAATAATTTAGAGAATGAAACGATTATTTTTTATTTAACTAGAGGTGTAGCACCGTGCACATCGGGCTGATGGCTAGCCCCACGATATGATGGACAGGTTGCGAAAATAAACAGCCGATTGCTGATAACAATGACGTAATACAATGCCATCACAAGTGAAATCGTGAAAAATATGTTTTGAAATAAAAACCAAACAACGATGATTTAAAAAAAAAGTTATGACATATTATACCAGTGTTGATTGTTAATTTTAGAGTACTGTCAGGTACTGATTTTGAATTTTTATTAAAATAACGCATTCAAACTCAGCACACGACAACAACACATGACAGCACTTTAAACAGTAATTTCGGAATACAGTGCTTGTGCCATATACAATTTTTTGAATTTAATCATAAAATACATTCAAAAAGTGGTATATATTGTCATGTACCATTTTTTTGAATGTATTTTATGATTAAATGAAAAAAGTGGTATATCACTTGGAACAAAATTGTGAAACAATTTTTATCGAATTGCATTTTTTTAAAACAAAATCGCAATATAGTTCATGTATTGCGATAGCCCCAACACTATCACTAAGGTGTTCTCAACCCTAATTTATCCCTCCCCAATATGATGAAACCCCATACACTTCTGAATCAACGACCTTGAACCATCTGTGTCACTTATAGACATGGTTCTGCTAGCTGCAGCTGATGCTGATTTTTATGATTGTATGATTTTGGTTTTATTCTTGTCTGTGTCATTTCTAATAAAATTTAGTAACACTATACTGCCGATTTTTTGTATTACATAAGCTTTTAGTAGCTTTTATACATTCTGATATTCTATTTCGTTTTTGAGTACCTTGATGCTAGATTTTGTCTCCGATCGTTATGAAATGAGAAACATATAGAGAAATTAATTTTTTTAATGAAATTTCGGTTATTTTATCAAAGTTACCCTGAATGAGGACCTCTAGAGTTTTGTAGGATGCACAGATGGTCCTATGTAAACGGTTTAATAACGGGGAGTTTAAAATTTCCAATGTTTTCACTAGGATTTCGGTGCCATCGGAAGCTATCACTTGAAGCGTATACATCCCCTTGCCATGTATATGCCAAAATCATTTAAATCAATATCACAAGGGGTCAGGGCGAAGAATTTACACATCTATATTTAAATTAAGGTGATAATGGACCGCAAACCATATCCCCCAAGGGTGGAGTCACAGTGGCGCACGTGACGTTTATATTTTTGTATAATAAATAGGATATAAGGACACGCGCGATAGAATTGACTTTAATATTATCTCTTTTATGATAATATCTTTTGATATGCGCGAGAAAGGCACGCGACAATGTAATGTTTCGCGCATGAATGTTTGCCAACGATTTTACCTGGTAACGGTATCCGAACTTTTTCATAACTGTCAAAAACATCTGCCCCATTTGGATTTACATAGGGTACCGACTGTTTAAACTTAACCTAAATTTCTGAATTGCGACATCTGGTTTACTGAATATAAGTGACCCTTGAATTAGCACCTTTATACATTTAGGGTATTTTTCTTTTGATTTGGTTATTGCTGTTAAATTCCTCACCTATTGTTGTCAGTTATATATTATATAGAACTTTATATTATGTATAATGATCAAAGTATTTTGCACCTGTCAAACTCATTTTCTTGAATTTTTTGTATTAATCCCTCTTGCAAACTGTGAAAAATTTGGGGGACTCGGAGTACAGAGTTATTATACTTTGACAAAATTATCCATCTGTCTTTACAGTTATTTACCACAACTGTTAACTAGAAAATATTTTATAATAGACATCAAATTCTGTTAGAAAATTACAGTGTACTGAGAGAGAGAGAGAGAGAGAAGAGAGAGAGAGAGAGAGAGAGAGAGAGAGAGGCAATATTCCAACAAATAAATAAATACTACGTCACCAGACACTTTTTACCAGTGTCATGTGCCTTTAAAAAAATAATGACAAACAGTACTAAAATGACACAAGATTTTTAGTAGCGGTTAGACCAGATGCTTTTTTTGAATGCGTTTACATGGATAAAATACAGTAGTGTGTGCGTGTTGATTCGAGGAATCTTTTTTTTCAAAATTCTAACACGCATGCATTGACATACAACGCAATGAATCACAAACTACTGGTGCCAAAATCTTGCGTGAAATTTCAGATTCTAAAAGTACATTGCGAAACCCTAAATCAATAAACGACCTTCAAGGAGATACCAATATTCCACCACCGAGTTATTCACGAGTCAATGTCCGTGTATTTGTGTTAATTTCTATCATCATGTACTCACGATCTATCGCGATAAAAGTATATTTTCACCAGAAATTATTATTTCTCTCAATAACCAGAGAAACGAAACCGAAGGATCAGAAACAACGTATTCAAGATAAGGGAATTCCTCGGAGGTAATCGCACCGCGTTTAAAACAAGATTTAGACGGCTACTAAAGCACTGACTCGGTATGGAAGCAGCGATAAAACGCGGATTTATTTACACATTGTTTTGTGTACATTAACAACATTTCAGTACTAATGGCTTTATCTTTTATTCTAACAATTACTATTAAAGTGATCAATATTTTCTTCATTACTCACTCTTGTACTTTATACTTGGTATTAAAACATATGTACGTGCGCTAAATCAGTCAAGTTTCTTGACTCAAAGGGATTATCATAAAGCGGACGATGGTGAAGTTCTATAACACAAAACCCCAGGCTTTCACGACGTCCCTTGAAATCGCATTGGCATTGACGTCCCTGTTTTTGTATTGAATTTAAATGTTCCCTTAAGTCACTCCTAAAGAACTCTCCCTACACATTGCTCTGAGTCCATTGCTTATATTACAACTGAATATATTGTCATATACAAATTTTTTAATGTATTTTATGATTAATTTAAAAAAAGGTATATGATAGATCTATGGAACACAGACCTTTTTGGCCAAAGTGAAAAGCAGTAAGCCTCAAAATTGCACAGATTTGTCCATTTCATCTCAAAACAAATTTTAATGGTATTAAGAGACAACCGTCATGTTTGAAGCAATGGAATAAGGTCATTTTTAATTTACTTAACATGGCTTTCAAATCCATGTACGCTTAAATTCTCAATGAAATTCCAAAACGTGAATGCACCATGAATAATTTTATGAGTATTGAATCAAAATCTGGAACGAAAAATGTAATTGAAAGCAATAATAACCAATATAATATACAATTTTATCTTCACCTCATTCCAGCTGAAATCATAAGGGTATGAATTATTCTGAACGAAGAACTATTTTAATGACTGGCTATAGGACTGACCATGCATGAAGATTGATCCGAGCGATAAATCGGACACTGTCCGGTATTAAACCCCAAAGTGTTTTAGCTTTAGGACTTTAACTCAATTTTTATTAACAAGGTTGGAAAATGTCAATAAATAGGGAATTGACACTTTATATATTCTCTACAACCTTCCCCATGGTAATCGATAATCTCCTAACTTATATCATAATTGATTTTTACCAATATCAACAACACTAATTAAGCCAAATTGGTACGACCAAAGAAGTGTCAATGACATTTTTCTCTCTCTAATACGTAAATGATTCGAGCCTATTCTATTGTGTATACATAACGTTTTATGACACTTGAAAATTAGACTGGATACAAAACAGCTGTCATCCAATTGTGAATAGAATCACATTTAACATTTATTGGAATGATATATAAGAATTTTACCCGCTGAATTTATAACTATACTCACTAGAGATTAGGTGACTTACAAGAAAATTTGCTACACGTGGTCTCGAGCATGATGCGCCTTCCGCCGTAGAATGCAGCGGATTCTGACCCAAACGGAACTTTAAATTAAAGACATTTTCGGGTTTTTTCATTGCGCACAAATCCGCGCAACTAGGGGAGACTACTTTATTAACGTTATTGTCTGTGTAAGTGGTGCGACATTTGAAATGAATGGATATACTAACGACTGTAACGACTGTAAACATCCGGCTTTCTTTTAATCGGTATTCGGCAATATAAATCGTATAAATCGTAAAATTAGTGATCAAAAATGACTTTTAGAGGAAGAGAGCGGTTTATTAAAGTATCGGAGAAGAAAAGGCGAGCCCACACGATTCAAATAAACAAATCCGGTCCAACTATTGTCTAACCTGACCGTATTTATCAACCACTTGCTTCGAAAAATTATTAAATGGTGTCTATTACAGTAAACATAAACAAATGGAAACCATACAGCGGTGAATTGTCCAAATTTCATCACAACGTTGCAACCCTAGGTTCTATCTATCTTGTGTAATCCAAAACGAAAACCGGTACGGCCTATAATCCGAGTATTACCAGCACAGATGCACAAATTGTAAACTTACCATGGTATAGAGTTTTTTCTTTTTGACCATACCACAATGTAATGGAAATTCATGTAAGTTCCAAGAGATATTAGAATGTTGTCATGGTTGAACAAAACTGTTATATTTTGTTCTTTTCATTAAAATTTTTGAAATCCTATAGATTCGCATATACTTTTTACGATAATTAGGAATCTATTTTTAATATCCAGATTATAAAACAAAGATTATTATTGTAAATTATATGTAAAAATATACTTTGTTTTGCTTTGTTTTGTGTATTATCTTGAATCTGATGCTAATATTTGAATTAACTGAAGAGAGAAAACCTTTTGGGGATTTTTTTTCATTTTTTTCAATGGAAAATTTGAAAAAATCATGGGGGTAGGGATAATTTTTTATTTTTAAATCCTAAAATATCCTGGTGACCTATCAATTTTTCTTTGTTTTTGTTAAGTATATAGTATGGTTAAACTTTTGGCAGATTTTGATAGGATTTTGAATGGTAGATTTTTTTTTGTACATGAAAATGTATGGAATGTTTGTAAAAAAGGCGGTAAAATGAGCACTTTCTCCAATGTATTTTTTACCAATTATTTTAATAAATGTGTATTGAACTGCCAACTTTGACATTTTTTAACATGTTAAATATGGGTATGATGTATTTTTGCTGATTATAACATTTTAATGAATTTCTTGAGTTTGTTTGAGGTTGATTTTTCGATTATACCGGTTTTTGGGTAAAAATGCAAAATCCTTGAAATACTGCATATATTGAACAAGTGTTATTGAAAAATTAAATGCGGTGACCTACCATTATTTTTGCATATTTTTGTTTGCATGATCATATAGAACAAACAGTGAAAAAATGAGCTTGTTTTGAATGGTGGTTCTTTTCATAGCATATGCCTTTAAGCGCGTTTAAGTCACCTTAACGGGAATTAATTATAGTACTTATTTTTATTGTCATGGTAGAACATTTGCTACACGTGGTCTCGAGCATGATTCGCCTTCCGCCGTAGAATGCAGTGGATTCTGACCCAAACGGAACTTTAAATTAAGCGCGTTTAAGTCACCTTAACGGAAATTTAGTTATAAAAACTTACTTTTATTGCTATGGTAGAACATTTGTTACACGTGGTCTCAGGATGTACGTTCCGACGTAGAACGCAAAGCCAGTCGAAACTTATTAAGTACAATTAAGTCATCTTAATGGAAACTTAAATTTATCTTAAACTCATAGCAGACTTGATAAATAAGCTTAAATAATGTTTAAGCATTTGACAAGGTTATTCAGGTATCGATTCGAAAAAATGAAAGAGGTATTTGATTTAAGAAACCGTGTATATCTAGCGGCTTCATACTTTGTTTCTTTTATATGTAGAAGACATCCTTGGTTGCAGAGTGGTCTAAAGCGTGTGCTTACGGAATACAACGCCTCTCACCACCTACGTTCTAATCCCACTCGTGGCACATTCTAATGTGAGAAAGTTTGTTAGTTCGTTTGCCGGAAATCAGTGGTGTTCTTTAGACACTCCGGACTCCACAATCCCTGAACTGACCGCCTCGATATAAGTCGAAGGATCTCGACTGGGGCGTAAAACACCATTACTTCACTCTTGTTATATGTATGTACCGAAGCACTTGTGTCCAACAAAAGTTGGAAAAGATTTAAGCCTTTTGGAACACATCCATCTTACATTTTTTAATCTGCGAGTTTTGCTAAATGTTTTAAAAACTGTTCAACTGTATCAGGCATTTTATATAATGTTAAATACACGAATATTATTTCAATGATTCTGAAAAACACATGGCACAGCTGACGACACTACTCGAAGCATTGGCATAATTATAAGCCAACCTTTACGGCATGTTTCTTATTTCTGTTTTAACCAAACCGAAACGTTTCTTTTCGACCATTTCCACAACATTTAAAGCTTTCTCGAACACCTATTCCTGAACGAAAACCCCGCCAAAAACAGTTGGCACAATATATGGCACAACCTAGTTACAATCACTTCACCTTGTGACACAAAAAACTGCTTGGGTGTCCCCTATACTAGACAGGTCGATGCACCGAGACAGACTTGACTTACAAAAAAGCATTTTGATCGGAAGTTAATCCATTTTAATCTATTTACATGTGAAGCACGGTGACATGTGACTTCTTAATCCTTTAATACCAATAAACTATGCCAAACTCGTGATTTAACTGAGTTTTAAATGGCATATAACAATTACAGTTTTATGTTAAAGTCTGTAAAACATTCTTATGATGATGAATTGTTGTGTCGTCTGCCACGTAATGGGGAGGGTTATTTTTATTACGATACGATACATCGGTTAATGGATAAAAAACGAGAAAAAATAATTAAAACTGGATAAAAAAATCACGAAAAAATAAACCTTTTCCCCATTTAGCGAATCTTTTAAACAACTTCAACTTTAATCAAGAAAGTTTAAAAAATGTTTTAGATATTTTTTCATCGTCATCGTTTTTTGCGATGTGTTAGATGATATTTCATTAGTACAAGGGGATAAATGAATAATTCAACAGAATATCCAGCTGTGTTCAGCCTTTCATCAGGACACTTAAGGCTAAAGCTGCTTCCTCCCAAAACGACAAACTTCCTTACATATGTCCATGATTACAAGTAAAAACTGTATATATATCAAGATTCGTTATCTCCTTAAGTTTATGTGTCATCCGATCACCGGTTTCCAAAAAATTTGCTAAGGCAGCATGTCGTTAGATCGTTTGCCAGCTGCAGTAAGTTTTAGGTCAGTAGAGCAGATAGAAAAAGATGTACCGACCCACGGAGAAAAGGGTTTTCTTTCACAAACGGATTCTGAATGATTTCTGAATTTAAAATTAAGGAGGTTGTTCCTTTTTATTGAATTTAATGACATAGAGTGATGGAGAAATTCAGACAAAAATGTTAAGAACTTTTACAACCAGACTGTCAAGGACGATGGATTAGGTGCATATATAATGGCTTTATCCTACATCTGAACTGATGTTATACTGAACATCCGACCTTCAACTTATACATGACCGTGCTGAAACACACACACACACACACACAGAGAGAGAGAGAGAGAGAGAGAGAGAGAGAGAGAGCTTGTACATGACATCAACTACAACGAAATATTTGGTTATCTAGAATATAAATGGCATTATCAAGTTGTTAAATATGTGACCAAACAACTACACCCCTGCTTAAATTTCAAACAGTCTACTAAAACACAGTGCCATGACATTTAAACACTTTCTCTGTTATGTTATGTCAAATCGTCAACGTGTTTTGTAAAAACAGAAGGGTACGTCAACAAAATTTTATCAAAATTATGTTTTTTCGCCGAGAAATAATTACACAGTCGCGTGATGATATGCCCTTGGCACACGCCGGCGGGATACTAGTCATGTGGGCTGGAGGAAACGGTAATTTTAAGTCCAGATAAGAAAGTCAATTATTTTGAAAAGCAATGACTCCGAAAATTTTTAAGAATTTCTGTGACAGCTGTTTTAAATAAAAGCTGAAGTTTGTTCTTCTGTGAGATAGGCACTTCCAACTGACACTTGACCTAAAGGAGATCATATTCCCCTTATGGCTTTCGCATGTTTTCTCTATTCCTGGTAGCTATGCCTTGCGTCTGGGGTTTGTAATCTTCTCAATGCTGTGTGTTAAACTTAAAATACTCGCTGTTTTATTGCTTTAGCAAGTATTTTCACTCCTCTGCGTGAAGCAGATTAAATAAGACAGGACTACCAATTAACTAATGTAATTAAAATCTAATCATTATAACTAAAACAAATAATAAATCTATGACGATAAAAGACGGGACAGACCAGGGTCCTTATCATGTCTGCTAAGTTTCATGATACAAAAGTTGTGTTTTGTATACATCTTGATGTTTGAAATTTATAATACACATCCGCTATATATTATATCATTAAAACAAAAATTATCTGTTTAAAATCATGTATTATGTGAACTGATGAAAACGGTTTCCTGATTATTTTGTTTAAATTCACGTTAATTTTAAACTAATGTCATGTGCTAGGTTAATGATTTTTATGAAATAAAGTATTAAAAAATTTACATATGCATAACATTAAACGTACAACCTATCAATGAATCAAACACAATTGTTCAAACCACAAAGTAAAAACTGGGAAATTTAGTTTACACATGAATTTAGTGAGACCGAGTGCTTTGGAAGGCGGCTAACACCTCATGTGACTATGGGTCCTCTTTCGAACAACAGCAGTTAATTGAGCGGCATAAGTTTCGACACCTTTACATATTTGTTGAAATTTATATTTTGTGTTATGCTTATTTCAAATGTGGTGGATGTAGCTAGCTAAACATGAGGCGCTTACCCTTCTGAGCACCCGACCTCACTTCCCTGGTGGAAGTTCACGTGGTTAACCTAATATGCCAATTTCAAAATTTTAACTTTGATTTTGGATCGTGATTTGGACATGGATTGGTATCTATATTGATATCATGTCACTTAGCATGTTTGCTTCTATAGTCTTTTGCTCTGTATTGTTAAGATATACTCTGCTTTATCACTATTTTTTTTAAAGATTATAGAATTTCTTAATTGTCTAAAGTCACATCACTAAAATCGCAGCTACACTTGGAAAAAACAACAACTTTCAAATGGAGAAACTGATCTTAATTGGTTTAACGGCTCCCAGTTGAAGAAACGTCTCAGTTAGAGAAACTACTCTCAAATGGAGAAATGGATCTCAAATGGAGAAACGACTTTAAAATAGAGTAACAATTATCGAATGAAGAAACGCCTCCATTGGAAAAACGGCTCTCAAAAGGAGAAACAAATATCATTTGAAAAAAAACCCGCCTCAATTGAAGAAACGACTCTCAAATAAGAAACGGCTATTCAATGCAGATGCGGCTCTCAAAAGGAGCGAAGTTGAAGAAACAGCTCTCAATTGGAGAAACGGCCTTTCAGCGCTTCTTAAAGTTTTCAAAGGTTTTGCTTTGTATTTTTTATTTGTAATTTGAATATAAACTATGTTTTTTTTTGTTTGGAGAAACGGTTTTAATGACGATAACATTAAAAATCATCAATATTATGTAATCATTCTAACGGCAAAATTATTATCGAATGACTACGCTCACGATACCCGGACGTATAACGCCGTCATGTGTTAATTTTTGAACTTTTATAAAATAACATATTTAAATGCTAATTTTTGAATACGCTATTTTATATAAATAAAAATATTAATAATAAACATATTTTTTAGCACAAGTGAATGCGGGAACAACTTGTTTATCAAGTCGAAATACATACGGCGTAGCATGTAACATATTCCCATTATCAGATACCCGAAGTTGATGTTTACATCATTACATGTTTTTTTCTGTTAAATATCCTGGTTTATTATTTGTGGGTACGCCACCAGCTGCTTTGTGATAATTTTACAAGGAAGAAGACAAACGGATATTGAACAATAGAATAAATCCACCAATACTTACGGCAACTTCCGCTTATAATTGACTCGGCAAAGATATAGAGAGTAGTAGAAAGGACTGTTTTATTTATTGCTGTACAATATATTTAGTAATACAAAGCAAGATCAGCTGAGTTGGGTTTTCAAGTTCCCTTCATTATATCAATCACGTTAGTGTTTTGGCTTTTTATGTGTTCAGGAACTACACAAATTGTAAACTTCCATATGAATATTGTTTCGAGGTTTACTATGATTGGCCTATGACTTAGCCATTGCTTGCACCCTAGTGACAAAGCAGAATTTTCCATGACATTACAGGAGTAAAACTAATATATACATGTAATTGTGCATAGAATGTAATTGCAAGCACCTGCTGTAAGAATCGCAGCTCCATCGGTAGAGGGTAAATGTACCTTTCTGTCGGTCCAGTCTTCATTAGGCGTTGGACTTCATTATTTGTTACACATCCTGGTGATAAGGCAGAATTTTGCTTGACATTACACGAGTAAAGCAATATAGACAAGCACCTGCTGTAAGAGTCACTGCACCACAGGGACCTCTCTTACGGTCCCGGCTTCATTAGTCGTTGGATTTCATTGGGAGTTGTTACACACCCTAGTGATAAGGCAGAATCTCGAGTAAAACAATATAGACATGTGCATAGATTGCAAGCACCTGTTGTAAGAGTCACTGCACCACCGGGTTTGGGTTATATGTACCTGTCTGTGAGATCCTATAATACAAAATAAGACCAGATTTTGAACTTTTAACCGTGATTAAAATCCTATTAAAATACAATTGCTTATAAATTGGTGTAATACATATAGTATACCCATAAGTACCATCAGTTTGGGTTTTTATTGTATAATTGGTTAAGATAAGAAATATTACAAAAATATTTTAATATCAGAAAGATCATTTATGGACCCTTGATATAAAATCTTGGTGGTATACAAGTGATAAAATAATGTTCAAGTAGGGAGTTAGAAAGTAAAGACCGTTATAAAGCTGGTTTTTATACTCTAGTTTATGTGAATTACTTTACCGAGTCCATGTTTATTTGTGTATATTAGTGAAAGGAAATGTTTGTACTCAGATCCAAGTGTATTACTTGGCTTACTAATAAGTTCAGGCTATTATGCACTTCAACCAAATCTATATCATGTCAAGTGGACTGCATTCTGTGACCTTACCCTTAGGTCTGGCTGCCATTTTAAATATCAACTTGTTATAATGGATGGAAATTATCAAGGGAGTATAAAAGACCGACGTTCGTTTTTCGATAAATGAGGGTTTCGCGTTTTTTATTAGTGAACTATTGACCTTAAAGAATACATGCGGGTATGGATAGGAGGGGTTTACTTTCGGGACTGTCGTAACTCAGCGGAGGATAAAAGGCAGCTGGCGCGAGCCGATGTAACTTTAGAATTGACACCGCTACCTATCCAGCGGGATACATAACAGATTTATGAATTCATTTGCAATGGTAAAATTTTAATTATCTTGCACGGTATTCCAAACAAAACATTATAGAAGAGATAATATGCGTTATATTTACAACCATATTATGAAACACGAGCGGTAGAGATTGTTGGCATCATGCGAGGTACTTCAAATGAGCTGTAAACGAGTGTTTTGTGTGTGCCACGGTCTCAGGCCAGGTTTTAAATTGCTACCACTACGCTATAATAAAACTTAATGTACATTGTATTTGTTTACATATGACCGCACACAGGCGAATTTAAAACGAATGTGCATGCACGACCGGGAGTCGGCAGTGATGTACACCGATTTTTACGCCCCATAAACTAAACAGCAGACACTAAGAATACAAAAAAGAATTTTAAAAAATTACCCCAGGCTTACGTTACAACGACCCTTGTAGGACATTTCTTGCTGTTACTAAGGCTTTTGACTCAAGGGTCTGGAAAATATCTTAAATCATTAGATTTTAAAATCTTCAGAAAACTGCTGACACCTGCATATTTTCCTGAAGGGTTGAAATCACCTGGCCAGCACTCGGATTAAAACGGGCCAGATCCAGTAAACTTCTAATCATTGGAAAGTAACTGCCTCCTTATGAAACAGTTACCTATGTTTTATAGTTAACAAAAAATAAATGAATAAAAAATACATGTATTTGGGGAAATAGTGGAAAACATGGTAATGGCCTTGTCCGTCAGCCGGGCTGTATTTGGTACAAATATAACGCCTGTCTAGTCATAAACTTGTTCATTCAAAGGCATTTCCACATGCAATAACATTTTTATTGCCATCATCAAACCAGAATTTCTGCCATCCAGCTAAACTAGATCTACATATTTTTATGTAATATCTCTGTATGAAAATTACTAGATATAAATTACTTCATAAGATATTGAAAGGCGTTTTAATCATTATTAACGTGTTTTACTATTTGAACTGATGTTTTTAAATTCCGTTTGAATTAAGGTCTATTTTATATTAAGTTCTTGGTATGAATTACGCATTCTAGTAATTTTATGAAGCGTTTAAGAAAAAGACCAGACACTCGTCTAACAAGCACATTGCCTATCATCTCAAACCATGCACAATATTCTAATTCGAAACCAGCAATTTTCTCAATTTTTGTATGCAGTAATAAATCTACCTTTTAAATACAAGGCGATTCTTTTGAATTAAACTTTCGTGCTCCATTTAAAGTGAAATTTGGTGCGACAATGAGATTTTAGTAGGTTGAATTTGCCTGACCAAACAAATTGTAAACTAAGTACATATATTGAAACGGTCATTACTGAGGGATACTCTAAGGGACAATTTGTTTCCCAGGTAACGGCCGGACCTCACAATTGGCAAAAGGTGCGGACCGGATCCAGGTGCATGGTTTAAAATAAAGTTGGCTCATTTGATAAGGCTGGGAAGAGCGTATAAAGAGTGTCACACACCGACAATGACTTAGAGCGGATTAAAGTTCAGCGGTCGTTAACCACATACAGAGTCATAAACATTTACATATCATAAAATGCCATCAATATATCGGGAGTTAATGGTGCTAACTAATGATGTTCGTAAACGCACGTCAACAGAATAAAAAAAAACACGGCTATTTTTTATATAACACGAAATGATGCAAGTCAGAAGTGACATAATTATCGCGAGACAGTAGGATAGACTAGAATGCATGGCTCTAGGAAAGACTATCAAAATAGCGTAAGGGTTTTGATTTTTTATATAAAATAATGCCAAGAGAAGCACGTGACATAACACACGTTACTCTAGGTATAGCACATCTCACGTTAGAGATGTCAGCAATATGTGATATAGTGGGTCCTAGGAATAAAAGGAAAGAGTTGTGGGATCAGCCCAAATGACGGTTGACCATTTGGCTATCTGCAACATCTATTAACACTATTTCTGGTCTGGTGAATCTTAATATTTGGTCTAAAAACATACGAAAACTGAACGCATTCCATACAAAATCTTCCAAATCTGTACAATTGTTATTTTTGCGTACACACAAGGCTTACGACTATAGTTTTGAGCCATCAAACATCTTACAGAAGTTTCTAGGCGAGGTTTTTAGCTAGGTGTTGCTCCCAAGGCGTGTGGTTCTGGACCATCAAACAGTTAAAAGAACTCTATTTGAGCCGTTTGGACGTTGGTGTCGTACAGACGTGGTTCTGACCATTAACATTATAAAGAGCTTGGAGATTGGTGTCATTTCAAAATTATTTTGCCTATTTTTTTTTTAAATAGCTTACAATCACGATGCAATTTTATAAAACGTGTGATGTAAGCGATATGGCGACAATCTATCATGCTTACATTCCTAAAACCCAATCCCCCAATTAAAACTTCAAATGTTGAAGAAGAAAATTAATGAAAAATATCAGTAAGTTTTAACAAGTAACAGATGACGAAAATTGGAACAAAATGTGTCCAGGTCATTCAGTGATTAATTTTTATCACTTAGAACTTCCTGTAAACCGAGAAATGACATGGCAAGATGGTGTATATAACGTTTACCACATATCAAATTTTGTTGAACTTTTCTGATCTCTCTTGAGGTTGTCTTGTATAAACACGGCCCTAATCAGTAGATTAGCTTCGGTGGAATTGTGATGGAAAGTGATACACGGAAAGACATTTAAGATTCATTAATAATCAGTACGAGCTGCTTTGATGTCCAGAGTTTGTTGGGAACGGAATATCGAATGATCAACGGCATGCTATGGTGTATTAAGGAACGCGTTAACACATCACCAAAATGTTTTTAAAATTCTGAGAGATTATCAAGAAAATCAAAAGATAAAAATTATAATGGTTCACAGTGCAATTACTCTGGAACGTTTCGCCCTTTATACGTTAAACCAAAAACGATAACATTTTGACCCAGTAAAATTACCCAAAGCTGTAACACATTATGTGTTATAGAAGAATGTAATGAATAAATCAATGTACGGCCGCGGAAGACATGAAGAAATGAATTAAAGATTTGCTAACACTAACCCTACCCCATATAACATTCATTACTTCAATATACACAAAGTCCATGGGATTTCTAAATGGAAATTCTAAATTTAACGGCATAATAAAACCGAGAAGGATCCGTTACGCGTTCCATAGCAGCAAATAGGCGAAAAATTCTTCCAGGGGAAACTAAACATTTTGCCACAGTGGCGGTTGATGGTTCTACTTTTGAAATTTATTAAATTATACATTCAAAAATAGCACCTAGAAAACGACACATTTGGGGATATAAGCATTAGTTGAGCATGCATGATTGTTTTCATAACCTGGTCAAGAATGTTGCGGCGCTTTAGAGTTTTTGCTAACCGTTCAAGATGTCAACGTTTTGCAACATTTCTTGCTTTTGTTGCTTCAGCATAGCATACATACATGAATTTCGGATGCTTATTACAACATGAATTAAAATTAACTCTAAACTTTTTACAGTTTAGGAACTTTTAATCAACGTGCAACGACTGCCATCAGACAAACAGCTACTGAAGAGTGGTTCGTCATGTTCAAATTCACACAGAGGTGGTTCAGACTACTAGTACCTACTCTACAGGTTGTAATTTAATGTCTTCGTTCTGTAGTCAAACAGAAAGAAACCTGAAAACATCCACCATGGATTCTGCAAATATAAATTCTTAAAACCACCATAAACATAGTCAAATAAACATTTCAAATAAAATATCGAGCAATCTTGTTAAAACTGTTGTGATTGCAATGGAATACTTAAAACTGTTAACAAGGCTTAGGAATTGACGATCAGGCAAAATTATTTCAAGAAGTGTTTGTGAATGTAACTTAATCAGTTCAGTACGATCGTATTAACGTCAATGGAATGATCATGAAGCTTTAGGCTGAAACAAGACACAACAACATATTCCTAATGACATCAGCAACTATTAAATGGATTTGTATATATATATATTTTGAATCCAGAGAAATATTGATTGGTAAACAATATATATATCTTTACATGGATCGACGATATTTTTGTATAAAAGAATCCGGACAACGGCCTCTTCCATCTCGTCATGGAATTGATTAGGGTGGCTTCATTTGCGTTCCTAGTAAAATAGGTCACTGAACGCGCAATTATAATCTGACTGACCTAAATTTATCTCGTGAAGAATGGTATCCGTTTCGTGAAAACAAACAAGGTATATGTCATCGCAGACAATCGATTCCATTAGCCATTGGTTTTTATAACAAACCATGCCAAAGGCCTTTTAAATACAAGATGGTAATTACTTGTTAGGCTGTATCAAGATTCGAAATCAGGGTCAAAAACCTCCTTGTAAGTTATTGCAATACGTATAAGATATTTATAAAAACAAATCTGGCTCCAATACAACAAAAATGATGATTTTATGGGATATATACTTACCAATAACTTATCTAATACATTAACGAACTAATAGGGCGGTTTGATTTCCCGCCAACTGCCGAAGAGAGAGAGAGAGAGAGAGAGAGAGAGAGAGAGAGAGAGGGGTTTGCTAACTACCATGTAGGGTAAACGCCTTGACCTGTTTTTTTTTAAACGGCACAAATCGAGTTAATATTTTGTGGTTGTATAAATTAAAATTTTGACTTTATTCTTACTTTTAATACTCACGCGATAGATATAAGAAAGGGCGTTGTTTTCTTTATAAAACATTATTTACGCCGACTTGCGTTAAAAGCCTCAACGAAAACATTTTCAAAATCACTTTTTATTTACAATGTACTTTTTGCTTCATCATTCCGTTTAACTTGGTGACAATTTTGTAAAATTTTAAATTAGAACTTTAAATCATATTTTTCATATACATTGTATTATGAACTTGTTACCACACAGAAAAACAAATCACGGTTTATCAATTACTTCATCTATGTAATCAATAAAAACATTAATAAAAGACAATTTTGTGGTCGTTAGATTTCACGGAGCCTGTGTGTCACTGGATGCCGGAGGGTCTATATGTTAGATGTCTACAAGATATACTTTTCGGGTTTGTTTCACAATTGACACAAATAGGCACTATTCAGTTCCCTTTTTATCCCATCACCACCTGAAAAAATCTTATTTGAGGTAGAGTGCAAATAGAATAAACCTGCTCAATGAATGAACAGCTGCTTATGGGGATATTCTGCAATTAACACAAAATTTAATCACCTCGAATATAAAATGCAAGGTAAATAACGCAACAAAAATATTAATATAGGAGAAGAATACCAGGTTTTTATGATTTTTATCAAAATATGAATTATTAGATAGCACGCAAGTCCCTCATGATCCGACCTACTTATTCATTATTGTAATAAAAACAGTATATTTTTCTGTGTAAAAAGAGTTTAGTTCATTGACCAGAATCTACTGCCAATTACTTATAGGGTTGATTGTCATATGTATAAAATTACTTTATTTGTATATTCCCAATTACAGCTTTTCACACCCCTGCTGACAAGTTCTTCCTAATACCTGTTACACATCTTAAGGAAAATATCTTAATTAACTTTAATCTATTGAATTTTATTATTTTTAGGTCTGTGGGCTTGATTTACAAAGAGTTTGTTGACATTAAGTTATAGATTTCTATGGGATTTCTGTTTCAATTTAATGAATGTGTAAGACCTTTAAACACAGCTTGTAAATATTACATTATTTGATTAGGGGAAAGATAACACTCTCAGAGAATATAAAATCAATTATCCGCTGTGAATGACCAAACGGGCACCTTGTCCGACATAACTAAACAACCCAAACGGAAATGACGTAATAACCGTTTATCTATGGTGTAATTGGATCATTCTATAAAAGACATTCAAGAATGTCAAACGTAAGCATAAATTATTAGTTAATCTCTCCAACTTTTCACATACCCACGAGAAATTACAGGGTATAGCACACTGAACACCCCCTTTTAAATACTTGCTGGTACGTAATTGGTAAATAATGGTATAAACAGACGATAAAATACCCGGTTTTATCGCTGCGGCCTTCTTTCATTTCTTATTTCTGATGTCTATGATGACGTTAACTTGTGTCAGTCTCCGCTTCCTCAGCACACATAGGTTAAATGTACTTCTCTAATCTAAATTTGAAAGCCAAATACTGTAAAAATAAAATAGAAATAGTGATAAAGTAACCAAGTAATGCTCTACTTATTGCTGGAAACACGTCATACGCAGAAATCGAGGCCCGATCTGAAGGGTTATCTGCCCCTACATTAGAAGTCCTATGACCATCTCAGGTGTGATATACTTTACAGTTATAAAGGTAGTTCAGTCGAGCGTGACCTGTTAGATAATTCCAATTTGGGAGAGCAATAAGTGATTATAGATCAACAAAAATCCAATCGGGGTTTTATGTCTCTGGCTAAACGCAGACGGATTATAATCAGTATTTAGACACTAATGACCTGAATGCATCTCGTAATGAAATGATGAAAAAAAATTAACATGCATATGTACTAGCTTATGGAATATTTGCATGAAATCATAATTTTATAAATGTTTTAAATACGTTTTGTCGGGGTCTTATATGCTTACTCCAAGTTTAAATGAAAATTAAATAAATAAATAAATAAATAAATAAATAAATAAATAAATAAATAAAAATTGATAAGATGTTTTCTCAGCATCAACAATGCAATCTAGCAGAGATTTAAATAATAAATCTTCGTTTTTTAAAACATTTCATTTTAACTTGATTATAAATAAATAAATACTATGATTTTTCTTATGTTTATTTTTTATAACTAGATGATTTGATATTCATCTAATTGAACCGACAAATCCAATGCTGAATAGTTAACTGAGAGAGAGAGAGAGAGAGAGAGAGAGAGAGAGAGCAATGCTGAGTTTCATAGGGAAATTAAGTAAAATGTCACCATATTTTAAATCAAAAAGTGGAATGGATTTTTTTCAAGATATTTTAATCATTTTTATATTTGAATATTCGTGACAGTATGTATTTTTCACTGAGAACCAGACATTTTCAGAAAATAATATTGTTATTGGTGAAATTTAAATTTGAAAATCGGGTATATCTAGTTCCCGTTGTAACTTAACGGGCTGGCGATCGCACAGGTGACTTAATACAGGTGATGAAACCATCGTCTTAACGCATCAATGGTTTACGGTCGGACCTCGATTTCTGTACATGTGCGGGTTGAAACCGAAGTGGTTGTTTTTTTTTCCAAGACACCAGCTTTTTGCAGTTCCACAATGGATGCAACACAAGTTTTAGATGATTGAAGTTCGGTTTATTCATTATGTCACATACATACTCGAACAAGACCGCAATTGCCGTACCAACAAGAGAAGCGGACAAAAGCGCGCGAAAATCCGTAAGATAATTACCAAACAGCAAATCCAACTGTAGGCGTCAGTGACACCGTCAACACAAAAACTGCTTAACGACAAGAATTTTTTTGTATGTTTAATATCAAACGCTCAACAAATAAATTTCAAGTTGCCTAGAAAGGTGCACAAATTCCAGAAATTTTGAATCAATTTTATAGATGAAACCATTCAATGTTGGTTTTAAAGTGGTAATGAGATTGAGTGACTGAAACATATAATAAGATAAAACTTAAAACATCCAACCTAGCCCCTACTTTGGACCTGACTGGGCCTGGGCATTAATACATACATGTGGAGTAATGGAACAAGATCCTAAGTGGTCAGTTCAGGGACGGAGTGTCCAGAGAAAACCACCGACAGGCAAGCGAAGTGACAAACTCTCATACCAGGACCTGTGCCAAGTGGCATTTGGTGGTGAGTGTCGGGGATCCCTAAACGGGCGCTTTAGTCCCCTTTCCCCATACCAAAGGGATCAAAGTCAAATCTCATATTATAGTGAAATTCAACCCCGAGAAAGCTTAGAAAAGCAACATGTGTGGAAGCACATATAAGCACATTCTCAATATTCTCTTTAGAGATGAATCATGTAGATTTTTTTACCTACATGTATAATAAAGTATGTAAAACAAAACTTTATTTGTTATCAGAACCCACAGACCATAAAGATCAGACCTCCCGGGGACGACAGCTATCGCCTGTGTAATCTTACACAATAAGTAAATTACCATATTTTTTTACCATGTCGGACCTATTTAACTCGCTATCACCTGTAAATCATCGATAAAGCACCGTTTTTCTTTTTAATTTTATAGTCCGAAGTGATGTCTCGTCTGGTATCAATTTTCACCTTTGCCAATGGTATACATAATCGCTAAAACAATTAACGTCAGAATGAATTAGGTTGATCACAGAAACGGTCAGCTAAGTGCTGGTTACAAGTCTTGATGACATTACCTAGGTGCTAATTACAGGGACACAATGAGTTTACAGTGAGTTGAATTGAGTTGAGTAATGGTGTTTAACTTTCCAGTCAAGTATATTTCACTTACATCGAGACATCGCCAGCTATAGGCGAAGGTGCATATGTTTTGCCTGTTATTGCGCTGATGGCAATATACAGCAGGGTTCTTCAAGGTACCAACTCTACCATGACATGGGACCTCGTTTATTTTAAGTCCCCATCCAAAAGAATCGTGACGGCGAGTGCTTGGCAAAAGAACAATTACTACCCACTTTCAAGTCGGGTCATACTAACGGTTACCCGGTGATCGAACCCACGTGATCCCACTTACAGCGTGAGCGAGCTACCAAAGTGGTATAAAATTATACAATAGATGCCGATTACGTAGTCAAAAGTAGGACTCCACTTTGGCTCTGACCACAAGCCCTAAATTCCTCACTTCACATATGTGCAGGTTACAGGACAAAACATACAAACAGATTCACTGTCTTCACCTAGCTGTTGATTACAGTACCAACATTAATGAAGGTTCACATTATTTATCTAGATGCTGAATACAGCAAAGGTCCTTATGACTTAAGTTAATTTAGATGCTGATTACATTATAAGAGAAGATAGTTTACACAGGTCAACATAGCTTCAGCTTACTATAGAAACTAAAGTACATACAGTACATAGGTACTGTAATACAGCTAGGTACAAATACAGCATACACTGAGTTAAGTGCTAATACCTAGTGCTTAGGTTCTCCCTTTTGTGGCCAAGATGTCCAAACTTTGTTTATTTATTCTGCTGTAACAGCTCAGATTTGGAGAACAAACATACAGAATGATAAAAACCTGCCCTAAAATTTACAGGTTTCTATTTTATTGCAATACTACAAGGGCATTCATATTGGCTTGGCTTGGGTAATTTGCTAATACACTGTAGATACATCAGCTAGAAGCATATGAAGATGCTTAAGTTTCACAATCATTTCTTAAATAAGATTTTCCTTAACTTAAATTTACTAATTTTTAGCAATCCCCTTTGGTGCTTTGAAGGAACATTTTTGGCAGAATTAAATGCAAATGATATAGGCTAGAAGTGACTTTCAAAATGATACCTTAAATTCCCAAATATCTTAACAATTCCCAAAACTATTAACATTTCAAATTTGCCAGATTTAAGTTTAGAAAAACTTACTTAAGAAATAATCGTGAAACTGGGACCAGAGCCAGTGTAATGAAACCCTTTAAACAATAAAGCACATCAGCTCTAGTTTAGTAGTTTAACTTGCAGAACATGTGTTTGTCACTAGGCATCATGTTTGTGACTTGTTCCACCTGCCCTGCACAGTGACTGAAAAGACATGTGTGCACTGTCTAGACAATTAGTGTCTCTGCTTTAGCTCCATTTACTAGTACATGTGTGTATATTCTGTGCTCTTTAGGTATTAGGATTCAAGATGATCACAATTAAACACAATGCTTTACTATTTCTTTTCTGACTTCGTTCAGCTTGTAAGCACGTTGTTTTACTTTAAATTTCCTTAAATGTTGCATAAAACTATTGATATTCTGTCAACTCTTTGGTCTTGATGCTTCTTACAGGTAGAGTAAATTAATAACACCTCTATAGTGACTATATACTGATATATTCTGATATAACCCAACACCTCTACCCTGATAAAACCCAACACCTCTACCCTGATATAACCCAACACCTCTACCCTGATGTAACCAACCAGTAAGTTTTAAGACATTGGTCATAGTTAACATTCTTCAATATATATCATAATGCAGTGGTCAATTCAGAAATATATTTGGTGGGGTCAAAGTTGAGGGCCATGTTTTCAAAAGTTCTGTTCACATTATAACATACATGTAATTCAATGTGTTTCATTAGAAAAGATCAGTATTAAGTCAATAAAAAAATATAAATAAGAAAGATAGAACTGTATTAATTGGATTTATTCAAAACTCGGATATTAATTAATACGAAAAAGATGGGCTAGGGTTGGCCCTCAGACAATATTTTTCTGAGGCAAATCATTATTTTAGAGACAGAGAAGTAAGGACGCCATCTACATTAGATTGAACACTGCTAATGTCAACTCTCTGCACTCTTAAATTAATTAATTATTTTAGTGGAAATTGACTTCTAAGATGTATTTTTTCTCTCTTTTTTCACAATTAAACAATCAATGACAGCAACATTTTAAATGGAATAAAGTTTAAAAGTGCTGCTACAATAATACAAGAACCGATTACTAATTACTGTAACAATCTAATCCCAATATTTGTTTCACTTTTTCATTTTTTTTTTTCAATTATTATTTTTTCAATCAAAATCCAGTACCAACATGATAATACATGTAGTAGAAGATCATGTAAGCGTTACTAAGATAGTAAAAAGGTTTAAAACCATTGAATTAACACACAGGATAATTTTGACAGATCACAATAAATAAGGTTTGTATCATTAAGAATCTATAAGCATAAAAATATCTAATCTGCAATACACCAGGGGATATAAGTTGCAGGGATCAGTGCATAAATACTGTGTTAAATGTGAGATAAAGTGGAGAAAAAATCCGCTCTTATTATTCTGCTACATTTATAACTCAATGTCATTTCCCGTCTTGCCGATTCAGTCTTTATCAGCATATAATCCTATTTTTTCCATCTCGGATAATCACAATGAAAAACTTGTGAAGTATTGAAAAATCAGCGAGCTCATTTAATCTGTTTGTGCACTTGATTACCCTATTCATCAAAACCTTTATATGATCAAGATGTATCGTTTTTTCTCGTCAATAGGGTTTGACAATGATGCGTAATACAGTCATATTAACTCAATATTTACAAACAAATCAGTTCAAACAGTGCTGTTTACAATTACATCTTTTGTATTAATCTAAGTGCAATGTATTAATATTCTTTAAAAATAGGAAATTGGATATTTAATCCAGAAAATTCTGTAATATGAAAAAAATAAAATTGAAGCTTCAATATACATAAATAAATATCATTTAAGAAATTTTATCAAAAACAATGGTAGTATAGCATAGGGGTCTCTATTTGAAAAAAAAATTGTTCAATCTTTTTGCAGTTATTTTTAACAAAATCTTTTTTCGTTATTACATGTTTTAGTTATTTTATTCCCTATTTAGTCCATAAAATCTGAAATTTTTCATATCGCCAATTTTCCCCTCCATGCATCAATTTTTTAACTTAAAGCCGAAACCTGAAGGCTCAAAATAATCTGGGCATATCATGCTGGTTGAAATACTCATTATTCATATTGTCTACCGAATGCCAACTGGCTATCTTGTAGCTTTACATTAAGGGAATGTCTCATTCATTATCCTTGTAGCTTGATGAATACTCTGATGACTTGGGTTAATGACGGAATTGAAAGCGGCAAGAATTTTGTTTTACATCCAAAACATAATGGAATATTGGTGTGTGCAGATGAAACATGTTTTTGACAATAACCAAAGCAACCAGGAACATGACAACAAAAACATATGTGGCATCAACCAAAGCCAACCACATCAGGAGCATGGCACAACAAAACATGTAATTGGTGATATGAACAGTTTCCATTTTTGAAACATGCTAATAGTTTGTACAACTTTACACAAATTAAAGTTAAATGCTATGCTTTATTTATTTTCTTTCTTTTTCAATGATATATAGTTTGCCATTTGCTTATATTTGAACAGTAGTTTTGTAAGAATTTAAAATTTTCACTGATCTAGAAAATGGTGATCTCTTTACACACCAAGGGTATAAATGTTTAGATAAATTGGTTAATACTGGTTGTAAACAATGTTAATACTAGGATTAAGATGAGAAATAATTATACAATTCATCTATATTATTATGATCATTTAATCCTTTTAGCTTACGTCTTATCTAATGGACAATATGACCTGTTTAGCTTAGGTTAATATCTGGTACAAACATAATATATATTATACTTAGGTATTAATAATTCTCACCATGAAATTGATCCAGTGACAAAAATACTCATATACAGGAATGGTATAGTTATAGACAGGGTCAAAGATATCATCTATAAATGGAATGGTGTGGTAAAATGCTGTTTTATGGACAAAGGTCATGATTCTGTCACATATACTGAAGTGGTCAGTTCTAGGATGGTGAAAGAAATTGGAGTTCCTAGAAAAACCACTTGCCAAATGTCATGAATCTGTCACTTATAATGAGGGGGTCAGTTCTAGGATGGTGAAGATATTGGAGTTCCCAGAGAAAACCACTTGCCAAATGTCATGAATCTGTCCCTTATACTGAGGTGGTCATTTCTAGGATGGTGGAAGAAATTTGGAGTTCCCAGAGAAAGCGACTTGCCAAAGATCTTGATTCTTTCACTTATACTGAGGCAGTCAGTTCTAGAATGGTGGAGGAAATTGGAGTTTCCAGAGAAAAACCACCTACCTACTAACCGACAAACACTCTCACACTAGGATCTGCCAGTGTGTGGGATTCAAACCTCAACCGCCTACCTACTAACTGACAAACACTCTCACACTAGGATCTGCCAGTGTGTGGGATTCAAACCTCAACCGCCTACCTACTAACTGACAAACACTCTCACACTAGGATCTGCCAGTGTGTGGGATTCAAACCTCAACCGCCTACCTACTAACCGACAAACACTCTCACACTAGGATCTGCCAGTGTGTGGGATTCAAACCTCAACCGCCTACCTACTAACTGACAAACACTCTCACACTAGGATCTGCCAGTGTGTGGGATTCAAACCTCAACCACCTACCTACTAACTGACAAACACTCTCACACTAGGATCTGCCAGTGTGTGGGATTCAAACCTCAACCACCTACCTACTAACTGACAAACACTCTCACACTAGGATCTGCCAGTGTGTGGGATTCAAACCTCAACCACCTACCTACTAACTGACAAACACTCTCACACTAAGATCTGCCAGTGTGTGGGATTCAAACCTCAACCACCTACCTACTAACTGACAAACACTCTCACACTAGGATCTGCCAGTGTGTGGGATTCAAACCTCAACCACCTACCTACTAACTGACAAACACTCTCACACTAGGATCTGCCAGTGTGTGGGATTCATACCTCAACCACCTACCTACTAGCTGACAAACACTCTCACACTAGGATCTGCCAGTGTGTGGGATTCAAACCTCAACCACCTACCTACTAACTGACAAACACTCTCACACTAGGATCTGCCAGTGTGTGGGATTCAAACCTCAACCACCTACCTACTAACTGACAAACACTCTCACACTAGGATCTGCCAGTGTGTGGGATTCAAACCTCAACCACCTACCTACTAACTGACAAACACTCTCACACTAGGATCTGCCAGTGTGTGGGATTCAAACCTCAACCACCTACCTACTAACTGACAAACACTCTCACACTAGGATCTGCCAGTGTGTGGGATTCAAACCTCAACCACCTACCAACTAACTAACAAACTTTATCACACTAGGACCTGCCAGTGTGTAGGATTCAAACCTCAACCACCTACCAACTAACTAACAAACTTTCTCACACTAGAATCTGCCAGTGTGTGGGATTCAAACCTCAGTGGTAAGAGGCGCTGTGATTAAAGACAACTTGGCCACTGAGTGTCAGCTGTCTATAAAATGGCCCAAGGAGGAACCAACAGAAGTAGCCACACACTGTCCAAAAACTTCAACATACGGTGCTGATGACCATAGTCATGGTTCAACGAAATGATGTTCTTCTGTATTTTTACAGATGAACTGATAAAAATGGCCAATTGGAACAGATGGCACTAAGACACAAGCAACATACAAAATACATATTGCAGAAGAAATGTGGTCCTAAATCTTTTCTTTAAATGTATAGAGGTCTCAACTAAATCCAACTTTGCTGCAAGATATGATACAGATTTTGGGCCAGGGTTTGAACCTGGGACCTTCCATTTACTAATGGATGCTCTAACCACTGAGCTACCCAGTTTTTAACTGTATCAATTTATTCTTACACCAAAATAACTCCAACTATTTAACCCAATTTCAATATACCGGTACACTGCAAATGATGACCAAAAATGTACTCTGGTAAGCTGTCTGTTAGCTGTCAGCTAAAACAATACAAAAAAGTTAATTTTATGAAACTGAAAAAATTACAAGTATAGGATTAATTATTGCAATGAATCAAACCTACCTTAAAAAAGCCACCTGCTTATGGAAGCAAGGGAAGTTTGGAACCCATTTATATTTTGTACTAGGATATATGTGCAAAGGAGTGGACAAATAATGTTAATGCTCATTTAAGATTCTTTTATTTATATCCAGGTGGGCAGTTCAGGGCTAGTGGAGGAAATCAGAGTGCCCTGTAAAAAACAAGCGAAATGACAATTTTTCTCACACTAAGAAGTGCCCCAAGCATTAATCAAAACTAGGCAGTGAGAAGTGATGTGATCTATATACTCATCCTTTAGACCACTTGGCAACCGAGGCCCCTACATGTAAAGGCCATCCGCTCAAACATACTGACCACTTTCAGAGATTTTCCACGATGCCCTTTATAATCAATAAGTATGACTGTTCAAATCTTAATGATATCACTACATTTTATCAGTTCGGTTTTTTTATTTATAAATCCCCTCATTCTATTTATAGTTTTACCTACTGATAAACTAAAAGTCACAATAATTCAGATTAAGATGATACAGATATCAGGCTAAATTGTTTTATACAGGAGTTCACCATGACATTTAGGTCTGACCAGGTTGAGGACCTCTGGTTATTGCCAGCATTATTTATACATATAAACATTTCATATGTGTGCAACCGTCACATCAAAGATAAACTAGATAATATATCGGCAACAGAAAACTTAAATCAAGTCAAATCGAATATCTAATTCTCCTCCTTACGAATATCAAATGTTTCTCTCCTTACAATTACTGATCCCTTCCGTGTATAGCATACCAATATATTGTTTACAATGTTATGCCTGTTTGTTAAAGGCATGAAATTAAAATATTCGGGGGGAAAAAAATGCTGAATTACTTATCAACGATTTATGAATTACAATAAATATATAATTTATACTCATCATGAATTTGCTACTTTTAAGTACGATCACAACTGTAAAATGCGTGCTAATGTTCCTGATTTTCACATGTTGATAATTATTATTTCAGACAGTGTTAATTACAGCCAATTAAAATATCTATAAGGTGTTATATACATGACAATCAATTAAAAAACGTCCATTTCTGTGTTAATGATTTACCTTGATGTGTCACAGAATTAATAGATCATTATACAATGTATAATTCTCAGAACTCTTGAACATTAAGTTCTTCATGCTATTGCATATAGAAAACATTTTGGTAACATATTTTATGTAATTCTTTAAAAACACATAACCTAGATTTTTTATCATGCTAAATGTCACATCAAAATCGTGCACAACAGTACACATGAACTGAGCTACGCCTTGGTTTAACATGCCACCAGCAGCTGTTGTCTCAGTGATGACATTGCAGTATCATGCATTCTCCCATTTTCTACTTAACATAGTAGAAACCTCAACATAATCGAGGTGCTAGACTAGAATGCCAAACCCTGTCTAATCAATTCATCCTAAATTTAAGGGAAAAAACAAAATTTTCTGAATCCATTCTGGTTTTCTCCCATAAAATCAAACTACGGTAACTATCTAAATGAAATATGATGTAGAAGCAATTACTAGTAACTACTAAAATCTAACATTTTTATCCAACTATTCCAGCTATGGATTAATTCTAACTTGTCACATTACCTGTAATATAATAATATTAACATGTAATATTCTTGTAATATAAGTGTGTTTTCAATCAAAGCTGCTGAAGAAACTAGAGTACCGTGTAAAATGATCAAACCTGAATGAAACATGATTTTAACAAAACACTCATTAATTTTAGGGAATCCATGAAAGAAATAACCTAACTGATGTAAAACATTTAAAATATGCCAATAACTTCCCAATAACAACGAAGATAAACCAATAAATTCATATAAATTTAGTTTGAAATGATTATTAAAGATATTCATCTATAGAATTGACAACCCCGGGATAAATAAATATAATAGATATACAAAATTAGGTCAAATAAAAAATTGATGTAAATGATGCATTTATAATCAGGTCATACCATGACATACTTACTATTGAACTAGTTATTATCTCATGTGATCTCTATAAATCAATAAGTCAATTAAAATAATAAGTTTGTGACCTAAATTGTATTAATGTACTCTCTCTCTCTTCTCTCTTTCGCTCTAAACCACACGTGAATCATTTTCATATAGATTTTACGGTTTTTGTGTCTCCAACAAATGTGTGGGTATGTCAAAATATAGCCACTTGGTCTCGATTATAACATTTATCTTTTCACACACTTAAAAATAGATTATTTAGTTGGGCACCTCTTTGCTAACCTCACATTAGATACATACATGTACATGGAATTGGTACCTTTCTGCCACCATCCCACTTAACATACCAGTACTGGGTTTATTTTCATACATGAAATTGGCACCACTCTGCTATCCTCCATTCCCACACTAGATCTGATTTTTAAACAAACATTGAAGTGTCATCGTTTGTGACCACTTATATATGTTCTAAACTTTTGATTTGTCATAGTGAGTTACTGATTTGTCATAAACCCTGCACTGACCAATGCCATGGTTATCACAATATCCATCACAGGCTATATAGATGAATTTGCAAAAATTTTGCTATTACTTGATAGAAAAGCTGGCTTAGGCATTCTCAAATAGATCTGAAGTAATAATTTCACAATCAATTAAAAAATCAGATGCCAGCTCATTTTTGAAAAAGACTTCCGGAAAATAGATAGATTTAACAGAAAGCGTTTTTATTTTTCATCTTAACCATCGCTAAAATCATGTTCAATGTGTGTATTCCTGAAGTCCACTAAGAAATTATTTATTTTATTTACGTCTTACTGATGATGTATTAATGGTAACAATATGAAGACTCATCATATTTATTGATGTTGTGTATCTCTCTCCTCTCCTCCGTCTCTCAGGAGAAGATAGCACCCATAGAGGCATGTGTCGAGTGACACAACAAATTAGTCAAATACGAAACCTCGAAAAGTTCAAGACATCCAGAAAACAAGGCATACATTTCACAAGGAAGTGGTTAGAAAATTGAAATACCAGTGTATATTATACATAAATTTGATAGAGTTGCCTCTAAATGTGACAGAATAGGATATGTATACTAAGTAAAAGTTGCTGTTCACTTCCGAGCACCTGTCTAAATGATGGGGCTAACTACCTGTAGAGGAGAGACAAGACGGAAAAACTTAAACCTACAGATGTTGAAACATCTTCTACTTATTTAAACAATAGGTTAACTATATAGTCAAAAACAGATACAAATAATAACGTTTTTTATGTAATTAACCAGACAGATTCAAGGTCGTTTGTGCAGGTGTTTTGTGTATTGCTTTAGTATTAGGGTTGATGAACAAAAATAAAATATTAGTAGATATTCCTATCCAGGTGTGTAATTGAATGTACAAACTTTTGGTAAGTAAAAAAGAGGAAACATATTTATAATATAGGTACACAGACACACACCTGTTGTGTTGTTTTCTGTTAACCAAATTTTGTAGAAATTAAAATATAAATAAAGACATGATATGTTAGCAAAATTACAAACATATGGACCTCTCTTGTTCAGGGCCTGGTGTTCAAAGTTCTGTTAGTTAGTGAAATATGCATCTTGTGTATCTGGCAATATTTTTTAAATTTATCAAAATTTAATTCATACAGTTGTTTTTATCAAATACAATTGATTAAGTCAAAATTATATGTCTACAACAAATATATGTCATTTTAATATCATTCTGAAATTTTACTTACCATTTGGTAAGGTAACAGAGCTTTGAACAATCGGGACCAAATATAAATTTCAAAATTGACTCAATTAGGAAAATTATCAAAATTAAAACTCTTAATTTCACTCTCATCAGTAGGTGCAGACACTAAGTTTCGAGAAGCAAACAATTTAATTTCAGAAAACCGACATGGGGAGAAAAGTCTAACTGAATTTTGGAAAAAGATGCTCCAATTTTGCATTCAGAATGCCTTTTAATTTCAGCAGAAAATACAGGGTAGGAAAAGCCCTGAGTGTATCCCTAATAATACAGGAATTACTGCTTCCATGATTTTATCTCCACCTTGACTGTAAAATAGATTAAAAATATGAAAACTGAGACTGAAAGGTAATATAAATATTTCAGACTAGTTACTAATGCCAACCACGCCAGACAGGCAACGCCTAGGTATGGACAGAAGTAGAAAATGAAACTTAAACATAATATTGACAACAGTAAACACCTATGTTTGACCTTCAGTCTTTTGTAATGATGAAGAGTGGAGTAAAGATTTTATATGCTACACTCAAGATTCTTCTATTTTTGAGTTCATGTAGTATAGAGGCAACCAAAGTGTCCAGAGAAACCACCATCTTTTGGCAAGTTTGAGTAATGGTGTTTTATGCCACAATCAAGATACTTCCACTTGTGAGTTCATAGAGTATGGAGGAAACCAAAGTGCTCAGAGAGAACCACCAACCTTTTACAAATAAAGTCACAAACTTTCTCACTTTGGGTTCTGTCCAGCAGAATTAAAACCTAGGGTTTACCTTGTGCCATGCTGGCATCCAATCCAACACACAGTCTTGTACTCTCATCCCTTCCATGCTAAAGAAACCTGGACAAGCACCTGTCCTGTAAGTATATTGGGTTGGGTTAGACTACCCAAGAACTGTTTTGGTGAAATCCAATATCTAGCATAAAATGTATAATACTGAACCAATTTATCTATGACCAAGTATCAAAATCGTGTTTTAGGGTTAGGCAAAACTGTGAGGCCAATGTTTGAAATCCATTTTCAAATAGGTCAAAGTGATATAGTCCAGGTCCAGTATTGTGGGGTTTCAGTTTTTCTGATACCTAAATAGTGATAAACTCCAGGTCCAAACTTGAAATGCATATCAAGAGTTCAGTAATATATGTGAACACAAGTACAACATGTGTTTGTAGATTACATACACTTTATGATCGTCATGTTTATATTATATGTACATATATTTACTTATAACACCTCTGGACAAGACAACACCTTTCCTTGTATACACAAACAACACTGACCTGTCCGCTTGACCTCTAATTTCAATATTTATAACAAGCGAGTACATTTATATATATTAATCACAATTTATTTTTTCTGCATAAAAAGAAATTCTAAATATGAACACTGTTTATGAATTAACTGCGAATCGTATTATTAAAATTGTAGTGGTTGAATCCTCCTATATGTATATTCCTAATGAAAGGTCAAGCAGACAGGTCAATGTTGTTTGCCTATATATGTGTTATACCATTACGGCCATAGCCATGACAAGAGTATAAAATCCAGGTTGTCTACCCTACATTAAAGACGTACAATGTATTTTTATTGATGTTTTATTAATACAGAAGAAGTAGGAAAAATGATTTAGTGAACTTTTGATCTGTGCAAATATTTTGTCCAGGCCCAAGGTCTGTTATGCTAGATATAAGAGATCGAGAAATAGGTGAAAGAGGGCACTGACCATCCATCCAACCTGTATGTATGTCCATCTCATCATGTACTAACTGTAATGACCATAACAGATATTAACTTCTTACCTTTTCATGCACAGTGACCAGGGGTCATTTTCATAGTTTACTGATATTATAGCTGTTCTCACTTTTAAATAACATAAATATGATGAGACCTTATGTTGTAGTTTAAACTTTTGAACTTCTCCTTAAAAGTTCTTGATGGAAATTGAAAGTTTATACATTTTTTAAAGGTCCTTGGTTTTAATGGTCAATTTCCGATGATATCTGACCAAAATAAAGTACGCATTTATAAAACTGTCTTATTATCACAATGTACTAAGTATGTAAGATAAGTCAAATTATCATAATGATTAATGTGTGTGTGTGTGTGTGGGTGTGTGGGTGTGTGTGTGTGGGCAGTTAAAACAGGAATTGTGATTAGCAGGACCCAGAAGCCAATGGGCCCTAAAAATAAGTGTGGGTCCCTAAATTTTATACATTTAAGCTACTTATTACTAATCAGTAATGTTGAGTGAGCTGGGCCTCTCCAACTCTATCTTAGCTGTAAAAGTGTTGGTGGGATGGCATAAAAAAAATCCATGTCAGCATTTTGGACCATATTAAGCTAACATGACACCCTATGTACAGAAAAATAGATGTACACAGCAGGTAATGGGTCAAAAAGTTTGATATATTGTGTTTGAAAGATCCTTTATATGCAGGCAATGTTCATTAAAACTTCTAAACATGTCCAACTTTTTACCTGATACAGATATGCTGTGAAAGGCTATATCTAATAGTTTTCTTATAATTTTGAATTCCTAAAGACAACAAGACTATAATACTTGTACCAGGGGGAAAACCAGGGGGTTTGATTAAATACATTGTAAATACATAGCAAAACTTGTGAAGGTATACACAGTATATTACAGCAGTAAATAGGTATTAAAACATTTATATATATATATACCCAATCACTTTCTATTGATACTTAATTTTATGGCCACATTGACCTTTGACCTCCCAGATTTTACCACCTGTGTAAGGTCCAGTGATATATAAATTATCCTTTCAGTAAAATCAAAGATTTTCACTAGAATTGTAAAGTCTGTTCTGACTGCAATAAAATTTATTGGCAATCTTATCAATTTATTCTGTTTAATCCAGACATAGGCTGGTTTATGTGTGTAACATGAGAAATACATCAGAAGACCCACTTCTTTATACTCACCGGGTGTGTCCTTTCCTCCTTGAAGATTGGACCCAGTTCATCTTGATATAACAGATCTGGACCAGAAAGTTTGACAGTAAATCACCTTGTATATAACTAGCTTCAATTGCATTCTGCCACTAAGATTCATGTTTTCTTCTGAAAGACTGATAGTCTCTAACATCACATGCAATCAACTTCCTTGTTTCAATGACCTTGACCTAATTACAATCAAAATGTCTAATGAATTTTGAAATAATTAATAATTGATCATAATCTTCTAACTTCCTGGTTTGAAATTACCTTGACCTTAAGCTTATGAGTACGCTGATAAAATATAGTTTTATGATCAATTTAAAGTATAGAGTCCATTTTACCTCTGTGAGTTACCAATCCTCAAAATCAATCAATAGATTTATGTTAGATATATTTATGTATTCACCTTGCAATTCAATATGTCATTTTTGTGACCATTTTCGTCCTCATCAGTATAATTAGTATAAAAGGTGTATTATTATCATTGTCACGATTATTATAGTAAACAAAATTTTTACAATTTTTAATGAATGCCATGAATAATATTGTCATTACTGCAAGAGTTATGTTTGACGCAAATGTCTTTTGACTGATAATGGAAATCCCTCAGATTTAACAGTATACCAGATGATTACTGTTAGTTCTGTAATCAGTGGGCTTATTATAAAACCTACCTTTCGACCTTTCCATTCAATTTGTTAACATTAACTGTTTTGATAGTTCTAGTTTCCGTAAACACAAACCATTCAAATGACCTTTTCTCTCTCTCTCTCTCTCTCTGCCCCCTCTCTCTCTCCTGTGGTAAAATGTGGTGTGTTGTCATGTGTAATGGTAACTCTGGTTTCCTCAAGCATATCTAGAGCCGCTTTCCTCCTCCTATAGAGTGACAAATAACTTGGCACGAAATCATTTAAAATATATCCAGTGTTAAGGACTGGATTATGTCTATGGTGAACATGTTCTTTTTATGGGGGTACGTATCACAATAATTTCCATACCAGCATTGCATTTATTATTTTGTTGTACAAATTATATATTTTTTTTGAGAAATGGTCATTAAAGTATACTTCATCAACCATATTAACAATTTTATAGACTGTATTGTTTTTCTTTCATTTAAACATCATCTAGAAGCATAGATGTAGAGAAACATCTCTGATTTCTACAGAATCTCTGGACCTCGGGGTCTTGCTGGCAGAGTTTGGTTTTCTCCATCATCCCAGAACTAAAGAATTAGTGAGAAAAAATCTTGATTTGGCATACCTGTAATCCACCATTACTCCACTCCACTCCACTCCCAATTTACTTCTTGAGAGAAGAATATTTACATATACGGTAGATAGAAATTAACAGAATTGGACATAATGAAATTTCTGGGTCTAGTTTTTGTGTGTCTTCTCATTTTGTCCATTGTATGTTGTGGTGTGTTTACTTCAATGTTCTTGTTATTGCTGAGTATAAACTGCAGATTCTGATGCAGTGAAACTTTGGTAATTTGAAGTACATTGTATTGGACTTCAATATGAACTAAGTTATGCAGGCAATTTTCAAATTCAAAATGATGGCAAATGAAAAAGAGTTCAGATAAAATAATGACTTTCACTTATCCATGGAAATCTAGAAATTAACAGCATTTCAGTTATCAAAAGGTTTATTGGGTTTTTATTTTACTTATAAACTTAAATCCACCTCATCAAAAAATAATTTCCCCCTCTCTTTTTAAGGTTCTCGTAAAAATAATTTCCCTCTCTTTTTTAACATTTAAATAGTCCATCTCATAAAATAATTTTCCCTCTCTTTTTTCAAAGGTTTAAATAAGTTCATTAATATCTATCATATAAACTACATTGTACATTGGTAACATCAAACAGACATCCAGGCTTGATCTTAGTGTATTTGGGTCTTGTTTAAAAGAATACATGGTTTTATATGATGTCTGCTTGAGGCTACTACTAACTATCAAGGTATGATATTTCAGACAGATTTCTAATGAATGAGTTAAACACGTTTAATAATCATGTCAGTGACCCTGATTGAACCTCCATGGAGGTCCCAAAATGGAGGGCCTCAAACTTCTCAGGTAGGGCAGGAATCGGAATTTAATTTTGGCAGGAAACCAAAGGTAGTTCATGACCCAGGTTGTACTCTGAAGCCCTGTACTATCAACAGCAGATTATCCGACAGATATTAACTTATAAATTGTTGCTGTTCAGAAAATAAAATTTGTCTTTAATTATGATGGATATGTCTGCAGGTTTTATTTATACAAGCAGATGCATGTGTAATTTACACTTAATAGACTATTTATATAAGCTTGTTTACTTCTATATAGACACATAAACATCTTGTTTCTATTAATCAGATGTAGGTGAAAATAGGTCACTGTGACCACCTTGAAGATATTTAACTATATATAGATTAGTTGTTAACATATTGTTTTTCATACCTGATTAGAAATAAACATCTTACATAAAATAGGTCATCATGATCTTAGAGATTATCATACTAATGTGCAGACTGGGTTACGTTTGGTTTTAGACTAAAAATAAGGGTTATTATGAAATAAACATCTTGCTTAAAACTAGGTCACTGTGTCCATGTAAATTTACACTAGTTCACTTAATGGGGTGTATACTTTAATGAATGCTTTATGGAAGTAACTTAATTTTTATAGCACCTTGCCAAGCCCCATCATCAATGTTTTAGGTCTCATTCCAAGGACCCACACTCTTGAGTGGAGTAATGGTGTTTAATAAACCAAAGTTAATTAACTGAGTTCTTGAATGGCAGAGTTGACCAAACTGCTCATCAGAAAATGACCTTTTGTAAGCCAAATAAAACTTTCTTTTACTGGTGGGATTCAGACCTAGGTGATTTGAAGCCTAATATGTTTTACTTACTTCTAAATTCCCTTTCAGCACCAAAGTTTGGCCATATAGCTGTACTTGTTGAAGTATACACAACGTACGAATTAGATTCTACAGCAAACTGACATTTCCTACAGACATTTTATGTTTCCATAATCTGTTACAAGCTGATGTTCAACATAAGTATACAACTTCAGTCTGCTGTCATCTGACTTGGCACTAATCTAAAATCAAATAAAATATAAAAAATAATGTACAACCAACAGGCTTCTTCTACTTAGGATTTTGGGTTAAAACTTGGTCCCATTCCCAAAAGCAAAAACATCAATACTTTCCCTTTTCGCTTTTTAATTTAAACTTGGAATAATAAATGTATTACATGCATTTTTTTTAATAAAATTGAAATTTTTTCAAAGTCTGAGCTGTTTAATTCCCAAAGTCATAAGCACTAAAGGTCACTTTATCAAAAAAGAAAAGGAAAATAATGTCTTGGTTAGAATAAACAGGAATACAGTAAATAAAGTAAACTGGTTATCTCCCCCTTCCTCTCTATCAAAAGTCATGGGATTAGTTACTTAGGGGTTACAAATACTTAAGGCCTAGATGTTAAATAGCCCTTAAGTATCGGTACAATACAAATGCTGTTAAGAAAACTTGAGTAACCCATTACTGGTACAAGTATTTCAGCTGATGCTATGATGATTTGTGGCATGACAAGGTCCAAGAACATTAACATTCATTAGCAACCTGCATTAATTTAGAATCTTAAAAGCTTTAAAAGTTCAATAATAAAAAGGGGTCGAACAGTCTTACAGATTATCAATACCTCTCAACTTTTGTGTGAAATCACATGGAAATATTTACATCATAATTTCCCAGAATAACTTCGCAATTTCCCAGAATAACACCAGTAAATGGTGCGGGGTAATTGTTCTTATGCCTCATTAAGATTTTTTCAGGTATATCAATTCCATTAGTTTAGGTATGGTGAAGGAAACTGGAGTGCCTGAGAGTATGGCCAACCTTTGTCAAGTGAGTTGACAAACTTTTACTGATAAGATCTGCCAAAGTGGGATTTAAACCTAGATGGTAAGAGGCCCTGACTGTGATCTGTAAGGTGGTCTTTATAGCACTCATCCACCGAAGCCCCAAAGAATAACATGATCTGAAGTGATTCCGTGCCAATGAAAATATTATTCTGTGCAAATGTTATGGGTAATGTAAAATGATGGTGAACCCCACACTTAATTTGTGTACAAACAAAATTGTTATAAATAATTATAAAATTCTCTACTTTGGATTGGCATAGACCTGAGCATGAACACAGACACGGGGTGGGAACATGGGTAAGGGCACGGACATAAGCATGGACACATACATTGCCATGTGAATGGGATAAAATTGTAATTGGTATCCAGTAGCATAAAGAAGTGAAAGTATAAAATTTCACAGAAGGAACGGAATGTGTCATTCTCCCTAGTTCATACAGGTCAAAAACTGAACAGAATCAATTAGGAATCAGAATCTTTTGAATCAGAAGAAAACATAATATACGATAATCACTTAGGAAAGTGGTCTATTCTGGGAAAATCAAGAAATGTATCTATCTTTAAATAACCATTTCTCAAATGACTTAACTTCTTTACATATCATTTTCATTTTTTGTAAATGTTAAAAGTCTATTTACTTCAAATTAACACTAAGTTAATGCCTTGAAAACACAGATAAATATATCTTGTTTATTTTATACTTATTCAATCATTCAATCAAATATTCATCTATATCCGATACATATGTGATAAAAATGGTAAAAACGTGTTAATCTATTTCTAAACATATATAACTCTGATAACATATATATCAAACAAGCAGTACATACAGAAGGAAAAAAAACTCTGGTAAAAAAAAACTGGTGTTTCTTTTCTCATCAAACAGCCTACCACAAATCTTAAGTAATTGTTTTATACACCGTTTTTATATACAAGGTTACGTCAAACATAACCCAACCATTAATAAATCAGTGATAAATATCCGAAATTAACACTAACCACAACAAGATACATTTACAGAGATCCAAAAATATTCATAAAATGGAGATTTAAAGACTCCGAAGCTGGCTACCTAGTTTTGTGCCAGATATTGCTTATGGTGCAGAATCAGACTATCATTTTCAAAACAATATGTATGTCAGAATTTTATATATGAAGAATTCTCTAATGATGAGTAAGGGAGGAAAGAGAGGAATAAAAACAAGTTTTATACATAATAACGCTTACATCTCCAGATTATAACATGGCTGGCCCCTGTCGCTGACATTTTATTTCAGGATTTTTTGCTTATTAACATTATCTAAGCTATCACGAGGGAGGTGATCATTAAAAATTTAAGATAAAAAAAAAGTGAATCAGAATTTTGAGTAATCCTGGGAGGATATATTTATTAGAGGTATTTTTAGGGGGTTAATCAGAGGCTATAAATGTGCCAAACATGAAGGCATTAAATCAGACAAACATTCATACCAACTCTCTGAAATGTGGTTAAAATCATGATTCCTAACACTGCTGCATTATAAATTCTCTGTAATATCGTGTTTAAATGATACTAATATCATTATGAAATAAACATATAAATAATCATGATCATAATAACTCCATTTTTGTTTTTTTTAAACAGTAACTATTTCTGTGTGTTAAATGACTAACACTAATGCTTTCTCATGACATACATTTCTAAAAACAGAAGCATGTTTTCTGATTAAAATGGACCATGCATGCTTCATCAGCAATAAAGAATGTTAAAAATACAGAAAATGCTATTTTCGCTGCCATGTGATGGTAGAAGTCATCGATTAAAGCTACAGAAAAGAAACCACCCACCCACCTCCATGACATAACATCTTTAAAATTAACTTCAATTCACGCATACATTAAAGTTTATAAAGAATTTCTGTGAGGAGGAGTAACAAGTTTTATAATCATGTGAGATAAGGAAACTTCAAATCACAATCATTCATTATTCAACATTCACTTAAAAATGCTGTTTTTTCAATGACTGCATAGTAGTCAAAGTTACGTTTGCTTGGTAAGTATGGAGTATTTTGTTCCTGGACAAGATAATTTTACTCATATCAAAGTGGTCAGTTCTAGGAAAGTTGAGGAAACTGAAGTACTTTGTAAAATCTATTTGACTTCAGCAAGAAAACTGACATACTTTTTACACCATTATGAGTAGCATTTAGGAAAACCAGAGTGCCCAGATGAAACTACTAACTAGAGAGTGGAAAATGTTCTGTGATCCATAGGCAGGTGCTTAAATGTGTTCTTTTGCACTCTTCAAAACTGACTACATCAATGATACATAAATAACATTCCCATACCTTCAGGAAACACCATTTATGGATCAGTAAAACATTCCCCTAACTTCCAGAAACATTATTTACAGAACATCCCCTACCTTCCAGAAACACCATTTACAGGATATACCCTACACAATTTACAGAACATTCCCTTACCTTCAAAATCACCATTTACCAAACATTCCCCATACCTTCAGGAAACAACATTTACCGAACATTCACTTACCTTCAGGACACACCATTCATGGAACATTCCCTTCCTTCAGGAAACACAATTTCCAGAACATTCCCCTACCTTCAGGAAACACAATTTCCAGAACATTCCCCTACCTTTAGGAAACACCATTTAGGGAACATTCCCCATACCTTCAGAAATCACCATCTATGGAACATTCCACTACCTTCAGGAAACACCATTTATGAAACATCCCACTACCTTCACAATTTACCAAACATTTCCCATACCTTCAGGAAACACCATTTATGGAACATTCCCCTACCTTCAGGAAACACCATTTACAGAACATTTCCCTACCTTCAGAAAACACCATTTATGGAACATTCCCCTACCTTCAGGAAACAGCATATATGGAACATTCCACTACCTTCACAATTTACCAAACATTCCCCATACCTTCAGGAAACACCATTTAGGGAACATTCCCCTACATTCAGGAAACACCATTTACGGAACATTTCCCTACCTTCAGGAAACACTATTTATGGAACATGCCCCTACCTTCAGGAAACACAATTTACCAAACATTCCCCTACCTTCAGGAAACACAATTTACCAAACATTCCCCTACCTTCAGGAAACACAATTTACCAAGCATTCCCTTACCTTCAGGAAACACCATTTACCCAGCATTCCCTTACCTTTAGGAAACACCAATAACGGAACTTTCCCCTACCTACTGGAAACACCATTTACGGAACTTTCCCCCTACCTTCTGGAAAATCAGATCAGTCAGTCACCTGACCCAGTTTTCTGGATCACCACCTGATGTCTTTACAATTCCAGTAAATCACGATACTATTAAAATAGATATATAATTATATCAGAATATCTGATAAATAAATAAGACATATATAAATCCCAATCAATACTGATTATTACACTGTGTGATTGTCCTTAATATCCAATCCTCAGATGACAACTAGTTAAATCTATTGTTAGTGTACTACTTCCTCTTACAGGGCTACATGAATGACTTGCCTAAAGTGTAAAATAAGGAGGAAGGTGTTCTGAATAGCTTCCAAGACTGAGATGTTCAGAATAGCTTCCAAGACTGAGATGTTCAGAATAGCTTCCAAGACTGAGATGTTCAGAATAGCTTCCAAGACTGAGATGTTCAGAATAGCTTCAAAGACTGAGATGTTCAGAATAGCTTCCAAGACTGAGATGTTCAGAATAGCTTCCAAGACTGAGATGTTCAGAATAGCTTCCAAGACTGAGATGTTCAAAATAGCTTCCAAGACTAAGACAATTACAATTATTTCTTGCTTTTTCACTTACAATTATTATTACCCCACTTTAAAGGTTGTCTAAAGGGACATCTAGTCACTTTCTATAGAATGCACTGAAGTGTATTGAAGATTCCATTGTGACCAACTAGATGAAAAATTCCAATCAATCTAGTGACTGTAAGTTAATAGTACAAGCTCCGGATCTGGTTCATCAAACTTTTTAAGGAACTTTCTTTCTTAATTATTTTATCAAATGGCTCTCTTGTTAGGATCAAAGACTAAGGTCTAAAAGAATTGAAGACTAAAGTCTCAAATGCAATTACTTGACCACCATAGTCAAAAATATGTGGGGGGCCTTGGTGACCAAGCAGTGTAAATCATGCACTTAAATCCCACTCAGACAAATCCTAGAGTAATAAAGTTTGTCAATCCACTTGCTGAAAGTCTGTGATCTTCTCCACCACCCCAGAACTGACTGGCTTGATATAAGTGAAAGAATCTTTACTGGGGCATAAAACACTATCACGGTACTCCATAACTATGTAGATGAATTTGAAGATGAAATCGCAACTTTGATATGCACATGTACTAATACAAGAAAATTTAATATTTCCCAAAGTTTTGGGATAACCTATTTTAAACATTTGTGACGATAGGGGTTTGGCGATTCAGGGATTGACCCTCTGTAGCCAATGGCTGTATTGGACTATTGAAGATGCACACATACATTCATGTTCATAATTCACATATTACTAACTACAAAACAATGTATAAAATGCTACTGATCAATAAATTATATTTAAAACCATCTCAATAGTACATAAAACATTTATAGCTATATTTTAATACAATTACGGAAATTATATATTTAGTCTAGTCTCTGTGTACTAAGAATTACTCATCGTCATCATCATACTTTATAAATCAATATTACTCAAAAAAATGCACACATGAGGCCAGGCAGCAACCCTCATCTCTTATTGCTAAAGTCACTTATAATCACTTAGAAGTCATCACTAGTGTCACACAAACACCCAATGTGCTTCACAATACAATCTACAACAAAATTCTCCACTTATAGAAATATTTAGTTCTGGGAGTTTGCTTCAGGGTATGATTAAGAAAAGCCGTCAATTTTAATCTCCAAGACTCTTTGATTGAATGTCGTCTGCTAATTTATACAGATTTCACTGCTTTATCTCTCAAGAATTATTGATTCCTGTTTTTTATGGAATTTGCATAATCAAGTTAATTTCCTTTTGGATTCTCGGCTTGCACATGTTCACAAATGATAAATATTCCCCATAGCATGGGATTTCCTTGTTGGAACAAAAGTACTATTTAATCACTGTTACACAGTCCCCGTGGCGATAAATGCCATCAAAATATTGTTGATCCAGTGAATCCGATCTCGTAAAAAACTGAAATAATCTATACCCTGTCTTCCAGAATCCAGACTCGTCAATAAAATTCTAATTATATCAGGATTCTGGAAATTAAAAAAAATAAAAATAAAACAAATCTGCAGAATTTCAAATAAAACAGAAATAAAAGGTTTTTATTTCTATACAAAACATAAATCTTCATACCCTGATGTCACATGATTTGTATACACAATTAAAATACAAAAAGTGTTGCATCGTGTTTTATGATAATATTTACATATTACATAATTCAGTACATTTCCAGAAAGTTATATAATTTAACGAACAACATCATTATTTATTAAAGACAGTCAGACTCGAGGCTCTATTTATCAAAATCATAAGTTTTGTTCAACTATATTCTCACTTTTCCTGAAAAAAACCAAAACCTGCTGGACATAAATGAAGTGCAAGGTTGGGGGATTGGACTTTGAACAGGTTATGACTGCTATTCTATCCCACAGCAGCCTCTGTTTGAAGGAATGAGCAAGGTCATTCAAGAGAGAGAGAGAGAGAGAGAGAGAGAGAGAGAGAGAGAGAGAGCGAGAGAGAGAGAGAGAGGATAACAATTTCAAAAGTAGGTGTGGCACAATAAAGAACCATTTCTGATTATCATTATTAGTATATTACATATGCTACGTATCAATTTTTGCAACTTTGACATAATCTGGTGACATCTTGATATACTTGCAAGTACAAGAATCTAGACAAGGCTCCAACACCTGCTTTTTACCTGGACACTGATGTACAATAGCCAAGTAGCCATCTAAATCCAGTATAAAAGAGATTTTAAAAAAAACGTTGTAAAGATAGAAATCAAATTCCTAATCACTCCAAACCGGCAACACATGGGCATTTCCAAGCATGAAGTGACAGAGTTTCACACCGGCAACACATGGGCATTTCCAAGTATGAAGTGACAGAGTATCACACCAGCAACGCATGGGCATTTCCAAGCATGAAGTGAAACAGTTTCACACAAGGTGTTTTTGTGAATGTATGGGTAAATTTTATTTGATTTAGAAAAAGTCATAGAATTAACAAATTACATTTTATACCCCCAAAAGTGTTACAGAGATGGATAGTGAAGCAATTACTAGATTGCTTTTGCCTCCTGTGATCCAGGTAAAAATTTACCAAACTGTACACCATACATTTGGTACAGTTTACAACCACTCAACTGACACCTTATTTTTCTTTATAAAAACAAAATACAAGTCTAATTCTGATCAATTTAAATCTTCACAGTTACTCATTTATTGAAATAATACTGATAAAACAAAAATGAACGACTCCCTGCTTCTTATTATAACAAATAAATACCTATTTTTATAAAACAAATACAAGAACCTCTGCAGAACGCCAATACACAAGTGTGAATGACCAGTTCTTATGATCTCTTAATGATTGTTAATCAGTCATTAAAGGAACTCAGATTTTATACGCTTATGTTACATATAACATAATATCATTATTTTTTTTATTTTGTGTGAAAACCAATCTTCTATCTGTGTAAAGATAAGTCGAGCTTGTTATTACTGTATTGTTGCCAAAATACGTTACTTGTGGGAGTTCTGATAAAGTTGAATCAACCTTTCAATATTGATTATTTAAAAAGGCAATGACCAATCAGATAATGTCCAGTTTATATACCAGAGTATTGGTACGTAATATGTCAATGACCAGCACCTTGTGTGATGACCATCATGCACTGACCGACAAGGCCTTCAGGTCTACTTAAATCATGATGTAATGAAGGAGGAAGGAGGAATTAGATATGCATCATATCACATTTAACATACTGATATTTGAGGGCATCATATCACCTTTAATATATTTGTAGTGTAAGTGTCATCCTTCTTCACATCTAAATTCTAAACGATTATTTTTCAATTTCTTCCTTGAAATTAAAAAAAAATTAAAATAGAATTTTTAAAATTGTTCATCTTATCTGTCACTATGAAATCTTAATGAAATCGTAACCATTCAAAGTGCTTCGTGTGCTTTATTGGGAGTCCAGTATACCGTCTTTATATCTTTTCCCCTACAGTAAGTGTTGCTCTGTTTGTTGTAACAGTGCATGTTGGAAAGTTTTCATAGAAAAGAGATATTCATTACACTTTTCCATTTTGACCAGGCTCAAGTAAATGGAAAATACCAAACTTTATTCAGAGTTAAATTTTTCAAAATACACTCACAAATAATGTGGCACTGACTGAAGTGAGCACAATTCAGTTTTAACACTGACTAGATTTAGTCACCTATGTCAAGCTGGCTTAAAAAATCCAGCTCTGGATTGATGTTATGGGTGTGTTTTAAATTATTTCCTTCAAATAACCTAGATCATCCAGCAACATAATTCAGTCTCTCTCTCTTTCTCTCTCTCTCTCTCTCTTTTGAGATAATCAAGTTAGTCAAACAAGTTACACAACTTAATGCAATCAGGACATACTGATTATTGCAAGATTCAAAATATGGTTATACAAAAAAGCAATCAATTTTTTCAATCAGTCACCAAATATGTAATTTTCTGGGGTAAACCAGTGCTAATTGAAGCAGACACCCTGTTCACCACTCACGATTTACCCTGTTAAGTGTGTGATGCCGACAGATGGTGACTTATAGCTCTAGGTTTATTATCATACTCCTGTGTCAATGGTGATATGATTAAATATTATCCAGGATGGCTTAAAATCATTTTTCAAACTAATCAAGTACCTGGGGAGGGATAGGTATATTTGTTTAATTTAAGGATGTATATACAAAAGTTTAAATGTTATCTGGGCATGAAGACAGCTGGACAATCTGAAAGCTAACATGACTACAGAACACAAGAATAGAAATGTATTAAGTGGACCATAAACACTTATATATCTTATCATGACATCATCTTTATTTATAGATCATAGATACCTTATATATATATATATACAAATTGTTACCTATCAAATTACATAAAACCCCAGAGAGAGAGAGAGAGAGAGAGAGAGAGAGGCAATTTTAAATGTAAATGTTTTTGTAGCAATAGCACACATATGCAATTTCCAGAAAGAAAATGATGACAAATGCTTTACTATTTTCAGAAATGTTGAGATGACAAAAATTCCAAATGCGTTTTTATACCTGTATCGTCATAGTACCATATGTTTGTGATTGTGTTAGATTTTTCAAGTTTTCTGTCTACAAAAAAGCAGGTGATGGCATTGCCCCCCATGTTACTATAGGGAGGTTATGGGGAGATGTTGTCTAGTTTTATGATCACTTAATTGATGGTATGTCTACCAATTAGATAGGTGATAAGCCACTATCTGCTAAAGGTGTTACACACTAATAGGTAGAAGAGGCCAGGTATAATATACCTAGCAAAATCAGCTGTTATCAGTTAACACCTGTCTGGGTTAGTAACAGACTGGCTACACTGGGCCACTAGCTCCTTATGTAGACCCTTGTATGTATTTTGGCAGGTGCTCTCGCTTTATCCTAGGTAAAAACAGATTTATTTTAGATTCTGAACACACCTATCACATAGATTTGACCAAGCAATCTCAGATTTAAACAATCTTAAATTTGAAAGAGTGAATTATTTAAAAAAAAATAAAAATAAAAGAATGTTAAAAAGCACATATAAGCTCAACCTCTACCTCAAATCAATTAAAAAATTACAACCTTTTTTAAAGAATGTTAGAAAACCCTTGTAAATAGAATCTAAATTTTTACCAAATTAAAAATTCTAACAGTTAAGAAGAATGTTTAAAGGCCCATAATGTATAAACCCCTATTTCAATATAAACATGCATCATTCTAATTTAATATTAAATAACTTTTGTAACTTTTTACAATAACAGAAATCTGCTTATAATTTCCAATATTTTAATCTATTATTAATATAAATATCAACTGTTTGTTTTAATCTTAAAAGTATAACACACCTTTCGTTTTTTATTATTAATTCATTGTTTATGAATTTTGAATTTTTTCTAAGTTTTTTTTCTTTAGATCCATAATTTCGATCCAGTATTTTAACATATTATTAATATCAACTGTTTTTATCTTAAAAATATAACACACCTTGCATTTATTATTATTAATTCATTTTTATGAATTTTGAAATTTTCTTAAGTTTTTTTCTTTAGATCTTCTCCATACAAGACCTGTCTGTAGTATGTATATATAGACTACAGGAAATGTAAACAAACATGTTACATTAGTAATAAATATATCATCATCACAGGTTAGCAAGAACATGTAATAAATCACTGGGTTATTAATAACTAAAGCTTATATAACATCAACATGAAATCTACGTCCTGACTTGACATATCATATAGATCATTACAAGCTTAACAAAACATATCAAAATTTATTTCAAAAATATGGAGAAAAATGACAGGTTTTGTAAAATGTCTCATTTTAAACTAAAAACTTAATTAAAGTAAGTATAAGTAATTAAACTGTGATTAAAACACCTGAACAGGTAGAGCAATGATCATTTACAATACAGTTCTGTCGAAAGTTAACACAGAGCCGGCGGAAAGGAGTCGGGCTCGGTTACCAATGGATGAGATAAGGATAGCTAAAAGCTGCAGAGACATTATCACATAGATAGCAGTTTGCCAAAAAAAGCTGTCAAAATATCACTAATGAAAAGCTAAGATGAGTTGTTGATTCTGCACTAATTCGTGAGCTTTATGATAAACTTTTGACAGTCCTGTACTGTAACTTTCTTCCATATGGAATAGCAGAATATATGTTGTTGTTGTTGAATGTTGCTTAACATCGCATAGGCAGCAACTTTTCAGTTAATTTCCACAAGAACTATTTAATCAGTCTCTGTTCTAAAGATGCTGAATATAAAATAACTCTTGTACGCTGAAAAGATTTTTCTTTAATTTATAAAATCCCCACTGCTGTTTCCTCATTTGGCCCCATAGTCAAAATTTGTGCAAATTAGACACTACACACCATACTAATGCTACATACAAAACCAAGGGGCCATAACCCCTTCACTGGTGCAAATCTAAAACCTCTTCAACTAGAAATGATTATTGACAAATACCATCCCAATAGTTTAGAGAGATGATTAATATGTAAAAAGTTCACTCATGCATAAAAACGATTGACACATGATGGATGACTGATGACAGACTGGGGACCATAGCAATTGCTTATCAGAGCCTTTGACTCAGGTGAGCTGAAAAAGAAAGAATGATATAGTTCTAAAGCACTCTTTGAAATATCACCAAAATAACTTTTGACTCTCCTCATATGAATGAATTTTCATTCCGTAAATTTAACGAAAATACAGCGACTTTCGAATTATACATAATTTAAATATACAAGTCAAAACAGTTGTTTCCCTTTTGCCGTTAACTAAAACACAGCTGTACTCGGAACATTTGATTAAGATTCTGTGTCTTGCCACTGTAACATATACATAAAGCTTATAAACTATGTTGGTGATGTGTTACATTGATTTTACAATGTCGCAGATTAATCATAATCTCTACAGATTACAAAAAAGAGATATATACAATAATATTATCTGGTAAAAATCCATCATTTGCCGTGGAAACGATAAGTTTATCTGTCGTGTGTTTGTTTTCGTTTAGTCTCGCAACCCATTTGTTGTATGTAAGTAAAATATCAGAACAGCTATCATCATCATAAGTAGCAGAAAACGTAAGTACAAGATATGAATGTTTTATAAAAACTAAACTACACGTATCGTAATAACAATACATGTTACATCACGGCAGTTGGTTTGCAGCATTATAGCTTTTTTGCTGGAAAATTTGAAGTAAGAGGTGTATTTCAAATTATGTGACATGAATGAGTTACAATTACCAAGAGCAAATGTGAGTCCAAAATATGAATGTTTCATAAAACTAAACTACAAGAACCGTAATAACAATACATGTTACATCACTGCAGTTGGTTTGCAGCATTACAACTTTTTTATTGGAGATTTTGAGAGAAGACTGTGCAATTCATATTTTGTGGTAGTGAGGAATATTTACAATTACCAAGAGCCAGGTATCAAATGTGACCACAAGGAAGTTGGGTGTTTAACACTCAGTCAAGACTCTTTTTACTCATATCAAGCAGTCAGTTCTGGAATGGTGGGGGGAACCCAATCTACAAGGTTTTTAAGGAATCAATCCAGACCCTACCCCAGTGGATCCCAACAACAGCCAGCTGCTGAACTTATAATGAATGTACATAGTTTTATTTTTTTTATTTGAATCACAACTTTTTGGCACAGCAATCCATCTCATTGCACAGCATGTACAGTTTCCTCATCAAATAATTGATGAGGACAGTCCTTGAAGTTGAAGTATGAACTTTCAGCAAATGAACAGAAAAACATTCTCATACTAAGATATGTCGAAAATGGAACCAAACACTGGCTGTCTAGAGGTGCTGTGATCAATATGCTAGCACAATTCTTCAACAGGTACAGTAAAATCTTCTTTAGTTATCATCATTATTTAAGACCACCTGTCCATTAAGACCAATGTTTTAAAGCCTGTTTGCTTCATATTTCAACCAAACAATAATCCCTATATAAAGACCACCTGTCTATAAGTTCATATTTCTTAGGTGGTCCTTATATATAAGTTTTACTGCATTATAACATACATGTACATGATGTTTAAAATTGATATCAACATAAATAGGACCTGTCAGATGGCAAACAATTGTCATGAAAACATAATTGTCATGATATTAATATCAATTAGGGAATCAATGTTTTTTTCAATCACTGTTTATTGTACTACTTTATACTTCAATATAATTGAAATCAAATAGTTACTATGTAAGCTCCATCTTCATTTGCTTTTAATATCATACTGTCAGAAATACAACTGAACTTTCCTGATTATCATAGAAAAGTCATTGTTTGATAGGTCATTATTGGGTACTGAAGAAATGGTCAATGTACAACCATGGTAGCTCTGAATCGGTCATCATTTGATAGGTCATTACTGGGTACAGAACAAATGGACAACATACAACAATGGTAGGTCTGAATCTGTCATCATTCGCTAGGTCATTATTGGGTGCAGAAGAAATGGTCAATATACAACAATGGTAGGTCTGAATGTGCCATCATTCGCTAGGTCATTATTGGGTGCAGAAGAAATGGTCAATATACAACAATGGTAGGTCTGAATGTGCCATCATTTGATAGGTCATTATTGGGTACTGGAGAAATAGGCAATATACAACAATGGTAGGTCTGAATGTGCCATCATTTGATAGGTCATTATTGGGTACTGGAGATATGGACAATAAACAGCTATGTTAGGTTTATTAAGACTGACAATATTTCCAATAAAGATAAAAAAATTTGATTAGACTAATTATGGTAAAACCTAATCTGTTGTGATAAAGATAATGGCTAAATTCATAAGACTTCCAATTTATAAAGAGGGTAGTAAAAATATCTTTTACTATCACCAATGAGGGGCCTCAATGCAAGCTATAAAGAAATGATTTTACTTTTTACAATGACTGCATCTCCAGGAAAATCTTACACTTCCTATTTAGTACCTGGACTCAATCTAACTGATTGAGATTTATGGGATGTCCTTGCAATTAGTGAAACATTGTCACATTTTATCCAAAACTTTACAACCTCACTGATTTGAAGTCCAATAAAAATAACAAGAGGCCCATGGGCCTGATACGCTCACCTGACAACTAATGGCTAGCTGATAGATTTAAAGAAAACATAAATACTAAACCCCAATGACTTTTTTCTTTAAATCATGATAACTGTTGTATCAATACCTACAACATTCTAATATAAATGCCTATACAAAAAGTTAATAGTTTTCAAGATAGTTAACCATTTCAGTGTTGTTTCACATCTGTGACCTTGACCTTTGAACTCATGACCTTTTTCTATACATCAATATGATCGTTGTATCAATACCTACAACATTCTAATATACATGCCTATACAAAAAGTTTATAGTTTTCGAGATAATTAACCATTTCGGTATTGTTTCGCATATGTGACCTTGACCTTTGAACCCATGACCTTTTTCTATACATCAAAATGATCGTTGTATCAATACTTACAACATTCTAATATACATGCCTATACAAAAAGTTTATAGTTTTTGAGATAATTAACCATTTGGGTATTGTTTTGCATCTGGGACCTTGACCTTTGAACCCATGACCTTTTTCTATACATTAAAATCATTGTTGTATCAATACCTACAACATTCTAATATACATGCCTATACAAAAAATTTATAGTTTTCGAGATAATTAACCATTTTGGTATTGTTTCACATCTGTGACCTTGACCTTTGAACCCATGACCTTTTTCTATACATCAAAATGATCATTGTATCAATACCTACAACATTCTAATATACATGCCTATACAAAATGTTAATAGTTTTCGAGATAATTAACCATTTCTGTATTGTTTCGCATCTGTGACCTTGACCTTTGAACCCATGACCTTTTTCTATACATCAAAATGATCGTTGTATCAATACCTACAACATTCTAATATACATGCCTATACAAAAAGTTTATAGTTTTCGAGATAATTAACCATTTTGGTATTGTTTCGCATCTGTGACCTTGACCTTTGAACCCATGACCTTTTTCTATACATCAAAATGATCGTTGTATCAATACCTACAACATTCTAATATACATCCCTATACAAAATGTTTATAGTTTTCGAGATAATTAACCATTTGGGTATTGTTTCACATCTGTGACCTTGACCTTTAAACCCATGACCTTTTTCTATACATCAAAATGATCGTTGTATCAATACCTACAACATTCTAATATACATGCCTATACAAAAAGTTTATAGTTTTCAAGATAATTAACCATTTCAGTATTGTTTCACATCTGTGACCTTGACCTTTGAACCCATGACCTTTTTCTATACATCAAAATGATCGTTGTATCAATACCTACAACATTCTAATATATATGCCTATACAAAAAGTTTATAGTTTTCAAGATAATTAACCATTTCGGTATTGTTTCACATCTGTGACCTTGACCTTTGAACCCATGACCTTTTTCTATACATCAAAATGATCGTTGTATCAATACCTACAACATTCTAATATACATGCCTATACAAAAAGTTTATAGTTTTCGAGATAATAATTATAATCAGAGGTAAAAAAAATTAGGTCACGACCTTCACAATTGACCTTGACCTCAATGTGAAGATACTAACAAGAAGATGTCAAAACTGAAAACCCCATGTCATTATCTGGTCAAATAGTCAAGTTATAACAATTTGAAGCTATTTTACGATTTTTTCAAAATTAAACGCAAAAACGCGTAACCTATTTTTTATCCGAATTTCACAAAATGAACAAACTATAGGCTTAAGACCCTAGAGAAGCCAAATATCACATCAGATTTTTTCTCCAATCAGTACTTTCGGAGAAGATTTTTTAAGATTTTTGCACCCCTAGGTCACCTTGACCTAGTTATGGTAGCCATGGCAACGCCACGAACAAATCTGAATTGCACCGGCCCATATATACTTCTGACAAAGTTTCATTAAAAACTGTCCAGTAGTTTCAGAGGAGAAGTCGAAAATAGGTGTTAACGACGCACACACGCACACACGCACACACGCACACACGCACATACACACGCTGCGCTATGCCATAAGCTCACATGACCTTCGGTCAGGTGAGCTAAAAATTCATTACAAATCTCCGATTATTATTGTCAAATCCTTTGATAGGAGCAAAGTTGGACTTAAACAAACAGCAATGAATCAAGGTTTTTACTTTACATTTTTTATCATTTTATTTTACTGGTATAAGGTAGAGAGTGTCAGCATCCAATATTGTGCTGGAGACCTAAGTTGTTATTTCTGTCATGGGCTGTTTTTGAATTTTTATGAAAATATTGCATTCAAAAGACAGAACATGACAAGTGCATTGCAAAGAACATGACAAGCTGTCATGTCTGCTTTTGCATAAAATTCAAAAGCAAGCACAAGTCACTTCTGTCAGCATTTGTTAGTTGGCTTCTTGAAATTTGGGTGTTAAGGAACCATCGGCATTATATAATCATTGAGTGATACTGTACAGGGATGTAAACTGTTGGATTAATAATAATTATATAACACAACTTTATATCTAGATTAATCCATCAATCCATAATCCTTCACCAGGTATGTATATATAGACAAGCAGACGGATACAGGCAAGCAGACGGAGGTTATAAAAATGCTGATCACATATATTCAAAATTTTTTACTACCAACAGACAAAACAAATTACTTAATACATAATTTATATGATTTAATTTTGGCACTTGTAAGTAGGTAAGAAATGTATAGAAATGAAAGGTTGTATGAACAAAACCAGATTGTAAGGAACAGATACAGTTATGAAGAAATATCAAGCCAACATGTCTAGACAACACTCTGGCTGGCAGAAACCACAAGCTCCAAATTCTAAAGTATCATCATCACCTTAGGGCAGAAATTTCTCTTATCATCAAATAAAGACAAATTCTATCAGCCAGGTTCTACAAAGTCTAAAAAGATTCCTGTGTATATCGCTTTGCCAAAAGAAAGAACTGTGAATTTCATGGCATCGGTTGCATCCAAGGTCAAGAAAATTCCATATGTATCTCCTTGCCAAAAGAATGATCTGTGAATTTTGTGGCATCAGTTGCATCCAATGTCAAGGTAATAAAGTTCATATGAATCTGTAAGCTGATCGAGATTTAGTGATGAAGAGAGAGAGAGAGAGAGAGAGAGAGAGAGAGAGAGAGATGATTTTGTGACATCACTTGCATCAAAGTCAAAAACAAGTTACTTCTACAAGAATATACTTGCCAAACATGAGATAGATATAAGAGCACAAATTCTATGGAATCAGATGAATTCAAAGTGAAGGCCATTTATTTAAATAAAACTTGAAGTTAGAAGTTCCAAAGAGTTGCATGTACTTTCTATCTTGAATGGAATATCAAGTTCTGTTGTTGGAAGACTAGATCATAAATAATGATAAAAATATTTTGGAATAAAGATTATCATGTTTATATATCAGCCAAGTAATACTATATGGAGAAAGCAGGGAAATAGTTTTGCAATGGGGAGTCCAGGGATCATAAATCAAAATGTTTTTTCTTTACGATTTTTATTTTTATTGACATCAGCAAAAATATTGCCTGTATGCACGATCAGGAATGTGCACATCAAAATGAAACAAGGTATCTTTCACCTGCATTATGGTATTTTAGCTACAGTTGGGAAAAACTTTTTCCTAATGAAAACTACCAGTACTCCACCATTTCAATTGCATTATAGTACAGTTAGTAAGCAATAATGGAGAACATCAGATTTTACACAAATCTCAACCTTCCAATTTTCCTTTTTTTGCAACAGAAAATTTTTCTCACACTAAGATGAACCTGAGCTGAGTGAAGTGGTGTTGCATCTAGTTGTTTAGTTCCCTCATCTTGGCAATTCTGCAGCAAAGCAAGAGTGATGTGGTTACAATTATTTTGGCAATGTTTAAAACTTCTTGCCCTTAGACCAAGTTTTATCAACAAAACATAAAAATCTAGGCTTCAAGAATGTTGATTTACAATTCTTTGAAATAGAACTTTTAAAAAATTATCAAATATATGATAATTATGATTTTTTATTTAAATTCACTAGCTTTTTATAATAATGTGGTTATCTTGATAGACAAGTCATGGCAACCAGGAATGCTTAAATATACTTATAAATTATCATCAAAAACATAAAATACATAAAGAAATTATAAGATGTTTTCACTTGTATCATAAATCAATCACAAAAGTCATAACATAAGTAGTTTTATTTCATTTTTTTAACACTTTATTAAAATTCGAAATTGTCAAAATAAAAAAAATACATATAACATTACAAGATTTTTTGATTTATTGCATAAAAACATTTAAACAGATAAGTAGAATGGTTTTTTTTTGCTAATGCCGACTAGACTCGAATCATCTCGTTTTTATAGATCTATATCATTCTTTTTTTCAAAATTATTTTATAGATATGTAAATTAAATCAAATCTTTAAAGATTTGACTCATCAAAACACATTTTATTGTAATCTTGGACAATAAAATAGCTGTATGAACTTTTCACATTCACTTTGATATTAGCAGGCATTGTGAGCCACACTGACTAACAGGATTTACCATCAAATATATGCTAAGCCAAAGCAATAAACAGGCAGTTTTATTTTCTAAAATAAGGAATTATTGATATTTTATGCGTCTATGTGTAAAATCAGCAAGCTACTGTAACTCCATAGTCCCTATAATCTTTATTTTATATAATGAATATAGCTTTAGCACCAAGTTTAAAAATGGATTCTGTATAAAATTTCATGTAGAATATATATAATTAAGAATTCGACATTTAATGTATTTTTAACACATCAAAAATAACAAATGATTCAATTTACCCTCATAAACTTGTATTATAATCTTGAAACCTGATGGATAATTAAGCAAAAAAAATCTTTATTTTCTGACCTATCGGTCATAAAACCAAAACAACTTTGATCATGTACTAAAGGCAATATCCACAAGTCAGAAACATCTAGAACATATAAGATATACAGTTACAATTCTGTCAATTATTTGGACAGTTTGAAAGAGTTTTGGTAGCATTATCTGACAGAAATACCATTAACACTTTAAAATATACAATATATGTCCATTTTAAAGAATTTTCTTCACAGTTTTGGTGAAAACATTAAGATATTTTTGCTGATTTAATCCAAGTATTCAAATATTTCTAAATCTTTCTGATTTAATCATTAAAGGAAGAAGGAGGTTGGTATTTTATGTCCAAGACAATAAATAGCAATGTACAGTGCAGAGTTTCCAAACTCCCTGGGTCCCAGGTCTGGGTACTATTGATTATACATTGGAACCTTTGATATTTAAATTGTTAAAGTCCAATGGACCTGAGTTTGAGCCTTGAGGTCCGGGACCTATTGATTATACATTGGGACCTTTGATATTTAAATTGTTAAAGTCCAATCGACTTGTTGTTTTATACCAGGATAATCCTACTTTCTCTATATGATAATATAATTGCACATAGATCTTTCAATGTTGATATTGAACTTTCAAACTTATGTGGCACCTGCAATAAATAAAGGGAAAAGGTCCTGAACCTTCCATTACAAAACATAATTTTGAACCCTTGACAGTGAATGTTCTATACAACTCAAAAGATGTTAAAGGGATCATGTTGTCCTTGAACACAACTAGTGACCCTATCTTCCACTTTGGTAGAAACTAATTCTACTAACTAACTAACTGGCTTACTAACTAACAAATGAGAAAAATGTTAACAAAATAATGATGGGCAGACGAATAAATAAATAAATGGTTTTCATATAATCAGTCAATAAAATTCCAATATTTTACCAAATGAGATTAACTTATAAAGCGAAGTGCTATACTTAAGGAAACCATATCATATCATATAGAACTTCCTGTATTAAGTACCACCAATACTTCTAAAAGGAACAGAAATCATTTAATGAGGCAATGAATATAGTTATATTATCTCCAACTTCTAGTATACAAGTATATATATATATATATATACTATATAGTGTATTGGTGTCTATGACCTGTAATCAATTTCGCATAACGATCAATAATTTCAGTTCACGTAATTATGGGACACATTCAATAACGAGTGACGCACAACAAAAAAATCACATGATTCTTCACTCATTAAATTTTATAACTTTTTTATTTTTTGTCATTGTTTTTTTTTTGCCCCTTATCTTGATTAAAACAATACATTAGCTGTCTGTCACATCAATTCGTCAGAAATCTGTGTCACCAGGTAAGTAGGTCAGACTGATTATATTTGTATTCGTAACTATTAAGTGATACATTGGCAGCTTATTGCAGTATTAAAATTACGGATGTGTACGGATGTGTATAAATACGCGTTTGCATGTTTGTTTCTTGCCAAAACATCTTGTATCTATTCCTGTTCGATGACTGATATAGACCAGAGTTAAGAAAGAGCTATAAATATATCCACCATTATAGTATATTAAGTAACGATCTCTCATACACGAATATGATTTCCGGTAAAATAACACTAAATGCACTCTGGATCAATAAAGCATTTTACCTCTAAAGACCAATTAAATGATTGATGGATCTGCTCCCTACATTTTTGGTCCAGAGCTAAATATTCGGTTGGGAGAGTTCATTCCTATGTAATAGAGCAACTTTTGGTAACCAGTATGTAGTAAATTTCAGAGCCTCCAATGACTGGATATCTTCAATAATTTTCAGAACACATCCAGATCACCAAACCCTCAAATTGGCACCAATAGCATTTAGGAAAACCAACACCAAAAGCTTAAATAGTGTTATGTACACAGACAGACAGACAGACAGATGAAAGGAAAAGCTCAGTTGGCACAGCATTGACACTCCAGAAATTTATCAGTTATTGAGCTACTAGAAACCATATGTCCATACATTCAAATTTTTAAAGACTATATATTAAGGTTTTTAAAGGTAAAAGTATATTTATTTCCAATTCCATTTTGCATTCCTTATATTCCTATATAACTTACATGACAAGGGTTCCAAGATCTTTGACATAACACATCAATGCATTACCATAATGCAATTTCTAATACTATATATATATATATATATATATATATATATATATATATATATATACTTTTTGTATCACAAAAAAACCTCCTTAATAAGGTTAATGAACGCTAAGTCGGACCTCTTATCAGTTGTCTACAGATTAACGGCAATATCAAGGGTCTATTACAAATACTTATGATTAAATGCTGATTTATTACAGTGTATTTTTGTGTTTTCAGAGTTATATTTTTGCCAGAAATTTTCAACAAGTTTGGCATCCATCTCTCATCTTGGTGTACATAGATCATCATAAGTACTTTTCTATCATTTGTACTGTAATTTTCTGATACAGGTACAAATCATGTTTACTTGTTTATATTGATGCAGTTTTAGACAGATTAAGTAACACTGTACTCATGTACTCACAGCTAAGACTCTGTAACCAGGTATCTTCAGTATATCTTCCTTGTTAGAAGAGCTGAAAGAAAAGAAACAAATTTTAACACAAATGCCAAAAACAACTTACCAATAAATGTCCAATTCACAATCCAAAAGAAAGTAAAGATTTTGAAACTAACAAATTAAGTTAAACATGTGGATTTCAACACCAAGGGAGTGAGGCCTTTTCAATAAATTTTGGACTTTTAAGTATTGAAACTGTTGGTGTTGGTGAAGTTGGCATCAGTGAAATACCTTGCATTATCAGAACTCTTTATGTCAGTAATATACTTTTACTGTGCATGCAAGCAGTAGTTTCACTATGGTGTTTGTAAAAATACTATACCCCTGACTCCCTCCTGTTCCAAATACCCCAATAAGACAAACACACATGACAAGTTTCATTGAAATTTCTTATGTTCCAGTTATGGGGCACAATCAAATATTGACCTTTGTCCCAAACCTCCCCATTAACTGCACTTTACTTCTACTCAAATTGACAAACATTGATGACAAGTTTGATAAAAATCCTTCTTTACAATTATGAAGTGGACATGGAAATGTCAACAGAAACCTTAAATTCCACTTTGCATGTCATGACCTTGACCTTTGTTCTGGGTCACAATGCACTGTGCATCTGAAATTGATAAACATTTATGGCACATTTCATTCATACTATTTAAGAAATATAAATCAGAATCATCAGAAATAATAACAGAAATTAAAATGTCTTGCATACTGTGACCTTGCCCTTTGGACCCCAATGCATTGCATTCAGCACATCTTCTCATTGAAAGATTCCTCAAAAATCTTTCATATTGGTCAAAAGATAACAATATGGACACAGATATATGTACAATTTCACAATTATATGTTTCTGCATGTTATGAAGTGGACACAGAAAAAGAAAAAGAAATCCAATATTTTACAAGATTAGTTAAAATTCTTCATATGACATAAGAATTATGAAGCAAACATGGAAACCAGTAATGTTGATGTTAAAATGATGACTAAAATTCAAATAAATTCTACATAAAAGTATATTGTTTCAGAATTCTTTACAACTTGAGACATAAATTAGTAAATTTTAACATGATATGCTTACATCTACAAACGGACAGACCAAAATAAAACAAGTATCAGTAAAGTAATATGTAACAATGATAGAATTATGATTCTGTAACGACACAAGGAGACACAAGGTCTAAATTCTAAACCGACAAGTCCCATAAAAATTACAAACACCTAATTTGAATGTCATAATCCAGAAACTTTAACCCAAAAATCACAAATTTAAGTCAAAAAAGTTTATAGACTGTTTAATTGAGAGTGAAAGTTTGAAAAGAAGAAACAGGAGTATGGTAGTTAAAATGGAACTTAAAATGAATCAAAGTACTGAAGGTACTGAAGCATCAGCTAAACTGAGCAATTTGATAAAAAAAATGTGCACTTTAAACTGAAATTTGTCTAATAAATCAGTAACAAAGAAAATCATGCAAATAATAGATACTGTGATCGGGAAGCTTCTAACAACAAGTCTGCTTTTTATGCAAGTTGTTAGGTTCTAACATATAAATATGTTACAATGGTCAAAATGGACATGCCACGCAATTGAGTAAACTAAGTAATTCGCATAAATATAACTTTTCAATTTTTCAAAAACCAAGAGAGGCTACTAAAGACCCGACCCCAAATCTGAGTGAAATATCTCAAGCGTAACGGAAAAAAGTCCAGAGAAACCATCATTTCGATAAAATTCACAAAGTGAAAGGGGCATAACTCCACTAAAACGCAGTTGACTGGAAGAAAACCCAAACTGGATCAGTAATCACCACCATCATCATCATTATCACTCCTTATATCACATTTTGATCATCAACATGAAGATATCATCATCATAGTCGTCGTCATTAGCAGCAGCAGTAGAACCAATGCCATGACAATCACCACCACCATTATATTAATCATTTTCAGAAATCCTCATGTTACATCATTAATATGGTCACATCACCATCACAGCTCTTCGTGTCACATAATCATCATCATTATCAGCAGCAGCAGTACTGAATGTCATCATCATCATCATCATCATCATCATCATCATCATCATCATCAGCATGAAGACATTGGCTTTGTCATCATCATCATCATCGAGAATTATTATCATCATCGACAGCAGCAGAACTGAATGTCATCACCATCATCATCATCATCACCACCATCTTCATCATCATCATCATAATCATCATCATCATCATACTATAGGCAGTGCTCAGCAGTACTGAATGTCATCATTGCCACCATCATCATCATCGGTAGCAACAGAACTCATGTCACCATCATAATCATCATCATAGTTCGTCAAGTCACATCGTCATCATCACCATCATCATTCATAGCAACAGAGCTTATTTTCATCACCACCATCACTATCATCTTCTTCATCACGATAATCATTATCATCATAGGCATCAACAGAACTCATTTCATCACCATCATCAACATCATTATCATATCTCCTCGTGACACATCATCATCATGGTGACATCATCATCATATCTCCTCATGTCACATCATCATCATTATATCTCCTCATGTCATATCATCATCATCATCATCATCGGCAGCAGCAGAACTGAATGTCATCATCATCATTATTATTGTCATCTTCTTCACCAGATCATCATGCCACATCATCATCGACATATTGTCATCATCACAAAAAAAAACTTTCACCATGACCAGCTATTTCCCTTGACTTGCAATTGACAGATTAACCATTGTTGAAGTCATTAATTTTATTCATTGAATTCACAATTAATTTGAAAAAAAAATTAAATAAAACCTTTGTTTTAGAAATAATTTAAATGTATTTAAAATTATTGTTGAATATATATAAATTGTCCAAGTGAGCTTCAAAAGCCTGAATTGGTATAAACCATCCTAACACAATAAGCTAATAATCTGTACCTCCCAATTACAGAAGTTGTCCAGGCAACTCTCTTTCAAAAAAAAGTTTGTTGACAAGAATTGTGTACAAAAGGGGGAAATATTTCTGAATATGATTAATTCAAAATTAATTGATTATTATTTAGACAACTAAAATGTTACAATAAAATTACTTTGAATTTAAGAGAAACTGTAAGAGGAGTTGAGTTCACAAAGTAGGTACCCCCATTCTAATACTTGCTCAAAAGTGACTAAGTTTCAAAGTCTGGAAAAATGGAGAAAAAATCTTGAAATATTTCCATAAAGTCAGGTGCACATCTTCAATATATATATAAACATTCTGTGAAGTTTCAATGCTATTGGTTGAAAACTGTAAGAGGAGTTGAGTTCACAAAGTAGGTACCCCCATTCAAATACTTGCTAAAAAGTGACTAAGTTTTAAAGTCTGGAAAAATGGGAAAAAATCTTGAAATATTTCCATAAAGTCAGGTCACATCCTCAATATATATATATAAACATTCTGTGAAGTTTCAAGGTTTTTGGTTGAAATCTGTAAGAGGAGTTGAGTTCACAAAGTAGGTACCCCCATTCAAATACTTGCTAAAAAGTGACTAAGTTTCAAAGTCTTGAAAAATGGGGAAAAAATCTTGAAATATTTCCATAAAGTCAGGTCACATCCTCAATATATATATAAAAATTTTTGTAAAGTTTCAAGGTTTTTGGTTGAAAACTGTAAGAGGAGTTGAGTTCACAAGATTGGAACCATATTTTTCCCGCCCTTAGTTTCTGTTCTACTTCACTAACGGTGCTCTAGAAATCGGAAGAACCTAAGAAAGCACATTAACCGTTTTGTTTGTTTTCCTACATATTATGTTAAATAAAGTAATATGGCTTCATGAAAAGAAATTAAAGGTTGTAAAAACCATGGATTAAACTACTGACAACAACTTTAATCGGATATCCACTGTAAAAACGATCTAATAAGGACTTGTAACAAGGTAAATAAATTTTATCTGAAAATTTTAAAACATCGTTTTTTTTCCAGTTTTGTTTAGATTTTGATTTCAAGTTGTTCTTTCTTGTCGATTTATTTTGTTGATTCAAAATAAACAACTGGAAAAGGTATTTAAATGAACATTGATGATGAAATTGTCTGTCTTCGGAGACATATGGTGAGAAGTGGAGTGTGTGCGGAAGATCGGAAGTATGTAGCAGAGATTCGAGAATAAAGCATGTCGTTTTTATATTAAACTGATAACTGAAAAGGATAGGGTGTCATGATCATTTTAAAAGGGGCAAGGGTGTACTGGACTAAAAAGGTCAGTCACTACGCTATGTGAATACATTTGAGCAGGGGCATCGGGTGTCAAATGCAGGCATGCCCCCAAACACATGGCTAATTTGCATACGAACTACGGTATCGATATTGCCTACACAACTTCACGAGTCACAAATGATTTATCAAAATAGACAATAACTTGTAAATAAACTTCTTCTTTCAGTTTCGTATCACATTTTTGCGAATAATCTTTGATTTCTACTTTTTTGTTATGCATAATTTCGCTACCGGCAAACTGACAGGAATGAATTTTAATACCCAATGAAAGCGGGAAAATCCTCGTGACGTTATGATGAATATTAATGAACCAGGTCCGGATATCCCAAACACGAAATATTATTGACAATCAATTTTTAAAAAATATATATAATTTATCATCAAATGTGATCCATGTTTAAAGTTATTTAACTTAAAAACTGTTTAATGAGCATACTTTGTGTTTATTTATCGATGTCACTTCGCGTAAATTAAAAAAATCCAATATGGCGGCGACTGTAAAACAACCACATGTACAGCACTGTAGGTCGAAAAGAAGAACGTCGGCGCGAACTGACAAGATCGTCATTTTTGTTGGGTTTTCCGTGGGGCGTATACTTAATGGATTTTTATGGTTTTTATCTTAAAATTATCATACAAAAGTGAAGAATTAAAATATATATCCAGCAAAAACAATTACGGACTAATACGCGTATGAATACATTTCAGATCGGCACATGTGTAAAACATTGCTTTCGTAACTTTCCGGGAGACCCAATCACTCAGATTAGAGTTTATACATACCTGGGATACCGTATATGGAAATTCCCGTAATTTCAGTCGAAACGAAGGATTTGATTGGCTGTCAAGGTAAAATGAGAGCGGCGCTAAATACGAAAAAATCCAACGATCGCTATAAAGCATTCAGCATGGCTGATGCTTTAAAAAAAAAGAAAATTCTTATGGAAGAATTGACTGGATTATATACCCCGAGACAAAATACACGTTTCAATCATTTATCGGGAAGAAGCACTTAGGCAGTGTACTAAAGTACAAAATCATACAGAAAAAGGTTTTTGACCTAATAATGAGACAGATATACTAAATATAATTTTTTTTAATTGATACTACAATGTATTTTTAAAATCTATATCATCAAAGGTCAGTCATGTGGAAAATCTCTGAACTGTAATATTTTTAAATTGCGCCTTGAATTATTTATTTATTTATTTTTGCTGATATTGATGATCTAAGAATGACCTTAACACCTAGTACAGAAAAAAAAAACCTTTGGGGCTCCTGTCTACAGATCTCATGTGTCTGTGTATATAGCTTCTGTAGACAGTAAAGGGGGTCATGTATATGTAAATAAAGTACTTATACCAACACTTAGTAAGCCAGTATAGTACTATAATAAGTAACTGATGACATTTGTAACTAGGCCAGTTTATATTTTTATTAAACCCTAACCTTCTGACTATATTTAATCTAATCAGTGTAATATGCCAACTAAAAACTTAAATCCCAACCTGACAAAAATCAGAAAGGCAAAATAGATTTATGAACATATTACCTGTTAATTGAAAGTGTCTTCCGGTACATAAAAATCATAAAAGTTATACAGGTGCTTTATCAATACTATTCAAAAACCTCATTTGATCGGTACTATTCAAAACGGTTCTGATGTATCTGAGAGAACATCTATGACACCAGTTCAGAGATGGCTGATACCACTACAGTAGCTGAGTTAGTAGAGTGCTCACTTCATATGTGAAAGGTCATGGGTTCGAACCCCAGACCAAGACTTTAAAATAGGTATTGATTGTTCTTTCACAAAAAACTGTGCTTTTATATTTAGAAATGAAAGAAGTCATGGCGTCCTTCAGAAGAGACCTTAAAAACTGATGTCCCATGTTAAGCAGGCACTACAAGTTAAAGAACCCTCCCTGCACATTGCACTAAGTGCACAGCAAAGGTAAAAATTTCTGCCACTTCTCCTAAAGCTGATGAAATCTAGATATAAGTAAAATATTCTTTACTGGGACATAAAATCCCATTCAATCAAACCACTGACCTTCAGTAAGTGAACTGACACATTTTCTCACAGTATGATCTCCCCTGACTGGAATACAAACCTAAGAGGTAAGAGGCGCTTTGATCAACAAGCATGTGCTTTAGACCAAATGGCCACCGAGGCCAGCCCAAGATCTTGTTTGAGTCTGTGTGTATGTCTACTTATCTCTATTTATTTTCTATGTGAAAGTATCTTGACTTTAATGTCCTTCAAACATTACATGAAACATAGTTTGTAACTGTCATCACTAAATGAACTTTCTTAATAAAAAGCTCAGACAGTGTTTAAGTCTCCGTAATGCCTGTAATTATAAAGGCAGTTATGATTAAAAAAAAAGATGAATTATATTTGTTTATGAAAAAATAACTAACATTTCCTATGACAAGTATTAACTTATCTTCTTGTCATGTTTAAAACTTACAAACAATAAGCAACATAATTATATATAAATATGTTTTATTTTTTCACTAAGTGAATACACATTCCGCGCCTATGTCAGTAAATGTGGCTGGTGTTATTTTTAAGTAGGACCATGTACATTATAACAATAAATATATTTCTTTTTGGTCAGCTATCATGTTCCCTTTCATAGATAACTATATTTCTGTCTTCCTACACATTCAGGTACAAAGCCTCTACAGATTGACTTTCCCTTTCATCTATCATGCACCCTTGACCTTGGGGTTAATTTAACCCCATGTCTCTGTCAGAAATTTCCATGGATTTTAGTTAAATAGAAAACCTGACAATTCTTTTTAGAAAGATGTGTAATCAGAAGAAAGGGTAATAATTCTTCCCTTCCATTTTGATAACTTAAAATAATTAAGAATCCAACTAACATAAAACTTTGAATTTATGGGAGAAAACTGTAAAATATATTCGGTCTGGGGTTCAAAAGGTTGAAGACCCTAGTTAGGTCACTCCTTCTGTAATGGTTAAAAGACATGGTGAAGACAAACTGCCTAGTATAATACAATACCAGATGGATAAAGGACTATTTGCTGAATAATGATCAATCTCTAAAAGGAGTTGAGTTGAGTAATGCTGTTTTACGTCCCAGTCAAGAATATTTCACTTATATCGAGACGTCGCCAGCTATAGGCGAAAGTGCAGAAATTTTGCCTGTGTGTTGCGCTTATGGCATTATACAGCAGGGTTCTTTAGCGTGCCAAGCCCACCGTGACACGGGACCTCGTTTATTTTAAGTTCCCATCCGAAAGAACCATGACTTTCATTTCGTAATGCCAAGTGCTTGGCGAAAGAACAATCACTACCCACTTTTAAGTCTTGGGTCAGACCCGGCCGGGGTTTGAACCCATGACCTCCCACTTACAGAGCGAGCACTCTACCAAGTGAGCTACCACAGTGGTCTTAATCTCAAAAAGGAACATTATCCAGAAATGGTATTAATATACAAAAGAAATGGTATATAGAACAGTTAAGATTTTGAGTGACTTGAGTTATGAGACAATTTAAGCGATGGACATGCACAAAAACATGCAAGATTTTTGCCATTTTCCAAGTTGTTTCAGCTTGCAAAACATGACAGTTTACACATTCTTGACACCAGTTCTCTCATCTCTACTAACAGCTAAGGGTTTGTGTTCTATGATTCAGTTGTACAGTATAATATGCAATACAAATGTATATGAATTGTCTGTGAATTTCTTATCCCTGCTGTACCCAATACATATATTCATGTATTGACTAATCAACTGATTAAACTAATGTATATTTTTGCACTGTAATCAAGCTTGAAATAACTTGCCCCTGTTTGAACATTTTGTAATACAGATTGGTGCACTTGTTAATTAATGTCAAATTTCTGTAATTGGGTCAAGGTTTGCAAGTCAAGTTTTGCTGAATGAGATCACCAAAAGAGAGCTATAAAGACAGCTATTTTAATAGAAGTTAAATATGAAGACAGCTATTTTAATACAATGTAACAGTTTTAAATGTCTTCAAATTTGTTAGTTGCCACCTTATAAATTATTACCAAACATACAAATCTATGGAATGATATCTTTTTTAATCCCACATTAAATAGGATAGACTGTGTCATAATTGATCTGTCACGGGTATATTGGGTTAGGAGACACATATAGATATCTGGCTATATATAGACTCAATGTTTAGACAGAATATATCTGAAATTGATTATACCAATGTCATTTCAACCTTTTCAAAGGCATAACTCTTCAAAAATTTCTTCATTAAAATGTTGAAGAGGAACAAAGTGCAAAGGTTTGTCCCCTCAAAACCTGCTCTATCACTCCTTCCTAAATCTCACCAATTTATAATAAATGTTTGTTTGTTTGGATAACTTAAATATTTCGATCAAGAATGTGTCCCTGTGTACTGGCAATTTTTATAGATAAAAATTTAAGTAAAATTGGTATTGCTGACTTCCATTATCAATAACTTCAATTTCACCCATCTGTTCTATAATAAATTAAACTACATTGTACTGCTAACTGACAATTAAGGAAGTGATAGAAAACAAGGGTACCAGAAATAATTTAGTTCAAATTTACCAAATTAAAACAAAAACTTTATAATCTGGACATATATACGGTAGTCTAAACATAAATTAATGGTGTTCGATATCCTATAAGTTTTTTTTTAACCATCTAGTGAAGTTGTGTAAGACATGCACTTTTATTTACTAATAGATGTGAGGGGAGAGAAATGGAGTTAGGGTGTTTTATGTTTTAAGTTTTTTTTTTACTTATATCGGAGCGGCCATTTCAGGGATGTTGGAAGAAACCAAAGTGCCAGGAGAAAACAAAACTACCTAAATTGGCAAACAAACTGACAAAGTTTTTCACACTAGGATTTTTCATTTGTGAAATTAAAACCTGGGTAATGAGAGGTGTTGTGATCCGTAAGCAAATGCTCAAAACCCCTCGGCCACCGAGGCTCTCAGGTCCGACCTTGCAACCCACAACATACTGAACAAATTGTCTACCAACTGAGCAATCAGCAGTGTCTAAAAGGACATACAAGTGCAATATGTACAGCCTATAAAATAACTGTAAAATACCTGAGACATGCGATTACTACCTGACAGGTGTATATATATACCTATGTAATGATAAAACTCCCAAATATTAAGGTTATTAACTTATAGACAGGTATAAATGATAAAGCTATCAAATCCTGAAATTAATGTTAATAACTCTTAGATAAGTACTTAGATGTAATCAGCAATGTCGAGAATGACAATATAAATCATATACAGTTCAGTAAGGGTATAGGCAAACAACATTGACCTGTCTGATTGACCTTTGATCTGAATATTTATAATGGACAGGTTTATTTATGTTCGAGTATCAAACATATTTATGTCACCTACATAAGAGAACAATTATCACATGTATTATGTATATATCATGATTAACTGTGAATCCTAACACTACCTATCTATGTATTGGGTGCATCCGTCCATTTGGATATTCCTAATAAAAGGTCAAGCGGCCAGCTGAATGCTGTTTGCCTATACTAATGTAACAACAGTCTTAGTACCAATGATCAATACTTATGTACTGTATATAGGTATAAACTATAGTGACAGGTGTAACAATACAGGTAAATAATAGGTAAGAAATTAACAAGGAAATCCATAAAACATTGAAAAGTTGACAAAAACATCAACAATAAAATTGACATCATCTAACTAAAATAAAGATGACTTCATTTTGTATATTTGTAAGTAAAAAGTTTATGAGTTCAATCTGTTGCATGTTTCTAATAATAAACTGACAAAAATAATAAAGATGTAACTGTGTCCAGCCATCCATCTATATGATAGTGACAATGATTTAAACCATGAACTCCAGCTCAACTCTTGGGACCAATACACCATTTCAGATTTTAACGATGAACAAGTGATCCAAAATGCCTACTTATGGTTAAGCGATGTCTCTCGCCACTTTGGTTCAAATGTCTCCTGAACTCTCACTCAATTCTTCTGACCACTATAACATTTAAGATTCTAACGATAGCCGAGTGGTAAAAAATCTACTTATAATAATTAGCAGTGCCTCTCATCACAGAAGCTTGCGACTCTACAGAACTCTAACATAACTCTTTGGACCAATACAGCATTTCATATTCTAACAATGACCAAGTGGTTCAAAACACCAACCTATGGTTAGTACTCACTAGCCTCTCATCACCAAGGTCGAACCTCTGCAAAACTCTTAACACAACTCTTTAGACCAATACAGCATTTCATATTCTAACAATGACCAAGTGGTTTAAAACACCAACCTATGGTTAGTACTCACTGTGCCTCTCATCACCATGATCGAACCTCTGCAAAACTCTAACATAACTCTTTGGACCAATACAGCATTTCATATTCTAACAATGACCAAGTGGTTCAAAACACCAACCTATGGTTAGTACTCACTAGCCTCTCATCACCTAGGTTCGAACCTCTGCAAAACTCTCATTCAGTTCTTTGGACCAATAAATTATTTCAGATTCTAACAAACAAGTCACTTGATGGCACAGTGGTTCAAAACACAAAAACATGTGTTTAGCATGCCTGTCACCACCTAGGTTAGAATCCCTGCAGCACTTTCACTCAACTCTTTTGACCAATGCATAATTTCAGATTCTAACATATAAAATTAACAAAATCACTTGATGGCCAAGTGGTTCAAAACACCTACATATGGTTAGCAGTGCTTCTTACTGCCTAGGTTCAATTCCCTGTAGAATTTTAGTTTAACTCTTTTGACCATCATTTCAATAAATTTACTTGATGACCACTTGGTCCAAAATACTGATTTATGGCTAGCAGTGCCTCTCACCACCTAGGTTCGAACTTTGAATTCCAGCAGAACTCACACTCAAATCGTCAGGCCAATACATAATTTCAGATTCTAACTACAAATAACCAATATATTTGAAAACATACCATTACTTTTTTAAAGATACAATTTCAAGAAACATAAATGTAACCTATTAATCTATATATATCCTAAGGATTTTTGATTGGTTTTGGCTTATAAAAATTTCTTTTAATTAAAATCATAAAATCTTAGCAACATTTCTACTGAAACGATGGCTATCATTATTTTTTATAGCTCATCCTCCTCCTCTCTGAGTAATATACAGATGTTTTACTATTGTTACACACAGATCTTATCTGGGGCATATTGTACACAAACAGAAATAAAAAAACCCATAAAAACAAATAAACTCTTGTGATAAATTGACAATAATGCTTTAAAATCAGGCCAAACTTATCTTAGTTTTATCAGTTAATGAGCTTCAGGTGCAATTTTTCTTGAACAGAGACGAATCATCAATTTTTTTTTAAAGCTGCAAAAAATTGGGTTTTTGAATGTAAACCTGTATGTATTATCTTATGGTATATAATACCATTATAACTAAAAATGATTTCTTTTGATATTTTTATGAGTATCCTGGCAACAATTTATAATACAAATTCTTGATCTAATAATCTTAATTTTATTCTAATCATTAATATTTTTCTTTAAATGACAAGATAAACTCCTTAGAAATAATTTATTCTCTCTTTGAACTGGTTTCTTTTTATAGTTGATTTCTACTCAATTATTTCCATGCAGACCTTGAAGACTATTACCGTTAGTTAAGACTATCTGTACAGACTTAGTGCTCTAATTGCAGTACTCTGTACTTATCTTGTCATGAAATTATAACCTAGTTTTAAATTTTCAATGGTACTTGTTTGTATTTGAATTAAGTGCATCTGAATCAATAATACATAATATTATAAGTTTACAGTTTTATCTTAGAGAGAAGTATGTCTTGTTGACTGATTGATGAAAGCCTAAGTCAATCAATGAGACACAGATAGTACAAGGAACTTGAAGTTCTTTGATTGAAATAGATGAACTTAGCTTAGTGCAGAGGAGACATAAAGACCATTGCTACAGGTGTCCTTAGATTGAGGCAAATGGCTTCAGCTTAGTGCAAAAGAGACATCAAGTCCATTGAGACAGATGTCTTTAGATTGAGGCAAATAGCCTCAGCTTAGTGCAAAAGAGACATCAAGTCCATAAATTGAGACAGATACATGGAACATGAAAGTTCATCACTCAAGACAGAAAGACTTAGCTTAGCTTGTCGGTTCAAACCCAAATTGTGATTCAGAAAGTTTTCTAAAACAATTGTTATCATGCTAAAAAGAAAGTGGAGTGGAGTGGAATAATGATATTTTAAACCCCAGTCAAGATTCTTTCACTTCTATCAAAATGCCCAATTCTGGGATGGTGGAGGAAACTGAGTGCCCAGAGAAAACCATAGAACTTCAGTAAGCCAACTGACAAACTTTCTCACACTAGATCTGCACAAATTGATTTGAACCTAGGCTGTAAAAAGATCTATGATCTGTAACTGCATGCATTAGACCACTTGCTTCATGCTGAGAATGGCTTGTTATTAAGATGGAAAAATGCAACTAAAAATCAAGGTGTCATAAATTGACACTTCAACAGGATTGGAAAAATTGTGTAGGAAACTGGCTGCTGAAAAGAGGTTTTCTATTAGTACTATACCTAAGCGTTTCTAAATCAACAATCTAAGCAAAAGTGAAATAATTTACTGGCTGCAGAAAAAAGTAATAAAGATTTATACTTATGATTTGTGTTCACAGATCAAAAAATATTTCATAAAAAAATTCAAAAGGATTTTGAACCAACAACTTCTGACATTTAAAAGATGTTGGCATATTACTGGTTTTTGGTCTACTTATGTCAAATAGAAGCATCAATGGTCACATTGGTAAATAAGATCACACACTTTCTGCATCATTAATCTAGGAGGATCATTAATTAAGTCAAAACAATCACTGTTTATGTGTCAAGTCTCAGTGAATCAGTACAATATTGAATGGAGGGAATGGCTATTTGCATGAAATAATTACTGATGATACATCATACAGAGTATGGTTAATTATATGTGTACTCAATGATAGGCAATACACAACAAGGATATAGACCAGATATTATCAAAATGCAGATAATCGTTTGTAAAACACAGGTATAAGTTACCTGCGTTATTATATCATAGTACTTATTCTACCTTGTGGTAAATTTGCAATACACAGAACTACCATTATCTTGTATATAATACCTGACATGTCATACCTGGAGTCAGGTTTACAGGTGAAAATAATTATTTTTACATGTAACATTTCATCTGTCAATAATTCCGCTTCACAATTCTGGTGTCATATTTTTCAAAACGAACCCAAAAAACTTTTTAATATTGAATATTTTTTCGGTATAGATTTTTATTCTCCTGCCATATATATATACATACACGCCCAAATGTAAATATATCATAAACTATAATGTATCAATATTTCTTTTTAAAATTGAGACAAAATTGTAATATGATGACATATTGTATGATTACAGGTAACAAACGAGTAATGACATTGTAATTTGCACCTGACAGGTACATAATTAATACGATCTGATATTTAATACACAGTACATGTATATATGAAAAGGTGTATTGTCAGTGGTAAGTATGGCATAAATCGGCAATTACTGTATAAACAGTAAACATTTCAGTATCAGTTGAGTTGGGTTTTTTTTTTAAATTAAGTATTGAAATGAACTTGACATCTACATTTATTTACATGTGATAGATACATGGTACTCTGAAGTCAACAACATCAGATAACATTAATTACGTTATCTGATAGAGGCCACAGTGCCAAATTTAAAATATATACTTTCAAAGTGTGAAACAAATGATTTTTTGGCAATCCACCAGAGAAAAAAATTAAAATTATAAGTTATATATCAAAGTTAACTACCGTATAAAGAAGTTGTTAATGTGGCCACAAAGCCCAAGTGCTTTGAAGGACTGGAGGATGTAGGTTTGAAACCTGGACAAGGATAAAGTTTGAAGTTGTTGCTCCCTTACTCGGCAAGCAATTTGTGAGATTGCAGACAGGATTGGTTTATACATGTATTTGTAACATGGCATATCAGTGTGTCTAGCACTAAGAAACAGGATAGTCACAAGATAAGATGGCAACAAGTACACACCATGGAAAGTGGATTCTGAGCATGTGTTGAAGCAATTTGAATCACCATTTCATAAAAAAACATAAACTTGATAAACTGACAACCTTGGAATGTCTTAAACTACACCAAAAAGAAAATTTCCTTGAAAAGCACTCTATTAAAATATTCTCACTGATGATAATACTTACTTGATTATTTAAATTAAGATAAATCTCTTGCAGGAGGCATCGTAATCAGGTGACAGTCACATGATGTAAACATGGTAGTACATCTGTCAACCAACTGTTACCGCCATCTGTCATGAAAAACATACAAAATTACTATTAAGACTAGAAAGTCTGTCCTAATAAATGACATTTACATATATTGATTATTATTAATTAAGTTAAGGCCACACATTAATGTGTAAGGTCAAACTCAAAGAAGTGACTTCATTTAAAGACAGCAGTGTCTTTATGCAGAACATTTCAGTTTCTTATAAATACAAAATCAAATGCATATCAAACTGAAATTTTAAAATTTTGACCCAATATGACTATCATAAATTTTTTTTCTGCATCAATGTTGTACTTTTAATATGTGCTTACTCTAAATGCAAAACGATACACCAAAATGGTATACTGGTACCAATAAAAAAAATATTCCAACTTGACAGTTGTTTTTTGTGAATTACAAATGTACAGTGTTATAAAACACAGAAACAAGCACAGATGTTTTAACTTTTTATCCTCCTTAAGGTTTCATTTTGGACAGCTTACCCACCTCCCCTCCGTTGTAACAATTTATGTTTCAATCATGATGCATAATTAGATGAAGTTATTCTGACAGATCACAATTAATTGGGAAAAATACAGAACAGATCTCTATCAGTAAAGAAGCCTCAGTGTCAAAGTGATCTAAAGCACTTACACCACCAACGTTCAAATCAATTTCAAGCAAATCCTGGGCAAAAAAGTTTGTCAATTAAGTTTTCAAAGGTCGCAAGTTTTTCTTATTTACCATCCCTGAACTGCCAGTCAGAAAACACTTGGCTACTCAATTGTGCCCATGACTGGCAGTGACTTATGGGTGTGTCTGCTTTGTACTAGTGTGCATTCCGGGAAATTTTAGGTGCTAGTTCACTGAGATCATTTTTAGAATTTGATGTCCCACTAGTCCATAAGCCTGTCACTGAGCAAGTCAGTAGCAGTTTGAAATGAAGGGACTTATTTAATTTGCTTAAGGTCACATCATATGTCCCTGATGCGAATTGAACACTAAACCCCAATGAATCTGAACTTCAACATGCTACCATTTACATCACAATTCTTCTAAAGCATATTGGTTGTTAATTTTAGGACACAAATATCGATACCTTAATACATTTTGTTAAATGCTATGATTCTATCACTGGTAGCCAAAATGGCCATTGGCTACTAATTTCTAAGAAATTCTTTCACAAAGTCCCCTATTTTAGCAAAATTGTGAAAATACTTTCAGGGAATATAAGAATATTTTCACAAATTTCAGAAATTTGGCTACTAATAATTTTAAAGTTAGTGTACACCTAGAAATTTGCTGTAAAGACTTAATTCCAGAGAGAATTCAGGTGAAATTGTACAACTGTATACAGATATCGATTACAAATATCTATTCCACCTCCATGATTTGTTTTTTAATCATAACAACTACCTACATAGATGTACTTTATATAATTAAAAATTGACACATTTAACAGTCAAGGTTGAGTCAGTGTAAAATAACATATAATATGTACATAATCAGACTGATTATTAATGTACTGGTATATAAGTACGTAGGGAGAAAGTTTAATAAAAAGAAGATGTCAACACTTTTTTGTTTTGCTTTTTTCTAATTTGTTGGTTTTTTTTATTTTTAAAATGTTCATTAATTGAATTAAAATTAAGCTTAATTGTAAACAATCCTATCCTTAGATAGATAAAAACTAGTGTTATTCCAGTGTACCGAAACTGACGTGTTTACCACCTATAAATAATGTGTATACACTTCCGACTCATTGGAAAAAAACAAGTTTGTCTGGCATTTAATAGATGCCCTAAATAAACATATATTGATCTGACTGTCCGTGATTTTAAATTGCGTCATACTTTAAAACTACATTATACACGCACATTACGTCTTTTATGTTTCGAATAACACACAAAACACTGCTAATCGATAAATGGTAAAAATACATGTATATCTAACTAATTGTTTTTTGTTCTGTAAGGAACCTACAATTACTTGCTAATGGGGGGACCAATTATCTATATTTGTGGATGTATTGTTACTGGCTTTGACATAGAAATTAACCAAAACAAGTCCCCTATCTACCCGGTTGGATAGGATTAGCCAGCAAGTGTGTGATAAACTGTTAAAACACAACAATTAACCTCATTATATACCTATAGTATTCTGTCTAACAGTTTTCATAATTTACCAGTTTATAAATGCTACGCAATTATAACTTCACGAACCACCTGTCTTTAAGAAATTTAACAAATTATCAATTTTTCAGAAAATTAATTATCACCTTTATAGGAGTGTTTAATTAAATTTTTCTATTGAACTATACATTTATGTCTTAATTCCTCTAAAGGTGGTTATTTATTATTTTTAATCTTTTTTGAAGGAGTCCATCTGCCATCTGCTCTTCTCTGTCAACATTATAATACAAATACAAAAATATCATCAATATTTGGAGAACTCTGGGGAGTGTTTGTAAAAGTACCAGTGCAAGTGTGTTATGTGCTTTAAGAGCTTATAAGATAAAGCTTAAAATAATGCAGACCAAATAATACTTCATAAAGACTAACTGAGATATCAATGGTCTAAATACTGGTATCATTTATAGTTATTTATAAACCATTTACAGTTAAACCTGTCTACAATGAATGGCTGTTCTGGCCCCAGTTTCACAATCATTCCTTAGCTAAGATTTTCTTTAACTTAAATTTAGCAAATTTTTGTAAACTACTGATGAATATTTTTGTCAAAACTAAATGCAAATGTTTTAATCTAGAAGTGATCTTAAAAATGACACCTTAAATTCCCCAATATTGAAATTAACAAAATTATAAGATATGAAAATTTGCAAGATTTTAGTTAAGGAAAATCTTAGCTAAGGAATGATTGTGAAACTGGGGCCAGGTCAGACAGGATTGGATTCAATTTTCATAAGTTAATTAAACACGAGTATACTGGTTCATGAGGAAATTACATTTCCTACATAAGAAAATACTCCGGGTACATTACATATGAAAATATGTACCGGTAATCAAATTGGAGAAATGCGATTCATTTATTATTCTTTTCTCTGTCATGAGATTTAAGTTTCCATACACAGAGGAGCAAATTCTAACCATAAATTTATAACACTACTGTATGTACAGTGGTCAAAATAACACATTTTTGCACTTGAAACTGATAGTCTGATGCATACAATAAATCACCCATGTTGATCAACATTAACAGAAACAGTCAGTAAAACAGTCATCAAAGTACCTAGTCTTGGCACAAAACACTACAACTACTGAGGAAAAACCATCTTTACCAAGGATACAACTTACAACATCTACTTAGTGCTACAGGTACTGGTGGTACTTAATGGTCAACAAACCCAGTCTTGGCACACATATGATGACCGCTGTGAAAAATATTAATAATTGTCTATTGTACACATCTATATCTTTAACTCTACATGAATAAATGGTCAGTTAACTCCATCTTGGCACTGATAGTTTGACCCTGCGGAAAAAAATATTCACATGTATCATTGGTGTATACATTTACCGAATCTGACCTACATGTGTTAGTTAACTGAGTGGTCACAAACCTAATCTCCGCGCCAAAATTTTGGCCGCTGTGGCATTGAACAAAGTTTTAGTGTCCATATGCATTTATAGCTTCTACTATAAATAAGCACCCACTAAACCCAATCTTTGCAAACAAACAAGATAAGAGATTAGGATGAAAAAGAAGAAAACATTATGCAGAGGAAAGATGAGAAAAAGCGGGGAAAAAACAAACAAAAAAACATTAAAAATATGCTAGATGAGACCAATCAATGACTTATAGAATAATTACCAAGATGTTAATCACCTGTAAGATTGATACATCATTGATTGTAAGGGACACCTGAATCTTCATTACCTGTCGGTAATACATAATGATGTTATGATAGATAATCGCCACTTACCGTCATGTAACACAGTTTATGTTAAAACAGTGGGATATCTTACGCTGTTATATAATCATTATGTAACACTTAAGATACTAGTTTTTGCACTGTCATGTTTAATTGCTTAATTTGTATTGAGCTAGTCTATCTCTGGACTAAATCACATCAATTATCTCCTAATTCCAATGAAGAACTTCTATTTTTAAATACATCATAAGGTTTAAATCTGGCAAAAAATTTGTGATATTTTTTTTTTCAAAGGAAGTAATAAATATTCAATTTTTTAAAATCAAAACAGTACTTTTATTTTATTGTGGCAATTATACATCTACTATAAACTTAAATTCAATTTTAGAGAGAAAGAGAGAATTTTTACATTGAAATTTCATCAGCTATATAGAAAGATGCAGAACTGTTTGCAATAAGTGTGTGGAAATGAATAGCATGAGTATTTTTGTGTCATCTCATTTTGAATTTAGAAGATGAAAAATTCTCCATCTTGGGTAAATGCTTCACTGATATTGAGACAACTGTTTTTGAAATGACAGAGGGAACTCAAATGTTTGAGAAAACCATTAACCTTAAAACACTAATACTATTACGAAAGATTCAAACCCACATAGTAAAATATAAATTACTTGGGTACTGTGTCACCAGCTGTCAATAACAACTGTAGTAAACAAAGTCTTATACAAAAACATCATGTGCTCGACCAAAAACAAGGACAGAATACATGTTTTATATAAACAAAATAATATACATGACACAGCCATCATACCAATAAATTTAGTGACGATTGTGAAGAAATCAATAATCTTGTATATATACGTAGTTTCTATTGCTTTCATTACCCCTGTATGTAGGACTGCTGTGGCTGAGAGGTTTAACATGCCAGCTGACAGATGAAAGTGACTAGCTAGGGGATCTAATCCCATTTGGGCAAATCCTTGATTGAGAAAAATTGTCAGGTTGGGGATTTACTATGGCACTCTAGTTTCCTCCACCATCCCATTACTAAAATAAGAGAAATATTCTTGACTATGATCGAAGTATGCTCAATTACCACTTCAAGCTACATCAATTGCCATCTCTGCTAGAACCTTAACACAGATTTCACAAAAATTTTAAATACAAATAGAGTAAATAATCTTTTTGCAATAAATAGGTTACTAAGACACAGAAATCAAATACAATTTTCTTCACTGCATTTAAAATGAGCAGTACCAGGGATGTAGAAGTACTTTTGAATTTTTTTAAAAAAAAATAATGCATAAAAAAGTAGCACAAGGCAATAATGCATTATTTCATAAAATTTTCATAAAAATTCAAAAGCAGCACATAACTTGGGCTGCTCTGACAGACAGATGGACAAACTGACAAGTTTGACTATTCTATGATAAACCTCTGATCACAGTTTGATACATTTAGATACTGATTAGCACATTAATGACCTATTATTGACACCAGTCTGACAACTACTGATCAATTAATTGATTGATCAGTCAATATTACTGGACTTCATGAGCAGGTGCCCTGATACAGAGACAGGTCAGCTTGTTACAATGTGCCATTGATCATAACATACTGATAAATGAATAGATCTAACATTGATACAAATTTGACACCTATAGATCAATTGAAAGGGCCAGAAGTTTTTGGTCCACTTATAGTGAGAGGTCTGGCTATAACAATATGCCAATGACAATATGACAATGTACACACTTGTGTACATGTACGTTGTCTACAAATCAACAGATTGATTGATCGGCACTCAAAAACAGGTGTTCTGACATTCTGGCCATTAAAATATGCGGATGATCACAAACATACTTATGACCACCTGTATCCATTTGATACCTGCAGATCAATAAATTGTTTGATTGACTCCCATAAACAGGTATCCTAGGTCACAAGTCAGGACGTTACATCATGTTATTGATTACATCATCACTTAGACACCTTACATATCAACTCATTAACTAGTCCTTATAAGCAAGTAACATGTTTTCTGCGTTCTACCACCAAGGTACCCTATAGATTGGTTGCCAGACTCACAAACCAAGAGACATTGGGTACCCTACGAGTATATTGGGTTGGCTTACTGACAAATCCAGAAATGTCAGGCGCCCTATACATGGGTTGCCTAACTGACAAACCAGGATGACGCTCACAACTAGATGTACTTTACCATATTGACATGAACCAGACACCTACAGATCGATAAATTGATTGATTGATTTATTTGTATGATATTTATCTTGTTACCATGTTATAATTATTTTGGGATTATGTTATCATGCTATAATTACGGTACAGACCCGTCAAAAATTAACACTTATATAACAAATAAATACTGAATCGGAAGCTTGTCTTGGCTCCTCGTAAGCTTTTCGGCCCCTATGTAAAGACACTTCAACCACTTAGCAGTCAAGTTGGGCTCCATTTCGTTAGCGCTGTGTGTTTGTACTGGCCTGTACTGTAGCTAGTGACTATAAGTATCAGAGTAGCCATATATAATATTACTAAAAGAGAATCTTACATGATTATCCATGTAATCTTAAATTTAAACTTAGAGTTTAATAAATCTTAGTGCCTCAACAAGCCTTGAGCAAGTTTAATAAACATTTCATTAATGAGATTCATAACTTTGGAAATCAGAGTAGAGTAAAGTAATGTTGTGTAACATTACTGTCAAGATTGTCTCATTTTATATTGAGGCAGTCAGTTCTGGGATGATGGAGAAAACTGGAGTGCCTGGAGAAAATCACTGGCCCTCTGCAAATGAACTTACCAACTTTCATACTAGGATTTGCTCAGATTGGTATTCAAACTTTACAGTGGTGAGAGGCACCATGAACCATTAGCTTTCTGCTTTAGACCATGCACCCACGGAGAGATAGTGATAATGATTATGATATGATTTTTATTACACAGCCAGATCATACAATAAGCTTAACCATTATTTATGTTACCATCCTTCAGTGTACATGTATATACATTGTATATATAATAATAATAATAACGAGTACTAATGTAATGATGGATGCATCATTACAAATAAGGCGCCCAAACAAATAAAAATCAAACCATGTATTCAGAACACATATCAGGACTTGTACTTTTGTTGCTTTTTTCCATTTCCATGGCAACGGCTGAAAATTTTAAACCTTTAAATAAGTTCTACATACAATAGACAAACTGTTGAGAAATTTTAAACTTGTAATATTCTTTTCATTTTAAGATTTAATTTTATATAGAGAAGTAGTACATGAATCCAATTGGTTGAAATTCAAACAATAGGCAAAGTTGATTGACATCACCTATACCCAATATCACAAACCATTGTTTTGATGAGCTAATGATGTGTTGATTTTAAATTAATCCAAGCATTTACCCATATAATGTCATATTGATAACTAAATGCAGCTACTCTATCGAATTGAATAATAAATCATGCCCCAGGGATAACAGACCATAAGTGTTGCTTATAAAAATATTTAGCTTGAGAGCTTTTAGACATGGATCAGTGATTACTTAAGTATCCTTGACAATGAAAATTCATGCTTATTGTTTTAATTCTGAAACAAAATGATAGCAACCAGCCCATGAAGAAAACTGTAGTTTGAGGGTGGGGATCTCAAAGTTAGTACCTAGACCTACCTGTCTCCACCCTCCTATTGGAATGCCCATATGGGTTTACTTTAGTATCAATCTATTCAACTTTTCATAAAGAATAAGAAAATATATATGTTAGGGGTAGGGATCAACTGATCAAAAGTTAGTACCAAGCCCCACCTGTCCCTGCCCTCCTCTGGAAAACGCCATGGGCATTGCTTCAGTATCACTCTATTCAACTTTTAAAACAGAACTGGAAAATATATAGTTTCAGGGTTGGATATCAACCATTTAAAAGTTAGTACCAAGCCCCGCCCGTCCCCACCCTCCATCAGGAATGACCCCATGGGATTTTCTTTAGTATCACTCTATTCAACTTTTCATGTAGAACCAGAAAATATATAGTTTATGGGTGGGGATCTCAACCGTTTAAAAGTTAGCACACTGCCCCGCCCACCCTTACCCCTCCGTGATACCCCCGGGAAAATCTTGTGATACAGACTTGTACATCTCGAGACACTGATCATGAATATATATGGTTTTATAGTACAAAATAAAGTATAAATGGCAAAAATTGATCATTATTGTTTTTAAGACCCCGCCCCTCTGCCCTGCCCCTAATGACTCCATGGGCATTTTGGCTCGGCCTCTGGGAAAGGAGATGGGTATCAACCTTCATGTGAAGTTTGGTTAAGATCGGACCAACTGTCTTTGAGAAATTGGTTGGACAAGTTCATGGCCGGAAGAAGAAGAAGAGGAAGAATAATAATAATAATAATAATAATAATAATAATAAGAAACGGTGCAAAAACAATAAGTCGCCAAACTTTGTTTGGGCGCCTTAATAAACAATGTACCGGTAGTATAATGTCAAGGTGTGAAGAGGAGACATTTAGTGTGGTGTCACTTCAAGTTGAATGTCAAATTGTCATGATTACCTTAACTAATTAATGTTACATGTCACACAACACATTACATAATTTACCCATATTATCTGATAAGTATTACCCTGATTTTGGACAATATCTGTTGATTTTCTAAACAAATGTTAATTTATTTTTATCATTGTATTCTATCATCACATCAAGTAATTAGTGTGGCCTGGAGGTAAGTAAACATTACAAATGTCAAATGATGTTAGGTGGGCAACATCCTAGAATAATCTCCCGGTACTTCATTAACACCAGGTTGCAGGAGGGCAACATCAAAGAATATCTACCCCCATCAACACCAGGTCGCAGGTGGGCAACATCCAGGAATATCTATCCCATCAACACCAGGCCACAGTTGGGCAACATCCAGGAATATCTACGCCACCAAAACCAGGTTGTAGATAGCAACATCCAGGAATATCTACCCCACCAACACCAGGTCGTAGGTGTGCAACATCCAGAAATATCTACCCCCATCAACACCAGGTCGCAGGTGGGCAACATCCAGGAATATCTATCCCATCAACACCAGGTTGCAGGTGGGCAACATCCAGGAATATCTACCCCATCAACACCAGGCCGTAGGTGTGCAACATCCAGAAATATCTACCTCATCAACACCAGGTCGCAGGTGGGCAACATCCAGGAATATCTAACCCACCAACACCAGGTCGCAGGTGGGCAACATCCAGGAATATCTAACCCACCAACACCAGGTTGCAGGTGGGCAACATCCAGAAATATCTACCCCATTAACACCAGATCGCAGGTGGGCAACATTCAGGAATATCTACCCCACCAACACTTGGTTGCAGGTGGGCAAAATCCAGGAATATCTACCCCATCAACACCAGGTTGCAGGTGGGCAACATCCAGGAATATCTACCCCACCAACACCAGGTTGCAGGTGGGCAACATCCAGGAACATCTACCTCATCATGTTTGGTAACAATATTGTGAAAAGAAATAAAACATCTATGAAAATGTTCAAACCAAACCACATTTTCCTATTTGTTAGGACAATTTTGTGATAAATTGGTCTACGGAAACAAGTTATGGACCACAGTGCACAGTTAAACACCATTACTCTAATACAGTCTATCTGTTGCTTATGTGTAAGTTAAGTGGTGTTTCTATCGTGTTTATCCTCTAGGTTTAACTGTTGGATATCTTCGTCACTTTCCCTGGTACAGGTATGATAAAAACCCTCCAGGGACCGCTTACTAACCACTGGCATATCATTGACCAAAATTAATCATCTACTTGAAAAATTAATCATCAATGATTCCTAAAATTAATCAAAGGTAATTGATTAATTGATTGCTAATTCCTGTGACTAATTAGAATACACAATCAATTACTCTTATCTTAGTAGTCTCTTATCGTTAATTTCAGGTAATTACAGGTATTTTGAGACACTTTTAATTCAAAAATATAGGCTACATACCTGTTTAACCCAAAAATGTTAATTTCATTTTAAATTGTTAAAAGAAATCCATTTTTCTGATAACCATAATTTGTTCTTTTCAAATGGCATCATTAGTTTCACAATGAAATCAAGATCAATTTATGCTTACAGAAAGTATATAATATACATGATATATATACATCTATCTGCCCAGTAGTTATTGAAACACACTTGGATAAAACCTAACAAATATAAATGACAATGAAAATGAGATGTTCATGGTAAATTAATTTCTTACAAACACATAAATTTTATATATCATCTCAGATTAAGTAGGTTATCATATTTTGTTGCCAAAAACCTTGAAATTTTATTTAAAATCTTAACAAATGTTTGAAATACAATAAACACCTGAGATGTTTTTATCCTCGTTGTGTTAACAAATTACACCGATCCTGTTAATTGTTGTCTTTCAGAAAAACGCATGAAATAACAATCAATTAAGGGGACATAACTGCCATTAAAAAGATAATTGATTTTTTTTTACCAAAATGAAAAGCCTAAGTCCTTGGATGATACTATCTGCGCATTTAAAAAGGTAATCAATCTGGTCACAGGTGAAATTACCTGTGTAAACAAAATACTTAATTAAGTACTCATTTATGTCTTCATTAAGGTGTCTCTTAAAGCAATCACTGTCTTATCTTCAAATCAGAATGGCTATGTTAGAGAGATGATATAAATTACTAGTAAATTCAATGGCCTCTTAATATCAGACTTTTTAGTGTCATTTTCTATTATTTTAATTATTGTCATTTTAGGGAGAGGCCGTGATATAGGACAGGCTCCATGAACCAGGCACACTTGTCCTTGTCTTAGAATTAACAGGATGGTGTTTAACGTCATGTCAATTATTATTTTTAAATTTCATTCTGTTTATTTCTCAGTTCAGATTTTAAACTTGTAATATGTCAGTAAAGGATTCTTGGAAAAGAAATCCATACTTGTTAAAAATTTGTTTTCTACCTAATAATATATGTGACAGCTTAGCCTTGAAATGTGGTCTGGTAGTTATTAGTCTTGTTCAGTCATTTTCAGTTCAGCCCCTACAGGCATTAACCCACCACCACCACCATCACTATCCTCTCCTACCATCACCACTAACACCACTACTGCCACTGCCACCACCACCAACTCCCATTTACAGAGTGCCAATGATCTACCATGGTATTAATAGTCACATTATCCCCTCAGACAGATTATTGAGAACAAGTTGGAATTGCAAGTCATATCAATTATAATGTTCAAGTTTAGTGTTTTCTTCCTTTAGTTAGTTCTAAAGAAAACCTTGTCATAACACAAAAGTCAACATTTATTTTTTGTCAAAACCAAGAGAAAAATACTAAGGGGTGTTAAAGTCCTTCACAAACTCTAAGTCTCAATATTTTAACAACCTGATACACTTTTTATAAGTTAAAGACCTCAATCAAAATTGAACATAGTGAGAATCGCACACAATTAGTAATAAATTTGTCCCAATCAGCTCTACTTTTGAAGTTATTTTGCTTTCATTTATCTACAATAACAGGCACTAAGCTATAATTACACCATACCCACATGTAGGTTTTCAGGGGGTGTTTATACAGTTAAAGCTGGGGGGTAAGACTTACATTGTCCCCTACATGATGGTAGATAATAATTATATGTAAGCTATCATTGAGGGTAATTTATTGTTATTGGTGGTTTTTAGTGAAATCAATAAATTTTTTATAATGTTCATGTGACAAGAATAATGACCCAAAATTGGATAAAATAATTTAGGGTCTAGTAAGTTAGGGGAGGTCTTTAACTGCTTGTAGGTAGAAGGGTGTGGTTTAATGAGGAAAGTGGTGTCCCCAAGGCCCAAGTAGTAATCCAAAGTAAGCTCACATTGAAGAAATGGACAGATAAATACAAAAATGAACATCCAACTGTATTCTTTCTTGGTGCCTCTAGAGTACTCTACCATCTAGGTTTGAATCTCTATCTGTTATGTAAAGGTATGTCAGCTGGCTTGCTGAAGGTCATTTGTTTTCTTTAGGTACTCTGGTTTCCTCCATCACCTAAGAACTAACTGCTTGGTATATTACTACTACTCTACTCTTATTTTAGTTTTTCATTTATATCGAAGTGAATAGTTCCTGGACAGTAGAGGAAACTGGAGTGCCTGGGTAAAATCAAGAGACATATAGGAAGCATACAGACAGACATACTTATATACATCAGGATGGTACTCTACTTAATCCCTGAGATCAAAAGACACACAAACATACACATGCTGAACTTTATTATATATTTTGTCAGCATATACTTTTATCATGTTGCTGCAGACTTGAGATATTAATCAAATAGACATTATAAAGACAGAAAAGAAAATCTTATAGGATTATAATACCAAGTAGAAAATGACATTAATTCTCAGACATAGATTAAAAGGTATGGGGGCTGACAACCACTGACACACTGTATCATTAAACACATATGTCCACATGCATTCATATTTCATTTTAACAGCCATAATTAGTGATGGGGGAAATTAAAAAGACCTTAGGTTATCTCCCCTTGTGATTAATGATGTACAAATTAATAAATAATTATATATACTGGTCAAGAGATGAGGGCCCAGTCATAAATGTATCAACAATCATCAGATGGGCTAAGGTCATTGGTGGTCTTTTCATCAAGACTGGACAACAGTCCTATAAATCACTCATGTCCAGCTGGTCAAGGCTGGTTAATTATCATGTGACACTTTTCACCTTAATTATTTATAACTTCATGGATTTTTGATAGTCCTTAGGGGAGGAATCAAAATTATCCAAAAATATCAAAATGTAATTTCCAAAGCACCTGCTCAATTAACTTATCCTTAAAATTTTAAATTCATCCTTATCACCACAGGTGTGAATAGATCGAGACTGTTTACTGTAGATGCGTTTTTGACACATAGACCTTTCCTGAATTTGAAATGCTGCTAATTTTGACATTCCTAGTACTGCTAAATATGAGGTCCCTCGTCTTGTATAATCTACCCACAATGAATCAAAAGGACAGTTGACACAAAATGTGAATAACAATTAACAACTGTACGTGCAGGTGTTAAAAAATCACTCCCACTAAAGGTAAGCCAGACAAATCTGACGCACAACATCCACAACTGATTTAAAAACAAAAACAGTTTAATATTGACAAAATAGAAATGGTAACACAAATTTTTTCAAAAGCCATAGAAACTTGACAACAAATATGTTCACTTGGTGTAAAAATTGTGAAAAATAGTAATATAGTGATATAAAACATTGCATCATATGGACAGCAAACCCTTAACTGTTTGGCTGTCAGGGTCATAATCATTATATAAGAATAGGTGTTTTTTTGGGTCATGGTGTTTTAATTCACAGGTTCCGAAAAGTGACACAAATACTGATTAAATGTAACAACAAAAATAGAGGGTGGTCTGATGTTCTACCATAACACTGACTAATTGACTTTAAAGTCAACTGTGTGATTATGTCACTTTTAAGTCTACAGGGTAAGCTCTCATTGAGAAATTAAAATTTAGTAATAACAGAAAGATAAAGATAGCTAAGTGACAAGTGTCAAAATAGTCTGATTTCAATTATTATGAAATTTAAAATATGACACAAGTATTGATGCTAAAAAAATTGTAAGATTTGTAATTTTACACCCAAAACATACTAAAAATGGTAAGATTCCAAAACTGACCATCCTAAAACCTAGGCATTTGTCATCAATGACCAAAAACCAAACCCAATTTCAGAAAGCTATGAAAGTAGTACATTATTGTTTTACTCCAAAGAAAAACTGGGATGATTTTGAATAGACCTTGACCTTTGGTTTCCAAAATCAAAAGATGTGTTGAATGTTGTTTTATGTTACATTAGTAATTTTTCTGCTATTTGTGATGAGAAAATATTACTTATGAATCTCATGGATTAATCTAACTCATGAATTAATCTAAATTAATCTCATGGATTAATCTAAACACAAGCTCATGTGGTGCGAGTTTCGTGCAAATGTTTATCATCTGCTTTGAACTGCTAGTTATGGAGACTTCTATAGTACTAGTGTCAGTGCACTCACCCGCAATGTTGCACAATAAATACTGAAGACAACTCAGGCTTTAGACATGGAAATAACCCTTCATTGCTTTTGTTGAACCAGAACCAATTGGCCACCAGAGCTCCACCCCAAAAAAGGCATCTCATGAATTAACCATGTACAACTCAATGATATTGTTTGTCCTTCATGAACTTAACATGTTATTTTGAAGATCGCTCTAAGCTTATTACATCTATGTTCTATTTTTGCTGAAACTCTTTTTATTTTTAGTATGATAAAAGCTCAACAATAATTGCCAGATCAAGTTAAGGAAAATCTAAGTAAGGACTGATTGTGAAAACGGAGCCAGATCACTTAAGATACTCAAAGTCCGATTGTACTTCCAGCAATAAGGAAGTAGAGTTAGTAGACTGATTGCAGATAGAGCTAAATGTACTTCCTATATGCTGAATATTACAAGTAATTAGATAATTGTACCTACAGAATATTTTAATTGTCCAATTCTATTTAGATTATCTTTATATTTTAATAATCCACAATACAAAAATATCATTAATTTAATATACAAATGTATATGGAAAGTAGAGCATAAAGCATTTAAGATAATTGTCTAGGCTTTTAAGTAAATTACATACTAAAAATCTAAATGTGATTTCACCATAAATAATTTCATAAATAATGGATTGAATAATTAAAAAAAAAATAAATATCATGATTGAAAATAAATTAATTATTCAAAAAAATAATGGGAGATGTCAATTACGTGGTTCTATGTGGCTAGTAGATTATATTTGATGTAATATCTAATTTTCAATAAAGCTGAAATTGACAAGAGCGTATTTTGCATGTGATTTCAGTCAAACTATCATTTTAATGCAAGAATACACCCCAGGGAATTGGTCCCAATAAATATCAAGCGAAGGACAGCCAGGCCATGATTGAAATCCCTGTATCCTGTCTTTGCTAAAAACTCTATAATAATAAAGCTGAAACCCTTTTTCTCATTTTGACTAATTACAATCCAGCTGCTTCCTAAAAGAAATGTATTGGAGATTATATCTGAAATATTAGATGAAACCTTTAATTGCAGAAATTGTTCATCTGATTATGATGTTTCCATGGCAACTTTTGTAAATGTGACTAGTCAATTTCCTTGCATTCATGTTAAGCATGATTAAGTTTCCTTCTCCAACTTATAAAAAAGATAATCATTATCATTTCACTAAATAACAAATTTTAGTCTGACAATGAGTCAGAACAGTAATCCCGTATTTTGTCTTGAGGCAGTCATACACAACATCGTGCTCCATATGCAAATTAATCATTATCTCGGCATTAAAAGTATCTTCGGATATAAAATCTGCATTGGCATCATAACAGCTTTTAATATAGGGCTTCTACTCTTATCAAATTTGCATGCAAACTGCAGTACTTTAAGGCATGACACGTTTTTGCTTTTCCTTTTTCATTTTTTTAACAATTTATAAAGAAATTCAATACAGAACAATTTTATTGTTCCAAATCAGTTCCAGCAAGATGACAATTTTAGCTTTTTACACATCCCAGCTGTCTACCATATTAAAAATTCATACACAAACAAACATCATTATGTGGTTTAGATATCAAAGACAAAATGAAAGGATTGGTATTAATCCGAGTGGTGATATTGCAATGAAATTTTCCATTCTAACTACCAATTTCAATTTTTATTCAATGCAAACAAACCTTTGAATATTTTATATAACACATAAAAATCACAAGATTACTGTCATAGGATTTTGAATTTGCACTGAACCAATCAGAATAAATCTTTAAGATAATAAATTATGGATTGGTCATTTATAGTGGTAACATAGGGTAACGTCATTATACAGAGGTCAAGGTCAGCTTTCATAACATTGGCTTCAAAAATGATGTACTTGTATGGTTTGCATAAAATTTTACATTTTCTATAAAAGCAAGTCGCAGAAAAATGGAAATTAATAAATTTATTAATAATTCAATTATTTTTCACATTTGAGAATTAAAATGGAAAATAAAATTTGAAAAATTTAAAATATAAATCATGTAGACTATAAAAAATGTTATAACAACAACTACCAATAATGATAGATATTTTTATTTACTGGTACACTCAAACCTGTCTATAGGGGACACCTTCGGGAACCAGTAGAAGTGGCCTTTATGAACAGGTGTCTCTTATATATACAGGTTCAATTCACATAAATAAAAGCAATTGCCAAATTGGCATAAAATTTTACTGTCCTTTGAAAGAAGGCGACCTTCATATAGAGGTGGCCATCAAGGCAGGTTTGACTGTATTTATTCAACACATTTCATATAAATAAGGCTCAACTTTAAAATTAATTAGGCTAATTATGATGGATTTTTCTCATTTTTTACAAGATCAAAATTAACTTGATCAATCGACAGTAACATCAAACATTAGGTTGTAGGCAATCAAAGTCGGTCAATATTTTTTTAACATCTAATGACAACTGACTTAAAATACTATTTTTCAGTAGAACTTAACCTGACAGAGATGAAACCCACAACCTCACAAGTTGAATGAATTCTACAAAAAAAATTAAACAAATGGTTTCCATATGTATAGAAGTTCTTTTTTCAGCTGGCTGCAACCAATTAAAGAAAATCGACAGAAACTTCCAAAATTCTGAATGGGGCATTTAAACATGTTGTATTTACATTTTGTGATTTATCATAACAAAAAATCTACAAAGATACCAATAAACCCATGGCAGACTTATATCATGAATGAATGAGAAAAACATACTTCTTAACTTAATAGACAGAATATTTCTCTCTCTCGCTTATCTAGCACCAAAAAAGTAATGAAGCACAAATCAGATTATAGCAAAAACTCAGCAGGGGGTTATTAACTAGAACTTGTTCTGTGTGACAGTGAAATGAAACTTAAGCCTCCCTTAAAACAGCTGATAGTATTCACAGCTTAAAAGCAATTTCCTTTCTGCCAGATGATGACTGGGTTCTTAAAAACATCATAACATTAAAAGACAAATTATTTGCAGAATTTCTGGAGATCACATCGTCCCGGTGCAAAACACTCTTGATTTTATCTCAAGCTATGAAGATAACTTATCAGTTGACATACTTTTTTGAAGTTTTTTTTTCTCCAAAAAAGTGTTAATTTGGAGTTATTTAATGACTCATCAAGAAAGGCGAAGGTCATATTATTACATGAAAGATAAAATAATAATTTCTCCAAAACATACATCTTGTTCAAATGAAAGGTTTTCATTAAAATAATTGGTTTGAAAGATTAAGTTATGACTTTTCCAAACTGGGCATTTTATTTCGTTTTAGTTTTCAACTAAAGAGTTTTCCTCAAAATATTTTGTTTGCATGGTGTTTTTCAATACAGTCAAGATTATTTCATGTACACTTTACTACAGGTATATTAGATACCTAAAGTAAGCCTTAGGCTTGTATTGGCACATTTTAATCTTTCCACAGTGGTGCTAGTGTCAGCCAGATTACACTAGGCTACACGGATGTAGCAACAACTGACAGTGTGTATTATGCATATGTCTGCTTTATACCAGCAAGCATGCAGGGCAACTTCTAAGTACAAGCTCACCTAGACAGCGATTGCAAAGATTGCTGAACCATAGATCCTGACACTGAGTAAGTAAGCAGCAATGTAAAATGAAGTAACTTGCTAAAGGTTACAACATGCTCCCTTTGGATCTTGAGTCTGACACTCTTACAACTGAGTTACACCTACTACATTAAGGTAAGTTCTGAAATGGTGGTGGAGACTAGAATGCCTGCAAAAAACCCATATTATTGAGATTTTTATTGTTTTGTAAAATTGTAATAAAATTACTGGGTACATTGTCTTTTTAATGTAAACAAGAAATTCAATGCAGTATAGCTCACATGCACATCTGGCCATCAACAAATTTTAAACAAGTCTTCACCTACCAGAAGAAAAGCATGGCGCAACTGTACAACCAAAACCGGTTGAAATTTTTTTGTCCCAATTTCATGAAAGTAAATAAACTATAGGCTTAGGACCCAAAAACTTGTTTTGGTAGCCATAGCAATATTATGAACAAATTTATAAAGCATTGGTCCATCAATATCCAGTAGTTTCAAAGGAGACGTCAAAAATAGATGTTAACCATGTAACACAGACTTACACATGTTGTTCTATGCAATAAGATCACATGTGAGCATTGGTTTGTATTGTTGAGGTTATAAACCACAGTCAGCCAATATTTCAGTAAACCCTGCTTGATATACTTTTCATTATTACCAACCTTTGAAAACAAAATCAATTCAGTGACTTTGCATGTTTTTAAGAATCAAATTTCTAATCAAGAGAAACGGAGAGGCAGGCGAGTGAAGTGTGCCGAGGACGACACTTAAATTAATATCAAACCCTGTATAATACAACTAACGATCTTACTTTACTATAAAGTATTGGTATCATATTACAAGGTATTAGAGCTAAAATTACCCGCACTTTGCTTTTACAAAATATAAACACAGTAATACACAGATTTATACCTTCTAAATTCTATTGTTCTTGCTCATAAATTGGAATTTTTATACAGTAATCATAATTTAATGGTAATTTAATATCCAACTTTGGAGGGAATACAATAATCCCATCATTAAACATGAAACTGGTATCCTATAGTAAGGAATCATATTTCACTTGTAGGTATCTGAAAAGTACATAGATCCCCATCACCTAAATCAAAATAATTATAACAGTAATGGTAATAAAAACAGGATTTATTACACTTGATTCTTTTTTTTTTTTTTTCGGTTTTTTTATTTATTTTTTATTTTTATTTTTTATAAATTTTCTCTTAAATACTGTAAAAGCATTTAATTTTGCGTGTATTTATTTTTGCGGTATAGCAAATTTAGACATATCCGCGAAATGTTAAATTTTCGCGTTTTTTTTAAATATGCACTATAACGCAATAAGCATAATACATGTATAATTTTGGCTTGGTATTAATTTTCACGCAAAACAACCTCGAAATAAGAAAAAAATGAGAACACCACAAAAATGAGAACACCGCGCAAATAAGTATGTTTACAGTCTCTATCATGTTTTATGACAAAGTAACAGTTTTTGTCATTTCTGATGTGTACTATACAGTAACTGTAAAGATGAAATGGTTTAATATTCAGAATTAATTCACATTAAACGTATGGCAAAAGTTGATGAAAAAGTTTGATGGGCAACATCAATGTCTTGTAGGATAAATATCAAAGTAAAAGTCTATAGGCACACATCTATGTTTTAGTGGTGTGAAGTAACTGAGAGTACAAAAATCATCTTTGGTTTGCAATTCTAGTTCTACACAAGATGAATCCCAGATAAAATTGCCAGCATCCATTAAATTAGGGGCTTTCGTGGCCAAGAAATCTTGGTGGCTCGCAGTGCCTCTCACCATCAACATTCCATTCCCATTTTGGGGGAGATCCTAATGTGATGAAAATTTTATAAGTTCACTTGCAAACCATGGTTTTCTCCAGGCACTCCAGTTTCCTCAACCATCCCAGAACTGACTTCTTCGATGCAAGTGAAAGAATTTTTGCTGGAGCACAAAACACCATTAACAAGTAAGAAATTAAGATGGTTTGTTGCTGATGTCTGCAGTTGCTTAAAAAAAGAGACAAATGGTCCTAAAGCAACAAGTGTACTAAAGAAAATAGGTAAGAAGATGATGCTTACCTTTGACCTTTCTTTAACTTAATGTGCATTATATTATGCATGAATACACACACAAACACACTCTTAGAGAGAGAGAGAGGAGAGAGAGAGAGAGAGAAGAGAGAGAGAGAGAAAGAAAGAGAAAGAGAGAGAGAGACACACACACACACACACACACAGAGGCATGCATACATGCACACACACAGAGGCACACACACACACACACACACACACACACACAGAAGCATGCATACATGCACACACAGACACACACACATGAGGAAGGAAAACATTTAGGATAGTGTCATCATTTCATGTCAGATCTTACTATTTTTATATCACAAACTAATCCATCAAGTTGATATGTAACCATATCATTTAATCAAACAAGAATAAAGTTCAACAGTGTGACAAATCTTATCCAAAAATTGTACCATGATGGTATTATGACAAACTTCTGAGTAAAAATAATGACGAATTAGTCGACACAAATTAGTCCGATAGCGTGATGATCAGATCTCGTACAGTTTTATCATACCTACAGATCAATACACAACATTTCATATACACATAATGATCTTACCTTGTTGATGTAATGAATAACCACAAATATTTCCTGCTTATCTCCAGCCGACATCACCGTGGATCAGATTTCTACGATTCTACATTAATTCATCAATAAAGGCCGCTTTTTTCATAAACTAAATCTAATCCATTTTCTGATAATGCCTACGGTAACATTCGTTTCTATGATGAATTTTCAATGTCATCTGATCTGCAAAGAGGAAAAAACGTAACTTCCATAAATCATCCTGATGATTTAATCAAATGTAAGACCAATTCATATCAACCCGCATATCAAAACAGAGATATGAAATGTGCCTTTTCTAGGAAATACGAAGCTCTGTAAAAAATACATGCACGCACATCAATATCCTTGTTACATACACACACAAACATATAAATTTCCAAGTACGATAATGATGCATTTCCATCTTGCAGGGAAGAATGAATGAATGAAAATCCATTTTCGTTCTTTCCCTTTGTATCCGTCCATCACAAAACCCGGAGCAACAGCTTGTTCTCTATTTCCTACTTGCTGATTTAAGCACTTTCTAAAACGCTGCCACGTAGCATATTTTAACAAAATGATAGATTAAAACTCCAAATTATTGATTCCTTGTCACAAGAAGATTGTGAATATCAAATAACATTACCGATGATCACGGATCAATTTACAAGCCCCGCTCACTGCTCCGTGTTTGTTAATGATATGTCTAATTAATGATAACATTATCATCAGCAGTAATTGTTTTAGCATTCATTTACACCTCAAACAGATAGATGCTCATTTACCGTACAATTCTTGGTTACCGTAATTTCTTCTGAAAAATGCGCTCATGTTAAGCTTTTTTATTTGAAGTTGATCCAAACTGATAAAAATATGGGAACAATTGTTTTGTATTAATTTTCATAATTTATATCAAATGTGAAAACCATACTGAATCTTTTTACCATAGGATAATTTAGGGTATCCATGGTTATTGAATTTTTATATTAGTGTTTGATATTTGTCATCTTTAAACTTTTTCAACATTTTTTTTTTTCAAGAAGGCAGCATTTATTGAATTTTTATTTCAATTTTTCTATTTTTTCATTCATTAATAAAGCTGCAATTTCACTCTTAAAAGAAAGGGCTAAAAATTCAATTTCAAGCACTATGAAAATTCAAACTCAGCCGCAATGTATGCTAAATGAAAATGAATATTTGTAACAAAACAATCATATCATCTTTAGAGGAAAATTATCAAGTACAGTGTAATACAAGAGAAGTGGTCTTTATTGTACAGTAGGGTCGAAAAATCAGGAGGTTCAATTAAGTGAAATGAGGGACTTCAATTACTGCTCTTTGAATAATCTAAGTATTCGAAAACTTGAAGTAAGAAGATTGAATATACAAAGTTTGTCTGTCTATGTTTGAAAAACCTAAGGTACTTGTATTCGAAAATTGGAAGTTAGAAGTTTGGATATACGAAGTTCTGTTGTATTTGTCAGGGCCAACAAAATGCCAAAATTGAAGCTTGGGTCATTCAGTTCTGAACCCAACCCCCTTTCCTCATTAATTGAGACTTCACAACTCAATTCAATAATCACACAAACTTCAAGATCAAGACCCACATCATAAGATTGTCTGACAATCTACATGGGTTTTCTCACTCAATTGCTCTCTCTCTCTCTCTCTCTCTCTCTCAAAGCATTGATCTTCATTGATGTTGGTATTTGAGGGGTCCTGCAAGAAATATACTAAATACTATTATATATAACTGTTAATTATTAACTTGTAAATTACATCACAAGATAAGTCATGAACACCAACAATTACTGCTTTTTGTGATTATGAAACACTAAATGGTATAGTCCTAAAATGGTATAGTCCTAAAATACCTCTCAATTACATAAATATTAAAATACACAATCAATTAGAAATAAAATGGAACAAATTCAAATTTAAAGCATTCTAAACATCAAAGGCTTTTTGAAATATTTTTTTTAAACTTCAGACACAAAATTTAAGCTGTACTTTCCAAAACAAAATTAGTAGGTTTTTTCAAAAATATCAAATAAAAAGAGAGAGAGAAAAAAAAAAAGAAAAGAAACAACCCTAAGACTACATAAAGTGTGTTTACTAGTACCTACTGTTGTAACATTTTAAGTACACAGTAGAGAGCAAACAAAATCTGTCTGTGTCTGAACAAACATAAACATTGAGAAAACATAATAAAAACAAAGTAAATAAAATCATTTGAGAATCTTAACATATGGGGGCAAGTGAAAAAAATGAAAAAATAAAACTAGTAAAATCATATAAAAGCAGATTATTTACAAAGCAAATGGTTAGTACAAAACAAGTGAAACAGTTCAAACATTAGCCTATAATTTGTTAAATGAGGGGGTTTACATTATTAAAAGACTTTAAATGTTGAAATAAGTCTATATACAATTGTTACATTTAGTGCCCTGCTGTTGCTCAATTACAAAGCTTAACAAACAAAAACAGGTTATAATGACTTGCTAATAGCAATACCGACAGAAACCAGGTACATGTAAATAATTTTTTAATGTCATACCTTTATTTTATGTGTACCGGTAAATTAGGGATCTAAATAAGCAAAAACAAACAGGAGGTAAAATATTTGGCTTATTTCTCAAATTTATCAATATCATAGGTAATTAATTCTAAAGATAATTTAAAACCTGTTTTCTCTGCGTTTTAAGTTCTCTTTTAACAATTACATGAGAGGAATTTTATATAAATATGAAGTGTGTATGGCAACTGTTCAGGCACTGGTGCAAGCGGAAATTGTGGATTAACACGCTTTTTTTCTATGATATCCCCTGCTAGGAGCACCTGTCCCATCTGCCCTTTAAACAATTGATATTACCTGTTTCATAGGTAAGAGATATCATAACATTTATGATTGGCAAGGTAAAGAAAAACTTTTTAATTTGACAATTTTCACCTGTCGTTCATCTAAACCACAGGTCTGTCGACTAGGAATGGTAATGATCGTGTGTCTGTAATTTGCATCTCTTTTAAGATAATAGTTCTTTTTTAATCTCCATCCAGAGCAGAAATTATATATTGATGTATTTTTTATCCAGGTAGATGCATTTTTTTTTTTTTTAAACTAATGATCTGCTGAAATTTGATAAGGGGACTGCAACATTTTGCAAAAATTTTAAAATGCATGTGAACACATAATCTGAACAAGGGGTTGTGTAAATTTTACTTTTTCTCCTGTGTAGGGGTACTTCTAGTTGAGGGGATGTTATGGTTTCTCGTCTAGGGGTACTTCTCAGTTGATATGGTATTACTGTTTCTGATTAAAGGCTACTCAAAGCAGTCAGTTCTGGGGTAAAACCTGGTCCTAGTTTCACAATCATTTCTTAACACTTAAATCTGTCAAATTTAAAACCTTTATAATTTTGTTAATTGTTAAAATATTGGGGAATTGAAGGTGTGGTATTAAAGATATGATCAAGCTTATGACATCTGCATTACTTTAGACAAAAATATTTATATGTAGATCTTAAATGAGCTTGCCAAAATTTGCTAAATTTAAGTTAAGGAATGATTTTAAAACAGCCGCCAGGGTACCTAGAAAAAAACCAGAGATACATAAACCTGCACTCTAGCCACTCTGCTATATGAAACCATTGAACCCCTAGACGTGTCATAGACGTGGGGCAGTGTGTTATGAACCATTATTGCACATGACTATCACGAAAACATTATAGGTATTAATTTCAGCATCATTAATTTAGTGACATCAAACTATATTCATTAAATATAATTAAAATATTTCAGAATTTGATGTTAGAGACCAATAAATCTTTTTTTTCTTCTGAAAATTGCATTAAAACAGACAAACAAAAGGAATGAGTTTATCAATCTGTATTAAAATCAGAAAAATCATGATTAGGAAAATTTGTTGACATTAAGAATGAAAATTAGGGCAGATGTCCCAATTTATGGAAGACCCAGAAGGTGCTTAGTTAAGTTATATATTTTATCTATTTAATTATTCATATAAATATTCAATGAATGACAGTTTTTACCAACATCTGCAAGAAATGTGAACTCTGACCCCATAAAATTTGCATAGAGGTGTTTTGTGGTCAATGTACACACTTCATAAATTGCCTACAGAAAAAATAAATCAATTTCTTAATCAGATTTCACCATCATTTATTTTTAGTTCTAAAACCACAATAAACAATATGAAAGAAAAATAAAACAAAAAATTCAAAATGCCCTTGTGTATCATATACCAGTAATTTATGTCTAAAGTTAAAAACAGCTCATTTTAAAAATCTTTTAAGGTATAATAATTAGGAAGCCAGCAGAAAATGCTTTTTTTTTACTGTGTCCTAAAATAAGTTTTCTTGAGGACATGTTACTTTGAATTTTAACTAATATTTGAAGGTCCTTAAGCAGCAAAACTCTAAACAGAATAATTATACCAAAGCCATACATGCCATATCTCACGCCGTGAGACAAAACCTCGCGGATTTTTGTTTATTTTTGAAACTCCCGGCGTTAGATCGATTTCTCACGGAAAATTGCTATGCCTCCCTTTAATTTTTTTTCAAAGAAGCTACGCCAATCAGTAGGGATGATTACTGAATAAACATGGTTTGAAGTGTCCAAAGTCGTGTGCAATGTACCGTAGATAATCCCCTAATCGGCAAGTGGACACGCGTTGTCACCTTCATGGTGTACTTGGTCATTTAATTTAAGATACACGTGTATAGATTTATCATTTGTGATAGATAAATAAACAATTACACAAATATTGTTTTTTCTTTGTAAAAATTCCAATCACATATCAGGCACCAGAGGAAGAGAAACTATCTTTTCTGAACAGGGAATTTTTTGGATGGAAAACGATGTGAATAGCATAAGACAGATGGAAAAAATTTACCTTTTTATGTATTCTTTATTTAAATGAAGGCTGTATAACGCAATTAAAATCATGATCTCTTTATTTTTCTTCTAAATATACCCAAATTTCATGGAAAAAGCTGTATGAAGTGACCACCAAAAGTCATGCTGTACCATCCATGTTTTTACTCTTAACCCGATAAAATAGTCGTTAACCCAACATGTACAAAGTATATCAAGGGGAATAATCATGTTGCTACAGAAAGTAAACAAATTAAACTGGAAGCACATGTTTGACAGTACTTTCTGTTTGGTGATTGTTTGGATGAATAAAACTTTTCATTAATAAAATGATTATGGAAAGGAAACATCTGAAAGCAGGTTTTTGTTGTGTAACTTATTTATTTTTCCAGATAAAAAATAAAACACATTCTTTCATTGAACAGTTGAATAAAAAAATGTACTTAACAATATAAGATCTTATTGTGTCCCATGGATTTTCTATTTAGTCTTACTTGTAGCTTAATAATAAAAAGTTTAGAATATGTACTGTGGGTATCTAATGAATAAATTTTTTCATTGATAAAATGAAAAAAGAAAGAAAATTATTTGTAATAAAAATCTACTCTGGTGTTTTATTTAATGTTTTGACAAAATGCACAAAATATTGTATATAATGTAATGAACACTAAATTATTTTTCATGAAAATTCAGACAAAAGATCAAAGTCTGAAAAAGACATCAAGCTGTGGCAAAATACAAAAGCATTTATAGTTCTCAAAAAACCTAAGAATACGCGAAAATTGTCTGCATTACAGGTTTACGTAAAACCTCCCTTATTTTTTTCAAAACTCCCTTAAAATTGCCACCAATCTCACAGTTTGCTCCCATAAAAATATGGCATGTATGACCAAAGCTCACCAATAAACTGTCAAAAGATCATTTTATGCAATATGATAGAAAAAAACAAAGAAAAGCCAAAACAGTGTCCAGAGAAAACCACCAACCTTGCATAGCTTGCATGTGAGAAATAGGATTTTTTTCATGTAATTTTATCAGTTGGCTCAGTACCTGAACGCAGTGGTTTGAGATGTAAATTTGTGAATTGTCGGCCAATGTACTTGGCTTAGTATCTGGGTACACACAAGGGTTTTCATGTGAATTTTAGCCCAATGTACAACCAATCTAAAAGTCACAAACCTATCCCACGGAAATGACAACTCTACAAATAACTCCACAACAGACCAGAATGAAAGCTGACGGAGATAATAAGTGTCTGTTAATAAGGGTGAACCAGAACTAATTTAATGACCATAATAAACTGGTCAGTATGTCCAGTCCAACTGTAATGCATTACATACCAACAATATCTGTAGTGTATTCATGTATCTACTAATTTGATTTTTTCCATCAAAACCCCCTCCAATAAATCTTTAATGACCAGTTCAATTGACATCAATCTAAATTGGGAGGTACTTCAACATTCTATAAAACTGCAAATGTCCCATTTGGACAAAATGTTTAAGTGCAAATTTAGTTAGTTTTATCAATAAATGACCTGGTCATTGGATTGTGCAGACAGCTTGTATTGACCATCATCTCAAGAAGAATTTCTTTAAACTTGGCTAAATTAATTTATAAGGACATTATAAGCCCCTACTGGTTAGGTAATCCCCGATATTGACCAGTGGGGTCACTCTGTGTAAGGTCAGGTCACAGTGGCCATGACTAACTTGTGATAAAACCCCTGACCACAGGGGATTGACCAACATCCATAATTATATACCTGATAATGCTGATATCAGCAAAGTCTTGGGTAGAAATTAAAATTTTTGACATTTTAAAGTGAAAATATTTAGCCAATCCTTTAATTTCACACCAAAAAGTGTGATTTCCTTTAACACTGACACTGACATGAATCTTGGATGTCTGAGAATTTGATCTAACTCAAAATTAATTGGGTTCACAACCAAGCATTACACTAGCTCATATCCAGTTTAGAGTAAACCTTTAAAGTCATTTACAGATCTATTATAAATCCTGATTACTATAATTCTGACCACATCTTTTGAAGCATAATTCAACAAAACTGACCATATAAACATCAGCTTATGGATTGATTGATTGATTAAATGGGGTCAAGAATATCTCACTTATATCGAAATGTTACCAGCTATAGGTGAAGTGGCAGAAATTTTAACCTTTGTAGTGTGTTCAGGGCAATGTGCAGGAAGGTTTTTTGATGTGCCATGGGGCATCCGTTAAAAGTTTTTTTTCCTAAGGTCCCCATCACTTTCAATATCTAAATGCAGTGGGGTTTTTTAGGGGGGGGGGCAGAAGAACAGTCACTACCTAAAAATAATTTAAAAGTCTTGGTCAGACCCCTGGCCGGAGTTCCAACTATTATTTTACTATTTTCGTATTACAATGTATATCTATTACAATACGCCATCCTGTCACACCCCACCAACCCCACCCTATCCCACCCAAAGCTTTGCATTTTACAGTGGTTGAGAATAAATAATCTTTGGTACACAGGAAATTCAGTTTAGACAGCCTCTTCTGTAGTTTGATGTATGGACAGATGGATGAAATGGTGTTAAATTACCCAGTCAAAGAAAAAATACAAAAAAGAATTGATTACTTTTTATTATAATAATGTAAAATGATTAAGTTTAAAATAAATGGCTCTAATACTCATAATTAAATGAAAAATATATATCTCAGAAACATATAGTTAAAATATAATTATCAAAATGATATAGAAACATGTATAAAAGTAAATCACATTGATTTCTGGACATAAAATTTTAAATAGCTGAAAAAACACAGAAGATAAATGATACTTATCAATTTTTATTTAATCTAAGCTTAAGTTGTATATCCCATAAAAAATCTCTAAAAAGATATTTATTTCAATCAAAATTATGATCATAAGTCGTTAATAATGCAGGGATAAAATTCATAAAACACATTCCAGACCGATGACAAAAGACAAAACTCATGTTTTAAATGTAATACAATCTGGAAAATCATTCCCAGTGCAGATGTGCACAAATTTAATACTGGCGTTCTATGACGGGAGACAGTAATCCTGTTGATTACATTCTGTGTCGATTTTGTCAATAAGCGGGCTGTTGACATAATCAATAGTCAGTCAATGTCACTTTAAGTATTAGGCAACTGTAGAACTTATTTCCCGATTGCATGCTACTGAAATATATATTGACAGGTTATTCTTTACAAATGAATAATTGTTTGAGTCATACAGAAAACGGGAAAATTGTGTGTATTTAACGAGAGAGATGCTGCATTTAACGTGCTTCACGCTCAGATGAAATGCAGAAACCATGATACAGCAGAAATGTAAATAAATGCAAAAACTATTATTCAAACAACTTTGATTATTTAACAGAAGAACTTGTATAATTATTTTAATTTTGCAATTTCCTGAGAGTTCACTTTCAAGGTGGAAGTAAAAGATAATTAACTTTAATAAATTTACTAAGGAAATAAATGATGATGTCACAATGAATTAAAACGCAAATGTAATGCAAAAGATTACAAAGTGTATCATAAAACAGGGTATCATACAACAGAGATAAAGTTTAAACTGGAAATGTGTAACACAAATTAGGCATATGTGCACCAAAATTGAACATATGTGTAACACAAATTAGACATGCATTACACATATTTTGGTAGAGACATGAGGGTGTAGTGTTTGTAGATTAACTTAATTTCACACTTCACTGCACATCCACCAGTTTGCCAGTCAACTTCCCAATGGTCAGTGGTTCACTGGTTTTCTAGTGGGACTGATGTTTCCTCCACCATCCCTGAACTGACCCTCTCAATATAAAAGAATTTTGACTGCAGCGTTAAACAAAATTATTTCACTTCATTCCACCAACCTTCCACAAACCAAAAAAGGTACAATCATATATGCAGGCCTCTGAATAAGTACCAACGTGTAGAGTCTAAAATAGGCTTAATGTCAGGTTGGTTGGAATTGGAATTTTTGCTCAGTCAAAATTATTTCACTTCCATAAAGGCAGTCAGTTCTGAAATGGTGGGGGAAACCAGAGTTGTAACAGAAAAGCACACAAATTGGCAAGTAAACCAACAAAGTTGTACTGTTATCTGTTTGATTAATTGATTAAATGGGGTTTTACTTCCCAGTCAAGAATAATTTACTTATATCACTTGAATTAGCAGATTGTGGTTTTAACACATACAAACACACACATACACAAACTTTAAAAAAAAGACTGTGTTCAATTTACAGAGCATTTACAGAGGAAAATAAGAATGATATAAAGAGTATTACTACTACCAGTACATAAAATATCAAATAAAATTAAATACTTTGTATACAACTTTCGAATTTAATTTTTTTATACTTAAACATCCTAAATTTCACAACTTCAAACAGATGCATCTTAAATTACCTGAAGAAAGGGGATACCATTACGCACTTCCTTCATGAAAAACTTTACAAACAGCAATCTGTCACCTGAAAAGTTACTGGTTATAGTAATAAAGGTAACAGATGATAGAGTGTAGTAACATGTGGTTGTGGTCTCACCTGCAGTTGTAAACAAAGTATACATTTGTATATATATGTACCATCATAATCTTGAGATATTACATCAGGAGTTCAAAACTTCCCAGGTGTGTCTGAGGTTTGGGGCCTATTAATTTTACGTTGGGACCTTGATATTTGGTAGTCCAATGGACCTGTCGGTTTTTACCAGGATAATATTTCTATATGATAACATAATTGTACATCAATCTTTCAATATTGATACTGCACTTTCAAAACTGAAGTGGGACCTACAAAAAATAACGGCAAAAGGTCCTGGTTGGTCAAATACTTTTTCACTTCACATAAGCAATTTTTAGAGTGACAAGACCATTTTTTAAATTTGTCTCAAGATTTGCACAAGTTCACCTGGTATGTAAGTCTGATCTGCTCTATATTAGTGCACACTAATGGTGCATTTTTAACCATTAAGATAACTTCCAAGATATCAAGCCCTGGTCCCAGTTTCACAATCATTCCTTAGCTAAGATTTTTGTTATCTTAAATTTAGGAAATTTTGATTATCTCTTTTTTGGAAATATTGATGAATATTTTTGTCGAAACTAAATGCAGATGTTTTAATCTAGAAGTGATCTTAAAAATGACTTCTTAAATTCCTAAATATCTTGAAAACTAACAAAGTTATTCAGATTTCCAGTTTGTCAGATTTAAGTTCAGGAAAAATGATTGTGAAACCAAGGCCTGGTTCTTTATATCAGTGTCAACTGGAGTGAAGTGTAGTCAGTTCATAGAAGGCAGAGGAAACTTGAGTGCCCCAAGAAAACCACTGACGGGCAAGCAAACTGACAAACTTCTGTCCCAATAGGATTCAAACCTATACATTACCTTACCCTAAACACACTTATTACAGTATACAAATAAAATAACATCTGTGAGAAAATAGCAACTGGAATAAATGTTGAAAAATAAACAATGTAAACAACATCAGTTGGTAAAGGTTAAAGTTTTACAGAGGGTGTTGATTTTAAAAGTCAAATGTTGGGAGTAGCAATGGGAAAGTTGCCACTTGCTGAAATACATTTTGTAAATATTACCAAATTCTCATTTTTTTCTAATTCGTAAAGCCACCTGGCTCCACCAATAATTATAAAATATGACCTGTCCAAAATTACCTTTTTTATGAAGAGTTTAAATTATTTCTGAGGTGGAACTTCCTGTTTCCTGTATGTAGGTACATAAATTTTGACAGTGAAAAAAAGGATGGACATAAGTAAAATAAGTAAAGTGATTATCATGGTTACATTACCTAGCCAAATATGTACACCAATCTCATCACTTATATTTTGTCTGTCAGTACAGAGGTCAACACATCTGAGGACAATAACCACAGCAACAATTTGAATAACGGCAGAGCAAGTCAAAAGTGTGAAATGGTCGAGTGATCTAAAGCATGTACTTACAAATCACAGTGCTTCTCACCTCCTATGTTGGAATTCGACCACTGCGGTAGCTCAGTTGGTAGAGTGCTCGCTCCCTAAGTGGGAGGTCATGGGTTCCATCCCCAGCTGGGTCTGACCCAAGACTTAAAAGTGGGTAGTGCCTGTTCTTTCACTAAGCACTCGGGATTACGAAATGAAAGTCGCAGTTCTTTCGGAAGGGAACTTAAAATAAATGAGGTCCCGTGTCACGGTGGGTTTGGCATGCTAAAGAACCCTGCTGTATGATGCCATCAGCGCAACGCACAGGCAAAATTTCTGCACCTTCACCTATACCTGGCGACATCTAGATATAAATGAAATATTCTTGACTGGGACGTTAAACACCATTACTCAACTCAACTCTATGTTGGAATTCCATTCTGATAGATCCTTATGTGAGAGAGTTTGTCAGTTCACTTGCCAAAGGTCTGGTATTCTCTTGGCACTCCAGTTTCCTCCACCATCCCCTGAACTTAGTGTCTCGATATAATTAAAATCATTTTGATTTGGGCGTAAAACACCATAACTCAACTGAACTTTTATGAAATTCAGAAATGGATGGAAAGAAAAACACAGAAGGAGGAATTAGAAAAAATTTGTGACCATTGACAAAGAGTTGGATTGAAGACTTGTGTCTACTGGGTAAACAGAGGAATGGACACACACACACACACACACACACAGGTTGACATATCAATATATCCTCTCCTATGACTAACTTTAATACAAAAAGGAAAAGTTAAGAAGTGGTAGAATGGAGACAGAAATCTCTCTATCTTCACCTCTTATAACAAAGCAATGACAATTAAAGTCTTTAGTATTGTTTATATTTATAATACAATGAATGAATTAGTCAGTCTGTCTGTCTATCTTAAACTTATCCATAATAACCCTCTCCACCATAAACAGAAAAATCTATAAAATATTTATTTTAAGTAATATCACACTTCAAAAAATAAGCCACATATTCCTACCATATTGTTATCATAAAGACGGCTAACAAGGTGTGATATTTGGTTTGTCAACACAAACTGTCTGGATCAACTGTAATTTAACAAATATGTTTCAACCTTTTGAGAAAATTATATACACATATACCCTTGATTCCTGATCAATTCACACATAATAATATTATTTTCTTTATAATAGATATCCTGCAGATTACTGTGATCTGGTCTTGTTTATAAATGTTTGATTTTTTTTGCTGAAGTGGTTTTTTTTAAATAATTTTTTTAGGTTTTGTTTCTATTCAGTTATTGACATGATTTAGAAACATAAATATCAATACGTTAATTGTTGAGTTTCCGTCCTCAGGAATACTTTGGCTTAGTTATGGTAAACTAGACCAGTTAGTCAGTCTCGGGTGGTATTACACTTTCTGTCAAAAAATATTAATCATCTAACTAGTCAGAATGACTTAAATTACAAATCTAAAACTTCTTGACTGTGTCAAGTACTACTCTGAAATTTTATGAAATACCTGGTTGGTAATGTAATTCAGAATTAACACAAAATAGTCAAAAAGCAGCACACAGCTATAACAAAACTAACTTACAACTTAACTGATATTTAAATAATGCAGTACATTATTATTCCACTCACAGGTAGTGGGTAATATCTGAGGTCCAAACACAGACCCAATGCTTTAACAACTCAGCAACAATTACACAGCCAGTGGGTCTGAGGTCTAATATTGCAGACAAGATTGTTTCATTTATATTGAGATGTCACCTGCTAAAGATGCAATTACTTTGCAATGCCAATAAGCAGTAAAGTCCTTTTTTGCTTGTCACACAATGATAGACATTTTTTTCAATTTCTATTTTACCGATAATTTATTTTCAATTTTTATTATCTCATTTGAAGGACCCAAATTTGTTGCAGGACAAGTAATGGAATTCAAAAGCATAGTCAGGGTATGAACCAGACAAATGGACAAACAGGACCATTTGGCCACAGGGGCATAATACTTAGCAGATATTAATTAAGTCCCAGTGTCGGAGATCCATCAAACAGAGATAAAGAAAGACAGAAAGATGTCACACCAATTAAAATGTATCCCCCTTATCTTCTCAAATCATCTAAGACATTCATAAAACTCTAAAATATCTTAATTCTAAATTCAGATTTGCCAAAAATACCCTAATAAAATCTGTAATTTCAGAATTCCTGATTCTAACTCCTGTTTTCCCAGAGGCTATTCTGCCACTTTAATATTCTGGGTGTAAAATTAAAGGCTGCTAGAATGAAAGAATAATTAATGATACATTTGACATCTATATGAGCAGACCAACATTAGTAAACAGATTTATGATCAATATGCTATTTAGTTACTTTATGTAAATAATATTAAATATTTATTTCAATTCAAAGTTCAGTGTTACCAGCCTTATAATGGAATGGAGATTAGACTGACATAATTAATGACATTTATAATTATATAGCATTCACTAACAGCTGTCTTATTGTTCTGGGGTCAATCACATCTTGACCTCAAAAATAGGTATCAAAAGCTTGGTAGACCTAGTTGTCTGAATGGTTAGTATAATGAGCACCTGCTCTAGATCTGAACCTGCTGCTGGTGACTTAACTCTTCCATATTATGTACCCACAAGGCATACTCCAAGCCTTACACCATATTGGAACACATTTACTCTGTGCACTGATAAACCCTTAACTTATTCCTGAAGAATTTTCAATTAAAACTAAGTTATATCAGAGTGCACATCCATAAAAGATTGCCTTTTTTGCTAAGTCATTAAGATAAAAAGCCAAAATCATTTCAAAGTGACAGGCTAGATAAACATCTCCAATCAAACCAGAGATAGCCAGTTACTTGGTTTTGGTTTTATTTCATCAACATTCTTCTTTCTTTATTATCCAGATAGTAGAAACAGCACAGGAACAACATTAAGCATATATATTTATAGACCTATTTTAACAGAGACTCGTGGTCATTTTTTTGGTCCATCTTAAAGCTCTAATAATGCACATTCTTAAGATCATCTTTAGGATTACACCAAAATTAAGAATTGTGTCTTTAGAAACAGAACTTAAAGTAATTTGCATATTATACATTTCTCCTGAAAAATAAAAAATTGACAAATATCAAAGTTATTGAATGCCAATATACGAGTCTTGCATTTTTTATGTGAAATAAAAAATAACTTAGTAGAATTTTTTTTCAAAGCAGTTGCTACAGTTTTAACATTTTTAACTTGCACTTGAGTGTATAGGGAAAAGGGGCATTTTTGATATGGCCCCTGGTCAAAATGACAGTGTATTAAATATGTTAATGATGTGAGTGGCCCCCTAGTGATTTCCTTATTATTATCTATATAATGCACCTGAAGATTAAGTTACAAACAGATAGTTCAAGAATCAATAAACACCCTGACAGGACTTCATCAGGAGATTGTCCACATGGAACCACTGACCATCAAATAAACACTGGTCACTGCTGGACATTACAAACACACTGGCTGCATGAGGCTTCATTAGTCCAGACTTCAGTAATTTATGCTTAATACACTTCAAATACTGATTATGTATTATAAGTTAATCCAAACTGGGGTTTTTATGACATTTGCAAACTGACAAATACTTGGTCAATTGTGATGTATGCATGTATATTATCAACACAATTATAATTTGACAGACCTGAGGCTAGCACATACGAATACATAATGCATGTCACATATTAAATACACACGCATGCAAACAAACATGTGCACAAGTTGAAAATTATACCACAGATTACATAAAATTATTTTCAGTTACTTACACATAAATAATAAAATAATATTTATGAAATAATATCTTGAAAAATGACAAAACATTGAATACAATAAACAAATCTCTCTCTCTTTCTCTCTCTTATCATGCATATATTTTTAAGCTATATACACACACTTCCTATAATTTAAAAGAGAGAGAGAGAGAGACAATATTAGCAGCTTAATGCAAAGACATTTAGCTTAAATTCTTATGATATTATGAAAAAGAAAATTTGCAAACCAAGTTCCTAGTCTTCTCATTCAATCTAAACATACTATTCCATTTCATTTCTTAATTATCTACCATATTTCAACTCTCCTACTTCCACCCCTAGCTCTTTAATTTCCACCCCTAGCTCCTTAATAAGTTTCATGCTAAGTTTTTGACAAAGTGGGTGTCCAAAATTTTCATCCTGCTTTTTCTAAATTAACAGAACTTCAATCAAACCATCTAGTTTTATAAGTCTTTTATAAAATAATCTAATATACTTTTTTTTAAATTGTTAGCATTATTTATTTTACAAATTTAAAATAAACAGCTAATTTATTAACTTCAAAAGTCCATTTATACTGTTGTATTCCATGACCTTGAAGATAAAAAAATTACATAAGACTGTCAAACTCATGTCAGTAATATTCTGATACACAGCAAGATATGGTTAGCAAATTAATTAATTAATTGGTGGTAAGTCTGTCAGTGTCATGTTTAGTTCAGGTGTGAATTCACCTGTCAATAAATGATTGACTGATTACATAGGTAATATCAACTAATAAGATATGTCACAAATTTAATATGTCTGTTTCCATTCAAATGTTCGCTAGAGGATGCTGGGAGATTGTTATGTGTAATGAAGGATGCTGGGATATTGTCAGGTTCACTAAAGGATGTTGGGATATTGTTATCTTTCCCCTTTGATAACTCTTATATGTGTGAGATTATAAAGTATAACATTCTGTTTGATCTTTTTAGATAAAACGACAACGAGTTATATGATGCTAACTCGTTAGACCGATCATTAGTTGCCATTTAATTCTGATCTCAATGATTTTCAATCAATATTAATTATGACATGTACACCAATACAATATCCATATTTTATCAATTTTGATCAAATGACCTTGGGCAAACTGATAACATGTTTTTAAGCGTCTATAAATGATGAATCAATGTTTGAGATCGCACTATAAATTTTCAAATAAAATTGGACAAAATTTAAAATCAATCATAATTCCTCACATTAACCTGAATTTCTAATTATTTGAAAGAGAAACATACAAACATAACAACTTGCATTAAAAATATGGAAATATTAGGTTCTGGTGCATGGTCACAAATAACTTTATCATGTGGTATAGTGTTTGTGTTAAAACAAGTAACGGGTACAAGAATTTTGGAAATTTTCGCGTCAGTTAATTTTTGCAATAAAAGACATTTCAATATTGATTTACCGTTGTACTTATACTTTTGTATCATTCATGGAAAATGTACAAAGTAAAACTAACCAGTGCAAATGCAAGTACATCATGTCAAATTCAAAACTCAAATATTATTAATTGCCATCAGAAAAGTAAATACATATGCATGTATATTGTCTCGTCCAAAAGACTAGCCAATGACAGAAAACTTAGTGAGGATCTTTAATTGAATTATGAAACATTTGTTATAAAATTAGTACTAATTTACATATTATACCTGTTTTATATTATACCTGTTTTATATTTACAGCACTAGATAGTCGTTTCGGAATACCATTCCTCATCAGTAGTGCTTGGACCAAAATTATGAAACCAAAATTATTTTGAAGATGTTGAAAAGCTACCACCCAAAGGACCAAAATATATTTTACCAAATTAAGCTAAAGGAGAGTGTAGTAGAGTTATGTAGTTTTATGCCTCAATCTACATCAGTTTAGGGGTGGTAGAGAAAACCGAAGTGCCAGAGAAAAAACCACCCATCTTCAAAGAATAGAATAGAACATTTTCACAAATTAGGATCTGCCAGATTGGGATTTGAGCCAAAGTGGTGAGAGGTGCTTTGATCCGTAAACCAGTGATCACCAGCCCCTAGTACCAAAAGAAAGTCTCTTTCAAAGTAAAAATGTTACAAGAACTACAATTGTGCTAGATGAAATAAGGAAAATGACCCAAAAAATACACATATACTATAACCTACATTTTTAAAAAATCTGAAACTGATATATTACACCACACTTTTTTTTCTCTTTTAAAAATAAATTAACTTAGCCAGCTGTTAAATTTTGTGTAAAATTATCCTATATATTACACGGGACAAGGATTATAATTTTGACAAGGGGAAATAGAATGGAGAGGAACATATGGTCCTCCCAGTGAAAAAAGAGGGTCATAAAATATTAACATCAGGTCTATCACAACATTTGTCAGGGGATAGAAGTAGCATGTAAAATATGACACTAGATATTTACAAATCTGTCAAATCCAGAGGCTATAATAGTTAGGAACTTTTTATTCCTTCCTGTAATAATAGAAACCACTCCTGTATAAAGTCTCTAACTTCTCTTTAAAGACCGTCTATTTGAAACCTATATGAAACTTCTATAAAGATCACCTATCTATTTACCACTGTTGTAGCTCAGTTGGTAGAGTGATCACTCTATAAGGGAAAGGTTGTGGGTTCAAACCCCGATCCCAAGACTTGAAACTGGGTAGTGACTGTTCTTTCGCCAAGCACTCGGCATTATGAAATGAAAGTCATGGTTCTTTCAGATGAGAACTTAAAATAAACAAGGTCCTGTGTCACTTTAGGCTTTGCATGATAAAGAACCCTGCTGTATAATGCCATCAGCGCAACACACAGGCAAAATTTAAGCATCTTTGCCTATAGCTGGCGACATCTTGATATAAGTGAAATATTCTTGGCTGGGACGTTAAATACCATTTCTCAACTCAACTCCTATCTATTAGGTTAAGTTGTATCTTCTATACACAGATCACCTGTCAATTAAGTTGTCTTCTATTAAGACCACCTGTCAATTGAGTTCAATTGGTGTTGACTTTCTTTAGTGGGTTGCTCTATTATATGGTACAGGGATTACCTGGTATCAATCAAAAACTTACACTGTAGATAGCAAAGTGATTAATTATGCAAGGAGGAGAACTGCAGAATCCAGTCCACAGGCGCTTGATAAAGTACAAAAGTCATCCTAGTATCTATCCTTAGACATAGAATGATTTTTTTTACCATATCAAGTGCCTGATCCAGACCATTTTTAAGATGTTTTCTACTTTTTTTGATTTCGCTGCAAGTACAAGAGCGTCAAAGGTCATTGCCTCAGCGGAACCCCTATTGAAATCCATATTTCAAATTTAAATGAAATACTCTAGGGTGTTAAACCCAATGACGTGACACAGATTCTCCTTCCTATCAGGCTCTTTATGTCATCAATCTGTTATATTTCATCTATCAAGTGTTTTTAAAAAAAAATATTCTGGCATTGACAACAGGGCCCAAAATGTTTATAAGTGTACCTGACTAGAACCCTCCTCTTTTTACTCACAATGATCTGTTTTTAATTGTACCAGTTATTCATTGTTTATTGAAGTAACAAGGGATTTAATTTGCTTACACAGAGAGAATTAAACAGCTGATTTATAAAAAGATCAGCTGGGTCCATGGTTAGATAAATAAAGAACATTCATTAGAAATCTTTAATAAAATCAATCAAATTCATATCAAAAAAGGATTTTTTTATAAACGGGATTTTTGTTAAAATTTAATTTTTTTTTTACTTTTATTAATATTATCAGTGTAAATATATTTCTTTCATTCTCCTTCTTATTTACTTAAATTCAATGTATTCTTACTTTTTATTTCTCAACAAGGTTGTTGAGTTTTATAATAGGGTGTCATAAAACCCCTGTAAAGCCAGACTGGCGCTTTAACCGCTGTTTACCCTCCACCTTAGGTGTAAGTAAAATTACTACTTGTAACACCTAACATCTCAACTTGACATACCACACTTGTGCATCAATATAAAATCATGACTTTTAAAAATTATTATAATGCTTTTTTTATTTTATTTGAGTGAATAAAGATTTATGTTACATCAGCGATTTTTGTTAAATGTTTGAGTGGTGTTTTACATCATGCTGCCGTTAACAGTATTTCAGTAAATACACCCTGGCTACTCAAGTTTGCTCCACCATTTCAGGACTGGTCATTCTTAATATTAGTGACAGAACCTTGACTGGGGCTACACCACCACCCTTGATCAATACCAACAATATGTATTCAACCTATTTGCTATACAATGCACCACACTGTATACAAATTTCGCCCACATTTCCAAACTCACAAAGCAAAATATACTAAAGAACAAAAGCATTGCAGAGCATTTAAATTATGGTACAAAGCTGGAATTCTGTCACACCCTGCTTATCTCATTCAGAAAACACCTACATTATATAACAACAAGTTTTTGGAGGTATTCCATTCAAAACATAGGGGGTCAAGCAGAGACTAGATTTCTGTTTAGCAGAAGCAGATTATGATTAACGACTTCATCAAAGGAGCAGACAGACTAAATCTCCATAATATTTAAATCTACTATCTACAATCTTATGTGATTTATAATGTCGGGGATTGTCCACTAAATTATAGAAATATATGCATGGACATGTCATCAATCAAAACAATTAAATGGACATTACTATCAATAAAGGCTTTGACCATTAGAGGGATGACCACAGTATACAGTTCAGATGTGTGTGCTGATGACCACTATCTGAAAAATCTAGATGCAAAGAGGAGTAATTGTGTTTTAAGTTTTTTCACTTATATTAAGGAAGTTAGTTCTGAGATGGTAGAGGAAACTGGAGTACCTAGAGGAACCCACCAAGCTTCAGCAAATGAAACAACAAACTTTCTCACAGTAGGATTCGCCCCAAGTAGGATTCAAACCTGGGCAGTGAGAGCGCTGTGATCATAAGTGCAATCTTTAGACCATTATCATCATAATGCTCAGTTTTAAAATGATTTTACTTTCTTTGACATTGTAACACAACCATTACAGATGGCTTGCCTTATGATGAAAACCACTTGTGTATGAGCTACCTGCTAGTAAAATACATGTACAGGGAATGTTTAACACCAGATCTGCTACAAATGAACCTGTATGACAGGTCATTTCCATCAGTCAGTGGTTTTCTACAGGCATTCCAATTTCCTCACCATCCAAAATGGATTTCAAACACGTTTCATCACTCAAATTAAAATGAATTAAAATTATCTTACCATTTCATAAAAATTCCAGGTTCCAAACACCCACTGTAATAATAAAGCATTCCATGTTCCATAAAGTTTGTATTATTAGTGTTCTAAGACCACAAGGAAGTCATTGGTACATAACTGTCCTATATAAATCCAAAGAATCAGAACAATCAGCAGTATCCTTTTCTCTAATTAAACTCCATTATCTGAAAAATATCAAAATGAGTAAAAATAAACAGAATATCATGAACAATGTATATTGAACAAATATTGAAAGTTATTGTATGTGGCCTAAACATTACCAAGTAGTATATTCTAGTAATCTTGTCTTGGGATGCTTTAATAGCAAAACTTGTCTCAGGATGCTTTAATAGCTTAACTTGTCTTGGGATGCTTTAATAGCTAAACTTGTCTTGGGATGTTTTAATAGCTAAACTTGTCTTGGGATGCTTTAATAGCTAAACTTGTCTTGGGATGCTTTAATGGCTAAACTTGTCTTGGGATGCTTTAATAGCTAAACTTGTCTTGGGGTGCTTCAATAGCCAAACTTGTCTTGGGATGCTTTAATAGCCAACTTGTCTTGGAATGCTAAAGGACCACTTGTCTTGGGGTGCTATAGCTCCATTTGTCTTGGCAAGCTTTAGACAAACCTGTATTGAGATGTTTATGATCAACTTATCTTGAGACACTTTACCTCAGCTTGTACTGGTATACTTTGACCTAATTTATCTTGCAAATGTCACTTTAGCTCAAACTGCCTTGTCACCACTCTGTCTTGGTATGTATCAGCACTGCTTAAGATGCTTTGGCTAACCTTGTCTTGAGATGCTTTAGCCAAAACACTGTAGATGCTTGTATTAAGGTAAACTGCCTCAAACAACTGTGATCAAGTTCTCATACCTTATGACCACATATGTAACTTGTCTTGTATTTTTTAAAATATATTGATAGAGGCTACATTCTTCATTTTGGTCAAGTTTTTACAGATTTGCTAAATTACTTCAGATATACTAGTTACATGCTTTGAACTGCTGCAAACAAGTGCCCAAAGAGCTGACTTCAGTCCGTTTATATATGATTGAGAAGATATGCAAGTTCTCAGAAAATTGCATCAGGGGCACCAACTGATTCCATTATCCAACTCAATTATCAATTATAATTTTTGACCAATGTTGCAATATTGATGTTTAAACTTAGCAATATTATATTTATATAGTTTTTTACAAAAAAATTACTTTAAAATCTCAAAAATGTTAACAGAATTTTTTTTTAAATCTTAATTCACATGATATGATGTTAATTAAATTCACGTAATTCAGATATTAATCAATTTTACAAAATTATCACCAAACGTCCTGAGCAATTTTCTAAGGGGATTAATTTCCCTCCCCATGTCTGATTAAATAATTTAATAAACAGTATGATAATCCCTTATGTGTAAAATTTGATATGAACAAGCACCTGCACATATTAAATTGACCTGCGACAAAAACAAACTCGGATCATTGACTACAAGGGAGTGTGAAGGACTGTCTGTCCTGGTTCTAATTAAAATCACCAGTCCAGAATCTAAATTGAAAAAATAACACTTATCATGTTTCATGTCTGTATGGCAACATCATGTTTTTATAGTATCACTTCTAGACAGGGGAGTTTAACTTCAAAAACATACACAGATTAATGAACTTTATTTAGCAATTTAATTACGATGGCTTTCATATTTTTATACTGTAAATCCTTACTTTTTCGTCAGGGTAAATACCCCGTTGTCAATGACCTTACACAAAAATACTTAAAAATTGGATTACTTATAATAATGATCAAGATATAGTCGTCACATGATGATGTAATAATAAGTATAAGTTAATTATCTATAGATTAAGATCTGTCAGTAAAGAGGTTGTCACCTTTATAGCAGATAAGCTTAGGGCAGGGTCTGACTTTAGCTCACCTGTAAATTGGATTACATCTAATGAGAATAAATATATAGTGGTCACAATTAAGATGATGAAATAATAAGTTACGTAATTACGGTAAGATTTCAAGATCTTTCAGAAAAAAGGTTATCACCTTTACGGACAAATAAAAACAGCTTAGCACAGGGCCTGACTTGCTCACCTGGATTTTTGTGTTGAAAGGCATTTTGAGGAAACCCATTTCATTCTTAACAATGAGAAAATGTAGCTTCTATGTATATGATCAACTACATTCAGTGAACATAATGACAATTTAAGTTTAGAACATCATGTTTGATATGTACACGCTACTTTGGCATGAAATTGCCAAAATTATCAGCAATGTTGAGCAAATTTAGATGAATGGTATAGGAACCTGGTAATTATGTAATTATTCCTGCATTGCATTAAGATGATGCTTAGAAAAAAGTTGTGAAAAAGCATTATGTATAATTAAGTATTTCATGGACTTTTAGACAACATCCTAGTCATAATTTCTAACAGATAGCACCATGCCTTTGTGTGTGTGATCCTGGCCGTCTTATATGTTATGTATGACAATGAAAAATGTGATAAAATACTTAAGTGACATGAACTAAGATTAAATTTCACCATCAACTACAAATTATGTAACAGAGCGATGTTTTGTAATCTCTGATTATGTAATGCTGTAGTACTACATCAGGAATTCAGCTACCATCTAGTGTCTAAGTGCAGTTGAACTGCTTCAAATTACAAAAGTGGAGTACCAGTAATAGAGTTTTAAGCCCCAGTCAAGATTCTTTTACTTATATCAAAGTGGTCAGTTCTGAGAAGGTGGACAAAAGTGGAGTGCCTGGAGAAAACCACAGAACCTCTGCAATCGAACTGACAAACATTTTTCAAACTAGTATCTGTCTCGAGTGGGGTTTGAGATGGTGAGAAGCACAGTGATCCATATACCATAAACACCAAATAACCATTTTTCTATAATTAACGATTTATTGCCCTTGTGTGAGGAAAATATAAAGATTTGTTCACCCGCAAAAACTCATATTTCCCAGAAGGCAAAGCCCAAGGGATACGTAGCTTGTTAAGGGTGAACAAATTTTCACATCTCCCTTAATTAAGGGCAACAAAATGTATTATGTACAATGTAAAACTAATGATTAATATGGATACCTCAGATAATTACATAATGAAATAATGATTATTTTAATAATTGATTTATGCACATTCACTATTAACTTCAACAAAAATTTTATTCTGAACATTATGTCACACATTAAGTTTATTACCGCAAAATATGTTACCAAATACATATTGGGTATGTATGTAACTTAAAACTGAGAAGCTGAACACCAGAAACCTTCCCATGTAAATAATTAATGAAAATGAAATAAACGACCTGTTAAATGTCATCTGTATCAAGAATATCCCCCTGAAATAGAACTCAGAAATAATGTGTCATACTTAGTCAAAAAATCAATATCTGTCGAGGAGTGAAATATGATCTTTTTTGTTTGCCAATATGCTTTAATTTTAGAAATTAAGTTTTTCGCATAAAAACAGAATCCCTGACTGCCTGCATGCTTGGCGTATTTTAATATTAAAAATAATCGATACAAGTTATTGTTGTCACCTGATATTAACGAAAAGATTTCATTCTGAGATACCAAACTTTTATTCCGGTTAAGTGATCAAGTTACAGCGATGATATACAAAGTATTCAATTCATCTTCATCTACGATAACACGAAATATTGATTTATTTTTATAATTATAATTAAATATTTTAAAAACATCTGGTATTCTCATTTTATTCTATATTTGTAAACCTTTAAAAAATTTATATAAAAATGTTTTTCATCTTTTAATGTAAAAGCACTTGTGTACATTGTTGTTTTGGTTTTTTTGTGTTTTTTTTTTCTAAATTATGATTTTATTATTTTATGTTTTGTTTACATACAGCTTCCACAATTTTGACTTGAATAGTAATATTCCTTTAAAGTGAAAATCATTTAACTATGTTTTTCAATTGATTTTTTTTACATTTAAATTCAAATTGAATAACTAATTTTAAGATGGGTATCCTTTTATTTTTATTATAAAGTGTTATGGAGGGATGAATAAGTTAATGGCCTTTAAACTCGAATTCATTCAATTATGGGATGTTGGAGGATACTAAAGTACCAAGACAAAACCACTGTCTTTCTGCAAGGGAACCGAGAAAACCGTCTCACAATAGGATCTACCCAAGTGGAATTAGAAGCTAACCAATGCTATAGAGGGTGTTTTACTGACTTGTTTCAAACAGTGATTGCTGAAATCTTTGCATTGACTTGCTAAATGAACAGCCCATAAGATCTTTTATATCAGTGTAGTTATTTTTAAGATGGCAGAGACAATCTGAGTACCCAGAGGAAACTAATGACCTTCTTCAAGCTGACATTCATTTCCACATTAGGTGCTGTGCCAGAATTCAAAGCCACCGTAATCAGTGAGAGGTGATGTGATCAGAAAGCACCAAATTTAGAATACTCATCTGCCAAAGTCCCCTTACAGAAAGTGGCTTTTGACTTATGGAATCATCATCAGACTGGCAACCAAAAAAGTATAGTCCACTAACACTATTTGTAAAATCAGACAGACAGACTTAGGCAAAACAACAGGGACAATTTTGCACATTGATTTTCCACAAGTAACAAGTTTTTTTTTAACTCTCAATTTGAATCAAAAGAACTTTTGAAATATTTTAAATACATGTTTTAAGCTGTTGTCAGTGTTAAAGGTTTTAAGGGTTTCACACAGAGAAGTAGAAGTAAGCTGATTTTATAATCTCTTACTAACAGGTCAGTTTGACTGAGCCAAGCAGGACACCATTATCTGTGTGGTCTCCAGGAAAATGTAATCAAATGACATAACAAAATATTTATGATTTTTAACTAAGTCTGACATAATTCAGTGTGTTATATCATCCATTTTTATGGAAAAAAATCTTTTTATAATATACGTATTTAAAGCCCCATATGGCACAAGTGTTAAAACTTTGGGTGGTCATATGCTTGTTATAACAAATATACTTCCATCACTTTAAAAGTAATTAACCTGTACAGTAATTGAAATTCGTCATTCAAATTATATTGAAACATGAGTGAAAAATGAAAAGTTCCATGCAAAAGTATGCTTCCAAAATAATATGACCTATGTTACAGATGGCCTTGACCTGTTGTGAACTTAAGGGAATACTACTTGGCATGGACCATCCAGTACATCAGAAGAATGCAAACAATCAATCCATTGGTTAGGGCTTTTTATTTTGAGTAAGCTTTACAAAATTAATATATCAGTCTATCTCATCACAACAGTATCCTACTTGTATAAAATCAACCCAGCTATATCAAGCAAATATTTCCTCATCTCCCAACATGGCTAAATTGTTATTTGTGAAGATTTGACCTTGTGACCTTGACCTTAATTGTTATTTGGTGCATGTCTCACTAAACCATTTGTGTCAAGTTTGATCAAAATGCATCCTTAGACATGGTAGATAAAAAGTGGACAGTATATTGGGCTGGCTGGCCTGACAGACAGATGGACATACAGAGTGAGCCAGTCTTTTAATGACTAAAATCTTCTAATTATAAAGCTGAGTTGTACTCAGTCCTTCACAATTTTCTGAAAGCTATTTATGTTATTGATAAAAAGGGATTTGGGATACTTTGACATATAAGTGACAACACATACATAATTAAAACAAATATCCCATAAAAACAATAACAGAAGTTACTAACATGACTTCTAATTACACAAATGTGAAAAAAGGCAACTTTTTGATGAAAGAATGGAAATGAAATTAGTGAAGCGATGTATCAAAAATATCTGATATTGATCAGATATTAAATTTCTGACTTTATTTTACAACATTTCTCCTCATTAAGGATTAAATATCCTTTCTGAAGAATCCGAAGTCTGATGTTCTAAATGGAAATATTGATATAATTATTGTTCAGATCAAGAAATTTAAATGGTTTCACATCAATAATTCAAACAGAATTCTACTTTTATCTCCGAGATAATCAATTACAATTTTATATCTCATTACAAACTCTGCATGTTTTTATACCTTGATAAAATCAAAGATATGCATGGGTGATTTCATTTATGTTCTAATAAATATATGCAAACCTCAATTTTTATATATTTATTTATTTATATATATATATATATGTACAAATAAATAAATATATAAAAATTGAGGTTTGCATATATTTATATTATATTGAGGTTTAAATATATGCAAACCTCAATTTTTATATATTTATTATTTGTACATATATATATATATAGTATACATATATACTTTACCAATAAACATAATATATATATATATATCCAACCACAAAAGCTTGTAAAGAAAGATAACTCTAGAAAGCCCCTGTATACTAATGGTAAGCAAGAGTAATTTTTTCCAGCTCGGGTGACTCAATTTTTTAATTTTTTTCCTTAGTTAATTATATATTACCTTTTATATGATTCAACACTGTAATTTGTTATTACCATGTTTAATCAGTTAATGACACATAGCACTTTAGTTTGATTAATTATGATTCACAATTACAAATATATCTCTCTTTTTTATTTTTTTCATCAAGAAAAAAAATAAAATGAAAGGAATCAGGGTTGCATATGATATGTTCCAAAGACAATCCCAAATGCAAATGGTCCAATATGTGAAAAGTCCTAATAGGTTAAGTCAAAAATCAATTTCAACATAAGAGAACTTGGTGTTAGACTCAGCAATCCAATGGATAACCTCAAGAATCAGGTCCAAAGATCAATTAATCAATCCCTTGTGTAAAAGACCTCCCAAAACTAAATCACTAGTGCCAGAGACCCAAAGAAACCGTACCTTATAAACAACCAACGAGCAAAAATGCCTACCTATAAAGTTCCTAAATTGCCCAGAATATTCAGTGTTTTGGTTTTAAATGAAAGGCAGAAATTTAACAGAAACTTTCATAAACACAGTATTATCTACCGGTACATGTGAAGTTTTGTTCTAGTGTCGGAATTTCAAATTTCTTTCTAACTTGTTTTTTATGGACTAATACACATGTAATGAAAAATAAAAGAAGGACTGATAGCTATTAAAACAGCACCAACTCTGCAGGTGCTTGTATAAGTTATAATATAGAAGAGAGAAAAATGCACTTTGAAGTGCAGTTAAAAGTTAATATTAGCAGGAGACCCAGGGGCAGATGGCATTTCATAAAGATTTTGTTTCTATTTAAATAGTTTTTTGAAAATTTGCTAAGAGAGCCCTGCTGTACAAATGAAGATACCAGTAGTAAAAAAAATTGTTGATAAAACTATGAATGAAAGTTTTGGAGTTTTTTGGGTTTTTTTTTTTTTTTTTTTTTTTTTTGTGTCACCCCTAAAAGTTACATAATAAGGACTTTTGTCTCTCTGAAGTCAAATGATATACCCAGGATCATTTCACATTGTCAATGTGTTAACAACTTATAAACAGGACAACACTTCCTAAAGCTGTTTCTCCACATGATTTTAATATTAAACAACAAACTTTGAAAACTTAACCTTACCATAAATTGCTTGCAAGTCTCAAAGGGGAGTTAAAAATGTGCTCTAGTTTTCTCTGCCATTTTGTTTACCGGTAGTTGATCTTAACCTCCATGTACCATGCTGGCACCAAATATTAATTTATTTAACCAGGTTTAACCAAATGGCTTGATTTATTAAGATGGTTGACTGCATAATTGAAATGTAATATTTTACATCATATTAGCATTTTTCAGCAAATTCCTGATAGAATTCAAGATAAAGCATGGAAATAAATTAAATCTTCATATAATAATGAAAGGTAACTGCATATAAAAGATATATAGAAATTTACTGTATATGGAGGAGTCGAGTGAGTTGAGAAATGGTGTTTAACTTCCCAGTCAAGAATATGTCACTTATATCAAGATGTTGCCAGCTATAGACAAAGGTGCAGAAATTTTGTCTGTACATTGCACTGATGGCATTATACAGCATGGTTCTTTATTCTGCCATACCTTCTGTGACACAGGACCTGGTTTTATTTTAAGTTCCGGTCCAAAAGTCACACAACTTCATAATGCCTAGTGCTTTGAGAAGGAACAGTCACTACCCACTTTAAAGTCATGGGTCAGACTTGGTTTGGGTTCAAACCCACAAACTCCCACTTACAGAGTGAGCACTCTATCAACTAACCTTCCGCAGTTGTGTGTATATGGAAGAAGTTTACAGTATAAATAATGAACATATATGGAAGTAGGGTTTGTTGTAAATGGAATGGGCATGGAAATGTTTTATTGTTTTTGAGACATGGAAATGGGTTTGACTCTCTATGGAATGGACATGGAAACAGGTTTTACTAGAAATGGAATGGACAGTAAAATAAGTTTTACTGTGGAATATATCTTGCTCAAAATAGAAGGGGCATTTAACAAGGTTTTGTTATAAATATGAAAATAACATGCACATTAGTACACATGTACTGTATTATGCAACTACCATGGGCAAAAAATTTATTGTTTTATGCAGTAGAAAATAGTAAAATTTGTTTTTCCTGAAAACACATGAACAGATGGGACGTTTTAATTCATCAAATAATCAATACATTACAAAAAGAAATGTCATTTATCTTTCAGTATGCAACGTCACATATCTATTTATTAGATGGAGTCTTTGATCCCCGTAGAAACGGTTATAAAAATTGTGTGAACATGTGTTGTAGATATTTCCTATAAAATATATAATTTGGAATAATAACGAAAAAGAAAAAAAATTACCTACAATAAAATTTTGGAACCAGCTGTCTTGAAAAATAGGAAACCTGTCACATTTAAACAAAAATTAACAAATAAAATTTAAATATATTGATTGTTAGTTCGTCCAACCATAACTTTTCTATTTCAAAATTATTGAATATATTTGCTTATAGGATAAATATAAAATTTTCAGTGAACATATTGTCATATGTCAAGTATATCAAATTTATCAATCCAGTCAGAGTTATAAATGAAATCTAATTCAGTAGGTTTTTATCAAGATTTAATAACCAATGGTAAATATATATTTTATTTCAAATTTTAACAATGTCGTGTGTAAATTACATGGGTATAGAGTTCACCATCTGTGACAATTCTAAATCTGCTGTCGCCAAGCTTTAAAACTTTGTAAAGCAACTTTTTAAAGTTCTCTCCTTGTTTTTATTATTGCGGTTTTTTATTCTGGCAAAGATAAACATCGGAGAAGTATTAAGGACATATGTTTCCTGAACAACAATTTTATATCAGTTAGTTAATACTTCTACTCCAGCTGACTCCCAAAATCCTGTTTAAAACATCAACAGTAGTCACAAATATCTGTATGGGTGTCCCCCTGGTACTATTCTGGAGGTTCAGCGCAGGGTCTCTCTCTCTCTCTCTCTCTCACACACACACACACACACACACACCTCACAGAGAGCACAACTCACAACCAGTATTTAAAAGTTCAATTACCAGATATTTATTAATGGTGAAATCATACTCAATCAAAAAGAAACATACTAATCCATGTCTGAATCACAATCAAGATGCAAAGTGAAAACTTTGGATCTGACAAGTTAGGTTAAACATGTGAACTTCCACAAGGGAAGTGAGGCTGGGTCCTCCAGAAGAGTAAGCACCTGTTCAGCAAGCTACATCTGTCACGTGTAATCAAAATTGTATGAAAGGAACAAATGATACAAAAGTTCAGCAATGGACAAAAATTAACATCTCCATATAAAACATAAGATGCAATTAACTGAATTGAATTTAATTAAATTAATGGCACTTTATATATGTTCATCAAGAGAATACATACTACTTTCATGAATGACATTAATTTAGCGTGCCACTTATTACACTTTCTATACAATGAATGGAAATACTTAAATTATTTACAGAATATATTTTCATAATCACAAGCAGCACTAAACATTGCCATTCAAGAAGCAAATATTATCAATCATTTTTGTTCAGAGAAAAAATATTTATTTTTACAATCAGAAGCTGTATAACTAACCCAGCTTATTCCCAAGAGGATTAACACTTTAAGGCTTTTCCGATACAGCATCAAATGACCACTACAATATCTCAGCATCCATTTGCATGATGGAGTTCAATGATGTCTAATTGTTTATTTTTAATGTGAGAAAACCCTGCAAGATTTATCATCTGGGCAAATGAAATTAACCATTGCAAAATAAAATCAGACATTTAATTACAAACCATGAAAGAAGTAAACTGAAAGGCTTTTAATGATCTTTGACATCAGTGACTAACATGATAACAGTACAAATGATTAATGGATTAATGCAAAGATTTGACCCCAGAGGTCATGCCAATTGGAGCGTGTAAATATGGGGTCGTATCTTGGGGTCAAATGTATGAACGCCAGGGCAATTGCAGCATATATGTGCACAAATATGCTTTTACATGCAATCTTAAGCTTAACACTATCTTGTGCACTGGGTTTGTTCATTTGACAATTTCTTTCAAATTTTCAAGACAAACTGTGAATCAAAGATTTTACCACATTTTGCAACAAAGTATGCTTAATTCAGGTGATGATTTTTAACATCCAGGTTTTCTCTACCATAACAGTAGCTCATTTGGTAGAGGGCTTGCTCCAATGGTGGGAGGTTGTGGGTTCAAATCTGAGCCTGGTCTGACCCTTGAAAGTAGGTAGTGAGTGTTATTTTGTCAAGCACTCAACATTACGAAATAAAAGTCTTGGTTCTTTCGGATGAAAACTTAAAATAAACGAAGTCCCATGTCATGGAAGGCATGTATTATGCCATTAGCACAACTCACAGGGAAAAATTTTGGACCTATGCCTATATCTGGCGACGTCTCAATATAAGTGAAATATTCTTTACTGGAATGTTAAATATCTTTATTCAACAACTCAACTCTGCCTTTCCAACCTGCTATTATAAAAAAAAAATTTCCACATTTCTAGAGAAGGTTTTTGTGATTAATCTGATATATATATGAGGAGCAGCTTTACTTTGAATTTTGCCTGCCACTTTCAGGTACTCATCTAATTTGAGTGGCTTAGAGTTCTTCAATACAGTCAAAAGTCATGAGCAGAGTTTGACTCAAACACTGTACTTCTTTTAATTATAACCAATGTTCATTTATTATATACACATAATTTAAAATATCTAAATACATGTACAGTGATAAAAAACAGACATTACAAAAAATCATAAAAAAATCAATTAAAAACCCAACTAATCTTGATTTATTAAGATTACATTCAACACCAATAATGGTAGTGTCAGTGGTGTGACATTAACAGATGCAAATTATACAGATTTTGTCATACTCTTTAAAAAATCTTAAGTTGCCATGGGAACCATAAATCAATGTAAAAAATATCACATAATTCCAGAATTAATGAATGTTAAAATTCTCTACAGCATACTCTGGTATCAACATTGGATATAAATTCAATTTTGTTCCCTCCTGCAGTGATCCCCTGGGTAAAAGGGGGATTATTAGACAGCAGCTGGCTAAGGTAAACAAACTCCGAAAGCCTTCATGACCCATAACAGCTGAATGGAGAAATTTTCTGTCAGTTTGTAAGGTCAACTAACTTCTATACAAAACTACTGTTACTGTCTTTAATTATATGAGTTATAATCCAGACTAAAAAATGAAAAATGAAATTAAAAGTAAATAAAAATTTGAAAATTTAAAAATGATAAATTTTTTTATTGTTTGTAAGAGAGTGATACCAAGTCAAAAATTTCATCCTCGCTATATTTAGAATTTTACTTTTAAATGATATCTGATGGCCTTGTAACATTTTTTAATCTACCCCCATATGCTCTTTTGACAAGGAGAAATGGGTAATTATCAAGGCATAATAATACCCATTGGTTTCATAGTGTGTGTGTGTGTGTGTGTGTGTGTGTGTGTGTGTGTGTGTGTGTGTGTGTGTGTTTCTCTGTTTCTCTTCTTTTATAGTAACCTTTTTGAAAGAATATGGTACTTTGAACACCTCTTAAAATTCATAATAGATAAACTTATTTTCAGGAGAAGCTGACATTTTCATTTTCAGATCAATATTTATCCTATATTTCAATTATTATATCTTCAACCTTCCTTAAAATAACAATAAACTGATTTCATGTAAATTCATGCAGTTATTCAGATAGTACAAGCAAGTTTTGATTGCAAATGTTTGAAATCAACAATGCAACCTATCAACCTATTGCATAAACATGAACTGATAAAGTAAACAAGATATCAATCACAGTTGATTATACCTGTTACAAAATATGCTAAAAGGTAATCTAATTATCTCCCTTTGAACTTACGATCGAGAAATAAACAAACAACGAGTTTATCTAGTGTTAATTAAATTATACATCACAGTTGGTATTAAATACTTTTGATCAGTTCTGTATATTTATCAACTATCTTCACGCAATCATAATTACAGGTAATTATTATATAATTATTGCAGTACTATTAATAAACATTTCTCGCAACATGTGTATCTCTAGTCCCAACATGACTCTTTTCACACCTCTAGGCCATAGAGAAGACCTTTTTGATGTTGCTGGTTTTGTAGTTTCTGCATACTAATATCAAACCCCTACTATATCAGATTTCTCACACTTTAATCAATAACACACTGTGATACATATCTATAATTGTCAGATCAAAGTTCTCTGGGTCCCTGCATTAATGCCCAATAGATTTCCTTAATTAACAGAATACATCAATTTAAACTTAACACATAATTGGGAAATTCTTCAAATCCCTTTCCCTTAGATAAGAGAAACTGAAACTGATATGAAATCATGATTAAAGGAAAAATTTTGTTTTGCCAAAATAAAAGCTTCAGTTTCCTTTTCAACAAATACATAAACCCAAAGTTTTACAAATACTGACATATTTTCTGGAGAAAATTCATTAATTTAATGACCACTAACTGATATCTTAATGTCCAAAATATCTGAATAATATTTAATGCATTTAGTAGCAGATAGAATGAAAAGCTATCTTTGCATATGCATATATTAGTCGATTAAAATTTTAACCTTGCCACACAAGATGATATTCTGGGGAAAGTCAGGGAGCACTGGTGGCTCAAGTTATGAAAATAAACAAGATTTGTAATAAAAATCTGAATTTTTTTAAACTAGGCGTGATTTAATTTGTCTCTATTTTTCTTTACATTTCATGTATTTTAGTCACAATTTGACCAGTCTTGGTTATAAACTGACCAGCCCTACCAAAACCTTATCAGCTGCTGACTGACTGTCATATGTAAGTCTATTGAGATATAACCATGGAGATTAGATGATTATTATTTTTTGGTGTTTAATGTCATATCAGTAAAGTAACATCTGTGATCAAGCGGCCTAAGCGCATGACTATGGATTACAGTGCGTAGGTAATTCCTTGCTTCTCCACCTAGGTTAGAATCACACTGCTTCCTTGTCTTGTACTCAGTATTAGGAGAACAGAGCATCGACTGGTTCACCTGGTGTCAGTATGACATTTGGCATACTTGATGCAGTGTACTAACTATGTGAGCTAGCACCTTAAATTCAGCTCAAGTTCTTGCTAATTCAAGGCAGATAATTCACACATCTTACATAAACACCAACCTGATCTTAGATTAATCCTTAGAAATTAATAAACATGACCTGGTAGCTAACAGCTAAATTGCTGATGCGACATTAAACAACATTCCAACCACCCAACCCATTCATTCTTGAATTTCGTTATTTGACCTAACATACTTAATAGTAGCTCAAATTTTAGGTTTGAAAATATATTTTCAATATACTTTGCATATCATTGTAACTTGATTGGACATTGGTGATCTAATATTTGAACTAAAATCATTGTAATTTACAAACTAAGCATAAAATTAAAAGTTACAAAGTCATGTCACATACAATACACAAACTTTAAAACAACCTACACCTGTCTAAAGATTTTAAATATCAAAGAAAAACAAAAAAATATTATTATTACAAGCCTAATTAATTAAATTGAAAAATAATAACATATTTAAACATTAATATCACTGTCATGCTCACAGACGCTCAGACTACACCAATTTAATAAAAACTTGCTACAAGCAATTTTCGCTGTTTCTTGTTCATAAATTATTCGTTAATTTCCATTTTCATCAAAACAACAAAGTGTTTATGTAAATACATTATCAATGGTTTGTCTATGATAATTAGCACACAGTTGGGGGATAAGTAGTTGACACTATGGGGGGACCATCTGTCCAGTTAATGCATACTTTATGTGTTATATACATGGGGACCATAAGGACAATACCAGGTAATCATTCAAGTGAGAACAATTATCAATCATCCAGTCTTAATTATCCAAGAGCCAGGCCACATGCTCAGGATTTAAAGTGTGGAAACTGACAACCTGTGAGGACCCAAATGGGGGAAAGGTTACAAAAAGACATTAATTATTAATACTTATATTGTCATAGATATTTTTGAAATAATAAAGAATTTTGTCCTTGTTTTATTTATTTAAAAAAAGATTCCTTGATAAAAATCTAAGGCTTGATAACACAGATGGCATGGATAATTCCACTAAATGTGTTTATGCCCTTAAAGATGCTAGCACCTGCTTCTTATATGCAAATGAAATCCATTTTTATTGGTCTAGCTCTGTGATCAATCACAGGGGCTCAATAAAGGGATTAAAATACAATAATATTAAGTTCATTGGTAAGGTCATGGATTAATTGGTAATAACTTGATAATGATGAAGCTAAGAACTAGAATCTGCCGTCATTAAAATGCCAAAGGTTCAAACAGTGGAATATATTCCATGACATGAATTTCAGATTTTTGGTGCAGTAATTACGGGTCAATAGTATAAAATAGACTGTGTGGTTGTTATCCTCAAGTACTAATCAAACTTTTAAGATGTTTTATAGTGCTAGCACAATGAAGTACTATGTAATAGCCACATCTTGATCACAAGCTATAAAGTCAGCTAGTAAGAGTTTTCCACTCACTCCATGTTCAAGAACTTTGGGTCAAAATACTACTGCTGACATTTCAAATATTCATTGGCTGGAATACCAGGCAGTGTAAATTAGTTAATCTTTTGTTTTTCAATGATCTATTTTGCAGATAATGCAGAAAATATTTAAATGCACTGTAAGACTAAACTAACACAATTTAGGTCTTAATAATTTACATAATGTTTACAATGTTGCTCGACTTACATGGCTAGGGGGCAACTAGTGACAGTACTGAGTAGGAGTGAGATGCCCTTATACACAAATTATTTTTTTAAAAGATTTCAAAGTGACTGTGCAGATGAACATCTCCAGTCAAACAAGAGATGCTAATCTATTTGTTTGTTTTACATTTTTAGCTGTGGTTCTGGTCCATCAAACAGACATAAAATATTACAACACAAAACTTGAAATAACTTCAGCATGACTCAATTACTGATTAGTTGAGCAGATAGCTATTTGCTAATTCAATGATTGACATCAGCATCAACTTTCTTTTTAATGACCTTGAAGCTCCGGACCTCAAAGATTTCTCGTAACTGCTGCAACTACAGAAAATATCAATACACAATTCTGATGGAAAAAAATCAGAACTGAATTTTTAATCAAAATGAAAATGCTACTAAAATTAAAATACCAACATATTATTAGATATATCATGGGTTTGAATGATAAACATGTAATAATATTGAAATCATTACTATATCCCCAAAAATATACTGCATGTAAAGTTATAATCAGAAACTGAGGGGAAAAAACAGAAAACTATCAGAAGGGCAGCAAAAATAATTCTCTTCTCTCCCTCCATAAAAATCTGACTAACTAATGAAGATAATTATCTCTAACAGACCCAGGCAGGCAGTCCGGCACTATGTCATCTAAACATGTAAAGGATAATCTTAAATCATTTTTGGGTCTCATTTCCTCTTCTAGATGTCATAAACTTTTGGTAGAAGATTTTAATGTCTTTTTCTTACAAACAGATCCCCAGGAGACCAGAAAACCTCATTACATACAGAAGCATGTTGGAGTTTAAGTAAATATACAACACAGTACATCCAAGTAATTTTATCTTTAAAACATTTCTATCTCATTTCCTAAAAAAAGTTTTTCTTTTTTACCAGTTACACTGATGGCCCTTAGCATCTGTGATCACTAATTCAAAACATATTTCAAGGGTACCAGGCACACTTGACAAGTAATCTGAGGAGACAAACAGCAGAAGGATAACTTCTTTTTTTTTTTTTTTTTTTTGAAAAATTATCAAAAGAGCCAAGAAAATGTACACATGGTATTATTTAATTATTTCAAAAGCTTTCATAATTTAGAACATTACTTTTACATTATCACCAAGGAAACTGCATTAAAATGTTACTGCTGTATATCCTCTACACAGTCAAAGACAATTCAGGCTAATCCGGACTGTACTCTGAGACTATAAAGTTATAACGTCTAGGCAGTGTTTCTGAAAGGACAAAACCAGTTATTATTTGTGTTGGTCTGACTGAAAAATGTCAAATTCCGTACAAATTGTCTGGCACCAGTTTTCGGTTTAATATCAATCAACGACTTCTGTTTCAAAATTTGCGGTTTCTGATAATCTGATTTGTCAACAATTTTCCCCAGGCTGACATATGTGTAAGGGGCAATTCCCAGTAAAAAAAAATATCCAAAACTTAGTACCAATCATTTTTAATCATTTTTTTATGATCAAGTAAAAGTTCTTTCTGTCCGGTAAACCCTACTGCTTTACTAGCCCAAACATCTAGAAAACTTTGATACTACGGTTTTTTCATGAGCCCTGCCTCGGCCCCTTGGATTAGTATGAGTGGTATGACATGTTAAGGCAAGTATATGAGCAAGTTGTAATAAGTAAAACATCATAAACTTACACAAGACAAATACGCCATATTGTTTTCAAAACAAATTCTCTCATCAAAAACGTTTATATAATGCTGATTTGACAAACACCTACATTCAACAAAAAAGATATACAGCTATGTAGTGTTTTGTGCAAAAGCACTAAACAGACAAATTATTATCATTTTATGCAATTCTGACCACAGAAAATGAAATTGACCCAAATAAATAATTTTCATGAAAAAGTGAAATTAAATTTTTAACAGTGAAACAACGGAAGTTTGCATTCTTGAGGCCTGGCATAATGCATTTGACAAAACCCCACTGAGGAAGTTAAATAAAATATTTACGAACCCGTGCCATATTTAAGTACTAAAGCAACTCATAATCTCTCGGGCTCTTTAGTAAGTTTAATCAACTTCCCTATCGATGACCTAGTGTCGAGTTAAAGATGACTTTCAGTGGAATATTTCATACACTGCACATTTTATTTATATATACTTAAAGATAAGAAGTTGTAATAAACATCATTACATCCGGTAGATAAACTTGCTCCATCGTAACAACTTGAACTAATTCTGACATAATACATCTGAATTATCTCAACCTTCTATTAATTTAATTTTTATACAAATCATAATTACAATTTTTCATTCTGCTAAATGTTTAAACAATTGTGATTTTAACAGAAGATGACACTATCATTCTACAGATAAAATTTGTACAAAAATTTCATATTTATATCTTAGAATGCATTTTCTATTTGATTGATGTTATAATGATGATGTTTTTACATTTATGTATTGAATGGTTAGGTGGCTTAAGGGACGTGTTTTGAAGAGAGAGAGAGAGAGAGAGAGAGAGAGATGGTTAGTTGTCTTTTGAGGACAAACACTATTGAGGGAGTCTTGGGTAGGGAAGGTAGGAGGGAAGTAGAGAGAAAGAAACTGGTTGTTAAATTGCCAGGTGTAAAAGTTTAAGTTTTCCAAAATCGCTGATTTAGCAATTTAAAAAGAGGGTGTTCAATGAGTGTGATATATCCCGATTTATGTCAAAGTGGGTAGAACAAATATTCTACAAATTATAGGGTACTCTTTCACCTGGGAACGACCTGAGTGTATGGTTAGAGCAGCTACAAAGAACAAAATATCTTGCAAGATCGGAAAATATATGCCCCTCTCTCTCTCTCACACACACACACACCTTGTACATGACTGTGTATGCATACCAGTACACTTTTTGCATTTATCTAAACATTATATTTCTTATTTCTTATTGTTATCATCTCTCTCTCTCTCTCTCTCTCTCTCTCTCTCTTAACTAATGGGCAACTTAATTATACAGAAAAGTAATATTTATACATACAGACAGGGTTATAAAGATTAATACCAAACACAATAAATTAGCCAACTTAAATCAAAACAAGAATAAAAACTTTCATCTTAATTCTTATTACAGCATTCCTAATTCCTCTTACATGAAAATTCTCAAAATATACACATTTTAATAAGTTTTTGTTTGCTAACCACTTAAGATATTAATCAACAAATCTATATCCCCGGACATACACACCTGTCTTGTGTGTATATACCAGTACAGTGTCTACCCCCAAATAGGATTTCCTTACACCCGCATGGTACAACTTAACTGGATCTTAACAAACCGGGATTTCCTATCTAGCACTGTTTATTTACAAAAGATATTACAAGGGGGTGATAAACCCTTAACAAGATTTTTAACAATCAGATTTTGAAAATTAAGAAAAACTATATTTAAGAAGGAAATAATAAGTATATAATGGCTCTGTTTGATTGGGTGACTTAGGATGGATGACACGATTTGAAATTCTTTATAAGTGACATACTTAATATTGGAGTTTTGTAAACACTTGTGTGTCTCTAGATGTATGTCAGTTCTTCAAGTGTCACAGTAAACACTTACAATACTGTTGTTTTTATTATTTCATAAGTCTAGAAGGAAATGACCCAATATTAAAATCACGTAACTCGCTAAATATTTACTGAATACTTGGAAAAGGAAAAACAACAACAAATAAGTATTTAAATTGTCTACAAAAATTCATTTTTGCTGTAATAGATATTTGTTAAATTTAATTGTACAATAAATGTATTTGTATTAAGTTTTTATAATTGTTTTGAAATTAGAGTTATAACCTCAGTCAATTTATCAAATCAAATATTAAAGCTAATGCTTGATGGAAAAAGAATTATGGTTGTTGAAGGATTTTCTAATTTTTCTTAGAAATTTCATTATTATCCTATTCATACACTATCAATGAACATATGTTAATATGTATCGTAATTGACAATAGCTACTACATGTATACAGTCTAAGGGAGATAACTCTGTCTCATCTCCATGTACATGTAAATATGGCATAGAAATTTAAACTCAATCTGTATCTTGAACTTTTTTCATAATACTGTAGATCTGGAAATTTTGACAAAATCGAATGTCAGTTTTGGGGTTTTTGTGACACAATTGATAGCAAGATTAAAGCACTAAATATGTACAAAAATGTAGCTAAATTTGTACTTCATTCATAACTCTCTTCTCCCAGTTGATAAATACATTTGTATAAACAATTGTACGGATCCTGATGACGCCGGGACTTCACCGGCGAAACTAGTCGATCAAAATAAAACCTCCACTTGCAGTCTGTTGATTGTTGAGTTCTATCATATTATTTATAATTTATTATTTATGTAGAAAGACTCTATTGAATCCAATTAGGATCCAACAACGGACTCTAACAACACAATTAAATACCAGGGTGTTGGTTCACTTTATTATCGGTTTAAACAATTGTACTGTAATATGTTTTATTTTTTATAATAAAAAATAACAATCAGAAAATCAGATGTAAATTATATATTTATCAAAACAGAAGCATCATCTATGTAAACTACTTAATTACCTATTTACGTGTATTACTGACATTACTGGTGATGACCGTCAGTCACGTTGGATAATCAAAGCTGTAGGAATAATCAGCACTAATTAATGCTTAACTAGGAGAAATGCCTTATTTGTCCATTGATCAACTACTTGGATTCGGTCCATATACATTGTTCACTCTATGTGTCGAAACCATAAAACTATGTGTGTTTTTGAAAACTGACGATTTTTTGTGTCTGTTTCAGTGAATATCTATTCATTTGTAAAAATTTCACAATTAATTTAAAGGAAATTAAAAGAGTCCTGTTTTTTGTGATTGAAATGTGTCTTTACTGTGTTTATACAAATTGGTTAAATATGTATGGACATGTAAAGAGCAATTTACAGCAGTTTTTATTTCATGAAAAAAGCTCATAAGATGTAGCAACACAGGCGATACAGGCAATTGGAAGTACAGTATTTTCGTGTGTGTGTGTGTGTGTGTGTGTGTGTGTGTGTGTGTGTGTGTGTGTGTGTGTGTGTGTCAACCTGAGAACCTGGACAGTAAACTTGGTTTTTAAACAATCTGCTTTATAGTAAATCAATCAATTTATTGAATTGAGTGTTACATCCCAGTCAAGAATATTCCACTTACATAAGACATGAAGAGGCAGAAATTTTGGCCTTTGCTGTGTGCTCAGGACAATGTGGAGGAGGGTCTTTAATGTGCCATGCCATGCAACAAGGGCCATCAGTTTTTAAGGTCTCTTCCCAAGTTCCCTGTGACTTTCATTTCTAAATGCAGAGTGCTGACTAAGCTACATATGCAGGTATCACCTCCCCCCTCCCCACATTTCCCTCCAAATCATGTCATACTATATCATCTTAGTAAAAGGCTATCTGGGGCAGTAAAACTGTGGAGGAGTGTTCAAATGACCAAACAAATTAGGGATATCCTAGATGATAAAAACCTGTTTATATCTAAACAGACAATATCTACATCCCCAGGATTTAACATAAAGCCACACACAAAATGATAAATACTTCCTATAGTGTCCAAGGACAGGTACATATATATATACATAAACATATGCTAAAAACATCTACAAACCAGGTCAAAAATTAAATAATACCTGTGTGGGCGGATGGGAAAGCCGTATACTATCAATTTAAACATTTAAATACTTATATTGTGTCAGCATATAATTTCAAAACAGAGATTTGTGAAAAATACTCCTACTTCTTTATGAGCAATTCCCCAATTCTATCAATTATCATTTCCTTATGAGTGTTCTTATTTAAATTTACCAGTTTAGTAATAAAAACACCTCTCCCACCACTAATATTGGTACACCAAAAACGAGGGGGGTTACTGTACTAAGTGAGCTGTGTATTCAATGCGCTATTAATTAATTTCTCAGATACATATTATTTCATGTAGTACATTACTCATCACCATGACACAGGTTTTATCATAACTGGATCAATGTTTCTGACAGAGCAGAGGTTTTTTTTTCTCACGAGTTTCAGTCATAATTTTTTTCATCCCAAAAACCAAAGATGTGGTTGGTTGGTCGGTCAAACAGTCATTTTATGTACTGTGTAGTCAGTACAGCTCCTATCCCTGTAAAGTGTGTATTTATTTTATATAAACCAATTTCATATAACTGTACTCGCACGCAGTTACTAAGTCAACCATTTCTCTCAGATCTGATGATCAAAAAGATACTTAAATATTAAATATACATATCTGATAATTTTACATGTATGTACACATATAAAACTACAATAATCTTTATGACAGTCTAATTATAATAGTCTGTCCAATTATAATAGGATTTCAAATAGAGTCGAGTAATGGTTTTTATCATCGCATTCAAGAATATTTCCCTTATATCAAAATGTTGCCAGCTATTGGGGAAGGTGCAGAAATTTTGCAAGATACAGCAGGGTATTTTATCGTTCCACACCTACCATGACAAGGGACCTCTTTTATTTTACGGTCCCCTCATAAAGAACTGTGACTTTCATTTCATGTCGAAAGTTTGGCATAAAAACAGTCACCACCCACTTTCAAGTCTTGGGTCAGACCAGTCTGGGTTCAAAACCCACAACCTCTTACTTACAGAGCGAGCACTCTACCAACTTAGCTACAGCAGTGGTCCCTTCAAATAGAGGGCCCTCTCTTATGTAGCAAAAGTTAAGTGGCATTTATCCCCTTCAAATCCTATCCTCAGTGGCAGATCATGGGTTTTATCCACAGCAACTCCTCGGTATGAACTTAAGGTCAATATACCCAACTCCATCATAAAATTATGATGTCTCAAAACACATTGCTTTACAGTAAATCAATTCACTGATTGAATGGAGTTTTAAATCACCGTCAAGAATATTTCATTTATATTAAAATGTCACTAGCTATAGGTGAAGTGGCAGACGTTTTTCTTTTTTTTTTACTTTTGTAATGCACTTAGGACAATATGCAGGGAGGGTTGTCAAGCCTTCTTTGATACAGCTCATTGGTTTTAAGGTCTTTTCTGAAGAATCCTGTGACTTTTCTAAATGCTAAATACATGGCAAAATAACCCAGTCACTACCTATTTACAAATCTTTGTCAGACCAGGGCTGGGTTGGAACTCCAACCTCCCACATACAAAGTGAGCACTCTACCAAATGAGCTACCATAGTGGTGCACTGGAAGGAAGTATTTGTTAATCTTGTGAACTTATAACAGGAGCACATTTGGTATTTAATGACAGTTCCTAATAACCTAACATCAATTCATTTTCAGAATTTTCAGAAACACCGAGTAGTCAGCTCAGCTAGGAAAATGAGACTATCTATTACATTTGTGTATACATGCACATGGCCTAACACAAAACTTTCTGCAAGTTCCCCTGTAATTTGTGAACCTTAAATATAACAGGAAAAATCTTGGATCTGGAAATTAAAAGTCCACTTGATCAAATCATTTTATCAGGGACAAATCTTAAAAGGGAAGATGATCTTAAAAGGACTTATGTTGTTTTAATTCGTCTTTATTAAAATCTACCATAAATTATAAAATAACCCTCTAACACATTAAATCTAGAAAAGAAACTTCCCTAACTGGAAACAGGGAGAACGATTTCCTTTCATCCCTAATACAGGACAGATAAGGGCTTTTAGAAGTTATTTTTATATATGTGTATGTACCAGGTATAAACTACTAAAAGGGTCAGGAAATACACATAAATAATTTCCCTTTTAACACTTGTAAGGCCATGATCTCTGGACTTCTAAACACAGAAGGTACCATGTGTAGCCTTACACATAAAAGTTAAAAATTATGATAAAAATGGAAAAGTAATAATTCAACTTCCCACTTAAATTTGACAATTTTTGACAAGATACTTATGAGGTTAACCCATACAGAATCATGCGGACATGACTACACTGGAGGGGTACTGGTACTTGCTTTTCCCCAAAGTTGTTGAGGTTGTCTCTTGCATCTCTCCAAAACAAAATATAGGCTCATTCTCAATTTTACAGAAATACTTTATTTTTCTAAATTTCTAATTTTCACAAATTATCACTCTGTACCTTTTCCAAAATAGTCAAAACTAACGTTAAACACTGCTTCAAACTTGGGCTAAGTTCTTGCAGATCCTTTAAATTTCACACAAAAAAATAGAAAATTGTGAGCCCTTGAAATTTAAGCTGGTACCATGGTAATTTTTACTTGAAATCAAATTTAAAAGTTTGTATTCTGTAAGTTGTCTTTACTGAAAGACTTGACTGAAAACTGAAAAGTCAAAAGGAGGGGGGTTGTTAAAACAGGATAACCCCAATACACTCTACAATCTCATTAATTTTATTTCATTTTTTTTCTCGTTGTTCATGATATCATCAAAGAAATCAGTCAACCATGACACTTTAGAAAATGCACGTGCGACGTGCTTAGAAAATAAATTCAAAACAGCTTCCCAGATACTTTTGTTGAGACTAAAATCAATACTCTGAATCAATACTAGTTAGTTTAGACGTGTAATCAGCTTCTTTTTTCATTACAAATAGAAAGTGTCCCCAGAAATTGGCACTTTGGCATCTTTTTTATGAAGCCTTATAAATCAATGGATTTAAATTACCCGGATATGGAGTGGAAGAAATTCTTTTCTGCTGTTTTAAGGCAGAAATTGAAGACATTTGCTGGGACAGATGTGTGGGGATTTTAATTCCAGCTTCATTACCCTAATGACATCCAACATGGCTTAAAACTGATGAGCTGATAGTAGTTATGTTTGATAGACAAATGGTCAGATAGTAGATAAAGGGTTTTACATTTGGTTGGAACTCAGATAGCTTATTACAAGATATTTGTATTTATATTCAGTTCTATGATAACACAATCTGAATATCCCATCTTAACATAGACATACTCAAATTACTTTAGATGAATAATTTTCCCTGGTCTCTGGTTTGCGAAATGAATGTGCAGTGTGCATTTGTATATTATGTAGAATAGGTATATGTTTTGCACTCCTGTCTAAATTATTTTACTCATATTTAGCTAATGAGTTCTGAATTGATTGATTGATTAATTGAATGAGGTTTCAGCTTCTAGGCAAGAATATTTCACTTATATCGCAATTTCACCAGCTATAGGTAAAGTGACAGAATTTTTTACCTTTGCAGTGCGCTCAGGGCAATGTGTAGGGAGGGGACTTTTATTTCTAAGTGCCGTGCGTTTGGGCGAAAAAGCAGTCACTCCCTATTTTTAAGTCTTGGTCAGATTCAGCTGAGGTTTGAACCTACAACCTCCCACATATGAAGCCAACGCTCTACTAGTTGAGTAACCATAGTAGTTATTCTGAAAAAAGAAACCAGTGACCTTCCACAATCTTGTCACACTAGGATCTGCCTGTATCAAACTTAGACAGTGATCAGTTAGTTATCACAAAAGATCACTCAACCACCTAGATGACACCCTAGTCTAGGTTCAGCCTGAATGAGACAAACACCTAGATGGCACCCTAGTCTAGGTTCAGCCTGAATGAGACAACCACCTAGATGGCACCCTAGTCTAGGTTCAGCCTGAATGAGACAACCACCTAGATGGCACCTTCGTCTAGGTTCAGCCTGAATGAGACAAACACCTAGATGGCACCCTAGTCTAGGTTCATCCTGAATAAGACAACCACCTAGATGGCACCCTAGTCTAGGTTCAGCCTGAATGAGACAACAACCTAGATGGCACCCTAGTCTAAGTTCATCCTGAATGAGACAACCACCTAGATGACACCCTAGTCTAGGGTCAGCCTGAATGAGACAACCACCTAGATGGCACCCAAGTCTAGATTCAGCCTGAATGAGACAACCACCTAGATGACACCCTAGTCTAGGTTCATCCTGAATGAGACAAACACCTAGATGACACCCTAATCTAGGTTCATCCTGAATGAGACAACCACCTAGATGGCACCCTAGTCTAGGTTCATCCTGAATGAGACAACCACCTAGATGACACCCAAGTCTAGGTTCATCCTGAATGAGACAACCACCCTGAATGAGACAACCACCTAGATGACACCCTAGTCTAGGTTCATCCTGAATGAGACAACCACCTAGATGACACCCTAGTCTAGGTTCATCCTGAATGAGACAACCACCTAGATGACACCCTAGTCTAGGTTCATCCTGAATGAGACAACCACCTAGATGGCACCTTTGTCTAGGGTCAGCCTGAATGAGACAACCACCTAGATGGCACCTTCGTCTAGGGTCAGCCTGAATGAGACAAACACTTAGATGGCACCCTAGTCTAGGTTCATCCTGAATGAGACAACCACCTAGATGGCACCCTAGTCTAGATTCAGCCTGAATGAGACAACCACCTAGATGGCACCCTAGTCTAGGTTCAGCCTGAATGAGAATCAAACTTAAGCTAGGTTTACATTGTCACATTTTTAGTTCGAAGTAATTTGGATGGATGTTGTAATTGTCAAAAAATTCAATAAAACATTTGATCAAAGCTTTAAAGGACTTTGACCAAATAGAACTCCCTTGCCAGCCATATAAAGTCCACCAGTGTGAATTTGGGCAAAATTTCCCAAGTGAGACCATGGAAAAATGAAAAATAACAAGGGAGGAACATAGGGATCTGTGTTGATAGAGCACTTGTCTATAGTGCCAAAGGGCTCTAAGTTTGACCCCCTGTTCGACCCTGCATTTTCTCCTTCCTGTTACAAAGACAAGTGATTTGCAAGTTGTCGCTTAAAACCACTGAACTACCTAGGTCTCATTTATATAGAGTACATAATGCCTCTAAAAAAGAGTCCCCAACTTGATGACAATGGAACCAATCCTGATAAACAAAAAAAATTACCATAAAACTGTTTTTAAGTTCTTTATACAAAAGTTTGAAGTGCACTGAACTTTCTTTTCAGCAAAAAAGGTATTGAGAGAATAGTATCTTTACAAAATATTTAGCATTTATTGTGTAATTATTAACACATTGCTATTTTTTACCAGTTAATTAATACTACGAATTTTGTTGTAAAACACAAACTGATGTCAAATTTACCAGTCAAAGGGAGGCAATTCAATCATTCTTATAAGTGCTAAACTTGGATATATATAATTGTGTACGGGTACTACTTTTGTATTGAGGAATATTCCAATTAAATAAAAAAAACTCATAAACCCTCTTCTTAACATCAATTAAAGTTATTTTTGCTGAACAGACCTTATTACATTCATATGTTTTTTTCAATGTGTGCAAAAAAAGAAGAAATTTCACAACTGGTCCAATATTATGATAGGGATAAGTACTGTGCTACTTCAATTTCTATGTAACTATGCACTTATTTAATTTTTTTTTTTTTTGAAATTCTTTCATTTTATTTTTTTTTTCTTTATCGATTTATTTATATTTTTGGTTAAAACAGCCATATAACAAGCTACATACTCAAAGAGACATAACTCTTACATTGATAAGAGTATTAAATTTCTTTTATCATATTTGAGTTATTTCCCTTTGACCAAAAGAATTTGTAAACTTACCTTCAGGTTTTATCTGATGCATTTCTATCTTTTTTAGCAGCCACATGATTAAAGATCTCAACTATATATGTAATCCTGAAACTATTTTATAATGCACTACTTCACTTCTGTTACTCCACATTTAATGTATTTATTTTTTCTATAAATCACAAGTATCATATCCCTTAAAGTTGCCACTTGTTAACAAAAAATACTCTTCACATATAATAATATGTTGATCATAATTTTCACCATCTTTTTATAGAAGTCACTGTCCATACCTGAAAGTATAAACATTTAATTTGTAAATATCACCATACAAATAATAATTTTCCACATGCAGTAAACAGAATTCGTTCTATGATGATCACAAATCCATTCCAAAATAAATTGGAGTTTTCAATATTATTCTTACGAATAAAAAAAACCCATAAAATCTACATGGGTTTGAGTCTTATATGAAAGACTATTCTAGAATTGAGCTTTTTACAACTCTAGTATGGGCAGGAGGTGAAAATTTCTAAGTTTCGAGTGAGCCTCGAACCCACAACCCTTGACATAGAAAGCCAGTGACAGTACCACTTGGCCATGTCCACCCATAAGGTTTTTGTACAGCAAAATTATCAAATACATGTACCTGTACAGATCCTTATAAAGCATTTTATCTGGCGTAAAAAGTAAATAGTTAAAAACAAATTTGATGGTTTGGTTGAATTGATTGAATAGGGTTTATATCCCAGTCAAGAATATTTCACATAAATTTTTACCTTTGCAGTGCACTCAGGGCAATGTGCTGGGAAGGCCCTTTTACATGCCACACCTGCCGTGACATGGGGTATTGGTTTTTTAGTTTTCTTCCAAAGGACCCTGTGACTTTCATTTCTAAATGCTGAGTACCGGTACTTGTTACATGAACAGTCCCTTCCCTTATTTCAAGTCTTGGTCAAAGCCCAATTAGAGTTCAAACCTACAACCTCTCACATTCAAAGCAAGCACTCTATCAATTGAGCCACAGTAATGGTAGATTTATTTTTATCTTATAAAACATTCCCTTATTACAGTACCAAATGAAAGTATTAATATAACCAATAACCAGGAACTGAGCAACCATACATAACTTGAATGATTATGATACCAGTATTTTCTTTACCACAAACAGACCTTTCTAAATTGAAAAACTTGTAGGTAAAATAATACTGTTTTATAAAAAAAAGTTTTTATTCATTAGACAACAGGAAACAAATGTATTACAACCTTATAAATAAATTTTAAGGGAAAAAATAAAATCCTGTAACACTCACTGGATCAACAAATCATTTTTTAAACTTCATTACCGTATCTTATTTTTCAAAATTTAGTTTCCCTTTTTTTAATTAATGACAAATAACAAGTTTCATAAGACTTTATTCCTGTATGAACACCTGTCAATCAACTTCGTCAATTGTAAGATAACATCCTGTTGATTACAGGTGAGGGAATGCATCTTATAAACAGGATGTTTACTGAGAAAATCTTAGTTAATAGTACATGTAGTCAAGATATTGGAATGCAAATTCCACTTTAAAGAAAAATCAAAATGAAACCAATTTAGTTTCTCTCCCTTGTGATCAAGGAATCTAGCAATTTTACTGGTGCTAGATTTCCCTATTTTGCCCTGGTTTAGACAGATCACACGAACAATCTCCCACATTAATCAGATTTTAAATCCAATTCTATGACAAAATAAAGGGTATTCCAGATGAGACACAATCACATACGGACACTAAACTGATGACGCCATAATCATTTTATGCAAGAACGTCAACAAAATTTGATGACGTTATTTTGAAAGGCACAGATGGGGTAGCATGAAAACTAAACATTTGATGCAAATATTTGTTTACAAATCATGTATTTATGTTGCAAATGTGTGAGAAAAATAAAGCTCATTCTGGACAGGAAAAATATTCATCCTCGTTTGAGATATCAGTCTTACAGTGTTACCAGTGTCAGATTTGATTAATCTGAAGATGATATCATATAAATATTAAAATTGAAGCTACAGCAGAATAGGAAAATAAAGTTATAACAGCATGAAATATGAAGATAATTAGAATGCTGCATGTTTTTGAACTGATCTACTGAAGTACTTGGAGAAATTTGAAAACAATAAATTTTATTAAAGGATTTATTTTGAGGGTGAGTCAATAAGTAACCCGTCAAATTTATTTCTGGTTTGGATCCACCTCTTTTATTTTCAATGTAATAGTCCTCTAGTGTGTTGCACTCATATCAACAGTGTTCAAGTTTCATCAGCCCAGAACTGAAAAAGGCAGAGTCCTTTCCTTTGACCCACTCCTCAAGTGTCTTCATGACTTGTCAGACTAGAAATGACGTACACGGATATTATTTTTCAATTTTTGAAATAGGAAGAAGTCGCTAGGAGCTTGGTCAGGCAAACAGGAAAGATATGGTATTAATTCATACCCGTTTTGCTCTTCCATCATCCAAATGCAATTTTGCAAGCGTGGACTTTTGCATTGTCCTGTTGCATCAAAACACCTTTAGAGAGTTTACCTCGGCATTTTCACAGATGGCTGTTCTCAGCTTGTCTAGCAAGTTTGCATGGTACACTTTAATTATTGTGCACTTAGGTAAGAAATTCACACATAACGACACCTTTTGCCTCTCAAAATAATGTGGCCATCACTTTGTCAGCAACTTCTTTGGCCTCTGCACCAGTGACCAGATGCAAAAAAATTATCTTTTGACCTAAAACACTTATACCTTAAATTCTTGGACTTTATTTTGATTGAATCACCAAATATAACAGCTTATTAGTTCACTAACAGAAGAGGATTATAGATTTTCCCTTCATCTGTCTGTCTGTCTGTCCATCTGACTTCTCAGTCAGTTTTTTGTACTAGATAATGGATTCATATTTAGTATGTTGAACTACAAATTCAGACACATTCAAAGAGACACAACTCTTGCGTTGATAAGATTATTAAATTTCTTTATTATATTTGAGTTATTTCCCTTTTGCCATAAGAATTTTTTCAAGTATGTAACAAATCAAGTTCAAATAAGCCTAAATTTCAACCAGATTTGACAGTTATGACCCTTTGAAACTTTTGTAACAGTTTTTTGGATTCTTTCCCTGTATTTGTTGAGATATTAGATTCAGAAGTTAACACAAATGAAGTTCTACTTAGCTTCAATTCTGATTAGTTTTTACAGAGTTAAGACTTTGAAATGAAATTGCATTGAGAGCAGACGTAGAAGTATAAACAACAGATATGAGACCCTTTGAAATTTTCATTTTTGTATCAGTTTTCCTGACTTTCATTTGTTGAGATATTGGATTCATATTTTGCATGTACCTTTATATAAATGACCAACACGTCAAGATTAATTATCAGTAGATTTGACAGAGCCATTGCTCTTTGAAATCTTCACTTGTTAATTTCCAAGCTACCTAGTGAAGCATTCTGTTCTCTTTATGATGAGTGTAAGATGAGAAAACAGCATCTCAATTTTTGACATTCTTATGTATGACCCCATCAGAGATCATACCAAAGGTCTCCCATTCTAAGGGTTGTTCCTGTTATCACTGAGTCACCAAGGTGATGACCTGGGAAAAGACATGATTCTGCATTAGCATATTTCTGGCTTTTTTGTATTCATCATTTATCAAGTCATGGACTTTCGTAGAAAACCTGATAGTAGAGGAACTAAGGATAGTATCATTATCAAAAGAAAGGAAATATTTGACTGACAAATTGACAATTTCTTTTATAATTTATTTCAATAATATGATAATCAGTTAGAGGTTGAAGTAACAGAGGGCTCTATAATTTGAAAACAAAATTTTATGTAATCCAACTGAACTATCCAGTTATATAACCTTGTTGAATTTGCATTTTCTCCGTAACCTGATGTGTAATCCATGATTTGGGTATGTAACTAACCCAAAAGACATACCTATGCATACAAAGTATCCCATTATTTAACAAGAGGCCCATGGGCCTTAACGCTCACCTGAAGAAGAGTACATATCTTATGCAGAGGTTCAATGGTCAATGACATTAAGAAAAGAGAATATCAAAATTTTCAGCAGTAAGGGCCAATAATATGCAAGTATTTTTGCAAATTAATTATAATAGTTATTATATAAGTATGCTATATATAACATATTTAAAGTCTAGCTACAATATATTATTTATAAACAGCTAAAACATCTGTATATTAAAATGTGCATTAGGCCAATACCTACAGTATTCCAATATACATGCCTATACAAAGAGTTTATAGTTTTTGATTAACCATTTAAGTATTCGTTTGCATCTATGACCTTGACCTTTAAACCTATGACCTTCATTCATATATCAAAATGATTGTTGTGCAAATGCACACAATATTCCAATGTACATGCCTATACAAAAAGTTTATAGTTTTTGAGATAATTAACCATTTAAGTATTCGTTCGCGTCTATGACCTTGACCTTTGAACCTATGACCTTCATTCATATATCAAAATGATCGTTAGGCCAATATGTACCTTATTCCAATATACATGCCTATACAAAAAGTTTATAGTTTTTGAGATAATTAACCATTTAAGTATTCATTTGCATCTATAACCTTGACCTTTGAACCTATGACCTTCATTCATATATCAAAATGATCGTTTGGCCAATACATACCTTATTCCAATATACATGCCTATACAAATAGTTTATAGTTTTTGAGATAATTAACCTTTTAAGTATTCATTTGCATCTATGACCTTGACCTTTGAACCTATGACCTTCATTCATATATCAAAATGATCGATAGGCCAATACCTACAATATTCCAATATACATGCCTATACAAAAAGTTTATAGTTTCTGAGATAATTAACCATTTAAGTATTAGTTTGCATCTATGACCTTGACCTTTGAACCTATGACCTTCATTCATATATTAAAATGATTGTTGTGCAAATGCCAACAATATTCTAATATACATGCCTATACAAAAAGTTTATAGTTTTTGAGATAATTAACCATTTAAATATTCGTTTGCAGCTATGACCTTGACCTTTGAACCTATGACCTTCATTCATATATCAAAATGATTGTTAGGCCAATACCTACAATATTCCAATATACATGCCTATACAAAAAGTTTATAGTTTTTGAGATAATTAACTATTTTGGTATTCTTGGACATCTGTGACCTTGACCTTTGAACCCATGACCCTGATCTATGTATCAAAATGATCGTCATGTTAATACCTACAAATAACTGAAAATCCTACGCCATTTTCACGAGAAATGTTAAAAAAATAGCATTTTTTATCAAAGGTCAAAAACTGGGACATGACCTTGACCTTCGACCTTGACATCAATTGGAAGAAAATTGCAAGACAAGATCAACAGTGAAAACTCCATACAATTATCTTCAGCCGTTATGAAGTTATGACAATAAATATCTCATTTTAAAAAATACGTAATTTTACGTAAAAAACGCGTAACCTATTTTTCGTCTAATTTTCATGAAAAACACAATTTTAATGTTCCCAGGTATGCTGAATCCAAATATCCAATCAAAATTTGCCTGCACCTTTTGGTTTCAGAGAAGAAGATTTTTTTGTCTTTTTGCTATTTTTAGTAACAGCGGCCATCTTGTTGGGCGTGGCCAAACCCCGAACACAATTTTGAAAGGCTGCTACCCAGGCATGATAATCACTAAGTTTCATCAAATATGGCCCAGTAGTTTTGGAGAAGAAGATTAAAATGTAAAGTTTACACACGACGGACGACGCACGACGGACGACGCACGACGGACGGTGATAGATTGCAATAGCTCATCTGAGCCTTTGGCTCAGGTGAGCTAAAAAAAAACTTTTTTCCAGGAATGTTATAAAACATGTACATGTATGTGTATATAATTTTTTTTCAAATTAAATTTGCACTGATACGGATGGTGCTATTGCACTCTATTGCTGACAGGCCAGTGGCTTTACTATATCATTAACTTCAGGGTTCAAACCCACAACCTTCAACCTACAGAGTGAGCACTCTACCAACTGAGCTACAACAGTGGTCCATCACATTTAGAACTTTTGCTACAGTAGATCTAATTGATGTTATGGTGGCCATGCCAAATTGAAAGCCTTAAAGCACAAGATGCACTTTGCCTTGAGGTTGTCTCCCTTATCAGACAAAAGCCAGTTTTTAAAACTTTTATCCTCTACCCATTTATAACTAAAAATCTAAAATTTCAGCAGTTTTGATGATTAGCAATTAGATTTTTTTTTGTTTCGGCAAACTGTCAATAATTGATTACTTATTTCAGTTTTTGTGAACACAACATAAAACAATCAAGCACTTTACAAGGATTGCAAATAAAGTTCAAGCACTTTTGAATGGAATTCTATGACATTTCAAGACAACCCTCTATATTATGCAGTTTTCAGGGTCTGAGCATAAGGGTATATTAGTTATTACTTTAAATTGCAGTATACCATCTTGATCTTAAACTGAACTTTAGTAAAGTACCAAAGAGCAGTACATAATACACCCCGTAGCTGCGCCTAACAAACACCAACAATACAGCTCAGGGTACATAAATCTATGGCAGGATGTTTGGGGTCATGTAATCTGCTAAAGTCCTGTATAACTTATAATGTTATATATGATGTTTAAAGCTTCTAGCCTTATCATTTCCTGACAAGAAAATGTTTAAAGTTTTCACTATTGAATGCCATTGTGAGCTTGAAAGTATTAAGTCAAGGTCAGCCAATTTTCAATTTTTCAAACTCTTAACGGTTTCGGTCAAGGAACATCCATGTCAAGTTTTACTATAACTGGCTCACTGGTTCTAGGTATAAAATTGAAAATTTGTAAATTTTTATGATGCATGACGGAAGACAAGCAACAACCAATAGTGGTCACCTTGAGCCTTTAGCTCAGGTGAGCTTAAATGCAGTACTAATTACAGATGTAAATTCAACAAGAGCACCGCCGAGCGGAGCAATATACGCTCGTGTTATATTGATCGAGTAGTACTATTTACTGAGAAGTATAAGTACAACTAGGATATATGTATGTAAAAATATATTACCAACTCCGTGTTCAGGCCATAACTCGTAACCCAAAAAAGTTGTAATTCAAATTTGCACGAGATATTACCATGATTAAGGTGTAACTGTATAACAAATTTCATTTAAATCCATGTTTGTATCGTCTACTGAATGGAATACAAACCACATGGTCATACATACAAAATTTTCTAAGTTAAAAAAGGGGCATAACTCCTCCAAAAATAATCTGAAAAAGTTGTAATTCGAACTTGCACCAGATATTAACATCGTAAATGTGTATACCAAATGTAATACAAATTTCATTTAAATCCATGTTTGTAATGTCTACTGAATGGAATACAAACCACATGGTCATACATACAAAAATTTCAAAGTTAAAAAAGGGGCATAACTCCTCCAAAAATAATCCGAAAAAGTTGTAATTCAAACTTGCACCAGATATTAACATCGTAAATGTGTATATCCCATCTGTAACCTTGACCTTTAAACCCATGACCTTAATCTATATATCAAAATGATTGTTAAATCAACTCCTACAATATTCTAATATACATGTTTATACAAATTTTTTTTTATAGTTTTTGAGATAATTAACCATTTTGGTATTCTTTCACATCTGTGACCTTGACCTTTGAATCCATGACCTTAATCTATATATCAAAATGATCGTTAAATCAATTCCTACAATATTGTATTATACATGTCTATACAAAAAGTTTATAGTTTTTGAGATAATTAACCATTTCAGTATTCTTTCGCATCTGTGACCTTGACCTTTAAACGCATGACATTAATCTATACATCAAAATGATTGTGAAATCAAAACCTACAATATTCTGGAATACATGTTTATACAAAAAGTTTATAGTTTTCAAGATAATTAACCATTTTGGTAATCTTTCGCATCTGTGACCTTGACCTTTGAACCCATGGCATTAATCTATAAATCAAAATGATTGTTAAATCAAAACCTACAATATTCTAATATACATATCAATACGAAGAGTTAATAGTTTTCGAGATAATTAACCGTTTTGGTATTGATTTGCATCTGTGACCTTGACCTTTGAACCCATGACCTTAATCTATATATCAAAGTGATCGTTAAATCAATTCCTACAATATTCTATATACATGTCTATACAAAAAGTTAATAGTTTTCTAGATAATTAACCCTTTCGGTATTCTTTCGCATGTGTGACCTTGACCTTTGTGAACCCATGACCTTTATCTATATATCAAAATTATCATTGTGCCATTACATACAATATTCTAATATGTATGCCTATACAAAAAGTTAATAGTTTTGCAGATAATCAACTATAACAGTAATAGTTGTGCATCCTTGACCTTGACCTTTGAACTCATGACCTTGATCTATGTATCAAAATGATCGTCATGTCAATACCTACAATTAACTGAAAATCCCATGCCATTATCATCTAAAATGTTTAAAAAATAGCATTTTTTATCAAAGGTCAAAAACAGGGACATGACCTTGACTTTTGACCTTGACATCTTTTGGAAGAAAATAGCAAGACAAGATCAACAGTGAAAACTCCATACAATTATCTTCAGCCGTTATTGGGTTATAACAATAAATGTCTCATTTTCAAAATTACATAATTTTACGCAAAAAACGCGTAACCTATTTTTCGTTCAATTTTCATGAAAAACACAATTTTAATGTTCCCAGGTATGCTGAATTTAAATATCCAATCAAAATTTGCCTGCACCTTTTGGTTTCAGAGAAGAAGATTTTTTTGTCTTTTTGCTATTTTTAGTAACGGTGGCCATCTTGTTGGGCGTGGCTAAACCCCGAACACAATTTTGAAGGCTGTTATCCAGGCATGATAATCGCCAAGTTTCATCAAATTTGGCCAAGTAGTTTTGGAAGAGAAGATTAAAATGTAAAGTTTACACACGACGGACGACGGACGACGCACGACGGACGGTGATAGATTGCAATAGCTCATCTGAGCCTTTGGCTCAGGTGAGCTAAAAACTTGAGAGATGAAATGTATAGAAAAAGAGTGAAGCAATGGGGTTTTACAACAGTCAAGATTCTTTCGCAATAAGAATCTAAGATATCAGTTCTTAGATGGTGGAGAAAACTGGAGTGAACAGATGAAACCATTGACATTCGGCAAGTGAACTTACAAACTTCCTAAAACTAGGATCTGCCGGAGTGGAACATGAACCTAAGGTGTGGGAGAATATATTATCCTGAAAAGGGAGATAATTCAGAGAAATGAAGCAGCAGCAAAAAATACAGTCAGTTAGATCATATTACTAGCTTTTGGTTTATTGTCCAACTTAGTGAAATCATGATTAATTTCAAGATTTCACAGAATTTTTTTAAAATTAGTTTTGCAAATTGCATAATAATATTTTCAACCAAATTTCATGAAATAGCCAAGGTACTAAGGACACAGTACATGCAGTCAAAATGTTATAAAAGATCAAATTTTGTTCGAATTAAACCATTACTTTGATTGATTGATTATGTCCCAGTCAAGAATATTTCACTTATATCACCAGCTGTAGTTTAAATGGCAGAAACTTGCAGTGCATTCATGGCAATGCAGGGGAGGCTCTTTAAATGCCACACCTGCTGTAACACGGGGCATCAGTTTTTAAGATCTCTTCTGGAGAACCCCACGACTTTCATCTTAAAAAGCCAAGTGCTTGGCAAAAGAACAGTCACCACCTCCTTTCAAGTCTTTGTCAGACCCTGGCGGGGGTTTGAATCCTACAATCTGGTAAATTTCACCGAAATATTCAGTTTCGATTAAGTTGAAATAAAATAGGATATAATAAAACAGCCATGATGCTGCATCATCGACATTAAGGTAGTTCAGACATTATTTTTGTAAATTATTATTGACTGATCGATTATAAAATTATTTGTTATTTCCCTTGGTATTGGCACTTACCTTAACTGATTTTGTACGACATGCAAGTTTAAGGAAAAGTCACACTTGCTAAAAGTTTGAAATTTGAAATCAAGTCAATCTTTTCATGATGCTTAAGAAGTTAATAATGATATAATTATAATTATAATATAATTTTTATCTATTGAAAAATTAATTAATTATACCTAATCAAAAAAATAACTCATTTATAAGAAAATTGTAACCAGCCAAACAGACAACCTAATTTCAAGTTTTCTGATTTATTAGAAAATGTATACCTGTAATATTTACATGTACATGTATTTCTTAATCTGAATTTACAAGTAATTATACTGCACACCTTTTAAATACCACTATGATTAAACTGTTCAGAAATTAAAATTAACTTTTAACATACTGGTATTTACAACCTTTAGTCTCTGAGTTTTTCATGAATTTCTCAAAACCAAAAAATTATTGTAGATTTATTATATATAAATCATGCCACAATTAATTTTTAATGCACCAAATTTTAAACATTCCTCAGTTTTGTCCTATGCTCTGTAAATTTTAGTCAATTTTGAACAATTAGGATTTTATTGAAGTTTTTCAATCCAGTCGAAACCATTACAGACAGGGATATACTGAGCTAATTTGCAATTGAATACGGGGTAAGAAATAATTATCAACAATGTTGTCATGCAACAGAGATTTGTTTATAAAAGTTAATTTACATAAGTAAAATTCTTGATTTACCTGAAGAAGCCAATACATGTTATATACGCAATGTGTATTTACAACCCTCCATATCAGGTTGAGCCCTATTTTTAGTAGCTGTATTACTACGAGTCACGCTTCCGCAACGAGTAGTGATGCGGCTACTAAAAATAGGATGAGACCTGATACGAAGGGTTGTACATACACACTGTGTACATCATATTTTTATCTAACATTGCCAACTAGGTTAAATAAAATAATTTTAAAAAACGCTGCTTTATGTGAAAAAATTATATTTTACAACAGAAAAACAATGAACTATGTCATGGCGTATGTTCTGTAGTAATGATGTCATTATTTACATTTGCCAAATCGGAGATTCCCAAATGACATCACAATGGGTAATCCAACTAAAAGTGCATGTGTACTTTACCAGCAATGTCTGTACCATACCTGTTCGATAAAACTTGTATTTCGTCAAATCGGGTAGAAAAACTAGTCAATTGTTAGATAAATAAAGTTATCAACCAGGGTTCGTACAGACATTTGGACTCTAAATTTAAAGACTTTTTAGAGTCTTATTTGAAAATTAAAGGCCTAATCAAAGAGACAATAGTATTACTTTATTACTTTGAATATTAATATCCATCAGTGTACATTGTTTTTCAAAACATGTAAACAGTGGTACAAAATGTACAGTGTTTTACGACATGTGTTATATATCATATCATAACAAGGAGAATAGAACAATATGATTACGACTGCTGGTTAGAACGCAGTGAAAATGATTTTCTTAAGAACATACCAAAATTACAAATTCCTTAACATTATTGACACTTAATAACTGTATTAATTTAAACATACTTGGCTTTTGCCAGTAATATGGTTTTATATATTTTACTCTGAATAATTTATATATTTAGCAATATTAGCAAAAAAAATTCTGAGCGTAGAGTCAAACATTCAAGAAGACATTATTATTAACTCATAAATGAAACTACTAATTAGCATATAATATATATACCTTTCACTCCTTTTTTGCTATGGCTATAAAGGTTAGAAAAATGTCGCTAAAAATAATTTACATGGTGGTATTAAAAAGTTTTATACGAAATCAAGAGAGTAGATAAGACATATTTACAACAGGCCATATTATGGCATGGGCTTGTCTCCACAATGAAGAAAGCTATGCTTTTTATAAATTTACATGCTAAATCTATGGAATCCAACCAAAACAGAGAGACTAATTGTTATAAATAGATTTTTGTATTTCTCAAAAAATCCTAGGGTTTTGGGATTGGGTTGGGAAATTTTCTATGCGATTAACCGGAGTTGGGCATTTTTGGTTATGCAATTATGCAGGTAATTTAAATAGAATAAATAAGAAATGGTTTTGAATTTCAAAATCCAATGGGATTAACCGATTTATGCGATTATCCAATATGCAATTAAATGGGTTTGACTGTACATAATTAATTTTTGCGAATTATACAGTGTGCAAAGTATCCATCAAATGATCAAAATGAAAATCAGAATCAATACTTATAACTAAATTTCCAATATAAATATATAATATTTCATGTCATTTTTGACAACTTAAATAATTAATTTTCAAATACAAAGATCAAAATGTGCAATGATACATTAACTGCAGCACATGGCACAGTAGACTTTAGTAAAACTGCATTGTTATATTGATGATGTCATAATCATCCTACACCATTCCCCATATGGATAACATGTGTATTCATTGTGTATTGAACATTCAGAATATTGAGAAAAAGGTTGAATTTTTTTAACTGTTCAACCAATCAAATTGTTAGAAATTTGTTTAATTTAATTATATGTTTATAAACCTTGTTGCACAATGACTTTTTCTGCATAAAATTAGATAGGAAATATGAACACTGATGAACTTCTCAAATATTTAGTCTTCAGAGTGAAAATTTATCCAAGTGCCAATTGTAAATTTCAAAGTTCCATGTTTCAAAGTGAGTTTGAATCCCAGAGTTTAATTTTATAATAAAGAAAATGTGTTTTGTTATAATACAGAAAGATATACTTTCTAAATCTTGAATAGGAAGAGCCATTTTCTTGCAACACTTACAGGAAATTTTTCATTTTCCATTTGTCTCAATTCTTCGGAAAAAATCTTCAAACTGCATATATTTAAATACAGTACTTGTAGTTATTATTAATTTTAATTGAATCCTGTGCATAATAATAATCATTTTAGATATAGCTATATTGTATATTTTTAATGGCAATATAATTAATTGAAATTAAATTTAAAAAACATCTGTAATCTTTCAAAAAAAGTTTAAAAACTGTTAGTCACTGTTTTTAAATATTACACCATAATTGTGTTTTTTCTGTTTTTAATCTGCTTGATGATAGTTTTTCAGTCTATTTGTAGCCTGAAACAAAACAAAAAATAAATTTATCATTTTTTTAGTATATTCTTAAGTAATAATTTATGTTGGAATGTATTTATAAACAGTTTTTCCATTCTGTTTAAATGTACTGTTTCGAGTTTTTGAAAAAAATTATACTTACAAAATAGAAAAATAAACAGCTATAAACTGTTTTAAATATTTCAGTCTATTATAAATGTATCATTTTTATTTATTTCTTCAAAATTCATGCTGGAATGTGCATGTTTACAAACATTTTTTTCAATTCTGTTTAAATTTTGTATTCAATTTTACTGATTCAAGTTTTTGAAAAAAAATATCTATACTTGCAAAATAGATAAAAAAAAAATGGTTATAAAATATAAAAATTGATCAAATAACTTAATACAATGGATGCATACTAGGTTACTAATATTACATTATTACATCAAAATTAATCAATTCAAAACTTACTACATTCTATACTAGTGATGACAAGTTATGAAGAAAAAAATTAAAAATACTTATTTTGAGAAATAAAATTTTAGATACCCGAAAAAAGTAGAATTACGTAAGAATAAATTTTGATGGAGGAAAAAATTAATTAAAGAAATTAAAGAAATTTGTACATAAATTTAAATATCATTAAATAATTTTATAAAATACTAACTTAATCATGCATACAATTTGAAAGATTTATATACTTTTTATCACCAAATATCTTGTATCACACATTTCCGGGTGAAAAATATTAATATCCAGATTTTTTATGTTCTTTGTGTTTATGAATATATAATGATTGTAATCAGATTGAAACAACAATATAATTCATTAGACTTACACATTATAAAAAATAATTTTCCAGTCCAACAAGAGCAAGATCTATTGCATTTTTTCTTTTTTGCAATACTGAAAAAGGAAATGTCAATAGACATGCATGCACCTACCTAAGTCTTAGTACAGCCGCTCTTTGTGTAAATCGTAACCTACTGCACACTGTTGCATGCTCTTGCACTAACGGTCGTGCAAAAAGAAACAATGGACTTTGTCAGGAAAAAGCACGTGCGTCATCACGCGCGCACGGCAGATGCATTAGGCAGTAGCAATCCTACACATACATTAATACATATCCAAATAAATTTCTTCATTACTATACTTATGCATACATTACGTTTTCTCCATAAATAATTATATGTTTATTAGATAAAGGGAAAATTCCGATACACTAGCCTCTTTGTTTTGGTAGAACCCGGAAGTGTCCCGAATGAAGTTGTAGTAAACACAACGACGCAAAAAACTGTTGATCATTTGATAAAATACAATATACTGACACTGGCGTGTAAAATTTTACGTACAATATTATCACAACTGATTAATTAAACTTTAAATAAAATTTAAACTAAGAAAACAGATATAAAACAAAAAATATACCTTACCGCAAACATGCAGACACGCCTACTGTCTCACCACAAAGAACACCATTTTACGTTTCTATCCGTCTGCTATAATTCTTCCTGAATTAAAGAGATGTCTTCACTATTTCTTGTCTTAAAATAATCTTTGGATATTTTTAAAATTTTCAGAATTAACAAATTCGTTGATTGTTTTGATTATAAGGTCAAACACGTGCAAACAAAGACAGAATCGGCTCCCGCCAACTTCTTTGTCATTCCATTCATGGAGCTGTCAGTTACGATCTCTCATCTGATTGGTTAAAAAGTTTAAGATAGTTGTAAAATGAAAAGGGAGAGAATTACTATAGTTTCTTAAAAAACTAATAATAGATTTAAGTGTTATATGATCATCACATTTCAAATTATTGATCCCATTAATTTGTGAAATGATAACAGTTCTAAACTTATAAACTCCGCTCAATGTTGCAAAAGATTAAGACACGGAACCTCATCTTTTTCATATAAAGCATTATTAGTTGGGACAGGAAATACTTGTAGACTGAAAATCACGTCTGATAATTCTACAACTGTGAAAAGTCATTGACAATCCACTATCGATTGATCGAATGGGGATTTACGTCCCTGTCAATAATTTCACTTACATCGAGACGTCAATCTGTCAATAGCTATCTAATGTCGGTGAAGTGGCAGACAATTTTGACCTGAGTCACATGGACATCCTTCCAAAGGACCCCGACTTCTATTACTAAATGTCGGTGTTTAGCGAAAGACTAGTTAAAACTAATTGTCAAGTCTTGGTCATACCCCGGTCGGGGTTCGAACCAACGAAGACCCACACATGAAAAGAGCATTCTTCCACTTAGCTACCATAGCGGTGTCAGAAACACCCGTGTATAAATGTTCTTGAAATTTCATAAAAATTTAACACCATGGCTGTAAAATTCTTAGTTTGGTTGACAGTTTTAAATAACAATTTTGAAAGAAGAATAAATAAATTTTCCAGAGGAAACACGGGATTGCGCTAATTTCGGTTAAAATACCAAAATGGAGTATTGATGGCATATTCTCACTTAATCTCAATCATTACTTTTCATTTCATATTGTCCACCAAACTAAGATACGGACTCTTAGTAAGTCAACCGCTACTCAGTAATGTCCTGGTACCGTGACTCCAACTTAGACCTTTTAAAGCAACTGCCGTCTAATACTAAACTAAAGGTTCTAAGTAATGTTATGGTTAAACAATCGTCCAATTATCAAAATAACAGCTAGACGTAGATAAAGCTTCTGACTAATCGGTGACGGACCAAGGGGGTTCCGGGGGTCAGAACCCCCACCTACTTCCGCCAATAATTATGTATGTGTGTACCACTTGTTAAGATTGTAGGGTTTTATGCTACATTTCAAAAATGTTATGAAGGAGCATGCCCCAAGACACCCCATAACTCACCTTCCGCATCAACGATAAAACGGACCGCCCTTTCCAAAATTCCTGGGTCCGACTGTGGTAATGTTTTGGAAAGGCAAACACCAAAATACAAAATGTAAAATGCGGGTTACTTCTGTCATGTGCTACTTTTGAATTTTTATGAAATAATGCATTCAAAAGTTTTTGAACGTTTTTACTACTTTTGAATGTATTATTTCATAAAAATTCAAAAGGTAGCACATGACACTTCAGTGGTGAAGCATTAAAAATTATCGCCCAAAATTACATAAACAGATCTTTATTAACATTGTTAAACAACCATCAAACTAAGATACGGGTTGGTTTACTAGCAATATTCTGGCAAAGCAGGGACCCAACTTAGAATGGCTTTTCCGGTAATATTCTTGCAAAGCAATAAATTATCCCACCAACTTAGATAAGCCTTGTTCGTGTAGTAATATTCTGGTAGGGTGACCACTTAGCATAGTACTTTAAGCTTTCTTAGTAACATTTGGTAAAGCAGCCACAAAAATTAAGATATGAGCTCCAGTAATGTTCTGGTAAGACAACCATCAGACTAAGATAGGGTTCTCATTAAGTAAGGCAACTATTCTTTTAAGATAAGCCCTTTCAGTAATTTTCTATTTTTTAGTAAGGCAGTCACCAAACTTAGATAAACTTTCCATTCGACTTTTATGAAGCTTCTCAATAACGATCTGGTATAAGGCAACCACCAAGCTAATTAAGATATGCGTTCTAAGTATTGTTCGTGCAAAGTAACCACTCAACTTAGATTACCCTTCTTATGCAGTTATATTAATCTTAGTATGGTGTTCACGCAATATGGTTAAGCTATAAAAGTAATATTTCGGTAAGACAGAGACAAAACAGATACGGGTTTTCAGTTATAATCTGGCAAGATAATCAATCAGCTTAAATAAGCAGTTAACGTACTAAAATTCTGGTATGACAACCGTCCAGTTTAAATAAGTTCTCCCGGCCATCAAGCACCATCCGATTCAGATACGTATACAACTTGTTAGTAATGCTCTGAAAAAGGGATTACGCAACTTGGATAAGCCTTCTCATGCAGTAATATTCGGGTAGTTAATAAGGTCAACCACCTAACATAGCTCAGGTGTCTCAGTAATATTTTGACAAAGCATTCACAAAAGTAAGACACGAGTCTGGTAAGGCAACTGCCAAACTTAGATATAGCTTCTTAATAATGTTCTGGTAAAACAACCATCCAGCTAAAATAAGTCTTCTCAGTAATGGTTCTGTAAGGGAATCAACCAACTTAGAGAACCTTCGTAGTAATGTTCTAGAAAAGCAATTATCCAACTTAAAGATGAGCCTTCTCGGTAATGGTCTGGTAAGGCAATTAGTCAACTTAGAGAACCTTCGTAGTAATGTTCTAGAAAAGCAATTATCCAACTTAAAGATAAGCCTTCTCGGCAGTGGTCTGGTAAGGCAATTAGTCAACTTAGAGAACCTTCGTAGTAATGTTCTAGAAAAGCAATTATCCAACTTAAAGATGAGCCTTCTCTGTAATGGTCTGGTAAGGCAATTAGTCAACTTAGAGAACCTTCGTAGTAATGTTCTAGAAAAGCAACCATCCAACTTATAGATAAGCCTTCTCGGTGGAATTAGTCAAATAAGAGACCTTCGTGGTAATATTCTGGAAAAGTACATGATATATCCAAAGGTAGTTAAGCGTTCTCACGCAGTAATATTCTAACATATAGACATGTAGTTAAGCTTTCTCGCAAGGCAGTCAACTAAGACACGGCCTTTCTTTATTATTCTAAAGAGACAGCCATTAAACTAGGTAAGCTATCTCATGCAGTGGTATTCTGGTAAAGTGACCATGTGACATGGTTAAGCTTTCTCAGAAGTGTTCCAGCAACCTCAACAATCCCATTTTGACCATCTTTCTATTCTACTAGCGATAATGTAAGTCTTTTGAAGTCATTGATGTTACTGCTAGGTATTGACTGATGTCTGCAAAGAGTCTTGTGTGTAAGGTGAGGCTATTACCAGTGTCATCCGAGTATACAGAACATGAACATAAGGGGACCAAAACTGTTGCATGTGGTACTATACTCGATTTCACGTTTACGGTGTTAGATTCTTTAGCATAAGTAACAACGTTTTGATCTATTCACATAACTACGATCCAAACACGTTACCAGATTCATTTCTTAATTCTTGTTTGCGGTTAGGAACGCCTTACTTAAATCTAAAATTAGTAGATACGAGTAAATCTGTTTTCTGTTATTCGAAGGATTTCGCATTCATGATTCATTTTGTCTAATTCCATACTATGTAGACCTGCCAATCACCGTGGGGCATTTCGCGCTTATTTACTCTGTAGAGTACATATGGCACAATGGTCATCAATTTATTCATGAGCTTACAATCACGTAATCGTTATTATAAATATCCATGAGCAAAGTTTTGAACGCACCATCATTCAAACGTGATGCCGGTTGAACGCGAATTATCCAATTACCCGGGCCGAAAATTGTCAAGTCTTCACAGACGAAGGGCATTATATTCAAGTGTAAACTTTTCCGTTGTCATCGGATTCATCAGCACATAGAGTAAGATCTTTAGTTTTAGAATTTAAATTGTGCTTCGGACTTACAGAAAATGTAGATTTCAGTGAATGAAATCACCACGTTTTATAATAAGAACTCAATCAGTAGCACGGTTCGGATTTTAATTTTTCAAGTTAATTTAGTAAATCATCCCTGTTGTTACCACCCAAACAATGCCAGGCATTGCACAGTGAAAGTATGTAACAGCAAATTTTATCTTGCTTGTCGAGAAAACTCGAAAATGACCGATGTATCATCACTGATCGATGTAAAGTCTTTTATATTTCAACCATATCAAGAATCAAATATGAACGCTAAGTAAAATAACAAACAGACCACGATTTTGCCATATGTATTTTATGCTAACTTGAAGTCATTAGCATATTACAAAAACTTCCAGTCTGTGACTGATATTAGCACCGCAGTGCTACAATACAAAATAATTGACAGTGATTGGCAATGTATTTAAATGAAATGTAGTTAAGTGTCATTTGGTACACGACATATTAGCTTGTTCATTTCTCAACGAATATATTTGTGTAACAGCAGCGAACAAGCAAAATCAATTTTAACATAAGACTGAAAAACTTTATTGCGTTATTGGAATATAAATCACGTTAAAACATAATATTTTTACATAACCTTTTCAGAATATATGTACATTCGAAATAAGCCCCCAATAATCTTTCTAAACGGTCAGTCATTTTTTTTCTAATTTTTATTATGATAAGAGCATTAGGTAAGCTTTTGAGAAAGCTAGAACTTGTTGTATAGTTCGACGTGGTAAACCGGAAGTAGAATATTCTCGAGAAATCTCGCAAGGTGCTACGTATACACAAACCTCGGAAAGTGCATTTCGTCGGAAGAAAACCCAAAATCAAAAGTAATTGTAATTGTTATGATTAGTTTAATTTATTGCATTTATAGTTAGTACTATTTCCAAATCAGTGTTTTAGTCCTAAGACTCCTCAAAACATGATTGCATAGTCAAATAGCCAGTTCTTTGAAAGGGGGGGGGGGGGGTTTGAGCATGGTGAAGTGTATCAAGATGCACATTTTAGGTGTTATTTCAGTGACAATGCGTTTGCAAATGTTTATGCCCTTTCATCCCTTTACCATGACACTAGTAAACCATCTGCAGTATGAATGCAAGTGTCAAGTGTCACAACATGTATCCACAACCAAAGTTTATTCGCATTTTTTCTTGACATAATTTGAGTTTCTTTTCTCAATACAGGATTTATGTCTGATATACGTTAGATCAATGAGTACACAGTCAAAGACTTAAGAATGAGAGGACAAGTTTGTTTGAATGGAGTTTTGACATCCCAGTCAATAATACTTCACTTATATCGAGATGTCATCAGCTACAGTTGAAGCCAAGTGGCAGAAATGTTTACCTTTGCAGTGTGTTGGGGGCAATGTGCATGCAGGGTTCTTTTAAGTGACAACCCTGCTATGACACGGTGGATTCTTCCAAGGTCTCGATAAGGTCTCATCCAAGGACCCTGTGATTTTCATTTCTTAATGTTTAGTGCTTGGCAAAAGAACAGTCACTACCTATTTTCACTCATGGTCAGACCCGGTCATGGTTGGAACCCACAACCTCCCACATGGAACGAGCACTCTACCAATTGAGTTCTGTAGTGGTCAAGTTTACGATTACCACTGGAATGATACCCTTTGTGAAATTTGCAAGCTGTATAATAAAATTAAAAGAAAGGATGATTATGATTACTGGGGATGGGGGGGGGGGGATTCACCTACTTTTAAGGTTCATTGTCTAACTACAAGTTGCTTTGGCATTTTAACACAATGTCAATTAGCTATTAATCATCATTTCTCTGTCACTATAGAGATAATTCCATCTATTCAGGTTTCAGGCAGCCTCTTATCACTTTTGTTTCAGTTGAGTAATGTTGCCACAGGTTGTTGTTGCGTTTCTTTGTTCCCCAGAGAATTCAGAGACATGAGTAAAGTTGCCGCAGGAACCTTAAAATGTTTGCAAATGGGCAATGGAATGTCTTATTTGATTGTACATATGTATTTGTATTCCTGTCAGTCTGAGCAAATATGAAGACTTCCAGAATATAATAAGAATTTTGCAACTTTACCAAAAGTAACTCACTGGTAATACTGATAGCTTTTGAAATTTGAAACGACTAGCCTTTCCATAAGTAAATGGTCTTGTGTATCCTCTGGAAATTGCTAGCTGTTCTATTAGACTATTAGTAAATGTTCTTGGAAAGACTTCCATTTGTATCTACCACTAAAATTTTTAATTTAATTTTGACTGAAAAGCCCAAAAATCAAAATCATAAATTGAAAATGTGTAAAGATGAGAGAGTTTTTGTTTCTATTTTCAGATGATTTCTGATGTCCAGCTAGCTATATTTGCTAATGCCTTGGGATTAACATTATTGTTTGTTTTTATTTTCAGATGATTTCTGATGTCCAGTTAGCTATATTTGCCAATGCCTTGGGAGTGACACTATTTCTCTTGGTGGTATTATATCATTATGTATCAGTAAATAATATCAAGAAAAACGACTGATAATGAATATGAAAAAGGTAATTGTTAAATATTAATTCATTTATTTGTTAAAGTTAAAAAGGAAAGGAAAATCAAGTTAAAGTCCTTTATATTTTTCTTATAATTGTTAAGGAACACACACTCATGAAAAATCTGAAAACTCCTCTCTCAATGAGTAAGAATGGACTACAGGGAAGCACTTAAGGCCATCACCAAAGAATTCCATTTCTGCCTGTCACCGGATCAGTGCTGTATTTGCCCCCATGTCCAATATTTCTCTTGAATTTCTTTATCAGCGGGTCATATTAGTGAAAAAATATTGACTTAAATGCTCTATCTCTAAATACCATAGACCTTGGTTGCTAAGTACTCAGCTTACAGATCAAAGAGCCTTTTACTGCATAGATTCAAATCCCTATCATCTCGATGTGAAAAAGTTTGTCCATTTGTTGTCTGAAGATCAGTGGTTTCCTCCAGGTACTTCAGTTTCCTCTGCCATTCAGGAACAGACCACCTTGATATAAGTGACAAAATTTAGACTAAGGCATAAGACACCATTACTCCACTCCTCTCTCTGTGCTCAAGAGATTTAGATTCATGAACTTACGTGAAGAACTTTGATGAAGTTTGTTCATTTCCTTACCAAAGAACTCTATCTTTCTAAAGTTACATTTTATACTTCAGTTTCTTTTACTGCACAAGAACTGACCATCCTGATTTATGTTAAAGAATTTAGACTGGGTTGCTAAACACCATTACTTAATAATGAATTTGTTTGATTTATTTTTCAGGCTTACAATACGGACATGTGTCAGTTTTCAGTATGGGAATCGGGATATATCTGTGATTATTGTGTACAAGATGAAGAATGACTGTAGAATGAATGAATGGTTATTGTTTTCAGATGTAAATGTGGATATCATAAATAAAACTCATATATCACTCTAGATAAAAATGATTATTATCATTGTGAATTCCAATCTTATAATATAGTGATTTAAAAAAAATATTTTGTGTCATTTTTATTGCAAAATGTGGGAGCACTTTAATGATTGTAGAAAATAAAATGTTCATACCCCAGCCCTGTTTTCACAATAATATCTTATCTTAGGCAACTTTGTTACTTAAAAGTCATGAATACTAATGCATATATATATATATTTTATGTATAGACATTAAGTAAATGTACTCCTTAAGATAGCTTTGAGTTACTGAGTCAGAAGCATTACCTCCAATTGGATTGAGTATAGTACTATTGTAATTATACGCCCGTCATATGACGGGACGTATTATGTTAAGGTGCTGTCCGTCCGGGTGTCCGGGCGTCCGTCTGTTAACAATTTGTATTCCGTTCAATAGAGACCACAAACATTTATGGATTCAAATGAAATTTGGTATACAGCTTTACCATGGTAATACCTGGTGCAAGTTCGAATTACAACTTTTTCGGTTTATTTTTGGAGGAGTTATGCCCCTTTTTTAACTTAGAAATTTTTGTATGTATGACCATGTGGTTTCCGATCATTAGAGCCTACAACTATTTATGGATTCAAATGAAATTTGGTATACACATTTACGATGTTAATATCTGGTGCAAGTTCGAATTACAACTTTTTCGGATTATTTTTGGAGGAGTTATGCCCCTATTTTAACTTAGAAATTTCTGTATGTATGACCATGTGGTTTGTATTCCATTCAGTAGACAATACAAACATGGATTTAAATGAAATTTGTTATACATTTGGTATACACATTTACGATGTTAATATCTGGTGCAAGTTCGAATTACAACTTTTTCAGATTATTTTTAGAGGAGTTATGCCCCTTTTTTAACTTAGAAATTTTTGTATGTATGACCATGTGGTTTGTATTCCATTCAGTAGACAATACAAACATGGATTTAAATGAAATTTGTTATACAGTTACACCTTAATCATGGTAATATCTGGTGCAAATTTGAATTACAACTTTTTTGGGTTACGAGTTATGGCCCGAACACGGAGTTGGTAATATATTTTTACATACATATATCCTAGTTGTACTTATACTTCTCAGTAAATAGTACTACTCGATCAATATAACACGGGCGTATAATGCTCCGCTCGGCGGTGCTCTTGTTTACTATTGTGTTCCTGTCAAGATTGTTACAAGTTCTTTGGTAGAGGAAACCAAAACCAAGTTATATCAGTTATTCTAACACAAATTTTTGATAGTTCTCAAACATGGTGTTCAGTTTCATTCAGATAATTCTATTCTATATCTGGCATCAACCAAATGTGGAGTTTTAAAAACTTATTGAACATCTTGCTTTTAATAGTTGGTCTCTTGTGAAATATTAAACTCTGGATTTTTCTATACTTCACACTGCTACATCTGAACCGAAAGAATGTATTCACTTGTCATTCTTTTACTAAAACGGTTACCCAAGATATAACCTCTAGTTCTATACACAGATTCTGGTTATTTTGTCAATCACCACACAAACTTCAAAGTTCCAAACAATAGTACATGAATTTTCCAACAAACAATCAGTATATAGGTAAACAACATTGACCTGTCCGTTTAACCTTACATAAGGAATGTTCATATGGGAAGGTCCACCCAATATATGGGTAGTGTCAGAATTCTCAGTTAATACATATTCACGTTGCCTATGATTAGTGTTCACATCATATAGACGAAATATACACGCACGATCCTTATAACTTAAATTTGCTCGTCCATAATAATGTCAAGCGTACAGGCCAATGTTGTTTGCCTATATTAATGGACACAATCTGTACATCATAGCTTGTCGGCTTGTTTCTTTATTTGTATGAAGCAGAACCTTAATAAATCTGAAGAGAATTGCCAAATAATTCAACTCTATATACAAATATATAGGTGACGTTGTTCACCTATCTTGGTGAGCCTATAAAATTCAAGTTTTACTACATATTTAGACTTGTATACCCCGATTTTGACATCCAAGAAAGGCTACAGTTGAAGTTATTTGACAAACGTCACGACTTTAATTTGTCTGTTGCCAAATTCCCTTTTGTATTATATACCTGCTTTTCCTGGTTATGGTTATTTTGGGATGTAATGGCATACATAGAAACTGAACTCCACTCCATGGAAACTTAAATTCTACCAAGTACATTAATATTATTGAAAACAGCTATCCCATCTGTTATCTTCTTGGTTTTGAACACCACTTCAAGACGATGGTGCAATCAAATCCATGTCCGAATCACAATCCAAAAGCAAAGTAAAAACTTTGGAAATGACAAGCCAGGTTGAGGGGGGGGGGGGGTAGAATTTAGTGTATAAAATTTTATAGAGTACAACAATTGTCGATCTGAAACAAATCGTTCACACGGCGTCAATTGAAAGCAGGTGGACTTCAATAATTAAAATTATTTTTGGGAACTAACCCCTCCCTTTTCCCGTAAATATTATTTTTATTTTGAACCTTTTAGACGAATATGAAAATATTGTGAAGGTAAAACGATTTGGTATGAGTAAGACACATTCTATTCTCAATCCACCAAAATTTCTCTTACTTACACGTGTTTTCGCCGTCTTATAAGGGCTAGACACTTACAGATAAACATGCTCTATTTTTAGTTATTCTTTGTCGTTAGTCGTTGCACTTTTCTGGAGTGGTGTAAATTATATGTCTGTGTGTGGAATGAAAAGTACTGGTATGTCACCATGACCATTCTAATTAATTCTACATTCACAGTAACAAATACCATAAATACACGTATCACCACAAGGGGCATTACCGGTACATGTGCCGCCATGAGCTTGTACTTTTTCCCATGCAAAATACAATTTACACCAACCTAAAAGTGCAACGGTTAATGGCAATGGTAGACAATAAAGGAACATGTTTATCACACGTAAGTGTCGAAGAAACCGATGAAAGAAAGTCTACGCCGTAAGCCTATGCTTTAGAAAACTCATGAGCATTTTTATTTCCTCTGAAACGAATGATGGTAAGCGTTTTAGTTCACGAAAGAAGTAAGTCTATGCTTGAGACAACTCGACCGCCTAGGCCCCGATTAGATGAACATTTTGATTTCCAATAAAACGGAAGATGGTAAGCTCGTTAGTTCACACAAGTCATAAGTCTATGCTTTAGACACCGAGGCCCCGACTAGATAAGCATTTTCAATTCCAATAAAACGGATGGTGGTAAGCTCGTTAGTTCACACAAGTCGTAAGTCTTTGCTTTAAGCAGTTAAGCAACTCGGGCAACGACTAGATGATCGTTCTTATATCCAATAGAATGAATGGTGGTAAGCTTGTTAGTTCACACAAGCAGGAAGCCCCGACTAGATGACTATTTTGAATTCCAATAAAATGGATGATGGGAAGTTTCAAAGTTCGCAAAAGCCGTTAGTCTATGCTTTAGACAACTCTACCACCTAGGCCCCGACTAGATGAACATTTTGATTTTCAATAAAACATATGATGGTAAGCTTTTCAGGTGTGTGGACATAACGCCAATCTAACATTTTTAATATGGTTAATTATTCAAGCTTCTGAACTTTGTTTAGTTGATCGCGCATCCAAAAATAATTTCACTCACAAGGCCCTTTACATCACGCCTTGGCACGGCTCTTCACCTTTTACATTACCATAAAACCTTCTTGAATCTTGTCTGCAGTTTAGTATACGAATGTGGCATAAAAGCTTCAAGATATATATATATAGTAATTTTCATTTTTACGCTTACTGTTAACTTGTGTTTTGTATTGCTTACTATGAAAAGATACAATTCGAAAGGTTATCGAATACGATTTCATGGTGAGCGACTACAGGAAGAACTCCATTCAAACAGAAGATACCGGTATTTGATTTTTTAGGTCTACTATCTATATTCACCTGTTCAACGTATGACATAGCGTGGCGTGCATAAATCTCCCATCCTTTTCTGTGAAAGTAGTAGTGTACCGAGTCAGTTAAAACTAAATTTGGTAAGGAAGGTCCCTGGTTGACATGAATTGAAAGTGTCCGGTGACGCTGTTTGGACCACCGTTACTATCAAGCTCCGAAATAGTGTCTACCCTCTAGCTCCGTAGATACGGATGTTAGCCGCTGTTCGGAGCTTACGTTACCATACGTAGATGGTCATTACATGTTTATATATAGTAATCGAATTTATTTTTTTTGGAACGAGATGCGTAAGCTTATAATTTATAACAGGGTTTCGCGAATTATGCAAATCAGATGCTAAGCTAAGTCTAGCCCGTTCTTTGAAAATCTTCGTCTCTGAAACTACTCAGCCAATTGGAGAGAAAAAATGTAAAAGGGACCTAGATCACATGTAATAAAATAGCGTACGGTGATTCCACAATGGAAGTGAGACCGGGTGCTCCAAAAGGATAAGCACCTTCTGTTTAGGTAGCTACACCCGTCACTTGTGAAATCAATATTGGGAATGATGGGACTATGGGCCGTCAAATATACCCATGGCAATTCTGAATAAGGAGGAGGTCAAATATACCATGGCAATTCTGGATAAAGAGGAGGTCAAATATACCATGGCAATTCTGGATAAAGAGGAGGTCAAATATACCTATGGCAATTCTGGATAAAGAGGAGGTCAAATATACTTAAGGCAATTCTGGATAAAGAGGAGGTCAAATATATCCATGGCAATTCTGGATAAATAGGAGGTCAAATATATCCATGGCAATTCTGGATAAAGAGGAGGTCAAATATACCTATGGCAATTCTGGATAAAGAGGAGGTCAAATATACCCATGGCAATTCTAGATAAAGAGGAGGTCAAATATACCCATGGCAATTCTGGATAAAGAGGAGGTCAAATATACCCATGGCAATTCTGGATAAAGAGGAGGTCAAATATACCTATGACAATTCTGGATAAAGAGGAGCTACCTCTAAAGAGACATACTACTTATCAACAATATTGTATGACGGCCATAACACACTCTTATTGCTAAATTTCTCAGTAATTACTCGGATTACTCTCTTACTTACTTGTTCTAGATAATTAATACGTGAGTTGATTATCATCAAGTTCATGAGTAATATATGTTGTGTAATCGTATAATAACCGACATGTGTCCATGTAACCACGTGTAGATTACATTATTCGATCGTGTCTGTAAACTGAACACTTCGAGTCAGAGTTATTTGAGAGATTAGATATATGCCAGAGGCTACATATTTTTGGTAATGTTAACACTGTTATTGCTGGTTTCATCTTTTTAACGCGTTTCGGTTCAAGGTTTATAATTCATTTGACGTTGTAACGGCGTTTAATTTTGTTTTCTTCACGAGCCTAAATATTTATCTATTAACTTTATTGCCATGTGCTGATATTGAATTTTTATTAAAATAATGCATTCAAAATCAGCACATGAGTAAAAATTCAAAATCAGCACATGACATTATTATATGTACGAAGTAATATTAAAAAATAAACATTTACATTGTTGTTTGATTTATGTAGAAACTTGTTAAATCAGGAGAGAAATATGTCGCTAAATCATTCAACTTCATACAGATATATAGATGGCGTTCTGTCTCTTAATTCTTTTGGAGATAAAGTTAATGACATCTATATACTAGTCAGATTGAAATAAAAGATACGGCTGATTCTTTAAGTCTGCTTCATATCTTGACTTTTACATCGATTATGACGACCACGAAAGGCTACATTTGAAGCTGTATGACAAACATGATGAATTTAATTTTTTTTACTTTTACAACGAAGCAATCTGCTTTATAAATAAATTTGTTTACGCATGGATATTGAGCCCTATAGGCTTATCAAGGCGCTCAAAGAGATTCATGGACCTCATCACAATATTGTTGATAAGTATATGGTGTCTCTGTATTCAAAATTAACATTGATACATTTGACGTCCCTTACCTTGACATTCCTTTCATTTTTAATTTTAATTTTCCACGTAGCGGTTGTAGGTGCTTACCCTTACGTCCCCGGTGGAAGTTCAAGTGTTTTACTAAATTTGCCAGTTTCGAAGTTTTTATTGGTTTTGCAATAGTCATATTTTACTGAACAGTCTTGGCAAACCCTGATATGTCATCTTGTAGAAACAATACATATTTACTTTTGCTTGGACAGACATTATCTAGAACTGTCGTATACCATTTTTTGAATTTAATCATAAAATACATTCAAAAAATGACAAATATACCATTTTTTGAATGTATTTTCTGATTAAATAAAAAAAATGGTATATAACAACAGAACAATCCGAGATATGCTTGTACGACAAATACTAATATTATAAGCTAGAGATGGTTTCCAGCAAGGTAGGCTGCTTAAGTATTGAACTGTCTAGGTTGTTCAGAGGTTTCGCCAAATGCTCCTTCAAACCAACTGTAAAAGTACATGTTTCTATACGCATTCACAATTTGTTGTCGAAACAACCCCATGGCGCCATACACCGTCGAATGTTTTTTGATGGTCAAGAAATGCAACGTTTTTTAGCTCACCTGACCGAAGGTCATGTGAGCTTATGGCATAGCGCAGCGTGTGTGTGTGCGTCGTTAACACCTATTTTCGACTTCTCCTCTGAAACTACTGGACAGTTTTTAATGAAACTTTGTCAGAAGTATATATGGGCCGGTGCAATTCAGATTTGTTTGTGGCGTTGCCATGGCTACCATAACTAGGTCAAGGTGACCTAGGGGTGCAAAAATCTTAAAAAATCTGCTTCTCAGAAAGTACTGATTGGAAAAAAAATCTGATGTGATATTTGGCTTCTCTAGGGTCTTAAGCCTATAGTTTGTTCATTTTGTAAAATTCGGATAAAAAATAGGTTACGCGTTTTTGCGTTTAATTTTGAAAAAATCGTAAAATAGCTTCAAATTGTTAAAACTTGACTATTTGACCATATAATGACATGGGGTTTTCAGTTTTGACATCTTCTTGTTAGTATCTTCAAAATGAGGTCAAGGTCAATTGTGAAGGTCGTGACCTATTTTTTTTTAAACTCAATTATAATTTTAATTATAATTATTATCTCGAAAACTATAAACTTTTTGTATAGGCATGTATATTAGAATGTTGTAGGTATTGATACAACGATCATTTTGATGTATAGAAAAAGGTCATGGGTTCAAAGGTCAAGGTCACAGATGCGAAACAATACCAAAATGGTTAATTATCTCGAAAACTATAAACATTTTGTATAGGCATGTATATTAGAATGTTGTAGGTATTGATACAACGATCATTTTGATGTATAGAAAAAGGTCATGGGTTCAAAGGTCAAGGTCATAGATGCGAAACAATACCAAAATGGTTAATTATCTCGAAAACTATAAACATTTTGTATAGGCATGGATATTAGAATGTTGTAGGTATTAATACAACGATCATTTTGATGTATAGAAAAAGGTCATGGGTTCAAAGGTCAAGGTCACAGATGTGAAACAATACCGAAATGGTTAATTATCTCGAAAACTATAAACTTTTTGTATAGGTATGTATATTAGAATGTTGTAGGTATTGATACAATGATCATTTTGATGTATAGAAAAAGGTCATGGGTTCAAAGGTCAAGGTCACAGATGTGAAACAATACCGAAATGGTTAATTATCTTGAAAACTATAAACATTTTGTATAGGCATGTATATTAGAATGTTGTAGGTATTGATACAACGATCATTTTGATGTATAGAAAAAGGTCATGGGTTCAAAGGTCAAGGTCACAGATGTGAAACAATACCGAAATGGTTAATTATCTCGAAAACTATAAACATTTTGTATAGGCATGTATATTAGAAAGTTGTAGGTATTGATACAACAATGATTTTGATGTATAGAAAAAGGTCGTGGGTTCAAAGGTCAAGGTCACAGATGTGAAACAATACCGAAATGGTTAATTATCTCGAAAACTATAAACTTTTTGTATAGGCATGTATATTAGAATGTTGTAAGTATTGATACATCAATCATTTTGATATATAGAAAAAGGTCATGGGTTCAAAGGTCAAGGTCACAGATGTGAAACAATACCGAAATGGTTAATTATTTCGAAAACTATAAACATTTTGTATAGGCATGTATATTAGAAAGTTGTAGGTATTGATACAACAATGATTTTGATGTATAGAAAAAGGTCATGGGTTCAAAGGTCAAGGTCACAGATGTGAAACAATACCGAAATGGTTAATTATCTTGAAAACTATAAACATTTTGTATAGGCATGTATATTAGAATGTTGTAGGTATTGATACAACGATCATTTTGATGTATAGAAAAAGGTCATGGGTTCAAAGGTCAAGGTCACAGATGTGAAACAATACCGAAATGGTTAATTATCTCGAAAACTATAAACATTTTGTATAGGCATGTATATTAGAAAGTTGTAGGTATTGATACAACAATGATTTTGATGTATAGAAAAAGGTCGTGGGTTCAAAGGTCAAGGTCACAGATGTGAAACAATACCGAAATGGTTAATTATCTCGAAAACTATAAACTTTTTGTATAGGCATGTATATTAGAATGTTGTAAGTATTGATACATCAATCATTTTGATATATAGAAAAAGGTCATGGGTTCAAAGGTCAAGGTCACAGATGTGAAAAAATACCGAAATGGTTAATTATCTCGAAAACTTTAAACTTTTTGTATAGGCATGTATATTAGAATGTTGTAGGTATCGATACAACGATCATTTTGATGTATAGAAAAAGGTCATGGGTTGAAAGGTCAAGGTCACAGATGCAAAACAATACCGAAATGGTTAATTATCTTGAAAACTATAAACTTTTTGTATAGGCATGTATATTAGAATCTTGTAGGTATTGATACAATGATCATTTTGATGTATAGAAAAAGGTCATGGGTTCAAAGGTAAAGGTCACAGATGGGAAACAATACCGAAATGGTTAATTATCTCGAAAACTATAAACTTTTTGTATAGGCATGTATATTAGAATGTTGTAGGTATTGATACAACGATCATTTTGATGTATAGAAAAAGGTCATGGGTTCAAAGGTCAAGGTCACAGATGTGAAACAATACCGAAATGGTTAATTATCTTGAAAACTATAAACATTTTGTATAGGCATGTATATTAGAATGTTCTAGGTATTGATACAACGATCATTTTGATGTATAGAAAAAGGTCATGGGTTCAAAGGTCAAGGTCACAGATGTGAAACAATACTGAAATGGTTAATTATCTCGAAAACTATAAACTTTTTGTATAGGCATGTATATTAGAATGTTCTAGGTATTGATACAACGATCATTTTGATGTATAGAAAAAGGTCATGGGTTCAAAGGTCAAGGTCACAGATGTGAAACAATACCGAAATGGTTAATTATTTCGAAAACTATAAACATTTTGTATAGGCATGTATATTAGAAAGTTGTAGGTATTGATACAACAATGATTTTGATGTATAGAAAAAGGTCGTGGGTTCAAAGGTCAAGGTCACAGATGTGAAACAATACCGAAATGGTTAATTATCTCGAAAACTATAAACTTTTTGTATAGGCATGTATATTAGAATGTTGTAAGTATTGATACGTCAATCATTTTGATATATAGAAAAATGTCATGGGTTCAAAGGTCAAGGTCACAGATGTGAAAAAATACCGAAATGGTTAATTATCTCGAAAACTTTAAAGTTTTTGTATAGGCATGTATATTAGAATGCTGTAGGTATCGATACAACGATCATTTTGATGTATAGAAAAAGGTCATGGGTTGAAAGGTCAAGGTCACAGATCACAGATGCAAAACAATACCGAAATGGTTAATTATCTTGAAAACTATAAACTTTTTGTATAGGCATGTATATTAGAATGTTGTAGGTATTGATACAACGATCATTTTGATGTATAGAAAAAGGTCATGGGTTAAAAGGTCAAGATCACAGATCACAGATGCAAAACAATACCGAAATGGTTAATTATCTCGAAAACTATAAACTTTTTGTATAGGCATGTATATTAAAATGTTGTAGGTATCGATACAATGATCATTTTGATGTATAGAAAAAGGTCATGGGTTCAAAGGTCAAGGTCACAGATGTAAAACAATACTGAAATGGTTAATTATCTTGAAAACTATTAACTTTTTGTATAGGCATGTATACTAGAATGGTGTAGGTATTGATACAACGGTTATCATGATTTAAAAAAAAGTCATTGGGGTTTAGTATTTATGGTTTCTTTAAATCTATCAGCTAGCCATTAGTTATCAGGTGAGCGTATCAGGCCCATGGGCCTCTTGTTTTAAGCTACGGTACGAATTGGTTACACTTACTATGGTACGAAATAGTGGCTTTACAATACGGTAAAAAGGTAAAAATGGTTTTAGTGTTACTGTATGGTACGAAATGATCAAAGATTATGGTACGAATTGGTCATGGTATGAAATGACCATAATTATAATGACTATAATTCGTTTTATCATATATATATCACCCTGGCATTGCTATTTTGCTGTTAATATTTCATTCCTTTGTTTTCTATGTTCTTGATAGCATTATCTGTTGCCCATGGCCAGCACATTTTATTTCAGCTAGAAACCCTTGCTATTCAATCGTATCATTCAAGTATTCGAACATGCCAATGTATGCCCTGATATCAGTACAAAATTATTGTCATTAGGATAAATTAGGAATTTTATCCCGAAACGGTCATCTAGTGCTGCAAAATTAAAACCGGCCTTGTAATAATCACAACCACTGGGTTGGTATCTCTGCTGATGGACTATGCATCCCCGAGCATATCTTTAACCCAGGGGACAGTACTTAGTATTTTAGATAAACACTGGTTCTTTTTTTGGTTAAAAACCTCAAATCTTAGCTATGCTTTAAACTATTGCCTTACAATTTTGTCCTTCTATTTTTCTCCTTTCAAAACATTTTTGAATTTCAGCGATTTTGATCTAAGCACTACTGATGAGGAAATTTATCCCCAAACGGCAGTGCAAACATTGTTTTATTACATATTATGGCGTGTGCCAATTTTGAAATTTGGTATACAATGAGACACTCAAATTTTAAATTTCTCAATTAATATAAAAATTAAAAATTAGCACGTGACAATTCATCTGAATGTTGACATTGTAATTGAATTCTTTGAACTGTATTAAATATAATTCAACAACACAAAATTATATGCTAATTTTGAACGTCTCGTTTTTCAAATTTACCACGTGCCAATGTTTTAATATTGGGTCGATTAATCCTCACTGTTATGGTGTAAAATACGTGTAAATAAATATTATAAAATATAACTATGTTGTGAAATTGTAATGTGATCTATGAATAATGTTACAAGTAAACTACGACACGTGTTTATATAACCACGTGTAGCATGTATATTACAACCGGAACATCATGCGAACAGGAGTACGTCCGGTTGAACTGTCACCACACAACAATGGCTTTCTGAATTACCTATAGCTGGTGACGTCTTTATAAGTGAAATATTCTTGACTGGGACGTTAAACCCTTATCAACTAATCAATGGCGTCACTTGCTGCGGTTTTATCGCGTAGTGGGTCATATCGGCCATTTTTGCTCCCTCAAAAGCACGAAAGTAGTAGGCAACCGGCCGTCGTACACCGTGAATAGTGAAAAATTCAGCTGTTGTCTAATGTTTCTTTCTTAATTTTCTGAACAAACCATTGTGGAGACAGAGAAGCTTAATAGAACGATTTCAGCTGTGATATGTATAAAGTGGTTAAAAGTCTGTAAATCACCAAAAAATGGTTCTCTTTTTGCAGTGATGTAGAGAAACTAAGACACAACTTTCCTGATGAAACATATAACTGATATGACAAAATAAAATGTGGCGTGGTTTCGTAGGTATTTTTGGGGTTTTAACGATAACATGCATATATTTGGCCAGCATAAATGGACATAAAGTAACTACTGGTATCATGACTCTAGGACCACGTCCTTTTATTTCTAGCATGTATTTGGTTACATAAAGAAATGAACATAAAGTAGCTACCATTACTGACTCTAAAACCATGTCCTTTTATTTCTATATACAATATAGTTTAAAATAGCTAGGACCTTTTTTTTAGATTATAGTTCATTTACACACTAGTAAGATCTAGGAATCACGTGAAAACAATTGCACGTGATGACGAACATTTATTACTTCAAATTACATATCTATAGTATAATCCTATGTAGGGCGTTTTAACAACATACTGACATCATGGCCATTTCAGATTATTCACCACTCTAGATGTAAAATCATTACACCTTATCAAACGTTTCAATGATTCATGTGAAGTGTAGGTTGTGCGTAATGATACCATTTTTTAATTTAATCATAAAATACATTAAAAAAATGGTATTGTCATATACCATTTTTTGAATGTACTTTATGATTAAATTTAAAAAAAATGGTATATAACACAGCTGTGGAGCCGTCTGTAAAAAATCACAACTAGTGATACGGAATATTTTAATTAGGTAGATTGAGACTTTAATCTGAAAGTTATGCATGTCTAAATATTTGTTTCAATTATTACGTTCTTGGAAATTTCATTTTATTAAACGTTTATCCTTCTTATGGAGCAAAATATCTATCTAATAATTTGATTTGTACCATTTTTATCAAACAATAGTTTGACTCTTCTGGCATTAATTACATTTGGTTAAGTCAAAACACAAGATTCGTCCTACACATGCATTGTTTGTTCATTTCTATTGTCATATACCATTTTTTAATGTATTTTATGATTAAATTAAAAAAAATGGTATATGACACTATGAAACAAGTATTTTTTTAAAATAAGTTAAAACAGGAACTACGCAATTTTGCTCAAAATACGCACTTGATAACATCCAGTGCAACACAAAATATCAAACAAGAAATGAAACAAACAAAACAAGAAAAGATGAAAAAATCAAAATATATTTTGAAAAAATATATCCAAAGAACCAAAATATATTAAACCAAATTTAGTTAAGGAAATACATTACATGAGGGAGTATACCTTAGTTTTTGAGAATTTTCAGAATTGAACTAAAATTTAGACAATAGTATATTTCTGACAAAAGTATTACCTACCGCAGTAATGCATTTAGAATACCACATGACAACTGTGTAGAATGCATTAGTTCACAACAGTCCACATTGGTACGATTCTGGTGGGTTTTTCACATGAATAATCTTCATGGTCCAAAAGTGTGGAAAGGTCGCGGGAAAACATTAAATGTCGAGGGGGTATTTGGATCTCAGTTCTAGTTTGATTTGTGTAATATGACTTTCTCTCTCATTCTGATGTCAGTAATAGTACATATCGATTTACAGATAAGTAATTATTATTATTATAATCACTGATGTGATGAGATCGGATATCCAGGTGTCAACCCTTCCAGGAATACGTGTCTTGCTACCATGTAATACACGCCTCGGCGTCAAATGTTATGGTAATGTATAGTAGTCGCATGATTTTATATCTCGTGCACATACAGATCCGGTTTTGAACCAAGTACAAGTACGCCGTAATATTTTATTATTCAAGTTCGAGTTATTCACTACCGGAAAAATGTTAGATATACTTGCACTTAATTTTGAGGGTTATTCAAAACGAAAAATTGAACTTAAATTTATTCTTATGTTAGAGAAAACATTCAAACAAGCACACAGCCATAACAAATGTCCGGAAACAATCCGACATGGAGGGCAATTGAAAATACATGTACTTCCATGTGTACCATCAACTAAAATTTTAATTAGGACCGAAAAAGTCTAAAAGTGACGGAATCAAGCCATTTTGAACATTTCTGTGTAAAATGAATTTTTAAAAATTTAAGACAGACTTTAATGGGCACAATGAAGTCCAAACATATTTTCTTTTGTCACATTACGTAAAACAAAATAGTTGGAAAGTAAATCATATTGAAATAGAACAGACCTTTTTGAATGCCACTGTTACCATTTTTGTGGATGTAATTTATTCTTAAATTTCAAAATTGTATTTGACAATAATTTTCTATTGTCATATACCATTTTAATGTAATTTGTGATTAATTTTAAAAAAAAGGTCTATGGCACTATTCACTTTTAAACCTAACAGGAAAAAACGGAGAAAGGAACAGCGTTATGTTAGTGCTTTTGATTATTTCGGAATCAACATGTGATTCTACATCACGTGAGCATATTTTTCTGAAAACCGATATGTATTGATCATGGATATAGTTTGGTGTACATGCCGTAAATAATTACATGAACGAAATTCAATATTTTATCGGATAAAGTTTTTATTACATCAGTGTTTACCATAACCTGGTGCCAGATCACGTGATTCAATGTATTCAATAAACACAATTTATACCTAAAATCATTTAGTGTGTTTTCTCATTGAAAACCCAAAATTTCCTTCTACAATTCATTTTTGGAAGGACGTGGCTGTAAAACGACGACTTATAAAAAAAAATCATGTGTAGCCCACTACTTTTTTCGCTAGTGTCATATTAGCGTGTAAATAAAACTTGGTGTTTTTTATGTTTTCGTTCATTTCTACCTATTTTGGGAAATGGTCGTCCACCTTTTTGGGGTGAATTTTAAAAAAACACTTAATTAAAGTCTTTTTCCCTTTACTTTCTGACAATTTAGGAAACGATTTTTGATTATTTTTTACAGGTTACAGATGGATTATTCTCAGCACAGTATTGTTGCCAATCTCCGAGTGTGCGGTTCTTGGCCAACCGGGTTAAAAATGCATTTTCCTCTTGATCTAGGCGTTGAAATATATCACTTGATATATTAGGCGGACTTTGAATTATTTACCGCACATTTTCATTTACCGTCACTCAATGCCGATGGTCCTAAAACATCGACTATTACACTATCCTCATTTGGTGAAATTTGTTTCTGTTTTTTTTTAAACTTCAAAATACTCATTGTTTAAAGTTAAATAAGAAATGTGTGTGCAGCTAAAAAAACGATAAAAACTTTAGGTGAGTACTAAAGGTATAAGGTATGTAGATTACCGCTAAAATAAGCACCTGCCAAAAAATAACCCACATATGGTATTTTCTTAAAAACAAACCAGTTTAAACGTGCAAAATTATATTGTCATTATAATAATATTAGTAGTAAATGTAGAGATGATTTTATCTTCATCACTCTGTTTTATATAAATCTTGTACAACATTTTAAAATGTTATCAATTTAGTAAACCTTCCATGAATTCGCCGTGTCACGGACTGCCTCGCATTAGGGGCGGGGATCATGTTGTTTTGGGGGAGATAATTTGAAGCTATTGGTTAAAATGCTATTGTTACCTATCAGATTGTATATTTTGGTCATATAAAGGCACACGAAACATTACGATATGTCTGTTAGACAATGCACCAAATAGAATACATTGGTTTTGTTTCATAAAATAAAGACATTCTTTGTTGTATTTAATTATAAGTCGGCCGTCTTGAAAATGGCGGTCATATTAAATTTTACAACCACGGTTTGTCCATGAAAAATTAGTACAAATATTTAATTGATCAAATGCTAAATTTCAACTCAAAAGGTTAAGCATTCAATGAATGATTGAATGAATGGTGGCCATCTCGGATTTGGAAGCCTTTTCATTAAACAGAAAAATTAGAGGTGGAAAAATACTTACCCTAACTAAGTACATATATAGTAAATCCAATACATTGGTTTATGTCATAAAATAATGACATCCTTTGTTGTATTTGATTTAAAATGTAGTACGATGATTATACGTCGGCCATCCTGAAAATGGCAGCCATATTGAATTTTACAACCAATGTTTATTCATGGAAAATTAGTATAAATATTTAATTGATCAAATACCAAATTTCAACTTAAAAGGTAAAGTGTTTGATTTCATAATAAATTTTAATACTTAAATTATCTTTTTGGCGACGATCTTGGATTGGCAGCTATATTTTTATTAAACGGAAAGAGTCAAGGTGGAAACATACCTAGCCTGACTAAGTACATATAATATAGGGCAATAAGATCCACCATGTTTGCTGCTTTTAACAAAAAAGTTAAGGGGGTGTCACATTTTTTAGTTCTGTCCCCTGACTACAATAGTATAAACGAATTTTAGTGTTAGAAATAATAATATTTGTTTTACCAAGAATTTTATTTTACTTTCCGACCATGTTAGCGTACAGTGTTACCTAGGACACATCTTAAGAAAAGTCCTGTTGCTAGGCAACGCATTAAATAAAATTGTTAACGTTGGGTTACTTTCTTTCTATCCATAACATATATCAGAAAATAAATGCATTTGAGTTCTGGAACAGTTGAAAAAATCAAAGCGTTTTATCAAAATACACGTAGTTAGCGTTAGACAACGCGATTTTATCTAAAATATCGTTAGATGAATGGAAAACGGAATTATGAAATATTTGAAACCTGCTGGGTAGAGATGAAAGGAACTATTAATTAAGGAATCACGAATGGTTCTGGAACGAGTCAGCAGTCCTTCATCCAGGAATGGATGAATTGTCAATACAATAATATTATGACAAACAATGTTTGACGTCATTGCCGGTCTGTTCCTGTTAATTATGTGCTTATATATTATCAGGTTGATAATTATTGTGAGAACAATAAGGTATTAGATAATGTGAGAAGAAAATGTTGAATTATTTTGACAATTATATTGACAAGATGCGTTAGATAATTTGATTTTCGTGATATTATCATACTATTACAAAATGACCGAGGTCGTATTGTGTAAGAGTACACTGTGTCTGCTCTTACTCTTCTATGTACTAGTTTTGATATATTTTAATAAAATAATAAATTCAAAAGTGGTACATATAATTACTACATTTTTGAATGTATTATCTCTTAAAAAATCAAAATGGTTGTACACGACAGAACTATTAGTCTATAAGAGATCATGCACTAAAATCCGGCTAAAACAGGCCAAAATCTGAAAAGTATTCTCGCAGGAAAATGACTTTAGGTGTACTTAGGAGCTTAACATCATTAGAAATTCTACACCATTGTGTATAGACGAAAAGAATAAATTCCTTTCTGATGTCCCAACATTCGAAAAAAGTGGGGTTTTTACGCACGTTTGAGTGTAACAATAGTAAAACAAGTTTTATGAACTCAAATTGCATTTGATATATTTGCCGAATTAATTCAATACAAATTTTTGCTTATTTTTATTGATTTCCAGTAACCAAAATGGAAGGTTCGACTTTGAAGGAATTTAACATTTATTGGTACCGATAACTAATCTTCTTCTACTGGAAGAAAAAATCCCTTCAGTATTCATTATTTTTATTCCTATCACCACCAACATTTGCAAAACGGTAAATACCCTTACTAAACCATGGAACGGTACAAACCTGCCGAAAGTTTAACACTGAACTTAAGGAAAAAGTTAACGGTCGGCTGTGGCTTAAATATAGATAACTGGTGACAGAAAAGCTGCCATAAGATAGAAAACAACTGCCGAAAAACTCGTATATAACCAAGATCGGTACTGCCATGATTACAAACCAGGAAATACATGAAACAAAACCAGTATAGTTATGACGACATAATTATAGCTTAAATGGAAATTAGGTCATATCACAAACAGGGGCAAGATGATCTAAAAACATCGATTGTAACACAGTATGGACAAACGAAACGAAAGAGGAGTGCCGTGTGCTTATTTTGGATTTCTATATGAGTCGTACAAAATTGGCACATGATAATTGGTAATTCTGAATGTCACACTTTATATAGAGATTCAAAATTGGTACACTTTCATGTGCTGCTTTTGATAGTTTTTTAGTGAAATAATGCATTCAAAAGTAGCACATTACAACATGACAGAAAACCAAAATAACAAAATAACGAACAGAGGAGACAGATGAAGAAGTGGACCGATTAACGATGACAGTATCCAGTAAAATAAAACTGGAAAAAATAAACAAAAACATATACGGTACTTGGAAAACCGCCAGTGGAATCAAGAGCATCACAAATCCAATCTACCCTTTATAAGTATAATAGACCATTTTGTAATTATTCTGAAAACGGTTATAGAACATATTGCAATCGTTCGGAAAACCGTAATAGAACATATTGCAATCGTTCGGAAAACCGTAATAGAACATATTGCAATCGTTCTGAAAACGGTAATAGAACATATTGCAATCGTTCTGAAAACGATAATAGAACATATTGCAATCGTTCTGAAAACGGTTATAGAACATATTGCAATCGTTCTGAAAACGGTAATAGAACATATTGCAATCTTTCTGAAAACGGTAATAGAACATATTGCAATCGTTCTGAAAACGGTTATAGAACATATTGCAATCGTTCTGAAAACGGTAATAGAACATGTTGCAATCGTTCTGAAAACGGTAATAGAGCATATTGCAATCGTTCTGAAAACGGTTATAGAACATATTGCAATCGTTCTGAAAACGGTAATAGAACATATTGCAATCTTTCTGAAAACGGTAATAGAACATATTGCAATCGTTCTGAAAACGGTTATAGAACATATTGCAATCGTTCTGAAAACGATTATAGAGCATATTGCAATCGTTCTGAAAACTATTATGGTGCATATTGTAATCGTTCTGAAAATGGTTCTAGATCATATTGCAATCGTTCTGAAAACGGTTATGAACATATTGCAATCGTTCTGAAAACGATTATACTGCATATTGCAATCGTTCTGAAAACGATTATGGAGCATATTCTAATCGTTCTGAAAACGGTTATATAACATATATTGCACTCGTTCTGAAAACGTTTATAGATTATATGGATTTGCTGGATTACATTGACATAAGGACGGGAGTATGCTATAATGTATGCATATCCTTGAAACAGCTTTTGTCTCTTTTATTACCTCCCCCCCCCCTCACCACCATGATTGAATTCTCTAAGTAGATGCTTAATGTTTCTCTGTTACATTGGATCAAAACATATTATTTTAAAATGAATTAAGCAATTGTATTATGTTAATTGAACCAATATGCCTTCAAAATAATACACGTTGGCTTGATTTTGAATCCTTGAAACTGGTTTTACAATTGTTACACGCAAATGAAATTGCTAGAAATTATTGGGGGAATATAGAGGAACACAAGCGAACCCTGGAAGTGTAACTTGACTATACATAAAGCATGCATATCATTCACTCATATATTAAGCACAAGTCTTTACTTCCCTGGTGAAGTTCACGTGTCTAACTTGATTTGCCAGATTTCAAAGTTTTTACTTTGCTTTGGGATTGTGCTTTCGACACGGATTGTATGTTTGTTTTTTATATTTACCGAGTAATATGGTCCGTAAGGTAAATGGAGAAGGTGTTCCCAATATTTTAGGAGGAATATAAAGAAACAAGAAGCACCAAAATAACATTTGTACAAAGTTTAAAATCGCATCCTCATACGTTGGAGTAACATGAACTACACGGCCGAGGGCAAAAGTTGGGAACAACAATAATAACAGAAAGGAAACATTAAAATATCAACATTATTAATGATTATTGTTCAATGTATAATTTTATTTACAAATAACATTTACGCATAAATAACTTTTATACAATTTTTATTTTCAATCAACATCACAGTGCATACGATTCAAACCATTAGACAATAATGGTGTGCGTCACACTAAACAGTTGGCATGACAACTAGGTGTTTTTTAATTTTATTTTTAAACAAAATAAACATAGGTGTGTGTGTGTGTGGTGTGTGTGTGTGTGTGTGTGTGTGTGTGGGTGTGTGTGTGTGTGTTAAAATAAGTCTATATTTTTTTATGTTTTACATTAGGATAGCAAAATTTGAGCAAAAAATGAAAATATACCTATAAATGAAAAAAAACCAAACAAAAACAAAACAAATGAAACATTAAAATGGTGATAAATAATACAATTGGCTTATATCCGTATCCAACCTGTATCGCTATGGATAACAACAATGTCGCTTGAAATAAATGTTCATAAAGGAATGTAGTCTATATCGGCGCCTATCATGTATTGAATGAAGTGCGCCTTTTTGCACTATCTACTGCAATTAAGCTACGCACGTTAGATGGAAGTTTCGAGTAGGAGATGCTTTGGCAATACGATAATAATGTCACCGAACAATAAAACTGGAAAATATTCATAAATAGCAATCAGGAAAGATAGACAATTATCAGCGCCTATCATGTATCAAATGAAGTGAGTGGGATTGGTGCACCTATACGATCATTGATATTTTTGTACTGTTCATTGCAATTCAGCTACGCCCGTCAGATGGAAGTGTCTGGTAGGAAATGTTATCCAGAAAAGGCTGAGTGTTCGTACATTTTTAGTCTGAACTTATATGGCAACATCTTTACAGATGGAAGGTCTGACTTATTCTCAGACGAATCTTCGTTGCTACTTGAAATAACCATTCTCTTTTCATCAGGATTTGGCGATGAACTAGTAGAGCCCGATGATAAATCAAGAGGGTGATTGAAAGCGTTTGAGCTATCGTTTGTTTCCGAAGATACTGGCGAGCAACTCCCTTCGCTGTTTAGATCTTGAGAACGGATTCCCTCGGAAAATTGCGACCGGTTTCGAGATATCAATCTTTGACAGGAGGCGTCTTCGATTTTCGATATCTCTGCCCCCTCAGTATCCATTTCATACATTCCAATTCCATGTTTTTCTATAAACATTTTTATATCGGCTTTCATATTTCTCGGGTTAATGTTCAGTGCATCAGCGATAAAATAATTTTTATCGTCGCTTGATTTATTTGCAAACTGTTGTCGCAACGTTGCCAATTCCATTTTTAATGTCGCATTCTCTTTTTGTAAGTCAAACAATTTTTGTTCCATATATTTTTCAAGAGCTTTTCTTTTGAGTCGTGATTTTCTTGCGGAATCGTTGTTTTTGAAACGTCTGCTCCAGTAGGCGTTGTCCTTTCTGTTATCCGGAACAAACTCTCTTTGGGCTCGTTTTGGCATGTTGGACTCATCAAGATTAGAAAGCCCCGTAGGAAAATCAGAGACACTGTTTCCGGGTAACATAGATTCTTCGGATTTTTCTTCTTTACAAGGAATAGATACAAATTGTGGATCATAATACCCGTTGTTGTCCTTTAGACTGGACATTATATTATATTGTAGCATTTTAAATGGTGATAGGAATCCGATTCCAGTACTCTTCTGCATGTTATACTACCAGTTTCCGAGAAAATTTTCTGAAAATACAAATATTTATATCTTAACTGAATTTCTGTAAATAAACAAATAAATAAATAAAACAGCAAATCTTCAAATGCTCCAAAATAATTAAAAATGGTCCAAAATGGAAATGTTGTAAAAATAGGGATACATTAACACGACAAAAAATAAAGTGCTAGCACATGGGTTTTCTTCATAAACTTTCGCCCTTCCATAATTCCATAATTAAGTCACAAAGGTTTAAAACAGGAAACTTTTACTGACCAGTGAGTAATGGGAAGTTGTAGTTGGAATGTTAGGGACTCCATACTGTTATATTGATATTATGATGTTTACGTCTTAGTCGAGAATCATTCACTTATATCGAGACGGTTAGTGCTGGGTAAACGCTTGAAAAAATTCATCGACAAACTTGCTCCCACTTTTATAAAAAAAAACATATATATACATTAAACATATAACATATATTATGTATATAAATTATATAATTTCTTCAATGGAAACTTGTCACAATGTCGTTATGTGAAAATCAAGCTATAATGCCAATGGAAGAAGAAGTACATATGTTATAAAGTATATTAGGCCAAGGTAACCGTGTCAAGTTGGGTTTGGTCTTTCTTGAATCTCTTACTTGTGAACTTGTGACATATACCAATTTTTAAATAATTTAATCATAAAATACATTAAAAAATGTACATGCCGAACCATTTTGGATGTATTTTACTATTAAATTTTTCAAATAGTATATGAATGACACTTGGAAATTTAACATTTGGCAAGAAATCCTACCGCGCGCGCAAAAATGGATAATGAAAACGAGCAAGGAAGACTTGCCAAGCGCATATCGAGACGTCTTATATACAAGTAATCTGCATTGTCCATGAAATAAAATCTGGTGTTTTTCGGATTTTGTTCCCCGGCGTGACACTTTTATCTATTTTTTTTCAAGTTTCGTATTAAAAAAACTGAGATTGTAATGTTTCGCTTGTGACTTGTCACAATGTCGTTATGTGAAAATCAAGCTATAATGTCAATGGAAGAAAAAGAGTACATATGTTATAAAGTATATTAGGCCAAGGTAACCGTGTCAAGTTGGGTTTGGTCTTTCTTGAATCTCTTACTTGTGAACTTGTGACATATACCAATTTTTAAATAATTTAATCATAAAATACATTAAAAAATGTACATGCCGAACCATTTTGGATGTATTTTACTATTAAATTTTTCAAATAGTATATGAATGACACTTGGAAATTTAACATTTGGCAAGAAATCCTACCGCGCGCGCAAAAATGGATAATGAAAACGAGCAAGGAAGACTTGCCAAGCGCATATCGAGACGTCTTATATACAAGTAATCTGCATTGTCCATGAAATAAAATCTGGTGTTTTTCGGATTTTGTTCCCCGGCGTGACACTTTTATCTATTTTTTTCAAGTTTCGTATTAAAAAAACTGAGATTGTAATGTTTCGCTTACAGTACTGTTTACTTACAAATCTATGGTATGTCTAGTCGTATTCTATAGAATGAACTTATGGTAATAAAGATTTCATGGTGACCGGGTAGATGAACATCTCCAATCAAACCAGAGATAGTCTTATTTATATCATTAGCTATGTTTCTAGTCTATTAAATTATTTTTTCAGATCCGTCTTCCTTTTATCATTCAAACATTTCCAAATTTACATGATCATGTTTCCACATACCATTTTTTGAGGTATATTTTTTAATGTATTTTATAATTAATTTTTAAAAAAAATGGTATGTGACAATATGATGAGACAAAGTTGAACTGAACAAAAAGTTTGTTGTTGTATTTTAGAAAAAAAACGATTATTGCATTTTTTTCATCAGAACTTTTTCTGGAAACTTTTATTCGTTAATAACTTTGTTTTAATATAGAAGTTTTAGAATACATGTCACATGCAGACGTTAAACACAAATAATTAACTATTTACTATAGAAAACATAATGTGAAATGTTCAAGAATTTAAGATAAAGTTAGAGAACTATTTTACTTAGAAATTTTAACTTAATGTTAAATAATCGGTAAATCCACAAAGCAATAATAATAATAATGAAACAGAAAAAAATGAGTATTAAATAATATAGAAAAAAATTAAGTAATATATACATATATGTAAATATAATATATATATTAAAAATAAATAAAGAAACCAAAAGAATTTTTACTGAACAATTCGACCATCAAATAAATAAAGTAAACTTACCTCAGTCGTCAGGTATTGTAGATACTGTCTACCAGTACGTACAGCACGGATTAGTAATGGGTAGATATGTAATAACGTTTTAACGTAATGCTGTCATATTGATCTGGGTGTTTGATGTAACGAACATAAGTCACGTGTATTCATTCCAATTTGACAGTAAATCGCCACAGAAGCTTTGCAGAAATTGATTGGCCGTGTTATTCCATTCAATGCATCTGAAGCTGTTAAGGGTGTGACTGTTTTCAATGCCATGGTTTAGTATAGCAAAACATGTTTGCACACCGTCATCCGTCTTGGGGATTGGTATAAAGTACATGGCTACTTCTAGAATTCTAGTCACTGATTGAAAAGTTAGCTATTTGCCTAATTTCTTAGGGGTGGAATTGACGGCAAAATTTAAATCTCCACACAGATCCGTCCAATAATAGACAAAGCGACATGAAATAATTATTCCTTAACTTTCCAAATGATATGATGGTACATGAAATATATGGATTTCAGTCATTCGCTCAAGACTGTAATATTCTTTGTGGCACGAATCTGCAGGTTTTCTTTTGTTCTCAGATTGTTCTATAAATCCAAATACAAGTGAATAACTTTTAGGGACGGAGCCTATTTTCATTGTCCTACAGCACAGTTTTGCCGTGCTGTAAGGAGTTAAGGTGACCTGGGTCAAATTAAGGACAAGATAATTTAAATAAAACCATAGCAAACATTACACACCATTAAGGCAAATCCATTTTAATACAAAAGGCTAGTATGGCATAAAATTTGAAAAATTATCACATATTTCCATTTGAATTTAATTAGCATAAAAATGTATTGGTTAATCCATCACTGTAATTGTTTGTAATCCTAAGAATCTGTTCAACCACTACACAACATATAATGTACACCATTTGCTTAAGTTTTTGATATTTTCATATATAAACAACTAGTACAATTTTTGTTTTTGTAAGCTGCACTAATCATTTGGGGGGGGGGGGGGTTATCATGTATAAAAGGTAAATTATTTACATAAAATTCAACATTTTAGCTATTTATTGATTTTGCAATGGTATATTTTATAATTTTAACTATAAAAGTCCCATGGACCTACAGTTTTTTAAAAAAAAGATTAATACTGCTCTTTCTAATTGCATTTGGACATTTCAAAGTTGATATTGGACTTTCAAAAGCAAAAGGTGCTTGACATTGCATAACAAAACATATTTTTAACCCCTAGTAATGATGCATTATCTCTAATTATGAAACTCTTAACTTTGACATTGGCAACTCATTGCATATTGATATTGGTTATATAATCACTTTTTGTACAATATACAGATTCAAGTTTTTGAAATATACAGGTTTTTCTTAATGGTTATCTGAATTGAATGTTTAACGCTTTTAGTTTTACTTTTCCACCTAAAACTATTATTTAAGCAATTTGTCAGTATAAAAGCATGAGTACTCATCCATTTTTGTCCATCCCCTTCAACAAAATGTGACAAACTAACACACTTTCTAACCGGAAGAAATGTTGGGTACAACTGACCACTGATTAACTGGGAGTTGTCAATTTGGTCATCTTTGCTGTTAGATTGTTAGATGACCATGCTTGCCATCTGTCATCATGTCTGAATTTTTCAAGGGGTTTATTAATTTGTATATTTTTGAAATTTATTTTATTTCTAACACAGCAAATTCATGTCAATAATGTGTCGTGCCACAAATAATTTATTGAAATTCAAAAGTGTGCTGTATCGACTGTGTTGGGAATGACAGTCGAGGGGCGGGACACTCGTTTGCTTTGCAAACTCGTGACCACCCCTCGACTGTAATTCCCAATACAGTCAATACAGCACACTTTCTCGTTCAATAAATAATACGAATATGAAAACTTAATAGAATCATCAATGAGAGTGTCATTTGCCGAATTTTGAATCATATTTCTTTTAATAACAATCCTTGTACATTACAATAGCTTTATCGGTAAAATCATCAGAAACTTTGCCGGTGAGAATTTTACCATTTCTGGTTTCCATGTAAATACCGTTTATGGTGCCATTTTTGCTTTGGAAGTCAGAAATTGTCGTACTATCATATGCCTACATCTTCTTCTTTTCAGTTTTTGGTTTGGGATTGTGACTTGGGCGTGATACCTTTCGACGCCCAAATAATGTATGAGTTATCCCCAAACAGCCAAATCCAGGGAACAGCTAAGAATCTTTATAATGTCTAACATGTCTACACACGTGTAATAAGCCAATGTAATAATAGTTGGTACTTTATTGGACTAATAACCATTTTCTGTTTAAATACACGTTTAAGAATGAAAGAAAAGCGAGTGCATCATAAAAAACTCAAGATAAACACTTTTTTCATTTATTTATTTTATCTTATTATACAACTTAACCAAATAAGAGCCTTTTCATATTTTTTCCCAGATTCAGCGCCATAAGCAGTTTAAACCTAATTTGCCGGTTTTAAATATTTAACTTTGCTTTGGAATCCATGATTGCGTTTAACATGGATTGGTATGATTGTTTGAGATTTGCACGTACTAAGAAACGTCATTAAAATTGTATTTACCGACAGTATCAAAACGTTTATGTTGTCCATCATGATTTAGGCCACATAATGTATTATAAATGTTTAACCTTACCGGCTGTGCCACCTCCGGTTGTGTTGCACGAATAAAGAATTAAATTGAATTGTCAACATAGATATGTAATTTTGTAATGCCGTGAAATGGTGTTGGTATATCAAACGGCATAGAAAACACTGAATACATTGAGTTATTTTCATGTACGCTGTGATAACTAACTTCATGAAGTTACCACGAGTACCACCCCGGTGGTGTATCCAGTGAATAAAGAAGAATAGATGATAACATGTACAGATATAAAATATACGTCATTATTTTCCGCTTCTCATGGTCAGAAATTGATGGAGATGTTAATTAAAAATGTCAGATGTTATCTACCATGATCCACATCATTACATGTGTCAATGTTCCATAAAAAATTGATAATTATGCAATTTATATCAAAATACGATAAAACATTTTGTATATCATATTTATTTATTTATTTATTTATTTATTTATTTATTTATTTATTTATTTATTTATTATATATATATTTAGTCATATGGTACATGGTGCTCTTAAAGTAGGCGGGAGTTAACAAGGGACGTAATCTTTAGAGACTAGTTCTCTCGACTATTGTTATTCGGATCACTCGAGTTGACCCAGGAAAAAAGCCATGGCATCGACACAGCCTCACAGCAAGAAAAGAGTTTGTTACTACTATGATGGTGAGTATGATAAAAGTTTTCTGCTATATTCTTGAAGATTGTGTGTTCAGAGATTATTTTTACACGTTTGGTCGACGTATCTTCGGAATCCAATTCAATTCAGAGCAATTTCGTCCCTTGAGGCGCCTCGTTTGACGACACAAAGCCGGCTCGGTTATTTTTGTTAAAACTGCTTCAAAGTGCTTAATTTTTTCACAAAATCGAAAAATAAATTCATAAAAAGTCAGTTATCAAGCGGATATATTAATATAGCTGTTTAAAGATTTAAGTTTATTTTTTAAATTAAATGTTACTAGTTTTGAACCCACCGCCATGAAGCGCGGAAAGTATGGAAGCCCAACTCGTATTAAAAATGTACGAATTTGCAGAAATAAAAACGGAGTTCATTATCGATTTTACGACGATTTACGTTCGTTTTAAACATATATTTTGTCATAAAAAGGTTTTTAATAAGTAAGATTCTTATTGTTGCAATTATTATAAAACATTTGCGAAAAAAATGTATTTTGTTATTGTTGTTACTGAAAGTGTTAAGAGTATGGAAGCCCATACCATTGTGTCGTATACATTGTGTGGTTAGTCCAGGAATGCTAGCCATCACAGACACATGGTTTTACTGTGTTATTTATTTATGTTGTGTGTGACATTGATAATATTAATGGCAAAAACTGTATACATATTTTGCCTAATTGATAAATTATTTTACAACCCAAACAAAAAAACCTTTGAAAGTTGTTATTTCCTTTGGAACGACTTTAGCAGAAATGCCTTAAAAAGTTGAAAAATGAAAGGATCAAGCCATATTAAACATTTTGTGATAACTATCTTTTCAAAAAAAATTATGTAGAATTTAATGGGGGGGGGGGATCTTAAAAGTTACAGTTCCTTCTAGGCTCTTGATCATAAATTGTTCCTAAAACAAATAGACTTACACAACATGATCCAAATCCATAATTATGTCCATGTGTCTCCAAAAACAAAATAGCTGTGGAAACCAATTTTTGTTCATTCATAAAATAAAAATAAATAATAAATTGTTCAAATTCTATTATATCAATCAATGAAAAATTTTAATCAAATTTAAATTTGAATTATTTTCATTTATTTTTATCTGTGAGATAACAAACTCACATTTTGGTTGCAATCTTTTTTTTTGGATAGGGAAGGTCTTATTTATGGAAGTTTGAATTATATTTCTGTTTCCATTCCCAAAATCTCCAATTTCTACAACAGGTAATTTCAGAAAAAGTCTTTTATAGAATAACAATAACCTGTTTTCGCTAATATGTGAAATAACACTTTAAAAGGGATTTTATTTTTTTACAATTTTGGAAATTGGAATAATTTTAAAAATTGTGAAAATCCAATACCTGTATATTTCTATTGGCTTGAGGGATATATATTTAAAGTGATTCATCATCTAGATGAAATATACATTTAGTAATTGCTCAATAATTTATTTTGTATGGGATCTCACATACAGAAATTCTTCCACCTGAAATTTTGGTAGGACAGGCATCTTCCCATGAAAAGTTTAAAATATGTTTAATTTCATTTTGTTAATATGTCTATGGTGACATATTGCAGTATATTGTCAAAAAAGTTATTTCATTGAATCATTTGTCATTTTTCAAGCATGTTGAAAACCCATAGCAGGAACAATTTCATTCAAGTCATTTTTACTTGGTTACAATTAGGCTCAAAGTGAGTGAATGACACCAAACCACATAGAGTCAACTATATATAGATCAATGTTCAATGGTAAGTTTACCGTTGCCGTATTTATTTACTAGGATATTTCCTTTAATTTTTAGCTCACCTGAGCCAAAGGCTCAAGTGAGCTTTTCTGATCACAATTTGTCCGTTGTCTGTCGTCGTCGTCGTCGTCGTCGTTGTCGTCGTCGTAAACTTTTCACATTTTCATCTTCTTCTCACGAACCACTGGGCAGATTTCAACGAGACTTGGTCAGATGCATGTCTTGGTCGGTGCAATTCAAATTTGTTCGTGGTGTTGCCATGGCTACCATAACTAGGTCAAGGTGACCTAGGGGTGCAAAAATCTTAAAAAAATCTTCTTCTCCGAAAGTATTGATTAGAGAAAAAAATCTGATGTGATATTTGGCTTCTCTAGGGTCTTTAGCCTATAGTTGTTCATTTTGTGAAATTCGGACAAAAAATAGGTTACGCGTTTTTGCGTTTAATTTTGAAAAAATCGTGAAATAGCTTCAAATTGTTATAACTTGACTATTTGGCCAGATAATGACATGGGGTTTTCAGTTTTGACATCTTCTTGTTAGTATCTTCAAATTGAGGTCAAGGTCAATTGTGAAGGTCGTGACCTAATTTTTTTTACCTCTGATTATAATTATTATCTTGAAAACTATAAACTTTTTGTATAGGCATGTATATTAGAATGTTGTACGTATTGATACAACAATCATTTTGGTGTATAGAAAAAGGTCATGGGTTCAAAGGTCAAGGTCACAGATGTAAAACAATACCAAAATGGTTACTTATCTCGAAAACTATAAACTTTTTGTATAGGCATTTATATTAGAATGTTGTAGGTATTGATACAACGATCATTTTGATATATAGAAAAAGGTCATGGGTTCAAAGGTCAAGGTCACAGATGCGAAACAATACGGAAATGTTTAATTATCTCGAAAACTATAAACTTTTTGTATAGGCATGTATATTAGAATGCTGTAGGTATTGATACAACGATCATTTTGATGTACAGAAAGAGGTCATGGGTTCAAAGGTCAAGGTCACAGATGCGAAACAATACGGAAATGTTAAATTATCTCGAAAACTATAAACTTTTTGTATAGGCATGTATATTAGAATGTTGTAGGTATTGATACAACGATCATTTTGATGTATAGAAAAAGGTCATGGGTTCAAAGGTCAAGGTCACAGATGCGAGACAATACCGAAATGGTTAATTATCTCGAAAACTATAAACTTTTTGTATAGGCATGTATATTAGAATGTTGTAGGTATTGATACAACAATCATTTTGATGTATAGAAAAAGGTCATGGGTTCAAAGGTCAAGGTCACAGATGCGAAAACAATACTGAAATGGTTAATTATCTTGAAAACTATAAAAGTTTTGTATAGGCATGTATATTAGAATGTTGTAGGGATTGATGCAATGATCATTTTGATGTAAAGAAAAAATTCATTGGGGTTTAGTATTTATGTTTTCTTTAAATCTATCAGCTAGCCATTAGTTATCAGGTGAGCGTATAAGGCCCATGGGCCTCTTGTTTTGTTTTGCAGGTGATATTGGGAATTATTATTATGGACAAGGACATCCCATGAAACCACACAGAATACGTATGACACACAATCTGATACTTAACTATGGACTGTACAGAAAAATGGAAATATATGTAAGAGATGAATTCATATGTAAAGGGAGATAACTCTGTGTGACGCACACACTTTATTGTATAATTGCAGGCTATACACAAAATGCAAATAAACATTTATACAATACATATTATATAAAGGGAAATAACTCTATGGCATATATATTGTCTGATATTGAAATTAAGATATAAGTTTCTATATAAAGGGTTTATGAAGAGTGGAGGGTAATTGTTTGTAGTTGGGGTTCAAGTTTGAGTACAATGATTTATCTGTTGTAAAATGTTGAAATATACAAGAAATAACCCAAATTTTTGTTACTCAAAAATATCATAATAGATTCAGTAAAGTTAAAACCTGTCCCAAAATCCGAGTAATATACCCATATAAAGTTCTTATTCTAACATGACTTGTGTTTTCCTTCATATGAAACATGAAGAGAGCCAGCTGTGGTATAACAAATGATATACCCATTGCTGTTCCGTTTTAATGACATACTCCCTTGCTTATCTTATGACGTCATGCTATGTGTCACGAACAGTGGTTGTGATGTAATTTTCATTCATAAAATCATTAATTTCAATGGCGGTAATTTCAACAGCTGAATTATTTTAATGGACCTTTTTGCAAGTAGATAGTAAAATGTACTTCCGAAGAAAGAGTTTGTAATGTTTATTTCAATCCTTTTTATCTAAGTCATGTTAGAATTGAAATGATCAACATTTACCTGTGGTATATCGTTGAATAATCCACGGGCTGGGTTTCACATGCGGAAGAATATATCACGAGGTGGCTTAGCCACCGAGTGATATATTCGCAGCATGTGAACTATGGGTAAATGTTGATTATTTCTTAAATACTCTAGACTATGGTGATATATCACTACAGATCTTCTAGATTACTAATGTCATCATGTTGTCACCATTCAATCAATCAATCAGCTACTAATGTGATAATGATCAACCTACCATAGATTAAGAAATATGTAATGATTTTCTTTCATGAATAAATTAACAATGTATGTGATAATAGAGAAGTTATGTGTATTATTTAATTTATTTAATTCAATTACAGAGACCCCATAAGGCCACACAAGAGGAAATGACAAAATTTCACAGTGATGACTACATCAAGTTTTTACGCAGCATAAGACCAGATAACATGTCTGAATATAACAAACAGATGCAGAGGTGTAAGTGAAATTATAAAGTTTGAAATAAAAAAATGCTTTTGAAAAATGATTGCTGGACAAAGCCCTAGTTATACAATCATTTCCTAACTACCACAAAATTTCCTTTAATTTGTCAAATATGAAACCTGAGTAAATATGTAGATTGTCAAGATATTAAGATTTTTAAGATATCATATTAAACTTAGGACATCTATTGTCTAGTTTGATGAAAAAAAGTATTTGTAGTATAGTAACAGAAATTGTCAAAATTGTCTTAGTAATAATATTTGTGGGTCAGTTAAATGGGCACCCATCTATATCATGAGAGGTACCATGTAGGAGCACCCATCCATCTTTAAATATTTTTCCTTTTCTCTTGTTGTGTACCTTAAATGTTACAGAGCATGAAAAGATAATTGGTAGATATTGAATTTTAACACTTTATGATCTTATCAAGTTTGTGGTTATTAGCTAAGCAAAAGACAAATAAGATGTATCCAAGAGATAAATCAAAATGGAAATACATGTACATTGAAAAAATATCCATAATCTAGAGAAATTTGAGTAGACACAAAGAGGACTTTGTATCTCTGAGGTCTCTGTATTCCCTTGGATACAATGGGTGATAACAACACCTCTCCATGGGACACAGTTGAGTTTTAGGACATCTTTAGCTCAGCCCATGTCTTTCCAGCTGCTATTTCCTCAATGTCAGTACTTCTACACCAAGTCTGTTTTGCCTGGTCTCTCTTTCTCTTCCCTTGTGAGTTCCAGGTAGTTGAGACCATGCCTGGTAACATTTTATGCAGGCTTGCAGTGTGTGTGCCAAACTCTTGCTTATATACTGTAAATCTGTAAGTCAGCATCAGGTAACTGAGTACTTGTAAAAACACTTATTATCAAATTTAATATTTGTTTATTACAGTCAATGTAGGAGAAGATTGTCCTGTGTTTGATGGGATGTATGAATTTTGTCAGCTGTCCACTGGTGGATCTGTCGGTAAGTACTGAACATACTAAACAAAACTATTGATAACTAGCAGAGACCTCACATACAGTACTCTTAGTACATCAGAATTTACAAACTCTTACTCTTGTTTTACTTTCTTATCCTGAACTTGTTTTTACATGTGCCAAAACCTGTGCTTTAATTTTAAAAAAATGTTTTATAATTTTACATTAATTGTATTCTGTTTTACTGTATAAAACTGTTTTATATGTAAATATGTTTATACTTTTTAAATGTGATTTATATGTAGATATGTTCTTGTCGTCTCTCATAACTCTGTATAGAGTGGCTTTTAATTATTAATTTTATGACGCATACTTAATGTTTTAAAATATGTTTAAAAGGTGACGTAAATAAAATATGAATTGAATTGAATTGAATTACTACATCCAAAATGTACATACTCCTAGTACACCAGATTTCCAGATTTATTTAAATGTTTAAAAACAAATCAATAACAGAAAAATGGTCATTATTGATATTGTGATCCTTCTATGTTTTCAACCTCTCTGTATGTTGGGACAACCCAATTTTTAATTTTTTTATGTATATATATGTATGTATGTATATAATCAAACCATGTCTCACATTATTTGTTACAACTACTGACAGTTTTTCTGTGGTTAAAATGGACTCACTGTTAACTTTGCCATGATGAACAACCGTCTTGTAAGAATTTTGGTTCTTTCTTCATATTGTCAGTAGTTTAACAAATGGTACCTATGATTAGAATGTGTAAGTTATACATATATGAGTTCTTTCTTAATAATGTCAGTAGTTTAACCTGGTTATTTGTTGTATTTTAGCTGGTGCTGTGAAGTTGAACAAACAGGCTGCAGATATTGCTGTAAACTGGGCTGGAGGACTTCATCATGCCAAAAAATCAGAAGCATCTGGTTTCTGTTATGTAAATGATATTGTTCTTGCCATCTTAGAATTACTCAAGTAAGCTTTAGTAAAACATTTACCCCATATTACATTGTTTTTATGCCATTTCAACATTTAGTTTGAGGGGCTTATGTAGGAATCACCCTGTCTGTCTGCATGTCCATCCATTTATATTTCTTGCAACTAATTTTTTCTGATAATTTTGTGAAACTTAAACAAATATTTTCTCCATGGTTTAAAAGTGTAATAGCCTTCAACCAAAAAGAAATATTTTAAAAGTATGCTAGATGCGGGATCACAGTTACAGGGTCAGTAGTATAAGTTTCTGTCTGACCATCATTGTAAAAAAAAGTCTTCTTACACATGGTAACATTAAAAAAAACTCTTATTATGAAGTAAGATATATTGGTTAATCAAAGTGATGTAACTTTAAGCTAACTTATTCATGATATTTCTCAGTATACTTTGACAAGTAGACCTTTATTACCAGGATTAAAAAATTTCATTTGTCCCAGTTCTGAGACTACCATTTTTCCTCCCTTTAGACTACAATTTTTTCTTATAACTGGTTGTGTATACTGCTAATTCCAAAAGCAATAAATAAAACAGGTGTCTTATTGAATTTTTAGAGGACAGTAAATTTTTAAAACATAGACTTTTAATTTTTAAAACATTGACTTTTTAACTCATTTCAATCACCAATTTTACAATTTGAACATTTTAAATTGTTAACATTTTATATTTATAATTGATAGGTACCATCAGAGAGTACTGTATGTAGATATTGATATTCACCATGGCGATGGAGTAGAAGAAGCCTTTTATACAACAGATAGAGTCATGACAGTGTCCTTCCATAAATATGGAGAATATTTCCCTGGAACTGGTGATTTAAGGGTAAATAAACTTCAAATAGATGACAGATATTTGTAGATCTATGAAATAATTTTTTGTTTCAAAAAGAACTCTCATTTTTGTAAAAATAATGAAGTTTTTAGCTTACCTTAACAAGATAAAGAAGTGCTTATACAGTGAAACCTGTCAAAATAGGACACCTTTCAGATAGAATAATTGTATAATTTTATAAACAAGGGAAGTTACAGGTAGTTCAGGTTTGTCAGACCTTGGGTTTACTCAGGGTACTGCTTTAGAGGTTATTGGTACATACTGCAACATAAACATGTTCATTATGTTTTAGTTTTTTGTTAGTTTTGTGTATACAAATATTAATTTGTTTGGTGGATTGAATGTCCTAGAGGACCACACTGATCCTGTCTGTTTTAACATTATGTGCAGGATTTCTTATATGGTCTTGATTCAAACATGTGAATTTGTACCTAAATGACATATTGTTCCTTGTCGTTTGACATTGAGAACAAACAAGACTTACTAACCATATTGTTATCCATTTGTCAGTTGGATTTGAATTTAAGCTATTATATATCTTTACATTACAGGATATTGGAGCTGGTAAAGGCAAATACTATGCTGTAAATTTCCCGCTACGTGATGGTATTGATGATGAATCTTATGAATCAATCTTTAAACCAGTAAGTATTGTATATCAGTTAATTGCATAATTTTTCTTCCCACCATGTAATGTTTAAAAATTTGACCAGACTAAAATGACAACTACAGACAGTTTTGTAAAACATTGTTGAATTATCTCCTGTTTTGAAAAAAATCATGTTGCATGCTGAAAGGGAGGGTGATTACCATTATATTTGGGTTGTTGGTACAGACAGGCAACTCTATAACACATTTCAAATGTTTCTTAATCTTCGTATTTAAAATACTTGGTATATTGTAAGTTTAATTAAATTAATTTTTAGCTCACCTGACCGAAGGTCATGTGAGCTTATGGCATAGCGCAGCGTGTGTATGTGCGTGCGTGTGTGCGTGCGTGTGTGCGTGCGTGTGTGCGTCGTTAACACCTATTTTCGACTTCTCCTGTGAAACTAGTGGACAGTTTTTAATGAAACTTTGTCAGAAGTGTATATGGGCCGGTGCAATTCAGATTTGTTCGTGGCGTTGCTATGGCTACCATAACTAGGTCAAGGTGACCTAGGGGTTCAAAAATCTTAAAAAATCTTCTTCTCCGAAAGTACTGATTGGAGAAAAAATCTGATGTGATATTTGGCTTCTCTAGGGTCTTAAGCTTATAGTTTGTTCATTTTGTGAAATTCGGATAAAAAATAGGTTACGCGTTTTTGCGTTTAATTTTTAAAAAATCGTAAAATAGCTTCAAATTGTTATAACTTGACTATTTGACCAGATAATGACATGGGGTTTTCAGTTTTGACATCTTCTTGTTAGTATCTTCAAAATGAGGTCAAGGTCAATTGTGAAGGTCGTGACCTAATTTTTTTTACCTCTGTTTATAATTATTATCTCGAAAACTATAAACTTTTTGTATAGGCATGTATATTAGAATGTTGTAGGTATCGATACAACGATCATTTTGATGTATAGAAAAGGGTCATGGGTTCAAAGGTCAAGGTCACAGATGCGAAACAATACCAAAATGGTTAATTATCTCGAAAACTATAAACTTTTTGTATAGGCATGTATATTAGAATGTTGTAGGTATTGATACAACGATCATTTTGATGTATAGAAAAAGGTCATGGGTTCAAAGGTCAAGGTCACAGATGTGAAACAATACTGAAATGGTTAATTATCTCGAAAACTATAAACTTTTTGTATAGACTTGTATATTAGAATGTTGTAGGTATTGATACAACGATCATTTTGATGTATAGAAAAAGGTCATGGGTTCAAAGGTCAAGGTCACAGATGCAAAACAATACCGAAATGGTTAATTATCTCGAAAACTATAAACTTTTTGTATAGGCATGTATATTAAAATGTTGTAGGTATTGATACAACAATCATTTTGATGTATAGAAAAAGGTTATTGGTTTAAAGGTCAAGGTCACAGATGTGAAACAATACTGAAATGGTTAATTATCTCTAAAACTATAAACTTTTTGTATAGGCATTTATATTAGAATGTTGTAGGTATCGATACAACGATCATTTTGATGTATAGAAAAAGGTCATGGGTTCAAAGGTCAAGGTCACAGATGCAAAACAATACCGAAATGGTTAATTATCTCGAAAACTATAAACTTTTTGTATAGGCATGTATATTAAAATGTTTTAGGTATTGATACAACAATCATTTTGATGTATAGAAAAAGGTTATTGGTTTAAAGGTCAAGGTCACATATGCGAAACAATACCGAAATGTTTTATTATCTCGAAAACTATAAACTTTTTGTATAGGCATGTATATTAGAATGTTGTAGGTATCGATACAACGATCATTTTGATGTATAGAAAAAGGTCATGGGTTCAAAGGTCAAGGTCACAGATGTGAAACAATACTGAAATGGTTAATTATCTCGAAAACTATAAACTTTTTGTAGAGGCATGTATATTAGAATATTGTAGGTATTGATACAACGATCATTTTGATGTATAGAAAAAGGTCATGGGTTCAAAGGTCAAGGGCACAGATGTGAAACAATACTGAAATGTTTAATTATCTTGAAAACTATAAACTTTTTGTAGAGGCATGTATATTAGAATGTTGTAGGTATTGATACAACGATCATTTTGATGTATAGAGAAAGGTCATGGGTTCAAAGGTCAAGGTCACAGATGCAAAACAATACCGAAATGGTTAATTATCTCGAAAACTATAAACTTTTTGTATAGGCATGTATATTAAAATGTTTTAGGTATTGATACAACAATCATTTTGATGTATAGAAAAAGGTTATTGGTTTAAAGGTCAAGGTCACATATGCGAAACAATACCGAAATGTTTTATTATCTCGAAAACTATAAACTTTTTGTATAGGCATGTATATTAGAATGTTGTAGGTGTCGATACAACGATCATTTTGATGTATAGAAAAAGGTCATGGGTTCAAAGGTCAAGGTCACAGATGTGAAACAATACTGAAATGGTTAATTATCTCGAAAACTATAAACTTTTTGTAGAGGCATGTATATTAGAATATTGTAGGTATTGATACAACAATCATTTTGATGTATAGAAAAAAGTCATGGGTTCAAAGGTCAAGGTCACATATGTGAAACAATACCGAAATGGTTAATTATCTCGAAAACTATAAACTTTTTGTATAGGCATGTATATTAGAATGTTGTAGGTATTGATACAACGATCATTTTGATGTATAGAGAAAGGTCATGGGTTCAAAGGTCAAGGTCACAGATGTGAAACAATACTGAAATGGTTAATTATCATGAAAACTATTAATTTTTTGTATAGTCATGTATATTAGAATATTGTAGGTATTGATACAATGGTTATCATGATGTAAAGAAAAAAGTCATTGGGGTTTAGTATTTATGTTTTCTTTAAATCTATCAGCTAGCCATTAGTTATCAGGTGAGCGTATCAGGCCCATGGGCCTCTTGTTTTTCTCTGTACAGGTGATGACAAAAGTTATGGAGATGTATCAGCCCAGTGTTGTTGTACTACAGTGTGGTGCTGACTCTCTATCTGGGGATAGATTAGGATGCTTTAATTTAACACTTAAAGGTAATGTTAGTAAAATGTTAAATCTGACATATATATTTTTTTCAAATATATTTTTTCAAGTCCTCGTTGGCGTAATATATATATTTTAGAACTTGTGATTGTGATTCATTTGACCTCATGAATATCATACGATAAAGTGTTCCCAAAAAGGTTTATTGAAGGGCATTATAATGAGGCTTTATTTTACATATAATTTCACCACCTTCCTTAATTAAAATGTGCCTGGCCCCAGTTTCACATTCATTGATGAAGACAAAATGTAGTAGTGGAAAGTATTGCCTACTTTACTGTTAAATCAAGTCTGTATTATATAGACCTCTGAGATCCATGAGATATAGGGTAGATGATTGTGTCTAGTTGTGAGTAGAAAACTAGTAACTATTGCCTTTGGTGTTACCTCTAACAAAGGTTCATGGTTGCTCAGATATTGAATTTTTATATAGATTGTGGCCTTTTTGGTTAACCGGTATGCCTAATTCAAAACATCAATGGTGTCATAGAACAATTAATGGCTTGATATGAGTGAAAGCAACGTTTCACCATTGATGTCAAATAGTGAGAATCACTTTCAAAAAATGTAAATGTATATATAATTTTATATCTGGTTACAAACTCAACAGTTTGGGCTACTCTAGATGTGACTTGACAATATAAATGTTATGATTTAATTTAGGCCATGGTAAATGTGTAGAGTATATGAAGAAGTGGAATCTTCCTGTATTACTGCTTGGTGGAGGTGGTTATACCATCAGAAATGTCGCCCGCTGCTGGACTTATGAAACATCAGTCGCTCTTGGCGTTGAAGTAGCCAATGGTAAGTAACAATTATCTTTGTATGCCTGATAGTTTCTTTGTTTTTGAATCAGATACATACTTAGAAAATTAGTACTGTATTATGGTTATATGTGGCAGTGGTTTTAATTTTGCTATTTCATTAAAAAAAATAGATCTGCCATTTGCCTTTTTTTTAACATGAAAAATCACCTTGCTGTAACATGAATTAAATGGCAATTGTGGATGTGCATAGAATTTACCATACAAGTGTAAAATTTAAGTTTTAAAATTGAGCATAATTCACTGTCGCAATCTGTGACTCTGATAACGGTGATTTTAATTAATTTTATTACAGTACCTGATTTTATCACATTGATTTGGAAACAGTTTAAAAATAAAATGCTGTAGAACCTGTTTTTATTTGTCAATTAAATATGTTAACACTGTGATCATATGTTACAGAATTGCCATATAATGATTATTTTGAGTATTATGGTCCTGATTTCAAATTACACATCAGCCCATCAAATATGGCAAATCAGAATACAGGGGAATATATGGACAAAATCAAGTAAGTTTTTATAATGTTTTAACAAATTTTCAACTTTCTAAGCTGTATGTGAATAATTCAGAAATGTTAGTGTGTTTTTATTGGTATTGTACTAATACAGTCAAACTTGTCTATGAAGACTACCAAGGGAACCATTAAAAGCAGCCTATAATATGGGCAGGTAGCCTTTATATACAGGTTTAAATAACATGGATAAAAAGCAACTGGGATAAACTTTAACTGGCTTTAAAAGCAGGTGATCCTTACATAGGGGTGGCTTTTAAAGCAGGTTTAACTGTAATGCTATTTTGTATTCTATGATATAACATTGCTTAGTGGTACTGTCATTGGCTGTAAGTTAAAATACCAGCCGTGCTTCAGAATTTTAGTTGGTTTTTCTTCATAGAAAAGTCTTAAGATTAGACTTACAACCAAGCACCCATGTCTCAGTGCATACTGAATACACCTCTGTAGAATTTAGAAAACTAATCAATCACTTATCATAGCTACAGAAGAAGCTTACAACAAGAACTCACATACCAGTAAACATACTGAGCAGAATAAATATGTCAGTGCACTTGGAATGTAACAAAATCTGATATTAAATGTTATTACTTTATTCTTATTGTAATATGATATATAAATGAAGACAATATAATTTTCTGTTTTAGGACCAGACTATTTGAAAATCTGAGAATGTTACCCCATGCCCCAGGTGTTCAAATGCAAGGTTAGTATAAAGTCTTTTGACCTCTGTCATATACAGTTCATTTTTCATTACACTACATGTTTGTATGCAGCCCTTTCATTAAATGTTAAAGTAGCAGTCAAATTTCTTTAAGTAAGCAGCAAGTATTGAGTACCAGCAATATGTATTGCAAAAACATATTTTCACAGAATGTAAAATTGTTGAAAGTAGGTGACAAAATCAATCCAAATCAGTAAAAGTAGCAAACGACTTTTGTCACCCTGCTGGCTTTATTGACACCCTGTAGCCAAAATCCTCATTAGCAAAATTTAAAAAAAAATCTTATTTTAGTAAAATTGTGAAAAAATTCTTGGAAAAGCACTATTTTTTCACAAATTTTAGAAATTTTGCTATGAATGATTTTCAATTTGTAAAAACCTAGATTACCTGTATATATTTAGTGTTTTTGAGTTTGATCAGCCATTATTTCCATTACCATTATTCCTACTTGTATGGCGTATTTTCAGCTATACCAGAGGATGCTCTTAATGATGAAAGTGATGATGAAGATAAAGAAAATCCTGATGAAAGAATCTCAAGTAAGTTATCAAATCAGTTATTAAGTATGTATTGATAAAAGACATTCAAATAATGTAGGGTGGAAACTGTCTGAACAGCATAGTTAGTAATAGTCATCCTGGCACTTACCTCTTAAAAACAGGGATCATGTATTAAAAAATTTGGTCAACAGTGACATAACTTGATGCATTTTATAAGAAAGGATCAGTAGTTAGTTGTAGAAAAAAATAAATGAGAAAGAGGTAGAACTTGATTTCTATTATGAGCTCAAAGTAAGACTTAAAAGATGGGACAAGTTGGATCACAGACAGAAATTTTGTGGTACAAACCTATTATTGGGAGCCAATGGCACAAAAGACCCTTCTAGATTGAACCTGACAGAATACCCCTGGACCAAAGATTTTGTTCCATTTAGACATGTTCTCATTAAAAAAAAGTTAATTTAGCAAACAGTATTAACACATAGTACATGTAATTGAGTTAAGACAGTTTTTCAATTTTCTCCAGGTTTCATTATCACATACTGTAAATTATATTAAAGTATTTTCTAGTTTCATCTGTTTGATATGTAAAACTGAATTGGGAACACATAGATTCAATCGGATGCTTTGGTTAAATATTGTGACAGTTCCAGTTCCCATGCATAATTGTATATTCTCAGTTGCTTCATGCCATTAAATCTGGGATAAGTACTTATTCATAATGGACTTTAAAGAAATGTTTTAACTTATGATTGTAGTAAGAGCTAGTGACAAAAGGATTGCATGTGATGAAGAATTCTCAGAGAGTGAAGATGAAGATGGAGGTCCAAAAGACAGTAACAGGAAAGATAAACACAGTTTTAAACCAAAAACTAAACGTCTACGCACAGAGGAGGATAAGAAAGAGGGTGGTGGTGATAAAGGTATAATGCTACAGAAAAAGGAGTGAACAGATATTGTAAACCCACTTTTATTCACATGCAATAAACTTTCACAAGGACAAAGTAATCACAAAAATTAATAGACACGAACAGGTTTTTTGAAAATGGTATTATTTATACCAAATATTCAGCTATAGACAATATAGTGAAATTTAATAGTCACAAAATGGCTTTCACAAGAGAATCATGAAATTTAATATCCCAATAAAAGTTGGTTACAATATTCTATTTTAGTTACTGGTAATTTAAACAGACTCTATTTTATAAATTTTCTATTTTGCCATCTTTCAGTCCCAATGATTATTATAAATGTATAGGAGTTACTACCTATATATACCTTATGAGACAAGAAGGAACCTCTCTGTTTTCTACAGGCACTTCAGCTTCCTCCAACATCAGTGACCTGACTGCTTTATGAAAGAATCTTGACTGCATAAGTCCACTCCTTCCAATTCACACTTAAACAATGAACAATGAAAAGACCCAAGGGAGATAAATCTTAGGTTGTAATGGATTTACCAACAGAAATAATGAAAGATTTGATAAAAAAAAAGAAATTTAGTTTGGACGAGTTTTCATTTTACTGTTTACATTTCACCACTGTTATATCAGTAATATGCAGTTTTTGATTTTGATCTGTTGAAACAGAATTGTCCTAGATAAATAAACTGGGCACATCTTTTCCCAACAATGATCAAGTCCATTTTGCATTCCATCTTACATTTGTTATGCAATATAAGATCTATACTTTTGTTTTTATTTTGTAGCAACTGAAGAAAAGAAAGAAGAGAAAAAAGAAGCAAAGAAGGAACCAGGAGAAAATAAAGAAGAAAGTAAACCAGCACAGGAAAAGAGGTGTGTAAATAGTTGTACATTATATCTCCTATATGCAATATATGATAAACCATGTCCACTAATGCACAACCTGCTTTTGTGCAGAACTATTGTTCCTGTAAGTTAAATAAAATTTTTCATTGAATAATCTTGGAATACTTTACTTTTATTGGGAAAATGTCCTCTTCACATTCAATAGGTTGGTAGTTTTTCTTAGGAACTCTGGTTTCCTCCACCATTCAAGACCTGACTTGGTCATAAGTGAACAAATCTTGACTGGGGCATAAAATGCCCCACTCCACTCTACTATTTTTATATTTAATATCAGTAATTTAATATAATAATTAGAACTGTTTTATTTATATATTTGTCATAAATTCCAGTTAATTGCAAGAATTTTGTATATTTATATTTTTCAGTGAAGAGAAAACTGAAAGCAGTGAAAAGAAAGGTAGGTTTAGTTTAGCCATTAAAAAGTTTTAAAAGTAAAGATGCAGGTTAAAGTTTTGCTAAATATCAACAATTTTGTCTTGATTTTCTAATTAATTAGGATGTTAATTTTAAAGTTTTTTTTGAATTATTTACAATACAACATGTATGTACCAGTAATTGATTTGCATATATCATCATACTAAATAAATAAATAAATAAAAAGCAAAACTTACATTTGCAAGTAATGATTACAGAATTTGACAAGAAAGGACATTTTTTTTAAAAATTACTTTCCTGTTCTGAAATGTAAAATTTCTTAATGTATTTGTTTTCTAGATGCACCATCGGCCAAAACTGAATCTGGGTCAACAGAAAGTAAAACAGACCAGCCAGGAACCAACAAAAATGGAACATTAGACATAGTCTCCCAGTATCACTAGTCTCACATCCATCAACAGTTCATCTATTTGTCATCAGAAGACATTCATTGTTTCACCATATCATTATTTATCACCTTGCTGGGTCAGTAGTAAGATTGAGCAAGAAAAACATGACAAAGATCTGGAAGATAAGAAAAATTATTTAATGGGGTTAACCATAGCAACAACTAAAACCCCATGTTATTTCCAGTGGATATGAAATATGTTAAACTTAAAATCACATACTAGTATAATGCTGTTTTTATGGGAAAATGTCAAATCATAATTCCATATAACTTTATTTCATTTCACTGATGATGCATCAGAGGTTTTCATTAGTGTTGACAAATTAAAATATTTCTTGAAAATAAAAATAATTAAATTTAAAGCTATTTTGGACACAAATATCAGTATCTATGGTTTTAGGATAGGTTTGGACAGCAATAAGAAGATAACAAACCACCAGTCTTTTCCATACATATGAACACATTCCAGAAAAAAGTTAATTCAAAGTTATGAAATGAATGAAACAGTTGAAAAGTTGGACATGTAAAAACAATTTGAGAACATATGAATATTTAAAAAATTGCATTAAAAAGTTGTAGAACTTCCATCAGACCAGGGGATTATTTAAGACCATTAGCTCTCAACAATAGTAAAATCTTTATATATAAAATAATATTGTTATGTAAAATTATGAAAATAATTAAATTTTTTATACAAATAATTAATAGTACATGTTATTCGTACTGGTTTTGTAGATGTATTTGTTTATCCATGTATATGATATACCAAGTGTTGTTGTACTGTACTGGCAAATTAGCCTAATTCAAATAGTAATTACCAGACAAGTTACGTTGTTTATTGAAATGTGAGATCCTGTTGATGTAGTATGTGAATAAGGTGGCAAAGCCCAACTAATAGAGAATATAAAAAGCTGAAGCATGCAACTACAACAAATGGCAGTTTGAAAATTTCATCAAAGAATGTTTTTGAAGAAAAAAAAAAGACAATGTGTGATGTTTTGATAAAGACTTAAAATATTGTGCACATATGGTATTTTCTTTTGTATGGTAAAAACAAAATAGTTTATAAATATGATGTAGATTTGATAAATGTGTGTTAATTATTTAAGTGCAATCTTTATTACCACCAAGACAAGATCTTTATTATTTAAACAAAACAAAGATGTTTTGAGACATTGAATAAATTTTTTAGAAAACTAAATCAAGAGTTTTTGTTTTCATCTCCTGGACAAAGGGATCTTTTAATATATAAAAGACAAATATATCAGTCCATGTCCAAATCACAATTCCAAAAGCAAAGTAAATACTTTGAAAACTGACAAGATATGTTATGCACTACACTAGGGAAATAGCACCTCCTGTCTTGCTAACTACACCTAAAGTATGTAAAATCAAAATTGAGATTGAAAGATACTATGTGAGCTATAGTGACTATGTGATGTCAAATATTTCCAGGATAATTTATTAAACAGACATTTATGTATCAAAAATTATATTTAACATTCTATTTGGTGTTTCATAAGATCCGGACCAGAAATCTAGTAGCAATTTCTTTAATATGTGTCACTATCACACCATGACTACCTCAATCATGTTACATTCCTCCAATTACATTATCTTGAGATTTCCCAACTTTGAAATCTAGCTCCTCTCTGTGGGTAGCAGAATTATGTTAGTTATGACATTGTGCAAGGAAGTGGGTTTTTTTAGGCATTTCATTCCCGACATTTTCTATATAAGTATACATGTATTTATATATATATATACATGTATATATATCCCTACTTTAAAACATGGGAGATAGTTGTATTTTCTGTAAAAGGGGATGTAATTAATTCACTGTCCAGCTAGCGTAGGCCTGAAAATATTAATAAAATGTTCCTTCTTTGATGATCCACAGAGCAGATTGAAGTAATGGAGTCTTTCACCCCAGTCATGATTCTCAGTTATATTGAGACAGTCAATTCAGGGATGGTGGAGGAAATTGAAGTGTTCAGAGCAAACTATTGACCTTCAGGGCAAGTAAACAGGCAAGCTGATAGACAGCATAACCAAATTAAACAACAACAGTAATGGACAAATATCCAAATCTTGGGAAAAGCCAGACAAGGTGCATTTGACATGAATGGATGAATACTTAGCAATGTGCATACATGTATATTGGCATGGTTCTTCAATACAAAGCCAATTGTGGACATGCATGATAAAGTCACACTCACTGTTTTTCAATGGTGAGAGTAATGGGTTAAAACCTCACTGGTGATCTCTGAATAGCTCCTTTGAATGACAATAAAACCAGCTTCATCATCCAGATGGATGCATAAATAGACAAGTAAATGCCTATACATATTCACACCCCAAAAAATAATTGTAAAGGAGTTGAGTGTGAGTAACTGTTTTATGCCCCAGTCAAGATTCTTTCCATTATAGTAAGGCAGTCCATTCAGGGATGTGGAGGAAACCAGAGTGCCCAAAGAAAACAAGCGACCTTTGACAAGCAAACTGACAAACCTAGGATCTGCCAGTGAGACACTTATCTGTAAGCGTTAGACCACTTGGTCAAAGAGGCCCCTTTCATTTGTAAAGGATATAAAAAATAAAGTGATGAAACTATTTATATTTATTTAAATATTTCAATAAAAATGCATGTATAATAGTTATCACATTTACAATTTCATATAAAAAAATGCATTTTATGGTAAAAACATTTGAATCATAAGCAGATTGTTCATTAACATACTAATATAGGTATATATATAAACAATAAACACAAATTTAAGCATTTCTATATATATTTGCAATATAAAATACCAGTACATAAAAAATAAGCAATGGTTGCTGTTAATTTGAGACCCTAAAATGTCAGTTGACTCTTAAGTAATTTACTATACCAGTCAAAAAAGTTAAAGATCAAAATATATTCGAAATATTGTATCAAATCTGAAAAAGATGGACTTGCATTAGAAAAAGGTGATAACTAATTTAATTTGTAAAGTTGCTGCAGAAATTCTGATTCTTTTCTTCTAGAGTACATGTAGTAATGTTTACATAAAATTACTGTTAAGGGAAAGTGTTCCTTGAAACTACCATTAAATTCTAGGCACTAGTCAACTTATTAAAAATATTTAAAGATGATATAATAATCCTGTAAAATCATTGAAATAAAAAAAAAAAAACAACATTGATGTTTATTCAAAAATAGTGGGACTATACACTGCCTGAACACTAACTCTGAATTACATATTGCCAAGTTAAAGTTCTACTAAAATTTAAATCAATAAAAATCCAGTTTTGTGTGTTCAATAAAAACATAAAATGTGATCCTCATATTCAACAAATGAGTTTCATTCAGCATAATAAGAAACAAACATACTAATCCATGTCTAAATCATAATCCCAAAGCAAAGTAAAAACTGACAAATTAGGTTAAACATTGAACTTCCACCATGGAAGTTAGGCTGGTGCTCCGGAAGGGTACATACCTCCTGTTATGTTAGCTACACCCACCAAATGTAAGGTATCAACTATGTGAACAACTGAATCTTGAAATGGGTATAGGCAATTGATTTTGAAAGTAACTGTATGTACATACTACAGGTGAAGAAAACATTAGAAGATTTGCAGTACAAGACAGAAGGAAAAAAATATTATGCATTCCTATGAAAATATCCTTTGTACTTGAGAATAATGATGTGTGTGCGTGTGCGTGTGTGTGTGATACGGTATATTTGGTAAGTTTATAACAAAGTTGGGATTTAAAAAAGTATATTAATTATTATAAACATAAATTCAAGATGATACTAGTTTGTAAATATTTCAAACCAAATACCTACATGTTAATATATATACTGTACACAAGTATATATACCATACTAGCAGTTAAACTAATAATTACAATTATCAAATGTACTGTAAGATTACAGTTTGGATCAGATCAACAAAATATTGATCACAGACATGTATAAATTTTGAGCACCAATCATTGAAAAAGGAGGGTAATTTTACAATGCATTTTTAAAGCTAAATATCAAATTTTACAACATTTATTGAGTAGAACCACTGGCATTTTCTTAACACATAACACTTCTATGCAATAACCACGTCATAAGCAATGATAAAGACACTAACACATATATACATAAAATATAAAAGCAATAATCTTATCAGACCCACATTTGTAATGGTATACTCGTCTCTCTTGCTTTGTAACATTGAAGTGACTCAATTAGTAGCATGCTCATTCTGAATACAGATGTTTGGATTTTTATTTCTGGCCAGTTCAGATTCCAAATATAATATTGACCAGCCTCCAATCATTTTACATTTAGCTACAGTAAATGAAAATAATAAATCTCTTGTCCGAGACCCTTAAAAACAGATTTCCAATGTGGCATTTCAATTTAAATGGAATCATCTAGACTGGGAATTTATACAGACAAAACAAGGCAAATTAAAGTACTTTTAAAAGATTCTGGTCCATTTTCAAGGACTTTAAAAATCACATTCTGTATAAAAAGAAACATTGAAGATGGGAAACTTTCGCAGTTTTGATATTCTAAACTATTTCATGTTCAGAAATAATTCAGAATTAAGAGTTTTGACTGTAGGGAAAGGGTGCCAAGGAAAATAAGAAATTTTCGTTTAGAAGATATTTTCACAGTACAAGAGTCATCTTCAAAATCGTTAATATTTTCCCCCAACAAACATTTCTTCTTATACAGTAAAACAAAGTAAATACATTATACAATTTTCAATGTACATACTACTATTTACATTTTTCCCCCCAATTTTTCCTCTTTAAATTGCAAAGTTCTAAATTAAGGTGCTTTTCAAAGTCTGTATGAACCCTGCTATCCCAGATGTAAGATCACATTACACAAATCAACCCCCTGATTTTTTTATCCATACTACAAAGCTATTGTAACAATGAAACATTAAATTGTCATGAAAAAAAGAAAAAGTTATGATAATGCTGATATAAAAAATATGGAACAAAACTCATTACTTGATGTTTGGCACTACTATTCTTGCAAAAAAAGACAAACAAATTATGTACAGGCATTTAATTTAAGGTCAGAGACTTTGAAAAAACAAGAAATATCATTTGGATCAATTTCATTTTGCCTTAGGAAGAAGGGCATACTTGTCAATACTTAAATCATTCCACTCACACAATGTAATAATGTAAAAAGGAATCACAAGTGTTACTAATCCCCTTGCATTAAAATTTTGTGTAATAAAGGGCAATAACTCAAATCAGGTTCGTCAATTACAAAACAGGAACTTGTCCAAGATATTAACATGATAAACTCTTGTATAAAGATTTATTAAATTCTGTTGAGAAATAAAGTTGTTAGAGACCTGACAAGGAAAGCATAACATGCATACATGCAGGACAAATCCTATATACCCTCCAAACTTCATTTTGCAAGGGGATAAAAAAACATTTGAAAAGGGTCTGTAAGTCTCCTTGAAATCTTGATTCAGTCTCCAGATATGAAAATACTCCTTGCAATTTGACATCAGAGAAACCAATGTTGATGTCATCCATGTCAAATCATCCAAAGTGAAGTTATTCATTTGACACCAGAATTCATAAATTCAGACTCCAGTCATATGTTGAGAATCACAGACCATATTCCATTTATTATCCAAAATTTACATAAATATAACCAAAAAATTATTAAATATAAAATAACAAATAATTATCGGAGGTTCCACTACACTTTTTGTGCAGTAATCCTGTGTCTTGACCTTTATGAAAATAGAAATCACAACAAAAACATTTACATACATGTTACAAATACTATTCTGATATTGCAGATCTGTCTTCACTCCATCCAGGAACAGGTGTTTTGTATACACGTCATTCATAGTTTTTAGGTTGTTGAGACAATGACAATTGCCCAACAGTGGAGTGGAGTAATGGTGTTTTATGCCTCAGTCAAAAGTGCCTGGAGAAAACCATAGACCTTTGGTAGGCAAACAAACAATTTTCTTCCTCATCACATTCTGCCAGACCAGATTTTTACCTAGGTGGTGAGCGGCCCTATGATCTATGACTCTGAGTGTACATTTAGTGCGCTTGGTCACTGAGACTCCACAATCACAACAGAGTAAAGCTTATTTTATCTGTATGTACCAGTGGGCTTTTGAGTATTCACTCATGAACTTGAAAAAATAATAAACTCAAAATGCAAAGTTAATATCCAAAGTTAAAAGAAATCTAAAAGTCAAATTTTAAGAGTTTTAGTTCACAATCAATTATTTCAGGGGCAACTATCATCTGATTTTAAACTACAAATAACAATTTCAGGTTGCCATGGCAGTTACTAAACACATTTTGAGACATGTAATTTTGTCATTTTTTTTTCAAATTGTTAAAATGTGTCTAAAATAATTTTATTGGCAATTTTTTCAAAAGAAAACAAAAGATGAGAATAAATTCTGGAGTGTAAAGATTTGGCGCTGTGCTGTAAATAAAATGTGCTTTAAACTGACAATTTCATGTCTTTGGCAACAAGTGTTGAAAATATTCAATAGTACCGGTAAATAGATACATATATCAGATAATATCATCTATCATCATTCAAACTTGTGCGAAAAAATTCAATGCTTGATAATGAACTGACAGACAGACAGACAGAAAAAAACAATGAAATAATGTAAATTCATAAATTCATAAAAATATATATATGTAATCAACAGTTATATAAAATACACAATCAACTAAATACAAATGTACTAAAGCACCATTACATGTACACATTACCATGGCAACACAAAATACACATTTAAATTTAACTACAAATTACAATTTAACTATTTGTTTCCAGTATTAAATGCTACTACGACCATCCTGAGTTCAAATTCATAATTAGATATTGCGTAAACTTTTAGGGTGCATATTAAACATCTCCATCATCAATCCTGTTAACCAGTATCAAAAAATGGTTAGTCTCGTCCTTGACGATCATTTCATTCCTGTGATTCATTCCTGAGTCCTGGGGAAAACTGATGTTAAAGTAAAGTAATATCCCATTAAATTCTGATAAAAATTTGATGTAAAAAATTTCTATCACTAAAAATGTTGGTAAAACTTTGAAAAAACTTTCCATTCACAGAATTATAGCCACATTAATAATGCTTTACAAAGCACTGCTAGAGACTTTTAATTCAACTATTCATCATTAAGTCATTTCTCCAAAACATTTCCTGTCTTTATTCAACAAAACTGTATAAGTTTTTCATCAAAATTACCGGTACATAAAAAAAACACACATACATTGTTTTAATTGGATTTTATATCAACTTTGTAGACAAACTAAATAGGGACAATGACGTATCATCAACACACTGGACAACACTGTTTGTCAATTTTACGAGGATTTGTGCACTGAGGTAGTGGTGGACATTACTTCATTACATTCTATTTTTCCTTTCTGAAATGAAAAAAACAACAAATTATTAAATAAATGCCGTTTATTCTTTGATTTTTATTGTGAAGTGTAGGTTTTGAGACAAACCACAAATTTTAGTAAATGTGAGATAAACAACTTATAACTGAAGTTGAATTGTCATTCAAAGTGTCCCCAAAACGAAACCCCAACTGGGAAATCCATGTTTTCTTAACCATGTGCATGCTCAGAATATGAATAAAAATTATTTCGACTTAAGCCCAATAATATTTGGTTTTAGAAAGGCTGTTTCTGTTACAAAACGTCACTGTCTTTCTCTGTTCAAACTTGGCGACTGAAGAAATATGAATATGGCCTCAACCATAGTTCAAGGGTCATATTTTGAACCCCTGCCAAGCTGCATTGGCATATTTTAAGCGAGCCATTTAATTTCATATTGCTTTAGTTCATGCTGCTAAATGAATAGTAATGAATGGAGACACTGGGGGTTAACCTTGCAATAGACTGGTGTTTAATTGAAAAAGATTTGAACTCCACTCTACCTGAAACAAGCAACTACACCATGTACCTATAGGCTAAGCAGCCACATAGGCACTGTAAAAGCACCTGTACTACAATGCCTTAAACCATGTCAGTTATTCATTATCTGTCTTGAACCATGCGTCAATAATTATCTCCCTTGTACTTACTGTACAAACACATTATCTATGGGCTAAGCAGCCACACAGACACTATCTTGAACCATGTCAGCCATTTATTATCTCCCTTGTTATTATCACACTTACCATACAAGCACAAGATTTACAATCATTTACATCCCATGTATCTTTGTGATGCCATACATTTATTATCTCCCTTGTTATTATCACACTTACCATACAAGCACAAGATTTACAATCATTTACATCCCATGTATCTTTGTGATGCCATACATTTATTATCTCCCTTGTTATTATCACACTTACCATACAAGCACAAGATTTACAATCATTTACATCCCATCATCTTTGTGATGCCATACATTTATTATCTCCCTTGTTATTATCACACTTACCATACAAGCACAAGATTTACAATCATTTACATCCCATCTATCTTTGTGATGCCATACATTTATTATCTCCCTTGTTATCACACTTACCGTACAAGCACAAGATTTACAATCATTTACATCCCATCTATCTTTGTGATGCCATACATTTATTATCTCCCTTGTTATCACACTTACCATACAAGCACAAGATTTACAATCATTTACATCCCATCTATCTTTGTGATGCCATACATTTATTATCTCCCTTGTTATCACACTTACGTACAAGCACAAGATTTACAATCATTACATCCCATCTATCTTTGTGATGCCATACATTTCCTTTGTCATCTACACAGTTGTATTTTGTTTATTCATATGTCTCTTCATACGCTTCATCTGAAATAACACAACTCTATAAGTATATTTTGCATATAAACATCCTTGCAGATGTCAGTAGTGTTAGTCCAATTTGTGGAGTTTGTGAAATTGGCAATTTAAAAATTGCTTACCCTTCCACAGCACCTGGTCTCACTTCCCTGGTGGAAGTTTGTGTTTAACCTAATTTACCAGCTCCAAAATTTTACTTTGCTTTGGGATTTTGGTTTAGACATGGATTGTTATGTTGTTTTTGATAAAAAACATTTTATATTGTATTATTTGTTAATGGAATCTGCTTTTTTTTTTTTTTGTAAAATAATAATTTCTTGATAATTGATATACAATCATATTAAGAGAAAATCACAGATTTTTTGACAGAATTTTACTGTTTTTTATATATCATAAATATATTATACTTATATTATATAATGAATATATTATACTTATATTGAGGCTCTGCCTTCTTACCAATCATCTTTGATATGACAGATGTGAAACTCCACCCACAGCCATTAATACTTCAGAACAAGAGGGCCATGAGGCCCTGGCGCTCACCTGAGAATAACTTGAATTCTACACATTTTTCCAATAATGTCATGAATAGAGGATTAACAGAGAGAGGTCGTTCTATGCATAGTCCGACGGATGGTTTTTTTTTCTTTTTTTTTTGGAAAAAGAAACAATGTACCAAACCATGTATTGCTGAATTAAATGGTAGAAAATAATAATTTCATAAAAATATGAAAAAGACAATCGGTAATTAAAATTTAAAAAAGTTGTACCCGATCGTTTTGTCATTTCGGATAGAGAGAAAGTAGAGTTTTGCAGATCCTACCGTCGCTATGAGGGGGTACATTTTAGCAGTTGTATGTAACTGGATCATTTGCTGTTAATCTGGGTTTTAATTAACTGCTGATTATCACTCACAATATTCCCGTTTCATGTTAATGGTGAAGTACAGTTGTTTTACCAGTTCCGAATTTTTACTACCGAATAATCTAAAATTTCAATCCCGTTCAATTAAAGGAATTGCAAAATAACTTTCTAAATTTGCTTCTACTTGAATGTATGGGCATTAATTGTTTAAATAATATAAACTTCAACCGCTTCCTAAATGTATGTGCATGACAGGTCGACAGTTTGTTGGTGACCTAGTTTAACGATGTAAACAAATCGTGATCACGGAAATGCTTTTTTCAAGAAAACATACTACCACGTGTTTTTGAGGACAGGTGTCGATATTTAGAATCAGTAATCATTTGTATTATTACACCACATATATTTTATTTCCTCTGCTTGTGGATGACGTCTGCAGCAGCGCTTATAGGAAACCCTGTTCGGAACTGGTTAAAACGACTGTATTTAAAATTTGCACACAAAACTGTACGAATTATCTCCCTTTCACGAAAGTAAAATCTAATCGATAAACATTTTAAAATATGACACAATTGCCTCAACATCCAAATACGTTATCATAACCTTCAAAATAAATTTAAATTTCCGTAGATTTCACAAAGAATTAATTAAACAACCTGCCGTTGCTGTTCATTTCATAAGAAGCAAACTTCTCGAACTACTTTTTATTGTAAACATGAGATCAGTTCGCCAAACTGCAGAAATTATTAGATGCATCCCGTCGCAATATTTTACTAGATTCCGAAATGTATTCCGAAAATTTATTCCAAATGTGCATATGTAACCAAATGCATTACCCGTCTCAGAATACATATCTCACGATAAAACAGATATACTTCTTTCACGCTCATTTACCAGGCGCACTATTTCCAGGTGTACTCATATCTTATAATTACATAGCAAAGAAGCTCGATATCTTGGAAGAAAGCGATAGCTAAGTACACGTTCACTTTGTTCACGCTGTACAAAAATTGGTGGGTTTTTTTTGTCAGAATGACATTCAAATTACATGTACTTGCTTAACTACTACAAGCGGTTTTGAAAAGCCTGAGGCTCTGCCTTCTTATCCAATCATCTTTGATATGACAGATGTGAAACTCCACCCACAGCCATTAATACTTCAGAACAAGAGGGCCATGAGGCCCTGGCGCTCACCTGAGAATAACTTGAATTCTACACATTTTTCCAATAATGTCATGAATAGAGGATTAACAGAATTCATTATAAGTTAATATGAACTTGACCTAGCTTTTGTCCTAAACATTGTTTTTGACAAATTATACAAAGATTGGACAGAAAACATGGACTCTAAAGTGTTAGCAAGGTTTTCTATGATTTGACCCAGTGACCTTAGCTTTGGTCATGAACATCGTTCTGGACAAATTATATGAAGATTGGACAAAAAATATGGACTCTAGAGTGTTAACAAGGTTTTTCTTTGATTTGACCTAGTGACCTACTTATTGATCCAACACATTCCATATATGAACTTGACTTAGCTTTTGACCTGAACAATGTTCTGGACAAGTTTGATGAAGATATAACAAAAACTGTGGCCTCTAGAGTGTTAACAATGAAAAGTTGATGCACGACACACGACGCACGACGCATGACGGACAAAGACTGATCACAATAGCTCACTTGAGCACTTTGTGCTCAGGTGAGCTAAAAAGCTTTTGTTTGTGATGTCAAACTTGACCACACCATATGAAGCTCTGCCCATGTCTGTTGACACTTCAAATTAGGTTGTGTTTGTGACGTCAAACTGGACCACATCATGTAAATATTTCTATTGGGGGTTATTTTGAAAAAATGTTTCATATCAAGAAAAATAGTAGAATTGTAAATATTTATTTGACTTAAAGCCAAGTTTACTCATTACCTTCTTCTTTAAATGTTTAACCACATTGTTGAGTGATGACACCATATTTTCCATCCCTTCTATTCTAGAATCAAAAGTTTTCATTTTGGTATCAACTTCTTTCATTTGATCTTGGAACTGTATATTATATATAGAATTGTCTGATAAAGACACTTGGTTTGGTGGGGTCGGTCTTCTGCTCTCTTGGAATCTGTCATTATGTTCTCGATCTTCTCGGAATGAAAACCGTGTATCTGATGTTGATGTCCGTCTGCTATGGAAATGACTAGTCAGAGACTGGAAATCTCCTGATTTACCACAATCTACATTAAATATATTAGGATTTCATTAAAACAATCTTATTAAAAATAAAATCTATATACGACTTTTATTTAAACAAAAATTAAAACATTAACATGAACAATATAACAAGGAATGTGGTATTGCACCACAATCAAAAGTGGCTTCTTAAACCTCTCTTTGGTAGGGAGTTACTTTATGAGTTTTTTGTCAACCTTCAAAGAAATATCATAAATAGCAGATCAAATTGTTTGGGTATAGTGGGCATGAGCACTGATAATGTATTTCACTGATAAAATAAAATTTTTCCTCATTTTAAAGGAATGTTTTGTATTCCGAGGTTTATCTGTGACAATTCAAATGACATCTCTTTCCATATACTGTATTTATCTATTAATGAATCCATGTTTTCACAAATGTAAAATAATTTACATGTATAAATAAATTTCCAAAATCTGTGAAAATATAGTCCTCTTAATTCATTTTTGCATGTAAATAGGAAAATAGGTTTCTTTTTGACAGAATTTCTCTGAAATTTGTACACTATGGCATTTTTGGCTACCAGAAATGTGAACACAGATAACAACAGAGTTGAAGTATGAACTCACCAGCACAGCAATCTGACCACATCTTTAGAGAAAATTTGGGTATTTTAGAACAAGGCACATAATCATCATTATCATCTGCCCTGAGGAAGACATTTCTCTGTACTTTATTGATACTGTCGCTACTTTCACATATCACACCAGCCAATGACACTTGTTTGATGGCAGTCAATTGTTCAGGACTAAATATTCCTGGATTCTCATACCAAAATCTGAAAATATATAAAACAAATTGAAACATCACTGTATTTTTACAACCAGGACCAAATTGTTTAAAGCTTGAGTTTAATTAATGATTACATGTAATATAAAATGAAAATATAAAATCAATATTTGAATAAAGTTTTGACCCTTTAAAAAATTTTGAGTTTACAGTTTTGGTCCAAGCACTACTGATGAGGAATTGTATTCCAAAACAGCTGTCTAGTGCTGTAAAATTGATAATGGTATAATATGTAATTTTATAACAATGTGCCTTAGTTTGATTTGATTTTATTTGTTTTCAACATTTTAATCTTTAATTTTACAACATATTTAAAATTATATACATGTAAGTAAGCAAAATTTAAATTTTGACTTATCGACTGATTAAGCAAATAAAGCCCCAAACAAGTGGTCCAAGAAAGTTACAAGCCTTTTCTTTCTCTTTAAATTTAATTTCATTAGTCCATTTATCTCAAAACTTAAAGGTATTAGCCAGTAAGTAGTTTGTTGCTTGTGTCTTCATACAACTGGCCAAAGTCTATTTGGATTGAATTTGTAATCTCAGTTACAATGGTGCCAGACCTGTTATTCTACGATACTAGATAATTCTGCAACAGAAAATGCCGGTAATCAAGAAATATTAACCAGTTGCCCCCTTTTAGCTGCCCCTTAGTCCCAGTAGTCAAGGGCATATAAATAAGAAAGGATACAGTAATAAACAGATAAACAGACAGATAGTCAGACATACAGAAAGAAGGAGGCATTAACAATATTGCCACTTTGTCTTTGAAATGAGTTAGGTAATAGGAAATCTTCCAAATGTTATTAGTCATATGATTAAAAATCAAATGTGTGTTCAACAACACTTCTGCTTTCCAAAGTGCTTGTGTTAGTAATCTGTGTGTCACAAATATCATTTATTTACTTACCTATCTCCTTCTCTCAATTTCCTGAACTGATCAACTAAAATACATATAAATGTTGGGCCCACCTTGGCACCCTCTAATGGAGTCTCACTCATACCACCAACAAATAAATCCACATTATCTGTAATGTAAAATGGCTTACAAAACTCACTGCTGGATGGAATGCCTTTCAATCACAAAGTTAACACAGTGTTTGAAATACTAGTTACAGCCAGTTTACCAGCCAGAGACAGGTAATTATACTGGCAGGACTTAATCTTTTAAACACATCCCTATCTATTCTATAGAAACTGGTAAAAAATACAGATCTGGGACGGTTGGAATTTAAGCTAAATTTTGAAGAGGAATAAGATGAATTTATATTTCTTGTCTCACAGTCATCTATTGTGTCTATACCTGTATTGATTTGACTTGAATTTCTTGAAGTTCTAAGTTTTGCACAGTTTTGGCAATTTGAACTTTGGTATGGGTGAATTCAATTTTAACAATTGTACTAATGTGTTTGAGATCAATTTATTAAGAATAAATAAAAATGTAATATGTAAATAACAAACCTGGATGCCTGTATAATGCCTGAAGTTTCTCTCGAATTCTACGATCCTGGATTTCATTTCTAAAATCTTCAAAAGTTGTGGCTACAGACAAGTTACACATTCTTCTATATTCATTATAAAATGGCAAACCATGATCTCTACCTCGCTGGATATTTAGAGCAGCTAAATCCTGTCCTACCACATTAGCTAAAGCAAACAACTTTTCAGTCAGTTCTGAATTCATCATCTCACTTGGCATTCGTTTCTTGGCCGATGTTGCAAACATACCTCTCACCAGAGGGTCAATCCCACCTTCTTCCAATAAACGGTAAGGAGAAAAGAAAGCCTTATGTAGTGGTAAATTCCCTTCAGGAATTGGATAAAAACTAGAGTTAAGCCTAAATATAATTGGCTGTACTAATGAATGTCCAAATCTCATAGCAGCTGTAGCAAATTCATTAGAAACGGAAGGATTTATATTAGGATCATATCCCTTATAACTTCCTAGCCTCTCCATTCCCTCTTGACCAATGATATGAGGCAGCCAATGAGTATATGTTATATGTTGCATCTGAGCACCAATTATTTTTCTAGTTTCATGATATAACATGTTACCATCCCAATGTTGATTTAGTTCTAACAATTCTTTTGCTAAACGGTTATGTTCCCTCATCCATAATGTATGCATGGCTGTCAAAGCTAAATGTTCATTGGCTCTTGGATCTCCAGCTCGGAAACATGGAACATGTCTTTTGCTGGGTTCAATTTGACAATCAGCATGTTCTAGAAAACCGGCGTTATCAAAGGGAAGTAATCTTTTACCATCTGTAGACAAAACACCTACATTTAGTTGACCTCTACCATTGAGTTGTTCTCGAAGTCTCTGGGCTTCAAAGTCACTACTACCATACACATTACTTGCATCTATGAAAGCTGTAACAGCATTTATTTGTTCCCTAGGAGCAAATGTTTTATAGAATATAGAGGTACTTCCTGAGTTGCACATAGCACTACTGCGAGTGAATCCTAAACATGTATGAGACTGAATTCTCTGGTCACTGTGTGGGACAGGGATAGGGTAACACGGATATTCCTTGTCACATGTTTCATTACAGCGTCTTCCATCACTGAATCTAGCAAAACTTATAGACTGGGGAGTTAAAGTGATATCGTGATCTAAGAACTGTCCCCATTGCATCAGCATGTGTGTACTTCTCTCATCCTCGGTAACATGATCAGTGGACATCAGGTAGGATGACACTAACCGTGGACTTGGAAGGTGAAAATTGTTGTACAATTTACCTCTGTTCCAACCTACAAAATACATGTACATTATAAACATTAAACTGTTTTCTAAAACATAACTGAATTTATTATTTGTAAAGTTTTTTGATATATAAATTTACCTCACACAAAGGATAAACTTTATCGACATATTTGGAATTATACATATAGAAAACAAATATATATATACAGTAGAACTACGATAACTCGAACTTCGATATCTCGAATACCATGGATAACTCGAAGTCATTATTTTGTCCCGACCACTTTTCTATATAAACTGCATAAATACAACTTCGATAACTCAAAATTTTATAGTTCCAATACCCCGATAACTCGAAGTAATGTTAAGGTGCAAAATTAAAAATTGTTTGACAAACCACCTTCTAAAACAGGTTCCGCTACCGTATTAATTATTATCAATTAAAGGATTAGTACTCTGTGCCGTAAAGGGCAATGAAGTGTAACCGTGTACCCCCTTAGTAGAAGCCAAGTTTTGTGCCACTGGCGATAACAGCAAATTTTTAAGTGATTTCTCCAAGCTTAATTTTAATGACCGAGACATGGCATGCACACTAATGTTATAATTTCTATAAAATGCACCTCTTGTCTTCCATATGTATTATTATCATAATAATTATGATTATTACATACCATGTACATGAATATGTGTATCTGATTCAATTCTGTGAATGCATTATGATGATGTATTGGTAATACACATTTTGTGTAATGTATGCGTTTGTCGTCGCCATGAGTCCTTATAAAACTTCATTATTAAATTTATTATATTTCGTTTATTATTACATGTATTTATGTTATACATATTACACTAGTGTATCGGTTAACAGTTTACCGCCATACACTATTTCTCCCATCAAAATGAAAATCTACATTGTGACGTCATCCTTCAACTTTGAAAACTCGAACACCCCGATAACTCGAAGTCATCATCGAAGTCCTGTGCACTTCGAGTTATCGAAGTTCTACTGTATATATATATATATATATATATATATATATATATATAGAAAACAATCAGTATACATGTATTTGCAATTTACTAAAACATTCTAGAATATCTTAAAATATGATTCAGTCTATTTTTTCAGTTAAAAACATGTACCTAGGTAAGTTATGTATTTTTAAACACTAACATGTTTTTTAGGCTAGACGTATAAGTGTTTAAAATAACAGCAAGTCCTACTGTCCAAGACTGGTTGAAAATTTTAAATTGTTTGAATGCTGCACAAATAAGGTCAAAGTTGTTGATAAAAACTGGAACAGAATAAAAAATATAAATTTATATAATAACCAACTGGGGCATTAAATCATTTTCATAAATAGGTGGAAGCAGACGATCACAAAAGCCGATGACTGATGCTCCCAAGTTTGGCGTTTTTGCCTTCCAGGTTGTTAAGCTCCGTCCATGGACCTGTAACGTTTGTGGTAAACATGTTTGAACAACGAGTGATCCTGATGTTAGCAAAACATCCAGACATGTTGGCTATAAGTTCTAAATGACCCGGTGATACAATCTCCTTGTAAGAATTATCTAGAAATGTAAATACAAAAGAGTTTATTAAATACAAATGTGAATGTACTGGTATAGTAAAATCTCATGATGATGCACCTCTAAAATGTTGTCATCTTGAAGATCAACACAATATTTTGAAGTCAATGACAGTTTTAGTAGTTTTTTTTTTTAATTTCAAAATCAAGAAAATATTTGGTTACAAATGCACATGCTTTAGATTTTAAAGTCTATATAACTGTGATTTGCATGTGGACCATCTGTGGTGATTAAGCTTGACAGTATGTTAATATTCATCTACAAGCAATGTATCTAAGGAAGATTAATATAATTTGATTGTTACATTACAAAGTGTGATAAATATGCAGAATTACCCAAACATTAGTGCACACAGTGTGTCTCTGTTATAATACATAGGTACCCCTTCTCTCAGTCATATCGGCTCAAAAAAGTGGATTCTAATACTGTAAACAAGGTTAGCTTTGCATAATGTTTGCAAGGAAGATATTTCCGAGATTTTGTCCATACTTGTTGTGCAAAGCATATGAATATTGACTTGCTGTAATTTTCAAGGGTGGTGTTATTTTTCACCATTTTTTTTCAATTTGCAATAATAGCAAAACTTTCACCACACAAATATAACCACACTTATAGTATACCCCTCCCCTTTTTTACTATATTGCAGTGTGGGATGGGGATAATAAGCAGCTTACTCTAATGGCATACTGAGATTTATAAAACCTTTTACTTACCATGTCCTGTTACATTATACTGGTGTCCTTCATTCACATGTCTATGAATCAACTCCAATGTCTGTTCAAATATTTCCTCGGCTCTGGCCAGTTCTAGAGTATCAGCAGACGGATATCTAAATATACTGATAAGATCCTGAACAGTGTGATCACGACTTCTGTCAAATAATCCTGTCCGGGTTTGATTCACTGCAGCATTAACCTGACGTCTTGCCTGACGAACTGCTTCTTCTACAAATCTATCTCCTTCTCGAATTGTACTTCCACCTCCGCCTAAGTACAAATAAGTTTATAAGTAAAAACAATTAATATCACATTAAATAATAATTATTACCCTGAGCATGAGCAAATTCCAAAATAATGATTAAACTGCTAAGCATATTGAATCAAGATTCAACTTAAAAACAGCGAGTTATAAAATAAACATAAATTTGATTATAACTACAGTTATTACTTATTAAAGTTTAAATCAACAGTTTTCAAAGTAAATCGTAACTAACACTAGATTCTAATTTTGTGTAGTAATCAATTTTGAACAAATGTAAATCTACGAGGTCAACAACAGTTCTATCTAATGACAGATTTAGTTCATGATCAACTTTAACAAACTATTACTTAACCAATAGAAATTAAATCCAACTTATTCAGTAACTACATGTATGTTAATATTTCAAATATTCTACATCAAATTTCAGTCCAACTACAGTGTAGGGAAGTAGGGATGTTTCATGTCCCAGTCAAGATTCCTTCACTTATATTGAGGGGATCAGTTCAAGATTGGTGGAGAAAACTGAAATTCCTATTGAAAACCACTGACCATCAGCAAGCAAACTGACAAACTTTTCTGTAACACTATAACCTGTCCTGAGTTAGATACGAACCAAGGCAGTGAGAAGCACTGTGATCTGTTATCACATGTTTTAGCCCACTTGGTCACCAGGGCCCCCACAGTCCAACTAAAGGAATGTTCAAGGTCCCAGACCTATTGGTTTTACATTTGGACCCTCAATATTTAAACTGTAAGTCTGATTGATCTGCTGTTTTTACCAGGATAATACTTTATCTATTATAATAACAGAATTGCACATGGACCTTTCAGTTTTGATTTTGGACTCAAAAAACTTTATTTGGACCTGAATACAAAAAGTTCCGGAACATCCACTATAAAACATAATTTTGAACCCCTGGGCACTAAATTGATTATTTTTTTCTTACATTTACAGTAAAATACGTTTTAATACCCTTGGATAACTTTGTCACCTTGAGTATTACCACAGCATTGTGAAGTACAGAAGTTGGTTTTCTTTAAAATTTCCACTGATTTACCACCAAGCCCCTATATACATGTAACATCAAATTTTGACTGAAAAATGGTGGCTATGAATCAAGGTCTTACTGTATATATATCAAAAAAAATTACATAATTTCAACAATATAAAATGTATTATTTTATTATCTAATACATATTATACATATAATAATAATAATATTATTATTAATAATAATAATATTGTATCAACCTAGTGTGACTATAAACTACAACTACATGTTGAATCAACATAAATTTGCTTGTTGATTAGTACAGTATATATGCAGTAATAATCTGAAGCAACCGATAGCACATACTAGTAAACTAAGCCATAAAATGTTAGAATGGTTTTTTAAGCCTAACTTTTGTTAGTTTTAAAGCCCTGCTCTGAAAGCTCTCTTTTGGATATTTTGTCTGGGGTTTTTTTTTGCCACTACACTGCTAGATTTATTGTGTAAATGAAGTTCATTCACTTGTCATTATTTGTGGGCAAAAACAACCAATAACATATTTCAATAGAAATAGGATATCAATTCTGGTGTACGCAACCCCATTTTCAATGTCGCAAAATCCCCATAGTGGCAACATTTTTCTTTCTGCAAAAACTTAATGGTAATCGGGATTGAGTATAATGATTTAAGATTAAACTCAAGTATTTGACTGATATCAAACATTTTTCAACTTAATTTGACTATGAAAAGTAATCATAATTCATTGCCACCAAAGCGATGATTCTGATAGTAGTTATATGTATGAATGCTAGGGCAACTATATCATAGTGCATAATTATCACTGCCAAATACAATCAAAGCTCAGTACAATAAATGATTGCCTCTGTTAACCAATGACCTGGTGTTCATTTGCACAAACCTACAAACATAAGTGAATGCAAATTAAAATATTCATAAGCATGAGAAAAAGCAATCAAGACTTGAGTTAAAAGCTTAATTAAAGACAATACAATATGTAAAATATGTAATTTCTTTAAATATGCTCCCAATGGGGTTCTGAAAATAAACAGGATAGCATTTAAAGACTAGTAATTTGTAACCAAATTTAGCAATAATTAGCAAGCAAGCAGGTTTTACATTATGCAAGCTGGTGAAGTTCAAACTCTGCATTATGAGGTGCCACACTATGTGAATAAACCTCACGGTAACTTACTTCTTACAACATGCAAAGTAACGACATTTCGGGCAAAACCAACAGTGTTTTCTGGAAAACATTCATATCTTCCTTCATCTCCATTTACTACATTTCTAACAATCATACGACTTCCTTGTAGGGTGTATTTAGAACCCGTTCGCAGGGATACACCATCTTTTATCCAGCGATATTGAATTAATGGATCTGCTTCTGGGTCACAAGTTAGAACAATATCGCCACCTTCAACTGTGTTTACTTCAGATTCTCTATTTCTAAAGGCAGGTAAAGCTGAAAAATGTCAATTCATTTTACAATATCGTCATTTAATAGTAATCTCTCTTTTTAAAGACAGACGGGTACCAAGGATTGTTACAGACCATGTCTGCTGATTTCATGGCAGGTCATTTTAGACCAGCTGTTATGCAGCTTCTGTAAATTTACATATGAAAAAATTGTATTGTGAAAGCCAAACATCTGTTAACTCAAATAGATTGTTAGGATATACTATTAATGTTGTTTGGTAAATTAACTTGTATAAACTGAAACCCTGTTTCAAAATATTAAGTCCAAAAGTTGGTGTTCAGTTTAGACAGGATTTGCTGTATAATTGTGAAAAGGCTCAGTTCTGAGTGGTGAAAAAATTCAAATGTATCATATGTTACATGACAGGGAAATTACTGAAACCCAAAACCTGAGACCCTGTAAATCAAGAAATGTTCCAAGACATTTTTAAGTGTTGCAAGAAAAGCTTTGATGTCTTCAAGTGATAACATTTAGTATACCTAAATTTACAAGATAGAGGTATTTTTAAAATTCATGTATTTTTCAAATTTCATTCATACTTTTTAATGTTCTTCTAATGAATAATACTACTACCATAATGTCCAGAGTGGTATTTTAAAAGTCTAGTCACCATGGAAACCATATTTTAACAAAATGGGGTGAGTAGTAGTACATGATGTTATAACATAGTATCAATAATACAATATATAAATTTTCACTACAATACCTAATATGCTAAAAGACTAAGTTGTCATGGAAATAATCAAAAAGAAGAACTAAAACACAATGTTCCAATCACTACCTACAAATGCTCTATCTAAAATTGTACCACAACATCCACAGTAATATGCTAAAGTCTAGCTGTCATAGAAACCCAATTTTAGCAAATAAAGTACAAAATCTTATTCTAGAATAACAATGCAACTCTAACAACAATAACATAAAGAGTGGTATGCTGAACTTCAGCTGTCAAGGAAACTGTCACAAAAAATTTTATCAATGGGGTTAAACATACATACCACTTGATACCTAATAATGATTGTACAGAACAATTTGTAATGAAACATTTATGCAAATGTAATGCTTATGTTTCTAAGTCTGTTTTAAATGCTTCTAGTTGTGAGCATCCTCTGTTGCCGCCACAGGTGGTCTGCTTTTGTTCAAACTCGCAAAGGTGTCTTAAGCATACCATGAGACATGGAACCTTGGTTTTGAGTCGCATCCAAAACACTATTCTAATAATGAGCATATTGTACCTTTGCTATGGGCAGGAGATAAAAATTATCTCAGAGAAAAATTGTAAGTCCTGAGCAAGGTTTGAACCCACAACCCTGGACTTCGAAAGCCAGTGACAGAACCACTTGGCAATGTCCACCTATTTGTGTTGCATAATGACTGTTTTACAAAAAGCATCAAAGCATGTGATTTGATGTTATTCTGCACAAACACTATGGGTTATGAGTCACAGGGTATGCTGGTTAACACTATTTTGTCAAGTCTATACTTACTTTGAGGTGTAACAATAAGTTCAGCTGTTGTTTCTCTAGTTCCAGCATCATTTGTTGCACGACAAATGTAGACACCTTGATCTGTTCTGTCTACAGCAATGATTCTTAACATGGCACCTCCATCCAATAACTGTATTCTGTTGTTATTTGGTAATGGGGAATCAACTTTAATAGAGATACATAAAATAAAGTTATTACAATATGAAGCTGTTGTATTCCTTCTGGATCTATAGTTGTTCAAACAATACTTGTACCGACTAATGGGGTTCGCCAATTTACCATGTGATACATTGTACCACCTAATATTTGTGCAGAGATATTATTTCCATTGGATGTGGAACCATATTAGTTCATGTTTTCCCATAAAAATTATGTAATTCCGAGAATGTGCAGTGTAAATGTTTTCCAAAGTGCCCTGCACATATGTTAAGGGTCATTGATCATTTGGTACAGCGGCAAACCTCATTACAATAATAATAGAATAGTTCTCTTTCCTGTTGCTGAAGATGATAAACTGAATCTGTTATCCTAGTTCCTTACTGGTTAAATAATATTCAATGTAAAACATACTTATTTATAACCACCAGAATTGTTAATAACAATACAAGATCAAGCACAATACCTTCGCCCTCAACTTCTGATAATATTTGTTAACTGAAAGGCAATCAATTGGGGTAGTTTTGACTTTTTCAATGACATCCAACACAATAATTAAAGAAAGTAAAAGGTAGATGTCAAGAGTAAGTGTTCAATCTAAAAGTGTCCTTGCACCTCTGCCCCCAAATAATAATTTTGCCCTAACAAAAATACTGTATGTGGGCTAATCCTGCCCATCTGTTAGTTTCATGAAGTTTTGAATAAATACCTTTTTCAAATAACATTTTTTGGAATGTACAACTCCCTAAGCATTTTGCTTTTCCAATATCTACTACAAGTATTTTTAAAAGAAGCAAAACTTTAAGCAACTAACCATTTGGCCTTACCATCTTTTAGCCATGTTACTCTTGGTTCTGGAGTCCCTGTAGCTTCACATCGGAACATGGTAGTGGCTCCCTCTACTACTTGCTCATCATTGGGTGTTCTAATAAATGTTGGACGAACTGTAACAAAAAACATGGAGTTTTAAGAGGAATTAATATGCAAACGTATATATTTGTATTGGGACTGAAATGTTTCTTTTTTTAAAGTGACCATCTATCTTTCCTGCTACATGAATAATAAAGTGTCAACTAAAATTTGTCTGCAGTGATTAGTACTGTAATCAATAAGCATGGATGTTATAAAAGTAGATTTCTTCAGCTGGCATTGAAAGAAATAAAAATCTCCTGACTATCACCTAATGCATGAGAACCCTGCAGTTACTGAGCATCAAACTAACAGCAATGAGATTTAGATATGCAGTTTCAGGCTAAATACTCAATCACATCAAACCCTCACTGAATAAGAGACTTTGAAGCATATTATTTACCATGTACATGGACTCTTGCTTCTGCTACAATTGTCTGTACATTGTTAGTAGCTGAACATCGATAAAGCCCATGATCCTCTGGTTGTATGTTGTTAATGACTAAATCTCCATTAGGGTCAACTGTGAACTGAAATGTTGATGGTATTGCATTTCCGTTTTTGGTCCATGTAATTGTTGGTTCTGGTTGACCTGATGCACCACATGTTAATCTTGCTGATTCTCCGACAACAACAGTGACATCTGATGGTCTACGAGTAAACTGTGGTCTTTCTGAAATAAATATCATATCCATTTAAAGACATCTATTAAGATCAGCATCACCTGAAGCTTTTGTTCTATCATTTAAGACAAACATGTTCAGGAGGTCTAAAATGTGCACTTGCAGATTACCGGTATAGCAAATTTAATGACCAAGATTCAAATAACAGATTCTAGTGTGAATCTTTAATGCAAAATTATGACTGAACAAATGAGTGAGAAATCAAGGTTAAACTACATTTTATCAAGACACATATATATATTTATATAAATGATAGGCATAAAAGTATATGGAAGATATGTTGTTTTAATGTGCCATTCTAAAACACAAGAATAAGTTTAATTTTAAACCAGACATACAAAAATCTACATGAATAAAGGGCAAAATTTATCAAAACAATTTCAGTTTTGATTTAAGAAAATGATATATTAATATACACTAACAAGGCCCAAAAATGCACCTCCAGGTCTCCTAACTCATGGTTTCCTTTGTAACCTAAATATGCCAATAAAGATAATTTTCTTGATAATGAATGGTTTCATTTTTCAAAAAACAGCATAATTAAAAGATTTAAATTTTTCTTACATAATATTAACTAAACACTAGGGGCTACTTAAAAATGATCTATTTTCACAGACATTAATTAAACTTGTCTGAAATATAATTGGTTTTTAACTATCAACTCTTCCATTTTTTTTTTTTTTTTTTTGCTTACTTTGACAAAAATTTTGATACCCCCTTTTCTAATTTCAAACTCAAAAAGGAGAGTAGATGTGACAATAAAAAAGCCTTTCTTTACATAATTGATGTAATAATATACCTGTTCCCCAGGTGATGGTACATTGTAAATCAAATGATCCATTTAATGGGATATATTATGTAATTTAACAAAAATTTAACATTCATATATCAATTGCAAATTTAACAAAAAACATATTAATCAGAATTCCTGTGGTGATCCTGGCAAGTATTAAAGCATGGAAAACAAGACCTGGTCTCCTGTATTACAAACATTTTAGGGAGGTGTTAAAACAAGATATGTCTGCATTACAATAAACCTCCAGCATAATGCAAAGTACAGTAAATTTTTCTGACCTGGAAAGAATTACCTTGACCTTGAGTTGAGTAAAACTTCAAAGCTACCAGCATTAAAAAATTATAAAAGGAAAAATTCAAGATCTTAAAGAAATTAAAAACAGTCTTTTACACACTGAATTTTTTCTCTTAACATCTCAAATTATTTTAATTATCATATTTAAATTTGAAAATAATGAGTGATGAGTAAAATGTGGATTTTTACATCAAATTTCAAGATCATTTTATCTCATATCAGTAAAACCTCTTATAGACAACACTTCGACATTAAGAGCACCTGTCTATGAAGTATGTACATTAATACAATCTGTCTATGAAATTCATACAATAAACCTGCAATAAAGACCATCTGTCCATTTACACCAATATGTAAATGTCCCTTTGCTCCATATTTCAACCAAAAATAACCCCTGCATAAAGATTGATTGAATGGGGTTTTACATCAAATGTTTCACTTACATTGAGACATCACCAGCTATAGGTGAAGTGGCAAAAATTTTTACCTTTGCAGTGAGCTCAGGGCAATGTAGAGGGAGGATTCTTTTATGTGCCATGCCTGCCATTACATAAGACATTGTTTTTTAGGTCTCTTCCAAAAGACTCCATGACTTTTATTTCTAAATGCCAAGTGCTTAGCGAAAGAACAGTTGCTACCTATTTTCAAGTCTTGGTCAGACCCTGCTGAGGTTTGAACCCATGACTTCCCACATACAGAGCAACTGAGCAAGCATAGTGGTCTCTATATAAAAACCTGTCTACAGTTCACATTTGGTACTCTCGGTGGTCTTTATCTTCATAAGATTTTACTATACCTTGAGATATTTGGAACCCGAGTTGCACTCGTCTTGATTTAATCTCTCCGGCACTGTTCCGAGCTACACACTCATAATATCCTGCATCTGAATTAACTGTATTATGTATCATAAGTGTACCATCATCTGATATAGATTTTCTCTGATCCCTCAAATCAACTTCTACCCTAAAATATACAAGAAAATTCAGTGAATTAGAATACTCTGCCAGTAGCTACTTTTTTGTGATTTGCACTTATGTTCACAGAACCTAACTCCCAGGAAAATAATAAACAAACTCAGGTGAATAATATGTGCACCACCTATCAATGTTTATGCTTTGCATCATGTTTTGTAAAACAGAGTTACATAGTTTTGGAGAATTACTCCAGAGAAGAAGTGTCTACATAGAAATATGCAATTCCAAAATAAAATTTTATAACTTAATTACCAAAGCAACAACTGATAACATCTAAGCTGCAGCCAAATGACATGGTCAAAGACATCAGTAAAGTACTTAACTGAAGTGGAGTTTGGTAATGATGTTTTAGGTTCCAGTCAAGATTCTTTCACTTATATAGAGATGACCATGATTAGTTCCATGATGGTTGAGGAAACCTGAGTGTCCTGAGAAAGCATTAACTTTAAGCAAGCAAACTGACAATTATTTCTGATATTTGAGTGGGATTCAAACCTAGAAGTGAAAGGAACTGTAATCTAAAGGCTGCACTTTAGACCACTTGGCCAGAGGTCCTCAGTAAAGTTCATGAAATAAGTATGAGGTCCATGGACATTAAACAGAGGAGATCAGAATTAAAATCAAGTTACTTTAATAAGATCAACCAGATTCACAAACTTAGTAGATCATTTTGTGCTGATGCAATACAGTGTATATGAAATTTCGAGCTTCTAGGCAATCCGGTTAGTGACAAGAAGATGTTTAAAGGTTTTACCAATTTACTGAACTGGCATATTGGTCAAAGTCAACCAGCTTTGCAAAATTTGGCCGAGCTTTATGATGTGATGCTATTTATGAAGTTTTAAGTACTAAGACTCAACATGTTTAAAGATTTTATAACTTCACATCATTTGTGACCTTGGCCGCAGAACCCAGTTCACATTATTGTGACCTTGGCCATAGAGCCGAGTTTAGCATAAATTCAGACAAGCAAACAGTTGCTAAATGGATTAGCTCCAACTCTGCCAAAGGTGTGGTTCAAATACTGTGTTGTAGGCTTAACCATGCTACATGTTTAAAACCCAATGGTTTGAAAACTGAAAAGAAAGAATATTTTATGTAGTATATTTTGTTTACCTACTCATTATGAAGCCATACAATATTTGGAGTTGGTGTTCCAGTCGCTCGACACGGAAAGAAAACTGTGTTACCCAATGAAACACTCACATCTGTTGGCTCTACTGTAAATCTCATTGGAGTTCCTGAAACTAAACAAAAACAGTATAGTTATCATTTTTCTTAAAAAGAAGGTGGCTATGTTGGCTTGTAGATCACAGCCCGTCTTACCAACTTGGTTTGAGTTTGTGTTCCACTCAAAGCATATTCTAGGGAGGCAAAGTTGGTCAGTTCATTGTCAAAGGTGGTTTGGATTTTTTTCCTGTGTTCTAGTTTGTTTTACCATTTCAGAATTGACAGAATCGATATCTCAACAGGGTATAAAACACAATTCAAAATTGAAACATAGCTATGCACTATTTTCATGGAAATCCATTGAACTCTTAAGATACCCCAGTTTATTGAATGATAAGCATACATTATACTGAATAATATGCATACATTAATGTGTGATTTTTTTTAAACTGTGAAATTCTTTTTTTTTTAAATGACAAAGAAGTTTTTCTGAAATTCTATGATTTTTCTACTAACAAAATGTTCTATATTTCACTAATATCTTACCACATTCTAAATTACTAGATGTGATACTTGTGAGTGCTCTCCCTTGATGCTGTCGAGGTAGCTGACAGATGGCAGCAGCTTGAATTCTGGATTGAGACTGTCGTAATTTGTCCGCTAACCATAGCATATCACAGTCACATCTTAATGGATTTGAATCCAACCGTCTGAAAATCACAAATATTATGTAAACTTAGAATCAGAATAACAGCATTATAAGTATGGGATAGATGGACAGACACTTATTATGAAATTGGAAAGATTGATTGATTGATTGATTGATTGATTGATTGATTGATCCAAACGTAACTAGCTATAGGTGAAGTGGCAGAAAATTTGATATTTGCAGAGCACTCAGGGCATAGTGCAAAGAGGGCTCCCTATGCCATGCCCACTGTGACATGAGGCACTGGTCTTTAAGGTCTGTTCCAAAAGACCCTGTGACTTTCATTTCTAAAAGCCGAGTGCTTGGCAAAAAAGCAGTCGCTACCTATTTTAAGTCTTGGTCAGACCTGCCTGGGGTTCCAACCCACGATTTCCCAAATATGGACCAAGCATTTTACCAACTGAGCTACCCTAGTGGTCAAATTTGAAAGAAACAAAGATAGTATACAGTCTTCAAAACAAAGTATATTGTACTGTACTGATTTTAGAAGTGTACAAATGTTGGTGATTTATGGGATGCTAAAATATTGAAAATTTAAATACAATGTACACAAAATTAAATATGGTCATAGTGCACAATGTGATCCATGAAAATTACACCGATTGAAGTCCACATGAATTTACCCAAATTATAGATTGCATATTTACAGTAATATTGAATGGAACGTCCTCAACAATGTCACATTGCTTTGGTTTGGAATCTCCAACTCCCACTTGAAATTTTCTCTTACTAAAAATCAAAATATGTTATTTAAATCCCTAGTCAACAAAATTATTTTAATCAGCTGCATATATACAGACTAAAATTTCAGTAAACTTGAACCCAATGAAACGCTTTGTCAGCATTTGTTTCCGAATTGGTGCAATATTTTTTAAATTTGATAAGGTTCCAGTTTATTGACAAGTTATAAGAGCCACCACTACTTACAATCTTTGTAATTTACTGTTGGATGAAAACGATCCCTCTGGAATTATTTCTATATTATTGTTGTGTAAAAATCTGAAAATATAAAATAAGTTTTCAATTTTTATCATTTACTACAAAAATTAAACAACATCCCTTACAATTTATGGTTGATAAAAGTATGTGAATGAAACGATTCTAGTCAATATAAAACTTTGCAATCAGGTGAATTGCTATCTTGTACCATTTGCACTTTCTGTTGATGCTTGAGTTTTTATACTTTCTATTCATTTCATATACAAGATCGTGTTAAACTTCCTCAAATTCTGACTTCAAGTTTGAAGGCTTCATTTATCATAACCAAAAGCATACATTTATAGGTATACTTAAGATCTATATCCCATTTATCAACTTTATTGAGCCTGGGGATAAAAAACTTATACATCTCAAAATCCTGAAATATCATCTTTACTGGAAAACATTAACAATTCAGTATCAAATAGAAATAATTTTTTGCATAATTAATTAGTTATGGTGTAATATGGTTTTACACCCAAGTCAAGATTCTTTCGCTAAATAAGCTAATAAGTTATGGGATGCTAGAGGAAACTGGAGTGCCTAGAGAAAAAACACCAACTTTTGACAAGTAAACTTTCTCCCACTAGCATGTCAGAGTGTGATTTTAACTTACTAGGCGGAAGGCACCATTATCTTTAAGCAGACACTCCATGCCACTTGGCCACAAAGGTCCCTACAGTTTGGAGAGAAGGTGATAGTGTCATTGATGGCTGAAAGTGAATTGTTAAGTACATCTTATTGAACTCTAACCTTTCACACATTACTGGTTATTTTAAAGTAATTTTGACCACTTTATTGATCAAAAGTTAACAAACATACTGCACACACACAAAACTTACAATTGTTCTAATTTTCCTAAATTTTTAAAAGCTTGGCTTTCTATAGCTGCTATTTCATTTTTATATAAATATCTGAAATAAAAATAAATTTAAGTTAGGTACAAATGTATAACAATCATCACAACCTGATTACCTGCTAACTCTAATAAATACAGTATGGGCCTGCCGAAAGTTTAATACAAAGCTAATGAATTAGAGCTAAATCACCAGTAGAAATTGGTCCCTTGTTAGCTATGATGATCTTGATAGCTGTTCAACAGCATCAATCTGTCTCTCGGCAACATTTCAGCCACTAGCTATACTTCGCTCGGTCTCTTGACAGTTGAGCTTCGACTCGTTTTTGGTATTAAACTTTCAACAGGTCTGTACTATATATGTATATGTATGATGTTCTCTGCAGACAAAAATTCTTTTTGATGTCATGTAAATTTATTTCTCAAAGTTTCATATGAGACACTTTTTGGAATGAGAGACCAATTCTTTTATAAAGTCACATTTCCAATGCATAAATCAGATAACTATGAACATGTATGCAATTTATACAATACTTTTATTTTAGGATTATTTGAATAAAATGCACATTCAACATAAAAATTGCTGAAAACGCACTGCATATAATATCCAAAATGGTCATAAATTTTGATATTAAGATCTATATGCATTGTTTTTTAAGAGGAAAAGAGTTTTTTTCTTTTTAAAAGAAATATAAAACATGTACTTTGATAAAAATTTGTAATGGGTACCAAAAAATAATAAAATATTTTCGTAAGACATATACCAACTGGCACACAAACTGATTAAACTGTTAAACTTCATTAAGTTAGAATAATTTCAACAAACATAATCAACACAAGTAAATAATAAATTAGATTTACAACAGTTCTAAAGACATCTATCTTGACATAATCTTAGATTTATTTGCTTTTTCTCAAATTATTATTGCTAGTGAAAACAGAGGTTTTTTTTAATAAAGCACTTTTTGTATGCATATTTATTTTCCAATCTTTCAAAAGTAAAACAATATTCCATCAGAGTATACATTCAATATTTACATTTGTGTTCCCATATTTTATTTCAAAGTAATTAACCTTTTTTGATAAAAAAGTAGATATATGGGACAAAGGGCCATCAGTACTCTATAATTCTGTAGTATAATACATGTAGAGTAAAACCGGCTACAGCAACGTCCTATATACAAAGACCAACTGTCCATAAAACCATCGTTTAAGGTCCTTTTGCTTCAACCAAAAAGAACCTCAATATTAAGTCAACCTGCCCTATCTAAAAAGTTCAGTTTTCTTAAGTTTTTATATACTGGATTTACTGTAATTTATTTTCTCTCACACAACTTACAGTAAAACCTGTATAGAGGGGCCATTTGTGGGATAATAGATACTGGTAGGTGTCCTATATATGAAGCAAAGGAACTGAAAACAGTGATCTTAATTCACAGGTAGTCTTTACAAAGAGTTTGTAGCTTATTATCCATGAATAGTCTTGGCTAAATCCTTATACTACATTTCAAAATAGTCAACCACTAAAGAACTTTTCTGGAAATATCATTTTAATGTACATAGTTTCTTGAAAAATAATGTTGATGACAAGGACAATGAGGCTGGTGGTGGTGGTAGTGGTGATGATGTTGATCTCTTATACACTCATTGTTTCAGAGTAAAATATAAAGTTTAAGTCTTTATATATATAATAAATTTACTTACAAATATCTAAGTTCTGGTAGACCATCAAACACATGATCCACGAGTCTTGTTATTTTATTATTATTTAATAATCTGAAACACAAACAGAAAATATTAATTAAAACAAAAAAGGTTTTTCAAAATGGACAGCCAGTTAAGTTAGTAAGTAATGAAATAATATCTAAAGATACATATGCAATATTTTAACTATGTGTACTGGGTTTGCAAGTTTTTGTATGAACATCTCAACAAAAATCTTGTGCAACATAACAATCATTGCACTTGTTTATGTAGAAGGTTTATTGATTTGTTGATTGAATAGGGTTTTATGACAGAGTCAAGAATATTTCACTTTTATTGAAATGACACCAGCTATTACCAAGTGGCAGAAAGTTTTAACTTTGCAGTGAACTCAGGGCAATGTACAGGAATTCTTTAGTGTGCAATGACACAGGACTTGGGTTTCAAAGTTCTTCTCTACAGCATCCTGTGACATTCATTTTGAAATGCCGAGTGACTGGCAAAAAACAAAACTGCCATTTTTCAAGTCTTGGTCATAATTGGTCAGAGTTCTAACCCCAACCCTCCATATACTAAGTGAGCACCTTTACCAACTGGGCTGCCATAGTGGTATAAGTTACATGGAATCAAAAACAAACATACTAATCCATGCGGAATCATAATCTAGGATCACAGTAAACTCTTTGAAACTGACAAATTAGGTTAGACATGTAAACTTCCACCAGGGAAATGAGACCAGGGGTTCTGGAAGAATATCTCCTGTTTAGGTAGCTACACTGGAGATTGCAATAGTGTACAACAGTCTTATACCAGTATATAAGATGAATAATCTATACAGTGATAATGACATAGCATATTTCAAAAACCTTGATATCTGCCAACTTTTTTGGAGGCATTATGTGCATTTAAAACAAAATGAATTTTTAATTGCTTTTTGAACACCTGTGTTAACAAAATGATTAAGTGTCAAATCATTTACTTAAAATTATTAGACAAAAATTATCTATTTATCAGATAACAATACATTTGTAGACATAGTTCGAGTGAATTTCATAAAAACTGAGAAAGAAATTATGATTACAAAATGAATTTCTAGGTATATTAAATGATGTGAATTTCAATGAGCATCTGCTTATAACTGGTTTAATGATCATCAAATAATTAATTTTTAGACATGATTAATTAAAATATCATTAATATGAGTCTTGACCTTGCATCAAATATAAAAAATATCCTGCATTATTTTAACTAATTGATTGGTTGACTGACAGACAATAATAATTCATGTTTCATAATGAAAATTTTAAAAAATCATTTTGAAATTTTCTTGGTCTTGGTGCATACATTAGAAATAAATCTCTTATCTGCATGCTCTGGTGGATCCATATAGCCAATAGTATAATGTAGATGAAGTTTTAAATTCATTTCATCAAAATTGTATACTTTTAAACCAACAAACAGTTCTTTTATTGACATGATTTGATTAAAAAGAATTAAGATACATTGAATTATAAATGTGTTTGTAATGCAGAACTTGCAATACATCAAAATGAATTAGTGAAATCCCAAAATTGAATTAGTGTTATCACTATAATTTAATTTTTTGATATCATTAATTCATTTTGATTTATTTACATTAATATTTCTATTTTTCTTTCATTTTTGATATCTGGATATCACTAATTTAATATCATAAAATAATGAATAAATACATGTAGTAAAACAGCACATTAAAACAGATCATTATTATATAGTACAGCAAGTACTGGTATTAAACAAGAGTACCATACGGGGTAAATTATGAAAAATATATCTTATTACAAAAAATGTAGAAAAAATCGAATAAAAGTCAAAGTTTTTAACAGCTTCTTTTATTAAAAAGTTCTACTGGACTCAAAACTGCCATGAACACTTTTTTCTGTAATTGAGTAACAGTATCCTGTTATAACATCATTATATCAGAAATTTATGAGACTTCAAACAGAAAGCCATAAAACACACACGTAAACATTATATACATGTTGTTGGAATTTGGCAAGTAACTGAATCAGAGACATGTTATTTATATGTTTACTAAGCAAAACGGAGGTTGATGACTATCCCTCAGGAGCTTACTCAATGGAATAGTTTGTGTAATTATTTATTGAACATGCCATTCCAACTGAGGAGCATCATCCTAGGAGTGTGTTAACATCAAGAAGTTTTTATAAATACATGTAACTTCTTTTTTCTCTGAGAGAAAATTCATGATTTCCTGATGTGCAAGTACCTGCCCCCATTTTTAATCAAAACACACCAACAGTGCAGAAAAAAGCATGTTATTGAAATAGATACAAAATTCATGATTTCCTGATATGCAAACACCTGCCCCCAAAAAACAAGAAGTGTTTTTGAATCAAAACACACCAACAGTGCACAAAACAGCATATTAATGCTTTAGATACAAATCAGATAAATATGTGTCCGTGTTGATATAAACATGGACACCGTTATAAGGATAGTAACTACAGTTTCCTGAAACACCATGCTGCTTAATTGACTTGTTTTGAGTTGTAACACTTGTTATCTTGTTCATATATCCTATATATTTTGTTTTTATGTCTCATGTTGTTCTTGTAAACAATCAATACTCTGTATATATAAAGATCTTCTTAATTAACAGACCCAGTCTACGCTGACCACATCTAGTTTTCTGGCTACACAACATGGGGATTCTAAATTATGGCAGGCAGTCTGGACACCAGAGATTGTGGCTGATTGGTCTAAAATGTGTGCTTACCAATCAATTAGCCCCTCTCACCACCAAACAGCTGTTTTCTGTGACCCTAGAAGCTTTTGATGGATTTTTAAAGGAATAGGGTGCGAGAAAAAGAATCAATCACTACTGGTCATATGAGATGGGGAAATCTCAACCCTCAGTCTTATATATTTGGTCCAGAACTTGGCAAGCCTCATTCTGGACCAAATACATGTATATAAGACCCAGGGTTGAGATTTCCCAATTTCATATGACTTGTAGCAATAGATTCTATTAGACTCCTAGCTACATGTTATTTGATAACTTTTGTTTAAAACACTATACATGTATTTTAACATTCTTTTTTTATTGGAATCTTAATATGGTGTACTTCATGTTTGTGCTAAATGTTTTGGAAAATATTTATTTTGCAAATCCTAGAATAATGTCATTTTATTGGAAAACATCAACATATGTGATTCCATAGTATCATGTACCTCAAACCCCCTTTATATCTCCAAAAATCTGTTTGAACAAACTGCTAGGATAATTAAAGGTTTCACTGTTTGAGGTATAATGTGTAAGCTGGTGAACCTTATTAAAACCAGAGTGTTCAAATTCGAATTCTTCATTTTCCATATATTTCTGTTTTGGTTTCATTTATTTGTCAGTTTATCTCATCCATACATGACAGATACTTACAGAGTGTTTAGATTACTTAGTCCTATAAATGAACCTCTTGGAATGTCTACGATTCTATTAAACCTCATGTCTCTGAAAATACAAAAATGAAATAAATAAATTAGTAAAAATACATAAATAAATAAAAAATAATACTCAAGGAAAACACAACATAAATTACACATATCTTAAAAATATAGTAAAAAATATAAAAATAACACTAAAGGAAATTTGAGAATGCATGGCTCTTAAAAATCAATAAAATAAAACAAGAAAATAAATAAAGAAAACAAGGAATAAATGGCAAATATACTTTGGAAAAAGATGAGGAAAACATAATATAAACTCTACATATGTTCAAAATGTAAAAAATGTAAAAACAACAATAAAACAATCCACGTCTCTTAAAAATCAATCAAATAAAACAAGAACATGGTCAAAGAAAACATAAATGGCATTTATATCTTGGGGAAAAGACAAGGAAAAAATAAAACAAATAATGCTCAAAACATTAACAATCTGCTTGCCATATAAACCATTAGAAGAATGTATGTATCTGTTATCTTTCATCAACATGTATTTCTAACATGATAAATCTAAGGCATTATTAGTCTGCCATTGTCAGGTCATGATGCCCACATAAACACATGAAGTTTGTTCTCAGCAATGAAAATTGATGATTAACATGGAAATAGAATCTATAACATTTCATGATGTCCATTATACTGGTAGATTTGGGAATCCATCTTGAAATATGCATGACCCTATGAGAGGTAATACCTGTCAAGTCTTACTCCTTTCATTCATATCCGAAAATAGTTGCAATAATGCTGATTGTGGCTTTAAACAATAATTCACTCTTTTCATTCAATGAAAGTTTTATAATACAGTACATTTTTACTTAGAAATTAAAGGGGCATTTACAGTATATTTTTACTTAAACATCAAAGGGGCATTTATCAGAATAATGTAGAATTACCTGTTCTAAATTCCTTAAAGCAACAGATTAAATACTATCACAACACCTATTGTACTTTGCATGTTGGCATTCCCGGAATATGATTTTTCATAATGTTGGCATTCCCGGAAGACACCTAAGAAGAAGGTCATAGGTTTTTCTCTGGACATTCCTATTTACTCTATCATCCCTGAAATGACCATCCCAATATAAGTGAAAGAATCTTGACTGGAGCATAAAATTACTCAACTCCACTCCTCCCCTCTCCTCTCCTTCATTTAAAACTTGATTTTGAGCCTTCGTTGCTGAGTGGTCTAAAGTGGGTATATATGGGCCACAATGCCTTCCAAGTTCTAATCCCACTCAGGACAGATCCTAATGTGAAAAAGTTTGTCAATGCACTTGCCTAAGGATGGTGGTTTCTCCAGGGACTCTTGTTTTCTCAAACATTCATAAACTGACACCTTGATATAAAGTGAAATAATCTTGACTGGTATGTAAAACCCCATTACTCAGACCATTCCACCCAAAGCTTGATATAACCCATGCACAAGATGCACACAGTTTGACATTAATTCATCTATGAACTAGCTTCTCAGGTATTTTTCATTTCCTGTATTTATTTCCACATGACAAAATTTCTTATTCCACAAGTTTTGTTTATGTGTCAGACAAAAATTTTGTAAGAAAAAACCTCACATCAAACTATTCATTCTTTCTTTTATCAGTTTCTCAAGAATATTGATTGATGATGATGAATTCATCAATGTCATCAAGAAAGAAATAAATATGTGCAACTGTTTCATTCACCCCCACACATACAGACTGCCCAAATTAAACTCTCAACACTAGCTATATTCAATCTGACATTTTAACTAGGTGTGAAATTACCCCCATACAGACCTATCTATCTTTCCACCCTGATAACTTGTTAAGAAAGTATTCTGTTTAGCTTTTATTATGTACTTTTAATCAGATGTGACATATTTTTTCGACTCCTAGACTCCAAAAAACACAGACTTCCTGTATTATTGTTGATTTTAACATTATTTTTAATTAATACAATTTAAAATAAACTTCCATATACTAAAAGATTAGAATTCTAATTTTAAAATTTGAAAGCAGGGGCTTTTAAGTTTTCAAAACTAATTAAGTATCTGTGATAGGTTTTCAAATCTAATTTATTTAGAAATGAGTTGTTCGTGACAGCCTAGAATTAATCTTTTAAAGTCTTACTGGTTTATTAAAGATTTGTATAGATATCACTCCATGAAGGCTAGTATCAAACACTCCACCAAAAAACTTTCCTAAATAAGCTACCCACTGACAGCATCATGTTTTGTCTCACTTAATTTCTCAACATTTTTCATTTTTCTGTATAAACCTGTCTAAAATGTTAAAATATGAAATGTTCTGCTGTCACACTTGAGATCTTTTATGCTTCAATATAACCGAGACAAACTCAGTTTCAAAGATGGATATGGTAGATAGACATTCATTTCTTTTTCCATGTCATTGTTTTTACCAGACACAAGCTAGCTCTGCCAATCAAGACCTGTTTTCTTAAATAACTGAAACAAACTCGAGTTTCAAAGAGAAATATTGTATATACATGTGTGTACACTTCTCAGTGTTCTTATACATTTGTAGTTTTATTTCTGAACAGGATTTGTTGAAACTTTGATAAGGTATGGTTATATCTTATGTGAGTTCATGTTTTATAACCAGAATACCTTGTCTACAGAGTTACTGCCCTTTGTTTATGTCATTTCATTTGTTTACTCAATGCTTTAACAATTTAATTTTTAAAAGAAATTTAATGAAAGTTGATACAAGGATTATTTAGCATGATATCTTTGATGAGTTATTGTTTCATAATATATCCTGCCATATTTACAAAATTATTGCCCTTTGTTAATATTGCTCTTTTTTCTTTTTTTTTTTGTCTATGCTGTAACAACAGAAACTCATGATACAAGGATTTGATATGATATAACTTGAAAGCAAGTAAGTGTTTCATATACCACACTCTCTCATTATTTTTATTGGTCTTTTCTCCATTTCGCTTATTGTAAAGGCACTCTAATTGCTTCCCATAGCTATACATGTGGTTTACAATGTTTCCATTGCTAGGGTTTTTTTATGACTTGTAATGCGCCTTATTTCATTGGAAATAGTCAAATAATATACACCTCCCTTGCATACAAACCCATCACCTCAACTTTAAAATTAAATAAGGCATTAGGTATATAAGAGGTGAAAATTTCAATTTTTCACATATGTCAGACCAATAGAAATGAGGGTGGTATTGTATACGTACTACATATATTTTATATACCGTATCAAAAGTAAAATATCCATTTCTTTATTACGCACATATTACAAAAGCCACCCTCAATTTCTCAAGACTTAATTGCTGCAATATTTAAAATTCAAAAAACCTTACTTAAAGACCCATAAAATTAAAAATAATCACAGAGTTTAGACGAATGACACTTGAGCAAGTCTGAAATTTTAAATATTGAATATGTCTAGTCGTTAAATTGTTCAAGTATATTCTAAAACTTATTTCATAATTTGCTATTGATATTTTTTTGAAAGATAAAAAGAGTTTTCACATGTCAAAAAAGTTGATGTAATAGAACAAAATACCCCCTACCTAGAGTGAGTTCTGAACTCAAAACCTAAGGTTTAATAGATAAAATAGGTCAGGACATTATAATGCCACCCACTAATCAAATTAAACTTAAAAACTTGGAATGATCTAATACGATTGAAAAAGGTCAAAAAGAAAATCTTACTTATATCAAGTTGTCAACATTAAAGTAAAATATATTTATAAGTTATGCCAATAAGTACTGGCCCCAGAGTACTAGATCAGAAAACTGATATTCAATTACAAATTTAGTAATAATCAAGTATTTCATGATTTTGAGTCTATGTGAACAATATGTTTTTCATATCTTTGAATTTTGTAAATGCATCGTTTATGTCGCATTATCATGTCCTCAAACAAAAAAACTTCTAATACAGATTTCAAGCATTGCATAAATAATTAAGCAATTAATTTAGCATGAATTATACTTATGGGAAAGATGCATCTTAGGTGATTATTGCAAGCTTGATAATATAAAAGCCCATGCATCTGCAACAAATAAGACCTATTAATGAGTTTGCCAACCCATTCCGTCTTTCATTCATTGAACCACCTATTATGATCAGTGTGTCCAATATTTGTATACCTTCCAAAAATAAAGCCTTGTTTTGTTGACAAGATGTAGTATAGATGTGTGTTTTAACTGTACATTTCTAAAACAAATGAAATATTAATGAATCCAAGTGATTTCCATGTTAGCCTTTACTAAAATTTATCTTGAAACTGTTCCACAGGAAGTACAGTTTTTGAGTACTTGTTCAGAAAATTAATGAGTAATCAGAATAACCTGTTAGCATATATTGACAGATTTGACATTTCCAATACATATATTTATGTTTTAAGAAGTCCTTTATTGCCACACTATGTCCTTTTCCCCACTTCATCAATTGCAAAAATTCCAAATATGCATGTACCCAAACAATTACATAACTTAAACATTAAAGTTAAAATGTGACATATGCCCCCATCATTCTTTCAGAATTCTAGAACCAGCATATTGCAAGAGATTTAAATATCTAAGCTGCAATGAAGTATCCATAGCAGTGACACAACTTTTTCAGTCCATGATTTCTGCTTCAATAACCTGGGCATGTCATCTACTAAATTTCAATACACTTCAGCATTTAACAATACTTTTGCAGCATTCTGGTATCCAAGACAATGTCACATTGTACCTAGACTCCATAATAACTCCCTCCTTGACCGGAGCACTTCATCCCTTGCTTTAATTAAGATACAGACAATGATATCAGCAAGTTGTCATAGCTAGGCCAAATTTAGCACCTCAGGGGCACCTGTTTAAGACATCATTATCAACTGTTTATAGATAAACTTCTTCAATTTGTCAAAATTCTGCCCTCTTTTACAGCTGGAATGTGTTACCTCATATGAAGGATCATCTAAAAAAGACTGTTTATTTATGTATTACACTGACTGACAATATAGTATAACTGTTTTATCATCATAAATCAAACAAATTTCTGTATTATGCAAGAAATCTGAAATCTGCTTTTATCATCAAGCCCCAAGTGCTTCTAGTACAATACTCAGTTATTGCAGTTCTACATTTCTGTATCAAAAGAACACTAAAACTTGATTTATCATTGGGATAAAGTTATAAAAACAATTTTCTTGCTTTATTAGAAACAAATTCAATAATCAGCATTAGCACTGATAGAGTTCGTTAGAATACCCCTTAACTCTTGTGCAGAACATTTTGGAATTTAATAGGTTTATGTCTAAATTTCACGGAATAATGTCATTTTTTACAGTAAAAGCATAAACTGAACCGATTTCATCTTGAATGGAAATAATTGTTCCACAGAAAGGTTATGGGGTCTCACGCAGTACACTGGCCAACCCCATTACTAGTAATTAGTGTGTATCAAACCAAGATTGTTCAGCCTTTTTATTACGGTGACTTAATTTTTCCTTTTTTTGTTTAAAAAACAAGTATTCTTTTATATTTCAATATTTTTTTTTAATTTTAAGATTTCCAGCTGACCACAAAGAACACTAGAACAAAAGTAAATGAAGACAAAGAAAGGTAAAACATATCAAGACGAAGAAAATAAACAACTGTTAACTTGAACCAGTACTGGATGCTTGTAAATAAGAAAGAGACAACAGACAGCCCTAGTGCTTTCACAAAATGATTCACTGAATATTTTTAAGATTATGCTTTCATTAACCTCAGAAAACGGTGCTTGATCATTTACAGTGTACATGTATATATATGATGGAAACCAGGGTTTTTGAGAATTTTTCTACAGGACTCTTGTGTAGAATTTACAAATCAAAATTCCAAGCATAACAGAGATGTCAATTTACACCAAATTAAAATCCATGAATTACATTTCTAATGCTTGTTATCATGTTTATTTCCATTAACAGATCTATTAATAAAGGAAACCCTTCTTGAGAACATAATTAGTGAAATGTAAATAGGAATGGCTACTACTGTAGTGTTTATAACTCTTTGATTAAGGTAACATTCAAATAACTGTAAAACTCAATGATGAAGTGCAGCTGTAGTTAAACAAATATTGTGCAAAAGAGTGGAGTGGAGTGGAGTTTAAAGCCCTAGTGAAGATTCTCTTACATGTACTAAAATCCAGATGGTCAGTTCCAGTATGGTGGAGAAACTTGGAGTACCAAGAGAAAAGCACAGACCTTTTGCCAAACAAACTGACTATTTTTCTCACACTATAATCTGTCCAAAGTGGGATTCAAACCTAGGTGTTGAGAGGTACTGTGTTCCCTAAGCAAACTTTAGACAACTTAGCCACCAAGGCCCAATATTGTGTGAGATGAACTTCTTTTAAATCAACTGCACTAACATTGCCTTTTTGCATCTTTTTTGTTAACCATTTAGACATATTTATTTAGTATTAATTAAATCAGGCTGTGAATATCCTCATAAATCAATGTTAAAAAAATGATAGAAAATGCCTTTTTGCATCTTGTAAGGCACAGTGGAAATTTGTAACAGTAACAAATACCCCCTTGACCACTACTGATTTAGTTAGGATGCAACAGGTATGTGGTTTACATAGGTTAATTCTCCAAATAGTTCAGTTAAGACAGGTTTTTGGCTTACTCTCTGTTTGGTTTACACAGGTTTTACTGCATTGCATGGTTTAACTGTAAAATCTGGAATAATTAACTCACTAAAATAAGAAATAATGTGCATGCATTTAACATTTTAATGTCAGATCCAGGGATGTAAACCATCAGAATTACCGGAGTGTCATTATTTTGTTTTCATTAATTGTTAAAATCAACATCTTGGTGATGCATGAGACATACGAACTACTGACTACCTGCATTATCAGTTTTGAAAACAGTCAGTTCGACATTCCTAGACTGGTTAATTTAGGAAAAACTGATAACTTTTATATACTCCTAAATAACACAAAAGACATTATTGAAATAATCAGACAAGGACTGGCTGGTTGAAAATCTAAATTCCAACACTGGCATTAGGCAAAAAAAAGGTTAGATTTTGATTGGCAAAATAATGGCAAAATGTATAAATTTAAGACTCAATAATTCAGAACTTTATATTTTTGTTGTTCTCAGAACTTAAAACTGGACAAATCATTTTAGAATTGAAAGGTAAAGGTGCAGGGGCGAATCCAGGATTTTTTTAAAGGGGGGGGGGGGGGGGGTTGAGAATTATATCAATGCTAGGTTCGAGCGCCAAAGGCACGACCTTCCAGAGACGAGGGGTCTAGGACATGTACACGTATACAGAAATGGGTTGTTATATTAATATATGGGGTTCACATCAGTCAATAGCTCTCTCTCTCTCTCTCTCTTTTAAAGTTTTCAAAGGGGGGAGCTACAACCCAACCCAACCCCCAACCCCCCTCTTTAATCTGCCACTGAGGTGCTAGGTAATCTAAAAAAAAAACAGAATAAAAAGTGTAAATTCACTATTTCAATTAAGAACAAAAGCTTCAATTTAAACATACTATGTGTATACAAAATAATCAAGACAAATTTTTGTATGATCTAAGTGAAATTTAAAGTATTATGGTGTAGACTCCTATTATGTGATTATCTGACCACACAAGAAGTCAATTAAAAAGCACCAACATTAGCAAGGTGCCCTTTTTCAATCGACAACCTTTATCATGAACTTATAATCTAAAGAAGTTTATCTTCTTCCTTGGTTAATATTAAAAAAATATTTCAATTCAACTTTTTTTTTAGAAATAAAGCATCTGTTATAGTAATTTACCTAGGAATCAAGAAGTTATCATATACATTTGGTATCTGGCTTTCTGTGGCATAGATCATAATTTCTCAAGGTGATAACCCCTTAGACAAAATTATCAATATTTAGATAAACTAGTAACAACTGACAAAGCCTTTATTATGTTGTAGAACATCCTATAGATAGAGTTTTGGCTAGCTGAATTGTCTAGGGAGAAACAGTTTTCATTACCTGACCAGTATACAATATGTACTTTATTCTATTTTAGACTGTTTGACCCCTCAAAGACACAGCTTAATGAAACATTTATCATGCTTCATTCATTCATGGTCCAACATTATCTATGTTCAAGTCATACACATGAACATCTTCAAAAATTTCAAATGATTGTACCACAAAAAAAGTTTATGGTATTTATTCCTTTAGCAATCCTTCATACAATCCATTATATAAGATGGCCAGGGCCTCATTTTCTGAGTGGTTTAAAGCAGAGTCCCTCCCTCTCTCTCTCTCTCTCTCTCTGCCTAGGTCTGAATTCTGTTCAGGCATATCCTTGTGTGAAACATTTGCCGGTTTGCTTGTTGATGGTCAGTGTTTCTTCAGGTTCTCTGGTTTCCAGCTCAATGTAAAAGATGTTTATTACAAGTGAAAGAATCTTGAATAGGGCATAAGACATTATGACTCTATTTTAACCACTTGATGGTCACTAACCTTTGTTCAGAGAAGACAAATTGTCATGGTGTTCTATCAAGCACATAATATGCTTAAATGGCTAAAACACTTGTTACTTATCAGTATAAACTATTTTATCTGAGAACCTTTTAATTTGCAACTTAAAAGTGTCATTTTCTTTTTGTCTTTTAGCACTTAATATTAATGTCTTAAGATCGGTTGAGTGCTCGCTCTGTAAGTGGGAGGTCGTGGGTTTGAACCCCGGCCGGGTCTGACCCAAGACTTGAAAGTTGGTAGTGACTGTTCTTTCGCCAAGCACTCGGCATTACAAAATGAAAGTCACGGTTCTTTCGGATGGGAACTTAAAATAAACGAGGTCCCGTGTCACGGTGGGCTTGGCACACTAAAAAACCCTGCTGTATAATGCCATAAGCGCAACGCACAGGCAAAATTTCTGCACTTTCGCCTATAGCTGGCGACGTCTCGATATAAGTGAAATATTCTTGACTGGGACGTTAAACACCATTACTCACTCACTCTTAAGAATTCTCGCTCTTCACCTTTAAGCACTGTTAATTCTAACTTTTTTCCAACATTCACCTTTCAGCACTTACTAGTTCTTTTTTGTTTGACTTATGATAAAAAACATGACAGTTAAAACCTTATATCAAGAGTATACATTTACATGATTTGTTGAGAATTTAATACATTCTGATATTTATTGTACATATATTTTATGCAAATTCAGACTATAAGTATAATGAAGTCATTTTTTTGTTTTTATTACATATACAATATTTTGTAAATTACCTGCAAATTACTTTTTCAACTTGAAGAAATATTTGATGGTGCAGGTGTTGGAATAATGGTGATTGTTTTACACCTTAGTCAAGCTTATTTTACTTATATCAGGACAGTCAGGTCTGGAATGGGGGCAATTCTCAAGACAAATGCCTCCTTTGGCAACTTTCTCACACTATTATTTGCCCAAATGGGATTGAAAAGTAATGGTAAGCAGTAAAAAGCAAGCTGTTATTTTAGACTATTGTGTCACTAAGCAGGGATTCAAAACTCCTTGGGTCCAATGTCTGGAAAAAATTGATTTTACAATGATGTAAAAGTCAGATAAACCTGTCGTTTTTCACCAGGATAATCCTACTTTTTCTATATGATAATTGCACATTGTTGATATTGAACTTTGAAAACTTTACAGTGACCTACCAAAAATAAAGACAAAGGGTCCTGCTCCTAACATTTTGAACCCCTGTCCTTTGGCCCTATAGATGTTTTGGCTACTGAAGTTATATATTGTAACAATATTAAACATTTAGTATTGCCAATTATTTGTTATCAAGTTGCTTATATTTCAGGTCAATGGTGCATGTTCTACAATCTTTCTAAATTTCACTGTACAGATCCACCCACATACATGTACCAGTACATACATCTAGGCTTTAATTTACATAAAGTACCTAATGGGTTACCAATGTGTGCAATTAAAAACTGACAAAGTGAATATGTTACAGATACCAAGAAAACAGACCAGAAACAGACCTCCAGACAGGGGTAAACACACGCTAATTAACTAAAATGTTTTTATTAAATTAAAAGCAATATTCTTTGAAAATGTCTGGTTTTACCATTAAACAAGCACCTGTTTGCTCATAATTATCATATAATGATTATCAAATTTCAAATTTATCAGACATAAAATGAAGATTAATCCTTGTCTGGTTTAAAAGACCACATTTCTTAACTTTGTCTGCCTCTTACAAAACATAAAACTGCCACTTCTGTCCAGTCAGTACCGTATTTCTGTTGTTTTATGTCTATAAATACAAGTTTAAAAAAAAACACCAGAAACCAAAGGTCTATTAACAAAGAGATTTTGACTTCTGTTAGTTGCCTACCTATGGGTAAATTTCTCACTATGGCCCTTCTTTGGTCTATCCTTGAGAAATGTTTAAGCAGATTCCAACAGTGCTGCATTACAACAGTTATAAACAGTCATAGTTCTCATTTTTATGACACAAGGCTTCAGACTATGTGTTTGACTCTTGAAGGTTGCATTTGATTCAAGATATTGAGAAACAAGCAGTTAAGTTTAAATTATTGGGCTGTTTCGATTTTGAAGAAAGTTGGTTTGACACCTGAAAGTCAATGGTCAAATGGAAGTCAGGCCAAAAGTGCCAAATATATCCTAAATTTTTATATCTTATACCTGATATATTCAGCAAACCACTGGCATTCTGCTGCTTGCCTTAACAGTATGTTTGTTGCTGAAACTGGAAGCTTATTATCAAAACTTTACCAAAAAGACAGAATATTACCGGTATTTTGCTTTGAAAGTTTAAACCTACACTCTCATGATATATATGGCACATGAAGTATAGACTCTTTATTGTCTTTGAACCACTGCAGTAACTGGGTTGGTTGTGTGCTCACTTAGTATGTGGGAGGTCATTGGTTGAAACCTGGGAAGAGACCTTAAAAACCGATGCCTCATGTCACGGTCGGCATGTTAGGTTAAGTCATATTTTACCAAGGTTTGGACCTACATGTGTAACTTCTCATGAGAAATATTTTTAATTAATTAAGCCTGCAAACTTAGAACCTTAAACGACACAATACCTGAGTTGGCTATAATGATAACGAAACTTTACAAACTTAAATATGGTTGATATGCACAGTAAATTTCTTACATCTTTTGAAAACCAGTAACTACCGGTATACACATTACACTTCACAAGGCTATAACTTTTTTAAACCAGTAACTACACACATTTCACTATACCAAGCTTTAACTTTTTAAATTAAGTTTTAAGATTGTGAATTGTGTGTTTTCTATCAGTTTTAGGAGCATAATTACCTTGCAAAATCGTTATTTACATAATATTGAATTCTAAAGTCAGGTTAACCCCAAGTTTAATATGACATATCATATATACTGAAAAATATATCTCAATTTTAACTATGTCAATGATTATAGCTTTTTATGAGGCAATAAATTTTTAGATTAAATAGTGAAGGAGTTTTAATGCCATCCCCCTTCTAATTATTATGCCTTGTTTAAATGGTATAATTTACTTTTCAAACAGAAACTACCACCCCTTTCAGTTGAAGTAAATGTTTTGAATTCCCTTAACTTTTATATAGGCAGTTATTAACATTTGATCTTTCACCTGACAAGGTAACTAATGATACACCTGAAGCTCGTCAAAGGAGAAGATCAGGGGATTTTGTTTTTACCTTAGGTCTTATGACACACTGCGAGAATATCAATAAACAGCAGACCCATAGTAAAATATCTGGCAGGTTTTCATCATCACAAAGAAAAGCTAATAACTACTTTACTGGTACCATAGGACCTAACTGCAAATTTAAAGGTTGTTGGCCTTTTTTCATTTTTAAAATATTTTACCTCAAAATTAATCATGTAACCTAGGTGTTGTTATATTTGTTTATCAATAAAAACAACCCAGGGTGGCTGTTATAACCTAATACAAAACCTGGGTAGCAATACTAACTGGATTTTAGACTTTAATCTAAATATTTTTTATTTACATGTAAATAAAGAGAATATCTGTGGTATACAAAAATCTGTCTTTTTTTCACTCTTAAGATGAAGAAGTACAAAACAGCAAGTTCTGTACATTTTTAAAATTTTCTAAATTCAAATGAAAGCAATTGAAGAATGCAAATGTTTAAAATTATACACATCCCTATGGTTACTCAGTTGGTAGAGTGCTTACTGTGTATGTGAGAGGTCAGGGTTTACACCCCAGACAGGTTCTGATAATAGGTAGTCACTGTATTTTCTTATGCACATGTATCTGGTACATCAATGTAATTATTAACTTTTTCTGTTGCATTTCAAAGCTTAAATGTGACTCAAAAACTGATTTATGCCCCATTTCGATCATGAAGTCTTAGAAGTTTACAATCTTGCCCATAGCATTAGATTTTATCTTATATTTAAACAGACATTTTCATTGTTCAGAATTGTATTTTAACACATCATAAATTGAAATATATTTAACAACCATTTTCCCATCTTCTATACTCAGTTTATATGTGGTGAGTGTAGTTAGCTCGACAGGAAGTGCTTAACTGGCTTCACTTTCATGGTTCAACATAAATTTCCAGTTTTGCTTTTGGGATTGTGATTTTGACCTGAAAAGTGTTTGCATTTCATTTTATGATTTCACGGATGAATGTATGAATTCTCACATTTAACAAATAAAATTCGAGTAAAATTTAGACAGGACAGGCTATCTCCATCCCTACCCTATAAAAATGTTATAGTTCACATCATTAAACAATGTTAATCCTCTCTTCATCAGTTACAGCCAAGTGACTGACATTCATCCAAGGTCACGGTGACCTTCCTACCATTTTTTTCAGATTATGATCCAGAATTTTCACATAAAATTTAACAGGGCAGAAGGACAACTAACCTTTACAACCTCAGTTATATCTAGAATAACAATATTTATAAGAAACAGGTTTGGACAAAAAACACAACCCTTTAAGTTTTCAAAATATTTATTGCAAAATGAAAGGTATTGATACTTTTCAGCACAAATGATTTTCAAGTCTAGTCTATTGGCCTTTTAACTGTGTCATCATGGCTTTTAATACCAATACATTATGAAATCATTCAAGACAGACAGTCAGACACATTATTTAAGATTAAATGTCAAAGTTATTACTATTTTGTTTCACTTCAGAGACTAGATGGATATGAAAGTAAAATAAAAAATATAAGTACAGCTGATTTATTAAAACTCGGTATGAGTTGTATTAACTTTTTCTGTGATGAGCTGCTCTTTACATTACTACATGCTCTATAGAGAACAATTTTTAAACAATTTTCTAACAATTTATCTCTATAAATTTCAAACAGATTATGATTTATCACAAATAAAATTCCTGTAATTTCTCTTAAAAACTCCAGGGTGATAATGGAAAATTATGTTTTTATGACTTTTTACATAAAAATTGTAATAATATATTTTGCTCATTTTTTTATTTTAATTATATAACAGACTTAGTGTATTGTATATCATAACCTAACTACAGATAAAGAATGTATATAAAGGCATCATGATCACAAAAAAAAAGATAAAAGGATGCATCACCATCACATAAAAAGTATCGGTAAGCAAGTATATAGATACAATTAGTCATTGGGATGTGACTGATTCACGTGTTTACTAATAATAAACACATATCTACATAGACAGACAGAAAACAATTACATGATAAAAGATTGCTTGGAGATTACTGTAAGATATATTAACTATTTTCAGATCTGTTACTAGCTTACTTCAGAGAAATAGATCTTACATAAATGAAAAATGTGTCTGGGTACCAAAGTAATTACAAAACAAAAAAACAAACATAACAGTCCATGTCAAAGTCACAATCAAGTTACAGAAAAAATAAGTAGAATCTTGACAAAGACATTTGCCCGAGTAAAGTAATTCTCTGCTTCTAAAACTGTCTGGATGAGACCGGTACGGTACATAAATTCTGCTTAGGACGGATAATGCAGTCCATCAAAAGATATATGGTAGAGTGGACCCAATATTCAAACCCTAGCTGGGATTAAGGGTATATCTACTTAAACAAGATACATGTACCGGTATTTAAATTACCGGTATGCAATGATCCAGCTAATAAATGATAACCTTGCAATGGATGTGTGTTCCATTTGTGGAGATGCGGTTGGAAGGTCTCTCGTTTTTAGAGTGGCTTCACATGGGTACCAATACATTAACTTTTTTCTGCCAACAACCAGTCATTAAGCAACCTTTGACCTTTAAATCATGTGGTCTTAACTACTCTGCCAGCAACACACTCAACTGCATTGTAAACAATTTACCTCTAAACAATCGCAGAATCTGACAAGAATTCAGAGGATCTGCTATGTAAAGTGTGTATAATAATGACATTAAAGTTGTTATGACTAAGTGAGAAAATCATAACAAGTTGGTATGCGATTACCTCAGTTATAGACTGTAAGTAAAACATTGGGATCAAAGTAAAAATCTTCATAAGTAACACAGTAACAGCTATACAGAATGCAGAATTTTGACGAACAGCCAATGTAATTAACTGTATCTATTGTTAAAAAACGTTCAGGGTGACCCATTAGTCAACTTGAATTGGAAAACATGGATTTTATCTTCCAACTATCAAATCAAGCTGCATTTTTATTGATGATTTTATTTATAGAAAATCTTGTTCCTATTTTGAAGTTATCTTTGCCTAGTTATCCACTGACTAGTTGATCTCTGATATAATGTAAGATCACAAAAAGTTGTTGGGGATTAAATTTTTGCTATTTTCTTGGGTTAGTGAATACCACAACATTTAATATTGAAGAACTTTTTTAATTACCAGTAGGATTTCTTTTCACAAAACAAAATTCCATGAAACTTTTCTCAATATACAGGTATATATACATGTATTACATATATTTAAAGCTCACTGTTAAAATGTATACTATACCTTTTACATGAAAACGGCAAAATTAATGTGCCTTTTGCTCCAAAGGGCAGATATCAAAGCATATCATGATATTTTAAGGTATCAATGAAGGCTTGAAGCTCCTAACAGACAGCACTGACAGTTTAATAGTTGTTTTGGAAATATGAAAAATTATTTTGGCATGATCTGAGGGACTTTAAAAAAATCTAATAGTACAAAGGTACAGTAAGTTATTTACTCAATACTGGTATAAACAAAATGAAAAAAAAAGTGTACATCACACTGGCTTAAAATAAATATGTGGGTGTCTATAAATTAAATTAACACCTTACAGAAAGAATTACAGGTACTTTATACCTTTTTTACCTTAAAAATACAATTTATACATCAAAGGAGAATTTAAGGGGTGTCTAAGATTGTGTTTGTTTTTGAAATGCCTATTCCTACTCTTTATGAAATATGTAATTTGTTTGTGAAATATGCAATTTTTTGTGATAAATGTTTTTTTTTTGTCATAATTGCAATTTCTGCTTTTACAGATACTGTATACAACTGCTTAGTGGAAACCATGCAACAATGATGCAGAAATGGAGTCATAGTGTTTATGCCCCGAGTTAAGTTTTGTTCTTTCACTGATATCGAGACAGTCACAGTCAGTTGTAGGATGGTGAAGGAAATGATAGTACTCAGAAAATACTACCAAACTTCATTCAGCAAGCATGCAAACTGACACTAGGGTGTGTGTGTGTGTGTGTGTGTGTGTGTGTGTGTGATACGAACTGAGATGGCAAAAGGCTCAGGATTTACACCACATGACCACCAAGACCCCATGCAAGCACAATGAAATTGAGAACAAACATTACCAAATGAAATGCATTTCAAATTTGATGTTAATCAGACTTAAATATGACCTTGACTTAAGGTTATCAATCATCTGCTGTAGGATGAATCTAATAGATAGACACATTATGTCAAGTTTCACCAATTTCTTATCTCTATCTGGATCAATTTATGTTGTGTGAGATTTTCTTTCCTGTAAAATGGTAAATGGACTCAATCACAAATTCAAATCTCACATGAATACTGAATGTACTTCCATTAAACAAACTACTGATCTATTAGTTGATGGGCATGGATGAATCATAATTTAGTTTCTGCAATGATCTGGAGTTTGTTTTTGTTTTTTTGGAATTTTTGTTTTTTTTATATCTTTCCAAAATTAATGCATGTGCAAAGCTATAATTTGAGAAGTTGTACAATAAAATGTTTACCAATCACAATTGCCTGTGTTTATCCAGTTGAGGATTGTGAATCCATATATTCCCGAATATAGCCTAAATAGACATGGCACAAAATATACCACTCATAAAAATAATGTGATCTAGAGTATAGTTTTGGAATTAAAAAAAACAATCAGTAACCAAAATAATCAGCTGTAAAAATCATAAACACTAGGATTGTGATACAACAACATTAAGATGGAATAAACATTTACTGCTCATACCCGGTAATAATAACTAATGTATGAAAAAGGTACATATGTGTAAAAAGACAGATGGGGACATCATTGCAACTGGGTAGGGGGTAATGTGATGTTGCATCACAAAATAATGTAAAAGGAAAGTTAGGTTTCCATAAATTTAATATAATTAGTAGCCAAATTTCCAAAATTTGTGAAAATATAGTACTTTTTAAAGTATTTTTCCACAAATGCAAAATAGGTTACTTTTTGAAAGAATTCCTCAGAAATTAGTAGCCAATGGCGATTTTGGCTACCAGGAATGGAAACATAGAAAGTGTGTGTGTGTGTGTGTGTGTGTGTGTGTGTGTGTGTGTGTGTGAGTACAATAATCTAATTGACAAAGACTTTGTATTTAAACTGTTCATTGTTCATGTATATAAAGCCCCATTAAGCTATTTCAGTAACAATCAGTAGCTATATCCACACAAAGTATTTATTTATTTGTTGTTTGTTATAAAAGCAAAAATTTAATTAAAATAAATCTCTATATAATAGTCTAACAGCTCAAAGTTACAACATATTTGTTTGATTTAGCTAAATCAAAATATTTATCATCCAAAAGATAAATTTAAGAAAAAGGGACTTTAAACAAAGAAATACAAATAAAAGATCATACCAGCTTGACCATTAAAATATCCAGGAGGTACAAGGCCAGTCACAGATAGGATAGTATAATACAATCTCATTGACAGGGAAATAAATAAATATTTAAAGATCATAGTAAATATTTTTATAACTTAGCCACTTTAAATGATACATGTCTAAGTTAATGGGTAAATGACCATTCAATCACTGATACTATCTAAACTATCATGATTTAGCTAAACCAGTGTGTTATGAGTGTGTGTTTCTCCTAGTGTTTCGCCAAGAATAAAAGGACTTACAAAGCCTGTGTTATTTTCAAAATTTGGGCAAAACTTCCTTTTGTAACCCCACCCCCTTCCAATTAAATTATATGAAATATTTTGCAAAAACGATCAAAATGGTTTTATTCCTTCATTTTCAGACTTTGTCCGTCAAAATAAAAATTTTATTTGGGGTACATATGAAAGTTTTCATAATTTCAAAATGTCCAAAAGGGACAAATTTACACCCTTCTCTCCTAATTGATAAGGGGTCATAACTTTATAAACACAGGTTATGTCCCCTGTTGTAAATACGAAAAATGACCTTGATATGATACATGTGAGGGTTCTTTTTATGATAGTCGAAGTCCAGCAAACAGATGAGACCTAGATCACATTTTGAGAATATGAGAATGATTCTCAAACTTATTGATCTAACACTCAATGCATTTTACTATAAATTGATCAAATATTCACCTATAGCTGGTGATGTATCGATATATTCTAAATTTCTTTTGAAGTTGCTAGTTGAAATACTATGAACCTTAAAAAATTAGCAGCAATTTATTTTATTATAAATTGATCAAATATTCACCTATAGCTGGTGATGTATCAATATATTCTAAATTTCTTTTGAAGTTGCTAGTTGAAATACTATGAACCTTGAAAAATAAGCAGCAATTTAATTTAGCGCAACTGATAGTAAGATTGAAGTACTAAAATAAAATTGTCGCTCAAATTTTAAGGTTTTAACAGCACAGGCCCCAGTTTCACAATCATTCCTTAGCTAAGATTTTCCTTAACTTAAATTTAGCTAATTTTTGCAATCTCTTTTTGGAACTACTGGTGAATATTTTTGTCATAACTAAATGCAAATGTTTTAATCTAGATTGGATCTTATAAACGACACCTTAAATTCCCTAATATCTTGAAAATTAACAAAATTATAAAGATTTCAAAATTTGCAAGATTTAAGTTAAGGAAAATCTTGGCTAGGGAATGATTGTGAAACTGGGGCCAGTAATTGAAGCAAATAAAAATTCAGCACTCTGTGCACTGCTCAATATAAATGTTTCTCCTTTAACAGAGAAATAGAAAATGCATTTTTCAAGTGAAGATGTGAGACAGTCAAGTGTTTGTGTGACACAATAGGTCTTGCTGAACTACACCTTTGAACCATCACAACAAATATACTACTCTAAAATGATTCAATCTTACTTCACAGGTAACACATATCAGGGAACACCCACAATGGGATTGCACTTGTATGAAATAAAATTATTTTGACAAAGTATCACCTAACAGTTTTTATAACTAATTTAGTAATTGTATTACACATGATTAATTTTTTCATGCAGAATTTAAATGTGATACAGCATGAATAGTTCGGGGACAGTAAACACACCTGTCATCTGGTGTCAAATCCTTGTGTCATCAGCTGCAGTCGGTGTTCTAAATTTACAATATTATATCACAAATAAAACTCATTAGTAGGTAGACATGGTATAGTGTCAAGTTAAAAGTTTAAATGCCATCAAGAGAAATGTATTTATCACAAATGAGCAACCATTCTGATAATCAAATCTTCTAGTCTCCCGAGCAACAAAATCAGCTGTGAATAAATGTTGTGAATCAAAGAAAACTCAAACACCAAAATTAAGCCCCAAATTATTTTCAGCATGCAGATTAATTTGTGTTTTTACCAAATATTTATGAAACAATAGGGCAGGTAGAAAACACCAAATCAAATCTAAAGGTAATGAATACTATGACAATGTTCAGTTGTAGGAAAGGTAACAGTGACACTAATCGATTTTGAAAATGCTTTTGATAGAGTAAGTAATATCACATAAAGAAAGGAGTTATCACAACTCACACAGACAGGTGAGCAACATATTTGAACATACCAGTAAGCAATTTATACCATTTTTACTAGTTATAAAAAATCTGCATGCCTATCTTTAACAGGTTTTAAACCATTGCCTTTTATCTAAAAAGGTATTTTATACATTTTTTATCTGAAGTGATTCACCCAAACTGACATTCTTGAGGTTTCTGTTAAGTAATTTTTTTTTATTCTGATATGTGAAAATGATTCCACTGAGACACAGACCAATGATAGTGATGTGTGAAATACACGGTTATTAAACTCAAGATACCACTTGTGTAAACATAATCTTAAATTTCATTTGCAAACAAAAATGTCATTTTCAATTTTAAGATATTAGAAACCTGCTTGGAACTTAAGATTTTTTCCATTTAATTTTGAAAATTTGACAAAATCCACATGACATTTGTAAGGTTGTTGCCATTGGTAAAGGTTACAGTTTAATGTCTCATGAAAAAGCGGCTTCAAAGAAAGTTACAAATTACAAGTCATGAGTTGGGTTTACACTGTTAATCCAGACATATAACATCCCTAATTCTATAATATATATGTTCTTTCTTAAATCAAGTGTTAGAGTTGATATTTGAAATAAGAAAGTTCAAAATAAAATGGTTCAATAGTCATTGATTACTTGTTTACTGTAGACAGAGTAGTTGTTTCTTGTGTTATTTACATGAATGGTTTCAAAATAAATGTCAGTTCTGCATTAATTTTAAGGTCAGTAAATCCTTGCACTAGATTACTGGTATCAAGACATAGACTTATAATCTCCTTCCTTTAATGTCAAAATAAACAAGAATTGCAGCCATTAAAGGAAGCTAAAGCTAACTAGGGATCGGACCCATGACTTCATGTACAACTTTACATAACTTCAACTGAAGTTATGAAGAAATGCTTAGTCTAATCATCAATCACAAACCCTACCTAATGGTCCATGTCCAAATCATAATCCCAAAAGCAAAGTTAAACACATGAAGTTCTACCAAAGAAATAAGTCCTGCAGTTCTGGAAGGGTAAGCAAATTCTGCCTAGCTAGATACACCTACCATGTGTGAAATCAAAATCAAAAAGAAACATACCAATCTATGTCCAAATCTAAGCTGAGTGTTTAACCTCCCAGTTAAGAATATTTGACTTATATCGAGACATCACCAGCTTTAGGCGAAGCAAAAATTTTGCCTGTGCATTTCACTGATGGCATTATACAGTAGGGTTCCTTATCCTGCCAAGCCCACTGTGAAATGGGATCTTGTTTTAAGTTCCCATCTGAAAGTACAGTGACTTTCATTTCTTAAGCGAAAGAACAAGCACTACCTACTTTCAAGTCTTGGGTCAGACCTGGCCGGGATCGAAAACACAACCTCCCACTTACAGAGCGAGCAATCTTCCAAATGAGATACAGCAGTGGTTACCTCTTGTCTACCTAGCTACACTGCCATGTTTTATCAAAATTGAGAAAGGAACATGGAGGTCAATACATCTAGGATATTTAAAATGATAAAGTAATGATTAATACATGTACTTTCAGTATTTGTGTCATCAGTATAGCATGTGAAACTATGGTGCCTAGTTATCACAAAAGTGCAGATGATTCAAACCCAAAACAAAAGGTCTTTTCTAACTTAAGCTAGGGAGTATCCTAAATTCTTTTGATACCGACACAATTATACTTAAACTATTAATATGAACTAAATAGTCTATTAGTAGTTACTAGATCAATTGGACATTTAAATTAAAAGTACTTCAGATTGTGTAAAATCTACTTCAGACGCTTAGTGCAACACAATTATAAAATTGTCAATATTTCCTGAGATTTATTATCACATTCAAAGTATGTAAAAAGTTTTACAGGATATACAAAAAAATATAAGGTCCTTTTTTGCAAACACACATCCACACCCATATAAAATTGTGCAACATACAGTACATGATGGCCTGAAAAAAGTTTAACACCAAGCTAATGAATATGTGCCGAATCAGCAAATCAGCAAATCATCATGGGGCACCTCTTTAGCTTTATCACATCAGCTATTTGGCAGCTTCTATCTATCTCTTGGCAGATTTTTAGCCACCAGCCATCTACGTCTTGGTCACTTGGACGTTGGTAGTCAAGCTTTGACTCATTTTCATTACCTAAGTGTTAAAACTTTGGTCAGGTCTGTGCTGTACAATTATGTGTCTCAATATTTTAATTTTGTAGAAAAAAAAACCTACAGGATACACTAAAAATGTAACTTATAAGTCTCTTTTTGCAAATCCACATTCACACCCATTTAAACCTAATTACCTATCATGTTCAACACAAAATTATGTGTCACAATATTTTGCCAAATTCGCACAAGATGTTATACCGGTAGTATGCCAAAAATATGTTTCCTTTTACATGTAATAGAAGTACTAATAAAAAGTTCTGTTAAATATATGCATTTCCTTAGGAATAAACAAGTTTTATGGAGTACATGCAAAAAATCTTTATGTGCGAGTGAGTGCAATGTGATTTTATGCTCAAGTCATGATTATTTCACTTATATTGATACATCCCCAACTGTCAGTGAAGCTATGGAAACTTGAACTATCACAATGTGAGTGCTGATGGCAATATGAGCAAAAAGGTTTTTTTCATTAATTGTGACACAGGACATGACTGTTTAATGTTTATATAAGGCCTAATCTGAATGATCCTGTAAGCCAGCAATCAGTGAAAGCACCAAAAGGTATTTGGAAGTTGTAAAATTTCAAAGGGTCATAATTCCTAGGAAAAGTCATTGAATCGAGACAGGAAATGATGTGCATAGCTATAACTTCCACTGATCATTCATGTAAAGTTTCATCAATATCTGACATTGGAGACCTGGAGTGGACAACAGTGTGACACATGGTCAAATGCATTACTATATCACTTTGCTGATTTTGTGAATCATTCCTGTACAGTTTCATCAATATTTGATGGACGACATTGGAGACCTGGTGCAGACTAAAAACGTGACAATCACTGTGGTCAAATGCATTACAATAAGCCCTCACTGATTTCTTGGCAGGGTATAATAAGTTTTCTAAAGAAAGCAGATCTCGTTTAAATACATGCATGTGGTAAAATTAATTCTGTATTATGTCATAATAATATCATCTGTCATTACCTGGCTGCTGTCATTTTACCTTGTTAAAATAGTGTATCATATCTGACAGTTTTCATCAAATTTTATGTAAATTCTGGTACTTTACAACATAATAATAACAATGTAATAACACTGAAAACCTTGAAGTTTAATTTATTTTATGTAAACAGACATGTACATCTGCACTCTGGATGGCAGAACCATACTGGCAGTTAGATAATCCAGACCAAACCTCTCCTCTGAAATGTTCAAATGACAGAGATTGGAGTAAAGTAATGGCATTTTACACCCCAGTCAAGATTTTTTTTCACTTCGCTCAAGGTGCTCAGTAAAGAATAGTGGGGAAAACTGGAGTGCCCAGATAAAACTGTTGACCTTCAGCATGTGAACTTTCTCATACAAGGATCTGTCTCAAGTGAAATAAGAATCTGATCTTTGAGAAAAAACCTGCAGCAGCCATTACAATCAAAACTGTTATGTCACACACTTTTCAGACAAACCAGGCAGTACTTATTGTATAAATGCTATATCCTGGTTACTGCATTAACTTGTTTCTAACACATAGGACCATGTGCATGTCTCATTTTTTTATGTATATACATCAAATACCGTTTCTATTTGTCAGAAACATGTATGATGCCAACATGACAATATGATACATCCATTTTAAACTAAATATGTCAATTTATCTATCTTTCTTAAGACAAATCTTACAAAAGCTTATGAAATGCAGATTATTTAAAACAACATTTCTTCTACAACTGTGAAAAAAGTAGTGTAGTGTTTCTTGCTCATATTGCTATTTTTAAGACCCTTATAGACACTCTTAGAAAGTTATGAATATCAATTTTATTTTATTAATTATGCTGAGGAAACATGCATAAAAACTCCATTTTAACTGACTTCAGAAATGTGATTTGAGTTTTAACAGGTCCAAATCCAGCAACTATGGCATTAGAACTTTCAATATTTTCATACCTAACTATGGAATTTTACTGTCTCCACTAATAAAAGATGCATAAATAACAATTTTACACAATATGGCCCACTCAATTAGACCTTTGTCTTGTGAATCACTAGGGGAGACAATTCATATGTATCCCTGAGGGCTGGGAGAGGAGGCTATTATTGTGTGAAAACATCATTTATTAACACTTAAATACAGTTCTAATGTCACAAAAGAAGTATACATGCTGTTTGTACCTTCATTTATCACACATGTATTCATAACAGATCTATCATTTTTTTCACTAAAAGATGAAGTTTGTTACTCAGTTTATACCTGGAGGAAAAACTCACTTAACTCTGCTATAATAACAACTTTTAAAACTGTCTTTTCAATGTAAAACTTGTTATCATCAACTGTTTGTATATTTTTACTTTATTTATTTATTTATCTATTAATTATTTATCTATTTATTTATTTAATTAATTAATCATTCAATTGTTTGTTTGTTTAATTATTTATTTGTTTGTTTTTAACAAATACACATTTTTTTTGTGAAATTATCCCCTTCCCCTCCACTGCATAGTCAAATGCAAAATACAAAATACTGTGCATCCATATATACTGTATATCGACTGTTACACATTTTGTGAATTTAACCACTCTCTCTCTCTCTCTCTCTCTCTCTCTCTCTCTCTCAATGCATGGTCAAATGCAAAATGTAAATACTGTGTATCTATATACATGTACAATAACATTAAATATTTATCTTTGATCATTTTCATGATCCTTGTAAAAGTAATTAGGTAGACTTTAACTTTAAATACCTCTATGAATATAAATTTTATCCATAAAATAAACTCTGAAGTTTAAAAACTTTTAAATGATATCATGTGGTATAAATATGATACATAGCGGTTAAAAAGGTACAACACAGTCAGCAATGTAAAAAAACAACATATTATCTAACTAGACTAAGCATAATGTAGCAACCACTATAAATATTTTTATTTCAAATCTGGATTTTTTATAAGTATCAAAAAAATTACAAATTATCTAACATGTTTAAAGCATAATGTAGTAAATACTGATTTTCACTCAATAAATGTATAATAAAAACCTGGATTTTTATCAATAGTTAAAAAAAACCTTAAAAACAGTATTATCATAACAAGATTACAGCATAATGTTCCAACTATACTGATCTTTACTCAAAATATTTTTAATGCAAATCTCGATTATCAGCAGAAAAAAACCCAGTCAAGATTAAAGCATTATGTAGCAACCATACTGATTTTTACTCAAAATATCTGCATTTTTAGCACTGGTTAAAAAAAACACTTGCAATAGTATCTAACAAGTCTAGCAACAATACTGATCAGAATTTTTTTGCAGGAAGATGTATGGAAAGGTATGCCTAGGTTTTTTTTTTACCTAGACTCTTCATTGCACTTGATGATGATTTATCCATGAACATCAGGATGTGTTAATTACTTATATTGCCCTAGAGTCTGACAAACTTCTCCCACACAGTGACAGCTGATCTGATGTTTTAAGATAAGATTTGTAAATTAATGCAGTTAGTGTTTATACATTCCCATAAACATCTTGCTTTTATGTATCTCAGATACCTAAAACCTTAGATGAACACAAAAAATCTGTTTTGTAAGGAAACACATTCATTTGGTATCACACATTCATTTGGATACACATTCATTTGGCATCACATAATCATTTCAATACACATTCATTTCGATACCAAATGAATGTATAGATACAAATGTTGATGTGAGCTGAGCCAAGACAGGATTCATATTTATCAATCCACATTTAATGTCATTATCGGTGCAAGGCATTCCAAAGAGAAACATCTGTGCACCATATTGATGCCAAATTTAAAACCAAAAAACTATACACAAAAATATATGCAGCAACTATCCAAATGAAATAATAATGGCTACTGTCTGCATTATTATACATTATTTGTATATATATATACTACTTTATCAAATCCGAATGCCATTATTTACCAGACAAGTTGATTGCCCTTTATTTTAGTGACATTTAAATAATAAATCCATCATTTATAATACTCTTAAAAAGTGCCATTGATAAATCATTTTTCGAAATAGATTAAAAACCAGATCACAAAGAAATTAGTTACACAATCATTGTTACATGTCAAAAGTAATTATTTCAAGGACCCTATTCATTTTCAAAAAACAGTGATAAGATCACACTGAAAAAAGTGCATTAATCTTCAAAAAAAGTAAGGGTTGGAATCCAATTATCTATCTGAAAATAAAAACCACCTGCTCAAAAGCTTGAAACGAAAAACTATGTCTACATCAGAATGTAACAGTGTGTACCGGTACAACTACCAGTGTTGTTTACAATTTCTTCATCTAACAAAATAACTGTCAGCTTTTTTCAATCAAAAAACAAACCTGAACATGTAACAAATGCCTAAAGCTAGCAATAATCAAATGCAGTTGGGTGGATCTAAATCCATGTACCATGTTTGAAAGAAAATTTAAAATGTAAAACTTTGATTAATTCTATGATAATTTCTTTTAAAAAGAAGTGTCAGTTGAGAATGGTGCAGGTGTCCTATCAGATAAAAATCAGGTATATCCATCTACCTGTTAAAAAAGCAATAACTCAAAGATTAACAACTACTGTCGTGTTTAGAACAGCATGATCAAAAAGTTTCTGACTCCAGGTAAAGCATAACACAACACTCAATGGCATGGTCTCAAGATTTATTCTCTTATAAAGTAAAAGTTCATTATTTGTGCCAAATATATCAAATTTTTAATTTACACTTTTATACTTAACCCATTGTTAGTGGTCAAGTTTCAAAGTTATGGAAATGCTTTTTTAAACATGCTTTTGACTTGATTACTGACAAAAAATCACTGGACTAAAAGTAATTGAAAATATTTTCAATATAAGAAATTCCTGTTACAAATAATAAAGCAAAAACCACAGGAAAACATTTTAATTATAATATAATTATGGTATAAAAGTCATTCACATATGACTAAGTTCAAACAAGGGGAGCTTTCAAATCTAAAGTGATGTCTGAATTTTTCATTTTTCAAATATTTTCAATTTAAATACAGAAGTATACAGAAAATTTTAATTGAAAATGTATGAATTTTAGCTCTATTAATTTTTTCTCAAAAAAGAAATCTTTGTATGAGATACTTTTTTCCGACCAAGACTTTTAATCTTAATGGTCAGAATCCCCCACTTACCCAATAAACCTTAAAACTTAAATAAAATTTTGGCAGTGAAATTATAAACCTTGTACAAAGTATAATATTGTATCATTTTGTATAACTCTAAGATAAAATAGAATGATAATAATAAAGGGATCCACATAGAGCACTGAAATAGACACCTGAATGAACAGAAATATTAAAGAAATTCTCCAATAAAAGTTATAAATTTTATTTTCTTTCACCTGTTCACTTCTTGACTTTTAAGTACAAAATCTGTATTCAACTGACAGAGCGAAAAATCTATTTATAAATCTATAAAATTTTAATATAAAATAATTCTACTTACAGAACAGTGGTGTCTGGTGGTATCCCTGTTGGTATTTTATCCAGCTGCAGAAACATGCATCTAACAGTGGTTCTAAAACATACACATTTACTTGGACATCCAAATTCCTGCATATGAATAACATTTAAACAACACACAAAAAGAATTATTAAAACATATACTGTATGTCTAGCCATTGTTCACGTTTTATGAGTGATAGTACCTAGTTGTCTTGTGTAAATACTGTATATATATGCATGTAGGTACAACCTCCCAGCTGACAGTCAATGTTGACATTTGAAAATTTACTATGTACTGGGGCAGATAACACATTCCGCATGATACATCCGCATGAGAAAATATTCCTCTGTTTTATTACCCTAAATATATTGTGTAAAAGAAACAAAAATGACGAAAATGAAATCTATATGTAAAACGATATTATATGTACAATGATTTCCCTATAACGTTTAGGTTAATTAATTGTCCGGTATAGGATGATCGCTTATTATCTCTCGCGTAGGAATTTACGTCGTCTGCACCTCAATGCACTTAATGCAAACTATAGTGGGGATAATTATCGCGGGAAAAAGTTAACATTCCAAATTTCTCAAGCATTGTGCATTGAAACAAGAATCCCTTTATGTTAGCGTGTTAAAGGTGGGATAATTTTCATAAGATAAAAGCACTTAAGTTTTTAAGATGTTCGCACCGGGCTATTGACCTATCAGAGATATATTAAATATTAATAGTCCAAACACTGATTGCAATTTATCTTCTATGTCGGCGCGACCTAGGCTTTGGTGAGGATGATATTTTATTAGCGTTGATATTTTACAGGCGTCATCACAGTTGAACTTATTGAGCGTGTTTCTTGCGATATAAATTTAGCTTTCAAAAGGAACAAACTATTTTCAACAGTTGTATTAAAGCTGCTTTCATCAATCTATTTAAGAACTGGCCCCGGTTTCACAATCATTCCTTAACCAAGATTTTCCTTAACTTAAATCTTGCAAAATTTCAAATCTTTATAATTTTGTTAATTTTGAAGATATTCAGGAACTTAAGGTGTCAATTTTAAGATAATTGCTAGAATTAAACATCTGCATTTTTTAGTTTTGACAAAAATATTCATCAGCAGTTCCAAAAAGAGATTACCAAAATTTGATCAATTTAAGTTAAGGAAAATCTTAGCTAAGGAATGATTGTGAAACCGGGGCCAGTTTCTTCGTTTTTCATCAAACCAGAGACATATCTAGGGTTTTATATGTCTCTGATCAAACTGTTCAAAGCCCAACGATGATGTCACGTGAATGGTGCTTTAATTATTAATTACGAAAACTAAGCCTGATAGTCACTCTTAATAGAACTGACGTCAAGACGGTTTGGTATTAAGCAGAACAGCTGTGTTATAATAATGTGCCACGGTATAACAAAGAAAATGTTTTATATGTCCTGCAAATGATCGCAATGCACAAGGAAACTATTTTCCAATTATTTCGACATTTCTGTAATTTTATTGGATTGATACAAAGGATTAAGATTAGTCTTTTTGAATGCATTTAGATTTGAGGCCCTACTTACAACTTGAGATTTCGCCCAATCATCATTCAGAAGCAGACCGCTGAAGATTTTGCCCCAAAACACCATTTATAACTTTACAATAAAGTGGTCACCAAGATTTCAAAAAATGAAAACATGATCTAGAAAAGATAATAACTTTATTCATATTAGAATAATTGGACTCCAAACTTTTATGCCCGCCCGTGAATTCTGTATAAATCAACTGAAGCATCTGAAAAGTATCTGAAAGATAGTAATGGATTCGTGTGAATTTTGTTATCGGCTTCCTATTATAAAGGGCACTTCGATTCCATAGTTTGAAGATGGACAAGATGGAATTTACAAATATTAAAGGAGCACCTGGCCTCACTTCCCTTTCATGTGTTTAACCCCAGTTTCAAGCTTTTGGATTGTGGTTTGGACATGGATTAGTATGATGTGTTTGTTTTTGATTAGTCTACTGGCTAAATACCTGGCTATAGTTTAGCCATCATTTTTTTTTAAATTTAGGGTTTCTTTTAAATTTTAAATCTGAATAATTTTATTGGTTTTCAAGATAGTGATGAATTTATGGTGTTACATTGAAGATCACTCTAGAAAAGCTTATTGGTACTACTTTATTACTTTATTTTAACCACGCCGAGACTTTTTAATTAACAAAATTGTAGTATCATAAAATTTAGAAAAATTTTAGTTTGTTAAAAACTCATATTGGAGCAACTTCTATTCCTATGCTACCTCATTCACAACGCTGTATAAAGAACCTATTAAACTCGGGAGACAAAAAATAAAGTTTGCCAATCATCGATACTGGGGTTATTGTACCTTTGAACAATGCACTTGCTTGTTTTATGTATGATGTCATTACACCTCCGTTTTTTCTCAAGTTTTAAATCAGGAAAGTGATGAGTGGTTCATTTAATTATAATCTTGTCAAGTATTGCATGGGAAATACAAGAAGTGGCGAAAAGCCAGAAGAACCATTCTTTGTTAAAGAGGGCATTTACCTTTTCTTATCATGACAACTTGCTTTGTATACTTATTACACACGTTTAACTCCATAAATTAAACTGTCTTGCCTCGTAAAACATCAAAATTTGAATTGTTCTGGATTTTTTTTTTCAAAATTCGTTTCGGGATAACTTTCAGCAGACGTAGAAAGCTTATGTCAAGTTCTGTCAATGAATGCCCTGTGAAATGGTTAAAATGAGTTTTTGCGGATAACTTTCAGCGGTTGTACAAAACAAATGCCGGTTCAGGTCTGTTACAAAACCAAATCAAAAACAAACATACCCGTCCATGTTAAAATCACAACCGAAAACAAAGTAAATACTTGGAAACTGCCAATTTTAGTTAAACACATAAACACCTTACCAGGGAAGTGATACAGAGTTCCGGGAAGGGAAGGGTAAACACCTCCTGTATATGTTTAGCTAGCTTCACTGGCCGCTATGCGTGAAATCAAAATTGAGAATGAAAGGAACATGGAACTATGCCACATAAAATATACCCAGGGTAATTTTGAATACAGCACTATACTTATCAATAATATTGTCAGTGATGACGACCATAACACTTTTTGGGGGTCTTGATAAGCCCAGGCTTGCCATTTATCCCCCAGTCAACAATTAATTTGTAAGCAGCTTGCATCATTGTTTGAAGTTCTCATGGTGGGAACTAGCTCTGTCATAGATTATAAGCTGTGAAACAAATAGTTTCAGAATAAATGTTTGCGACATCAGACATTTAGCTTTGTAGGTTCACAGTCAAGATCACAAGGTAAACTCCTTCGGTACCCAAATGTGTCCGTGGCATAACTGGATTATGACCACCTTGGCATACATATTCAATGTGTCGGGTACCATAGACTTTTGACTTCCAAAAACACTGACCAACAATGTCAACTTAACTGACACCAAGTTGGTCCATAACAGTGTCCTTCACGGGTGGGGGTTGAATGAGAGGGGTTTTAGGTCCCAGCCAAGAATATGACTGACATGTGTTTATATGGATGTCATATACTTTAATTTGACTTTTAAAATGACCTGGGCAAGATTTTTTAATATATTGAGGTCATTTTAGGAATGGTGGAGGAAACCAGAGTGCCCAGAGAAAACCATTGACCTTCAGCAAGAGAACTGATAAAATATGACAACATGGTTGAAAACTGACAAAATAAGATTTCAAATTTGTCAGGTTTAAGTTGAAGAAAATCCCATTTTAAGAATGACTGTGAAACTGGGACCTAAAAAAACAGCCAAACTGTTACAAATAAGTTCAAACAATTTATCTCAATTTTCATCTTTTTAATCATCAGAATTTTAATATAGTACTGCTTCAAGTCATCCAACATGTATAACACAAAATTTCCATCAAATGGAATGCAACTTTATAATAATAATAAACTTTAATAATAATAATAATAAAAATTACAATTCATAAAGGCATTTGCAAAAAGAACACAAATTTGAAGCTAACAAATTTGAATTATATATCTACACATACATGGACATAAAAATTTATACAATAAACATCATCATCACATGTAATAATAATAAAGACATTGAAAAAAGAAAAACAAATATGAATCATATACATGCATAATAATTTATACAATAAACATTATAAAACATGTATATATAAATTATAAAGAGGTATATAAGCTGTCCTTTAGATCGGTCCATCCCTAAATTAAGCAATGGTACATCCCATTACACACTGAATTAAGACATACCAGTTCTACTGACAGGATGAACAGGTAAATTTCAGTACAAAGTTCCTGATTGTTAAATGCTGACCCTTACTTTTCAAAATATTTCAAAAACAAGAAGTAACACAAGTTAGATGCCATTGGAACTTGCCCATTTTGTGAGCCATCCGATACTGCAAAATTATTGCAAAACCATAAATTTTAATGCAGTGGAGTGCAGTTATAGTATTTTATGCCCCAGACAAGATTCTTTCACTTATGTTAAGGTTAACAGTTCAAGGATGGTGGAGAAAACCAGAGTATGCAGAGAAAAACAACTGACCTTCAACAAGCAAACTTACAAACTCCTTCACACTAGGGTTTGCCCAAGCAGGATCAGAACCTAGGTTGTCAGGGGTATTGTGATCCCTAAGTGCAAGCTTTAGACCACTTGGCCACTGAGCACCCAAATTCAATAGAAACTGGTACTGTAAAATTATTGTACAACCATTAATTTCAATGGAAATGAAATCAAGTCCAGTGAAAAAAGCAACAGGGGGTATTACCAGTATACTGTACAAAAGTGTACTCAGTAGCAAATTTTAAGAATGGAAAGTAAAGAGACAATACTGAGCATTTATTGACTTGGTGAATAGTGACAACCCTAAAATCTCTGTATGTACCGGGCTAGATTCTGATCAGTGATAGACTTCCAAAATATTTTAAAAATCAGGTACAATAAAACTGAGATTTACAAAAGACGATTCAAGTTTGATTTGAGGAAATGAACACCTGGTATAATAAAAACAAAAAATCACAACATAATGGTGGTAAGTTCATTTGATTTCAATTTAAGACAACATAACAGCAATGGAACAAGTATCCCAGCTGTAATGTAGCCACACTTTCTACAATGATATAAACCATGGGTCTTTGGGTTCAAGTTCTTCAAATGTGCCAAACAGCACTGTAATCTCTCTTGTACTGTGGTTTGGATTTCCCTCTGGTGAAAACCACTAATGGACTTTAAGTTTTATATCAACTTTGCCTTCACCTTCCCAAATAAAGATACACAGAAGGATAATCATCTTGTTATGCAAGACGATTTGTGATTTGTAAAAACAGTTTGCCCCTTACAGCATTTATAAATGGGTTCCATTGACTGTGAACCACCTACCATTCTTCAATAAATGTTTGTGGAGAATAATAAATTATATAAGTAATTAGATTTTTCTAGGAAATTCTATAACAGCATTACTGAGTATAAGGGTGTTCACAAATAAAGCCCATGGGTTTTTCTAGCTGAGATATTTAAATAACATAACTAATGTTGAAAAAGTCTGGAGTACATACAGAATCTTGCATGAGATTATTTTGGTGTACTGAACCAACAAATCAATCATCTTCTCCACCATCAGTATAAGGGCCTATAGTTCATGAGATTCTTTATAAAAATAATACAATTTTATTTTTGGTTTGGTCAAATAACACAATAAGTAAAATTAGTAAGTATATCTACATAGTAGATATAGTGGAATCGGGAGTAAACTAGAACTTCTTTTGAGAGCCAAATAACCCCAAACCCAATTAATTTGTGACCTTGACCTTTGACCTACCAACTAGATGTGGCATCTGTCTGATATTGGTATACATTTTCCATGTTTGATCAAAATCTATCTATAAATGTGAAAGTTATGGAGTAGACACAATTTTACACAGACAGATGGACGGAGGATGGGACAGACAGACAGCTGGACAGACATGCATGGTGATTAATCTTTTACTGACCACAAAATAAAATGACCAGGATATAAGAGCTTTAATATCTTTTTAATCAAAACTAAATAGACACTGAAGAAGAAACTCTTAAATTGAATAATACTATTTATTCTTTTGATGTGGACTTTATATACCCAACTAATAGTTCAAGTAAAACAACATGATTAAACTGATCTCCACTATCAAACAGGATGTCTAATCCCCCTAAAGTTAAAACTCAAAAACATGTACTACCGGTAAAAAACACTAAACTATAGATATCAAATAAACAGTAAAGCAGTTTTAACAGTTAAATACATTCAACAAAACCACACACACACACACACACACCAACACACACACATACACGAACACACACACATACACGAACACACACTTTTAGAGACAGCAAATGGATTGAAAAATCAAAATCCAATCCAATGAGTGAACAGTAATGATGTGTACACCAATTGACAAAACAGAACTACATGGTTGTTATATTTGAACAAATTACGGTATGTAAAAATATTTATGATCTAGCACTATGAAATTTGAACATAACACAAAGATGGTACAAACATGGATGATGCTGATGACCAAAATGACAACAACGACAAAGTAGCACAGTTATTTCTAGCTTTTCAAAATAAATGAAGAAACTTAATGAATGGTAATACTAAGATGGATCTCTATAAAAACATGTGACACCAATTGCAACATAGTTATATACACATGTTCTGAACAATCAAATGAATAACTACAGTGGAATATATTGTTTTAAAAATAATACTGCAACTGGTGGATTTAAAAAAAAAAAAAAAAACTATTGTTAGTTGTTACAAGGATCTATGTTTCTATCAAATGGTGGGATATGAGGAGATCTTTATCAATAAAAACTAGATTTTGGACAATACAGATGTACATGTACAATTTTAAAATTCTGTTTTTGATTTTAATTACGAATATGTAAGTAGTGAGAACAATATACCGGTACCATAATTTATCTGCAGTATTTGAATTTGAATCTGTGTTATGACATATTTTTGTGAACTTTAATAAGGTAAATTAATTTTCCCAGGAAATAAGAATAAATTTTTTCAAGGAGCTAAATGATCTTCAGAAATTGTAGGTTCAAATGAAAGTCTACAAAAACAAAGCTAAACATGAAGTAATTATAATGTTTCTTCTCCCAAATATTTAATTTTCAATGATGACAATACATTTTGAAGCCCAAATCATATCACCCACCTGTCTCAAAACTCATTATGAGATTCAAATCTTATCAAACTCCCACCATGGAGTTCTGTTAGTCATTATCAGACTCAACTTTTATCCCCAACCTGTTGCAAAACTCATTTTGAAACCCAAATCTCCCCCACCCCCCAAACCTATCAGACCTTATCATGGCAAATAAAAAATCATACCATCTAGAATTTAGCAACAAATATAAAGATTTCATGTACATTTTTATTAGTGATTTTAATGACTTGGATGACCATCAGCATATTTTAGAGTTATTTTTTTACATCTCAAATAATTGCACAATTCCATATTGCTAAAACAATAGTTTACAACACTGAACCAACCAACATTTAAACACATTATATTTCAATAGCAATAAGGCAGCTTATAGGTTGCATAAAATCTAAACGTCTAAAGAATGACAAAAACATGAAGAGAAGACTCAAAGATACACAGCATTTTTTCTGTGTTAGTTAATTTGCTAACAGGTGCTCTAAAATGGTAAGAAGTTACATCAGACTTAAAACCATGTGTCTTTGGAGTATCCATTTTTAGGGACATTTCACAAATCATCGCAATAAAGATATCCAGCTACAACCATACTTCATACATTTTTTTTTCATAACAGAGGTACCAGTAACTTTAAAATGTTGTCATGACATTGTTTTTCCAACATGACTTAGGAAATTGTTTGTAACATGTTAAAAAGTTTTGTTTCCAAAAAGAACAAAATACAATTAAAGTAGTGTTCCCTTCATGTTTCTGTGGCAATGAACGCATTTATTATTAATTACATCTATTAAAAACTGTTCTGACCATGTCAAGTCTAATCATGGTTTAGTCTGTTACATGATTAAACATTGAAGTTTACAGTGTGATTTTCTTCATTTTCAAATGGACCTCCAACGTGTAGCAATTTTCCATAAAATAAAATAAATGTTTACAGTAACTTGTAGCAGTCTCCCCTAAAATACTGGTTTTTCACTTTCTCAAATTGCTGTTCCATCACTATACATTTTTAATAATATACTTTCTTTGTTTGGTATTCAAAGCAAATTTGAATTTTGTAATCAAGCACATGTTCTTATGCAGGATTTACTTCAAATTTATTGTATTAATTTCATTTCCTAGTAACAATCACCAATATTCCTTTTCTTTACATCAGTAATTCCCAATCCATGCGTCATAATTTTGATTCGAAGAGTGTCAACATACATGTATATATATATATACTATAAAGTGTATATATTTGTATTGTAATCATGATAGTGCATATATGCCCTATACTGGATTCTAAATTTTGGAATGCTTTTAAACATTTTTAGTACAAATAAAAGTTTTTCAAAAAAAAAAAAAAGTAGACACAAACTAATGTTTTCATCATATAAATCTTTGGTGTATATATAAATACTAGCTGTCACATAAACTTTTGTAACAATGTAGTGAATAATTTATTAACGAAGTAAAAATCTATAAACAAACACAAATTACTAAGTAGCATCACCTTTTTCATCAATTAGTGGCTTTTTAGGTGTCGAGGAACAGTTGGGTGACCCCTGGTCAGCAATGAGTCCAGAAATATCATATAAATATTTAGAATTTTCTAGTGAAGAAGGAGTTATTATGTCAGCAGTGTCATTGTCCAATAAAATATCTTCTTCTCCATCATGTTCCTCCTCCTCCTCACCGTCTTTACGAGATTCCGCCTCATATCCGCTATCACCATTGTATTCCGTTAACAAGTCCTCTCTCTGTTCTAGTATTTTCAGTGGATCACTTTCGGAATCTTCCGCTTCTTCTTTCTGGAAATATATGAATCAAATTTTACATTAAATCTGTTTCAAATTTAGATTTTATAAATTTACTTCAAATGTAACTGCAGTACAAAACAACCTGTCTAAACCAAACCCAGAGTAATCAAATTCTTGGCCATGCCGAAGGAAATCTTCATACAAGGGGTTAGTCAAGATTTTCATGTTAAAATGATCTTCATGTGATATATACTTGAGTAACTTAACTGATATATAAATACATGCATATAATCTTTTCACCGATATTAGAAAGTTATATTGATACAAGAAATTGAGGAAAGAAAACCTTATTATAAATGTCTTTTTTTAATGAGCTGAAATTAAAAATTACAATGTAGATGCATTAAATGAAATATACCAGAAAGTGAATGATATTTTATATGTTCCATATTCCATACAATAGTTTCAACAACAACAAAAAACAGAAATCCCATCACCTCTATGAAACAAGAAAGATTAGTGAACAGATGAGAAGGTCCTTTACATATAAATGTATTTTGATTAAATGTTCATAAAATTTATAAAACTGTAATGTCAATTACAAAAGGTTAATCAAATTTCTTCAAAAGCATGCCATATTTATTGTTAATTAAAAAATAAAATAAAAGCTGTATGTTTCTGAATGCAAGAAGGAAGCAGCTGAGTATACAGAGAGGAAATATCATGTCTGGAGTGGAGTAGAGTACTGCATTTTACCCCATGTTAACATGCTTTCATTTATACTGTGTTAATCGGTTCTGGGAAGGTGGAAGAAACTGGCGTGTCTAGGGTTGGTTGGTTGGTTGAATGTTGCTTAATGTCACATCAGCAATTCTTCAGCTATTGGCGACAAGAACTATTTCATTAATCTCTATGGATTAATCTATGAACAATTTCATGTATGCATGTGAAGTGCGAGTGTGCTGTATGGTCTGCATTGTACTAGTGCACACTTAGGGCGACTTTAACATGCTAGCTCACAGAGTCAGTACGCCGGAGACAAACGTACCACTCCCCCAGTCCATTATACTGATACCAGGTGAACCAGTAAAGGCCAAAGGAAACGACAAAGAAAATTCACTTTCCCACATGTGTTCTGAGGTGGACTCGAACTCACAACAGTGAGAGAACCTGGATTTGAAGACTAACGTCTTATCCATTAGGCCACCGCAGCCTCTGGCATGTCTGGGGACAAACCACATCCATTTTCAAGCAAACTAACAAATTTTCTCACACTAAGATCTGCCAAGTAGTATGTAAGCCTAGTCAGTGAGAGGAGCTGTGTTCCATAAGCCATCACTTTAGACCATTCAGCAAATAAGACCTTGTTTTGAAAAGGAAACTAGTACCGGTAGATGCAAATACATTTTGTAACAATGTCAGCTTTTTCCAAATTTGAAATTAATTTGAAAATGAAAAATACTAAATTACTCTGATTATTTGGGTTAAAATTTTAATATCAACATCACAACTATAAAATAATACTGAAACTGACTAAATCAAGATCATTCTCAAAATCTAGTTAATCCAGTTATAAAACTGGCTTTTAAACAACCAATTTTTATGTTATAAATACAAATCATGAGTGATTCTTGTCAGGAACTGTATGAGCACTAATAAATGAAACCAAATTAAGATTTTTGAGTAAATGGGGTTTGCAAGCATACAGCAGGATATTTTCATACCATATAAAATTTGTGTGGGAGTATTAATTCCATGTGAAATAAAATCATGTTGATCTTTCCCTGTACAAATTACAATAATCTAGGATTTTGGGATGTATGGTAAAACAAATTCATAACATTCTGCACAAGTTTTGTGATTTATATACAGTAGTAAACAGTCAAACCTCATTCTTAATTATGTGTGGTTCATTTTAGTAATTTTTTTCCCTTTAATTTTGCAAATAGTTAAAATTTCAGGTTTACAAGGTAACATAATATATTAAAGTACACATCAAAATATCCAGGTGGAATGGTTAGGTATATTAAATGATTTAATGTTAACATTTGTTAAAATGTGTTATTTCCGTCAAGGATGTTGGTTTATTTCAGAAATGTCAATCGGGAAGTTTTGAGAAGGGAGAACACAAAGACACGAGGAAACTTTATATTCCACATTGGAAATATAATATATATTTTGTACAATGCATGACATGGACCTTAAAAAAAGCTAGAGAACATTTACCTGTAGAAAAAACCCTGAACACTGTTTACATAAAATCAGACTGGCATTGGCTTTAAACCACTCCAGGAGGGAATTGATAACCCAAAAAGCTTGTTTAGTAACAAGGTCGACATTTTCTCATATATGTTCTCCATGCACTGATGCTATGAAGTTACAAAGTAAATCTTCGTGCAGGCTCCAAATGAGACTTAAAGTATGAACGTTTTAATGATCAAAGAAAGATAACTCTATAGGATAAATGAAACTTTTTACCTGGTGACACCAATTTATATAAATACAACTTTTTACTATGCAAATTTGCAGACTGTTTACATTTTTATTAACAGCACATAGAATGAATGACTTCACAATTTTATACAAATAATTGAATGCCAAGGTCAGCTAACCTTTCCAAAGTTGAAAAACTCATATCTTGATGCTGTATAATAAGATATTTTGATTCTTGGCAAAAATTATCACTTCATGTCACTGTGACGTGTGATCATTTTTTTCAATCTATTGTCGGCACAGAATTCTTTTACTGTATGTAGAAACTCAAGTTAAAGTTGTTATAATATTCTTGAATTTTGGGCAAATATTGGATCAATAATCACATCTAAATCTTGTGCAAATTAATTATGTAGTAAAATTTTTATAGTCAGATTACATTTTCAGTGATGAAAAAACATGTTTTGAATGGGTGCTATGATTCAAACTTAGATATCTCACTTGATATAACTTCAATAGACTTGAAATTTCACATGTGTTATTAGAACATATTTTTTCATATTTTAAACATTTTTTGCAAATATTCTCAGCTTTTTCAATTTTTTCCTTTTAATTCATATGAATAAATTTTAATAAACTTTTTCAATAAAAGTTTGTTGAGAAATTAATACTTGTTCGTTTGCAGTCTTGTTTTAAAGATAAGTATTTAAAAATACTATTTTTCTATCTCCATGGTTAAATTGTTAATATTCACTGTAGTTTTTGAGTTTTCAAGAGTCAACATTTAGCAATTAATTGAAAGGTAGCTGTTGTCCCTCTCATATGTTGATATGGCGTATTTGACAGTTTTATTCATACAAGTCATTCATAACTGGGTTCCGATTGGCTAATACGTATTCACACAATACGGGTTTATACAGGTGTTTCTATTCCTAACCAGTATAGGTCATGGACTAATCCACTGCAATTGTTTATGAATGGGCAACAGATAAAACAGCACAAACATCCAAATAATGAATAGTATTCATTAATTACACATGTTTGGCCTAGAACAACACAGTTTTTTAATTTCATGTTTTAAAACTGCAGAACCTTCAAGCTCATCTAACAAAGCTGCAATTCTTATCTCAAAAGATGTAGTTATTGGTGATAATGCATTTGACTACGTGATACGCATTGTCTGAATTCAGACACGCGTCTGATAAAAACTGGTTTTATTTGATTTTTAGACTTAATATAAGAAATTTAATCAAATTATTTAAACACATGTTATACAAATAACAGATCTACATATAGCATTTATGAAATTTGAGGTAAGTAATCCACGGTCTTTTTAAGGCCACATCGGTTTTCATCACTGAATAAGTGATCGGACTATAGTACAGATTGTAGTACAGGTTGCCATAAAGCAACAGGAGAAGTTGGTCAAAATATACTATTTCAGGCCCGTTAACAGCTAAAAAAAGACTAAAATATAAATGTTCAGAGACAAAAATAAACAAAAAATCACTCGTTTCTATAGTTAATAGTTAGTAATAAAGTCAAATATGTATGTATATATAAATATTACTTTTGTTAGTAAGGAATTAAGGTTATACATTAAAACAAAAGTAATTTGAATTTTTTTTTTTTTTTTTTTTAGTTAAATTAAGGTGGTTTGAGAGTGAGAACTGCAGTAATTTCTAGTGAGCTACTTTAATGAATACAGACCTCTACACTACTAATAGAATTTACTTTTAAACTGGATTCATCAGCTTCTTCTGTTACACTCAATTTTGAAGGTTGGGGTAAAAACTTATAAATAAAATCCTACAATAATGGAATAGTCACATCAAAACTCAAATAATTTGTTTAGCATTTGTTATATGGTATATCTCTTGTATATATCCTGAAAAAAAAGCAAAACCAGAAGATGGCAGTCCATGAAGTTTTTTGCTCACCTAAGGGCATAGGATTTACTTATGGTGCTTAACTGCTTATTGAAATCCCAGCATCTTTTGCTGTGTGCGATATACAACTATCTAGTAATTTTAAAATCATTTTCATTAATCTGCGAATTTGTGGCCAAAAATGAGTAAAAAATAACACATGATAAATGTTATGTTCACTTTTTTAAGGTTCATAACCAATATATCTTCATTGTTCAGTAACATTTTTTGAAACATTTTGTTATGTCTAAATGCAGTGAAATGCTAGGTTTTATTTTTATGGTTTTGGGTTTTAGGACCAATTGACCTTGCTAACGTCAATTTTTGTGAAGTAGGAACAAAGCAAAACAGCTCATGCTCTGATATTGTATATTTGATCTGGCAGCATTTTATACATGTTTCTAATCTGATGCCCTTTCCAAGGAAATCTTCACCAATTCATAAAAATTACTTTTAAAATGAATACAAAATGTGCATTCTCTTAACTTCCAAAAAATGCAAACCATGGACATTTTTAAAGTGACATACTTAAGGTGACCTTAATTAATGTATAAAGTGGGATTTCAAAAGTCAAATAAAACAAACATGCACTTAGTGCATGTCTGGACCATATTAAGAAATATCACGTAAGAGTAAAACAAAAATATTTTTTTTTGTAACTTTCCATTACTTATTACAAAGAGTGCTTTTGATATATAACATGAATCATGCAAATCTCCTAGTTATTTTTATACCCTTTTCAAATCAAATGTTACAACCCTTTCACCCCCCTTAATTAAAAGATGTTCTTGTCTGTTCATTTTAATGAAAACGGCAGTCTAGGTAACAGGCTATTTAAAGAACATTTTAATATAGTGAAGGAAAAATTTAAAGCTGCTTGGTTTGAATGGTTTTTTTTTTTTTTTTTTTTTTTTTTACATTTTTCCCAATCAAGGTTATTTCACTCATACTTGGACAGCCAGTTCAGGAATGAGGGAAGAAGCCAGAGTGCAGACAGAAGACCAAGCTTTTGGAAGATGAACTAACAAACTTCTTACATTAGCCTTAGCATGATTCAAACTAAGGTAATAGAGGCACTGCATGTATCCTAGCACATTAGACCTCTTGGCCACCAAGACTTCTTATTTATAGTCTTATCAACAGTTCTATAGAATAAGTACAAAACTTATCAGTCCTAAATTATAGAAGATTGACAACATCAAATGATATACCACAATAAGTTACTTGATATATGTGGCAACAATATTTGTCATTTGAAGTCAAATTTTGGGGGAGCTTCTTCATATTCAGATACAAAACAAAGACTACAACACCAGAAAAAATTATTTTTCCTACTCAACAATCCTAAAGTGTATCATTGTGTATCAAGTGATATTTTCTAAGAAGCAATAGAGGAATTTAAGCTGATTATGATATCTTTAGTCCGCAGTAGAAAATAGAATAGTTTAGCCCCACACTCAAAAGTTTGAAGGAAAATAGGGCAGTTATTATATATACAATGCCAGAAATAATCAATAATGCTGTTATAATGATTATCTGAATGTAAAGCTGAAAATACTGAGAGCTCTTTTTGCTGACCTCTATCTGACAAGTAGCATATTTTTTTTTAGGAAAAGTTGTTCAAAAATTACACCAACAAATTGACATCACAATTTTCAAAATATGGTCAAAAATAGCATTTGTTTTTTAATGACAAATTTCAGTAATAAAAAAATATTATCAATGATTTAAAATATAATAATATTCACATTTTCAATATCGAAAGTCACTGCATAGTCTAATGTACAACTCAAACTGCTTTCTGTATTTCCAACATTAGAGAGTTCTACTACTAAGGTCAGATAATCAAGATAACAAACATTGAAGTGACAAAGATAAAGATACCAACCTCATAATAACTACCCACCTCGTATATTGTAGAAGGGAAGGGAGGAAGAGCCTTATAATTAAAAATAAATCTTTTTTTAAGTTATACATCCTAATTGGATCATTATCGATAATTTTTTACAAGGGTCATCCTTTTATGCTGATTGACAAATTTCAGACAAGAAACATTAAATATTATTCTGATAAGAATACACAAACAGAAAGTATATACTATATGGACTATAATGATAAATATTAAGATGAGAATACATAGAACCATGCAAATTATATGATAATATGATGTACAAAGGGGAATAACTACCATTTACAAAAACTATATAGCATGTCAATGATTGTCTCCCTTTATCCATGGAGATACTGTATGGTCACTGAGAAAATATAAATATTCTTAAAGAAGATGGTACCCAATTTATGTTGGGGACATATGTAAACATTTTCTTTCATATATTTTATCAATGAATTTTAATTTCTTTATACTGTGACTGATAGTCATGGTGGCTCAATCTTAAAATGGAAATAAAAATAATCTTTTGTTGACTTGATTGTGATTTTTGATCACCAAACAGTCCTTATGTTGGAAGAAATGAAGTAATGGACAGGTGCATCCAAAATGACAGTCCTTATGTTGGAAGAAATGAAGTAATGGACAGGTGCATCCAAAATGACAGTCCTTATGTTGGAAGAAATGAAGTAATGGACAGGTGCATCCAAAATGACAAAGGAAATTTTTTAAAACTAAAATCTGGAAATCATGCACTATGAACTTTATACATACTAAATACAACATCTAACTAAAAGGTTGTTTAATGAATGAATTTAGCAAATTTAATTAAGTTTATATAACATAAATATTCACTCAAATGAGAGAACAAAAAAAATATAGAGAAACAATTAACAGGTAAAAGTGATACACAAGACTGACAAAATATGACACACCTGCACATCTGGCAAATAAAAATAAAATACCAGTACTTTCACTAAATCCTTTAATATGGAATTTTGACGCTAGCCTCATGCAGGTGGGCTAGACTATGATAGTATGATGGAATTAAAATGTTATATCAATAGTTTAAGAAATTTTTTTACATGACATTCACAAAGAAGACAACAATGCACATTGACATGTCCATGTTTATATATCGATATATCCATAAGAAAATACTTACACATGTAAGAGGAGTCCTGTCTGTTTGAGGGTCCCACTCTAAGTCCCCCTCCCCATGTGTTTGAACACTACCACTGTGTGCACTTTTAGGTGACTCCTGATCTTTACCAATGTCCATTCCAATTTCTATAATGATGATGTATAATTATTAATTCATTTTTTAAATATTTCGAAAATCTCCAAAACTAGGTCTATGACCTAGCCGATACATTTTCAAAACATAATAATATACATACATGTATTTTAAATTAATTGAAAGCTTTTATGGGAAAATTCTATTTGAAGGTAGATATATAGATAAAAATATTTGATTTGGGGCATTTTATTTCTGCAAATTGATTGTTATTGCTTGTTACACTTAACATTAAAAAGAAATCACTCAGTTGTTTAGGAACAGCAAAGATGTGATAAAATTACAGTGTACAATTTTATATTATTCAGAAGGGTCCATTTTCAAAAGCATTCCATTTCGCTAAAACAGTATAATTTCAATAATTCTGCATTCATGTAATGTTAAATATGGCCTTAACAATTGGGACATTTAGCAAAATAAGGGATCAGTGAACACATGGCTTTTTCAAGAATAAACAATAAAATTATTTTTAAAATCTTAATTAAAAATCCAGACATTAGATACATGTATATGATATACAAATACATGGTTCAAGGAGTATTATCACAAACAAAAGTGCTGTGTATCTGTTCCAATCACACTCAAATCTTTGCACCAAAACCCAGTGATCAATCTGACAACAAATCCCATGACCATCACCATTCTCCCTACCTACCAAGAACAGTGCAGGATTTATTAGTTTTGGCTACATTTTGTAATACTTTACTGAAGTGCTCGTACCAGTCTGATCAAATTAGGCTCCCCTGATGTGGACATAACTAGCTTTAGGTATGAGCAGGGGTCTGAACATGCCCACACCAGTCCGACCAAATTAGGCTCCCCTGATGTGGCCATAACTATCTGTATGTGAGGAATGGTCTTTAACAAGCCCACACCAGTCTGATCAAATTAGGCTCCCCTGACATGGCCATAACTATCTGTATGTATGAGCAGGGGTCTGAACATGCCCACACCAGTCTGATCAAAATAGGCTCCCCTGATGTGGCCATAACTATCTGTATGTATGAGCAGGGGTCTGAACATGCCCACACCAGTCTGATCAAAATAGGCTCCCCTGATGTGGCCATAACTATCTGTATGTATGAGCAGGGGTCTGAACATGCCCACACCAGTCTGATCAAAATAGGCTCCCCCGATGTGGCCATAACTATCTGTATGTATGAGCAGGGGTCTAAACAAGCCCACACCAGTCCGATCAAATCAGGCTCCCCTGATGTGGCCATAACTATCTGTATGTATGAGCAGGGGTCTAAACAAGCCCACACCAGTCCGATCAAATTAGGCTCCCCTGATGTGGCCATAACTATCTGTGTGTATGAGCATAGGTCTGAACAAGCCCACACCAGTCCGATCAAATTAGGCTCCCTTGATGTGGCCATAACTATCTGTGCATATGAGCATAGGTCTGAACAAGCCCACACCAGTCTGATCAAATTAGGATCCCTGATGCGGCCATAACTGGCTGGCTGTATGAACATTGGCCCTGGGTCTTCCAAACTAGGGATAATATTAAGATGCTAGTTCACCCAGAAAACTATCCTTACTTTCATTCAATGAGGTTTGCCACTGTACAACATGATACCCTTAATGTTTCTGTGGAATAATTATTTTTTATTGGATATACATATCAGTTCAAGTTTTCAAAATAAAAACTACTTTATTCCAGGAATTCACAAGATAAATGTTTTCCCAAATGTCCCACAGTAACGTTAATGGGTGTTGATCACATTGCACAGCTGCTAACCCCCTTGCCTATTTTTCACAGGCATGTTGTGCTTGGAGAGGGCATGAAATTGATTTTCTCCTCAAACATAATTATTCAGGATTATTTTCAATTTACATTAACATATAAGATCTTTAGAGCTTACATAAAACAGTATATTATATAATGGCAGCAATTTTATGTTACACACAAGTGTTGCGGAAAAACCCAATACATTAACAAGAAAAACTTTGTTATGGTAAACTGTAGAATGGTTGCAATTTTATGTTACATAGTGATGTGGAAAAATCCAGTACATTTACAAAGAAAACCTGATTATAGTTGTATCAATCCAGTGTAATAAAGTTAGTATGCCGTTTATCCACATTCAACAAAGATATACCTCATAAACTGATGAAAACATAAACATTCTTAAAACACATTTGAGGTGGAACATCCACTACTGTTTAGCTCTTTAAACAATGGAATTAGATTTTCTATTGCCTCTGATTTCATAAATGGAAAGAAAAGGTTACAATTATGAGAAATATACACAGTTCGGGTGTGCTATTAGATATCCAAAATACAATAAAACTAAAACAAGTTTTCTGAAATGTCAGGAAAAACTGTTACCAATATATTTATGATATACAGGTGACATTTCAATTTTGAAACAAGAAAAGTTGTGACTGTTTAAAAAATTAATATTTTATATTTAATTTTAAAATCTATAACTGTTTTTTAGTAGAAACCCCTTGCTACGAAGTAATAGAGAGCATTTAAAACTATCCAAGGCAAATCGTCCAATACCTACCAGGATACAGGTGTATAATTTAATATTGATAAATGATTCTGTCTCAACTAGTGAGTAAAATTCTATTGATAACACTTGATATATGTTTATTTGTTAAAAAATAAGACAACCTTCAAAACTGATATTGTAATATTGTTTACGTCGCATCAGCAATTTTCCAGCTATTCAAGATGATTCAATATTGAATTAATAAAATATAATGGGAACATATGAGTGAAGGTCAGATATATGGGAGAACCCCAGTGTCATTATTTTAAACACAATATGTTTTAATCCTTCTCTTACCTTTAGCTTTTCTCTGTCTTTCCATTTCTTCTAATACTTCAGATATAGATGATGCAGGTCTGTTTTTCTTTTGATTAAATAAACGCATTGGATAATCTGGAGGCATATCCTCTGAATATGGCTGAAATGAAAATCAAATATTAATAGGCAGGATGGGGTAATTCGGATTTTACATCTAATCAAAATTGTTTTACTTATATTGACATCAGTTCTTTGATGGGTAAGGAATTAAAGTACCCAGAAAGAAAACCACAGACCTTGTCAGCTGTCAATTGCCAGTTGAACTAAATGCAGAGGAAGGTTTTGGCATATTTCATGGTATGGAATAAGAAATAAATACTTTTAAAATCTAAATACATAATACAAACTTTTTACTAAGAAATATCCAAAATATAATATTCAAACTCTTACCTCTAACTTAGTACCATTTTCTTTTCTTCTCATTGAAGCTGAAAATATGCACAAATACGGATTAAATTAAATCCAATAACTTGCTGTTTCTTTTCAATAAAAGCTACAATTTGTAGAGAATGTGCAGTAATTTTTTGCTTAATTTGGGGTTTAAATTAACCTGTATTCTTTGAAGATAAAATAAATTTATTTTTTATTATGATTTGTATATCAGAATTATTTTTAGGTTCTGAAACATTAGATTTTCCTAATTTCCCCCAAAACAAAACAAAAATTCCATATTGCAAAGGCTCTAGTCTAATCACCCCCCCCCCTCCCCCCCAATTAACCAATTAAACTTTGTAGTGTGTGTTTGTGAGCATTATACTTACGTCCTATTGTAGCAGAAACCATGCTAAATTCATCAAATGTAGCCAAGTGTGACCTCATCATAGGACTAGCAGCTTGATTAAGTGGCTGTTTCATCTCAAAATCATCTGGGTTCTTCTTCTTTAAGCTATAACTTTGCCTGTGTCTGAGTCGAATCAATAGGAATGCTATCATAATGGCAGCCAGGAAGAAAAATGTCACTAATGCTAGAGCTATAGCTGAAATAGAGAGTAAATTGAGTGAATGTGTGATGATGAGTGAATGAGTGATGTGCGAGTAAACGAGTAAATTATTGTTTAAAGTGACATCAGTTGTACTGCCAATTGTTTGCTGCCAAAATAGGGAGCATGTGTTAATGGATCTCTGTACCTCTCACCAACAAGTTTTGAATTCTGTTCAGGCAAATCTTAGTGTGATAAAATTTGTCAGTTAGCTTGCCGAAAGTTGATGGTATTCTCCATTCACTCTGGTTCCTCTGCTATCCCAGAGCTGCCCTCCTTGCTGTATGTGAAAGAATCTTGACTGGGTCATAAAACACCATTACTGCACACCACTCTTACAGGATCAATTTTTGAACTAATTTTTTTTAATAACAAATTGTTTAACTATGCAAGGCAATATCAATCATAAAAAATCTAATTATTTGTGAATTTTGAAAATCAGATAGGTTTACAACAGATGTTATGCTATTGGTGAAGTTTGTGTAAATGCTGAATTTTTCAACAAGAAAAAAATCCTTTAATGGATAATTTTCTGAGGGGGGGATGTTGCAATCTCATGTGATTTTATGAGAATGAGTGCTGATTTTATCACTATATCGGCCTGGGACAGCCTTCAACATTATACTACTACATGTACTTCCCTCTAACAACAGAAATTCCATTGACATACCTATAGTCTTCTCATGAACACTATTACTGTAGTTAGTTGAGCTAAAAACCAGAATAAGTACTAGTCTGATAACCCTATTAACCTGAGACAGCCTTTTACCTATGACATACCTATAGTCTTCTCATAAACACTATTACTGTAGTTAGTTGAGCTAAAAATCAGAATAAGCATTAGTCTGATAAGCCTATTAACCTGGGACAGCCTTTTACCTATGACATACCTATAGTCTTCTCATCAACACTATTACTGTAGTTAGTTGAGCTAAAAACCAGAATAAGTACTAGTCCGATAACCCTATTAACCTGAGACAGCCTTTTACCTATGACATACCTATTGTCTTCTCATGAACACTATTGCTGTAGTTAGTTGAGCTAAAAACCAGAATAAGCACTAGTCCATAACCCTATTAACCTGGGGCAGCCTTTTACCTATGACATACCTATAGTCTTCTCATCAACACTATTACTGTAGTTAGTCGAGCTAAAAACCAGAATAAGTACTAGTCCATAACCCTATTAACCTGGGACAGCCATTTGACCTATGACATACCTATAGTCTTCTCATCAACACTATTACTGGGTATATCCATAATGGCCCGTGTCATGTTACTACTACCAGCACCTTTAGTGGTGGGTTGTAAAGTTGTCCTTAAGGTGGTAGTTGTGGTAGTACTGGGTAAAGTCGGTGGTGCTGGAGTACCACTCAAATATATAATCTCTGGAGGACCAGGATTCCAAGGTGGCATCTTCAAAGTACTCTAGATAAATAAAAGTAAATTTCAAATATCAAATTTTAAGTATATAACTTAAAATGCATATCTTATTTTGTGGAAGGAAATGGACAATATTGTTGAGAATACACTTTGAGACATTAAAAGTATTTTACGACATTTTCCTGACAAAGGATTCCGAGTTACCACATATATTGTCTCCAATCATTACTATCTTAGGTTTCCACAAATTAAAACTTATAAGAAGCTAAATTAAAAAAAAAATTGTGAGAATATAAGTCATTCTCAAAGTATTTTTTTTTAAATTTGCCAAAATAGGTTACTTTTTGAAGGAATTGCTAGGAAATAAGAACAGTTCAACCTGTCTTAAAGGCCACCTCTATATAAGGACCACCTGCTTATAAAAGCCAGTAAAATTTAATCCCAATTGTTCTTTATTCATCTTATTTGAACCTATATGTAAAGACCACCTGTCCATAAAGGTCACTTTAACCGATTCCCCTTGGGTGGCCTTTATAGACAGGTTTGAATGACGATTTCGGCTGCTAGTAATAGAAATCTACTTACTCTCTCTCTCTCTTTCTCTGTATGTCCATGTGTGTGTATTGACTCCCAACCTCTTTTTTTCTTTACCTGAGTGAATTTATTGTATAACTAAAATATTTACCTGTGTACTTTGTGTTTGAGTTGTTGTAACAACTGTTGATGGTGATGGCGTCACTAGTTCAGGTACCATATCTAATGGAGAGCACTGTACCACTTGATCGCCATACACAGTGATATCATTTAAGCCGTTTCGTAAATTTTTCATGGACTGTATTCTGTATGTATCTCCAGATACAGGGACAAACTTTACCTCTGTAAATACACAAATGTAAAATGTAAAAATTATAAATAAACTTTGCAACAATCTGTTATTTGGTGTTTGTGTAACCATTCAAAATAATATTCATGTCCACATATGGGGTGCAACATGAGTTGTCCTCTTTTTCTTTTTTACACAATGGAAGATGCAAGCTACAATAGTCAAGTCTAGTCCAAGTCAAATGGGTGCATTGCATTTTTGCAATTTTTTTTTACAAAGTAATGTTTTCATTTCTGCATGAGTATTTTTTTTTTTTTTTCAATCATTAGTTTTTTTACCTTATAGGATGTTTTAGGTTAATTCTTTTCATAAGATGATCATCTATTCACTACTTTATTCACTGTCAGTATTCCTAGCATATGTTCAACATGGAAATTATGTTTTTGGAGACTAACAGAGAAAATAGTAAGTCATGTGTTGAAAAAAGGTGATGCTGTCTGTCTACAGATGTAGCTCTATCCTATCTTGCAAAGCAGGTGTTAGAAACATTAGTAAAAGGGGATTTATTTATTTTGTTATTTTTTTTTTTTTTTTGCAGAAGTTTTATCAAATTGCGAAAAGGAAATGCATTGAGTCAAATATTCCAACCACACAGTAATCAATATTTCTTTTGATGACTTTCCCCAAAACAAATTGCAATCATATCAGATTTAACTTTTGTGTATTAAGTTACTGACAAACTATTAACTTTTAGTTAAAATTTAATTAAATAACAAGACTTTTGTTCCATTTTAGATGGTTAAAAAAAGCGAGAACCTGTGAAATAATCATTACAAGTTTCTAAATTTATTTCAAAAGTAGACAGAACAAATTGTTTCCTATCATATTCAGCTATAATCAATTCTGAAAATTTACTGCAAGTGTTTCAAGTGAATATAATTGTCTGGCATATTAAAGGTCTAAAGATAGCAGTCATGTAGTTGTTCTCAGTTGTAGGAAATAACAAGCATCGATTTTCTCTGGAGGCATTGAAGCTAAATTGATGGATCGCTGACCACGCCCACAATGTTCCGACAAAGGCCAGGCATGCTTGAAATACACACAAAAAGAATGAAAACTCAGTCTGAATTGTGCCATTCAATGATGTCACTGACACTAGTACATCATTAATTGCTGTGATGCTGCTTTAGTACTGTGATGGCGGCCAGTGTCTGAACATAAAAGGCATGACAGGCGATATGTCAATTGCTCTTATCAGTATTTTAAATGCAGCTTTGTAGAATGCATATCTCTTGTAAGACAATTGTCCATCCTTAATTATGCAGAAAGGCTTCTTATGTCGAAAATATGAGAAATTCACTATGTTATATTTTTGGAGCACCAACACTGGATTATGCAAAAATAATGATAAAAGTGACCCCAACAGTTGTGGAGAAATGATCAAAAACACAAAGCCATGTTTGATATATTTTCTTTATTTTGCTGTTTTCTGCATTGGATATGTTCTAAGGGACCTTTCGATTAGGGAATGCTATATTCTGTCATATAATGAGAATTATAACTATAGTGTGAAACATTATTACTCCATTACCATATTGTATCTGAATTTTTTTTTATTTTATCAACTATACTTGCTTTCAGAAATGGAAAGGTTCTGTTGTAAATACTTTTATTACAAATCTTCGTCAGATGACAAGAGTATTCACTCACCAGATATACAGCCCGTAAAATTCCTGTATGCCGACACTTGTTCTATAAAGACCTTGTCGGGTATGATTCCACCAACCATTATTGTATCAAGGCCTATCAATGGGTCATCGGTACGGGGTACAGTGGCTATACCCTGGAGGTCCAACTTTAAATAAAAATTAAAAAATTAAAAATCAAATATAATTTACTGGTAAATGCAGTAATTATATCTAAAAACAAATTATAATCTTGATAACAAAATTCGTAAAATGCATGTTCAAATCATTCACTACTTTTCCCGATGCCATACATGAGCAAACTAAATTTTTCATGTAAAAATAAAGACATATTAGAGAAATAAATACATAAAAATATCTCATGAACTGGTTATAAAACGATTATGATGTTAATACACATACAAGTAACAAATTAAACATCATTTGAAACAAATGTTTGAATTAATTCATAAAAAACTTGCTCTAACATGCATTTATTCAAGATTATAGTGAAACACACAGAAATATCAAAAATACTTTAATTGTGAACGTGCAAATCCTTTTATGTTCAGAATCAAATAAAAATATCTTTTTAGCAGTAAGTTAAGGAAGCGGACCTGTTCAAAAGGTCATAAGGCAGAATAAAGATATTTTAATGTGTTTTGATGGGAAAGCAAATTTATATGAAGTTGTATCAGATTTTACCTGCAACCTCTAGAAATTCATGACTGTTACATTTTGTAAATGCAGGGTTCAGTACGGTAGTGTAAATGCAGGGTTCAGTACGGTAGTTACAAACCACTTAACACTTACTGTAACTTCAAAAAGAAACCAAAAAAAAGCTGTATAATGTAATTAATTGCCAAGAAGAAGAGTATTAAATTAAATATTTTTTAAAATATGCACAAAAAAAAAAAAAAAAAAAAAAATTAGCTTGAGAAAGTGTAAAAACATTGAATATGATCATTAAAATGTATGTGAATTCTGAGTAAGAATATATAAAAATCTTGAAGAAATTGTATTCTTTTTTAGCAAAAACAAGCAGGTGTGTGGTTAAATTCTTTAGCTCTACATATCATTTCAACACTTTACTAAATGTGACAGTCCATATCTTTGGTTTTTAAGCTAAACCAATTCACTTTTACAGATCAAAGTTTAAACCTGTTAATTTTACCTGTTAATTTATTCTGCAATTTTAAATATTTTAAAATATACTAGCGCATGTATATATACAAATAAATATAGAGTTGAAAATTTAAAGGAATAAAGGAAGAAATAAATATATCCAAAAAATTTGAAACTGGATAATCAGAATTATTTGGTGACCATGTCTGAATTATAATTTGCTTATAAAAGACGAAATTCAAGAAGCAGAGAGGAAAAAAAGGAAAATTATGATAACCATGACCTTGACCATTACTATCCACAGACAATGTAACAGATATAGTTTTCATAAGTTATGACCTTGACCTTTGGCTTTTATTTTCTACAGAATATATATGGGTACCTGGATACTGGTTTTGAAAGTTATGATCTTGACCTTTACTTTCTATAGAATATTTACTGGTACCTGGATACTGTTTTTTAGGAAGTTATGACCTTGAACTTTATATTTACAGAATATGTACCAGTACTGGAATACCATTTTTCAGAAGTTACTAGTGAATTCTTATCAAACATGATCACCAATGAAATTATAATCCACAATTGTCATATCATTTTTTGTATATTTTTGTATATTTTATCAATCTAGCGAGACAAGTATATATTGCATTTTACATTTATGCCCGATTTTAATGAAACAAGATGTTTTTACATGTATAACAACGGAACTATCTCAAGTACAAGAATTGCAGTTTCATTAAACAGGCTTTAAATAAACATTTAAACATTAATAGCAACAAAAACAGCTCTAGTTGACATTGTCAACCATTTTATACACTGTGACAAAATACACAAACAAATGAAGCCAACATGGTCAACATCACATGGCAACAAAAAACTACCAGCTGAAGTTGACATTGATGTCAACATGATCAGCTCGGAGGACAAACAAAGACTGGCCAACTAATTCATAAAAATAAACATCTTGTGCTAAACACTTACTTTACCCATATGATTTTTACTCCATCTCTTTAAAACAAAATAAACACAAACTAATGAATGAATGAAAAACAAATCCAAAATGAACTGATGCAATCTCTACTCTGTTCATTTAAGCTCAGCCCTCTAACAAAATATTTAAACAATGCACCAGTGCAACTGGAACAGACAATGCATATTGTTGAAATTTCTCTGAAACTCTAAATTCATGTTATTTAGAGCTGGGGGAAATCCAAGTGTTCATCAGAAACTACATTTGAGACATTTATTTATTACTTATTACCCGAGACTAGGAAAAGTTTTTTTTTTATTTTTTTATTTTATGACTTGCATACCTTTTGTGATGGAGAAAAAGCTTGCAATGAAACTGGTTTTACCAAATTATGTTAATCATTCATTCACTATATAAGACACCTTTAGTAAGCTTGGCACTTGTATAATATGGGCACATTTTAATATTTGCACTAGGCTACTCCAATGTTACCATGACTGGCAGTGTGTGTTACATCTATGTCTGCTTTGGACATAATACCTTCAGATCTGGAGTCCAAGGCCCTAGCAACTTCCATAACACTTTTTATATTAAATACTTACATGTAACATACAAAAATAGTAAAGTATAGGTCATTCAGGTTATGATGGCAGTGTATAAATTCTGTCTACCCTGTATTGTAAATATCAAGGCTGTTGTACCAAAATTGCATAATAAGGAGTGAATACATGTAAAAACAATCACCTCACTACCTGTTATTATGTGTTCCTGTGATTTAGACTCATCCATATTTAAACCACTTCAGGCCTCAGTTGTTCAAAACTTGATCATGTTAGTAAATAAATGAGTCATTTCTTCTTTAACATAAATTCTTTTTGAAACCATTTTGAAAAAATTGCAAAGACCTATATTTTTCTTCATATGAAATAAATGATATACCAAGGCTGCCCGTTTTATTGACATACTACCTCAACTTGTGATTCTATACAACAAGCTGAAATTTAGTCCTGCGTCCATCTTGGACTACGGAAATTGTACATTCTTATTATAGTTAAAGCCAAACCTAATGTAAAAGGTGCTGGTTTTTATTTTTTAAAGAAGAAATTTCATTTATATATGTATACTTTGTATCATTCTGATTATGAAAGTAAAGGTAATGTTAATTAATATTTTTTGTTTAAACCTAGTATTGTTTAATAATGAATGCAAAAAAAATCCTAGAAATCAAATAAACAATTGGTCTAATGAACAACAATAACATGCATAATTCTATCTTCTCTATCTGTGCAAGACAAATATGATAACAATCAGATTATAATGACCAAGGAAGGGACACAGTTCTTATAAGCAGGTACTCTTTGAACAAGGTATTCCGGTACATTATATTATTACAGGTCTTACCAAACAGGTAGAAAATTTGCAGGATATTATCCTTACCTAAAATCTGGAGCAACATTAACCGTAAAACATTTTCATAACAAAGAAATGTTGTAAACATTCTGAAATATTAAGGGTACTTAAGTAAAATTGCATTTCACTGGAACCCACACTGTTCTATCTTATGAGACTATTTGACTTTTGGTACCGATACACTGCCTTAATGGGGTTCAAAGCTGTACCACATGATCAACATCTCTTAAAGTCTGTGAAATGTTTAAGAAAATGTTTATGTCGCAAATTGCCTGAATAACATCATTATTACTGGAAAACGTAATGTGTTATAATAAACTTATTATTCCATATCCAATTGTAGTTAATGTTCTGCACATACATTAGGGTTATCATGTGGTACAGTAGCTAACCCCATTAATCAGCAATCCTGACCCATGTAAGTATTAGACTGGACTTCAATTTCTCATCTGTCCTTGGGAATTAATAATGTGTAAAAAAGTGATAAAAAAGTAACACAAACTTTGAACAAATCTGCATGGGAAAAATGTCTAGTTAAAAAAGAAAACATTAAAAAATAGAAATAAAACGAAAGGTTACTCTTCATTCATGTTAAAACATTTAACACAACACCTCAGCTGAAGGACATAAATACAAAAAAATGTTTCTGAACATTTTACACATTTGGGACAACAATAAATTTCCAACACAAATAAATTGCATATTCAATGTAGTTTTAGTGCAAGATAATTTTTTAATTTTTGATTATCATGTATTAAAGAGAAGTGTTATCAATTTCCAATTTCCATCAGGGATTTCAATTTAAAGTTACTCTAAAAAAAGATTTTTTCAAAAGGTGTTTTCTGACTGTAAAATGAATATCATAATTGCCAATGTCACAGTTTTAACAACATCCTCATAGATTTTTCACAAATGTATGTAATTAATGGAAAAATCAAAATTATTATAAAATAAATTAGTATGTTTGTTTTTGATTTATAAAATGCAATTTTATTTGATGTTGGAAGAAGTAGGCAGGAGTGAAGACATACACATATAAAAACGGTAGAGACTGTGGTGCAAATTTAGTTATACTTAATGTTGGATTTAACTCCAACCTTGTTTAGATTTACTCACATCAAGTACAGACTGATGACGATAGACCTGTGGAATTGTACCATGAATATTATATAATATCTACAATCACTGAGTTTTTTCTTACATAAACTTATTGACAAGAATTATGTTTACATTTCAGTAAACTAGCATAACCTGTCAACTTCTTGTCAATTCTGTTTTTAGTTTGGGTTGTTTATTGTGACATCAAAGAAAGTGGGGCTAAATTATGTCAAAGAAGATAGGGCTAAATGCTCTGAAGGGATGAATGGCAGTGTCCCATGCTCCAACAAAATCCAGTAGATGGGAAATGAAAAGTGGTATAAAACACTGTCTAAAGCTTTAGTTATCTTAAAGACAGTCCCCTATGTAAATTAACTACTGGTACACATTTATATTACAATGGTCCTTTTTAAGGCATCCATATGATCCCCATACTTTATTTTATTCTAAATTCTATGACAGATTTCAATTTTACCCTGACATTCTAGCACATTTCACAACAAGAATGCTACTAGGCAGAGCAAGATATGACCATTTACTTTTTTTTTTTTTATAAAAGATAGCAATGATGGCAAAGTACAAAGGGGCATGAAATATTTTAGCAGTATCCTGTAAAAGTAAACAAAAACTATGGGCTCTAGTCCATAATATGTTCTGTTTTGTTCAGTAGTAATGAAAAGCATGATTGAAATTTCAATGGGCACAACTCTTGAAAAAGAAATATAAAATTTCTTAAATTAAAAATGTTAAATGGATGATTTTAAAAAGTCATCCTTTGCTTCTGTATCAAACTTTAGATTGGGGATGGGGGTACAATATTGACCATTGTATATGTGTAAATATGTAAAAGTCATGGACACAACAAAACACAAACAAGTAACATAAAAAATACACATGTAACATCCACATCCACTCAAAAGTGCACATAACAGCATGTCCACTATGGTCAACACATAAACACACATAAATAACATCAAGTCTGGACCACTATAAATTATAATTAAGACCTTGTACAAACTTAAACAAATTTCCAAAACAGTGCAATGGATGCTACTGATTAAATACAAAATCAATTTTGAAATACTGGATATGTACATGAAGGTTTGATGATTTTATTTTACAAAATGGCGCACTAGATGATAAGGAGATAATTATATTTAAAAACATTTCAAATACTTCAGATTTTGTAAATTATGTCTGCCATAAGTCTTAAAAATGGTAATTTTTTGTGCCCCATGTCAGAAAAAGTTATTTGAATACTATCCAATGAATTTTTACGCCTCTGTTTGACAAGGGAGATAATTCCAAATGTCATTTGTTAAGGGAATACAAAAGATGTGTTTCTCCTTCAAATGATTTCATTCCTGAGGACCTTAGTATGGTTTAAAATCAGAAAAACAATCTGTATCATAGTGAAGTTAAGGCTGAAATTGATTACGATACTAAAACATATATATGGACCAAGACACTCACCCTGAGAATCATTTCTTCGTCAGATCTCTCATATACCAAACGGTGGGGTTTACCATCAGCAAACTTCCCATTAAATCCAAGTCCATCTGTAATAGATAAGAAATATAATGTTTTATACCCAGTAGATTAAACTAAGGTAAAACCTTTATTCATTGCCATGATTTGTTCAATCAAATTTTGACAGTACAACAAGGTTTGGAGATAAATCGAGGAAGACTTGTAAAGAAAGATGTATAGAATATAGATTAATTGATTGAATGGGGTTTGATGTCCCAGTCAAGAATTTTTCACTCATATTAAGATGTCATCAGCTATAGATGAAGTGGCAGAATTTTTTACCTTGCAGTGTGCTAAGGGCAATGTGCAGAAAGGGTTCTTTAATGTGCCATGTCTGCTGTGACACTGGGAATCAGTTTTTAAGGTCTCTTCAGAAGGACCCTGTGACTTTCATTTCTAAATGCAAAGTGCCTTGTGAAAAAACAGTCTCTACCAATTTCAAGTCTTGGTCCAATCAGGCCAGGATTTTAACCCACAACCTCCCATATACAAAGCAAGCACTCTACCAAATGAACTACCATAGTGGTATATATGAAATAAATCTTGTGACTTCAAAATAATGTGATAACCAGAGTGTAAAAGCTATCAAGGGGCATTATAATGAGGTTCTACTGTTCTTGTTATAAAACACTTTTCTAAGAAATATTTATAATGCATATTGCAACTGCCTTTACTTCAAAACTTGACTTGTTACTGTGGTATTTAATTTTGAAATCATAAGATTATGTGCCATCGTTCCAATTTTAATAGCAAGGCATTATGAAATTTTGAAAACTAAACACAAATGTTAAAGATAAGCATAAAATAAGTAATAAACCCCTTAATCATTATGAAACACACGGTATCAAAAATAATGTACTCATAATAACTTACGTCCAAATCTGGCAATTCCTTCCACTGAATTTACAAAGAGCCCTTGGTTTGGTTTGATGTGGATTATAACATTATCATGACTGTTCCTAGAAGACAAAGTATATATACAGATAGAATATTGATTATACAAAATTTACTTACAGTAAAACAGATTAGTGAAGAAATTTATTTTAGATGTTCTTATCAGAAACATTTCCGAATGTTAAACTATATTGTAAACTTTAATCTTAATATACCAATAAGTAATAATAATGAGAATTTCTTTTTTTAGTAAAAGTAAACTATATTAAACTTTCTATAGTGACCACCTCTATATAAATATTATCTGTTCATCTGATAAAAAAATTCAAGTAGGAGAGAGAGAGAGAGAAAGAGAATGAGTACAAACAATATTTCCCTATGCATGTAGTTGGAAAGTTTGATACAAAAGAATAAAAGACAAAAATCAAAACCGAAGAATCATCACCAGTGGCATTGATAGAGAGTGAACAAAAACAAAATTCCCCTATAAGTTGGATTCAGGAGAATAAAAGTTTAATTACCCACTACTCTGTACAAGAAACAAAACCATAGAATCATCACCAGTGGCATTAGTTTTAAACACAAATTCTATCCTTTCTCTTCTGGTTTGTTTGTAGAAATCTGGCGGTGAAAATTTATGTTCAACTACAGAACGCCCAGTAAATACTCCAGATGCCTCTGTAAGATAAACAAATGAAAATATTACATGAAACAGAATTTTCAAATTTTAAAAGTTTTAAAATTCAACTCTTCACAAATACATTGTACTAACAAATACAGTAAAAATTTAGATTTGTTAAAAAATCTGTAACAAATAAATAAATAAATAAATAATAATAATAATAAAATAAAATAAATAATTTCTTGTGAAAGATTATGGCATGTAGTACTTCTTACCTGCTTTTTTAATTTTTCATTCAAATAAATGCATTTAAAAAGACAAAGGTGCAAATTTCTGAAAGTTTATCATCAAAACAGTTGAATAGAATCAAATTTTTCTAGTTTCTGTCTCCATTACACAAGCTGGGTAGTTAAAGAAAGCGATCCTCAAAATTTACCACATAATACTATACAACAAAAAATATTTGGGAGAAAAAAACTTTTGCAGTTTAACATTCAAAAATGTGTTCACATGTACTTACATTAGTGATTGATAAGCAGTTAGATAAGCTCATTTGTAGAAAACTTACTGGTGTACATAATTTTGTGGTTGAGACTTGACAGTGAAAATTGCAAATATCAATATGTAGCAAATATTTCTTGTTATTATATAGCAATATATGCTTCCCATAGAAATTAAACAATAAATCCAGAGGTGTTAGCATGCAATAAATACCGATATTTTCACGCTAACTTTGTTCCAGTTCAAGGTTTCCTGAACCAATTTTTTCATACTGCACGCTTTGTCACATGACGCTGTCGTTTATGCCGTCATACAATTGTTGTCGACATCATCGCTGTGTTGTTGTCATATTGCTCTAGTTCTTATATCCATTTACAAGAATTAGTGTAATATTTATTTATTGTACAACAAAATGGTATTTTCGATGAAATACTTGACGAAAGTAAACATAATTTATTTTGCTATATAATGAAAGGGTTATTGAACTGATATAGTGAATAATTTTCCCTCGTTAACTAAAATTTGCATTCGCAAGCTCGTGCAAATGTCAAGTCAACTCTGCACAATATCAGTTCAATAACCCTATATTATACATTAATTCCTCAATGAAATCTACAAAGTTGATCAACTTACCAAGCTCGCATCTTTTACCAGCGTGATCACTCTCGGAACAGTCACACTCAAACTGACTATGACCCCATCTCTCTATACAATATCCCTGGTTTAGGCATGGCTTACTTTCACAACCACTGTTACATTGAACTTCAACAGCTGTACATTAGAAATAACAGAAAATTGCTAAATACATCCAATATAAATAACTTACATCATATATTATTTGTCTTTAAATATTTCATTCCATAATCATAAACAAGAGGCCCATGGGCCTTATACGCTCACCTGATAACTAATGGCTAGCTGATAGATTTAAAGTAAACGTAAATACTAAACCCCAATAACTTTTTTCTTTACATCAAAATGATCATTGTATCAATACCTACAACATTCTAATATACATGCCTATACAAAAAGTTTATAGTTTTCGAGATAATTAACCCATTTCGGTATTGTTTTCACATCTGTGACCTTGACCTTTGAACCCATGACCTTTTTCTATACATCAAAATGATCGTTGTATCATACCTACAACATTCTAATATACATGTCTATACAAAAAGTTTATAGTTTTCGAGATAATTAACCATTTCAATATTGTTTTGCATCTGTGACCTTGACCTTTGAACCATGACCTTTTTCTATACATCAAAATGATCGTTGCATCATACCTACAACATTCTAATAAACATGCCTATACAAAAAGTTTATAGTTTTCGAGATATTAACCATTCGGTGTTGTTTCACATCTGTGACCTTGACTTTGAACCTATGACCTTTTTCTATACATCAAAATGATCGTTGTATCAATACCTACAACATTATAATATACATGCCTATACAAAAAGTTTATAGTTTTCGAGATAATTAACCATTTCAGTATTGATTTGCATCTGTGACCTTGACCTTTGAACCCATGACCGTTTATATACATCAAAACGATTGTTGTATCAATACCTACAACATTCTAATATAAATGCCTATACAAAAAGTTTATAGTTTTCGAGATAATTAACCATTTCGGTATTTGTTTCGCATCTGTGACCTTGACCTTTGAACCCATGACCTTTTTCTATACATCAAAATAATCGTTGTATCAATATCTACAACATTCCAATATAAATGCCTATACAAAAAGTTTATAGTTTTCGAGATAATTAACCATTTCAGTATTGATTCGCATCTGTGACCTTGACCTTTGAACCCATGACCTTTTTCTATACATCAAAATGATCGTCGTATCAATACCTACAACATTCTAACATACATGCCTATACAAAAGTTTATAGTTTTCGAGATAATTAACCATTTCGGTGTTGTTTCGCATCTGTGACCTTGACCTTTGAACCCATGACCTTTTTCTATACATCAAAATGATCGTTGTATCAATACCTACAACATTCTAATATACATGCCTATACAAAAAGTTTATAGTTTTCGAGATAATAACCATTTTGGTATTGTTTCGCATCTGTGACCTTGACCTTTGAACCCATGACCTTTTTCTATACATCAAAATGATCGTTGTATCAATACCTACAACATTCTAATATACATGACTATACAAAAAGTTTATAGTTTTCGAGATAATAATTATAATCAGAGGTAAAAAAAATTAGGTCACGACCTTCACAATTGACCTTGACCTCATTTTGAAGATACTAACAAGAATGTCAAAACTGAAAACCCCATGTCATTATCTGGTCAAGTAGTCAAGTTATAACAATTTGAAGCTATTTTACGATTTTTTCAAAATTAAACGCAAAAACGCGTAACCCATTTTTCGACGCGAATTTCACAAAATGAACAAACTATAGGCTTAAGACCCTAGAGAAGCCAAATATCTCATCAGATTTTTTCTCCAAACAATACTTTCAGAGAAGAAGATTTTTTAAGATTTTTGCACCCCTAGGTCACCTTGACCTAGTTATGGTAGCCATGGCAACGCCACGAACAAATCTGAATTGCACCAACCCAGACATGCTTCTGACCAAGTCTCATTGAAATTTGCCAAGTACTTTCAGAGGAGAAGTCGAAAATGTGAAAAGTTTACGACGACAACGACGACGACGACAGACAACGGACAAATTGTGATCAGAAAAGCTCACTTGAGCCTTTGGCTCAGGTGAGCTAAAAACAAAAAATTAAAATAAAAAGAAATAAACCACACCCACACATGAAAAAAATACTAAATACTAACTGTACTTTTTTTGTGAGTGAAAACGTATTGCAAAATCATATTGTTGGTATTTTGCAAGGGGGTTGTTTTCGTTATTTCACCCCTTCTTTTGTAGATAACAAGGTCTTTATTTACTTTGCAATTTCCGAAAATAGCGAAAATATTCACCCTGGGGAATAAAACCACATCAACAGTAATTTTGCATATTTTGTGAGTGTAACTAAATTTATAAAAGATATACATGTACATGTATAGACAAGATCTTATTTCTATCGCTTGCTACAGAAAACGCATACAATGTAGTTATATACCGGTACAATGTAATCTATAGTCTTACAATTAGTTCTCCTTGCTGTTTTACGTAATTCAAACACCCTGGTACCAATCTTCAATCCTCGCATACAGCCATCAAAGTTTGGAATGGTTGTAAAATTAGTATTTATACCTCCAATGTATAACTTCAGAAACTCAGTTGGTGACGGGGTTGCTTTTCTTGGTGGTATAACAGTCTCTATAATTGATAAATATAGACTTATTCTTAAGCAAATCATAAAGGTGTCTTCACATTTATCCAACATTTGATATTTTGATATGGAAAAAGGTAAATTTTATGTTGGATAAATGACATCAAAGGAAAATGGAAACAATAGGTTGACTTGGTTATTGTGAACATGGAAATTCATACCTTTACCTTTTTGAAGGTTAAATATACCTGGCTCTAGTTTCACAATAATTCTTTTATTAAGATTTTCCTAAATTTAAATCTGGCAAAATTGATACATTTATGATTTTGGTAAATTTTAAAATACCCTGGAGTTTAATTTGTAAATTTTGAAGATCACATAAAGCTTTGTCAAAAATGTTTATTTTAAGTTCCAACGATTGCCAAAATTCGCTAAATATAAGTTTAGAAAAATCTTAGTAATGGAATGATTGTGAAACCGGGTCCCTGGTAAAATTAAAAATTGAAGTTTCATTTTGAATTTTTAATTTATTTATTGATTTATTTTTTATTGTTTTTAAGAATTAAAAAAATCCAACTTACTTATTTTGGAAAACATATAAAAATATAAAAGGAAAAAGATCAAAATAACTTTTATTTGAAAATAATATCCAAATTATGCTCCATTTCAGAACAAAAAAAACAATCCAATTAGAAAATATATAAAATATTCTCCATTTTTGATTAAAAAAAACATTGCAAGAATGGAACCTTATTGGAAAAATCCCAAATATAGCTCCATTTTGGAAAAAAAGATATTCCAAGAACATAACCTTTATTAAGTATATTTTATTTTTCCATTCGGTTAAAGCATTAAACAGCTGTCACATTTTTAACAGTAACATCATTTTTAAAAGCACTATTACTTTGTAATATTGTATTAATATATGCATGAAATTCAAACGATTAAGCAATATAATCAATTTCTCAATCAATCCAACCTCTAATCACTCCATGATGGAAACTATATGAAAGAATAAATTAATGAATACATTTGAGAGAAATTCATATTTATTTTTCAAAATATTACGTTATCAAAATTTAGTTAGGCAGGGAAAAAATTTAATTACCTAAAAAGTGACATATTTATTTCTTATTTATAGTTATTTTTAATTCTCAATTAAGAATAAATATTATTATTCTTTAAATATAACTTTATTGAAATTTATTAAGGTAGGAAATAAAACTTGAATTTCTAAAATTTAACATATTTATTCAATATTAGTTAAAATTTTGGCTATTTTAAACTTTCAATAAAAATATGACATGTTATTACATACTTTTTAATTAAATGAACTTTTATTCTGTTAGGGGAAACTAACTGATCACACTACAGGTAAATAATATCTTAAATCAATGGTGCGTAAACCCAATGTTGGATAAGTGTGAATAGTGATTTTAACGTGAATGAACCATCATAAATGTCATTGTATAAAACAAATATTGTTATTCCAAATTTTCTGTTTGATATTTTGGGAGTTTTTTTAAAAAAAATTGTAGAATACACATAAGTGTTATACAAATGTCACAGGACATCATATGGAATCAATGAGTGATCATCATTCTAAATCCTTTGTTGTTGCAAATTATGAAAAAGCAGAACATTATATTCTAAATCAAAAGTAAACAGATACATTGAATATCTGTTGAGCTAAAATCTTTTAAGGCAATATGAACAAAGGGGATAAATACAGTCATAAAATATTTACTATTAAATGTAAATGAGTAAATTGGTAGATGAAATATTAAGGTGATAAAGTGCATGAACAAAGGGAAATAACTAAAGGGCCATAAAATATTTACCATCAGAACTAAAGGGATACATTGAATATGTGTTGAGATCCAGCCTGTTTGGTGATATAAATTTGACATGATCTTCAGAATCAACCATTACTCTAACACTGTGTTCCAAACTGCTGTCTATAACAACTTGTCTCCATTTTCCATTACTTAAACCTTCAAACATAAATAAAATATGAGTATATTATACAACAACAAAAATTACTAGTCACCTTTCTTTCTTTTTAATCTATTTTTCCTCTTTTTATTATATGATTTGTAATTAGTCTATCATGCACTATCTCAAACCAGGGGTTCAAAATTATGCTTTGTAATGGAAGGTCTGGCCTGTTTTTCCCTTTGTTTTTCGCAGGTCCCACATTTAGCTTTGAAATTCCAATATCCATAAGCAAAGTTATCAGAGAATAATCTGAAAATAGGGTCCTCATAATTAAAAATGACAGGTCCATCAGGCTTTTTTCAGTCCCAACATGAAATCAAAAGTTCCGAGACCTCTGACTCAAAGAATTTTGAATCCCTGTAAACATGATATGAGCCGTTCCATGAGAAAAGGGTCCTTAGAGCCAAAACAATAAAATGACGTAATTATCAAAAACAATGACGTCGTAATTTTGGTGCTCTGAAAAACACCTGCACTCTCCGTCTGCAAACGTAATTTAAAGACAAATCGCGTTTGTGTATAAAAATAAGAACACTGCTACTCATGTTTAATAATTTTTGGTAGATATCTAGACGGTAAGTGTACTTTGTTACATAACGGGTACAAATATATACATGTATGTCGAGATCTACGTTGTTTTTGACGGTGTGTCCTGATGAAAATCAGTGATTGATTATGGAGTCGGACATCCTAAAATAGATTATTTGTCCATATCGAGACGTTATTGATAATAAATAATGTCCAATAACCATTATAAATCATAAATTTAACACTGATCAGGTCTTTTAAATAATCCAAGTCGGAAATGCAGACTATACTTGACCTACATAGCTTCTTTGTTGCTATGTTATTCATAGAAACATTTAGGGATTTCCAAAACCAGATACATGGGCTACTTTTTGGGGAAATCATTGCAGTGACCCAGAGGTAACCTTATATTCCATATTACGGACAATATACTTTTATTATTATTATTATTTAGATTTTACAATGTGGATCAAGTTTAATCCCAAGTCAAGAATGATTGTGGGACTACAAAATATGACGGTGTGTTTAAAAACATGCCGGCGTAGTGTCGATTTTCCAAATATCGATACTTTTCTGAATATGATGTTTTCGGACGTGAAAGAACATTGGAGAGAAAACATTATTTTTTTATAATATCAATTCACATATGAATGTTTGCAATTTGTGAAAACATTTTCTTATGGAAATAAATAAATAAATAAAGATCAACTCAACTTAAATTTTTCTGAAAAAATTATATTATACTAAAATTTCCATTGTTAGTTTTATGTTATACTGCAATGAACAAATTTCATCGAGATGCTGCCAAGAAAATGCAGAGAGAGAGAGAAAGAGTTTAAGAGTTTAACGCCACGTTATGCTAGGGTCATTTGCTACTTTTGAATTTTTATGAAATAATACATTCTAAAGTCGCACATGACAATTTCATGCGCTTTTTTTAAATGTATTATTTTATGAAAATTCAAATGTAGCTCATGACACTAGCAAAGTTTATGCTAAGCTAACGACAGGACTAATAAATCTATCGCTACTGGTCTTGGACCAAATACATGCCCTTGGATTGAGATTTCCCTATATCATATGATCAGTAGCGATTAATTCTTATTCTCACACCTTATTCCTTTAAAATCCATTTAAAGCTTCCAAGTCACAAAACAGCTGTTTAAATTCAGGCGTAGCGTGTAGCCTGTCTCAACCCTAGGGTAAGAAAGGAAACCCAACATGGTAAAAACGCGGAATTTCCAGTCACAAGTATGATGGTTGGTTAAATGTTGCTTAACGTCGCATTAGCAATTTTTCAGCTATTCGCGACGAGAAATATTTTATTAATCTCTATGGATTAATCTATGAACAATTTTGTGTATGCATGTGAAGTGCGAGTGTGTTGTATGGTCTGCCTTGTACTAGCGCCCACTCAGGGCGACTTTAACGTGCTAGCTCACAGAGTCAGTATGCCGCAGACAAGCGTACCACTCCCCCAGTCAATTATATTGATACCAGTTGAATCAGTAAAGGCCAACGGCAAGGAAAATTCACTTTCCTACATGTGGTCTGAGCGGGACTCGAACTCCACAGCGGTGAAAGACCCTGGATTTGGCCACTGCGGCCTTCTGAGAAAAGTTTAATTAATCTCTAAAGATTAGTCTAGAACAGCTTTGTTTATAAATGAGATATGCGACTTTGAGGTGCTAGGCTACAGTCAGTACATTGCAAACAAGCATACCACTCCACCAGTCTCATTATACTGAAACTGTGTGAACCAGTTGATACTCTGATCTCCTAAACGCGAATGCCAGGGAATGAAGCGGAAACATCCAACGGGTTTGAACCCATGTCCTCCCGCTGTCGACATGGATGCTCTATACAACTGAACCATCAAGGCCACCAGATAGAGAGAAAGGGGGGAAGAGAGATGGTCCAGTTGTTGATTTGGGGACTTTTATTAGCTGCATAACAAGAATGGTGGCACCACCACCACTAATGTGGGGACAAATCTTGTGTCACCAGATCTACGGTAGGTTAGTTGAAATGCACTAAAATATTTACAATAGAGTTGGGTTAGGTTAGAGACAGACTTAAGCAGAAAATGTCATGGTAGTCATGGCACATTAATAAACTCTTGTTGCACATTGTCCTGATTGAAATAAAATGCTTATGACTGGGCTAGGGGGTTGAAACATTTTTAAGTTTTTAAGTATTAAACAACATAATTAAAGTATAACTACATGGCACGCTTCTGGTTGTTCTCTCTCTCTCTCTCTCTCTCATCTTAATTTGTTGGCTAATTGAATAAATAACATTTATTATAATTATTTTAAATTAATTTATCTTTTATTACAGATGAACTCGAAATATAAGTTACTTCAAAGAATCCAGTCCATTGAAACATCGGAAATAGTGCGTTGGCGGAGTGGCGATTTTTGTTTAGTCAAATAAAAAATAAAGCTTCTTGATTCTTGACCGGATGATCGCATTCTCACTGTAGTTCCACTAATTAATAGGTTGGAACCACTAGTTCAATTCTTTGGCGACCTCAGTCAGTCTCCGAGAATACTTCAAGTATTTATAAGTCGGAAATGACCGAGTGGCACTGTCAGTGACTTTCGAAATCAAGGATTATGGGTTCGAACCTCACTCAGGACTTGGAAATTTTCTGAGCTGTCAATACTAGAGCAGTAAAACGCTCATTGCCAGAATAGTCCTTATTAATAGAGGAGTTTAACATTGTTTATTACGCATGCGCAAGGTCCGTGACCTTACGAGATTGGACGCGATTGAACGTGATTTGCAATCGAGGGGGCAGTCGTAATAAAGGTCTAAGGCTGGTAACGCTTTTAAATGTTTAAACATTGTCGTAAATGGGATATATTTACATTCATTCATGAATAAATATGTATTTTATGTGACAAAACTTTTTCTTACTAATAAATTTATATTTTCTTTAAGTCAAATATGTGTATTATTTAATATTTTAGAAATTAAAACTATCAAGAATTAAAAAAACCAGGTAAAATTAAAAGATGATAAAAATGAATAAACCAAATTAGAGAAGTATAATTAATATATTTTGTTTAGCATTTTAAACTTTAAAAATAAAATAAAATGGTTATGTTTGCTATAAGGACAAAGATATGGTACTAATAATAGGCAGTCTATAGCTAGAAAAACAATCTTTAATCTGTTAATACATACAAGTTTGTGGAAGAACTTTATCAGTTGTTCTTTTCTTGAAATAGTATTAAAACTTATAAAGTTTACGCCGATGTGGGAGAAAATTGAATCGATATATTCTGTATACATGTATATAATTGCCTTTGACAGAATTACATTAAACTAATTTTAATTAATTAAACGAACCTAAAATTATGATGTACTTATGGCGATTACAATTACATTTTATTCTTTCCCTTAACCAATATTTGCTCCAACAAATAATGATGCTCCTCATATCTACATGTTACATTGCTGTTTATTAAAAAGTTTCTCATTGATGAATTGTTTATCCCTTAATGTATTACCAAGATTATGGTGTTGAAGTCTTAATCTGTTAATTAGTATCCGTAATCCACATACCTCCGCACACCTGTCAACATTACCGGATGACTCAATACATGACACGTACCGACAAACGACAAATGAACCCCTTTATGGTCAGCATCCATCGATAACATTAAGAATTTACAAGTATCGTTTTAATCAATTACACAAACTTCATCAAACTTATTCAATATACACTGATATACAAGATAATATCAAACATATAAACTGATAAATGAAATGTATGAATGTTAGAGAATATTGTAAAAGTATTTAGAATGTGAATAAAAAAATAAAATAAACTTTAACATTAAATATCTGTATGATTCCAATAATTTTATCCGGTTTTTTTGGGTTGTCATATTTTTTTATTTATTTATAAAATATATCTGTATTTTATGATTTCATAAAAAATGGCATATGAAATGGTAAACGATTCATTACTTTTTAGAAAAAATCCGTATTTATTTCAAACATTTTAACTAAAGTAACTAACCATTCACTTATAAAGTTACTTTTCAAAATAAAATTTAAAATAAATAAATAAATAAATAAATAAATAAATAAATAAATAAATTTAATTGATAGACATGACATGATTTTTTTTTCACTGTGTGTCAATGAAAAAAAAGAAAAAAGTAATAAAAGAATAAATAAAAATAAAAAATAAAATAAAGATTTAAAATATTCAAAGTGCATATTGATGCGGCATTCTAGGTCATGTTTCAAAATGTATTTATTTTTTTATTTTAATTATTTATTTATTTATTTAAATCATCTATAATTCAACCTTGCATCAATCATAATTCAATTACATTGTGGGTACTTATTGGGTCAAAATTACTTTTCAGTCTTATTTATTTATTTATTTATTTATTTATTTATTTTCAGACGAAACACTTTAAGAAAATAAAATATAATGTAGATACATTTATATGTAGTTTCATACTAGCACATGTATACATGTAGGTAATAGGGGAATGCCCCCTGGCTTGCAGACGGTACACTTTCTTACCTCTAACCATAGAGAGTAATCAAGGGAGATAAAATTGTTAAACTCCCGTATTCGTTCCCTCGAATTAAAATTCGTTCCCACGGATTAGTAATATGTTCCCTCGAATTATATTTCATTTCCACGAATTATTTTTAAAAATATATTAAGAAAACCCAAAAATGCCTCAGTAGAAGCGTAGATTTTGAACACAAAAAAATTTAATAGGCCTAAAAGGGTGAACAGCTAAGGCCGAACGGTAGAACTTTCCACCGGAAGTAAGTGTTTTGCTACTTAAATCCTAAACAATCACAATTTTTTCCGCAATGGGGATGTGGTAGCCATCTTTTAACTTTAATGTCTATAGACACAAACACATCATCGGGTTTTAGTATTTCCACAGAATCTCGTGTGTCCTCATCTCTATATTTGGGAGTATCGCAGTATGAATTTTATACTTTTAAGATTTTCATAATACGAAACGTATAATGAACACAGGACTGTACCACGTGTACGTGGAAATTCTGGAAGAACATCGAAGCAAACTCTTACTCTTGACACAGAATGAATTGTCCGTTTTATTCAGAACTATTCCAGCTAGTATGGATATAAAGTTTTACCAGTACGTCCGTCAGTCCATCATAAGTTCACCGCACAGTTTTTTTCATAGTTTTGAAATGTGAATTAACCACAATGGTTTGGGTTGTAGTTTTTTCCGCTCTGCTTATTACATCAACTGGTTTTTGATAATTATACTGCAACAATGTTCCACATTTTTACCTAAAACCTTTAGCTATTGGACTTAGTTTTGGTATGCAAGTCAACCAAAATAAGTTACAGATAAAGTTCACATTAGGTCTTACTCCGTTGATTTTTACGTGTTTTATTTCGGGTTTACGGCAAAAAAAAGTCCTTGGACTTAGTCCAATATGGGGGTGGGGGTGGGGTGTGAGACCGCTCATTAAGGTTCATTTGGACATGGTAGCATAAACATTGTCTTTACTGTAATAGGATTTTTTTTCAAATTTACGGCGATTAAAACGTAGTTTGTCATGGTATATTATTTCGTGAACAAAAACAAGGTTCAGAGTCTATAAGTGATTCTCATAAACATGTCTCTTCCCTGTGATATCACATAACGTCATACGACGTCACAAACATGCATTGATGATTGAAACGGTATAGATTCAAAGCAGTATATACTCATGTTATATGCATCATATAAAGACATGTTATATGTCATAATGCTCAGAAAAAACTCTATTTTCAAAATATGCAAAAAACCCATTTTCGATAAAAATGTCCCTAAGGACCCTTTTCTCATGGAACGGCTCATATAATCATTAGAAGGCGATGGACAATATGAAGAATGTAGATGTAACATAACTTACCCTCAACCTCAATGCTATCTGAAATGATCTTCTCAAAATGGTTGTAACTAAACACCAAGCGCCTTCCACCTTTGATTTCCAGCTGAACAAAATTATTCAATTCATCGTGCATATACAGAAGTAGAGCACTTGGTTTATAGGTACGGAAACTGAGGATGATGTTAGACTTCAGAAGGTGTTCATCTATAGGTGCGTCAACTTCTAGGTATGATGAGGCAGTTCCTTTAAATGTCACTGTATCTTCATTGATGTCTGAAAATGTAAAGAAAGTAATACCTCATGCTGAAATCTTAAGTGTAGCAGAGTAAAAATTCAATACATTAACAGTTATGATGATGTCACTAGAAACCTGAATTAAGAGAGAGACTAACCTTATGACTAGGGCAGGGGTCAGGAAACGGTCATATTTGCCGGACATGTCCGACAAAAAATTATTTTGACTGACGTGAAAAATCGCCAGTCGGACATTTTTTGTTATCGGACATTTTCAATTTTACAACAGAAATATTAAACGGACAAATCAGTTTTTCGGTCCGACAAAAGTAAACTACCGCTAGTCTGTCTGTCGGTCTTTTAAACTCTACCTGACTTCACTACTAGTAAGTGTTTTGTCCTTACCACGCGTTTACCTGTCAACAACAAGATCTAATAATCAGGTGATTGTTTATTAATCAGTAAATACCTGTGGACTTAAGTAGTCGCGTGCCGCGTGTCTTTTTCTTTTGTTTCCCAGTCCGAATCATTATAACTTTCTTTAAACGTGTGTTTGTTTAAAAATAAGTGCATGGTCGTAACTGTGTTGATTACGGAAGCCATAACGAGTGTCGGTCAAGGGTGACGGTTTGTCATCAAAGAGGTTCCACGCGGGGTGTTGAAAATTACCTTCTACGCGCTTTGTGACTGTTTCTTTATTAATAAATAAAGAAACGTGATTAAATTTTATTTCAATAAAAGTTTCGGCATTAATATCTGTCATTCACATAAATATATTGGAACCTCGTCAAGCAGTTCCCGTTATATCGTGATTCGTGATACCTGAATTCCTAATTTAGAACCTCTCGCGATAATGTGTTAATTACAATTCATGTATCTTTGGAATACGAAAATTCCCTATTGTTAGTAAACAATATGGCGGACATGCAATAGGACAGTAACGAATACTGATAATAACAGCATATCGCGGAAGCTTAGAAAAGCAGTAATCGTCTTAGTCTTGTAACAACGCACATGGATTAAACTTGACAATCGCGGTAGCTCAAAGAAATAGGTTGGTTTGTTTGTCAAAATAAAATAAAATAATCCACAACATGCACTGCACAGCCCTGTGCCGACGACCTTTTTTTTTTTTTTGGGCTTGTACAAAATGTCCGACGGGCCGGACCGAAATTTCCGAAGCCCTGGACTAGGGGTGTATTTCAATGTTCACCATTTCTTAGAGATGTTCATTTAATAAGGTAAAAAGTGCAAAGCAGATTCCACATGACTTGCCATTCTGACCTTGAGAATCAAGACATGGCCCCGATAGTTCGGATGTGAACTGGTATGACCTGTAGAATCAGATGTGACTTTGATAGTCAGGTGTGGTACAGGTAAGAATTTTTCAAATTTAACTTCAACATTATGAATGATGCTAAAGAAGTTGCCTTTATAATGTCTTATAACAGCTGAAGAGTACCATTTACTTCTTCGTCATGGCCTTTCAAAATGGTATAGAGAAGCAATCAAACTAAAAACCCTTAAAAATATTGTTCAAGACACTATTGTTTCCTCTAAAATGCAGAACCAACTGCCTCAATCACAGAGGCATTATGTATAGTAAAGACCTCCTTTTGGTATGGACTGTCATATAAAAGCTCTGTATAACAGGCATTATGTATAGTAAAGACCTCTCCTTTTGGTATGGACTGTCATATAAAAGCTCTGTATAACAGGCATTATGTATAGTAAAGACCTCTCCTTTTGGTATGGACTGTCATATAAAAGCTCTGTATAACAGGCATTATGTATAGTAAAGACCTCTCCTTTTGGTATGGACTGTCATATAAAAGCTCTGTATAACAGGCATTATGTAAAGACCTCTCCTTTTGGTATGGACTGTCATATAAAAGCTCTGTATAACAGGCATTATGTATATGAAAGACCTCTCCTTTTGAGATGGATTGTCATATAATTACAAACTTCACGTTGTTACACAGTTTGGAGCATTTTCATTGGTTGTCGTCTTGCAAAAACACGGTGTTATTTTCCAATAACAACGTTTTCTACCGAAACTACTTTGGGCCTGTTTCGGGGATTACCCATCTCTGAACAGCCATTTTAAGATTGTAAACAAACAGGGAGGTCGGGAACGATTTCACATAGAAACATTAAAATACCTCGATTTTTTTATAAATTCAAATTTTGAAAAATTAATTCAAACATGTTCTGATTAATTTTCACCGATATTTTTAATAATTTACATTTAAGATTGTATGAAATATTTTTCAAAATCGACATTTTATCGTCACCGAGCATTTTACTTGCTACTAAGTATAAGCAATATGACACGCACTATGGTATTCTCGGATGCCAAACCTCAGTGCGGGGTGTTTTGTTTGAAATTCATCACATACGCATCCTTTTGAAAGCAAAGACATTTTATTTCCCCCCAGACAATGTATAGCCGGGGATCAGGATAAATATTTTGAAGAATGCAATGCCAGTGTGCAGATAAGTCAGATGGTTGATTCTGAACTGGATCTTGATGATAATGACAGTGGTAGGCCTGCCAATAATAATTTAATAAAATTGATAACATACTAAATCTATATTCCAACCTAAAATTCACCCGTACCGCTTGTTTACCTTCTCAAAATGTCCCTGATCAGCCCATACAGCTACCACCGGTGACAGAATCCATCTCACATCCGTTCCATAGGTGGTAAAACATTGATTCATCCAAGAAAACATTAATTCCATGTCAATAGTTGGTTTCAGGGTTTGTTTAACACACTGTTCATTCAACCAATGCAGTTTTTTCTTATGTTATGGGTAAAATCAAAATGTAAACACGCCTGTCCTACAAACGTTTGGCCGTCACGTATGACGTTGTACAAAGTGTTGTTTGTTTTCATGATTGCGAGACATAATATAATCCCTTTTTGTCAATGAATTAAAATGTAACAATTTATATGTTGATTGAAAATAACTAAAAAATGAATAAAAAGATTTAAATTCAAAACTATTTAAGCTTTTTTATCGGATATTTTATCGTTTCATAAAGATGCCATTTATTGTATCACTACGCAGTTCAGCCTTGTAACGTCGATTTTCTGAAAATCAGCTGATCAGTTCAGAAATGTAGGTCAGCTTTAAAAAAATGTTAAATTTTGGGTTTGTAATTATAAGAATTGAATTGCACTTTTTACGTTGTTACACCCCGATAACAACGTAAAAAGTGCAATTCAATTCTTAAATAAAAGCTCTGTATACTGGGTGCCACATCTCCTTTTGGTATGAACTGGCATATAAAAGCTCTGTATACTAGGCACAATGTATATCAAATACCCCTCCTTCATATAAAAGCTCTGTATACTTGGCACTATGTATATCAAATACTCCTCCATTTGGCATGGACTGATATATATAAGATGTGTATACCAGTACTTACTGAAACCACAGTTATGTCCAGAGTGAGCCCATGGGTTGGTACAGTTACACCTATACTGTCCCCATTCTTCAATGCACACTGCACCATTTTTACATGGATTTGTCCAACAAGATGCTGTACATCCCTTCATAATGCCAGTGGTACTGTTAAATAAAATGTTAAAATTTTAGAACTTCCCATATAAAGAATGAAAATATATTAATTAACTAAATAAATAATTAAGAGGTATAATTTCCATTGGATATTAGTAAACATTTTCCCATAAAAGGCCTGGGTATTTGCAGTATCACGTGACACACTGTTAAAATTGCAAATATTTTATTTCCTTGTGTATGTTTCTTCTTATACAATATGCACTTTATGAGAAAAAAAAGTTTACGGTAAATCAAAATTCCATATTACTGCTAGATTACCTGGGATCAATGAAGGTTGTTAAGTCATGGTATTTGTCATTATACATCAATCCACGCATACATCCAACTAAACCAGTGGTATCATCCAGCGTGATCCTGAAAATAGAAGAACAGATGATAGAATAAAGAAATGTGAAAACTACTGTAAAGCACTTAATTTTTGCAACATGGTATTTCCGTGAGACTTCTATCAAAGTTATTTTGTGGTATCTTATTGTAAGCCCCTTATTTCAATTTGTATAGGTATGCAAGTAAAATCACCTGTTCTCCCTTCATCAGGTGCAACTCCATGTGTACTTACATGTGAACTGCATTTTTTATTTGATCAATTTTAATTTTTGCACATCAATTTTGGATATTTTTTTTTCTAACTCGCAATTTACACAAAAATTTCACATTTTACAATATGTACATGTATAACATTTTGTAAAATCTAATTCTGTGATGGTGATAAGAAAAGATATTTAACTTTCAAATTGAAAATTGTCTTAGTTAGGTTACATTCAAATTCAAATACAGAACCTGATAAAAGTTAATCAGCGAATCCTGAAAATTGTCATAATGGAAACAGTCTAGCCTGACAGACTTGTGGCACAAGGTGATAATCCTGACCTTGAAGTGATGGCTACAAAGCTTAACAAATATCCCTGGTTGTCTTATGGTATACCGTATATTCTCTTTATTGTCAATATTACGAAAAATCTAGGATTAGTTTCATGACCCCTTAAACTGATAAATGACCCCAGTTTTCAGGGTAGAGGGTCATCAATAAAACCTGTAAAAAACACTGCATGGGCAGACTATAATAATACTTACTCAGGTTTATGTCCACCAATAAACAATACACCACTAAATGTTGGTCTGGATGATAAAACCTTTGGTATATTATACATCTCCTGTTTGCTATTTACACTACACCGAATGTTATATCTGTCTATTTCAACAGTAACTAACTGCCAGTCTCCTGTGTTCAATGGCCGACTAAATTCCAAATCCTTTCTAAATCTTGATCCACTAATATGAAACTGGAATCTAATTTTAGTAGCTGAAACAATTTAAAAGCATTATTGAAATTAGCCAAATCAAGTAAACTTCTGCTACTTTTGATAAATTTTTTAACAACACAATTTTCAAAGTTCTATCCACAAATTGTTTTTCAATCAAATATAACTTTACTTCCAAAACTTAAGAATACTACATTTGAAAATTTAATCCAGCGATCTTAAGTGTTTTTGTTTGTTTGTTTGTTTGGTTTTTTTTTTTAAATAAAGGCTCTTCATGAGTTGAACCCAAGATTTTTTTTAAATATCTGGCTTATAAAACATTGAAAAAACGATACTAAAGTTGAAAATCCATGACATGTATTATCTTTTTTGTTCTGTTAATGTTTACTTGCTTTCTTTTCTTTTCTTATTTAGTTCTTGGTTGCTATGACTTCTGCCATGTAAATGTCATCAATTCAGTCTATTTATATAACATACCTGACATAAGGGTTATTTTCAAATAATTGGTGTTTGCTGAAACAGCACTCTGATATAAGAGAAGTGCCCTCTGTTGATGAGTACGGAAACTAAACTGTAAATCACCAGACGTCCATGGAATTAACTGTATAAATGATGTTGCTGTTTTAAATGTTACCGACTTAGCTGGACTTTTTCGATCTAAAAGACAATAAAAGAACAGTGTTCAATCTAGGATTTTTCCTCTTGAACACCATAACATCAAAATATTTTGTATTTGGATAATGTTTAATATGGCCCAGTAAGGCTTTAACAATGGTGTCATTTGGCAAAACATTAATGAACTAATGACCCCATGACCCATGCAAGGATTCAAATCCATGACCTTCCACATACAAAGTGAGAATTCTACACACTGACCTACCGGTATGTAGTGGTACAGTACACTATCAATGTAAGAGTTGAGTTGAGTAATGGTGTTTAACGTCCCAGTCAAGAATATTTCACTTATATCGAGACAGTGGGTTGCACTGATGGCATTATACAGCAGGATTCTTTAGTGTGCTAAGCCCACCATGACACAGGACCTCGTTTATTTTAAGTTTCCATTCGAAAGAACTGTGACTTTCATTTCGTAATGCTGAGTGCTTGGCAGAAGAACAGATACTACCCACTTTCAAGTCTTGGCTCAGACCCGGCCGGGATTGAACCCACAACCTCCCAATTACGGAGCGAGCATTCTACCAACTGAGCTACCACAGTGGTACCATCAACTTAAGAAAATTATTCCTTAATAAATTCTAAATCAATATCTACAAAAGTTTATTTTTACATCAAACGTACCAGTACAAAAAACATAAATGACTTACTAGTTCCCCAGCATTCTAGTTGACCCAGTGTTAACATAGCTTTAGCCAATGACCAAGTGTACATTCAACATAAATGACTTACTAGTTCCCCAGCATTCTAGTTGACCCAGTGTTAACATAGCTTTAGCCAATGACCAAGTGTACATTCAACATAAATGACTTACTAGTTCCCCAGCATTCTAGTTGACCCAGTGTTAACATAGCTTTAGCCAATGACCAAGTGTACATTCAACATAAATGACTCACTAGTTCCCCAGCATTCTAGTTGACCCAGTGTTAACATAGCTTTAGCCAATGACCAAGTGTACATTCAACATAAATGACTTACTAGTTCCCCAGCATTCTAGTTGACCCAGTGTTAACATAGCTTTAGCCAATGACCAAGTGTACATTCAACATAAATGACTTACTAGTTCCCCAGCATTCTAGTTGACCCAGTGTTAACATAGCTTTAGACAATGACCAAGTGTACATTCAACATAAATGACTTACTAGTTCCCCAGCATTCTAGTTGACCCAGTGTAAACAAAGCTTTAGCCAATGACCAAGTGTACATTCAACATAAATGACTTACTAGTTCCCCAGCATTCTAGTTGACCCAGTGTTAACATAGCTTTAGCCAATGACCAAGTGTACATTCAACATAAATGACTTACTAGTTCCCCAGCATTCTAGTTGACCCAGTGTTAACACAGCTTTAGCTGATCATTTAACATAATGACTTACTAGTTCCCCAGCATTCTAGTTGACCCAGTGTTAACATAGCTTTAGCTGATCATTTAACATAAATGACTTACTAGTTCCCCAGCATTCTAGTTGACCCAGTGTTAACATAGCTTTAGCTGATCATTTAACATAATGACTTACTAGTTCCCCAGCATTCTAGTTGACCCAGTGTTAACATAGCTTTAGCTGATCATTTAACATAAATGACTTACTAGTTCCCCAGCATTCTAGTTGACCCAGTGTTAACATAGCTTTAGCTGATCATTTAACATAAATGACTTACTAGTTCCCCAGCATTCTAGTTGACCCAGTGTTAACATAGCTTTGGCTGATGACCAAGTGTACATTCAACATAAATGACTTACTAGTTCCCCAGCATTCTAGTTGACCCAGTGTTAACATAGCTTTAGCTGATCATTTAACATAATGACTTACTAGTTTCCCAGCATTCTGGTTGACCCAGTGTTAACATAGCTTTAGCTGATCATTTAACATAAATGACTTACTAGTTCCCCAGCATTCTAGTTGACCCAGTGTTAACATAGCTTTGGCTGATGACCAAGTGTACATTCAACATAAATGACTTACTAGTTCCCCAGCATTCTAGTTGACCCAGTGTTAACATAGCTTTAGCTGATCATTTAACATAAATGACTTACTAGTTCCCCAGCATTCTAGTTGACCCAGTGTTAACATAGCTTTAGCCAATGACCAAGTGTACATTCAACATAAATGACTTACTAGTTCCCCAGCATTCTAGTTGACCCAGTGTTAACATAGCTTTAGCCAATGACCAAGTGTACATTCAACATAAATGACTTACTAGTTCCCCAGCATTCTAGTTGACCCAGTGTTAACATAGCTTTAGCTGATGACCAAGTGTACATATAACATAATGACTTACTAGTTCCCCAGCATTCTAGTTGACCCAGTGTTAACATAGCTTTAGCTGATCATTTAACATAAATGACTTACTAGTTCCCCAGCATTCTAGTTGACCCAGTGTTAACATAGCTTTGGCTGATGACCAAGTGTACATATAACATAATGACTTACTAGTTCCCCAGCATTCTAGTTGACCCAGTGTTAACATAGCTTTGGCTGATGATTTCTTAGTACCAGTACTCTGTAACACTGTTACCTCTGTTATTGGGAGTTGTGTCTTCTTTGTGTTATAACCACAATCTTGCTGCCAATTTTTCATACCTGAAAATGAGAAAAAAATTCTGGGTATACCTTCAGACTAAACTGGTTCACATATTCAATTCAAAGAAATTCTTGATAGAAGTGAAATAATCTTCATCCAGACAGAAATCTATTTTAATCACACATTTATTGCAGTAAAAGCTATGTGTATATTGTGCCTGCTAAAACTGTTTAAAAATGTGCAATTTACTAAAGAGTTTTGAACAATTCACTATATTAGACACCTTTAATAAACCTAAGGCTTGTATTGGGCACATTTTAATTTTTGCACTGTGGTTCTAATGTCAGTCAGATTACCCCTGTTTGACCATAACTTCAGACCTGTTTACCCTTTTTTTTTGACGAAGTGTAATCAGAGAGGAAAATCTCTAAAATAAGTGTAATTTTTGGGCTGAACGTGTAATGCATTAAACGTTGTCTGGAAATGATAATATTACTACTAATAATATAAATTTGAGTAAATCTTTTATTATATAGTCATTAAAGACATGGAAAAACAGAACTGTATTGTATACATACATGTATAATCAATTCACAAATTAATTCACACATTTTCATTTTTGGTTTCGGCAGCCGTCACCTGCCTTCTAAATGTTTTTTTCACTGGATTCTTTGTTATCGATCTTCTCAAACATATTTTTATCGAATTCTGACTCAGTTTTGTTTTTTCAAAATCCTTGTGCAATTTCGTCTGGATGTGTTTTCTAGTCATACTATCCCGAGTGGGCGCAGGAAAAGTCGGAATTATACATGGCACAGTGAACATAACTTTCGCCCTTCGAGGATGGTCCTAAAGATGGCCATAGCGCATTATATTCAGTCTTGTACCGTTGTTTTGTATAGATACATTGTCTTTTATTATCTTGTTCTTCAACATGAAGTTCATCCTCATGTGCACGTTTTTCAGCCATTGTTAAACACTAATCAACGTAAATTTAGTCGCAATTGACCATTTTACACACAGTACATGTTTAAGATCAAGGGCAGTAACTCGAGGAGTGTCTAGTATGACAATTGGAAACGAAAACGGGTAAAATTTCTGAAATTTGTTTAGGAGCGTAATATGGGGCTGGCGTGTGTAATAGCGTATTTTAGACATGAAAAGTGTAGAAATTACGCCAAAATCGTAATAGTAAACAGGTCTGTAACTTGCAATGCTCACAGGAACAGCAGTTCCATGGATCACTGACCCATCGGACCATTACGTTACAAAAATTTTTGTTTCAGATGGAAGGACAGAGTTAAACCAGTTTAAACCCCTCTTTTAACAAATGTGGTATAATTATAATAATACTTACTTGAGTCACAGTTACAACCTTTATCTTGAGCACATGATGAATTTAATGAACACAGACATTTCCCTGGTTTATCAGCACCTATATATTCTATAACCTCCCCATTAACTGCTTTGAAATATGTCTCATCACCGAGTCTGTCAAATATAAAATTAACAAGTTATGTGTATATTACTAAAATGGGATGTCATTTCAAGTGTCCCGAAAACAAAACATTTTTATTTTCCTAACCATGTGCATGATCAAAATACAAACAGCCAATGGCATGTCTAATCCGCCCAAAGATTGTTCTTGAGAAGTTTCATAAAGATCTGTTAGATAGTTTTCAAGAAAAGTGACAGACAAAATGTTGGCAGAAGAACTCTAAAACTCTCAGGTAAAATGCTCCCGAGGCATGGCCAAACAGTTTCAAAACAACTAACATTCACTCAATTTTCGTAGGTTCGATAGTTTGAATGGGGATTTACGTCAAGAATATTGCATCTCCATTCAGACCTCACCGGCTATAGGTGAAGTGACAAAAAATAGAAAAGGCATAGAAACTTCATCTTTGGTTATTGAAATAAAAAACCAAAAGGAACCTTTTAAATGGAACATCTTTAAAATCAAGTGATTTGTGCTATCATAACTTACCTTAATGGAGCATCATAGCAGTCATATTGAACATACTGTCTACACCAAGTAGACTGATCGGTAAGCTGTAACAACTGTTGTCTGTTCATATGTCTGTAAGATAAATAAATGTGGTGTGAATGTGAAATGCATTATACTAAAACAGTAACTAAATGGAGCAAAATATCAAGCAAAAGTTCACCTGAAAATAATAAGGGGTTGAGTCATAGTGTAGTAAAAATTGTTGTATTGGCTCAGCTAAAGAAAACTACCAACCTTCAAAAAGCCAAGTGACAAACTTTCTCAGAGAATTTGAACCTAGGCCATAAGCATGGGCTTCAAACCTTTTGGCTACAAAGGCTTTCTGGACACAATGAGGAAGAAGTGAGTAAACATTGGAGGAAACAAAGCTGCTTATCCTTTTCAAACATTTCATGGAAGATAATAACACTAAAACAGTTAAATCAAAATGAATTTGATACAGATGTGTAGAACATAAAAGAAATCTCTAAAAGTAGAGAAAGTCATTTGCTTGTAGCTGTAGTAGCCAAATCAGAACCCCAACACTCTCAATACTAGTAAGCAACTCCACTGACTGAGTTTCTTTGTCACCTATCAAGTCTGGTCCATCATATTCCTTAATTTTCTGAATATGAAACAAGTTCAACCTCTGGATCAATCCGTTGATTTGCCTATTCCAAGGGCTGGTAAAGTTTAAAAGTAACAGAAAATGAAACAATTGCAGAGGCCAAACCTGTTCTTGAAACCAAGAACTGATAGGATGCTCTATCATCTAAGCTACCAATATACATATTGAATTCTGTCTGTCACAGACTTAAAATGGAATGTCCACTGTACAATATGATACCCCTTTTGTGTTTGTGTCGAACAATTACCGGTATTTCCATTAGATTTGCAATCATATCTGTTCATACTTTCGCATTAAAATTACCCTATTCAAGGAATTCTTAACATTACCAAAATCATCCCACACAAACATTAAGGGTGTTGATTTATTAAGTTATTTTTATTAAAATATGTGACTTACCTATAAGACACTATCATTTTCATATCTACCAAGGCAGTGTCTCGTATTTTAGTTTTAGCATCAAAGTTATTGTCAATGACTGTCTTCCCGTAGAGTTCTCCTCTATATCTGTATCCCATGTCACAGTTGACATATGTCGGATCAAGCGGACCTGTTCCATCAAGATCAAGCTGATAGACACCAGACTCTGTCATCCCAGCCTGATAATAACTGTCACATGTCCTCTTATATTTGGCTGAAAAAATAATTAAATGTGATTTTATGTGTTCAAACAAGAGAGACATTTTGTATAAATTTATTTCAAAGATTCACCAGCTATAGGAAAAAATAATAACCAATAACCTGTTCACTTGGCCTTTCAATTGAATTTCATGGACAAGTATTTTTATTATAGGCATGCATTAATTGTTTGACCTTCCTGTATGAATATTCCTAATAAAAGGTCAAGTGGACAGGTCAATGTTGCTTGAATATACAAGAAAAGTTCCAGGAATCTGTAATTACTTTTTTCTCAGGCCTTATAGGAGACAAATGTTACATTGACTTCTTCATGCTAAAAGTGACCTTTATGAGCAGGTGTCCCTTATATACAGGCTCAAATAACATGAATTAAAAAAAAAATCAAAAAAATTTACTGGCCTTTTAAAACATGTGATCTTTATATTATATAGAGGTGGCCTTTAAGGCAGGTATGAATGTATACATATTCGATATAATTACTACTTACGGAAATGACAGGCTTTTCCTATGTATGGTGTCTTTGAACAATCACATATGACACCATCCCAATCAGACACACATGTCCCTCCATGTTCACAGTGAGTCCCTCCAAGACAGTGATCAACCAGCTTACACCCATCAAGTTTTACACCATACACTTGTATACCACTTAACTCTGATAAATTGATTGGGTCAATGGCCTCATTCTGGATGTACAAGTTCTTTATGCAACCAACAAATCCTTCGTTTGCTGTTAAATAAAGAAAATTAAATAATATTTTGCCTTTACAATGACAAAATTTATACACCTTTAATTTTGTTTTAATTTTTTCTCCAATATACATACATATATTGGAAACTAAAAAGGGTCAATTTTATATAACTATTAAACTGGCACATAATACACATACAAAGCACTGATATATACATTTTATATGTAACCATTCCCTAGGTGACAGCCCTTAATCTTGTCAACTAAATTGGTGGCCAAATCGCCCTGGAATTGTGTCTGGTGACCTAAAATTTGTAAATGGTGGCCAGTTTGTCCACTTTAAATTTGAATTTTTATGACCAGAGAACATATCATTTCTGTGTCAAAATTTTTTCATGATATTGTTACCAATTCAGGCAATATAATGTACACTGTACATCATCATTATTGTTATTAGATTATGTAATAGATTGTAAACCAGTTTTATAAAAGTGCACTTTTGTTTTCCATACCCAAAAGATGCCTTAATTTTCTTTCAATAAAAGATTGCCTGGCCACTTGGAATTTCCACTGGCCACCTGGTTTTGAAAGACACTTTGAGGGCTGGGTGAGACTTAAAGGCCCATTTACTTACCTCCATATTTTTTGAGTCCATATCCAATAACCAATCTACCAAAAACCTTTAGTAATCCTTTCTTGTCTTCTAATGATGGTCTGGATATTTTATCTACCGAGAGTTTAGCAACACTGAAATTCAAATGACATTAAAAGAAGCATCAGCAAGTGACTGCAATGTTTGTGGAAAATGCCTACCAAAGGTTTTATAAAATACTGTCTGTCTGCATGTCTTCATGTGAAGGGGGTAGATTTGTGCTACTTATCTATGTCCCGGATGTAAAAGTAAAATTCCTCGAGATGGATAGGCAGGAGTAAGAGTGATATTTCATATTTTCACATACTTCAGCATTCTTGTTGGTTTTTGGACCGAGATAAATCTGTCTCAGACAAAGTGTTCAATCCAAAAATATGCTGTAGTTGGATGGGTCATCCTGGTCCAGGCCTTATAAATATGGGCCATGTTTTCAAACTATGGTCAACATTATAACTTATACCTCACAGAAAATTCTGTCATTGGTTGATTTCTAACCACGTGGTATGAAACAATTCACAATGTTTGAAGCAGCAGTCAACATTGCCATCTGATATTTTAATGGTCACTGCCAGCAATGGAAACTTACAAAAACTAATGAGCAATCCACAACCCTGCATCTGTCTGTATATATCTGATTTTTTATTTGGAGCATCCAGATATCCTGACCACATTAATCAGAATAAAATGGAAAAGCGAGCACCATAGAGGATTGCCTCTCCTTGAGAACTTTTTCATATTCCCTCGGTGAGACAATCCTCCATAATTTCCTCAACCAAAAGGCACTTTTCATATAATTACTTGATGTATTTTCACTTACCCTCATTGAACTCTACTTCCAAAGAATGCCACTGACTCTTATAAAAGGCAACAGGGATTTCACAAGTTTGAGTACGGCTTGAATTCTTTGAAGATGGCACATATTTCAAAATTGCTTTTCCAAATCTCATCCAAACCTGGAAAAAAAATATAAATGGAAAAAATGGCATAAAAACATACCGGTAAGACATAAATCTTCCACAGCAAAAATGCCATAACACTTCTGCTTTCTTGTGCTTTACAAACCTGCTAGTGAGTTAATCAAATTGACATTTTTTGTCAACAAACAAATCTTTCATCTGAGAAATAAAACCTGATATACAGGCAGGATGGTTTCTATAAACCACTATATTATCTTCTTATTATCTTCCATTTTATGTACATTAGCAGTGCTCTGAATTCTATGATATTTAGACATGTTAGTTAAATTTCAATAAACAAGCAAAATATTTCTTTTTTTTCATTAATACAATTTACAATCTCCAATGTGGTTGGCCACTGTACCATATGGTCAATACATCTTGATATTTGTGTGAAACATTTTGGAAAACATTAGGGTCATAAATTCCCTTAATAACATCGTTTTTACAGAAAAACGCCATCTTATGCAATTTCATATCCATAAGTGTTCCACATAAAGGGGGTATCACGTGGTACAGCCACAAACCCTGTTGAAATTGATTAACATCATCATAATATTACCTCAAGATAGCCATAGTCCATGGAAACATTGGGATCTCCAGTAACCAAATCTACATAAAACAGAATAGCTTCTTCTCGCACTGTCTTAAAATCAAAATTAACTTTCATGTAGTTTCCAACATCCCGTCTGACTATAAGCATACTACTGGACTGTTGAAAGGAAAGTGGAATGTTATCTACTGTCCGACAACCATATACTATATTGGAACCACCAGAATACTGACATTGAGGATTTTCAGATTTCAACTGATATAATACTGAATATTCATTCACATGGATGTTTTTCAGACAGCCAACAAAGTTTTTCTTTTCTCTCATTCCTGAAAAGAAATCAAAATAATATTTTATGAATACTAAAATACATTTTTAGCAACTACATGTATATTTCAATGAGAAAACTACCGTAAAGACAGTGAAAGATCATTCATTGTTACCATTTGTTTAGTCAAATTTTAGTGTTTTAAGGGGTTTGGCGATAAACCAAGATTTTGAACGACACACCCATTTTTAATCAAACATGTTGATACTGACACCGACACCCTGAAATGAAAATCAAGTTAAAATTATTTATTTATAATAGAGTTTTTCAGAGTACCAACTGATCAATACTCAAAGTTTACCCAATTGATCAACGTTTGTGATGAACATTTTGGAAAACATTTACGTCAAAATTTTCCAGAGTAACATCATTTTTACTGGAAAATGTTCACTGCAGTGATTCCATCTGTAATGGAAATATTTGTTATGCAAAAACATTAGGGAAGGGGTATCATTTGGTACACTAGCCAACCAAATTAAAAATTACCTGATGTTGTGACTAAGTTATCACCACCGCCTATGTAGATCTTAGGGTTAAGGGTCAGGTAATGGTGCTGGCTGGTCACTCTTCTTGTTCGAGTTTGTCCATCAAGATCAAATATAACTTCCCTTTTATTGTGAGTAATTGTTAAGTTATGCCATCTGTAAGTATAAATATCAATAATATAGAGAAAAAACAATTAAAACAAAATCAGTATCACACGTATAGTACTTTAATGGTACTTGATAAAGGCTTAATTACCTAGACGTCCTAAGAGGAGCAATAATTGAATATTTTATTAAAATCAAAGATGTTATTCTTAATTTTGTCAAGGATTCTCAGTTTAGCCTGTTGAAAGCAAAAAAGCTTTGCAAATTTCTTAAATTTTAATTAGATATTGTAATTTTGTTAAGTTCTTAACATCCAAATGTGAACAAGCTGTTTAATTGCTAACTCAATGCAAAAATGTGATTTCCGTTATGTAAGATTTTTCCATTTTATATTTCTTACAAAGATTTCTCTGTAAAAATAACTGCTTCATATAAAACATACATCATAATGCTTTATAGTCATACAAGTAACTAACTACATATCACACAATTCACAGCAAGATTTCCTTAAAAGGGGCATTAACTCCCATTGACTGGTACCACCACTTCCAGGCCATCTGACTTTCATTTACTAATGATTTTCTTAAGCTATTTGTTTTGTCATATGTGTTAAATATATCTAGAATATCTAATCAAATTTTACTTTTATGTCAACTTGCAGTTTGATGAAGACAATTAATCCTGGGAGTCTCTCTATTAAAATGAATAACCCAGTCTCAAGAAATGGTAGCTTACAGCATCTTTCATTGCCTAAGTTCACATCCAACCCCAGCAGATTCCAGTGTGAGAAATCTTGTCGGTTTAGCTGTCCAAAGTCAGCGATTTCTCCAAGAAATTTGATTTTCCCATCAAATAACTGACTGCCTCAATATAAGAAAGAGATTCCTGACTGGGGCATAATACACTAATCTCCACTCTACTGAAGTCTCGTCAAACTATGGACAAAATTTGTCTTTTATAATGGTTTTAATTATTAGTTTTATAAATATTTTAGTTAGACATTTGTTTACATTTGTTTTCATTAAATAATTCATAAAAAAGACAATAAGCTAAACAAAACATGACAAAAACATGACGACAAAAAATTTAGTTTGAAATCAAGTTTTAAACCAAAGACTACAGCAGAACTACAAATTATCAGATATTATCAGATAAAGTGTTGGTTACCATAGGAATTAATCAAATACAAAGTAAGGCTTTATAAAAATTTAAAAGCATGTTAAACAATCATACTGCCAATATAATCTGTATCAATCAGAAATCTGTAGTTGTTTAAAGATTGGGGAGTGCTCAAATCTAGTGTTTGTTGATAACAATGATTGATTAAATTGGGTTCAATGACTAAATTAAATTTTTGTATCTTCACTTATACAAGATGTCACAAGATAAAGAAAACAAAAAAGTAACTAAAGTTATATATAATTCATATAAGTAACTGGCATCTTTATATGAAGAAAATGCACTTTTATCGAAAAACAGCCTGTATAATTATTTGTCAAGGGACACAACTCTGCAGACCCTATATGTGGCAAATGTGATAATTGGATGCCAGAGGAAGAATGTAGCAAGTGTTATCTGAATAAACAAGCAGACAAAGAATTCATACATATAAAGGATTTCTTCACTCGAAAAATGTAAATATAGTAGAGCTTACAGTAAGATAGAAATGCAGTAAATTTCAATTTGAAATAAACACATGCAAAAAAGCAATTTTCTGGAAATAATTATTTAAAAAATTCTTTTAACTCATTCCTCTTCAGCATTAACACAAGCAAAAATAATCATCATCAAAAACAAACTAAAAAAAACCCAAAAAAATAAAAAACATCTCATCAACAAAAAAATTTTAAAATATGAAATCATAAAAAAAGATTCAAAGTACATCACAATAAATGTTTTGAACAATGCAAATTTTATATACTGAAATACAAACAAAAAACATTCACACAAACACTGCAAACAAGATTTACCACACCGTAGAAAGAGAGTTATATTACATAATTACACAAGTATAATTAGTGAACGTTTATCAGTAATTATTTCATACTTACCCATCAACAATCCTGATATGCACAAGTAATTAATTCAATGCAAAATTACTTCATAAAACAACAGTTTAAACAGAAAATATTGCAAAAAACTATAATGAGGTAAGGACAATTACCCAGGAACGTGCAGGATAAACACACTGTTTTTGTCACAGGAACACCATAGTGCAGCAAAATTAACACAGAGAACTTCAATTTTGAAGTTTTTTTCATCGAGTTTTCAGTCAGGCCAAGTTATTCAAATTAGAAAGGATATCAAGAAACGCCTGTTATAACTACATAACGACAGAGTTATCCATGGCTGATTAGGAACTTATATATCATATAGTAAAATCTACTTGAGGCTTTATTACTTGTATAATAACTAACTAGATAAACAACTCCAAACAATCTGAATCTACAAAACATAAAATTTTGATAGATCTGATTCAGTATCAATGGGAAAATCCAAAGGTCATCATCACCATTGCTTATCGGTAAATTGAAAGTATTTTAAAAAAACAATCAGACAGATGTATAAAAGACTTACAGGTTAAATTATTTTATGTTAGTAGTTCTAGTCTATAGACACACTGCACACCTTTAACAAATTTAATGCTCTGGTTAAAAAAAATTGAAACATTGTAAAACCAGTTGCAATCAATTAAGTGCAGAAGCAGAACATTTAAATTTCATATTTCTTACCTGGAATCGTCAACACCAAGGCCTAACTCTGCCTCTAGAATATTGTCATCAAAGGCTACAGATGTAAAGACAATACCATTATGTACTGACGCTATCACGTGACTGTGGTATGGTGAAGCACCTACAGCATAAAGTAAAACACCATCCGGCCTGTCTGACTGTTAAATAGAAAATAAAAATTTTCCTCTTACATTTTACAAACAGTTTTTAACTAATAATAGACCAACTTAAATTTTATAAACTTATGATTGATCAGTTTTAAATAATAACTAAAACAGTTAACAGTAGTCAAGTGGTTCAAAGAGCTGGCTTACAGATCACAAACCTCTAACTGTCTAGGTTGAATTCCATTCCATTATTAAGTGTGAGAAAATTTGTCAGTTTGATTGCTAAATTGTTGTGTTGTTTTTTTTTTGTTTTTTTTTCCCCAGGAACTTCAGTTTCCTCTACAATCCCTGAACTGACTGCATATAAGTGAAATATTGACATGCAGTAAAACATTATTACTCCCCTCCTATTTAATCTCAGCTTCAGTGAATTGTTTGTCAGTACAGTTGAACGATCACCTCTAAATAAAAGAGCCGCCTGGTTTTAAATGCCAGTAAAATTTCATATCAAATATTTGAACCTGTATACAACCACTATCTGCACATAAAGGCCACTGTTAGTGATTCCTATTGGTGGCCTTTATAGACAGGTTTGACTGTATACTGTATCAGAAGAGACATTGGCCAGGAAAAAATATTCACAATTTTCATGGTGATTCTAATACCCTATATACATCTTTTCAGCAAAAATTTCTTATTTCCCTCTGTACACTTTCTCTAAAGTCAGAAGAACCATGAAAATATTTTACCGGAAAATGATTTAGAAGATAAAAACAGCAAAAGTTTCATGCCGCTAATGTTTCTTCTTATACAATATCAGGTTTTGTGCAATTATTTTTGTACCTTAAACATTAAACTATAGCGGCTATTTTCTGAGACTACATCTCCATAATCTTCATTATACTGTTTATACGTTATCCATTCATATCCATGCAGGGTAATAGCTGTAGCACCTGTAAATAAAAGTATCAGTAACAAGTTATAACTGAAATAGGATGCCATTTCAAAAGTGTCCCTAAAACCAACCCCAATATGGAAAATCCCAAACTATGTGCATGATCAAAATATGAATAGCTAATGACACATTTACTAAACCAAAAGACTGCTTCTGTGATGTTTCATAAAGATTTGTTAAATGTAAATATCCTGATAATCTACAGTCAATCTAACTTATGAAGCTTCACTGTATCCACTGCAAACTACAATATTGGTGCAGTAGATGGGGTGGGGCTCCAGCAGATTGGATGGGACTATAGCAACTACAGATGGGGGCTATAGTAACTATAGATGGGGAGGGGGCTATAGTAAATATGGATGGGGCAGGGCTATTATTGTTTATTTATACTTACCTACATCCTGGCAGTGTTTTCCTTCATGATCAGATCCAAAACAATCACAGACAACATCTTTATATAAATTAACACATTTTGTTCCTTTATGGCACGGATTATCAGTTTCACACCTGTTCAGACACCCAGGTGACACACCTGTAATTTCTATATTGGAATCTTCTTGTAACAATGTTCTGTTATTGTTCTTCTCTAACAAATAAATATCTTTTAAACAACCTATAAACTGAAAATGTCTACTACTGCTACCTTTAATTCCTGGAAAAAACAATAACAACAAATTCTTAAAAATACCATGACCGTGAATGTGCAAGCTGAAATAAACGGAAGTCTTGAAAATGTTGTGGTTCTAAGTATGGCCCCAAGGATTTTTGTAAAGTAAGAAGGGCAAAAAAATGGTGATTTTCCTGCATATGTTGGTAGGTAGCTGCATATGTTTTTTTCAATGATTGCATCAATATGCTTTTTTTGAAATAGCTAATTATCAAATTAATTCTGTTCATATTTATTGGGTTACCAGTACTGGTTATAAACAAGATGTGAGGTTTTGGGACAACTCCTTTCAAAACCATTTTTTAACCAAGTCAAGTTACCATACAAAATTACTTTATATTCCATAGCAACAGTACATTTATACAAGTATATACAATTGTTTATCTTGTCTGTGTTCTTAAACATGCCTTGCTTCTTGTACATATATACTTTTTTCATTGAGTACCAGTGACTTACAGTAGTACATGTATTTTCTACACTGCTTTATAAACCTCATATATGATCATTTCATTAATAGAACATTGATAAACCCATCCTTACACTCTAAGTGGAAGTTTTCAATCTGTCAGCTTTCAAAGTAGACTGAATTATAGTGAATGAATTTGTCTAAATTACTAGTGATAAAGTTGGTACTTAAAGCTGTAGGTTTTGGCTTTTAACTACAATAATTTTTTGAAAAAGATTTCCATAGGAAAAGTTCGCAAAGATCCAAATAAGACATACCTCCATATAATATAATTGATGGTATATTGTTCCACACTAAAATGGTTTTTGGACTACTCCATTTATAAGCCTGTAAATAGTGAGACTTTGTTGAATTGTCCAAGTTAACGGTGAGGCTGCCATCTGCTACATTTAACAATATCTGTAAATTATGCCAACTATCATCATTTAAAACTGAAAATAGAAAAAATAATCTAATTTTTAATAGAGTAATGACCAAATAGTAACTATTAGTAGATTTTTTATTATAACAAAATACTGGGCATTCAAAAAGAACAGAAGCAGGCATTTTACATGATCTGATAGTAGTAAAAATCAGCTTTAGAGTTGGCTAGTTCTTCTGGAAATTAAAATTGATAATTAGATTAGTGTTCATTCTGTATTCAGTAATTAACAATATAGTAACTTAGTAAGTAGTTCAAGATCATTTCTTTCATTTAGAAATAGAAGGATTGAGTTGAGTAATGGTGTTTAACACCCCAGTCAAGAATATTTCACTTATATCGATATATTGCCAGCTATAGGTGAAGGTGCAGAAATTTTGCCTGTGCGTTATGCTGATGGCATTATACAGCAGGGTTCTTTAACGTGCCAAGCCCACCATGACACGGGACCTCGTTTATTTTAAGTTCCCATCCGAAAGAACCATGACTTTCATTTCATAATGCCGAGCACTTGGCGAAAGAAAATAGAAGGATTGAGTGATTAATAGATTGAATCAGGTTTCCATTCCAGTCAAGATTATTTCTTGTACCAGCTATAAGTGAGGTGGCAGAAATTATTACCAGTACCTTTGCAGTGTGCTCATGATAATATGCAGGGAGAATTCTTTAGTGTGCAACATATACAGTCCCATGAGCATCAGTTTTTAAGTTCTCTTCTAAAGGGCCATGTGATTTACATTTCTAAATGTTGCATATTTAGCAAAAGAATAGTCACTACCTTGGTCAGACCCGACCAGGGTTTTAACATGAACTTCACACATGCAGATTGAGCATGCTACCAACTGAGCTACAGGTACTGTAGAAGTAGGAATGTGACAGAAAGAAAAGAATAACACTAAAGAAAACTGACAATGACAAAATACACTTCTTTTCCGCAAAAAAAAAATGGAACTTGACAGATGAAATCGGCCTTCACTTTTTTTTTAATTCATGACAATATAATTAAAACACAAGTTTTAAGCAAAACTTCTTGTGGTAATCATATGTAATTTTGTGTAACAAGTCTCTCTCTCTCTCTCTCTCTCTCTGTTACATGTTTACATCCAAGTGTGTATGCACATTTCATCTTTATATCTAAATCACTTAATGTCAAAGGCTGTAATTAAATATTTTTAAAGCATCTGAATTATCAATTTAAACATAATTATTAGCTGAAAAGGCAACAATCAACTTCAACATTCACCATGTCTCAGAAATAACAGTAATTAGCACAAAAACCATAAAACTGGAATACATGTGATTGAGAAAGTAATTTTATCTGGCTAACTTGAAATTTATTGAACACTAAAAATACCAAGTTTATCAACATCAAACCCAGAATGACATACTATATGGAGCCATTGGAAAGGTTAACGAGGCTGCTATCATGGAGATGACACAAAAAATATGTCAGTTGAGAATAAAGAAAATCAATATAAATGACAAGTGTATCCATAAACAGTTAATTTATGTAAAGTCTGTACTACTAAAAATCCAATTGCAAAAGCCATGAAATGCATCTTAAACTTCTACTACTAAAAATCCAATCACTAAGGCCATGAAAAGCATAGATAGTCAAATTCTACTACAACTAGCTGTCACCAATACTAATTAAAGTAGTGAGCAACAGAAATAACATCCTAAATCTAAAAATAACAACAACGATGATTGTCAATAGATAAATATAACATATATTGCCAGATGGGAGAAAGAAAATAAAAGGAAGTGAGAAGAGCCAATATACATTAAGTGGAGTTTAAATTTCCCTTTCATGTCAACTAAATCATTCCTACTATCGGCTATACAACATATATGGCATATTGATATATTGATTTGTTTTTCTAATTGATACTATGTTACAAATCAGGAAATTAGAGGGACATGTTCTTGTTATTTGATTTTTGATGAATTTAAGTGATTTATTAGAATTTTTTTGCTTATTTTTTATATATGATAACTTCATCATGTGATCTGTCTGTCAAAACTGCTATTTTAAATCAACATCAAATGAAACATCTTCAAATGTTCCAAGTTTAGTTATTTTCACCCAAAAGTTGCAAAAACCAAAAAGAAAATTGCATTCATTTTGTAGACCATTTTACAAAGCAAGTTGATGGAAATTGAAAGAAATTGTGAACCAGGGGCAGTAACTCTGTACAGCTTGTTGAAGTTGAAATTGCCTATAGGTTTTTAAAGAAAAGCTTTGTACTTTATATGTAATTGACATAAACCACTTAAATGTATAAATTTAGTACTAAAGGTAAATTTCCATATGATCAGATTTTAATATAATATATTTTTATATATTGACCCAGTTCATTATGTGGTGACTTGTTGGTCTTCAGTTTTTCTGTTGTGACTTTAACATTTTGTAAAATTTCTTATATGTTCAAATATGAATGTCAAAATTTGGTTAGAATCTCAATCAAAATTTAGACACTGCCAGCTAACAGTTTAATCATTCACCCCTAATGCTGAATGACTGTTTTGGACAGAAGAGTACATTAAAACTTTGTTAAAATGACCCTTGATAACTTTGTTACCTTGCTTTTCACCACACTTATTTGAAGTCCAAAAATCTATTTGGTGATTTGTTTTATATAAACCTCCCTAGATTTATTGCCAAACCCCTTTATAATGCCAAAATTACACTGTGCAAATGGTGGTGATGAATCAAAGTTTTTACATGCACAAGGAAAAAGCAAAAAGTATTCCAGACTTCTCCAATAAAGACAAAGGTTTTAACCAGCCATGTGATATAAAACAGATGTTGTAAGTTTATTTAATAATACAGACAATCCTCTATGTTTATATAGATATTCTTATCAAATTAATCAGAAAATAAATGACAACTGAATCAAAAACAATCAATTTGAAGTCAGAAATGGATAAAGTTTCCTGATTGAGACCACTTGTATGAAGATCAAAATACAGTTACCACGGAAATATAACATGATTTAATAAATTAATTTAGTTTTCTATTTAATCAGAAATCTTTATATCAAGATTTAGTGCAGCATACATGTGCATTTACAACCAAGGCTTTATTGTTCATCCTGAACAAGTCTAGACAAAAGTATTAGCTTTTATTAAAAAATTCAGCTGATGGCCAAAAATTATTCAGCCAGATTAGCAGGAGGGTCTGCAAATTGGTCGACAGGCCACATGTAGACAAAACTACCGGTATGTCAATCTGCAATTAGCAAGAAAATATATGATGAGTTGGTGGAATGGCGTTGAATTTTCTCCTAAGTCAAGGTATTCAGTTATGGTTGATGAAACCCTGGAGATACCCTCCATACTTCTGAAAGCAAGTTTTCCATTCTCATACTAGAAATAGCAATCGCCTGTGGTGGGAGTTGAACCTAAATGACAAGAGTAAGCGGATGATGCAATTCATTCTGATATTGAGGCCCCAAAAACACTAAAGATTGCAAAATAACAGCGTATGTCATCTGTACAAAACTACCAATACAACTCAATTAAGCCCTTGGTCAATGATCCAAAATAAGTCCGATTGCATTTGCAATGACCACCATCCAACAACAAAGAAATAAAAATATGTGAATATCTTGACATGTCGATTCATGCAAAAATGAATCCATACAAACATTTTCCCGGTTCCAGTATTACTTTCCGAGATTCTTTGAAATAGATATTTCATACATGACCTTGTTTTTATGCTGTATCAGGTTGCTATGCTATTACAATTTGTAAAACAATGAAATGTATCTGAGCATTAAATTTCATGGAATGTGAAAATTTTATCTTCCTCAACATGATGTACCATACAGTACATACAACCTTTTGTACATTTTTATTCATCAAGTAGTTTTATGATCTGTACCCTGATAATCAGATATGTATTATTATTTATTGTATTCAGTCACTACTATATCATGTGTATACTTATTCAGGTAAATTAAAACTTATTGATCTGTTATGTTATTGATTTATTTTTATTTCCATCTTTTTGTTTCTAATACTACTAATCAATGCTGTACTATAATCGATGTTGTAGTACTACTAACTACAGCATAAAAAGATACATGATTAGTTGAAACTATATGAATGTATCTGATATTTATCCCCATCGACATATTCAGGTTCTTGGTGGCTGAGAGGTCAAAAGCTCACAGATCACAGTACCTCTCGCCACTAACCACTTAGGAAGATAATAACACGATAAACTTTTTTCTGGGCACTCCAGCTTCCTCTCCCATCCCAGAACTGACTGTCGCTATATAAGTGAAGAATCTTGACTGGGTTGTTAAACATCATCACTCAATTCCATTCCATTAACACATTCTTCATCCTACTTTGATGCAAAAGCCTTTGTAACCCAGTCTTTCTCCATTTTATTATTAGGAAATAGAGTTCAATCTAAGATTTAATCAGAAGCAGCCATTTTCACAAACTTTCGTTAAAAATACCATAACTTCAGTATTCCTGCATTCTTGTTAAGTTTAACATGGCTCTGTTTCACTATGGCCTTAACAGTAGGATAATTTGGCAAAATAAGGAGCCAATGGTCTCTTCTAGGATGGACACAGAAAAGCTACAGAAAGACACACATTTTCCCATTACAATCAGGTTCGCCGTTCTACCACATGATCAATACCTCTTTTATATGTTTGTGCGGAACATTTTTATAAAGGTTTATATTGCAAATTCCCAAAATAATGTTGTTTAAATGGGAAAACATGAACTGATATCATTCCATATCCAATAAAAATAATTGTGCAGCACAAACGTCAGAGGGTACAGCGACAAACTCCATTATGCTCATTGAATATATTAGTTTTAACAACTAGATAGACAGCTCCAATAAAAGCAGAGATGCAAGGGTGTTTCAGAATTAGTTGTTCACATGAAACTGAATAATGGAAACTATAAAGCATTAAGATACTCACCTTAACCTAGTTTAATACTGTCTTTAATACTGGATATATTATACCCTGTACTTACTAACTAGATAGATAGCTCCAATAAAATCAGGAATAGTAAAGCATTTCAGAACTTTGTTCATATTCATGAAACTGAATAATGAATTAACACTATAAAACATTAAGATACTCACCTTCACCTAGTTTAATACTGTCTTTATATTGATTAAGTTGATAGGTAACATGTATATATCCACTTTGTAATTCAACACATAATTTATACGTCTGAAGTTGTGAATTTTCCTTAGGAACATAATCCTTTAACATGTGACAAAATAACACTCCAAAAGGTTCTCTTGTTTTAAATTTTAATCCATATTCTTGATTTTCACTAGGATCTAACACAGGATAAACACCTAAATCCCCTGGCCCTGTAAATGTCCAGGAGGATGCTGGTGGTGATGACGATGAATTTTGTGCTAATCCTTTGAAACTCCATGCTAATAATAAAGTTATTCTTAAAACAGATCTCCGAAGGCACTTGCTAGCTTCCATACCATCTGGTTTTTATGTCTGCAAGTAAAAAATAATGCAACACTATTAACCAAAATGATGTGATAATAATGGTGAAAAACACTAACAGATTTCTGTCTAGAATTAAACGGCCAAGATCAATAGATTTATTGTAACAGACACTAGACAGGGAAGAGCAATACAAACATTTCTTTATAGGTATCAATACTGGTTCTTTTCACTGATATTAGAATTAATGAATAATATTACTTTTTTTCTGAAATACAACAAAATTCTACATTTCTGTGTTGTCAAAGCATTAAAGAACATGTTTACCAACCAGATTCAGCATTAGAGACTCTCCAATCATTATGTCATTCAGTGACATTTGTACTGTATCTATTTATGGCAGATAATATATCTTATTTCATTTTACGATTTACATTGGCTTATATTTCATTAAGAATACAGAAACGGTACAGCCCTCTAATATTTTAATATTTTAGGTCAACTGCAACTGATTTAACACAATTGGTATTACTGTTCGCAAATGAAGAGACAAAGATTCACTATCTTTGAAGATTTCCTACTAGCAAGAGCGAAATACCAAATTAGTGTACATACATGTAGTTATATGTGTTAATCAAACCATCATCTCAGTATAATAAAGGAGCCTTGACTTAGGTACTAAATCTACTCAGTATACAAAACACAAACAAATAATCATAATTCTGATTTTTTTTCCCAAATCATGAAGGAAAGTGAAAATATCTAGTGTTAAATGGGTTGAGTAAAGTGGAATAATAGCATTTTATGTCTCAGTCAAGATAATTTTATTTATATCTATGCAATAAATTACGGAACATTAGAGTGGAGTTATGAAATTTTTACACCCCAGCAAAGATTCTATCAATGTGGTCAGTTCATTGATAGTAGAGGAAACTGGAATTCCCAGAAACAACAAGCTTTGGCAAGCAACTAACAAACCTCATTGTACTAGGACCTGTCTCTAGTGAGATTCAAACCTAGGTAATGAAATGCAATGTGCTTTAGACTGCTCAGCCAATACGGTCCCTCTGGAACAGTGGAGAAAAATGGAGTACCAGTTTGATCAATAATTCGGCAAGAGATAATTCATATATTCATGCATTTTATCTAGATTATTATTTGGGTCAGCTATTGCTAATCAACCATTGCTCTTAATGACATTATGTTGTCCACTATCTCTAGAGTGTATTAGTTTTATTTTTGTACCAGAGCTTCAGAAGCTGCAGTAACTGTCATGACTATCATTGATTATACATGACATATCAGATAACAGAGTATCACTATCTTACTAACAAACTAACAGCTTTATATCTATTCTGACAAAAAACATGTTATATATAATTACATATACTACCGGTACATATATTACAATTATCTATACAGAAACATCTTCTCTTACTTTATAAATATTTATGTTTTTTTATTTGATTTATTTGTCTATATTTTGTTATGTTCATTTGTGTATCTGTTTTGTAAATTTGTATTCTTGCAACAATTTGATCAAACTTAACAGTACATTATAATGTAGCATTTTTGTGTACATGATGAATGTTGGATTGATAGGATTTGCGATTTTATCAACATTGTAATTTCTGCTGGTTGAGGAACAATTGCCAGTGAAAAGCTAATGTAATCACACCAGAAATAAGCAAAGCCATGGCTGATTTAAAAGTGTGGACCAACTGATCTAAAGCTTGCACTATTGGATCACAGTTCCTATCATAGATCCTAGTGGGAGAGGTTTTTTTGCTGAAGAATAAATATGGATTCCTCTGGACACTCTAGTTTTCTCCACCATTCCTGAACTGGTAACCTCAATATAAATGAAAGAAACTGGATCAGAGCAGTGTAAAACACCATTACTCCACTATACTCTCTTATCAGACAAAAGCAAAGTTGTGAGTGATTTTGAACCCAATAACCTTGAAAGCATGCTGGCTCGCTTCCTCTCTCTCCTACCACTGTGGTAGCTCAGTTGGAAGAGTGCTTGCTCCATAAGTAGGAGGTTGTGGGTGCGAACCTTGACCGGGTCTGACCCAAGACTTGAAAGTGGGTAGTGACTTTTGTTTTGCCAAGCACTCGGCATTACCAAATGAAAGTCACGGTTCTTTCAGATAGAAACTTAAACTAACGAGGTCCAGTGTCATGTTGGGCAACACACAGGCAAAATTTCTGCACCTTGGCCTATAGATGGCAATGTCTCGATATAAGACATATAAGTGAAATATTCTTGACTGGGATGTTAAACACCATTACTACACAACTCTCTCTCTCCTGACTATTTTAATAGTGTAACTTTATACAATAAAGGTCTATAACAATAAAATAAATTCCACTACTGTGTGTTAAAGTTTAGCCTGTTAAAAGTCAAAGTAATCCACAGTCATTGAGATAAATACAAAAATTGAATAATAAAGTGACAAGATAACTATATATACAATTAATCAATGCCATGGTGTTAAAGTATATATACAAAAGGATAAAGTAACTTAACTACTAATAAATCTCTCCAACAGTTCTACTTACTGTTATCATACAGCATTCTTTATAAGATTTTGATGTAATACCAAAGTTATAAACAACAAAGAAATATTTATATTTGTAAAATATGAAGATGGTTACTGAGCCACTTTGGATAAGATTATGAATAAAGACCAAAAACAAAATTACCATGCCAATGTGAAGATGTTTATTGACCCTTTTTCGATAGGAACAAAGATCCTATGCCCCAGCAGATAGGAGGACCTAAAATCATCAGACACAAAACATCAACACATTACACCTATCGTTACATGTGACTTAAAAATTCATTTCATTTTCATACATTGAAAAAAAGACATTTTAAATAGTATAAATACATCAATCTGAGAGAGAGAGAGAGGGGGGATGTGTGTATGCATGTGTGTGTGTGTACACACATGCAAGCTACACGTACATTATACATAAATGAATACCCTCTGTGCTGTATTTTCATGTTTCTTCCTGGCCATGTAATTCACAAAACAATGATATATAATGACAGATTTGGACTATGACCTCATTAAATATGTGTTGTTTTTTATCTGTTTTATTTTTTACATGTTGACTTGTTATAATATACTTTTTTTTATTTTTTTTTACAATTGTCATTATTATGCAGGGCCTTATTTATTGAAAAGAACTATCTGTCATTTCTTGGTAATCATATCATGATGGAGACCACTGTAAATCTTAAAAGATTTTTTTACTGTCAGTGTATAATATATTAAATCAAAATATAAATTCTAGATCCCTTTATTGAAAACCTGACACAAAATTAATAGAATATGAGAAAAAATAAAACTAATTTTTCTAAAATAGGATAATAGCAATAAAAAAAAATCACAAATTATGATAAATGTACCCCTGGAGATTCAACAAAGAGACAGAAATTAACCATATACTGTGCAAATAAGGCAAAACAAGATTTTCTGTGGGAAAATTGCAAAAACAAAGGAAATGACTCAGTGTAATTATTGATGTCCTGAGAGTAATGTCCTAAATCCCCATTACACTGCATCACCCTCCAATATAACAACAGTTGTTAAACATGTGTGAAGATGCTGGGCGACCATGTCATTATTACAACAGAGCTGCTGCAGTAGAATGCATCAAGACACTGATATAGAAAGCTTTGATGTTTCAATTAAGACACATGCATTGTGTAGGGACTATATTTATCATAATGAATGAGCCTGTTTCTTGGTTGATTCAATATAAAATCTCTCACATCAACTAGCGGCATCTTTCAGGACAAATTAATCTGATCAATTAACCATTATCATAAAGCGATTATAATCAGGGCCAACATGCATTATTTTATTGATTGAGCTTGATAAAGAACACTACTCATATCTGCAGTTTATCCATCCAGCTCACCGATTTTGCAAATACAACAGTAAGTCATTTCTCTTGCAGAGAAGTTGTCACTGAAAATATTCAGATTTTTTTGCTTCAGGTAAAAGAGTTGTAAGAAGAAAAAACACAATACAGTTCACCAGATGCCCAAGTTGGAAATAATGTACATTTTAATGACTCAGGAGAGTATGCAAACTAGATTTTCCTCTAATTAGTTAATTCAGATTTTATCAGGTTTTAACAGTACTTCTTTGGTTCATATTTGCAATCTCTTTTTTCTTCTGTAGCACTGTATTTTGTCAATAGATATACAAGCACTTTTCATTGTTTAAATATTAATGAGCTGAAATTTTTCTATCTCAGCAAATGTGGATAGCTTGCACATAACATTTCTGGTAGATTTGGCTCATGTTCAATTTGAAATCTAAAGGCATGCTGTAAAAATGCATGTTTATAAATTAAATTACATAACAAGGCTCAATGAAGTACTTTTTGATTGAATTATCTTTAAGATGAATTAGAAATGAATGATAGAAATAAGAGCAGGAACCATAATAAAATCTGGCAAACTTTGTTAAGAAATTGAATTATCATTCTTGGATGAAGAGCATCAGACATTGAAGTAATTACAAACTGTGCAAATTAATGGGCATTTCCATTTTTTTTATGATTTTACTCTAAAAATATGGTGAAACTTTTAAGTTTAGGAGATTTGTGTTTGAATTTTTATTATTCCAAAAAAGAAAACTATTTGAATCAAAATAATAACACCTGAATTCTTCATGTGTAGTGGCAGAACAGTTTCTGTTGGTTACAGCACTGGCCTATAGTCCAGAAGGTCTTGACTGCAACCTCTGATCCAGTCATGCAATTTTTCTTCTTCTTGTTACAGTTTGGTGACCAGTGTGGCCCTCAGAAATGGACTAGCAATTGCAGACCATATAGATTCCATCTGAGGGAATTTGGGAAAGAATTCCCACCCAAAGGACCATTGCATAACAAGGAAAGGAATGTAGTGTTCCGAGTCGCTTAGTTGGTAGAACACTTGCCTATAATGTAGGAGGTCCCCGGGTTAACATGTAGTCTGACCTTCCATTTTTTCCTTCCTGTTACACATGGTATAAATATGGACAACCAAAAAGATCTGAATTTAAAGATTTTCCTTACAGCTAATTGATAGAATCTAAATGTTATTTACATTTCAATTTTTAAAATACCTGTCCATGCCCTGCATGTTTGCCTTGTCTGTCAATTACAAAACAGGAAACAAAACCATTTGTACATTAATTATCTTAAGTAAAATATTTTGATTTAAAACCAAATATGATTAATCATTTCTTGTATAATGATTTTTTTGGTCAAATATAACTTATTTTATAATATCACATGAGAAAACCTAGAAAGGGTGAAAGTTCTGTTTATGATCCGTGAGAATTCATTCATATATACAAACACACAGCATTATTTATCTATCCTGTCTTCAAATCTTTTTTAATATGAAAAATTCAATTAAGATATATAGTGAGCTGTCTTTTATATTTTTAATACTGTATGTACTTTTTGTTTCAAATACATTTGTTGTTATATTCAGATGAACAAAGTTCTGACTCTTTTAAATTACAACTTGTGGCAATCACTGGTGATGTAGATGATAAGAGAGAAACTGCAATCAAACGTACCTAAAAGACCACCTTTATATAAGGACCACCTGCTATTAAAGGCCAGTAAAATACTATCCCAATTGTTATTCATGTTTTTTGAAGCTGTATGTAGACATGTTTTACTGTTATCTGAAAAATTTCTAAATAATGTATGTATATATATAATATATATATGCATTCAGACTATGGAAGAGCAGTTAAGATCAAATGAGACCACTGTGTTACAACTTAGGACAGCCAATAATGTATTAAAATGTGTTCATTTTAAACACCCCCTAATTAGTACAATGATTCTGCTTTTCAGTCAAACCTTGCAAAACACCTGGAGAATGAGCCAGAAAGAAAAAGTAATGGTCTGGCTGCCTGAGTGGGCCATAATGCAATAATGCAATGTACAGTGCATGTATATTGACTAGGATATTAGTTTATTCACCCCATCTTATTTCATATTCTTTAACTTTTTTTTATTTTTAATAACAATTGATTATCAATTATCATAGATATGCAGATGTGTTATATAACTTATATAAAATCATAAAAAAAATGGAAATGCCCATTAATTTGCACAGTTTGTAATTACTTCAATGGTAACTAATGCTCTATGCACATTTAAATACAGCATGCATGTACCGGCACACTTTACGTGTTTATGCAACGACTATGAATCAAGGACAGACTGAATGAGTTATTGTCCTCTTGGGGAAATATATAAAATAATGTATATTCATACAGTATTATAGATAATTTGTCTTGATAAAGATATAATTTATATTTATAAATGAATATAGAAGCCAAGTTAGGCTGACAACTTAACAAAACAATTTTAAATGTGTATTCACTTACTAAATCAATTTTCGATTACTTCAAAGTGAGGACATGTATTTTGTATTACCGGTTTGTCATTTATGATTTATAAACTACCGGTATTGATATAAAAACAGTGTGTGAGTTTTACTTGATATTTGTTCTTAAACTATTAATTATGTATAACATTCAAAAAAAATAATAATTTCACAGAACTATTAAAAAATCTTCAGAATGATTTTGTTCAGCCATTTTAGAATTAAATTCCCTTTAAAGGGTGCAAATACACATTCCCCTATAAAAATTATTATGAATGTTTCAAACTTTCAGAATGCAAAGACTGAAACTGGACCTTTCCTACACAATATGATTTATATAAGGAATAAATTGAATTCTTTGTATTCAACAGCGGACTCTTACATAACTATATGAACAACCAGGGTGTTGGTTCCACTTTTTATTTGTATTTCTGGATCTATCACAAGTGCCACATTCTCTTGAAACAGGAACCTGTTGGACTCAACAAATGCAATGAAGGATCTGACCCATGAGATCCTTACTTTATAAAAGAAGCTGGTTTCTAATGAGCCATCAAAATGATACATTACTTCAGAATCAAAGTCCACATTAACAGAAATCTATAAAATGCTGGTAAATAAGGAAGAAATCTGCTGTGTCAGCACAAATCAATAAAAGCCATCCTGGATTATATCTCACACAAATTAGCACCAACATAAGTATACACTTCAGATGGGATCTTAATGCTTTATATCAATATACATTGATAAGTTTTTTCCAATAATTACAAATTAAGATCCTAATAAAATACTAAGAAATTGCTTTAAAATTGATCCAACAAGTGGATGTGAGACTCATAATGATTGGATGATGATGGCATTTAACATTATTTATGTGTATGGTATACTATACTTAGTTGTCAGACATTTTCAAATCTCCTAGATTACTAGTACATTTTCTTAAATGATGTGAAATTGAATTAGGTAATCAACCTGGCAAGCAATAACAGGTGAACAACAACTTTCAACAAACCAACTTAAGTCAGTCACCAAAGTAACTTTTAACAGAAATCGTCTCATAAGGTTCAAATCCAAACCACCTAAGCTCTGCTGAGGCTAAAAAGGCAATAATCCATCAGTAGAGGGAAATCATAAAATTAAAAAAAAATGTATATAGAAAAATTAAAAGTTAAAATATATATCGGTAAACAAAACTTGTCATTTATACACGCCAAGTATACATATGATTAGACCATTAATAATCACTTGTTAGCAATCAACCAATATGTAACTAAGCAATCATTAAGGGAGCCAAATGACATTAAGTCTTCTAACCAATCAAACAATAAACAAATCAACCAATCAACATTCTGAATGACTTGCCAATAAAAAAACTATCTATAAAACAAAGGACAACAGGTCAGCTGTGATATCCAAATCTGACATCAGTCAAGTTGGAAAGACCAAGTACCCAAATTTGACAGCTAGCCAGGACAAGTGGCCAATTTTTGATGCAATAACTCACCAGCAAGTACTGGTAGTTTAAAATGTGTTAGATTGTTAGAATTGTAAGTTTCAACCTCAATTTCTTTAGACATTCTGAGTTTATCTCCAAAGATTCTAGCTGGAAAATGCCATTAAATATTCAGGACTGGGATGAAAGTGCTGTTATCTCTAATAAATCATCTGCAATAAATGCTTGTGCCTTTTTTCAATGATACAAAATGCTCTAAATTGGAATAAACTTTCAACAAAGTGGCTAGAAACAAGAATGAATTATGTGTCAAAATTCAACAGTAAATACCACTTGTCAAAGTTAAACTGCAGTTTGATATCTGTCATTACATAATAATTTCATGCTAAGCACTACATCCAAAAAACTAGTTGGACTATAATTATAAGCTGTGTATTCCCCATTTTCCTTATCAAGCACTTCAGTTTAGTTAATGATACACTGTTCATTCATTTTCCCTCATCTAGCACTTTAGCTTCAGCAGTAATATAATGTTCATGCATTTTTGCCTTTTAAGCACTTTAATTCAAATACAGGAATCAATACAGCTATGATCATTTCAGTGTGCTGTTAACATGGTTATCCCCATGGATATAGTCTCAGACTCATTTTTTACCGTGTAGTAGTATCGATCAGATTTTATAATCTCTGTGACATTTTTTTTAATTTCCTAATGTAAAAAATGATATAAAAATGGTAAGTGTTAATCCATGAATAAGGATATAACAATATTAAAGATGATAACTGTAGGGGCAAAAAGTAGCCATAATAGAGTAATATAATTTCTGGAAATAAATACAAAAAATTACAAAGATAGCCCATACCTAGCAACCTTGTACTTAAAAAACAAACACACAAATTCAACATCCTTGCTTATACATTTTAGTCCTAAAGGACACCAAGACCCACAATATTATCAATTATAGAAAAAAAAATCATTAACAAAACATCTCCTTTATGTATATTAATTGAACCTTTTCACTGGAGAATATGCCAAAAGGATGCAACAAGAGCACACACATGTATTTTTACATATATTTACATGCTTCACATGTATCAAACTTCAAATTTATATCAACATGTATGTTAAGAAATCAGTTCAAAACTGATGAGAATGTATTGTTTTTGAAAGGTGCCAGTAAATCTTGAAATTTAGTAGTTCTACTTTCACTTCTTTTAGTTTTAAATATCAAAACAATGATGTAACGTTACTCTGAGTAATGAGTACTTGGTACTAAGTGTGATGTAGTACTACTGTAGTAGGCTGATTGCCAGTTACAGTTGACTCTCGTTATCTCGAACTCGACGGGGAAATGCAAAAAGTTCGACTTATCCGGAGTTCGAGATAACCGATGTTGAAAACGACAACAAAAGGGAAGTAACTCGTACACGCCTACCGGAAGTCGCTTCCGGTTTTATCTTGTCAAACTGTATATTGCCGTTTTCTCCTATATCGTATGTATTCAAACATGATATATAAAAACTGCATTATTTATTATTTGTATTTATAATTGAGAATGTAGTATATAAAAAATCGGGAGATTATCTGTTACTTGTTATTAGCCGACAAATAGTGGAGTCGGCTTTGGTCTCCATACCAGTTTCGCTTTGTGTACTTTAATCACCCCAAGCTTCCGGTTGTATTGAGTAATGTTCACATGACACATCACACGCTTTCGGAAGCCATGTTCAGCTTGGCAGTAATTATAACACCTGATAATCACCTGGATGGTTTAATTGCTTATGCAAGGGATAATAATTAAGGTCTTAAGGAAATTGGGAGGTCAGTGCAATGTTGTAATTTTAAAATCAACACAAGGCCGACAGTCAAATATTTTATTTGTGTCGGAATGTGTTTTTTCTACCAAAAAATCTGTAGGCGCTGACAAATTTGATTTCTCAAAATTTTTTGTTCGAGTTAACAAATGTAATTTTCCTAAATTTTTTGTTCGAGTTAACGAGTGTAATTTTCCTAGGATTTTCATTCAAGGGGACGAAAATATTGTTCGACATATCCGATAATTCGAGATATCCGAGTTCGAGATAACCGGAGTTATTTTGGTTTAATAAAGAACAACTCTGTTCGGACTTTTTAAAAAAGTTCGAGATATCCGGTAGTTCGAGATATCCGAGTTCGAGATAACGAGATTCAACTGTATTTCATTTGTCTTTCAATATAAATAAATAACAATCATACTGATGTCTGGTTAATGATGATACACATTACTTGGTCATTAGCCTAAATTTATGGAAGGAAGAAAAATACTATTTCCAGTTGTGTATCAAAATAATGCACAGAAATTAATACAAACAAATATAGCAGTCTGAAAAATGAAATACCATATTAATATAAAACAATAATTTTTTCTGCAAAGTATGAAAATGGGTATCAGTTTTTGAAAAACTGAACTTTGGTTTTTAAAAGCTTTTTTAAAAGAGATATTTATAAGTGCAATAACATTACATTTTTTATCACAGCATCAGAATTCACCTTTGAATTTATCAAAGGTAAAACTGTATTTACAAATCCATTTTTGTTTGTGTGCATTCCAGCATCACAGTGATCAGTAACAGGGAAATATTCAGGTAGTTAACAGAGCATTCCAATATACACAGGAAAACAAATAAACATGTGTGGTACTAATAACATATTATTTACAAGCATGCTAAATTTTTCTCAGATATATATATTTAAGTGTAACTGGTCTATTTTTGCATAAGCGTTTCCGCAGAGAATATAAACAATATGTATTTATGTAACTGTATTGATCTCACCAGTAACAAGACATCAAGTTTACATAATCAGACTTAGAATTTGAATTACACAGATAAAACAAACAAAAAACTGTCATCAAAGAGAGAAAATTCAGTAGAACTAAGATAACCCAAACATCCTTTTGTGCTAGACCATGGATAACTCAACAGCTTTTATTTGTTGATGATTTGAATTTGAAAACTTGAACTCTAGCCTGCATAACTCATTTTCCCTTGCACCCAGCTATTAAAGATTCACTATATACATGTAAAACTTTTAAGTTTCTTCAACTTCACATAAAGCTGGTGAAGTTTGAATATAAGTAAATTCAATTGCTACCAGGTACCATCACAAGGCATTCAGCCTATTACTTCCTAACTCCATTACATAAACAAAGGTTTCTGTTTTTGATCATGTACTCTACTCTCGGAAATTTAAGAGAAAAAACACCTTTTCTGTCCCTTTAAAACCGTTATGTATTCTAGAAGATTGTTCATGGAATTTTTTTTTCACACGGACACTCCTAAAAAGCTAAAAACTTACCAGAATAACCAAAACCAAAACAGCTAAAACCTGGCAAAATGGCCAAAATAATAAAATGTGGGATGATATTAAAAGTCAAAATATATGTAAATCAGCTACCTACTGTGTATCAAGAGGACAAAATATAATTTTATACACATGTATAGCAACACATATAAGTCAATCTTCTTTTAATCAAAAACAGAGTCCAGGGAATAGAGACCTTATTAAACTCGCCATGTAGACATTATACTCATACCAATCTGCCTTTAACAAATACATGTGTACAACTTTGTGATATATGCAAACATAGATGTTATGAAAAATTGCTGACAACTAAGGACATAATTACTAAAAGTATCTGAGAAAAATCTCTCAAAATGAGATCAATAAATATATAACAGTACTGCAAAATCATTTGTAGGCAAAATGAATATAAAGTAGATATATGTAAAAAGCAGTTGAAAGGGGAAAAAATAGATAATTTCTAGACAAAATTGCTTTGGAATCACTTACAGGTTCCAATAAAAAAGTTTAATGTAAAGTACAACTATGTGTAAAAATATAACTATGTTATAAGGAGAAAAACTTGGTAATGTTCATTTGATTGTTATAGATAAATAGAATTACGCCATGCATCGGTAACAAACATAATATCTTATTGTACAATCTCTAATTGTTTAAATCATGGGCTTTCATCTCACTTATGTATTCCCCATCATTATTCAGATATTGATCTTAAATCCAGTCTGAAATTTTGTTAAAATGAATTTTACACTTGATTTAATTATGAAAATTTTCCTAATTTGTTTTTTTTTGACATTTATATAACAGTAATCTTTCATCTGACATCTACAAAATAAAAATATTCTTAATTTTGACACACACAGAAAGATTATATACACAGATACAGGTAATATCTGAAATCACACAACCCTTCAAAAATGCCAAGTGAAAAGTAGAATGCACCCTTCATTAGATCCTTGTATAAAGTATGGGACAGTCTTATGTCATACCCCTAGGTTAGTGACAAGGTTACAATCAGCAATGGTGTTATGTTTTCATTGTCGGCATTGATGATTGTCAGGGTTTAAAGTGTATATGTGCCTGTCTGTTAATTTTTGGTGTCTAATGTTGACAAGTGCTACTGTAAAATTTTTTGATGGACCAAATGTGCAGCCAAATTAAGCTGTTATGGCAACTCTGGTTTAAACTTGCTGTTTTTGTTCTGAACTCCATGTTGTCATTTTTTCCAAACTGTTTAAAGGTGACCTTAGCATGAACAAATGAATGGGACTTCGGTTGTTCTAACCCTAAAGATCCATTTGGCAAGCAATAAAAACACATTAAACTGTAATCACATAGTCACTTTACTAGGAAATTAACTCAATATAAATGTAGTGAATTTTGAATTTTTATATAAATTGTGAATTCAAAATTAGCACATAGCAATTTTGAATACTGGTACTGGCTGGTAGATCTCTTTTATCATAAATGATATATTTCAAACAAATGTTAAATGTTTTTCTTCAGATATCTTATACAAGAAGATTATAACTCCTTCCAGTTAATATAAACAACAATTTGGGTAACATCAACAGAAAATTAAAGATATCCTGATTGACTGTATGTAGCTGTCAAATCCTGGCCCCAGACACTTCAAAACTTATGTAAGAAATGCACTGAACAATGATTAAACTGTCACGTCAGCCATGTTTAATATAAAATGAAAGAAATAATACAGAATAGCTGAAATCAATATAAAGGGGTCAAAGATAGAACCATAACACAATCTTTCATATTTTCTACAAGTTCTGCTGATTAAACTGTTCAATTCCATAGTTGATGAAATGTCAGATTGAAATTGAAACTTTTTTGAAAAAAAAAACCAAAATTGTTATTCCTTCTAGTGATTTCTATATTAACTTGTAAATATTACAATATGCCAGACTGTTACAAAAAATCTAGATTTCTACATGCTAAAACCATAGACTGCCATCATGCCATCATGATTTCAGACTTTGGAAAATATGTATGTTTTCTGAAAAAGGAAATACTTATTAATTCATCTTATTCAAGTACAGCATAGACCTCTATGGCAATAATAGATAAGGGTATATGGTGAGAATAAATGGATATTGAAATAAATTATACTTATGAAACCCCTATTTCCCTTATACTTTTACTGAGCCAACCATTTGAGGCTTACAGCACTTCATTGGTGGACCAGAATGTAATCCACAAAAATTATGATATTGCATAATGGTTTGAATATCATCAAAAAGTTCATGTCTTGGAATGGATTTTTGTTCAAATTTGGCAATTTACAGTTTAATGTATAAACATTATTTATATTGTATCAGTTTTTCTTTAAGAATATGAGTACAATGTAATTAGAACGTGACTTTGAATGTATGCAGCGGTGCTTGGTAGAGACTAAATTGCTGAAACATTGGAAGATGAGCGATAATTAAATATTAAATTCCTCATTTTTCTACATAAACTCTACATATTTGTAAAAATAAAATGGATCTTACCAGTACTTGTACACAACAGTTATTCTGTACTATTCAGGACAAAAAGATCATGTGACCTTTTCCATAATCCAGTAATTATCGACAGCATCAACAACAAAATTATACATATAGATAGCTACAAGATGACATGACTTCACAGTACAGTAATGACATGTCAATTTTACCCTGACCAATGTCCACTAAGTCCAGTTGTTAAGGTCAAGTGTGGGCAATAAATGTGAATAATTAATGGACATCAGTCACATTTTGTAATTGTTTATAGTTTTCAGAATTCTCCAGGGGCTCTTTAGATCTGCAGAGGATTTCTTAAAATATGGTAACTAATCATCAAAGACTCATCATTACCAGGAAGGGGTGGGGTCAAAATGAATGAATCAAACCTCATCTAATTTCTTATTGTACAAAGGTACTAAAAATTGAGTATCACACATGTCTTTCATTATTATACAATTAAGTTTTTGCTAATAAAACAACTTGATTAATTCTAAAGATCTATGATTATTGTTAAGATTAACTGTTTTGTTCTCTTGCTTTATATAATTTAAAGAGAACTTGTCTGGAAAGGTCTAATTTTTCAAGTGCTCCATCCGCTGAATCACGGACAAAAAACAGACATTACTTTCTTGCACCCCAGATAGAAAAATCCATAAAAAGAGAGGTGCAAGATACTCCATCTTGTAACCCCCTGTGCAAGATAGCCTACACGCTGTTTTTCCCGCAAAATTTTATCAACAAAATCAGAGGTGTATCGAAAGTTGAAATTGATTTAAAATTGAAAAATTGTACTTTCTGATGCAAGAAATAGAATCAATCTCTACTTGTGGTGCCAGATAAGGAACTTTCAACCCTCGTTTCTAATATATTTGGTCCAGAACTCGGCAAGCTTCGTTCTGGACCAAATATATTAGAACTCGGGTTGAGATTTTCCTATCTGGCACCACAAGTAGTGATAGATTCTATTACTCTCTCACTCTGTGTGTGTATGTCTGGATCTCTGTGTGTGCATGTGTGTGAGTTATGTGTATGTGGACATCTGTGTGTGTGTGTGTGTGTGTGTGTGTGTTCATAACATGAATAAAACATCAATAAAACACCACTGCATACAAGAAGAATATCAATACCTATCACTACAAATGGTTCTATAAACTAAAACACAACTTACTAATGATTTAATTCCCATTCTGAGATTATTTATCACCATCAGATTGTTCCATCCAGCATTCCATTTATCCATTACGCAACTGTAGATTGTAATATTGATTTACTGCTAGCTCTGGATTGTTATGTTCCATTACAGAGACAATTACTAACACAGTATAAAAAATTCCCCAATATAAATCACTTCTATGAAATATTAAACAGACTAGGGTATAAAACTACATTGTGTATGTGCATTCTTACTACGGAATATTTTGTTTAGTTTTTGTTTTTCTGAGAATTGACTGACATATACTTTATTCATACATACAAGTACACACATTTGAAATGTGTTAAAAATGGCAAATGACACCAGTTAATGAAAATCAATCGATTTTACCGCAAATGATTCGAGTATGCAAATAAATGGCTAAATTGTTTAAAAATAAATACTGTTTGCATGCTATGATAAGTATAAGACTAAATGCCATTTGTTTCAACAAAATTTCTACAGATCAACCACTATGCTAGGTAGTATACTAATAACAGTAATGTTAGCCTTTTTGCTGTAATTTGATAAAATTGAGCTATTTCAGCTATTTTGCATTAGAATACTATACATTTCAACTATATTTGGTATTTAAGTGGTCTAGAGCACCAGCTTGTTGATCACAGAACCACTTAGTAATACTACACTTAGTTACTTTTGACATTTCAGTATCCTCAAACATCCCAGAACTGAAAGACTTGCTGCAAGTGAAAACAGTCTTAACGGGTGTATAAACCATAATTGCTCCATTCTTTAAGCAAATATTCACATTTTCAGTTATCTAAGATTCACAGTTCTACAAATTGAACCCCAGACATTGATTTACAAGACTCAAAGAAACTCCATGAATATGTCAAGATGTTGCAATGTCCAATGAATACCCCAATTAATTTGTCTATTACAAATTAACAATGTTTCAGCAAAAGCTGTTGTTATTCAAGACTTTTTCTGTTTCAGCTAAAAACTAAGCAAGCACTGTTGCATTTCAGACTCTCTGCTTGTTCTTTGCTCTTTAAGACCTCAAGCCATCAAAGTCAACTTTCAGCAACTGTTTTCAGATTTCATATCACATATAAACCAAGATTTCATTTTAAGCATTTAAAATTTTCAACATAAATTTTAACTTGCCCACAACAGCTCTTCCAAAGATTTCACATTATTCAAGCCAAATATTTGTCATTGCTTTCAGACTTCATATCAAACAAGGCAATATTTCAATCAAACACAGTAAATATACCTCTCAGATATTCATCATAAAATTCAGCCTGTCCATAACAGCTCTTCAAACGATTTAAAAAAATCTTAGCCAAATTTTTACTACTGTTTGTAAATTCCACACATCATCTAAGCAAACTATCATTGAAGTACTGCAAAATCCACACCTCCTCTAAGCAAACTGAACATTGAATACTATAAGATATATGTTTTAACATACTCACCATCACTTTTAGCCTTCCACATCAACTGAACAGTCATAAAATTTATATTTTCTTGTTGAACTCATTACTGTAAATGTCACTGATATATTTATCATACAAACGTGTCTAGACAAAATAATACCATTTTCTTTGAAAATTGGCAAAACTAAAATGTCAGTTAGATGATATAATTATAATAAGATCCCGTCATTACGACTTTATATCACTAAGTTTTTATACAGCTTATACATTCATATTCAAATGTCTAGCTTTCTGAGATTAACCAAGTCATTTTTCTTATATTGATCTTGGCTATATCTTATGCATTAAATGCACCGTTTGTTGGAATACACACAAATTCATTCTCAATGGATTCTGTTTTTCCTATGAATTTCATTCCCCCAAATCATAAACAATATCTTTATTAACTAAGAGTTACTTGCTTTTTTGCCTTTTTGACATTTTTGAAGAAATAAATCTAATAATAATTTTATTCTGTCTTAATAGCTTTCTCAGCAATAACCAAAGTCATGTATTTATTGATCGAAAGAAACTTGCTTAGGGTAACTCTTTCATCTTTGACACTGGACAAAAAAAGGTCATGTAATATTTTGTTACTGTATAATGCTTATATTTCGCTATGGTTTTATTTTCACTATATTCGCGGTCAAGTGTATTCCCGCGAAAATTAAACCACCGTGAATAAACACTGGTATTACCAGCCCATTAATCTTGCTAGAGTCATTTTCCTTGAATTAGATAAGACGCGAAAATATGACACCGCGAATACACTAGTCATCATCAAACCGCGAAAATTTGACACCGTGAAAATAAAGCAATATCAGCAATACAGGTGCCATGGTTTTGCCAAAAATCATAAATTTTGAAGTTTCACATAAATTTATCTTTATCTAATAAAAATACATGTATCAGTAATTCTAGTAATTTAGTCTCAGTTATTTTTAATTACCGTAGTTTTTTCCCAAAACAATAAACTAGTAGATTCCACGTTATTGCCTATTTTGGTTATTTGCATAATTTTTCTCTACACTATTCCAATTCCTTTATAAGTAATTTTTCTAAAAAAAATGTTTATTTTCACTTTAATATCTATCTATTGACTTACAATCACAAGTATGTACTTACTTCTCATGTCTTCAATATTAATGGTGGCATCTTGTAATCTTATTACATGCATCCAAATAATAACTTGTAATGAGGTCTTGGTGGTTTTTGAGTGAATTTTGTCACAAAATCTCCTAATTTGTTTTAGTTGCAACATCCACTGATTTACTAAATTACAATATCTATTCACTTACAAGTATGCATACTTAAACACTTGTCTTGTTTTCAATAATATTGTTGTTATATGACATTTGTTTTCCAATAATTTTTTTGTCACTTAATTTCAAAAAAGTTTTTTGTTTCATCAAATGATTCCTATACAATGCTTGTTCTAGCTGTAACATTTTTCATCTTGATATTTTTGAATATATCACAATAACTTGTCATGTTGTGAATTTCTTCTTCTCATCAACCTAACTATTATGATTATACTAGACACTGACAGTGTGTTAACCACAGTCCAACTAATTCAATCATACTGCTATCTGGACTTAATGTGAACAAGACTATGTTCTACAAAGTATACAGTGCACACACCCTTTTGCTTGTTATAATGAGGACATAGCCCTTAACAAGAAATCTGGAATGCAAGGTCTTTTAGTGGAAAACAAACCAAGGAGAGGAGACTGCCACATTCCTAGCCTATATTTGATTGCAAAGTTTTAGAGCAAGTAAACTGGTAACAAGTACCTTTCATGTTGATAATCACAAGTGACAATTGGATTAGTCCCAAATCGTAAAAATGTAACAGACAAACTTAAATGTCAGATCAGAAATCAAATATATGTTAAACTACACTTTTTGTGAACTAGTTAGTAGTTTACCATTATGGCACTATGTTGTTGTATGATGTATTAATTCTTTGTTCCTGTTTGTCTATTATTTACTATTTAGTGTAGCTAGCTGAACAGAAGGTATTTACCCTTCAGGAGCACCTGGCCTCACTTCTCTGGTGGAAGTTCACATATTTAACCTAATTTGCCAGCTTCAAAGTTCTTTGTTTTGGGATTGTGGTTTGGTCATGGATTGGTGTGTTTGTTTTGGATTCTTATGCGAGGACAATCATGCTTTTTCTATATCAGCAAGAGTGGAGTTGAGTTTTACATCCCAGATTTTTTTCAGGTATATCTAGGTGGCCATTTCTGGAAAAATGGAGGAAACCAGAGTGCCCCCCAAAAAAATCACGTTCCGACAAGCCAACTGAAAAATGTTTTACTTTAGGTTCTGCCCAAGTGGGATTTGAACCCAATTAGTGTGAGGTACTGTGATCTGTAAGATGGAATTTTAGAAGAAAGAAGAACTTAGATAGTCTAAACAGTCTGACATAGTTCAACTTGACCTGGGAATTTTGCCCACTTTTGATTCAAACTTAATTTAAATTAAGAGCAAAGTGGATAACAAACCCATATTGTTACAGCTGAGGTTGTTTTAACTTCAATCCATGCAACAATTTGAGAATGGAGGTTTTTATGTTAAATTTGGCCACCATGAAACTAGGAAGGTTGTAAAAATTAATTTGCCATAATATCGTTACTGACCTTTGACAAATGAAAAATAGGAAAATTCAACTGAAAATAATACATTTAATCTATATGATACACTTCCCTATTAAATGAATGGGCTTATTTAAAAAGTTTTCATGTTCACTGGCAATAAAGGGAGATAATCACATGTGACACAATAGATACTCCAATTCAACCCTACAGTGATAAATCTGATCCTCTTTAAAGTCTTGTGCATTTCTAAATCAATCTTTTAAACTATATATACTTAATCTGTTTGATACATGTTCCCAATTATCATATTCTCACACTACGGAACAAGGGAGATAATTACATGTAACCCAATCAATGCCGCAGTAATACATCTAATACAGATGAATGTTTTGTACATAAGTAGTTTTTTGTGTTTTATTCTACATTAAAAAACAAAACATGAATACAACTTCAATTACTTTACAGTGATAAATATTATGTCATTTATATACATTTTTAAAGGTTTTTACACTGTATAACAAGACAATATGAATATAGGCAAACAACATTGACCTGTCCGCTTGACCTTTCATTGGGAATATTCATAAACCTCAATCTACCCATACTCAATACATCCGCAGTTTTAGAATTCATGGTTAATACATAAACAATGCACATTTCCTGTTATGTAAACAAAATTAACAACTGTGTTCCCCATACATATATGTAATGTTCAATCATATAATTACCGGTATTCAAATTAAAGGTCAAACGGACAGGTCAATCTTGTTTACCTATACGAACACATAGATCACAAGTAACTTACAAATACTGAGAACAGTCTGAAGTATTACTTCATGTTATAATGATGTAACTTATACCCTCAGTAAGGGTACTTATTACTTATCTACCTATATAAATTACCTGTACTTCCTGCAGGTAGAGGACAGGTGTTAAAGACAATCTGCATGCAACACTTAAAACTCTTAAACATTTGATTTATATAAGTCAGTTATTGAAGACAGAAAGTTTAAAAGAGAAATCCATAAAATTTATGAGTCCAGTTTTAATTTTAAACCTTTTAAAAGTGAGAGACTGAAATCAATTAAATGAATTTTCTCTCCTTGACCCAGAAAAAGTAATATGCTGCTTAAATATTCATATGTTGTTATTATGAGAACAATGAATTTCTATAAATGTGAAAGCAGAAAATAAATAATTATAAGGTTTAAACCCTATTTAACTTTTAACAAGTTCTGTGTCACTCATACATTACAGGTAAAACAGCTTCATATAAACCCTGACAATGACATAACAAACCGTTCTCTCATTTCAAAGGTATGCAATTATCAGAAACAAGCAACGCAGGTGCCCCCTTTTTACTCCAATTCACAGCTACATATTAAATTTTCAAAGGTAGGTAATTGTTAGAAACAAACAGTACCAGGGGGGCTATTTTAAGGTTTTTATTCTATTTTACAGATATTGTAAACAGCTTTTAATTAGTGCCAATTTAAATTACAGTGATGTTAAATACAGATTTTGAACAAAAATTCACAGGACAGTTTTCAATTTAAGGAATAAGCATAGATTTGTGTTAGAGCAATACAGTATTAGTATTTTGTATTTGTCCTTTGGTCATTCATATACATTTGATACCCTTCAAAGACAGGGTACGGAACACATGCAATGTTTGGCCATATAAGCAAAAATAACTCCAAAAGTTTAGTTATTGCAACAAAGTTTGCAAGCCACACGCAGTACGAAAGAGAGATTAAAAAGACCAAACTAGTGCTGCTTTGCAGGGTGACAAATATTTTTTTTGGCACATTACACAGTCCCACATAACTCTTCCAGATTGATGTACCCTGAGCCACATGTGTATATGGCCTTGAAAAAACCTTAAATAAAACTGTGGCTTAAATATCATGATTGCATGCAATTTCTTCTTTCAATGGTATATTTTTTATATGTCAGTGAGTAAAAAGATTCCCTACAGTTACTCAAACACAAAAATGCGTTTTATTTCAAATCATAATACCCATAAAGCAAACTAAAAACTGAATACTGGTGTATTAAGTTAATTGAGATAAAGTAGAAGGCGAGTTATGGTAATTACAGTAGTGGTATTATATAATTAATGTAATTATCTGACAATTCTAAAATCAGACTGCTTTTACACCATGCACATTTTTTTCTAAAGAATTCGACAAAGTGACAAATTTATGTAAGTGGCCCCTTTTTAGTTTTACACATGGTAATGAGGAAGACAAAAAAGTGAATTTTGAATCATTAATCTAATTAAAAAAAAGTTGGAAAATTTGCTAATGAATGTGTTAACCATATAACACATTAGTGCCATTATGCCCGTTTGTGATGCCAGTTTGGATAGTGCATCCATCATTTACTCTTAGGAAGTTAGGTCTCTAAATATTTAGACATGTATGTTTTAAACAAAATAGTAGAGCACATCATGCAAACGATGAACAATTAATAGCTCATATAGTAAAGTGGTGAATTATCAGACTAAATTATTTTCCTTTTTTATCATTAAATCTTACCTTTAAAACACATATAGCTCTTCCCTTAAGTGTTATTATTATTCTACAACTACTGCATGTTCTCATTCAGAAATAATTTTTGACTATTTTTTAAATATGTTTCCCACTTGAACCCACACTAGGAGCAACTTCAATATTATTTAACAATTAGCATACTTTGAATAGAGTAGGAAGCATACACCATATGACAGTTAAATGTAAGTGCATGTTTGAAATGTCAAATGAGCCATGAAGGCTGAATTCCTCATACACCCCCAACTTACAGTATGAACTGAATGATAACCAATTTACACTAACAGGGAACTTTGACATTTAAGTACAAGTTTTATAATACAAAATATGTAACACTTAAAAAAAAAAAAAAAACACAAAAAAAAATATTGGATAATATCAATTATAAATTTAAAATTTGGACATACCTTAATATCTAAAAAATAAATTAAAATCCCCTTTTCTTACTGCATGCAGGTCTCCCTTATTTTATGGCATTCCTATCGTGTGGGATTCACTTCACTGAACCACCAAACTTTAATTTGTATAATCTGATCTTTCTCACATGCAATGTCAGAATGATACATCAGTGGTTGAGTGAAAACAAGACAATATCTATGTCTGTCAGGTAAATTATTTAATTAAATGAAAAGTAAGCCCGATCCTCTCTTTATAAGGTATTACCAGTATCCTATTTTATGATCAAAACCAGAGGTGTAAAATTTTTAACACCTAAAATAAATCCTGTTTAAAGTTGACAAACAATTAGTTGAATAAAGAGAAAATATTCAGATAGATCAATAAATATACTTACTGTTTAATAAGCTTATAGTTCTAAAGATTTACCAACAATACCATAATATTTTGACTGAAAAAATCAAGTGTAAACAAATATTACTTCTGAAATTATATTAGGCCAAATAAAACAATTCTTTGGTTCCTGTTCTCCATCAAGTGTTGACAAAAAATCAACTGGCCTAAATTCAATTTAGCTCTCTGAGAGCTAATATTGCAAGAGCTGAAATGATGCAAGACCAAAACAAGTCCGGAGAGCTAACAATCTTCTGGTTCAGTCAAAAAAAAAGTTATTAACAATATTACTACTTCAAGTGTGGCCAAACGAAACAATGCTTTGCTTCTTGTTCTGAAGATTTACAATAAACAATCTAATAATATGTTTTTATGATATGACAACTGACAACTGTAGTTCATATTGAATCTACTGTACCAAACACTAACAAAAATGTACTTGCCTTCTTTTGAAACCCTGTTCTGGTTGCCCTAGTGATCCTAGATTGAGATGTTTATCACTGCATTTTTTCTAAATTATTAATCTTAAATACACATTTCAGTACCTGTATATGAACAGCAGTGCTTTGCAGATGTTAGAACATGTATTAGAAAGTGTCCAATAAACAATTTTGACCAAAAGATGTCAATTTCACAAACTGCCAGTTCTTCCAGAATGTTATCAAGCCAGGTAAAATACAAATTAAAAGCAAAATGTAACTAAATTCCTTCCTCCTTTCCTATGTTATTCTGTATGTAACAGAAACCCTAGGTATATTTTATTTGGTCTAACTATACAATGGTAATAACAGAGAATAACAACTTAAAGTGATTAAATTAGAAGAAATAAAAGAGGAAACTCCATTTGTCCACAGCTAATTTAAAACTCCCCCTGGGAAAAATCTACCCACCACATCAAAAGGTCAGCCCAGACACAATTTACAGGGTTAAATCCTTAACAGCTTCATATTGTTATTAAAGAATAGTAGCCAATGTCCATCTCCACCTTCTTTTATCTGACCAGTGGGACATTTTGTAATTACATGGTCAAAATTATCTAAACACCAACATGTCAGTGAGAATAATTAAGTACCTGATAAAAGTTTATAATGCAAACAGGTGATTGTAATTAAGTTCTAAATAAAGATCAACACAATAATGTGGGATAATATCCAAATACAGGCATGCATACATGGAGATAGGATGGTCAGTATTTATTTTGGAATTTTTTATTAGTGAGCTAGCAATACAAAAGTACACCCCCACCACACCCAATTTCTAAATGTTTAATTTGACAACTTATACATGCATACATGGAGATAGGATGGTCAGTATTCATTTTGGAATTTTTTATTAGTGAGCTAGAACTACAAAAGTACACCCCATTCCCCATTTCAAAATGTTGAATTTGACAACTTGTTATTTCAAACTAATTCAAACCCTGGTCCCGGTTTCACAATGAATTCTTCACTAAGATTTTCCTGAACAAAAAATCCAGTAATTTTGCAATTGTTTTATGAAACTACAAATAAACATATTTGACATTTCTAAATACAAATTGAAGTGAATTCAAAAATGACGCCTTGAATTCCTGAATATCTTAAATAGTAACAAAATGATAAGAATTTGAAATCTTCTATATTTTAATTAAGAAAATCTTAGTTTTGAAATAAATTGTGAATTTGGAGCCAGGAGTTAACAATGTCTTATGATGACTTGCAAGTAGTGTTTGAAAAAAGTGATTTCAAACAGTAAACCTTGCACCAATTCATTAGGGGAAACTTCATTAAAGTAATCCTCACAAGTACACCATGTGTATTTTATCAATTAATAGTTTATCTTTTACTTGACATAAAGGTGTGATAAATACTAATTAATTATGTATTACATCAACATTCTTCAGTTATCAAAGTCGATACATCTATTGTTACTCCTGGTTACCGTGACCCAGATACACATAAAATCTGACCTAATCTATCTTCTGATTTTAGTTTTTTTATTGCTGTGATTAAGGTGTGATCTAAGAATGTATGATATGTAATAAACAAGAAAAGTAAAAAGGATAAAACATATTACTCAAAGGTTAACTATGATTGTGAGAGGATAAGATTCAAAATGGCTAAGGACAGACATCCAACTCTCTCATCACTAAGGACTAAGGTTTATTTCCTATTTAAGGCCGATTCTTAATGTAAAAGTTTGTCAGTTAGATTACCAAACTCAGATTACTCCAGTTTTCATCTTCAATCCAGACCTGAACATCCCTCCAATTTCTAAGGAAAGTTAAATCCTAGGCTCTTATTAGGAATGAGATGTTTAAATAAGACATTTTTCCCCTGAGTATTCATTCAGGTATTTTTAAAATTTTTTTTTTTCTTGAGTCCATATAAAGTCAAAAGTTGAACCGAGAACTACACTATAATGAAGTGAACACTCTGCCATCTGTTTTTTTTCAAGTTCATATAAAGTCAAAAGTTGAACCGAGAACCACACTATAATGAAGTGAACACTCTGCCATCTGATTTTTTTCAAGTTCATATAAAGTCAAAAGTTGAACCGAGAACCACACTATAATGAAGTGAACACTCTACCATCTGATTTTTCTCGGGTTCATATAAAGTCAAAAGTCAAACCGAGAACCACACTATAATGAAGTGAACACTCTACCATCTGAGCTACAAATATGTCAAGAACTCAAAATATCGAAATTTGTTGAAGACAAGATATCAAATTTATCAAGAACTCACAATATCAAAATTTGTCAAAGACAAAAGATATCAAAATTTGCCAAGCAATTAAATACATTTATTTCCTAGGTACACTAGGTATTGGTATAAAGTGCACTTTCACTGCTACAAAACTATACTCCTATGGTGGATTTTCAAATCTTTTTTAGAATTTATTTTCACTGTTGATAAGTGACTGACTAAAAAGGCAAACATAAATACCCTGGTATACAGTAAATTTACTAATTACACAGTATTATGTCAGACAGAGAGCATTGTATTGATCCTAATGAAATCAGATTATCAAATAATATGTTAATATGTTAATACTCACTCACACATAATCTGTAAAACCTTAATTGGATTAGATCTATATAACAATATTATGTGTAAATGTGACCCCAAACAAATCAAAGGGTTGGATAATAATTTGTCCCTGGAGAAATTCATAACTGTAAATTATTAACACTATGCCATCTGCTTGTGATCCAACCGCAAGGTACTTGTAATATTAACAGGCCCCAATCTCATGATCATTCCCCCTTAATTTAATTTAGCAAATTTTATTAAGCTCTTTTGGAACTAGGGAATAAACATTTTTGACAAAAAATTACAAAACAAACAGGGGGTACAAAATTATGTTTTGTAATGGAAGGTTCAGGACCTTTTGTCTTTATTTTCAGCAAGTCCAACAAAAAGTTTGGGATTCCAATATTGGCATTGAAATAAGGTTTATAAGCAATAATGTTATCATATAAAAAAAAGTAGGATTATCCTGAACTGGTAAAAAATAACAGGTCCATCAGACTTTTACAGTTTAAATATCAATGGTCCCAACGATAAATCATCAAGTCCAGGCCCCAGTTTCACAATCATTCCTTAGCTAAGATTTTCCTTAACTTAAATTTAGCAAATGTTTGTAATCTATTTTTGGAACTCCTGGTGAATATTTTTGTCAAACTAAATGCAAATGTTTTAATCTAGAAGTGATCTTAACAAGAGCACCGCCGAGCGGAGCATTATACGCCCATGTTATATTGATCGAGTAGTACTATTTACTGAGAAGTATAAGTACAACTAGGATATATGTATGTAAAAATATATTACCAACTCCGTGTTTGGGCCATAAGTCGTAACCCAAAAAAGTTGTAATTCAAATTTGCACGAGATATTACCATGATTAAGGTGTAACTGTGTAACAAATTTCATTTAAATCCATGTTTGTATTGTCTATTGAATGGAATACAAACCACATGTCATACATACAAAAATTTCTAAGTTAAAAAAGGGGCATAACTCCTCCAAAAATAATCTGAAAAAGTTGTAATTCGAACTTGCACCAGATATTAACATCGTAAATGTGTATACCAAATGTATAACAAATTTCATTTAAATCCATGTTTGTATTGTCTACTGAATGGAATACAAACCACATGTCATACATACAAAAATTTCTAAGTTAAAAAAGGGGCATAACTCCTTTAAAAATAATCTGAAAAAGTTGTAATTCGAACTTGCACCAGATATTAACATCGTAAATGTGTATACCAAATGTATAACAAATTTCATTTAAATCCATGTTTGTATTGTCTACTGAATGGAATACAAACCACATGTCATACATACAAAAATTTCTAAGTTAAAAAAGGGGCATAACTCCTTTAAAAATAATCTGAAAAAGTTGTAATTCGAACTTGCACCAGATATTAACATCGTAAATGTGTATACCAAATTTCATTTGAATCCATAAATAGTTGTAAGCTCTAATGATCGGAAACCACATGGTCATACATACAAAAATTTCTAAGTTAAAAAATGGGGCATAACTCCTCCAAAAATAATCCGAAAAAGTTGTAATTCAAACTTGCACCAGATATTAACATCGTAAATGTGTATACCAAATTTCATTTGAATCCATAAATAGTGGTAGGCTCTAATGATCGGAAACCACATGGTCATACATACAAAAATTTCTAAGTTAAAAAAGGGGCATATCTCCTCTAAAAATAATCTGAAAAAGTTGTAATTCGAACTTGCACCAGATATTAACATCGTAAATGTGTATACCAAATTTCATTTGAATCCATAAATAGTTGTAAGCTCTAATGATCGGAAACCACATGGTCATACATACAAAAATTTCTAAGTTAAAAAATGGGGCATAACTCCTCCAAAAATAATCCGAAAAAGTTGTAATTCGAACTTGCACCAGATATTAACATCGTAAATGTGTATACCAAATTTCATTTGAATCCATAAATAGTGGTAGGCTCTAATGATCGGAAACCACATGGTCATACATACAAAAATTTCTAAGTTAAAAAAGGGGCATATCTCCTCTAAAAATAATCTGAAAAAGTTGTAATTCGAACTTGCACCAGATATTAACATCGTAAATGTGTATACCAAATTTCATTTGAATCCATAAATAGTTGTAAGCTCTAATGATCGGAAACCACATGGTCATACATACAGAAATTTCTAAGTTAAAAAATGGGGCATAACTCCTCCAAAAATAATCCGAAAAAGTTGTAATTCGAACTTGCACCAGATATTAACATCGTAAATGTGTATACCAAATTTCATTTGAATCCATAAATAGTGGTAGGCTCTAATGGTCGGAAACCACATGGTCATACATACAAAAATTTCTAAGTTAAAAAAGGGGCATAACTCCTCTAAAAATAATCCGAAAAAGTTGTAATTCGAACTTGCACCAGATATTAACATCGTAAATGTGTATACCAAATTTCATTTGAATCCATAAATAGTTGTAGGCTCTAATGATCAGAAACCACATGGTCATACATACAAAAATTTCTAAGTTAAAAAAGGGGCATAACTCCTCCAAAAATAATCCGAAAAAGTTGTTATTCGAACTTGCACAAGGTATTACCATGGTAAAGCTGTATACCAAATTTCATTTGAATCCATAAATGTTTGTGGTCTCTATTGAACGGAATACAAATTGTTAACAGACGCCCGCCCGCCCGCCCGCCCGGACGGACAGCACCGTAACATAATACGTCCCGTCATATGACGGGCGTATAAAAATGACACCTTAAATTCCTCATTATCTTGAACATTAACAAAATTATAAAGATTTGAAATTTTGCAAGATTTAAGTTAAGGAAAATCTTAGCTAAGGCATGATTGTGAAACCGGGGCCTGGCCTCAGGCCCAGGGAATTTTGAACCCCTGACCACTAAGATAAATATTATAACATTAACTGCATATAATTTACAATTTAATGCCATAGAAAAACTTAACATCCACAAAAGACCAATATAGGCTAGTCTTGTACATAGAATTTGTTGTAAATACTTTACACACTAAATCAATAATTGTGAATAATTTAAAATTCAAACATGTTTTAAAAACAAAAGTTTTACAGTGAAATTCAATAAGCTAAGAGTTGTTATATTTTCAAAATATAATGTTGATTGGCATGTTCATAAAGGCATGACAATTTATTAAATTAAAACACCAAAAGGTTTACAGCCAAACTAACCTATAGATTACGTTAATGATTTTAATGAATTAAGAAAAATGCCACGTATGGATATACAACTGATTAAACAATTACAATAATATTTGATTTAAGGCAGATTATCATTAGATTATCACATCTACGTAAAAATCTATATCGATATCACACAGACGACACAACCCACTTTGACATACAGATTGCTTATCAAATCTCCGTAAAAATCTAATTCAATATTAACACACAATATAATCCACTTTTGACATAAAGATCGGCTAATACTTGACATGACTTCATTGATAATGGACAACAATTATAAATAACATCTTTATAATCCTTTGAGAGAAAAAAATAATTGATGAATGGAAGATCAACTAAAACATTATAAAAACCTCTATAGGTATTTTTATATACCGGTATACAAATATACATGTATATACTATATACATACAGTACAAAGTACTTTATATATACATGTATAGAAAATTTTGTCAATATATGATCTATTGGGTGCATTTATGATTGGGCAAAATTTTTAAATACCGGGTAAAAAGTTTCACAACCTATTATAACCTTTTACAAATAGTAAATATGTTAATTTTTTAAAAGGTTAAAAAAAACTAATTAAAGTCAGCATAAATATTTCAATAAACTTGTAACTATTGAATTAAAAAAAACTAATAATAGAACCATTAAAGTACAAAATTAGTAATAATGTTTTACAACAATCTGTTCCATAATTACAATTAACATACATGCTAGCTTGACCCCAGCAGAGGAGTGTTGTTTATAAAGCCACATCTATACATTTATAAAATTATAAAAATAAAGGTAAACTGACAAATTTCTTTAACCAAATCTTGTAAATTTGAAATCTTAATGATTTGTTAATTTTTAAGGTGTTCTAGAATTTAAAGTTTCACTGTCTTGTATTTAGTTTTGTCCAAGATGTGTATTCTTAGTTCAAAAAAGGATTTACCAAAATTTGCAAAACAGGTACGATAAAACAATTCGAGTCACCAGTAACTTCTCAAAGATAGTTTATCAGGGGAGGAGTGTATATATACTGTATACTGCATGTTTATGATTTTTAATACTTCCAAAATAACTTAAAATCAGTCAAAAACTGTGAACAGAAAGTGAGAAAAAGTTCAAAAGGAGTGTAACATAAAAGTTAAGTGGTAGGGGAAATTTATCATATGATATAAAGATAGAAAAAGAGTTCATATAGTCATATAAATCATAAAACTTTAATGTGATAATATTACCACACTTTCCACATTCCAACATGCCAAATTAAACATTAAAAATTGTATATAGATATATAAAAAAGTAAAATCATTTCATGTTATCATGAGAAGTAGAGCACATGTACATTGTTTATGTGATTATCCGAGCTTACAAAAAAGGCCCATACAGGATCCAAACCAGTGTCAGGACCTAACAAAAATTTCATAGATAATTTTGAAAAAAAAATTTATTAAATGTTACCAAAAGAAGAGGAAGAGTACAATTAAGATATAGAAGACATGCAATAGCTGTCACAGTTTGTGTCAGATGTCATCATTATCATGAACCATTGTGAATTTTATTTTGGTTCCAATGTGTCATGTCTCATAACTGTATAAGACAAAACCCTGATTATTCACATTTCTTATATATAGCCTCAACATTTGACAGAGAAATCATAAAGTTAAGAAAAGCATATACATAGTTTTTGTTTTTATATAGAACTCATCTACATCATTGTGTTATCTATTTCCAACATTACTTATGTTTTACCAGTTACTGTACAGATATGTTGATTTATCACTATTATTATGATGTACTATTTACAACAAGATAAAGATAAGGTGCTACATGTAATCACAATTACATAACTTCTAAACATAAACTCCTCCAGATTTGTTATTTCTGGCATAGATATGCAACATTAAATCAATCAAAATCTCTACTCTTCATTCCCATAGCTTAGATCAGTACTTAAAGTATGGGTTATCTCCCTTTTGGTACTTACATATGAGTTCTCTCCCTTTACTGTTAATCTATGAGTCTCCCTTTAATACTTATCTATGAGTTATATCCCTTTAATCACATGGTTTTAGGTGAAAAAGTAACATTTTATAAAAAAATGTGTTTCTAAACTTTCTAGCAAGCTATCTTGCATTCATTCAGGAATGCCTCATATCTACAAAAGGATGCATTTCACTTCTTCACTGTGGAGTGGTCCTCTACCAATCAAGGAGACAAGTGAACATATAAAGAGACTAACACTTATTAATATCTATTAAAGGGTCTATTATTAAACTTATGTATGTACATATTGAATTAAATTTTATGACATTGTTATTAAATAATTACATCAACTCTGACAGTAATTACAAACCATTAATAGATAATTGTTTATTAATATCATCTAAGTATTACTGCTACTGTTACCATTAAACATCATGACATCAGACAGTGATTTTGCTTGCCTATTAAATTAATACTGAATAAAGTTAGTGTCCCCTTGGAAAAGTTTCTAATTTGATCAATAAAATTCCCAAACAACAATGATAAACTAGTGCATTAAATCTAGTTGTCCTTACCCACAAAATGTTAAAGGCTGTAATAAATTTTTAAAACATCTTTGAGCTACTGCAAGCATGTCATAATGAAGTTTACTGTATTTCAGACCCCAATTTAAAAGACAGAAGGTAGTTTTCTTTAAAAAATGTAACAAAATCACTGTCACAGTTTGGAGTTCAATTGCAAACACTTGGAATGATGCCTGGAAACATAAAAGAAAAAACTGCAAATTCTTGAATAGTGAAGGGAACTGAACTTATGCAAACCACCATCCACCTTCAGCAAAAGAGCTGACACACTTTCTAACTAGGATCTGTACCCATTGCTCAATGAACGTTAGTAATGAAAAGAATTGATCAGTAAAGGGCTGCCAGTGAGGCCCCAGATTAAGAGGGAAAAGCACAGAAGAAGAACAATCAATATTTCAACTAAAAAAAGTACTTGTCGAACTTTTATCTAATAACAGACTGAGATAACATTCCATAATTAAATATTAAATCAAAACTCATAGGAGCATGATGTGTAAAAATATAACATGTAATCAATACACTCATATAGTAGACCTGACATATACGGTAGACCTAAAAAAATGTGTTGGCAATACCCATTACTTGTGCTTCACTGGACAAAAACATTGGTATGAACTAACATATATATGGAAAATAAGTGGCTTTAATAGACATTTATACCATTACAACATATTTCTTTAGTCAGGCAGAAAAATAATCACATTCATTAACAAAACTCAAATTTCACCAAGTAGAAATGTTTTGTTTGTTGTTAATAATATATATGGATATTGTGTCTCACTACTTTGACTTTTAAAAAGTTAAAATGTTAAATTTTTTAGATTTTAAAGGCCAATTACAATCACAAATAGTTCAGAGATCTCTATCAGTTTTTATTACATAATCTCTTGTTTCACTTAAAAGGAGCACTTTTAACATTTAATCTTTTTTCTTTTTAAAAAAAGTCAAAAACATATACATTTTTAGGGATTTATAAACAATATAAATGTGTTTACCAGTATTACTGGGTATAACTCATTTTAAGAAGTGGAATTAGGTGCAACAATGGCAGTCAGTCAAGGTTATTTTTCTTGATTTTTCAAGGTAGTCAATCTGACAATACAAAATACCAAGTGAAAAGCAAAGTAAAATGATTAAGGTTCTAACACTGATTTGCTCAAATGGAATTGTAACACAGGCAGTGACAGGTGCTGTGATCTAGATGGCACCAAGCATATCATCAAGGACATCAACCATACAGAAAATTATAAACTGTTTTATACTTATACAAAATGCAATTTAAAGCAGTGTTGTAAGAAGAATTCTACAGAGTTTGTAACAAAAGTTTTGAGTGCTTGTTTGTGTTGATGAGTTTGATATTGTTTATGTTATTACTACTACTACTGATGATGATGAGGAAGATGATGAAACCAACCATAGGAAGAAGAGTGGAATAATGTAGTTTTACATTCCATTTAAGATTCTTTCACTTATATCAAGGTGGACAGTTCTGATTTTGGGGAAACTGGAGTGCCCAGAGAAAACTACCGACCTTCAGTAAGCAACTTGACAAACTTTTTCACACTAAGAGCTGTCCTGATTGTTTCAAACCTAGGTGGTGAGAGGGGCTGCTACCTCTAAACAACTTGGAAGAGGATGACTTTTTAGCCATATTACAGTAGGTTTGAAAATATACAGGATTTGACAGTATATCTGATGTTTAAATTGAGAAAAAGTCTTATTTGGAAATCTTATTTGGAAATTAAAGACAGAAAACTTTCTAAATGGGAATAAATGGAATTTAGTGTCGGTTTCAATATTTCAGTATACCTATTTTAATGGTCAATTAAACTTGATAATTATACATTGGTGTCAAAATTGTTAAAATTAATAGCAGGGATCTTTTACTTACAGCTGCCATAAAACACCTTTAATTGTGACCATATTTATAACTGGGATAGATTCTATAGACTAATTGATACAAATTATTTAATTTAGCTACCTTACCTATACATCAAGGTAAACAAATTACAGGTGTGGGAGATAAGGCACTAAAGTATAACTTAATTTACTCATAAAAGGCATGGACATATTTACAATCCTTGTTGAATCCCATGCCTCCGCATGATAAAAAGTCCAATAAAAGTAAAATTATGGATAGAAATGAAAGGGATTTTACAAAAGATCTATTTTATGACAAAACACCTAAATCATAAATAATTTATTTGTGTACAGATGTACTGAGATGTAGGCAAACAACACTGAACTGTCTGCTTGACCTTTCATTCAAGAAGATCCACCCTACACATGGATAATGTTCAATAAGGATTTACAGTTAATACATACACAATGGTAATTAATGTTATCTTATTTAGTAGATGAAATAAGTACTTGTATTCTCTATAGATATATATACTCATCCATAATAAATATTGAATCAATGGTCAAGCGGACAGGTCAATGTTGTTTGTCTATACCTAGAATTGAGTATAAAAGTTCACACTCAGTTTGTATCATGATACGGGTCATCTATGGTCAATATATTTATTGGAAAACATCATTAAAAATACATTATAGGTTTTATAGCGCATATTATGTGAGTAATCAACATGCAAGTTTCTAGATAGATCTGTGATCAGATTTTTAGAATTACCGCAAATACTGGTGTGTGAGGAAAAAGTATTCAAACCCAGATGCAACAATTTTTTTTGAATATTGCATTTTGTCTACAGTGAAAGCTTACCACGCTTTTCCAGGCACAATGCATGATTGCAAGTTGAATATTTTCCAAGAATAAAGGTCAAGGTCAACAATCAAAAATATAATGTTGCAAGTTGAATATTTTCCTAGAATAAAGGTCAAGGTCAACAAACAAAAATATAAAGTTGCAAGTTGAATATTCTCCAAAAATAAAGGTCAAGGTCAAACCATATAAAGTTGCAAGTTGAATATTCTCCAAGAATAAAGGTCAAGGTCAACAAACATGTCAAGGCCAAATAAGGTAACTCAAACTCAAAAGAAGGTTTAAGGTTATCCAATTTTTAATTTTTTGTTGTAACAGAACTTGTTTCATATCATGAAAAGAGAATTTAAAGCATTTTGAGGTTTCCTATACAAATGTTATTGTTTAGATCAGTTTTCAATATAGTAAATGCAACACCATTGCTTTGGTATGGTAATACATAACACTCATAACAATCAATAATCACCATGGCAACTAAAACAAAAAATAATCAATGAATATAAATTAAAATTAATATTGCTTCTCAACACTGGGGTATACTGCATAGCGGCTGGTAATCAACCTAAGCGAATAATTAAATTGTATATACATCACTTGACACTTAATGATTTCAAATAATCCAAGATTTAAAATGACATAACCTCAGCTTCAGACAATACACGTTTATTGTTAAAATCAATAATCAGATATATTCAAAATCAGCAGTAAAACATATTATTAGTTTTCATTTACAAAATAAAATCAATTTGATATTTAATCAAGGTAAAGCCCCTACATCACAAATAATTCACAGTAGGTGTCAATCAGACAGAATTTCTACAAGTGTTATAGATGTAGCTAAAATTAAAGCTAAACTGGATAGTGATTATAGCTTGCATCTCATAGGAATAACACATTTCAGTCAAAGAGGTCTCAATTTTTATCTCGCAAGAGTAGCACATTTTAGTCTAAGGAGTCTAAATTTGTCATGTTTAACTGATATTTTTGTTGACACAGAGACTGGCTGCTGTCTTATTTATCTACCAATAAAATGGATGGCCAACTAAGCCAAACATTCTTCTTTTTACATGGCAATACAGACACTGATTGTTATGGTAAATGTCTAACAACAAAACAGATAGAAAGCTTAGCCAAACTGTCTTCTTTATGTAGTATCTATTGACAATATAACACAGAGACTCATTGTTCCCCTATATGTCAACCAACATGTCAAACTTAGCCAACCTTTCTTTTTCCTGTAACATCTTCCTCAAACATGTGTTTTTGTACTGCAACCGTAGTACTATTTAGATAATTTTTTATTCCTAAATATGACTTGAAAGATTCTCTTAATATGTGCTACAACAAACTGCATACTTAAAGTAAAATATAGGTATGATTTAAACAACGGTTACAAAACTTACTGTTCAACCAATTATTGACCTTGACATTGAGTAATCCAAGAAACTCTTCATTGGGTACAACATGCTATCTAAACAAACACTTTTGCCTAAAACCTCTGATTCAACAATAAGTTAAACAACCCCTTGATAAACCTTGGATCATTATTAAATCAGCATACTGGGATACAGAAGTCAATGGTTACAACAGACTATCACTTGTAAGTAAGAGACAAACAACTATAGAGCCATGGCTTTAATAATACTTTGCAGAGAAAGCAGCCAGGTTAAAGTTGTTGGACTGTTTTGTTATTTGAAGATTGCTAATTACATAACATAACCAAGTTAGCTTGCAACAACTTATACATTTTTCATCACTGGTAAAGTTGTTTGAAAAATAATTGCATTAAAATAAAGATATAGCCAATTTTCTGTCAAGATTCATAATGTGAACATTCAGCTATACAGTTTCTAAGGTTACATAAAATATACATTTAAACAATCATGGTCTGTTAAGACTGTTTCATGGTTACAACATGCATACATACATGTACATAAACCAAGTTTAGTGGACTGGTGTTTTACAAGACAGCAAAGATTATACCACTCATACCAAGGCAGTCAGTTCTGAAGTGTTGGGAGAAACTGAAGTAAGAAGCGAATTGATAAAGGAAGCTACTCTAGGTTTACTGTGACCTTGAATATAGGTCAAGGTCAATACCAGCCATCAGTGATAAGAGGCACAGGCATAACCTGGCATTTTAGTCCACTTGGCCACTGTGACCCTGTACATGAACTGAACTTGACTATTAAGTCTAGAAAAATTGTTTCTTCATAAAAAAAACAACGAAAGATTAAAATTCATAACAATAAAAAAAAGAATAAGTATATAAAATTTCACTGTTTAACATTATATGCCAATGAATACATGAATATTTTACAAACGGTAAATGGATATCTGTGTTAAATCTGATATTTAATCCCAAAAATAAAAGCACTATAATGCAAAAATAAGTATTTTACCCTTTCTGCTGTTTACTAAATGAAGAACCTTATTACATAAAATTCAAATATCTACCTTTTATGATCTTAAAAATAGGTTGTTTTATGCAAAATCAAATGCAATAATGTAAATTTGAACCTTTCTAATATATGTTATTATATAAAATTCAAATTTTTACTTTTTATGAAGTTGTGTTTTCCAAAATCAAAAGCAACAATGAAAATTTAAACCTTTTTGTTATACCTTATACATATTTTTTTTTTACCTTTCACAATGTTTAAAACATGACGTGTTATGTAAAATCAAAAGCCTCACCTTTTCACAAATAATTTCCCAACTACACTATCTTAAGACTGTATTTTAGGAATGAAAATTTTTTAATAACATGACTTGAAAAAGGTGACAATGTGCCTTAGCATACAGTATATTTATCTACACTTGTAAATACCCGGGGTTTTTATCATGGATAAATTAACATTTTAATTCCATATTAAACATTTAAACATACAATCCTTCCTTTGAAATAATTCTAAAATTGGATAAATAATCAGTTTTTGAAAAGTATTACAGTTTGACAACAAAATGGTTTTTACAGACTTCATTGAAATTTCTGTCAGTGTGTGAAAGGTTGTCTACATTGTTTTGTAATGAAAGCCATACAAATTGGTGGTTGCTAGACAGAAATTTAAAATGTATTATATTCTATAGGCCACATAACAGTTTTTTCCTCTCTTTTTTCCACCAGGCAGTGTTTAAATATCAATCAATGTACAACAATTAAAAACTACTAAATTCCTTCATGTTTTTGTTCACAATTGTACTTATTGCATTGTCATTGGTAGTCTAATTGTGATATTTATCCCCCCCCCTCCTTTAAAAACTTTTGAATAGTGAAACCTGTACCAATCATCTACAGGGATGAAGCACAACTATTTTGAGTTAGGGGCCCAGCTCACTTCATTAAAGAATTTGTAATAGAAATAAATAGCTAAAATGTGTGAACATTAAGGGGCCCAGACCGATTTTTAGTAGTCATTGGTTACTGGGCCCCTGCTAATCTTCATCCCTGCATCTATAAGAAGAATTCATGTAAACAGCAGTTAATATTTGTAATACAAATGTATTTAATTGAAATATTAAATCATTGGTATATCTAAATGAAAGTGTTAATTTTTTAGAATGAAAGAGTGCAGTAGAGTAGTGGAATTTTCTTTCAGTCTGTCAGTTTAGAGGACATAGAGGAAACCAATGGCGATGTGGCTTGAGAGAAACATCCACCTCTGGCAACCAAACTGACATTAACTATCTAACACTAGGATCTATGGCAAGCAGGATTCAATCCTAAGCAGTGAGAGTCATGTTATCTATTAGTTTGTGCTTTTCTTCAGCACTCTAGTTTCCTCTATCATCCCGGAACTGACCACTTCAAAGTTCAAATTAAATATTATAAAAGTATTATATAAGAATATTGTGTGCAGTGTAAAATACATTAACAGTATCCCACTCACAATAATATATGCAGGTGTGCTTGAAAAGGGGTGTTGATTTGTTACATATAACATCTGAACAAAATAATATTTTCAAATACAAAAGAACAATAAACAGAAAATATCCCTATAAGTTAAAATAAATAAACAAATACATTTTAGATCTATAAAAACCTGGAATCCCCCCTTGAAAGAATGAGAAACACTTGTAAAAGTGTAACAAATTAATACTAATAGTACATCTGGTGCCACCTCTATAATCAATGTTATATAGTATCTATTGTACATCACACAGTAACATTTCTTAGTAACATTTCACAGCTGTTAGCTTCTATAGTTATGTGGAAACTGAATGTATATATAGGAGGTTTTTAATTTCAAGAATGCATCGGTATTAATTAGCTTTTATTTTGTTAATGATTTGTAACTGTGTCTCCGAGAAACATTACACAGCTGCCAGCTTCTGTAGTTACATGGTCACAGACTTCAGACACTGAAGAAGGTTTTTAATTTCAAAAATGCATGGGTATTAATCATTAGGTTTTATTTTTATAATGATTTTGTAAGTGTGAGTAAACTTTTCAGTAATTATGCGGCAAACATCTGAAGTTTTATCTATATATAAATAATAAATAATGGCCTCTATATTTCCCAAGTAATCATGTAGCATAGATCCTGAAGTTTACACAGTATATAATGACCAAACTCTCTGTTTTACACTTTAACAACCATGTGGAATTTGCTTTAGCAATTAAGAACTAAAGAATTCATTATAATTCAGTTTATTTTAATCCCGTTTTTCTCAAACATTGAAGCTAAATTAAGAGGCATGTTAAATCTATTTCCAGTTTATTTTTAACCAGTTTTACTATAACAGATACAAGTACACAACATCTAAGTAAAGAGTTCAACATGAAATAATCCACAAACTCCTCAAAGACTTAAAACAAAGGTACAATGTAATTTCTTATGAATATAAACACTCGATTGTGCTCAGTTACAGAGTGTAAAACAAGATAAGTGTGTGTTTAAAAACATGCATAACAAGCTCTATTTTTAAACATAACATAAATAACTGAAGTATGCTTCAAGATATTTTTGCAAAAATGTTATAAGGTATTTAAAAACAAAATAAAATGCATTGTGAGCATGCTTCAGGAAGAAAACATATTGATTTAACCATAATAAATATACCTACATAATGCTTAAATCTTCAGATGAAAACAGATTATTTTTGTGTCTGCAAACTTCGTGTCTATAAAGAATGTGTGGAGTGCAATATTCATATTTTATCCTCCAGCCAAGATGCTTTCACTAACCAGTATATAAGCAGTCATTTCTTGGATAGTGCCTCAGAAAACCACAAACCTTCAACACTTCAAATAAAAGAAAGTTGCAAACTATACCTTCTTTTATTGTTTGTACTTGGGTACGGACATTATTAAAAGGAATATTTACATTTGTATACATGTCTTATTAAATGTTGGAAGTGGCACACAGCTAAGTTCACACCCAGCTGTTTTCAATCGTTCAACTGGAAGAGAAAAAGTACCAGAAACAGAAGCCAAAGATAAAGAAGCCCGAATACAAGCTTAAAGCTTACAACAGAGAATAGGATGAGAAGTAATGGAAAAAACTACTGAGTATTGAGGTATGACCTTGGGTTTCATCAAACAAATCATTTTGGCTTTGCATTTTAAGAAATCAAAAATGAAAAAGCAGTGCAATGCTATAATGAAGATATGCCACAGAAACAGCTGTTGAGGTAGGGGTTTTATTCTGTGCTGAAATGAGTTTGTGACAAAAAAAAGAGTGCCATGGTGGAATAAGTCAAGGGATATAGTGATATGATAGGAAAAACTGACAGTCATATCAGAATCTTTTGTATACTGGTACAATGACATACATGTACCAACAAATCACCAAATGACAGAAAAGTTTTGCTGAACTTCAATAAAACAACATAAAATTCACATACTTAATACCTCACTACTGAATCACAAGTTTCAACTGTAATCACCATGCTTTTTCCAATATATCCTTGTTACCTTCAGTCTTGAATTAGCCTGTTGCCTCAGTGACCCCCTTCTCATATCAAAAGCAGTCAGAAGAATAGCTTAGCTCATCAGCGCATCTTGTCCAATAAGCTTCAATAAACTTTTACCAACAGCACAGGTTCAAAATTATGTTTTGTAATGGAAGGTCCAGGACCTTTTGCCTTTATTTTTGGCAGGTCCCACATAAACTTTTGAAAGTCCAATATCAACATTGAAAGATCCATATGCAATTATGTAATTATATTGAAAAAGTAGAATTATTCTGGTAAAAATGGCAGGTTCAGCGGACTTTTACAATTTAAATATTAATGGTCCCAAGGTAAAATCAATAGGTCCTGGACCTCGGACCCAGGGAATTTTGAACCCCTGCAACAGCCTTATTCAATATTGTTGCTTCTCAATTTATTTATGGCCTACCTTAGCTTTTTCTACAATTTTGCAGACAACTTAGCTAAAATTATTACCAAAAATGTTATGTATGTGACAATTATGAACCTTTCCAACTTTGAATGTGGCCAAGAAATTTGAACTCTACTATATGTTTTTCTGATTGATTTTCTTTTATAGTTGAGCCATAGGTCTTTAAAACAACAAGAGGCCCATGGGCCTGATACGCTCACCTGATAACTAATGGCTAGCTGATAGATTTAAAGAAAACATAAATACTAAACCCCAAAGACTTTTTTCTTTACATAATGATAACCGTTGTATCAATACCTACAACATTCTAGTATACATGCCTATACAAAAAATTAATAGTTTTGAAGATAATTAACCATTTCAGTATTGTTCCACATCTGTGACATTGACCTTTGAACCCATGACCTTTTTCTATACATCAAAATGATCATTGTATCGAAACCTACAACATTCTAATATACATGCCTATACAAAAAGTTCATAGTTTTCGAGATAATTAACCATTTCGGTATTGTTTCGCATCTGTGACCTTGACCTTTGACCCCATGACCTTTTTCTATACATCAAAATGATCGTTGTATCAATACCTACAACATTCTAATATACATGCCTATACAAAATGTTTATAGTTTTCGAGATAATTAACCATTTCGGTATTGTTTCGCATCTGTGACCTTGACCTTTGACCCCATGACCTTTTTCTATACATCAAAATGATCGTTGTATCAATACTTACAACATTCTAATATACAAGCCTATACAAAAAGGTCATAGTTTTCAAGATAATTAACCATTTTGGTATTGTTTTGCTACTGTGACCTTGACCTTTGAACCCATGACCTTTTTCTATACATCAAAATGATCATATTATCAATACCTACAACATTCTAATATACATGCCTATACAAAATGTTTATAGTTTTCGAGATAATTAACCATTTCGGTATTGTTTCGCATCTGTGACCTTGACCTTTGACCCATGACCTTTTTCTATACATCAAAATGATCGTTGTATCAATACTTACAACATTCTAATATACAAGCCTATACAAAAAGTTCATAGTTTTAAAGATAATTAACCATTTTGGTATTGTTTTGCATCTGTGACCTTGACCTTTGAACCCATGACCTTTTTCTATACATCAAAATGATCGTTGTATCAATACCTACAACATTCTAATATACATGCCTATACAAAAAGTTTATAGTTTTCGAGATAATTAACCATTTCAGTATTGTTTTGCATCTGTGACCTTGACCTTTGAACCCATGACCTTTTTCTATACATCAAAATGATCGTTGTATCAATACCTACAACATTCTCATATACATGCCTACACAAAATGTTTATAGTTTTCGAGATAATTAACCATTTTGGTATTGTTTCGCATCTGTGACCTTGACCTTTGAACCCATGACCTTTTTCTGTACATCAAAATGATCGTTGTATCAATATCTACAACATTCTAATATACATGCCTATACAAAATGTTTATAGTTTTCGAGATAATAATTATAATCAGTGGTAAAAAAAATTAGGTCACGACCTTTACAATTGACCTTGACCTCATTTTGAAGATACTAACAAGAAGATGTCAAAACTGAAAACCCCATGTCATTATCTGGTCAAAAAGTCAAGTTATAACAATTTGAAGCTATTTTACGATTTTTTCAAAATTAAACGCAAAAACGCGTAACCTATTTTTTATCCGAATTTCACAAAATGAACAAACTATAGGCTTAAGACCCTAGAAAAGCCAAATATCACATCAGATTTTTTCTCCAATCAGTACTTTCGGAGAAGAAGATTTTTTAAGATTTTTGCACCCCTAGGTCACCTTGACCTAGTTATGGTAGCCATGGCAATGCCACGAACAAATCTGAATTGCACCGGCCCATATATACTTCTGACAAAGTTTCATTAAAAACTGTCCAGTAGTTTCAGAGGAGAAGTCGAAAATAGGTGTTAACGACGCACGCACGCACGCACACACGCACACACGCACACACGCACATACACACGCTGCGCTATGCCATAAGCTCACATGACCTTCGGTCAGGTGAGCTAAAAATGAAGAATATAAATATAGTATTATACCTCTTTCCAATGAAACAAAATGGTGCCTACATAATCACAGTGTGTTTTCATATTTTGCTAACCACTGCTACTCTCACCATGTTGAAGATCCACTGTCCAGGATGTAGCCGTATGGCAGTAAATGGATATAAAGAAAGGCTTAAAACTTTTACAAATTCAAACAAATCCACTGTGACACTTTAAAATCAATTAAATTTATCTGATTTAAAATTCTACTTTTGTCAATGTGTTTGAATTCCAGGGTGTTATCATCAAACAGATTAAAATCACCAACTTGAGCCCCTTAATTCTCTTAAAAACCAAAACTTTTAAAGACAATCTGCTCTACTGGGACAAAAGGTGTAATCAACTTTACCAGGTACCAATAGTATTTTAATCAGGTGTTTAGAAGGTGAAATTTAATAATCACCTGGCCATGAGAGAGTTAGATCACCTGTCACAAAGTCTTAAAAGTTTTAATGAACCAGGTAATTTTGTCCAATTAAAGTTCCTAACAATGGCAATCTACAAGCCTCAAGTTTAAACTTTAATTATATGTTGTAATAAAATTTGCATCTACTGGTACATGGTGTTCTACAGAGGACTAAAAAGGGGAGCCCGAAACATCTCATAACTTGTACATGCATGTAGCTATATCGCTACAGATCTAAAGATGACAAAAGGATATTCCGATAAAGCAAAGCCAATGTATAGTGGAAATTGTATGAATTCAAAAAGGTTTACAGCTCACATACAAATGAAATACAAAGACATGAAAGTGTTTCTTTGCAATATGGCATCATACTAGAGCTGAATTAATGTTACTTATGACTGTGGCTGCAATTGACCAAACATCTACTGTGCTTACCTATTTCCACTTATTAACGCCAACATTTATACTTTTACACACTTTTTGGTTTCTCATTAACTGAAATGATTTTTGTATTCTTTTTTTTTGAAGTTCACTCTGACCATTATGGAATTGTCACTGATAATTTACTGATATATGTGTACCAGTCAGATCACACTAACTGATACAGTCACGATTGCTTAATTGTGGGTATGAACCTTATCATTATGTAAATGTATCCCAGTAAGCACATATTCAGGATGGTTTTAGGTGCTAACTCACCAAGTGCACTTGTAAGTTTTTCAGCAATTATAGAAATGGCGTAGTTTTAGTAATCAACCAAAAGCTAAGCTCATGTGGTGACTGAGTTTGTAACCTAACAAACCCAAATAGTATTAAATGAACATGAGTACCGTTAAGTTAAAATTTATACTTCGATTAAAATACTTGTACCATAATAACCTACTTGAAATTTAAAATCTATTAGCAGAGCTATAATTAACCTTGGTCCTATATAAGGACTGCAGAGTTGTCATTAATTACAAGGTTTGTTGATTCTCGTCTACTTATTACAACTGATATATAAAACATTAGCAATAACTAACAATCTCACATTTATTTAACTTGTCATATCTTAGACATATACCTGTCAATCTCTGACCCTTATAGTGTATAAATTATGAATTCAAAATTTTATTGTTGTCAACATGAATGGAGAGAAGGGGGAGGGCTGACCAGTCAAGCACACTGCTGAATATCTACCATAGAATGCATTCAAGTACACTCAAATTACACCATTATTAATTTTTATTTAGATTTATCATAAAAATGCCAATATAGGTAATTAAAGACTTGATTTAATTCAATAATTTAACATAATGATAAAGTATCAACTTTCCACTTAAATATCACCACTGGTCACAGTCATACAGCCAAGCCTGTAAAAACAGGTTAGGTTTTTTAAATGTTGTCTTATGTTGCAATTTTTCAGTTATTATTGCACGGCATTTCATTTCGAGCATTAATCAAAACAAGATTTTGGGTGGTCTACTTTGTACAAGTGTAATTATGTGATTTTTAGTAAGCTAATACATTTGCCCACAATGTTGCAACCAACCAGTTAAGGAACACAGCAAAGGAAAAAGCATTTTCTCACTTTCTCTGTTAAGTTTCACACCTATGAGGTCAACCTGCATGACTATCATAATGTTGATGTCCAGACTTTTGTTCAAAGCCAAGTAACAGATAAATTATTGCAGATGATTTTTTTCTTGGCCAAGGTCTCTTAAATTTTGGAGACTTTTCTGATACTTTTATTTGCAACAACAATCTTAATATTTTATACTTGTATCCAAACTACTGGTATTATTATAAAATAATCTAGTCAATCAAATGTGTCCAGAAACAGAACTTCTAAAAGTGAATCAGACCTGGCCTCATTAAGTTTGCCTCTAATGATTTTGACCGGTAAGGGACCCACTGATTCTTTTGCAGATAACTGGGGTATAGGAGCTTAGAATTGCTTCAAAATGTATCATTTCATTACACATCCTTTCAGGCATGGAATGAAACCTGAAATCATGTTATTTTCATGCTTCAGATTTCAAACAATTAATGTCACCAATATTTTTTAGGCCTGAAAGAATATTGAAATATGTATTTCGCTTTAAATTTCAAACCAAAATTGTCAACAGTACATGTATCATTACAGCTCAAATGGGGAATGAAACCACAAATTAAATTATATTTTCTCACTAAAATTTCAAGTTTTAAATGCTCCAATTAATTCCATCTATAAAAAATCAATAATGCTTTCTTGTTTTATTTAAAATTAAAATTTATAACTTCAAACTATCCTTGCGATTAGTGAAAAGTGTGGATGAGCCAATTATAAGACCTATGGTCAATTAATCATAAGAAAAACGAAAACTAATTGACCATTGTATCGCCAAGGGCAGCTAGAAGGTTAAATGACCCATATCTTATATCTAAAATTGATATTGTTCATCGATACCTACTGTTGGTCAGCTAGGATTTACTTAGTGATATAATAGCTAATCAATAACTAACACTATATACATAGATCATAATCTACAAGGTATAACTTATGGTATATATATTATATGTACTCTTAATAACTGGCAAGTGTTCCTGAACACGCATTATTTACAAACACTTTCATATTGAAAATATCTATAGAAAATGGCTTTTAATTCAGTAAATTTTAAAAGAAAAGGTGAATCTATGTTGATAGTCACGCACAATGTTTATGCAAGTGTGTGTTCCCATGTCACATTTGTGTATATAAAATGTACCCACTGAATGCACCACACCACAACAATGACATTATGTTATCATGAAATTCAGTGCCCATCCAAAGTCTACAGTTTAAATATAATCAGCGGTGTGTGTGTGGTGTGTGTGTGTGTGTGTGTGTGTGTGTGTGTGTGTGTGTGTGAAACAAATGACATAACACAGTGTGTCAATGATGGAGCAATGGCAAAATGGAGTATTATCAATTTAGGTGAACATTGGTGCAGTATGTGCTCGTTTTCTAGAATCACAGATCTTCACATGCAGCTGGTCCCAAACAGACCAGACTTGTGAACATACCATTTTAACCTCAACAAGACAAGATGTACTACATAAGATCCAACTCCTTTACTGATACATATAGAAGCAAAACAAACACAGGTTATGTTTACTGTTAACACTGGACAGTCACACTGATAAAATAAATATATGCTTCTGCTTGACAGTTTTAACACTTTCTGTTAAGATTTAATTTTGACTGTCACCAAGATAAACAAGATGTGTTTATGAAGCAGTAATGATATACCCCCATAAGAACCTGTGTCAATGACAATTTATGTATGCATAACCTATTTTTAACATTGAAATGTGACAGCAAGTCTATAAGACTCCACACAAGTACATGTAGTTTGAAACTATTTTCCAGAAAGGACATATAACAAATTAAAATTAAATACTATTTAATGAATACAATAGCCTTTAATAGTACTGTATAATAAGGAACAGTGGCAAATCCCTTCATAGGGTCCTTCATGTAGACAGTGATACAACTCTTAATGGGGCACAATGACACCCCTTTGTGTGGATAGTGACAATTCCCTTCACAGGGACAATGACACATCACTTCATGATAGATTGATAGATTCATGGAAGACAGTTATATACATTGTGTGTATCCCTTCATGGGGCACAATGGCAACACTTTTGTGGCATAGTGACACATTCTTTCTTGTGGTACAGTGACACATACATCACTTCATGGTGGACAATGAAATAATCCTACATAAGTTACAGTAACACCTCCCTTCATGGAACACAGTAACACATCCCTTCATGTGGACATATTCCTTTGTGTGGACAGTGACACATCCTTTCATGGGGTACAGCAATACATGTATATACATACATTTATGGGGTGCAATGACACAACCCTTCATGGGTAGTGACAAATCAATTCAAGTGGATAGTGACACATTTTTAATTGGGACAGTGACAAATCCATTTATGTGGACACTGACAAATCCCTTACGTGGACAGTGGCTCATTCCTTCATGTGGATAATGGCACATCCCTTCATGTAGACAGTGACATATCAAATCATTTGGTACAGTGACACATCCCTTTATGGGGACAGTGACAAATTCAATGCCTTCATTCTTTAACTTCTTTCATTAAATATCTAGACAATAATGTAATTTATGGGATGACAAAATCTACATGTAATAAATCAATCATCTAAGTCTGTGCAAATATAAATCACATGGAACATTTTTAATCAATTCTAAATAATACAACTTCAATTCATGAGTACACACTCCAAATTATACCACTTTCTAATTCTATGGATACTAATTTAAAAGCCTTTTTGACTTTGAATACCCCTGATGAAAACGAAACATTTAAAATGAAGAATAAAAGTACATGCTTTTAAAAGTAAAATTTGCATGATTGAATTTTTCATACACTATTTAGCTAAGAGAAAGGAGACATTTGAATGGTAAAACTACAGACAAACATTAAAACTAAAGAATTACTTTACCAGTACAATAAACAATCCATTAACCTCTGTATAGCTAATTAGTTTGAGTAAATCATGGTAAAAAAGGCATAAAAATATAAATATCCCAGATGACTTAAAATGTTATACCATTAATCATTTTTTCTATCTGTTTCAACGGTAGGTAGAAAGCTGACCTTTTTAAGTGATCAATATGATATACTTCATAAATACCTATATAGCTTAACGAGACAGGTAAAACAATACACTGGTACAAGTTATAAAATCTGTAAGCTTTTCATCAAGTCACTGATGTGCTCTTAAAAACAAAAACTGGTTGAATTGATTTAATTAACAGAACATATGTTAATTAATAGCCATTACTCATCTTAAATTTGTCTAGTTTCAGGTGTGTGCAGTGTAGCACAATACCAAAATACAAACACTGTTGTCTATCAAAGCAACCTTGGTGTTAAGAAATAATTATATCTGACCAAAATGTTTGTAAATCATATAGTACATAGCAAGTAAAGAATCAAATTTTGGCAGTATGCATTTACAAACAGATACACACAGCAATGGCTGTCTTTTAGAAAACTGTGCAATGAAGGATTATGAATGATGCATTCCATAAAACAAGGGAAAGTAGGCTTTTAAGTGGTTTAAAGTGGTCTGTTTGTTGTCTACATCTTTGATTTTGGTTAAAACTTCTGTAAAAAGTCTAAGACATGTTTTTTGTTTTGACAAGAAAGTGAGATCCATGTGGTCAATGGCTAGTGTTTTAATGTTCGTAACTTTGATTTGGTTGAATTTCTGTCTTCATGGCCAAAACACGAATTAAAGCCAGAATATGTCATGTTCAACCGTGAACATTGTCCAGTATATTAACCTGTTGAAATGGAAAACTTGTCTAATACCATCAAAATCTTTGGTATGAAAGGTGTTCAGTTTAAAAAGGTTCTACTCCACTTGCATATTACAAGGTTCATTATTTTCTGATTGTGGGAACATGATCGTGTTACATGATGACACATGATACAGTCCAGTGCAGAGATGGTTTAATTTGTTTTTATATTGATATTAACATGGATCAGAGATCATCTCTGATGCACTACCATTAATTGTATGGGTATAATTATGGGGGTCGTAAATCTTTAGATGATGTGGTAAATCATTCATTCCCTGCTGCATCGTTCACCAAGTATTCCCTGATACATGTCATCTTATCATACAACCAATGGGGAATTTGTAATTTCAAATAGAAAGAAAATGTAATTACCAATACCAATCAATAATACTACTATAGAAAGGTCAATCAATTTTCATTATGAATCTTTTATCATTTCTTCCTGTCTTCGCTCTATCTAGATTGACAAATACAATACAATGTCTGTGAAGGCTAAAATTCAATTTCAGGTGTTTTAATGTTGTGCAAAGTTTCTTTTATTTACATCCTATTTATTGTGAAATACTGGAAGAGAATTTTTATTTATCCATAAACTAACCATAAACCATAATATAAGTTTATCTATCTGGCAAGCTTGTGAAATCAGAAAAAAACATTCAGTGAAATTTATGTACAGATATAAAAGACCTTTTTCATATTTTCTCATTTCTTATATCGTTACATCATTGTAGTCGCTCAGTTGGTAGAGTGTTTGCTACGCATGTGGAAGATCAAGGTTCAAACCCCAGGCAGGGTTTGAGCAAGAGTAGAAAATAGGTATGGACTACTCCCTCATCAAGCACTCAGCATTTAGAAATAAAAGTCACAATAATGACAGAACCCTGTAATTAAATCAATATCTGTTACACTGACCACACTGCATCAAGATCATTTAAATTCTAATGTGCATGATTATGAAATTTGGTGCATTGATAATTTTTTTCACTTTACCTGTATTCGTGAAGCAGGGAATATTGTATTTCAGGATTAATTTTAAATCCAAACTTCCTTCATCATTCAATTTTCTGGGGTATTTAAAAAAAGTTGAACTAGTCCAAAGTCAACAGGCCTATTTGTCTATATAACATATCGCTATTATTTAACACCAATATTTAATATAAACCCTAGGTAGGTTAAGAGTCATATATATGTGTATTTTCAAAAGTTATAAATTTTATTGGGTTTTAAAAGCATTACACTAAAATCATCCATTCAGGTGAGTAAATCTTACACCTGGGTTAAAATATTTCATACTTTAAAATTAAATTAATTTACACATGGCAGTTTTTTTCATTCACATTGAATACACATTTTATATTCTATTGAGAAATGTACTAATTTTTATTACTCAGGGAAACACAGGGTATATTTTTTATTTTACTATTTTGGTATAACATATTATGTGTTTGTCCTGTCAATAAGAATGGAAAATAATTACTGTGCCTTAAAAAATGTGAAACGCTGCCAAGTTTTTCCTGTCAGAAATTACGGAGAAATATTCCACTAGAGTGAATTAACAGGATAATAATATCTTGAGATTGGATTGATAGCAGAATTAGTCGTATCCGGCCATTACTGGTGGCCACCGAACAGCAATCATCATGTATGAAATTGATCATCATGTATGAAATTGTACATCGGAATTCAAATATAAACAATATAATTTCAAAATTACTGCTCATTTGATGACTGGTCATCCTACTGTCAAACAAACATGTACTTACTCATCTTCTATGTGTGTGTGTGTGTGTGTGTATGTGTGTGTTATTGTAAATGTGCATGCTGTCATAGACATTTGTTGTAAATGTGTGTATGTGTGTGTGTGTGTTTGTAAATATGTGTGCTGACATAACTGTATGTGTTGTTGTTGATGTTGGATTTTTGTGTTGTTGTAAACACGTGCATGTTTGTGTGTTGTTGTTTATAGATGTGTGTGCATCTGCATTGTTTGTACATATTATAGTACACATCTGTATGCCTTATGTATACCTAAATTTATGTATTGATATATGAAGTGCAAATACCATGCAAGTACCGTACACTGTACATGTATTTGCATGTTAAAGTGTATAATTGCATTAATGTACATGTATGAAGAAAGTGTATTAATTTACTCTTAAAACTTGCCTTACAAACACCTATCATACAATCTAACATAGATCTATGATTAACACAGCCTGCCTGTAAGAAACACCTTTATACTTCCATCTAAATCAAACCATAAAGGACAAAACCAACAGCATCTATCAATTCAAATCTGCATTTTGATCCAAAAATTAAAAAAAAATATATATATACATGTATATATATAATGAGTACCAGTACAGTAGTTATATATACAGAATTAGTAAGAATATTTCCTGGTACATAGTATGAATCTGTATGATACTGCAAAAACCTTGTTACTATTCACCTCAAAGGGGTGACTGTACCAGGGCAGGTAGCAGAATCTTGGCTAATTACGAGATAGAGTTTATGTAACAAGACAAGTAAATAATTTATAAGTAGTATAATATAAACATACCTGACAGTGCCAGCTACTGTTGTGATGATAAGTAATGTTACGATAGGTGTTATAGTAAAAATCCAATGTCTTTACAATGCACTATATCACACACACATTACTGCTACTATATATATATAGTAGACCGTCAGTCGTTCAAAATCTCCGAAGAGATTAAGTCAAAAAAACAATAATCCACTTTAACTGTTACCTGTAAGATAATAAAACATTAACTAAATCAGGTTACATTAAAAAAAGGGGTATGCATATATATAAATATATATATTTAGATCTAAATTTAGTGAAGCATTTAAAAGGTGCATTTGTAAATTACACCCTGAATTACATGACATAGTACATACACAAGTGACAGTTCTGGCATAAAACAAAACGTCTACCTTTCTCACTCAGCAGGCATACAAAATTATCATTAAGTTTCCGAGGGTGATATGACCTTATAGGACCAATAAAATCTTTAAGTCTATAGTGTAAACTCTCAATATATAAATATTTAATCCCTCACAAATCATAGTCTAAATTCATTCAAAATTTAAATCCATTCAGAATATAATTACTAAAGACTATATGCTCTTACCTGGTAGAATAAGTAAGGATATTGTTATGCAAAAAAACACTAGCTAAGACATACAGTCTCTACACATTCATCCGTCCTGGTAATGTAAGAATGTCATGCTTAAATCTACAAAAAAGATAGCTCCATGTTTGAATAGATTTTAAAACGAATGTTTACATTCTACTGGCACACTCTTGTGTCGGAAGATTGGCGAGCCAGTGAGGAATAAAATATTGGTTTTTAGTGATTCAACATTAGGCTTCTTGTTTGAAGCTTGCCTCACAACACATAACGTTTTATACTGGCTACCAGTACTAGTATTTAAGAGGCACATCAACAGGGTAATATCTCATTAATATGTACTCTCTTGATGTTATGATTCTGATGCTGCTGCTATTCCTTGGGGGATTTACCAGTATTTTTATGTTTTCATGAAAAATTAATTATTCATTATGGTATAATTACATTATGTGCGGCTTTATAAATCCTGTGCAATAGGTACATATGTACAACTCTATTTGTTGACATAGTTCTTCACACATGTGTAAAGTGATTAATTAAAATTATATCAATATGTTTTTAATTTATGTTAGAAAAATCAATAATTAGTATAAATATCATGGGGAAAAAGGCAAATATTGAAGAATTAGGCCAAATACATTAAAACCTGGTATAAAGACCACCTCTCTACGAATATCACTGACAAAAAGACAAATATTGAAGAATTAGACCAAATACAGTCAAACCTGGTATAAAGACCACCTCTCTATAAATATCACTGGGAAAAAGACAAATATTGAAGAATTAGACCAAATACAGTCAAACCTGGTATAAAGACCACCTCTCTATAAATATCACTGGGAAAAAGACAAATATTGAAGAATTAGACCAAATACAGTCAAACCTGGTATAAAGACCACCTCTCTATAAATATCACTGGGAAAAAGACAAATATTGAAGAATTAGACCAAATACAGTCAAACCTGTCTATAAAGGCCACTCAAGGGAACCAGTAAAAGTGACCTTTATGGACAGGTGGCCTTTATATACAGGTTCAAATAATATGAATAAAGAACATTTGGATACAATTTTACTGGCCTTTATAAGCAGGTGGCCCTTATATAGAGGTGACCTTTAAGGCAGGTTGGACTGTACAGTCAAACCTGGTATAAAGACCACCTCTCTATAAATATCACTGGGGAAAAGACGAATATTGAAGAATTAAGACCAAATACAGTCAAACCTGGTATAAAGACCACCTTTCTATAAATATCACTGTGGAAAGACAAATATTCAAGAATTAGACCAAATACAGTCAAACCTGGCATAATGACCACCTCTCTATAAATATCACTGGGGAAAGAAAAATATTGAATTAGACCAAATACAGTCAAACCTGGTATAAAGACCACCTCTATAAATATCACTGGGAAAAAGACGAATATTGAAGAATTAGACCAAATACAGTCAAACCTGGTATAAAGACCACCTCTATAAATATCACTGGGAAAAAGACGAATATTGAAGAATTAGACCAAATACAGTCAAACCTGGTATAAAGACCACCTCTATAAATATCACTGGGAAAAAGACAAATATTGAAGAATTAGACCAAATACAGTCAAACCTGGTTTAAAGACCACCTCTATAAATATCACTGGGAAAAAGACGAATATTGAAGAATTAGACCAAATACAGTCAAACCTGGTATAAAGACCACCTCTATAAATATCACTGGGAAAAAGACAAATATTGAAGAATTAGACCAGATACAGTCAAACCTGGTTTAAAGACCACCTCTCTATAAATATCACTGGGGAAAAGACAAATATTGAAGAATTAGACCAAATACAGTCAAACCTGGTTTAAAGACCACCTCTCTATAAATATCACTGGGGAAAAGACGAATATTGAAGAATTAGACCAAATACAGTCAAACCTGGCATAATGACCACCTTTCTATAAATACCACTGGGGAAAAGACAAATATTGAAGAAATAGACCAAATACAGTCAAACCTGGTTTAAAGACCACCTCTCTATAAATACACTACTGATATATAAAATTTGGCATATATTTTAAACCATTTTTTCTTTATTCATGTTGTTTGTGTAAATTTGTGTAGAAGAACCACCAGCTTATAAAGATGATTTAATGTCTAATTATTTAGACATATTTGACAACACTGCTGTTTAATGAACCTTTTTATACAGGACACTTTTATTTATTTGATATTTATGACACTTATAAATAGGTAATCAGTCAGTTTAGTTAAGGACACTTAGGGGTAATTAGTCAATTTAGTTAAGGAGACTCAAGGGTAACTTATAAGGGTTATTTAAGGGTAACATATGTTATACATGTGCCAATGTTTACATGTGTAAACACTCACATGTCAAGTCAAGACAGTAAATGTTTACAGATCATGTAATCATGTGTAAGAGCAATGTATTGACAAACTAATCTTCAAAAATTGTTGACTGTAAAGTCGAAATCCTATACCCCAAAAATGTCAATGTCCTGACATACCTAAATGCACAACCAAGAACTCTTAAAATTCCTATCAAACACCCAAAACATTTAAAGAGGTCAGATTATACAACAGAAAAAGTAAAAATAAGATAGTCAAAAAATTTAAGTAATATGTTAACTATTCAAAGATTTATCCCACCAACAAGTGGATGTATTGTATAAAGTAAACTAAGCTAATTATAACCTCTGCCAGACTGTCTTTAAAAGCTAATTACCAGTAGGATGTCTTTTAAATACAAGGGAAACCCTTCATGTAATTGCAAAAATGTGAAACTTGTTCTTATGGTGACAAAGAACTTTTCTGTTTTATTTTTTGTTTTAATGTAAAACAAAATCCCCCAGGTAATGTTTATTTCGCAAAGATGTCTTTTTTTATCCTCATGTTATATGTCTGTCAAAATCTGGTTTACACATATAATTTTTAAATGTATATATAATCTAGATTTTTTAAATATTATATCACTAATTTTTTTTACCAATATTCAACCACAGATGTTAAATTTGAAGTGTTTTTTTTTCAAATCTAAATGACAGCTTTCAAGTTAAATCATTATCTTGGACTAAAATTACACCATACAAACTACTTTGTAAATGATATGATGATTCATCTGATGACATTCATTACAAGCACGAGAGCAAATAAAAAAAATCCATTCATTAAACACATGCAATGCATTTGGCCAAGTTTTTAATTAAAGACATACATATAGATTATGATCATTTTGAATCACTATGACATGAACAGGTTAATTGTTATGTCATTAACTTTGTAATTTAAGATATTTGTTGTTGAAAAGTAGATGAAACAAGAATGGTCAGGTGTCACCTTATTACATATATATAAGGGGAAGATACTGGTAGGTTCAGTTTCAGAGAATGAGAATCAATACTATCAGTTGCTCAAAAAAAAAAAAGATACCTGAATCATAGGTCTTACCTGAAAACCTGAAAATTTCAAAGTTGATGATAATAGTGGCATAGCAGTTACCAGTATGTCATTGTCTTAATCGTGTCAGGCAAGACATAAAATGTTAAAATTATTTAAGCTAAAATAACATAATTACTGTTAATATGAAATTTTTTTGTGTTGTAATTCCCGCCTGCCGTGACAAGTGGCATAAGTTTTTAAGGACTCTTCCAAAGGACACAATGACTTTTAATTCTAAATGCTTAGTGCTTGGCAAAACAACAGTCACTACCTATTTTCAAGTCTTGATCAGACCTGGCCGGGGTTCGAATCCATGACCTCCCACATAAGAGAGCAATCTACCAACTGACCTACAGTAATGGTATGAGATAGCTATTTGTGTTATATTGAATGTGAAAAATCAGACTCCTTGAAACTAAAAAAAAACTTGAGACACCTACAAAGTAAAAATCGAAGTCCTGTATACTTCTAGTTAATGAAGCTTCACTGTAGAAAAAACTCTAAAGACTAAGTAAAGTTCTTCTACAGCATTTATTTATCAATTAAATCATAAAAACAACATTGCTATTTGATTGCTAAGAGAAATTCATGTTTTTCATGGCTTTTAAAAAAAGAAAAAAAATTCTACAGAAACCTCTCATCAGTTGCTAGGCAACATAAAATAAAAGTGATTATTTAAGCTCAGAAACAAATTATTTGCAATCCCATACACTTAATTCTTTATAAATCTAATTATACAATTTTATAGGATATTAAACCTTAAGTGCATGTTTTTGTTTGTATATAAAATGGATTATATTTAGTCAGGCAAACATCTAAGAAACATAATTTAATGCTTAATTACAGATCATTATGCTTAAAAAAGTTCTTTTTAAATAACACAATTTCTGATAATTTTATCTAAAGAACCAATAATAATTAGCATTTGACAAATGTATGCTTTTGAATAAAGACTTAATTACTGTATAACTGATTTTTTATTAATCATAGTTATGTTGGTTGGTTGAGTGTTGTTTTACATCACATCAGCATTTTCTGACTATTTGCAAAAGGTAATTTTTCATATTATCTTAAGGATAAATCTAAATATAAGTTTATGTGGTGCTCTAGTTTTGTGGAAGCGATATATATGCTGTCAAATCTCGTGCCATTTCCTGTTATAAGTGAATAGAACAGGGAATCACACAACCTATATATAACATTCTTGATCTCAGACTGTAAGATTACCAACGGCAATTTCATGCTTCCTGTAGAAAATATGTCAAAACAGTATAGTAAGTATGGTAAAACAGTAAAATTTTATAAGACAGATCCTACTTTAGGCAGAATGAACCTGTACAACCTTCAGTCTTAGTAGTCTCTTTTCTTGCACAATGACTGATAATACTGTAGTAAATCAATGATAAGACCACCCCTATTCAAATACAATGTTCTCCAACCAGTAATGGCCTGTGTTGACACAGAAAAATTATGTTCCACATGAGTTGAACACACATTGGTGAAATCATCACTTTTAAACAATTTTGAAGACTAAAGCAGATTTGTAATATCAATATAGATCCAGGTTGGGAATGATTAGAAATTATATGTAACTAGACACCCCTAGCCTTATGAACACATGTTATTATCTGACCTAAACATTAAACATTTCTCAATTACTGATTGAGTAGATCTCAACATCAGTCATGTGTTCACATGTGGCACAACCCAACCCATTTGCCCACCCCTCCCAAATTTTTGTGACATTCCAGGAAAATATCACAGACAATATTTTTCGGCAAATAGGCTGAAATAAAGATATGTAATACAACGAAATATCTTGTTGATGCGAATATTAATAAATGAAAACGACTTACTGCAAGTTGACGAAAACAAACGATAATTTGGTTTTCCCGCCACATGTCAAGATTCCCTTGTTGGTCAACGGGAGACAACTCTACGAACTTTGAAGGAAATCCTGCCTTTTTAGGCTCACCATGAAAAAAGTCCCACTTAACAAATAAAATGCGAAACAACAAAGATAAATTAAAGAAATAGCAACCATAAGCCAAGATAAGACAATCACAAATTTTTAGCACAGGGGCCATAATCTAAACTTTAGAGGAGCCCTGGATTCCATGACAAAATTATGTCAAGTGGCGTGATTAAAAATTCAGTATCAAGATTCCAAGACTTAATTTACAATCAGTGGCCTGTGAATAATAAAAATTGGGAAACTTTTTCTTGCCAATCATCAAGTTTCTCAGATGATTTACATTTCCTGTTCCATACCGAAGCTGTGCAAAAGTTCGTTAACAACTGTAGTTAATCGGATGGGACTCAAAATCGAGTCCCGTGTTTCAGTGCAAAAGGCGGGAAAAGTTGGCAACCTAAGACCACTATGTACAAACGTTTTCAATTTTGAGCAATATAAAGACTCGAAATGATAGGATTTTGATCAGTGATACAGCTTAAAATTATAAATATATCTGAAAACAATATGAACATGACCAGTTTGCCCTGCTTTTTGCATAAAAAGAATGTTAAGATATTCGGAAAAAAGTTTGATGATCCGACAGAACTATTAGGATAATTCATGGACAAACTTTTTTGAGTGGCGATCTTTATCTAGTCGGCCACCCTGGATGTATCTAACACATCCACATAGCAAACATAGAGCTTATTTGGTGTTATAAAAACTTTAAGGCACTTGACTAAGTGCGTTCCTCTATAAAGCCGAGTACCGCCACAGGTTTGATTGGAGATGTCTTTAATGTGGCTATGACATTTTATGTACACATGACTTTGGGTATTTCATAGTAAACCTTACCACCGCCAGTTTGATTGGAGATGTTCATCTCTTGTTGGTCCCTACACATTTTAATGCATTATGCACACGTGAATAAGGGCATTCCATAGCAAAACTTGCCATTGCCAGTTTATCTATTTTGTCGCTATCAAATCTTTAATTCAATGTGCACACATGGCTAAGTGTATTCTATAATAGAGCTTAGTCAACATTGGGAGTTGGTAGATATAATATTTGTAATGCACATGACTACAGCATTCCAAAGAAGAGCTTATCATAGTCAATTTCATTGGAGATACTCATCTATTTCTTCGTTATGAAATCTCTTATTTCATGTACACACAGTGAACTAGTGCAATACAAGAGAGATAGGTGTGAATTTTTAATTTGCATGACAAAGTATATTCTGAAGCAAAATTTTCCATTCTCTGTTTGATTGGGGATGTTCATTTATTTGGTCCCAATAAAATCTATCATGCACATGACTACGTACATTCTGTAGCAAAAGTGTTCATCCTTAATTTGATTTTAAATGCACTGGGCAAATATGATTAACAACATTCCATAGTAAACCTTTCCATCACTAGTAAAGTTGGAGATGTTAATCTAGTTGGTCGCTATTATATTTTTACGGCAAATGATTAATAGGTGCATTCCTTAAAATGCTTACCATCATGGTTTGATTGGAGATGTTCACCTATTTGGTGCTATGAAATAATTCATTATTAACCCTCATGGTTTGATTGGAGATGTTCATCTGTTTAGTAGCTATTAAATCTTTAAGGCACATGACTTAGTATATGCTCAATAAAGCTAACCATCGTTGGTATTATTGATGTCCATCTTCTAAGTATTTAGTTGCTATGAAATCTTTAAAGAACGTGACTAAGTATATTCTCAATAAAGCTAAACATCACCAGTTTGATAGATGTTCATCAATTTGGTTGCTATGACACCTATGCACATAACCTATTGGATTCTATATTAAAGCTAACCATCATTGGTTTGATTAGAGATGTTCATCTATTTTGTTGCTATGGAATTTGTAAGGCATAGGACTAAGTACATTCCTAAATAAAGCTTACCACCATTGGTTCAATTGGAAATGTTCATGTTTAATGTACATGATCTAATAAATTCTGTAAAGCTATTATTGGTTTGATTGGAGATGTTCATCTATTTGGTTGCTATGAAATCTTTAATGCAATATGCATTCGATAGTAAAGCTTACCATTGCAAGTTTTATTGCAGATATCTTTGGTCTCTTTAAAATCTTTGAATGCAATGTGCACAAATGACTAAGGGTATTCCAAAGTAAAGTGTACCATCATTGGTTTAATTTGAGATGTTCATCTATTTGGTCTCTACAAAATCTTTAAAAGCAAGGTGCCCATATTGACTAAGGGCATTTGATAATAAAGTGTTACATCACTGGTTTAATTTGAGATGTCCATATATTTGGTTGCTATGTATATTGTATATAACTTTATTGCTTTAAGGCCTCCAGCCCATGACATTATAAGCTATACATTCAACATCAATGGCATGTTAAATAATGTTACAAATGTATTATAATACATAATAAATGTTATATTCATCTGGTTAATTATTACAATTATCAATAACTTCTTTTCTCCTTTTAAAGGCATAGAAAATAAACATGCTGACTTGTTGTAGTAGTTTGACATTTTGTGTCGACATAATTATAACAAACTTATTATATGTTGGTTTTAAAAAATTTTGGTAAAAGAAACTTCTTCCTGAGATCACTGTATGTTTTACAAATAAGTAAAAAATGATATTCATCTTCCACACAACCGGAATTACATATAACACAAACTCTGTCATTTCTATCAACACCTGTGTCTACCCACTTCTATCATAAGGTCATGTGTACCACACATAAAAATTGACATTGCATGTCTAAATTTATTTATTTTAATTTGATTAAGGTATACCACCTTTTCATATACATGTATATGTTTAAAGTTGTTATATGTGGAACATTTGGGTTTACTTGACATATCACTATACCATGTTTGTAGGAAAATATCTTTCAGCCTAAGTACAAAAGCTTCCATAAAAATATCCCTATCCCCCACTCCCTGGTTAAACCATACTTCACCAAACCCTGTAGAACACATTATATTTTTAACTTTAGTAGCCCAATTTGCTTTGCCTTGATTATCTAAGTTATGTAACATATCATAACACTTAAAATTAAACTTTTAATAGTAAAGCTTGGGAATGTCCATTTACAGTTTGTCACTATGAACTCTTCATCGCACATAACCACTGTATTAGGTGACTGTATGGTAAGTAACCCATGTGTTTTTCTTTGAATCAACACAAAAGTGCTTTTTAACATATACAATTTATAAATTAAACTGAAGTTGTGGTAAACCATAAATAAAGGACCTACATGCAAAGATCAGGTTCTGTTACTCGCTTCAATATTATCCTCATACAAACACAAACCATCCATCAAATATCAATGGAAATTGTTAGAATGTCATGTAGCTCAACTGACCTCAAAATTAACAATAATATTGCCTACGGAAACTGCAAAAAACCTTTAACAATCTATGCATGGAACAGACAGAAAGACATAAAAGTTGCCAGGAGAATAGCAATAGCTCTCTCCTGACTTGCAAGGTGAGTTAGAATGCTGCATACTGCTATGTGTCAAATGAATAAAGACAAAATGAATCCATTTTAAATAAACATTTTATTTCTAATACTTTGAATTATATTTCTGTGACTTCAGCAAAAGCACAAAAGATTGAATAAATAGCTCAATAACAATATAAATAGATGTATAAAAGATAAAATTATAATCTAAAACACACTTTGTATTTGTGTAATGGACGGATAAATAACTGCTGAATCAAGTTTTTAGCAACAGATACACACTGACTTTATAATTTTGGTACCTCACAACACTGTAAGTTGGACAATTAAACATTTGTTATTCTACATGTCAATCTAAATCTTATTTCAGGAAAATCCCAATGCTATAAATAGATTTTATATTCAAACAAGAGTTTATTGATTATTCCTTCACTATTATTGAAGATAGTTATTTTGGAGTCAAAAATAATAATTTTCCAAGATTGGTAAAAACTGTTTATCACATAGCACATAATATAGGACAATGGCCTTCAATTATCACAAGTTTAAAGTCCTAAGAATAATAATGTCACAACTGATATGTGTAAAGTGAAATGGAATGTAAAGTTTAACACAACAAATAATATTGTAAGATCTATATATCTCTCCAAAGCTGTTAATTACTGGAAGGAATAACTTGGGTTTGGTGTAGCTCCACACCAAGCACTCACAAACTTCAACACATCCTGTAGTTCTGTACTGTGAGAGACCTGAAACAAGAAAAGATATATTTATAATACACATCACAAACATTCCTGTATGCAAATTAATACATTCTTCTATTTTTATAAGTACAACATTAGTTAATTTAGTAAAAAGTTGGGCTTATTAGGTCAGTGCTTATCATTATTTACAAGCCATGAAGTGACCTTAGAGGAAAGTACACCATAAATTTGATTGACAACTATCTATTTAGATACATATGAAATATGCGAACTGCAAAATTTCAAATCATACAACGGATATTTTAATACTCTTGGTCATAAAAAATTGTGATACTTTGGGGGAAATAGATTATATATTATGTCACAGCATTCTTAACTTAAGGGTAAGGTATGGTAAGAATTTGAGTGGAGTGGAGCAATGGTGTTTTACGCCCAAATCAAGACTCTTTCACCTATATCGAAACCCAAGTATGCAGAGAAAATCACTGAGCTTTGGTAAGCAAACTTTTAGACACTAGGATTTGTTCCGAGTGAGATTAGTGTGATCTGTAAGTGAGGCCAAGGCTCCGGATAAGAAGGCCTGGGGTAAAAAATTTGAACAAGTAAATGTAGAAATGTAGAAAATGTTTACAATGATCATGGCAACCATTATTGCCTAAATCTATGAAACCTACCTTGGTAGCCATTAAGAACTTGTTCCAGTCATCTTTATTTGCGACTCTTCCTGGACTCTTAAAATCTAATCTGTTACGAAGAACTGGATAACCTGCAATAATAGACGCATAAAAACATTTAAATTAGTTATCTAAGGAAATGAAACACTTTATACAGTAAAACCTAGATTTATTGCCATTATTTGTTCACTCAAATTTTGGCATTATAATAAGGGTTTGGTGCTAAATTGAGAGAGGCTTATAAGGAAAAACCTGGGGGAAATGTATTTTGATACTTCAAAATGCTGTGGCAGAATTATCAAGGGGTATTATAAGGAGATTTTAGCTTACTTTACATATGTGTCTTTATTTATAGTATAAAGTCTTGTAAAATAGGTAATAGGGATTGCTTACATTTTTAAACCTTTGTTTAGGATTTCTGAATCTCAATGGCCAAGTAAAAATAAAGTCTATTACAAAATACAATTAGTTCATACAATCTACCCTATTTTTTTTTTTTTAGATTTTTGTTACCTGGCTTTCAGGTATTACGGTAAGAGGTGCATAAACAGCATTACTTGATCACCTGTACATTACCTACCTGTAATTACACAAGGTTGTGATCTTACACCTGTATCAGCAGCCATTAATGATGCCTCATATGTGTTACGTTCATCCCGAGGTAATATTTGTTCTACTTTCTGGTTCATTGACACTGCTAGTACCCACTCCTTAACTTCTTCATTTTGTTGTGTCTGTAACCATGGAAACAAAAAAAATTTAATTAACCATGGAAATAAAAAATTAAATGAACCATGGAAACAAAAAATTAAATGATATCAAGTCTATGTTTGTTTTTTAACATAATCATCACATCATTGTATTGTTATTTTTCTAAACAAGAAATATTTCATAAGAAATTATATGAGTGTCAGTCTCTTGTTTCTTTGGGAAAAGATGCACCTTATAACCAGAGATATTGATCACAAAGAAATGTTGGAAATACATACACTACTGTTTCTTGTTAATGGTTTTATACAGATCTTGTCTAAACTGAACACTTTCTGGTCCAATTTATTTTTTTAGATTAGCCGAGATTACAGTAAATCAGAATTTAGATTAGACAGATAATATATATGTTCATGATATGTATTATCTAGTACTGGAAACACACCCACCCACACACACAACATATGAATTATGGTGCTTACTGTAAGATATGGTTTTTCAGGTAATGGAATTTCAAATGGTATATCTGTGTCCTGGAAGTCACTGTTATCTAACCCGTCTAATGAACCTTCTTCTATAGCCTGAAAAAATAATAAAATAAATAAGTCACAGAATTTAAATACAGATAATTTCCTCAAAACTGTCATTTTAATATTATGTTACATTTCATGGAAATGTATTCAAGCTTACCGGTTCCAGTTTGATTGGAAATGTTTATTTATTTGGTGGCTAGATGACTTCCCTAACTCTCTATAGTCACCATAAGGCTCAATAAATTTTTTAAATTGAGTTAAACATACAACTTTTCCCATTTTCAGACATTGTAAAATATGGTTCTCTCTTCATGTTATGTTGCCGGGAAAGTGTAACCATGGTAATGAATCTCCAATCAAAATTTACAACGATAAATAACTGTCATAAGAACAGTATAGGTTGTCTAAACATTTGGTCTATCAAATATGCTAATATTTCCCATATCAATGGATGTATTTTGGGACTGAAGCTGATATTTATGCTGGGTGTATGACATGCATCTGAAAGCAAACTAACTATTAAAGCACTCTATATTAAACAGTTGTCATTTCTATATAAGAATTAGTTTCTATATTTAAGAATGTAACAAATAATTTACAACCATACCTCTGATACATCCAAGTACCGATTCAGGAACACAAATGCCATATTTTCCCATCCAATTGCCTGTAAATTATTAATCACAATTTTACAATTAAAATCTTAATGTAAATGTCAATTATGATGCTTATAAAAAGCTTCTTAATACAAGATCAATATTCATAATAGTTTGCTACTGTATATCTAATATAGAGGTCTTTGTAAAATTAAATAAAACAGGAGATTCAAAATGTTGACACAACTTCAAAAACAGCAAGTGTAAATGCATAAGAAAATACCATTTTTCAAACGAATTTATTTTTATATTTTTGCCCAAATAATGTCATAAATATCCAAGAAAACAACTTTGTTGTATATATTGTATAAGTAGAAACATTAGCGGTAGGAAACTTCATGGTTACAATCTTCTTAAAACTATTTTGTATGAAGAAATTTTCAAGGTTGCGACTAGAAAAAGTGTACCAAGAAAATAAAAACATTTTGCTGAGAGGATGTATTCGCATTACAAGGGTCACTATGAAAATTGCAAATATTTTTACCTTGCCAATGTTACTTCTTATACAGTATTTAGCTCATTAAGTTAAAATATCACTTTTTTTTAAATACTACCAAATTTTTTGTATTTCGACTCTATGAATGATAACATTATGGTTATAATATAATCTTATGGCAAATATAAATTTGTATAGTTTATCATGGACAGCAGTATATATTATAACATAAATTAATGTAATGTTGGTATTTCGCGAGGGAATTATTTGTTCATTCTTGTTTTACAATGCAAATAAAACTTGCCTTGCCGTAAATGTCAAGAGGGGGTATTTTTCGCATTTTTTTCAATTCGCAAAAATAGCAAAAATTTCCACCAGGCAAAAATAAATGTGTTTAAAGTACCGGTACTTACTCTACACATCATTCCTGCCTCAAAGAAGGCCTTATCTGCTGGTATAACATCCGTGTGTCTAAGTAAAGATACGGCTAATTTAGCAGCAATAGAATCTAATGACTTGTGTGCCATCGCGGCTGATCTGGTGGCATAGTAGTGACTTATCAACAACATTATCTCAAACTCCTGATGTGGTGGTGAGTTAGCATCAGCTGACTTTGTCATGTTCTCATTCTGGAAATAAAGTGAAAATACTTTACATAAATCCTTTCTTTACAGTTTATATTATTTGAATTTCTTTTTTTTTTTTTTTTTTTTTTTAACAATTTCCACAATGAGCAAAACAGGCAAATGTGTTTTGCTCTATGCAGGTGCAGCTTTATAAGTAACTTTTTATTTATATGTTAACAATCTTAGAACTAAAAGGGGGATGTCTTGGTGGTGTCCAAGTAGTTTAAAGCACTAGCTTATAGATAACAGTACATCAAATAGCTTAGGTTAAAATCCCACTATGTCAAATCTTGTAAGAAATGTTTGGAAGTTTGCCTGTCCAATGGTGCTGTTTTTCTCTGGTTGCTCAGATTTAGAACTTCATTCAAGAACTGATCACCTCAATATGAGTGTAATAATACTGATCCAATGCAACATGGATGAGACAATTACTTATCTATACTCTAAAGGATAGGGAATTGTTTTTTGTTATAACATGTGTGTGTTTTATGTATTGCGAGATACAAGAAGTCTGCTTAGTACATATGTACCTGAAAGGTTTTTCTTAACAAAATTACCAATAATATTTGTTTTAGATGATAAACCAAACTTACCAAATCTAAGAAAACATCTCGAAGATCTGCCCAAACTCTGTAAGCTTCTGGACGATTCAGATCTCTGGTGCTAACTATATCACTAAATATACGCTTGTAAATGTTGAAATTCTGGAAAATATAAAGCAAAAATTATTAACCTCTTTTAAAAAATTATTCCTCAAACATATTTATTATTATTTTATACTGCATTTAGATTTTAAAATTTATACTATAATTAAAATAAAATGAATAATATGCCTTAGCAATATAAACCATAACAGACACATATATATCTATAGCTGGCTGACAAAAACAGTGAAATAATAATTAATGAACATATACTAAAGAAATATAAATAATGTACAGTACTATCTTGATTCATTGCCTCTATTTGTTCTGTCAAGTTTGGGCATTATAAAAGGGTTTGGCAATAAATCGAGGGAGATATAAATGGCAAAATATTGAAGTAACAAATTTTGGGACTTCAAAATACTGTGGCATCAAACAAGTTGGCAAAGTTATCGAGGGGCATTATAACAAAAGTTTTACTGCATTACCTGTGGATTGGCAGGAGCGCCATATTTGACATAAATCTCCAAAGCTCTCCTACTATCTGCATTCTTTATAAGATGTGTAGCATACAGAGCAGCATATTTGTGTAGAACTTTGGAGTTTTGTTGTTCTGCTGTTTCCAGACATTTATCCCATTCTCCTTTCTCTATATACATGTCTAAAGCTCCAACAACATCCACACTGGCCAACTTTAATAAATAAAATACATGTATATTATGATAAACCTAGGTAGAAAAGTAGCTGTAATCCATTACTGTAAACATATTTAATTTTGTGTGTACTTATCTTCGAAGTATATGAAATTTAGACATATCTGTATAGTTTAATTTTCACGTTTCTAAATATGCACTTTAACACAATAAACATAATATGATTTTCATTCTATATTAATTTTCATGCAAAACAAACAACTGCGAAATAAGCGAAAATTAGTACACCACTAAAATAAATATGTTTATAGTATTTGTGAGGAATGGTAGGTACCAGTAAATGAAATGGTGTTTTATACTTAAAACAAGATTGTTTCACTTGTATCAAGAATTGAACCTAAATGATGTATGTGTGTCTGTCAATGATTTATATGAATTAACATTTAAAATTCTATCAAAATATCTGTGGCTAAATTCACAAAATTTACTTAGCTGGATTATATGAATATACATGTATATGTATCACAATATCTTTTTAAAGGATACATGCCTCTGAATAAACTTAGTCTATGACTGGAAAAATAAGTTCGGCACAAATGTTTAGGAAATTTCTCTTGGTATACTTGTGAATCCCAATGTGATTATTTTAAACTCACTTAAATCTATGTTTTCATTCTTTAAAGCCTAAAATTGCTGTGGGCTACTAATCCTTGATAATTTTTTTTCAAAAAGTCACCTAATTTAGCAAATTTGTTAAAAATATCTCAAACAGGACTATATTTTCACAAATATTGAAAATTTGACAACAAGTAATTTTAAAATTGTGGAAACCTAGTGAAATCTGCCTTTATATACATTTATAGGCTTTACTAAGTAATAAGGAGTTTATTATCAAACTTACTGCTTCAGCCTTTCCTTGGTTACGTAAGTAATCTTTATATCTGTCATCAACATACTGTTCAAACCTGTGAGGGAAAAAAATACATTGCAAGTTATAGAATAGTCTACAATAAAACCTCAATTCACTGTTATCATTTGTCCAGTCAAAAGGGTTTTGGTAATAAAGCTAAGGAGACTCATAATGCAAAAACACAAAAGAAATACGGCAAGACTTTGGTACTCCAAAATACTAGTATCGTGACAACATGCAAGGTTGCAAAGTTGATGGACATTTGAATAAGTTTCTACTGTATTGCAATACACAATGATATTTGTGTTTTTCTTGTCTTTTCTAAAAAATTGTTGTTGTGTTTTTTTTTTTTGGTCACATTTTCTTTCTCGGAAAAAAAAATCAAAGTCAGCAGAAATGGTCTCATTTCTCTTCTTATATTCTATTTCATGAAACTAAAAATGAAATGTTTAATTCAAAAACATTTAGAAACTCAAGTTGATGTTATATCTCAAGTTGTTTTTAAGTTTCACTGTACTTAAGTGTACATTTTAGATGTTGAAATGAACTTGGTTTACTGAACTTAACAATACCTCTATTGATCCTGAGAATAAATTACCTATACATGTACATGTATTTCTTTTTTAAAAATTCAAATTAATGGATTAATACCTGGAGGCAATAATCTAAAAAATTTTTTTGTTCCGAATTTTTATTTATACATTTTTTCATTTTTTAAAACCAATTTCCATTCAACCACCTTTATGTGTTACCATAGCAACAATATATTTGACATTACCTTGGTTCCAGTTCTTTTGCGACTCTCTTTGCCTTATTCCATTCTTCACCAGCTATAAACATATCTATTGCTTCCTTTATCATATCTACATTTAGATACATTTCTGCTGCCTATATAACAAAGTAAATCAATGTCTATATATAAAAATAAAAATAAAATCGAGTTGGGGAAGACTGTCCTGACACAAATCTGACAACCCATTTTGTTTCTTAGGAAACTGTTCCCTATTGCTTTTATACATCAAAACCTGTCTACAAAGACTACTTGAAGGACTAGCTGAAAGTGGCCTTTATTGACAGGTGACCATGCTATGGAGGTTTTTCTGTATTCCATTTTTGAAACCCTATATTAATGATCTGTAGGTTAATCTTTATTTAGTTTTGCTTAAAATAGGGTTTGTATTTTTAACTTTGAAAATCTCAATGGATATTAAAGTGACTGTGATTTGATTTCAGAGAAGAACTTGGCAAGTTACATCAGATGATCAGTTATTTCTATTACTATAGATTGTTTTTATAGCCATATTGCAAAGTGACAACTAGACTTAAAAATCCTATGGTTTACATGTTTTAGTGTGGAGTGTCTTGAAATCTGTGTCATGTAGTAAGAAAACAAAATCAGTAACAATCACCTCTTTTAAAAAGTTTTAGAGTCTTTAAATCTTAACATTTACCGAATATGTCTAAAATAAAAAATAATTACCATTTATCTTTCATTATAATACCCTTAACAGCTAGAAACAAGTAAGAAATACTTACAGGTCCAAACTTTCTGACTTCTGCTAGACGAGGTGCTGCAATATCTACAACAGTCTGTGCTCTCTCTGGTCCCAGAAATTTGATAGCAATATCTCCAGCCTACAATATTACATCAAACTTTTGTGAAGATTGAAGAAAATCTGTTTTTTTTGTGATAGACCATTACTTATACACTTTAGACTGTAGAGAAAAATAACTGAATAAATTAACTACAAGGAATATGTCTGATTATTTTCTTTTCTTTTTTCTTTTTTGAACATGAAAATTGTATTTGCTAAGAATTTACAGTGTAAATTTAGAAAATTATGTGCGACTTGATTGAGAACACATGAACATGACCATTTTATGTGTCCTTGTACTTTACACATGTTCTGAAATCTACTAAAAAATTTTCAAAACAACATTAATTTTCATGATTATATTATTTGTGAGATTATTATATGAAGCAATATTAATTTTGAAGAGCAAATAAGCTATATTTAAGCTGGGTATTTTGTTTTACCTTCATCCAACATTTGGTACATATTTCCATATCACTTGTGAGTTTTGGTGTCACTTTAAGATAACATTCTACAGCACGAGCATACTCTCCTGAAGATTCCCATTCTCTGGCTTGTTGTACCATAGACTCACCTCCTCTGTAATTATTTAACATATATCAGTACACAGCATTGACCATCTTCATGGAAAGATGTGATAAGAGAGGAGTGAAGTAATGGTATTTTACACCGCATTCTGGAGCACCCAGCCGCACTTCCCTATGGAAATTTACTACATTTGCCAATTTTCATTTTTGTTTGCTTTGCTTTTTATTTATTTCTGTTTTTGGTGGGAGGGGGAATATGGGATTTGGAATTGCGATTTGAATATGGTAAGGTCGTAATTTTAACTCTAAAAGGGTACAACTTATGCCAAAACCTTAAGGGTAGGCAAGTATGTGTAACACTATTAAAGAAATTAATACATTTTATATAAATAAATAGTAATATGGAAAGGAAACCAACACCCCTAAGGTACTAATTATGGCTATTATTATTCTTAGTGGATACCTATGGTATTCAGTAGAGTTCCATAAGTCAGTGTAATTAATTAAATAAATAAAGTATGGCTCTCAACACTTAGAATAACTGATGCTAATATGATTTATTGTCGACATGTTTCGACAGCTAGGCTGCCGTCATCAGGACTGATATAATACAATTTCAATTTCCCTGAAGTACAAAAAATGGCTACATAAATGGCTCAAAATTGGCTAAGTATAATCACGTGATATTGATTGTTTTGATTGTGTTGTTAGTAACTGTACTGTTTGTTTACACTTGTAAGTATTATTGTAATTTAACAGTTTGTAATATTGTTCACTTATTAAAATCATTAAAATTCAAAAGAAAATTAACCTGATTGTTTGTTGTTATTTATATTGTCCGCTGAATATTCCATAAACACTGTAAACATATACTTCCCTCGTTGTTAGCGAAGGAGGAAGTTCATCTAAGCATACTGTATTTTCTTCCGTTGATAGGAGCATCGTAGATTTAACTGTACTGTAGGATTCAATTTCTTGGTTGACATCTTTATAGTCTAAATTTAATTCCTTTATGATTTCATTAAATTTATTATTCAAGGATGTGTTAGAATTAGATTGATATCCTAAGGTTTTGTAGTTTATAGACGTTGGATCATCGATTAAATGTGGAGGTATTTCAAATTCTTCTTGATTTTTTATTGGTATGGCTGTAGTTCCGTTCTTTCCTGGTGTAAGTTTCATGATTGGCGTGGCGGTGGTGATTTCCCTTTTTGCTGCTACTATCCGGAATTTTGGGTTGACTGGAATTTTTGGCGTAACTTTCTTGGTCTTTTTTTACTGTGCAGTCCAGAAAATGGATTTCTTGCTGACTAATTTCATGTGTGAATTTTATGGTGTGATGAAAGTTATTTAGACCATTAATGAAGGAATTCAGATCCTTGCTGGAGTGTGGCCATATGAAGAATATATCATCGATATACCTCCACCATATTAGCGGTTTAAGTTTTTGTGTTTGTAGATATTTTCTCTCTAGTTCACCCATAAAAATGATCGCATAATTTGGTGCACATTTGGTTCCCATGCTTGTACCTTGTATTTGTAAGTAGAAATTTTCTCCAAATCTAAAGCAATTCTTTGTGTGTACAAAAAATGGCTGTTGTGGTATCTGTGTGTGGGTGTAACCTAAGGCTGTGGTAACACTTGAAACGGATAATAAATTAAAAAAAATTCTAAATAAAAATAAAATAAAATTCTAAGATAAAATAAAATGTTAGAGCACCTTAAAAATTATTTTTTGGATGTATTGGTGGCTTGTCTTTTTCCTACTTCCTTTTTCACTGAAATGGTAGTGGATTCCAAAAGGTTACAAATTATATCCATTTCTTCTCCTTCTGTTTGGGTCTTGAGATTTTCGGTGGCTTCTTCAATTTCTTTTTTGATGTTTCTGACTCTTTCACTCCAATAATCATGTAATAATCTAACTAATGTACGGCTAAAGTTGAGGTGTGCCTCTTCCCATTTTATCAAAAAATTGGAGTTTGTGTCAGGAATTTGTGGCTGAATTCTTAGACGGAGTGTTTTTGGAACCGTGTCGAAATGTACGCACTTATCTAAATATTCCATGTGGCTGTTTGTCCTTACTAATTTTATGTGCAATTTTCTTAAGGCTCTGAATTGAGCTACGTTTTTTTCTTGAATCCTGGAGCTGGTTTGTTGGCTGGTTTGTTGGCTAGTTTGTTCTTCATTCTTCTTTCGTTTTCTTGGGTTGTCCTCTGCTTCTACATATTCTTGTGGGTCCCTGAAGCTAGTAGTTGATGTGTTCTCCTGTGGGTTGGACATTATTATGTCGCTGGATGGTTGTTGTGGGTGGATCCGAGGATGCAGTGGGTTTCCCCAATAATAATAATAAATAGTAATATGGAAAGGAAACCAACACCCCTAAGGTACTAATTATGGCTATTATTATTCTTAGTGGATACCTATGGTATTCAGTAGAGTTCCATAAGTCAGTGTAATTAATTAAATAAATAAAGTATGGCTCTCAACACTTAGAATAACTGATGCTAATATGATTTATTGTCGACATGTTTCGACAGCTAGGCTGCCGTCATCAGGACTGATATAATACAATTTCAATTTCCCTGAAGTACAAAAAATGGCTACATAAATGGCTCAAAATTGGCTAAGTATAATCACGTGATATTGATTGTTTTGATTGTGTTGTTAGTAACTGTACTGTTTGTTTACACTTGTAAGTATTATTGTAATTTAACAGTTTGTAATATTGTTCACTTATTAAAATCATTAATCATTAATCTATAAAGATGTCAACCAAGAAATTGAATCCTACAGTACAGTTAAATCTACGATGCTCCTATCAACGGAAGAAAATACAGTATGCTTAGATGAACTTCCTCCTTCGCTAACAACGAGGGAAGTATATGTTTACAGTGTTTATGGAATATTCAGCGGACAATATAAATAACAACAAACAATCAGGTTAATTTTCTTTTGAATTTTAATGATTTTAATAAGTGAACAATATTACAAACTGTTAAATTACAATAATACTTACAAGTGTAAACAAACAGTACAGTTACTAACAACACAATCAAAACAATCAATATCACGTGATTATACTTAGCCAATTTTGAGCCATTTATGTAGCCATTTTTTGTACTTCAGGGAAATTGAAATTGTATTATATCAGTCCTGATGACGGCAGCCTAGCTGTCGAAACATGTCGACAATAAATCATATTAGCATCAGTTATTCTAAGTGTTGAGAGCCATACTTTATTTATTTAATTAATTACACTGACTTATGGAACTCTACTGAATACCATAGGTATCCACTAAGAATAATAATAGCCATAATTAGTACCTTAGGGGTGTTGGTTTCCTTTCCATATTACTATTTATTATTATTATTGGGGAAACCCACTGCATCCTCGGATCCACCCACAACAACCATCCAGCGACATAATAATGTCCAACCCACAGGAGAACACATCAACTACTAGCTTCAGGGACCCACAAGAATATGTAGAAGCAGAGGACAACCCAAGAAAACGAAAGAAGAATGAAGAACAAACTAGCCAACAAACCAGCCAACAAACCAGCTCCAGGATTCAAGAAAAAAACGTAGCTCAATTCAGAGCCTTAAGAAAATTGCACATAAAATTAGTAAGGACAAACAGCCACATGGAATATTTAGATAAGTGCGTACATTTCGACACGGTTCCAAAAACACTCCGTCTAAGAATTCAGCCACAAATTCCTGACACAAACTCCAATTTTTTGATAAAATGGGAAGAGGCACACCTCAACTTTAGCCGTACATTAGTTAGATTATTACATGATTATTGGAGTGAAAGAGTCAGAAACATCAAAAAAGAAATTGAAGAAGCCACCGAAAATCTCAAGACCCAAACAGAAGGAGAAGAAATGGATATAATTTGTAACCTTTTGGAATCCACTACCATTTCAGTGAAAAAGGAAGTAGGAAAAAGACAAGCCACCAATACATCCAAAAATAATTTTTAAGGTGCTCTAACATTTTATTTTATCTTAGAATTTTATTTTATTTTTATTTAGAATTTTTTTTAATTTATTATCCGTTTCAAGTGTTACCACAGCCTTAGGTTACACCCACACACAGATACCACAACAGCCATTTTTTGTACACACAAAGAATTGCTTTAGATTTGGAGAAAATTTCTACTTACAAATACAAGGTACAAGCATGGGAACCAAATGTGCACCAAATTATGCGATCATTTTTATGGGTGAACTAGAGAGAAAATATCTACAAACACAAAAACTTAAACCGCTAATATGGTGGAGGTATATCGATGATATATTCTTCATATGGCCACACTCCAGCAAGGATCTGAATTCCTTCATTAATGGTCTAAATAACTTTCATCACACCATAAAATTCACACATGAAATTAGTCAGCAAGAAATCCATTTTCTGGACTGCACAGTAAAAAAAGACCAAGAAAGTTACGCCAAAAATTCCAGTCAACCCAAAATTCCGGATAGTAGCAGCAAAAAGGGAAATCACCACCGCCACGCCAATCATGAAACTTACACCAGGAAAGAACGGAACTACAGCCATACCAATAAAAAATCAAGAAGAATTTGAAATACCTCCACATTTAATCGATGATCCAACGTCTATAAACTACAAAACCTTAGGATATCAATCTAATTCTAACACATCCTTGAATAATAAATTTAATGAAATCATAAAGGAATTAAATTTAGACTATAAAGATGTCAACCAAGAAATTGAATCCTACAGTACAGTTAAATCTACGATGCTCCTATCAACGGAAGAAAATACAGTATGCTTAGATGAACTTCCTCCTTCGCTAACAACGAGGGAAGTATATGTTTACAGTGTTTATGGAATATTCAGCGGACAATATAAATAACAACAAACAATCAGGTTAATTTTCTTTTGAATTTTAATGATTTTAATAAGTGAACAATATTACAAACTGTTAAATTACAATAATACTTACAAGTGTAAACAAACAGTACAGTTACTAACAACACAATCAAAACAATCAATATCACGTGATTATACTTAGCCAATTTTGAGCCATTTATGTAGCCATTTTTTGTACTTCAGGGAAATTGAAATTGTATTATATCAGTCCTGATGACGGCAGCCTAGCTGTCGAAACATGTCGACAATAAATCATATTAGCATCAGTTATTCTAAGTGTTGAGAGCCATACTTTATTTATTTAATTTTATATAAATGTATATTTTGTTTTATTTAGTACTAACCTAGTATCTTTGTCTGTCATTTCTCTGTCATATTCATCTTGTAGTTGTTGTAACTTATGAGGAACGTATTCTTTACATACTCTTAAAGCATCTTGCCACATTCCAGTTTCCTAAAAATACACAACAGATATGAATAGGATATATGATCCCATATCTTAGTGATCAAATAAATAAAAATGAAAGTAAAAGCAAAAATTTCAAAATAAATTTGATATAATCTGAAATTTTGTTTTAACTTTCAGTTTATTTATACATTTGTGCAAATTTTAAGTTTTAATAAATATACCATGAATAACACTTAAGACACAGGAATTATTGTTTCAAGCTGCATCAACATCTTCAAAATCAAAATAGCTAAAAATGTTTAAAGGATACTAACACTAATGTATCCATGCCAAGTAGCATTATAATTTTCCTCAGAATTACAACATGCTATATTTTTCACTAACACAATCTAAGTAGAATTTGATGTTCAAAAAATTACAAACATAATACTATTTTTCAGCCAGTTCAGATCTCTTTGCTCCCAGTAATAGTGATTCATGATCAACATCAGAGAAATTATACACCAATGCCCTATCTATAATGAATATCTACATATCATTTAAAAAGTTTAGAATTTTAGTTTGCAGATAACAAACCTTGTAATATTTGACGGCCAGTTCAGGTCTTTGTGCTCGTAATAAGAAGGATTCAGCTTTGGCAAATTCTTTCTCTTCAAATGCAAACCTTGCCTGACCAACAAGTACATCAGCTACAGATTCTGGGTCACTAGCCTCGGCCACACGCTGAGCGGAATCCCAATCCTGGTTATGGACATACCTAAATTACAAATGAATTAAAAATTAGACATAACACATTCCTGACGGAGTGTATTTTTTAAAATAAAAAGTTGAAAAAATGAGAGAATCAAATGTTATCAGTCTTTGGATGATTGTTGGTTGCATGTTTAAAAAAATTAATGAATACATGTTCCTATACTATATGAAAGAGAAAGAAATGGTTATGAAAAATGAACTGAGCAAATTGTGGCAAAAAATCTAAATCAAAACCTTTCTCATCTCTGGTCTTACTGAAAATGTTAATATAGTCAATCAAAACAAGAGGCCCATGGGCCTTATACGCTCACCTGATAACTAATGGCTAGCTGATAGATTTAAAGAAAACATAAATACTAAACCCCAATGAATTTTTTCTTTACATCAAAATGATCATTGCATCAATACCTACAACATTCTAATATACATGCCTATACAAAACTTTTATAGTTTTCAAGATAATTAACCATTTCAGTATTGTTTTCGCATCTGTGACCTTGACCTTTGAACCCATGACCTTTTTCTATACGTCAAAATGATCATTGTATCAATACCTACAACATTCTAATATACATGCCTATACAAAAAGTTTATAGTTTTCGAGATAATTAACCATTTCGGTATTGATTCGCATCTGTGACCTTGACCTTTGAACCCATGACCTTTTTCTATACATCAAAATGATTGTTGTATCAATACCTACAACATTCTAATATACATGCCTATACAAAAAGTTTATAGTTTTCGAGATAATTAACCATTTCGGTATTGTCTCGCATCTGTGACCTTGACCTTTGAACCCATGACCTTTTTCTATACATCAAAATGATCGTTGTATCAATACCTACAACATTCTAATATACATGCCTATACAAAAAGTTTATAGTTTTCGAGATAATTAAACATTTCCGTATTGTTTCGCATCTGTGACCTTGACCTTTGAACCCATGACCTCTTTCTGTACATCAAAATGATCGTTGTATCAATACCTACAGCATTCTAATATACATGCCTATACAAAAAGTTTATAGTTTTCGAGATAATTAAACATTTCCGTATTGTTTCGCATCTGTGACCTTGACCTTTGAACCCATGACCTTTTTCTATATATCAAAATGATCGTTGTATCAATACCTACAACATTCTAATATAAATGCCTATACAAAAAGTTTATAGTTTTCGAGATAAGTAACCATTTTGGTATTGTTTTACATCTGTGACCTTGACCTTTGAACCCATGACCTTTTTCTATACACCAAAATGATTGTTGTATCAATACCTACAACATTGTAATATACATGCCTATACAAAAAGTTTATAGTTTTCGAGATAATAATTATAATCAGAGGTAAAAAAAATTAGGTCACGACCTTCACAATTGACCTTGACCTCAATTTGAAGATACTAACAAGAAGATGTCAAAACTGAAAACCCCATGTCATTATCTGGCCAAATAGTCAAGTTATAACAATTTGAAGCTATTTTACGATTTTTTCAAAATTAAATGCAAAAACGCGTAACCTATTTTTTGTCCGAATTTCACAAAATGAACAAACTATAGGCTAAAGACCCTAGAGAAGCCAAATATCACATCAGATTTTTTCTCTAATCAATACTTTCGGAGGAGAAGATTTTTTAAGATTTTTGCACCCCTAGGTCACCTTGACCTAGTTATGGTAGCCATGGCAACACCACGAACAAATTTGAATTGCACCGACCAAGACATGCATCTGACCAAGTCTCGTTGAAATCTGCCCAGTGGTTCGTGAGAAGAAGATGAAAATGTGAAAAGTTTACGACGACGACAACGACGACGACGACAGACAACGGACAAATTGTGATCAGAAAAGCTCACTTGAGCCTTTGGCTCAGGTGAGCTAATAAAGTCTTCAGTTTGGCAAAATGTGCCCTTCACAACAAGTGACTAAAAGCATCATTACACTGCAGTTTTAGAATTTTCATACCAAATAATAAAATGCTGACATCAGATTGTTTTGTGTCCTATGTCTGACTGTAATTGAGTAAATTACAAAAGTATATGAGAATTTCCAGATCATCTCTCTTTTAAAACAAGAGGCCCATGGGCCTTAACGCTCACCTGAAGAAGAGTACATATCTTATGCAGAGGTTCAATGGTCAATGACATTAATAAAAGAGAATATCAAAATTTTCAGCAGTAAGGGCCAATAATATGCAAGTATTTTTGCAAATTAATTATAATAATTATTATATAAGTATGCTATATATAACATATTTAAAGTCTAGCTACAATATATTATTTATAAACAGCTAAAACGTCTGTATATTAAAATGTGCATTAGGCCAATACCTACAATATTCAAATATACATGCCTATACAAAGAGTTTATAGTTTTTGAGATAATTAACCATTTAAGTATTCGTTTGCATCTATGACCTTGACCTTTGAACCTATGACCTTCATTCATATATCAAAATGATTGTTGTGCAAATGCCTACAATATTCCAATGTACATGCCTATACAAAAAGTTTATAGTTTTTGAGATAATTAACCATGTAAGTATTCGTTCACGTCTATGACCTTAACCTTTGAACCTATGACCTTCATTCATATATCAAAATGATCGTTAGGCCAATACATACCTTATTCCAATATACATGCCTATACAAAAAGTTTATAGTTTTTGAGATAATTAACTATTTTGGTATTCTTGGTCATCTGTGACCTTGACCTTTGAACCCATGACCCTGATCTATGTATCAAAATGATCGTCATGTCAATACCTACAAATAACTGAAAATCCTATGCCATTTTCACGAGAAATGTTAAAAAAATAGCATTTTTTATCAAAGGTCAAAAACTGGGACATACCTTGACCTTCGACCTTGACATCAATTGGAAGAAAATTGCAAGACAAGATCAACAGTGAAAACTCCATACAATTATCTTCAGCCGTTATGAAGTTATAACAATAAATGTCTCATTTTAAAAATTATTTAATTTTACGCAAAAAACGCGTAACCTATTTTTCGTCTAATTTTCATGAAAAACACAATTTTAATGTTCCCAGGTATGCTGAATCCAAATATCCAATCAAAATTTGCCTGCACCTTTTGGTTTCAGAGAAGAAGATTTTTTTGTCTTTTTGCTATTTTTAGTAACAGCGGCCATCTTGTTGGGCGTGGCCAAACCCCGAACACAATTTTGAAAGGCTGTTACCCAGGCATGATAATCACTAAGTTTCATCAAATATGGCCCAGTAGTTTTGGAGGAGAAGATTAAAATGTAAAGTTTACACACGACGGACGACGCACGACGCACGACGGACGACGGACGGTGATAGATTGCAATAGCTCATCTGAGCCTTTGGCTCAGGTGAGCTAAAAAACCCAAAAAAGACATAATGCCAAAAAAGTAACTTAAAATTCAGAAATATCTGATAAAGATTTGAAGGTGTCACCTTTTTATAGTTATGTCTTTTTGTATTTTCACTTTAATAAATAAATAAAAAAATAAATAAGACAATTTCCACTTACATGAGAACAGCTTCTTTAGGTTTACCAGCTTTGATAAACTCAGCTTCAGCATCCTGGAATCTTCCCTCATCCTCCAGGAACATGGCATGTTTCAAGTGTATGTCGGGTAGTTTATCTTTCATGGCTAGACGAGCCAATTCAAACGCAAAGTCAAATGCACTGAAAAAAAATAATAATAAAGAAACTTCAAGGCATCCTTACACAAAAAGCAACAGTGGATGAGCAATGGGTTATATACTTCATCTTAACAATAAAATCAATGAAGAGGAAAAGAAAAACAAACAACTTACATACACAATATTTACAATTAGTGAATTTGTTTCTGACTAATACAGATAGTTTCTCCTGTGGAAAAATTATTAAAATTTCCCAATTTGATGAATAATATTAAAAAAAAACAACAGTGATACACTAGCAAATTTAATGTAGTTTTCCTTACAGACAGAATTTCAGATAATGTCACAATATTACATCTCTGCAATTGGTATTCTAGTTATTGTAAAAAAAAATTAAAATTTATAACAATTTTCCCCCATCTTAGTGGAAAGTTTTTAAAACATTCAACAAAACCAGAAGGAATGTATACCTGTCTTTTGTTTTTCTTTTTGTCATAAATAACTTACCAATTTTCTGCTGCATAATCAATAGCAGCCTCAAGCAGACCAAATTTGTTGAGTAGTTTTACAGCAGAATCACCACCAAGACTTTTAGCCCACAAGTATGCCACTTGTTTAGCAGCTGTAGCTCCACCACAACTTTTTGCAACCTACAATAACAATTTTTTTCTGTATTTAAAAAAAAATAAAAATTCAACAAAAAATTAAAAAATTTCTTATATTACATTGTTACGCATAAAAGTCAACATATATCATATCTAAGAAATGGCCAAATTACAGTGTAAGTGCAGTAACACCTTATTATAATGTCCATCGGTAGATTTTAAACTTTGCTTTTTCCATGGTTTTTGAAATTTTAAAATCTATTTCTTCTATGTTTTCTTTATGAATAAGCTTCTCTCGATTTATCACCAAATGCCTTCATACCACCAAAATTTGACAACCAGTTAAACAAGTTGTGGCTATGAATCAAGGATTTACTGTAATATTATTTTGTGTTTTAAGGCTTTATGATTTTTGCAGGTGCTGATCAACCACCAAAAATACATTTAGTGTGAGATTTACTATCTGTATTATATTACTTTCATTCAGCTGTGAATAAGATTTGTTACCCTGTGTGCTTCATCCCACATGTCTTGTGCTCTGTACATGTTGACAGCAGCCTTCCATTCTCCAGATTCTGAGAAATGATGTTCTGCCTGACGTAGATTATTTTCTGCTTCTAATTCCTATACAAATAAAATGTCAAATTTTGTATAACCTTCTAGTGTGAGTTTTATGTGACTGAGATGAATCTATAACTACTTATTGATAGAAATTACTGAAACCTACACTTTTTTTAGACTAAATTTTGATCATTAGCAATCGTAAAAATTTATTCCTGTATTTGACTTGACAAAACAGGGATATACAGTTGAATACTCGGGTTTGAATGTTTTATTCCATTGTTAATTCCCCATTTTTCTAGGTGGCTGAAGATCCTGATCATCAATACTTTCATGACCACAATGTTAGGAAGCTATTTTTAAACAAATGTACGACAATGGATCCCTGTCTTGTTTTCTTGGACAGTATTAACACATTGCCCTTCATTTGAATTGAATTGGAAGTCGATTTTTCACTATATCCATGGACTAGAATTTAACTTCAATTTATGGAAATTACTAGATTTTTTTAGTCATAAGTTTTAACTGCAATTGAACAGTTGTAATTTTAACTTCAAAATCGTACAACTTACGTCAAAATTGTAAGGGTAGGTAAATAGGCAAGTATGGATATACTGATACATTCATATTGAATATCAATGTATATTATGATGATTATCTTTCTGTTATGGGACTCAAATAAATCTATGCAAGATCGTTATTACCGATTAATGTGTTTTAGAATTTATTTATAAATTTATAAATACTATGCCAACAGATTGTGAACAACCCAATAACTGAGGTAAATGAGGTTTTCTCCAGACTACCTTGTAACTATAATGAGACATTCAACTTCAAGTTTAACTATGTATACAACAGTTCTGTAAAAATTCATAAACAAATAATAAAACTCAACCTTACCTGTGCCAGATGTAAGTGGGTATCCTTAAGTAAATCTTTGTGATAAATTTTAACCAATCGGATCATGTCGCCATAATTCTTGTGTTTCTTGTACATAGTGATGGCTAAATCTGGCTCCTCGACGGCTATATACAACCTGAAAATCGAATAACCCGGTTGTTATTTTCAAAATTGTTTCTCCTTTTTGTTGTATGATACATAAAACCTTAGTTTTAACTAAAAATGATGTTTGCAAAACATACACCAAAGTACTAGTACCACAACACATGATAAACTGGTAGTTAGTTTAGTCAGTGACTTTTGACATATGACCTCAAAAATTAATATGCTTCTAACTTTCCAGAATATTGATTGGTGTATTAAAGTCTGAAATAACTGAACACATTGCTTTAATTAATTTACATTATATTCCTCCTTCGTTTGTTTTGAAATTTGCGTTTGAGATATTACCTCTGTCTCCTTAAATTTGCCATGATCTTCCAGCTGTGTAGCATTGGATGTGCAAGTACCGGTATTACCTTTAAGCGTTTTTGAATTTACTCTCTCTGTGATTTTACCTCTCAGTCTCTTTAGACTCTCTCTCTCTCTCTCTCTCTCTCTGATATTAACCTCTCAGCCTCCTTAAATTCGCCATGATCTTCCAGCTGTCTAGCATGGGATGTGCAAATTTTACCTTTAAGCCTTTTTGAATTTACTCTCTCTCTCTCTGTATGTGAGATTTTACCTCTCAGTCTCCTTAGATTCTCTCTCTCTCTCTGATACTTACCTCTCAGCCTCCTTAAATTTGCCTTGTTCTTCCAACTGTCTAGCTTGTGATATATATAAGGTTGCCACATCATCAGTTTTCATATAAGTTGAAGCCAACTGTAAAACAAACAACAATGGTCAGTACAATAAACATATAATTCTAAGTGTATAGGAAATGAACAATTGTTTTTCATATTCAAAAATGCCTTTTACACATTGTTTAACCTTTTCAATAGTCAGATATACTCACTTCGAAACACCTTTCATGTATGAATCAATGTTGTCTATTTATTCAAAAACAAGCTAACACAAGTGTTAATGACAAAAAAAAATCCTGTAAAAATGTATGGAGTTACTCTTTCATAAACAAACTTTCATTTAAAAGAGATAACTACATACAGGTAATAAAATTAAGCATTTCAATATTTTTTTTATACATTTTAGTGGTATCTCAAACAGGCATAGAAAGCAGAGTTCCTTAAAGATGACAACAGTATGTCCTTACTTTGTGTGCCATTTCCCATTTACCAGCATTGTTATACATATCTACAGCTTCTCTAGTACATCCCGCCTCTACGTAAAACTTTTCTGCAGCCTGTAAATGACAACAAGATACATCTGTATAATTGAAATGAAGTGTCATTCTGTGTCCCCAAAACAAATCGTAAATGGAAAATCCACATTATTCCATTTTTTATGTTTTTATGAAATAACAATTTTAAACTAATGTTCTAAATAAGGTCATGACCTTGGACTTACACTTTTGCTACATGTTGAAAACAACTCATACAAACAACAGAATACATGTATTAAAATCTATGTTGATATATCTTCATAAAAAGTGAAATAGTGACAAAAGTGCAAAGGTAAAACAGGTAGGTTGTGCTGCTTTTATCTTAACATATGGCTAAGTTACAGCAATTTACAGCTAATTTTGTGAATAAAGTAATGATCCTGATTTTGACTTTGGCTTCATGTTGAACAAATTCAGATGTTAAAATAAAATATGTATTGACATATACAAAAATAGCTTAAACAGTAGAAAAATCAAGTTTGATCCATGAAATCTAACCTCATATTCTCCAATAGATGCATAATGATCAGCAATCTTCTTGTAATATTTAGATGACATTGCTGAGTCCTGTAGTTCTAGAATTTGAACTGCCTTCATCCATTGTCTGGAATTAATGGCTGCTTCAACGGCTTTGGTGTTAGCACTGTAACAGAGATCAAAATTAAATACACAAAGAATGATAACTGGCTAAATTGTGTTTTATGTTTATCAACCAGGACCTTGATATCAGCCTCAAGAGAACATGGTTTTTTAGGCATTTGTTATATATTTGTATTATATACATGTATATGTACTGAGAATCTAATTTCTTCATCGGGACTAGTTGCACAAATAAGGATTAAAGTTCCTTAAAATTCAATTTTAAAAAAAGCAGGTCTTTGTACACCAAAGGAGGTTTCCCAGAAAGAGGTTGCTTACATATACCAAAGAGTTTTGTCAAAATCCTATCCAAATTACAGATGTTATCCTCAAAAATAGCCGATCATTAAAACTGCAGCATGTTCAGATATTGTCACATTGAAAAACTTATCAAAAATATTTCCACAACAAACATAGTGACCAAGTTTCATCGAAATCTTATCAATATTACAGGAGTTACCACATTCAAATCACTTTGACACCAAACTCCCCATAACATTTGGCGATGTAAGTACAAGTGTTACTAAAACCTGGTTCATGATAAAGTACAATACCAAGTGTATACATGGATAAAAGATTCATGAGCTACTATGATCAATATATATTTACCCAGCTTCTATGAAGTGGTTAATAGCTGCATCTAGCTGTTTTTGCGACACCAGATAATCTCCCCATTCTTCTTCTAACTTCACAACTTCTGACGGGAAAGCATAGCGAGCCAATTCTACCGCTGAAATTACAATAGCAGTTTAATAAGTATCTAGTAAATTTATTGACCTAAATGCATTCTGTGGCCTATTTCAATAATGTTTGAGTATCTCTTTTTCATTTATCTCCCTTTAAAAATAATTTAAATACAATGTATCAATAAATTCATTCACCAGCAATTTAACTCAGTACAAAAAATTAAATTTAATAACATTAACATCTTTATTTTACTTGGAACGTTTTTACAAAAAATCAATCAATGTCATATTTCCATCAAAAAGAAATCATTAATATTTTAAAGAATCATAACTTTGCAGGTCAACTGAAACAATACACAGAATTTAATACAATACACTAAATATTTAAAATGTTAATTTGCTATTTTTTTTTAAATTCCTTGTCTGCTACTGACAAGTTATGTAACAACCTCCAATATGATAATAACAAATTATCGAAAGAAAAATACAGAAATGTTTGGTGTGATGTTTGTGGAATTTAGAATTGACCTTTAGTCCTGTAATGGTATTTTAAATTGGTATTATTAGCAACTTTATTTGCAGTTGAACATAATACGTAGTGAATAGTTTTTTTTTCTGTGTTGAAATCAACAAGAGGTGAAGTGAAGGAAAGGCTAGCATGAATAGCGTTCAACATAAACATCAGAGTCACTTACATATACAAGCTTATGATATTAATTTTTAATGAACTTGTCAATCTTGACAAGAATATCCAAAATGAAGTTCAAAAACCTAAGGTCAAGGTTTTTGAGTTTTTAAGGTCTGAGTTCTTAAGCTGTATTTCACAAATATACTGCTTTAATTAACCAAAGTTAATGTGTTTTCTTAATTGTTACTAATTTATACTATTAAAAGATAAAAATCTATTTCTGTTTTTAGTATAAACATTTATTATATTAAATTTTAGTTATCTGACGCATGTTTTAAATGTTTTCTTTAAAAACAAAATGTTAAAATTGAAATTTATTATTAAATATTCTTAAATGTTTTGTTAAAGGGAGGTAATAAATAAAACCAACATCAAAGGGAAGTAATAATTCTACATGGTAAAAAGGTATATATTGCAGTAAAAAAAAAGGACAAACATTGTGGCATTATAGTGTCCCAAATGTTCTGAGTGACTTAAAAACAACAAAATGGTCTTTTTTGGCAATGAACAAGATAATGCAATGCTTACAGAGACGGCATCAATTTTTATTCACCAATGTTCATAACTCCCCATTCTTTAAAACTGATGGGCCCTTACATAAACCATATTGTTTTGTTTTGTTTTTGTTTTTTGAAGGTGGAAAGGAAAAATAAATAAAATAAAAATAAGATATAACAGGTAATAAAAAGTCAAAATAATTGTTTTACCTCTTCTGAAAGCTTTGCCTTTTTTGAAGCATTCCATAGCTCTTTGTTGATCTCTTATCTTCTCATATAAATCACCAGCCTTCAATGTAATTATAAGATACATGTAAATGATCAGTATAAATAGAAAGTTAGTAGAACTAATAATAATCTGCTGTTGTTTTGTCCTGTCATTCTGAATTTTTATTACTTAGGTTGCTGGTGTTGCTAGCTAAGCAGTAGTTGCTTCATACCCTTCTAGAGCACCCATCCCAACTTCCCTGGGTTAAGTTAACATGTTTAACCTTACTTGCCAGTTTTCAAAGTTTAAACTTTGCTTTTGGATTGTGATTGGATTGGTGTGTTTGTTTTAATTTAAAAAAGATGAAAACAACTGAAAGAATTGTTATATCTTTGGGCACTAAAGTTTACTTCAGGTTGGTTGGATAGCATATAAGAAAGGTATTAAAATTCTCTATTAATTCACACAGAAAATCTTCTACTAGATGATATACCAATGAGCTTATATCTGCATTCTTCTTAGTCCATCAATATGTGTTCTCTTGTAGTTAACTGATGTGGCCGTTACATTTTCAGAGCAACATAAATTAGGCCTGCTCTAACTTCAAATATCTATGACGAGAATTATGTAAATTATAATGTCTAAAATCTTGACCTAAATGCCAGATAAGTGTATGTACAGTTGCCACCCTGAAGACCTTCATAAAATGATACATAGTGTTTCCTAAAAACTTACCCTCTCATATAATTCTCCCTTTATCAAAGCTGATGCTATTCTACTGATTAAGTCTGAATTTGACATCAATTCCTACAACAAATTAAATAAACATTTATGGCCTAGTTATTTCAGAAATGAAATTGTTGAAAGTTTGCTTTTAATTGTCTTTCAATGCTGTCAATTACATTTGCATTAACAATTAACAGCAGAATGATTTTCCAAACTTATGCTAAAGTGAGAATACAACAGAAGAATGGTTAATAAAAGAGTTTCATTCATATTCTGGAATTCTATATTGTATGTACCGGTATTTGTGATTTTTTATCATTATTATGTATGTTTATCAAAAACAAATACTGTTTAAATTAATATGTTTGTAATGCCATTTTTTTGCTTTATTAATGAGGATTCGATTTAATCATTAAACTAAAATATTACACATTTAGTATACATAAATATAAACATAAAATGATATCTTACATCCCGACTGGTGGCCACTCTAGCGGCGCGTGCAGGTAAACCAGCTTTCATGTACAGATTAATGGCAGCCAGATAATCTTCCTCTTTTTCTTTAACCTGTAAATGTTAAAAATCAAAAAGAATTACCAATTCTATAATGCATAAATTATATTTAAAGAATAAAGAATAGAGTGAGAAAATTGGTGGGATTACCAGCCTAAAAAAACAAACAAGTCTCATGCACATAACGTTATCTAAGAATTACTGTATATGAATCATAATTTTAGGCTTTCTACCAATGCTATTATCAACTACATGTATCTCAATACTGGTTTTTATCTAACAGTGATGTAGTGTCACTTACTTCTCCAGCAGTTTCCTCTTGTCCGGTCTCCATCAACCACTGGTAATAATTACGTCTTAAATTGTCCAATTCTGGATGCATCTGTACAAGTAAAATACAACTTATGAACAAATAGCAGTGAGAAAAAAAAGTGTAGCTCTTAACAACAAATGGAATCTAGGTAACCCAGCAGTCTAATTTAAAGCACAAACTTATATATCGTGGTTCCTCTCAACAACAAGGTTTGATTTTCACTCTGAGGGATCCTAATGTGAGAGGGTTTATCAGCTTGCCTACCGAAGGTCAAAGGTTTTTCTTTAGGTAGTCCAGTTTCCTCCAACATCTGAAACTGGCTGCCTGAATGTAAGTGAAAGAATCTTTCCATGTGGTGTAAACACCATTGATTCACTCCACTCTAACAACACCCTAACAATGAACATTGATGCTGACAATCATGTTTTCTGTACTTGTTACACATAGTTGAAAAGTTTAACTATTCATATCAAACCGACAGATTCAAAATGCATTTTTGAAGACAAAAATTATCAAAATACATATGTATATCTGTTAAACAATCTACTCCTGCAGAGTTTATCTAGGGTAGGTTAGAGTTTAAATCATTAGGTTATAAATTCTCAAAACAATAAAATTAGTCTTGTGGGCGAAATTCAACTGTCCTTGATAAAATAAAAATTAAATAAGAAAAGAGATATGATAATGCTGACAAAACTAAATACCCCATCCTTTTGATAAGGAAGCATAAAGGGTCAGTCCAATGAGAATTGATTTATATGATATTATAATGTTGATCAAAACTGTATATCCCTATCCTTTTGATCATGGAGCATAAAGGGTTAGTCTATTCAACATTTTATATCAATATTAGTGTACCTTTGCCTCGGCTACTTCTATGGCTTCATCCCACATGTGCATTTCTTGGTACATCTCCATAGCTTCATCCACATGGTTCTATAAAACAAGATAGAGTATTAAAATAAAACTTTGCTTTTTGACAAAAATGTTTTGAAAATTCTGCAACAATACAGTTACAATTCCATAATGACAGAAAAGTGTACATTAGTAAAAACAGTATGCCTAAAAATGTTTTCCAAATCATGTTAATGATATATCAACAGATAGCTTAGTATAATTATTTTTTGGCAACAAAAGCATAATTTTACTACTTTATTAATAGCTATTTTAGATATTTTTGGGCAGATTTTCATAATTATACATGTATTACCAACCTGTTCAAGATAGACACTTTCAGCTTCCTTAAATCTTTTCTCCATTATTGCGAGTCTGGCTCTAACTTTGTAATGGTTGAATCCATCACCTCCCTGAAGATAAAACAGATCAAATGAAGGCAAAATAAATCTTTTAAAGACTTTAATTTTCTAGGATATGAAACTTATTTAAGTGATTATCCAGGACCTCTGAAACCTTTCCCAAAAATACTAAATAAAACTACTACTAGGGCATAGAAGTTTATCAATTTTAAAGGTTAGATTGATGTTTTATTCTCCAGTCATGTTCTTTTCATTCTAATCCAGGCAGTACACTTTCAAATGTTAGAAGGAAATAAAGATTATCAAGAATAGGACAACATTTTGCAATCAAATTGACAAACGCCAAGATTTGACCTGTGTAAGATGCAAAGTTAATGTTAGATATAGCAATATTTCAGTCAGTGTTATAGATCACTCATCTCCAGATAAAAGACCATTCTTGTTTTAAAAACAAATTTAAACATTTCAAAATTTATTTCAAATTCAAACCACCATACTAGTAGGATATTCAACCCTAATACAACAAATACTATATTTCCACTCCTGGTAGCCGAAATTGCCACTGGCTACTAATTTCTGAGAAATTTCTTCACAAAGTAACCTATTTTAGCAAATTTGTGAAAAAAAAAAACATGAAAGGGACCATATTTTCACAAATTTTGGATTTTGGCTACTAATAATTTCAAATAAATAGTGTGTGACAGTGACAGTCTATTTCTACTTACAGTATTTTTTGCTACTTCTTCTGCTATTCTGAATGTCTCCTTCATAAATCTGGCTTTCGCAATGTCTCCAAGAGCTGAATAACATCTGAAAAAAATATAGATAAATTCATTTAGTACCAGTATGTAATATAAGTAATGTTTTCATCCTCCTTTAATCATAACATCAAGTCTATACACGATTTCATTATTTCATTACATTGATCATATGAAAGTGTAAATTGAAATAATTTTTGTTCATAAAATTATTAATTTTAGTACATTAAATAAACAGCTGATTGATACAACACAAACAACCAGTCTATGCATTAATAATGTAAATATAGTTGTTCATTCAAGACTTTGTAGTGCAAACTTAAGAGTTTTGGCATTATACAAATGTAAAAGATGTTTAGCTGTTGATTGTTTCTTTAATACAAAGCCTGAAATGCGGATAAGAAAGTTGAGATGACAAGTTATTACAGAAACTGGTACAAAAGATTTTGTATATCAGTCACAGATTAACTAATATTTGAGGTCACTGTACCTTTCAGCAATATGTAACTGCCTTTCCTCCATGGCAAGTTTACCAAGTGTCTTCCACATAGCCTCTGTCTCAGCGGACATTTCTAGTGTCTCCAAAAATGATACAGCTCTAAATATAACAAATAAACAGTGAAAATTAGATCATCTGGAGTATACTAGGCTTTGATATTGATTTCATAACATGAATAAGACCATCCAATCTTCTATAATGAAATCAAAACATTTGCTTTAATGTAATCAGGGCTCAAAATAAGGGCGAAGTTGGGCGATATCTTCGCCCTGTTTCCAAAAACTTCGCCCTAAACTGTCCAAAAAGCGAAGTTCTAGTCGCCCTAAGTTTTGACAAGTGTATTTAACCCCTAAGGCGCCTCTTGTGTATTACACTCATTCAACGGTAAACACAGGTAACTCCCGATATATTCAGGTGTTTTAATCCGATAATTAGCTTAAACTGAGATCATCCATGCATGTCATGGATTCATCAACCTGTTGACTGATGTAATTAAAAGCCATCTTGGTGAAAAACCTCGGATATTTGCCATAAAAAACGTCTGTACCCGGGGGGGGGGGTGTATTGAACAAAATAGTAGATCGTTTTTTGTATTAAAATTAAATAAAATAACAGACCCTCACAGAATATTGCCTTTTCACAAAGGAATCCATAAATAAAAGCATTTTCTGATAGAATGATTGCAAATGAGTAGTATCATCTCTAGAAATTGGGAGTCAGACACAGCAGCCATGTTTGTTGCCATCAACACGTTTGACAAGGGGGATAACTCAAAAATAATGGTGCATATATATTTTATTTTTTTTGTTCATTTATCAGATTTACTTCTTAATATGTTCTTAATATGTTGTTAATCTTTACATTATTTTTAAAAAAATAATGTTTTAAAGAAAATTGTACATGTATTTCACATTAACATTGAAATCAAGACATTTAGCATTTAGTGATGTGATAAGATCAATGCATTTTGCTTCAATGAAAAGAGCATAATTTAAATAGCTTTTAAATAAAAAAAAAAAAAAAGTACAATAAGTTCTTAAAATTATTTTCAGTACTGCTACACCAAGCGTATACATATAATAATTCTGCACGTGGCAAAAAAAAAAAAAAAAAAAAAAAAAATTATGAAGAAATTTATAGTATGATTTATTTGGATTCAATAAGTAATATTACAATTTATGTAATATTTAAGTTTTTTGTAGGGATACTCCCATTTAAAGTCAAACATATTGGGAACATGCGTCGCCACGTAAATTTCACTCGCGGCGGTAAAACTTCTCCCTGTTTTGAAAAACTTCTCCCTAATCTTGGCTGAGGGAGAAGTGACTTCTCCCTGTTTCAAAATCTAATTTGAGCCCTGGTAATATATTTTTTATTAAAAAAAGAAAATAAACCAGTATTCAGAAAAAGAATCTAAAATTCATATGTAAAAGAAAAATATTAAACTTGAATATCAAACTACTAAGCAAATGTTTATTTTTTATTTTATTTTTTTAAAAACTTTTTCTTTTTTATATCACAGTGATGGAGCATTAGCAATGTAGCAGCAATAATGTTGGTATTGTTGTGTATAAATTATTATGTTAAATTAATATGATCATCAAGGTGGGTATAAAATACTGCCATATTTCAACTTTTCAAAAGCTGATAATTGCTAGCTTACCTTTCAAAATCTCCATCATCAATGGCAGTACCAAACTCAATGAGACCTTCATCAAGTGTATAAGATATTGTTGTAACTCCTTCATTTACTATAACCTCTGTCTTACCATCATTTCTTTCCAAGTCTACTATATCTCCCTAAAATAATCAAATTACAAAAATTGCACAATGGAAATGACATCTGTCAACAATTATGTAAAGTTTCCTAAATATCTTTATAACTCAAAAACCTTAATTCATTTATTTGTTCATTAGATTAAAATAAAAATTTATGCAGGATCTTAAGTCAGGTCTAACCACCATCACCACCCACACCTGATTTTATATTGAAGAATTAAAGTTACTGTCCTTACATAAGGAGACCAATGTATTTCTCCACTTTACCATCTGATACCCCTAATGTTTAAATTTCCATTGGATATGGAATCATATCAGTTCACGTTTCCTGTAAAAACGTAGTTATTCAAGGAATCAATATACATTTTCCAAAATACCACACACAAATGTTAAGGGGGATTGATCACATGGTACAGGGGTTAACCCCATTATTTGACATTTTAATCCAGCTGTTTGTTTTTAAACCAAGAAAATGCAAAATTACACTGATCACAATATGATCATAGCAAGCCCTACCAGTATAAAATACCATACAGAAATTGTGTATAGTCAAGACATTGTTTAAAATTCCAGAAACTAAGAGGATAATTCTGGATTTCTTTAAGAAAACAATAATACCTTAATTGGAAACATTGTCACTCTCTCTGGAGCTTCAATATTGTACCATACACATAGGTTACCACGATTCTGTGCTACCACTACATCACTGCTCGGTACCCACTGTAAAAAAACAGTTACATCTAGATAATTAAACACAACTCTTGATTATTTCAACACTGTAAATTTTAAATCAAAAGTTCTAAAATACAGAGCATCTAACGAGATGTTAAATGATATCTCATCATGACATGGACCAATATAAATATGCACACAACAGTTAAATCTGGAATATCAAACTACACACTAATTATTTCCAAACTAACTTTAAATTAAAAGTTTTAAACATATGAAATGATGAAACATTACATATTTTCATCTAAAAAAGGAGCAATCGGCATAAAATGACTCAATTTCAGCAAGTTAAAATAAAATTTACAAAATAATATTCAATTTCTTCCCAAACAGTATTATTGTGATTTTTCCAACAAGTATAGCTGTATAGTTTATAAAGGGTCAAAATTTATATTCTGAAAAATGAAGGCGTGATCCAAATTAAACCTCTACTAAATAGCATGAGTTTACAGTTTTTGTATATATAATTATACATTGTACATATTTCCACATACCTGTACATAAGAACAGTAGTTTAATATTGTTGTTCTGTGTTGTGATTCTACATCATACAGGTTCAGCTATAAGTACAAAAGTAAAATAAATTATAAACCCCATGTACTTCATATTTATAAAACCTTTATATTTTCACATTTCTTCCTGATTAATTTAAGTATCAATTCATATCAAATTACACCATATGTGCACAGTCTCCATTCACAGAATTATCCCATCAAAACATGGGATATTCACAAAATTTATAAATCTTCAGACATAAATTTTTCAATATCACTTTACAATGTGATTTATTGGTTGTAAAAATACTTTTTGAAATACAAGTTTTGAGGATTTAAAAGGTAGAGATATATTTTATATATATTTTAATGAGGAAAGTATCGAGGGTTCAGTTTATGAAAATACAAATAAATTGTTGACTCAGGGATATCAAGACCCTCAAAAAGTAAATGGCTGTAATCACAATATTGTTAATAAGTATGATGTCTCTTTGTTACTTACTATGATGCTACTTTACTTTGGGACTGTGATTTGTACATGGATTGGTATGTATTTATTTAATTAAATTTTTAAAACAAGTTAGCCAAACAAAAGAATGCCCATCAAAACGGAAATATAAATATTTATATACTCTGAGTTTTTTGTCTCTGAACAGAATCTTCCTTGCTGTTTCATTCATTTCCAACCAATCAATCTTCACTTCATGGTTGATCTGTCCCAAAGTTAAACCACTAAGTAGATCAACTAAAAAATATAACAAGAGAAGAAAATAAGCACTGCTTTATTCTGCAGTGTAAAGATGTACAAACACAAAATAAATTCTGATTAGTAACGGGTAAAACAATTTATCTACATAGACTTATCTACACAGAATTTCTTTAAAGGTTTCAAACAATTCTTATTTGAAACAAAGTATTGCACATCCAGTTATTTTTCCAACACTTCTACTTTCTAAAATTTGGCGAAGAAGACTTCCTTGTGAAACTTTGAATGTTGATTTAAACCCATACAAAGATGTGAAAGTTATGGAGTGGACCTAATTTTACATGGCAGTCAAACATAAATCTAGAGTAAATACAATTTTTTAATCTAAATACAGTACATACCAACACAGATAGTTTTCACATCAAGCAGGTAGGCTATTTTCTTGTTTTCTTCAACACCTCTTTGTTTCCTCTCATTTAACCGTACACTATAAATAAACAATGACAATAGAAGCATACTTACTGAGCACTAAATGTACATATTACATATTAAATAGAAATTATACTGCTGCTATGATATATATTTATCTTGAACAGATAAAAAAGATTTAGGAAATACATTAATATCTTTGAAAAGTAGAAACTTAACTATTTTTGACAATGGCACAGTCTTGAATTCATTGGCTTTATCAAATTTGACATATACGGCATCATTACTTCCATATCCTTTAGATGATATTATAAAATCTATAAATAAACAGTTTTAACTTTATACAGGGAAAAAAGAGATACAATAAAAAGAAAAACTTTGATAGGAAAAATCTCTGAGCATGGTATAGGATAAGTGAATATTGAAACAAAATTCACAGCTTTTAAATCATTGTGGGTATTCAGATTATTGAAAAATAAAACATCTAATATCTTCACTGTTTAGGATACTGTTTTAAAAACCTCTCTAGGAATTGGTTTTGATTACGTTTAAAAAACAAAATTTGTTTTTAATTTTAGCATTTAATGTTATGCATGTAAAAGAATTGTCTTAAGCAGTGATATCATTCATATCTTATGTACCTGATTAAATGGGGATTCATAAATTCTGTCCTCACAACACCAAGTACTTCATTAGCTCCATACTCAATCAAAGCTAGCTCACCAGCATTGAATATCATGCATACCTATTAAACAAGGAAAGAAAAACAAAATAGGTAAACAAGGCAATATTTTCACCAGCTGACTAAAGTTAACAGTACAAACTAAAAGATTTAAACTTTCAAACCTCTATATGACTACATGTATAGGGTCTTTGGAGGAGATATTCAAGACTGATGTCACAGGAGATGTGGCACAAAAATTGTCAATAAGTGCTCAATAGCATTCATATGTAGCAAAGGTTTACATTTTTATAACTTATTTTTATAACTATCGCTGGCAACATCTCAATAAATTATTAGTGAAGTAATATGACTGAGAAGTAAAACCCCATTTTACTGACTCTCCATGATTATAAAAATCCCCAAAAGCAAAACATACAAGGTAAATGAAAGTTAATCAGTTGAGAATAAATGTTGTATACATGTGTCTATTTCATGTTTTCAAATACCGGTAATCCATGTTCATATTAAACAACTGTTCAAAGTGTTCAATACTTACACTTTCATTGTCAAAATAATACTTCTCATTTCCTGATCCATGCCAAGGCACCTGTAACATAGAACAAATTTGTGTTTACATTTTACAATGGTTTTGTTTCAATACAAAAATAAATACAAATTCTCCCCTGTAACATAATAAAAAAAATTGGGTAAGATGCTTAAATGAAAATATGTAGTCCATTTAAAATAGGTTTTATACTCCAGTGACCAGTGCTACATTTTTAATGGGGCTACAAAAGATGGTCATATCTGAAGAGCCATATGCTCAAGTTACAGTAAGTGGTACGCTTTTCTTGAGTAACATCCTGAAATGACAGAAGGTGGTCCATTTGTAAGAGATCACTGCAGTAAATTAAACAATTTCATCTTAATAACAAAAAAAAAAAATAAGTTCCATATCATACTGGTATGTAATTTTGTGTCAAAACATTAAAAACAAATGACAATAATCTTGATTTTATCAGAAAGAAAAAGTCAAGCATATGTTTCTAACACTCATATAACACTTACTTCACTGAGTTTATTGTTATTGAGATCACCAAGTAGTATAGTATCTGAGGTGTGGGCAATCAGGTAGCGATCTTTACCCATAATTCTAACTTCATCAATCTCATATCCATAGTGGGACTTCAAAACCACACGTGAACCATTTGACATATTCTTTACTATCACCTGTAAATCAATAAAGTTACTTGAAGGTAAACAAAATTTAAAAAATTTAAAAAAATATATATATTCAAAATAATACCTTTCTCTCTCTCTCTCAAAAATAAATAAATCAATAAACTTGAATAAAGTGGAATTAGTGAGTCACACTCGAGTAAAACCAAAAACCTGTCTATGGTGAACTATTACATTTTGAAAACCTATTAGTGTACAAACAAAATGTCCATGTATTTAAACAACAAACTTGTAAATTACAACCCAGTATCACTAAAATTAAATAGGAATTATAATGAACGATAATAATTTGTCATTATCACATTAACAGACTGATAACTCACCTGACTCAATCCAACATGAGTCATCTCAAACTTGTTCTTGTAAATTGTTCTCTTCAAACAGCAATCAAACAATTCCACACCTCCACATAGTGTACCCTGTGTAAATATAGGTAATACTATACTGATGTATAAATACTATTCTATGGCAATCAGGAATGAAGTTTAACTATTTTGAGTCGGGGGGGAGGGGGAGGAAAGAGCTTACTTCATAAAAAAGAATCTGTAATAGTAAAAAATAAAATAGCTACAAAGAGTTAACTTCTTTAGGGACCAAGACTTATTTATAGGAGCCATGGGCATTTGTATAGTATCAATAATTACCGTATAAACAGCCAGGACACAGAGATATAATGACATGCAGTAATATCTCACAAATTGTTGTCACATTTATACAAAGCCATACTTACACAAGTAACTCTTGAGCCATCTTTCTTCCAAGACAATGCAGTAATAGTATACAGATTAGGAATATCCTTTATCTTGGGTTCATCCCACATCTGTCTACGAGGGCTCCAATTTAAAACCTGTAATCTGAAACATTAAAGAAATCCAAAACTTTACATTTATATAATCTATTTTTGGAAATGTTCTTAAAAATTAAACAAACTGAATGGAAATGTGAAAGTCTCTTTCTGTACACTAATGATTTGTTATCTAAACTTTTAATGAATTAAATTTGACAGATTTACATTTAAAACATTTGATACTATAAAAGCAGACATATTTGCTTGGAGATGAATGCTATTGGTTTTCTCTGTTGTATAATAGATAAGCGAGCTAGATTAAATGACTAATCCCTTACCTGTTGAAACTGCCCACAACAATTGATTGACCGCTAGGACTGCAGACAGCAGTTGTAAATTCATGTTCATCGTCATCACGACTGTAATCAAAATGTTGAAAGCTTCTTCCATCTTTACCATAGGCAATAATTCTTTTATCACAACCAGCTGCCACAATGGAATTCTGAGAAAATGCCAGTGCATATGGTGGGCAAGGATGTGTCGCCACTTTACCCTATGACAGAAAACAAAATTTTATAATCTTAGTATCTGAAATACTTATAATTATATCTTGTTATCCCATCTTTGATGGTAAGCTACAGTCAAAAATAAAGTAAAACTTTGTGTAAATGTTGGTGCTGACCCAAATATTGCCAAAAAAGTATGATCTATTCTAACCTCTACCATTTCATTGTAGTAATAAAAAATTACAGAAATAAACTAATTACTGTCTATGAATTTTCCTTTCTTTATGTTTCTCTATTAAAAAGTTTTTATCAACCTATGTATCATCTTAACATTTTCTCTAGGTGAAGACATGAAGTTACAATTTTCATCTCTTTATTTCAAACAATTTTTTTATTACCTGTGAATCACCAGAACCCTCATCATCAAAAAAGAATCTAACAATGGCTCCATCAGCATGACCAGATAAAAATCCTTTACCAGAAGGACTGTAAAATAATAAATCATAAATATAAAACAATCAACTACTAGTAATAAGGGTGATATATACCAGTAAAACAAAATTTGAAATCCACAAACTTAGGAAGATAAACTTAACCTCTTTTAGAAAGGGATTATTTTTCCAGTAAGGAAGACTCTAAATATAAATAGTGCTGGTTCCAGTTTAAAAAAGTAACAAATATTTCAGATATTTATTATCAGTAAAAGTTACAGCAAATGTGTGGTTATCTCTGAATGTACTCATTTTCATTGTGCCCTTTAAATTTTCAAAATAAATTTATAACTTTCTTATTTCATAGAAGTTTAGTCATCAAAGAACAAGGAAAAACTTACATAACAATTAATTTCTAAAATTACATTCTCTGTAACTAATCACAATTTTTTAAATAACTTAAATGAGGTGATTCATCTAAAACAGTGTTTAATCTAGAAGGGACCCTTGCACAATGCCCCCAAAGTAATAATTCTGTCCCTAAAAATACTGTCTGTGGGCCAACAGTGGCCCATCATTTCAGTCTTAGTTGGGTCTTGAGTAAATCTGGTACTACGTCTTACTCATTATATATTTTTTGTTTGATTGATTTAAACCAACTGGTCATATTACACAAGACATAATATGACATGCATGAAAAAAGTGATGTGGATGTTTCAATACTGATCTTTCCTAATAAAATGGCTCAAGCTATTATGTTGACCCCAGTTTTTGAAAGCATTGACAATGTTTTCTTAAGGGCTGTGTCAGGATGACCCCACTAACTACATTTCTGTATTGAACACTGTCTAAAAGTGTTGAATACTTACTTGGCAGCAAGGGAGACAACATACGAGTCTGTTCCATATACAGTCGAGGATTTGTTGGTTTTTGTGTTGGCTGCTCTCACCTTGCCATCAGCAAGTCCAAAAATGATTGGTTGTTCAGGTGGCCAAATCAAACAGGTTACAGCACTCTGCTGAACAAATTTATTACAGATAACTTTCTTATCTCCCCTGAAATATACAAAATGAAATAATAATAGTATTTTCCTTTCTTAAAATCAATATATAATAGGAATAGATTGTCATAACATTCTAAATATGAGTTTTAAAACGATATAATTGCCTAGCTATTTGTTTTTCTGTTCTTTCTTCTATTTTCATTCCATGAATATCATCCAACATATCCAGTACATGTCCTATGTTGTAAGAACATTAGCTCAGTTAAAATATGTTTACATTGAGTTTTGTTTTTTAAATCTGCTTCCTTGTGGTGGCATGATCTAAATTTTTGATATCTACCAATTTCTACATGTCATTTTATAATTTTATGTAGTTATTTGACTTAAAATTCAACCAGATAACACCCTTTGTTTTTGTATTATGTATTGGAAACAGTTATAAAGATATTCCTTCATGTGAAGGATATTTGTAACTCACCATTCATCTCCTATTTTGTAAACATAAATGATGTTATCTGTCTGACCAATTGCTAATTTTGCACCATCTGAGGAGAAAGCAATGCCCTTCACTGTGTAACTTTTCTTACCATACTACAATATAAAAAGGGTATATATATAAAATATCATGAAAAAGAAGAACATGTATCCATGAATAGATGAACAAATACAGAAAATAGTATATACAGTAATATAAAGACTAAGTTGCCATAAACAATTGTGAGTGGATGTGTATGTGCATGACTTGTATCAATATCGTTTTGAAATGAAGTTATCATTAGGAAATTAAAAACAAAAAATGTTAAGCAACTCATAGAAACTTTCCGGACTTATTATACACATGGATATGTAATGGATATTTCACATATGTATAATTTTTCAAATTCATCAGTAGATTTACTTTAGCATCAGCAGGTTTCAGTGAGAATTTATCTCTTTTTTTCTCCTTGTTCATCAAACAATAACACAACTCTATCAGCAGTAACAACGGCCATCTTCTGGTTGTTAGGAGACCAGGCCATGGCACATATCTTTGCTGCCCCATCCTGAAACGAAATAAAATAATAAAATATAATAATAATAATATAATATTAATAATAATAATAATAAGCAAACTTACAATTAAAAAACATATGAAATCACTATGCTATGGATGACTATTTCATCATGACATAGGATATGAAAATATGTAGGAAAATCTAGATATTTTTTGAAGATACATTAAACGACTACCAAATAATGGAATATCTAAATTACATGATAAGAGTTTTTGATATGCAATCCAATGGAAATACAAAACCGAATTTTCCAAAATTACCTGTTGTCACTGGTTGAAGGCAATATGACAATCACCCCCCCCCCCTTGAAAAAATTTAATGAAGAGTGAATGACATTTAAATATGCAATGTTACCTCCCAAGATACTGTTAACATTAAAATAACGTTTAAATATTTCAACTATATTTCAGTTATCATATAGTTTGACTGTGTTTAACAAGTTTTTGTCATCTATGAACATGTCAAATAATGACAGAATGAAACAGTCCCAGACATTTTTCAATAATTTTAATATGAAATTAAAAAATATCCTTACCTGTGGGCTGAGCAAATTTTTCATATGCTTCAGCTGCATATTTAAACGTGTTTGGAATTGACGAAATCTTCAGTAAAACTTCTATGTTTTCACTGACAGGTAAAAACCGACAAGCACTTAGCCATTTGTTTGTGGAATGCTAGGTAGCGCCTCGTTCTGAAACTGCTTAGCCTTAGTTGCGTATTAGAATTCGACTTTAAAATTGAAGTGAAAATAGAAACTAATTCAAATTACGTTGAAATGTTCTACATTATACATGTTATATCAATCTCTCTATGACAAATAGAAATATTCGTGAATAAAAATTTCTATTGTATACATATTATTTTGTAGAAATACGAAACTACTAAAGATTTAGCACTAGAAGTTCATCACACTAGAAGTGCACAAGGGATATGGGTCTTTACTATTACTATTTACACTGCATTGCTTACCTTAGCATGACCACAGATGAATGAAAAATAACATCCAATATTCCTGCTATGTAGCTGTAGTTGAAATGTAGTTCAAGGTCATATGTTCAAATATAAAGGTCACAGATGTTTATACGTCTCTGCTGAAATGGTTATTATCCGGTATAGATAAAACAACCATTTTGATAAATGTAGTTGGAGTTCTTAGGTTTAAAGGTGAAGGTCATAGATGCATAAGAATACTAAAACTACATTTTTAGCTCACCTGACCGAAGGTCATGTGAGCTTATGGCATAGCGCAGCGTGTGTATGTGCGTGTGTGCGTCGTTAACACCTATTTTCAACTTCTCCTCTGAAACTACTGGACAGTTTTTAATGAAACTTTGTCAGAAGTATATATGGGCCGGTGCAATTCAGATTTGTTCGTGGCGTTGCCATGGCTACCATAACTAGGTCAAGGTGACCTAGGGGTGCAAAAATCTTAAAAAATCTTCTTCTCCGAAAGTACTGATTGGAGAAAAAATCTGATGTGATATTTGGCTTCTCTAGGGTCTTAAGCCTATAGTTTGTTCATTTTGTGAAATTCGGATACAAAATAGGTTACGCGTTTTTGCGTTTAATTTTGAAAAAAATCGTAAAATAGCTTCAAATTGTTATAACTTGACTATTTGACCAGATAATGACATGGGGTTTTCAGTTTTGACATCTTCTTGTTAGTATCTTCAAAATGAGGTCGAGGTCAATTGTGAAGGTCGAGACCTAATTTTTTTTACCTCTGATTATAATTATTATCTCGAAAACTATAAACTTTTTGTATAGGCATGTATACTAGAATGTTGTAGGTATTGATACAACAATCATTTTGATGTATAGAAAAAGGTCATGGGTTCAAAGGTCAAGGTCACAGATGTGAAACAATACTGAAATGGTTAATTATCTCGAAAACTATAAACTTTTTGTATAGGCATGTATATTAGAATGTTGTAGGTATTGATACAACAATCATTTTGATGTATAGAAAAAGGTCGTGGGTTTAAAGGTCAAGGTCACAGATGTGAAACAATACCGAAATGGTTAATTATCTCGAAAAATATAAACATTTTGTATAGGCATGTATATTAGAATGTTGTAAGTATTGATACAACGATCATTTTGATGTATAGAAAAAGGTCATGGTTCAAAGGTCAAGGTCACAGATGCGAAACAATACCGAAATGGTTATCTCGAAAACTATAAACATTTTGTATAGGCATGTATATTAGAATGTTGTAGGTATTGATACAACGATCATTTTGATGTATAGAAAAAGGTCATGGGTTCAAAGGTCAAGGTCACAGATGCGAAACAATACCAAAATGGTTAATTATCTCGAAAACTATAAACTTTTTGTATAGGCATGTATATTAGAATGTTGTAGGTATTGATACAACGATCATTTTGATGTATAGAAAAAGGTCATGGGTTCAAAGGTCAAGGTCACAGATGTGAAACAATACCCAAATGGTTAATTATCTCAAAAACTATAAACTTTTTGTATAGGCATGTATATTAGAATGTTGTAGATATTGATACAACAATCATTTTGATGTATAGAAAAAGGTCATGGGTTCAAAGATCAAGGTCACAGATGTGAAACAATACTGAAATGGTTAATTATCTTGAAAACTGTTAACTTTTTGTATAGGCATGTATACCAGAATGTTGAAGGTATTGATACAATGGTTATCATGATGTAAAGAAAAAAGTCATTGGGGTTTAGTATTTATGTTTTCTTTAAATCTATCAGCTAGCCATTAGTTATCAGGTAAGCGCATCAGGCCCATGGGCCTCTTGTTTTGTTTAGGCATGCAGTTTATTGCAGTTGTCAATAAACCCAACATTTTGATATATAGTTCAACCCGGGAAGGTCATGGGTTCAGAGGTCAATGCCACAGATGCATAAGAATATTGAAATGGTTAAATATTTAGAAAATATAAAGTTTTTGAATAGGCATGTATATCAGAATATTGTAGCTATTGATATATATGTAACAATTATCTTGATACAAAGTTCAAGATCAAGGTCACAGATGCATATAAAATACTGAAATGGTTTATTTCATGGAAAACTATAAAAAAATTTATAGACATACATGTAATTTAAAATTCATTATACAGAGCAATGGGTCAAAACTGAATTTCAGAATTATACAAGTTACAAAAAAGTTACCTTTCACATCAGACAGATACTAGAGTGAGAAAGGTTGCCAATTCGCTTGCTGAATGGTAGTCATTATTCCAGTTACTCTGGTTTCTTCCACCAACCCTGGACTGACCCTTTGAGATAAGTGAAATAATCTTGACTGTGGCATAAAACACTTAACAGCATTGCTCATTACTCAGTCTCCAATATACTCAACTTGCAGCTTTTGTGTGATGAACACAAACAATGTTTGTCATAACCCCATTTTGTATTTGTGAGATTTATCTGTAGATAATTTCATATTCATACTATTTGCATGGAAGTATTAATCCACTGAATTTTCAAAAGTGTGTATCAAATACCTCTGTTTTATGTGTCTTCTAAAATTATCTATCATTGGTTCATGTATATGATATTTACATTTGTCACTATTTCTTAAGTTACATACAAATTGAAATGAGGGTATTCTCTATCACATAAAAGTAAGATTAGCTGCAGCCAATGGTGATTTTGATAAGAGTAAGATATAGCTGTGGCTAAATGGTGACTCTGATTAGAGCAGGATAAGATGCGGCCAAGTGGCGATTCTGAGAATAAGTGGATGTGTAATGGCGATTCATACCTACTGATGATGTCATAAGACAAATCAAGTGCTGATCTGCTTCTACGCTTTCTATTTTCTTTGAATGATGATGTCATTGTTTAGATGCTTTTTAAAAAACTGGTGTAAGTAAGATTGTTTGATGTACACATATTCAAGATCTAAAACACTAGTTAATGGAGCATTCAGATGGTTTAGTGACTGTCGATAATCACCACTGCCACCTAGGCTAATGAATCTTTACTCATATATGTCAGAAGACATGGGATTACCTGAGTTCTACAGTTTTTGAATTATCCACAAGGTGAAAACCTCGCAAAACACTTAAACCATTACCAACCATTTTTTCTAATCCTTTTGAATGTCAATTTATTCTAAAAACATAAATAACAAGACCTTAATTTGTAATGAGCAGTTGTCTGCTTGGGGTTAGGAGATATTCATCTGACATGTGATCAATACCCTTTAATTTTTGTGCGGAATGTTTTTGAAAATGTTTAAATCTGTACAAATTCCTAGAATAATGTAGTTTTTATGGGAAAACTTCATCTCGTGCGATTCCATATCCATTGGAAATAAGTGTTCCAAACAAACATTATGGGGTATCACATGGTACAGTGGCAAACCCCTTTTATTTTATGTTTTCAGAAAGCCAGTATCACACAACTACATGCATGTTAAATGATACCATAACAAAATACTGGATATGTGTTGATACATTTTTGTGGAGAATAAATTTAAGTGAAATTGCTTTGAGTTATCTCCCTTGGTATGATTATGCCAAGTGTTTCATGTGCCTATCTATGTATACTAGTATATATTGGGGCTCTCCAAAACAAAGTTGTACAGATTAGACAAGTTTTCTACCAAATTATGTGAAAGAATCTTGGCTAGGGCATAACGACCATTACTGGTACTCAATTAAGCTGCAGCTTACTCAACTGTACTAAAACTTCATGTTTGTTTAGATTAGATCTCTGTAAATTCTACTGAAACTTAGTAGGAAAGATTAATAAGATGCACAGTTGTGTCCCTTTATTTTTGTTTTGTTTTATATTTTTTTTTGCAGAGATAAACATTGTGCTCATAATTGTTTTAACTTTGATTGATGTTATACATGTACAAAGTAATTTCATTTTATCAACCCCACAAATATTCCCATATTTATTGTCATACTTTTATGATGTGAATATATTTCTCACAAAATTATTTGTGTTCTTATGTCTGATATACATAACAGTAGTTACATTCTTCTGTCTGTGGCTGTAATCATAGGTTGTAGAATCTCTGTTGGGCTTCGGAACGAAAAGTTGAGGTAAGAAATTTAGTCAAAGTGCTTTTTGGGATGCTCTTGAAATTTTCCTGTGACTGACTCTACCACTACAGTTGGAGTTGGTTAAGAGTGTTCACTCCATAATTTTATGTGATAGGTTGTGGGTTTGAACCCTGACCAGGTCTGACCAAGACTTAAAAAATATGTAGTGGCTGTTCTTTTGCATAACGCTCAGCATTTAGTAAATGAAAGTCACAGGGCCCATGAGAAGAGATCTTAAAAATCAATTCCCTGTGTCATGTCAGACGTGGCACATTACAGAACCCTCATTCCTCACTGCACTGTAACAGTAAAATCTTCTACCACTTAACCTATAGCTGGTGATGTCTCAATATTAGTAAAATATTCTTGACTTGGACATAAAACCCCTTCAATCAATCAATTAACCATCAGCTTAAAGTGAGATTACGGAATTTTGCTTTGTCATGATGACAACATGCAATTTTGGATTGTTATACCAGTATCCGAATAATCCATTACTTTTTGTTCTTGATGCGGTGTTTGATAAAGAAAATTTCTAAGACTAGGGTTACACACAGGACGTTGAGCCCTCTACCTCCTGCTTACAACTTTGACAAGGCGAGTGGACTAATGGTATTTAACTCCCAAGTCACAATTTTTTCACTTATATTGAGGCATTTCATGGATGATAGAAAAAACCCAAGTGCGAAGGGAAAGCTAACCACCTTCGGCAAGAGAACTGACAAAATTTCTCAAGACTAGAATGTGTCTGAGTTGGATTTGCATTGAAAAGTGGCGTCATCTGTAAGCCAGCATTTTAGACCACTTGGCCATTGAGGCTCAATTTTGGTTAGGAGAAATTTTCCACATAGTTGAAATACCTACTATAAAGGTAAATTATTTTTATCCATCCCTGCCGACAAGAAAACAATAGATGATATATCAATTTATTAATATTTTATTATCAATTTTATTTCTATTTTATCATTAACATATAAAAATTCAACATTAAATGTCTCTATAACATAATAACAAACACAACACTTAACTGTGGTTAACACTGACCCAATGTAAAACGGATATTAATCCCCAAGCTCTGACCAGTAGCCAACATTTGCATCTCTTTTATGACTGCAACATATGGAGCTAGAAGGGAGACACTGTATCAAAGGTTGACTTATCCAATACTGCAACTTTAATCAATTAGAACATATTTGATTTGTAAAACACTTTCAGAATTCCAAAATTCAATACTTTTGAATTTCAATTATGAAAACCAAAATACTACATAAAAATTCTGTGGTAACTCATTTCCAAATTATGTAAAACTCTGAATTTGTGAGTTATTTTTATTTTCACTTTTAAGAAAGAATTCAAATTCCTTGATTTTCAAGTTCTGTTTGAACCCTGTAGTTTTGTCTGGTTTTGTCTAGTTAACAGTTGCAGTAGTAAACAATCATATATATTTTATATAATTTTTTTTATATGTTTTATGTACCCGTACATCAGGGTACATGTATAGACCTTCAGCAATATTTTGGCAGAATGTTTATTAACATGGGCAAGTTTAATCTACACAAATAGGTATTAATACCATGATATCGTATGTGTATATTAACACCTTCATTATTTTTGTCAAAACCACCCTTAAATATACATACATGAACCCTATTTACATTAAATACAGACTCCTTGACCCTTGATTCTGGGCCCAAATGGCACTAATATCCTCTTAGTAGACTCTGCTCTCTGGTATTTTTCAATGCTTATGTAAATTTTCTCATTTGCACTTGGACTCTTCAACGTTTTTAAATTTTCTGCCAAAATATCACTGATGGACTATACCAGTATTTTATGTACATTTTTATATACCGGTATAAACAAAACAATGTTGCATTATGTACATATATATAACAATTCTAGAATACCCATATTAACCAACTATTTATAACAGTGTTTTATATAAAATGCTGATCGTGTGTTCTGTGAGGTAGATTTGCATTGCCCATAAATAATTATAAAAAGTAATTCTAATATCAAAATGTAACTTTAAAATTAAAATGAAGCAGGAGTTGTCTCCTATTATATAAGGACCATCTTAATCCTATCTCATGCTGCTTGATTTGCCATTTTTAGGTATTTTTCACAAAATTTGCTAAAAATAAGTGACGTTCTACTACACCTGCTGGACGATGGTATTTATTTATAGCATAAATGAAATAAGATGCAATATGATTTACATCAATGTTTGATATTTTTGTCAAGACAAAAAACCTCATGAGATGTCAATATTGCAAATATTCCCCATTACCAAATATATTGTACCGACACTAGTCAAAAAGGAAAGAATAAATATCTTATGACTGTATAAGTATACACAGACTGACCAATCAAATTTATTTATTTGTCCAGATTGGTACAGTTTTGGTGCACAAGGTTGCCATCTAGGTACTGTTTTATTGTTAAGTGTTTGATTTTGGTACAATTTTAATACAAAAAATCCAGATTTTTAGTACTTTTAATTAAAAAAAACTCTGTAAAAATGAGAAAAATCTGTCTAGTTTGACCTTTTCATTTTATCTCTCAGTTTATCCGTTTTTACTGTACAACTCTGTCAAAAACGGATAAATCCATCGAATTGGTCAGCCTGTATACATTATACTTTGAAGTAAAATGTACCAAAAGAAAAAGACCAAAACCTTATTTAATATATCAAATGGTAGGTCTTCCTTTTGTATCCATTAAGTTCTATGTAAATTTTTTTTTAAATAAAGATTATTTATAGAAATGTTTAAAATGACTAACAGTAATTCTGTTGGTTTTTTTAAGTTCAGATTTTACAGTCAAAACAAAATTTTTGGTGGAGGGCACAAAAGGAAGTCCTTTAATAAAATTACTTTTGTATACATGTTAAAGATTAGTAAAATGTTTAAAAACCTATTTTGACAGTTTTTTCCAAAATGACTTAATTTCAACATTTTCAGACTTTTTCAGTAGGTGGAGGTTACAAATGGAAGTCTTTCTATAAAATGGCCTTTGTATACATATTAAAGATTATGTGATCAACATTTCCTGAACAATGTGGACAGGTGCTAATTTGATTTATTGTCATGCAGTCCTGAGTTTGACTGGAATATTCCATACCATTTGTTTATTAATGATGTTGCATGTTATATAAAATCATTTTTGACCTGTAGGGTTCAGCATTGCATGTTATACGGAAATCATTTATATTTATAAATATCTAGTAAATTGCACTGTGCAACCTGCTTTAAACTTGTTTTGTATCATATAATACAATGTGCCAGTATGGTGCATGTCCAACTAAATTGAATGATATAACACACACACACACACACACACACTCTCTCTCTCTCTTGGGAAGTTTTTCATGAAATGAAATGAGACAAAATATTTTAAATAATAAACTCTGAAATTACTTACGATAATATCTTAAAAAATGTTAAGAGGTATTTAAAAAATATGGATTCCATATTGTGCAAGTCTTAATAACTATGGTCAACTGAACTTTCTACATTGCTGCATAAAAATTGTGTTAGTATTACAGTTTCCACAAAAAATATTACATCAAGGTATACAAATAGTTAACCTTGTCTGTGAAATCATCTGACTTATCCATTGACCTTTACCTATATATAATGGGGTTTGCCACTGTTCCGCATGATCAATACCTCCTAACGTTTGTGGGAATGTTTTGGAAAACATTAATGCCACAAATTTCCGGAATAATGTCATTTCAGGAAAACGCCATCTAATATCCATTGGAAATAAGTGTTCTGCACAAACGTTAGGGGGTATCAGGTTGTACAGTGGCGAACTCCATTGAATCACAAATATCTCATGACTAAGATGTAAATACTTGTAATAAGATGGCTTATTAGACAGAGATAGCTGTACACAATATCCAATGTCCTTACTAGAAATAATACGGTAACTTGGAATTTCAACTTTTAAATAATAAGTTCATAACTGGTTTCACTAACACCATCCTCATCATCCAAGGTTGTTTCAAGGTTACTAGAACTTACATTTTCTTGAGGGAAAGCACTATCACCAGACTCGCTACAGTTATACCAGGCACTGCTCCTCGGAGAGTCTATTTTCTGATCGGTAACATTGCTAACTTGTTTATTATGATCTTCTAGTTCTTCACAGATTTTCTCTGGTTTAGAAATCTGAGAACTGGAAGCTCTAGAATATTTTCGCTGAAGTCTGAAATATTTTAATGTTTTACACATAGTACACTCTGTTGAATCTGATGCGACGGAAACTCTACAACCACCGGTTTTGGCAAGAACTGTTATAGGGAGCTGATAAGCTCCTGTGTGGTCTGTACTGTAACCATCTGAGTACCAGTCCTCTAAACTCTGGGCAGATATCGGTCTAAATGCATACACTGGATGACCTTTGTCGGATGATTCATAACCTTTGTTATCTAAACCATAAAGTTTGTCCCAACTGTCTGTTAGTAAGTGTGTCTGACTACTTCCAGAACTTGTCACAACTCTCCTAGGGAGATCTAAAGAAAGTTCACTACTATATGATTCATCTGATGAGGATGAGGTTGAAAGGTGACTCCGTGTTCCACTGATACTTGATGAAGAATCAGTGTCGTTATCATCAGCATTAAATCCTTTAGTTGTCTCAATAAAACGCTGATGGCTGTATGTACCTGTTGCCTGAAATGATATTGCTCTTGTTCCAGCTTTTTTAATGTTTTCATTTTTATTTCCCACTTCACCTCCCTCAGACATGGAGTCAGAACTAGATGACAAAGCCTCCCATTCTGACATGGAGTCTATTAATGAATCCTGCATCAGATGTTTATAATAATGGCCGTCATACAGAGCTTTCTGGTACTGGCTCAGCCAACCAGAACTGAATGGTCTCTGTAACAACTTACTGTGTTTAGCACATAAACTTAGTCTACAGTTAATACAACCATCTTTGACACAGACTCCATCTTTGTTTTCTGCTGTAAGCTGTGCTGTACTAATGTGAAAGAATCTATAATATATTGCCATGGAAACAATACCAATGAAAAATGCTCCACACATGATGAAAACAACAACATGAACTTTAAATTTATCCATATTTGTGACATTCAGATACCAAACTACTGTCAATACCACGTTTTCCATGAACATGATCGTGTAATATGTAATGTATCTCTGTGTGCGCTGATTACTGAAGTTAACATGACAAAATATATACATGAATGCAATAAGCAGGCTTAAAAACATTCTGTTACATCGGTTAATTCCTGAGATTTCTAAAAACCCAAGTACAGAAGTACAGATACACACCATCATGGTACTCCAGTGTAATCCTATGACCAGGAAAATCCAGGTTTTATAAATGGTTGCAAAAACGACGAGCGAAAGCATCCGAGAAACAATCTCTCCTGATCTCCACATAAGTCTGAATAAAGTTCCTGGCCAAGTGAGAATAATGTTTTCTGTATTTTCAGTTTCATGTTGACGTCGAAAACTCGCCAGTGCCCATGAAATGGCGAATAAAGTAACACATGATGCACTGTATGTCAGCCATCCATCTGCATTATAATACAGAATCATGAATAACTGCATTCCAAAAATATGTATGCTTGCTGAAAAGGTGTAGAATAGTCTAAGTAGACATAAATCTGCAAGATCACGCTTCTTCCATTTTATTTCATCTTCTGTGAGCAACCTCAGATGTCTCCAAACAAATCCAAGTTGAAATATATGTAACACAGCAATGAAAAATGTACGGCATGTTTGTAATTGTTCACCTCGCTTCTGAAGTAGCAAGAGTGCCGAAACTAGCTGTACTGTTACCATTGGTAACAGCATTAATCCTGCCATTATTGTGAACCAAGTCTGTTTGGTGGAATCGTAGTACATATTTACAGCATACATGGTGTTCAGAACCACTTCGGCAATGTGAATAATTAACGAAACAATTATATACACAACAAAACATATGGACATACATGTTGTACCCATTGTGAAAAAATAGAATTTGTAATATCCAGTTAAATTAGAAAAATTCTGTATTCCAATTGTTTACATCCTTCGAGCACAGCACGTAATCTGGATTCTAAAGAATGTGTCAATGGTATTTACAAGTTCTCTATAAGATAAATATTTTAAAAAACCGCCAATGTCACATTCAAATATTCACACAATATAAAAGTTAAAAATCAAGTGATTACTTTTGTAAATCTATTTGCTAGGTTAGTGTGAAATTTCATTCCTCCTTTTTGTAAGATCAAAATCGTAATTTATAACTTCCGTGAATTAATATAAAAAACGAGTTCTTTTGATACGGTACTATCTCCAAACATATGTATATATTTTCTGTAAACGATTCAAGTCCTTTTTAAAATCAATCATGTGCAATGAACGTACACATTCTATATGCTCTCAATGTAATAATAGCATTTTTGTATTTTAAAACTCTCCAATATATTCACTAGATGACAATTTCTGGTGACTGAATAAGTTAACTGGTTCACAACAAAAAATGTTAAAATGAAATTTTACCAGGCATAACTTATGACCCTTTTTTGTAAACTGAAATATCACATGTATTTTTAAGGGTAAATCTTTATCCATCAGTGACTTCTCATTTTACTGGTTGTAATACTGTAATGGTACACATATATCCCTTGGTTAGATGTTGTCATTTGGGTTTCGTGTCTACTTTTCAAATATTGCTCTTATCCTGGGATCCTTACAAGTTCCTTTTATCTGAAAAATGAAAAGAATTAATCAGTATTGTGGAATCTCCTTTGTCAAGTTCACATACATAGAAAATAAGATAAGGTTACTTAGGTTACAGAATGTATTCTAGAAACAACACTAACTTGATGAGAAAACATTGATAAATTTGGTTTTACATAAAACATGTCATTATGATTGATGTATTGCAGATTATTGTCATTTTTCTCCTTTTGTGATAAACAAGGTATTATTATGTGTACAGATTTTTTTTAGCATGCAACACATTGTTTTCAGTAGAAATGCTTAAGGTCTTTAGATGATAAGTGGGTCAATGAAACTATTACTCTCCCAGAACACCTAGTCTCTCATTTGACTAGTGAGAATGCTACTCTCCCAGAACACCTAGTCTCTCATTTGACTAATGAGAATGCTTCTCTCCCAGAACACCTAGTCTCTCATTTGACTAGTGAGAATGCTACTCTCTCAGAACACCTAGTCTCTCAGTGGTTGGTTTCTATATTAAACTTAATATTTAGCCATTTACCGTAGATTATACAGCAAATAATTTAGATTTCAAAGTGTATAGTACTTTTAAATAAAGATAGTTAAGTTTTTCGAATACTATTGAAAATCAAATTACTCAGCTAATATAACTATAATCATATGATTTATGCACACACACACACACACACAGAGAGAGAGAGAGAGAGAGAGAGAGAGAGAGAGAGAGAGAGAGAGAGAGAGAGAATAGTTCGTCTTTTAAAAGAAATATTCTTAAGAGTATTAGTTTTCAAAAAAAATGTGTATTTTTTGTATTTAAACACTATCCTCAACAATTAACAGTTTTGTACCACAAATCTCACTTTAAATATCCAACAAAAGGACAATTACTATTTCAAGGCTGAACATTTCAGAAATATGACAACTAAATCAATGTCTATTTTCATACCAGAATAGATTAACTAAGCCTAGAGTGGATAATATAACCCGATAATATGTATTATGTGGTTTTATGTAAAAATTGATAAATACAGCACTTAGAAATGTAGACCAGAGTAATCTATACCCAATATTAAACAACTCAATACTATGAATTCTATAGTTTTTTTTTAATACAGAAAATAAAGATGCAGCAGAACCCGTCTAAACTGAACACTTTAGGGACTTCCTATTTTGTTAGTTGTATATATGCCCAATTTTAAACAAAATATAGATTTTATTATTACACAATAGAATACCATAACATATTAAAACAGAAAATAAAAGATACAGCAGAACCCGTGTAAAGTGAACACCTTTGGGATTAGGGATTTTGTAAGGATTGGACAGATATCACTAATTTCAGAAACAATATTATAAAGGTATGCCATACCGTAATATATAGAGAATTTTTATGCGTAAAATAAAAGATACAGCAAATCCCATCTAAACTGAACACATTTGGAACTAAGGACTTTGGAATAGACAGGAACATGTATTTCTAGATTTATATAGGCTAATTTCAGAAACAAAATTAATGGAATGTCTTCATAACAGTTATGTTCACACAAGTTTTCTGTTTATTTACAGGTTCAACTGTATATTCAGGATATCCAAAGAGACTACGAAAGTATCTATGTGACCCCTAAGGAGACTAGAAAATATCTTTTTTTGGGGACATGTTGATAGAGGATTGGAAACTTAAAAACAGTTCTAAATCTCATGATAAAAACAAACAACTGACACATTTTGAAATTGACTGACTTTACATACAGTTATCCTAAACCATGTCATATTAGCACATGCTTATGTTAGCGGTTTTACTTAAGAAGAGAAATAAGCTCAATTTTCTATTAGTACACCAACTTTTCCTATAAACGCTTCATTTTGGCGTACAGTAGTTATATTTTAGCAGAAGGGCAGACCTGGCTTACAGTACCGGGTATATTGATATAAATAGCAGATATTACCATACATGTAGAGATATACATATAAGGTAAGCTAGTCTTGATTTTTATAAATTATATTAAGACTTTTGAGTCAACATTTTAGAATAATTTATTTTACCAAGAATTCTTAAATTTGTTTTGCTCACAGCAAATATTTTTTTTTACTAGAAGCCAGTCATTTACCTGGTCTTTTGTTCAAGTATATACTTAAATTTAAAAGAAACAAATTTATCAATCTAAATGAGTTTTTCCACCACAAGCCAGACGGCAGTACATCATACATCTAACTAAATGTCTACCATAATAAATTGTTTGTTACAAACTCTCTGATACTTACTATATATTTTATCAAATTTAATGTGGAAGGTCACAACTTTTTACTCTGAGCAATATATAGTGTACATTTAAATTTTCTGCTTAAGGGATCATTAAACTTGTTTCTAATACTACTGTATATACTGGGAATACAGGAACTATCCTAAAATTTCACATTGTCTTTGGGGAATTTTTTTTTAATTTAATTTGAATCAAGATCATACAAAACAATCTTAATGTTGTTTGTCTGTTTTCTTTTGTACAGATTTTGGTTAGTGCTGATTTTATATACATGTACAGTAAAACCTTGATATAATGCCCACATAATAACATTGTCAACTTGTTTATCACAACACTATTTTGAAGTCCAAAAATCTATATTTTTTCTTTGTAACCCTCCCTTGATTTATTACCAAACCCCGTAATTTATAATGCCAAAATTTCCACTGAAATGAAATCGTGCCAATGAATTCAGGTTTTACTCTTTTAGCTGTAAGCTGCAGGTTCTGATATAAATGCTGTTAGCCTGTATAAACTAAGTATTTGAACCTTTTAAATGATATGTCTATTTAAACATAGTAGATGGCTGTACCAAAATTACCATAGCTAATATCTTCAATTGAAAATAAACAAAAGTAATTTTTTTTTAGAATTATCAAAACCGAGGTACATTGTCTCAGTGCACGCTAAAGACAGCTCTGTAGAGTTTGAAGAAGAGTAGGCCCCACCTGTGGTGGCTACAAAGAATGCTTACAATTAGAGGCAATCAGACTAAGCAAGATAAGAAGAAGATTATTTTAATTCACATAATTTGTCGTAAAAATCCATTATACTGAAAATCAATTTGAAGTTAAATGAGAACTATAAACAGTTATCCGTAGTTAATCTGTAGTCAATATTTTAATAAAATTCTTGATCAATTATGATGTTAAATTGTAAGTAAAGATGGGAAAGATTCTAGTAAAATTAGAAAAATAACCACTTACCTCATTCTCAAAGCTTAAAAATATTGTCAATTACTCATCTTTCCTTCAGGATCTGGAAAAACACATAAAAATATCTTATTAAAATAAAGTGATACTACTAAAATCCAATACAAAAGCAGTTTAACTGTATGACAAAGACTCAGAATTTTGATAAATATTAACAATAACCTGCTTTAACTCAATATTGCCAAGTCCTATCTTAAACATTTTATTTTCTCCTAATTATGGGGTAGGTTACTTTACAAAAATAGAAAGATGTGGTAGAGTACCAGTCCAGTCTGTCTCTATATTTAAAATATCCATCTAGATCCACTACATAACAAACTTGTTTATGTATGGTCATCTTCTATTTACCTGTAAAACACTGTCACATGATCTTGTTGATCTAGACCAGGTGATAACACTTCAAAGAACAGGAAACAAAAATCATCAAAATTCTGGTGTTAACTTTCCTCCAACCTTCACTAAAGATAACTCACCACGCATCAAATTATCTCCAAAATAAGCGAAAAATCCTAAAATCACAGAAACCACCAAAAATGTCTGAGCGGCACACAGAAATTTTCACCTATTTATAAACAAATGAATGTTCCTATCTTTGTCATTTATCTCTGCTTCAACATATCTGCTTTATCATGGGTACAACAATGTCCATTCAAATCAGAAACTATCTCAACTCAAAATCTATCTCCTTTTGTCCCTTGCCCTCTCTTTAAGGATTAAATAATACACTTCTATCTTATTAAACCTCCATATACTTTACTCTAAATCAGATTTATTTAAAGCTGGATAAAAACTCTTTACTAAAATATATGTACTGGTATATAAATTTTGAAACAATGTTTCCTTTTTGTTACACACAGTATAATACATACTTATTTACTAATGGTGTATTAACCAGTGCTTATATCAACATGATTGGTTTTTGGGTGGAACAATGTGCTTGTTCTTTTTTACCTTAATAAACAATAAAAGTATACATTGTATACATATTGTATATGTCCTATAAAACAGGTGCTTGATCAATACCAATCAATCAATATTTATCAATTATATATACATCAATAAGAAAAAAATGTAAAAATTATACCACTTCAAGCGTGGTGGTTTTTTAATTAACATCGTGATATGAAATTTATGTACCAGCAAATAAGTAATTATTAGTAAACTTGTTTGACCTTTGATTTTCTATTTTAATTGAAAAATGTGGTCACCAATACACAAATACAACTGTTATAGAATAAATAGCAAACTACACATATATAAATATCAAATATATGATATTATGCCTCTCATCTACAGCTGAACAAACATGATTTTTTTTTTATCTCATTGGGCTTATCATAAAAGAACCAACAACAAACATACCAGTCCATGATCAAATCACATCAAAAAAAAAAGAAAAAAAAAAAAAAACCTTGAAAAACAGCAAATTTAGTTAAACAAATGAACTTCCACCAAGGAAGTGAGGCAAAGTGCTCTGGAAGGGTTACAGATTGTATACTTAAATTAGTATGGTAAATGTAAGACTTGAACCTTCAAAAAAGCCAATGCCAAGCATCAAACGGTGCAAGGGGGTTGGTGGCAGTGGGGGGTGATGTTATTAAAAACTGAATAAGATGGTATCTTTCAAAGATGAGAATACAGGCATATTTTAATTGCAGGATCTACAAGACTTTATCCTAGATGGGGAAAGAGATAAATGAAATGTAAACTGGCTAAGTGGTGCTTACTGTGCCGATTATGATTTGAATAAATAATCAAAACTTGATAATTAGTTTTAAGGAAATATTCTAAAGGGTTGACAAATATTTTTTAACATACTGAAACAAGTGATGCAATACACAAAACCAGAAACATGAAACATTGAAAAAGTAAATTTCTGAAAATCTGTTAAAAATTAAAGATAAACTACAAATACCTTTGAAAATCCAATAAATTGAGGCATAATAAATCCACACAAAATATCCTTGAACTACTTGGGTATATCATCACCTCCTCAACACATAAACACATTTATAATGAAAACTATTACCTCAAACTAACTGCCACAATTCCAATCTAGTTGTCATAATAGATAAACAATTATCTTTTACTTATGTCCAGTCATTGTGAAATAAATGGAGTACCAATATCCCCAGAATAAGTACCAGAAATTATTTCAAATATTTAGTTTTTTACTTTGAATAAGAACAAGCAATTTTGTGAGGATTACATGTTCAAGCTTCAGGCTGTGTTTATAAGGAAACAATAGCTATGACCACAGTTGGAATTTAATCATTAAATAAATTTTAAAACTTACCATTGTGTTTATAAAATGAACAACCAAACCCAATATAGAACATGACTCTCAACTTAAGATACTCAGATATGTCAAATAATGTCTTCAATAAGACCTTAATCTGGGGACTTAGATAGTTATATATGTAATCAAAAACCTCCTTGATTATTACGAGAATATTTTTAGGATTTCCCGGGTAAATCCATATGTGAAATGTTGTAAAATTATCTTCAAAAGCTTTGAAGATTAGAATATGTCAAAAATGAAAATTTTATATCTTTTTAATTTTGTACCAGGTTTCTAGTCCATAAAACTTTGATTCACTGTCAATATAAGTTGACAAATAAGAGGAGATAAAAGGAATTATGAAGGAGATTTTGTCTTAATACTTACATGGTCAACTCTAAATTTATGTCTATACCTAGTACCACTATCTATGAATTTGGTCATTGTAATTCAATGACTGATTTATGGGGCCTAGTCTATCCCATTGAAACAAAGTTTAACTTAGTCGAGTAGTGATACCAAAAAGCAACAATAGACCAACTATATGAATACTCTTTCATTCATGAGGTCATGGTAGCCAAGTGGTTACGTCATAACTCTTCAAATCTGAATTTTACAAATAAAAAAGTCTGTTATAAAAAATCTGTCGATTTCATGCTATACAAAACTTTTTACTTAAAACCCCAATTACTGGTAAGTCAAAACAGGGTTGAATAAAGTTGTCAGTTCTCTTGTGAAAAGATTTGTTGCTTTTTCACAAAACCATTAGACTTTGTCATTCCAATTGTATATACCAGTACTTAACCTCTAAACTACACGTGTTCCAGACTAACCAATCAATTCTATTAATTTAACCGGAATTGGTACATTTTTAATGTGAAAAGCCATGATTTTGGTACATTTTTAACGTACATATCGTCAAAAACGGAGAAATCCGTTGAATTGGTCACCCTGTTGTTCATTGTCTAGGATAGCAGCTTACTGCAACAGAAGTTAACTCAATACAAGTGGTTAAATCTCTATAGTATAAATACAGATGTTGGCTTAAAACAACTTGTTCTTGTTCAATCTCTTAACAGAAGCTGGTTAAAAAATACTTCTAAACACAACAAAAGTTACCTATCGATAAACAATATTTGCCCAATTTCTAAAAACAACCATTCCTAAATCAACTTGTTCCATTGCACTTTTGAATACAATTTTTATCTATAAACAAAATATCATTTAAAAGTTTTGATTTATGAAATGAAGTTTTTAATCCCAGTCAAGAATATTTCACTTATATTGAGATGTCACCAGCTATAGCTGAATTGGCAGAAATAAGTAATTTCATAATTGACCAACCTTCCACATACAGTGAGCTCTACCAACTCAGCTTTCATAGTGGAAGTATTTTTGAGATAGAATCTGGATGATGCAAAAAAAGATAAAAGTTACGTTTATTTGGCAGTTTTGACAACTGATGAAGAACATCATAAATTGCTTCCAAAAATATATTTACATGTATTACTGGTATACTAAAATGTATTCTAAATTCATAGAAGGTCTAAATACAACTAGAGAAAATATAGTAAATGCTCTTTATTTAGATATAGTAGTATTCTCATATGTCCTAAAAACTCTGATTAAATATAAAGAAATCAAAAGAAATATAATTACCCTTGAAAACTGCAAACATTTAAAGTACTGACTGCAAACATTTACAAAATAAAACTCCTATATTATCCACACTGAAAACTGCAAACATTCAAATAAAGTGAAACTCCAATATTGTCTACACTCGGGAAAACATATGAAACTCCAATATTGTTTACGAATGACCTACATAAAGGTGTAGAAAAATTTAAAATTCCAAAATCACATTCCACATCTTGCCTGCCATTTATCCGATATTAATTTGAATTAATCTTCAACAAGGAGACAGTGTATACATCTCAAAAATTCCTTAATAACATTTTCTTACCAACCGACTGTTAACCAGCAATAAAGGTGATTACAGGAATGACGCCTCATTTAGGATTATCGGTAAACATTTAGATACAGTTTATAAAAAATCAATCTGAATGAGTATCCACAAGATGACAGATTCCTGCGTCAGTGAGGTTAGAATTATCAATATGGGATAATAAATAGTAAGACCTTTTATCACGGGACTGCGTCAATTAACTGACAATATTTAACTATACCTGCCGATCAAGTAATAATGAAGGTCTTATCTTAATAAATATATTTACAGAAAATCTAGGCTAATACATGCAGGGGGTTGACAGGAATTCTGTCAATCAGCCGCAATAGGAAACAATTAAATCCTCATAAAATAAGATAACAATGACGTATTTCTGTCTCTCTGTGAGGAGAATCGGGCATAAGATAACAATAGATATCAAAATATTTTAATCAAAATCAACTTTTTAAATTTTTACTTATATATAGAAGTATATCGTTACTTTTCACCTATGAATGAATTCATGTTGCCCTAATTCATTAGTAAATGTTAGAACTATCACCTGTAATGACTTATGGTCTTTAATTACCTATATATAAAGGTGTGGACCACATTTTTCAAATACAATGACAATGAAGGTCATACTTTGATTTTCATAATGACATATTAATTACCGAGATGTACCTTCCTACTTAACTAAGGAAATAATGTCATAATTCTGAAATGGTTTAATTATGAAGTTTCACTGTTATTGAAATTTTGTTGCTGGAGCTAGGAAAATCATCACTATATTAATTGAATCCTTATGTAATACAGGAAAGGTCTCTGATGCAACATACTTCACTCTCAATGTCAAGGTGAAAGGTCATACATATTCATATATCAGAGATGGTCAAGGTGAAAGGTCATGCATACAGATAGAGGTCAGAGGTTCAGAGTCTGTCACAGGTGAAAGGTTGTGCAGGCTGATAGTCGGAGGTTCAGAGTTTGTCAATGTGAAAGGTTATGTAGATTGATAGGAATCTAAGGTTAAGAGGCTGTCGAGGAAACTTTTAATCAGAGATTTAGCGTTACAGTTCATTACACTTTTGGCATCACTGGTAAAAAAGTCAGTTAGAAGTTAAAGTTCATACAATGCACAGGTTCAGATGTGAAAGAGCTATGGTCAGTAAGCATTGCTGAGAACAATAGTGACCAATACCCCATCTGTGTTCATTCTGGAAGGAGACGACCATAAGGCAATTGAACCTTTATTTTGTCAAATGACCCCATTGTTAAGGCCTTAGTTTATTTAACATTACATGAATGCAAAAAATATTGATGTTTAAAAATGGTGTTTTAGAGATTTTTTTTGTTGTTGAAAGATCTGAAAAATCCTAGAATGAACACTGCCACATCAAGTTTGTGTGGAGGGATTTAGTCGAAAATTCATGAAATACTGGCAACATTCTTAAATATTTCCAATTTGACATCTTATGGAAATGCACCACAATGTAATATTTCTATACAAACTTTGGTATGGGGCATTAGGTGGTAGGTTGCTGAACCCCTTGATATAATTACTAGCAATATACTGTTTTATACACATTTATTTTTGACTGAAGATTTATTTACTAAGCTCTCCCTTGTAATCATGTAGATTCTTTGATGATTTGTACCCTGGTAAACTTTTCCCATGCATACCTGGGGAGAATCTAACATGACACCTATACAGGTAATATACCTGTAATTATGATAAACCCAGCCAAATAATTTTGTTCATTTCAAATATTTCAATCAACATTGTGTGACACCAGGTTACAGCTGTCAATCACACCTGAAATAAACTAAAATAATCAGAATACCTGCATGTGGAGATGGGATCATAGTGTTAAACCTTAGCTTGTATGTAACATGTCTGTACCTGGTAAAATCCTCAGAGGAACTCAGCATGAGGACAACTTAGTTAATATCACCCTAGCTGGATATACATATATTTTTCCTTTAATTTCATAAAGAGTAAATCTTGGTGTATCTAAAAAATAAGGCCTAATTTTTATTCAGAAGAAAATTGGATGTTATTTACAACAGTTTTGTTCATGGTATACAAGCATCTTAATGAAAAGTTCATTTACAATATATCCGGTACAAGTAATTTATAGAGAACATGCTTATTTGTATTGAAAAAGTGGCATTTCAAGAGAAATATTTTATTTCTAAAGAAATATTAATAAAAATAATAATAAACAAATAAATAAAAATAGAATAAACCAAGAAATTTTAACAAATAATTAAAAATATTGTTTGTTGTTTGGCTGCAAATTACCATTTTTATACTAAAGAAATCTGTTTCCAAAACCAAAGGTTTACCCTTGTGATGTCAGAGAAGACACCAGTGTTTGTTGGAACTCTTTTTTGTTGGAACAGAAAAACAGTCAAATTTTGATTAGTTGATCATCAGTTTCTTGAATACCTTGAATATGGTAAATCAAAGTCAGATTTTGGTCCCTTCTGATTTGAACTTTGATTACTCAAACACCCAGATAACTCAAACGACTTCTCAGATTCCCTAAGTTTGGCTGTAAATTGTTAAATGTAAATCGGATGATGTAACCTTCACGGAACAGGTAAATAGTTATTTGTAGGGCATTAATAATTAGTTACAGAATAAACTAAGATAATAAACATGTATACCAGTACATGCTGAATTCAATATAAATATGAATATCATATTTTTTTTAAAACAATGAAAACAAATAACGGTAAATAACACTTTTATAGGAAAATAAAAAAATAAAAACCAGCTTTGTCCCATTTACATAAATGCATATACAAAATACATACCAAATGCTTCATAATGTAGAAATTACAATGTATAACATGTATGATGTTCCTATATGCTGGCACTGTATATTATTATAGCTACTAGTTACTGTTAAAAAACAAATCCTGAAATAATTCTAGCCTTGTTATGATCATTCAAAATTTGTATTTTTTACTGCATCAGAAGTTACTCAGCGAATTGTGGAAAGTACATTTTTGTGCCATTTATCATACAATAATTGAAGTTTATTACAGCTTTTAAATTCATACAGGTATGTTTTTCTTCTTCTCTCGTTCAGTTCTGGTAAATTAACTGCCCTTTGGTTCCAGTAAATTAAGTCCAATTTATCATGTAAATTAAATGGTTCTTTCATTTATTTTTTAACGTTTCATCAGAATTTTGGGAATTTTAAGGTGGCACATTTCAAAAGTATAAATATCTACAACTTTACATATAGTTGGAGACATCTTGATATAAATAAAATAATCTAAACTTGGATGTAAAACCAACTCATCAATGGCTACTACCGTTAATTCATGATAAATTCTTTTAAAAAGGAACCTATTTAATCAAATTTTTAGAAAGAAATTTATTTAATAAATTTTGGAAATTTAGCTACCTACTGGTAATAATTTTTAAATTGTGGAAACCTAGCAAAACCATAGCGAAGGACGTCACTGACACTAGTATGTCATTAGTTGACGCTGCTTTGGTGCCATGATGGCGGTCAGTGTCTGAATTTAAAAGGCATGGCTGGGGAAATGTTGATTGTTCTACAGCATTGAAGTCAATGCCTCTCATTGCATTCTCTAAATCCCAATTGGGCAGATTCTACTAGAGTTTGGTGGTTTTTTCCAGGTGTTACTGTTTCTTTCACCAGTGAATTGCCCAACAGCATAATTGAAAGAATTGCATCTAGCATGTACACCATTCTATTCTGTCCATGAGTTAAAAATGGATAAGAGCCACCTTCAAGAATCCAGAAACGTTGATTTTTCTATGGTACAATACTAAATACATTCTTATAAATCTTAAATGAAAGGGAAAAAAGTTAAATACCTTTCTATTTTCTATATAATTTACAACAAGTAGTTGACTTCGAACTACTTACCGGAATCATAAATTTTATTTCAATTTCAGGTACAACAAAACTGTAATAGTCGTAAACAATTATGGATGGTTCAACTGCTTCATTACATATAGATTTTACGAGAGCACTAGAAGAATATCTCAAAGGCTGTAAATAAATAAAACTTATAATTTTGATGGGTATTTTATTTATGATTGAGAGCTATTGACATTATATCAATTTATTAAGGAATATTAAGTTTTATATTGTTGACTACATGTATATGAAATAATCTTAATAATAGACTTTTAAGAGTAATTATTCATTTAACTTGCAATAAAAATGTATCAGTATTCAATTTGAAGATATGATAAGTACCATTAAGTTCTTCAATTTAAGAATGCTAAATTTAATAAAGCTTGTATTTTAATATTGGGCAGTAACAAGCCTTAGGCTGAATGTTGGAAAAAAGTTAAAAAACAGAAAATGACAATCATGTTAATTCTGACAAGAAATAATGGGATGTACCATAATCGCTAGAATTCTCAACTGTTTCAAAAACGTTCACAAGTTAAAATCAATCACCCATACTAAAGACAGGTTGCACTTGCAGCACAGATGCAGGGTTGACTCTTCCATTTCCCATTATAGCCAAATTTTCTGGACCAAAAAATAGCTTTTGGCTAATATTTTTGCTCCAAACTATTTTATCAATTTCATTATGGGCAGACTAAATTCAATTTTTTCTTTGCTTTAGTTTCTTAATTTTAATGGTTCTTTAACATACAAATTGGCTCTTAAATTCTTCAAATAGCAAATTTTTTTGCTCAAACTTTTCGAGAGCCAGAGTTAACCCCCGAGATGGTGTTGAAAAAAGTTATTCTGCTTGCACTTAAAGCACAAGAAATACAAACTACAAGAAGTCTTACCTGATTGTAAACATGGCTTTATTCTGACCACACAACTTCATAGCTATGTAGGGGACAAAACTTGTATAAAATAAGGATCTGTCAAGTTAGTATCCAGGTCATTTTTAATTCCAATCCCATGTCCTGTAAATCTAACTTTTCCTTGTCTTTTTTAGAAGTAGTTTTACATGACATTAGATTTACCGGGCACAGATAATCACTGCATTGTTCTGGAGGTTCATTAAACTTAATAAAACCATTTCACCACATGTCAATAATTTTTTATACCAAATCCTTTAAATCCTAAATATGCCAATCTATTGTCATATCTTAAGTGAAATACCACACAGGTCTGGTGTCAGCCTTAACTGGTGATAGTAGACTTACACTTATTAGAGATTACTGTCTGTACCCCCATTGAGTTAAGGTTGCAAGTGGGTAACTCATCCAGGGTGTTCAGCATACAAATGTTAGTAAGAGATTGAAGCCAGTAAAATGACTGAGTTTAAACATTGCAAGTGGATACTCAATCCAAGGTACTCAGCATATAGGTCTTAGTATCTTAGTATGTGATAGCTAGAAAACTTCCCTTCATTACAGTAATATGGCTGTGTTAAGGCTTCAAGTGGGTACCTCATCCAAGGTTTTCTGCATACAAGTCTTATTATGTGATAGAAGACTTACACTCATTACCATTAAGATGATTACCGGTAAGCTAAGTTTTAAGTGGGTACACCATCCAGGGCATACAGCACAAAAGTCCTAATAAGTGATAGAGGACTTGTACTCATTAGCAGTCAATATCCAATTAAGGTAAGCGTTTTTTCAAAACAACGACAATAACACCCCTGAGTATCCGAGGCCAACTGTGCTATGTCCTGGGTTATGATTTAATTTTTGGAAAACATAATGTACTGGTATACAATAAATTTCTATCATATCTTATGGGATAGTAGTTAGCAAATAGTGACTTACAATTTGGTTACCTTAACTGGGTTATCATATCTTCAAACAATAAATAAAAAATTCAAAAGCAAACAAAAACTTTCTCTCAATTTTATAGACATTATCTAGTACTAGATAGAACATGTGCTTTGTCCTACTAAACCAATTAATCTTACATACTGAATATATAACAATCGAAATCTGAAAAAAGGTTGACATGAAAAAAATTAAATAAGGGGTGTGCATATATAAAAACCAGTAATCTTTGATCAGAATAGTAAACAGAGTAAATTAAAGAGAAGGTAGAAGAACATTGTAATATCACACAATGGTGTCAAACATCTTTCTTAAATCTACGTAAATACTTAATCGAAATATTTAGATAGTAAAAAAAGTGTGGGAAAAACATGAACCGCAATTTTAAACTTTAATAGTATACTGGTGTATTAATATTCCTCTTTTCCCCGATTTACAATCAAGATTATGAATTGTGTTGAAATATAAATATATATTATAACACATAGATATTAATCATATTTGTATACCAGGGCAAAGTGTTAGATGAGATTGAAGATATCACAATCTAATCAATCAACGCCTTCATGGTTGGGTGCACTTCAGGAAAATATATACAATGTACTGGTATATCTGAATAGCTCACTCTCCTATAGTGTGGGAGGTTCTGTGTTCGATTCCTGGTCTTACCAGAATTTTGTTCTGTGTAGTGATCTGGAAAGCTCAATTGGTAGATAACTTTCCTATAGTGTGGGAGGTTCTGGGTTCGATCCCTGGTCTTATCAGAATTTTGTTGTGTTGTAGAAAACTCAACTGGTAGATTACTCTACTATAGAGTGTGAGGTACTGGGGTCAATCCCCGGTCTAACCCTGCATTTTTTCCCCTGTCTATTACAACTGTTTTATGCCAGAATTTATTTCTATGCAATCTAATTATACTGGTATTTGAAAAAGTATTGGAGAAAACCAGAGTGCACAAAGTACTGGTATTACAATTTTCTACAAGTAAATAGAAATGAATAAATCACAAATGAAACAAGATGAAAAAAGAGTGGAGTATTTTTATACCACAATCAAGATTCTTTTACCATCCATGGATGGTGGAGGAAATGTAGTGTATGGAGAACTGTACTGACCTTATAAATTTCTTTCATAAAATTAAAATCTTTGACAAAAAATGTAAAAAAAAAAAAAGAAATTATAATAATAAAAGAAAAAGAAAAAAGTTAAATAAAAAATTAAATAAATCTGACATCCAGAAACACAATTGGTAACAGTGGTGTATGTTTGTTAAGAAGATAAGGGTATTGTAAACAAAGAATAAAGGACAGACAAAAAAGATCAAACTGTGTCATAATGGAGCTCTTACTATATCACCTAAGTTACTTTGTCACTGTATTTGTGAACAAATAAAAAAACTAGTGAAGGTATGTCAAGTAGTAAAACAGATTTACAAGTTCATTATCTATCACACCTAACACAAGTATATGTAAACATAACATAAATTACAAATTATTTGATAAAAATTTGCCTCAAGACTTTTTTCTGAAATCTGAAACTATTCCTATTTGTCATGGATTTAGAAGGAATAGAAAAATAATTTGTTTTGGGCTTGAGCTAGATAATGAGTGTACATATGTTAAATTATGAAATGTGAATTGTTAAGAGTGTGAATAGTTCATTTGGTTTTGGGGAAAACCAGAGTTACAAAGTGAGATTTGATGTACATAGTTAATACTAGTAGCTACATTTTGAAAATTACATACACACTTTATCAAAATAATGATGTACATTTCTGTAAATGTTTCAATTCATTTGGATACAATTCAGTTTTTGTGATCAAAATATTGCTCTGATTATACAATCAATCCTGTCTTAAAGGTCACCTCTATATAAGGGCCACCTGGTTTTTTAAAGGCTAGTACAAAAATCCCAATTCCTCTTTATTCATGTTATTTGGGAAATACTGGGATGTTTAACACCATTACTCAACTCAATTCAACCTGTATATAATGACAACCTGTCCATAAAAGCCACCATTACTGGTTTTCTTTGATAGCCTTTATAGACAGGTTTGACTGTATATTATTTGGTCTTTATGTGTAACAGGTTCTAGTTATGTAGAATAAAACAGTCATAAGTCTGTCTGAATATGAGCTAACAATAAGGATTGGGAACAGCTTGATGATTATTACAGCTGATTGATTGATTGATTGGGGTTTAACATCCTAGTCAACAATATTTCACTTATTTCAAGACATCACCAGCTATATGTGAAGTGGCAGAAATTTATACCTTTATAGTGCACTCAGGGCATTGTGCAGGGTTACATGTTTCTGTTACTTGCCACATCTGCCGTCACACAAGGCATCAATATTCAAGGTCTCTTTTAAAGGACTCTGTGACTCTCATTTCTAAATACTGAGTGCTTGGCTATAGAAATGCCACTACCTATTTTAAAGTCTTAGTCAGACTTGACCAGCGTTCGAACCCATGACCTCCCACATACAAAGCGAGCACTCTATCAACTAAGCTACCATAGTGGTATTATTACAGCTCAACTGGTGTAACCTAAAATCATTTGCATAACCAACACTGGTATTTATGAAAGCATTCCAGGTCAAGAACATAGATTAATAAAACAAATATTACAATTTCGAAATTTCCTTATCTGAATTTAGATGTATGTCAGAAATATTTCTCATGAGAACTAGGGCTTATTTAACAACAAGAAAAAGACAAAAAGGAAAAATATAAGTGCAAATAATTTATTACCTTCTCTTTCCCCTTTGTTTGGTTTGCATAATGTTTTGGTTCATTTTTGTAATTTTACATAGATGTTTTTTCCAATTTAGATGTAATTTGTTAAAAAGGACAAATGTTTGTCAGGATAATTACTGTGTTAATCTGATATGGTTGAAATAGACCAAAAACGGTCTTAATTGTCATTCAATATTCAATTCACTAATTTCGTCACCACATTTATCAGTAAATTCTATACTAGGTTAATTATTCTCTACTTTTGTTATCGGAAATTTAAAAAAAATGGAAAATTGATGGACTAATTTTATTTGTCATACATTTTTCTTTAATTCTCTCAAAACTATTATTACTTGAACTAACTACCGTAAATCTTATCTACCGGTAATATGTATTTTATATTTTTATGTTATAATGAAAATTTTTAAAAACAGCTTTTGTGAGATAAGTTATCTATTTCTCAATAAATAAATGATTTTTAAATTCAAGAAACTTAAATGTCAGTGGGTTGTGATGTTTTATTCTCTTATTTAACATAAATTCTTTTGTAGTATCTCAAGAATTTTACAACCAAACTATAAGTTTTATCAAATTTTAACTGACTTCAAACTCATGCATGCAGAAAAACATATCAATTACTGTGACAAGATTAATTCTTTTAAAGTCAAAAATTAAAGTTTTTTTATTTAATTTTTTTTTTCCACGTAATTTTGGCCACATTAATTCTGCATTCAAACAGCTACCGACACTTATACTCTGATTAAAATTTCATTTTTTTTTTCAAAAGTCAATTTGATGACTGAAAAACATATATCAAATTACAAATTTTCTTAGTTGTCATATTTTTCTCTCAAAGCACTGCACAAAAATAAAATTGCTTTAAAAGAAAATATTATCTTGCATTTCGGTTTTGTGTAAAATAAATACGAAAATAGATTGTCATCATTATTTATTGACAATTTAATGGTTCTCAATTTATATTGAACAAAAAAAAATTGTTGTGATAAACAGTTTTGTAATATTAATTATCAATATTACTAAAAACATGTACAGTTCCTTAATTACCGTAATAATCAAATAAATATGTACCTGAATTACCTGAAATTTTCATGCTTCAAGTTATCAAGATAAGAAAAATCAATATTATTACATGCATCATTTACATTACCTTTTAGGAAACTTGACCCAAAATCATCATCCTTAATATTGGTTAGAGGAATATTTTATGATTAAACATTATATCTGGTACATCCAACCACCATATCATATTTTAGAAAGTTTCACAAAAGTCGCTGTCATTAACTGGTTAATGGAATATTTTATAACTATAACTTAATATCCTGTACATCTAACCAACACCTCATTTGGCATCTCCTCAGATTTAAACACTGCCTTTGTCAATACACAACTATGTATTAATCAAGCCTACCACCCATCACTCTACCTGTTGACACATTTGTTGACAGTAACGAGACTTCATAATTTTATGACATGTTATGTTTCCCATTAAATGATGATGACCAGTGCAATAGGTCAAGCACTGACCTGAATGGACACTCAGTATTGACTGGTAAAACAAAAACATGTTACAACTAACTGACCATGCATTACAAATTAAACATGAAATATACCTAATCAGCTACCTGGTCTGTCAGGTTTACTGTGTGCATAGTCCACTCAGGTGAGAATGCATTGTCCACTCAGGTAAGAATGAGTGGACAAAAGTCTTATCACAAATAAAAATCATTTTTATGTCTATAATTATACAGCAGAGTGGACCATGTCCAGACAAAAATATTTTATCAAGTATAAAATCAGTATTTATTAATTATATCAATTTATCCAGATCCTGATACTCTAGTCTCAATATAAATAGAATATTGATAATCTAGATTTGGATATTACCCCAGATTTACCAAAAGTGTTACTTAATATACAAACAGTTGAATTGCCAATGAATAGAAATTGACAACATAATTGCTTCTTCCTTAGGTAGTGTTGTTATAAGTTAATCCTCTTATTTATGAATTTAATAGACAGATGAATTGTTAGTCAGAGAGTCAATTGACCAGTTGATTTATCAGTTAAATTATAAACTTGTTTGCTAAATTAATTTTGAAACTACATCTCTGATTGTGATTTTGATTTTCCACTGATGCTGCATACTGGTCTGCAAATACACATGTATGCACTGGATTAATGGGGGGGGGGGGGGGTGTATTGGTGTTTTTCTTATTGAGAATTATCAGTAGAATCATTTGAATATTCAGGTCCTGCAATCATCCCCACTCCTGGGGCCTATTAAAACTCTGTTAAACAATTTGGTTAAAAAATTTGATGTTTATATATTTGCAAGGAACATGGAAATATCATAAAACAACAGAAAGTACTTTAACCACACTATAAGCTGTCGGACACCATTTTTTACTTTATTTAAAGTGGTGGATCTGGTTGTTTTCAGATACAACTTTATTTTGAGTTTCTAATCTGGGGTCAGTTGTTTGAAGCCTGATTAATTCAATCATATTTGCAGATATATTGTGACCTCAATGTTGAAAATGAATAAAGATTCAACCAAATCAATGATTAAACTAATCAAGCTTTGAACTACTGGGTCCTGCTGTATTTTATCTCTCGGGTCAACTCAAATCATGTGCTCAGCAGTAGCAGGGGAAGGTTGTGCTGATTACTTTGTTACCGTAACAAACTGAATGAGACTGGTTCGGCAGTATGTGGTATTTATGTGTGCTAACACAACAAAACTGTTAACAGAGCATGCATAAATAATTGAATATGATTTATATTCTACATTTTGTGAATCAAAAGTCACACATTCATGTCTGGGACTTGCAATTCATTTTGGTCACATTATTTAGTGGTTCAGTTTATGAATACATATAGATGTATAGCAAATCACTAATGACAAATCAATGTCATTATTTTTTTGATGTCAATACCACCTGAATAAATATATGTGGGGTGATGAAATTATTTGTGCATTAAAGTGTAATCCAAACGGTGAAAAATCTCTATCATGTTTATAAAAAGTGCTTTCCTTAAAATGAATTTTGCTGATTTTTCAAAAATAAAAGAACTACCTGTAATAGCTAATAATAGAGATAAGTAACTATAAGTACATTTTGTACTATACACCTAAATAGAATTCTTAAACATTTGTTTTCCCCATCAATCTTGACCAACAATTTCAGTTTGCTTTATGTTCTCTTTACTTATTACATCACAATGTTTATTTATCACAAGTGTGATACTCAAAAATTGGAAGTTGCCTAACATGAATATTTGCAAATTTTAATAATAAAAATATAATTCAACAATAAAAAATCAATGAACACCAGGGTGCACAAGTCGAGTTGCAAGTTGCAAGTTCATATTTACTACATGATGAACAATTCACATACCAAATATCAATTCAATATCTGTGAGCGTTTTGAAAAAAAAACAACCCTGGAAAACTGCTATTTTTAAGAAGCCGGCATTATGAAAAACTTTTGTAAATCTAAACTAGTATTGAAGGTGTAATATATGCAAGTATTTTTCTGTGAAATAAAACATCTTATTAATTCAGTGCATGTGTATTTGCAGACCAGTTTGCAGCATCAGTGGAAAATCAAAATCACAAATCTGAGATGTAGTTTCAAAAATAATTTATCAAACAAGTTTATAATTTAACTGATAATTCAACTGGTCAATTGACTCTATGACTAACAATCCATCTGTCTATTAAATTCATAAATAAGAGGATTAACTAATAACAACACTACCTAAGGAAGAAGCAATTATGTTGTCAATTTCTATTCATTGGCAATTTAATTGCTTGTATATTAAGTAACACTTTGGGTAAATCTGGGGTAAAAAATATTCAAATTTCTGTATTTTTTTTGTTTTGTTTTGTTTCTTTTGTACATATAAACACAAAACAAAATCATTTTTGTAATTTTCCCAGTTACACATGGGGAGGGGGTGTGTTCAAGCACATGATCTCATCATGTTCGAGATGGACAAAAATGTTATTATGCACTTCAAAGTACAGTGCAGTAAAAGAACAAATTAAGAATGCTCTGATTTTTTTAACAATGATTGTGCCTATTGTAAAACTTTGGTTTGATTGAAAAGGTTAACTTAGTCAGTCACTCTGAAATCTTCAATACATACAAGTCCATTATATAGCTAGATTACCCCTAGCCTTGTACATTAAGCACTATTATAAATGAAAACAACACATTCAGTAAATTAGGATCCCCTGCCAGCATGTTCTTTTTGTGCAAAAATGATTACCAGTACATGTCTTGGAGGTTTTCTAAACACCTTCATATAATATACTGCAGCCAAATCAGAAGAAGTACTAGCATAATATTAATTCATAAAATGTTTATTTTAAAATAAGGATATATTTGATGTCCCATAGTTCCATATTTCTTTCACTCTCAATTTTGATGACATAAGTGGCGGATATAGCTAGCTAAACAAGAGGTGCTTACCCTTCCGGAACACCTGGCCTCGATTCCCTGGTGGAAATTCACATGTTCAATTTTCAAGCTTTTACTTTGCTGTGGGATTGTGATTTGGACATAGATTAGTATGTTTGTTTTTCATGATCAATACATGTATATATAATATATATATATATATATATATATATAGGCAAACAACTTTGACCTGTCCGTTTGACCTTTTATAAGGAATATTCATACTAGGAGGGTCCAACCAATAAATGGGTTGCGTTAAGATCCAAGTTAATACATACGCAGTGCACAGGTGTACTCTAAGGGGTGAGTATATCTCATGTATACAAAATAAACACCTGTGCTCCCTATACATAGATGTAATTGGTCCGTGATAAATATTTAAATGAAAGGTCAAGCGGACAGGTCAAAGTTGTTTACCTATATTTATAGTATATTACAGTAAACTATTTGCTATAGTGCTAACCTTGAGTGATGCTGTGTATTCTGTTTAGATACCAAAGATTTCTGTCTGATGTTTTGCAGCCAAATTCAAATATCCGTATATTGCCATCTACCATAAAGTCTGGAAAACAAAATCATATCGTAAAACTTTTCCTTATGAATTTCAAAGAAAAGACATGTAGTGGCATATACAAATGTATATGACTTATTATTCTAAATACCTTGTTTTTGTTCACTAATCCTTGGTTAATCCCAGTTAATCCATTGAAATCCAGAGGAGGTTAATCTGTACTTGATTATAGCAAGTCACCAGTGTTAATCCACATCAATCTGTAATAAAAAAAATAATAAATTATAGGATTTTTGGCACTTCTTGTAAAGAATCAAATCTTCACACAATATTATCTTTCAATCAACTAACATAACTTTTATAAATACTATTATTTTTTAATTTTCAAACGAACCCAATATAGAATAATTATATAATAAGAATACTGGTAGATTATGTTTTTATATTGTACATTATAGTACACTGTATATATATTTAGCATTTCATTATGTCTTATTTCTGACAGACAAACGAAAAACATCAAAAGTATATTATATTGTATTGTCCTCTATTCAATCCGATCAACTGCTTGCTCAAATACTTTAATTTGAAGTAATTTTATGTAATCTTCTTATTTTTTAAACACAAATTAAGAGAGTTTTAATAAATTAAATTGGTCTTATCCATCCTACGCTAGCAGTCTGGGTGGGGCTGGTAGAGACTCATTCTACAGTGCAAAAGGTCCCTGTTCATCCTACATAAGCAGTCTGGGTGGGGCTGGTAGAGACTCATTTTACAGTGCAAAAGGTCCCTGTTCATCCTACATAAGCAGTCTGGGTGGGGCTGGTAGAGACTCATTCTACAGTGCAAAAGGTCCCTGTTCATCCTACGTAAACAGTCTAGATAGAGCTGGTAGAGACTCATTCTACAGTGCAAAAGGTCCCTGTTCATCCTATGTAAACAGTCTAGGTAGAGCTGGTAGTGACTCATTCGACAGTGCAAAAGGTCCCTGTTCATCCTATGTAAACAGTCTAGGTAGAGCTGGTAGAGACTAATTCTACAGTGCAAAAGGTCCCTGTTCATTCTACGTAAACAGTCTAGATAGAGCTGGTAGTGACTCATTCGACAGTGCAAAAGGTCCCTGTTCATCCTATGTAAACAGTCTAGGTAGAGCTGGTAGAGACTCATTCGACAGTGCAAAAGGTCCCTGTTCATCCTACGTAAACAGTCTAGATAGAGCTGGTAGAGACTCATTCTACAGTGCAAAAGGTCCCTGTTCATCCTACGTAAACAGTCTAGGTAGAGCTGGTAGAGACTAATTCTACAGTGCAAAAGGTCCCTGCTCATCATACGTAAACAGTCTAGGTAGAGTTAGCAGAGACTAATTCTACAGTGCAAAAGGTCCCTGTTCATCCTATGTAAACAGTCTAGGTAGAGCTGGTAGAGACTAATTCTACAGTGCAAAAGGTCCCTGTTCATCCTACGTAAACAGTCTAGGTAGAGTTAGCAGAGACTCATTCGACAGTGCAAAAGGTCACTGTTCATCCTACGTAAACAGTCTAGGTAGAGTTAGCAGAGACTCATTCGACAGTGCAAAAGGTCCCTGTTCATCCTACGTAAACAGTCTAGGTAGAGTTAGCAGAGACTAATTCTACAGTGCAAAAGGTCCCTGTTCATACTACGTAAACAGTCTAGGTAGAGTTGGTAGAGACTCAATCGACAGTGCAATAGGTCCCTGTTCATACTACGTAAACAGTCTAGGTAGAGTTAGCAGAGACTCATTCGACAGTGCAAAAGGTCCCTGTTCATACTACGTAAACAGTCTAGGTAGAGCTGGTAGAGACTAATTCTACAGTGCAAAAGGTCCCTGTTCATCCTACGTAAACAGTCTAGGTAGAGTTAGCAGAGACTAATTCTACAGTGCAAAAGGTCCCTGTTCATCCTACGTAAACAGTCTAGGTAGAGCTGGTAGTGACTCAATCGACAGTGCAAAAGGTCCCTGTTCATACTACGTAAACAGTCTAGGTAGAGCTGGTAGAGACTAATTCTACAGTGCAAAAGGTCCCTGTTCATCCTACGTAAACAGTCTAGGTAGAGTTAGCAGAGACTAATTCTACAGTGCAAAAGGTCCCTGTTCATCCTACGTAAACAGTCTAGGTAGAGCTGGTAGAGACTCATTCGACAGTGCAAAAGGTCCCTGTTCATCATACGTAAACAGTCTAGGTGGAGTTGGTAGAGACTCAATCGACAGTGCAAAAGGTCACTGTTCATCCTACGTAAACAGTCTAGATAGAGCTGGTAGTGACTCATTCGACAGTGCAAAAGGTCCCTGTTCATCATACGTAAACAGTCTAGGTAGAGCTGGTAGCGACTCATTTGACAGTGCAAAAGGTCCCTGTTCATCCTATGTAAACAGTCTAGGTAGAGCTGGTAGAGACTAATTCTACAGTGCAAAAGGTCCCTGTTCATCCTATGTAAACAGTCTAGGTAGAGCTGGTAGAGACTCATTCTACAGTGCAAAAGGTCCCTGTTCATCCTACGTAAACAGTCTAGATAGAGCTGGTAGAGACTAATTCTACAGTGCAAAAGGTCACTGTGCATCCTACGTAAACAGTCTAGGTAGAGCTGGTAGAGACTAATTCTACAGTGCAAAAGGTCCCTGCTCATCATATGTAAACAGTCTAGGTGGAGTTAGCAGAGACTAATTCTACAGTGCAAAAGGTCACTGTGCATCCTACGTAAAGTCTAGATAGAGCTGGTAGAGACTCATTCTACAGTGCAAAAGGTCCCTGCTCATCCTATGTAAACAGTCTAGGTGGAGTTAGCAGAGACTAATTCTACAGTGCAAAAGGTCCCTGTTCATCCTACGTAAACAGTCTAGGTGGAGTTAGCAGAGACTAATTCTACAGTGCAAAAGGTCCCTGTTCATCCTATGTAAACAGTCTAGGTAGAGCTGGTAGAGACTAATTCTACAGTGCAAAAGGTCCCTGTTCATCCTACGTAAACAGTCTAGATAGAGCTGGTAGTGACTCATTCGACAGTGCAAAAGGTCCCTGTTCATCCTACGTAAACAGTCTAGATAGAGCTGGTAGAGACTCATTCGACAGTGCAAAAGGTCCCTGTTCATCCTACGTAAACAGTCTAGGTAGAGCTGGTAGAGACTCAATCGACAGTGCAAAAGGTCCCTGTTCATCCTACGTAAACAGTCTAGGTAGAGCTGGTAGAGACTAATTCGACAGTGCAAAAGGTCCCTGTTCATCCTACGTAAACAGTCTAGATAGAGCTGGTAGAGACTCATTCGACAGTGCAAAAGGTCCCTGTTCATCCTACGTAAACAGTCTAGATAGAGCTGGTAGAGACTCAATCGACAGTGCAAAAGGTCCCTGTTCATCCTATGTAAACAGTCTAGATAGAGCTGGTAGAGACTCATTCGACAGTGCAAAAGGTCCCTGTTCATCCTACGTAAACAGTCTAGATAGAGCTGGTAGAGACTCATTCGACAGTGCAAAAGGTCACTGTTCATCCTACGTAAACAGTCTAGGTAGAGCTGGTAGAGACTCAATCGACAGTGCAAAAGGTCCCTGTTCATCCTACGTAAACAGTCTAGATAGAGCTGGTAGAGACTCATTCGACAGTGCAAAAGGTCCCTGTTCATCCTACGTAAACAGTCTAGATAGAGCTGGTAGTGACTCATTCGACAGTGCAAAAGGTCCCTGTTCATCCTACGTAAAGTCTAGGTAGAGCTGGTAGAGACTAATTCGACAGTGCAAAAGGTCCCTGTTCATCCTACGTAAACAGTCTAGGTAGAGTTAGCAGAGACTAATTCTACAGTGCAAAAGGTCCCTGTTCATCCTACGTAAACAGTCTAGGTAGAGCTGGTAGTGACTCATTCGACAGTGCAAAAGGTCCCTGTTCATCCTACTTAAACAGTCTAGATAGAGCTGGTAGAGACTCATTCTACAGTGCAAAAGGTCCCTGTTCATCCTACGTAAACAGTCTAGATAGAGCTGGTAGAGACTCATTCTACAGTGCAAAAGGTCCCTGTTCATCCTACGTAAACAGTCTAGATAGAGCTGGTAGAGACTCATTCTACAGTGCAAAAGGTCCCTGCTCATCATACGTAAACAGTCTAGGTGGAGTTAGCAGAGACTAATTCTACAGTGCAAAAGGTCCCTGTTCATCCTACGTAAACAGTCTAGGTGGAGTTAGCAGAGACTCATTCGACAGTGCAAAAGGTCCCTGTTCATCCTACGTAAACAGTCTAGGTGGAGTTAGCAGAGACTAATTCTACAGTGCAAAAGGTCCCTGTTCATCCTATGTAAACAGTCTAGGTAGAGCTGGTAGAGACTAATTCTACAGTGCAAAAGGTCCCTGTTCATCATACGTAAACAGTCTAGGTAGAGCTGGTAGAGACTCATTCGACAGTGCAAAAGGTCCCTGTTCATCCTATGTAAACAGTCTAGGTGGAGCTGGTAGAGACTCAATCGACAGTGCAAAAGGTCCCTGTTCATCATACGTAAACAGTCTAGGTAGAGCTGGTAGAGACTCAATCGACAGTGCAAAAGGTCCCTGTTCATCCTATGTAAACAGTCTAGGTGGAGCTGGTAGAGACTCAATCGACAGTGCAAAAGGTCCCTGTTCATCCTACGTAAACAGTCTAGGTAGAGCTGGTAGAGACTCAATCGACAGTGCAAAAGGTCCCTGTTCATCCTACGTAAACAGTCTAGGTAGAGCTGGTAGAGACTAATTCTACAGTGCAAAAGGTCCCTGTTCATCCTACGTAAACAGTCTAGGTAGAGCTGGTAGAGACTAATTCTACAGTGCAAAAGGTCCCTGTTCATCCTACGTAAACAGTCTAGGTGGAGTTAGCAGAGACTAATTCTACAGTGCAAAAGGTCCCTGTTCATCCTACGTAAACAGTCTAGGTAGAGCTGGTAGAGACTAATTCTACAGTGCAAAAGGTCCCTGTTCATCCTACGTAAACAGTCTAGGTGGAGTTAGCAGAGACTAATTCTACAGTGCAAAAGGTCCCTGTTCATCCTATGTAAACAGTCTAGGTAGAGCTGGTAGAGACTAATTCTACAGTGCAAAAGGTCCCTGTTCATCCTACGTAAACAGTCTAGGTAGAGCTGGTAGAGACTCAATCGACAGTGCAAAAGGTCCCTGTTCATCCTACGTAAACAGTCTAGGTAGAGTTAGCAGAGACTTCACTCTATAATGATCCCTGCCCAATGAAATATTTACACTTTCTTGATGCACAACTTTCATCACTCTCCCAAATATCTATTTTTCATCCTTCTCCAAAATGTAGGTAACATATGTTGAGTGTATAAAAATTGTATATACCTTGATATAAAAATGTAATTGTTAAAAAAAATTAAATTTGGAAAAACACTGGTTAAAATTGGTATAATACAGAAACATCTGTCCAATAGTTTACTGATGAAACTTTTGTAATTGTCTCATCGATTCCACTTAAAACAACTTTGTTATTGAAATTTTCTTATTGGTCATTATAAAATTCTGAAATGATTCTAAAATGGAGGTGAGAGTGAAAGGATCAATGTAGTAGATTTCTAAATTATCTAGTGTCTTGCTTGATAAAGGCTGGAAAGTCGAAATATTGACTAAGAGTTGACTTTATATTGTCATTTTCAAATGGATTTTCCCCTCAGGGAATAATATCAAGAAGGTTATTATAAAGTTCAATTCTTTGAATTGTGCTGTGGTCATAACATAACATTTCCAAATAACTTAATCCGTACCCATCTTTATAAAGGACTAAACACAAATAAAATTTATATATTTATTCATTGAATATGTATAAAGGAAATAACAATGAAATCCTCCAATGTTGCTTCAAATTAGCCATTTCTATTCTACACATCAATAGAGAGAAATTTTATTTATTATTATAAAAATCTAAGTATGTTAAATTTTATTTCCCTTCCTATTACATTTTTGATACATAAAAATCTAATGAAAATATTTTTCAGGGATATTTTATGGGTCAAATTAGCATTAAAATGGTGTGGAATAAAATAAATTGGTCTTGATAAATTTATTTCTATGGCATGGCGATAAAATTTAATGGTATAATGAGATAATAGTCATGAAATACTCATCAAAATGTTTTTGGGGAAAGGAATTGTAACTGTATGAACTTTAGAGTCTGATTTTCTTTATTTTATTGAAATTTATTTATAATTTTTTTTTTTACTTTAAAGTTATATTTTTACTAATATTTCAAATGATGCATGAAGAGTATGGCATTTTCAGTGAAGAGTACTGGTATGACATTTTCAGCAAAGATTATGGCATTTTTGTCCATATTAACTTATGAATAACTGTCTGAGCTTCTCTAATCTTATTTATTTGTATGTGTTTAAACAATTTAATATAAAATAATAAAAAAAAATACTTTAATAATAAAGGTGATTTTATAACAGGAATTATGGATTAAATTTGTAGATTTTTTTTTAATTTGAACACACTTTCAATAAAATTTTAAAATTTATATATTTTCGTAAGCAAATAAAAAAAATGTAGAAGTACCTTACACCAGTATGACGGTTTTATAAAAATTTATTTCAAAGAATGTTCAAAGTTTTAACATAATACACAAACATAAAAATATTGAACACATTCTTTTGAATAAAATATCACTTACCTGCAGTTATTTGAGATCTTCTGTGAGGAATATATACCCAACCATTACTCACACTGGGTCCTTTTACTTTGCCAGATTTCTTAACGACCTGCCAATATTTCTCATATGAAGTTGACATTACAATATTCTTCTCAGATTACATTGTGCTACAAACAAATGAAAAATATGACAATAAGGTTTACTTTTTACAAGCTTGTGATTCAAGTAACAATAGAATTCAGTATTTACCCCCAGAAAATTTACCCATTAACAGGTAATACTAGAAACAGAACAATTAAGTCACCTAAATGGTACATTAGTTTTACACAAAATCTTATATTAATTGTGTAAACTTTGTGATTTTACCACATTTTTAATGGTATATAAACATATTGTGGAGGTGAAGAATTTCCTAGAGGGCACCTTGCCAGGAGGCAACTCAGTAATACACATTCAATTTTTGTAAATAAGCATTAAGATATCAAATGAAATAATTAGCAGTATATTAAATAATAATATTTATATAATTAGTAAACAAACACAATTTATTGGTTTGATAGAAAAAATAAAGTTCCAAGTCCCAGTCATTGGTATATTGAGTCTTTCAGTTCTACCACTATGGTAGTTCATTTGGTAGAGTACTCACTCTGCATGTGGGAGGTCGTGGATTCAAACCCTGACTAGGTTCTGACCAGGACTTGAAAATAGGTTGGGATTGTTCTTTCGTCGAACATGTAGAAATGAAAGTTACACAGCTCTTTGGAAAAGACCTAAAAAATGATGCCCTGTGTCACGGAAGGCATGGCATGTTACAGAACCCTACTTGCACATTGCAATAGTAAAAATTTCTGCCACTTCACCCATAGCTGTGATGTCTCGATATAAGTGAAAATTCTTGACTGCAATGTAAAACCCCATTCAATCCTTTAGTTCAGAAATGTCATCCTTTGGAAAGCTGATGTTAGCATGGTAGAACTTGTAATTTTTCATTAAATACTGTCGTATCGAAAACAGAACAGGTGTTTATGCCAACATAGTGCCCCTCCCATTTTTTCAAATTCCCTTTCAGCATCTCACTAAAAATCCATGATTTGGCACAGGTATAAAATAACCCCAGCCACTTTTTTAATTTTTTTTGTAAAATTCAGAAATTTTAATGTCAATACCTACTTGGTTTCAGTGGTCCACTTTTTCCATGGTTCCCTCCAGTAAATCAACAGATGGCTCCTTTTGCGGTCTTGGCTGTTCTTGCAGATTCCTTTTCTAAGCCCCTGTTCTCTCCTTTTCTGCTGTACCGTCTCAAGACACAGCACAGAGTACAGTAAAATCCCTGGTCTGCACATTGGCCAATAGGCCACATGGAGATGTTAGACTACTGATCAATAATGTAATTTGGACGACATTCACAGACTAGACAAATGCTGATTTACGAGGTAACTTTGATATATATATATATTAGTCTTTTAATTTAGGAAAAGTACCAGCACTCACACAAAGAAGGGTAGGGAATTAATAGCCGAGTTGCAACAAATTTGAACTCAACTATTATTAATTGTCGATGTGGGTGTATGGGTTTGTGTGCTAGCTGGCAGGAATTAGTTTTCCAAACTTTTTTCCCAAATGCCTGCAGATATTGAACTAATATTTGGTATGTGAGTTTACCATCATGACTTACAGATCAAGTTTGAATTTCATACAGGTTCACTGATTTTTTGTGAAGTTTTCGGCCTTAACTTAGAAAATTTCTTTAAAATAGCAATAGCAGTTTTCCAGACTTTTTTCTAAAAGCTTGCAGATATGAGCTAATATTTGTTATGTGAATCATACATCATATAGAATAAGAAACTGATACTTGATTGGGAACCCATGGCACATTAAAGAACCCTCCCTGCACATTGCCCCGAGTGCAGTGAAAAGATAAAAATTTCTGCCACTTCACCTTTAGCTGGTGACGTCTCAATAAAAGTGAAATATTTTTGACTGGGACATAAAACCCCATTCAATCAATCAATCTTTTATAGAATTTTAATGTGTATCATGAGTCAATTTTGTCTGAGTTTTAATATTTTAATTGCAAATTTTTATGTATTTTAGACCTAATTAATTTTCTGTTGCTAATTTACGCATGACACTTTAACAAAAATAAATAATCATTATTATTATTTACTTAATAACTACTATTGTATAAGTAAATATTTTCATGAATGTGATTGTACATACCTTGTCATTAAAACATTAATGATCAATTTTTCTAATATTTGTATTTGTAACAAGTTAATTTATGGTCTCATTAAGTTAATTACCACAACTTAGATAATAAAGGTGTATGACAGGTAAGTTGTCATTAAAGTTTTTTAATTGATATTGACATCTACTACAATAAAAAATAAATGTAACAATAATAACAAAACTAGGACCGAGTATAGACTATACTGGGTCTTAGAATATAATATATAAAACTTTGACATGTTACATGGGAAAGATGACATGGCAAAATATTATATAGAAAAACAATATGCCTGTGAGCATTACCACTCACCCAAAGGACAAATCTGCTAACTCTTGCAGTATTTATGATAGTTTTAATAAACCACACTAATAAATTATAAGGTCTCTCTTAAGTTTCCTCTTTTTGGGGCCCAACAGCCAAGAATTGTACAGATAAATACCACTTGTCCTGAGGATGCTACATCTAAAACTATCTAAAGTCTAGATATTGTATGCTCAGCATTGAGGATTTTAAAATAGTTTAAAAAGACCACATTTCCACAATGTCACCATAGCTAAGATGTGTACAAATTAAAATGTACATGCTATGAGGATGCTTTGAAATTCCAAGATCTATCGTATTTATCAGGTCTGGGATCCGCCCGAAACGGGGGATAAATCGAAATCGCCCGATCGGGGGATAAAGCGTCTTTATGACTATAACATCGCGCATGCGTATTTCATTTGTTTGCCTAGAAACGGGCTTAAAATTGAGTAAAATTGATGACCTTTTATAAAAAACGGCCGCGGGGATTCATTTCTAAGTAAGGGGGCTTAAAAATTTGAACAGTTACAGTAAACTTATATATATTTCTAAAAATCTGTCGTGCGGAAAAAAAGTTATAAGCTCTTAAAAATGCACTTCCGGTTATAAATGTTCCAGTTAAAAATACATCGTAGTTACGGGTATAGAAATGCTAAAAGGACCGTTTCTTACCTAGTTCAGATGTGAGATAACCAACTCTTTGAAGAATTTTTTTCATTTTCTGTATGAATTTCGTCTCCCCCCATTAAATACCAAAATGTTTTTTTAAAGAATTTTGACCAATCTACACATTCTTGAAATAACTTGTAATTGTTCAGGATAAAATGTCCAGGTTGTGTCAGAACTTGTATTCTGTTGTAAAGTCAGGTGAAAAGCTTGTAAATATGTAGCTAAAATAGTATATGTTTCAATTCTCAATCCAATGCCACAATATACTAACTAAACTTTTAGTGGCAATTTTTTGATAGTTTTTACCCGTGTATATGTAGCTATATATATATATCGGAATGTCGGGAGTGTAGGGTAAATCTATATCCTGCTTTTAGTTCCAACATTATTATTCTAAACTGAATAAGATTTGTCATTTAGCCTCCTGTTCTTTATTTCAAACAAAATAATCATATTTTGTAATAATTAAAAAATAATAATAATACACCAAAAAATAAAAGGAAGAAAACTGACAAAATAAATGCCGTCCTCTGATCGAAAAACAAGATAAAATAGTGTATTATTTTTTTTAATTGAGTAAATTTATAGATTTGAATTAGCAATCAATTTGTATTTAATTAAAAAGTTCTTCTTTTATTGAATCTTTCATGTCATCATTGGAAAACACTGCCGATATGTCTGTCATTATTACCTGTTGCCTATAGGATTTACAAAGCTTTATTGACAACCGCGAGTATCTATGTACGATATACCGGATGTTTACATAAGGTAGTATTACTCGCAATCATCGGAACTCTTCTGTGTACTCGCGTGTACACCCACAGGAATTACTTCCCTTTGATTGTCCCCCGATCGGGCGATCCCCCGTTTCGGGCAGATCCCAGACCTGTTTATGGTATGTTCATCAGAAAAGGTTTTTTTTCAATTAATCTATATAGGCCCTCTGCAGTTTCCCCATTTGGGACACCACAGCCCAGGTTTGTATAAATTAAATACATACTACAATGTAGTATACTACCCATGGGGCTGTTATATATAAATTACTATACATTAAATAATTTAAAGGGCCACTCTAAACTCTCCCCATTGTTGCCTCCCTCACCTTGTTTGTACAAATTAAATAAGGATTCTACATCTAAAACATCTCAACTATGATTTTAATGATTTATTGAGACCAGTCTAGTTTCCCCAACAGCCCAGGTTTGTATACCTGTAAAGACACTGTATCAGCCTGGTTATATTGTACACAAGTCATTTATCAAGATTCTCTTGTATCTTGTACAAACAAGCAAAATAATAGGAAATAATAAACATTTTAGTTGGGAGTACCTCAGATAATGCTAAAATTTTATATGCTTTCTTCTCCAATTTGTCAAGACCTTTAGAGTTATTCCCCTTGGAATATCCAAAAATAAGCTAAGTCTGTTAGAGTTATCTCTCTTTTTACTGCTTTATATATAAATAACAAGACAGCAACATCCATTTGGTTTTCTAAGCACATTCATTAATGGGTATTGCCCTGGCACAAGAAATTGGATGATCCTTCAGAAGAGAACTTAAAAACCGATGTCCTGTAACATGGCACATTGCCCAAAGCTTACTGCAAAGGTAAAATTTCTGGCACTTCACCTGTAGTTGATGTCTCAATATAAGCAAAATATTTTTGACCAGGGCCCAAATTTAATCAATTCTGGAGATGGAAACTATCCAGTTTTGTTTTATATGTAGACCAGTTTCTCCCGTTTTTATGCAAATCTTTTGTAGAAAATCCAATAAATTAAGTTTGGTTTTTACTAGTAACAGTTATTACAACTGAAAATGGTTTAGGGTTGGTCTACTGTTGTATTACATCACATCACCAATTTTCAACAACACAAGTTCCATGTCCTGTGCAAGTGATCCCGACCTTTAGAGTGCTAGTATGCTTGCCAAATGTTGCAGACTTCCCAGTCTATTATACTAGTACTGAGCAAATCAGTAAAGACCTATGACAAGGAAACCCCTATCAAACAAGACAAAATAAAACCTACAGCAAGACTCAACGGGTTTTGAAAGTTGATGTCTTGATCACCATAACCCATGAAAATTGTTTATGGACATCAATTAACATAAAATATTTCTGTAGAAAAGAAAATATCGCAACTATGGAGAATTAACATGTCCAAAATGGTGGGGTTTAATACTGCAAGTCACAGTGTGATGCACGTCATATGCATAAAGAACACTATAACTTGTCAGATTTTCCAACATGCAATATCCCCAAAACAACATTTTACTGTGCAAAAAAAGTTCAATGAATATTCTTGTAAAGTTTCCCATAATTTGTTTTCACAAACAGTGAAAGGTGTAGTATAATAGTAGTAAAATTTTGAGATTTGTAACACCTGGCCCTAGTTTCACAATCATTCTTAACTTAAATACTGTAATCATTTTGTTAATTGGCAAGATATTCTGGAATTTAAGGTGACATTTCATCAAGCTTACTACTGTTGCATTTAGTTTTGACAAAAATTATTATTTGTTATTCCAGAAACAGCTTGTCTAAATTTGCTCAGAAAAATCTTAAGTTATTTAAGGAATGATTGTGGAACTAAGGCCAGAATGTATTTCACAGCAGACATCTAGTAACCATAGCTTTGGAATAATTAGGGCCTAGTTGTTGTAATATTAACCAGTATGCCAATGTATCCTATGCCCAAGTCAAAAGTAATTCATCTTTAATTATGTTTCTACAACAAACTATTCATGTTGACATATTTCAAATTGGTTCAGCTACCTAGAGCTTGAAACAACAGAAGTCAAGTTTCACAATCATTTCTTTGCTAATAAAAATTTCCCTAATTTTGGTGATGTTTTTTCAGAACTACAAAGTTCAGGTAACATTTTTGATAAAACTAAATACAGATGTTTTAAGCTTGAAGTGATTGATCTCCATGATGACACCTAAAATTCTTGAATCTTAAAAGCTTAACAAAATGATCAAAATTTCAAATTAGCCGAATGTAACTTTTAAATGTGCCAAATTTTGTAATATTTTATGACACTACAGATATACATTTAAAAAAAATATCTGAATATACAATTTGTAGGTGTAATGCAGGCACATTAACTTCATGAATATCTTGAAAATGGACAAAATGATTAAGATTTCAAATTTGCCAGATTTACTGTATTTTCTTTAAAACATTCGTGGCAGGAAACTTTTGCCGTTTTGATCTTCTACACTATTTCGTGGCAAGAAGTTTTCACGTTTCCGACTGTAAGAAAAATATACCAAGGGAAATAAGTAATTTTCACAGAGAAGGTATATTCCTGGTAAAAGAGTCAATTATGAATATTTTTCCCCTCACTAATGTTTCTTCTCATACAGCAAGTTAAAGAAAATCTTTGTTAATAAATGATTGTAAAACTGGGATCCGTCTCCTGAATCTTAACCAAACATGCATTTCTCCCCATACCGAACATTAACAGCAATATTAACAATAACAAACACTATAATTATACTTTGCACTTTTTTTAATTATTTATCTGTCACATTTGTCATGTTTCAGTATAAATGTTTATTTCTTGGATCTGAAGTATTCATTCAACACATCCAAAGCCTGGGATTCTTTTCCATAGTCCTACAAAAAAAACACAAAAAATATTCATTACAAGACATACTTCATAGCAAGTTTTCATTCTTTTTTTTGTATAAAATGAGCCCAATCAAATAAAAAAGACCTAGCATAAATTTCTATAAATTATTTTTAAGGTTTATGTTATCAATTAAATTTTTTTTATTAAAATGAACAGGTTATATGCGACATTATGAGCCCTATCTAACATTATTACTGAATTTAATGTATCCATGTTTTGAGCAAACTTGAAGTGGAGTAAAGTTGTTTCAAGTCAAGATTTTTTTCACATATATCAAGTTGGTCAGTTATAGAATGGGGGAGGAAACAGGATTGCCTAGAAAAAAACCCACCAATTTTTGACAAATGAACTGATAAACTTTCTCTCACTAGGATCTGTCCTGAGCAGAATATGGACGTAGGTGGCCAGTGACATTGTGATCTGTAAGTACAAGTTTTAAACCACTTTGCTATTGGGACCTCTGAGCAAGCTTGGAGGTAAAAAGTTTAATGTTAAGAAAAATAACATTTAGAATTATTAGAATATCTTCAATGCAAATAGTTAAAACTATTCTACACAAGATATATATATTTGGCATTTAGAACAAGAAAACCGAGTGTTTACCTTAACGACAACACAGCTACATCCTACAACTTTTCTGGCTTTACCTTCCTTGTCAATCTTACATAAGCCAGCCCATTCTCCCAGCTTTTTGTTATCATCAACCTGTAATAAATAGAAATATACAATAATACATCTTAAAATAAAAAAAATAAACAAAATGTCAAGAGCTGTCAAAAGCCTGCACATCCATTTTGCTAAAAACATTAGCAAAATATAAGACTAAATACAGATGAACTGAAATGGTTTCATCATTTCAGGATTTCAAAATTTCCTGGGTCCGAGGTCCTGGACCAACTGATTTTATAATTGAACCTTATGATGTTTAAACTGTATAAGTCTGATGGACCTACTATTTTTTTTAAAACTTTTTTTTTCTATATAACATAATTGCACACAAACCTAATTTCAATGTTGATATTGGATTTTCTAAACTTTATGAGGGACCCTACAAAGATAAAGGCAAAAGGTCCTGGACCTTCCATTACAAAACATAATTTTGAACCCCTGCATTTTGGTTCGTCAACAAATCCTCAGAAAATTGGAGAGATCCATGTTTATCCTCATCAACATCAGAAGAGGGAGCATGGTTTTTTCATCACAGGAAATGTCTATGTAGTCAAACCTGCCTTTGACAGCACCTGTGACCTGTCTAAATAACAGATCTACCTACTCAACAAATACATTTTATATACTAGTATTTTGAGCGAGTCAAATAACCTTGTGCTGGACATAAAAAACCCATTTCACTAGCTATTATCATTATACACTGTGCAAGCTAGGCAAAACTGGTTTGTAGGAATAGTTGAAAGATTAAAATTTCCAAGCAACAAGGTACATGGTTTGAATACAGGTTGTGTGGTCTAAGAAAGTTCACATTTAAGTTCTTAAAATACTTAAAGATTTCTTTTTTCAGATATGTACTTGGATGATTGGACCATATTTAGTAGATGTTATTCAAGTGTATATGAATGTCCTAACTTGTCTAAGAGTACAGGAATACCAATCACATGTAGACTGCATGTGAAGATGTCCAATATTAGAATTTAATTCCAGCCTTGAACATATCTTGGTCATTTTGATATGTGCAACGATATCCAATTTTCAGTTTAATGACCCAAGAAGTATTAAACTACAGACAGAGCTCCAGATAAGAATTGGACATAAAGGGTCATTACCCCCTACTTTTTTTTCTAAAGTGTATGCTGTAAAATCTAAAGCGTATTGATACTGTTGCTTCCGCTGTCCGACTATTGCACACATAATAGCCTTTTTTCACAGCAGACAACATTTTGAGATATGACAATCAACATAAAAGGTGAAAAGAAAATGATATAGGGTAAGATTCGAGACCAGAACTGATCTGGACCGTCATATTAAAGTACAATTCCGGACCCGAATTGTCTCCATTACGTTTTCAATTTGTTCATCATCTTGATCATTAAAATGCTCAACAAATGTAAGCTTGTATGAAAGCATGCCGACGAGAGATACTTGTTTACAAAATCATGGTTACGTGTTGTACTGGAAATGTAAAGCCTAGTGAGCAATTTCAATGTGTTTTGGTACGCCTTTAATTAAATTTTAAATCGTATTTTAAAAAAAGTCATAGCGTATTTATGCAGATACGCCTCTTATCTGGGGCTCTGTACAGACCTTCTTTAATGATCATCTGGCAAGTAATGAAATCACAATATGCAAAGAAAACCATCTTGCATTCCAATGTGAACCAAATTATGTGATAACAATCCTCAGAAAATTGGAGAAATCCATGTCTATCCTCATCAACATCAGAAGAGGGAGCATGGTCTTTTCATCATAGGAACAACTATCACAGAATATATTTTATTGGAGCATACAAATTACACATGTACCTAAGCCATTAGCCTCAAAATACTAACAATGGACAAAACATTAACGACTTGGACCTTTTTCTTCTTGACTTATTGTCAACCCAATCAATCTTAGACAAGTGTTATTATTTTTGTTAAGTTTTTAAAGCAATCATCAGATATCTAGATACCAAACTTACCTTCAGCAAGTTGATGCCATGTTCCCCACAGAGGGCCTCCACCAATTTCACATACATTGGTTCGTCACAGTTGTTGGCCAATATGCAAAGATGGGCTTGACGTCTGAAACAAACAAGTTATTAACATGATGTAATACAATGGTTTACAATAAATCTACAAGGAAAGTTCTATATAAGCTTTAATCAAAACTTTTGTACAAAACTGGATGATTGCCTTGAAAAAGCAAGACAAAAATCAGTCTTATTCTGGCTCAAATCCGTAGACCTCTACACTAAACTTTGCTTAAGCAACATGGCTCAGTACATAAATATTGAAGCCTAAAATAATTCCGAGTCTAAGACACAAATTCTAAATCTGGTACTCAACTTCTTTAAATGACATGTTCTGAAAGAGCCATGACATTAGGATCCTACATCTTTCTATAGCAAATAATTTAGTTTTGCAATGTATACACCAGTGAAAAGAGAACATCCCCAAGTTTCAAAATCAAGATATAGAATTTCCAGAATATCTGTTGAAGATGACCTGGAAGCAGAATTAAGTCTGTAAAAAAAAATTGTCCAATGGAATGGTTAGAAGCTATGCACAAAACAATGTCTACAACTATGACTACACTACGATACTAACTTGTCAAGAGCTTTAGCACATTCGTGAAGACCTCTAGCTAAACCATCATGTATAAGTGCAGTTTTCAGTACTTCTTGTACAGCGGTGTTGATGTCCATTGAACTTCCTACTGTGGGGACATCATCTCTGCAAATAAAATACACAGTAAATGAATATGAATTTTCACTTTCTACACTCTTAATACACAAGAATTTAAAAAGGCCTTTATCAACACACATCTTCCTTTTACTTTTGCCATTCCTATGGATCATATTAGGACTTCACTGGCAGCAATTTTAGTGCCATCTTCAACCCAAGTACAATGCTAAAATTCCCATCATGCAAAATTGTTACTTCAGAAAATAGCTCAGTGAATTTTTTATGCTTTTAAAAAACTACTTCTGCCTTTTAGATTAGGAAAATTTTGTTATCATCAATTGGGGAAAATTGAAGTTTTGAAAATTAATAACAAAATGTCCTTGCAATAGCTAGGATCCTAATTGCAAACGCCATATTTTGACAAAATCCTAAATTTTTGTGTATTAGTTTAATGACATACAAACTGTTGTTGTTAGCAGTTTTGTGGACAGACAAACTTGGACATTTTAGTCAAATCCACTCCCTAGTATAACTACAGGTAAGTTGTAACTATATTGATGTAGCTATACGAGTTACATGGTAAAATATTCTCTTCAATTCATCTGTGGCGAATCACGTTTTTCAAGCTTTTAGATATGAAAATCAATCCAAAAGCTTCAAAAACATGCAGAGGCAGGTGAATTGATGGGGTACCCTTTAGGCAAAACAGTAGTTTAGAGTAGAGTAATTGCGTTTAACATTCCAGTCAAGACTATCAAGATTATTTCACTTATATTGAGACATCACCAGTTATAGACGAGGTGCAGAAATTTTTCATGTGCCCTGCACTGATGGCATTATAAAGCAGGGTTCTTTATCGTAACAAGCCTACCATGACACAAAACCTCATTTATCCGAAAGAACTGCGACTTTCAGTTTCATTTGGAAATGCAGAGTGCTTGGCAAAAGAACAGTCACTACCTAACCCGGGGGTTCACACCCATGACCTTCCATTAACAGAGCAAGCACTCTACGGACTGAGCTAATGTAGTAAGAGCACAAATGGGTGACCTAGTTTCAATTCCCAACATCAGAAGGGATTTATGTTACTTCTAGATCATAGGTAGATCTTGTGTCGATACCGACCACAGGATTTAAATTTTTGAGTTGTATGCTGCCATCTACTAGATGTCTCTTCAGAACACAATACCCCCCCCCTTTTAAAGATTGGACTTCATCATCTTGACCTACATGTGGCCTCCACGTCACGTATACTTAAACCCCCTCTCAAACTGTTTGGAGAGGGTATTATATATAATAAAATTGTGTGCAATCTCTAAATTAATATGACCAGTGGTATTCTAGTTTTGTTGTGCATGCCACCTGCCACATGACAACACTTGCCAACGAGCCCCAAGTGGCAAAAAAATAGAATTTTTGGACTCTTAAGCTTATAAGGAATTGATATGATTTGTTTTGAATTTGTTGCAATGTATCTGTAACAATATATAAAGAAAACTAGCTTTCACTTCCATGCATCAACCCAACAGTCATGAACTCGTGTTTACATACCCTTCCGTATCCGATGCCATTTTTTCTGGAGACGGACGTCCTTCTGCAAAAATAAACAAATAAAAAGAAAGTAATGGAGGTATTTTTCATTTTTATTTCAATAAAAGTAACCAAATTCATTCTGAAAGGTTGATGTCATAAGATTTTTCTTAATAGCTTACAATGATAGCCCCGTTAACGGTAACGTCGATTTGGGAAAGGAGGTAGAAAAGTTATCACTTCCGGTTTACAGGTCAAACACGGGGAGAAAACAATAACAAAGTTGGAAGCGGGTTTTTCGTTATTTCTAAAGTGTTTTCCCCGAGTTCAGCTATAAACCAAGTAAGTGAAGTACGTATTTTTCAAGTTTAATAATTATTTCGCCAATTTTTTAAAATAATGTGGTTTTATTTTTTGTGTTACATACTCCTGACTCTCCATCATCAGTTACATCACGACCATCACTGACTTCAGCATCTCTATCTTGTTCCAGTGTATGGATTTTAACTGTCGTCTTAAAAGACCAAACTTTTCAACATTTAGGATATCTGAATGAAAAAGAAAATGTCAAAAATTATTCTAAGAATCCTTGTCTGTTGTTTACAAATTTAAAATTAACTACTGAACAACCCAGGGGCAGTGCTGGACACCAAAATAGAAAGATGCAGCAACGGACCCATCTATTTGCCTCATAAAACAGCTGAGACTACAAACCTGATGTTACTAACCATCATATTTTCAGGTGACAGTGAACTAACTAAACCCAGGACCAATTAATAGAAGTATCTTCCAAAACGTGGCTTGTGTATACATGTGTGTGTGAGAGGCCGCGGAGGCCTAATGGATAAGACGTTAGTCTAGAAATCTAGGGTCTCTCACCGCTGTGAGTTCCAGTCCTGCTTAGACCACATGTGGGAAAGTGAATTTTTCTTGCCGTTGGCCTTTACTGGTTCACCTGGTATCACTATAATGGACTGGGGGAGTGGTACGCTTGTCTGCGGTGTACTGACTCTGTGAGCTAGCACCTTAAAGTTGCCCTGAGTGTGCACTAGTACAAGGCAGACCATACAACATACTCGCACTTCACATGCATACACGAAATTGTTCATAGATTAATCCATAGAGATTAAAAGAATAGTTTTCGCGAATTGCTGAAAAATTGCTGATGCGACGTTAAGCAACATTCAACCAACCAACCAACCATGTGGCTTGTGAGAACAGCCAGTTGCAATGTACTGCAAAAGAGTATACTGCAATGCCTGTGACATCTTTCACCACACATCCTGTATAGAACTATGTATTTATGACATTGAATTACTGATTCAATTAAGCTATGGCTATACTGCAAATGATAAAAAAGCATTCATTGATCTAGTTGCTAGTCCTGTCACTGGACTGAATAAAATCAGTCTTCAGTCCATTAAGAGCAAGTAACCCCAAAAGAACCACACAGCCCTCAACCAACAACAGCAGGTCAAAATCATAATCAACAAGAAATTCAAATTTAGGACCGAGACAGCTACACATATGGCATAGCACCAATGGATTCAATACATATTTAGAGGGTTGATATCAGATTTTAGTGCCCAACCAAAATGCTATACCAATGTACCTTGTTAAAGTAGTGCACTGATAGGGTTTTCTCTTATACCAGGTCTTGCTGTCTTTTAAAAAAGTGACAATGTTAGGGTTCATATAAGGTTTTAATGCCTGGCCAAAGTGTTATACTGCTTGAGTTCATACCAGGTTTTATGTCATATCTGTTTTGTTACAATTAATTCCATTAGATAATAGAAGGTCATGTGGTACAAACTATTGGCGTGTATGGACTGAGCGGGCAATACACAAAGAGTAATGTCCCTTTCTAACAAAATACTCCTATGATCATGTTTAGGTAATGTTTAATGAAGTCAAAGATAGTCCATAGATAATTTTTACAGAGTACTTATTATGGACAGTCCTCTGGCCAGGACATGGACCGTCACTGCAGCCGCACATATATCAAAGTGACTGTCGATATCCTGGCCTTCAACCAGTCCATAAATCTTGATATTGCCCTGTACATAAGTAACTATTGCTAAATTATTTCTTATCAGTTTGTAACAATTATTTCCATAGGGTAATAGGAGTTGAGTTGAGTAATGGTGTTTGACGTCCCAGTCAAGAATATTTCACTTATATTGGGATGTTGCCAGCTATAGGCGAAGGTGCAGAAATTTTGGCTGTGTGTTGCGCTGATTGGCATTATACAGCAGGGTTCTTTAGTGTTCTACACCAAGTTCCCATCCGAAAAATCTGACTTTCATTTTGTGCTTGGCGAAAGAACAGTCTACCCATTTTCAAGTCTTGGGAAAGACCCAGTCGGGATATGAACCCAAGACCTCCCATTTACGGAGTGAGCATTCTACCAACTGAGCTACTGTGGTGGTTGCCATAGGGTTATAAGAGATCATGTGGTACAAACTACTGACATGTATGGACAGAAAGGGCAATACACAACCTGCAATATACAGAGTTATGTCCCTTAACAAAATGCCCAAATGATCATGATATACACCTCTGGCTCAGGCCATATCAAAATGACGGTCCATATCCTGGCCCTCTGCCAGTCTATAAATCTTGATATTGACATGTGCATAAGTAACTTTTGCTTAATTATTTGGCTGGTCAAAGTGCTGATTGAATAATGTGCTTCTTGCCAACTGTAACATATAACAGTAAGCCACATTTTACAAAAAAAAAAAAACAAAGAAAACAAACTCTAGTGGCAGCATTTTATTGGGAAGTAAGTTACCTACCGTAATGTACAATGTCAGTCTCTGTTCATAATCCTATTTAGAAAAGTCTGTACACTCTGTAAAATTTAATATACAAAAAATTCTATGTCTAGCAACTCTACCTTTTTATCCTTCCTTAATAAATTGATGCCACTGAAAAAATTGTAATTGTTTATAAAATGTGGCTTCAATCTCTGAAAAATGGGGTTTTAGTAATAATGCATATGGTTTATAATGCTATAAAATTTGTTAAAGGGGAAAAATAAAGAGTTTGACTTGTATTGTATTCCGAAATGGCTGTCTAGTGCTGTAAAATTAACACTGGCATGATATCTACATGTAATTTCAAATGTCTGATAGCAAAATGTGTAAATAAGAAATCTGAAAAAAAAAAAAACTTCATGTGCTAGAAAAACAAGAGTTTGACAAATTTTTTGTCTTTCTAAGAGCGATCTACATACAGTATATTTCAATTTAAGTCAGTGGTGGATGGTTTTTAAATCATGTTCATCTTGGGAGAAAAAGTAATTGCCTTGTGTATAAAAGCACATATAGAAAAAAGATAACATAGGTGTTGAAATATGCCAAAAAACCTCGACTAATTATGATAAAACCTCTATAATTCTGTCTACAATAAGTTTACTGTTAGAATGAATTTGAAGATGCCATGGTCATAATTAATTATTTATCTTTTTTTCTGTCAGGAGAAAGAATCTGAAGGTCAGGGTTATTTTTCACTTCATTTGTATACCTTAACTCCCCATTGAGTACTGTCATACCTGCTTCCATGAGGGATACTTTTATCACATGAATGCTGTTGTACCTGCTTCCATGAAGGATACTGTTGTCACCTGTGTGTCGTCATACCTGTTTCTATTAGGGACACTTTCGTTACCTGGCTGCTGCAATACCTGTTTCTATGAAGGATACTTTTGTTACCTGGATGGAGGGAAGATTAAAGGTAAGTGATTTTTGCTGATTTTTCGAAATGTACCAAGGCATTTATTTTTTACTTTCTATTAAAACTTGTTTATGAAATAAAGGTCAAATGGTATACAGGTTATCATAATTATGAAGAATGGAAATATAGGAACTGGTAGGCATAAAAATAACAATTGTTTATTCTAAATTCAGTAGAATGCATTTACCTAAAATGTTTTCTATGTTTCAATATCGTCCTTTTGCAAGAGTTATTTTCCTGTAAGTACCAGTACTTCAGAGTTGTGAATTCAAAGCGGCTGGATTGAATTCTGCAGAGAATATGAAAGCAGAAAAGTGATCATATGCCAGTCAACATATACTGGTAACTGTAAATAGAATTTTGCAACATTTTCATCAAATTTAAATTGCAATACATATGGATTGTCTTGATAGAAGATAATAGACCTTATAATGAAGAAGAACGAAATGAGAAGAAAATAACAACAAAGAAACAGGAAAAGTATTGCAGGTATGTGTTTTCCTTTGTTTATTTTTCTTGGAAACTTTTAAAAAAAATTTCTATTATTGATGTTACAACTATTTTTACACAAATTCTCATTGTTTTTAAAAGTCACTACTTTTGAAACTAATGAATGCATTGTTTTATTTTCTGGTAATCAGGTAATGTATTTTGTGAAGAGACTGCAAAAAATGTAAAATGTTCAAAGAGAGAGAGAGATATGTGTGTGTGAATGTGAAAATGAGAGAGAGAGAGAGAGAGAGAAAGAGAGAGGATATCTTTTTATATTGATGACCTTTGACCAAATTAGTTTGTTTAGTAAGAAAGTTGGATGTTTGTCAGCAGGTTTTTAGCAGATAGATAAATCTGTAAAGTCTACATGGTTTTTCATTTAACCAAGGTGATGTCTGGGTTAGAGGTGCATTAACCCTTCTCTCTGTCTTCAGCTTTGTTTTATGTGTCTGCATAATGTATCTGGGTTTCTCACCTCTATAATAAAATCAACCTGTGTATTACAACTACATACACATGCCCACCTGACCACAATTTTGCATATATACACATGTATACACAAACAGGTTATAATGTGTGTATGTGTGTGTGTGTGTGTGTGTGTGTGTGTGTGTGTGTTCGCCTTTGGACATATCATCTTTATCTGATTGATATATCAATGTATTTTAACAAGTATGTTAGAAAGTCTAATGTTTGAGACAGATAAGTGATAATCTTAAGTATGGTCATTCATAAATATAGATAGTAGGTGCCATTAGGTCTACTTTAGAGGATATAGTAAATATTTATGTTTGTTGATAATGTTTATGTACATGTTTGTCTGCAGTAACCTAACCTTCATAACCCCTCTCTCTCTCTCTCTCTCTCTCTCTCTCCTCTCTCTCTCTCTCTCTCTCTCTCTCTCTCTCTCTCTCTCTCTCTTCTCTCTTCTCTCTCTCTCTCTCTCTCTCTCTCTCACACACACACACACACACACACACACACAACACACACACACACACACACACACACACACACACATATACCACTATAGTAGCTCAGTTTGTAGAGTGCTTTCTTTGCATGTGGGAGGCTGTTGGTTCAAACCTCGGCCGGATCTGACCAAAACTTAAAAAAAGATATTAACTGCTCTTTCGACAAGCACTCCACATATAGAAATGGTAGAGGTACTTTGGAAGAGACCTTTATAATGGATGCTATGTGTCATACATGACATATTATAGAACCCTCCCTACACTTTGTCCTGCACTTTTATGACTGATCATAGTTATTTTAAGTAACAGAATTCATTAGTACTGTATTAAGTATAAGTTTTAATTTTTAGCTCACCTGAGCCAAAGGCTCAGATGAGCTATTGCAATCTATCACCGTCCGTCGTGTGTCGTCCGTCGTCCGTCGTGTGTAAACTTTACATTTTAATCTTCTCCTCCAAAACTACTGGGCCATATTTGATGAAACTTGGTGAATATCATGCCTGGGTAACAGCCTTTCAAAATTGTGTTCGGGGTTTGGCCACGCCCAACAAGATGGCCGCTGTTACTAAAAATAGCAAAAAGACAAAAAAATCTTCTTCTCTGAAACCAAAAGGTGCAGGCAAATTTTGATTGGATATTTGGATTCAGCATACCTGGGAACATTAAAATTGTGTTTTTCATGAAAATTAGACGAAAAATAGGTTACGCGTTTTTTGCGTAAAATTACGTAATTTTTAAAATGAGACATTTATTGTTATAACTTCATAACAGCTGAAGATAATTGTATGGAGTTTTCACTGTTGATCTTGTCTTGCAATTTTCTTCCAATTGATGTCAAGGTCGAAGGTCAAGGTCATGTTCCAGTTTTTGACCTTTGATAAAAATTGCTATTTTTTTAACATTTCTTGTGATAATGGCGTAGGATTTTCAGTTATTTGTAGGTATTGACATGACAATCATTTTGATACATAGATCAGGGTCATGGGTTCAAAGGTCAAGGTCACAGATGTCCAAGAATACCAAAATAGTTAATTATCTGCAAAACTATGAATTTTTTGTATAGGCATGTATATCAGAATATTGTAGGTAATGGCACAATGGTCATTTTGATATATGAATAAAGGTCATGGGTTCAAAGGTCAAGGTCACAGATGTAAACAAGTACTGAAATGGTTAATTATCTCAAAAACTATAAGCTTTTTGTATAGGCATGTATATTGGAATATTGTAGGTATTGGCCTAACGATCATTTTGATATATGAATGAAGGTCATAGGTTCAAAGGTCAAGGTCATAGACGCGAACAAATACTTAAATGGTTAATAATCTCAAAAACTATAAACATTTTGTATAGGCATGTATATTGGAATATTGTAGGTATTGGCCTAATGATCATTTTGATATATGAATGAAGTTCATAGGTTCAAAGGTCAAGGTCATAGAATTGAACGAATTCTTAAATGGTTAATTATCTCAAAAACTATAAACTTTTTGTATAGGCATGTATATTGGAATATTGTAGGTATTGGCCTAACGATCATTTTGATATATGAATGAAGGTCATAGGTTCAAAGGTCAAGGTCATAGCTGCAAACAAATATTTAAATGGTTAATTATCTCAAAAACTATAAACTTTTTGTATAGGCATGTATATGGGAATATTGTAGGTATTGGCCTAATGCACATTTTAATATACAGATGTTTTAGCTATTTATAAATAATATATTGTAGCTAGACTTTAAATATGTTATATATAGCATACTTGTATAATAATTATTATAATTAATTTGCAAAAATACTTGCATATTATTGGCCCTTACTGCTGAAAATTTTGATATTCTCTTGTATTAATGTCATTGACCATTGAACCTCTGCATAAGATATACTCTTCCTCAGGTGAGCGTTAAGGCCCATGGGCCTCTTGTTTTATGTAAGACTTCATTACCAATCTCGAGAAAATTTACAAAAGGTATAATAATATAAATTGATTGGGTAATAAGTGTTTAGGTAAATTTAATGTTACCCTCGGATTTCAGAAAACCTGATACACAGGGTGACATCACGTGAGCAGTTGACATTACGAAAAATGTCACATGTGCAGAAAAATGAGAATGCGGTTCAAACGCAATTGTCTTCTAAATGAGCAAAACAATTTTCTAAAGTAATGTTTAATATGAAGAATGTTTAAGCGTCTCACAAGTTGCTTACAGTCGACAGCTGATTGTCATGATTTTCAATCCAATATACCTTGGTTGCACAGTATAAACACCAACAATCGGTATAATAAAATAAATATTACATTTCTGATAGGATGACAGTCTATATTGTCACCCCTCAAAATTCATTGTCAACCTCGGCTTTGCCTCTGTTGACAATCAAATTTCTTTGGGTGGCAATATGGACTGTCACCCTATCGGAAATGTAATTATTTATATAATGTTATCAAGAATGATGTTTTCAGTTCTAGCACTATATTAGTGTTATTTAAGATGAATCAGTCTGGATAGTACAAGTACTCTATCAGTATGGATAGTACAAGTACTCCTCTATCAGTCTGGATAGTACAAGTACCCCTCTATCACTCTGGATAGTACAAATACCCCTCTATCACTCTGGATAGTACAAATACTCCTCTATCAGTATGGATAGTACAAATACCCCTCTATCAGTCTGGATAGTACAAGTACTCCTCTATCAGTCTGGATAGTACAAATACCCCTCTATCAGTCTGGATAGTACAAGTACTCCTCTATCAGTCTGGATAGTACAAGTACTCTATCAGTCTGGATAGTACAAGTATTCTATCAGTATGGATAGTACAAGTACTCCTCTATCAGTCTGGATAGTACAAGTACCCCTCTATCACTCTGGATAGTACAAATACCCCTCTATCAGTCTGGATAGTACAAATACCCCTCTATCAGTCTGGATAGTACAAGTACTCCTCTATCAGTCTGGATAGTACAAGTACTCTATCAGTATGGATAGTACAAGTACTCCTCTATCAGTCTGGATAGTACAAGTACTCTATCAGTCTGGAAAGTACAAGTACTCTATCAGATAAACTATCAATATATCAACACTTGCCAAATTGTCAGTACATGTATATAATCATTGGATCCGATAAATCACATTCATTTTCAGCTCAACTGGCAATAGCCGTTCGTTTAGTTGGCTGCCCTTTACAGAATACAGAAAAGCGTTTGTCGCCTCTGGCATCAACATTAATAATAAGTCATTAAAGTTTTTCTTATAGTTTCTGTCTTTCTAGACAGCTTTGTAGCCTTACCAGCTGATTAGTGAAGTGTTCTATCTTTTGTGTCAGTCAGTTCTGTTGAATGTTTTGTGAAAAGTGAGGTCACAAGGTTGCTTCTGTTGTGAACAGAATTAATGGAGTTTTGAACAACTGGTTCCTACTGAAGACAAGCTTTGTTATTCCATTCCTTCAAGTTGTTATTACCTATTTCTTGTCCTGTTAATGTTCATTGTTGTATTCATCAATATGTATTGCATATAAGTCACATCTATACTGTATAGACAAACCGTTAGTGAATTTGAATTCTCAGTATATTTTGTAAAAAGGCAAAGGAGAAGAGTTAAGAAATATGCAACTTTTTTCATTGATAACAAATTACATAAATGTTAAACTTTTCAAATTGCTAATGGTCGCTATACCTCACAGATAAATGCATGAAATACTTTATTTGCTGCCTGGAATAAACTGTAGATTTGATTTGTTTTTGCATTCTTTTTTTCTGATTGTACAAAGTTTTAAACTTTGGGATCTATTCAGTAAGAGTTATCCCCCTTAGGATACCTGCTAACTTAAAATTGCTTGATTGAATTGTTTAATATGTGTGCAATTTCACCCAGTTTAATCTGATATTGATCAGGCTGTGCGTTTATCATATAGATACATGTACAAATAAACTGATAAGATATTACTTAATACATCAATTGACTTTTCTTCTGCTAACTTGATATTTTTAATTTACAATTTAAAAATAAACTGTCAATTTCATAATTATTGATTGATAAGTCTGATATTGTGGTCTTACATATTAGCTGTAACAAATGTTGTATTATTAGAGGGTTGGTGGTTGAGTTGAGAAGGGGCATAGGTGGCTGAAACAATATCTTATGGATCACATCACCTCTCATTGTCTATAGGTTCAAATTAGCAAATCCTTGTGTGAGAGTTTGTCATTTGGCTTGCAGAAAATCAGTGGTTTCTCTGTTAACTCCAGCTTCACTCAATATACCTGAACTGATTCCTTTAATAAAAGTGAAAATATCTTGACTGAGTTGCAAAAAATTCTATTACTGTATTCAACCACCTTGATGGCGCATTAGTCAAAGGTTTTGGGTTTGATCACCAGCCAGGTCATATATATTTATGACTAAAAAATGAAATACTGCTTCCTTGCCTAGTGAGGTTGGTTCACCTTGTGTGACTATAATGTGACTGGTTTAGTGGTATGCTTGTCTGATGTCCTGGCCCCGGTTTCACAATCATTCCTTAGCTAAGATTTTCCTTAACTTAAATCTTGCAAATTTTCAAATCTTTATAATTTTGTTAATTTTCAAGATATTGAGGAATTTAATGTATCATTTTTTAGATCACTCTAGATTAAAACACTCGCATTTAGTTTTGACAAAACTATTCACCAGTAGTTTCAAAAAAAGATTACAAAAATTTGCCAAATTTAAGTAAAGGAAAATCTTAGCTAAGGAATGATTGTGAAACCGGGGCCCGACTCTATAAACTACCACCCTAAAAGTTGCCCCTGGGTGTGTTCTAGTACAAAACAGACATAAAGTTCCACAATTTCAATAGGATAAAAATGTGGTTTGATCAATTTTATTAATACATGATACTTAAATATTGCAATTTATTTTTACTTTTAATGTTAAATTGTGACTGCAAAAAAGCAGGAGCATTAGCACACCACATCTATTTCTACTTATGCAGTACATACATTCACACATGCATGCACACTTGCACATGTGCAACACAGTACATTTACAGAACACATTTACAACATATATTACATTAACACATGCAAGCACACAAGCACATGTACAAGTTTCTTTGTTGTTTTGGACATGGCCTGACTTGAAATCTAACCAATTGTTCAGAATAGAGTCAAATAAATCTTCATTTTCATGTCTGTTTTTGTCAGTTTGATGAAATGAGGGTGTAATTTCCAGCCAGTTCCGAGTTCTGTTTCTGTACTTTTTGATGTAGTAGGGGTATTATTTTGTAATTAAAGCTTCTTGCTTCTTGCCCAGTCTAAGTAATTTATAAACAGTCTAGGGAAATTGGTTGATTGATTGGAGTTCTTGGGGAAGATTTGACAAGGACGTTGGTCTATATTGGGTTTAAGTTATTGTATTGAATCTCAGACTGTAACAATATGTTTACATCTTCTGTCTTTCTTTGACGTTTGACGTTCTGCCTTCAGTATTCGGTATTCAGTATTGAAATTCTTCCTGACATTGCAGTTAAAATCATTACACACATGCATACATGTATACCATTTCTAGGACTTATTTTGTGAAAATCCAACAGATCTTATTTGAAATTAAAATGACCGATATATTTTAATTTATTAAAGTATTTTTCTAGGTTTCCACAAATTTAAAACCATTAATAGCCAAATTTTCAAAAATAAAATAAATTTGTGTCCTTTGTAAAGTATTTTTCACCTGTTTGGTAAAATATGTGACTTTTTAAAAGAATTCTCATAGGTTTGTTGCCAAATACAATTTTGGCTACCAAGATTAGAAACATAGATTTTTATAGACATTCTGAAGTAAACAAATTGGAGACTTTATGACTAACATCTAGCTCATGATAATTCCTTGTTAGTTGTATACATGGACAGATAGCTCTGTTATGGTTTCATTTCTTTATAAACCATCACCAGGAATGCCTAATATACTGTGTGTTTTAAGAAAAAGTAAAATTATTTGAAAAGCCATATGTGTTAGGCATTTATAATTATGATTCAGGTACTGAGACAGGTTAATCTTAGTGTAAGAATGTTGTCAGATCAATCATATGCTTAAGTTTGTTGCCTTTATCCATGTACTATGATTTCCTCCACCATACCAGAACTGACCATCATAATATAAGAAAAATTATAGTTGATTGGGTCATAAAAACTATTTTGCCAGTGCATCTCACTCCTTATCTATTAAAACTTTCTTAACTTTTGCGTGGATCTCAGACAGTATGATAACCATCAGTTTGATGGTCATGACCAGTAAAATTGTCATCAGACTGTTGTCATTTTTAGTAAAATTGGACCTACTGGCCAAATCTGCATGGACCTGATTCTATTTCGATATTAAAATTTTTAAATTTACTTCTGCATTCTGGAGTATGTAATGGCAGATGAAAAATCAGTCTGACCAGTTAATTTCTGAAACTTTATGATCAGTAAAAATTTTCTGCCTTTTTCATTGTCTAAAATCTGAATGTCAGCATCTTAAATTAAATGTTAACATCTACAAATACCTGGTACAATAAGTACATGTATAATCGTACACTAAAAATGTTACATGACTTCAGATCAGCTTTAGTGTACTTAAGACTGGACTATATAAGTTCAGTAACACTTAATTGTTTTTTAACACAAAAATTGATCATTTTCTGTTTAATTGTCAGTAGTATATTTCTTTATTAAATGATGTGTAGCGTTTTGTGTTGTATCAAGTTTATTGACATGCTACTGGTACCCTTATTGTAAAGGGTTCCCATTTGAGCAATAAATCTTCAGTTGATTTGGGTTCAACTTTTGTCAGGACCATTTATTTTCACATTTTTCCATCACAATTTAAAAAAAAAACTCAGAAAACTTGATACAGATTTTTTTATACATCTTAATATTTATTGTTTCAGCAACAAGAGGTGCTTGGTTCAAAAAGTAATTAGGGGAAATGTCAGATAATGCCGATATTGTAGGTTAACCGATTGGGTTATTGAAGGTGGTGACCTTTGACATAAATATAACTGTGATACCTGTAATTTGTAACCTATTATTAGAAATACAATTCCTAATTGTTCTCATCAATAAAAAAAGCAATTTAATTTTACATTTAGAATTGATCAGGTTAGTGTTGAAAACATATTTTTTTTTAATTTTCATTATAATGTATAGTATTTATAGGGATTCAGATTTAAATGAACTTTTTATTTTTTCTATAAAATATTGATTTTATTATTTGATTTGAGTATTTAATATTGAACTTTATATGTTATTGCAAATAATTGTATCTTTGTTAGAGTAAAACTGCTATTGTAGGTTCATTTGGTGAATTTTTTGTTGAAATTGGCAGATTTAAATGCTTTTGTTAGCTGAACTTGCTGTAAACGACTCAAGTTAATTAATCGCTAAAGGTTTTCAAGTACACATTTATAATTTTAGATATGGCTGTGTATGGTTCAGTTTAGACAATTTGAGGACTTTGAAATTCTATTGTTCACACCTGGGTCTTTAAGATTAGTCTTTATAAACAGATGCTCAACATCATGGAAGGTTAAGCATGAAAAAGAAAAATTAATATTGATGATTATAATTGCATTGTTCATATGTAGGTATTAATTTTTGCAAGTTTATATTTAGCTGGTGATGCCTCAATATAAGTGAAATATTGTTAATCTTCTTTGCAAGTTTACCATTATAATTTTGTCTAATGTCTTTACAACCTCTTAATGTTTGCAAGTTTATGTATAGCTGGTGATGCCTTGATACAAGTGAAATAATCTTCACTGGGTTGTAAAACCTATTTCACAGTCTTACTATCTGAACCAGCAACAGCATCCAATATTAAGTTACCGTAGCATTTTTGTGTACATTGAGTTTTGTATAAGGTATTCAAGGATATCCCATTGGTAGCCTCAGGTTACACTTTTTAGCAGTCTGGTGAGCTTTTGTCAATAACTGGGACAAAAAGGTGTAATTTACCTGGGGTGATTATTCATGGTTAGATTGACTTGAGCACATTGTACTGCAGAAGTTGCCAGAAAATTAAAAGCTACAGTTAGCAGTTTTGTCTGGTAGGTTATTTTAAAAATCATTTAGTGCTTTAAATTTCTAAATTTAGAAATTAAGGGTTATTGTTTTGATAAGTTAGAGTTGACAGTCTCTAGCCTATAATTTATATGTGTGTGCTTGTGTGTGTTTGTGCAATGGTGAGGGAGTGGATGCTGGGTGTTGTATACACTACTGTCCATTCACATAGACTGTAAAAATAGATAAGACTTATTTTAAGTTACTGAGCTAGGCATAGTACCGGTAATTCATGACAAATATGGGGTGGCCATGTTTTAAGGTAATTCATGCCAAAACTTGGCTGGGCATAGTAATTTGTGGTAAAAAGGGGCTGGATATCCCATATAAATCCCAATTCCAGTTGTGCAATAAACTTTAACCTAACATAGGCTTGTACAAAAATCAGTATCATGGTAAAGCCAGATTGTTTTCTTTATCTAATAACAATGTACCAATCAGTAAAAAAACTCTTAATAGTACAGATATATTACAAAACATGTACACTGATCAAAAACATGGACTTGCAATAATAATCTCTGTTGCCTATGTTCTCTAACCACATACAGGTAATGGCTAATTAAGATGGCTGACTTTTGAACTGGGGTAAATTAGTTGCTTGCAGCAATCAGCTAAAATTGGATTATAAACACATTACAGTACGCCAAATTGATACATGGGTTATCAGACCAAAGGTCAAAGTTCATGATTACTGGAAATAGAAAATTAACTTGTTTTTGTTTGGAGATTAAGAAACTGTTGAAAAAGGTGCCCAATTTATTTTTGTAAGCAGACCATTATTAATTATGATCACATGGTTAACTTGAATATAAATATTGGGTACTGTAGTCATTGTCAGAACTGTGGGTTCTTCCTTGCTGGCTTCTGTCTGGACTTGGGTCTGTAGAATGAGACTGAAAAAATAAAAACAGTGTCACATTATAAAATCTGTGTCACATTTATATGGCTACAGGGTCTGTAGATGAAACCTAAAAAAGAAAAACTGTGACTTTTATATGTCAACATGTTGCTTTCTTCACAAGTACCGGTAACCTCTTGGGAAAGTCTTAAAAACAATTCCTCCATACAGATTATAAAGTATTAATTTGTATATTTTTTTCTGTCATTCATACATATCAAAATCATCAATCGTGCAATCATAGATTATTCTCAATAAAATTCATAAGAGATTGCTAATGAAAAAAAATTAATCTGATTTTGATGATTTTGAATTGTTTGTAGATTTTCAAGATTGGTAAAGCATTATGTACCATGCAACCAATCATGTTTTATCACATTTCCTGTGTTTGTTTTATATGTCTTCTAGTATTGGTAATTGCTTCAGTATCATGCCAAGTTTACCACAGCCCATACTCATTTGTGAGTATCTCCCAAATCATCAATTCAGTTTTGAGTGCTTCCTAAGTCATCAATTTACCCAAGTAATAAATTAATTTCTGAATTGAAAAACTGCTGTAGCTCAGTTGGTAGAGTTTTTGTTCTGTAAGTGGAAAGTCGTGGGTTCAAACCCTGACTGAGTCTTACCCAAGACTTAGAAGTGGGTAGTGACTGTTCTTTCGCCAAGCACTTGACATTATGAAACGAAAGTCATTGTTCTTTCATATTGGAACTTAAAATAAACGAGGTCCCATGTCACAGTAGGCTTGGCTGGATAAAGAATCCTGCTGTATAATGCCACCAGCGCAACAAACAAGCAAAATTTCTGCACCTTTGTCTATAGCTGGTGAGGTATCAATATAAGTGAAATATTCTATTCTTCACTGGAACATTAAACACCAACTCATTTCTGAATTGGGCCTTGGTGACAAAGTGGTCCAAAGCGAGACATATCTTTTTTTGAGTCTTCTAAAGTATAAACAGAAATGGATTTCACTCAGTTATTTGTCTATAAAAAATATTATTGAAAATATTTTATTTTTTCTTAATAAAATGTATTTATAATCAATCGGCCTAATATGCACTTTAGGTTTCCATAATGTATATTTTGCAATAATCCAGCTTTACTGAGAAAAATTTGGCAATTTCTGCAATGATGGAAAAGTCTATTTTCTCCGCCTTTTTTACAATGTAAGTCACAATGATATGCCATGACCTTTTTTATTCGTTTAACCTGTTTATTATGCAAGGAAGGCTAATCAACCATGTGCTGTGTCCTGTGTATGGGCAAAACCAAATTATGTTCTGTGTATGGGCAAAACCAAATTATGTTCTGTTTATTGTTCTTCTACCACAGTGCCTTCTGAAGGTATTTGCGATAGAATTCAGATTGACTCACATGGGAGAGTGGCTTTAAGTTTGTATCTGATGTGTTATATGTGTACATGTATTCTCAAACCTAACATTGGTACTACTCATAGCTTAATTGAGCAATGGATTAACAAATTTCAGTGATATGTTAGTGTTCTTAAAATTAACTATGCAAACATGTAAAAAGAAATAAATTGTATAAATTGTATTCACTTCAAATGCAAGTAATTTTGCAATTTACTTGACAATTGTTGGATATTTTTTAATCTCTCTATAACTATACACAGGTGTTTATTTTCCCTTGGCCTAATTGTGTTGTTGTCATCAAACTGCTGTCCAGTCTTTAAGTTAATCATCTGTGACACCTTTTACACTTTGAATGGAACCCATAGTAAAAAGGGTTGGGTTTGTCATAAGAGATGGAGTCAGAAACTGTTTCAGGTCGAACATTTTGGTCAAAAATTGATACTATACAGAGGCTAAGTCCAAAGCGATGAAAAACTCAAACCATCATGATATATTAGGCCGGGTAATTTTATATTCATAGCCAATTTTCTGTTTCACATCTTCAACTGGTTTTTTTTGAGAAAAATCCATAAAACTGAGTGTAATCCATTTCTGATTATACTTTAAGTCATTTTATTTTTGAGTGTCTCCCAAGTCATCAATTCATTTTGAGTGTCTCCCAAGTCATCAATTCATTTTGAGTGTCTCCCAAGTCATCAATTCATTTTGAGTGTCTCCCAAGTCATCAATTCATTTTGAGTGTCTCCCAAGTCATCAATTCATTTTGAGTGTCTACCAAGTCATCAATTCATTTTGAGTGTCTACCAAGTCATCAGTTCATTTTGAGTGTCTACCAAGTCATCAGTTCATTTTGAGTGTCTCCCAAGTCATCAGTTCATTTTGAGTGTCTCCCAAGTCATCAATTCATTTTGAGTGTCTCCCAAGTCATCAATTCATTTTGAGTGTCTACCAAGTCATCAATTCATTTTGAGTGTCTACCAAGTCATCAATTCATTTTGAGTGTCTCCCAAGTCATCAATTCATTTTGAGTGTCTACCAAGTCATCAATTCATTTTGAGTGTCTCCCAAGTCATCAATTCATTCTTGTTAAGCTTTCACTCTACCAGTATTACTCAATTTTATATTGATGTAAATTTACATCTTGAAGTCCTAGCTTGCTTCCTTGAGACTGGAGCAGACACTTTATCGCCACACAACAGTAGAAGGTTCATTTGAAGTAACATATTAGGTGATACATCATTGTTAAAATGTTTTTATTTTTGATTATCTCCCCTGTCATTATTACTTTATTTTCACAAGCATTGAATTAAGTGATGGATGGAGTTATTTCAGAATGATGGATCAGTAAAAAAATAAGATAAAGCAGCACATGTTGAAATTTGAAGCCCACATTTCAGAATTAATTTTCTTTAGTTACTGCTATTGTGTTGTTGCAGTAGCAAATTAAAATGTTGAGATACAAAGATGCTCAAATGATGTAGAGACAAATATATTTATTTGGACAAATTGTCTAGAAGATGAAAAGTTTTTATTATTATTACTGAAGTTATTTGTTGATTAGGATTTTCATCTTCAATTATATTGATACATTACCAGCTCTATCAAAAATATATGATTTATTGCATGCTATATGATGTAAAAAAATAATGATAATAAAAATAGAATAACTACTGTAACTAAATAAAGAGTGGAAAGACTTCTATTGTAACCATTTTACTAAAATTTTAATTTTGACTGAAATAGCCTAAAAATGACAGAATCAGCTCTTTGGAACATGTCTGTGAAAAATTATTTTCAAACATTTTATATGGAATTCAATAGGGGGGGGGGGTTTACAAAAGGGAAGTCCTACCAAAAAGAGTAAATACTGTAGTAATGTAGTAAAGACAAAAAAATAAAAATAAAAAAAAGAATGTAATAGCCATGTGGAAATAAAAAGTTTGTTTTGGGAAATACATAAAAAACATGTTAATGCCAAACGTGATAAGTAATTGTACCAGCTTTGATAACACAGAAGGATAAGCTAAATCATGGCTGATAAGATTTTCACTGCCTCATTTCACATCATAGTTTTGTTTTAATGTGCTATGTAATTAGATTTTTCTCAGGGTTCAGCAACTTCCAGATTTGATTGGAGAATCATACGTTGTTATGTAACCAGGATTGCTATTTTTATTATGCTACAAACATGCAAGAATTTTCTCCATTTTGAGTTGATAGATAGTTCAAGATACTACAAGTTATTTTGGTTTTTTCTTATCCCTGATGATACAAACTGATTTTTTACAGTAAACAGTTCATGTACATAGATTGTTTTTCCTAAGACTGGCATTGTTTTACTAACAGATTCCTCAGATATATTAAAACACATGTTAGCAACCATGCATATCACTGCATAACACCTTTGTATCCATGATAAAGTTTGGGGTCTTGAAACCCTTCTTATCTTCTGTTCATGTTAAGACAATGATAGTGATATTAACTGATAGAGAAGATGCTACTATAAGATTTTTTTATTATTACACCTTCGACAAGGTGATCTCGTTTTTTACTGGTGCTAGATTTCCTTGTCTCTCGCACTATTGCTGAGACAAGCTACACACTAATATTAACACAGTTTTTGGTATACTGAATTGATGACATCATATTTATTTCACACAAGAACATAAAAAAATTGATGACTTCATTTTCAGAAGGCACCGATGGTGGCATGAAAACTGAACATTTAATGCAAATATTTGTTTACAATGTGTGTTTTTATCTTGCAAATGTGTGAGAAAAAGAATCCTACACCAGTAACAGTGTAAGTTCTATTAAGCTCACTTGAGCCCTATTGCTGTCAGCCCATTGTCCACTCCTGTTCTGTCCATCCCAGTTGATCCATTTGTCCAATACATACAATGTTAAATTTTTTGAGCACATTTTCCTAAGAACTGTTATTGTCATATATGAGTCAGTGAAATATGTCATCTTTAAGAAAAGATGTCTAAAATACAGATGCTGATTTTGAGAATTACTATCAAATTTTTGAGCAGGCTGACCAATCAAATTTATTTATTTGTCCAAATTAGTACATTTTTAGTGTGCAAGGTTGCCATTTAGGTACTTTTTTTATTGTTAAGTGTTTGATTTTGGTACAAGTTCCTTACAAAAATTTCAAATTTTTGGTACCGTTCTTTTAATTAAAAAAATGTCCAAATTGGGGAAAATCTGTCTAAATTGACTATTTCATTTTATCTGTCTGTTTATTCGTTTTTATAGTACAAATCCGCCAAAAACGAATAAATCCGTCGAATTGGCCATTCTGTCTTTGAGTCATATAGTGCCTTGTAACAGATACAAAACTAAAATACCAGTACATTTTCCAAACTGCTATAATGGTTTATTTCTTACATCAAAAACTACATTAACGCTTCAGTTTTACCAAATAACACTCAAAAGAGAAAAAGTACCAAGCCTTATCTAAATCTTAATCTGATGATATAATAAAGAAATAATAGTTAAACAGTTAGGTCTCAAAATTATTTATAAAGAACTTCAAAACTTCAAAAAAAAATTAAATTTCCATGGGAAAATTATGTAACAGTACTTGTGTTCTCACCAGATGCATGTTACTCATAAGTTTAACCAGGAGTTTTCTTTATTTATTAAAAAGATTAAAATGTTATATACTGTATTTATAAAAGTTAAACAACTCACATATCTGCTTAAAAACATTTATTAAAAAGTTTATATTTATATAGAGATTTTTGTATCACTATTTTTGATAACAGAATAGGACTTTATCTATTAGAAAATTCAAAATAAATGAAATTTTCTGTGGGGAAGAAAATTAAATCAACAAGAGATATGTAATTTCTGATTATAACTGATGCCTGGGAAAACTTACATGTTTATTTATAGAAACTTTTTTCAATAGATAAGTAAGTTGCAGATAAAAGTGTCACATGATTAATACAAAAGTCATGTGATTTGATTAGTGTTATTTATTTTTGTTTTGGATTGTTAATTATATATTTTGTAGATTTGATATATTTTGTTGTCTTGATTTTACCAAAGGAAAAAAATAATAAAAAAAAAACTTTGATCCCTGATTTTTGCAAATATATAGATAGTAAACTGTTGCAATAAAATAAAAATTAAAAAATTTTTTTAGTTTAAACATGTAACATGCAGAGATTGATTTATTAATACCAAATTATTTTTGTTTCTATTTTTATGACTTCAGTGACAGACATACTCTGATAAGGTCAGTGAAAAATGTGAAAAAAATTATAAAAAAAATATTACGGTATCCCCAAAGGATCTTTAAAAAATGTGCAAATTAAATTGGTTGATGTATAGTAATGCACTTCGTATGCTGTTTTATCATTTAACAGAATCACATGTATTCAGTTTTATAAGAATTAGATAAAATAAAGATTTTTAGACGGTTGTGCTGCCATTCACAGAAGAAAAAAAGCCGTACAGAAAACCAGATGTTACTGTATCAAGTCTATCTTTACATGGTCTAATTAAGGATAATTACATTAAACTCTAAGGTTTCTTAAGTGTAAATACACATGTATGTTTATTTTTTGTAGTTGTAAATTTCATACATATCTACTGTAAACGTATTTATTTTTGCAATGTACTAATTTTCGCTTATTTCGTGGTCATTTGTTTTGCTCGAAAATTAATACAGAGCGAAAATTGTACAAAGTCTTTTGTGTTTTAGTGCTTATTTAAAAAATTAAAGATTTAACTGTGTGGATATGTCTAAATTTCCTTAACCGCGAAAATAAATACACACGAAATTAAATACATTTACAGTAATGTATCTTTCCTAAGAACATGGATGGTTTACATCTTATAACATTTGCTGACAAAAACTGAAAAACTATTTTGGTCATTTGTGTCTATAAATGATACCTCCAAACATAACAGAAATTTGAATATGTCCTTGATGTTTTGCTTCTGCTTTTTGAATGATTTTACCAATTAAAACACATGTTGTTTTTCCCTCCTTTACCATACTAGACATGTATACAGTTTACTACCTGTAGCTGCAAAGATATTGTGTTTAATTTTTTGGCCAACATTTGTATATATCTGGAAAATTTCAAAAGGACAAGACACATTGTTATCCATAACAAAAGTGTAAAATTTTGAATGATTGTTGAAACTTGATGAACAGGGTGTTTGCTTTATTGCTTGCCTGTATGGAATACAAAATGGGTTCACATCTTGTTTCCCTTGCATTAGCACGAGTATTGACATCCAGTGTTGAATAGTTTTAGTTGAAGTTTTGATGCTTTATGTGTATATACATTCTGCCTTATTCTTGAAAATGCCCTGTTTTACATAGAGAATAATACATGGTGAAATCCATATCATATGCCATATCAGACTGAGAACCCAATATCAGACCGAGGGCTTTAGCCTGAGGTTTGATATTGGTCGAGGTCTGATATGGCATATGATATGGATTTCACCATGTTTTATTCTTTTTATCATATACTTAAAACTTTAACCATGTAGAACAAATACATGTATAACAGGCACTAAAAATGACAAAATTGGCCGAATTGAACTTGCAAGAAAGTTACTTTTGAACTGATATAACTGTTGTGTAAGGGTTTTCTTGCTACTCTGGTTTTCTCAATCTTTCATGACTGATATGAAATGTCGAATTCCTTGTTCATCTAGTCAGTCATGGATACCAGTAAAGTAAAATATATGATATCAATATAATTTCACATAGCAACTATACTTCATTACTAACCACCTGGGTGGCTCAGTGGTAATGTTTGGTTCAAGTATCCATGACTGACTAGATTAACAAGGAAGATTCTTTTCAAACAATATGTTTATTTCTTCTTGGGTGATAGGATCTGCCTGTTTAGTTCTATTTCCCTTCCCCGGTTGTCTGAGATACTTCCGTTTTGACGCTTACACTTCTCTTGAGTGTGAGAATTCTCGGCCTTCCATTATATCTATCATATATCCTTTCTGCTTCAAATAATGGCCGATACTAGTTTGCATAGATTTCATAGTATCAGGCTCGTATTCGCTGCCATTGTTCTTTACAGCCGTCATGAAAAATGTTGCTGACTGCATATCTAGTTCAGGTGCACTCAATTCTTCGATTTCCCTGGTTTCATTTCTTGTTGCAAGCCAGGTACGGAATTTGTTTATGTCCGAATTTGTCTTCCTTACTGTGTTGGGGTTTCGCATTTTTTCTGCAAATTCACGCGTGCTTCTGTCATGATCAGGCATTTCCGTCTGTCCATGGTCTGTTGTTCTATTACGCCGTCCAAATCTAGCAATCTATTTGCGAGAGAATCCATCACTCTCTTGCCCCCTTTCATTGTTTACAAACAAACGTCTGCTCGGGTATTCCTCTTCAGCTAGGCGAACCGTTATGAACATTAAGGATGCCGTCCGAGGAGTTTCGAAACGATAAAGTAATTTGTTCCGAGTAGCCAGTCTGATATGCATATCAGACTAGCGGTGATATGGCTTTTCCGACCAGGCACGTGCGGTCGGCGATACAGATCACGTCATTTTAGCCGTATCGGGGTATGCAGAAACTACGTAATTAGTACTAAGTATATTATAAAGAACATTACATAATAGTCTTGTTTGTTGTAATGCTGCCTCATAATCAAACGCTCAAACAATTTCCAGCTAGTCTAGAGAAAACTTATCCAGGATCCTTTAAAAAAAAACCTGAAAGATAACAAAATCCTGTAGAAAAAACTGCTGTCTGACCTAAAAATAACAAAACAAAAAATAAAAAAAAAAAAGAAAAGAAAAAGAAAAAGAAATTATTGATGCTATGTCTGCGATTTATTAAGAAAGTATCTTGGATTATAAGCGCTACCTCTTGGTGTATGGTTTTGTCCTTAATTTAGTCTTTATAAGGTGTCAGTTACCGTTCAATTATTTATTTTACAATAATTATCCAGACATTGCAGTAGAAGGTATCTTAGTTCTAAAATTTTTCAGCACCAGTAACCGGTAAAGGATGAAGTAATACAATATCTAGGTTTAATACACAGTGGAATATCAAATTTTATGGGAAAACTATTCATGTGAAGTTTAACACCAGCATTCTCCAGAGAGCTTTAAGTTTCAGCTTGTTGGAGTTTTATATTTTGTTATCACTGTTGTCTAGTAGTATCTGTCCTAAAAATGCTGTTAAAACAAAAATAATTCCATAAAATCTGAAAAATATCTCCAGAATGTAACGTACATATGTGTATATCATAGAAGTTATGTAACTTTGAGAATCTCTGATTGTATAAGACAGTTCCCAAGTCAGAGATTAGTTCAGGAAGAATTTCAATATATATTCTAGTTTTTATACACATATACCCAGTGGGATTGTTGTTATTTTAATTATGAGCTTGAAACATTTTTGAAACATTGTCTTGTAAAACATGCTTGTATTTTATGATATCAAAAACAAACATACCAGCCCATGTTCAAATCACAAGAAACAAAGTTAAAACTGGCATATTTAACTAAATGTGAACTTCAACCAGAGAAGTGAAGCCAGGTTCTCCAGAAAGGTAAACACCTATTACCGGTATGTGGTTGAAGAATAATTTGGTAGAGTGATAAATCCTTTGTTGTGGAGTAACTGGTATGTTCTAGTCCAAATTTGACACACAACTTGTTAGTTCTAAATTCTTAGTGGATACAGTGTTTCTGTGTATTAAATGTTTGCAGTGTTAGCTCTAGCTCCTGAATATCACTAATTATTGCAGTCTTGTGTATTTGTTGCATTTTAGGAGTGGAGTAATAGAGTTTATGTCCCAGTCAAGATTCTTTTACTTCAGTCCATCAATGATGGAAGCAACTGGAGTGTCCAGAGAAAACATTGACCTTTGTCAAGCGAACTGACAAACCTTATCACACTAGATATTGTCCACAATGGGATTCCATCATAAGTGGTGTGAGGTGCTGTTATCCATAATGGTGCACTTTAGGATCACTTGGCCACCCAGGCCCCTCTGTTGTATTTTAGGGGGAATATGTTAAATAAATTACATGTTACATTTATAGAAAAGACCCCTGAATACAGTTTCTTTGTTTTTTAAAGAGTTGAGAATTTCATACAATATACATGTACATGTACTGTATCAACAAACAATTTGTTTTGTCACACAATCACTAAATCTGTTTATACAGCTACATTTTAATCAGAAGCTGATGTCTGATGCAGATGGGATCTTGGTTGTCATCAAATGCTAATCTTATTTTTTATTCTGTCACTTTGTTTTTATCTTTAACATGTTGATTTTACTTAAGTCTTCAAATAGGCTGTCACAAGTCTGGCTGTTGACATGTCTACATGCATCTTGGCACTGGTAAGTGGTGTATTAGAAAACATGGCCTATTAGGCTGTTTTTGCATGCTAGCAGATTTTGGGTCATGGCAACCAATTGTTAATACATAACTTTTATTTTGTGTAGTTTTGAAGGAAGGCTAACTCCTGTGACAAAATTGGCCACCATAAATTCCAATCTACATAATTTTGATATACATGTATTTTAGCTTCTGCATTGCAGAAATACCAATTTTTGTTGATAGGGTTGTCATGGTTACAAAAATAAAAAAAAAAAATTGAGATGATAAAGTATCCATTATCAATGAAGTTGATTTTATAGATGTGTTAGATTTTATCTTGGTTAATGAAAAATGATAATAGTGATAAAAGAAGATGATAAGAGTGATAAATGCAGGATAAAAATATCTTGGTAGATAAGGTAAAACAGTACTGTTGATAGGCATTAAACATACACTATGGCAGATAGAGTGAGTGAAAAATGATCAGGGGCACAAAATTCCCTGGACTTAGGTCTGGGACCTATGGATTTTTACATTGGGACTCTTGATATTTAAACTGCAAACGTTTGATGGATCTGCCATTTGTTACTGTGATAATTTTACTTTTTCTATATGATAACATAAATGCTTATGGATCTTTCAGTTTTGATATTGGACTTTCAAAACTTTGTGTGGTGTGGGACCTGCAAAAAACAAAGGGAAAAGGTCCTGGACCTTCTATTACAATATTATTTTGAACTACTGAGTATCTTACAACTTGTTCAGAATTATTTTACTTATATTGAGATGTTGGCAGCTATAGTCTTTGCTGTGATTTTGTTTTTCTGTGGTTTAACCTTTATAGTAACTTATTAGATTTCATCTCAGATTGAATTCATTAGAATAGATGACTATAAATCTTGTTTCAAAATCTTGGTAAAAATCAACAGCTTGAATTTGGGTGTTGTTGATAATTTGAATTTATTGAAGCCTTAAATTGATTTGAAAACCTTACATAATAAGTGTCATGAAATTGATCAGTCCGATTACATGTGTTTGCCGAATGTTTTTTATATTCAATATTTGATTGATAGCATACAGATTATAATTCATTGAAGCAGGGGAACTAATTCTTAACTGTCAATTTTACACTTCTGTGGCATTGGGGCCTCCATGGACAAATTGTCTAAAACAACTTACAAATTACATTGCTTCTCACTGCCTAGGTTTAAATCCCATTGATATTACATGTATATTCTTGTGTGAAAAAGTTTGTCCGTTCTCTTGCTGAAGGTTGGTGGTTTTCTCCGAGTACCGGTACTCTGGTTTAATCCACTATCCCAAGACTTCCCGGTATTACCTCAATGTACCGGTATGTATTTGAAATTTTTTGACTGAGTGTTAAACGTCATTACTCCACTGTACTGCACTCCACTGTTTGGCAGTAATCTGAAGCACAGACTTCCAGAAAAGATCTCACCACCCAAGTTCAAATCCTATTGGTAACTCAGTTGGTAAAATCCCATTCCATCCATGCCTCCCTCCTTCCCCTTGTGTGAGAAAGTTTGTCATTTCCCTTGTTGGAGGTTTAAAGATGATTACAGAGATTAACAAGTGTAGTTTCCAGATCATTCTAGTTTTGTCTACTTTACATTACTGACCACCTTGATACAATATAAATAAAATAATCTTGACTGGGACGTAAACATCATTCCAATCAACCCAACTTCTCTTTATAATTTCAATTTATTGAAGCAGGAACTAATTTCAGACCTTACTTCCTAGACATTTTAATTTTGATCAATGTCTAATTGAATATATGTACCTATACGTCGTTAATTTCAGCTGATTGCATACAGCTCTAATTCTATTTTATTGAAGCAGCAGTAATTCTTACCTGCCAGTCTTTATATGAGAACTTGTTACAAAACGTGAAATTCTGAAAAATCAATTTTCTTAAAAGTTTATTCTGATATCGAGCCAAGAAAAAAAGTAAAAAAAAAGAAGAGAAACAAGAAATTGCTCTATATTTGTAGAAATAACATTTCCCAACATAATGATTATTTGTTATTTTACACTTAAATGGAACTAGCTAGCTTTAATAGACATACCTGCTACATGGTATTTATTATTTAGCCAGAGATTGTTATGTTTGTTTTTAATATATGTATATATGAGCCACAGTATTTCTAACTGACAGTAATGATTTTGTTTTAATGAATGGAACCTCATGCTTTATCAGTTTCACATGTATTTGTATGAAAGAACTAAATTTCTATACATTAATACATGTATTGTCTTGCACATATTCTTTCATTATAAATAATTACCGGTACTTTCTAATTTTTAACAATTCTGAATGCATTTCAAATTTTCATGCTTTCATTTGGTAAAAATTCACTTCCTGTTATACAGACATATATAATGCTTGGCTCAGTAATTTTTGTCATTATTTATAAAGCCAGAGATTGATTTAAATGAATGGACCAGGTAGATACATGTGGTGAGGAAAATTAATTTTCATTATTAATAATTAAGTGATATAGTTAAAAATGACTAATTTAAGTATGTGATATGATTTACTAAAATCCTGTCAATGGTGTCATAATTGAGATTGAAGATAACTATATTCATTATTAATAAATTAAGTGTTGTCTAGGTTTCAACAATTTTTAAATTATTTGTAGGCAAATTTTGAAAATTTGTGATAATATGTCCTTCTTTGAAGTATCTTTTTTCAAATATGCTAAAATAGATTATGTTTAGAAAAAAATTCTTAGAAATCAGAAGCCAGTGGTGATTTTGGCCACCAGGACTGGAAACATAGGTTTAGTATAAAGTATTATTATTACTGGTACTAAATTAATATGTGATATGGTTTGTTGAAATTCTGTAAATTGTAAAGGTATCTGCCTTCTTTAAGAGTTGATATTTGTAGAACCCTGATTTTATCCTTCTTAATGCTTAAACCAATTATCACCTGTGGGAATTGAAGATGTGTAAATAGCAAAAATGGTATTATTTTACCCTTTTAACCACAAGTTTACTGATAGTACTAATAACTATCCTATGATGTATCATTTTTGTTAGGTATATGCATGGTGTTAATTAAATTTTAATTATTTTAAGTGATTATTATTGATCCAAGATAACCAACATAAGGGGACATTTGGATAACAAGTTGCCCCTTTTGATGGGGACATTTGGATAACAAGTTGCCCCTTTTGAGCCCCAGTTTCCCTATCCATATTAATCCCTAATCTGTTTATCCCTCATGTTACATGTATAAGTGAACTCCCTACTGTTCTTCTTTTATTTATCTCTCATTATCACTAATGAACGATTCCTTTGTAATGGTCACTAACGTCATCATTAAGAATTCTGAAACAGACTATAGAAAGATGAGATCTATTTCAAACACTGTTGATGCTGCTAAAGAAACTTACAAGTTTATTACCCCTCACTATGATGGAGGAACTCTCCTGTTTATTTTGGTAAGTTCAGTTTTCCTTTTTGCGTTTTAAATTAGACTTTTTTCATTAAATCAGTACATATTTATAGTTACATTACAAAATTGTATTATAGTATCAGATTTGGTACTAAGAGTTTGAACATTTTTTTTGCTTTACTTTGTATTTTCAGTGTATACACACCGTTTTCTTGGCCTCTTCTCAAGTTTTATCTTGTTATTTACAGTTTTAACTCTCGTAATATGTGCATTTCATAAATTTTCTGCCCCCGCTTGTAATTAATTACGAGCCTGTTTTGCTATATACAGATGGACGGTTGGCAAACATGTACAAAACATTTAGAAAACAACAAAATTACATGTGTATCTTGATTAGGTTGTAATATAACAGTATGGTATGTCCCATCCAACTTAACCTGCACACATGTCTCATAAAACGGTAATCATGAGAGTTTTGTTAATCAGTAGTCATTTTGGTACCAGGAGTATTCAACATGAATAGAATGCCTAACTTTGATATACATTTACATGCAGAATGCATGGTATTGGTTAATACATGTTAACCTGTATTTACTATATGGTGGTGTATTTTGTTGTCAATGTCTGTCCACCTTGGGTTTCTGTCAAGAACTGTTAAAAGACTAAATGAATTTGATTCATAGTTTGTATGTATGCTATTCATGACAGTTAAGTCAAGTTTGATTTCTGTGACTACATACAGGTGTATGTTTTGCCATCAGCAGTACTCTTTGGTTAAATCTTAAAACCAAGTTGATATATGAGATATATAAGCTCTTAAGATTACCTGAACAATAAATGCAGCTGACAAGATAGAAACATAGAACAATAATCTTTGTTTTTCTAATCAATTTAAAAATGTTTAGACAATTAATATGATCTTTCAAACTTTATTTATTTCTGCAGGTTTTGCTGTTTATCTGTTCTGCAGCTTTTCAGCATGTAAATTTATTGTATGCAAGATATTTGTATTTCTCTAAACTCATTTAGGATTATGCAAGGGTTATCATACTTTCAAACATTTTCGGCAAAAAATCTCCTTTGTAGAGAAATTTCCAATAAGACATAAAAATGAACAACACAGGATTTTCATGTGTCTGGAAGTTGTTAATGACAATGTCATAGACATCATCTTTTTGTTGCATGCTTTAGTTAGTTACTTTTTTTGTAGAATTATTGGTTTTAAGACAATTGTTATTAATTATTTAACAGTTTATATTGAAAATGGAAGACTTTGATGATAACTGATGATAGTTTTTCATGTAGAGAAGATTCCAGCTGAGATAATCATAATGTCGAAGCAATCAGAGAAAATTTTATATGCTGTAGACTTATACAGTGGGAATTGAGTAAAACACTTTCTTATACAAGACAACCATCTGTTAAGATTAAGTACAGATTATTTGTGCTTCCTGAAAATGAGTTACTACCATCAAACATACAGGGATGTTTTTAGAGATTATTACATGAGTATTTTCATATCACTCCTTATATCAACCTGAGACATCTATATCGGACCTGAGGGCTGATATAGGGTGCAATATCAAATGCCTTCTGTTTCATTATCATGCTAAATATACATCTTTGAGCAATGAAATATTGTTATATAACTTTATTTGTCCGCAGTGGTAAAATTTAAAAAATGTTATGGTAATCATATGTAGTTGTCCTATAATATTTTGCATCAGACCATTATTGTCACAATGAAATACATACCACAATAACAGTCACAAGGTATTTGGTTCTTTAGGTAGTATACATGTGTACCACCATGATAGTTCAATTGGCAGAGTGCTCACTCAGTATGTGGAAGGCTAGGGTTCTATCCCTAGCTGGGTCTGACTTCTATCAGTTCTTTCTCCAAACACTCAGTGTTTAGAAATGAGTCACAGAGTCCTTCAGAAGAGACCTTTAAAACTGATGTCTCGAGTGTCACAGGAAGCATTGCATATTTAAGAACCCTCCCTGTACATTGCATTGAGCACAATTCAAAGATGAACATTTCTGCAATTTCACCTATAACTGGCGATGCCCCTTTTTATGTAAAATATTCCCTTATTGGGACTTAAAACCCAACCAACCACCAACCAAACAACCAACTAACCAACTAACTACTTGGTTTAATCAAGCAGTGAATATGTGTTTAAGTTATTTCATTTAAAGCAAACCTCTTCCAAATAAATACCAGTCAATATATGTACATGTTTATTTCAAATTCTGTTTTGATGATAGCACTGTCTGGCCATTGATAACATTAAAGTCATGAATTAGCTTCCTTAAAATCAAAATGAAATAACATTTACCAGAAACAGGTCTGATATGGATGGAAGTGACCTTGATATAACCAGAACATACAATAGATTATCACACCACCTGTGATACAGATATCTCACATATATACAAAAATTACATTTATCATGCAAAAAGGTGATAGAAGTTTATTTATACCAAAGTGTTCATTCTTAGTAAAGGTATTTTGGAAGAGACCTTAAAAACTATGTCCCTTGTTGCATCTGACATGGCATGTTAAAGAACCTCCTTGCACATTGCCCCAAGTGAACTGCAAAGGTAAAAAATTCTGCCACTTCTTTATCTGGTAGCATCTAGATATAAGTGAAATATTTTCTTGACTGGACTGGGATGTAAAACCCCATTCATTTAATCAAGCAATTGTCTTTGGAGTATTGGAGTCTAGTTGTTCACTATGTATCCTTTCATAGTTTCACCAGGGTGGGGTATGAACCTGGAACCTATTGCATCATAGGCTAGTGCTATGCCAGTTGAGAAAATGCCATGTACAGAGTAATTGAAAAACAAGAAAAACCTTGGGCAGGTGAATTGAAATAAAATTATTACTCAGTGCGAGACTGTAAATTATAAATACACATAGACCATTTGAGCAATCAGACATGTGAACATTGTTTTGCCAATGTTTAGATTTTGAACCCATGTTTACCCAAAGTTGACCGTACTATTGGATAATGATTAATTAGAAATTATGTTAGCTTGAATGTTCTGGAATTGATCATCAAAATTAGATAGATCTCCTACATAAAAACAAAAGCAATTTACTTTTATGCTATTTATACATTTATTACAGTTAATTAGGAGACGTGAAAGGCCCGATTGATTTTACATAAACGGTTACAAAAGGTTCCGCAAGCTATTGACCTATTTGTCTACAGGATAGCCAGTCTAATTGACCATTTGGAATGGACAATAGAGAATTTGAAGCGATTCATTCCTTGGTGGATTCAGAAACTCTGATTTATTTAACTTCCGTCATTTATTTGCACTCTTTGGGAGTCATGTGATTGTAGAATCGGCGGGAATCTGTCTTATCAATTATGGCACACGACAGCAGATGCTTATTGCCGTTTCATTTCTCCATTACTCGGTAATTGATTCCAATCCAAAATAACAAATCTTCATTAAAAGACATCAAAATCCATCATGGCGCATCAGGAAAAATAAAATCAAAGGCAAAGTTTTAATTATCTTACAGTTATTTATTTAGATCTTTGTAATTGTTTACCGGTAACTGTGGTTTTCTTTTTGCAGAAATGTTTTTCAATTTACTTTTCATTGATCAGGAAATCGTTGTTTCTAATTATTTCTAACCAATTCCTACAGACAGCATTTAAATGATTAAGAAATAGATGAAAAACACAAACAAATAGGTATAATAGCCACATATCAATTATTGTGTGGTTTACATCCAAAGTTCTTATAATATGAAGAGATATAAATTTATAAATACCAGAAGCTAATGTTTTTCTTAGCTTTTCCAAAGCTTTCTAATGTCCCATAAATCAAAGTTTCTGGATATTTTTTGACTCAGTGATAAATCATGGATATCAGTTCCTTACAATTGTTTTATTAGACAAAAAACCTTATTTTCAGTTAACATCAATTTTAACATCAGTTTGACATGGATAGCACTGTGTTTGTGTGAATGCATGTGTGTCAATGAGTATGTTTCTGAATTGTCAATACCTATTTTTGACTTGTACCAAATTACTGGGCACATTTCCTAGGTCTTGATTGTTTGTGGCATTGCCTTGGTGACTAAAAAGTAGGTCACTGGGTCCACAGTGGCTAAATTTTCTAGCTGGAGCCAGAGGTTCGACAATAGGTCTGGCAACAGAAACTTCATAAAATGGCATATTGTGTATGTACATGTCTTGTCAAAATAGAAGCGATACTTTTTCTTTTAAAGAAATATGTCCTGTATTCCTTTGTTTTGCAGTACTTGAGTCTAAAGTGTTTATAGGTCAGTTTTTTGTTGAGGCAAGACTAGCAAATTCCAAAATACTTGTTGAATTATGTGCCTACACTTGAAAATTACAAATTTAGAAGATAAGGTCTGATTATAGATGGCCAAATGTTTTATGTTTACAAATTGTAACAGGAAGCTACTTCATGAAATATGGGTGTTACATAAATAATCTTAAGACTTCTTTATCTCCATTATAAAAACAAAAAAATCCACATCAGTAACAATCAAAATACTGAATTATGTATAGAGAAAAAAACTAGTTGATAAGTACCAGTAGCAAGGTCTGTTTTGATGCAGAACTCAAGGACTTAATACACCTTTTTACATATCTTTTAGAAATCTGGAGTTTGTCTTTCAACAGCTTCTGATCTGCCATCCTCATATTACCCTCAGACTTCCATGACATCTCCTCCAAGTAGATCTGAATCATTGCCAAGCTTTAGATAAACATCCTGTCCAATAAGAAACAGATATATATGTATATATATATAAGTGTTTTTTCTCATTAGAAGTTTATGTCCATTTCAGAAGTTTGGATTAAATAAACCTGCCAGAGAACCTTAACTTGTACATAAATCAATTGTTTCATATGTCTATATTGAGAAACAAAGCAGTTATATTGGTGTTATTTCTGTTGGAGAACCAGGGTAATGACGATGCTTATTTACAGAACTTGTTAATATAGTGATAGTTTTATATGAGAACAAACTCACTAATTTTGCTCTTTATCGTTTTTTAATTATTCCTTCTCTATGTCCATGTGAAGGCTTTAGAGCCTTGTAATATTTTATGTGGAAATAAAGCTGTAACTTATGATAACTGCTCACAGACAAAAACAATAATGGTAGTCATTAAAATTTGTGTTTTAGCATACTGGACGACTTGCTTAACATATGTGAATAATTATTTGTGGCTCCATGTTTTGTAAAATAAAACAGCAGATTTTAGAGAGAGAGAGAGAGAGAGAGAGAGAGGAGAGAGAGAGAGAGAGAGTGTGTTTCTATTTGTAGATGACCATAATTGTTTGTTAGGGTTTGTCTGTCTTTAGACTTTTCAATCCATGGCCATCTATCTGTCCATCTGTCTGTCTGTCCAGACATTTCACAAAAATTACTAACACACAAGGTTCAAATCAAAATGTTCTGAAAATTGCAATGAATCCTTGAACTTGTGGGTCAGAATTACAAACATATTGCATACATTAACATGAAGTAAAACAAATCTACAAAAAACTGAAATGGTTACTTATTTATTTGGTTTTAAATGATTGAACTATACAACTGACAGGTGTTTTTACTTAGTTAATAGTTTACCTTATTACAGAGATAATTTTAGTAAAACAGTAGTAATTATGTTATATAATATGCCAGGTTTATGTCTGTCATCCATATCTACTATAGATATGTATCAAAGTATATGAATATTGTGGCCATAGAAATTGATTTACGCATATTTGAAACCTTCACAATATATGATACCTAACATTTCTGTCTAATACATGGCTTTTTAGAATTGATTAATAGCTTGTGCCAGAAATCTTGATTGTGTAAGAACGGTGAAGAAGAAACAGAGAAGATTCTTTGACTTTTTTATATAAATAATAACTTGCCTGCTGACAAGCTTTATTATGTCATGTATTCCACATTAGCAAAAACACAATCCTATCCATGTTGGGAGTTATGTCCCTTTGCACATGTATGTAATGGCTAACCAGTTTGAAGCAGTGATAACTAATATCATGGGCTGAAGAGCTTGTTTGCATGTATTTCATGTTAGCAAAAACACCATCCTATCCATAGAATTGATAAATTTGTATTTTCCTTTTATGTTAAAATCATGCAGGGAGTTATGTCCCTTTGCCATACATGTTATGGCTAATCAGTTTGAACCAGTGACAACCAATATCACAGGAAAAGTCTCCCAACAGGGTTGACAAGTGGATTAACTTGATTAGATTCTAAAAACTTGTCTTAATCAGTTGGCTATGGCTAGAGCAGGCGTGTGGAATACATTGAATGTTATGTTTGTAACCCAAATTTCTAAGAATAAAATTATTAACTTATTGGCCAGCTTCAAAGCTTTTATTTTGCTTTGGGATTTTGGTTTAGACATGGATTGGTATATATGTTTTTGATTTCACATATACACAACATTGTCATTTTTGTAACTCGAGTCTCATACTTTGACTACAGAACAATAACTGATATGATCTAACATAGTTTTCATATTTGATATGCTGATAAATATTGATAAAATGTAGGTCAAGTTTAAATTTAAGTATTTTAGCCAGGCAGTTATATATGCCTTTACCAGTTTGGCAAACTCTGAACATCATCTAACTAAAGTGGTTTGAGAAGACTCAATGTTGCATGATAGCCCTCTAGTCCACATATTATATATTTGTACTAACAATTTTATATCTTTGTATGAAATAGTAACTCAATTAAATTGTTTGAAATGGCAAAATATTCCCTTTAATTTAAAAAACATCATATTTGTAGTGGCTTGTTATAAGCTGTTTGAGGATTAAAAAAAAAATTATATGAATCCAAGCCTTGAGTAACTGATTATCAGAATCAGTGTAACGATCAAAATGTGAAGCTTGTTCAAATTTCACAGAGCATTGGTAATGAATATCAATACTTAGTTGTTGATTAGAGTCAATTAGGTTCTGTCACTTCAGTGTAAATTATCAGTCTCACCTGTAATCTCAGGTGTTAACGAAGTGTGCCGTGCATGTTTGATAAATCAAGTGTCGGGATAAATGGTACAAGTATATAGATGATAATACTTAATTGACTTCATTGATCATTTAGCTGCCAGCATATCACGGAATTTGTATGATTTTCGTCGTCACGTAAATTATTTATTGCTACTCATGGATACAACAGATTTGCATCGATTGAAATTAATAAGTTTAGTAATCATTTGGTTCGTAAAAAGTTTTACATTGAGTTTGGATTATTATAACATTATTTTACGTCATGGAATATCGGAAAATTTTGTCGCTGAAGGAAGCGATCAGATAACTCATAGATACATATCTTATTTTGACTTCCGACATTTTCACAACGATTATCAGTTAAAATTTGTCGTGTGATGATCATACATAGACATTGATATAAAAGTGATCATTGGTTTCTCTGCTTGTTACATAATCTCCAGATAATAATGATTCAGTGAGGGGATTTTTGTGGGCATTCACAATCTGCATAAAAATTTGATTGAAAAGATAAAAAAAATTAAGTTTTCAGCTCAGTTTTACAGAGTAGAGTTGAGATTGAAGAGCTTGTGCTATACTTCAGCTCTAGAGATAACACAGTGGTTCAAAATTATGTTTTATAATGGAAGTTCCAGGACCTTTTTACTTTATTTTTGGCAGGTCCAATATAAAGTTTTGAAGGTCCAATACCATCATTGAAAGTTCAATTTGCAATTATGCTATCATAGCGAAAAATGATGTAATATCCTGGTAAAACATGGCAGGTCTATGAGACTTTTGTAAAGTCAAAAAGGCCTGGACCTCAGACCTTGGGAATTTTGAACCCTTGGGACATCTAATTTAAAGTATTTAGTGAATTTTTTATGGAATCAGACATGCAAATGACCTATGTTTTTCTTTCTATATCTCTTATTATGTAAGAAAAAAAATCACTGCTAAAAGAATTCAATATTCAATATTGCAGATAACTTTCACAAGAATCTTACTCATTTTTAGACAAAAATAAATGAATTCAATTATCTATAATTCTCTCGCAAACTTCTCTGAAGTCTTATTTTCATGGCAACTTAAATGGTATTTTGCAAGATGTAAATTATCATTTGCACCAAATGATTTCTCTCATGATGAACTATTATCGGTATTTCTATTGGATTTGGAAACATCTTTTCTAGCATTTTATTATTCCGGAAATTGTGATTGGAATGTTCTGCAGACGCTATATGCTACAGGGTTTTTAACCCCAATGGTATTAAAAACAGAGTGCATGTGCACCCTGGTAATCGATAATCTTCGAAGTATTTCTGAAACATGGTTTAATCAAAGAATTATAAGTAGTACACCCTAAACAGTTATCTCCCTTTATTACTACTATCAGTATACATTTTACTGGAACATAACCAGTCTGTTAATCGGTTTAGTTAATTCATTTAAAGTGAATTATTTATAATGGGAAACTATAAATTCTAGTCAATTGTAAAGATGTAGGTTTATATTTTAATTTATTATAGTAACTAAAAGATAAGAAGATTGTGATCCTAATTTTATTCTTATCAAAACAGAGATAACATTATTTTTATGTTTTAAGTATCAAGTCTTTGGAATTATTTTATAAATCACTTGCAAGGAATGACTTAAATTTATCAATTACACCCAATCAGCAGTCATTTTACAAACAATTACGGTAGTTTCAGGGATAAATTAATCTATTGTTTAGAAGATCTAGATATCCCCACCTGACAGGGATTGTCTCTTTAAGTCTGTTATTATACAATATTTATTAACACACCTGTGTAATGTGTTGTAATGATATACCCCTTGATTAAGGTACAATTATCTATCTTTAAGTTGTCCAGATCACACCTGTTTATGGTAACTTTTTTATGAAATAATCTGTGGTTTTTATTTTATTATGGCCTCCAACATTGTCAATATGGTATACTAGGGCATTTTATCATTGCTAGATTGTTTGCAGTTAGGAAAGTTTCAACGAAATTGTATTTCAGTCATAGGGTTGCAAATACAAATGGAAGGATGTCAGCTATTACTGCTTTTACATCCCATTCAAGAATATTTCACTTATATCGAGACATTGCAAACAATAGTTGAACAGGCAACATTTTAACCTATGCCATGTTCTCAACTGTAACAATATCCTGAATCGCATGACAGAGTTTGATGAAACTTGGGTGGAATTATTCATGAGAAATACAGTTTATAGTTTGCAAAAATCATTGACCTTGATTTATGTTCAAGGTCACCATGGCTGAAAATCTGACTTTAGGTGTAAAATCACTAAAATGACTTCTTCTGATGAACCCAAATACTTAGGATTTCAAATTTGAATATGTTAAGTTCTACAAAGTTTGCAAATAGATTTTATGTCAAAGTTGTACAAATGAGCTTTGATGTTCTTTGAAAAGCTCTTGTCATTTACATGTAATTGGCTTGGTACTTTGTCCTGTGTTTAAATTTCAGTGCAATCTATATTTGGTTCCATCACATTTTAACTATTTTGTCCGGTCAGATGAATGTTTGACCAGTGAATTTTATATAAACTTTTCCACATTTATATGGTACTTTACTGTATACCAGTGTTAATAATTCCTACTATTATTGAAGGTTCAGTGTTAATTTATTGATATTTTATGTTTTATACTTTCATTTATGTGATCATTTATTGTAAAATGTTCATTCATTTGTTTTGTATTCTATTTGTATGATATTGCTTCTTACACATATTGCAAATTTTAAAAAAGGCATTTTGAAGTTAGATTATATATTCTAACTTTATATACTATAATTGTCTAAATTTCCTGCAAGTTAAAATTTGAAATTTCTCAAAAACTAAGGTATACTCCCTCATGCAAAGTATTTCCTTAGCTTAATTTGGTAAAATATATTTTGGTCCTTTGGGTAGCTTTTCAACATTTTCAAAATAATTTTGGTTTCATAATTTTGGACCAAGCACTACTGATGAGAAATTGTATTCCGAAACGGTCGTCTAGTGCTGTTAAATTAAAACTGGTATAATATGTAATTTAAGGCATTATCGAGTTAGGCCATATTGTTTTATTTTTGTGATTAACATCACAGAACTGAAAATTGGGGCCATATTGTGTTAATTTTGTGATTTCCGTCACAGAGCTGAAAATTGGGGCCATATTACATTATTTTTGTGATTTACGTCAAAGAACTCATTTCAAAATTACATTATGTATGATGTTATTGAATGTTTCGGTTGTCAGTGTGTATTCTCAGAGAGCTGGAGGGTAGGTCTTCCCTTTATAGAAATTAAAACAAGATGGTCTTCAATACACAACAAAATGTATCACTTTCTTCTTGGATATTTATATTTTTATCTCAGATCTATATAGTATTAGTAGAAGTTATGTTGTATATCCTGGAGACTGAACCGGTCATTTTCTGTGGCAGATGTTAAGCTTTGTTAAGATATTAGAATAGATGTTTATGACATGATCTTGGCAATGACTGTTTGATGGTAAGTCTTTGTTATATCTTATAGCTGATATTTATACTATATATGATTTTAATGAGTAGGATACCAATATGATAACGGTAAATACAGAAATCGGAAGTATTATGATCATCAGTATGCAAAAAGGGCCCTTGGGTAAAAAAAAACCCCAAATATTAGAGATTTCACTTTTTGTTATATTTTGAAGCACCAGCAATAGGTTATGCAAAAATAAAAATAATAATAAAAGTGAAATAACCCAGTAGTGGTGGAGAAATTATAAAAAAAAACCCTACCATTAAACACACAGAGCCATGGTTTTGTAACAGACTTTCAGGACACTTATTGCATTCAAAAACTGTTTTCTGCATTGCAACTGGATTGTTCTATTGGGGGCCCTTTCCACTTTTGGAATGTCATCTTCTATTTCAAAATTGGAGAGACTAATCTACCGGTAGTTCATAGAATTCATTGATATTAGAGGCATGATGCTTAATGTTTGATTTGGTGATGGGACAATAAAAAAAAAGATAATTTCACTATCCAGATTCATTTTTCACTCTCTAAATTCAGTTTTCACTACCCAAATTCAGCTTTCACTACCCAAATTCAATCCTCCATATCCTAATCAGCATTTATTTTGTATAGATATTTTTCTTCCTAATTGATTTATCCCATACACCCTAACAGGCATGTTTTATGGTCATAGCATTTGCATATTTAGGTAGAAGTGGTTTAGCTTTGGCTTCTTGTAGGGTACCAGATTCATGACGCCTGCAAAAAAAAAAAAAAAAAAAAAAAAAAGAAAAAAAAGATAAATAAATAAATTTAATCCCCCACGTTCATTTGTGATTTTTACGTTATATCATTACAGTAAGTTAGCCTTGGTATTTTGGACAGCTAAAACTAAATAATGAATATGTTCTACCTGGAAAATGTTGCACCATGGAAAATGTTCTGATGGATTAAATGTATATACTCTCTATGGGATAATTTAAACCACTAGCAATTTCTAGCCTGTTTACAAACATGGTTCATAATGAAAAGGATTCTGTAATATTTGGACACATTTCATGCCATAATAAAATTATATTCACAAAAGAACATCCTGGGAACAGCAAAAAGCAATTAAGGCCTGTCAAGCTTATTTTAAGCCATTATTAGAAATTCATATTACACATAATTGTTTATTTTGGAATTGTTGCTTTAACAAATATCTGTTAAAAAATATATAATTTTTCTTTAATAGATTCATATTTGATATGTCACCATGGTAACTGTGGAACTTCATCATAACAATGCCCTATCAAAAATAAATTTTAAATATCACAAATTATATACCTTTAAAAATTAATGTTTATATTTTTTAATAATATAGAACTTTAATCATTTATATTTGACACTTTTCAGATCAGTGTTAAATCTGGTATTGACTTTTTAATCTAAAATGGAAAAACAAATTAAAAATATATCAGTACAATTTATTACATTTGTACACATTTTATACCCAGTATTTACTGGTACATATTGTTGTAGGAGTTAGACGGTTTTGTCCAGTTTTACACTGCCAGAAGTTGACACGACTCCAGCTGATTCATTGTAATCCATAGAAAACTTAAATCTAATGCATTTGTCAGTAAATTGCAATTTTTCTTTAAATATTAGCACAAATTAAGCTAATTTTAAAAGTTCAATTTATTGTGTCATGTGATTTCTGTCAGTTTCTATTACTGAGCAAGCATTTTATTATTGTTTCCGAGACTGGTATTGTTGTGGCATGGTGAGTACATACTGATTAAGCCTGATGGGGTTTTATTGTTCACAATGAGAAACTAAATTAAACATTTTGTTATTTTTAGCATAATTGCTTAACTGTATAACTTTAATTAGAATCATTTATATTTTAGATAAAAGAAGCAATTTCCTAGGGTTTTTTCTTGAATGAGTGATTTTAAACTTTTTTTTTCAATTCACTAAACACATTTAATGTGTTTTGTCAGTCTTATTAGAGTTTGTAGTAACTCATGTTAAGGTATAATAACATATTGTCAGGATATTAAGGAAGTTTGACATATCCCATACTGCTACAGCCTAATGGTTCAAATAAGAGATCTTTGACAGGACAGGTCACATCACATGATGATTGTCCACATGTAATATGGTGGATTGATTGATTGATTGATTGATTGATTGATTGATTGATTGATTGATTGATTGGATGAATGGAGTTTTATGTCCTAGTCAAGATTATTTCACTTATATTGGGACATCCTTAGCTATAGGAAGTGACAGAAATTTTTACCTTTGCAGTGTGCTGAGGGCAATGTGAAAGGAAGTTTCTTTAACATGCCGGGATGATGCCACGCCTGCTGTGACATTGGGCATTGATTTTTAAGGTCGCTTTGGAAGGACCCTGTGACTTTCTTTTCTGAACGCAGAGCATTTGTTGATAGAAAAGTCACTACCTATTTTCAAGTCCTTGTCAGACCTGGCCGGGGTTCGAACCCACAACCTCCCACATGTGGAGCAAGCACTCTAGCAAATGAGCTACCTTAGTAGCGGGTTTAAATAGGCAGTGGCACATGATGATAGACAACATGTGACATGGATTGTTATAAAGTGTCTATAGTCTGTAAGCACATGTTGGTCATAAATGTACTTAAATGTATGACATATCCCTTACTGATATGGTTACATCTAGTCTTAATGTGCTTCATATGAACAAGTCAGCATCTATGTGTTTTAAATAACAGTATACAAAACGTTCCATTTGAATTACTGACACAGCCAAAACTAATTTAAAGAGTATGATCGCTTGTGGAGTTTTTTCATAGTCAATGCAGGATGGTATATTACAAGTTGCTATCTCAAGTGGTGGTAGGAGAGTTAGTGGAGGTGCATTATCAGTAATTATAGGTGGTGGGGGTTAGGGAAAGTGTATCACTATTTTTGACATGAATTACCTGTACAGGTAAACTGGCGCAAAAAAACCTTCAGATTCTGGCGGAATTAAAACATCAGAATTTGAAATTAGTGGCGGAATTGATACCTCTTAAAATATGTAGTTGGTGCAGTAGAACAGTTCCTGGGGTGGTAAGGGGTTGTATTATCTGTTTTGCAGATAGTGCAATTGTTCTAGTTCATAATGCCTTTATAATTCAGTTTATACAGTAATACATTTGTAATGGCAATCCTCAAATACTCAAAGAATTTATATCTGAATTATGTATTAATTTTATGAATGATTTTTTATGTTGACTAATGAAACTTTATCCTGACAAATAGATTGAATAATGAAAAAAACATTATTGTTATATTTTAAATTTTAATCATAATGATTTGTTAAATGTGAAATTAATAGGTTTATCAAGGGTCTGATTTCAATAAATAATTTAGATCAAGATGTTCAGAGATATCTATTACAATATGTATGATTTAATTATTTATTGAGCTTTCCTTCTTTTATCATTGAGTACAGACCACCTTAAGGTACATAGTCATACTATGTTGAAGTAATCTCCATTTAACCTAATGTCTGTTTTTATGAAAATTTTCAATGTTTGACAGAGCCTGGAGTAATCCATTGTAAGCTATGATTACATACAGAGTATTCTTTTTATCATTTGTTATTATCTTGATGTGCTTTCTGAAAAAGCTGAATGGAATTTTATACATTAGTGACAAATAAAGAAGTTTTGGACACTTAAGCATTATGAAATAATATAATTGTTGATAAGCTTGATGTCTCTGTGTCCAGGATTGCCCTGGATATATTTGACGTCTCATAGTTCCATGTTCCTTTCACACAATTTTGATTACACACGTGGCGGGTGTAGCTAGCTAAACAGGAGGTGCTTACCCTTCCGGATCACCCGGCCTCACTTCCCTGGTGGAAGTTCAGGTGTCTAACCAAACTTGTCAGTTCCAAAGTTTTTACTTTGCTTCTGGATTGTGATTCGGACATGGATTAGTATGATTGTTTTTGATAATCCCTGGCTAGAAGGTATTCACAGGCCTGGTCCACCCAGCCAGACCCCTTTGATTTATCAGTTTGATCTGTGATAATACAGAAATTATTTGCTTTTATGTAAAACTTTTGATTTTTGAAATACCAACCAGTTAGTATTTCAGTGTAATTTCTGACATGGCATCTCTATGAATGCCCATTGCTATGCCATGATCCTGATGATTGAACTTAGTTCTATTTTCTGTTCAGTTGATGGGTAGTTATTGCTTCAGAGTTCAGGAGTATGTGGGAGGTCGTGGGTTTGGACCTGTTCAAGTCTTACCAAGACTTGAAAATGGGTAGTGACCAAGGTTTCAGCAGTTAGAACTGAAGTATGGGGTCCTTCAGAAGAGACCATAAAAAATGATGCCCCTTATCACAGCAAGCATGGCATGTTAAAGAACCCTACTTGATCATTCCCCTGAGCACACTTTAAAGGTAAAAATTTCTGCCACTTCACCTATAGCTGGTGGTCTCGATATAAATGAAATACTTTTTTTGACTGGGACATAAAACCCAATTCAATCAATCAATAAATCAGTAAACATGTCAGATAACATTTATTTATAAGGTAAATAAAACAGAACCTAATTATCTTACTTTATGTGAAGTTAAATAACTTTTACATAATTTGAAATTGTTGATTTGTGGTATGAGTTTTGAGTAACTTTAAACTTCTTAGATTATAACTCTCTTTGGATTGATTCTTGATTTTCTGTCACTTGATTTAGATTTATGCGGAAAGGTAGAATTATTGCAAATTGAATATATAGATTTTAAGCTTATCAATGTCACCTAAATTATTCAGAAACCTTTTATGTTTGCCAATAAATGATCAAATGGTTGTAACTTGATTGATGTTATCTTGATGAAAACTTTCTTTTGAAATTTTTATTTTGTTTGTTATTTTCAAAAAACAAAATTTGCTTGGTGTGTGTTACAGCCAGTTCTAAATTCTATCATCTATTTTGAAGTTTTACTGGAATTTTCTGCATACCAGTAATCCTGCCACTAGGTTACATCATTGAGTGAAGTGACTGGATAGGGTTTTAGATTCCAGTTGCCTTTCAAGGAAAGGGAGAGATATTAAATTTGAAGTTTCGCCCTTCCGTCCATCCATCCAGATGCTTCTTGTTCAGAATAATTCTCCAAAATTTTGAAGCACTATTTTTTGAAACTTGGTACAAAACATCAACTGTGCATATTGTTGACCTGAGTTGCTTTGGTAATTTTTCCAAGACAATCATTCCTTTAATGGCTAAGAATGGCTTAGAAAAAAACCTGGAGTACATGAAGCTATCAGTGATGTTTGGCAAACAAACAAACAGAACTTTTTATATGATTACTGAACATTATTTGTTAAGAGCCATTGAGCCAGTTTTTCTTCACCATTATAAAACTGGGTGACCACCTTGATAATAAGTGAAATACACTTTGACTGGAACATACTGGTTGGTAAAACACAATTGAAGTAACCAAAATCCATGAAATACATCATGATATTTATACCCCAGTTTGAAGAAGAGGCAGGTATACTGGTTTACCTCTGTACGTCTGTTTGAAACAAAGATTTCGTAACAATTTTCTCAGCAACTACTAAACATAGCCTCTTGAAATTTTGAATGAGGTCCCATGCCACAAGTACTGATTTCAAATCTGCCAGACATCTACTTCCTGTTTACCGCCTTAGTTCATTTTTCAGACATTTACAGTGAATGGTTGAAGTTAAAAGCGGGGTATACTAAGTGAGCAGTAGATGTAGATTTCTTGTTTGTTCAAATTTCAGTCAATAATCACGTAGTGATTTATGAATTAACAGATTTTATTTAAAGAGGTTTAATTACATTTAATGTGAGTAATTGGGTTATACTAAATAGATATGATTAACTAGAAATAGTACAGCAGGCAAAGTCTATGGGAATCTATTTAAACATAATTGGGTATGATTTAGGAGGTAAACCAGTAGCTTGATAACATGTATAACCAGTTTAGTAAAACTTTACTGAGCCAGGCATAAAATTAATGTATAATTGAGGAAATTTCCTAATAAAACAAAACTTCTATAACCTAATGTATATTGACATAACAATTAGCAATTAGCGTTTCTTGCAATACTAAGTTTGGCTAACAAGTTCAGGTTTTTTTTTCGTTGTTTTATTTTTTTTTTTTTGGGGGGGGGGGGGGGTGTTAAATTTAGTAATTGGACCATTTATTATAAGCAAAATAAGCTAACCTATACAGATGTATCTTAATTTATGTCTTGGCCTGAAACTAAGTACTAGCTTTTGGTTTTTTATTGTTACATAAATGTGCTGATAAGTCGAACGGTTCTCATTACAGAAAAGTGAGGGAAGTGGTTTTGGTGATAAGATTTCTTTTTCTGCCTCTTTACATATAGCTGGTGATTTCTCAATGTAAGTAAAGTTAAAAGATTTTAGTGGGGTGTACAAATGGAAGTCTTTCCGTTTTAGTTTTGTAACAAAATCATTATTTTTGTAATCCTATGACATGAGCATGTTGTATTTCTAGTCTGAGTTTTATAGTGCTGGCTGATTGGAGTACTATTCCTTTCTTAATTGATATCAGCAATTTATACTGGTGGACTGGGTGGTTCCTTAGTTGATATCAGCAATTTATACTGGTGGACTGGGTGGTTCCTTTCTTAGTTGATATCAGCAATTTATACTGGTGGACTGGGTGGTTCCTTTCTTAGTTGATATCAGCAATTTATACTGGTGGACTGGGTGGAAAGGTTGTTTTAGGTTGTCACTTATTCTTGATGAACAAAATGGGGGAAGGGGAAGGGAGGGGAGTTGTTTTATTTTATAATTTTTCTCATCATATAGATTCTATAATGATTTTTATGTTACCATTGGGAGATAACAATAAAACAAGATAACATCAAAGTATAAATGTCTTGGGACATATTACTTAATGAGCTGCTTTCCAGCTTTTATATGCACAATAATGCTCAGATAAATGCCTGTTCACCATTGAGCTTAACTGTAACCTATTAAATGTTAAATCATTCAGAAAAATATCACCTCCCATTTGATTTGATTATTATGTGTTAAAGCCAGTCTTTGAGGAAATTTTTCTTTTGATGGCGAGTTTTATCAAAGAGAACATGATTTGTACCACATGTCCTATGTAGCATTTTACATTAATAGTATTTTATTTATATGTTGTAGGTGAATTATGAATGGCATAAATTTGTCTTTTATTTATATTCAGGGCTTTTAATGGACCAGTAGTAAATTGACCCCGTTTTTTGTGTGTGAAAATTTTCTGTATTTTGATAGGGCCTCTAATGAGTTCAGTATATGTGTACTTGCACTATGTGAACTTCTGTCAAAACCTTTTACTCATACAAATGGAGTATACAGGTATGTATGTTCAATAACTGCATGGGGGTGGGAGACATGCAATATATGTCAAAAAAGTGAGGCACTTACCCTCAAAAGATAGGTTCCAGACAAAGAAATCTGCTTATCTCAGTGTTTCTGGTTTAATTCAGTTGAGAGGCAGAAATAGGAACACACTTTTTACAATTGTACAGAATTACTTTTTCTTAAAGATTTGAGAACAAAAACCTGTATGGGCACATATTAAATATTTGTATTTTCCAGACCCCATAAAATTGGTTCCCATTAGAAAAGCATTTTCTTGTTCAACAGATATTTTTGATATAAAAGAAGGAGAATCAATGTAGGATCACACCAAGGTGGTCAGATGGGGGATCTTGCACTATACTCGAGTGCTTTACAAACTGAGCTATCCAGACAGATACATTCCTCCTCTTTTAGTTTTGAGTTTCTCATGATCTAAAGTGGGGAATCTGGTCCAAATTCCCTCTTATGGACTTTATATGGCTACAACAATGCAAATCCACCATTTAGGAGGGTCACATTTGCCACTACACTGTAACAGGTAGGAGGAAAAATTAATGGTGGAATCGGGAATCAAAATTGGGAATGCCTTGACTGTAGGCGAGTGCTCTACTAACTGAGCTTTCCAGACTCCAACAGTGACAACTATTTTAGCTGTAGTAATTTTTTCCAATATTGCATCAGTGTAGCTATGTCTCACAATCAGATATGAACAGAATCTAGAGTTAGTTTGGACAAAATGTTTTATCTGATCTTGACAATTTTTATATTTTCGACAAATATTTTTATCTGTTCTTGACAATTTTTCTATTTAGGACAAAAAAATTTAATAGCTCTCAACAATTTTTCTATTTTTGACAAATGTTTTGATCTGCTCTTGACAATTTTTGCAGTCATGACCAGTATTTAGAGATAAAGTGATTGACTTTGATAGTGATTGATATTCCCTTATACTACAGTAATTCTTACACCTTATAATCATTGTAACAAGATAAGTGAAAAATAGTCCTGAATGGGTGGAAAAAAGGACATTTTTCATCCTACCTAAATAGCAGAGTTGGTCATGTTTATAACATTACAAACAGCGTAAACAATGTATGTACATATTATTGTTAGATTCCTGAAGCCAGCTATTAATTGAAATGAAAGAAATTAGATATATCTATATATATACAAGATAGAATGGGGTGGATTGGTTATATGTTATTTTACATCAGCAGTTGCTCAGCTACTTGAGACAAAACAATTTTTTAACAATCTCAACACAGGATTATGTGATGTGTGAGTTTGTGTAAGTGTTTCTGATCTGCATCATACTAGTGCACTCTTATGGTAAACTTTAGAATGCTTGCAATTTTGCAGATAAACTGCACAGGCCATGATACTGGGGAAGAGCCAATCTTTAAAGTCCTACGGCAAGGAAAAAACCTTTTCTGGGGTTTAACTCACATTGGTGAGACTAATGCTTTAACCACTTGGAAACTACAACCCTAGTACCATAAATGCAAAAGAAAGTTATGGAAGATATATGTACTAAAAATAAATATTAAATTATGACCATTTTATCATGTTTTTATATCCACGTCAGTCTGATTTTGTTCAGGATATAATAATGATGATATTATTATTGAAGACTTCAGTGATTTAGTCATTAATGGATGAGCTATTTACAGTACATCAGACTGCACTTATGTACTGGGCAATCTATTGATCATTATCTCTATTATCCTAGTACAGTGGAACCTGGCTAAACAAAACATCTTCAGAACCAAATGTTTATTTGGTTAAAACTGGCATTTAGTATACAAATGTACACAAGTTCATTTTACAGAAAATATTTAAATGAAAAGTAATTCAGGAGTTAACACAAACATTTTAGGCAAAACAGTAGATTAGAGGATTTGTTGAATGAAACACAAACATTTTAGGCAAAACAGTAGTTTAGAAGATTTGTTGAATGAAATCCAAGCAAAAACAGGACTCTTGACAAAAGTCTTCCATGAATGCACAGTTTCTTAATTTGATCTCTGGAGTGTAATACTAGTGATAATTGTTGTAGAAAGATTATTTGATTTTAACTAACAAGTTGTGAAGAATAGAAAGTGCTTACATTTTCTGTCTTAAATCCCTTTAAGGTATTATTTAAATCCATATTAGATTTAAAACAAATTGTTTAAATTGCTTCCAAATATAGTGGACATAAAAAAATGAGTTTGACACTGATGGAAAAGCTGTTAAAATCCTGTTCTAAGTGACAGCTCAACATACATAACTTTCATTAATGAACAGCACACAACATTGATGGAGAGATTCACTTTTTAAACAGACCCATTTTTCAAATTGACAAATGTAGCCAAAAAAAAATTATCTTTCTTTTTCAAATCTGTGGAAATCTAATAATGTTTTGTGTGTTATATAGTGAAAAAACATTACTGCTGACTTTTATCTTAGTTTTATTGATGTTAGAATAATCATGTTCATTAAAGTCTTGATGGAGAGTGACAAATTGATCATTGTCACCCCTCCCTTTTTTTAGTTGAAATTTTATTTTTGAAGTCAGTAGTTTTCTTATTATATGTACCAGTACTATTGTTTCCATTTATTGGTTGATATATTTTTCCAATAAAACCATGAGAGAGTACTTTTGATTCTTCTTTCAATGGGAATAAATGTTGTTATAATGTTGTTTAACATTGCATCAACAATTTTCAGGGGTATTTGTGATGAGATCAAGAATATTAAGCTTAAAGGATTAATCTAAAAACAGGTTTGAGATGTGTGGGTTGGTTGAGTTTGTTTTTGTTTTTTTGGTCTGTCTAGTACTCACCAACACTAATGGTGACTTTAAGGTGCTAGCTCACCTAGTTATTATTCTGCTGGCAAGCATACCAATCTATTACATTATACTTACACAGGGTGAACCAGTTGATACTCTAAGCACCAGGCGAGGAAGGAGTATTTCAAATTTTAAAGTCCTATGTATGACCAGATCAAGTTTTAAACACATAACCTCCAACTCTTGAAGTTGGAACTCCACTGCTGAACCTCTGATGGGATAGAACTTTAAACTAACTTTTTAAAAAAATATTAATGATAAAATTTATCAAATGTTCCAAATTAAATGAAGCTTTATAGATGGAAAAACAATCAAAAATTTATTGAATAATTTGCTGAAAAAATAAATGATGAAAAAGACATTTTTAATCAAATTCATAAAATGAAGTTGTATATATGATTCAATTTATCAAAATGTTTGCTAATATGTCATCTGTTTTGTAATAAATATCTCATAGCAATCACAAATGAATCACTTGATTGGCACAAGTGTGAAGTAATATAGTCCCAGGGAATACACTAAATATGTGATTGAGTAGTGATATAGAAATAAAATATTTAATATTTGTCATCATCTGTAGGATTAAAACATTCATCATTTATATCGCTTTCTTGTGTATTTTGCCTTATGTAATATTTATATGACAACTGAAAATCAATATGAATATTATTACTTCACACTTTTTAGTAATTATAATTTATCTCTTTAGCTCTGCGCTTGATGTATACATGACTACGGTACATGCATTTTAGCAGCTAACATTTATTTAATTGGTATTATGATCCTTTCCTCTCAGTTTGCTCTTATAAATATTTGAACAAGCCTCATGGAAAATTGATAAAGTCATGTGATGTATCCCAGTGTGCACCACCTTTGCTGCATCCTCAAATGATTTAGTTAGCATCGAGTATAATGTTATCTCATGGTTTCCGCCTAATCATGTTTACTTTTAACTTTCATCTACAAAATTTATTTGTTTATTCACAGTTTTCTCATCAATTTCATTTATATCAGCAATATTTGTGATTTTGTCTAGACGTGAGAAAACATAAATTGAAATAAATTTTCAAATTTGATGACAAAGCTACTTCTGAAAATACATATAATCTGAGATACAGTTGATATATAGATTATGATACATTACTGCTGTGTGTATACTTATAGGTGTAACCTCTACATTTACATGTTTATTGTTTACTTTAATGTGTGTTTGTGTTTTGTTGTGCCCACTCTCTTAAATTGTTTCTTGTTGTAAGCTTCTCTTTAATGACCACATTAACACAGCTCTTTTTAGTGCACCTGACCACAACGTACTCAAGTCATCAGCCTTTGTTTGACTGTGTATTAACTTTTGACTGAATGTTTTTGAGATGCACTGAGTAATTCCAGACATTGTCCAAAAGACAGGAGATGTAAAATCACATCTAAAAGAAATCACAGCAAGCGACCTGAGTTTGAGCCAACCTGACATTGAGAGCTAAGTGACATACAACAAGGTCAAATCTGTCCACACAAAATGAAAAAGATTTTTTCAATGGCAGACTCTTTCCTTGTAATGTTTACATTCATGTTGAATTTTCATAGTATAGGTGATTGTTTTAATCAGAAAAGAACATTGTCAAGTTGTCGGTAATATAGTCCTATGAAAGAGAGGGCCTTGATTGCTGAGTTGCTGAGTGGTTAAAAATCACTGGCTAACTGATCGCAGTGTCTCTCACTGTTCATGTTTGAATTCCTAATGTGATTATCAGTTTGCAACTGCCACTTATCCCACTTAGATAATTTTTATGTAGAAAGTTTGTCACATTTCGCCTTTGCTGTTTCAGAAAAAACTGCCTTAATACGAGTGACATAATGAGTGTAAGACAGCTACCATTTCACCACCCATGGATAAGGAGTCTTAACTATTGTACAATCTCTTTTTTCCTTAAAGTACTGAGTGTGTTTTACATATAGCTGCAGAAAGCAATTTCTGATTAATTTTAGTGATTACTCCATTTGCATAGTTAAGTTAACTTCAGGCAATATTTAAATAGTCACATTTTGAAATTAACTATGTATTGCGGAATTGAAATGTTCCAAAATAGACCTGCCACTTAAAATTAAGTGTATTTATAGGAAATACAAAATGATATCTTAAAAGTGCATGAAACTTTCTTTATATTAATCAAGTTATTGACTGTATTTAAAACATGTGATAAAAGAGATGCAAAATAAAAATGATTAAAATCAACATGAGCTCCCCAAAAATAAAATAAGTAAATAAACAGTGTTTCTGTTGTTTCTGTTCTACTGCATTATGTAGCATTTAAGATTGTTGGTGAGCCTGGGCCATAACCCTATGATAGGTAAAATGTGCCTATGTGTTTTGTTTCATCCGAAAAGTGTGAAACACACCATTAATAGCTACTCGGTATGTAGTTTGTGTCATCATTTTGTTGTCAGTTTTCCATACTGGAAGATATATTTTTTCTGTTTTATACTGAAAAATAAAATTTACCCCAATTGGCCAACAATAGAAAAAACAATATGAAAACTGAAATAATCTGAATTCTTTTAAACAAGTATGAATTCACAATTTTGATATTCAGCAGTGTTACATCTGTCTGAGATCACATATTTGATGAGGCAAAAGAAGAAAGGGAAGACCTATATTCAATACATGATAAAAGTTTGTGTATGCCATCATCCAAGAAAGTATTTATTGTAGATAGATAATACAAGAGTTGTCTAGTAGTAAAGAAGAAAGAATGTCGGTGAACAATCAGCAGATCTGTAAATTGATTAGGACAAATTCTTGTACAAATGGCTATACATTTTATTGCAGAAAATTACACATTCATGGTTCTGAGAATAGAAACAAGTTGTGACAAGAAAGAGAATTGATAAAATTGTTATGAAGGTTAAGTCTCCTAATCTATCATAACTAAACTCTTATCACTTATTGGATTTAAAGGCTCAATAAGACTCTGTGATTCTGATTTGAGATTGCAGATCTCCAGAGATTGTAGACTTATAGTGCTGACTCATTGCCTTAATCAGTATTTCGTTTTTGCCCCCTTCAATTTTCCAGTTTTGTTGCAGTTTAATCTCGGTATGGATTGGTATATTACATCACATGATATGAGTTTTTCCGGTGACTTGATTTGCCTTTTCTTTTCAATCTGAGAGTTTTGCATTTTTCATTTACCGTAATGGTCAGATATGGGTTTGGTAAAGAGATGGTAGAATTTATAACTGAATTTATACAAATAAAAGTACATGTACAGTCATCAGAAATAGAACGTTTTAGATTTAGTGAAATGCATTTAAACCTGTCTATAAAAGCCACCCAAATGAAACCTGTAAAAGTGACCTTTATGAGCAGGTCGCTGTTATATACAGGTTCAAATAACCTGAATAAAGTGTGATTGGGATAAAAAAAATTACTGGTCGTTAAAAGCAGTTGGACCTTATTTAGAGGTGATCTTTAAGGCAGGTTCAATTGCATAATAAATTACAACTAAATAACATGTTCTTGGCAATACAAATGGAAACTGAGAAGTAAACTTTTATGCCAAAAAACTAAAATCCAAATGAAAACAGACAGTACATGTTCAGAGTAATAATAAACATAAAATACAGTCAACCTGCCTTAAAAGCCATCTCTATATAAGAGTCACCTGCTTATAAAGGTCAGTAGAATTGTATTCTATTGGTCTTTATTCTTAATATTTGAACCTGTATATAAAGGTCACTTTCCCATAAAGTCCACTTTTACTGGTTCTCTTGGGTGGCCTTTATTGACAGGATTGACTGTACATTCAATCACATGAAAGAAAAACTATGTTTTCTTTTTACTTGAATAACATAGGAAATTGGGGGCATGTGTGAAATTGTACCCACCAAATCCCTAGACATAATCTACCTCCATAATCAGAGAGTAAGTAACCCATGAATTGGGAATTAAAATATATATAAGAATATGTCATAAGTAAGCTTTGTAGATCAGACAGTCTGTGGCATTTTGTCTACTTGAATAATTGTGTTTTTTATACAAATTATAGGAAAATGTCAATTTTTATGGCACACATTTAATATTGCAACCATTACTGTAGGGGTGTGTCAAATATATGATATAAATGTGATTTCCATGGAGTGCAAGATCATTTTTCCCATGTATATTTAAAGGAAAAAGAATAGAAAAAGTTTTCAAATTTGTTAATAACAAATGGGTGTAGGTTTAGAGAAAATCATTTCATTGAAGTAATTAATTAAATAATTTGACATGTTGCTATTGGTGACTGACATTTAAACTTGATCAAGGAAATTAAAAAATAAGATGTCATATTAGATATAATGAGTGCTGCTTTATTTTTATTCCAAAAAAAACCATAACTCAGTCCTTGCTTTGTTTATGATGCAAAAATTGATTGTATGTGGTTAAATCGTGCAAAAAAGTGATTTTTGCTGAAATGTTTGGTTTTATACTGAAAAAAAAACTTAGAGGCGTTTCTGTTACACCCAACAACGCATACACGCAGAATACCATAAACCATATGTATGTCATTTCTTGTGCACTAAACAACAAGAGACCCACGGGCCTTGCTGCTCACCTGAAAATATGATTAAAGGTCAAGGTCAACCAGCTTTACAAAATTGATAGGGTACCATGCATAATGCTAGATATGAATTTTTAAGTTTATAGGGCTTTCAGTTTGTGACAAGGAGATGCTAAAGTAAAGGTGTTATTACTTAAGGCCATTGCTTTGTAAATTTGAAAGTGTTTGAACCATGAAACTTCTCAGTCATGTGGCTTGTGAATTGTTTTCAGACAAATAATAATTAATGAATTAGATTCATCAATATTTTTTATTTACCTTCACTTTGGAACTGCTTTTAGATGAAGAATAACTCCAGACATTTGTTTAGGTAGTTGTATTAGTTTTTCAGAAAAGCTGCAAGGTTGCCTGCTGGATATTTGTAATTTCCCTATTTACAGTTTCTAATTTTGCTTAATTCAAAATGAATTTGTGATGAAAACATGTTCTTAGCTCAGTTTCCTTCAGTCTAAAAACAATGGAATATTAGTTAATTAAAAAATAAATTTAATATCCATTATCAAGATGAATGCATTTAACTGGCCCTGTTTTCTTTATTCTGAAGACAATGGAAAATCAGTGTATGAAGCTTCTGGTAATGTTTCTGGAATATTTTCCAAATTCCCACACTGGGACACAAAGTCTGGGTCAGAGATTAAGGAAAATAAATCTGATTAATCTCAGATAGTAAAAAGATTAATCCCCTTTTAATAAGATTTGATTTGAATCTGTTTGATTCACCCTAAAATATTTTCTGCAAAAGTGACAACATTTTTTGCCTCTAGCTCTCTTGGATTGAATTTGCAGTCCCAGTTGTAACCAATTTAATTACAATGTGCAATATTCACAATTTATATTTGACAGAGTAATTAATAAGTTGATCACAAAGTATAGTTGTACCATATGCACAATCCGACAAATTATAAATCTTCTTCTTCACCAATTAATTCTGCAGCTAGAAGCAAAAATATTTATGCACTGACAAGTTAAGTGTTGAGTTCTTTGTTTTAGATGGAGAAAGCCTCTGTGAAATTGTTTTTGTTATTTCTTTTGATTTTGACTTGATGGCAAATGGCTTCAGCTTATTAAGATCACTAAACTCTGGACAGTCATCTGACATGAAGGCATTTTTCATTTATTTCAATATGTATACTCTAGTTATTTCAAGTCAGCCAAGATATAAACCTTTTGTACCTCTACCATTTAAATTCTATGTAAAATTTTGAAAAATTATTTTTCACAGAAATGTTCAAAATGGTTGAATTCTGCCATTTTTAGGCTTTTTCGGTCGAAATTAAAATTTTAGTGGAGAGTAAAAATGAAAGTCCTTTCCAAAAAGTTGGTTGGAAATAAAAATTATTTTGATATTTTTGATCAGATGAGAGTGGAGTTTGGAATTTATACTACAGAACACTCATAGATATAAAATCTTCATGTAAAGTGTGTGCTTTACCATGAGGGTCGACTGATCAGATAACCTCAAACTTTGTTACTACAACATTAGATAAAACATGTAACTTTTATCTTCTTTTTAAAGACATTGTATTTAAAAACTCTAGATTTGGATATTATTTCTGTAAATGTAAATAACTTGATGCTTATATTGGGACAAAACATTTATGTAGATGTTCAAATTTGGACAAAACTAAGTCTTCATGTAATGAAGTGTTTACTCATTTTATGTCAGTGTTTTTGTTTACAAGTAGTTTATAGAAACTTGTTTATTTCAGTTTGTATAATGTGTTTATTGTGTTGTTACAGTTGCACTTCAGTCAATGAAAAAGTTTTATGGAAATAATTTCCCGTATGAAAAATGTGTAAATAAGAGCGAATTCATGTTGATTATGGTTGTTTACAAGTAGTTGATAAAAACTTATGTTTATTTTAGTTTGTATAATTCAGTCAATGAAGAAGTTTTATAGTAACAACTTTCGGTATGAAAAATGCGTAAAAAGGAGTGAATTCATGTAGAATATTGTTGTTTGTAACAGTGACAATCCTGATCCCAGTTTCACAATTATTACTTCACTAAGATTTTCGTTACTGAAATCTGGGAAATTCTATATGTTAATAATTTTGCTAATTTTTAAGATATTCAAGGATTTAAGATGTCATTTTCAACATCAATTCAAGTATAAAAAAAATTTATTTTAGTTTTGTCAAGAATTTTTGTCTTTATGTTCAAAAAACATGATCAAAATTTGCTTAACATAAGTTAAAGAAAATCTGAAACCCAGACCTGATAGCATTTGTATAGTCAGTTTTGATAAATTGCCTAAAACATAATTAAAAATTTGGTATGTTGTAAAATTTGTTCAAGTATTTTTGTTAATGTCAGTCAACTTTCTAAATTACAAAATGATCATGGTCACTACGATAAGATATGAGCTAGGGACCCCTTGGCTAAGTGTTCTAATTCAACATCATGAGTACCTCATCTATCTGTACCATTGGGAGCAAGTACACTAGCACTCTAAAAGGTTTCAATTAATGACACAAGTACAAAGCAGATCAGAAATACAGTCAATACAGTATATACAGGTTAAAATAGTATGAGTAAAGAAAATTGGGTTACAAATCTACTGGCCTTTATATGCAGGTGGCCCTTATATAGAGGTAGCCTTTAAGGCAGTTTGGATTGTACTTGTACAAACTCGTGCATCACAATAATTTGTATGTGACTAATACATGAGATTAATTAAACAAAATTGTGTCTTAAGGAATAGCTAAAAAGTTGCTGATATGGTGCAAAACAACATTCAATTCAAACAATCAACCTTATTGTGTAAGAAAGTTAAGGATTCATAAGAGTTAAATAGGAAGACCTTACAGACCAATTAAATGTTACAAATGCATAAAAAAAGATTAAATGTACTTTTGTGTGAACAAATGTTTTTGTTAAATCAGTTTTTATCACTATTACATAATTACACACAATAAAGCAATTTTTCTGTCTTTATTCTCCAATTAAAATTCTTATCAAAGTAACACCAGTTTGCTCGCTCACGCTGTTGAAGGGATGTTGAGAAGTAATTTGTTACACCTTTTGAATTAACTTAACATGTTTAAGTAGATATTTTTGTGCAGCTGTTGAGAAAAAAGCTCAGAAACATTTTTTATTTCTTTTTTTTTTTTAATTAAAAAAATCTGAGTATATTCAGGATTTAATGGAGATATTATCAGATATATTATTTTACAAAATCGTGATTATTCGTATGAAAAGTTGTCATTCATGATTCATTCAAAAACGGGCATATTTTTGCAGATATCGTTACAGATGTATCCATATTGAAGTTTTAAACACTTATCTACAACTATGTTTTGCAGCTGCACTTACGATAATGCATTGAAAATCTCAAGATGGCTCTCTGTTTGTCTGTGTGAAAATGTTTGTATTTTGTCAGTTTGAAGTGCTTTCATTAGAGTTTTACATAATTTGTGTTTTTGTTACTTAAAACTTACAGATGCTATACAACATTTAGTGTAATGTTTCTGTTACTTCTTGGTTTAAATTATGACTTGTTATTTATCAAATACTCAAACTTAAAAACAGTAGAACCTGTGTTAATCAAACCCTAAGTACAAGACTAAAAGCAATGGATCACATCGCTTCTCACTGCCTAGCTTCAAATTTCACTCAGGCAAATCCTAGTGCAAAAACGTTGGTGAGGTCATTGGTTAAAAGTAGAAAGATCGCTTTCTTCAACTACAGTGTCACATATGATGATTTTCAGATTGTTAACACACTGGCTGATAGTGTCACATATGATGACTGTCAGAGTGTTAACAAACTGGCCCATAGTGTCACATATGATGACTGTCAGTGTGTTTACAAACTGGCCCATAGTGTCACATATGATGACTGTCAGTGTGTTTACAAACTGGCCCATAGTGTCACATATGATGACTGTCAGAGTGTTAACAAACTGGCCCATAGTGTCACATATGATGACTGTCAGAGTGTTAACAAACTGGCCCATAGTGTCACATATGATGACTGTCAGTGTGTTTACAAACTGGCCCATAGTGTCACATATGATGACTGTCAGAGTGTTAACAAACTGGCCCATAGTGTCACATATGATGACTGTCAGTGTGTTAACAAACTGGCCCATAGTGTCATGGATTAACATCACAGTGATACTAATACCAAGCCAAATATTTCCACATCTACAGTATACTGATGTCGCCCAAGGTTGGAACTCGCAGCAATGAGATTTTGGGTTTGAGTGGTAACACCTTACCCGCTCTGTAACTTTGTCCATGGTTGAAACCCACATCAGTGTGGTTTTGAGTTTGAATGGTTACATCTTATCCACTATGTCACTTTAGCCTTCTATATTCTTGTAAAACCAACAAGTTCCTTATAGATCTAGGTAACATTCATTCATTATGTATGTTCTGCCAGTGTAACTTGGTGTATATATATATTGTTTATTGGGAGACTTGGGTTAGACATAAATATTGGGAGAAATGTAAACATTATTAATGATTGCTACTCGGGCATAAGATTGTATGGTTATGTAGTAATGAATAATCATCTGGATTTTATACAGCCTAAGTTTGATTAGTTTCACATCAATTTTGTACATATGCTGGCTGTTAACATGTTTTATGTGATTAGACCAACTGACGCAAGCCCCACACATTATGTTATACTGTGTAGATTGAAGGTGTTTAGCTGATCAAGACATACTTACCACACAAGAAACATGCCAAAAAATTTCAGGAATACTTGGTACACCTGCATATGAGACAACAATAGGGCTTATATATATATGTGTGTTTGTCACTATATCATCTGAAGACCCTGTATAGGCAAACAACATCAACATGTCTGCTTGACTGTTCATTAAGGAATATTGAAATAAAGGGATCCACCCAATACATGACAAGTGTTAGGATTCCATACACATGTATATGTAATGCACATGTTAAGTGTTCTCATTATGTAGACGAAATAAAGGAGTGTTCCCTATATGTAAATTGTGCTCTCCAGAATAAAATATTTAAAGGTCAAGTAGACAGGTCAATGTTGTTTGCCTATACCTATTATTTCAGACTAAACAAATTTGGCCCTATTGTATTCCATAGTTAAAACAAATTTGGCCCTATTGTATTTCATGGTTAAAACAAATTTGGCCCTTAAATACATTTTAGGTTCTGTTTCTTGATCATGGAATTCAGCAGAAATTTAATTATTTTGAGAAGACATATATTGCTGTTCTGAGGACAATGACAGTGACAGTGATAGAGGTTGGTGTAAACTTGCATGTTCTCTAGATTTTGTTGGTTTACTTTGATAAATCTTATGTACAGCCAAACCTGTCTATGAAGGCTGCCACCCAAAGGGAACCAGTTTTAAGTGGTCATAATGAGCAGGTGGTCCTAATATACAGGTTCGAATAACCTGAGTAAAGAGCGATTGGGATAAAAATTTACTGGCCTTTAGAAGTAGGTGACCCTTATATAGAGGCGACTTTGTGGCAGGATTGACTGTATTGGAAAGATATTTCAACAAACATTTTATTTAGAGAAAATCAGCTGTTGTGATGTGCAGCATAAAAGACTGGTGAATTACCTTAAAATGTGCATTTCAGATAATGTTTATGGCTGTTTGTATATTCATTGATTGGATCAATATTATTTTAATGGTAAATTATGACTGCATATTGAGAGTTACAATCAGTACACTCTACTGAGTTTAAAACTGATAAAAACACAGGAACATGTGTACTGCATTATTCTGCACATGTGCACTGCATTATTCTGCACATGTGTACTGCATTATTCTGCACATGTGCACATCTACTAAGTATTTACATGAATCTTTGATATGGAAATGCATGTACTGGTATGTTAAAAACAGTTAGTGTGTGTGTGTGACTTACCAATAAGGCAAAAAAAAATATGCTATAAAAATGAAAAATATGCAACAAATTATAAAAATAGGAAAATTTAATACTGTAAGTGTAGATTTATTTGCAGTGCACTAAGTTGGTGTACAAATTTGTGCTTATTTTGCAGTTAAAAATTTTTTTTGCAAAAATTTGTACCATGCGTAAATAATACATACATACATGATCTTAGTCAGATTGATAAATCTGTGAATATTACACCCCACGAAAATGTCGGAAATTACAAAACCCTGAAAACTTGAACCTGTAAAATGAAGTACATTTGCAGTAATAATAATAATAATAATAATGAAGATTCTCAATGCATGTAGAAAATTGAAAAGAAGAAAAAAAAACACCACATAAAGCGTTTATATTGGTTAGTTGGCATCAGCATGTAGAGAAATACCTTGTGTAATATATTTGATTTTGTAGGTAAATATTGTGAGAGATTCTCCTGTCTTTATCATTATCTATGGCAATGTTTTATAATTATATACTGAAATAATATGTAATAAACATCACTACCATTTACAAATCCTCTCAAGCATCAGTTTACCATGCATTGAAATAACCCTGCAGTTCTAGTTATCATCATTTGTTACTAATTCTGTCTCCCCATCTTGTCAAGATGAAAATATTTCATTTTACTGTTTAATGATTTATTGTAGCAATCATGATATTGAAACTGCCTGATTGAATTTTGAGCTTTAAAAATGAATTTCAAAAATGATTGATATTGTTTCCAAGGAAACAGAACACAAAATGTTGAAAAGTTAATATATATTCATGATTCATTAATGCCACCCTAGGAGCAAATTGATAACTTGTTGAAGTAAAGGGGGGTAATTCAGGAATTATGTCTACCTTTCATAGATAATGAAGATGGAACTGTTGACATGACAAATGTTCATACAATTAGGGATTAAAACAGGTGCTTGATGTTAGTCATTAATAAAGGGGAAACTTGGTCAAATTTAAGAAATGACTCCCATTTTACTTGGGTCATCAGGTAATGAACCAGATTTTAAAACTAGCAAGTCTCTTTCATTACTCAACCATTATACATCTGTATACCCTTGATAGCATGTGTAGATTCATGTTTTTCATAGAAAACATTTTCATGTACTGTTTTATACTTTGACTTAAAAGATGGGGGATTTCCTATCACCATATGACATCATAATGTGAGCACCTGAATTCATTGATCAATGAACCAAATTTTCCAAGCAGAGTTCATTGTAGGCAATCAGTAGGCATTGTAGATATGTACATCAAAAGAAACACTGTCACTTTATAATGATGAAGAAAACTGGAGTGCACCAGGAAAAATGGTCTCCATTTCACATTGTATCTATACCATTATGTTTGACACCATTTCTTGTAAACAATTGCCAAGCCGCTTAGCCTGATTGTAAAGTACTAAGACAGGATTAAGATGGTTATTGCTATGATAATGTTCAGTATAGTATTTTTGTGTGATACCTTGGATAGTATAATAATAAATACAATTAAAGGTGTAGTGTATAGATTCATTCTTTGTGTTCTTCATTAAGGATAAGTGTTCTTCTGATGTTTTTTATAATTTGTCACTTTTATCTTTCATTACTCTACCATAATTATACATTTGTGTACCCTTGATAGCATTCATGTTTTTCTGCAGTGTACCAAATTACCCTTTAAAGAACTTGTAATGAGTTTACAAAATATTATAGGATTCAGTGCAAAAATTACAGATTTTCAACCAGCAGATTTTTGAAAAGCTGTTGTTTTCTGTAAAGACACTTCTACAAACTGACAAATGATTTTATTTAAGAAAAACATAAGATGTAAATGTTAGCAATAGTACCCTAACTTTAAATTGCTTAATTGAATGGGGTTTTACATAACGGTCAAGAATATTTCACTTACAAGGGAATATCACCAGCTATTGATGACATGCCGGGAATATTTACCTTTGCATTGCACTAAAGACAATATGAAGTAAGGGTTCTTTAGTGTGTCATGCCCACTGTAACATAGAGCATCAGTATCTTTCAAAGGAGTTTGACCTTTATTTTTCACTGTAAACATCACTGGAAAACAGTCACAACTTGCATGTATTTTCAAGTCTTGGTCAAAGCCTAGCCTCTGATATGAGAAGCCACTTTAACAATTGTGCTACTGTTGTGGTCTATAACCATTCAAACATTTCAAAGTGTTAGATGTAAGAGTTATGTGATCTTTAATAAGCTAGAGACAGATATCTTTATTCTACAAGCTACCAACAGGTAGAAATTAGATTCTTAGTTTGATTTCATTGTTCAAAATGGCATGCTGCTTTTTAATTTTTGACATGGGAATTTTACCTTAGTTTTGTTTCTTTTGTCAGAATTTAGTATTTCCACTGGTATCCTGTTTGATAATGCCTTAAAATATTTCATGTTATCTTTAAATTTTTGGAAATTTAACCCGGTAAAAGGAAAAAAAGGTATCAAAATATCATCCCCTAAAGTAAAATGTTGGCTGGCCATTAGATGTCATTAGGGAAAATATGTCACCAAGATTAATAGCCATTTGCATGATGTATAATAATATAAAAAAGATGATAACACTATTTTGAAATCGAATACAATATCCTAAAATCTGATCAAACAATACAAGATGATTATCTGCTAATAACGCTGAGATTCTTCATACAAGTGTCGATATTTACCATAGAATCGGGCTACATACACAATAATTGATAGTTTGTTGTTCACTGATGATGGGGATCTGTTTCAAAATTACCGATTAAATTTCAGCAATTAAACGTTTTATTTGTAAAAAATGAGGGAGGATTTTCTTTCAAGATAGGAAGAGGCATTTTAAAGATTAACAGTAGAAATTTTGAAGGGAAATGGAGGTCATTTTGAGTGAGTTTAAAAAGTTTGGGTAAGTTATTGACTTTTCTATGATAAATTTGTAAACTTGATAAATTTAATGTTTTATTAAATTAGCCAATAAAAAACTTTTGACAAAATTAATAAGGAGATTTTTATTGGCGGCTCATTGTGATTGATGGATCTGAAAATTGAATGGTACTGATCATGTGATAGTTGATATCATTATCTCCAGCTGAAGTATTTTTTTGAGATTTACCACTACCCTAGCTCAGGTGGAAGAGTGGTTGCTTCATATGTGGTACATCAGGGTAGAGGGGTTCTAACCCCGACCTGGCATCTCACCAAGACTTGAATATAAATAGTTCTGTTCTATTGCTATTAACTCAGCATTTAGAAATAAAAGTAAAGAGGTCCTTTGGAAGAGACCTTAAAAACAGATGCCCCATGTCATTGCAAAGGTTAAAGAACCCTCCCATCGCCTTGCCCTGAGCACACTGAATAGGTTGAAATTTTTGCCACTTCACCTATAGCTCGTGATGTCTTGATATCATTGAAATATTCTTTACTGGGATGAAAAACCCATCCAATCAATATCCCAGGTTCAGGTGATATATTTGTAAAACATGCACTCAGATCTGTTTCAACCATTATTAATGACTTAAACTTCAGTGTGCAAAAAATGTAAAACTACTCTCATCCCAAACTGAATTACTTTAGAATTGCAATTTCAACAATGTTTCAATTCAAGGGAGATAATTAAGATATTACATCAAGACATATTTTATAGGTAAAAACTATCAGTAAAAATGTCGTCTTTGGCTAGTTTTACAGAAAATAATGATGTGTTTGTAGTTTTTCTTCTCTACATCTGGTATAAGCTTGATTGAGAGGAATTCTAAGTGATGTTGGGACGTCAGGAATGCATGTTACATAAACTTATATAGGGGATGATGTAATGATTTCCGTTAGTCTAACATATGGTTATCACAATAATTCCTGTATTATATTATAAAAACTTCATGTCTATAATTCTGACAGAATGCATTGTTACAATGTGTACAGATGTAATTCTCCCTGCCATTCATTGTGTCTTCTTAATGGAGTTGTCTGGCTAGTTGATGCAGTAGGATTTGTGCCATCATAACTTTGTTAATTGGTAAAAAGGTTGTTGGGTTTTCTTTCCAGGGCTGGGTTGTTAAAAATTCTGTTTGATTTGTGATGTCCTAGATGGTTGAGTAGTGTAAAGTGTATGGGTAAAGATTACTGTACCAATCAACACCTACGGTAAGTTAAAATAAAATTTGAGACAGATCCTAGTGTGAGAAAGTTTGTCAGTTTGTTTCCCGAAGGTCAATGGTTTTCTTCAGGTAACCCGGAATCCTCCACCATCCCAGAACTAACCACTTCATCAGCTTTGTACCCATTATCACTTAAAATGTCTTCAAAAGAAAAGAGTTTCAAAGGGGGATAATTTACATGTACTTGTAAGCGTAATAATCATGTATTAAGACAGACTGTGCAAATTTTAATAAGTTAAGGATTAAAATATGTTGAAGTTTTATGTTATACAATATGTTGGTATAAAGTCATAATATCAAAATTTTAATATCTAGGAAATAAGATAAATGATCTTGAGTTGTGAGTACATGTATATCTTCAAAGTCTAATTGTGAGGGGAAATAGGCCTGAAGATAAGACAACAACTACAGTGACAGCTATCAGAATAAGCTCTTTACTAAGAAAACTTACTTGACAGTTACATGTCCAGTGCAATTTAAAATTAAAACAGTTTTATTGACCTTCATGTGAACCACATGTCACAGGTTTAATAGGCGACACGACACGTTTTTACTGAGACGGTAATACTACACTGTATAGTCAGTTGTATATACCTGAAGATCTTGATGGGATATGTAGTTTTACCTTTTTAAAATTGCTCTTAATGCTTGGGTTGTGCTCAGAAGATAATTACACATGACACCAAAGTAATTGTGTTAATAAGGATGAAATTACTCCCTTTTAATGATACAAATGAACAAATATGTCAAGTTCAGTGTGTGACATGAGTTCAGCAAAAAATAACCAGTTTTCCTCGCTCTGTACAAGTTGTCATCCATTATATATATCTTATTTGTGTGTTATAGATGTTAGATTTTCCTAGATTTTTTTTTTTCGTTTTTAGCTCACCTGAGCCAAAGGCTCAAGTGAGCTTTTCTGATCACAATTTGTCCGTTGTCTGTCGTCGTCGTCGTCGTCGTTGTCGTCGTAAACTTTTCACATTTTCATCTTCTTCTCACGAACCACTGGGCAGATTTCAACGAGACTTGGTCAGATGCATGTCTTGGTCGGTGCAATTCAAATTTGTTCGTGGTGTTGCCATGGCTACCATAACTAGGTCAAGGTGACCTAGGGGTGCAAAAATCTTAAAAAATCTTCTTCTCCGAAAGTATTGATTAGAGAAAAAATCTGATGTGATATTTGGCTTCTCTAGGGTCTTTAGCCTATAGTTTGTTCATTTTGTGAAATTCGGACAAAAAATAGGTTACGCGTTTTTGCGTTTAATTTTGAAAAAATCGTAAAATAGCTTCAAATTGTTATAACTTGACTATTTGGCCAGATAATGACATGGGGTTTTCAGTTTTGACATCTTCTTGTTAGTATCTTCAAATTGAGGTCAAGGTCAATTGTGAAGGTCGTGACCTAATTTTTTTTACCTCTGATTATAATTATTATCTCGAAAACTATAAACTTTTTGTATAGGCATGTATATTAGAATGTTGTAGGTATTGATACAACAATCATTTTGGTGTATAGAAAAAGGTCATGGGTTCAAAGGTCAAGGTCACAGATGTAAAACAATACCAAAATGGTTACTTATCTCGAAAACTATAAACTTTTTGTATAGGCATTTATATTAGAATGTTGTAGGTATTGATACAACGATCATTTTGATATATAGAAAAAGGTCATGGGTTCAAAGGTCAAGGTCACAGATGCGAAACAATACGGAAATGTTTAATTATCTCGAAAACTATAAACTTTTTGTATAGGCATGTATATTAGAATGCTGTAGGTATTGATACAACGATCATTTTGATGTACAGAAAGAGGTCATGGGTTCAAAGGTCAAGGTCACAGATGCGAAACAATACGGAAATATTTAATTATCTCGAAAACTATAAACTTTTTGTATAGGCATGTATATTAGAATGTTGTAGGTATTGATACAACGATCATTTTGATGTATAGAAAAAGGTCATGGGTTCAAAGGTCAAGGTCACAGATGCGAGACAATACCGAAATAGTTAATTATCTCGAAAACTATAAACTTTTTGTATAGGCATGTATATTAGAATGTTGTAGGTATTGATACAACAATCATTTTGATGTATAGAAAAAGGTCATGGGTTCAAAGGTCACAGATGCGAATCAATACCGAAATGGTTAATTATCTCGAAAACTATAAACTTTTTGTATAGGCATGTATATTAGAATGTTGTAGGTATTGATACAATGATCATTTTGACGTATAGAAAAAGGTCATGGGTTCAAAGGTCAAGGTCACAGTTGCGAAAACAATACTGAAATGGTTAATTATCTTGAAAACTATAAAAGTTTTGTATAGGCATGTATATTAGAATGTAGGTATTGATGCAATGATCATTTTGATGTAAAGAAAAAATTCATTGGGGTTTAGTATTTATGTTTTCTTTAAATCTATCAGCTAGCCATTAGTTATCAGGTGAGCGTATAAGGCCCATGGGCCTCTTGTTAGATTTTTTTTGGTTTTTTTTGTTGTATGTTATTTAGAGTAAATAATTAATTTGACATCTTAATCATATGTTGGCATGAAAGTTGAAAGTTAAATATACAGAGATGTTTTTGTGTCTGTGGTTTTTGTGTTTTTGTTTTAATTATAATTTTTTTCTGTTGTTTTTTGTCATTAAATGTGATGTTGATACAATGATTTATTGCTAATTATTATGTCAAAGTCTTATATCTTAATAAGTTAAGTTAATGAAAATAAAGAAGTAGGTATTGTTAGGTGCCTATGATGCCTCAAAATTTAAATTTTTGACCTATAAATCAGGGTTCGTACAGGCCTGGAAAACTCCTTAAATGTTAGGTTTGCCCTAAAAAGACCCTAAAAACAAGTCTGACCCTAAAAAGCCCTTGAATTTATCCTGAAGGCCCTAAAAAGCCCTTGAATTTTACCAATTAGGTGTTGATATGAAATGGTTGTAAATAGACTGATCAAAATAAATAAATAAGTTACATTGAAATGAGCGATTTAAAGGTACCTGGCCCTCCCATACACCCAAAATCAACCCCCACTTCAAATGTCATGTTAGTAATTGTTTTATTGATTTAATTGTATTGCAACAATGTTTTTCTTATAAAATTGTCTCTCTGATTAGGCCTTAAATTTGCAAATGAGACCTTGAAAAGACCCTAAAAAAGTCCTTAAAATTTGAGTCCAAATGTCTGTACGAACCCTGTAAATGCATCCCATCCATCCATATGATAATACATATACGTTTCTTATTAATAAGAAGGTTTTAAAACTTAAGCCTTTTTCATATAATTACCATGTCATTAATTAATCAAAAACAAAGATACTAATCCATGTCCAAACCAAAATCCTTAAGCAAAGAAAAACTTTAAAACTGACAAATTAGGTTAAATGCATGAACTTACACCAGGAAACTGAGACCAGGTGCTTAGTATTTTGACAAAAAAGCATAGCTATGATATTTCAATAATTGTGATCGCTAGCTCCAAACTTGTATTTAAGAAGAACCACTGATATGAGCAACTTCTAACAAATATTTTAAACTTTACCATAGTTTACTGCTTCGAGTTAGTAGGAAGCCAAATGTTTGGTAAAAAAAAAATGAAATTGTGTTCAATGATGGCAAATACATTTTAAGCTGAATTTTATGTTTGAATTCCCTAGAGTTGAATAATTTACTTGCATAAGGAGAAAAAAAGAAAATTAAATAATTTATTATTGACGACATTGCATCTGTTGTCTGAAAATAAATACCAAATTTGACTCCTGCAATACCTTAGGCGAGAACTGACACATTGATTTATTCATAAAATGTCAGGGTTTGCACGTAACTTTCACATAAATGCTGCTTCCAGCATTATTGTCATTTTAATAAAGATTCCACTTTGTCTTTGTCCTTATTTCTAAAAGTCAAAACTTCAGTAATATTGTCGTAATAATGGTATATACCAACTTATCAAGAGAGTCATAATGCAGCATATTTAAACAGAATCAGAATTGGACAGGTACAGGTCTACATAACATGTGACTGAACATTTGAACAGGGTGGTAGGGTGGAGTTTTAAGGTGGCAGTCTAGATTATTTTGCTAGTATCAAGGCAGACAGTTATTAAATGGTTTGAACAGTTTGATAGAGTGTAGTAATAGATATTACATGTCAGTCAATGTTATTTTGCTGATATCAAGGTACCGGTAGTCAGTTGTTGGATGTTTGAGGAAACTTGGATACTGGGAGCTTTAATCCAAACAAAGATTTAAGTTTAGTTTTCACATCCGTTTATATACATTGGCAATTTTGTTTTAAAACATGGTCAATTTGGTTAAAACATTTTATTCAATAGAGATTTTGTAATGAGGAAAATATTGTCAGAAATGGGAGTGTAAAATGTCAAACATTAATAGTATGATAACTAGATCTATAATGACATTTTCTCTGTATCTAATGTGATCTGATCGTTGATAATTCAGTAATAGACCATAATGTAATTTTATGTTTTAGGATTACTTAGATGATCCCTTTTAGATTTCTTAAAGCACCAGACATGCTGATAAGTAAATTATGATGTAGAAAAAAACAGTAATTTTCTCCGCTAACATCATCTGTAGTATATAGAAAGCCATTTAGTTTTACTTAACCTGGACATTGTCATGTTATATACACTGTAGACTGTGGGGTTTTTTCTGCAAGAAGTTTCTCTGACCCAGACATGAAATTTGAATTTCACAAGAAAAAGTGTCTATCATCAATTTAATTAGAAAAGATCCTAATATACAACAATAAAATTACCAAAATTAAAATCTGGAAAAATTTACTATATCGACAGTTTTTTGCTGTCTTTCTTTCTGTTGAGTTATCACTGATTTGGCATTAAAATTGAACTATTATGTAGTAACGGCAACCTTTGGTAAATGAATCAAATTTACTGCTTACTATCCTTAAACATTTTAGAGATCTTGATTGATTGAATGGGCTTTTACGTCCCAGTCAAAAATATTTAACTTATTTCAAGATGTCAAAAGCTATAAAAGTGGCAGAAATTTTTACCTTTGCAGTGCGCTTAGGGCAATCTGTAGGGAGGGTTCTTTAACATTCCATGCTTGCCATGACATGAGGCATCAGGTTTTAAGGTCTCTTCTGAAGGACCCTGTGACTTTCATTTCTAAATGCAAAGTGCTTGGCGAAAGAACAGTCACTACCCTTTTTCAAGTCTTTTCTTTAGATCAGTCAGAGGTTTGAACCCCTCAACCTCCCACATACAGAGCAAACACTCTACCATCTGAGCTACAGTTGTGGTTACTTATGATATAGAATTTCATGTAAGTAATATTTCTAGACATGTCCTTGTTACTTTTAACTGATTTTGTTTTGTCATTAAACAAAACCTGTCAATAATATCTGATCAGATGTTGAAAAACTAATATTGCATGTCTAAGTAAGTGTGACACAAAAAGGATCCTCACCTCTCATTAATAAACACACTACAAAGGTATAATAATCAGCAACATAGCTGGTGTCATTTCAATATAAGTAAAACTGTCATGGCTAGTACCAATAGATAATTCATTCTCTCTCTCTCTCTCTCTCGTTCGTAATCAGAGTTGACTAACCACATTAATAGATCTATACCAAATTGGAGACACTTATGCTTGACTTATATGCCATTGTTACACACTTTAAACAGCTGCATAAATTGTGTCATACACAATATACATTTTATAGTAAAAATTGGTGTTAGTCAGTATGGAGGCTGCCAGAGCCAAGCTACTGTATAAACTGTTATAGTACACAGTTAGTAGTGTCAACTTTAATTATAGTGTCCACATGACAAGGTTATGATGAGGTTACACAATTAAAACATATACAGTTACCAAGGCTTCTGTTTCTGTGGTCTACTGACATTCAGCCAGGTAGGTCCATTAGTTTGCTGCATATGATTACCTTTCCGATTAAAATAACATTTTTTGAACACTCATCATTAATGCATAGAGAAGTAAGTTTTAGATGGAAAAGATGGTAATAATAGTTGATAAAGCAGGGCTAAACTTTTTCATACTTTTTCTTGGCTGCATATATTTCAGATAGTCTATCCAATTTTTGGCTGAATGATGTTATACTTTATCAATATTTAATGATGTTGTCAGATTTCATTTCTTCAATGGGGGTTGCAATTTTGATAGAAATGGATCCTTGAACTGAGAGTTGTTACTGTGCATTTATAATATAAATATCTATCTAAAAAGCCGTCTTTCATGCAGTAAGCTGTATTGGTTGTTGGGAGATATTAAATTTCATTTATTTATAAAATTTAAAAGCAAAATGATGTTAAAGATTTTGGCAGTTTTGAAGACCTTTTATCAAATGTTTCATGATATAAATATATGTATTTGTTGGGGAGATTTTTATGCACAGCTGTGGTTTTAGAGAAAAAAACAAGATTGTCTGTCAAAACATGTCCTTGAATAGTTTACCAGTGTATTGAAGATGTAGGTATATATATAGAGAACATGTTGCCATGTATTACCATGCTTATTAACTACCAGTCTATATATAATTTCAGTTGTAATGTATTGTATTGGTATACATAAATGTATTGCCCGATTTTTTATTTGTGACTTTACATAAAATTTGCTTTTTAATGGGAAAATGTGACACACAATGACACTTGTACTTGAACATAGTAATGGTATGCTTTTTGGTTGTAAATTGTGAATTACAATGTGTACTCTGTACATGTGTGTGCTTCTGGTTGTAATTTTGATATATAATGTGTATTTAGTTCAAGAACACAGTACATGTGTTGTCTTGTTCACAACATGCATTTTTGTTCAGGTTCAAGAAAAAAAGCAACACTTCTCATGTTACTACACATATTATAAGTAGAAAGACAGCCATGATGACTCCATCTCCATATTGAAAAATTTGGGGTATGATCTTTTCCACATTCATTACATAGATTGAGAAAAAAAACCCACAATATATCAAATGTCTGCTTTATGTAAAAATGTTGTAAGCAATGTTTTAAGGAGAATGACAGTCATGGTGGCTCCATCATCAAAGGAAGAAATTACATAATAGTTACATGTATAATTGTTTCCTGATTTATTTTACAATTTTATGACAAAAGTGGAAATATATCCATTTGTATCCTCCTAAAATTTCAATTTCCACTAAACAAAAAATAAACAAATAAAAAAAATAAATAAATAAAAATGATGGAATCAAGCCATATTGAACATTTCTTGGAAATAAATTTTCAATTATATAGAAATGGATGGGTTGAATGGGTGGAAGTCCTAGTAATGATAAAAGGCAGCAAATACTATGTTTACAAAATGTTGAAACTGTGCACTGTAACTAGTAATGATCTACTCAACACACTTAAGAAGAATGATATTGATCAAAGACAATTAGGGGTTAAATATTGACCCCATTTTATATTTGCCCCATCAGGTCATTACAAATTCTAAACACCTTTGGGGACAGACAGACAACTTCTTGTTTTTTTTTTCTCACTTTTGAAGTCAATTACACTGCAAGGCTGTTACATTTTATAGTATAAGACCCTTACTTTTGTTGTTTTAAGTTTGAGGCTATTTTCTACCTATCCATATGGAAATCATCACTTCAAATGTTTATGTTTTACACCTTCCAGCCATATTGCCTGATATCTTAATATTTAAATAACATTTTATAATTTCTGATCAAAAGACAGATTGTTGCTGTAATAATTACATAATTATAACTGTTTTATTGCTTAATTAGTATTTATTGGAGATTGTTGAGTTTAAAAGAAGGAAGTTGTGCTTGTGATGTTGATATTCTTCTTCTAGGTAAAACAAACAAACAAATAAACATTGCTCCATTTAAAGGAATATAATGTCAGTATGTGTTGGTATTGTGTTGTGTTTTTGTCTTAACATTTACACTGGATCATCCAAGTGTGTAGCTACTGTAGCAGGCAAGCACATGCTATCTGCCAGTTTGTTTATTTCATTAGGAATTTGAATTCATCATGTTTGAGGGTATGTATCATTTCTATGTTTGTCCCATGTTTAACAACTTCATCTCGATGTCTATTTTGGTATTTTCATTTTCCTTCACCGTCCAAGAGCTGATCATCTCAATATGGCTGAAGTAGCATTGTCTGGGGTGAAAATGCCATTTTAACCCACCAACCATTGTTACAGACGGTATATTGGATGAGACCAATTAAACTCAAAGCCAGTGTCAAATGAAATCATATACTTTATAGCTGGTGATGTGTTGATGTAATTAATGAGAAAAAGAGTTGACTTGTTAAATCTTTGAATCAAATTTTAAAATGTTTCTGGTCTTAAGTATTTAAAAATTAATTATTTTCTGCTTCATCTATCAGATTTTCTCAGGAAATATTTCTTCCCTGATGTAGAGATAATTTGTGTTATCAAATTTCCGGAATATGGTTATTTCATTATAAATCCATTTCGAAATTTAATTGTGAAAATGATAACTTAAATCTGCAGTGTTTGAATGTATGTGTTTCTCTTTCTCCCCTCGTCTCTTTTATATTTTTAAACTTTCTGTTTCCATGGTAATCTGATGACTTTGGGGAGGAGTTCACATCACCTCTGTACTGGTATGGTTCACTATATATACACCGTACTGACAGTCGATCTGCTTGTACTGCTATACTGATGGAACAACCTAAAACTTGTATTACAGTTTTATGGTTCGCCTTACTTGTCAGTGTGTCATTTTAGAGAATTTTAATTTTTTTAGCAGTATATTATTTTTGTATAATCAAGATGTTTTTTTGAGTGACTGGGTAATATGTATTATATGTACCTTTGATGCACAGTGAGGGTGGTCCTGCAGAGACTGAAAACGTGCACAGTTATAATTTGTGTACAAGTAGCACCTACTCGTATATAATATAGTTTGTGAAGTAAAGACACATGGATTGATTAGTTATCAGTATCTAGTGTGAATATTGATAATATTTAGTAGCACTTTGACTAGTATAAAGAGGATATTGACTTATTGGATGTAACATTTGGTTTTAAGAGGTGTTTCTCAATATAAGAAGCTTTGGATCAAAAATGTGTATTCATTCCTGTTGGCTACGCTTAAGGTAAAAATTTATGTAAATTTCATTCATTTAGATTTTTAAGTATGAATAATTTGTTTTTGTTTGTCTTTGATTAATGTAAAAGAAAAAAACACCAAAGATTAGTATTATAAAGTATTTGATAGAAACTGCATTCTCCTTGCATGGAGTATTCACACACACACACACACACACACACACACACACACACACAGAGAGAGAGAGAGAGAGGAGAGAGAGAGAGAGAGAGAGAGAGAACTACTGTAACATACTTTGGAACTACTGACAGATATCTAACTGTACTTAAAATATAAAATGTGTCCTATTAAAATTGATGATCATGCATGTTATTGTTTATGTATAAGTTTTGTGTTTACCTGTGAAAGTTACAACAAATTAGAAAAAAAACTGTTTTGTTGGGATAAAATAATAGTTTTCTTGTCTCCATTTTCAGTCTGTTTGGCCAATAAAAAGGTATTTTAATGACATATATGACCAGAGATTATACATCCTTTTTTTCTCATCATGAACATGAAATATATTTTTACAACACATAAAAAAACATACATATATATGCCCCGAGTGGACTGCATAGGTAAAAATTTATTCTGAACTTCACATAAAGCTGGTGACAGCCCAATATAGATTGAATATTCTTGAGATATAAAAGCCCATTCAATCAATCGATCAATCAAACAAAATGTTTTTCAAAAATTATATATAAAAAAATACTGATTCAGAAATAAAATGTATTTGCCAATCATTCATGATCATCAAATTAGAAATATATATGTATTTATATTAATAAAACACTTAACATTATCTTAGTAAGATGATTACAGCTAGATCTTCCCTCTAGAATCTGATCTGGGAGGATCCTGAGCCAGCAATCTGATCTGGGGGGATAATTTGTACAGCTGTTGTCTGACAATCATTAAAAAGTGGATTTTAAGGACTTCACTAATATCATAGTTATTTAACCTGGATTATAGATAATAAAAAATTATCTGTAAGTCCCCCCTTTCTTTGATGTATGCCCAGTAGGACAAAAATACATGATATATTTTTACAAGGAAAGAAAATTTTTGATATTTTTTCACCCCAAGGAAATGTAAGTTTTGAATATTTATTGGCTCTTTTATAATATTATTACTGGGTATTATATTTTATGATGGTATTTAGATTTTAATCTTTTAAATGACCCTGATAATTTTAAAGATGCTATAAAATTGATATAGGTCTTATTTTATATCCTGTATGAGATTTAAGACCTTTAAGACGGACTTAACTTTTAATGAAGAATATGGCACATAGAGAATGGTGAGCACACACATATGCATGGATGCACACACACACACACACATACACATACACACACATACACACACACACACACTTGTTTTATACAGTCCAACCTGCCTTAAAGACCACCTCTATATAAGGACCACCTGCTTATACTGGCCAGGAGAATTGTATCCCAATTGTTCTTTTATCATGTCATTTGAACTTGTATATAAAGGCCACCTGCCCATAAAGGCCACTTTTACTATTTCCCTTGGGTAGACTTTATAGACAGGTTTGACTGTAGTTACTCCAATTCCTTGTTTATTTCAAAGAAGAATTTACTAGACTAAATAAGTCTATATGTATATGGTTCTAGTAACATAAAAGCAATATTCTTCTTTACCTCCTGTTTTCAAAACTAAGAGAGATTTAAATTAAATACAAGAGGGTTAAAGCCTTCCATGACATGTATAGAATTTTAATAAAGATTTCAATTTGAATTTAATTAGGAGTAAGTACACAGCAGCAATATTGGTGTATGTGGGACTTGTTATCAAATTTTCCACTAAAACGAAAATGTAATTTTTAGAAGGAAAAAATGTCATGACAACCTGACAAATTAATAGGATTTTTATAGAAAATTGAATTAAGATGGACAAGTTGACATGATAAATAATAGGTCTGGTGTATTTTATTTTTATATGGAGAAGACAAGCCTTTGAATCCTGACTACCAAGCTTTTGAATCCTGACTACCCGGCTGATATAATGATTGGAGTCTTTGTGAAGCAGAGATGTCCAAAAGCAATGCTAGTTATGTTTGCTTTAGATATTAAGCTTTATGACAATATATTTCCTTTTTTGGAACACGGTAATCTATTTTCAGAAATAAGGAAACTGCCGGAAGATTGTTGAAATTGGATAAATTTATTTTTAAAGAATTCCATGAGTTTGATGTTTTTTGGATGATTATGGTTTGACTTTTAAGAACGCTGAAATGATAGATGGATTTGGGTTTAAAATTAAATTCTGTGAAATGTCTTGATAGGATCTGCATGTAACTTTATAGTCATGAAGTCTGTGTTATCCTTAATGGCTTGCAATAATGTTTGTGGAAGTATTAATTGTTGATCTTTCACTGTCCAGATTAAAAAAAGCAATTTGATTACATTTTAGATTAAATCTTGCAGAAGATGGTGAATAATTTGATCTTTATGCCTTTAAGGGAATGGTTTATTTCTAAAGAATACAAAAATGTTTAGTGTAAGAATGACATTGAGTCGCCATTAAATGGTGTCTTCATAGCCAAGTAGTCTTAAGCATAACCTCTCGCTTATCACAGCAACTCTCATGTCCTATGGTTCAAATCTTGAGGACTTGGTAGCCAGCCATATGATCTTAAGCATAACCTCTTACTCATCACAGCAACTCTCAAGTCCTAGGTTCAAATCTCAGGGCCTTGGTAAAGCAGAACCCTTATTATTATCACAGCAACTCTCGTCACCTTGGTCCAAATCTCAGGGCCTTGGTAAAGCAGAACCCTTATTTATCACAGCAACTCTCACCACCTTGGTCCAAATCTCAGGGCCTTTGTGGTCTAGTAGTCTAAAGCATAACCCCTTATTTATCACAGCAACTCTCGTCACCTTGTTACAAACCTCAGGGCCTTGGTAAAGCAGAACCCTTATTTATCAGAGCAACTCTCGTCACCTTGTTACAAACCTCAGGGCCTTGGTAAAGCAGAACCCTTATTTATCAGAGCAACTCTCGTCACCTTGTTACAAACCTCAGGGCCTTGGTAAAGCAGAACCCTTATTTATCACAGCAACTCTCGCCACCTTGGTCCAAATCTCAGGGTCTTGGTAAAGCAGAACCCTTATTTATCACAACAACTCTCACCACCTTGGTCCAAATCTCAGGGTCTTGGTAAAGCAGAACCCTTATTTATCACAGCAACTCTTGTCACCTTGTTACAAATCTCACGGCCTTGGTAAAGCAGAACCCTTATTTATCACAGCAACTCTTGTCACTTTGTTACAAATCTCAGGGTCTTGGTAAAGCAGAACCCTTATTTATCACAGCAACTCTCGCCACCTTGGTCCAAATCTCAGGGCCTTGGTAAAGCAGAACCCTTATTTATCACAGCAACTCTCGTCACCTTGGTCCAAATCTCAGGGCCTTTGTGGTCTAGTAGTCTTAAGCATAACCCCTTATTCAGCATAACACCTCTCACCACCTCGGTCCAAATCTCACTTGGGCAAATCATAGTGTGAGAAAATTTGTTAGATCATTTGCCAAATGTTGATGGGTTTTTGTGGACACTCTAGATTCTTCCGTGACAGAGCACAGTTTCTTTGACAGAGGAAATGTTATTCATACATACTGACCAGTTCAGAATTTTTACCTAACAATTTCTACGCTGTAATGTCAAAATCACAGGTCTGTAATAAAGATTTTCATTGGTTAAACCTGACGGAAATCCTTTACTTATCACATATAGGATTTAAGATTGAAGTTTATGAATTTTTAAAAGTCTAGACATCAAAGATCTGAGAAATTCAAACTCTTCTACCAATAACTTACTTGTCAAATATGCTTTATTTAATGGAAATCTTGATGAAGGAATGCTGAGGTCTGAATTCAGAGCTTGGTAACATGCTGTGATCTATATATAGGCACTTTGAATCAAAGTATTTTGAAAGCACTTTTATTTATTTTTGCTGAAATTAAACACATTTTGCTTATTTTTATGATGTGATATCACAATTTCAAAAAGTAAATTAATTCTAAAACAATTAATACTGAACATAAGTATTACCAGAAAGTATTAATCAAAAACAAACATACCAATCCATGCCCAAACCACATTCCAAAAGCAAAGTAAATCCATGTACAAATTACAATCCCAAAGCAAAGTAAAAACTTTTGAAGCTGGCAAATTAGGAGAAACATGTTAACTTTCACCAGGGAAGTGAGGCTGGGCACTTCGGAAGGATTAAACACCTCTTATTAGCTACTTAACTTTAAGTAGCAGAAATATGTGGTTGATAATGAGAATGGGTACATCATGAGACTTAGCTATGTTTCCACTCCTTAGAGTAGACAAAATCACCATTGGCTATTATTTTTAAGAACTTCTTTTAAAAAGTAACCTATTTTAGCAACTTTGTGAAAAATTACTGTAAAAAAGAACAGTATGTTCATGAATTTAGGAAATTTGGCTACTGATAATTTTTAGTATGAAAACCTAGAATAGGTGCAATGTCAGTACTAAGAGTACACTAGACTTGACTATTGTAGAGGGCACCTGCTACAGAATATAACATTTCACAATTCAAAATGCAGATTTGTTCCAACTGTGTAAAACAAGACGCTAGTTAGAGATTGTACAGAGAACACATGTAAAAAATCAACATTAAGATGTAGTAATAGGATCCCACGATGGCATGACTTGTTATTGGAATCCACAGTGCAGCTTACAGGTGCTAAAGTAATGTTGATGTCTGACCCCAGAAGCTGTAAAGTGTCAGCCACTGAATTTATAGACCTAATTTTTTCTGTTAAACAAAGTGTTTATAAGTATTTAAGCATGATAAATTCTGAGGATTTGATTGCTACTCTGTGGGTAATTTAGTCTCGCTTAGATCTATTAACTTGAAGTAATTGTGAAAAATTAAGGGTTTTAGCAGCTTATTTTTGGGTCCAAAATTAAGGGTTTAAGCAACTTATAATGTTTGGGCTGTAAATTAAGGATTCTTTTAGTCTGTATATTTTTTGGTTGGTTGCCACAATCACGTGTAGGAGGATAAAATTTATAGAGGAAATAATGATAGTGTTAGAAGGTTAATTTTGTGAAATCTTTAGGGGCTTGGATGGTCAGTAATGATAATTTGAACTAGAAGCTTGACCATTGTGGTATTTAGGTATGTAATTTCAGTTATTTTTCCTAAAGAATGTTTTGATTAGTACAAGTTATTTACTTGATTGTCATATTTTAAGTTCAGTTTGTATGGCAACTTTTTATAGCACTTTCATGTCATTAAAACAGAGGCAAGTGCAAGACATAGCAGCTATTAATTGACATACAGTCAAACCTGTCTTTAAAGGTCATCAAAGGGAAAGTGTAGAAGTGACTTTAATGGAAGGTGGTCTTTATAAATAGGAATATAGAGGAATTTAATAAAATTTTACTGGCCCTAATATAGAGGTTGCCTTAAGGCAGGTTCGACTGTAATGTAAACTGGCTAAAATTCTTATCCACAAAGTACCTTAATGTATCTTTCATATGATTAAGATATCAAGATAACTTTGAGCTACCCAGTCCTGAACTGCAGCTGTAGAGAGTTAGAAAAATGACAAAAAATAACAGGAAATGTTTATATAATTGCATCAACAAATTAGTCTGCAGTATTTAAATAGGTGAGTAAATGATGGCAGGACTATAAAAAGTAGAATATATTGCTGATGGGGTGTTAGACACCAAACATAACGGCTTTACTCTCATAACGGATATAATTTCTTGTTAACCATGTCCTGCGGTGTTGATACAGAAAACCATTTAATGGAAGGAAGAAGGAGTGCAATACCAAAATAAATGGTTAATATGAGAAAATATAATATCAAGCTTGAGGGCTGTACAGTCAGATAAATCTGCTTATCGACCCTTTCCAAGGGCAGTAATGTATCAGATTTACAGGCCAGATTTTATTTTGGTCAGACTAACTTCGTTAAGAGTACAGAAATCTATAGATAAGATGAGTTAATTATGTTTGGCTGGTTTATTAAGGTTCTGTAATGCAAACATTTTTTTTCCTATGGATCAACAGCTGAAATTAGCTGTAACTGATTGACCCAATAAACGGCTGAATTACTCTTGTTATTATTAACACAAAACTATGTTATGGGATTCCTTTTAGGCTTAATGTACATTACATTTAATGTCTAATGTTAAGGTTTTTATGAAAAATATTTTTATGATGGAGCTAAGAGCATTATTTTAATATTCTAAAAAATACATTTTTCACTGTTGATAAAAACAATAAAAAGTTGACCTAGAGATGGGTTATGGTATTTTACTAAGAAAACTTTTAATACTTTGATTTAATTTATATATTAAAAAACTACCTAATTTACCTGAATTAATGCTTTATAACTGTAAATCTGGTTTTATTCTTAGTTGTCGTTTATTTAGGTAATCATAAAATATGTCTGCTTTAATATTTGTAAGGTCAGGCTCTGAAGTGTCTGTTGATGTCACGCTGACTTGTGTCAGTATCAGGAGCTAATTAGGGTTGTAGTACATGACCAAACTTACAAAATATAGACTCTGTAAAGGAAACAGGGGTTGTCATCTTTGGTTGGTAAGTAAGATGTACAAGCTTGTTTTATTACAGGAGTATTTACTGGTACTTCCAGTCAAATTTTTGACTTACTCTTTAGAGAATTGGACTTCAATTTTGACAATTTGAGTTCAAGTTTTAGGATGCAGTTTAGTTATCAAAGTCAAAGAGATGGCAAGGAAAATCTGTTTAAGAAAACAATTTTTTGAGATACTAAATTAAATACATGATGATCCATAGATGGTCAGCTGTTAATGGAGTGGAGTAATGGGGTTTTACACCCCAATCAAGATTCTTTCACTTACATGAGACAGTCAGATTTGGGACAGTGGAGAAAACCAGAGTGTCTAGAGAAAACCTCTGAACTGATCAAATGATGTAGAAGTTTTAAACATGTGTTTGCACTTTTGCAGATGTAGTGAGTTAGTTATCACTCCTGTGTGCCAATTTGGCTTTCCATAAAACACATGAGATATCACTGGTAATCACAGGTTCACATTCAACATATAATGTTTACAACTTATTGCATAATTGGCCTAACAAAATGAAATAATATTATTTCATTATACTTTAGGAGACTTGCAGCCTTATGTTTAACAAAGAAACAATTGTTTTTGCCAAATTTTACTCTGGATCAAAACGCCCGTGGCTCTCTCTACCAAGTTAGAACGATGATATACATGTATGTTTTGTACCGATTGCCTTATTGTTTAAATTCTGAAATTATCTACGAAAAATTAGATAAATCTTCCCACTCATATCCTTATATCATTAGATAGAATATCCCAAAATGCTGTAATATGCCATGACATAGCTGGTCAATTTTATTTTAAAAATCCAGTTAAGGTTTGTTTGATGTAAGTTAAGAAATACATAAACCTTGTCTCCCAGAGGATGTGATGACACTGTAAGAAGTGAGATGGTACTGTTTTTTAACCTGATTAACACATGTTGTAGATCAATGGTATACATGTCTATAATTTGTGTTAGTATAATGCTTATATAAGAATCTTAAGGTGAGATATTGTCTCTGGTGAACATGCAAACTTTCTATGTTGCCTTATATATGGTAATTTTTCTCAGACATTTTTGTCTACAGACTGCCAGTGTTGAAGACTGATTGTTGAAGCGTTCTTTATGTATTGGCTTACCTTCTAGATTGTTATATAATATTGTTTCTCCGTTATGTTTTTGTATCCAGACTGAGTCCTGAAGCTTCCTTTCTAGTTTGGGTCTACATAACAATTCTCTTGATTGCACTATGACTCGCATATACTACCTGTGTTTGATACACCAACTTGGGCAGATAAATGTAAGACAGTTTCTCTGTTGGGTTGTCATAGATAATAACCCCCTTGATTTTGACCGATTGCGGCGTTAAAAAACGTCATTCATAATTTCACCATGCAACCCATATTGATGGAACTTAACATTACGTTGGTGTGAAGCTAAATTATTCAACATTTTACTCTTCTTTATTTGAGTCTACAGTGGTAGAGTTCATTTACAGTTTCAAAATCCAGTATTTCTTGTAAGAGTTATATCTTCTTGCCAGTTGCCATGTATAGTTGTAACTGTAAAGTTTGCAATGTTAATCAGCAATAATGGACCAGTTGCCATGTATAGTTGTAACTGTAAAGTTTGCAATGTTAATCAGCAATAATGGACCAGTTGCCATGTATAGTTGTAACTGTAAAGTTTGCAATGTTAATCAGCAATAATGGACCAGTTGCCATGTATAGTTGTAACTGTAAAGTTTGCAATGTTAATCAGCAATAATGGACCAGTTGCCATGTATAGTTGTAACTGTAAAGTTTGCAATGTTAATCAGCAATAATGGACCAGTTGCCATGTATAGTTGTAACTGTAAAGTTTGCAATGTTAATCAGCAATAATGGACCAGTTGCCATGTATAGTTGTAACTGTAAAGTTTGCAATGTTAATCAGCAATAATGGACCAGTTGCCATGTATAGTTGTAACTGTAAAGTTTGCAATGTTAATCAGCAATAATGGACCAGTTGCCATGTATAGTTGTAACTGTAAAGTTTGCAATGTTAATCAGCAATAATGGACCAGTTGCCATGTATAGTTGTAACTGTAAAGTTTGCAATGTTAATCAGCAATAATGGACCAGTTGCCATGTATAGTTGTAACTGTAAAGTTTGCAATGTTAATCAGCAATATTGGGCCAGTTGCCATGTATAGTTGTAACTGTAAAGTTTGCAATGTTAATCAGCAATAATGGGCCAGTTGCCATGTATAGTTGTAACTGTAAAGTTTGCAATGTTAATCAGCAATAATGGACCAGTTGCCATGTATAGTTGTAACTGTAAAGTTTGCAATGTTAATCAGCAATAATGGGCCAGTTGCCATGTATAGTTGTAACTGTAAAGTTTGCAATGTTAATCAGCAATAATGGGCCAGTTGCCATGTATAGTTGTAACTGTAAAGTTTGCAATGTTAATCAGCAATAATGGACCAGTTGCCATGTATAGTTGTAACTGTAAAGTTTGCAATGTTAATCAGCAATAATGGACCAGTTGCCATGTATAGTTGTAACTGTAAAGTTTGCAATGTTAATGAGCAATAATGGGCTTGTTGTTTGGTAGTTTTCTAAGGTTTTCATATTTATCCCAAAGTTCTCTTACTTAACTAATCACTGTCTCCAGTGACCGGTCGCCAGGGAGGGAAAAGATGGCTGGTGTTCTGACAGACTAAATCACTTTTGCTAGTGAAGAAATCGCTCACAAGCAAGGCAAAAGATGGCTGGTGTTCTTACTGACTTAAAATCACTGTTGCTGTTGAGGAGTCAGTCACAAGTGAGATAAAAGATAGCAGTGTTCTCACTAAATCACTGTCGCCAGTGAGGAGACAGGTCACAAGTGATGGAATAGATGGCGCTTTTCAAGTTTACCAGACAAAAGAATTTAGGACATAATAACCTTTATAATTCAGAGATAACTTTGAAGTTAGATAAAATTCATATCCTAATCATTTTATTCCTGTAGGGTTGTAAGACAAGGCGGGTAAACACACTTGAAGATTAAACTTTTTGAATTATCTTTTTATGAAGATAAACATCATCGTTTAGAAGTTTTAACTGATAACGGGCAATCTGCTGCAAGCTTAATATCATTAAAATTTAAACTTTAATGTCAATTTGCTCTAAGTCATTCATCATACATACAGTGCAGACCTGTTGAAAGTTTAACTCCGAGCTATTAAAAAGAAGTTGATCTTGGTTACTCAGTGGTCAAGTTAATGGTTAAAAAGCTGCTGAGGATAAACTAGCAGCTGTGGAAAAGCTGGCGAGTGGAAGAGATGAGTTGCTTATTCGACACTTAATCGTTAGCTTAGTGTTAAACTTTCGACATGCCTGTACTGTATCTGGTATAAGTAGGAATTCTACTAGTTCATTTTACTTCCACTGCATGTCGCCACTGGAATACATCAGTTAAATCTCTTTACAGATTGTATCAATGTTTTCACATTCACAAGTACTTTATTCTAAGCTTTTAGGACTGCCTTCATTGACCTTTAGTGACCTTGCGCAGTTTTTAAGTATCAACAAAAAACGCTCTTACATAATACAACAGGGTAATATCTTGATGTGACATAATAAATGAAAGATGAAAAGCAGAGGAAAAAAATAAATAAAAAAAAACGAGCATAAAATACAAGTTATGTTCGTCAAGGGTAATTTATTTTTTAAAAACAGTTTGCAGACATTTTTATTCTTATTTAAGAGACTTGTTCAGATTCAAAAGATATCTGTCTAAATGCATGTTTTGTAATTCAGAGGAAAAAGAAGCATTTGATTACAAATCATTCTGGATCTACTTGTCCAAAAAGGTGAATATATATACTTATTTTTTGTACTTTTATTGCATTTAGATGATAAAATTGTGGATTTGATGTTTTTGTTGTTCTCACTTCTGGTACTTTAATATAAAACTTTCTCTGAGATTGTTTTTCCAGTATTTGATATGATGACTCAGCAGAAACTTATTTCTTTATTTTGATGCCCAGTCTTGGAAGACATCTGAATTGTGTTTTCCTCTACCCTAGCAGAGTGTATATCATCAGATGCATTATACATATAACCTTCCAACTGTATCTCTTCCATACATCCTTGTTTTGTGGCTTTGTTTTTATGTTGCCAAACCCTGTTCACTTTCTTATGGCTTTCTTTTTCTATGTGATCTTATAGAATGCCTTCTTTTGGTTGTCAGTTTTGGTATTCTGAATGCCCTTTTACATTGTTGCTAAGGATTATTACAATGTAGGGGTTCAAAATTATATTTTGTAGTGGAAGGTCCAGGACCTTATTCCTTTATTTTTGGCAGCAGGTCCCACATACAGTTTTGAAAGTCCAATATCTTCATTGAAAGGTCCATGCGCAGTTATGCTATCATACAGAATAAAGAGCATTATCCTGGTGAAATACCGGTAAATGGCAGGTCCATTTGACTTTACAGTTTTAATATCAAGGGTTCCAATGTTGAATCAATAGGCCATGGACCTCGGACCTGGGTAATTTTTAACCCCTGCTATGTATCTTGTACATAGCTACTATCTCATATATACTTCAAATCTGTATCAAGTTCATATATTCCAGTATTGGAAATGTCAATTACATCTTTATATTTGCATAGTTATTGGTTGCAGCGGTGTTGTGTTATGTTTTCTGATAAATAAATCCTGAGGTATAAAATTTGTCGCAGTATTTAACACTTTTCTCTGTGATCATTATCTAGATGTAAAACTACAGTTAAGATTTAATCTAACACAAGTTACATAAACGCACACATTGTGTAGTGTTTTATAGACTGAATTTCATGAATAATGATAGTTTGTATTAGTAAAATAGGTATCATACAAGTACCTAGATCACATGAACAACACTAGTTTATGTCAGGAAAAGGGATACTGATGTTGCTTGAATCTTAAGTCTTCCTCGTCTTGTTTTTATTTCAATTTTAATTTTAGTTTTTATACGCAAAAGTCTTTGATTTCTAATAATTTATCAAAATTTATCTGTTACTAGAATATTGGAAGATATCAAACTAGTTGATTACATCTTATATTGTATTTGTACGGGTGTTCTAGTTTTGTAATATTAATTTCTAATGGCTACTATATCACACTCCAGTTTTCTCCACCATCCATTATAGCCACCTAGATATAAGTGAAGAATCTTGACTGATGTGTAAAACACCATTTATCCACTTCTAACTACAGGGGGCTCAGTGGCCTGGTGATCTAAAATTATGAACCACAGTGGCTCTCACTGCTGCTCCATCCAGACTCTTCCTGATGTGAAAAAATTTGTCAGTTTGCTTGATGAAGGATGGTTTTTTTTTTCCTGTCACTCATATTTCCTCCACCATTCCCTCCACCAACCTTGATATAAGTGAAAGAATCATGACTGGAGCATAAAATAATAATAAAAAAAAAACATTACTTCACTCCATTTCAGTCCTATCTACTGGAAATGGCTAGACATACAGTTACATGTCATTCTTGTTTGAAATCAAATTAGGAAAGTGGGTGGGTCAGTGTGATCTATTTATTTTAACTTTAATCCAATTGGTATCTTTTTGTTAAAGCTTAACCTAGTTACTGATGTAACAGTATAAAAGGTATTATTATAATGTCCTAAATATTAAGATTTCAATGTCAGGCCTCATTACCTGTAAATAAACTAAACCACTTCAGGTATATCAACTGAATGATTTATTTATTGATGGGCTGGACATTGAGTGGACAATCAAATGTTTACTTAAATGATATATAAATGACATAACTCATACTGGACATAATAGATTTCAGAAATCTGTAGGTGGGGAAGAATTTAAAAGTTTATTTTAACTTTATTCAGATTACATAAAACTTTGTATCAGTATAACCCAGTGCATGAACTGATACATTATTTTGTATTACACAAGGCCTCTGCTCAGGATGAGTTAACTTTTTAATATATAATAATAATATTTTGTATTCCACACTAGCACTTTCTCATCACCACACACATACACACACACACACACACACACCACACACACACCCCAATAACTCCCATGATTTTGTGTAGATTTCCAAGTTTTACATAAATTTTGGTCAACAATTTACCAGAAAAGTATATCAGATTTTTTATTTTTCATATATTTTGTACTTCGCTATGTTTTTCTTGTAAATGTCTATAAAATTTGTTGAAATTCCATGAAACATTGTTCACACATATGTGGAATTTGTACCGTAGATGCTAGTAGAGTAGTAGCCTCTGAGACTGTTAAACTTATGCCAAATGCCCTGTATATGTTTATTTTGATAAGTTTGGACGAAGTTGACCACTACTTCAGAAACCAGAGATAAATGCTTTAGATGTAGTAGATTGAGTAAGATAAGAATATTTATTTTGGTTTCTTGTTCAAAAAGTTGATTTTGAAGCAGTACAGGATCAGATGATGAGATAGATTTACAGATTATAGCTTTCTAGAGTATCTATCTCACCACTAAAACACCCCAAGTAGGTATACTGACATACCAGTACATAAGTATTACAAACACACAAACTTTATGTTGCCAGTCTTGGTCAAACAAATTCATAATTTCCTATATTAGCACTGCCACAGCTTGTGTGTATTTTAAAATCAAACTTTGCATCATAGTAATGTTTAAGACAACCTGTTTCTTTTTATACAGCTCACAACACCTCTCGTCGCCCAAGTTCAGTTTGTTAGTTTGTTTGCTGAAGGTTAATGATCTTTTTCGGACATTCTGGTTTCCTCAGCCATTCCTTAAATGACCTCGGTATTAGTGAAATAGTCTTGACTAAAACTTGCACTATGGTTTTGTATATATTTACAACCTGTATTCCATCATACATACTACCATAGCATGTTTTGTATCATGGAATCCGTGTTTTCTCATATTACTGTAGCATACATCTTAAAATCAGACTTTGCACCATGCTTCGTATTTAACACAACTTGATTTTTCGTCATTCTACTTTAATAGTTAAATGATAGAATTGCATGATTTTGAGCTATTAGATGAAGTAATATCCTAGATCAGGATGTAATTGATCTTTACACACTACATAAAACAATGCTGACATTTTACATTGGAACCAGCTCATATTTTGACCTGTTTTACTAAGGTTACCATTCCCAAATTTGTCAGGTTATACTGTGCATTGTAAGTGAAGGTCCTTAACAATGATGATATATAAAGGTTTAATGGCAAATTTGCACAGAACAGCCTATGCTGTGGAAATTAATAGTTAAACTGTCTTTTAAAGGGTGACCATGGAAGCTAAAGAGGGGAGGAAGTAAAGTCAGTGGAATGATAGTGTTTTACTCTAGTGTCTAGATTCTTTCATTTATATCGAGACAGTCATTTCTGGGATGACTCTTAAGTGAGTGTTGAATTCAAAAATCATTTGCATAAAAGAAATTAATAAATTATAAGGGTTTTGAATGAAAATTGAAATATAAGTTAGAATTTAGGTAAATATCAGAGTAGATTGGTGAATACTAATTTAGTAGCCCTGCCATATGAAACTGGGTGGTGCTTAATTGATCCAGTTATGGTAGTCACTTTTACCATTCATTAATAAAGGTTCATTGACAGCCTTACCTGAAACAGAAGGTGGGGGGTCTATATGAATTAGTAATTATAGGTTTAGGTAACACTGTTAATTAGAAAAGGTTAATTGAAAATTATATGTCATTAATTCTGTTGGCCTTCATTGAAAATTGTCCGGCAATTTTATTGTGGCTTCAATTTTTGTTGTTGATCTTTTTTCTTTTTTTTTTGGTCATTTTTAACAAATAGTGCAAAAACCAGGGCATAATATTTTGTTACACGAAGCTTGAAATGAAAAATTGAAAAATTAGTAAAAAAAAAAAAAATTAACGGGATATTTTCTTGTGTGGGATTTTTTTTTGTGTGGAAAAGTTTAATATACATAATAGAGGTGAAAATTAATTACATGGTATAGAATTATTATACTTTTACTGTAGAAATTTAATCTCCTGTTGGTGAATAACGAGAGATGTTATGATACAAATAAATCATTTTTTGCCTTCTGTTTTTGAATGTGGTAGGCCAATTTTGAGTTATCCGAGACTTCCAGTAGATTATATCACACTTTTATCTCCTGACCTTGTCATTCAAACCTACCTCTTATCTCCTAGCATATTATCCCTATAATAAAAAAAAACACGGGAGGATAAAATAGCTGGTCAGGTGATACAGGAGAAAATAAAACTAATTTTTATACCTGTAAATCAAATTGATTATCACCTGAGAACAATACTGTATAGACTAAAAAGATCATATTAAATATTAATGTGTGTTGGATATTTAAAATGGAAATTATGCTAGTTTATTTTACAGTAGCCTAACATTATGAGTATGGAATTATATACTGAAATTTTAACCCATCAATAATAAAAGTGTGACATTACTACAAAACTTTCTGTGATCCAAAAGTACTTTGACCACAAAACAGTATTGTGATCCAAAAACTGGTACTTGACCTCAAAATGTACTATGACCACAAAAAATTATGTGACTACAAAACATACTCATTACTGTGATCCAAAAAATATTGTGACTACAAAAATACTATACTGAAATAAGAAAGCAATAGGATTTTTTCCCCAATTTTTGGCATTTTGTCTGATTTCATTTCAACATTTAATGCAACTGAAACTTGTATTATAATACCAATAAAATATTTCTTGAAACACACACCACACACGCACACACACACACACACACACACACTCTCTCTCTCTCTCTCTCTCTCTCTCTTTGCTCTCTCTCTCAGATGTAAATGAGCATGGATTTAGCCAGTCCACAGTCCATATGTCAGTCATGTATCTAGTGTACCATGAATCATTCAAGAGCAGCAGCTGTGAACTATAAAACAGGAACATTTTGATATTAAAAAAAATAAAATGATATCTTTTGTTAAAGGTGCCCCTTATTACATGTAGTGTAACAGAAAAAGTGATCTTAAAAAGAATAAATGTGGCATATTGTTATCCAATGAATGTCAGTCATTCAGGTGAGACGTATTGTGAATTTGTCTATAAATATAATGCTGTGCACGCTGACAAAGAAGGCGGAACAATTCTGGCTAAGTTCACCGAGTGGAAATTAACTAAAAAAATCAATGTATTACTATTAACTTGTTTTGTAAATCTATTAAGCAGCCAATCAGAAGTTTGTAAAAAAATTAATTGAATATCGCAATTGTTAATTAAGGTCTGCTTTAGTTTTCTTTATTGATTGACGAGGCAAAAGTTTTTAAAATTGACGTTGATTGCCAGTTCTGGTCATATTGTGGTCGCATAATAATTTATTTCGTTCATTATGATTATTGATTTTTAATCCTGTAGGGGGCATGGCATTTTTGATAGGTTTTGTCCCAAATTCATTAAAATCTTAAAAGAAGTGATAAGGAATTAAGACATTTTAACATTACAACAATGGAACCGTACAACATCTGTGTGATGACAGAATTATCTCCCCTGTTCAGAGGTTTTATTTAGACATGTTTTAGTTGTATAATCAATATCACACATTTTATTTCGCTGTATCCCTCTATTATATCCCTTCTCTGTCTTTCTCTATGGTCATGTATGCTGTATTTTTCCTGGATTTTAAAATATTAGAAGCTGCTAAATCTTCTAATCAAAGCAAAATGGAATTTTTCATGCCAGGGATTTGTTCAAAGAAATATTTTTAATATCAAGGTATGGTACTGCTATAAATTTTATATTTTGCATAACTTGGTTATATCTTAGATTTTTAAAAATTGTTTGCACTTTTTGGGGGTTTATTTAACTATATTTCATTGCTTTATCTGAATTATGTGAAAAATTTTGAAAACTTTAATTTCATTGATAAAAGATAGATAATTGAATATACTGGAGACAGTAAAAACGGTTTAGTATGCTTATTGCATTAAGGGTTTTTATTAGAAAACTGCTACCATGTAATTTAGAGTTCAATCTGTATGACATAAAACTGATAAAAACATTTAATACAATGATTTGTAATCTCAATTTTGTATGTGATGTTGCCAGAAAGTTATTGGATAATTTTTGGAATATTTGAATTTTAAGTGCATTATTTGTCAAAATATATATGGGCAGAGGGGAGGTGTGAGATTGGGATTGGATGGAGCTTTTAGCCACATTATAATAAAAAAAATGATAGTGTTAATTTTCTCATTATAACCCAGATACATTGTTTATTCACATTCACACACCAGGTCAGGTCTGAACTAGATTTAAAAATAGGTAGTGGCCATTCTTTTGCGAAGCACTTGGCAGTTTGGAATGAAAGTTAGCAGATCCTTCGGAACAGACCTTAAAATCTGATGCCTCGTGTTAAGATGGGCATGACAAACTAAGAATCAAACCTGCACATTGCCCTGAGCCAACTACTAAAACTTCTACCACATCACGTATAGCTGGTGACATCACAATATAAGTAAATAGTCTTGACTTGAATGTAAAAACTCATTGAATCAATCAATAAATCTCATTTACATTCAGAGAGAGAGAGAGAGAGAGAGAGAGAGAGAGAGAGAGAGAGAGAGAGAGAGAGGGGAGTTCTTTGAATAATCTATTGAGCTTGAAGTTAGTTGAGGTATCTGGCAACCAACTAGTGGCAGTATATGTACTTCCTTGTAACCTACAAATCAATTTGTATTTAATAAATCTATTAAGTCTTTGCCTTTAGTTCAAAAATGACAGATGAATGAATAATAGCTGGCATATAATAGAAGATAATGTGAATATGCCAAACCAAATTTACAAATACTGTATTCAGTACCTGTACTCTTATTTGTGAAGATTTTTTATTGAAAAATACCAATGACTGATTAATTAATTGAAATTTACATAATGTAAAGAAATTCTAAAATGTCATTTCCTGTTGCTGTGCAAAATAAATTATTTTCAAACCATTGAATCAAGAAATAATTTCTGAATAATCGTTATGTTAACAGAACATACACTCAAGAGACAAAAAGAGAAATTTTTTTTATTATTTTACAAGTAATTATTGTCCACCTGAATTGGAATCTATAGAAATTTTATAAATGCTGTAAGAATGTAACAAGTTAATTTAGTCGTCAGACGATGTAGGTGGCTATTGATTCACATTTAATTGCTATTTTTCAATCCAATTTCCCTGTGTACAAAATACATCAAGAAGTTATTGGTTGAATAAAATGTAACAAAAAAAAATGATTGAAACTTGTCCATGTTACATAATCGTTCCATTTTTCTATGACGTAAATAATTAAAATCCATCATATAACTTAAGCCGTTCCATTTTCCTATGATGTTTGAAAATGTATTGATCTACTATGGTATTTGTAGTATAAATTCATCACAGGTACAATCGTTTGTTTTTCAAGCTTCTTAGAATTATATTTTGGCATTTTTTGGCACGAGTAATATAAACCAATCATACAAGTGATGCTAATTTTAGCATCTTTCTTGTCATGATTTGTGTCTTAAAGAGAATTCAGAATCTGATGAACCATGCTGGTAAACCGCCTCACTGCCTTTCTTGTGACACTCATCACACAGTTAGTTTACTCCCAATCTAAAGAGGAATGATAGAAAAAACAACTTATTAAAATAAATCTTTGACAATCGGAGTCAAACAAATTTGTTACAGAAGTAATGTACCATAATCAAATAAAGATGGTCACTTAATCTTGATATGAATGTTATCCCATAATAATATCCGACAAGTGACATATATATACCATAGTTTCAGGCTGACCAATCAAATTTATTCATTTGTCCAGATCAGTACATTTTTAATGTGCAAGGTTGCCATTTAGGTACTTTTTTGTACAGCGTTCACGATAGTGAATGCGTGTACATTGCCATCGCTTTCTTCCAAGATATCGAGCTTCTTTGCTATGAAATTATAAGATATGAGTACACCTGGAAATAGTGCACCTGGTAAATGAGCGTGAAAGAAGTATATCTGTTTTATCGTGAGATATGTATTCTGAGACAAGTAATGCATTTGGTTACATATTCACATTTGAAATAAATTTTCGGAATACATTTCGGAATCTAGTAAAATATTGCGACGGGATTCATCTAATAATTTCTGCAATTTGGCGAACTGATCTCATGTTTACAATAAAAAGTAGTCCGAGAAGTTTGCGTCCTACGATGTAAAATCATAACTTTTTATGAAATGAACAGCAACGGCAGGTTGTTTAATTCATTCTTCGTGAAATCTACGGAAATTTAAATTTATTTTGAAGGTTATGATAACGTATTTTGATGTTGAGGCAATTGTGTCATATTTTAAAACTGTTTATCGATTAGATTTTACTTTCGTGAAAGGGAGATAATTCGTACAGTTGTTGTGTGCAAATTTTAAATACAGTCTTTTTACCAGTTCCGAACAGGGTTTCATATAAGCGCTGCTGCAGACGTCATCCACAAGCAGAGGAAATAAAATTTATGTGTTGTAATAATACAAATGTTTACTGATTCCAAAATATCGACACCTGTCCTCAAAAACACGTGGTAGTATGTTTTCTTGAAAAAAGCATTTCCGTGATCACGATTTGTTTACATCGTTAAACTAGGTCACCAACAATCTGTCGACCTGTCTAGGAAGCGGTTGAAGTTAATATTATTTAAACAATTAATGCCCATACATATTGAGAAAGTTATTTTGCGATTCCTTTAATTGAATGGGATTGAAATTTTAGATTATTCGGTACTGGTAAAACAACTGTACTTCACCATTAACATGAAACAGGAATATTGTGAGTGATAATCAGCAGTTAATTAAAACCCAGATTAACAGCAAATGATCCAGTTACACATACAACCGCTTGAATGTACCCCCTCATAGCGACGGTAGGATCTGCAAAACTCTACTTTCTCTCTATCGGAAATGACAAAACGATCGGCCATCGGGTACAACTTTTTTAAATTTTAAATACCGATTGTCTTTTTCAAATATTTATGAAATTATTATTTTCTACCATTTAATTCAGCAATACATGGTTTGGTACATTGTTTCCTTTTCCAAAAAAAAAAAATCCGTCGGACTATGCATAGATCGAATTTTCGGTTATATTCTGTCTTGCCACAACACAATTTTCCCAACTACGCTGTACAACAGCATGACAGTGCTATGTTTATTGTTAAGTGTTTTGATTTTGGTACAATTTCCATACAAAAAAAAAAAAAAAAAAAAAAAGAATTTGTAGTACTTGTAATTAAATATAAAGTCAAAATGGGAAAAATCTGTCTAATTTGATGTTAACTTTGATTTTATCTGTCCATTTATCCATTTCTGTCAAAAACGAATAAATCCATTGAATTGGTCAGCCTGTCTAAGATTTTATTCAAGGTTTGGCATAATGGATAGGCTAGGCCAATAAACAAGAATTTTTTCAATATTTTATCTAAGATTTGGTGTTAAAGCTAGGGAAAATCTATTTTATTTGATTTGATTTTCAATACATTTCATTCCTTCATGGTTATAGCAGCGTATTTATATTTATATCTAGCTCATCATCATTATTAAATATACACAGTAATGACAATAAAAATACTACTTCATCCATTTACTAAACGACAACTAAGTTATTGATAAATTGTGTAATGTTAAAACAGATTTTCTGCAGTAAAGTAATCAGTCGCCCAAAGCCAGACTTCTCATGTGTTTTGTGGATGCTTTTTGAACTGAAGTGCTGTGCAATTAGACTCATGAAGTAGTGGAAATCTTATATCCAGACAATAAAACTGTTTATAATTGATTTTCAATATTTAGTTCCTCAATAAATAATGATAATATATAAGTAACTCTAGAACATTATTTTACTCCAGCGATTATCAAGGGATCTTGGTGGTAATAGTTATTGACAGAAATATTAACATGGCAGTTTTTTCTTAGAACAAGGATCTGTTTTCAAACTAACTTTGAAAACTGGGTAATTTTATTAAATGCAAAAAGCAGTGTTGTCATAAAGGTTCTGTTTACAAACATGAAGTATTATTAGTAGAAGTGTCAGAATAAATGGTTTATCCATGTATTGATTGGTTAAAATTGTATATATTGTCCGCGACCTTTTAAGTGGTGTTTCCGTGGGGAAAAAAAGAGATGAAATTAAGTTATTGGTTTCAGTCATCTCGGATGATTTTTGAGTTATGTTACATGGATAAAACCAAAAATACAATTGTTTATAAAGGAACATAACTACTAAATGCTTGTACTTTTACAAGCAGTAGTTTTATTTCCTTCGCTTAATGTCTTTGATGTTTCTATGGTGATAATGTAAACTTAAATAGTATGTGTTGAATTATTAGTTCTTTGTAGTAGAATTCCACTATTTTTATGTAAAGTGCAATTCTGGTGCTTAACGATAATTGATGTAATTGATATGCTAGCTTTAATTGTTTTTATGGTTAGCATATTGAAAAAATAAAACAAATAATAACTGTATGTACCAGTAACCATTGGTGACATTATTGCAGGCTTCTTGAAGCATTTTTTAAACAGTTTTTTGTGGAGGAATGCTAAGGCATTAGCTTTGAACCTAAGACACTGAAGTGGTTGATTAGACTCCTTTTCCTTGTCCTCAGCCTTCACTGGTTGGCTCAGAAATAGTATAATAGACTTGAGTGGTGTATAGTGTAAATCTCTGTGACCACGAAAATAGCTGAAATATTGCTGATGTGATGTAAAACAACTTGTAACCAACCAAACAATTACCCGGTAGATATTTTACTGAAATGCTTTGATATAAAATTTGTTGTTGTGATGTTATTAAATATGGTAGGCATATGTAACCATTTAATTACTGAGATTTCTTGAGTCTATGGGGAAAATCATTTCAGATCCTACATGAGGACTTAATGGGAAATAACAATAGGGCACTTGTGGCAGAGCAGGTGGGTTGTTGTTATTTACTGACGATGGAGCCCTTTAGACTGTTTTTGGTAACAATTTTACCTTTATTTATATTCTGGTATGTGTTGACAGCCTAAAACTTCAGTGTAAAATATTTTATTGAAATGTTGGTAATAAAATTGTCCAGGGACATTTTATGAGGGAAATTTAACCATGGAGACCTAATGTAAATTGCTCATACCAATCAAGGAAAGGAAATGTAACAGTTTGAATAAATGCAAAAAGTCATAAAATTTCATTTGCCTGCTTGATGTTTATGAAGAATTGTTGCCGTCTTTCCCTGTAAATCGTTTAAAATATTTTCCCAGCAGAATCAGAGATGTCTGAAAAACTTCAAATCGTGCTAATATTGACAAAATATGTTCACTTTGAGAGATGTATTGTGATGATTATGTCTCTTGGTTGTGTGAGGTGTAAGTGGTTATGAGAGTTACTTTATAAATTTTAATACATGTAACAGAAAATATTTAATACAGATTTATTATGTCCCGGAGATACTTGAGCTTTGATTGCTACTGTTATTATTTTAACAAATTTTTACTTGGTTTTGTAACTCTCTAATGTAAAGTAATTGTTTTTACTTATTGCATGCATTAGATACACAGAAAAGAGAGAGAGAGAGAGAGAGAGAGAGAGAGAGAAATTGGCACACATAAACTCAATAATTATCCCATAATTGCCTTTTCATATTATCTTAAGTGTGCAAAGCACTAGAGTGTCAGCACCCAGTATTATTAGTACAGTAAATGGTAAAGTGTAGGAAACCAGAGTGCCTGGAGAAAAACAATTTACCTTTGGCAGCAAACTGGCAGACTTTCTCACATTAAAATCTGCCCCAAGTGGGGTTTGAACCTAGGGTTGGTTGGTTGGTTAAATGTTGCTTAACATCGCATCAGCAATTTTTCAGCTATTCGCGACAAGAACTATTTAATTAATCTCTATGGATTAATCCATGAACAATTTTGTGTATGCATGTGAAGTGCGAGTGTGTTGTATGGTCTGCCTTGTACTAGCGCACACTCAGGGCGACTTTACCGTGCTAGCTCACACAGTCAGTACGCCGCAGACAAGCGTACCACTCCCCCAGTCCATTATACTGATACCAGGTGAATCAGTAAAGGCCAACAGCAAGGAAAATTTACTTTTTCACATGTGGTCCGAGCGGGACTCGAACTCACAGCGGTGAGAGACCCTGGATTTGAAGACTGATGTCTTATCCATTAGGCCACCGTGCCCTTTAGTTTGAACCTAGGGGGTGAGAGGTACTGTGATGTGTAAGTGCACACTTTAGACCACTTAGCCACCCAGACCCCTATAGCAGTGAAGCCACCCAGACCCCTATAGCAGTGAAGCCACCCAGACCCCTATAGCAGTGAAGTATAGTTTTTTTCCCTAGTATGACTTTCATTTACATTTTAGATCAAAGCTGTATTATTTAGCAATGAATAATTGACCTGTGTGATTTCTTAAAGAAACAGTTTACTACTTACACAAATATTTGAATGTAAAAATTTACCAGGCTTAAAATTATAATAGCCATTTAATCTTGTCCTCAAGAGACAGATCAGTTCATATGTTTTGAGAGGAAACAATTTTCATTTTGCTTTTAAATTAGGAAATAACATAAATCGTTTAGATTTCATTAAGGGCTATTTTTTTATCCAATGTTTTGGATGTAAGATGATCCTTGGCAGAGATTTTAACTTTTTAAGTGTATTTTGCCTTGTTAAAATGTTTTATCCCCTCAAACGACACTTAATGTCAATGTAAATTAGTATTCATTAAAATTTCAGCTTAAAATAATTTGAAATATAGTCCTAGTGGCTTATAGTGGATTCACATTTAAGTGCTATCCAGCCAGTTTCATGGATCTGACGATTTGACATCAATATCAATATCGGTTTTTGGTTTGATAACATGTCATAAACTGACAAGGTTTCTGAGTTGGATGTTATTGGAGGATCACTTCACATTTTACACATGACATTTTCTGCCGTGTTTGAATCCTTGGTAAAGGTCTACTTAGGCTCGGAATATTGATAGTTTTCTGTTTGATACATGCTAATTGGAATTAATGGAATCATATGTAAGTAGGTGGTATTTTATTTCTATATATTTCGGTATATGTAAACATATTTAGGCAAATAAGAAAAATTGAAACATTGTACTCTTGTAATTTTAAGAAGAAAAATTAATAAAACTTGATTTGACAAAATATTCTTAATGTATAGTAAAAAAAAAGTTTTTCTCTTTTGTAATAATATTTTAAAAATCTTTATATGCTTGACATAAAAAGTGTTGAATGAAATGAGAATTTTTAAACTGAATTTTAAATTTGATAATGCACTATTTATCTGTGCCTGTATAATAATGGTATAACACCTGGCAAATAGGCTGTATACCAAATACATGTTTCAGGTGTGTAGGATACTTGGAACTTCAATTTCAATTTTATTTAAATTTAAAGCATCAAAAGCATACACTTTTGAGGACTGTGTGGTTTAAGGTTTAAAAATAGATAACTGTATGGTTATAATAAATAAATAACAATTTGTTGGTTTGTTTTTTTTTTTTTTTTTTTTTTTTTTTTTTTTAAATATGAAGTAATAAAATTAGAAAGAGAGAAAGAAATGTTTAAGAATATGCTAATAAGCAAAACTAAAATGCATTTAATTATAATCACTTAATGATATTGAAAGAATCATTAGGTATTTGACAGGTGCTTTGGAACATTTAATTAAATAGACCTCCTGTTGATAGGTTATAGTGTATTGTGTCATATTGCACAGTAATTCCTCCAGAATTTATATTGTCAAATGATTATACTTGTTACAATATGTGACATGTTCCTTCATTTACCTGTTAACAAATAAGGCTTTATGTCACCTAGATTAGCCAATTCTTCATAATCAATTTTTGAAGCTTTATTACATCTTGTTGGTGTGTTTATCAGGGAAGGTAGATATCCAAGTCTTTCTTTTTAAATTTTGGATTGATTTTTGTATTGTTATTCTATATAGATTAATCTATTGATGTAATGATAATAATAATGTTTGTTTTTGAATTCATTAGTTTGTTTGCTGTGCAGGGATGCATAAGTAGACCAGCTTGACTTTTCAGTGCATTTGTACTTTCATAATAAACACATTAGTCCTCATTTGGCACTGCTACATGTAAAGTGTTTACATCCTATGTTAACTTATTTATTGTGGTTAATTATTTATTAGTGTGGTTTTCTCTCTCTCTCTCTCTCTCTCACTCAGATTTTGGAGGTAGAGGTTTAAATCCTGGCTGGGTCTGACCAAGACTTAAAAATTGGTTATAACTATTCTTACAGCAAGCACTTGCCAGTTAGAAATGAAAGTTATATGATCTTTTTATATTTTGGGGGGGGGCTTAAAAACTGATGCCACAGTAAGCATGACACTCCTAAAAACCCTTGGTGCAGAAAGTGCATGCAAAGGCAAAATCCCTGCCACTTCAGTTACAGGTGGTGACAACTTGATATAAGCTTAAAAACTCTCTCTCTCTCTCTCTCTCTCTCACATGAAAATCAATACCTTTTAGTAGAATAAGGGCACCATTTATAAAAGCAGCTACATGATGAATAATATTTTAAATCATATTTTGTAAACACAGTTGATTGAGTGAAAATGATTGGATTTATCAAGCCGAGATAATCAAATCAGGTGAAGGTTGGTTTGACAGGCTATTGTTGTCAAGTTAAAATCAACAAGATTTAAATCTTTTAAAATGGGAGAAAAAAAGTTCTCATGGGTTTTAAAAATAATTAAACCAAAGAGCTCTGACAATTAAAAATAGGGAAACAAATGAATAAGAAAAAGTTGTAAAGTTTGTTATTTGATTTTAATTGTTTGAGTTAAAATGAAATATAGTACTGGTAGTTTTATTAAAAGTCATATGGTAGATTTATTAAAAGCAAAGTTATAAGTTTTTCAATTGTTATGACACTGAGGGGTAAAATCTGATACTATAAGTGTGAAAGGAGTTATCTAGTTATCTAGTTTTGATGATCTATTTGTATATTTGTTTAGAATTTCTATTGTTTACCCATTGACAGGGTTATTGTTTACACAGGGAACTATAATGCAGGGGGTGCACGCATGCTGTGTGATCGTTTACAGTGTTAGAGCCCTAGTCAGTTGTCCTGATAAAAACATTTCGGGTAGCATTGTCTGACAAGTTTAAACTGCCCCAGCGACCTTTAATTTTTAAAACAATTCAACGCTAAATATTATTGAATGTGGACTGGTAGATGTATATCAGCTGTTTCAAAATTTTTACATATGGAATGAGCATAATATTTATAGTACCAAAATCACACATATCAGCATGACTCTTCCATATTTAAATTGAAAGGTCAAATTCAGGGTTAAACTAAGTGGGTTGTACCAATTATAAAAAAAGGATGTGCTTGATTAGCTACACTGTATTTTGTTGTAAATGAGAATACCAGTGGTGGGAATAAATTTTGACAAATCTTTTTTTTCACAGATTCAATTCATGTAAACCTTCCCCCCTGTAAATTTGTTTTTGTGTATACATGGGGCTCCTATTGTAAGGTTTGTTCAGGTACATTAATCTCCAGAAACACCATTTTCTTTAAGTGTCAAAAAGAAAACCGATAAATATGACTCATTAGTCTGAACAATTATGTAAAGAAAAAAAAGGAAAGGACAAAAATTATTTTAAAATTTTAACTTCTTCAGAGATATAGTTTTGTATCAATATTCATCATTTATGCATGTATGCTAATGGGAAATGTGTATTGATGATGGAACTGTTGATGGTAAGTTTGCATTTTCTACTTTTTACTCATACAATTTTAATCACAACATTTACAGTTGAAAGTAAAATTACTTGATAGTTGTTCAGGTGTGTCTTAGCTGATTTGGTTCTTGTTTGTAATGTGAAATCAGCAGTACTTGAGATCTGGTACATTTGCAGGAAGAGATAGGAATGATGGGTAATAGCTTGCTTGGTTGCTAATTGTTATTGGTTACACCATCAGTTGCTATCAGTTACACCAACATAATTCTAGAAAGTATCTGTTGTTATGCACAGTTGTTGTTGTTCAAGTGTTAAATATGATCTGCATTGGATTATGTGCACTGATGCAATTGTTTAGCTCACCTGAGCAAATGGAGCTAAATGCACATTATTTTCAGTTGAGTGTCCGGGGCTTTCAGCCTCATGACCCTTTTGTTAAAATGTCAGGACACTGGCTTGCAATATTGCAAAATAATATTATAAGCCACATTCTGGTAACAAATATTTTCTACCAGTATGCAAACAGCTCAGTCCCATCAACATGACAAAATTGCAAACCACTGTGTAATATAATGGCTTTGGTCACTGATATAAGTAACAATGAATTTAGATGTAAATACATATTTTGTGTCAGTTGTTCAACAGAAAGTGTATATTATACAACTTGGGGTCTGAAATTAGAGAGTTGTTGAAAGACATGGGAACAAAATGAAGGCACCAGTAATAAATATAGAGAGAGATAAGATGTGTAGTCACCCAGATGAGGTTAACAAAGGTCCCATGTTTAATTTCATATCTGATGTAGTGATATTGAAGAATAATATTATTTTAACATGCAGAAGGTAATTCAGAATGTCTCCATTATTTGTATGTCAAATTTGTATGATAAAGTTTGATTAGATTTTGAGATTTTCAATTTTTGGCACAATTTAAATGTCTGGCAGACAGAAAATTTACCTAGTTTAAAGGATCTGATCACCTGGATTATATTAACCTGAAGATTTATGTCAATGTCAAGACTTAACTGTGTGACAGGTCAATCATTAAGAAAATTAACTGTAATTATCAGTGTATTTACAGGTAAATCACACATATAGAGACACTAACACACACACACACACACACACACACACACAGAGCAGATATATGAGCTGTGGAGATAATAGCCTGATCTGACTAGATTGAGCATCAACATACCAGGTACATGTTGATCCAATTGTACCTATGTAAATTTTTTGAAAAATTGACTTAATTCGTCTTTTTACTGTCATTTTACCAGTAGCCAAAGTTAATATTTTAGTGTAGAGTTAACAGGTAACATATACCTGTTACACTTTATTCCAACATGAGCTCTGTTCAGTTTTGATAGAATAGAACTATTGTTTATATTGATTCTCTTGATAAAGCAAATCTCTTTTCTTAAATGAATTAATTTCGACAATGAAATCTCTTTTTTTTTTCAATGAATTAATTTCAACAATGAAATCTCTCTTTTTTTCAATGAATTTATTTTAACAATGAAATCTCTTTTTTTTCAATGAATAAATTTCAACAATGCTGTTCAGTCAGAATTTTATATTTATCTTTTAATGTAAAATAGTGAAAAATGAAACGTGAAAAGATATATGAAATTTACAAACATTTTAATCTCCATAAAGATGTGTTGAGTGAGTCAGGTGATTGAAGATGTAATAAATATAAAATTGGCTTTGGGAGAGATCAATCGTTTGACTAGATACACAATACATAATCATTTATCTTATTGGCCGTGGATTATCATTAATCTGGTAAATCTAAAAGTTACTTAATCATCGTTTTGTAGATAAGATTTGACCTGATACTGACATGGCTTATAACAATAGACTAAGTGTTTTGTATTTTTTATTGATAGTTCGTCATTTATATCCTTATCTAGGTATACAATGCATTTAAATTGACATGTAAATAATAACGACTTTATTACAACTAACCCTGTAACATTGGTCTGATTTTGAGGGGATTGTGTTCAAATCCTATTTTAATTTTGTCCAGACCTCCTTTTATTACAAAGAGATTAGACTGGATAGTTAAGAGGTTATGGTTTCTGTTGAGTTAATCAGTAAATCCTGCAGTTCCTTACCTGTGATATTTACCTGATTGGTTTTACCTGTCAGAAGCATATTGTTTTATCTTGGGTCTCACACCTGGAGGACCAGATAATAACACCTGAATTTTGAGACTGTCAGGAACATTTGTTTGATATAAATCCATATGACCTGGTCAACAATGTAAATCCTGATTGATTATCATCAAGGTACAGTAGTAGTATATACCGGTGGATATATATAAGACCAGGGATATTTCATACCAATTTAAATATCCTGGGGAATCCAGTGCAAGATGATGTCGCAATCTGATTTAGGAAACATCAGTGAAAACTCAAATTTTCAGGTAAATTTTGTTAATTATGTTGAGAGGAGTGATAACATTATATATCTGAATATATGATGATGCATACATATACATGCATGCACACATGTGACATGCATGCATGTGTTTAAAAAATCTTTTTGTGATGTTTCATGCATGTTTAAAAGAGTTTGCTGGAAATTATGCTTTTTTAATTAGAAAGTTGGGGAAAAAACTAATCCCTGTAAAAGCTAAGCTGCTGCATACATGTAATGGGAAAAGCTCCTGAATGAAATTGTGAGTGAGTGAGTTATTGTTTAAAGCCGCATCAGCATTATTGCAGCTATTCGCGGCTAGAAAAAGTAAAAGATACAATAACGTACATCGACATAATGTCGTCATGGTACGCCATATATTGCATTATAGTCGTTAAGTGTATTCTTCTAGCATGTGTTGTTTAGTGGGATCAGAAAGAAAAAATATTTTTAGACAAAGCAAAACCGTTTGTGTAGGCCTAAATGAAGATTTTCATTGAAATAAACTACTTGAAACAGCAGTGGGGTGCACCTGACGACTTTCAGACTGTGCATTCCAAAACTCGTCATCCTAGCTAACCCAATGTCGTCACTACCTTTTTCGCCTTGATTGAGTCGTTATTTATTTACTTTTCTCTTTGTATTGATTAACCACCGCGGTAGCTCAGTTGATAGAGTGCTTGCTACGTAAGTGGGAGGTCGTTCATGGGTTCGAACCCCGACCTGGTCTTACCCAAGACTTGAAAGTGGGTAGTGACTGTACTTTTCGCCAAGCACACGGTTCTTTCGCATGGGAACTTAAAATAAACGAGGTCTCGTGTCACGGTGGGCTTGGTATGCTAAAGAACCCTGCTGTATAATGCCATCAGCGCAACGCACAGGCAAAATTTCTGCACTTTCGCCTAAAGCTGGCGACATATCGAAATAAGTGTATTATGTATTATCATGCTTTGCTTTTTCTATTTTTTTGGTCTTAGTCTTGCTGTTCGACGTTTGTTCTTCAAGGATTTGGCTGTTTCAAGCACGTTTATTTCACTGAGCTACTCTTTTATTTTGCGGTTAACTGCATTTCTGAAAACACAATATATTTTTGAACTATCTTAAGGCAAACTTGTAGTACACATAAAGTAACACATTATTGTGTTCTTGTTTTGAAATTACATTGGTTAGAACTTCAACGTGTATGTGAACCTCCAGTTTTGCAGAAATAGGCTTTGTTCAAAATGGTGTTTCCACTTACTCTTTTCATGATCAGATTGCCAACCTCCGCTTTATTATTATATCTCAAAACTCAGTCTACATTATTTCACTTATATCGAAACGACTTCAGCTAGCCTAGGTAACTGACAAAAAGCAATATATCAGTTGTTCATTAATGGCAGTTACACTATGCAGTAAGGGGTCTCGAGTGTGACACGCTTAGATCATGAAATGGGGCATTTTAGTTGCCTTATTACGGCAGGTGCGAGAATATCAGAGACGTATTCGATCCCCAAGGGATTTTTAGTTTTTGTTTAATTGAATCTAGTTTGGCTAGTAGTTTGATATTATAAATATCTAAAGAACAAAATTGTATTGTTTGATTCATTCCTGACATGTATATATGTGTATATAAACTGTTTGATTCGCTATAAAAGTTGAATTTACCAAACAAGGCCAGAAAGTGAGATTAAAAAAACCACATATCAATTTGAAATTTCACCAAACAGATATTGCCAAAACGCTTAAATCACTTATACGTCTGAAAAGATGTTCTAAAAATAAAACTGAATACCGGTAATTGGCAGGATTTTAATGCAGTCTTAAAGTCGTCAGTACGCCTGAAAGTCGTCAGTCGTTTTAAAACAATATTTTTACCTTTTAACTGATGTTCTGGCCAAAGATAGACAACTCTTTATATAGTAGGAACATATTTAAAAGGGGTTATAGTGTCGTTTGGGTTGTGTACCCTTGACAAGTATGTTTGTGACCCGATCGCCCAAATGACTGTCATTCTCTGTAGTCTGTCGCCCGATATGACACATGTACCTTTTTGATAGTGATGTCAAAGATACCAATTTTACTATGAAGAAACCTGTTACATCATACAAAGTATGTTATTGAAGTATGGAAAACATTTACCGCTTTTAAATTTTCCACTGTTCAACTTTCTTAAGAGCGATAAATAAAAATAATTTTGCAATATTTCGTGCTGACGACTTAAGGTCGGTGACGACATTATGTCGATGTACGTTAGTATCTATAACACAAAGTATAAAATGTAAAATTAAAAATAACAACAAATAAATTTTGAATAAAACTATTGCTAAACTGATAAAAACCAGTTATATCACAGACAATTTATAAATAAAACACTGGGTTATATATGATAAAACAATTATATTTTATGATACAAGTTAATTTCCCGAAGGAAGTTTAAAATTTGATGTCCACTGACATTACTAAAAAGATCTTGCATTGATAATGCTGAATAAAAAGTATCCCTTGTATGTGCAAAGTCAACACAATCCAGCAAAATGTGTTGGATAGATTGTTGACCTTGACAAGGGATACATTGGGGAGGTTGTTCTCCCTGAATGAAATTGCATGGAAAAAAAGCAGCAGCCAGACTGGCACTTGAACCTGAAAACTTTCCAATACATTTTAAGCAGGTTGCTCTATGGATTTAGCTAATCGGCCATCTGAAACATAAACAATTATAAATGTTTTTCAATTTTTCTCAAACAGATCAAGTTCACTATGGTTAAGATTGTTTTACTTTGACTATGAAAAAAAGAAAAAAGATCATATATCATTCTCCTTTTTTTTATTGGAAATTTGATCAAAGACAATGCTGGAATGATGTTCAGATAGACTATAAAGAACTCTGTTGTTTTTGTGTTCATGCTGACTTGGTAGAGATGCTAGTAATTTGTGAATGGAAAAGTGATTTGTTTGGTTTGAAAACAATTGTAATAAGAAGTGTTGTAATGTGATAAACAGTCTGTATAACTCATCTTATTACACTCTGTTTGTTTATGGCTGCAAACTAAACTGGAAGAGAACTTTCCTGGATAGAGAGAGAGAGAGAGAAAGAGAGAGAGAGAGAGAGAGAGAGAGAGAGAAACTCCTTGTATATGTTCTTCTAACGTTGAACACACAGGTTCTCCAAGTTAGTTTTTAATTACTTTGCCAACATGACCATAGGAGAGAGAGAGAGAGAGAGAGAGTTTTTAAAGACAGGAAATGTTATTATTCAAAATTTGTAGAGACAGTCACTGTATGACAAAAATTCATATTACAGGAACAGGTACAGTAATTAGCAAAATATGATAAGAGAGACTCCGAGACCATCATCAAGTGTTGTCACTTATAACTTATATAATTTAAGTGGATTTTCCTTATTTGCAAAACTGACTAATTTAAGTGTAAGAATCTTGACTGGGGCGTAAAACTCCATTACTTCACTTGTTTGCAAAACTAATGAAATTGAGATGAAAATTTAAGGGTGTTGCTTAACATTTCTGTCATTCCTAAAACAGTCATATACTCAAGTGCTTTTAGGAAAACGGAAAAAGGGTCAAAATGTTATGAAATTACTAATAAACATGGAAAATAAAATTAGTAAAAAAACATTTTAAAAGTATCACTTTTGAGTTTGAAATTTGACTAATTATAAACATTTTAAAAGGATCCGTTTTGAGTTTGAAATTGGATATCCATTTAAATATCTGGTAATGTAATAAGTAAATTTCACCAAATGTCTTGATTTTTCTGAACCCTTCAGCTGTACATTGAGCATTCTGAGTTGCAGCAGCTGAATCAGATAGTGTGAATGACTCACATGTTATATGTACAATATAATAATATCTTATCCTGTACATTGGTGGTGAAGTAGTTTATAACAATATTTTCTTGTGTTAGTGCATTAGGCCGTTGATACTTTGTCATGTTAAATGGCTGAATGGAGGGCCTTGCTGCTGCTTGTTGCACCAGGAAATTCGTTTTGAACCAGGATTTAAAGGGTGTTACTGTCGGTGTTAAAAACAGATTTTATGTTTTATGGTTATGAGATTTTTTCTCAGAAACATTTTGCAGCTAAGGATTCCTAAAGTTTAAAGGTATTTCTAAAATATCATGGGATATTATGTGTTTTGTATTTGAGGTTTAGTAGAGCACTCTGGGTTTCCCCACATTTAAATCTGATTTTCTTAACCTGATCACATTTGTATTATGATATAAGATCATAGTAACGATCACATGTTTTGATTTCTAAGTTATTTTTGTTGTACAGTAACTTTCTTAAGTGGGCTTTACTGATATCAATGGAAATGTTTAATAAAATTGTAAGTATGAATGATGACTTCATAATAACATTACCTGGAAAATATTTAATTATTTATATATAAAATAGCATTTGATATTATATATTTTAAAATCATCAATTTGCTGACTTATCATATACAGGTATTGACAGAGAGATTTGTAGTTCTGCAAGTGATCAATCCTACACGATCCTGCCCTCTCTCTCTCTCTCTCTCTCTCTCTCTCTCTCTCTCTCTCTCTCTCTGTATTACAGAGTGTACATTTGTGTCATTAGATTATCATTAGATCTGCAGAGAATAAGTATGGATTCTATCTGCACACGGACACACACACACACACACACACACACACACAGATTATGTCGGAGACAGCATTACGTAACAAAGTATAAGTTCTATTACAATCATGTATAAGTTCTGATTACCGAAGTAAAGTAAATACTTGAGATTAAATAGATGTAAGAAAGGGGCAGTTATGTTATTGACTTTTATTAAAGGGCATCATATAAGTTGTGATAGTATTTGACACTTTAGAGACAGGCCTATTTATTCTACAAGGTTTTCTAATATCATTACACTGTCTGGTTATTTAAGAGTAAAGAGATATATCTTGATGCAAAAGTGCACATTATTTGTACAGCGATGTATAAAAGGAAACATATCAGAATACATCAAAGTATGGCATCCAGTCAAAGTATGGCGTCCACAGAAAAAGGCTCGTATTGTACTAATCTCTTGTTATTATCCTAACCACAAAAAAGTAATTAAGATATTAATTTCATTTATTGTAAGATGATGGTGCACTTTTGTAAATTTTTTCAAATTTGACAAAAACTTCAGCGTGTCTATGGTAATCATGAAATTTTCCATGCTCCTATAGTGTATCTGATTGACAATTTTGTACTAGGAACAAACTACAAAATTTCAATATAAAAATCATAAAGATTTTTTTTGTTTTCGTTTTTCTCTTTTGTTTGATTATAAAGTTAATTTTGCTATGTAATGGGTATTGTTTACAGCATTTAAAAAAATTCAAGGTTTTTAAAGCATGAATTTGTGTTTTCATACTTTTGTATTTTGACTGAAGGAAAACAATGACAAAGTTAAATCTACTTCAACAATAAGTTATGGTTATAACTATACATAAAATCGTTCTTTTAAACACCTTACATGTTTAGCGAGACATTAGTTTTGATTTAAATGATAGGATTGGATGTTTTATTGTTAACTTAGAATGTATGGTTTTACACACAGAAATATTGAAGAGAGGAGAGAGAGAGAGAGAGAGAGAGAGAGAGAGAGAGAGTCATGTAAGGTTTTACACATAGAAACAGAGAAAGTAGGAAAAAATAACAGTTTTTCTTTATATTAAAAAATGGAATATTATATTAGTTACAGGTAATTTTAATTGTCTCCATGGATTAATGTATTCAGTTAAAATGAGAAAAAAATCTCATTCAAGAAGGTTTATTTACCATTAACAATATAGTGAAACCTTGATTTGTTGCCTCCATTTAGTCAGTTGGCAATTAATTGAGGGAAACTAAAACAATATTAAGACTATAGTGTAGGGGTAATGTAATTGAGGGCATTATAACCAAGTTTTTCTTTAGTTCCAACTAGAAATTGAAATTATAAACCTGAAAAGCATAATTGATTTTTCTTTTTCTAGGTAATATTTACTTTGCTTTTATCAAAAACTTAAAAATCTTTAAAAGTATATTGAGTGAGATTTTTTTCTTTCATTTCAGATGAGTACATTAAACAATGGTGGCAGAGTTGTCACCCCTGATGAAAGATTCTTCAACTACAATAACCAAAGATTTTCATTCTAAATTGGTGAACTCTGGAATTCTACAGACAAATATGAATCGTCAGGGGAGAAAACTTTGGATGTTATTAGTTACTATAAGTGTTCTTCTGTGTGTTATATTGTATTCAAATTCCATTGTGTGGAGTTTAAATTCAAATGCATTACCTTTGGAGGATGGTTTGACTGTAGGGGGAGTCAGAAAATTATTAGAAGATGGAGAAAGTGTCTCGGATAAGTTCAAATTAAAGCGATTACCACAGTGTATCATTGTAGGTGCTCGGAAATGTGGAACAAGAGCGCTCTTAGAGTTCTTAAATCTGCATCCTGATATCAAAGCTGTGGATCATGAAATGCATTTTTTTGATGATGATGAAAAATACTCATTAGGATTAGAGTGGTATAGGCAAAATATGCCGTTATCCTTACCCAATCAAATAACGCTAGAAAAAAGTCCGCGATATTTCATAACCCCAAAAGTCCCAGAAAGGATTCAACAGATGAATAGTTCTATAAAACTTATCATGTTACTACGGAATCCTGTGACTCGTACTATATCAGACTTCACACAAGTATATTATAATAAAATAGCTAAGGGTAAAATGTTTGAAAAATTTGAAAGTTTGGCAATCGATCAAAGGACAGGAAAAGTGAACATTGGATATAAGGCAGTACGTATTAGTTTGTATTATCAGCATGTCGAACGATGGTTGGAAAAATTCAGTAGAGACCAGATCCATATTGTTGATGGAGATGAACTCATTGTAGATCCAGTATCGGAGATTCGTAAAGTGGAAAACTTTTTAGGAGTGAGAAATCAAGTGACAGAAAAAATTTATATTTCAATGAAACGCGAGGATTTTATTGTATGAAACAAGGGAGTAAATCTAATTGCTTAGGGGCCACAAAAGGTCGGAAACATCCACATATAGAGCAAAATGTAATAGATAAACTCAGAGACTTTTTTGAACCATACAATAAAATTTTATTTAGATTAATTAATAGGACGTTTGATTGGAATAATGAATATTTATGAGAGGAACATGTTATTTTAGTTATTTTTTATGCAGTATTTTTTGTTGTTGATATTTTTGTTGTTAATGGTAACGACAGGTCTTGGGATCTTGCAATCATAGACATAAATGTTATAATTTATCTCACTCACTGCCTTTAACTTTATTATTATTTAAGAATGGATATTTTTTTATGTTTATCCATTTTAAATGTATCTACCTTCAAACTTTATTTGTGCCAATAATAAATCACTGGTTTAGTTTTGTATTAAGGTAATTCATTTGGCCTTATATCTGTTCATTTGGCCTAATAACCGTTGTTTTAAGTTATTTCATTTGGCCTAATATCCGTTGTTTTAAGTTATATCATTTTGCCTAATATCCTTTGTTTGTCAGTAAGTTATTTTTCATTTATCCATTTATAGAAAGCCTGGTTGTACTCATGAACATAAAGACTATATCTAGAGTTTCCACAAAATTAATATCAGTAGTACTCAGATTTCTAAAATATGTAAAATTTTAGTCCATTTAAAAGTATTTTTCACACATGTGGTGAAATATGTTAATTTTTAAAAGAATTTCTCAGAAATTAGTAGCCAATGGCAATTTTGTCTACCAGGAATGGAAACATAGCTGTATATCTCTTAGTTAGAAGTCCTAACAGTCTGTATATTGACCAACAGGCCAAGCTACACAATTCTGCATTGGTTAGATGTCTTAGACAGATGTCTGAAGAGTCTGTGACCTTGGTTATGTTTTAAATGTTTTTAGGGCTACTTTGCCCGCGGCTTTATTGGCTGACTGGTCTAGCCATCACTGAAAAAAATATCCATTTAACAGCTAATTTGCAGATACAAACAATGTACCTTAGGTTTTAGATAACTTCAATGTCATTTGTTCAAGTATTGTGGATAGTTAAAAGCCGTTTTGTCCCAACAGGTTTCTTTGGCATATCTGTAACCTAGTGGTTCTTGAGTGCCAGATTCTGGATCTTTGCACACCTCGCCACCCATCTTAGAGACTGGTACTTCAATGTCATTTGTTCAAGTATTGTGGATAGTTAAAAGCCGTTTTGTCCCAACAGGTTTCTTTGGCATATCTGTAACCTAGTGGTTCTTGAGTGGCAGATTCTGGATCTTTGCACACCTCGCCACCCATCTTAGAGACTGGTACTTCAATGTCATTTGTTCAAGTATTGTGGATAGTTAAAAGCCGTTTTGTCCCAACAGGTTTCTTTGGCATATCTGTAACCTAGTGGTTCTTGAGTGCCAGATTCTGGATCTTTGCACACCTCGCCAACCATCTTAGAGACTGGTACCACTTTGGCAGTTAGCTTGTTTCCCAAAGGTCAATGGTTTCCTCTGAATATGCTGGTCTCTATTTCCACCATTCCAGAACTGAGGGCTTCGATATGAATGAAACAATTTTTACTAACAGGATGCATAAAACACTATTTCACACATGCACTCCATCTTGTTTGATGGACTGGTCAAAATGACTGTTGATAAATGCAGACTTACCGGTATACCAACTTTCACACAGTGTATGAGAGTAGTGCAGTATCCTGCCATGCAACATGGCAGTAACACAGACATTTCTCGTCCCATCATTCAGTGGTTCACCTTGTCATTATTCCTTCATTAAACATTAAATAAAAATTTACCAGTAATGTGATTGATAGGTATATTTTTTATTTAATTATGGAAAAGAATTTAAGTAAATGTAGCGAGAAAGATGTTAATGTTTTTTTTTCTATTTTTTTTCCTTTTTCATTTAATGATGTTGAATATTTTAAAAAAATAGTAACTACTGCAACATGTGTGTGTGTGTGGCAACATATATGTGTGTGTGCATGTTTACATGCATGTGTGTGTGTATGCAACACAGATTATTGACTTACATATATAATTATATTGAGGAAGTGTGTTTGTTTCGTGCAAAGAGAAAGAGAGAGAGAGAGAAAGTGTGTGTGTGTGTGTGTGTGTGTGTGTGAGGGTGTGTGTGTATGTGTGTGTGTGTAAACTGAATACCTGTCTAAACCAAACAAAATGTTCAGTCAGGGAGGTGTTTTGTTTAAAAAGGTTCAACTATAATACACATATGAGTTACATATTTATTCTTTTTCCAATGTACATGTTTTATATATATGTTTTACGATATATTAGTAAACACAAGCACAAGTCTTAAAGAATACAAATGGAACGCCACAACTAAAATGACAGCAAGAGAAAAAAAAGTAGTACTAAAAACAGGGAAATACATCCTATGTTAATTTTGATAAATGAACCTTTAACACAACTTTTAAATTACATTAGGAAAAAATTGTCCCTTTTATGCCACTTCTATGTTTCATGTTAAAATGCCATTGTTTACTTTGACACGTGGTAACAAGTATATATTAAACTTTATAAAAAACGACAAAAACAATTTAAAATGAAATAATACACTGGTTGTAATTCTAGTCAAATTGCTACATTTTTTATTTTGTAAATATGTGACTCGAACATAACATCACTGCTGCCTCTTTTCATCTTTAGTATGATATTTAGCTATATTATATCAGAGAAAATATTATTGATGGTACATGTTATCTGTTAAACACAGACTTGCAGTACATGATGACATATAATAGTACAAGTGGTAGCTGTTTTTTTTAAGGGAAACAAACTATGTTTTTTTCATATTTTAAAAATTAGGTAAATAGATTTTTTATAATTCATTTTAATCTATATTCTTTTCTGTTTTCTTTTTTATCTTTTACTTACTTTTCTGCATTTTTTAATTTTCTATTTTAAAGTTTTTTTATTTTTTTTTTAAATTCTAGGTTTTCCACTTAATATTTTTTTTAAAGAAATGTGTTCTTCCACTTTGTTGTTTTTGCCAATTTTTTTAGTTTTTTTTCAAATTTGAATTCTCTTCATATTTGCTGTTTTTGCTGATGTTAACTGGCAAGTTAGCCAGGTAACTAATTACATGTAATGTACTTCAGGTAAAATAAGGTAAAATCAGTTTAAGAGTATCTCAATTTATCTATTCTCGATAGATGTGTCCATTTTAACATTATTTTACCTTTACAAGCTCAGGTTTTTGTTATGTCTCCATAGAAGATTAATTACACCTTGTTTATATTTATTGCCGAACTTTCTTTTCCATTAGGACTTGCTCGACTTTCCATTATTACAAGATTACTAGATATATGTATACAGGATATGGACACTTCTTCCAAGAATCCCAACAAGCTATTCAATATTAGAGAAATTCTGTTTCAGTTTTGTTTCAACTTTTATTAGGAATCTTAAATCACAACCAGTCAGTAAGTCAGCCGGACTATATAGAAGTCAGGCTGGTTTATAATAAATGGTTAAGAAGGATATAAGTTACAATTAGACCTGGATATTGGAAGTCACAAATAATGTGAGATGATAAGGAGGTACAGTAGATGATGAATGGCCAGTGTTCTGTCTGACATACCACTTTGTTTTAGGGTTGGTTGTATGTAGTATAAGGTTGTCAAGGTCAGATAATAAGATGCTCAACATAGTAAAGACAATTTTAATACTATACTATGCAGGAAAGGTTTAGAACTTTTAAAAACAGGAAATTTGTGAGTAGTTTTGTATATCTGGTCAATTCTATTAATTTTTAACTTTTCTTGTAAAACTTTGTTAAATAATAGCATGTACCTTCACTAAAAGATGGATTGTAAGAAGAATTGTTTATACTCATGATTTTGACACATGCTGAATGAGCAGGTGCTTGCTGATTGATTGACTTTTAAAGGTGATCTAACTTCTACTGGTGTATCTATAAGTCTTTACTGTAATAGTGACTTCTGAGGCAAGATTGACTGAATGATAAAAGTTGTACTTGTACCTCCCGACCATTTACTGGTATTTCTATAAAGTGTATTTTTCACAGAAATGTTCAACGTGATTTTGTTTAGTTATGTTTAGTAAGAATGGCAGCAATTAACCATTATTCAATAGATACATGTATTATGGACACCCGATGTTCAAGCACAATGTAGTGCGTTGTATCATCATCAGTGCAACCTGTGCAACCAATCTCTGTCACTTGATGGTTATCAATTCTTTTTTTTCATGAATAGCAAAAACTTCTAATTTTAATTCCTATAAGTTTGTTTAAATAATAATTAAGTAAAAGTTGGCAGAGGATTAAAAAATGAAGACTTTTCCATTATTTGTTGTATATTATAATTAAAATGTGGATTATTTACAGTCTGTTCCTCAGTAAGGTTTGTCCTCTGTGACAGGTTTGACTGTAATCATACATGTTTGTTGTTATATGCAAACAACATTGACCTGTATGTTTGACCTTTCATTAGGAATATTCATATAGGAGAATCCACCCATCATTACATGGGTAGTGTTAGGATTTGCAGTTAATACATTGTTCATGTTCAGTGTTTGTCATTATGTAGACAAAATTAACATGTGCGTCCCCTATATATAAATATACTCTTTTATAATAGATTTTAAATTAAAGGTCAGACAGACAGGTCAGTGATGTTTGCCTGTAAATGTTTTATAAATAGAAATAAATATTGACAGTAAATTGATTTTTCATAACGTCGGAGAAAACGTTCCATATCATTTTGATGAATGTCATCACATTTTGTTTTGAATTAATTATAGTCAAACTGTCAGGATTTTTTGTTTGATTTTTTTTTACTTTGTACTAAGTAAGTACTATTCATTTACATATTTTGTATTTTCTTGATAAATGAGTTGTCATTGTTGACCTGAGTTTTCAAGTTAACAAAAACTGTGTCTATGTGTTCCCCTTTATAAAGGGATGTGGGGTTTGGAAAGGTAAGGGAGGGATCTTATCCTCTTATATTAGACTTAAGATAAGAAAAACAAATGAAATCTTTTATTATAAAATTGATGAATGATATTTATACAAATTGTTGAATTTAAACTATGCTTGCCTTTGAATTAATATTTTCAATTTTTTTCATCGAATGCCATCATATTGAAATGTGCGTGTGTATGCTTCAAGGGGAATAACTCTTGCAAAAACAAAATTTTTGAAATATAGCTACAGTGCTTCATTCGGCTCCTAGTACCAATTCCCTAGATAACTTTACTGTGATCACAAAAGATTTTGAATACACACATGCACTTGTAATGTGAATTTTCTTGACATTTGTGTTTGTATGTAGAAATTTAGATTTATTTATGAACCAAGATTCTTGTGATCCCTGCATATCACTACTGGAATAACATATTTATAACCCTTTGTAGAAGTGCCTTTATCATGATTTTTGTATCATAGTAAAATTAAGAAATCCTTATAGGCTCAGACTTTGGAAACTGTGTTAGGGGTTAGATTTAAGATGAAAATTTATAGAAATCTGATATTTCAACTTAAAAGTTTTAGGTATTTTTTACTTGTACTATTTTTTCAGTTCTACAAATTGAAATTGCTAGATGAACATATCCAATCAAACTGGAGATGATAAGTAATTTGGTTATTAATGGCTATGGTTTTTGTTCATTTAGGTTTTAAGAACCTTCTATCTTTATTGCATATAATGTATTTGAGATGTGATATTTTGTAGGTAATTTGCGAAGCGCTAGAAAGTTATTTGTGAAGATGTGTAAAAATTGACTATTATATAAATCAAGCATGTGTTTGGTTGCTAATTTAAACCGTCCTTATTTGTCATGATTTAATTCCTGTTAAATGGTTCATTCATTGTTTAAAAGTAACAAATGTATTTGTATGAAGAGTGGTATGGTAAGAGAGATAACTCTTGTTTATTGTTTGAATCCTTTTTCAGTTTTATGAACAGTGCAATTCTCTTAATCCAATTCTTATAATAAGAATTTTTGTATTTGAATGAAATTTTGAGACATTTGTCAATCAGATGTCACCATAAAAAATGTATACTTGAAAAAGAATGATAAAAATTATGATATTTAGCTCTTGTTTTGCTTGTAATTTTTCACCTCATCAACAAAAGAAATGGTACATATTTTATTGAACATTGCTTAATCCCACATCAACCTTTTATATGGTAACAATGTCATGGATTAATCCAGTCCTTCTCTGAAACAGAGTCAATGGTGACCAAGTAGCTTAGTGATTTTGTTTGGCTACAATTACTACCAGATTAAGGTAGTTCCCCCCTGGGAAAAATTACTAAAATTTCCCAATTTGATCACTAGAATCCCAAAACAACAGTGATATACTAGTAAATTAAATCTAGTCGTCCTTATCCACAAAATGTTAGATGTTGTAACAATTTCAAAACATCTTTGTATTGAGAATCCTAAGGTACTGCAAGCATGTCAAGGAAGTTTACTAGTTTACTATATTTCAGACCTCCAAATTTTCCCAATTTAAAAAACAGAAAGTAGTTTTTAAAAATGTTACAAAATCACTGCACCTAAGGAGTCTTACTAAAAATGCTGCATGCCAGAAAGGATTGCTCTATGAAATTGAACTTTATGGTTTGATCATAAAATTACATTGTTGTCCAGTGTGTCAAGTTACTTAATGACGTCAGCAGCATGTTCTTATACAGGAGATTCTCAAAACAGTATTGAAGAACCCTTACACCACACAGAATTTAGATTTATAAATTTGTATCTTAGCAATTGCCAAAATATTATGATCATTTGAAATAATCTATGAAGTGGAGTAATGGTGTTTAATGATCTAGTCAAGATTCTTTCATTTAAATTAAGGCAGGAAGTCAGCTTTAGGTTTGTGGAGAAAGCTTGATAACCTGTTAAAAAACAAGCAGACCCTGATAACTATAATTATTTAACCATGTAAAGAAATATATACCTGTATCTATTTGTCTTTCCTGGCCACTGAGAGGCAGCAAGTGAAAATCTGAAAGTTTTATACCTAATTTTCAATTTAGACTTAAAACTGACTTTAATATACATTTGATATACATTTTGACATGCTGACCATTAATCCTTTTATGCAAGGAATTTATGTGAAACAACAAATTATAAGCAATTCTAGCAATAAATTTCAAGCTTAACCAGCGAATTTTCCCAAATAATACTTATTTTGCAGGCTAAACAAATATTCTATTTTTGAGATGGGTGTTTTCAAATTACAGATAAGAATATTTGTTGGTCTCTGGCACATCTTGCATGCATGTTTTTATAACAGTTTACACAAGCAAATTTTTCCCATTCATTCAGCTTCAGAATTTTCATAATTTGATAAAGGGATTCAAAGAGCAAGTCTAGACCTATGATACTTAACATGCAGGAAAGAGAGGCAATTTGTCTCTGGTCAGACACATTCCATTTTAAAAGTGATTTACATGTGAAGGAGGATGTAACATAACATGGACTGTTGTTATTTTACATTCTGATTTTAAAAAGTTTCCCAGTGATTATAAACAAAGTTTGTAAACAAATCAGACATACTTAATTATAGCAGCTTAATTCTGTTTGGAGTGGAGTGAAATACATGTAATTGAGTTATACGACACAAACTAGATTTGTTATACTTATATCAAGGCAGCCAGTTCTGGTTTGCAGGGGAACCCCAAGTGTACAGAGAAAACCATGACCGTCAGCAAGCAAGCTGACAAACTTTCTCACACTAGGACCTATCTGCAGTAGGATTTAAACCTAGGCATTGAGAGGCACTGTGATCTATAAGCACATACTTTAGACCACTCTGTCACCAATGTGAGAGGCACTGTGATCTATAAGCACATACTTTAGACCACTCTGTCACCAATGTGAGAGGCACTGTAATCTATAAGCACATACTTTAGACCACTCTGTCACCAATGTCCGTTACTGTAAACCAACTTTTATTCGCATGCGATGTACTTTCATGTGTTTCCCGAGGACAAAATAATCGTGAATTTGTTTCCAAAAATGGTTTTATTTTTACCAAAGTTCAGCTAAAGTCCATATCGCGAAAGTTAATAGTCGCGAATTGGTTTTGGTAAGAAAATCGGGAAAGTTAATATCTGCGAATAAAAGTTGGTTTACAGTATTCTGTTATTTTAAGCGGATTCTCTTGAAATTTCTTTTAAAATTGCTGGGCTAAATATAACCAAATTTGGTAAATAAGACACTTGGTTGATCAGATTTAGAATTGTATCCAGCACAGTCATCTAAAATCCAAGATATGAACCATAATTATAAATAGCAAATTTGGATAACTGGTGAAGCTGTAGTATGTCACCGCCTAGTTGCACTTATAGTGCAGATGCCAGCATGACATACACCCTAACTTATATTGGGACCAATTAATAAATTGTTTCAGCATAGATGGCAACTTCTAATCAAAAATATATACCGAAAGGCATTTTTTACTACCTGGATGGTAGGCATTGTACTCAAGACTGCTTATTGTCATAAGAGAATTACAAAGATAAAAGGTTTCTGTAACTTCAGCTATAGTTGGAGATATCTTGATATAAGTGAAATAATCTTTAATGGGGCATAAATCAGTGAGGTTTATTGTGTTAACTTACTGTTGACCAATCAAATAATATGGAAAATATGATGATGAGATATGCATTACATCCATTGAAATACAGCTATGTTGATGAGGTTTTATTATCAGTATCATGGGACTTTAAGTAACAGAAAATTAAAAACCTGAAAAAATCTCGCATTTTTTGATAATGATCACTTCATTTAAACCAATCAATAAAATTGCGAACAAATGTCACAATGAAATTATTAAAAACTTATACAGGTTTTGATAATAATATAGGTATTGCAATATTATCTATAATGGATCATTGATACAGTCATTTTATCATGATATATTTATCATACATATACATGTACATGTATATTATTAAATTTGCTCATTTTTCTGAACAGTATAGTAACATCTGTATATAAAGATCACAAGTGGGACCTTAGAAACATGGACTTTATAGACAGTTGGTCTTTATATAGAGATTTCCTAAATGGGATAATAATTCTTTTGTATTTTAAAGAGTTTGACATCGTACCATGCGCTACCCCCAAATTTTCAATGGATACAGAATTGCAACAGTTAACATTTTTTGGTAAAAATGATGTTAAACCAGGTATATTCTACATGATATTTTTCCAAAGCATTTTGTATAAACATCAAAGGGTACTGATCACATGGCATGCTGGCAAACTCTAATGAAATATTAAGCAAATGGTGTTAATGGATATGTGGTTGCCATATTGTATACAGTTATTCACTACAGTAAGTTTTACTGTATTCATTATGCTTTTGTTTATCACATTTGATTTATTATTTTTTATTTTCCTATATTTCAGGGTGATGCGTCCAAAAATATGTCATCATCAGTGAGCTATATGCCTCTACCCACCAACCAATCAGGAGTCATACATCATTCCGGGAGAACAATTCCGTGTTTAAGTAGGACAAAGATTACGGCCCTCGTCATAATCGCATCATTAGCTACAGTCATTGTATTTGTTACTTGCTTTAACAGTGGATGGCTTTATTACTCGAAAATATGTCCGACCATCAGCCATGATGGCATAGACCCAAATTTCAAAATGGGTAAGATCAGATACAAACATACAAAACGGAGGCTACCTCATTGTATAATTATAGGAGTTAGAAAAGGTGGGACACGGGCGCTGTTACAGTATTTAAAACTCCACCCTGGTGTACAGACAGCTTCTGAAGAGATTCATTACTTTGATGACAATGTAAACTATAGCAAAGGACTCGATTGGTACAGAAAACAAATGCCATTTTCATTTAAAGATCAACTTACTGTTGAAAAAACACCTGCATACTTTGTAGAGGATAAAGTCCCCGGAAGGTTGTTTCTCATGAATAGCTCAATCAAGTTAATTCTCATTGTAAGAGAACCTGTGGATCGAGCAATTTCTGATTACACACAGATTTATATTGGAAAAATGCAACAAGGTTTGCCAGTTCCGAGATTCGAGGATTTAGCAATTGACCCAGAAACAGGGGAGGTAAACACAAGTTATAAAGCCATTAAAAGAAGTATTTATCATCGTCATCTTAGAAAATGGCTCAAATTCTTCTCACTCAGTCAAATTCATATAGTTAATGGAGAAAATCTTGTTAAAAATCCATATGATGAAGTGTTCAAGGTAGAGGATTTCCTAGGCATTGACCATCGTATTCATAAAGAAAACTTTTATTTCAACCAAACTAAAGGATTTTATTGTATAAACAGACCAAGGAAAGGACCAAAATGTTTGGCAAAAACTAAAGGGCGGAAACATCCATATGTTGACCCTGATGTATTAGAGGTGCTAAAAAATTTCTTCAAATTACATAATGAAAAATTCTTTCATATGATAAAAAGGAGATTTGATTGGTAACTGGTCATTTTCTCTCAAGTATTTCTGTAACAATCATTTATCATATTTTATATCATTATTTTTCTAATACTCACATTTGAAACAAAGGGTAAAATTAATACTCTAAATGTTGAAACAGATTGTACTGACCCAGATTTTTACATCTCCAAATTTTTAAACAGATTATACTGTCCTAAATATGAAAACCCCAAAGCGTGAATTAACATCTCTGCTATTTTTCTTAGAACCACTAAAGTTGGACAACATGGAACTAGATGATTTTTAGACCCAGCAATGAGTTGGTTTGGGTCAGTACAACCTGGTTATTTTTGACTATATTAACTCAGGTGCTTGGGTTATCATATTGATGACCTAATTTTGATATTATTAGGTTAAATGATGTTGATATATGTTTATTATACATTATATACGCCAAGTTTTATTTGCAATTGTATGATTTCAAAATCCCAAACTTATTGCAAATAACTATTACACTATTCAACTTGATGTGATTAGTACTAAATATTTTATAGAAATGAAATTAATTTTTCTTTTATCAGTTGCCTAGTGGTCTAAAGCAAGCACTTGTGTTTCTCAGTGCCTAGTTGTGAATCCTTTGGGTACAATCTAGTCTTAGAAAGTATTCGAACCTAACAAAGCAGTAAGAAGAACTGTGATCCTCAAGCTAGAGCTTGATCTAATCAACCACTACAGTCCCCTCCATCATGTCAGGACTATGAAGTGCCTACTGCCAACACACATTGGTTCCATATGACAATTATTGGGCAGGGGTATTTGTCATTGTAGAAAAAATTCTAGGTTAGTTTTCAGATTGATTGTATAACTGGATGACTAGCAGTTGATTGGTGTACATTTATAACTCTGATTTAGTCCTCACATTTACTGAGTGAAAATCTAGTCCGTATGAATATAATATAGTTAGCAATGTAGGAAGAAAATGAAAAGTGGTTTATATGTGATTGTGGCAAAATTATACCAAGTCATGCACACTAGAATGTTGTACCTACCTCCAGGTATGGTGGATACTGTGATGGACATCTTCCAACTAGGGTACAATTCAATACAATTGAGGCATCAAGAATTGAATGTAAGTTATAAAAATTAAAACAAAAAATTGTAATGGCCAAATTCATAATATGAAGCCAATCATAACACAACATCACAAAAATCTGAGATGTCATTGATCTGTAATTGTTACCTTCATCATTGTCATTCATTGTAATTATGTCTCCTAAACAAAGTGCAGGGACAAATAGTGTTTACCCCATTTCTTCCACCAACATTTTGTCTTCCGTTTCTCAAAATTATTCAAAATCAGACATGTATGAAACTTCACTGGAACAATCATTTGATGTGTGCTATTACCTACCAGTATTCATATTTTGATCATGTACATGGTTGGGAAAACATGGATTTCCCAGTTTTTGTATGTTTTGGGGACAATTTTGAAATGATTATTATGGCATCCCATTGGTTAATTTCTTTTTGATGGACAATATTTACATTGACAGGGCACATTATTTTGTATTGTCTTTAAAATCCACTTATTATTTTCATTGTTGAAATGTTTATGCCAATACTTGCAGGGTTTTGAAATATAAAATCAAAATGTTTCTCTTTAATTTATTTAAAATTATATTTGTAATTATTGCTGACATTTTGTTCATAATTATATTGTTACAACGTGCCAGAATGAGAAAATCAAAACTAGACGACATTTGTTGGTTGCCTATGAAATTTATCGTACCTCATTTATAATGATGGTAGTAAGTTAATATCTTTTATCTATATTGCAACAAATTTTTCTCGCTATACTTGTGTTGCAGTCATTATGGCTGGACGTCTATTTTCAACGTCTTGTTTTTTTTGTTTTACATGTTTTACATGATTACAGTGTCAAATTTACATGCTTGTTCATTTTGTGGAGAGTATTAACAAATTTTCACATTTTCACGTAGTTAAATGGCAAGAATGATTACTATAACTGTTAACGTTACAACTGTTGATGTGAAACATGATGTACAGTTTTTTTTACTGTAACAGCATAGAGCCAGATAATTGAATGGACCATTGAAATTTAATATTCCTGATGTGAAGCAGGTGTTAATACTACAGTACAAGCCTGTCAAAAGTTAAACACTATGCTAACAAATGGGATTCGCCACTGTACCACATGATACCCTCTAACGTTTGTGCAGAACACTTATTCCCAATGGATATGGAATCGCATAAGATGACATTTTCCAGCGGAAACGACGTCATTCCGGGAATCTGTGACGTTGACGTTTTCCAAAACGTTAAGAGGTATTGATCACGTGGTACAGCTGGGAACCCCATTACCATTAGTGCTGAATCAGCAGCTTATCTTAGCTACATCTCCACAGCTTTGTGGCAGCTGTTACTTAGCTATTGACAGCTATGTCACTGGTTACCGGTATTTATATATGAGCCACTCGGCAGCTGATCTTTGCCTCTTTTTTGTTAAGTTCAATGTTATACTTTTAACAGGTATGTACGGTGCATTTTATCATTAAATTTACCATTGAGATTTAAACAGGTTGTGGCAGATTGACAGTGTTTTAAGTCTACATGTAGCCTGATAGGCCAATGTGCAGACTATGCAAAAAGGTTGTAGTACATGCTATGTAATAGCTGTTATTTTTATAAATACCGGTTTTCATTTTATTTCATTTTTAGCTCACCTGAGCCAAAGGCTCAGATGAGCTATTGCAATCTATCACCGTCCGTCGTCCGTCTTGTGTCGTGTGTAAACTTTACATTTTAATCTTCTCCTCCAAAACTACTGGGCCATATTTGATGAAACTTGGTGATTATCATGCCTGGGTAACAGCCTTTCAAAATTGTGGTCGGGGTTTGGCCACGCCCAACAAGATGGCCGCTGTTACTAAAAATAGCAAAAAGACAAAAAAATCTTCTTCTCTGAAACCAAAAGGTGCAGGCAAATTTTGATTGGATATTTGGATTCAGCATACCTAGGAACATTAAAATTGTGTTTTTCATGAAAATTAGACGAAAAATAGGTTACGCGTTTTTTGGTAAAATTACGTAATTTTTAAAATGAGACATTTATTGTTATAACTTCATAACGGCTGAAGATAATTGTATGGAGTTTTCACTGTTGATCTTGTCTTGCAATTTTCTTCCAATTGATGTCAAGGTCGAAGGTCAAGGTCATGTCCCAGTTTTTGACCTTCGATAAAAAATGCTATTTTTTTAACATTTCTTGTGATAATGGCGTAGGATTTTCAGTTATTTGTAGGTATTGGCCTAGTGATCATTTTGATACATAGATCAGGGTTATGGGTTCAAAGGTCAAGGTCACAGATGTCCAAGAATACCAAAATAGTTAATTATCTGCAAAACTATGAATTTTTTGTATAGGCATGTATATCAGAATATTGTAGGCATTTGCACAACGATCATTTTGATATATGAATAAAGGTCATGGGTTCAAAGGTCAAGGTCACAGATGTAAACAAGTACTGAAATGGTTAATTATCTCAAAAACTATAAACTTTTTGTATAGGCATGTATATTAGAATATTGTAGGTATTGGCCTAACGATCATTTTGATATATGAATGAAGGTCATAGGTTCAAAGGTCAAGGTCATAGATGCAAACGAATACTTAAATGGTTAATTATCTCAAAAACTATAAACTTTTTGTATAGGCATGTATATAGGAATATTGTAGGTATTGGCCTAGTGATCATTTTGATATATGAATGAAGGTCATAGGTTCAAAGGTCAAGGTCATAGAATTGAACAAATACTTAAATGGTTAATTATCTCAAAAACTATAAACTTTTTGTATAGGCATGTATATTGGAATATTGTAGATATTGGCCTAACGATTATTTTGATATATGAATGAAGGTCATAGGTTCAAAGGTCAAGGTCATAGCTGCGAACGAATATTTAAATGGTTAATTATCTCAAAAAACTATAAACTTTTTGTATAGGCATGTATATTAGAATATTGTAGGCATTTGCACAACGATCATTTTGATATATGAATGAAGTTCATAGGTTCAAAGGTCAAGGTCATAGATGCAAACTAATACTTAAATGGTTAATTATCTCAGAAACTATAAACTTTTTGTATAGGCATGTATATTAGAATATTGTAGGCATTTGCACAACGATCATTTTGATATATGAATGAAGGTCATAGGTTCAAAGGTCAAGGTCATAGATGCAAATGAATACTTAAATGGTTAATTATCTCAAAAACTATAAACTTTTTGTATAGGCATGTATATTGGAATAAGGTTCATATTGGCCTAACGATCATTTTGATATATGAATAAAGGTCATAGGTTCAAAGGTCAAGGTCATAGAATTGAACAAATACTTAAATGGTTAATTATCTCAAAAACTATAAACTTTTTGTATAGGCATGTATATTGGAATATTGAGGCATTTGCACAACAATCATTTTGATATATGAATGAAGTTCATAGGTTCAAAGGTCAAGGTCATAGATGCAAACGAATACTTAAATGGTTAATTATCTTAAAAACTATAAACTCTTTGCATAGGCATGTATATTGGAATATTGTAGGTATTGGCCTAATGCACATTTTAATATACAGATGTTTTAGCTGTTTATAAATAATATATTGTAGCTAGACTTTAAATATGTTATATATAGCATACTTATTTTATAATTATTATAATTAATTTGCAAAAATACTTGCATATTATTGGCCCTTACTGCTGAAAATTTTGATATTCTCTTTTATTAATGTCATTGACCATTGAACCTCTGCATAAGATATGTACTCTTCCTCAGGTGAGCGTTAAGGCCCATGGGCCTCTTGTTTTTTATTTCACTACAAATTTTATGGACAAAGGTTGTTGATTTTTTTTTAACCATTTGACATGTTTGATGGATACTGTTACATATTTCAATACTTTTAAAGGTTTTCTAAAATGGTGATACATTTGTTGGTTCAATAGAACAATATACGTTACCTATAACTTTCTAGACCAAACAAAATCCATTGTTATAAGCGTAATGGTTAGTGTTAAAAATTTGATTAATGCACATATCCCAGTTTATCAAATAATATCTGCTGTGTGAGATAATTTATTAAGAACAATTTTTTAAACTACATTTGTATTTTCTTAAAAAAAATCATATATTTTTCAAATCTTTTAATAGATTAGCTGTATTTTTCATGCACCATTTTTTCATAATTTTCATGAAGAATACTGTTTTGAAGACTCACAAGAAATGAGATTATTTTTTAATTCATGTAAGAAACTGCCTTTTATATACATGTATATATAAGAAATGAGGTTCCCAAGCATGCCACGTGATAAACTATCCATAATGTTTGTGCGATATTGAAGCGATATACGATGGTGAATGGAGATAATAATTCATCACAAATGTTTTGGGGTATCACATGATATGCTGGTGGACTTCCTTATCTAATTTACTTTTATAACATGCAACATTTTGTAAAACAGTTGTTTGAATTAAACTACCAACATTTATAGCGATTTTTTTATATGCACATTTCTAGAAACAAGACCAGCAATTTCGGTCTTCCATCCATGATAGTTACGCTGGCCTATTCTTCAACAATGTTAGATTTTTTTATTTTACTAAACTTTAAAAGTAGATGTGACAGGCTATGTGTGCCAAAAGAGAAGGAAAATGTGCAGATTTCTCAGAGTTGTGCACCCTTGAAATTTTAATCCTGTATTATCTGCCCTACACCTTCCACACTATAGAACAGAATGGGACATACAAATATATATTTATATACTACAGCCCTAGTTTTTGTTTGCCTTTCAGATGATACAACTTGTCTCTTTGTACTTCGCCATCATTGCGAGTTTAATGGCAAAAATGTAAATGGGTGTATTTTGATCTACCTAGCGGTGCTTTTGTTGCAATATTGTTTTGAATCATATTGAGAATATTTAAACCCTGTTATTTTGACTGACTTTTTGATATAGTTTGATCAGGTTTACACATATCTTGACTGGAATGTGTTTTTATAAAATACTCATTATTATTTAAAGATATACAATTTAAGTGTGCCATTGCTCATATTTTTATAAGGCAAATTACTGATATTGATTTCAATGAATAATAAAAGAAAATTTTGAAATGAAAATTATTTTGTATTAAATATTGATTTACTGTATAAGAAGAACCATTAGTGGTAGGATACTTCCATGGTTTTGATCTTCTAAACTGTTCCACTGTTCCAACTGTAGGGAAAGTGCACTAAGGGACATAAGAAATTTTCGCCGAGAAGATATATTCACGGTACAAGAGTAACCCTGAAAATTGCGAATGTTTTTCCCCCAAAAATGTTTCTTCTTAATCGGTATGGTTTTGTTTGCACAAAGGGCATCACAACATCCCATAATGAAATACTTCATACAAGACTGAGTGTATTGAATATAATGGTACAAGTGTGTAAAATGTTATTGATGAAAGATTTGTATATGTATATGATATTTTTTCATGGAGGCAGCAAATTAATTACATGTATATCAAATTTGTTTTTTAACCTTATACAAGTATATATACCCATGTGGGGATTGTCCATTCTATATGTGTGAATATGTTCTGGAGTATGACGTAATGTTCTTGCATATTATTACAATATTAATGGTGGGATGTATATTTTCACGAGCCTTTACTTGCCAGTGCAATGATTTTGTAAATCGTTTCTATGAAACATACATTACTGTAGGTGTAGGTAGGTTGTAGTTTTATATATAACATGTAAATATTTATTTTTTAGAAGAAAAATCATGCATGTCATATTTGCTGTTTTAAGTAAATTTTGTCAAGCTTTTTTCTGTTAACTTTGTTTTGTTTTTTTTTTAAATTCTTGATTTTTTAAAAGAAGGGAATGTGGGGCCACAAAATATAAAGAGGAAGTAATCACGTCTGATTTTTCTTTACTTTACTAAATTATTTGTTGCTCTTTCAGTTCTGTTTGGTTAGTTCTAAAATGTTCATTAATGGTTCAGATTTGTTATGTTTCTTTGTAAATAATTATTGTTTTTATTTTTTATTCATAACTGAGAAGTTATAAATATTTTAAGTTTTGATGTTTTGTTAAGTTTCAATAAAGTTACCATACCGGTATCCAAATTAACCCTACGGTTTCTTATGAATGTAGGTGTACAATAAAACAAAATACTTATATAAAAAAAAACTTAACAACTTTGATTAAAAGAAGTATCACTATGGTAATAATGCCATACTTTTATACATTAAATATTCTTTGATATTGGTTGTAGTTTAATTTATTTTTCATAATAACTTAGTTATGATTTTTATTTTGTAGGTTGTTTATATTTTTGACAAATCATGTTGATGCCTTCTTGATTTAGTTTAGTCATGTAATATATACAATGTACCAAAGAGTTCCTTGTGTGTTTAAAATGGGTTTACCCAGTTTACCACTTGATAATTACCATATAATGTATGTGTTTAACAATATGTTCAGTTGAACTTGCCTTACAAGTTACAGGTCATTTCTATATAATGTCCACTTGCTGTTTAAGTCCAGCAAAATGTTGTCCCAATCGCTCTTTATTCAGGTTACCGTATATATTTAACCCATTGATATCAAATTGTTTTTAGTCTAAATTATTTTTAATTCAATTGGAAATTTCTTGGAAATATGGCTTTCAAATTGATGTCACATTTTGTTTGTTGAAATTACCAGTAACATTATCTGCTTCCAAACCAATTGGATTTGCTGCTGTACCATCTGACAAATATCCAACATTTGTGAAACATTTTTCAAAATATTCTGCTCAAATGTTAAAAGGTATTAATCATGTGGTATAACGGCAAACCTCATTGTGATACAGAAACATTGGAGTCTTTTGGCAGTCTCAAGTCTGCAATATGTTTTAAGGGTGTTGAAATAGTATTATGTCAAATATATCATTTGAAATAATAACTTACCTGGTAAAGGTACGGTATATAGCATATTTACTGTTTTAGTTGATTTAGTATTTTTTGTTATGATAGTCACAGTAGTGTCATATTTTTTGTTTTGAGTTTTTCTCCAATAAGGAGATAAGACAATTGCTATTATTATTACATTTTGTATTTTTTTTAAACACATCTGTTAATATTTCAAGTTGTTTCAATGAGTTTTATAAACTTAATTACGTTTTGTTTTATTTACTGTAAATTGGGAAAACTTCATATTTGTTTCATTTTCACATCCATTCACAAGTTACAAGATTGCAAATGCTATTTAACATACATTTCGCTTGAAACTGTTACTGCTTAAAAGTCAAATCCTACCGAATATAGTGCTTTTGCTCTTCAGTGGACTCCTAACTCTGTTTACGGAATATAATGCTTTTGTTCTTCAATGGACTCCTAGCTCTGTTTACTGAATATAATGCTTTTATTCTTCAATAGACTCCTAGCTCTGTTTACCGAATATAATGCTTTTGTTCTTCAATGGACTCCTAGCTCTGTTTACCGAATATAATGCTTTTGTTCTTCAATGGACTCCTAGCTCTGTTTACCCAATATAATGCTTTTGCTCTTCAATGGACTCCTAGCTCTGTTTACCGAATATAATGCTTTTGCTCTTCAGTGGACTCCTAGCTCTGTTTACCGAATATAAAGCTTTTGCTCTTCAATGGACTCCTAGCTCTGTTTACCGAATATAATGCTTTTGCTCTTCAATGGACTCCTAGCTCTGTTTACCGAATATAAAGCTTTTGCTCTTCAATGGACTCCTAGCTCTGTTTACCGAATATAATGCTTTTGCTCTTCAATGGACTCTTAGCTCTGTTTGCAGTAAAGAGTTCTAGTTTTAATGATTTATGTTGGTTACTGATTCACATGTTACTACTATTTAATATTATATTTATTTTATCAGTATTGGTTAATCACTCTTTATCAAATCAATTGTAAAAATAGAATGAAACTCAATGTATGAAATCCATATTTATGAATGAACATACCTCATAATAAAAGCAATTATAAAATGCAGCATTATTCACATCAAAACCATTTACCAATGGAATAATTAAAGTACCTTAAGTTATCATGCAGTAACTTCTATAAAATTTGATCTAGAAAATGTTGATGGCAAAATACAAAATGTCATACAAACATTATTTTTGTCAGTTAAGAATGGCACTTTTGTTATGGATGCACATTTTGAAGCATGTTGTCATTAGGAGAATTAATCTAGCATAATGTTTATCATGATGACTGTATGGTCCATCAGCCATGTTTTGGTAGAGTGTTTATAAACATGGAATAGTCTATATAATGTAAAGAGGGATCATATATAAGGCTGTCTTTGAAAATGAACGCATGCACATAAGATAACACAGTACATTGTATTAATACCTATTTGTGTAGAGAAGACTCTTCCATGTTTATATAAACTCTGCCAAAATATCGTTGACTTACTACAATGAACGATATTGATTAATAAAGTTATATATATTTACAAAATACGATAATTTTTCTATACCTCATTGAACATATTTACAATTGTTGTGTACATTCTGAAAGTGGGATGTAAATATAAGTCAAAAGTTTATTCTGTATTTGAATAAAAATGAAAATTAAATATATTATAAGACTTCTTATTTGTGTATTCTACAATTTGAATTAAAAATACATTTATACACCACTTAAAATAGTCACTGCTCATCCCAACTGCCCTCTATTGGTTCCGGTTGCCCTCTTTTGGTTTCATTTACCCTGTTTTCGTTCCAACTACCTTCTGTCAGCTCTAACTACCCTGTATGCATTTCAATTGCCCTCTATTAATTCCAATTGCCCTCTATTAATTCCAATTGCCCTCTATTAATTCCAATTAGTATCTATGGGTTCCACTACCATCTATGGGTTTTAACTTCCCTTTATGGGTTCCAACTTTCTTCTTTTGTTCCAATCAACCATCAATCTTGTGCTTACTCTGGTTTCAGTTGTATTACACAACATGAAGGAAACATACTGGTCCAACCAAAAGCCAAGTAAAAACTTTGAAAACTGGAAATAAAGTAAAACATGTGAACTTCCACCAGAGAAGGGATATGGGGTGTTCAAGAAGAGTATGTATCTCCTGCTAGCTAGTAAATGTAAAATCAAAATTGAGAACAAAAGGAACATGGGGCGTCAAATGTATCTACGGTAATTTTAGATACAGAGAAATCATACTTATCAACAATATTGTGATGATGTCTATAAAATAAGAAATAAGTAATGTGGATTGCTTCCCCATATGTCAAAATTAAATTAAAGAAGCAGAAATCAGGGTCATTTAAAATTTGTTGTATTACACTTCCAGTGTTACGTCTCGTATCATACAAGTGAAATGTATTAGACTGGCAAACCTAAGTACCATTTCATTCAACTACTATGATAGATAGTGTGATTGTGACCGTGGAGTTTGGCTTAATTTCCATAGAAAATCCAATATTGTTCACTCACTTGAGCCTAGTTGTGACCAAAAATTGGTGTGTGCATCATAATGTATTTCTGTAGAAAGGAAAATGTTGGCGCTATGGTGAAAATGACAATGATTACACTGGGAGTGATGTCCTTGGTGACATTTAATGTCATATGAGCAACAGGATCCACCATTTGCCTGGTTTTTCAACATGTTAAATTCCTGTAGCGCCAACATTTTACTCAGAAATACTCTACACTAATCACGGATGCACACACAGATTTCCTGTTACGGCAAGTAAGTGACCAAATCAAACAATATTCAATTTTATTTGATTTTCTATGGAAATACAAATGTAACTTCAACTAGGTACAAGTAAATGAAGTCTATGGAAATAAAGCAAAATGCACTGTCACAAACAGAATGACTAGATGAGTAGCTGTGTTTGTTACAATGTTGTGCTTGAGGGTCAGTCTGGAAAACCTGAAAATGTCTGGACAGAGGTATGGTCTTCTTGACAAGTGAGTAATAAGAAATAACCAAATAGATGTGCCAACAATATTTATTTAATAAAATAAATTATTTCCCAAATATATATATAATACCAATAAATTTAATAGTGTAATACTAATAAATGACAAATAATAATTGTAGACAGCACTCTACCAAATATAGTAGTTATAAACAAACTATTCCATTATAAGTGCTTTAAACAGCACTATATACTGAACACTTTAAATGCAGCTGAAAACTTTTGAAGAACCTCTAAAACCAGGTACTAATAAATTTGGCTTGGCTAAACAGGATTCCCTATTATATTTACTATATTTAAATATGACTAGGATATACAAATGCACCAAAATGTAACATACTGTATGATGAGAAATATTCACAATCTATTGATATTTGGGATTTTCAAGGTCAAGTCTTAACCACAAAAATAAGTACATTGCTAAGTTTTCAACATATTAAAACTGCAAATGTACTTACCAACTTATCAACCACAAATAAGACATGCCAACACATTTCTGAATGTTAAACCGCTAAAGTCTCTACTTGTGAATATTTTTCATTTTACAGTACATTTCATATATAAATACGGGGGTAATGTGTTGCCTGGATTCCGGAGAAAAACTAAAGCTCTAGGGTTATTGTATATGTGTACAATCTAAATATTAATATTACCATTTGCTTGAAACACTAAATAAGTATTCTTAAAATCTTGATAGACAATATATATATAAATCCCTCCCAAAAGATAAAGTACGATTAAAAATCCTAAAAATACAAAAAATTCTAGATATAACACTAACTCACCCATAATAACTGCATGGTTAATTATTTTTGTGAGATGCAACCTAGAGGTTTTTTCACAAATTTTCTTCAACTTTCATTGCTAAAATTTATATAACTAACATCTTGTAAGTATGGCTCAATAAGGGGTCTCATAACACATGACAAATTACACATGCTACAGTCATGTGACACATTACAATCATGTGACCATTATTGTGGTTGTGTTTTATAATCAAGTAAGTCATGATCAGGGAATCATTTTTCACATTCTGGGATTTTGTTTGTCCATGATATTTTACTTGTTTTTGTGTAATGTGTGGAGAAATAAACTAAAAATTGTCATCCTTCATCAACTGACATATCACCATAACAACATAAACATTTATGATAACTATACAATTAGAAGTAGTTGTAGTCTTTGTTTTAATGCCTAAGGAAGTCCACAGATTGTTTTTCTGATTTAAATCTTAGCTTCTTAGAATGATTGGAAAACTGGGCCTTGGTCAACACGCCATAAGTTGCATAAATTGAACACACAAAAATAACCATCCATCCAGTATATAATAATAAAAGTTCAGAAGTAAAATTACAAATAATAACACATGTACAAAATCTTTAATTAAGCAAGTAACCCTATTGCACATAACCTTTATATTGAAATGATATGTACCATTTCTTATCATGAAATTACAAGGTAAACAGTGAAGGAAGAGAAGAAGAACCTTGCTGCATACCATAAATCACTTTATCCAAATACCTTATAAAGAGAAATATTTGTGGTGTATGAATACCTGTGATTTTGGCAATTGCCAATCGGGAAAATAAATCCATAATGAAACTGAACATCTATTGATCTTACCTTACACCTAGAAGCATGGGGATTATATCAGTAAAAGTAACCACACTAATTTATACATACCAGCAGATATTTCCGCTATTTCTACTTTTACAGTATTCAAGAGATGGTTTTGTATTGAAAGAAGACAAGTTGCAGCAGATTTCAATGGTTTTAAAATCCCTTTTGGTGAAAAATATCACACACACACACACTCACACACACACACACACCACCTAACAGTGAACTTCTTTCTATCTTATCCCAGTGTAAAGACAAGCTACACATTCTATAACATTATAATAACACATCAATTGTGATGTCAACATTTAGATTGTGACATCATTGGTTGAAAATGCAAACATTATCCCTTTTTTATCCTATTTTCACCATAAAAGCTTTACAAAACAGGAATGTGTTTAATATGGGAGAAAAAGAATTAACCCCTGTTTGAAACCTCAAACTTTATGGTGAGATTCTTTATTTTATCCTCGAGATGAGATATCTATCTCAATACAAAACTGAATAGTTTCTATTATTCTTTCTAGGACACATAAAAAACAAACAAAAAAGTAATTACTATTCATTTGGGACTTGTTCAGACAATTTTGAATGTAGATAAAATATTTGATCTGTAAGCTGGAACTTTTGGACAATTAGCCATTCAAGCCCCCAGTCTGGACGGAAGATCTTTTTGGATTAGACAAGGTTTTATTTACACGGGTGATTTTTCAAATCAATATGAATGGTGCATTGTAATAAAAATATAAACCAATACTAGTATTTTGTTTAGGATTTTGTTAACACAGATTACATTCATTTATCTACCAAATGTATGATACATAATTGAAAATATGGATAAATGGGATTAAGTTAGATGTACCCCTTAACATTTGTGTAAATGACTTGGAATTGTTTAAAGTAAGCCTTGGCGGGGAATGATAACTGGACAGGATCATTTAATTACCAAGGTAATCAACTACTAGTACATTTTAGTGGCAAAATTGAAATTTCTACAGAAATGTTGACAGAATGACATTTTTTTTTTTTTTTTTTGTGGATTCAGCAGTTTTTAAGAAACATAACCTGAACTTTATAGCAACTACCGTAAATTGTAAATCACCTGGCCATAAGATTGTTTCATGTTAAATGTCTCTAATTAGACATTTGACTGTTACATGTAGGATACCAAATGGGACTAATGCATGTAAATTGTGTCTATAGAAATGGATTTACTAAATATGAATTATAAATTAAAAATAAGATAAGAAGTTCAATGGACCTGATTGCTCACCTGGTAAACAATGGCTGGGTCAAACGATTTACTGGTAATTCATTTAGAGCGATTGAGATACATATTCATTGTGATCAAGGGGAGTTATTCCTATTCTTTTTAATAAAACAATGGATGATGCTGGTGTTGACACAATAAAGTAAACCCTTAGATTGTGCAACAATATTGGAATATCTTTATCACTTAACATCTGTATTGAAAAATCTTCAAAAATAAATGCAATAAGCAATATTACATGGGTAATGACCTTAAATGAAAATGCTGTGAGCAAACTTGAATTGCACTGAACTCATTATCATTTTATTGAAATCTGCCAGCTATTTTAGGTGGAAAAGTCAAAAATAGGTTCTGACAATACAATGATGCATACTGTGCTATGCCATATTCTCACATGGCATTTGGCCAGGTGAGCTTAGATAGCACATGAAAGCAAAAACAATAATACTGTTGTTCACTTCTCAAGCACTCATTTGCCATTATGATTCATCTTTTCTTTTGTTTTCTGCAGCTGTAATACATAAATGAAGATGAAGATGAAGGTCATTTCTATGAAGGTAAAGGTCATTTCTATGAGGGTGAAGGTCATTTCTGTTTAGGCCATGGTCATTTCTATAAAAAAGTTCTCACATTAAGTACTGATGCAAAAGTAGGCATCTTGGCTTTTTTAGAAGCAACTTGTTCCAATATCTATCAATTAATGACAAGTCAATGTCATTTAATGTCATGGCTAAACTACTGCATAGATTTTTAAGCTGAAGTACAATGTAATTGTACACGTTTTGGTATAAACTTCAGAATACATATTAGTTAAAACTTGCATTGAAGTTCATACTCATATTTGTGCAGTTCACCTAAAATAGTCAATGAAATATTTTGTCAGTTTGACCTTATATTAATGTCAAGGTCATTTTCTTGAACAAATCTGTTGTGCACTAGTTTAAAAAATCTAGTACAGTATTTTGATTTTAGATTTTTAAGATAATTGAAAATTCAAGTAAAAATATATTGTAAATATTTTTTCAAAAATAATTATTTGATTAAGTACCAGTATTGGCCATAGTCACAAAGAATTAGGTCACACATGAATATTCATGTGTTTAATTAGTCCAAGCAAAACATATACAAATGTATTGTTAAGTACAAAAAATATATTCCATGGTTCAAAATGTAATAATATGTGATAAAACCAACATGATTACAGGATAATTTTTGCAGTTGGTGAAAAAAGCAGACAAACATACACAAATTAAAAATCACACAGTTTTTTTCAAAATTAAAATTATAAAGATTAACTAAGCAAGTTAAGAAGTAACTCAAAATTACACTGAAATAAACTGAAGCAAAAACATTAAACACAAAAATAAGAATAAATTTTAATTCACACTAAACCTTATTAAAATAAATCAGAGATTCTTGTAAACTTCTCTGGAAATATTAAGATTTTTCTTCCCAGCTTTAAATCACCATACCCATACTCAAATGCAAGACCCCAAACTCTGCTTATTAAATGCCCCCCTTGTATACAGCACAGTGTACCACTGACCACATTCTTACTATATATGCAATCCCTGGATACACAGTATTTCCAGTTTTACAAAAGATGCATTTACATTGTAAAATAAGGGATTATTGGTTTTAGACCAAGGTAATAAATATGGTAGCTATTCCTAGCATGATTACATAAATTATGTAATTAAAATACATGTACATGTATATTGTTAAAAAACTTATTTTGATAGCATTTTTGACCTTGACCTCTGACTAAAATAATCTTAGATAATATTCAAAGCCAGATCTTATTATAAATTATCTGTGTACTAAATCCTAAAAGTAAAACTCATTGCAAACTAACAGCAAAGTAAATAAGACCCAGAGTTTACATGACCTTGACCTTTGACAAAAGGATCTCAAACATGATCCAATATAAGCTCCTGTCATAAGACACCTATGTACAAATTTCCATTACTAAACCCATGTATACTAAAATACTGAATAATAACCCTCAAACTCTATATATTGTGTGATTGTGATTAAATGACACATGATGCAATAAGCTCAGTGTCATTTTCCAAATTTACGAAACAAATGTAAAGGAGATGGATTAATGAAGAGACAAATATGGCTATAGATCCCTACACTCTCCTATTTTTGAAGCAGGGGTGTGATAATTATTTTATAATATGCAAGTGACTTTTATGAATGTTGAGGTACTATGGTACAGGAATAAGACTAAAGGTTAACAAACAAGATTCAAGATCAATGTTTTTGTAAACTCCTAGTTCAAAGGTCATTCCTAACTGAAGGACTTGTTAATATTTTCAAATTTATTATAACTTTTTATGACAAGCTCATGAAGATAGATTCGTTTGAAGACATACAAATCCTGTATGCTGTGTCACAAAAATTATTTTTTCAATTTTCAAAGAAAAAAAAAGAACAAGAAGGTGCATTTGTAATTAAAATACTGTCACCAGCCAATAAACCTAAAAATGATAAACAGATGACAGGACAAACCAAAAATATACTTCACAAAGAAACCAAAATAAAACCCTTGAAAAATCCAAAAGTACTTAATGCAGAAAGATGAACCTTGCATCGTGTTTAGAAATGGGAATACAATACACCTTATGAAGAGAATCAGAATCATGATTATTTTAAACATTGTGTAAAATTCCTTGTTAAATTTAAAAGTTAAAATTCACTGCTGATAGAAAGATATATTTCAGACTCCAGTTTCACAATCATTTCTGAACTAAGATTTTCTAACTTAAATCTGGCAAATTTTGGCAAACTATTTATGGAACAACAAATAAATTATTTCAATAAAGCTAGATTACGTAAGAACAAATTGGGTTCACTGATATTAGTTCACATTTTCCTTTTAAAATAATGATGTTTTTCTGGGATTTGTGATGTTAATATATTCCAAAATGCCCAGTACAAATGTAGTTATTGTATTGATCATGTGGTACAGCTGTGAACCCCATTGATCATCTTTACACCTTAAATTTGTGTACATGCATATTGTGCAAAAACAAACAAATTATTCAGATTTCAAAATCACCAGGTTTAGGTCATAAAAATCTTTGTAGAGAATGAGTGAGACTGGTCAGGTACACTTCAAATCAGAATATTAAATGCATGGATAAAATAAAATATATATATAATACCTGACATTTATAAAAATTTCTCTGAAATAAATTGAAATATTTCATGCTTAATTTAAAGGCTATAAATCAATACAAACAAAAGTCAAATACAGAAAAAAAAAGAAAACAACAAAATAAATTGCAAAAAAAATAAATATATACTAATATAACAAAAAGATTATCCCTCTATTCAACAAAGTCACTACAACAAAACATAAAAAGGTATTATGCAGGTGATAAACAAGGAGAGATACTAACTATAGTCTCAATTTCCAAAAACTACTTTTACAGAACTATTATTTCTACTGGATATGGAATGCTGTACATTCACCAGGATACCATGTGAAATGCCATAACTAAGTACAGAGCTGTTGATTTCATTGCATATGGAATCTCATAACTTGACAGTGTCTTGGAAATGCCTGACAAAAACATTTTCCACATTGCTTTACACAAATGCTATAGGGTATTTATCATGTGGTACATTGGTGAACTCCACTGTATAAATGATGTTCTTTTGGACTATTGTGTCCAAACATTTCCCAAAGCCAATGACAGTGACAATAGCTGAGCTCATAAGGAACAAGTATCTACTAAGAAATAAATTTCTTTAGGTACAATAAACTAGATAGGACAACATTTTCAAACTGACTAAAATTAATGTCAAAGTCTAGATTGCTAGTAAGAATTTTTTCCATAAACTAAATTAAATTATGCCTAAATTCTTGTATATTGGTAAATAAATATGCATCGAGTTGTGACTTATAGCGTAAGAGCGGAATGAAGACAGTTGTTTTACACCCGACATGGAAAGATGCCTCATACATCAATCATTATATCATTATACTCTTCAACAAGTTTCACTGATCGTATAAAAGATTAAAGTTGAAAAAAGAAAACTTTTTTATAATCAAATGCAAAAATAATAATAATAATCCAAATAATTTATAACTTTGAAGGTCAACAAATACATGTACATTTAATGAAAAGAAAAATAATTGAAAAAAACACCTTTTGACAAGATTTTTTTGGCTTAATTGTGACCATATAACAAATACTTGTATACCTGATATCTCAATATAAAGAGGTAAAAATTCATTTTGACAAGATTTTCTTAAAGTGACCAGACCACAATATCACAGTATAACTAACATGTACTCCAACTATCTGTGTAATATCTAAAACTACAACCAGCATGCAGTTGAGATCTACATGTAGAAGTCATGTGACAATCATTGTTGCAGCCATTTTCCACAATTTTGGTTAAAAATCTTTTTAAATGCATTTTTTAGAATTGTAACTTGACATATCTCACAAATTACTTGAAGAAAACTTTCAACACACACACACACACACACACACGTATATGTTTATACTTTTTGTACTGTCAGAGTGACATCAACTTTTGGCTTCTTGAATGTAATATAACTATAGATAAGACTTCCTGAGACACTGAAATAGACAAAAATCAGAACTAATTAATATCAAATATGGATTTTGACTTGAATGCAATTTTTCAAATTGTTGAAGACACCCAATTTCAAAGAGTTGGTAGAATGTTTGCTTTGTTTATTGTAGGTCAGGGTTCAAATCCTAGTCAGGGTCTGATCAAGATTTGAAAATAGGTTGACTATTCTTTAGACAAGCATTCGACATTTAGAAGTTTTAGTCACTATAAATTTTGTCTTTAAGTCTTTTTATGTAACCAGTATCATTTTACAATTTTCAGTTACAAGAACAACAGGCAGCATTATTAGAAACAAAGTCACACATCATGAATTAATCAAAAACAAACATACTGGTCTATATTCAAATTACAATCTAAAAAGCAAAGTAAAAACGTCAAAAATTGACAAATTTAATAAACATGTGAACTTCCATAAAGGAAGTGAGGCTGGGTGCTCTTCAGAAGGGTAAGTGTCTCCTGTGTAGCTAGCTAAACCTGCCACATGTGAAATCAAAGTTGAGAATGAAAGGAACATGGACTATGGGGCATCAGTTAATTCATATGATGTAATGACAATGTTATTCTCTGACATCACATTAAATGCCCAGGCTTAAAAACAAGGATTTCTTAAGAGAACTCAACAAGTTCTATTTTAAAACACTATAAAAAAAATACCTACCTAATATTCAGACCTATAAAATTGATCCAGCTAAATATATAATCTCCTCCCAGGAACATTCCTAAATATGTTACCAATAAATTCTGTAAAATACCAAAAAATATAAAATGCTAATTAATCATGATGCAGGTATTTGCCTTTGCAGGGTTTCAAAATTCCCTGGGTCCTAGGTTCGGTACCTATTAATTTTCACATTGGAACCTTTGATATTAAACTGTAAAAGTCAGATGGACCTGACATTTTTACCAAGATAATACTACTTTTTCTATATGCACTACAGATGGATCTTTTAATGATGATATTTTACTTTCAAAACTTTATGTGGGACCTACAAAACAATAAAGTCAAAAGGTTCTGGACCTTCCTGTTTTGGGTTTGTTGATGCATCATGCATTCCATTGGAAGTAATATCACTTGATTTCTTTATTTGAATTGCTTACAACAATGACTTTATCTAACACATGACATGACCAATTTTGGAAGTAAAGAGGCTCTTAATTGTGATTATATGAAAACTATTCACACTAAAATCTATCCAAAATTAACTTTACACTTTGTTGCTTTGTATGAATCCTTTGACAAATTATCAAAAATCTAATATATATTTTTAAATACTGGTAATGAAAACATGGGTATTAAATGAAATAATGATTATTAATGTGTATATTGTCAGATGTTTTGCAAAAAAAAAAAAAAAAAAATCACCATTTAAATCCATATAAATATTTTACATCAATATTCCAATTGTAGTTATTTTTGGATTGCAGTATATAACTGCTGAAAGTATATGGTTTTCTCAGGGTACTCAAGGTTCCTCTACCAATCAAAAGCTGTCAGATCCGATATAAGTGAAACAACCTTGAGTGGGCATAAACACTATTTCAATTTACTAACCAACCAAACAATTACTGCAGAGTTTATATATATACTAGTATATCTAAAGAATCTTGAAGTAACACAAACTAGAACTTCTCTTGAGAGCCAAATACCCCCCCCCCCAACATTAATGTTTTGTGCGACCTTGACCTTTGACTTATGCACATAAATTTGGTATGCAACACATTGTCTCATGTTGGTTTATATCTATTTCAAGTTTGATCAAAATCCATCCATAGACATGGAAGATATGGAGCGGACACGATATTGGGATTGACAACCAGATGGACAAACTTGGTTTGCGGGAGTATAATAATTCAGTCCAGTTTCAGCATTATAAGGAAGTTTTATGATAAATCACGGGAGGCTTATAAGGAAGAAACAGAACATAGATTTAAAGTTTGTGGCAATAAGCAAGGTTGCAACAATATAGAAAGGCATTAAAATGAGGTTTTACTGTATAACATGAACAGAAAAGTGTACTTACCTTTATGACTCCTACTATAGTTGTAGTTAAAGCTGAGTTATACTGGGTACATAGAACTATGGAATAATTTAATACAAAACCTAAACCACATGACAGTAAAAACTGTAACAAAAACAGAGGATCTCTCCAGCCTTCATAGTCATATCCCTGTAATTATAGATCAATCATAGAGTTATACTGGGTACATAGAACTACTGGTATGTATTACACAGAGAACCCTCATAAGCTGCATACATGCCATATCTCACGCCGTGAGACAAAACCTCACGGATTTTTGTTTATTTTTGAAACTCCCGGCGTTAGATCGATTTCTCACGGGAAATTGCTATTCCCCCCTTTACTTTTTTCCAAACAAGCTACGCCAATCAGTTGGGATAATAAACATGGTTTGAAGTGTCCAAAGTTGTGTGCAATGTTCCGTAGATAAATCGGCAAGCTAAGTTTTGACAAGTTTATTTAAACTCTGAGCCGCCTCTGTATATGACATGCATACAAAGGTAAACACAGGTAACTCCCGATATCTACAAGTGTTTTAATCCTATAATTAGTAGATTAACTTGAGATCATCCATGCATGTCATGGATTCATCAACCTGTTGACTGATGTAATTGAATGCAATCTTGATGAAGAACCTCTTATATTTGCATTAAAAACGTCTCTGTCAGAATGGAAACTGGGGGGGGGGTGAATTGAACAAATAGTAGATCGTTTTTTATATGAAAATTTAATAAAATTACAGACCTTCTCAGAATGTTGCCTCCTCACAAAGGAATCCATAAATAAAAGCATTTTCTGATTGAATGATTGAAAATGAGTAAAATCATCTCTAGAAATTTGGAGTCAGAAAGCAGCCATGCCATGTGTTTTTTAAAAACAAGGGAGGTAACTCAATCAGAAAATAAAAGTGCAAGATTTATTATTTATTTTTCATTTATTTTTGTATTTTTTATGTTTATAATTATTGTATTTTTAACATTAATTTTTTAAACAAATTGTACATGTACTTCACATTTACATTTTAATCTTAAGACAATGAGTGATGTGAAAATGTAATATAATTAGGACATGTTTATATGATCAATATGCACTCAGCTTGTATATCATTGCAAAATAAATAAATAAATAAAAAAAAATTATAAAAAAAAACAATTGAAAAAGGAAAATAATAAGAATTTTACATCCTGGTTTATTTGGATTAAATAATATTACATTTATGTAAGATGCAAGTCATAAATAGTGATGCTCTCATTTATAAAGTCAAACAGCTTGGAACACACGTCGTCGCATATTAAATTTCGCGGCGGAAAAACTTCTCCCTGTTTTGAAAAACTTCTCCCTAATCTTGGCTGAGGGAGAAGTCACTTCTCCCGTCAAAATCTAATTTGAGCCCTGATTACAGGTTTACGTAAAACCTCCCTTATTTTTTTCAAAACTCCCTTAAAATTGCCACCAATCTCACAGTTTGCTCCCATAGAAATATAGCATGTATAAAGCTGACCAATCACTGACAAATCAACTACTGTAGAAACCACTCTGTCTGCGACAATCAAATTCTCTTTATATCCATAGAAAATAAAAAACAAATTTCACTTATATCGAAATGGCACCAGCTATAGGAGAAGGTGCAGAAATTTTGCCTATGCTGTGCACTGATGGCATTATACGAACACTGACAACCCCCCTTTAAATTTGATTTACTTATTTTATTTTATTTACGCGAACATACTGTTGTCTTGTGCTGCTTCCATGCCGATTACAGTGTTATTTTATACATTATAGTCTTGCACCTTTTTCACTTGTTTTAACTTCAGTCATGATTTTTCCTATTTACTTTTCGGTCAAGATTTTTCCCCTCATACAGTACACTTCTTAAGGGATTGATTTACTCACGAGCCGTGCTCGATTCCTCTTGAGGTTTTGTGTTAATATGCTTAACTTCAGAGGAATAAATGCTACATTGGTGCCATGCCTACTGTGACACTGGACTACCTTTATTTTATGTTCCCAACCGAAAGAACCATGAACTGCATTTTGTAATGCCGAGTGTTTGGCGAAAAAACAGTCACTACCACACAACCTCCATCTAACGGAGCAAGCATTCTACAAACAGAATTATCGTAGTGGTCTCTGCAACCAGAGAGAGAGAGAGAGAGAGAGAGAGAGAGAGAGAGAGAGAGAGAGAGAGACAGAGAGAGAGAGAGAGAGAGAGAGAGAGAGAGAGAGAGAGAGAAGAGAGAGAGAGAGAGAGAGAGAGAGAGAGTGTGTGTGTGTGTGTGTGTCTGTGTGTGGTGTATAATCACCTTTTGTAAATCTCCACTTAACCCAGCCATCACTGTAACTGGTATTATCATAAATAAAGCATTATAATATAAAAGTCCATATTTCCCTAACTCCTATAAAACAAAAATAACATGTTTATACAAATTATCAATTATATTATTATAAAAATTAATTTATATTACCGGTAGTCAAATTTCAAATAAATTGATAAATGAATTTCATCTCGTACTGCACAAAGAGTAAAGTACTTCAATAGCAACAATAGTCAGACATCATCACACCTGTTAGTAAGTTGTTGGTCTGGTAGTCAGTTAGACAGTTACATGAACCTCAGGTATTCAATACATTTGTACATTGCACCTCAAAAGATTTCACTATCAACCAAAGCATTACTGATATGTGCATTTTTATGTGTATATATCTATATTTATTTTTTTTACCATATTTTGAAAGCCTACAGATTATTCAAAAGAGCAAGACCACGAAAGTAAAATGCTCTAGCTTTACAAATGATACATTATTGCACATTCTTCATATTCAGACAATATGTCAAAACCCTATAAAACAAGGACTGTCCGAATAACAGGATAAACTGCAAGCACATCAATTGAAACAAGGGATCTACAGATTGCAAGTCTTGTCTGGTAAAACGCCCTTTAGATAGTAACACAAATAAGTTGACAAAGGATAAAATCCATCCTTTATGTTCTCTGCATTTTTGGACAAAAGAAAAAGCTATTGTAATTTTGGATATAGATGCTTGTTGTCAGGCTTAAAACACAAGCTCTGTTATACTTTGTACAGATGAGCACAGACCATGTCATTCAAAAAGTAACTAGAGCAATCTCTTGGGAGAAAATACCAACGTGTTCTTGTGACCTTGACGTACACGCTTAATTGGTATGCAACATGTCTCATGTTGGTTTACATTCGTGCCAAGTTTGATCAAAATCCATTCATAGTCATTGACGATATGAAGTGCACAGGATATTGGGATGGATGGACAAAGCCAACGTTACCTACCTTTGAGTCTAATTTTTTCTTTGTATATACACCATTTGCAGCTGTACAAATATCATTCATTAATATGAACACATAACCCGTCAAATCAAAGGCTAAATCATCACTACAAAATACAAATCAAAGTACTGAAAGAACTGAACACCATACATTCACTTCTATAATGAAAACATTTGCCTTGATTTCAAATCAAAGTTCTTGAAAGTGCAAGACTGTAAACTAGAATTGACAAGAATCAAGTTTTCCCATCAAATATTTACTGAATTCTTTTTGTTTTATCGTTGCTAAATCAATGTAGCATATAGATTATTAAGTATTTTATGGCAAACATTTCCATTATTACCCATCTATTCAACTCAAGCAATGATAGTCCTGAACACCACACATTATATTTCATTCAACTATACACCATACAATCTATAACATAAATCAACACATTAATAGTGCTGAAGACCATCAGTTCTTATACCAACACCACTATACATAACCTTCCAAGACTCAATAACCACTTCATTGTGTATTAAGTCACAATATCAGGTAACAGGTCACTACACCAGCAAGCAGGTCACTCAATCACCACTATATCAGGTATAACATTACCGGTACTTACCTTGCTGCAATCAATGCACCAAAAATCATCAGAAACACTGTTAACTGAACAGTTCTTGTGGCTTTAACTCTGAAATAGATAATAGAGAAAAATAATTTCTGAAAAGTACAGAAACATGTATGTAAAACCTGTGATCAAATGTCTTAAAGTATCCATACTGATATATGGAATATCCAACTGAAAACTGAGCTTAAATACTGATGCTACCAATGCATGTAAAATTTATATTATGGTACATACATGTAAATAAAACATAAAAATAAGAGATAAAATTGTCTAATGAGTATTGTAAACAAGTACAATATTTATCAATAATATTCAGTAGAGAACAGACAATAAATTTTATTGATTTATAGTAGCCGTAACCAGATCAAATTAACGAAAAAAGTCACAAAATTTTCACTAACAATAATTGATAATTTATTTTAATCTGATAAGCATTAAGATCTGGTAACATCTGTTACTTGTTTATAATTATATATCAGAGTCTACACTATATTTCTGATAAAAATCTTACCCTAAAATAAAGTATTCAGCAACCATTGTCATAAATATTGAAAATCTTCTTAACACTGTGAACATAGGTAAACTGAAATGAAATACAAATGCAGTAGTACATTAGTTTAGGAAATGAATATTTGCCACACACAACCACACATAAGTAAGGGGAGATAGTACACTGTAAAAAAACTTATCATGTAGCAAAATGACTTATTTTGCAGTGATGATGCTTTCACTACAAAAACAAGAAATCAGTGAACTAATGCTCATTTAGTATATCCCCGCTTTTTACTTCAGTCATTGACCGTAAATGTCAAAAATAAACTTAGTCTGTAAACAGGAAACAGAAGTCTGCCAGACTTGAAATCAGTACTTGCGGCATGGGGACCTCATACTGAACTTCTATACAAAATTCAAGTGGCTGTGATTAGTAGTTGTTGAGAAAACTGTTACAAAATCAGTAAAACAGTAAACATCCCCTCTTTTGAAGTGGTGGTATCGTATAATAAATAACAACAAGAGGCCCATGGGCCTTAACGCTCACCTGAGGCTGAGTACATATCTCATGCAGAGGTTCAATGATCAATGACATTAATAAAAGAGAATGTCAAAATTTTCAGCAGTAAGGGCTAATTATATGCAAGTATTTTTGCAAATTAATCCTAATAATTATAAATGAGAATGCTACATATAACATATCTAAAGTCTAGATACAATATATTATTTATAAACAGCTAAAACACCTATATATCAAAATGTTCATTAGGCCAATACCTACAATATTCCAATATACATGCCTATACAAAAAGTTTATAGTTTTTGAGATAATTAACCATTTCAGCATTAGTTCATGTCAATGACCTTGACCTTTGAACCTATGACCTTAATTCATATATCAAAATGATCGTTGGGCCAATACCTATAATATTCCAAATCTATATGCCTATACAAAAAGTTGATAGTTTTTGAGATAATTAACCATTTCAGTATTTGTTTGCATCTATGACCTTGGCCTTTGAACCCATGACCTTCATTCATATATCAAAATGATCATTGTGCAAATGCCTACAATATTCTAATATACATGCCTACACAAAAAGTTTATAGTTTTTAAGATAATTAACCATTTCAGCATTAGTTCATGTCTATGACCTTGACCTTTGAACCTATGACCTTCATTCATATATCAAAATGATCGTTGTGCAAATGCCTACAATATTCCAATATACATGCCTATACAAAAAGTTTATAGTTTTTGAGATAATTAACCATTTAAGTATTCGTTCGTGTCTATGACCGTGACCTTTGAACCTATGACCTTTATTCATATATCAAAATGATCGTTAGGCCAATACCTATAATATTCCAATATATATGCCTATACAAAAAGTTGACAGTTTTTGAGATAATTAACCATTTCAGCATTAGTTCTCTTCTATGATCTTAACCTTTGAACCTATGACCTTCATTCATATATCAAAATGATCGTTAGGCCAATACCTTCAATATTCCAATATATGTGCCAATAAAAAAGTTTATAGTTTTTGAGATAATTAACCATTTAAGTAATCGTTTGTGTCTATGACCTTGACCTTTGAACCTATGAACTTCATTCATATATCAAAATGATTGCTGTGCAAATGCCTACAATATTCCGATATACATGCCTATACAAAAAGTTCATAGTTTTTAAGATATATTGACAAATACATTAATTTTAACAATTTCCCCCTTAAGTACCTTGCCATTTCCTCATTTTGGCCCCAACAGTTATGATTAGTGCAAATCTGAAACTAGGTGCCCTAAGTATGTTTCACATGAAATATCTAAGCTATATCTCTTGTAAGTGCAGAGGAGATGATTTTTAAAGATTTTCACAATTTCCCCCTTTAGGGGCCCCAAGGGGACATAACTCCTTCATTTGTGCAAATGTGAAAGGCCTTCACCTAGGCATAATAATCACTAAGTTTCATCAAATTTGGCTTGGTAGCTTTAGAGGAGATGATTAAAATGTACAAAGTTAACGCCCCACACACGACAGACGATGAACCATTGCAATAGCTCATCTGAGCTTTCAGCTCAGGTGAGCTAAAGAATAGACAGATGAAAATTTTCAAAATAATTAAAAGGACTTATTTGAAAATTAAATGCAAGTCATAGTTACAGAAAGTATACTGGCACAATACAGTAACCAACATATATTTAGTCATACAAATGTATTAAATAAAATTATATTTTGAAAACTTGGTACATATGACTTCATTTGACTTAGAATTACCAACTTCAAAGAATTATGAACACCATAATACACTCCCTTTTTCCGTTTCTTTTGTATTGGGCCCTATTTTCACAACATTAGCAGGAACAGAAATATTTTTATCTATATATTAGTATAGGGTCCTATTCTCACACCATTATCAAGAAGAGAATTTTTTTCTCTTTCCAAAAATGATGAATAACAATAGTTGACACTAAATTATCACTTCTGGTTTTGTATACTGGTATTTTATAAGAAAACAATGTTCTTGTAATCAAAGTTGTAGATAACTGTATACTCACTTTAATTTCTTTGTACCACCAAGACCAAATATCAAATTTCCAATGTAAATAATTGGAAGTGGCCATATCTGAAACAGGTATTTAAATATAAATGTGATTTAAATAACAAATTACAACTGCAAACAAAAGCATGAGCCTAAAATATGGTGAGTGGGTTGGGTTGAATAGTGTTTTAAAAATCAGTCCAGGTTAATCCACTTATGTTGAGGCAGTCATTTCTGGAACTGTGCAGAACCTAACTTCACACTGAAACCATTTTGAAAATTTGAATCTAAGAGAGGAGAGGTGTGTGATCTGTAAGCTGGCACCTTATACAATTCAGCAGGTCAAGTCTGTATGAATATATGGGATATGTACTAGTCTCAGACTGAACCTAAGGGATGAGAGGTGTGTGATTTGTAAGCTGACATTTCAGACAACTCAGCAAGCCATGTCTGTGTGAATATATGGGATATGTACTAGTCTCAGACTGAACCTAAGGGATGAGAGGTGTGTGATTTGTAAGCTGACATTTCAGACAACTCAGCAAGCCATGTCTGTGTGAATATATGGGAAATGTACTAGTCTCAGACTGAACCTAAGGGATGAGAGGTGTGTGATTTGTAAGCTGACATTTCAGACAACTCAGCAAGCCATGTCTGTTTGAATATATGGGATATGTACTAGTCTCAGACTGAACCTAAGGGGTGAGAGGTGTGTGATTTGTAAGCTGACATTTCAGACAATTCAGCAAGCCATGTCTGTGTGAATATATGGGATATGTACTGGTCTTAGACTGAACCTAGGGGATGAGAGGTGTGTGATTTGTAAGCTGACATTTCAGACAACTCAGCAAGCCATGTGTGTGTGAATATATGGGATATGTACTGGTCTTAGACTGAACCTAGGGGATGAGAGGTGTGTGATTTGTAAGCTGACATTTCAGACAACTCAGCAAGCCATGTCTGTGTGAATATATGGGAAATGTACTAGTCTCAGACTGAACCTAAGGGATGAGAGGTGTGTGATTTGTAAGCTGACATTTCAGACAACTCAGCAAGCCATGTCTGTGTGAATATATGGGATATGTACTAGTCTCAGACTGAACCTAAGGGGTGAGAGGTGTGTGATTTGTAAGCTGACATTTCAGACAATTCAGCAAGCCATGTCTGTGTGAATATATGGGATATGTACTGGTCTTAGACTGAACCTAGGGGATGAGAGGTGTGTGATTTGTAAGCTGACATTTCAGACAACTCAGCAAGCCATGTGTGTGTGAATATATGGGATATGTACTGGTCTTAGACTGAACCTAGGGGATGAGAGGTGTGTGATTTGTAAGCTGACATTTCAGACAACTCAGCAAGCCATGTCTGTGTGAATATATGGGATATGTACTAGTCTCATACTGAACCTAAGGGGTGAGAGGTGTGTGATTTGTAAGCTGACATTTCAGACAACTCAGCAAGCCATGTCTGTGTGAATATATGGGAAATGTACTAGTCTCAGACTGAACCTAAGGGATGAGAGGTGTGTGATTTGTAAGCTGACATTTCAGACAACTCAGCAAGCCATGTCTGTGTGAATATATGGGATATGTACTAGTCTCAGACTGAACCTAAGGGATGAGAGGTGTGTGATTTGTAAGCTGACATTTCAGACAACTCAGCAAGCCATGTCTGTGTGAATATATGGGATATGTACTAGTCTCAGACTGAACCTAAGGGATGAGAGGTGTGTGATTTGTAAGCTGACATTTCAGACAACTCAGCAAGCCATGTCTGTGTGAATATATGGGATATGTACTAGTCTCAGACTGAACCTAAGGGGTGAGAGGTGTGTGATTTGTAAGCTGACATTTCAGACAACTCAGCAAGCCATGTCTGTGTGAATATATGGGATATGTACTAGTCTCATACTGAACCTAGGGGATGAGAGGTGTGTGATTTGTAAGTTGACATTTCAGACAACTCAGCAAGCCATGTCTGTGTGAATATATGGGATATGTACTAGTCTCAGACTGAACCTAAGGGATGAGAGGTGTGTGATTTGTAAGCTGACATTTCAGACAACTCAGCAAGCCATGTCTGTGTGAATATATGGGATATGTACTAGTCTCAGACTGAACCTAAGGGATGAGAGGTGTGTGATTTGTAAGCTGACATTTCAGACAACTCAGCAAGCCATGTCTGTGTGAATATATGGGATATGTACTAGTCTCAGACTGAACCTAAGGGATCAGAGGTGTGTGATTTGTAAGCTGACATTTCAGACAACTCAGCAAGCCATGTCTGTGTGAATATATGGGATATGTACTGGTCTCAGACTGAACCTAAGGGGTGAGAGGTGTGTGATTTGTAAGCTGACATTTCAGACAACTCAGCAAGCCATGTCTGTGTGAATATATGGGATATGTACTAGTCTCATACTGAACCTAGGGGATGAGAGGTGTGTGATTTGTAAGCTGACATTTCAGACAACTCAGCAAGCCATGTCTGTGTGAATATATGGGATATGTACTAGTCTCAGACTGAACCTAAGGGATGATGAGGAGGTGTGTGATTTGTAAGCTGACATTTCAGACAACTCAGCAAGCCATGTCTGTGTGAATATATGGGATATGTACTAGTCTCAGACTGAACCTAAGGGATGAGAGGTGTGTGATTTGTAAGCTGACATTTCAGACAACTCAGCAAGCCATGTCTGTGTGAATATATGGGATATGTACTAGTCTCAGACTGAACCTAAGGGATGAGAGGTGTGTGATTTGTAAGCTGACATTTCAGACAACTCAGCAAGCCATGTCTGTGTGAATATATGGGATATGTACTAGTCTCAGACTGAACCTAAGGGATGAGAGGTGTGTGATTTGTAAGCTGACATTTCAGACAACTCAGCAAGCCATGTCTGTGTGAATATATGGGATATGTACTAGTCTCAGACTGAACCTAAGGGATGAGAGGTGTGTGATTTGTAAGCTGACATTTCAGACAACTCAGCAAGCCATGTCTGTGTGAATATATGGGATATGTACTAGTCTCAGACTGAACCTAAGGGGTGAGAGGTGTGATTTGTAAGCTGACATTTCAGACAACTCAGCAAGCCATGTCTGTGTGAATATATGGGATATGTACTAGTCTCAGACTGAACCTAAGGGATGAGAGGTGTGTGATTTGTAAGCTGACATTTCAGACAACTCAGCAAGCCATGTCTGTGTGAATATATGGGATATGTACTGGTCTCAGACTGAACCTAAGGGGTGAGAGGTGTGTGATTTGTAAGCTGACATTTCAGACAACTCAGCAAGCCATGTCTGTGTGAATATATGGGATATGTACTAGTCTCAGACTGAACCTAAGGGATGAGAGGTGTGTGATTTGTAAGCTGACATTTCAGACAACTCAGCAAGCCATGTCTGTGTGAATATATGGGATATGTACTAGTCTCAGACTGAACCTAAGGGATGAGAGGTGTGTTTTTGTAAGCTGACATTTCAGACAACTCAGCAAGCCATGTCTGTGTGAATATATGGGATATGTACTAGTCTCAGACTGAACCTAAGGGATGAGAGGTGTGTGATTTGTAAGCTGACATTTCAGACAACTCAGCCACTCGGAACGCCAAGTCGGCAATTTCCACAAATTGTGTTTCGGCTTTACAAATTTTGTATCCTTCCGCCGTATGGAAATTTGGGATTACTTTTTGACAAGTGTCTGAGGGGCGAAAAGACACCCGTTTTTAAACCTATATTTGGACATAATGAAGTAAAGTTTATCGATGAAACTTTTGAATTATATGCCGAATAAACAACAGTTTGAGATTTAATTTTCAATTTAGCGATAAGATACTGTTATTTACACATTTTTCGGATTTCTTGATGACAATCAATTTCTTCTCGCAATTGCCCAAAATTTTCGACAATCTTTAAAACTTGGACGAATTTTGTGTACACAAAATCACCACTTTATATTGTGTAGAATGTGACATCACACAATTAGAATTAAATTCAATTAAGAATGGTTTCTGAGCACGACCTGTTAATATCTTAAAAACCCGAAAGACTGGGTAGTACATTTGGTTGTCAATGAAAACAAATATGGCTGCCCCCGCGATGATCGATGCTTCAATATCAAGTTTCAAATGACGTTGCAACTAATTTTAATAACACTCACGTGATAACGATTTCAAATTCTTTCATAAAAATACACATAATCAAATTTTACTGTATGTTGATAAATCATTCGACGAACTAAACGGTTAATTTACGTATTCCATTGGTCAGTGTCAAAGAGCCATTTACGAAAATGAGAGTTATCTCTCTTGTCTTGCATAGAACTTTCTGTCTTTAGAAGTCTTTGCCTTGCCTAACTGAAGCCCCACCAATTTGTTTAAAATCTGTATTCCAGTTCAATGCCTGGTCCTGACTTGAGCACCATATACTCTCTCTCTCTCTCTCTCTCTCTCTCTCAGCACCATACTCTCTCTCTCTCTCTCTCTGAGATGACAAAAAATTCCATTATCACACATGGGATTGATTTTATGCATTGTGAACAAAGACAAGGCCTATATGACACAGTTTGACAAACTGAAGAAATGAAAAAACCAATTCCATGTGCATTAATATTGGCACATTTTAGATTTGATGGTTATTTATTTATTTATAAAAATAAATTTATTTATTTATATATTTATTTAATTGATTATTTATTTATTTAATATTTGCCATCTCACTACAGAATCAGATGGATTTACAAAAGAAAAAGAGACATTTATTGCTATAATTAAAGTAATTTTTTAGGAATGCTAAGTGTATTTTTAAATGTTTAGCTTGCTAACATGCATTTCATTGGATATTATATTTTCAAATATATTTATAACATATACTGTGGCATTTGAACACATAGATTTGGACAACTGAATGGCCATTGTATATTGGATTTCTATTAACATTTGAAGAAAAATGACTGTGTTTTGCATTTTCATAATTAAATAGCTACATGAGTAGTGTTTCAGTTACAGATGCAGCAAGAATTCTCATCACTTAGTCTTTAAATTCATTACATGTAAACATATGGATTGTTTGAATTTTATAATTGTTCTTTTAACATGTTAAACCAATGTTGGGCTGTCAAAAGCTATACCATACATATCATGTATTCCTATCAAGCCAGCCTATTCTGGCATGGCAGTATCTATGTAGCCTTATATGTACTTATGTTTATCATACCTCAACTGCTCCACAATATATATACTGTATAATATAAAGCTAAACCATACTGACACTTCTCTGTCAAGATTTAGTGAAGTTTACATTTGTCCATCAAGATCAATGCACAATTGTGCACTGGCCCATCACAGCTATACTGTATACATACAGGCATATAAAGATTCATACTGTATACACTGGCCTGTCAAAGCTATACTGTATATATACAGGCCCGTCAAGATATATACTGTATACAAACATGCCCGTCAAGATATATACTGTATACAAACATGCCCGTCAAGATATATACTGTATACAAACATGCCCGTCAAGATATATACTGTATATATACAGGCCCGTCAAGATATATACTGTATACATACAGGCCCGTCAAGATATATACTGTATACATACAGGCTCGTCAAGATATAAACTGTATACATACAGGCCCGTCAAGATATATACTGTATACATACATGCCCGTCAAGATATATACTGTATACATACTGGCTCCTCAAAGCTTAACTGTATATATACTGACCTGTCAAAGCTAGACTGTATACATACTGGCCCTTCAAGATGTGTGCATATAGGCAGGTCAATAGCTTTATCCCAGTGCATAATTTTGTTAAAATTATTTGCATCCTTATTATTAGTCCATAATTTTACTGTCACACAATATGTAGGCCTATTCTTCATGGTATTTATATACAATGTTTTTTGTATAAAATACATGTATATATGCTGGTATTTTGTGACACATTACAGCCTGTCCAGTTAGAGTAGCTCCTTTGGGAGAGGATTTGTTCTGTAAATGGGTTATGGGTTTGAACACAAAGACCTGAGAAATGGTAGTGGTTATTATTGCCTAGTACTATGCCTTTAGATATGAATATTCTGTAAAAGTGATGGTCTTAAGACTGCTGACTCAAGTTTATTCATTATTTGAGATTTTCCTCAACTTGAATTTAGCAAATTTGAAAGCTGAATACTTTTTTCTGTATTCAAGATGTTCATAAATTTAAGGGGACATTTTGAAGACCATTCTTGAGGATTTGTTTACATTTATATTCGAATTTTGTTGAAACTGTATTTTCAGTTGCATAAAATTGTTTCAAAAGTTGTCAGATTTCAATTAAGGAAAATCTTAGTTTAGGAATGACTGTAAAACTGGAACCAAATATGTTTATCAAACACTATACATTTAAAGAATGCTCACTTTAAATAAAAATAATTGATAAACATGTCCATTTAATGGAATTTACTAATTTTCAGTACCAGTAATCTGACTGATTATTAATTTGTTGATTTTGGAAGCAGCAAGTTTTATTTTAGATATTTGTGTTTAGCATAACTCAGGTGTTGATTGTTTATAAAAACAAACTTTTAGTGAATATGGATGAAGATTTTATATACCACCCTTCTAGTTGCACTGTTTTGTTTTGTGACACTATTGGTGTGAAACCTAATCTTCTTATTGAGTTTCAGCTTGGTTCTTGCTATTTTGCACAATTTGTTCTTCTTACACTTTGGACAGTGAAACTGCATTGTAAAACATAAAACCAAATTGGCATTTAATTTTCTGCCAAAGATAATGCCTCATTCAGCAAAAAGTTTTTATTCAAATGTAGGTTCCATATGGTTGTTTGTAATTTCTTAACAACACCAAGTACTAAAGCTTAGAACAACTGAAAACCATATCTGTTGCACATTTCTAAATTTCATTAGGCCTATCAGCCTATGGTGTGTGTGTGTGTGTGTGTGTGTGTGTGTGTGTGTGTGTGTGTTGACATGCAATGACACTGTTTTTTTTAACAGATATGGGGAGTTGTGCCTATCTTCAGAAAGGCAGAGGCTGAGTGATTATATTGAGACCATGAGACCATATAATGATAAATTTCAAGGCAAAAGTTACAGAAAACATGACAGGCCATTTTGACATCCTAGTCCTATGCCTATAACTCGCACACGCTTAATAAACGGTTGTGCATGTTTTCAAGTGTACCACCAATTAACTGATACTTAATATACACCGTAAGGGGTCAACCAACACAATATTTGTGCACGAGATTGGCCTGTGAAATTCAGATTTGTGAAATGAACGATCGAAGCGGCATATGGCCAAATTTAATATGGAGACTGAAAGTAGGTCCTAAAATTCGGCATAAATCTTGAGAAATCTGACGAAATAGATGCTAATAATCGCCAAAACTTACTTTATTTCAGCCGTAAATACCATTCTGCGTCTTCTGTGTGTCCAAACTATATATAGAACATAGTTAGGAAGCAGTACTAACAAACTTTCTAGGTCAAATTAGACGGAAAATGGACCGACCCCATCCAAGATTCCGGATTGACGGCGGCGTTTTTGTCGCATTTAAAACTTGGACGTTTTTTGTGTACAGGAAATTATTTGATGTATTATATATGGAATTGTACCTTGTAAAAAGGTCTTTCATTTGGTATAAATATTGTTTCTGAGCACGAGCTGTGTGAGAAATGGGAAGGAATCTAGTGACGGGTAACATTTTAAGTTTTAGCCTGTGGTTCACGTTGCACTATAAATTACGAAATTAAACTGTAACCGGAATTATAAAAAATAGATTTTGTCGGTTTTCAAATATTCTGAATTTTTTATTTTGCATCCCAATCTATGGTAATCTGTAATACATTCAACACAGTTCCTCATTTTGTGTCGTTCAAAGGTTCGCCATTTTTTGACAAATTTTACATCACATTTGCAAGTTCACAAATTTTAATGAATCCCTACGCCGACGGGGTTGGCGTTCCGACTGAGCAAGCCATGTCTGTGTGAATATATGGGATATGTACTAGTCTCAGACTGAACCTAAGGGATGAGAGGTGTGTGATTTGTAAGCTGACATTTCAGACAACTCAGCAAGCCATGTCTGTGTGAATATATGGGATATGTACTAGTCTCAGACTGAACCTAAGGGATGAGAGGTGTGTGATTTGTAAGCTGACATTTCAGACAACTCAGCAAGCCATGTCTGTGTGAATATATGGGATATGTACTAGTCTCAGACTGAACCTAAGGGATGAGAGGTGTGTGATTTGTAAGCTGACATTTCAGACAACTCAGCAAGCCATGTCTGTGTGAATATATGGGATATGTACTGGTCTCAGACTGAACCTAAGGGGTGAGAGGTGTGTGATTTGTAAGCTGACATTTCAGACAACTCAGCAAGCCATGTCTGTGTGAATATATGGGATATGTACTAGTCTCAGACTGAACCTAAGGGATGAGAGGTGTGTGATTTGTAAGCTGACATTTCAGACAACTCAGCAAGCCATGTCTGTGTGAATATATGGGATATGTACTAGTTTCAGACTGAACCTAAGGGATGAGAGGTGTGTGATTTGTAAGCTGACATTTCAGACAACTCAGCAAGCCATGTCTGTGTGAATATATGGGATATGTACTAGTCTCAGACTGAACCTAAGGGATGAGAGGTGTGTGATTTGTAAGCTGACATTTCAGACAACTCAGCAAGCCATGTCTGTGTGAATATATGGGATATGTACTAGTCTCAGACTGAACCTAAGGGATGAGAGGTGTGTGATTTGTAAGCTGACATTTCAGACAACTCAGCAAGCCATGTCTGTGTGAATATATGGGATATGTACTAGTCTCAGACTGAACCTAAGGGATGAGAGGTGTGTGATTTGTAAGCTGACATTTCAGACAACTCAGCAAGCCGTGTCTGTGTGAATATATGGGATATGTACTAGTCTCAGACTGAACCTAAGGGATGAGAGGTGTGTGATTTGTAAGCTGACATTTCAGACAACTCAGCAAGCCATGTCTGTGTGAATATATGGGATATGTACTAGTCTCATACTGAACCTAAGGGATGAGAGGTGTGTGATTTGTAAGCTGACATTTCAGACAACTCAGCAAGCCAAGTGTGTGTGAATATATGGGATATGTACTAGTCTCATACTGAACCTAAGGGATGAGAGTGTGTGATTTGTAAGCTGACATTTCAGACAACTCAGCAAGCCATGTCTGTGTGAATATATGGGATATGTACTAGTCTCATACTGAACCTAAGGGATGAGAGGTGTGTGATTTGTAAGCTGACATTTCAGACAACTCAGCAAGCCATGTCTGTGTGAATATATGGGATATGTACTAGTCTCAGACTGAACCTAAGGGATGAGAGGTGTGTGATTTGTAAGCTGACATTTCAGACAACTCAGCAAGCCATGTCTGTGTGAATATATGGGATATGTACTAGTCTCATACTGAACCTAAGGGATGAGAGGTGTGTGAGTTGTAAGCTGACATTTCAGACAACTCAGCAAGCCATGTCTGTGTGAATATATGGGATATGTACTAGTCTCATACTGAACCTAAGGGATGAGAGGTGTGTGATTTGTAAGCTGACATTTCAGACAACTCAGCAAGCCATGTCTGTGTGAATATATGGGATATGTACTAGTCTCAGACTGAACCTAAGGGATGAGAGGTGTGTGATTTGTAAGCTGACATTTCAGACAACTCAGCAAGCCATGTCGGTGTGAATATATGGGATATGTACTAGTCTCATACTGAACCTAAGGGATGAGAGGTGTGTGAGTTGTAAGCTGACATTTCAGACAACTCAGCAAGCCATGTCTGTGTGAATATATGGGATATGTACTAGTCTCAGACTGAACCTAGGGGATGAGAGGTGTGTGATTTGTAAGCTGACATTTCAGACAACTCAGCAAGCCATGTCTGTGTGAATATATGGGATATGTACTAGTCTCATACTGAACCTAAGGGATGAGAGGTGTGTGAGTTGCAAGCTGACATTTCAGACAACTCAGCAAGCCATGTCTGTGTGAATATATGGGATATGTACTAGTCTCAGACTGAACCTAGGGGATGAGAGGTGTGTGATTTGTAAGCTGACATTTCAGACAACTCAGCAAGCCATGTCTGTGTGAATATATGGGATATGTACTAGTCTCATACTGAACCTAAGGGATGAGAGGTGTGTGATTTGTAAGCTGACATTTCAGACAACTCAGCAAGCCATGTCTGTGTGAATATATGGGATATGTACTGGTCTCAGACTGAACCTAGGGGATGAGAGGTGTGTGATTTGTAAGCTGACATTTCAGACAACTCAGCAAGCCATGTCTGTGTGAATATATGGGATATGTACTAGTCTCATACTGAACCTAAGGGATGAGAGGTGTGTGATTTGTAAGCTGACATTTCAGACAACTCAGCAAGCCATGTCTGTGTGAATATATGGGATATGTACTAGTCTCAGACTGAACCTAAGGGATGAGAGGTGTGTGATTTGTAAGCTGACATTTCAGACAACTCAGCAAGCCATGTCTGTGTGAATATATGGGATATGTACTAGTCTCAGACTGAACCTAAGGGGTGAGAGGTGTGTGATTTGTAAGCTGACATTTCAGACAACTCAGCAAGCCATGTCTGTGTGAATATATGGGATATGTACTGGTCTTAGACTGAACCTAGGGGATGAGAGGTGTGTGATTTGTAAGCTGACATTTCAGACAACTCAGCAAGCCATGTCTGTGTGAATATATGGGATATGTACTAGTCTCATACTGAACCTAACGGATGAGAGGTGTGTGATTTGTAAGCTGACATTTCAGACAACTCAGCAAGCCATGTCTGTGTGAATATATGGGATATGTACTAGTCTCAGACTGAACCTAGGGGATGAGAGGTGTGTGATTTGTAAGCTGACATTTCAGACAACTCAGCAAGCCATGTCTGTGTGAATATATGGGATATGTACTAGTCTCATACTGAACCTAAGGGATGAGAGGTGTGTGATTTGTAAGCTGACATTTCAGACAACTCAGCAAGCCATGTCTGTGTGAATATATGGGATATGTACTAGTCTCAGACTGAACCTAGGGGATGAGAGGTGTGTGATTTGTAAGCTGACATTTCAGACAACTCAGCAAGCCATGTCTGTGTGAATATATGGGATATGTACTAGTCTCATACTGAACCTAAGGGATGAGAGGTGTGTGATTTGTTAGCTGACATTTCAGACAACTCAGCAAGCCATGTCTGTGTGAATATATGGGATATGTACTAGTCTCAGACTGAACCTAGGGGATGAGAGGTGTGTGATTTGTAAGCTGACATTTCAGACAACTCAGCAAGCCATGTCTGTGTGAATATATGGGATATGTACTAGTCTCAGACTGAACCTAAGGGGTGAGAGGTGTGTGATTTGTAAGCTGACATTTCAGACAACTCAGCAAGCCATGTCTGTGTGAATATATGGGATATGTACTGGTCTTAGACTGAACCTAAGGGATGAGAGGTGTGTGATTTGTAAGCTGACATTTCAGACAACTCAGCAAGCCATGTCTGTGTGAATATATGGGATATGTACTAGTCTCAGACTGAACCTAGGGGATGAGAGGTGTGTGATCTGTAAGCTGACATTTCAAACAACTCAGCAAGCCATGTCTGTGTGAATATATGGGAAATGTACTAGTCTCAGACTGAACCTAAGGGGTGAGAGGTGTGTGATTTGTAAGCTGACATTTCAGACAACTCAGCAAGCCATGTCTGTGTGAATATATGGGATATGTACTAGTCTCAGACTGAACCTAGGGGATGAGAGGTGTGTGATTTGTAAGCTGACATTTCAGACAACTCAGCAAGCCATGTCTGTGTGAATATATGGGATATGTACTAGTCTCAGACTGAACCTAAGGGATGAGAGGTGTGTGATTTGTAAGCTGACATTTCAGACAACTCAGCAAGCCATGTCTGTGTGAATATATGGGATATGTACTAGTCTCAGACTGAACCTAAGGGGTGAGAGGTGTGTGATTTATAAGCTGACATTTCAGACAATTCAGCAAGTCAAGTGTGTGTGAATATATGGGATATGTACTAGTCTCATACTGAACCTAAGGGATGAGAGGTGTGTGATTTGTAAGCTGACATTTCAGACAACTCAGCAAGCCATGTCTGTGTGAATATATGGGATATGTACTAGTCTCATACTGAACCTAAGGGATGAGAGGTGTGTGATTTGTAAGCTGACATTTCAGACAACTCAGCAAGCCATGTCTGTGTGAATATATGGGATATGTACTAGTCTCATACTGAACCTAAGGGATGAGAGGTGTGTGATTTGTAAGCTGACATTTCAGACAACTCAGCAAGCCATGTCTGTGTGAATATATGGGATATGTACTGGTCTCAGACTGAACCTAAGGGATGAGAGGTGTGTGATTTGTAAGCTGACATTTCAGACAACTCAGCAAGCCATGTCTGTGTGAATATATGGGATATGTACTAGTCTTAGACTGAACCTAAGGGATGAGAGGTGTGTGATTTGTAAGCTGACATTTCAGACAACTCAGCAAGCCATGTCTGTGTGAATATATGGGATATGTACTAGTCTCAGACTGAACCTAAGGGATGAGAGGTGTGTGATTTTTAAGCTGACATTTCAGACAACTCAGCAAGCCATGTCTGTGTGAATATATGGGATATGTACTAGTCTCAGACTGAACCTAAGGGATGAGAGGTGTGTGATTTGTAAGCTGACATTTCAGACAACTCAGCAAGCCAAGTGTGTGTGAATATATGGGATATGTACTGGTCTCAGACTGAACCTAAGGGATGAGAGGTGTGTGATTTGTAAGCTGACATTTCAGACAACTCAGCAAGCCATGTCTGTGTGAATATATGGGATATGTACTAGTCTCAGACTGAACCTAAGGGATGAGAGGTGTGTGATTTGTAAGCTGACATTTCAGACAACTCAGCAAGCCATGTCTGTGTGAATATATGGGATATGTACTGGTCTCAGACTGAACCTAAGGGATGAGAGGTGTGTGATTTGTAAGCTGACATTTCAGACAACTCAGCAAGCCATGTCTGTGTGAATATATGGGATATGTACTAGTCTCAGACTGAACCTAAGGGATGAGAGGTGTGTGATTTTTAAGCTGACATTTCAGACAACTCAGCATGAAATGACTGGTACCAATATACATTAACTTTTCTCAACCAAGAATTTGAAGAAATTACATGTCATTTGCTCCAGTCGGGTAAAAAGTCAAGATTGAAAGAAATTAATTTTCCTTAACTTCAATTTTAAGGTTATTTACTGTAAAGTTGAAGTAAACCTGCTTAAATAGACCCTTAATTCATGAATAGACCCTTCAAATATTTTAAAACCAAGACAGAGATCTATTTCTTACATACTTTTCTTAATGTATCTCTTGAGAAATCAGGAAACTCCACAAGACCACATACTTTTGAAAAGTGTAAAAACACAATACCAGTCAACATCTGGAGAGAGAAAAAAATAAAAATGAAATTAAACAAATTTATACATAATGAAACATACTGGTAAACTGTGAAAATATGAAAAAAATGCAGAACACTTAAAATCAATATCAATTCAAGTTATTTAATACTGAGTTTTATCAAGAAATTAATTATCAATTAATTTCCATAGACTGAACAAAATATATTGCTATGACAGTTTTAAGGTTTACTACATAATTTAACCTTTCTAATTCTATGTAGAACATTCAAGGGGACCTGTCGCTGTGTAAGTGGCATATTTTAGGAAGCAGGTTTCATGAAGAAATGACTTGTTACATACATATCGAGGTTGCCTTTGACTGTAACATATAACAATTTATGGTTGTGTCCTGTTAATTGTAACTTAATAAACAGACTTCAGGAAAGCATGTAGATCTAATGACAATTTGATTTTATAAAAATATTAATAAGATATCTTTAAAAATAGTTTGTGTTGATACTGAATAAATGCATCATTCCTTATAAATATGTGTTCCTTAAGAATTACTGAATATCAATCAAAACATATCTATTATGCAATACTTACCTGACCAAGTCCTAAAAACTGGAAAGATGGAAATCTGAAGATAAAAATGTAATGAAAAATAAATTAATAAGTTATCTTACAGATATATTAATGACAATATTATAATTATGTCTCACTTTTTAGTTTTTAATATCAATAATATTTTGTTAAATTTTAATGGTCAAGGTAGAAAGAATACAAAGAGTTTTCCACTTTGGTTTAGTCTTCCTGTAACATTTTCCTCTTGTATATTACTTTAAATTAAGCAAGTAGACAAATTCACATGCTTAGGCACAGTTGTAAGCACGGAAGACCCAAGCCAGAAAGACATAAAGAACAGACTATCGAAGAGAGAACAGCATTCCACAAATTACAACCTATATGGAGATCAAAACAATACAGCAGAAAGACCAAAGTCAAACTCTATAACAGCAATGTTAAATCAGTATTGTTGTATGGAAGTGAATGCTGGAAGGTTTCCAAAGCAGATATGAGATCTCTATCTAGTTTCCATCATAGTTGTTTGCGTCAAATCTGTAAAATATTCTGGCCGAACACCAGATCAAATTCAAACTTATTGAAAATGACAGATTCAAAATGTATCATTGATGAGATCACTCAAAGAAGGTTTAGATGGCTTGGGCATGTTCTTAGAATGGAGGGGAAATGCATAACTAAAGAAGCATTAAGATGGACACCCCAAAGGAAAAGACCTTGCGGAAGGCCATAAACAACATGCCAGCGGACTGTGGAAGGAGAACTGAAAGATCTGCAGCTGACTTGGGGAGAGGCTGAGACAAAGTCAAAGAACAGATTGGAATTGCGAAATCTTCTATTGACCTTATGCTCCACCTGGACATAGAGCATAGGTAGGTCGGTAGGTATATTACTTTATCTTGAATGCAAACTTCATCAAATTAGCACCAGTTGATTTGTAGTAATTGTACATCTTTACAGGGAAATGTGAACTGATATGATTCCATATCCAATGGAAATCACTGCCTCGCATAAATGTTACAAGGAAGTATCACATGGTACAGCGTGAACCCCATTCAGATTGTTAGTTTTATATAGAGGTAGAATAATAATCTGAAATAATGGGTCCTGGTAAAAATGGCAGGTCTATCAGACTTTTACATTTTAAATATTAAGGGTCCCAATATAAAATCAAAGGGTCAGAATTTGAACCAGGGGAGTTTTTAAACCCCTGGATGGTTTGTGATAAATATTTTGGAGGACCAGACTCGACAGGTGGCTAGTATTGGGAAGGTACATATGGGGGCTCCTCAAACCCTGGATAGCGGCGAACAACAGGGTGTAACCTTGTGACTTTGACTCAAGGGAGTTGAATAAAAAAGAAGGAAGGTAGAAATGTGAATAACTGGTCTTGATAGGTGGCACAGTAGCTCAGTGGGTAGAGCATTCCTCTAGTTTTTGAGAAGGTCCCAAGTTTGAGTTCTGGTTTGGCTGCTGCATTTTCTCCTTTTCTGTTACACTCACAGGTCAAAAGTGTTTCCGCACAATGGCCGCCGTTGTTTTTCTTAAAACAACATTTCAAAACTGCTAAGTTGAATATCAGGGAAATAAGAAAACTATGACGATTTCTTACCTCAGTATTTGGAAATGGATCCATTTGCCCTGAATACTTGACGGATTCTGTTTGGAATAGAGGCATACAATGATCGGATATAAGTTAAACTGATGGAGGCCCAGATTTCAGTAGCAGCATCAATCAGTTGTTGTCTGTTCCTAATGTTGTGCCCTCTTCTCTGCAGCCTGATTTTCATATACCTCCAAACATTTTCTATTATATTTATGTCTGGACTTTGCGCAGGCCATAACATTGTAGGTATAGAGTTTGTCTCTTTGAAATGCATAGTATGCCGAGACCGGTGGGGGGTGGCATTGTCATCTTGGAATATCCAGGGGCGGTTTTCAAAACTTTAGCAACAACTGGCCACAGATTTTCGTCCAAGATAGTAGTATACTTTTCTGAATTAATGTTGCCATCTACTGCTACCAAAGTCCCTACACCATCGTAGGTGATACACCCCCAAAACATTACACTTGTAACTACCTGGAAGGTTCCATAACTGCTTTCACCAAGACAGTATGATCAGATGACCACTTTTCACATTCTTTGCGCCACACATGACACTTACCACTCTTGCCCAATACAATCTGAGTCTCGTCTGAAAATATAACTCTATTCCAGTAGCTATTGACAGTTTTATGAAGCTGAGACCGACACCATGCCCTCCTCCTGAAACGGTTAGTCCTCGATATAATAATTTTCTTTTTTACTATCCTTCTTTCGTATCCATAAAATGCCAAACGTCTTTTTACGGTTGATTCACTTAATTTTACTGGTGTTGATTCATTGTAAGTGTTTGTAAATTTCTGTTAAAGTTTTCCTCCGATTTGTTTTCACTACACGTAAAATCTGCCTGTCAACTCGGTCATTGTATTTTGTTGGCCTTCCACTTCTACTTTCATTTTCTACGTAACCTCTTTGTCCATACCGTTTTAGAAATTTGTGAACTGTAGAAGGATTAATTTTCAAGATCTCAGCAATCTTTCGCCCACTGAAACCATCCTCGCTTAAAGTTAAAATAGTTTGTTTCGTCTCGACTGACAGTTGTTTCCTGCGCTCATCCATTGTTGCTAGCAGACGACATATAAACAAAAGAGAGATAACTCTAACAAAATTTTATAACCGGTGATCGCTGAAAAACCATCCGTTATAACCCTGAAAATTTTGCACGCTTCCGTTCGATATTAAAAGCATACTAGTGAAAAGTCAGATGTGAATCGGGTGCGGAATTTCTTTTGGCGGCCAGCGGCGGAAACACTTTTGACCTGTGAGTGTACAATATTATGTTACATAGAAGAGAAAGCAAAAGATCATATTGATTTGCATGCCCGTTTTTCAACATTGATTTCTATTCATGTGTTGTATTTGGTATTCACCTGGTCTATCTAAAATCACAGTTTCATTTACATTGCATTTTCTAATGATTGTGATCAGGTATAGTTTTTTTTTGTGATGTAATTAAATTTCTTGAGAAATCTTAACTAGCCGGTAGCCCCCCCCCCCCCCCCCCCCCCAATAAACATACAGTCTAAAATAATTAAATTATCTAAAATACTGACTTGTAGGTTGTTAAAACCAATTTGTTGGCAACTATTATCATAAATGAACATGCTCCGTAAAACACCGCCGACAGAATTCTATACAAAAACGGAGACGGTTCTTTTTCCCCTGCCACATCCATGTTGATGTTGTAAACTTTTATGGCCCCGGAAGTTGTCAACAGTTGGCAGGCAATGCAGAAAACATGGAATAGGAAAAGTTCATTGAACCACTCCAGAACAGACAGCTTATGTGTGATTTACGACAAAAAGACATTGGGTATATTTTATCAAACTGTATTGTAAATATCAAATGAAATTGTTATCATTCAGGCGAGAACCAAATAAACCGTGTTTATAAGCATGACGTTTATGTTTGCACATTCCATATTTTGTACAACGTCATTTTATTTTTTTTAATGGAAGAAAATAAAGATTCGGCTCCTGCAAAAGGTTTTTGTGTGTTTTATTTGGCTCGTTATTTTATGTATTTCATATTACTTCTCAAAACAAACGATTCATTTATTGCTTTAATTTGAAATGAAAAATGATTAAAATTGCTCATATAATTCGCCAAAAAATAACATTTATCCATAGCCCATATAATCTTTAGATTACCCAAACCAATAAGTATTTACAAACATTGGAAAGGATGGACACAAAAACGGAGTTTAAATTTGAAAGACCACCTAGTTCAGCTTCCGACAGGTATTCATATTACTTGTTTTGATACTAAAAATGTTTCTCTGAAAGCCAACCAGTCTACATTTTATTTTATTTAACGGTAAACAAGATAAATACGAGTCATTTTCACACATGTGATGCACGTGTCTGCAGACATGCTGAATGAGGAAATTTTTTTCTCTGGGGATTTTTACTTTTTAAGTGTTTTAAAATAAAAAACACAATGCCATACAGCATCTTTAAATTAACTTATAATACACAGACAGTTCATTCAGTTTTTCAATTATTTATATTTTTGTCTATAATTTTGGCATATTTCCAAAGCATATGACAGCATTCCCAATATTGAAATGATGGTAACAGGTTGGAATCAAATGGGGTGTGTTTGATTCAATAATTTTGCCCCATGAGCATGCTTTTTCTATTTTCAGTGCCTGCCATATCTATAGTATTAAAAGCATAAGCTGATTTCAATGGAAATTTCCATTTACCAGGTCCGGGAAACCCCCCTGAAGTCCATATTATATGGCGTTTGCCATATCGTACGTCTATCTCCATATGTTTACATATGGAAATCGCCATATGCAAAGACGCGTCGCTAAGTTTTTTACGGATTTTTCGCTTGTTTAGAAAAAGTGCATGATACCATCACGTTAGCATATAACCAGGCATAAAAACCGAACTGAAAAATACCTTATTCAGTCTCCGGGTTGCTGCAGAAAGATGAAAAGTGGAAATGAAAGTCGTCGGAGGTAAGTTTTGTTCATGTTTACGATGTTTGAATATAAATTTTTATTTAGATAAAGTCCTTTTTCACACAATGTCTTTATCGGGATGAAATACTTCATGATTGAAGCTGCCATTTTGAAAATATCAGGATCATGTGATCTTGCAACAACCAATCAGAGGAGATTTAATCTAGTGATCTCGGCTTGCACATGCATGTCACAGAATCGTATACCAAGATGTCCGCATATCAACTTTGGACAAGGACTTCGTTCTCGTCTGTGAAGTTTGATTTTTTTACAACATTTATTTATTTGCACATTTCAATCAATTTTATAAAACATTATTATCATGTATCAACATTTATTCAAAATAAGAACTGCATTGGCGAACTCCTAGTCACAGGTACAAGTGTACTTATTGGGATAATATGACCATAATAATTGTACCATCTTCATCATTTATTACAATGGATATTTACATTACAAGAACTTATTTGTGAAACTTCCATTTTTGTTTTATCTATTTACAGCTTTATTACATAAGTTAAATAATTGCAAAAATATATTGTGATGTTAGTTTATTACATCAGCATGGAGTACGTGATATAGCATATATGTAACAGCAATGATAATAATAAAATACAGTTTGTCATGTCTATTGTTCTTGTTTTTCATGCCACTATTAGACAGTAATCAATTTTGTAACGAGTGTTTCTTGGTCTGTTTTCAGTAAAGTGACAACTTCCTGTTCACTTGGAAAAGAGTGAAAATAATGTAAAGGGTTAAACATCAGATTTCTAAGACCGGTACGCAGGACACGCCAAAACAAAACGATACTCATCTTCAAGACAGTTCATGCGGTAGCACTTGCATTTAAGCGCTGACCCCTCCGACTGCCACCTTTTGAATAGCCCCTTTCAAGTTTAACTAAAGGTAATATACATCATGTACTGTTTTTAACACCCATTAGGTGAAAATAATGCCCACTGTCCACATAGATATGATGTATGCCTACTGCGGGTCAACGCGATTGGGTCGTTGTATGATATTCTCTCCATCTCACTTGCTCCTTATGTTACTTTCGTAATTAGCTGGTAATGTTCTTATATTTGCAGTGAAAAATATTGTTTACAAATGTATTTTGTATCCTTGACAACAAGATCGGCTGTATATAGAGACGCATGTAAAGTGAAAGTTAAGGAACTTTTAAGAGTTACGACTTTTATTTATATCACTTGAATGATATCAAAGTTTTTATTTAGATAGCTGCCACACTTCAGAAACTGAGCGGTTATCATCAACCACATACATTATATATATCACACAGAGCAATCAACTGAAATTCGAGCGTTTATCGGGTTTACCAAGGACGATAATCGCTATCAAATGTACATGTTTGAATAGAATTGGTAGATGCCGCGTTACTGCAGCATTAATCGTGATGAATTTTGCCGGAAAATCTCTTTGTGTGTTAGTATTGTCTTTCAGTTATGTAACCACAGTTTTGAAAGAAATGCCATTTTCATATTCTCGTGGTTATTTTCTTAATTTAATGATTGATAGAAGACCGCGTATATCACTGTACATGTATATTGGATTTAGACTTCTCTGTTGGTAGAATGCATTGATAATACAATTCCGTGATTTCACCGGAAGATAATGATTTTAATAGTCTTCAACCAGACTCATTAGAATGTACTAGAGAAAGAAGATACGGAAGAATACAACACATTGAACTTAGTCTTAACGTTTTAATATTATAACATTTTGTTTTATTTTAAAGATGTTCTTAATCTGGCAATCATTCAAAATTAATTGTTCAGTTGATTGGAATTAGCGGCGTCCACGGCAAAATATAAAATGATTTAAATAATACCACCCATACTTTTTTTTGAAATGCTTATGTAGTTTCATTTTTGTTTAACCCTAACTAACGATTCTCTATTTTACCGATAGTTATACGGTTGTCATAATTAAACAATTCTAAAAGCAGAATGCTATTATAGGGATTTGCCGTGCGATTTTCTGGCCACGAAAATTTTAAACTTGTTACCTTTTACAAACATAGTAAATAAATTACCGGTATCACCATTTTTTTAAACAAAAATAAGTTTCAATATCAATACTTCAAATGTGTTAAAAAAACGAAACTACTACAAATTTTTATATGCAATAAGTTAACATCGAATTGGCGGAAAATACATCCCCGAGTTACGCCAAGCTGGCTTGATTATGATGTCATTAACCTAATTGAGAATAGAATCGAACAGAATCAACCAATCAAAACACTAGATAATCACATAGTGCCATTATTTCAATCTCAATGCCAACAGCAACAAAAAACATCAAACTTTACAGACGAGAACGAAGTCCTTGTCCAAAGTTGATATGCGGACATCTTGGTATACGATTCTGTGACATGCATGTGCAAGCCGAGATCACTAGATTAAATCTCCTCTGATTGGTTGTTGCAAGATCACATGATCCTGATATTTTCAAAATGGCAGCTTCAATCATGAAGTATTTCATCCCGATAAAGACATTGTGTGAAAAAGGACTTTATCTAAATAAAAATTTATATTCAAACATCATAAACATGAACAAAACTTACCTCCGACGACTTTCATTTCCACTTTTCATCTTTCTGCAGCAACCCGGAGACTGAATAAGGTATTTTTCAGTTCGGTTTTTTGCCTGGTTATATGCTAACGTGATGGTATCATGCACTTTTTCTAAACAAGCGAAAAATCCGTAAAAAACTTAGCGACGCGTCTTTGCATATGGCGATTTCCATATGTAAACATATGGAGATAGACGTACGATATGGCAAACGCCATATAATATGGACTTCAGGGGGGTTTCCCGGACCTGTTTACAAAGGAAATATACTACTCAAAAGAAAAAAAATGAAAAAGAAAAACCTTTGTATCGAAACAGAATTTTCACAATTTCAAACAATTTTTTTAATTAGAAACTTCCATGCTTTGTTATTTAACATTACTGTTGTCCTTTGGGTAACTCCAGAATCAGGGGTACAGTTTAATTAACCAGGGTGTGATGTACAGATGTGAAATAGTACACAGGTACAGAGGCAGTAATTAACTCGTTCGCTCAGGCATGAATGAATCAAGTCATTTAACTTGAAGTGAATTACTGAATATAATCTTATTAAGATGCCCTTAATACATTATGAAATTATATACATTTAAATTTTTTACTAAAAGAAAAAAAAAATTGTTGACATAGTTTTTACCACTGATTGGATTGAAGGAATGTTGTAGACCAGGCTCGACAGGTGGCTAATTAGCTGAATTTGTAGAGAGCCCCACTAGTATTGGGAAGGTCTCAGGTTGGAGTCCCGGTTTGGCCGCTGCTTTTTTTCCCTTTCCTGTTACAACTTTTAAAATAAGACCAACCTCAATTCTAGTGATTAGTAATTACTGGCAAATGCTGAATTGTTTTGAAGTTGTATACTACAGTAGCACTGTTATACTTTTACTAAATCAGTGTTTCCTCTTTCACCACTTTTTGTATTTTTTCACCACTTTCAGTATTTTTTTCACCACTTTCAGTATTTTTTTCGCCACTATCAAACATGCTTTTGCCATTGTATTTACTATATTATTTCTAAGGTTTCTATTCATTGTTCATGTTAATATTATTGCTATAAGAAACATGTTTTTGCCCATTATACAGAACAACAGGCAAAAGTGACTTTTTCTGCTCAGCCAGGATGAGAAACTTGGAGTACCGGTAGTTTTTTTTCTGTGGAGGAATTCACATTGCATGTATCAATATCTGTAGGCTACTGAAGTTGTTATTAGTTAACACACATGCTAATTTTTACATAGCATCAAATCAAATTTTTTCGTCACTTTAATTTTTTTTCGCATTTTATGCAAATGGTGACCTACAGTGGAACCACTGCTAAATGTTAATCTGTGGTATAACTTGCATATGTCAATGTTTTATGATTACAGTGGCAGTGGAGAAGATCATGAAGTAGAAATGGATAACAAGTTAGGGAAGCTGACATGTATTGTAGATCTACCACCATCATCACCAGTTAAAGCACCAAAAAGTCCAACAAAACAAGGCCTGTCCAAAAAATTATCATTCAATGTATCACAGAAAAAGTCTGGACGTGTTTATCATGCGAAGACGAGAACCTTATATACCTCAGGAAGACCACCATGGTATGACACACACGGCCAGTTAAAAGAGGCTTTTGTAATAGGTATGTTACATATTTCAATTTGTTGTACTTGAATATCCATTGGTTACTAATTTCTAAGAAATTCTTTCAAAAAGTAACATATTTAGCAAATTCTTGATAAATTACTTTCAAAAGGACTATATTTTTGCAAATTTTGGAAATTTGACTACTTTAATTCTAAATTTGTGGAATCCTAGATGATTGACATTAAAGTAATAAAAATTATATTCAAGTAGCTGTATAAGTAATATAAATGAATATACATGTAACATCTGTCTGAAATATAAAAGCACATTTATTGCCTCCAACTTATTATAAAGATCGATATTACGTAACATAAAAGTAAAATAACACTTATTTATAATTTTAAATTACACTTTTAACATGCCCTATATTTCTAGCCAATCAAAAGTGCTGTGTAATCTTATTTCTGAAGAACTGCGATCTGCTCATTTCATGATTTAAAGACATTAGTTTTAAATGGATTTAAATGTTTTTAAGTAATATTCTATGTAGCACAGTTCTATTAACTTGCCTTAATTTCACTATACAGCAACAGTTGGTTTAACAGTTTAATGATGGCAGGATTGTTGTTGTAGGTGTGTCAAGTTGTGAAAGTTGTATGTTAACTTAGCGTAGTCAAGTCTTATGTTATAAGATCCTCAGTGGCTGATTGATCTAAAGCATCGGCTTTCAGATCACAGTGCTTCTCCCCACCTAGGTTCAATCAATAAAAAACATATGTATTTTGATTTATAAATTTCAGGATTGTCATTTTTTGTCCTTCGTAGGTCAAGTTCAAAGGTGGTATTCTTAGCAACCAAGTAAATAATACAAAAAGTCCCTATCAGCCATATATATATATATTTGATTCAGTGTTTTAGGATCACAGTTTTGAGTAATGATTAGGTCAAGGTCATAGGTCATATTCTTAGCAACCAAGTAAATAATGCAAAAAGTCCTTATCAGCCATATATATTTGATTCTGTGTTTTAAAGGGTTCGTACAGGCCTTGAAAAATCCTTAAATTTTGAGGTTTGCCCTAAAAAGACCCTAAAAACAAGTCTGACCCTAAAAAGCCCTTGAATTTATCCTGAAGGCCCTAAAAAGTCCTTCAATTTGGCGAGTTTGGTGTCTATATTTCGATATTAAGTGGTTGCAAAAAGACTCAAATAAACTGATGTAAATAATAAATTACCGTAATTAATAAAGCCAAAAAAAAAAAATGTGAGTTTACTGTCACATGCTGAAAAAAAAATAGGGTTGGTAGGTCGATTTTTTTTTTTTTTTTTTTTTTTTTTTTTTTTTTTTCCCCTTCCAATTGTAGATCCTTGGTCTAATAGCTATATACAGAGAAACAGAAGACACTGTAATTGTGCACATGCTTGGTATTAGCTAGTTTTCTTTTCATTTAATTGTAATGTGTTTTCATCTGACATTAAATGGCTTTTATATAAGACATATTTGCTGTTTTGAATAGTATTAGTACAGGCAATTTTAATTTATGGGCTTGTAAGGCATTTTCGATCACCAGGTGTTTCCGATCACTTATGTAAATTCCGAATGGTGAGCATGCGCGGCCAAATTTTTTAGGCCAAACGATCTATTTATAACGATGGAAGCACGTTTTTTCTACCAGTGTAAACAAATAGTCAAAAATGCTTTCTGGGAAGGTAGGATAACTCACATTCTGTCCGCGTTGATAAAAGCCGCCATTTTTGTTGTTCCCGTTTTGAATGTACCATAATATGTCCAATTTCTTTTGATCTAATCATTTTCATGCAATCCGGTGTTGTCTGTTTACTCTCTGATCGTTTTGACAAATATCAGTTCATGTGACGTCACTAGTTATAGTCTGTTTCAAGAAAACAGAGGCTGTAAAGTGGCACCACGTGTTATAGCATAATTGTTATATATCGGGAGCAAGATTATACAACACTTAGTTCTATAAATGCAATTCAACACCATAAAGTGATAACCGCTACCTGCTCCATGCTTCACAACACATTCTCAACAGATTTTTACAGTTAAAACTATTGATGTTGCATCAGTATACCCTATATATTTATATAAAATATATAGACATATGTCAATATAAGGTTTCTAATTGTTGTGAAATCGATGGATGACACACAAATGGGTGAATGGTTGCTGGAATATTACTTACCTTAGGATTTACATGAAGTAAGATATAATGTTCATGTTTCATGTTAACACTGGCCCGTTTTGAGCCTCAAACACTTTTATTTTCTTGTGTAATATGTCACTACATCACATGATCGGATTCACCTTTCCGCCATTTTTGTTTACATAGAAATGGGGACAGGTAGGGATTTAGATAAAACATGCTGTGTAATGCTTTGATTGAGTTTTTGTCAGTATAAAAGCATCCATATCAATTAGTATTAACTACATTGATGTACATTTGATTCAGTATTATCTAGCAAGCTAAAAAATTATTCCAAAATCCACTAAGTGATCGAAATCCCCTAATTCCTCCATACACACAACTGACATTGAAATACATGGACTTTAACCAAACACTTTGACATTTGTCATGATCAAAAAACTTAACATTTGTCCATCAGAAAACTTAAGCTAAAAACTTTAACATTTGTTCATCTGACAGAAAACTTAAACAAAAACTTAAACATTTGTCCATCAGAAACCTTTAACTAAACAAAATTATTTAGAGACATTACTTTACATGAATCATTGTTTTCCAAATGAAAATTGTCACTTTCTTGATATTCATTGAATATATCATAATCAATGAAAGTTCTTGAATTATTGAACGGGGCTATGACATTTTTGTCTTCTTTTAAGTGTAAACACTTTTTAAAAGTTAGCGACAAAACGCTGACAGTGCTGGCACAGGAGGCCGCCATTGTTGTTGTATACAGTAAATAATAGAACCGGTGACGGAAACGCGAGAATTTCCGGAATTTCAGAAAATTGACGATAAAATAAGTTGGGGTCGCAGCGATATATGAGGGTCGGTCAGGTGACCGTAAACACACATATTTTTTTTTTTGGCCTAAGTTACATTGAAATGAGCAAATTAAAGGTACCTGGCCCTTCCGATCGCCCAACTTCAACCCTATCCACTTCAAGTGTCAATACTATGGACACATAAGTAATTGTTTTATTGATTTAATTGTCTTTTTGCTAAAATTATCTTTCTGATTAGGCCTTGAATTTGCAAATGAGACCCTGAAAAGACCCTAAAAAGTCCTTAAATTTGGAGTTCAGATGTCTGTACGAACCCTGTTTTAGGATTACAGTTTTGAGTAATGATTAGGTCAAGATCATATGTTATATCCTTAGCAACCACATAAATGATATAAAAAGTATTAGCGCCATATATATTTTTATTCAGGTTGGAAGACATAATATGACATTCATTAATGAATTGGCATGAGAGTTTCAATACTGACCTTTTCAAATAAAACAGCTCAAGTTATGTTGACCCCATTTTTGAAAGCATGACCCCTATTTTTTTAAGGCCTGGGTGAGGATGACCCCCATTTACTACAGTTTTGGGTTGAACATTGTTGCTATTACAGGTATCTGTGGAGGTAGTGCTTCAGGGAAGACAACAGTGGCTAGAAGAATTATAGAAGAGTTAGATGTTCAATGGGTCAGCTTACTCAGCATGGACTCATTCTATAAAGTAATTATAATATAGATCTCTATGATAGGGGCTTGGACATGTAGGGGCACCTGTCAACATTGTACAATTATGAACTTTTGAGTGGATAAGTATGGTGTGCTGGTGTTATATACTGTCATCCAAAAACAGCTCCATAGTTACTCTGCATGACAAAAATTTTTGACAAAACAATCTGTATCCAATATTTTTTTAAACAATGAAAACACTGGCAATAAATGAATAAAAATAATTAATGTGTATAAAGTCAGGTAATTTTAAAACTATTCACATAGTGTATAATAACCATTCAACTCCATATATAAATGGTTTACATCAATGGCTTGGTATGTAGCAAGGTTGTATTTTAACTGAAGTGATAGATAAGGTAAATATTTTGTTTTTTATTGTCAACATTATCTGTGCAACATTTTTATCCACTCAAAAGTCCATAACTACATGTATTATATCAAATTAAAAAAATATTCAAAACACTATTTTAATAATTAACATAAATACTGATGATGTAACTTTGATGATGACATCACTAGTTCAGAGAATTCAGAGACTGCCCAATGACACGACAGGACTAAATATATTTTAGAAAGTGCTATTCATGAATTTTCCATATGGTCAGAATGGCTTGTCTTTATGATGATTATTTATCAAAGCCCTCAAAAAGTTTTATGTTGTATTGTTGATAAGTATGATGTTTCTATGTCCAAAATTACCCTGGATATATTTGATGTCCCATAGTTCCAATTCAGGGCTCCAAGTAGCGAGTAAATTACTCGCATATGCGACTAAAAATCAGATATGGCTAGTAAATTTCTGATGCACTCGCCAAACAGCGATAAATAAATACAGAGGCTGCGACCGAAAATTTATTTTTTGTACTGAAAAGATTGTTTTATAACCAGGAGATGATCATGTAAACATCGTTTTTAGCCAAAAGATGATCATGTAAACAATGTAATTTGGTACACCTCGGCTGCTAGTGTTGTATACAGTTTGTTTATAGCCCCTGCTCATATACACAGGAACCCCGACGTGTTATGCCGGTCACACGAACGCTTGTAACTTATGATAATTCTTCCTAATATACAAACGTACAAAGGATTGCACATTGCTATAGAAAAACATGGCCAAACGAGCCAGTAGGACATAAGGGAAATTGTCCTCATTCGGTTTCGGCACACCATCCATTCCGAAATCAAAATGTGTTGCCGATAATGAACAACAAATGCCCACTGCCGCATCAAGCGAGCCAAAGTTTTTAGCAAAATGGTGTAATGAATTTTCTCGGTTGTATGTATAGAATGCGCAATTGTTGTCAACAAAAATGAAGGTGGCCTACAAAGAATGGCCAGAAGACTTTGTTATGATCTGGATCTTGATGACAGTGATGATATGCGACTTCCGCTGGCACACAGTTATTTGTCAAATTTTATTATGCTTTCAATTTGAATTAAAAGTTTTACAAATTCAGCTTTTTTGTATCATTGCATGATCACGGGGAACTTTTGTTTTGGCGACCAAAATATTTAACCCTGGCTAGTAAATTTTGGCCTTGGCTAGTAAAAATAAAACATGGTAGCCAGAAGGCTAGTGAAAACCAAATCCTACTTGGAGCCCTGTCCATGTTCTTTTCATTCCCAATTTTGATAACACACATGGCGGATCATGAGGTCTTACCCTTCCACAGAACCTGACCTCACTTCCCTGGTGAAAGTTCACACATTTAACCTAATTTTGCCTGCTTAAAGTTTTTTCTTTGTTTTGGGATTATGGTTTTTGACATGGATTGGTATGTTTGTTTTTGATTATACATATTTCATATATATTGATAAAAAAAGCTTTAAGTGCATTGTATGACCTTAATTCATCTATGTATTTATCATATTTTGTTAATCTAGGTATTGGGTGAGAAGGAACATCATGCTGCAGCACTTAATGAATATAACTTTGATCATCCTGATGCTTTTGACTTCCATCTGTTAAAGAAAACTTTGAAGAGATTAAAAGAAGGAAAAAGTGTTGATGTTCCTATTTATAATTTTGTTACACATGGTAGAGAAACTCATTCGGTAGGTTTGATTTTGATGAAACAAAAAACTGCCATTTTACTTAATTGAACAAGAGATTTATGGGTAGCATGTCTCATCTGAAAACAGTTTTGTAAATAAAAAACTTCAACCAAAAAGTATACACCATTTTGGATGCTAGCACTAATCCAATGACAACTATGTCTCAGTGTTCATGGGAAACAAAAATCAGTGAAGGTTAAATTATCCACAAATTTACAAAAAGGATGGTTTTTGACAAAAGTTCCATGTCATCCCATTCCTGGAGACATTTAAACATTGTTCTCGTAACATCATAGATATCAATTAATAACTTTAAAAAAAAATCAAATAGGAAGTGTGTCACTATATTCTTTGTGGTGCTGGTAATTGATTTTGTAAGTGTAGCTGCAGTGACATTACATTCCAGTTCCATTTTGAAATTTGCTTTTGAATTTCTAGTAGAAATGGTTTCTATTCCAGAAACCAAGTACTGGTACTTTCAATAGAAACATATACAGTCAAACCTGTCTATAGTGGTCTGTTGCTGGGACAGGCCAAAGTGACCACTATAAACAGATTTTCAATTTTAAAAAAATATATTGCCAAAGACTAAAGTTTCTTGTGTTCTTTTTGATTGTAGAAAACAATTTATGGTGCCAATGTTGTGATATTTGAAGGCATTATGGCCTTTTGTAATAAAGAATTGCTTGAGGTATGTTATTAGTAATGGAAGTAAGTAAATAGTTTTAACCTCTACAAATTATCATGGGTGTATACTGGTTATTGCTCTTGTCAGGATTATACGATTTTCACAGCATCCTTCTGTCACAAGGTGGTGATAGGCATTTGATTGACTTTGGCGATAGCTCAAGTTTGCATCATTTACTTTGAAAATTTTGATACCTATGACTAAATAAGTTTTATGAAAGGAATGAAAATTCAGATCTATAGAATTTAAATGTTCTCAAATTGAAATTTAATTTATTTAAGTGAATTCTGTGATGTTCACAATTTCATTGCTGTGAAGAACATGTTCCAGTCATCGTGTCCATGTGTTGGTTGTTGACAATAGTGATGTTTTGATTTTGTCTGGTAATTGATGCACTTACATGTAACCATACTTGCCTACCCTTACAATGTTGGTGTAAGTTGTACGATTTTGAAATAGTGTCTAAGTGCGCAAAACAGAGATCCAGTGATGTACATTCGTTTAAATATGGCTTCTAAACATCGTGGTCATGAAAGTGTTTAAATATTCTTCTAAACATCGTGGTCATGAAAGTAAGTATGATCAGGATCTTTAGCCTCCTAGAAAAGTGGGGAAGAAACATTACAATAAAAAAATAAAAACCAAGTATTCTGCAGCATTATTCTACAACATGTCCATGTTTTGTCAAGTCAAATAAATCCTTACTACTGATTTTGTAAAACTTAGATCAAAATTTACCAACACCTACTTCTAGTCTCAAAAAAGGTTGGGCAAGTATGATGTAACCTGCCTTCAATTCTTTCTTAATACCTGTTTCAGTTGATGGATATGAAGATATTTGTAGATACTGATTCTGATATCCGACTGGCTCGGAGATTACAGCGAGACATCGCAGAGCGTGGGAGAGAATTAGAGGGTGTACTAAAACAGTACAATAAATTTGTAAAACCAGCCTTTGAACATTATATACAGCCTTCCATGTCTTGTGCAGATATCATTGTGCCAAGAGGTCGGTAAATATATAAACTTAAATCAGGAATATGTTACACATAAATAACTTTTTAACTTTTAATTATACCACAAAAACTGGTGATATGTAAAATGTATATTTAAACAGTGATGATGTAATATGAATGTATTTTTCTGTTTTTTTTACTGTTCTGTAATAGGTCTATGTTGTAAAGCTTTCAACTTTTTAATAAATATTTATTAAATCTCCCCATTTCTCTTCTTTTATATCAATTCAACTGTCTATTGTTTGAATATAAAAAAAAGTATAGTGAGTTGCTCACATTGATACATAACTATGTATATGTACATTTGGGAGGGGAAAGATCTGTTTGAAGAAATATTTTTTTCTGAATAGAAAGCTATTTTGGAAAGGTATACAAATTCAGAAAGATATATACAAATTAGGTCATGACTAGTAAATCACACATTTATTTCCCTTTGTTTCTTTTGGTGTTTGATGTGACAAGCAGGTTTGGCTTGTTCTGTTATTATCCCTTGCTATGTTAAGAAAGAAGCGGATATTAACTTTACTTCCATCTTTCCTTCAGTCCATCCAAATACTACTTATCCATAGTAATTCTCCGAAACTATGAAGCACTATTGTACAAAACTTTAGACATAAGTACAAATCACAAAAATGTACATACTGACTGTTGATCTTAATTCACTGACTTTACTTGTCATTCTTGTTTGATTTTAATCAGCCATTTTGACTCATTCTTTTTTTCATGATATGATTTTACATGAAAACATTTTGAAGTATTATTTTGATATTTCTTATTAGATTGGCTTAAATATGATTTACTTTTAGGTGGAGAAAATAAAGTAGCTATAGACCTAATTGTAATGCATGTTCACACACAATTACAAAAGGTAAGTATCCCTGCCATTACAGAGTGGAGGAAATTTGTATATGTGGGTTAACAGCTTGTAGCAAAGGTCTTATTTGGGTCAATTAAATAAAAACAACATAAAAGTTTCACATTAGTTAATTTTTGGAAAATCCTCATTTCAAGATATTTGTACACTGTTCACATCACATTCAGAAGTTGGGACAGTAGAGTAATTTATGTGCAGTATTTGAGTGATATACTAGTATTTTATACTGCTCTAAATGATAAATTATCTACCAAACTGAAATATTGCCTTTAGTTGATTATACATATACTATACCCTATTGATATAGTCTTGTCAATGATTCAGATTTTTTTACACAGTTAACAAACAGTTGTTTTATTTTACATATTTTGAGCCTTTAACCCAATTAAATTCATAACACATTGTACTAGCATTACTTTTTTATACACTTTATACATGTATCTATAATAAATATTTTGTATTTATATTGGATATACAAGTTTGTGTCACACAAATTTTATAAGCTACCGGTACTTTAATTCTTTAAATTTTGATGACAACTGCAACACCATCTAACCATAGTGGAGCACTGGGACCTTATACTTATAAATAGCTTATTAATTCTTTAAGTTGTTATTTCTAGTACATATTTGTATATAAATGCTTTTCCTTATTTCAGAGAGGTTTTAAATTAAGAACAAAGTTGGCCCATTCTTGTCAAAATGGCCAGAATAAACCAGATACCCTCCATGTCCTAGAACAAACTCCACAGGTCCAAGGACTTCATACCTTTATCAGGTAAGTGAAACTTAGGTCTGTTCATTTAAGATTTTTGCAGTCTTAATTTTATTACTTGATAACTATGGATATAATTTAAAAACAATCCCTATAACTTACAATTTTCTTAGACTCAATCTGAAATAAACTTGATATCATAAGATAAGCAACTAGAATTATTGATGTCTGAAAATAGTTCACTGAGAGTCTAATTTGAGTTTTATTAATTTTGTATGAGAATAAATGAAAACCACCACAAAAGCCAGCATTTCTCCAGCTTTTTTGGGGGGTTGTCAGGTTTGCTGTAGTATGTAAATCTTATTTGTTTTTATTTACAGAAATAAGGACACCTGTAGAGATGAGTTTATATTTTACTCCAAGCGTTTGATGAGATTGCTGTTTGAATTTGCTATGTCTATGTTACCATTTAAGGTAAGTTAATGTCTCTTATCATGCATTAAAATGTTACCTTATTCTGTACAAACAGTGCTCACATTATAATATCAAACTTTATTGAATACTTGGGGTAGTAAAGCAGCATGGTTAACCAGATCAAATGAAGTTTTACCAGACTGAATAGGAAAATGAGACGTACTAAGTTTCAGTTTTTTCCTGGGAATCGGGAAGTGTGTGGTTGATAGTTAACTTAAAACTGGCACTGGACATTTGGTTTGGAATTTGACATTTTCAGTCAGACCAACATAAAATTGACTGGTTTTGTCTGATGAGTTTTAGGAACACTGACATTGTGTTATGAAATGCTACAAACAGATGCAATAAATTTCTCCTATATGTCATGTATTTTACCTGGCTTCTCTTTTGGCCATTCATTTATGATTTAACTAGGTAATGATGTACTCTTCTTTGGTCTCAGATAGTGGTAGATATCACTGTCTCTATCAATGATATCATTCATCATTGCTCAAGGAGCCTCAGTGGCCAAGTGGTTTAAGGTATCGGCTTACAGATCACATCGCCTCTTAAAAACTCACAATGTTTCCTAGTGTGATAAAGTTTGTCAGATTGTTTGCCAAAAGTCGCTTGTTTCTTTCACCATCCCTTAACTGACTGCCTCAATAAAAATGAAAAAATCTTGACTGAGGCATGGAACATCATTACTCAACTCATCATTGCTCAATCTCATTGTTATGATTTTTCCCCATTTTTCTTCAATAAAAGTAAAGCTGTATGATTTCTTCCTGATGTTGTATGTTATAGCTCTTTTATTTGATATTTGTAGTCAATTTTAGTTGAAACACCACAAGGTATACCATACAACGGCAAGAGACTAGATGCTAGAAAGGTAAGCTTATACATTCATTACTTTTCACATTTAAATAAATAACATTGCATAAAATCATTATAAAGGGGAAAATTGCTAAAATTATAATATTATATAATATAATAAATATATATACATTATATTGGTTATTCTCTCTAGCTTCAGAGCTTCTATGCTTGCTTACTTTCAGACTGAGGATTTAATGTTTTTTTATAGTTAAAGGGTTTAATATTCAGAAAAAATCAAGCGAAAAAGAGATTTTTGACCAAAACATGGTCCAAAGATGTCAACTGACCTTAAACCTTAGGTCATGTCTTAATGGTCAAGATCACAGATGGTGTATGCTTAAAAATTCTGTCTGGGTCATATTTGTTGCTTCTTTGGAGTAAACAACAATGATCTCCATGGTCCAAGAATTTTTTCCAAGACCAAGGTCATAACTTAATGGTTAAGGTCATGGAGGATGTATACATGTATTTGAAATTTATTTCTAGACCCTATCTCATAATTCTTTTAAGACATTTCATATGATCCTCCATGATCCATAAGTGTTGAGTGGGCTAATGTCACATAAGTATGTATCATGGAGGTTACATTTATGGAAGTTAAGGGACATAAACTTTGATATTTCAGTTGAAGTTTGCAGCAGTTTCAGAAAGTTTACATCAAAATTGAAATGAATAGTTATCAGATGGTTATTTTGTTAGGTTCTGTAGTTAGTAGTGTTTGGTAGTTTTGATATTGCTAGAGCTACACTTTTGAGATAGTGTAGTTGTATATACAATCTAACTGGTTTTAGTCAATTAGTCTTAAAGGTGATGATGGGTCAAGTGATTTTGTTTATTTCTAAGATGAGTTTTCAGGGTTTTCTACCTAAAGATTTGATGCTAAGTGGTGTTAATTTAGTGTAGATATTGTAGAATTTGTGCAAGTAATATTTTTTATTTCCAATTTCTTAATGGGGTCAAGAGCAGATTTCAGTGAATTGCCATTTAACATTTATTAAAATTTCATATGAATTGCCAAATTGTACATTTATTATGTTCCCCAAACAAAATGGGGGATAAAGTGTTTCCTCATTTCATTATGATACTTCACAGGAACAATTTTTTGGTGCAATTGATGTGCTGCTGGCTATTCATATTTCGATCATGCACATGGTTGGGGTTGATTAAGAGGACACTTTTGAAATGACATCCCATTTCAGTTAAAACTCGTTCTTTGTATAATTGTATTTAAAAGGAAGTTTTTATACAAGAATTAAACTGTTTTGAGATTTTCAATAAGTCCAACCTGTCTATAACAATACCTTCTATAACAACTTGTCAATAGTGGTCACCTGTCTTTAGTGGCCACTGTGGCCTGGACCAGTAACTGACCACTATAGACAGGTTTGACTGTATATTCTTTTCTTTTATTATTTAGAGTTGTGATTGAAATCTGTATTTTATATTGTTGAAATAGGTTTTAATATGTTATATCTGTCACGAATGTGTCTCATACATGTATATCATATTTTGAGTAGTCTTATGATGATGGTAGTTTTTTAAGTCATTTGAGAATTTTTGGTAAAACATTAGAAAAAATGAGTATTTGTGTTAGAAAAAAATTGAGAATTTGTGTACAACTATTTTTATTATTTTGTCATCAGGATGGTGGCCCCCCTATGGTAAGTATCTCTGGTGAGAAACCGCTTGAGCACAGTTTCTGAGTTTCTTCCCTGTGTAATTTTGTGTAATTGTTTTTTTGCTTGAACCATGTTACTTTAAAAATTATTCTTATTTTTATATAAATATTTTGATATAGAATTATACATATATATATACGATATCTGTTATTTAAATTTGTCTCATTTTATATATACATTTGACACTGTAGTGGCCTAACCCTGGAGTGACTTTCTTTCTTTTTAACAAAAGTACTAAATTTTGGGGGAATAAATCGTTTATAGCTATATCCTTTCAGATTTACTAATTTGAAGGTCTCTGGGTTATTTTATAAAAGGTCACTACAGAACATAGTGGTGCTAATGAATATACCAGAGTAATTGATCCAATGTATTGTCCCCATTGTTTTATTTACCAAAATTGAAAATAGGATTAAGGTCATAATCTCATTATCTCATGATTGTGAAATTTGGTTTCAATAAAATGATGACGTGATGGATTTTAACATTTTTGTGTGGATTAGTGTAGCATCTGCATCAATTCAGATGTAAAATTTAAATAAAGTTGTTATGCTTAGCATAGTTAGTATTTGAACTGATACCAGTACAAGACATAATTTTATTATGTACCCGGTAGTTGTCTTTACTGAAAATTAAATATGACTTTATAAAAAGAGAACACCTCTTATTGGTGGTATATTATACAGCAAAATGTAAGGGATATTGCAAAGGTTATCATATCAGTGTCTTCTTTAGTCCTGGTGGGGTTGGGGTGGGGATAGACTTATGGAGGATAAATGTGATTATTATTATAATATTATACCACCCAGCCAGGCCACTATAGTCCTATACTGTTTTCTGAGTTTCTGTTTTGACAAAGTGATTTAATAGTTTATAATGGAAGTTTATTCAGTGACTGGTTTTGTATTTAATCATTCAATTTTGATTTTAGCATAGACACAGCATTGATTTTGATTCTGATGTATTTGTATAGAGATAAAGGGACAAATTATGCTTTAGAATACAAAAAACCCATAGTTTCACAGATTTTTATTAAAGAAAATATTTGTTTTTATATCACCTGAACATGTATCTGATTGGTGTGATAGTGTTTTCCAACCAGTGTGCTTACTAATTATCTATACACATAATTTATAAACATCTTTTCATTTTCCTTTCATATCCCCCTGATCCCCCATGATTTCTTTGAACCTTAGTCAGCTAAAACAAAGTATGGTCTGTTTCATTTAACTATTAGCAATAAGGAAGTTCAAAATGTATAGTCTGTACCAGTTAACCATTGGAATCAGGAATGTGTACATTTATAATCTTTCAGTTTACCAGTGTAAACCAAGAATAGTAGGGTCATTTTGGGATTCTTACTTTAAAGTTTGTTTCAGTTACATTTGTTGATCAGGAGGAATTACAAAGTGTTCCAATTTTGCAATGTAAACCAGAATAGTATAGTCTGTTTTAGGTCCCCAGTGTTAACCAGAAATACGATTGTTTCAGTTTCCCAGTTTTTTGGTTTACTTAGTGTAAACTGGAAATGTTAAGGTCTGTTTCAATTTTCCATTGTAAACCAGGGATAGTAAAGTCTTTCAATTTACCATTGTTAACCAAGAATAGTAAGGTCTATTTCAGTTTACCTTTGTAAGCCAGGAATTGTAAGTTCTGTTTCAAAAGTCCAGTGTGAACCAAGTACGTGTATAGTATAATCTGTTTCAGTATACCAGTGTGAGAGAGGGATCTACATCATCTGAACCTTCTACTCTATTAAGCAATAGCTGTTTTATTTCCATAAGCAATTGTATTTATTGTAAAGACATCATGATTCTGTTTTTTGCTCACTTGGTCAGTATGTGAGCTTGTGGCATTGTGCTTATGTGGTTGTGTGTGTATGTATACCTGTGTGTTGGAAACACCAATTTACCAAGAGCCTTGGTGGCAGTGTGATCTAAACCACACACTTTTGGATCACAGTGCCTCTAGCCTCCTAGGTTTGAATCCTGCTCTGGCATGATCCTAGTGTGAGAAAGTTTGTCAGTTTGCTTGCTAAAGGTAATTTCTTCCACCATCCCAGAGCTGGCTACTTTTATATACATGAAAAAATTTTGACAGAGACATAAAATGCCATTACTTTACTTCACTCCATTATTTACCAGGTGAGCATGTCAGGCCCATTTGGCCCTCTTGTTTCTGTTTCATAACTATACATTTATGATCACCTTTGTCTCAGCTGTAACACTCTAATATAAATGTGTATTAAATCAGTGGTATCATTACTTGATTGTTCTTGTATATATTACACATACAGTGGCTTTGAGTATTCTCTCATCTACTTTTCTTGATGTGTATAATGTGTACTTGGATGAGTGGTACTGCCCTTGTCACTCATCACAACATATATGTCCAATTATGTGTGCAAAAAACGCAGTATCAGCATTTGTAACCGCAACTATATAGTGGTTACATACAGTTACATGGTTACAAATGTCTTCTTTTTTCAAAACCGACTTCATTTTTTTGCCGGGTTACGGGGTTACAAAGGTAACTCTTTGGTTACATAGAGTTACACTCAGCGACAAATAATTTTTTCAAATTTTTCAAAATCTGCCAGGTTACACGGTTACAACGGTTACAAAGGTTACAATGATAATAAAGAAGGAAATCGGAACTTTTTCAAAACCGACTTCATTTTTTTGCCGGGTTACGGGGTTACAAAGGTAACTCTTTGGTTACATAGAGTTACACTCAGTTACAATAATTTTTTCAAATTTTCCAAAATCTGCCAGGTTACACGGTTACAACGGTTACAAAGGTTACAATGATAATAAAGAAGGAAATCGGAACTTTTTCAAAACCGACTTCATTTTTTTGCCGGGTTACGGGGTTACAAAGGTAACTCTTTGGTTACATAGAGTTACACTCAGTTACAATAATTTTTCAAATTTTCCAAAATCTGCCAGGTTACACGGTTACAACGGTTACAAAGGTTACAATGATAATAAAGAAGGAAATCGGAACTTTTCAAAACCGACTTCATTTTTTTGCCGGGTTACGGGGTTACAAAGGTAACTCTTTGGTTACATAGAGTTACACTCAGTTACAATAATTTTTTCAAATTTTCCAAAATCTGCCAGGTTACACGGTTACAACGGTTACAAAGGTTACAATGATAATAAAGAAGGAAATCGGAACTTTTTCAAAACCGACTTCATTTTTTTGCCGGGTTACGGGGTTACAAAGGTAACTCTTTGGTTACATAGAGTTACACTCAGTTACAGATAATTTTTTCAAATTTTCCAAAATCTGCCAGGTTACACGGTTACAACGGTTACAAAGGTTACAATGATAATAAAGAAGGAAATCGGAACTTTTTCAAAACCGACTTCATTTTTTTGCCGGGTTACGGGGTTACAAAGGTAACTCTTTGGTTACATAGAGTTACACTCAGTTACAAATAATTTTTTCAAATTTTCCAAAATCTGCCAGGTTACACGGTTACAACGGTTACAAAGGTTACAATGATAATAAAGAAGGAAATCGGAACTTTTTCAAAACCGACTTCATTTTTTTGCCGGGTTACGGGGTTACAAAGGTAACTCTTTGGTTACATAGAGTTACACTCAGTTACAGATAATTTTTTCAAATTTTCCAAAATCTGCCAGGTTACACGGTTACAACGGTTACAAAGGTTACAATGATAATAAAGAAGGAAATCGGAACTTTTTCAAAACCGACTTCATTTTTGCCGGGTTACGGGGTTACAAAGGTAACTCTTTGGTTACATAGAGTTACACTCAGTTACAGATAATTTTTTCAAATTTTCCAAAATCTGCCAGGTTACACGGTTACAACGGTTACAAAGGTTACAATGATAATAAAGAAGGAAATCGGAACTTTTTCAAAACCGACTTCATTTTTTTGCCGGGTTACGGGGTTACAAAGGTAACTCTTTGGTTACATAGAGTTACACTCAGTTACAGATAATTTTTTCAAATTTTCCAAAATCTGCCAGGTTACACGGTTACAACGGTTACAAAGGTTACAATGATAATAAAGAAGGAAATCGGAACTTTTTCAAAACCGACTTCATTTTTTTGCCGGGTTACGGGGTTACAAAGGTAACTCTTTGGTTACATAGAGTTACACTCAGTTACAGATAATTTTTTCAAATTTTCCAAAATCTGCCAGGTTACACGGTTACAACGGTTACAAAGGTTACAATGATAATAAAGAAGGAAATCGGAACTTTTTCAAAACCGACTTCATTTTTTTGCCGGGTTACGGGGTTACAAAGGTAACTCTTTGGTTACATAGAGTTACACTCAGTTACAATAATTTTTTCAAATTTTCCAAAATCTGCCAGGTTACACGGTTACAACGGTTACAAAGGTTACAATGATAATAAAGAAGGAAATCGGAACTTTTTCAAAACCGACTTCATTTTTTTGCCGGGTTACGGGGTTACAAAGGTAACTCTTTGGTTACATAGAGTTACACTCAGTTACAAATAATTTTTTCAAATTTTCCAAAATCTGCCAGGTTACACGGTTACAACGGTTACAAAGGTTACAATGATAATAAAGAAGGAAATCGGAACTTTTTCAAAACCGACTTCATTTTTTTGCCGGGTTACGGGGTTACAAAGGTAACTCTTTGGTTACATAGAGTTACACTCAGTTACAAATAATTTTTTCAAATTTTCCAAAATCTGCCAGGTTACACGGTTACAACGGTTACAAAGGTTACAATGATAATAAAGAAGGAAATCGGAACTTTTTCAAAACCGACTTCATTTTTTGCCGGGTTACGGGGTTACAAAGGTAACTCTTTGGTTACATAGAGTTACACTCAGTTACAGATAATTTTTCAAATTTTCCAAAATCTGCCAGGTTACACGGTTACAACGGTTACAAAGGTTACAATGATAATAAAGAAGGAAATCGAACTTTTTCAAAACCGACTTCATTTTTTTGCCGGGTTACGGGGTTACAAAGGTAACTCTTTGGTTACATAGAGTTACACTCAGTTACAATAATTTTTTCAAATTTTCCAAAATCTGCCAGTTACACGGTTACAACGGTTACAAAGGTTACAATGATAATAAAGAAGGAAATCGGAACTTTTTCAAAACCGACTTCATTTTTTTGCCGGGTTACGGGGTTACAAAGGTAACTCTTTGGTTACATAGAGTTACACTCAGTTACAAATAATTTTTTCAAATTTTCAAAATCTGCCAGGTTACACGGTTACAACGGTTACAAAGGTTACAATGATAATAAAGAAGGAAATCGGAACTTTTTCAAAACCGACTTCATTTTTTTGCCGGGTTACGGGGTTACAAAGGTAACTCTTTGGTTACATAGAGTTACACTCAGTTACAATAATTTTTTCAAATTTTCCAAAATCTGCCAGGTTACACGGTTACAACGGTTACAAAGGTTACAATGATAATAAAGAAGGAAATCGGAACTTTTTCAAAACCGACTTCATTTTTTTGCCGGGTTACGGGGTTACAAAGGTAACTCTTTGGTTACATAGAGTTACACTCAGTTACAGATAATTTTTTCAAATTTTCCAAAATCTGCCAGGTTACACGGTTACAACGGTTACAAAGGTTACAATGATAATAAAGAAGGAAATCGGAACTTTTTCAAAACCGACTTCATTTTTTTGCCGGGTTACGGGGTTACAAAGGTAACTCTTTGGTTACATAGAGTTACACTCAGTTAAATAATTTTTTCAAATTTTCCAAAATCTGCCAGGTTACACGGTTACAACGGTTACAAAGGTTACAATGATAATAAAGAAGGAAATCGGAACTTTTTCAAAACCGACTTCATTTTTTTGCCGGGTTACGGGGTTACAAAGGTAACTCTTTGGTTACATAGAGTTACACTCAGTTACAGATAATTTTTTCAAATTTTCCAAAATCTGCCAGGTTACACGGTTACAACGGTTACAAAGGTTACAATGATAATAAAGAAGGAAATCGGAACTTTTTCAAAACCGACTTCATTTTTTTGCCGGGTTACGGGGTTACAAAGGTAACTCTTTGGTTACATAGAGTTACACTCAGTTACAGATAATTTTTTCAAATTTTCCAAAATCTGCCAGGTTACACGGTTACAACGGTTACAAAGGTTACAATGATAATAAAGAAGGAATCGAACTTTTTTAAAACCGACTTCATTTTTTTGCCGGGTTACGGGGTTACAAAGGTAACTCTTTGGTTACATAGAGTTACACTCAGTTACAAATAATTTTTTCAAATTTTCCAAATCTGCCAGGTTACACGGTTACAACGGTTACAAAGGTTACAATGATAATAAAGAAGGAAATCGGAACTTTTTCAAAACCGACTTCATTTTTTTGTCGGGTTACGGGGTTACAAGGTAACTCTTTGGTTACATAGAGTTACACCTCAGTTACAAATAATTTTTTCAAATTTTCCAAAATCTGCCAGGTTACACGGTTACAACGGTTACAAAGGTTACAATGATAATAAAGAAGGAAATCGGAACTTTTTCAAAACCGACTTCATTTTTTTGCCGGTTACGGGGTTACAAAAGTGATTCTGAGTCACAATGTTACTCATTTGTACTTGGAGTTACACCAGAATTTATTTATTTTTAAAGAATATATCATCTTTTTTCAAGTTTGAATTGTGAGAAATTTCATAGTTTGTATTGGCTTAAAAAGATTCGAATGAAAAATAAAAATCATAGTAATGAAAATTCAATGTGAAATAGATGTAAATAAGTTATGTATAAATTTGTTTGTAAACAATTTTTTCTATATTGATGGTAAATGAATATCTAGTGCAATGTCAGAATCTATTATATCCTGGTAATAAAAATTGATAATACTTTTTCTAGATTCCGGCGCAGATGTAGATATTTTGTTGCCGCTTATAACAGATGCAGACAGTGCACACATAGTGATTTTCTAGAATGAGATTAAAAGGATAAAAATAGTTTAATCTTGTGTGACTGGCCAAATATCGAGGGCCCGGGAATCGGTATTATCTGGATGCAAGTTGCTCTACCAATAACCAGTTTCTGATTCGGTATGGTGTGATTTTGTGGATGACGGGACTTGTTTTGTTGGTCAGTTGACTCGCAAATTGCTGATACACACCATTTAAAAATAATCCTCGTCTGTTGTCGTAACTTCTTTAACCCCGAAATAATCAAAGTAATTAATAAGATTAACAATATGCATGTTTAGTATTATCCCATCGACTACCGTATATTCGAGAATGGGTTAGCTAAAGTAAATTATTTAAATTTGTCTGTTAATGTACAACTCGAATTGTTTGATTCCTTAGTCACTCCTATTTTATTATATTCATCTGAAATTTGGGCTATGAAAACACTACTTTGATTGAAAACATTCATATTCAGTTTTGTAAAAGATTACTTAAAGTTAGAATGTCTACTCCCAATTTTATGGTATATGGAGAATTAGGCAGGTTTCCGTTATATATACAAATTTTTACACGTATGTTTAATTTTTGGTGTAAACTTGTGCAGACACAATCTACCCTTTCATCATGTATTTACAGTGTTTTATATAATTTACACGAAAGTGGTAGTATCAAATCTTTATGGGTACAGCATATCAAAAAATCTTTAAATAGTACTGTTTAAACATTTTTATGGCATATGCAACATTCTGTTGATTTATGTAAATACAAAACATTCTTTCAATCTATATTACAAGATATGTTTATTCAAGAGTGGTTTTAGTAACCAGGTTTCTTCTAAAGGTAGTTTTTATTTTTCGTTTAAAAATTCATTTAAATTAGAGGATTATTTGTTAAAATTAAATTATAGACATGCAATTACAATATGCAAACTACGCACTTCTAATCATAAATTTCCTATAGAAACTGGTCGCTGGTGTAATATTATAAGAGAAGATAGACTATGTCCCTTATGTATGGAAGCTGTTGGTGATGAATTTCATTATTTATTTATATGTAAACATTTTGAAACAGAAAGATATAAGTATATTCCTAGATATTTTCTTCAAACCCAAGTGTCCATAAAATGTGTACAATGCTTTCGCAATGTAATATTAAATTACTTTCAAATGTTAGTACATTTCTGTCTCACATTTACAAAATTTTTTCGTAATTCTTTATTCATTCATCATGAAGGTAACAACCATTATATTTTTGATATCTCAGTTGTTTGCTTGCTGAATTATTATTATTATTATTATTATTATTATTATTATTATTATTATTATTTAATATAGTACATTTTGTAAATACTATAGCTATAACTTTAGTTAAATTTATTATACGGTTATAACAAGTTCTAATGTTGTTACATGTATTGTTATACTTTGTATGTAGATAATGTCAATCTGTCATTGTAAATATGTATTTTATAGTATGCCCTCATGTACCACTCAATGTGAGTGGCTGAGCTGTTTTGACGAATAAAATTGAATTGAATTGAATTGAATTGAGATAAATGCATATACCAGGTGATAACATGAATATACTTCATACTTGGGACAATTTTTATTATGAGAATGTTTGAATAAAACAATACTTTAAAAATAAATAAAATAAAATAAAATAAATAAAATAAAATAAAATAAGATAAAATAAAATAAAATAAAATAAAATAAAAATAAAATAAAAAAAAATAAATAAAATAAAATAAAATAAAATAAAATAAAATAATAAATAAATAAATGAGATAAATAAATAAATAAATAGATGAGACTGGTAAAAGTGCATATAAAATTCAACAGTAATACCCCAAAATGTTAAAAGCAGTTTGGTAAAAATAGATTTTGAATTACAACTTCATTTAAAATGGGATACCTATAAATATCGCAGGCAATAAAAAAAACATTTATCTACATTATATTACCAAAGTAACAAGAGTGTTCAATGTAGCATTATGCAGCCCAGTTTAGCTGAAGCATCATGGTCCAGGGTATTGTAGCATTTAGAATGCGTTGAATTAAAAAAAAAAGATATTTATTCATTTTACTGAATTAACAGGAAACAAAGCATAGCGTTTTCGAAGCAATGATCTTTCAAATGATTAATTGATAAATGAAACCAGCTATTGATGTAAACACAAAATACTAGTATCTCATTGGCTATGGAATTTATATAAAATTGTCATATGGCTTTTTTTTAAAATATTTCATTCAGACAATTCAAAATTCAATTGTTTTGCAAAATAGCTTTCATTTCAATTTGAACATTAACACCCAATACATAAAACCTAAGGAATCACATATTAAATATAATTTCAATATCTCAATCAATAAGCAAAAAATGTGGAAAATAGACTATCGTGGAATGAAAAAATAGGGTAATACGGTAAGCCCCAGCATATCTTATTTGTACCCATTTTAGTTCATACTCTCTCTATCTATTCAAAGACAATATTTTTATTGTTTTATTGAAATACAAAATGCTTTAAAAATCAAAATTTGAATATGCTAAATTCAATATTCAAGGTTTTCTCTCTAATTAACCAAATTAATAAATAAATTTTAATATATCTATTTCACTTTTTAATACACTTGATAATTTGTGCATTGTTTAAAATATGATACTGAATAAACTTTATTATTTATATTACTTATAGAGTTTTTGGTTGATTTTTATAAATAAAGTATATTCCATTTTAATATAACAATTGAATTTTTTCTATTTTTTTAATTAATAAAATGTTTACAGGTAACCAACTTGAAATTTAACTCCCCCAAGAAAGCCTCTTAATCCCTAAACTAATTACTTGTTTGTTTTAATCGAGTAGGCGTTCGGGGAATAAACCGTACATTACAACATGTAGACCTACATTTCAAATTATGTTTGAAAACACAAATTTCTCTAAAAATCTTTGTTTTTATTTTTATGTTGCAATACAACTGTAAACGTTAGCACGCATTTTGCTATAAATAGTAGTGTGTAATATATAGTAACGTTTATATTGTACATTATTTATACCGTGAAATACAAAATTTGCTGTTGCCCTTTTGCATATGACCCATAACCTATCATGTTAGCTATATGCTTTCCACCATGATAAAAAAAACGCAGCAAAATTTTGGTGATGTTTTCTTAATCTTTTCCCTTTTGTTTGCATTTTTTGGGGTCAATGTGTATAGTCTGGTGGTGCAGCCAATAAATTTGAAAAACACTGACATATGATATAATATGTCTTCAGTAAAAATATATAACCAAAATACCTGTTTTCAACATGTTTTCTATAGTAATTAATTATTAATAATTAATTAATTTATTTATTTATGTATTTATTTATTTAGCATCCATATATACCATGATACAGATTCCTTCACCTGTATTTTATCTGTGTTGTATCATGCCTGAGTGACCAGGTTAATTACCTAATTATGTAATCCTGATCTTATCACCACTATAGGTGTGCTACTTGTTGCTGATCACGCCAACATCAATCAATTAATAATTCAGCAGCCCTTAATTGATCAGAGTACAACTCTGGGGTCCCTGGAGGGATATATGAATGGTGATACGTTTTGTGTTTTCAAAAACTCAAATGGGTGCAATAGGCGGTTATACATTTTTGTACAGCGTGAACAAAGTGAACCTGTACTTTGTCATCGCTTTCTTCCAAGATATCGAGCTTCTTTGCTATGAAATTATAAGATATGAGTACACCTGGAAATAGTGCGCCTGATAAATGAGCGTGAAAGAAGTATATCTGTTTTATCGTGAGATATGTATTCTGAGACGGGTAATGCATTTGGTTACATATGCACATTTGGAATAAATTTTCGGAATACATTTCAGAATCTAGTAAAATATTGCGACGGGATGCATCTAATAATTTCTGCAATTTGGCGAACTGATCTCATGTTTACAATAAAAAGTAGTTCGAGAAGTTTGCGTCCTACGATGTAAAATCATAAATTTTTAAGAAATAAACAGCAACGGCAAGTTGTTTAATTAATTCTTCGTGAAATCTACGGAAATTTAAATTTATTTTGAAGGTTATGATAACGTATTTTAATGTTGAGGCAATTGTGTCATATTTTAAAATGTTTATCGATTAGATTTTACTTTCGTGAAAGGGAGATAATTCGTACAGTGTATATACAGTCGTTTTACCAGTTCCGAACAGGGTTTCATATAAGCGCTGCTGCAGACGTCATCCACAAGCAGAGGAAATAAAATTTATGTGGTGTAATAATACAAATGTTTACTGATTCCAAAATATCGACACCTGTCCTCAAAAACACGTGGTAGTATGTTTTCTTGAAAAAAGCATTTCCGTGATCACGATTTGTTTACATCGTTAAACTAGGTCACCAACAATCTGTCGTACATTTAGGAAGCGGTTGAAGAAACAGCAAATTGAGAAAGTTATTTTGCGATTCCTTTAATTGAACGGGATTGAAATTTTAGATTATTCGGTAGTAAAAATTTGGAACTGGTAAAACAACTAAATGATCCAGTTATGCATACAACCGCTAAAATGTACCCCCTCATAGCGACGGTAGGATCTGCAAAACTCTACTTTCTCTCTATCCGAAATGACAAAACGATCGGGTACAACTTTTTTTAAATTTTAATTACCGATTGTCTTTTTCATATATTTATGAAATTAATTTTTTCTACCATTTAATTCAGCAATACATGGTTTGGTACATAAAAATTTGTTTCTTTTTCCAAAAAAAACCATCCGTCGGACTATATGCATAGATCAACGACACCCCCCCCCCCCCCCCCCCCCCGAATTTTCGGTTATATTCTGTCTTGCCACAACACAATTTTCCCAACTACGCTGTACAGCAGCACGACAGTGCTATGTTTTTTAGAAACTAGGCGCTTTTTGCATTACAAACTCACAGATTAAGAAGTATTGGAGTTTTAGAGAAAAATGCAATGCCATGTAAACAGTTAAAGAGGGGTTTAAGTTTTTATTTCTATTTTTGTCATTATTTTTTCATTATTATGAAATTAAAACAAAATCACTATAATGAGAATAAAATACGAAAAATTACTAAAAAGTTGGATAACTTTATAAATAAGAAATTATTTTCTAGACTTTTCTTGACAATTCATTTAATTATTTAAGTAATGATCTGATCATGAGTAGTAATTATCAATGGCTGGTCATCTGTTTGCATGCTCTGGAATGTTGTTTTTTGTGATGATGTACCCGATGCTGAGTTAACTGCTGAATAAGATTACACCAATTGATTATGTCTCGGAGTTAATGCACAGAAAGACGAACAATGGTTCACGAATGTCTGCAGAGAGAGAGAGAGAGAGAGAGAGAGAGAGAGAGAGAGAGAGAGAGCTCTAAAACCATGTCACTTATATCGGGTGCCATCAGCTTATATGAAGTGCCGGAATGCGTCAGTATACCTTTACAATGCACTCAGGAAAATGTGCATGAATGGTTCCTTACCGGCGTGAAACGGGACATTCTTTCATTTGAATGTCGCATGCTTGGCGAAAGAACAGTAACTATTTTATCTAACATTGGACTAGTTTTTCTATCTGATTTGACGAAATACAAGGTATCAGAATCTTGTATCACACTGTGGTGATACAACATTGGCGGTAAAGTTCACATGCATTTTTCATTGTGACGTCATTGGAGAATCTCCGATTTGTCAAATGGAAACAATGACGCCATTACTACAGAACATAGTTCAGTGGTTTTCTGTGGTAAAATGTATTATTTTTAATAATTTTTAAAAATTTTAATAATTATTTTAAATGTTATTCACATAAAGTATTGTTTTTTATAATTTTAAATAACCTAATTGGAAATGTTAGATAAAAATATCATGTACACAGTGTGTATTCAAGTCTCGGTCTGACCAGGCCAGGGCTACATTAACCTATTAACGGAGCAAGCACTTATGAACTGAGAGAGAGAGAGAGAGAGAGAGAGAGAGAGAGAGAGCACAAATTATTGTGTTAATGAATTTTACAATTATTATGATCAGAGACATATACTGTATTTCCAGTAATTCAGTGCACATGGAAAATGCAAGAATAAAGTCGTATTTTCCAACAAACTCACAAAAAAATTGTCAAAACTTAATACAAAATATACTGACCTGATAGGGAAAAATATTTTTCATTCATATAAAAGTGAACTTAATTCTGTACATAGCTCTTTTTTTTTTACAAAACAACAAATTAAATATGACTATGTCAAAATTATCCCTTCTGTACCTTCTTACTTAGAACAACTATAAACGTTATGTCATGATTTGAATATTCATGATGATCACAATGATCACACCTGGGAAAAACCAAGTTTCAAGTTTCTTTCAAGTTTCTTTATTTCTCATGCTGAATTTTATCAATACAGAGAACATAATAGATAAACATAAAACATATACAATATAGTGCACATGCAGGAAATTATTAATAATAACTAACCACTAACCCGGAGGACTGATCCTCTCATTAATAACCTTGATAAGTTTACACAAGTTATTTAACATAGACAATTTGTTAGAAGAAAAAAGATTATAAAACTTGAGAGTATTCGGTTTATTTCTAAAATGAAAAGAAATATAAAGATTTCGTTCTAAAGAGAAAGAATTGCAAAGAAGAGCAACAATGACCTACCTGACCCTAAATGCCCTGATGTAACTTTGAATAAGGCCCAATTGGTGTATAAACTTGATCAAATTTCCTCAATTTTCACAAAATTTCTCTATGTACAGAAAAACTGAACAATAATGTTTTTAATTAAAAATATAATTTGGTTAGATCAGTGCATTTTATTGATAGTTTAATGGAAACATTTTCAATTAAAAGAAATAAAGAATAAAAACCATGTGCCATCAATTTATGGAAATATGGTAGAGACATATGTCTCTGTTATGATCCTTTTAAATATTGTGTGAAAAACATATACATGTTTTATAACTTCTTTGAGTAAAAAGACAAATAGGTCTTCAAAATTGACCCTACAAAATCAATACACATCCCATATCTTAATAGTTTTGCAAGAACTGCTTAAAAGAAAAAAGAAAATATCCTAAAATGGGTCAGAATAGGAGTAAATGTATATGGTCCTAGCAAAAAAGTAGTACACTACCATATTATGATTAAGTTCTTCATAAATCATGGTTTCATAGTCATATACTTCTAAAAATTGAGTAAAGAAAAAAGTTTAATGCAGGAAATTTTGATCTCCTCCGCAGTATGAGTACCTGTAACCAGCGATATTTAATTCTGTATTAAATATCGCTGCTGTAACGATTTTAATTTTTACTATATTATTCTCCATACTTAAGCATGACTTAATGCGAAAATTTAAAAAAAACTGATGCTTAAATAAGGGAAATATCGACGAATTTCTTATATATCTCACATTAATCCAAATAGAAAAGGCCGGTTTTGGATACCATGTGCCATGAGGTCACAAAAGTAGCATAATTAACCCACATTACGAATATAATATACTGAACTAGCTGAAAATTCTTATAACATTTCACGATGAAGTGGAATTTACATCCGAATGACACCTACCAATAATTATGAGATTAGTATTTGTCCACCTTGATAAAAAGTTTGTTTATTAGACATTCCTTAGATTGGGACCCATACCGGATGTGTTCTTACAATTAACAAAATTGATTGACAGGTGTTCGTAGTGATTTCATGACACCTGGTAAAACACTACCTCTAAAGTTTGATTAGAATTTTCAATAAGTAAAATGATTGTAAAAAGGTAATTATGTTAAAAAAGATGGGGGTTAAAAGAAGTATGAAAAGACTGGTAACTGATGACAAGCAAATAAATCAATATTGCTGACGGAATTATATAATTTTGAAAACTAAAAATCATAAAATTGCCAACATTTAAAAAAAAAAAATATTCCCATTTAGTCAACATGGTTAAATGTTTCAACATTGTTAAATAAACCATGGAAAGATTTTGCTATAGTCCTTTCAGTAAAAGCAGGATAAAAGTAATTTATAAAATGTAATTCTATTTATTTAAAATTTAATATTCTATATAATTTAATGTTAAAATTTTACATTTATTTATAGAAGTAAAAAGGCATTTGAAAATAAATCAATCAATCAATCGATCCATCCATCCACCCACCCACCCATCCATCCATCCATCCATCCATCATCCATCCATCCATCCATCATCATCATCAATCAATCTTTATTGAAATTAGATATGTGTGTTAAAAATTTCAACTCAACAAACTTTCCTTACTCCACACTGAACAAAATATCATGTACGATGAATAATGCAAGTTTTAGACCAACATCAAACAATTAAGAAATCGAATAAACTGAATGTTTTTCGCAAAAATATTTACACACATGTATATTTCTTGAGAATATTATTCTCTAACAACTATAATCAATGTACCTTATAATGCCTCCAAACTTTTAAACATAGCTTTTTAACTAGATATAAAATATTGAAGAGAACAAATTCTATCTTATAATATATAATTATAAGGATCTAAAGGAAATGTTTACAGTCATACAATCAAATCTTCTAATGGGATTTGAAAACATATTTTCTTACTGTGCTGTTTCCACATTTTTAAGAAATTTCAGTTTGTACGGTGGAAAATGGCTAATTTATGTCATCTTTAGGCGCACAAAACCAATTTAAAAATAAAAAACTTTATGTGAATTTGTAGCAAGTAATGTTTTCGTCTGTAAAATAATTCAGTTAATAGATAAAATTAGGAATACCTATTGTCTTTGCTAATCCAACAACTAGGGGCGCAGGGTAGTCTTCCCTGTATTCCTACATTTTGAAAACAGTTTTCCCTCTGTTCCTACATGCAAAAGACAAAAGGTGTTGGTATAACAATTTGTGTTCAACCTAATAAATGCCACTATCCCATCTATTTTATTATTTGAAACTGAATATAGAACATGAGTCTGATTTAATATTAAATAATAAACAGAAAAATACTGTGAAATTTAGAATCATATTTTTGGTGAATAACATGCATATTGTGAAGCTATCTATCATATTCAAATTCTTTGTTAATTTCTTTGATAGTATTTATCAAAAGTCTTACATTTTATTCCTGTCGATGTAAAAAAAAACAAATTGTGGAATGAAAAAGAAATTTTCAATTTATCTTTGTTTTTTATGGTTTCCGTTGCCATAGCAACTGTAATTTTATTGAAAATATTTTAAAATACTGATTTTTTAATAACTGTTTATATGTATGGTTTAGTAGTGGTAAAGCTAACGTACATTAATTTTATTTATTTATTTATTTATTATTATTATTATTGTTTTTTGAAACCATTTAAATTTCTAAATCATTTTTTAGCATCTCTGATTAATACTTAGCTTGAATTGAAAATAAGGTACAAGATTTGCATTTTTTCCCAAAATCCTTTCTCTGCCAATTATAGTGTCATATACCATTTTTTGAATTTAATCATAAAATACATTCAAAAAATGATATATGACAATAGGGTTAATATGTTCTGTAACTTAAAATAATTCTGTTCATGCTTTGCATGCTTTTTAGCTCACCTGAGCACAAAGTGCTCAAGTGAGCTATTGTGATCAGTCTTTGTCCGTCGTGCGTCGTGCGTCGTGCGTCGTGCGTCGTGTGTCGTGCGTCGTGCGTCGTGCGTCGTGCGTCAACTTTTCATTGTTAACACTCTAGAGGCCACAGTTTTTGTTATATCTTCATCAAACTTGTCCAGAACATTGTTCAGGTCAAAAGCTAAGTCAAGTTCATATATGGAATGTGTTGGATCAATAAGTAGGTCACTAGGTCAAATCAAAGAAAAACCTTGTTAACACTCTAGAGTCCATATTTTTTGTCCAATCTTCATATAATTTGTCCAGAACAACGTTCATGACCAAAGCAAGGTCAAGTTCGTATATGGGTCACATTGGATCAATAAGTAGGTCACTAGGCCAAATCATAGAAAAACCTTGTTAACACTCTAGAGTCCATATTTTTTGTCCAATCTTCATATAATTTTTCCATAACGATGTTCATGACCAAAGCAAGGTCAAGTTCGTATATGGGTTATGTTGGGTCAATAAGTAGGTCACTAGGTCAAATCATAGAAAAACCTTGTTAACGCTATAGAGTCCATATTTTTTGTCCAATCTTCATATAATTTGTCCAGAACGATGTTTATGACCAAAGCAAGGTCAAGTTCGTATATGGGTTATGTTGGGTCAATAAGTAGGTCACTAGGTCAAATCATAGAAAAACCTTGTTAACGCTATAGAGTCCATATTTTTTGTCCAATCTTCATATAATTTGTCCAGAACGATGTTCATAACCAAAGCAAGGTCAAGTTCGTATATCGTTAATGTTGGATCAATAAGTAGGTCACTAGGTCAAATCAAAGAAAAACCTTGTTAACACTCTAGAGTACATTTTTTGTCCAATCTTTATATAATTTATCTAGAATGATGATCATGACCATAGCAAAGTCAAGGACATATACCGATCATGTTGGGTCAATAAGTAGGTCACTAGGTCAAATAATAGATAAACCTTGTTAACACTCTAGAGTCCATATTTTTTGTCCAATCTTCATATAATTTGTCCAGAACAACGTTCATGACCAAAGCAAGGTCAAGTTCATATATCGTTAATTTTGGGTCAATAAGTAGGTCACTAGGTCAAATCAAAGAAAAACCTTGTTAACACTCTAGAGTCCATATTTTTCGTTTAATCTTCATATAATTTGTCCAGAACAATGTTCATGACCAAAGCAAGGTCAAGTTCGTATATGGGTCATGTTTGGTCAATAAGTAGGTCACTAGGTCAAATCATAGAAAAACCTTGTTAACGCTATAGAGTCCATATTTTTTGTCCAATCTTCATATAATTTGTCCAGAACAACGTTCATGACCAAAGCAAGGTCAAGTTCGTATATGGGTTATGTTGGGTCAATAAGTAGGTCACTAGGTCAAATCATAGATAAACCTTGTTAACGCTATAAAGTCCATATTTTTTGCCCAATCTTCATATAATTTGTCTAGAACGATGATCATGACCATAGCAAAGTCAAGGACATATACCGATCATGTTGGGTCAATAAGTAGGTCACTAGGTCAAATAATAGATAAACATTGTTAACACTCTAGAGTCCATATTTTTCGTTTAATCTTCATATAATTTGTCCAGAACAATGTTCATGACCAAAGCAAGGTCAAGTTCGTATATGGGTCATGTTGGGTCAATAAGTAGGTCACTAGGCCAAATCAAAAAAACCTTGTTAACACTATAGAGTCCATAGTTTTTGTCCAATCTTCATATAATTTGTCCAGAACGATGTTCATGACCAAAGCAAGGTCAAGTTTGTATATGGGTTATGTTGGGTCAAGATAGGTCACTAGGTCAAATCATAGAAAAACCTTGTTAACGCTATAGAGTTCATATTATTTGTCCAATCTTCATATAATTTGTCTAGAACGATGATCATGACCATAGCAAGTCAAGGACATATACCGATCATGTTGGATCAATAAGTAGGTCACTAGGCCAAATAATCGATAAACCTTGTTAACACTCTAGAGTCCATATTTTTTGTCCAATCTTTATATAATTTGTCTAGAACGATGATCATGACCATAGCAAAGTCAAGGACATATACCGATCTTGTTGAGTCAATAAGTAGGTCACTAGGTCAAATAATAGATAAACCTTGTTAACACTCTAGAGTCCATATTTTTTGTCCAATCTTCATATAATTTGTCCAGAACAATGTTCATGACTAAAGCAAGGTCAAGTTCATATATCGTTAATTTTGGGTCAATAAGTAGGTCACTAGGTCAAATCAAAGAAAAACCTTGTTAACACTCTAGAGTCCATATTTTTTGTCCAATCTTCATATAATTTGGCAAAACAATGTTCATGACCAAAGCAAGGTCAAGTTTGTATATGGATCATGTTGGGTCAATAAGTAGGTCACTAGGCCAAATCATAGAAAAACCTTGTTAACACTATAGAGTCCATATTTTTTGTCCAATCTTCATATAATTTGTCCAGAAAGATGTTCATGACCAAAGCAAGGTCAAGTTCGTATATGGGTCATGTTGGGTCAATAAGTAGGTCACTAGACCAAATCATAGAAAAGCCTTGTTAACACTATAGAGTCCATTGTTTTTGTCCAATCTTCATATAATTTGTCCAGAATGATGTTCATGACCAAAGCAAGGTCAAGTTCGTATATCGTTAATGTTGGGTCAATAAGTAGGTCACTAGGTCAAATCAAAGAAAAACCTTGTTAACACTCTAGAGTCCATATTTTTTGTCCAATCTTTATATAATTTGTCTAGAACGATGATCATGACCATAGCAAAGTCAAGGACATATACCGATCATGTTGGGTCAATAAGTAGGTCACTAGGTCAAATAATAGATAAACCTTGTTAACACTCTAGAGTCCATATTTTTTGTCCAATCTTCACATAATTTGTCCAGAATGATGTTTATGACCAAAGCAAAGTCAATTTGTTATATGGGTCATGTTGGATCAATAAGTAGGTCACTAGGCCAAATAATCGATAAACCTTGTTAACACTCTAGAGTCCATATTTTTTGTCCAATCTTCACATAATTTGTCCAGAATGATGTTTATGACCAAAGCAAGTCAATTTGTTATATGGGTCATGTTGGATCAATAAGTAGGTCACTAGGCCAAATAATCGATAAACCTTGTTAACACTCTAGAGTCCATATTTTTTGTCCAATCTTCATATAATTTGTCCAGAATGATGTTCATGACCAAAGCAAGGTCAAGTTCGTATATTGTTAATGTTGGGTCAATAAGTAGGTCACTAGGTCAAATCAAAGAAAACCCTTGTTAGCACTCTAGAGTCCATATTTTTTGTCCAATCTTTATATAATTTGTCTAAAACGATGATCATGACCATAGCAAAGTCAAGGACATATACCGATCTTGTTGGGTCAATAAGTAGGTCACTAGGTCAAATAATAGATAAACCTTGTTAACACTCTAGAGTCCATATTTTTTGTCCAATCTTCATATAATTTGTCCAGAACAATGTTCATGACTAAAGCAAGGTCAAGTTCATATATCGTTAATTTTGGGTCAATAAGTAGGTCACTAGGTCAAATCAAAGAAAAACCTTGTTAACACTCTAGAGTCCATATTTTTTGTCCAATCTTCATATAATTTGGCAAGAACAATGTTCATGACCAAAGCAAGGTCAAGTTTGTATATGGATCATGTTGGGTCAATAAGTAGGTCACTAGGCCAAATCATAGAAAAACCTTGTTAACACTATAGAGTCCATAGTTTTTGTCCAATCTTCATATAATTTGTCCAGAAAGATGTTCATGACCAAAGCAAGGTCAAGTTCGTATATGGGTCATGTTGGGTCAATAAGTAGGTCACTAAACCAAATCATAGAAAAGCCTTGTTAACACTATAGAGTCCATTGTTTTTGTCCAATCTTCATATAATTTGTCCAGAATGATGTTCATGACCAAAGCAAGGTCAAGTTCGTATATCGTTAATGTTGGGTCAATAAGTAGGTCACTAGGTCAAATCAAAGAAAAACCTTGTTAACACTCTAGAGTCCATATTTTTTGTCCAATCTTTATATAATTTGTCTAGAACGATGATCATGACCATAGCAAAGTCAAGGACATATACCGATCATGTTGGGTCAATAAGTAGGTCACTAGGTCAAATAATAGATAAACCTTGTTAACACTCTAGAGTCCATATTTTTTGTCCATTCTTTACAAAATTTGTCCAGAATGATGTTCATGACCAAAGCAAAGTCAATTTGTTATATGGGTCATGTTGGATCAATAAGTAGGTCACTAGTCGAAATCATAAAAAATCTTGTTAACACTCTAGAGTCCATATTTTTTGTCCAATCTTCATATAATTTGTCCAGAACAATGTTCATGACAAAGCAAGGCCATGTTCATATATCGTTAATGTTGGGTCAATAAGTAGGTCACTAGGTCAAATCAAAGAAAAACTTTGTTAACAATCTAGAGTCCATATTTTTTGTCCAATCTTCATATAGTTTGTCCAGAATGATGTTCATGACCAAAGCAAGGTCAAGTTTGTATATGGGTCATGTTTGGTCAATAATTAGGTCACAAGGTCAAATCTAAGAAAAACCTTGTTAACACTATAGAGTCCATACTTTTTGTTTAATCTTCATATAATTTGCCCAGAACGATGTTCATGACAAAAGCTAAGTCAAGTTTGTATACGGGTCATGTTGGATCAATAAATAGGTCACTAGGTCAAATCATAGAAAACCTTGCTAACACGTTAGAGTCCATGTTTTCTGTCCAGTCTTTGTATAATTTGTCAAGAACAATGTTCAGGACAAAAGCTAGGTCAAGTTCATATTTACTTATAATAAATTCTGTTAATCCTCTATTCATGACATTATTGGAAAAATGTGTATAATTCAACTTATTCTCAGGTGAGCGCCAGGGCCTCATGGCCCTCTTGTTTCATTATACATATTTATGAAAAAAATCAAATAATTTTTTTAGAAAAAAGCTATTTTTTTTTTTTCGCGAATCCAGGGGAATTTAATCAGGTGAATGTTATTTACCTGTATACGATAGTTTAAAACTTATACAACAATCAGTAGTATTTCCTCTATTCCTAGCTACATGAAATCTTGTAAACATTAGTAGGAATATATCAAATGTAGGAATAGAGGGAATGAACCGGCGCAAAACCTCCTACTGGAAATTTGACGACGACTTTAGTGGACATTGAAGCGACAGATTTTAAATATTACTCGCATTTCATGATGGACATTTGAGCGACAGTTTAAATCTACGTAAAGGACGTAAGCCGAAAAACTGTCCCGTTTGTAAAATATTGGACTTGTCGGTATAGTTCTAGACCTTTAATGTATTTTATAATTTTAATTTAGTGTTTTTCAAAATCCCCGCTGCGGACAGGGGGCAACACTTCATTTTGGTTAACTGGTTAACGGAAGAAGTTAAAAAAAAATATCGTTCAAATGTCTATCATATATTTGGAATTTCGCTCAAATGGATTAAAATTCTGTCGCTCAAATGTCCATTACTTCGTCGCTCAAACTTCCGTTTATTTTTGCTCTTTTGTCCTATGCTTTCGCTCAAATGTCCAACGCCGACAAATACCACCTATTCTCATTTAGCCAATTCAAAATGTTGGCTAAGTGGGGATGGACCCTCCCATCACTGATTTTCGTGTTATATGTATAGATTTTATGAATAAACCAATAAATTATAGTGCATTATAAGCCGATTCAGACTGGTGGAAATTGATGTTTGATAAAAAAAATGTAAAATTTTCTACATTTGAACGCGGACGGTCAAAAGGGTATTTCTAGACTACTAGTATTTGATTTTATAAAATTTCAAGTTTTCGTTTGTTTCTTTGTCGCATATTCAATCCATGATGTACACTACAGACCTGTCGAAAGTTTAACACAACCTAACGAATTAGTGACAAAGAGACAGCTCATCTCAGCCTATATCTTCCACAACTTTTCAACAGCTGCTATCTATCTCCTACAAGCTTTTTAACCACTAGCTGTACAAAGTTCGGTAAATCGGCAGCCGTGCTTTGACTTTCCATGTTATCTCAGGGTTAAACTTTTAAACAGGTCTGTACTGTATTGAATTTTTTTTTACTGAATATTGTCAAAATCACCACAATTTATACATTTACTCTATATTTTTTTATCTAGAATTAGATTTTGAACATTTGTAAATAAGCTAACTTAGTAAATTGTAATTGTGTGCCGGACGATGCCTGTCTCGGATTTAAAGTTCCAGTCATCACCGGCTACAGGTGTAATTGCAGTATTGCCTTGACACAGGACCTCGAGATTTTTAAGGCCCAAAGACCCGTGACTTTCATTACTAAATGCCGAGTCAATATTTCATAATTTTAAGTCAGACCCACCCCGAGGTAGAAATAATAATAGTAAGTAGGTAAATATTTTATTAAAGTGTCACATTTCATAGTTACAAATATCCAAAAACATTTATAAATTAAAAAAAAAAAATAATAAAAATGCAAAATAACATATTTTTAAAAACGTACTATGAAACCCAGCCAATTATGACTTACGAGACACTAAATACTTAAAACTATAGCAAAATTTAAATATATATATATAGACAAAAGTCAGTTTTAATACTTTGGTTGGTAAAGTGCATCCAGTTTAGAACTAGAAGAACTAGAACAGTTTTTAAATTTAAGTTTTGATGGATACTCTGTATTTTGGCAGATTCAAGTAGGGTATTTATTATTATACTCCACACAACTCAAGTTGCAGGAGGTAAAATATTGTTGGCCCGTCCCTCTGTCCGTCATAAGTTTTCTGCTTTTGCATTTTTTCCCTAAACGTTTGCAGATATTAGGTAGAGTTTTTAAATGTGAGTCAAACACAATGGGTTGCAGACCAAGTTAACGTTTTGTTTCGCTCAGCATATTTTTACAATTCCGATCATTTGCAATTGTATTTGATAATTTGATTGAAGTTACAGTTTTCCGCAGTAATGTTTTATTTTTAAACATTTGCAGATATTACATGTGAGTCTACCACAATGAGTTACAGAACAGGTTTATTTTGTCCGGCTTTGTTGCTTTTAGGGAAATAACGGGCCTTGGTATTTGATAATTGGACTGCAAGAAGTTTTCCGCACTTCTTTTCTAAATGCTTGCAGCTATTTAGCTGATTTTTAGCATGCGAGTCTACCACAATGCGTTACAGGTGCTGATTGAATATTGCAATTTGATCGACTAGATGAACAATTTTTTTTAAAAAAAATCGGATATGATAAGCAATTTGTAGTTTTCCAAATTTTTAAGTGGTGGTTCTCATATTCTCATTTCATGATTAGCCATTTTCAGAATGTTTTGTTTTGTTATTGTCCCCCTGCACATTTACGACGTCATCTGACCAGTCTGTATTGAGTCACTACAAACTGTCCATTTTGATTTAAACAAACGGGTTACATGTTTTTAAGATTTTTGATAAACATACATCATATGATCTCACGTCATGTGTAACTTGCGAGAGCATTGACACGGCTATTGGATGAATGTTCCACTTATATAAAGACTTCACCAGCTATATGCAAAGGCAACGGTTTGACCCACGGAGTGCACTGATCATGAAATGGGGTTCCTTAGCGTACCACACCTGCTTCGACATGAGGCATCAGTTTTAAGGTCTTATCCAAATTACCCTAATTGCTTTCATTTCAAAATACAATTTTTAAGTATTGGTCAAACCCTGTTTGGGTTCGAACCCGCGAACTTCCGCAAGCGTTGAAAACATAAACAAATAAATAAAATTCAACCCATCCAAGATGGGGGTGTGACTAACCAAAAAAATTATATCTTCGAAGCGGCGACTAATAAAATCAATGTCCCGGGGAAGTGAAATTCAACTCAGGATGCCCTTGCAGTAGCCTTGTCATAGCTGAAAATGACTGCTCTCATGAACACGAACCGTGACATTCCACATATTTACGGGTAGCTTAGAACTGAAAAATCTACTTTCATTTGACTGTTATACTCAGGTTGAACATGTTTGAAAAACCCTGGGTGCAACCGGGGTTGGGGGTTTCATTCCATTAATTACCCGACAGTGAAACCGCAATGGTTGTAATTGAAAAACACTACCCGAGATATTACCCATTGTGAAAATATTATATTTTATTATTTTTTAATTTTACTACATTTGTGGTAAAATTTAGTTGTTACATCTGTGGTAAAATTTTGTTACATTTGTGACCAACATTTACTACATTTGTGACCAAACGTACTACATTTGTGACCAAACGTACTACATTTGTGACCAAACGTACTACATTTGTGGTTCGTTACTACATATGTGACACTATTTTATTATTTCCCCGCCACCAGTGGTGAGGGGGGTATAGTGATATAGTAATACCGCTGTGTGTGTGTGTGTGTGTGTGTGTGTGTGTGTGTATGTGTGTGTGTGTGCCCCAATTGGTTTCCGTGCATTTAAAAGAGAACCGTACATCCGATTGAGCTGAAACTTGGTCAGTTGATTTGTTATGGTGGTAAGTGGTGTGAGTGGTGTGGGATTGCTCGACAGCGTAATCGTGCATCCAAGGTGGTCGCCTTTACTAAAAATAGATTTTTTCACCCAATTCATGGTTTTCGTGCATCTAAAAGAGAACCGTACATCCGATTGAGCTGAAACTTGGTCAGTTGATTTTTTTATGGCGGTGAGTGGCGTGGATTTGCTCGACAGCGTAATTGTGCATCCAAGATGGCCGCCATTACTAAAATAGATGTTTTCACCTGATTTATGGTTTCCGTGCATTTGAAAGAAATCCGTACAGCTAATTGAACTGAAACTTGGCCAGTGATTTGTTATGATCGTGAGTGGTGTGGGATTGCTTGACAGGGAAATTGTGCATTCAAAATGGCCGCCGTTACTAAAAAGTCTTTTTACCTGATTCATGGTTTTCATGCATTTACAAGAAAACCGTACATCCCACTGAGCTGAAACTTGATCATTTGATTTGTTATGGTGGTGAATGGTGTGGGATTGCTCGACAGCAATTGTTTAGTTTACTAACTATAGTGTATCTAAAATGGCCACTGTTACTATAAATAGCAAAAACCTATAAATGGCCATTGCAGCCTTGTTTACGTATTAATTTTTATTGAAATTTTAAATATAGAAAAAAGAACTTGGGTATTAAACATATTTAACAGGTTTTTCTGATTTTTTTTAGTTTCACTTTGTATTGAATTCACTGATGTTCACCACTGCGGGGAGATAGTGTTCTCTGAACACCTTGTTACATTTGTGACACTTACTTTATTTAGGGGCCCCACAGGCCCGTTTCAATGGCTAATTTTAAAGTCCCATTTCGGAAATTGCATAATGTTCGTCGGTGATCTCTATACATGTATTTTACTCGTCTTACATAATCCTTACAGTTTACAGTGCGTTTATACATACGATACGTTCGTAGTTTATTTCCATTGTTGTTAGTGTTGTCGTTCCATAGATTTTCGATCCAGTTTTGTACATCCTTTAGACGTAGAGACATGTACATAGTCCAATCGCGCCTTTGATGCAATCTGTTCATTGTTATATGCCGGTATGTCGAGATCATTTATTAGTTTCTTAAGTCGAGTTTCCCACAATCGAGGTGTATTAAGTGACGCAGAATGAAGTTTGTATAATATTCTATCATTTTCAGCGCTTGAAAGTCTACACTTAACCGACATGCCTCGAACTTTTGCTTTACGTTTGTTGAATTCCAACCAGGCAACATTTCCCCTTAGCGACAGGTTTGGTACATTTTTTGAAGCTCCAAGAAACAGGCGACAAGCTCGGTTTTGGACTGCTTCTACCCCTTATACCGATTGATTCCCCAAATTCCGGAAGCATAATACTGGCTCATCTAAAACCCGGTACAAATGTTAATAAATGTCAAAGTCCATTCTTCCGGCATATATGTATTTGAAGTATGATACAGAAAGTGCTCTATTGGCAGATTTTATATGAAAAAAACTGCAGAAAATCGTTATTTCAATCAAATTATCAAAGACAACTGCAAAGGATCGAATCCGTAGCAAAACAAAACGTTAACTTGGTCTGCAACTCATTGTGGTTGACTCGCATTAAAAACTCAGCCTAGTATCTGAAAGTGTTTAGGAAACAATGCGGAAAACTTATACATGTAATTGACTGATGGACGGACGGAGGAACCGACCAACAGCATTATACTACCTACATCTTAAGTTTCGTGGAGTATAATAATAAATACATGTACCCTACTAAAATCTGCCAAAATACAGAAAACCCAGAAACTTAAATTTAAAAAACTGAATTTTACATGTACTTTACAAACCGAAGTATAATGAAAATAAGAGGCCAATTGGCATTATCGCTCATCGCATAATACATAACATACACCCCTACAAGGATTATCAGATACTAGTCGTTATTTATTACATTTATATTTGAATTATTATTAGATGTTCTGTTAAACATTTGTAATGTGCCGATTTATGACACTAAAAGTGTTCAAGTAAATAGATAAAAACCCAGCAAAATTGACATTTTATACATAGATTTTCTTTGGTAGTTTGGTATTTCATAAAGTAATCTATATATCGGAATCAGAGCCACTTCTATCGGGATAGAATTCCCTTCTATCGGGTTAAAAGTCACTTCTAACGCGTTAAAAGCCACTTCTATCGGAACAACTGTCGCTTCTATCGGGTTAGAACAAATTTCAAAATTTTCGTTACTACATATAACGGTTTTCATTTACTACATTTGTGGTAACAAAAATTGTTACTACATTTGTGGTAACGGTCGTTCCTACATTTGTGGTTCGTTACTACATATGTGACAAAATTTTATTACATTTGTGACAGTTACTACATTTTTGGTAGTTACTACATATAGGGGTCCCACAGGGCCTAGTATAGACCCCCGAGGGACACCAGAATTTGTTTCTTTCCCCGAAGAGTAACCATTTCTAAGAAGGACGCGTTGTTTACGATTAGACAAGTATGACTTAAACCCCATAAGTAATAATCCCCTAATCCCGATAGAATAAAGTTTATGTATGAGTCCTTTATACCAAACTCTATCAAATGCTTTACTTATATCACAGAACACTACACGAATTTCTTTACCGTCGTCTGAAGAAATACCAAAAACGTAACAAGACTTCCCCAACACAGGGATAAACACTAAACAAAGAAATACCAAAAACGTGACAAGACTTCCCCAACACAGGAATAAACACTAAACAAAGAAATACCAAAAACGTGACAAGACTTCCCCAACACAGGGATAAAAACTAAACATAGAAATACCAAAAACGTGACAAGACTTCCCCGACACAGGGATAAAAACTAAACATAGAAATACCAAAAACGTGACAAGACTTCCCCAACACAGGGATAAAAACTAAACAAAGAAATACCAAAAACGTGACAAGACTTCCCCAACACAGGGATAAAAACTAAACAAAGAAATACCAAAAAAACGTGACAAGACTTCCCCAACACAGGGATAAAAACTAAACATACAAATACCAAAAAGCGTGACAAGACTTTCCCAAACAAAAACTAAATAAAGAATTACCAAAAACGTGACAAGACTTCAACAACACAGGGATAAAAACTAAATAAAGAAATACCAAAAACGTGACAAGACTTCCCCAACACAGGGATAAAAACTAAATAAAGAAATACCAAAAACGTGACAAGACTTCCCCAACACAGGGATAAAAACTAAACAAAGAAATACCAAAAAAACGTGACAAGATATCCCCGAACAAAAACTAAATAAAGAAATACCAAAAAACGTGACAAGACTTCCCCAACACAGGAATAAAAACTTAACATAGAAATACCAAAAAAAACGTGACAAGACATCCCCAACACAGGGATAAACACTAAAGAAAGAAATACCAAAAACGTGACAACACTTCCCCAACACAGGGATAATAACTAAACAAAGAAATACCAAAAACGTGACAAGACATCCCCGAACAAAAACTAAACATAGAAATACCAAAAAACGTGACACGACTTCCCCGAACAAAAACTAAATAAAGAAATACCAAAAAACGTGACAAGACTTTCCCAAACAAAAACTAAATAAAGAAATACCAAAAAACGTGACAAGACTTTCCTAACACAGGAATAAGAATTCAGATATTTGAAGAGAATACCGCAATCAGGCAGAATAAATAAATACCACAAACATGGCAAAATATTTCTAAAAAATTCCACTTCTTTAGAGAAAATACATCAAATGAGACAAAGAAATACATGTACTAAAACATGACAAAGACCTACAACAACATGACAATGAACTACAACAAACATGGTGAAATATTCCCAAAAAGGACAAAAATCCATTAATATGGACAAAATGCCACCACTATGGCAAACAAATACCACACATCAAATGCGGCAAGAAAATATCAAACACAAGGCAAGAAAATGTCACAAACGTGATGATGAACATTCACAAACGTAGCAACATAGTCCAAACAGGGATAAAACTTCACTCTCATTGAAAATACTACAAACGTTGCAAACAAATTCCACAAACGTGACAATGAACTACCACAAACGTGGCAAATTTTTCCTAAAGAAGAAATAAAATTTCTTAAATGCGGAAAAAATACCTCAAACGATCCCACCAATACCACAAACATGGCAACGATTGAATGAGATTTAACGACAAAAATATTTCACTTATATCACCACCTTTCCACCTTTTCCGGTTTTATTGGAAATTTTTATCTAGTCGATCGTGACAAAGTCTTCAATGAAGCACTTGTGTGTAATTTACCATGGATACCTAGATGATCTTTAGCATTGCAACATAAGCAGAATTGTAATGTAGAAACAAAATTAAAAAACATAAGAAAAAAGAAGCACAATGCATGGTAACACATACGGGTACCATTTATTCAAAACTGTATTGTGAAAGGCGCCATCTTTCAAAGAATACTTATGAACACCTGTATACCCACTCCACACTGCATATATAGAGAAGGATATAAATACAAAGGAAGATTGAGTAATATTTCCCATATACCGCAAGGTGACCAGCTATTAAGAAATGTTTACCATTGCAGTGGTCTCAGGGCAATGCACAGGAAGGGTGGAGAGTGTTTTTTACGTGCCGCGCATGTCATGACACCGGGCATCTGTTTTTTAGGTGCACGGACGGACAGCGAATCAAATCGAAATATTTTGGCTATGATCTACTTAGTGTGTCAGGAATATACACAAGTTTACCGGTTTTGTACACTACCGTCAAGCCTTTGTCATATTTTTGGGGTAGGGGAAACATATTTATTTGAGACGGCATTAAGGTTCCATGTTTTCAACTTTGTGTAACACTATTTTCCACAAGACTACCAGGACATTATAAAGTATGTCAGATTTAACGTATAAATAACAAATTTACAAGAATCGAATGACGGTAGATTTGATAAAAACACATTTTCAACACTAATTTCATCGCTGATTTTAAAATTTTGACACATAATTGGAATGTAAATATATCATGTGTCCACAATTAATGATAGAATTAACCTTTTTGAGTTAAAAATTTCAAATTTGCATGGACATTTCTACAAAACAATTCGAAACGAGTAAGAAATTGATTTTCAATAACTACAGACATTTTCCCACAAGAATCAACCTTCAGTTCAATCTTCGTTCACCCGAATTATAGTGTATGATCTTTTGGATTAAAGGCATCCCAGACGCATTGACATTTAGTTCTGTAGAAATGACTTTCAGATTATTTGTAAATATATGGTAACCGATGTAACCTTTGTAACCGGTCACAATATCAGAAAACATTCTTGTAACCGGTCACAATATCAGTAACCTGTCACAATATCAGAAAACATTCTCTTACATAATAGTATGTAACCGATGTAACCTTTGTAACCGGTAACAATATCAAGAAACATTATTTTACACAATAGAATGTAACCGATGTAACCTTTGTAACCGGTCACAATATCAGGAAACATTCTCTTACATAATAGTATGTAACCGATGTAACCTTTGTAACCGGTCACAATATCAGGAAACATTCTCTAACATAATAGTATGTAACCGATGTAACCTTTGTAACCGGTCACAATATCAAAAACATTCTCTTACATAATAGTATGTAACAGATGTAACCTTTGTAACCGGTCACAATATCAGGAAACATTCTCTAACATAATAGTATGTAACCGATGTAACCTTTGTAACCGGTCACAATATCAGGAAACATTCTCTTACATAATAGTATGTAACCGATGTAACCTTTGTAACCGGTCACAATATCAGGAAACATTCTCTTACATAATAGTATGTAACCGATGTAACCTTGTAACCGGTCACAATATCAGGAAATATTCTTTTACATAATAGTATGTAACCGATGTAACCTTTGTAACCGGTCACAATATCAGAAACATGCTTGAAGCATTCTCTTATATAAAGGTATGTACCCGATGTAACCTTTGTAACCGGTCACAATATTAGAAAATATTTTCACACATAATAGTATGTAACCGATGTAACCTTTGTAACCGGTCACAATATCAGAAACATGCTTAAAGCATTCTCTTATATAATAGTATGTAACCGATGTAACCTTTGTAACCGGTCACAATATTAGGAAATATTCTTTTACATAATAGTATGTAACCGATGTAACCTTTGTAACCGGTCACAAATTCAGAAATGTTTTAAAGGCATTCTCTTATATAATAGTATGTAACCGATGTAACCTTTGTAACCGGTCACAATATCAGGAAACATTCTCTTACATAATAGTATGTAACCGATGTAACCTTTGTAACCGGTCACAATATCAGGAAACATTCTCTTACATAATAGTATGTAACCGATGTAACCTTTGTAACCGGTCACAATATCAGGAAACATTCTCTTACATAATAGTATGTAACCGATGTAACCTTGTAACCGCTCACAATATCAGGAAATATTCTTTTACATAATAGTATGTAACCGATGTAACCTTTGTAACCGGTCACAATATTAGGAAATATTCTTTTACATAATAGTATGTAACCGATGTAACCTTTGTAACCGGTCACAAATTCAGAAATGTTTTAAAGGCATTCTCTTATATAATAGTATGTAACCTTTGTAACCGGTCACAATATCAGGAAACATTCTCTTACATAATAGTATGTAACCGATGTAACCTTTGTAACCGGTCACAATATCAGGAAACATTCTCTTACATAATAGTATGTAACCGATGTAACCTTTGTAACCGGTCACAATATCAGAAACATTCTCTTACATAATAGTATGTAACCGATGTAACCTTTGTAACCGGTCACAATATCAGAAACATTCTCTTACATAATAGTATGTAACCGATGTAACCTTTGTAACCGGTCACAATATCAGAAACATTCTCTTACATAATAGTATGTAACTGATGTAACCTTTGTAACCGGTCACAATATCAGAAACATTCTCTTACATAATAGTATGTAACCGATGTAACCTTTGTAACCGGTCACAATATCAGGAAACATTCTTACATAATAGTATGTAACCGATGTAACCTTTGTAACCGGTCACAATATCAGGAAACATTCTCTTACATAATAGTATGTAACCGATGTAACCTTTGTAACCGGTCACAATATCAGGAAACATTCTCTTACATAATAGTATGTAACCGATGTTACCTTTGTAACCGGTCACAATATCAGGAAACATTCTCCTACATAATAGTATGTAACCGATGTTACCTTTGTAACCGGTCACAATATCAGGAAATATTTTCTTACATAATAGTATGTAACCGATGTAACCTTTGTAACCGGTCACAATATCAGGAAACATTCTCCTACATAATAGTATGTAACCGATGTAACCTTTGTAACCGGTCACAATATCAGGAAACATTCTCTTACATAATAGTATGTAACCGATGTTACCTTTGTAACCGGTCACAATATCAGGAAACATTCTCCTACATAATAGTATGTAACCGATGTTACCTTTGTAACCGGTCACAATATCAGGAAATATTTTCTTACATAATAGTATGTAACCGATGTAACCTTTGTAACCGGTCACAATATCAGGAAACATTCTCCTACATAATAGTATGTAACCGATGTTACCTTTGTAACCGGTCACAATATCAGAAACATGCTTCAAGCATTCTCTTTCATAGTATGTATCCAACCAGAGACAAGGTTAAAACATCTTCTTAGGTGTTGTAATAATATGCAACCTTTGTAAACAGCAAGAACATAATGAAGTAATATTGAATACTAATGTAACCACTAGTAACCATATGTTACCAATGCCTATGTTGGGTTACAAATGCAAAGGGGTTGTTTTTTGCACACATAATTGGACATATCTACATCACAATGCCGAGTTATTTTTAAAATTGAATTGAACACATATCTCCATTGATTTGTACAGTAATTGTATGTTATGGCCTTTCAGATGATAAGACATAAATAACCATTTATCTGGTAGATTTCAAGCATTTTATCAGGGGTTCAAAATTATACTTTGTAATGAAAGGTCTAGGACCTTTTGCCTTTGTTTTTGGCAGGTCCCACATTAAGTTTTGAAAGTCAAATATCTGTGTGCAAATATGTTTTCAGAAAATAATCTTAAAATGAGGCCATTGTAATTGAAAATGACAGGTCCATCAGACTTTTTCAGTTTAAATATTAAGGGCCCTAATGTGAAATAAAAAGGTCCCAGACCTCGGACTCAGGTAATTTTGAACCTCTGTTTTATAGCTTACAATGAAAAAAAGGACATTAGGCCCTATTTAATTTTGCTCATATCAAAAAGGTGTGTTCACACATTAGTTTATATGTAGCTTTAGTTTGATTGTCAATGTGACTGTAGGGACTTTTTTCTTTTCCTAAGTACACACTTTTGTTTTCTACACAAGAATTTTCACTGTGATCTAAAATCAACTAGCACATTTTAGAATTGTTGATTTTAAATGTTGTACCACATGCATTACAAGACACTCCTTATGAATAAATTATGAAGTCTAACAGTGTTATTATAATTAAAAAGGGGATGCATTAGTCTTAACTGAGCATTTTAGTAGATTTATTCTGTTTTAAGTAGTATTTCTTATAGTACTTATTAAAAGCATTTTTATGAACTCATTTTTGTTTGGTTTGTATACACTGAAAACTGTTTTTCTTAGAAATTTTTTGTCAATCCAAATTCAGCAAAATATGCAAATGATATCAACAAACTATACTTTCAATAATATTTCAGTGTATTAAGTAAACATTTTGCCAGTTAAACATAACAGATCTATCTGATAAATCTAAATGCAAGTTATTCTCAGTCGAGCACCAAGGGCCTAGATTATGTAGTTGGCCCTCTTGTTTATAATATTAAGAAAAACTATGAATGCACAATCATATTGGAAATGTTTCTGTTCCAGATTACAGATAATTATATTAATAAAAATTATATGCCTAGAAATTAGACACCTGCTAAAGAAATTTCTTTTCAGCTTTTGCATTGTTTATTTATTCATTATATATTATTCAGATCATTTGATACTTAGTTTTATAGAGTTTAATTAACTGAATGCATTGTACATTGACTAGCTACTGCAGTGTGCTGTGATGAAAAGCTTTTTATTTGATTATACAGATTTTTGTTGTTTTTTGGATTTTACATGTTTTTAAATGAAATTGTTTTGATATTCAGTAAAATCTCATTATAATGCCCCCCCCCCCCCCCTGCCAATTCATTTATTGTCACAGCATAATGGAGTCCCAAAATCCGTTTCTTCTATATTTTACTTTAAAGTCTCCCTTGGTTTATCACCAAACCTTTTTATTATGCTTGTGGTATGCTTGTCTGCGGTGTACTGATTTGGTGAGCTAGCACCTTCAAGTTGCTCCGAGTGCACGCTAGTACAAAGCAGACCGTACAACCCTTGCACTTTACATGCATACATGAAATCGTTTATGGATTAATCCATAGAGATTAATAAAATAGTTCTTGTTGTGAATAGCTGAAAAATTGCTGATGCGATGTTAAGCAACATTCAACCAACCAACCTTTCATAATGCAAAATTTGACTGAACAAATTGTAGTTAGGAATTGAGGTTTTACTGTATATCTCTTAATTTACTGACAATAAATTTGTATCACAATAATTGTCCTTGGTCTCGCCGAGTATTGACCCACCACCCAAGTGTGATACAAGAGGACGGAAGCAGTCATGACAGTATATTCTAATGGGGTTCACCAGTGTCCCACATGATACCCCATAAGGGAATCACTTCAGTTCTCATATTTATATAAATGACATTGTTTTTGAAAATTTTGATGTAAAAATTTTCCAAATCGTTCCACACAAACATTAAGGGGTATTAATCATCATGTGGTTTGCTGGTAAACTCCATTGCCAGGGAAGTGTACATGCCACATGTTAGCTATATGTAATAAAAAATTACTGAATGATGTATGCCAATAATGACAGAATTCTGACATTGGTTACCGTAGTGATGTCTCAAAAAGAAACACAACCGATAAAATAGACTTGCAGAGTAATAAAGGATAGAAATTGTTTTCTAGCATTGCATATTGCATGTACGATTCAATGGCAATAAATTACTATGTAGATTAGAAAATTTCAGTGTCAGCTAAATTTTTGTGAGAGATGACATTTCAATGTACATTACTGTACACTGTTTTTAGGTTGACATTTGTCATTTCAAAGAAAAAAATTATAATAAATTCAGATAGTCAAGATAGATTTGTTTTGGTTCTTGATACCTTCACAAATTTACATGAAAATAAAAGGAACGCAGAAATTTTCTGATTTACTGCATTTTGAATTCTTTGTTGACATGTCTGTAATTTTTTTTTACATATTAAGACTTGCATGCAATTTTTTAAAATTTATTCAGTATTACAGATTTTGCTCTACCAAGAGGGAAAACTGAACATTTTGAACAAAAGTTGATTGGATTTTTGCTGATATTTCAGATTTGTGGGGTATCAATTTTACGAGCAGGAGAAACAATGGAGCAGGCTTTATGTGAAGTATGTAAGGACATCCGGCTAGGGAAGATACTTATACAGACCAACTTGGATACAGGGGAACCAGAGGTAGTCTAAAAGTTAATAGGAATATAGACAAGGATCCTGATTTTAAATTTGTAATAAATGATACATGTTTTGTGATTTTTTTCTTGTGAGTGAGTAGCATAGGCATAGGTGTTATCAGCCTCATTATTTATGTATTCAAAAGTTAAAATGTGTATATCTATGTCATTGAGCACTTTACTGTGTATATCACTCCTATTCAGTAAATACAAAATTGAAAATAATTTTATTTCTTCCAGCATTAAATTCATAATGGATTTTTTCATGTATACTTAAATGAAAACCAAGCAATTATCAGAACAACAATACATAGTAAAACTTTAAACTTGTTTGTTCATATCAGTCTTATCAGAAAATAAAAAATAAAACTTTAAATGGTCAGTTTATATCAGAAAATAATAATAATAAAACCCTTTTAATAGAGATGGGATACCACAGAAAAAGATTACCACGGTATACCTCACACATGTAGTATATCTATTCCTACCTAAAACAACAGCTAAAGAATTTGGGCAATGGATATTTTGAGAATATCAAGGATGTTAACACACAATAAAATTCAAAGAATTGTCTGTATTTCAAGTTGATTCAAAACTTGAAATATTAATCTCATAAGATTATTGTCAAACAAAGATTTTATCAAAATTCAAATGAACACATCAAAATTGAAACTGTTATTTCAACAGTTATCAACATAATATTGTATTTGAAAATTTGAACACAGTATAAACCACTCAAATGTTTCCCTCATAAAACATACTAAATACCGGTATTCAAAGACTTTACCACGGTATTAAACTAACAGATAATACAGTGAAACCTCTCTAAACTGGACAAAATGCCTCATCCAGAGGATGCCAGGTATAGAAAGGATTCACTGTATGAGGACATAAAAATAAAAATTATTTGTTTGATTTTAGTTGCACTACCTCAGACTGCCTAAAGATATTAAAGAATCACATGTTATGTTGATGGATGCCACAGTGGCTACTGGAGCTGCGGCCATGATGGCTATAAGAGTCCTATTAGATCATGATGTACCAGAGGAAAATATTACCCTCTTGTCTCTGTTGATGGCTGATTCAGGTATAGATCTTTATTTTGTTTTTGTAAGGCGTTTCATGACAATGAACGCGTACTTTGCTATCGCTTTCTTCCAAGATATCGGGCTTCTTTGCTATGAAATTATAAGATATGAGTATGCATGAAAATAGTGCGCCTGGTAAATGAACGTGAAAGAAATATATCTGTTTTAGCGTGAGATATGTATTCTGAGACGGGTAATGCATTTGGTTACATATGCTCATTAGGAATAAATTTTCTGATTACATTTCAGAATCTAGTAAAATATTGCGACGGGATGCATCCAATAATTTTTGCAATTGGGCGAACTGATCTCGTGTTTAAATAAAAAGTAGTCCGAGAAGTTTGCGTCCTACGATGTAAAATCATAACTTTTTATGAAATAAACAGCAATGGCAGGTTGATTTAATTAATTCTTCATGAAATCTACAGTAATTTAAATTTATTTTGAAGGGTATGATAATGTATTTTGATATTGAGGCAATTGTGTCATATTTCAACTGTTTATCGATTAGATTTCACTTTCGTGAAAGGGAGATAATTCGTACAGTGTTGTGTGCAAATGACCACATGTGGATTTTAAATACTTCACCATTAACATGAAACGGGAATATTGTGAGGGATAATCAGCAGTTTATTAAAAACCCAGATTTAACAGCAAATGATCCAGTTACATACAACCGCTAGAATGTACCCCCTCATAGCAACGGTAAGGTCTGCAAAACTCTACTTTCTCTCTATCCGAAATGACAAAACGATCGGGTATGACTTTATAAAACGTTATTAAATTTTAATTACTGATTGTCTTTTTCATATATTTATGAAATTATTATTTTCTACCATTTAATTTAGCAATACATGGTTTGGTACATTGTTTTTTTTTCTAAAAAACATCCGTCAGACTATGCATAGATCGAACCAACCAACCCCTCTTTCCCGGGGGTTGGGGGAGATTTTCAGTAATATTCTGTCTTGCCACAACACCATTTTCCCAACTATGCCGCACAACAGCACGGCAGTGCTATGTTTTATGTCCCTGCAATGAATATGGTCGTTTCCACTATATAACTTTTGTATAAAAAGAAGTATCATAGATATACAATAGTGTCGGGTACAAAAATGAGGTCACAAAGGTCAAGGTTACAGGACAATAAAAATTTTGAAAAATTACCCTTTTTCACTATTTCTTCTCTTTAACTTTTGTATAAAAATGTGCTTATTTGCCCAAATCACCTATTTACATTATATAGACTCTTCCGTGATTATAAACACTCTGTCGAAATATCACAAACAGAATACATATACCAATGTCATTTCACATAAATTGTTCAGGCTTCGGTAGGTCTATCAGTGCTACAGCTGATTCCAAATCATTTTATATGTATTTCAAAAAATATAAAGTCCACATTCACATTTCATGTGGCCACATCAGGTTATATATATTTTGTTTGATCCAATACAACCATTGTTAGTATGCCACTTCTCCTTAAAACTTTTTCTGCATGTATAATTATTTTTATTTTTATTTTTTTATACTTTCTAAATTGCGAGGCTAGGAGTACCAAGTCTATTGTTGTAGAATGAAAATACATGTGTTAAAATTTTCAAGGCAATAACTAAATGGTTTACAACATTATTAGCTGTGATTTCAAACTCCATCAAGCATATATTTGTTTTAAAAGATTATTTAGTATATTGTTGACTGTTAATCATTTTCTTTAAACTTGATTAAATGTTAACTTTTATTTTCAGGTGTATACACAGTTGCTTATGCATTCCCTAAAGTTAAGATAGTAACAACAGCTGTTGACAAAGAAGTTAATGATAAGTTCCATATTTTACCTGGAATTGGTAAGCTTAAAACAACCAATATACAGCAAACAGCATATGTTTAAGAAATGACATTCTGCGAAGCCCTTCATTTTGAATTTGGCACGCGCCACACTATCTTTCATTACCCTTGAAATACCATGAGCAGAAATGTCATTTCTTATATTTACAATTCTTTCTTTTAATAAATATTTTGTACCTTGGAGCTATTTTTTTCATATCTGCTCGTGTGATATAGGGTTTTTAGCCATGCGAGATCAGCGTGTCTCACATGACCACGTGACCCCCTGTGTAGGTCATGACGTAATATTGCGGGAAAATTGATACACATTAAGGGTCATGACCCCCATTGTCTTTCATTGGGAATTGAAATACAATTGCTTCTGTATGTTTCATTGAAGACAGGTACAGTCATATTGTAAATATATAGTTATGATATCTAGATAAGAGATATCCTTACCCTTCCAGAGCACACAACCTAAATTCCCTGGTGAAAGTCAATTTGCCAGCTTCAAAGTTTTTACTTTGCTTTGGGTTTGTGGTTTGAACATTTATTGATATGATTGTTGTTGATCAAAACGCCTTAGGTGTGCAATTTTTAACTTTATGTTGCTTGCTTGTACAATGTATACAAGAGCTCATATTATACCCCATTAATTCTATTGATCACATAACAACCAATCCTGTAGAAAGTGGATCCATGGTACCTAATTTTCACCCTGCAAAGAAAGTTTAGGGGGATAGTGCATATGAATCCCCTTGCCTGTATGTCAGTCAGTTTGTTCTTTCATATGTGAACTTTTAGTCCTGACTGTATATAAGGTATATAAAACAGAACCTTCATATTTGGTGTGTATATACATGTACATTGCATTGTATTACAATCCGGGACTACAAATCTGCATTTATAGTTATGTCCCTTGATCAATTAGAGGATTGGGTACCAATTAGAGGATTGGGTACCAATTAGAGGATTGGGTACCAATCCCATAGTGAACAATCATAGTGATACATCAAGTAGAGACATGTTATATCGTGTTAATTATTTTATTTATTTTAGGTAACTTTGGAGACAGATATTTTGGGACAGACATCACAGACTTTTAGCAGTTTTAAATACTGGTCTGTAACTACATATGAAGTGCATTATGATGTTATATCACTGAAGACTGTATCACAACCTTTTGATGACCTCAATCTCTTTTATGGATAACAAGGTATCCTGCTAATCTGTATCAGGTGTGCTTATTGAAAATTATGTTAAATAGTCAACTATTGTCTTCCTGTCATCATGTATCTTATATTGTTCATAAGTTTATATAGCCTTTCCTGTATGAACCAATCAATGCTATGTGCACTAATGAATGAATAACAATTTTACAAATAATATTTTTAAGTACATTTAAAGTTAGTCTTTGTTAAGATTTTGGTGATGTTCCTGAGCTTAGTCGTATCATTACATACTCGTACCCTACATTGCTTACACCAGATAGTGGACCTGCGGATTGATATGTTTTAGCTTTGATATTGGACCTAAACTTAAAGACTAACAACTAAAGGCAGAAGATGCAAACAGTTTTATTCCTTAATCCTAGATATTAAAAGGTTAATACTGTAGATGTAGTTATAATCGTGACATACTATATTCATTTATTTCACTGCCAAATATTTTTTCTGAAGATGTGTACCAAACGTAAAATAATATATTCTGGATCTTATAGTATGCAAATATTACACCTCACAAAAAGGTTTGAGATTACTAAACCATGAAAATTTGACAGTATTTTTTTCACTCCATTTCTTGGTGAATATTGTTCAATTAAATATTCCTTTCCCTTCAGTATGATACATCTGGTTTAGTCTGATATTTTGGAATGTTTTTGCATGTGAAACATAATTTGACAGTGCTCTTTTAAAGTGCTTATATGACTTGAAAGTGTTTTTCCCTCCCTTTAAGAATTTTAAGATAAACCTTATTTTATACATTTCAAAACCTAATCAAGATATATAGAATTAAATTCAGAGGGTTTTGTTTTTTATTCAGTATATTTGAATGAAACTACCACCTTATGGTATACGTTGCCATCAGAAAAAAAAAGAAAAAAGCTACAAATTTATATTTAGTTTAAATGATATTTTATTCACAAAAAATACAATGATACAACATACATATATATACTAGTAGTGAAATGGATCCCAGAACATACTAGTGAAATGGATCCAAGAACATACTAGTGAAATGGATTCAAGAACACGACCAAATTCTCGTGTAAACTTGTCTCAACAGTCTTTGCTTACAATACATAAAGTTATAAGATACCGTATATTTCCGTATATACGTCGCCCCAGTAGATACGTCGCACCCCCACCCCAGGCCAGCAAGCCCAGTATTTTCTAAAGGTCGTCTACATACGTCGCAGCCAAAAAATTGCCAGAGAACATTAAAGATTTGCTCGGCAAGAACCATTAATTTTCAATTCCATGAATAAAGAAACAAAAGCTTTTACCGGTGTTATTTATTATTTTTCTTCTTAATAAATATTGTTTGAATAGCTTGTGTAAATTAAACAAGTATATAGATATTATTTTTTACATGTATGGATACAAACGATGAAGATTGCCTGAATATAACATGTACTTTTTGGCTCCTGATCATGAGATCGGTTAATTCACATGTTGTTGTCACCGACAAAGGAAGTCAAAGTTTGATCATGCGCAAAGGTTGCGATATGTATTGCATAATTTGTTAAAACAAGGGGGTCGCTTATAGCATTATTAGACTCATGTTTCAGATTTTACAATACTGGACTGTCGATATTATGTTAAAGTTGACGATCTATTGCTTACCGGGGGATAAATATCGCCATTTTATATTGTTCAGAATGACATGTGGTTTTCCATTCGAGAGTATTGGTCAATTACTAGGACGACCTCCCGGTTGTTTGAACTTTTGTGAAAGAATAATTTGTATTCAATTTTTGTTGCGTTTAAAATCTAAACATATGGTTAGAATTGCAAATTAAATTTTAATAATTTTTTTTTAATATCCGATCAGCGATTGTCGAATTCTGACACTTTTTACTTAAAACCGACAGATACGAAACTGTCGTATGACCTCTGACATAGGAATATATAATTAGTGTTTGTAATGGCGGCGCTTTCTTCTTCAATATATATAAACATAGGTACCGGTAAACATGGACAATTATATCAAAGGATAAGTTAACGGGAATGGCTTCAATCATTAAACAAACAAGATACACGCGAGGTGTTACCGGGAAGACTTGATTATTTAAAGTTAATTACAGGTGACCAGGTATTTACTTCTTTGCCGACGGCACGTTACACGTGACAACTTGACAGTGAGACTCATACTTACCTTAATTAATCAATTATTTGTTTATTTCAAAAACTTTATTGGTCAAATTTAATAATAAAAAAATATCACATATAATAATAATATATTATACAAAAATATAATAAAGAGCAAAATTTACTTTCAACTAGAAAATTACCGTAACTTCCGGTTTGTCGATCTTCTAAAATGCCTTGAAAATTCGAGACAGATTATCAAAATATTTTAATGTCGGCTAGTTAAGTCGCATTGGATTTTAAAATATTAAAATTTAGTGAAAAAGTTGCGACGTATCTACGGAAATATACGGTACTTGCCATAAGTTTGTATCATAATTACCATGACAGACTTCATTCTCTGATATGTTGAAGTTTTTTGGGGAATTTGAAAGTGATAGATTAACTAAATCATTTCATTGTATGTCAAAAAGATGTTTTTAATTTTTAAGGAAAATATAAAAATTTGGGTAAAATATATTGTTCAAGATAAAAACACTTTTTTAGCTGAAAAACTCTCAGCTTGAACAGAATGTTTTCAACAATATGATTTTATGAATATTTTCAGTCTGTAATGATATGACCAGTTTTAAATGCGTATAATGATATATGGATGGCAGTGTATGGAATTATGTTCTGAAGGTTTATTGCAGTCATTGTGAATTAAACTGCCACATTGGTATGTGCTGTGCATACAACTTTTGTACATTTATCAATATTGACAATTGTATTGTCATCTATTTTTGTTTCAGTTGTTTAATGTGTCTATAATCTCAAGTTTATACAAAGTATTAGTGTATATGTGTATGATAAGAGTTGTATGGTGATGATGTGTGTGTTGAAAAAAGTGAAAAATGGAGTCAAATTTACATGGATTAATGGTTACTCTAGAAACCAGACATGATACTTGTATTATATTTTTAAATGTTTGTTGTTTATGAGACATTTTGTTTCAATACTTGGAGAGGCAGTGGTGGTGGTGGTAGTGATAGAAAGTATGTACAGAGAACAAGTAGACAGCATTTTTTTCTGCAGAAAATATAAATTTATGAATCTAGTAATGCAGTGGAAACTATTCATAATGTAGTACATTTATCAATGGCCAGTTCAACTGGTAGCTCTTCCAATTACAGATAATTTTCGTCTTTATTTTTGACAGAAAGCAATTTTACATTTCTCATTCCATTGGTAAAGTGCTCAACTGAATGTCCCTCCTTAAAATTGTACTTCATGAACGCCACGTCAAGAACATTTTACCAGTCAAATAACAATTAAAAAGTTGTTGTAGGTGATGTGATCAGCCAAAAATAAAGGTGGGGAAAATACAATTAATGGAAGAACTTCTTGTTCAACAGAAAATTACCAGATGAATATGACCAATGGCATTGGATATTTACAGTGCAACCCAACCTTCAGTTGAAAAGAAAAAAATATATCTTTTTGAAATCAAAAGTTTTTTCTTTCTCATAAAACTACTTTATAGAATAGCATCACAGTAATGAATATCTCATAATCAATTAGGTTTGCCAGCATACTATGTGATATTTCATTATTTTTATCTTATAGCTTTACAGAATAAAAAAATTGTTACTGCTAGACAAAATAAAAATATTATCGAACCATACAATAATTTTAGCTTATAAGTCAATATTCTTGAATACCTACTATTTTGGACTGCAGCTATGCCAGCTTTGCATGTTTACAGAAAATTTTGTGAAGTGCAAAAATCACTTCATTTCACCCATTTTAAAAATAAAACTGAACACTTTGTCACATCCAAACTGAGTTTATTAGTCAAAAAGCCAGCAGATTTAAAAAAAAAAAAAAAAAAAAAAAAAAAACTTCACTCTTCAATAGAAGTAAAAACCTTCATTGAAAGCATTAAACTAGCCAAATTTTTACAATGTTTTATTGATTATTTTTGTGTTTTGTATGTAACATTGCTATTTGTTTTACTTGTATACAATATTTTGTTAATTATTCAACGGGAGCAAATAATAATGTCTTTGTATGATAAGTTTGATAAATACAAATTTTACACTTCATTGTTACTTTTGTTGATTGTTAATCACTTCTTGTTTTGTTTTTGTTTTTTTTTTTTTTTCTCTTCTTTTTTCTTTGATGGAAAGACAATTACTGTCTCATGGAATATATTTGTAGGGTAGATATTTTGGCAGTCATACTAACATCTCAAAAAAAAAATAAAATAAAAAAATCGTAATAACGTCCTGGTCAAAATTGTTGATGCTACCTTTAATCTGTATTTCTGTTGGTGCTCACTTTACTGTAACTGACTGAGCAGTTTTCAGAGTACCTCTCATTGTGAACAAGTTGGTTTCAAGAGTCTCTAATTAATTTAAAATATTGACCATGAATAACTTCTACAGGTATACTATATATACATTATATACCTAGATGGATTGCAAAAAATAAGTACATATAGTAGAATTCTATATTTTTTATTTGCCAAAAAAGAAAGAAAAAAATTATTAAAATTTTTATCTGACATTTTATGCAAAATTGCCAAATTTTAGACTGTTACAAAAATAACCTGCTGTATGGTACTGTTTTGCCTTTTATAAAAGTCTCTAAAATCCTATCGATAGGGGTATAGAAGTTTGTTCAGATTTAATTAAATGATTTTCGTATGGGTCCATTTTCAGTTAATAACATGAATTTGTCATTTCATCATTTATTATACAACTGCTGATTATCTATACATTCTATAGTAAAATATTACATTGCTGTTGAAGTTCAAGATTTGTCCAGCATTTGGTTCTTATTTTGTTGCTTTTGTGTTTGCCAAAGTCTGGGAGTTTGACCTTGAAATCTGACTTATGACCTTTAGATATTGTAACATACTTTTGTCTCTTACCTTTAAAATGAGTGTTATACAATAATCCTACAATTAGCATGAACAAGGTTACCATTTTTTACATGGGAAGTAGTATTGTATATGAAATCATGACCAAAACAAAACTTGACCTTGACCTGGCAAGAAATCCTTTTTAAGTTTCAATGGTACAATGATTTGAAATGAGGGCCTCAGTTTATATAAGTCCTCTGAATCTCTAGTCTAATAAGCTTATTTTAGTAAATTATTTTTTTAGTAAAGTTAAAAGAATTGAAGAGACATGAAATACATAATTGATTTGGTTTAGGTTAATATCAAAATTAGATAATGGGGTGGATTGATTGTAGAATAACCGAATTTAATATTAATTAAACTGTACAATTTGTTAATTAATGTTATTCTCAGGGTGTTGTAACATTTTGTGCATTTCATTGAGTTCATACCTCTTCTATATAATAACATAACTTTGAAACATAATAACATAACTTAATAACATAACTTTGAAACATAATAACATAACTTTGAAACAGTTTGCATTAAAATTCATTCACAAAATGGTGGATTTGGCCAATCTGACTTTTTAAGAGCAGTTTGATTCTTTTGTCAAGCTATCAAAAATTGTTTTGAGGAATACAAATCATATAACCTGTTATATGTAGTATCATGGAAGACATTATTGATATAATCCCTGTAAAATGATAAAATAATAAAAATTTCAAATCCTAAAGAGTCATAGAGAATGATGAAAAAAATAAAATTAAAATGTTAAATCCTGAACTGACCTCAAGCAGACACTAAAGTTAAATTTACATTGAAACTGTCATAAAATAGGAACAGGAGTGAAGTAATCAGTCAAAATGCTTTTGCTTATATTGAGGTGATCAGTGATGTTTAAAGAAAAAAAAACACTGCCCCTTGGCAAGTGAACTTAAAATTTCTTATACTTTGATCTGCTTGGACAGGATTTGCACATGGGTTTAATTTGAATTTAGGCAAAGTTAATTCTTAAATATACAGGGTTAATAATGAATGAGTTTTACTATAATGATAAATTTTACAAAAACTTAAGTGAGAAATCGGAGTAAATATATGCATTCCTTTTTTATGCTAGATCATTGGCTAATTAGATAATAAAAGCATTAAAGAAAGGCAGTATGGAACCACTATGTGTTTTTATGATCATTGTGGTTTTTTATGTAATTTTTTTTTAAATTTTGCACATTAATGGTCTTCATGTTGCTTAGGAACAATGTATATTACAGTTGCTTATTCAAGATTTATATTCATTTTTCCCCTGAACATTTATAAATTAACCTTGGTTTACAATCTTAGTTAAGGAAATATTGTGAACTAGGACATGGTATCCTTAATATTTGTTATGGGAGACATGTACATCACATTGTCCTAAAATAACATCATCTTTACATGAAAATATTGTACCATGTGACTCCATATCATTCCACACAAGTATTATGGATACGGTACATATCACATGGCCATTCTACTGCCAAATGTATTTGAATATTATAATGAATAATAATATATAAATGTATTTTAGCTTTATACAATAAACATTATAGAGGTATATTATCAAAATAATTGTAATATTGTTTGTCACTAGTCACTTCCCCCAGACAATTATTGTAAGCTATGTAAAGTTTGGTGAGTATCACTTATATGGTGTAAAGTTCTGTATGTATCACAATAATATGTAAAATATTTTGACCAGTATAATACAACGTAAGCAATCTGTCATAATTTCTAATAACCTCTTATGGTTCTTTTTTATACATTTCCATTAAATAATGAAATAATTATCAGCCATTTTTTATGAATAATTCAATAACAATAAATGACCATGAATATTTTTATTCAAGAAGGGTTGTGACTTTTGTTTATTCCAATCAATTCAGAATTACAATGTGTTTTTTTTCACCACATCATTTATACAATGCATATATACACTGTTGAATGAAATGTTTCATCTTGGTATATTTTGTATAAATAATTAAATACATGTATATGATTATGATATGAATTCATTTTAATTTCGGTGCATTTTATGAATTTGACACGACATGTATCTAATGCTTCTGCAACTTTACATATATATATAATCTTCACCTTTGTTGTGCCTATATTTTGTTCATCTATTGCATTTAATATTTTATTTTAGTTTTTATTGCTTGTTTAAGTTTGTTCTTTAAATTGATTTCATTTTATATTTACATGTACAAATAGAAGGGTGGTGACCACAGCCACACAAGGTCAGAAAGAGCAAGGCCAAAGGGTAAAATTTCTGAGTTTGTACATAGAATTTGTTATATCTCCAAATATCTGTTTTGTACATTTTTGAAATTATTATTCAATATAATTATAGTGTGTTGAAACCACTAATATCGTCTTTATAAATTATCAGCATTAAGATTAAGATTTTGTGTTTTAAGTATTAACACAGCCTTTTTAACATTTGTAGTATTGTTACCAAAAGCAATAGTAAAGGCACTGTAACTCATACATAACTCTTGAATATGATTTTTTTTACTCTATTTGATGTTGGAGAACAAAGGATGGGATCTTTATGTTTATCCTGTCATTTAACATAAATTCTAATCATGCCTATAATGATTTTTGAGAGTTTGGGAACCATAGATTTACACGAGTTCAAGTTTAGAGGTAATGAACATTTTAAGTAATTATTTTTACCATGCTATTTGAGTTGATTTACCTTTTGTTTAAACAATATTGGGGGCAATACATAAAAATTAGGTTTTTAGTAATGATGATGTTACATTTTTAATTTATCAATGTATTTAAAAAACAAATTCATTCCAATCTATCTGTTATGTATTTAAATTCTTGCTGATCACAAATGCATTTTAAATTCAAACACTTGATGTTTCATTATACTAGTAACAGCTTCAGTATTTTCAGACTTCACATCAAATTGTCATTAACAGTAATACAATAGAGCAGGTTATTACATCTGCAAAATGGTTGGTTGCTATGACAACAAGAACAACCCTGTTGCCATAGTAATACAGCAGGTGAATGGTTTGTTACTATGGTAACAAGAACGTTACTGGAAACAGCCCTGTTGCCGAAGTGAGAAGGCTTCTGAGAAGAAGTTGGTGTCCATGTGAATTGTTGACAAGGTATAATTGAAGCTATAAATATGTGTTCCTATATTCTACATGTATGTGGGTTTAATCTCATAATAAACAGTGTATTTTGTGTTAATAAAATATACATGTTGTATAATTTTTGTTTGAATTCAATGATCTGTTTTATATGCTCTATTTTGCTCAATAAAAATTGTGCGTATGGTTATAATATCTTGTTGCATTTGTTACACCAGAGAAAAATAAGCTTTTCTAAGCCAGTCTTACTATAGACTACACATTTATACCTTTCATTCTTTTAATTTATTATAAAAATATAAGAATTTGCAGAGTTTGATAATCAAAAAGAAACATAGTAATCCATGGCCGAATCACGATACCAAAGCAAAGGAAAATCTTTGAAAACTAACAATTTATTTTAAATGTGGCATAGTTTTATATCCTTAGCACTTTTGTCGTAGTTGAATTGCTATATTTATATGCCTTGGAGCTAGCATTAGCAAATTATGTAGTGCTAACAAACAGATACCCAATTATAACATTATGCACTTACTGTACAGTAAGTGGTCTATTGGTATATGTCCCTGTCACATTGTTGAATGCTAGACTCTTGTTTTGAGCACATGAAACTTTTAATTTGACCTTCTAAATCAGTTTGGTTTTCTATGACTATGTCTTTTTGGAGCATAACCTCCCCGTGGAAGTTCACTTGTTAACTTTAACTTAATTTGTCAGTTTATGTCTTTTTGGAGCATAACCTCCCCGTGGAAGTTCACTTGTTAACTTTAACTTAATATGTCAGTTTTCAAAGTTTTTAGCTTTGCTTTTTGGATAGTGATTGAACATGGAACGAAATTAATGTGTTTGATCTTAAATGAACTAGAATGTGGACTTGCATCTATTTAATTATTAACTATTATATTAATTAATGTTGCATGCTATTTTGGAGTACCTTTGGCCTTTCAAATAAGTCGAACTTCATAGTCCATATTCAATAAACATTTCACTAGGTCCCACATTCGCCTTGTGAAAAACCCATCTTGTGCAGTCATCAGATTTTATGGACACCTCCTAGTGTGAATATCTTGTCTTTGTCGATCAATTTATTATATCCCCTTCTTAAAAAGTAGGGGGTATATAGTGATAGGGGTGTCTGTGTGTCCGTCCTTCCGTTTCACCTTAGGGTACCTATCTCTTATCCGCAACTCCTCCTAAACCCTTCAATGGATTTTCATGAAACTTTCACACAATCATTGTGATATAATGTAGATCAGCACCTCTTATTTAAAAATTTGATCCGATGGATTTTTGGGAGCGGGGGGGGGGGGGTATTTTTGTGATCTTGTGGCTCACAGTTTTTTCTAGTTTTAATTGCAATTGTCAAGAGTTACCTACTCTGAGATTTCCATATCTTCCCAATTACTGTTGCCCTTGTCTGAATACGAAAATAAAAGGGTTGACCCAAATACTACCATTCATGGAAATAAATAACAACAAATGTATTAAAATATTCTGTGTTTTATCACTTTAGTTTATCCATAATGCATTTACAACAAAATCTATTATGACCTAGTGACACGATTGTTCATCAACGTCGGTTCTTTTTAACGTCAACACTTGCTCGGTTTTGATTTGCTGTCTTCTCAAACAAAAGAACCACCTAAAGTATAATATAATATTGGAAGTATTTAAATAAAGAAATTAGTTGTGGTGAAAACTAATTCAACCAAGAACACAAATCATAACATTGGAGAGGCCTAACCACCAATATTAATATGATGCTTCAGGTAGGGTGGGGGTCATTTGTTTGAAACATGATTAGTTTAATCTTTTGATAAGTCAAACCTTGAATTTTGCATAATTTCAGATACCGTATGTGAACTCAATGCAGAGACATCAAAAATGAATAAAAATTCCATCAAACTATTTACAGCACATTGTAATTAAAAATATCAGTTCAATAATAAAATTTTGATTTTATTTATGTTTCAATTTTCTGCTAATCCCTGATTTAACTAACCAAGCTTCGAACAACTGGGCCCTGGTTGCTGAATGCCAGCACTTCAACAAAGCAACAACTAGTAATGTAGGCTCATGTAATTGTTATAATTATATAGATTTCAGCGATGTGCACTAGTATCAATATACCCGTTTGATTGACAAATGCCTACTAGTATCAGAAAACTGAATTACCAGGGAAGAAAATGTGACAGTATCAATATCAGAAGATCAAAACAAACATATTGATCTATGTCCGAATCGCAATCCAGTAGCAAAGTAAAAATTTTGAAACTGAAAATTTAAGTTAAACACGTGAACTTCCACGGGGGAAGCGAGACCGGGTGCTCTGGAAGGGTAAGCAATTTCTGTTTAGCTGATCAAAATTGAGTGATGGAAAAGTTACCAAAAAACTACTAGTGTCAGTACGACAATTATATAAGGTCAAGGTCAAACGATCAAACTACTAGTAGCATATACTATGATGCTGAATTGTGAACATGTTCCGAAACCAACGGTAAGTTAAGGTTATGGTCAAAGTCAAAATTTTCACATAGATGAAAAACGCATGTCAAATAGAAAAGCTGTAGTCACCAGGGTACAATAATTGAGAGAACTTTAAAAAACTATTTCTAATATTAACGCAAATGGCAAGCTAGGTAATCTTTTGACCGATATATTTCTGACGTCAACGGTCCTTTTTATAGATGATGGGGGACCGTGGATCGGCATGTATCATGAAAAGGGTGACGACAGAAAATGTGATATTCTAATTTCGTGCACACGGAAAAATTATTGATATCTAATCATTAAACGATTTCTTTTTACTGCAATGTGAGAAATCGATACTGATGGGAGTGGCGGATATTGAACCTTAACACAGGGTACAATATCATGATATAACCCTAGATGTTATTTTTATACCGCTACATGAATATTTAATTTAGTGATGTAATTTATCAAAAAAACCGTCTATGGTCTGTCGATAAGTAGTTTTATGACCTTAATATACTAGTATCTCCCTAGCACCGTTTTCTGATTATGGGTACCCAGGGCCGGTTGATTTTTGGTAACCCTTGTTTCCTCCAATTATCCCAGAAATGACCGCTACGACATGTGAAAGAATCTTAACTGTTTCATTTCAATGAGAAAAAAATATATATTAAAAATTGTGAATGGAGAAGCTTACTGTACTCCTTTTAAAATTGTGGAATTTCAGTATAAAAAAAAAAAAAAAAAAGAAATACCGTTTAGTTCTGCAGAAACATTGGTCTCGCTTCAATGTATAGCCAGTTGAACAGCCCAATATTGATTATAACCAGTATACCAGTAGTGTAAATAATTCGATTTGAATTACTGCATATTTTTCAAATATTTTCTTACAAAATCACCCTAACTTACCTTTGTCCAATTTCACCAGAAAATACTTCTAATGATTCTGCTTCCCATACAACCTCTCCCCAGTAACCCCAAATAAAGCCAGGTTTTGCTTGATATTTGACCTGTGCACTTTTTACTTGACCAACCTCTACTTTAGATGCAAATACTTTCGTATATTTTTGTTTTGGTTGTATTTTTTCGAAGTCACTGTGGTAAATAAATAAAAAAAACCTTTGAACATGAAAGGTCTTTGGCTTAAAAGAATATATGCAGACAAAACATCCTAAATTTTATCTCAATGTACTGAATTTATGTACATGTATATGTTACACAGCATACAATAATGACATACACAACATATTCAGCTCAACAATCAAAATTTAAAATGCTTCCAATCTATTAATAGTTTCAAGTTTCCTCTGTGATGGACTAGGCTAAAGTTGTCTGTCTGGGTAGCTCAGAAGGTGAGCATTACTCTAGTATTAGAAAAAACCGGGTTCCAGTCAGTTTGGTCGTTGCCTTTTCGCTTTCCTTTTATATTTGGAAGCTTGTCCGACCTTTGGAAGTGACCCACTTACATGTTGGTCGGTACAAGGGTTGAATCTGGTATTCGATTCAAGGTATAGGGTATACCTACAGTATGTAGTTGCATCGAAAAAAGAGAGAAATCTGGCGGACAGGGCTATAGGAGGCCGGGTAGCTCAGCCAGTAGAGTATAATGCTATTATTGTGAAGGCCTTGAATTCGAACCCTGTTTGTAACGCTGCTTTTCCCTTTTCTAGTTGTCTCTCTATAGTGGGGAATCTAGAACTTGTCTGTTTGTGTCCTACAAAGATGACGTTGTCAATACCACAGACTATTTTGTTGCTAACCTTACAGTACTAACTAGAGGCGATTTTGCAAATCAACCTTTTTAATGGTTTATAATGCTGCACTGCACATTGTTTGTAGTAAATGATATTGATATCCTTCTTCTCTTACCTTGATAAAGAGAACCAGTCTGTTTCACCAAAATCTCCGATTAATTTTACATCAATTTTACCCTCTGTTTTAACGCCTGATGCAGTGAAATTGATTCCATAATTGAAGCCTGATTAAAACAAAAATAAAAGTAAACAGATGACAAAGAAATAACAATATCTACAATATCCGGCGAAGTACCAAAGTGTGTTGATGACGGGGACTTGGTAAAGCTCGCCGGTCTGTACATTGGCCGACAGACTACATGTAGACGTTGAACTTAGAAAATCATCGTAAAGCCAGGAGCCTTTGACTTAGTTTTTGCATTTGATGTCCAGTAATGAGCTCTAAAGCAAGTAAAAGCTATCGAAGACATTCATTATGAGATCGCATGAACTGCTTTATAAAAACAAAGCAATGATCTGAATTTAACAAGGGTACATATTCATTAAAATAAATCATGATGATCAAGTAAAAACTGTTATTGTTCATAATTTTGGCAGTATTCTTGTGTAAAAGGTAACTGTAACCAAAAGAAGCACACACAGTCACCTGACAGAAAGCAAACAGATAACGGGTGTTATAATTAATTACCACAGAACGGAGTACTGGACCTTGTGTTGAGATATACTTTCCCTCTGATGTCACTCTGGTCAGCGAAATAGCCCATCTGTGTACACTTCTCTCCACCTCTACCACAATCAAGACATTTGCCAGCTTGAAATGTATCCTGAAATATTTACCGCATTTAACAGAAATATATAATACCAAAGAATTCAAAGGCATTTGGAATGCTACCTTGACATTTGACCCAGAACTCTATGCATTGCTATGTCAAATAATCGTAACAGTTTAGTTAAAAAATAAAATCCTTATACTGTTAGAGGGCACGTCCTAATGTATCAGAAACCCCAAATTTTAGTTGTTTGCGTGCTATGACTTGATCAATGATCTCATCCTATATGGACAGAGCTCTGCATATCCTCTGAAACTGAACAACATTCATGGCAAGTTTTAGAAACTCCAAATTCAATGACAGACAGCAGGACAGTTGGACATCGTCAAAACAAAAAATTCTGTATGTATATCCAGACGTATGTTTACGATATAGTCTATGCCCTCATATTGATTGATTTGCAAAGAAGAATAGAGCCAAATTCTCATCTAAAACCTCTTCATAATATCCGAAATTCCGAACAGATAGGATTAAAACTGTTCGAAAAGAATTTTCGTTTCAAGAAAGCATTTGGTTGAATTCACGCCACATAAAATATTTCATATTGCTTACGTAATCTTTACATTTATATGACGTAAATGGACACGGTGAGTTAATCGACTCTGTGAAATACTTCACGGCTCTGTTATGGCTACAAGCAACCGCATCACCAACACCTAAAATGTAGATCAGACCCAATAAACACAACTGGCAATGGCTTGTATTGTTGTATCAATATCTCTAATATTTAATTTTACTAGTTAAAATTCTAAATTTTGAGAGTATGTGAATGTGATCAATCCCAATAAGCTTGAAATAGAAGACACTACAAAATTCCGCTTCATACTTAGACTTGTATCCCAATTATGGTCCCCACTAATGACAAACCTGACTTCAAATTTTCTATTGTCAATTTTTCTTTTCTATGACGGAATCAACAGCCCTGCTTCTCCTACTTATGGTGTTTTCGTTTCACAGTTAAAACGCTATGGCAGAGATTGTTCCCATTACAGGAATTTTATACAACGAAGCAAGCCACTTGCAAATACATTGTTGACTTAGTTTTATGGCTGCATCAAAACATTGTTGATAAGTATGATGTCTCTATCCAAAATAACCAGGGATACATTTGACGCCCCGTAGTTCCATGTTCCTTTCATTCTCAATTTTGATTTCACGCATACGGGTGTAGCTAGCTAGACAAAAGGTGCTCACTCTTCCTGGCCACCCGTTCTCACTTCCATGGTGGAAGTTACGTGTTTATTTTTTTTTAATTTACAAAACTGTTTTGGATTATAATTTGAACATAGACTTGTATGTTTGTTTATTATTTTTAATATTACTGACAGGAATCTTTTAAATTACAAAATTTTTACAACCAGAATTTCATTCAAATCCACATATATAAATGAATACTGACTAAAATCGTTGGTTTACTTGCCTCCAAAATTAAAATGAAATATATTGGAAATGGTTCCTGAAAATTGATTTGGACATCCTGGTTGCGTTTTCCCGCCATTTACATAGAAGTCAACGTGACCGGAAATTTCCATTAGTCCCGCGCCTCCTGTCAATATTGAAGCACCATTGGTGTGTATAGCGTCAACAAATACAGCATCCGTTTTATCAAGGCGCGTTTGGATTGGATGTTGTTCAAAGTCAGGTTCTGCCGCATCAAGACCTTAAATAGATTCCAGATCAGTATGCAAGATAAAAAAGAAACCTATAATAGCAAAAAATTTGTCTTTTGTGGTATAGTTAAACTACAAACGGCAAATACCTTTGAAATAGAATGGAACAGATCTGTATACGGAGTCAAGGAATGTGTTGATACTAGATGCTACTTGAAAATGTTTTGGACCGTTCAGATAAAGTAGATTACTAGTCAAATACTAGTTTGACTAGTGAATAGTAATTATAACAGAATTAGACATCAACCAACAATATAATGAAGTGCAATGTTACTTATTGGCCCCACTAGAATTTGGGTATTGCCAGCCGTAATCATTACGTCTACCAAAATTGCAACCACACAAGAAATACGGCAAATTTTGTGATGTTTAATTTGTTTGAATTGTCTTTAGTAGTTTTCTAAACTTAATTTTGACTTAATAATAACAAAATCTTAATTTGGTTAATAAATTGATAAAAACTCTAGTTCAGTTTTGCAAGTTCAAACGACTTGTATACTAAAACATTCTGTCGAGTAGTAATTTTAAAATTTAAAATTTGCAGAAATTCAGTTACCAGTTATTCTGCCAATTTGTCCATGTAGGAGGTACCCTGCATATCCAGCAGTGTGTGCTCCTAGACTATGTCCTATTACGTGCACGTCACTGAGTTTACATCCAGCATGTATCATCAGGTCTATAACCAATCGGACCTGGGTACCAACCATACGGGTATTAGCCACTGCCTGGTCATAGTTAGGAAAAGCCGCACCAGGACCCCAGCTAACTATGATAACGTTTAGGTCTGCCTTTGTTAGAAAAAAATATGACTTAAGTGTTCTAAGATATTATCCAATCAAACCATTTGTTTGTAGTTCGTGTAAAAATCTTTATCAAACATAAACAATGCCTTAAACGAAAGCCTACACCATCTGGATGGAAATCAGATAACTCCTTTGAAAATTTTCTATTTGTAAGACTGCTAGCTTTCTATCAAATTGTTCAGGTTACATTAAGGAGAATTAAAACATTAAGTTTTACTTCGTCATACCTAGTAAGTATTGCTGTATTCGGTAGCAGTAAATATTGTACTAATTTGAAATCCATACACACCAACTAGGGCCTGGTTGTTCAAATGGTTAGTGAAAATTTAAAATGTTATTAAACTTATTATAGACATATAATTTTGATTTAAATTGAGTCTTTTTGATAGAACAAATCGCATGCAAAAGATTTTTCACTAACCAACTGATTAGCCTAGCCGAGCTTTGAACAACTGGAAACAAGTCGATGTCTTAATGTATTTGTAACATTTGTTAATGATCGACTAGATGAACATTTGCAATTAAATCATTGTTTGTTATTTGATTGCACGCATCGTTTGTTTTTCTTAAATTAAACCAATTGTAAAGGGAATTCACTGCACTCCCGTCTGTGCAAAAACAATATTTCCATTGGGCGTGGAATCATATCAGTTTCAATAAAAAGACGCTATTTCGTTTCCCCTCACAAATATGACATATTGATCACATCACGTGGTACAGCACAGATTCCTATTACCTTCAACATAAGAAAATGACATGTAGCTAGACAATGATTCGATCAACCAATAAAATGGAGTTATTATTTTTTTGTTAAATACTATGCCATATATTTCAGTAGTTTTTTTCGCTAAATGCCGTGTGTTGTAGCAATATCAGCAGACGACATAGTGCTGTGCTTACTTGTTTCAATAGTTCGTCCTTCATTTCGTACAGCCATTTTGACTCGATAGTGTTGGTAAATCCGTGAATTATAAACTTTGTTGGGCGTTTTGCATCGTAGTGTGATCTGGTTATTGTGTTCATATCTTTATAGATGAGTTCGTCTCCTTGACTTCTATTGGCATTGAGACGTGTGTACAGGAACATCTGGGTCCCGACTTGTTCCGGAGACAATGGCAGATCTAACTCGGAGTTTGTAAATGGTGGTGCATTACCAAAGCAGCCGACATAAGGATAACAACGAGTTTTATTTACTTTTGGGTTAACTGTTGTTGTTGGTTTCAATGTCGAGACGGTTATGTTTGCATTTCCGTATGATAGGCCAATAAACCCTGCAACAATAAATTCATTTAAGTATTTTTAAACCAGGAAAGCAGAAACAGCGGAAACATTAAACTTTCAGTGTTTTAACTTTTTGTAATTTCTTAATTCTGTAATAAGTAGAACACATAACATGATGGTGCGCATTGCATTTCCGCTATTTTTCACAAAGCAATGCCATCATTTTCGCCTGATTTTTTTCATTTCCTTATCTGTTACCAGGATTGCCCTGGGTATGTTTGACGTCCCATAGTTCCACGTTCCTTGCAAAGAATTTTGATTACACGCGCGGCGGGTGTAGCTAGCTAAACAGGAGGTGCTTACCCTTCCGGAGCACCCGGCCTCACTTCCCTGGTGGAAGTTCACGTGTCTAATCTGACGTGTCAGTTCCAAAGTTTTTACTTTGCTTATGGATTATGATTCGGATGAGGAATTAGTATGTTTGTGTTTTATTTTGAAGAACTTTCATTTCTACCCTCTACTAAAATTTTAAATGAAAAAGTCTGAAAATGATGGAATCAAATCCTTTTGAACATTTCTGTAATTTTGTTTTTTGCATAGAATTTAATGGGTGGAGGTACAAAAGAAAGCCTTACCCTTGTTAAGGATACATGTAAGTATTAAGTAAGAGTATATGTCAAAGGTTAAATCTACTCACAAGGGTCCGCTCATAAGAATAAACCATTTACTCATAACTACACTGTTTGAAACGTTAAACATTTAAAACATGGAACTAAAGTTTTCGGAGAGTAACAAGAAAATTCTGTTTGAAACTGGACTGGTATACATAAAGTTCCGTTTGTTGCAAAAAGAAGATCTAGTTCACGGACGCAGCTATGTGAAATCCCACTTCCACTTCCCCCTGGTGAGCAAGGGCAACAGAACCCAATCTAGTCAATAGAAGGGGTTCATTAACTGGCACATTGCAGGGTTATCAACAGGTAGTTATGGAAATGAAAACAGAAAATTGAGGAAAATAATTTTCATAATTTAAAGAAATTACTTTTTGCGGAAAAGTCATTTAAAATTGCGGAAATAAAATACATCGAATCGGTGTGATTTCGGATAGGACATTTTTAAGAAGGACTGTTCTTACCACATAATAAAATCGAAATGGTTAGGTATAGCATTGTCGTGCTCTTCAGTTCCATGTCAAAAACATTAAAAGGTTTATGATAAGGCAAGACTGTCTGACCTTGACCTTTACAGGTGGGAGATAGGAAAGGTTATCTGAGCTTCACGAAGTACATTTCTCTTAAGACCTTCGTCTGGATGAACGCCGAGAAAACGCATGTGGCTCGAGAGTCTTTTGAAACCCTTTAGATGTTTTAACATGTATTTAAATATTATTAAACGTTTTCATTAGCAATGGCCGTAAAACGAGTATTTACAAGACAAACTGGTGTCCATTGTTTAATTCGTCGTGTTTATCCCACAACTGAATATACAACATTTGGTCTGATTGACCATAACCATGTCATCGATTAGAATTTTAATTTTTTAATGCCATATTCACTTTGTTTTACATTTACAGCTGAATAACACACACTTGTCAATTACAATATACAATACATCGAAAGCACACACACACACACACACACACACACACACACACACCCAGACTATATAATATTCCTACTTTGGACAGGCACTCACCGAATAGAGACGATTGCAAAATGGTTTCCGATATTAGCCGGCTCCCTTAAACAGATACTTTATGTAATGCTATTCGTAAAAATTGTTTTTATAGGAAAAAATCATAAAACGATGGAACTAAATTAAAGATCAATGATATCACAATAAAATGACGTTATTCGTATAATAAATTTGTTTTTGTAGTCTACAAAATCATAAAAAAATCTATTTTATTCTGGAACTAAATTAGAAACCAGTGATATCATAATAAAAAGATTATTCGTGAAAAAATTGTTGTTGTAGTTAAAATCATAAAAACATATTATATTGGAACTAAATTAGATACCAACGATACCATCATAAAAGATTATTTCGTCACTTTAACCTTACTGTAACCTGGTTATATAGGTCTTATCATCATACTGGGATTTTGTTTGTTTATTTATTAATGATCCGACATTTCTCTCAGGAATACACAAAATCATTTGTTTTTTATTTAGTATGCATGATTCCACGTGATTACGTCTAGAACACGCTAGTTTTACAAGTCTGAGGAGACTCGAGAAGTTAAATATTCATGACTTACCTCATAGGAGTACTTGGTCACGAAAATTAAGTTACCCACCATCCTATAGATGTCGGAGTTTTCCAACAATTATTAATGTCAGGTGTAATTTGATTTCCTAATTAACACAGAATATCATTAATTATTCAGTTTAATTATAATGCTGCATTGAATATGTTCGATATCTCCAGCTCTGATCTGTCAACAAACAGAAATAACAATAAAAAACATTGAAGACTTCCAGTAAAAAATGTCGTGGACAGGCGAGCACCTGTCATTTCACGCCATGAGTTTAAACCTAATTATCCTGCTAACAATTTTCAATTTTGTAAAACCGGAAGTATTTCAATTTTCTCGAAATGTTAATTTTACAATTCCTAATTCAAAATTAAGGAACCATGTTTTACAAAAATTTGAAACTAAGTTTCAGATTACGCAATGTGCTATGGAATGTTACAGGAATAGAAACTGTCAGAGTTTTAATTTTGGAGCAAAAGGTAAAATTTGTGAATTGAATGACGCCACAAATGAAGATTATCCACAGGATTTACTCTATGATGACAGTGGATTAAACATTAGCTACCACGCTAAGGAGGCATTTTCAATAGATGCGGTAAGCAACTTTGTAATTTTAGTTTCACTTCCAATTATATTGCTAATAAACATATCGCCCTTTAAAAAACTAGTATATTTTGTTTAAAACTTCAAATATGAAAGCGCTGAATATATCATTCACAAGTATTTTTTGTCATATTTTCAATTCTGTAAAAGGAAAATAGAAAACTTTTTAAAAAGTATAGTTCCTATTAAAATACGACAGTACTGAATACAGTGTACAGTATTTCATTTTAGTTTATAATAGTTATAACAATAAAATTAATATGGTCTATGGCGGTTCAAATGACTAATTGAGAAATTCAAGCAAAATAATAATACTAATTTTATTTTATTTAAGTGTCACATATATATTTTTTATATGTGACACTTAAATAAAATAAAATATAAGGACCAAAGCTAGAAGAACCATCTCAGGCTTGATTGGAGATATTCGTCTAGTGCCGGTAATTATGTAATCTTTTTTTTGTCACGTCAAATAATGAAAATATTATTTAATATTATTATTTTCTATCCTATTTTTATATATAAGTATTTATAAATACGCCTTTGCTGTTACACCTCCCTGCTTCCTTCGCGGATTATGTTTTGTTTACAATTCTTTTTGGAATTTTATATTATACTGAAATCGTTCATGGACTAAGACATAGACACACTTATTCCCGACTGATCTATCCTTCTCTTATAAAATATTGCTTAATGTAAGGTCTGCAAACAATAATACAACATAAACTACTAAAGTCATTACAATATGTACGATACTTTTTAATTTCTAGTTAATATACTAGTAACTAATTATTCAAGTTTACAACAAACATTATTTGACTTGAGATTTTGTCATTGTTTTTCTTCGACCGTCATAAGCAGTTGGCTATTCATCTAACAAAAGAGGGTAGACAGTAAAAAATTACACAAGACCAACAGACACAATATCAATCGTTTCTAATAAAAAAAAAGCGTAAAATGTTGCATTTATGAACAAAAGATACTTGAGGTATCAAACTTTGATAAATGATGATGATGATGATGATGATAATGATGATCTTGCTTTTCAACAGCGTTTTTAAACTGTAATTGTATTCCATTTTGAACCGGAGCGTATAAGATTTAATTTAAAATAAATTAATTTCAGAAATTTTTAAATATTCAATTGTTATTTTTGCTTGATTGGTTTGTGAAAGAGACTTTTCTATTTAGTTGATCAGATATGACATTTGCATTAGTAATATCGTTTACACTACGCGAGGCTAATAGGAAATACATTAAATTAAAATCAAGGCGGATGTAGCTATCTAAACAGGAAGTGCTTATCCTTCCGGGTCACGCGGTCTCACTTCTCTGGTTGAGGTTCACATATTTAACCTAATTTGTCAGTTTCATAGTTTTTACTTTGCTTTGGGAATGTAATTTTGACATGTTTTTGATATACAAATGTACATATACACGTTTTAAAATGCCACAAAATATACATACTGCAAACTATCCAGTCGGTATAAGTAAATTCTTATTCAGGAAATCTGACTAAATCTTCAAACAGTGACATATTTGTTTAACAGGAAGCAGTCGGACCGTGTGGTAGCTTTCCATGTCAGAACAATGGACGATGCCTGGACACCAAAACTACAAAAGGCCATCGCACATATATATGTCTTTGTCCGGAGACATGGACAGGCCAGAATTGTCACAAGAAAGGTATTGGTTGCTTGTATTTTTTAAAAGAACAGCAACATTAATGAACTCATTTATTCTTTGATTAAAAAAAAATAAAAAAGGGAGACATGGGCAGGTCAGAATTGTCATAAGAAAGGTATGGGTAGCTTACGTATCTTTTTAATTGAAATAGTGGCGTGAATGAACTCATTTATTCTTGGATTATTTTGATAAGTTTTTTGAGGAAAAGTTATCATTAAACTATAATTGTTCAAAAAGAATCATTGTTCCTTCTTTATCATGTGACCTTTATTATGTACATACAGGATTGTGGTTCCTGGTTGTTTCCACAAACAGTTTCCATCTTTAATACTTCGAAATATATGTATAATCTAAAAAAAGGTGAAAAACGTATACTCAGGTTTTCCGAGATTCCTTTATGCAGACCCAAAACTTAGTTTGCGGGGTATGATAAAATGGAATATAAGAGAAAGAAACTGCGGATTTTGGCCGGGATATTTTGCCAAATGTTAAACAAGCTTTAACAAAAACACCATTGATAAATATATATAGATTTAAGAATCTTTGTTTAAATTCTGGGCAACGACCTTACTATAATCTTCAAGCACTGACAATGTGTTTACCTTTGCATGTTAAATGATCATGATTATAATAACATATTCATTATATGATATACAAAAAAAGCTTCTTTTAAAATGAAGATTTTAAAAATACTTATGACCTGTTTTAAGCAAAGTAATACATAAATTATGATATCTTTGATTTTTTTTTAAAACCAGAGGAAGCGCTGGAATGGGCAGCATGGGAGAACTGGGGTACTTGTTCAGCATCTTGTGGCTATGCCTACCAGAAACGTGTCCGAAACTGTGTGGAGTCCAGTAACGGCCAAACCCGTCCTTCTACAGAATGTTACGGCAGAGATGTTGAATATAGGGCTTGTGTGTTTAAGAAATGCCCAAGTAAGTAATTCGTTTTTAAAATTTTGATATTCAGTTGTTTTAAGCGAAAAATGAGTCAGTTATAAATGTATTTATACACGCATTTTTTTTCAAATAAAGAATATATATTATATATATATATATATATATATATATATATATATATATATATATATATATATACTGAGTCTAAATTAAAAAGTCAAATTTCATTTTTTGGCAAATGTAGCAAAAGCTCTATGAGTTGGTTTTTATAATAATAATAAAAAAGTGAAATAAAATTAAACACCCTCCCCAAAGAAATTTTTTAAATTGACAAATGAAAAAACTTAATTATTAAGCGCCATGTGCTAATTATTGATTTTTTATGTAATAAAACTGTATTTTGTAAAAATTCAAAATTAATCAGCACATGGGACCGGTACAATTTAAAAATCAGAATATATTTTATAATTGGATCCTAATGGTCTAAGCAGTGACTCCTATTTGACACCCTTCTGTTGATTATTTGTTGGTTATTTTTCCTTCTGTCCCCTTTTAAATGTTCAGATCCCTTTTAAAACTGTTTTTGGGTATTGTTTTGTTACTTATTTCGTATTTTTTGTTCCATTAGGTTGGGATGAATGGAGTGAATGGGGCGAATGTTCTACTTATACCACGTGTGGTCGTGGATACAAAGTTCGTCATAGAAACTGTAGTAACGGCGGAGTTGCTGGGGTGGACAGATATTGTAAAGGTCCAAGTAATGACTCCGCTGTATGTGAAGGGATATCATGTAGAGGTACACATACACATTCCGGATACACATTCCGGCCTAGCATCTTATTTTTTAAATGATTTTGTTTTATACCGCTTTTATTTCTTTTCGTCGATAAATATTGACGAACAAATTTTAACCGTATATTTGAAAGCAATTATTAAAAAAGACATAATGTCAGTAAAGTGGGTGGAATGGTGTACTGGTGTTTAACCCCGAAGTCAAGATGAATTCATTTACATAGAGGCGGTCAATTTTGGAATAACGGAGGAAACCGGGGTGCCCGTAGAAAACCAGGAATGTCGAAAGAAACCGGGGTGCCCGTAGAAAACCAGGACTGGGTGCCCGTAGAAAACCAGAAATGACAGAGGAAACCGGAGTGCCCGTAGAAAACCATCTAACTTCGGCAAGCGAACTGACAAACTTTATCACTCTAGGATCTGCTCAAGTTGGATTCAAATCGAAATTAGGAGATGCTGTGATCCGTAAGTTGGCCATTCGGCCAGTAAAGTTAAATTATTTTTAACGTTCATGCCATATTGGTATTATTATTTTGAGGCAAATGCAATGGAAGATAAAGACCGGTGGTAGTCAAAATCGACTGTACGATTAACACCTATATTAATTTTGCAAGGGCAATTTGAAAACAAATGCTATTTCTGACACAAGTAAAGTCCAAATATACATAGAAGAGATTTGTAATTTTACTTAATGCGATTGTTTCTACCGTAAATTAAGTCGAGTATATTTTAGGAGGACTTTGGTATCTACTTAATCCAATATATATGTAGTTTGAAAAATAATAACATCAGGATATAGAAATACTTTGTGCCAATTTCATCAATGTATATTTCTGTGAAGGAATGGTAAGGTTGACAGATGGGCCATCGTATGGAGAAGGTCTGGTAGAAATATACAACTCGGCTGATAAGCAATGGCTACAAGTCTGCGGTGACACATGGTCCATGTCAATGGCTGACATAGTTTGTAAACAGACTGGATTCCTAGCAGCAAATCAAGGTAAATAACTACTGGTAACTTTACTATGAGTGATTATTTAATTTTATTGACATTGATTTTGGGTGATCATGCAATTCAGAACAAAAGCATTTCGTGTTTTAAAAATAGAAATGTGCTATTTTACTATAATTCTTTCTTTGTCTGTTTTATTGGATGGAAAAGAAAACAATGTTTGATTTTCTGTATAAATTATATTTCTTTACGAAAAGCCATTTTTCTTTGATATAATTAGGTAAAACTATCACGTCTACAAGTCAACGGACATCTCTGATATCATGCTTCAAGGGAATTATAATTACTGTAGAACAAAGGAGATGTTTAGTTAATCACTTGAATTTCCTACAACAGGGAAGTGAGGCCAGGTGTTTCGGAAGGGTTAGCTCCTAGCTTTAAAATGTCAATCCCTGAAATGGTATTCTTTCTGACAAAGTACTTAAATCATGGTCTTTCTTTTCGGTTTGCTAACATAACGCGCTACTATTTGAGGAAACGTGTAATGTATCAACGTAACCTTTAAACCTATCTTTTACTATGCGTGTTTTAGCTGTAACCGATGGAAGATATGACACAAATGTGACTGGTAGAGGTTATGACACATTGTCCTATGATGGTAGTTATGACACGAGGTATGACATGAACTCCACTGATGGGACATATAGCGACAGAAATGGTACAAACTCATCGTTAACCTCCGAGTTTGCGGGAACTAAGGCTCCAGTTGAGATTGTAGTAACAGTGAAACTGGATTGTCCACCCAACAATGACACCACCTCTATACACCAATGTGCCCGCACTATAACAAACTGCTCTACAAAAGCCGGGGTACAATGTAAAGGTCTGTATCAATAATAATATGTATCATGGTCCTAGATCAAACCCCAACAGTAAATGCTAAAATTAAACAGAATACCAAAAAAGGATATTATTACACACATAAATTGCAAAAATGTGATCTATCTGAACTCTAAAAATAGGAGAGGGATCTGTTATTATTTTATTCTGTACATTTGTTTGAAAAAAAAACCCTATTAATTTATCATATTTTGCATGAGATAGAGAAAGCGTAATCCTCGATGGAACACGTTTAAGTAAAACAAAACACTTGTTGCTGTGAGAATTTTAAGCTTAAATGAATGTAAAGTTAATAATGGAATGCTATTGTTTTATGTTGATTACTATTGGAACATTCAAAATATTTATTTGGAAAACAGAGTTTTACATATAGTGAATAATTGAATATAGATTCTGTGAAAACGACATTTTGTTTGAAATAAAATCTTAATCACAATCCCGATCATGATTTGATTGAAGATTCAATATAGATGATTTTCTTTGACTTGTATATTTAGTTAAAGGTGCATGGAGCCTGTGGACGTCATGGAGCGATTGTTCTGTGACTTGTGAAAATGGTACTCGTACTCGAACCCGTGATTGTAATCACCCACCTGCCAACCATGGAGGAACACCGTGTCCGGGAAAAAATACTGAGTATAAGCACTGTAGCTTGCCAATGTGTCCAAGTAAGTTGTATCATATTGATTGGGGTTTACCAACGTACCACGTGAATCCCAATATCATTTTGTCGAACTACAGCACAGGCCTGTCGAAAGTGTAACAGTGAGCTAACGAAAACAGGTCAAAGGTCAACTATCGAGTGCCAAAGTTAAAGATAGCTATTGGACGAAAACTGCCCGGGAGATATAGATAGCAGGTTCCGAAAAGTTGTCGAGATATAGCTATCGACGGCCATGAATCGACACCTGTTCGTTAGCTTAGTGATAAACTTTAGGCAGGACTGCATTGTATTGTTTCTATTGGTTATGCAAATTTTTACATCGCATTTTCTGAGAAGAGGTCAAATTATGCGATTTCATGTCCAATGAAAATAAAATGTTGGCACAAACATCACGGGATATGTATGACATGGTACGCTGGTAAACCTCATATGGCTGTTTTGTTGGCTTTAGTAAGTTTGACATAATCAGTATGTACACACATACTCAAAAATAATATAAATGTCTGCTCAATTGATAAACTAGATAAAGTAACGCACATTTTTACATAGTTTCTTAGTTTTAAAGTATACCACGTATTTTGTTTTTATTATATAAATATAGCGTAATATATCAGTCAGCTGGAACTTGTATACTAATGAATATTGCGAATGCGCATTGCTATTTAATATTAATGCAAAATTTCTTGCTTATGTGGACTGATTTGATAATAAGATTTTATATAGCGATTTTCCCATCATTCCATTGTTTCCTTGGTAACAGTTGATGGCGTATGGGCAACATGGTCGAAGTGGTCAGATTGTTCAGTGAGTTGTGCTAATGGTACGCAGTATAGAACTCGCATCTGTACCGGTCCATTTTACGGAGGTAAAAACTGCGAAGGTGCCAATAGAGAAGTCATCGAATGTTTCCCAAAGATTTGTCCAGGTAATTATTTTTCAAAAATATTATTAATTGCAAGTATAAGATTAACTTATTATAAACTTTTATAAAAGCATGTTCATAGCAGAGCAAAAGCAACAATAGACCAAATTAGAATGCAATGGGTTGTTTTTAAGTATAAAGTTTCAGTAATTGTGTCGGTGAACAAATGGCTTAACGTTTTGCAAACTTAAGAACTAGTATTGGTTAAACGAAAGAAATCAACATCTAAACACCAAAGCTTTAATAGGCAAGGGCAGATATATTGTGTTAGTTTTGTCTCCACTAATTTGTCATAAAGTTACTCATTATAACGAAAATAGAATTTAATAAAGAATAAGTTGACAGTTTAATAACACACGCTAAACATTTGCCATTGCTTCAAGAAGAAACAATACAACAAAGAGGAAAGTAAGATAGCAAATCAAAATAAACACGCTTTAAAAGGACTGAATACAACTCCAATCTTGGATAAATATTAGTTATAACATTTCAACATGGATAACTAAATTTGTGTTTGATTACATGTCATTTAAACGATGTTCCTATTTTCCTGTTTTAGTGGATGGCGTTTGGAAAGATTGGGCCGATTGGTCGAAGTGTACTGTTACATGTGGCTACGGAACACAGATAAGAAAGCGAGATTGTCATGGACCATTTTACAAGGGTGCTGATTGTGTAGGAAACAATACAGACATTCAAAGTTGTAACACGTTCTCTTGTCCAGGTAATGAAAATCTATCCAGAGTTTTGCAGTTTCGTAAAAAAGACGATGCTTCTACAACCATTTTAATTGATTTCAATGTTATGTGGAATGCTTGTTGGTGTAAGTTTTGTCGGCATTCTCTGCTTGGCTTTTGTCTTCAAGCTTAACTAATACGGATTGCTTGTCGGTATATGCAGTCCCCTTTGACAATATCTCTCATGCTTCTGCCGTTTTACCTAATTTGCCAGTTTTCAAAGTTTTTGTTTTTTGGGATTATGATGTGAGCATGGATCGGTATGTTTTGGTTGCTTAATGCAGCATGCTTTTTCGCGCCCCGACTGACAATTTATGCTTTAAAGATTACTGCAGGGTGCTTGTTAATCCTCATTTGAGAGACTCGCCGCCATGCTTCTGCCTTGAAGATTACAAACGCATGCTTGTTGACGCTTCTTTTGACAAAAACCTTTTCCATACCTTTACTTTTAATATAAAAAAACGAAATGCCCACTGGCGCATCGATTGCTTCATGTTTCAGTATAGTAAGCGTTACTGTTTGATAAATCTAGGAGAGGAGCGCATGCTATAGTGCGCCTTTAATTAAAGCAAAAATACATACTGTAGATGCGTGATTATGGTTTTTCAGATTTTAATAATTTTAGTTATATTATAGATTTACAGTATCTTTTTAAGAAGAGCATGCAACGCAACTGGGTTCTATTTATTTTATGACAGGTTGGCTTAAAGTGTTATCTTAGCTTTCAGAAAAAAATGTAGCGTTTGTTACACATTTAAGAACGCAGAGAGAATACAATATATTTTGGCGCATTGATAACGTCCCGTATAAACCATCGGCGTTGCTTATTGATTGTACCCAAGCAATGTGTGGTAAACAAAAGAGACACTATGGACCAAACTACAGGAAAAATACTTGCGCATAGGCAAATGTTGTACTTTTAATGACGGCTTTAAATAAGTGTATGCTTAGAAATACAATTGCATATATGGAGCTATTTAAAAGCGAACTATGATGTTAAAATCAAAGTTAGATAAGAAAGCTGCGATTATTTTAATATGATTTTAATCAAGTTTTGGTTGTAACAATGCAAGCTTGCATTTCAATTTTCACGCTTACTCGGTAAACAAACCTATCATTTTGACTGCAATTATGTTTAAGCACCAGTAAATCATGTATATTTGTTTAAACGTCACAAAAAATGTAAATATATATGTGATGCTTATGCTCCTCTTTTGAAAATCGGAAACAGTTCAAATAAAGAGTATTTTACTGGTTTTCCTATTATGTCTGAAAACAGTTCCTAGATACGGTGTGTTTCACACAGTGTATGTGACAGTGAATTACTCTTTATTTAAATAGAAAATCAAATACACTTGATCGAATTAAGATTAAATTTTTTTACTTACTTGTGCCTAGTCGTGACAGGAAATCTGTATGTTCATCCGTGATTAGCGAAGGATATTTCTGCACTAAGTAAACCGTTAGCCTTTGGGGTTTAACAGCAAATAGCGGATCCTGTTGCGTATATTACGTAAAACGTCACCAAGTACATCACTTCCAGAGAAATCATCGCCATTTTCGCCATGTCTTTATAGAACAAACATTTACCTTTCTACAGAAAGAAATAATAATGACAATCGCGGACGTGCATACAACATTTCGGTTATGACTAGGCTCAAGTGAGTGAAAAATAACAACCATTATTAAATTTTATTGAATTTTCTAGGGAAATTAAGTATGCTTCATTATCGCAAACACACTGACTCTCATTGTAGACCACCAATGTACACCGGAAAAGAAAGAAATTAAGAAATGTACTTTCATGTGTATTCTTTATTCTACAATAATTTCTGTAGAATTCTCAAATGTAAATTTGAAATTGAAAAATGTAATGTTACATAATTTACTACTTTAATACATTGAATAAATTCAACGCATACAAAAATGCATGTAGTATGACATTAACCTTTATATATTTATGCGATACATATTTACGACTAAAGATTTGCATGCATCTAAATAAAAAAAACAACTATCTCATTTACAATGTTTATCACTTTTTCATAGTGGATGGAACATGGAAACTATGGACAGAATGGGGAGAATGTAATGTTTCCTGTGGTGGAGGTGTACGGAATCGAACACGTGAATGCAACCTTCCCAAACATGGCGGTGAAGAATGTCAAGGCGACTCAATAGAGACAAAAGGATGTAACCCACACAGTTGTGCAGGTATGTTGTTTTATATTTTTTTTACTTTCATTTTTCATATTTCTATTATAGATGCTTACGTAACCCTGTTTATATCATACCATATATAATATATATCGTAATGCTTTGGTAAATTATATATATATACCAGTTTGTTTGTATCTGTATGACAAAAATAAAGGCTTCGTCATTGAACGCATTGTATGTAACAAATATACATAGAAAGCGTTATATAGGCAAACAACATTGACCTGTCTGATTGACCTTTTATTAAAATATTCATATACGATGATCCACCCAATACATGGGTAGTGTTAGGTTTGTCAGTTGATACATAGACATTACAGGGTTGCCATGGTGTAGACGAAATAATACATGTGACCCTTATACGTCCATCATCAATATTGAAATTAAAGGTCAAGCGGACAGGTTGGTGTCGTTTGCCTATACAAGCTCAGTCGATCTAGTACTGTTTCATTGAAAAAATTACATTGCATTATTTTTGGTATCCAACTTTTCAGATCATGTTGTATGTATCTGCGCCAAGATCAAAATTCGGTTATATATCCAGAATATTTTTGAATTGTTTGTCAATTAAAGTAAGTGATTGCAATGAAGAAATTGTCAGTTAATGAACAGATACAAATATTTTCTCTATCACTAGCGCTTTATATAGCATTGCTTATAAAATCACCAACTTAAAATTATTGCTGTATCAGTCCAGATTCATGTGCCTCTTAAAATAGTAAAATATATAAATATATTTAAGTATCAAGGATGGATATTGGTAACGCTAATGGGTTTTAAACTTACCAATGTATGCACATATATTTTCATGGGGTTCGTCATCGTACCACGTGAGCAATACCTTCACGTTTGTGTTGAAAGTTTCATTAAACGTTTACGTTGCAAATCTTCGGAATTATATTTTTACGTAGAACGTTCCTTGATGTGCTTCAACATCCGATGAAAAATATTGGCCCACACAAGCGTTATCACATGGTACGCTGATGAATCCCTATTTGGTATTAATTTTCATGAGGGTTTACTTTATTAGTATATGCAAAATTTGATCACGTTTAATGTTGGCTTAAATATATTCATACAAGCACAGATATATTCATAAATGTTTATATATACTATGTTGGTCTTTAATTAAGCATGTTTATTATTATATTTTTGTATTTCTTAGTTAAAATCGTTGCTGTTTTAGACGTGCTCATGCTATTGAGTTTGAGTTAATTTTTACATTCATCAGTCGCAGAGAATTTGAAGATCAAAATTCTAGAAAATAGTCTCATATAAAATATCAGTTATTTTTTTAGTGATAGCGCTCTCTCTTATTAAATTATTATTATTCACTGATTGCACTGTATCTAGTGAAAATGTTTAACTCAAATCTCATAGACATGATAACGACCTTAATTCAATTTAGTGGACGGAGTTTGGAAAGATTGGAGCCAATGGACAGATTGTTCTGTCACATGCGCTAATGGCACGCGATCACGAGATCGAGGATGCAGTGGTCCCTTCTTTGGCGGTATAAACTGTACCGGTGATTGGACCGAGATAGAAATATGTACAACAGAATCATGTCCTGGTAATTTCAACAATATTTATAAGCAATAAAACACAATAAAATAATTTATTTATTGCACAAATGCTTTAAAGCAAATCAATAATTAAGTTTCCTTCACAACTATATTTAATACAAGTTTGATGTCTCTGTGTCCAGGATTGTCCTGGATATATTCGACGTTTCATAGTTCCATGTTCCTTTCACACAATTTTGATTACACACGTGGCGGGTGTAGCTAACTAAACAGGTGGTGCTTACCCTTCCGGAGCACCCGGCATCACTTTCCTGGTGGAAGTTCACGTATCTAACCTAACTTGTCAGTTCCAAAGTTTTTACTTGCTTCTGAATTTTGATTCGGACATGGATTAGTATGTTTGTTTTTGATTCATATTTTCGTAAAATTATAATTGTATAATATGAGTTTGTAATTGTCAAGTCAATTCTAATTACAATTTATGAAAAGTTGGCTTTGTAATTGTATTATACAGTAGGAAGACACTGACATAGGAATCCATTAAAATTTACGAACTTGCACTAGTTGGGTAAAATAGAGTAAAATGTGCAAATCTTTAAGGAACATGATAAAGTAAAAAACCAGGAATTGTGTTCGATAAATCATAAGATGTAAACTTAGATAATAATAAACAAAAGTTTAATGCATTTTTTCAAATTTGTCACTTTATATTTACATTGTATAAACAATGAATACTTGTAGTTGACGGTAAATGGGAGCCTTGGTCTAAATGGGATGAGTGTAACGTCACATGTGGAGGAGGAGGACAAAGTAGATACAGGGTGTGTGAAGGACCTTATTTTGGAGGATTAGAATGTAACGGATCTGCCATAGAGTCACGTGACTGCAACATGCACTTTTGTCCAAGTATGTTAAATTTTCACTATCCATAGTCATTTGCTCAGCTAAAATTTCTTGATACGTAATAATTAACTTAGTGCATGGCTAAACCATTGGATTGCGTATGTAATAATGTGATATTTCATACCTTTATATTTGGTACTTTAGTGCAATGTAATTGAATTCATACAATCTTGGTTTCTGCTACTGCATGTATATTTTATAGTTTGGGAATTTCAAGACATTGCATGGTATCAGCTATAGGATAATGCCTTGGGGTCCCGATTTAAATTTCACACGTGGTTGATGTAGATAACTAAACAGGAGATGCTTTCCCTTACGTAGCACCCGAAGCACACTGATATGGTGGAAGTTTACGTGTTTTTTAGATTTTCCAGTTTTTACATTGCTTTTTGGATTATGGTATGAACATGGCCTGGAATATGTTTGTTTGTGATTGCACGTACCTATAACTTAAGCTTGACGTTTTATTATGTAGTCGATGGTGTGTGGTCCGATTGGTCAAACTGGACAGAGTGTTCGCTGACCTGTGGTAATGGTACACAGAACAGAAACAGATCATGTGATGGTCCGTATTATGGTGGACAGAACTGTTCAGGAGCCTGGGACGAGATAAGAGACTGTAACACTCACTTCTGTCCAGGTATAAAACAGAATATATACACAATGTGTACGGCTTATTTCAATATGAAGAGATAGCATTAAAATGTACATTTGGTTGTGAACACTAATATACAGAACTGTTGCACAGGTTTGATAAATAAAATGCAGGTCTGTAAAAATATCTTAGAAATTAGCGTCAAACGATTTCAAAACATCAGGGATAATCTTTAAAAAACTATTGTAATCATATTGTAATTGGGCATTCATCACATATTGATGTAACGGGAAAAAAGATTTTAAGATTAAAAAAAACTAAAAACATCTAGAACAAAACTTTCGAAAGTTAATACTGAACGTATGAAAAGGCTTGTAGGATCGGCTGCAGAGTGACCGAAATAAGGAGAGCTAGTTAACCGAAAAAGAAAGTTAGAAGCAGCCAAACGTTCTGGACGGACTTGTATAATAAAATCTTTTCTGTAGAAATATTTATACACTGCTTACTCATATTCAATCAAGGGTACAATTACAGCGCTATTCTCTTCTTTGAATGTAGAATATATATCTTAATGCATTGTAGATATATTATATAGATTAGATAGTGTGTATTTGCAGTGATTTTATATTTTTATTTTTTATTTTATGATATATCGGAAGTAACTGTAGTTTAGGAAATCATGCACTGTGAAACTAACTAATAGTGTTATTTAAATTATCAAATCCTGTTACTTAAAGTTTCAGTAAATATCTGATCAACGTATCATTTGATGCTTTGCTTTATTTTGTAACTGTTTAATGAGGTAATAACGGAGCAAAGTAACGCGTCACGTTATGAATACTTTGACCATCCACATTGTTTTAGATTGGCCTTCATCATGTAGTCTAATAATGGTTCTTCTTAATAATTCATTCATGGCAAAGTATTGAGGAGTAATTTCAAAAGAAATGCACATGATGAACTTGATTAGTTAATTCGTTTGGATTTATAGACATAAAACTTGAATATTTTTCTCTGGTCTATCTCAATTAACAGTATAAGCCTCTGACCTTTGCACCGAGTGGTATAGCAATTAGCATTGAAAGGACTGTCGATGTGTTACGAAAATGACATTTATTGTATTTTTGGATTAATTTAAAACTTTGAGAAAAACACATTTCGACGGTCCATCATATTTGTGTGCCTTTGTAGTTGCTTTGTGTGTTTGCACTCCCCCCATCCTTGTACTTGTTTAGTTGATGGTTACTGGGAGGCGTGGTCTAACTGGACAACATGCAATGTTAGTTGTGGCGGAGGTATGATGTGGAGAACCCGTACGTGCGAAGAACCCAAGTATGGCGGTGCTAACTGTACTGGAGATGACCTTGATTCTAAAACATGCAACACCCATGAGTGCCCAAGTAAGTCATAGAATTTTTTTGAAACAAGGTTTTTTAAAATTAGTCATAACAATTTTATCAACTGGGCTATTATTTCTGCAGGTGAATAAGAATCCCAAATAAAAAATCGTTAACCCAGGGGATATTACATAGTGTTGTTAGATTCACATTTTTAAATTTTAAAATTGCTAAAAAACAAGGTATGCTATATCGTTCAAATACTTTGTCAGGAGGATTGGGTAAAATAAATTTTGGTCCTATTTTTCTGTAGATTTCTATAATTTTGGTCGAAGAATCTTATTCTTAAAAGTTAAAATTTGAAATTTCTCAAAAACTAAGGTATACTCCCTCATGCAAAGTATTTCTTTAATTTAATTTGATAAAATATATTTTGGTCCTTTGGGTAGCTTTTCAACATCTTCAAAATAATTTTGGTTTCATAATTTTGGTCCAAACACTACTGATAAGGAATTGTATTCCGAAGCGGCCGTCTAGTGCTGTAAAATTAAAACTGGTATAATATGTAATTCCTAAATGACTGCCTAGTGCTGCAAAATTAAACAGGTTCCATAAAAATAATAGTCATCACATTTTTATCACATACAATTTAACTGGGTTAATTTTCCAAATAGTACTATTTAAACCATAGAGTGTTTACTCGAAGCAAAATAAAAATAGATGTTGTCTATGATTTATGCTATAAAAATTGACATAAATGCTGAACTTTGTTATAATCGTCTTCTTTAATTTACATTTTTGATAAATAAAAAAAATGATCAACAAGTGGAAACATTTTTATTATCTCCATGAAACGAAGCGAAAAGTAATTGCTATGTATGTACATCTGTTTTATAGTAAATGGCATATGGGTAGAATGGAGCGATTGGACCGACTGTACTATGACATGTGGTAATGGCACCAAGACAAGAAATCGTACATGTAATGGGCCTTTCTTTGGGGGCGAAGAGTGTGACGGAGCTGTGAACGAGACTGTACTTTGCAATTCCTTTTACTGTCCAGGTAAGAAAAACAAATAGATTTATTATGAAAATTTCAATCCAATTAAAACAGGGAAAAGTTGGGGGAAACGTCTCTTTTTTAACACAAACCCAAACAAAAGAAAAATATATCTTATTTATTAAAAATACCACAGAAGTAGACAGATGATAAAATAATAAATGATATGAGGAATCGTATAGTGTTGATCTGAAGACATCTTTATCGGATTTTAATCATATTTTTAGTCGATGGAATATGGGAGGAATGGGCAGAATGGTCTCAGTGTTCACGCTCGTGTGGAAGAGGACTCACCTGGCGCAATAGGACATGTACTGGACCTTTCTATGAAGGAAAGCCATGTGAAGGAGTAAACGAAGAGTCGAAACATTGTAACCCATCTAGCTGTCCTGGTAAGGTTGTGGAGAATGAATGGAAACTTGATTTATTTTATATCATTATAGTAGTTTCATGTTATCATCACCGCAAAAATGTTATATCACTTTATTTATCATAATAGTGATTGTGTTTTCCACAGGCAATTAGCATTGATAATTCCAAAAAAGTAGCCATATGGGATTAAGCCAGAAAATGGATATTTTTATGGTATTTTGCATCAAAAAATTTGAAATGCAATTTTAACTAATTTTTTTCTATACATGTATATGTAAGTTCGATCATACAGTAAAGAAAGCTAGAAATTGCCCATAGTCTTGCAACTGCTGCTGTTTGTGAAAACACATATATGATACTCTTTTCATTTACCATTTAAAGCCAAATATCCTTTTGTGAGAACAAATAATACACATGTAATGTGGACACTATTCAGTACAGGTATAGTTTTTAGTCTCGGGTAAAATAGGCATATTGATGACATAATATACCGATATCACAAAAAACGCCAAAAATAAAATAAAAAATAAAATAAAAAAACAAAACACTGCACATCTATTTAAATACAGATTGTTTAAGTCATGTCGTTGCTGCAAATGTACAACACATTGTTTTGTCAAGGGCAAAACAGCATCAAAATGAATGTACATTTAGTAAAGAATTATTTCAGGAATAAGTTTCAAGTCAAAGTTGAAATCTTGAAAAGTCACAATTGGGCCGTATTGAATCGAAATTGTAACATTGATAGTTGCTCTCTCATAGTGTTTTATAAGGTTATTAATCATGCCGAATTAGTAACAAAAAAGCGCATCTTTTAAAAATTAAATAGCCATAATCAAAATACGAAGGTGTTTGAAAAAGGGGATTTGGTTTTTGTTTCATGCTTAAATCATTCTTATATCATTACATTCATTCTTTTTAATTTTTTATTTATAAAATAATGATGGTTTATTTATATCTTTATATGCACATTGTGTCTGTGTAAATATATCATATATATTTAGAATAATCTTTATATCTTATACACATACGGCGGTGATTTATTAAAATAGTGAGACATGTATGAAAAGTATAGATAATACTTAGCGCTAGTGATTGCTTTGTTTGCAAGTTTAACTGATCTTTGCTTTAAGTATATCATGTTATGTACACAAAAAAACATAATTTCGCTAAGTTTACAAAATAAGAGAAAGAAATATGAAAAAGATGGAGGATATTTGATGTTGCAAATCATGTACTTTTCATTAGCCACTGCAACCAAGAACACAAAAACAATATACTCGTAAGTAATAAAAAGTTGACAAGGGATAAAAAGACAAACGCATTGGGACAAATGATTATAAAGTGGTAAACCTTGTAACACTGGTGTTATTGCACAGGTTTTGACTATAGTACTATAGATTCTCAAATAAATGTGACCCAGGGCACGCATACATACATGCTAACATGATAAAATATTATATTATTTGAATATTTGTATTTTGTATATATATGTGCTTTTCTGCTTATTAGTCGCTTAAGTCAATTCACGCATTGTTCGTCATGTGCTTAGCAAGGTATATTTCTGTAGTTGCAAAGCAAATCTTTTTCTTTAGTTGACGGAGAATGGCTAACATGGCAAACATGGTCATCATGTGATGTGAGTTGCGGGTCCGGTACACGTTATCGGAAACGAGAATGTGATGGACCATACGACGGAGGCGAAGAATGCTTTGGATCATCCAGCGAAGCAACATCGTGTATGCCAAGGAAATGCCCGGGTATGTAAACAGTTGCTTTAATTTCTATCATAGCTGCAATGATAGTGTGCCATTCTGCGGCTGATTTGCGTGCCTGTGGGCTGTATGTTGAAATATAGTTAAGAAATTAAAAAAAAACTTTGTGTAATTGCAATGAACTGAAACAGCCTAGACGTTTCATTATATTAATTAATAGTTAAGAGCATGGAGTTGACAGTGGAGTCATAAGGTTTTACGCCTCTGTCAAGATTCTTTCACTTAGATCACTCATGAAATGAGTGCCCAGAAAAAAATTACTTTCGGCAAGTCACCTTAAAAACTTTTTAATAGAACCTCTCCTGATAGGGTTCGAAGCTAGGCGCTGAGATACTTTATGATCCGTAAGCACACACTTTAAACCACTCGGCCACCGAGGACCCTATGTAAATAACATGATATATGTTTTATAGATACAAAATATCAGTGTAAGAAATCATAAAAATTAAAAATTAAAATGTTCACACTATTAATGTTATGTTCTCTTTTTTGTAGTTGACGGTGTACACGATACATGGTCAACATGGGCGGAATGTCCAGTTACATGTGGTGGCGGAATCACTTTCAGAAATAGATCATGTATTGGTCCATTTTATGGAGGAGCGAATTGTACCGACCCTATGGAAGAACAAACGGATTGTGGAACAAATCCTTGTCCAGGTATATTTTTATACATAAATAAAATACGTATTTTTTAAAAAAAAACAACAAAAAACTTTCATTGACAGATTTTTTAAAAAATATAAAGGAACAAGAGTTTAAAATTAAAAAAAAAACAACATTGCCACTATAAAGTTCAATATCATAGAACCTTTTGGGATTAAAACAATACATATATAGCATCCTTCTCTGAAACAGACAATATCAACAATATATATCATCATTTTATCTATGTATGGCTTACCTTTTTTCTATATAGCATTATTTAATTATCTATAATGAATAATTATTTAGTAACTTAACAATTTTAGTTGACGGTGAATGGGATCTTTGGTCAACTTGGTCAAGTTGTAACGCAACTTGTGGCGGAGGTATTATGTCTAGATATCGAAACTGCACATTAGCAGAGCATGGAGGGAAGAATTGTACAGGGGAGTCTGAAGATTTTGACGACTGTAACACCAATCATTGCCCAGGTAAGCCTCTATATGTGCTGCTTACATTTTGTCTTATGAGGGAAGAAGCGTGTAGTTGATAACCATGAGAGGGCGTACTCTTTTGCATTGAAAGTTCATAAGTGAACCGTACGTCTATTAAAACAGGTTTAGTATTACAATCTGCAGTTATTTGATATTATCATAACGATATTTAGGTCTTTTCATGCCAGAGAAACAATTATAATTTTACTTGAAAACTGTTCGGATTATTATAACTCTCTATGATGTAGACATGGTTGTTCCTACATGAGGTATATGGGAGCTTTATTAATATAATTACTTCAAGCTTAGTTACAGATTAGTTTGTCTCATAAATATGTTCCCTGTCATTTCAGTGGACGGTGTATTTTTGTCCTGGTCTACATGGGGCGAATGTTCCGTAACATGTGGAAATGGCGAACGATGGAGGAATAGGACTTGTGACGGACCTCACTACAATGGAGCTAACTGTACCGGAGACTGGGAAGACCGTGATGACTGTCATATAAGGGAATGTCCAAGTGAGTGCAAACTGCACGTTTTTAAAGTAGTTATTTATGATTAATTGAAATTGTAATTTTAAATAAATTCCATACATAACATTTTGTTGGAAGTAGTCCCCCTTGTAGTTTTGGATTGGTTCATTCAATTTTCTTTGTTTCAAATCGAATCCGTACTACTTTTACTTTTCATCTACATTATTTTGAGCAATGTTTATATCAGTGGATAGTATTATAACCGAGACACCATATTTGTTTCACTCTTTTTTTCCAAAATAAGAAGTACTTCCGCTTAGGAACAATTTCTTAGGACATGCTCAAATGTTCATTATTTTACAGGGGGATAATTGTAAATTAAACGTTTTTATTTCAGTTGACGGTATATTCCAACAATGGACATCTTGGGGACAGTGTAATACTACATGTGGCGGAGGTATACGTGAAAGAACCAGAGAATGTTCGGGTCCATTTTTTGGCGGTGCTAACTGTAGCGGTGCATTTTCAGAGATAGAGGACTGCAATACCCATGAATGCCCAAGTAAGTGGTGTTATTGTTTAAAAAGTGAAAATTCTACCTTAGTAATATTTCAAACTGCTCAATTTAAAATTGTACTATCTACTTTCACTCTTATTGACTAAACCTGCCTACAGCGTTAAATGATTGGTGTATTGGTGAACAATCATTGGGTACTTATCATCCCCGCCTTTCAAGGAAGGAGGGTGATATTAAATTCTAATTTCCATCCTTCTGTCCGTCAATCCAGGCATTTTCCAAAACTGAGAGAAAATCATTTACATTGACAATAGGCACACATATCATTTACCTGAGTTGGTTTTTCATTTTTACTTCGAGTTATGACTTTGAACATAAGTGTTAATCACAAAAAAGTCTTCTGGTGGGAAATCATAATTTACCGAATTTGCTGTTTGAGGGTTATTTTTTTTCTATTATGTATTACAAATAAACTGTTTTATATGTTTTAACCATGTTTTACGTGTATAAAAGCTATTTATTATTGAATGCACATAGACTTTTCTTATTCAAGCTTGACAATAAGTGGCATATTTTAAGTGAACTCGTAGTTACTGAATTTTTTAATCTTTAGTTGATGGCATGTGGGAAGAATGGTCACAATGGGAAGAATGTAATGTCACTTGTGCTGGAGGCCTCCAATCACGTTATCGTGATTGTATTGGTACAGCTTTTGGTGGCCAAAACTGCACCGGACCAAGTTCAGAGACTCGGGAATGTAACACACAATTTTGTCCAGGTAACGTAGATAATAATTTAGTGTTTTATTTTTGGACTGTGTGTGTTCATTCTTCTATGTAAATTTTCTCCATGATGTTTAAAAAGAGTTGTTGTTTCAAAAACCGGCTAATCATTGTTTTGGATCGGGAAACGAGCATATAATTTGTTTTTGTGAGCAGCTGTTGAGAGACGAATGTCTTAAAATGGATAGTGGTAAAATCGACAATACATGCATTACAATAATTAATTTCATCGAAAATTTTGCGAATTAATAACAAACAGATACATTACCAGCATGTCGATTGAATTTGCAATTGAGAACATGTACTTGGCTGACGTAACTAATAACATGACAAGATACAAGTGAATAACACAGAAAAAGAAGACAAGAAAAGACCAACACATATCGGGACCACATATTACAAAACTCGACTTCGGATGGGCATTTGATGACAGAGGTTGACACTATATTTTCAAATGATGTTTGTTGTTTTTGTTTCTGATGTACATTTAAATTATTTTTTGTATTCATTTCAGGAGAAATAACCGTTTCAACGGACAGCAGTGTATTTATATAAAATTGTCTTGTGTTATTTTAACCATGTTCATTGTAATTTTAATGATCAAAGTTTCAATGAGTTTTCATTGATCTAATAATCTTTATTACCCTTAACATATTATATCTGTACATTTTACATAACGTTTGCTAAAAGTAGAATTTTATTTCTGTTGAAACAAAATATAACAAAAGTATACACTGTAGTAACCTTAGTACATACTTTCTTATTAATTATGATGAAAATCAGTGCAAATAAAGAATATAGTCGAACTACTTAACTAACATATTATTATAAATTTCAGTGGACGGGGAATGGTTGCCCTGGACACAATGGGAAGAGTGTAATGTTACCTGTGGTGGTGGAATGCAAGAACGATCGCGCTTTTGTGTCGGCCCGTTCATGGTGGATCTCCGTGTGAAGGAGACACATATAGTTATCGAGGATGTAATGATCACGAATGTCCAAGTAAGAAATCTTTTTTTTCTCTGATTTTTTATTTGAACTTAATTTGCATTTTGGTAAATAGTAAAGTTAGATAATGACACTATAATAATATATATTTTTCGCATTACTCTATTAAAATACCGTAAAATAGTTATTTATTTGCTGTTATGCATTTGATATCAATAAATATTAAACAATTACGTTGAGGCAAACCTATGTAAGTATTTACGAAGGTGTTTGGGAGAGAATCGCAATTTTTCTGATTCCATGTACATGTGGTTGTAGTTTTCATCGTGTTTGTAAATATATCAAAATGATGTAACATTTAGTACATGAAATATGACAGAAAAAGATAAAATATTAATATAACTTGTATATTATAGCGTTATGTTATCTTCTCGTACAGGAGACACTGAATGAAGCATTTATTGTTGAAATAACAATTAAACACTTGAATATTATCATGATGTATGTGGATGTATTTTAGTTGACGGCGTGTGGGAAGAATGGAGCAGTTGGGAAACGTGTAGCGTTACATGCGGTGGTGGCGAACAGTCTCGAAATAGGACTTGTTATGGGCCATTTTATGGCGGGCAGAATTGCAGTGGCGTTGATCAAGAAACGCAAGATTGCAATACACATCCATGTCCAGGTATTGTGTAGTTTAGGAAACAAATTATTTTTAAAGATTTATTTCATCAAGAAGTTAAAAGTGATTAAAGCATACAGTTTTTCGTTATGACCTATATCTTTTTTGTACATTCACTACGTGAAACCAAAATAACTGAAGTATTGAAACTTGATCTGTTGAAAAAAAGACATAAAGCTTCATCAAACTTATGATTTAAAACAATTGCAAGCCAGAAAAGCAATAAAATTAGTAACTTTACAGAGCATTTTACATAGTCGGTTGAATTGAACACTTAAACAATTGAAATTTGAATTAATTCAATTATTATTATGAAGTATTTCATCATGGCGCATTGTATTTTATCTCTGCTAGATTATTAAAATATTAAATTGGTTTTTAATCGAAATACAACGCGTTTTATTCAATCAGCTATTTGTATGCCATAATGCATTACGATTTTGTTCAGTAAAATATGTACTGCATCAGTTTGTAGTTTAAATCGCATTTGCGCCGATCATTTAAAATAGGTGAATTATTTAATAAATATAAAGGGTTATCAAAATAAGTACATTTAAAATAATTATTTAACACTTATTTATCTATTAAATAAATTTATTTTTGTTGGTTCAAATTATGCTTTGTCGGTCAAAAATTTTGAGTAGAAATTTTATATTCGTAACACGTCCGATTTTTTAATTTTTCAAATATGATCTTAAACAGAAACTATTCAATGGATGCATATAATTAGGCAGTCACGTTTAATACAATACCAACATAACAAACATGATACAATACACAGCGTCGTAACAAAATGCGCGTTATCTTGCTGCGAAGGCGCAAATTAAGCGTAATGCGCGCTTGAATATGAATTTATATAACGTCTTTGTATTTTCCACTTCGCAGGGAAAACCATATCGTTCATTTCACAGATCAAAACGGTAATCATTCTATATTTTTAAATCGCAAAACTATTATATAGTTGATGTAAATTTAAATTTTATAAAAGCAAAAGTTGGAGAATAGAAGTATTTAGTTACAAGATGATCCCTCTCAATCCATGCTTAATTTTGCTGGCCTGAACATACAGTCATCGTAGAAAAATTAGATGATTGTCGTAAGATCAATTGGTCACAACAATGTAAATTGGAAATTTGTGACATTTAAAAACTTCTGTACATTCTGTCTCCGACTTTAGCTACAAACCATCAGCAAATGTTTAATAAGGTTGACACATTTATGCACCTCATAAACTTAAAAACTACCGCGTTAAAATCTGCCTTCTAAACCTCTGTTTATTACAAACCATTTATAAACATGCAGAAACTTGTGAGATGTAAACGGAAAATTCCCTATCAGAACAAAAATTTAGTAAAACTTCCATTATGTTCCAAGCCTCTGAATGTGTCGTATGTTTTACAGTTGATGGCATATTCACCGAGTGGTCGGGTGGTTTGAGTGTAATGTAACCTGTGGTGGTGGTATTCAATGGCGAAATAGAAGTTGTGTAGGACCTTTCTACGGAGGAGCCAACTGCACGGGTGACTTTGAAACTTCCAAGATTGTAACATACACCATTGTCCAGGTAATATAAAATAAATACCTTGTCATCAACGGCATAATGATAGTCAACATATTGTTTTGTATTGTCAAAATATACTAATGTCTAGTTTGCTGACACTTAAACTCTTAAAAATACTCAAAAACTAAGGTATAATTCCTCATGCAAAGTATTTCCTTAGCTTAATTTCATCTATTTTGGTCATTGGAGTTCTAATTAGATTTTGTTGATCACAGTACACACTTCTTAAAATCATTATGTTTCATATTCAAATAATGTATAAATTAAACCTTTTAGCTGATTTAAACAGAATTCTCGCTTGGCAAGCTTAGCTTTTCAGTTGAAATCCCATAACAATTAATGTTCAAACTGAAATTATGTCTTTTTATAAAAATCTTTTGGACCGTTCTTTCAATTCTGTTTTCACTTCAAGACATTTGATTGTTTCAAGGGATTGTTTTAAACAAGTCATAAATCTTAATATTTAAGTTGACGGAGTATGGGCAACATGGTCTGATTGGGGACATTGTAACGTTACATGTGGCGGCGGAATACACTGGCGATACAGAGAGTGTGATGGACCATACTATGGTGGCGCCAATTGCTCTGATGATAATGCAGACCATAAGTCATGTAATGAACATCCCTGTCCAAGTAAGTATTTACTATCTAGGTATAATGAAATGATGTCATTTACGAGCGTAGGAAAAGTCACATTTATATTTTATATCTACTCTTTACATTATGATACGACTATTACAATGAAAACATTAATTGTGTGCTGAACATTGTTTGGGAATGTTGAATATTTTGAGCAATCCATTTTTTGGTATCATTTTGTTTTAAAATGATTGAAAGTGCAATGAAAATATGTACATTTCAGACAAAATTTAAACGGAATTAACTGTATAATACAAGTTCAATTAAAAAATGTAAAACTATGTCATTTTTAATTTTTGAAATTTCAATTAAATAAACTTGAATATTTTCTTCAGTTGATGGTGTATGGAACGAATGGAAGGAATGGGAATCGTGTAGTGTAAGTTGTGCCGGTGGAACACAACTCAGGCACCGGAGCTGTATAGGACCATTCCATGGTGGAAAGAACTGCTCTGGAAGTGATGAAGATGATAGGATGTGCAATACACATCCCTGTCCGGGTCAGAGACAGAAACTAAATCTTTTCTTTTTTCAGGAAACCATTTTTGATGTATTTTGAAATTAATATTGATATGTTGATGTTTGAAGGATATAAAATATGATTATATGACCCCCTGCACATGCCTCGCTTTCACAATTAGAAAGGTAGACTAGCATAGATCTCACTGTCACTATAACCGTGATTTTTTTAAACATGTTTAATACAGATATCATCAATATACAATATTCTATTTATATATATTTTTGTCGTTGCACTTAATGTTTGCTTTAGTGACTATAATATAAATATAAGCTGATTTTAGTTACAGAAGAAACATACCTTTGAATTGAAGTGCATATTTTATTCTTAAGTGTCTTGCAGTTTCTAAATGCCATAGCGATTTTATCATTTTAATAACATAACATTATAAGTCTATTCTTACTATTTTTGTATAGCATTTTATATTTCAATTTATATTACAACATCAGCGATTTATTTTTTAACATAGATTATTTATATTTCAACGTATTTTAATACAGACAGTTTATATTCAACAAATATTTTGACGGATCTTTAGATTTTTTATCATTGCTATAAACATTCATCACGAATAACATTCAATAAAAATTTTCATTACTGAGATATTGCTCACTTGCAAAAAAAGGAAATGCATGGTAATTTTTCATAAATCATTAGTATTTAAATGAGTTTTGTTACACTTTGTTATAACTGATGAATTCATTATAGTGGATGGCAAGTTCACTGATTGGTCAGATTGGTATGACTGTGACGTCAGCTGTGGCGGAGGAATACAGTGGCGAAACCGATCATGTATTGGTCCTTTCCATGGTGGCGCTGAATGTGATGGCAACTTCAATGATAACCGAACTTGTAATGAGAATCCATGTCCAGGTAATATGTTTGTTTTATCAGTCTACTTTGATGATGTGCAATACAAAAGTGTAATATCTATATATGGTCTACCCGTACGCTACCGAATGAAATGTTTTATTTGTAGCAATTGACCACAAAGCCAATATAAAAAGAACCATGTCACTTCCATGCATTGCTTTAGCTGTTGAATAATTGACATGGAGTATCTAACAGTTTGTAACTAATATAACCATTACTTTTGACATGCCTTACATTTTCGTGACTAGCTACCACACGGCGGCAAGCATTACACAACGTAGTTACTTTCCAGTCACATTATTTGGCGTGTCATTAATTTGACTTTAGTTTTTAGAAGTAAAATAATGGAGTTAAACCGAAAGATCATATTTAGGACATGTGTGCCATTCTAACCGCCTATTGTTCTTTAAAATTAAAAAGCGTTTGAAAACTATTTACAAGTTTATAGAAAGGATCCGAAGATAAATCACTTACCTAACTTAATTTAATCTTTAATCATTTCAATCATCACTATCCTTTACTAACTTGCAAATATGTCATATTCTAAAAACATACAAACAGTAGATAAACATGGTCGTAAAATAGTCTATTTTATAGACAATAACAGACTGATTGATTTTCAAATACATAAAGCTTTACTTGTTTATACTATGTAAAATATTAATTTTGGAACATGTATTAGTTGATGGAATTTGGAACGAATGGTCAACGTGGGGTGAATGTTCTGTGTCTTGTGGGGGAGGATCTCAGTTCAGGTCTCGTAGCTGTGTGGGACCGTTCAATGGAGGTAATCCGTGTGCTGGATCAAATAATGGAACTAAATCATGTAACACTTTTAATTGCCCAGGTAGGCTCAAAACAATACAAGACTTATCACTGGGGTGATGGATAATTTTTGATTTTTTTCTGGAGATAATTGTATCACTTGTTGATGGTTTGAATTTACAGATGTGAATCTTTTCACTAGGATAATGACTTCAGTATCTATGGAGACAATTTTTTTATCACCAGGGTGATGGTTTAAATGACAATAAATATATTTCTGGAGACTGTGGTGAGGGGACTTATTTTTTTTCAAAAAATGGTGATAGACTAACTGTATATTTAGTTATTAGTTTATATGTATGTGTTATTATCGTGTTATTGCGTCTATAAGTTAAGGTGTCGGAACATTCGGGTAGAATGGCTGTTAGTGCATTCGCACGGTACTGAAGGTTGTCATGATTATGAATTTGGTGATGGCTTTTTGCACACATATGGCGATTTATATGGTGTATGATTTTAAAATTAATTTATGTAAAATGTAAAAATGTTAAGAATATATATTGAAAAAAGAAAGGAAGTAAATCTTACTCTATTGATAATCCCAGAATAATTATCGCTTGCAGTGTTCTGAAATTTAACTTGAGCTTTATATAACCATAACGTAAAGATAGTACTGTTTATGTGTGACGCAGCTTATTATATTAATCAATAAGATTGTTAAAGCAGTTTTTTTAAATGAGTAACATAGAGTAAAAGCCTTGAAATTAAGGATGAAATTGTTGTACATTTATTTATATTTCGTTTGTTTAAAGAATTTATAAATTACAAAAACAACGATCTTTGACCATTTATTGTTGAATCTATTTCAAATACAATTTAAAACAAAATAAAAATGTGGTTGCATATATTAATATGTCTGAATCTTGATATCCAAGTTGACGGAGTTTGGATGTCTTGGGGTTCTTGGGGAGAGTGTTCTGTGACCTGTGGAGGTGGAATTCAGCTTAGAAATAGATCATGCGACGGCCCTTACTATAATGGAGAAGAGTGTAAGGGGTCTGAACAAGGACAGAAACGTTGTAATAGTCAATCCTGTCCAGGTATACAAAATAGGTGACTAGTTGGTGATGGTCAGGTTTTGGTATGTGGAACATAAATGGTATTTGCATCAGAAAATCAGAAAATATGGGAATTTTGTCGGTGGTGGTTATTTAATAGCGTCTAGGTGTAAAGCAAACATTGCATGTTTAAAGCTACCACATTGGTTGGTGATAGCCACATCACTCGTATGTCTGATGGAAACAACCAATGCGAAAAGTTACTATTTTGTCACAAACATGATAATCAATATCGTTAAATAACATTTTAAAAAGCATGTATACTTAAAACTGATAGTGATTAGAAAACTACAACATTACAGGTTAAACTGACACGTGAACACGTAATTCACATACAAAATCATTCACTATTGGTAGATGTTGATGTGCAGTATGTGGTGACGGTTGTTGCAATTTTCATTTTAGCTCAACTTTCTATAGTCATTCGAACTTATGGCATGGCGAAACTTGAATCCGATTTTGCGTGATTCCGTAAAGTTTAAACATTAAGGCCGAATAGAACCCAATTTTGTAAAGAAGGTCCTTTGTAAATTAAAATGATGTACGGCACCCAAGATGGCCGCGCGGTTACTATAAATAGAAAAGACTAATAAAGAGTCACACATAACATGTATATCGGTTATTTCTGAAAAATATTTTGTTGATCAATTTTTATAGGCAAATGATGTATATTATTAAACTTTTCTTCAGAAAGCTATTCTGAAACCGATACACTCAATAGTACATACTTTGCTAATGCATATTAAAATTGTGATTTGGACATGGCTATCCAGAAACCCAAGATAACCGTCACTACAATAACCAAAAAACGGATAAATAACCGATACAGATTTATTTATGAATGTGATATGCAGAAAATAGAGATAAAGTAATTAATTAATATGTATTAAGGTTTTCATGAGAATGCTTTCTTCGAATCATTTTTTACAGATAGAAGTAAAATGTTATTTAAAGAAATTTTTTTTGAAACTATTATGCTTAATATTATTACACTCGGTTAAGAAGATCCTAGGTGATGCAGAAAATTAGAAATTAAAAAAAAACAACTTTTCTCTTCTAAAAGAACAAAGGGAAATGTAATGATATTGCTTATGAGTAATTCTTGATTGATGCCTATTTAAATTGCGTATAGTGTGGCTTATTAAAATGCAAATAAAGTGCCAGTTGAATAATACAAACATTATTAAGAATTTTGTTTATATTAATGAAGAGTCATCGTAGTCTGAAACCATTAAAATGTTGTACATACCTCTTTTGATTTTAAAATATGTATGTTTTATGCCACAGTTGACGGCGTATGGAAAGATTGGTCAGCATGGAGTGGTTGTTCCGTCACCTGTGGAGGCGGTTACACAAATCGATCCCGTATCTGCGATGGACCTTACCACAATGGCAAAGAATGCGACGGCAATAGTACCGAAGTATTGATATGTGGTACTGATCCGTGTCCAAGTGAGTATAAGGCCAAACATTTTAGGACAATGAAAATTGGTATTTTGTAGTTTACCTTTAAATACTAGTGTACTCTTGTCGTCAAGAAATCACATTTTTGCTCTTGTAGTTCAATTATTAAACACTTTTTAAACTTTGGCCCATGCAAATTTTACCACTATGGTAGCTTAGTTGAAAGAAACGCTTCGTATAAGAGATACGGCCGGGGTATGACCAAGACTTGACATTAGGTAGTGATAATTCTTTCGCCAAAACGGAACATTTAGAACAAAAGTCACGGGTCTTTCGAAAGGGACCTTTAAAACTGATGCCCCGTTTCACGGCAGGCTTGACACGTTACAGAACCCAACCTTACATTGCTCTGAGCGCACTGCATAGGTAAAATATTCTGCCACCTTACTTATAGCTGGTGACGTCTCGATATTATTGAAATATAATTGACTTGGACTTACGTAAAACCCCATTCAATCAGATAAAGTTTTATAATATTTGTTATTTTAAATTTGAATACAAAATTATTCGTCGAAGGCAAGGCAAAATAAATTTATTTCGCTATGTTCTCTATGATGAGTTATTACCATAAATATAAACAATCAGAATCCATTTTATATATATATATATATATATATATATATATATATATATATATATATATATATATATATAATGTCGTTTATTAAAAAATACATTTTTATATTGATATTGTACCTATATAAACTAGTTTGTCTGCTTTAATTGTTGTATAGCTTTAGAATATATCGTGTAAACAATTGCACCTATTCTTTCATTTATACAAATTGCGTATAATGCAAACTTCGTAGTGCATTGTACCTTGTTGCTTACATATAAAATATCAGCGTCATTATATACTTATATTAGATATAATCATGCATAATTTTTACTAAGCTATCATTAATTCAAAACCAAAAGCCGGGTACAAGTGAATTTTCAAAATGGATTTCGAACTTACACATATAACATCGAACATGGGTTACAGAGCAAACACGTAGGGGAAAGTAAGCAGCATAAGTTTCAGCCAAACGGCCACTTGTAAACGTCTGTCACAATCTTGTTGGCACAAAAGATCAAATATAGTTAAGGTATGCGTTACATTTTGATGCACACGCAAATAAAACGTAACAATGCTAGCTCGAAAATAAATTTAAATCGCTAAATATTTGTTTTGGTCAACCATTAAATTTGTCAATATTCGTTTGTTTTCTGTATTAACTACCTTTAGGTTAACATTACATAATAAACCTTGAATTTGCCTTACAACTTGATCACATTTGGTGTTTTTTGGATAACAACTTTTGTGTTGCTTTGTTTGTTATTGAAAGGCATTGTTGATGACTTGTTTTTATTTTTATAGTTCCCGGAGAATGGCTTGACTGGACGTCCTGGAGTCGATGTTCCCAGAGTTGCGGCGGCGGAAAAAGGTCAAGGTCACACGAATGTAATATGACGTCATATGGTGATTTGACTGCCCCTTGTCTTGGAAACCAAACTCAGTATGTTGATTGTCATACGTTTAGCTGCGATTCTTACCGTGAGTAAAGCTATGGGATTTCAACACATTTATTCAATTCAACAATTATTAAAATATATTGATATTGGAGATGCCACACATTATTTCAGGTACATATCTACAAAACAACATTTAATGAGGAATCTTAAATGAAATAAATTGCCTCCCCTGAATTGTAAATTTTCACTGCACATCAGGTACTGTTGAAGGGGAAACAACTCAAACACAAATATATATTACACCATTCGATCAAACGGTTTTGTAAGCAATATCATCTTTTGACAAATTTTATTTTTTAATTATTAATCAGAAACATAATTTCATTCGTATACCACATTGTATTTATAATAAATCGTATTGAATACTGTAATAATGATAGTACAAATAGTACAAATAGACTTTGCAGTGACTACTTTTTAGCATACATCAAATGTTGCATAATTTTGGTTTAAGCACTACTGATGAGGAATTGTATTCCGAAACGGCCGTCTAATGCTGTAAAATTAAAACTTGTATAGTATGTAAAATACTATTCCTGCAGGGAAAGCTAATGTTGACGTACATTCTTTTTTTGACACCATATAATATGTAAACTGTTGCGATAGCTATATTATATTCCAATAGAAATCTAAATAATTTGCATTGTCTATTGCAGCAAAACATTGCACAGATCTGAAGAATCTTGGTATGATTGACAGCGGACCTGCCGAGATAGACCCAGAGCAAAGGAATGACAAATTGATGGTCTATTGTGATATGGAGGCCCAGAATGGAATCGGAGTTACAATTGTCGGTATGTATCTTCAGTAACATCAAACGTGTAAGCTTAATAAAGTAATCGGCAAGGTCAAGTTCAAAGCTAATCGTGCACTTTCTGTTGAATTTGCCCCAAGACTTGGAAGTGGGTAGTGACTGTTCCTTCTCCAAGAGAATCTTAGATTATAGTGCACTGTATTAGGCAAAAATAGAAATGGGTTCTGGCAGTTTGTTCTACCAGTTTGAAAAAAATGTTTTATTGAAAATTCCGATAATAGGGTCGCTTACGATCCTGCATTACGAATGACTTCTGAATACATTTATATGCATTGCAAAAAGTCATTCATCGACTAGATGGATCTTTTTAATATTGTATAAATTTTATCGTTTTGATTCATCAAAACGGATCATTACAATATGTAAATGTTCTCGACATGCATCACCGATACAGTATGTCTAATGACTACACATGTGGACTTTTTGAGTCATCTATGTTCGCATTGTCGACGATGTTTAAAGATAACTTTTGCGTTTGCCTATAGTTGTTTTAACTGAAATTTTTATTTAGGACACAATAAGGAGGAACGTGAACGTGTTCTTGGATTTGAAGGAAGAGGTGAATATAAAATGGTGATAACATATAACATCTCACGATGGGCCACGGAGGCGCTTGTTGATGCATCAGGAAGCTGTAGACAGTTTCTGAAGTGGGAATGTAAAGGCGCTGTTATACATAATCCAAGAGACAATTCCATATGGACTACATTTTGGGTGGGACGTAAAGGTGCAAATCCATTAAAGAGAATTGATCAATACATACCGGCAGATTATTTCCCTGGAGCAGCTCCCGGAAGTTATAAATGCGCATGCGGAATGGATAGTTCCTGTGCCGACCCTACTAAATATTGTAACTGTGATATAAATGATGCTGAATGGAGAGAAGATAGCGGTTATGTTACTGAGAAGAGTGACTTGCCAATCATAGGGTTCTTTGCCGGTGATACTGGTAGGTTTTAAATTGTGTAATTTGTAATAAAAAACAAACATACTAATCCATGTCCGAATCACAATCCAGAAGCAAACTAAAAACTTTAGAATAGACCCGTGAATTTCCACCAGGGAAGTGAGGCCGGGTGCTCCGGAAGGGTAAGCACCTCCTGTTTAGCTAGCTAAATATTTAAAAAATGATGGCGCACCCATTTTGTTTTATAATGAGGAATCCTCTGGCAAAATAAGGATAATTTAAAAAAAATCGAATATGCGTTACTTATGGAACTTCCGGTTAAAAAAGGACCAAAGTGACACCAATACATTAGAAACACATCACTGAGCATATTTTGTTTTGTGTCTATTCAAAGTTACTAAACATGTGTGTATCGCGCGTTTTAAATTTCTGAGGCTGTGTTTTTATGAAGCGTGGTCTTTTTATCTGTGGATATCGTAAAGTACATGGTATTCCAATGTAATTTTTCTAAATTAGAAGATTTATTTTGAAAAAAAACCCACCGATAAGCAGTTAATATTCAATCCGGTTGAACGTGTCTGACATATCGGAATAAAATATACGTGTTGATAGTACATTTATAGCGGGTTGTTTTGTTATTGTGTGTTTGAATTAGTTAAATATTGTACGTTTTGGACTACTGACTAACAACAGGAGGCTGATTTGGGCGTACCAAAAGTACTTTGACCGAACCATTGGACATACATTTTTTAGATTTAGTGTTCATTCAGTAGTCGTGAGTTTTATAATGAGACACTTATGTGTGTAAATTTTCTTAATTACTTCGTTTCTTCTTTCTTGTTCGTGGTTTCACTCTAGCCACTCGCAAGTAAGAAAGTGTTCAATGAAAGTATAATGAACTTAGCGGTATGGGATGTTTTTCTGCAACATTGCAGGCAAATATACTAGAACTCGAAAGGTCACCATTAATGCGCAATACTGCAATGAAGTTTTGTAAAAACTTGAAATAAAACTCGAATATCAAAAACAAAAACGTTCAACCAACCAACCAAGCAAGCTTTTCTGTTCGATCATTAGATCACATTAACAAATTACATGTGTTTCATCTACAATATACATGTACTTACTTCAGTTTAAAATCGTTATATATGTTGTCATGGATAAAGGTTAACTGCTATAATATGCAATTCTTTCAGATTCACATACAGGTATATTTAAGTCTGCTTATTATGATATAAGCTTCTTTTTGTTGATGAATATAGCATTTGATGTGTCAATAATAATAATAATAATAATAATAATAATGATTAAAGCTGTTAATATCGGTGTGGGTCAACCGATTCTCAAATTCAATTGAACATCTCACTGATCAAATATTTTACGAGTCTGTGTCATATTTTAAAATCTTTAAATAAGATGATAGATTGATTGACTAGAAAAAGTTTACATGAATTAAAAACTGATAATTTTGATGCTCGTTTAGTAAGCAAGTATGGAATGATCTCAAAGGACAATTGGACACAACTGCATACAATGATATTTACAATATGACTGTATCTCCCTTCGACGAAACATGCAGAAGCAATTGTATTGCAATTCCCGTGAAAGACAATTGGGGCCATGGCCCTTGATGCGTATCAATTTTCCCGCAAGATGACGCCATGTCCCCGGGGGTCACGTGGTCATGTGAGATACGCCGATTTGCATGGCAAAAACCCTATGAGCAGGTAGAATTGTGCCAAGAGGATGAAACAAATATGGGTACAAAATATTTAATAAAAGAAAAAAATGTAAATATAAGAAATGACATTTCTACTCATGGTATTTTAAGGGGTAATGCAAGATAGCGTGGCCTTGCCCTTCATTTTGTATTTGGCACGCGCCACATTATTTTGCGTTGCCCCTTGAAATATCATGATCAGAATATCATTTCTTAAGTAAACTACTTTATGCCCCTAGGCATATACAAAAGCAAATGAAGCAGTATTGTAATGGAACATATCATGTGCTGAAGCTTTTCTCAACATCTCAGTATGATGAAGCCAATGGAAAGGCGGGAGAAGCTTGTACAAATATGCTATTTACAATTTTCCAATGGCGCTTTGGTGGTTGCTTATAGCAGCTTAATGTTTAATACATATGTACTAGTTAATAATTTTTTACATTTCAGAGTTACAATTTATAAATCATAATTTTGAATTTTATTGATAGATACCTATTTCAAAAGACATTCTTGAGATTTTTTTCTCACTAAGCATACTGAAATAAATCAAATTTAATGCTGCATTGCATTTCACAATTTTGATTTAAGTTAGAGATTTAGATAAAAACGAAGCCTTTATATGTATTATTTCCTCACAGGGTTTTAGGGCATTTTAATTATCATAATCAGGCAAGTAAAATTTATCCCAATCGCTCTTGATTCAGGTTATTTGAACCTATATATATAATAGCAACCTACCCATAAAGGCCACTTTATAGGTTCCCGTGGGTGTCCTTTATAGACAGGTTTGAATGAACTCAATAAAGCCTGACGAATCATCAGGGTTTTGGCTTCATAAGTGAATATTGGCAGAAAGCAATAAATTTATTCATCTTTTGAATATGCATCTGAATGTTTGCAACATAACAATAAAAAGATGTTATACTTCTAAAGTGAACTAAACAATGAAACAAGATGATTCTAAAAATATGCTTGATATAGTCCAGGTACATAGATGAAATTAATTCAAAACTGAGACCAGGTACATACATGAAATCAATTCAAAACGGAGACCAGGTACATACATGAAATCAATTCAAAACGGAGACCAGGTACATACATGAAATCAATTCAAAACTGAGACCAGGTACATACATGAAATCAATTCAAAACGGAGACCAGGTACATACATGAAATCAATTCAAAACTGAGACCAGGTACATACATGGAATCAATTTAAAACTGAGACCAGGTACATACATGAAATCAATTCAAAACTGAGACCAGGAACATACATGAAATCAATTCAAAACGGAGACCAGGTACATACATGAAATCAATTTAAAACGGAGACCTGGTACATACATGAAATCAATTCAAAACTGAGACCTGGTACATACATGAAATCAATTTAAAACGGAGACCAGGTACATACATGAAATCAATTCAAAACTGAGACCAGGTACATACATGAAATCAATTCAAAACTGAGACCAGGTACATACATGAAATCAATTCAAAACTGAGACCAGGTACATACATGAAATCAATTTAAAACGGAGACCTGGTACATACATGAAATCAATTCAAAACTGAGACCAGGTACATACATGAAATCAATTTAAAACTGAGACCAGGTACATACATGAAATCAATTCAAAACTGAGATCAGGTACATACATGAAATCAATTCAAAACTGAGACCAGGTACATACATGAAATCAATTCAAAACTGAGACCAGGTACATACATGAAATCAATTTAAAACGGAGACCTGGTACATACATGAAATCAATTCAAAACTGAGACCAGGTACATACATGAAATCAATTTAAAACTGAGACCAGGTACATACATGAAATCAATTCAAAACTGAGATCAGGTACATACATGAAATCAATTTAAAACGGAGACCAGGTACATACATGAAATCAATTCAAAACTGAGAACCATGCACCGCATAGTATGTAATCAGATCCCCTAACCTTGCCCGAGTTAAGTTGAATGGCAAGCAAGCGCAAATAAAAACATATAAAACAGATGCTATAATCATAGTTGCTTTTAGGCTTTACTGAAAATTTCTGTTTAAATTGTGATCGCAAAACAGACATGTTTCCAGATACAGCACTTTGTATTTAAGATCAAAATGAAATGTACAAAGGTTCAAAATCATTTATTATTTTTATATTTTTCAGACTATTAATATTGTTGTTATTCTTTATTAAGGTGGCGTGGACGAAGATTCTTATAGGGAGATACGGCCACTGGAGTGTTATGGTCTGGTGAAATAAGGAGATCCCAACATTTCAATTTACAAACTTTATAAAAATATAAAGACAAATGGATTCATTGGAAACTGGTGTAGTGTGGCTTATACATGCCCCATCTCTCTCTGTGTTTGTACAGCACTTCAATATCACCTTTCATCACTGCTTCAAAAGAGATGGAGCATATGTAACCCCACCATACCTAATCAACTCAAAATATTTAAAAATTTCAAAACGGATAATCTAAATTTTTGCATGAATGTTTTCTGCATTTTAAAACCCTTCCCTTAGCTAGTTGTTTCTTCTTTCCATCATAATAATCATTAGATTAACTTATTCCCTGCGTGCGTTTTCTTGCTTCTTTCCTTTTGCTGCGAATTTATGCTTTTACCTTAAAAGTTTATTTGTAGCGGTTTATTTTATTAGAGTTAGTTCCCCTTTTGCGCTTACTTATACCGTTTTTCTCTCTCTATTTATATATAACCATATAACTACCTTCTTGCAAATGATCGTCATCTGCCGTGTTTTGAATTTTTGCAAACTGCCATTTGCACTTGTTCAAATAATGAACAATTTAAAAATTCAAACTTCGGCTCATGGACATTTCAAGTTGGTGACCTATAGCATACAATATCGCATGTAAATATAATTTTTTATAATTTTCTTGTCTACAGGTAATGAACCAGAGGAACAGGGAGCAGGGACGGTAGGACGGCTTTTCTGTCATGGCAATGCTGATGCAAAATAATGCGCAGGCGCGGCAATACTGCCCCCATTGAAGCGCTGATCAATGCATGTTTTATGTAAAATGGTACACAGAAAATTTACCAATTTTCAAATTTAACTTTTTGGATTGCGCATGTTCGTGGTGATGGTAAATTGTATTGGTCGAATATTTGCATGTTATTTTTCTAATATTTATATAAATATTGAATGTTGTATTATTTTTCATTCAGGTGGTAATGATAATGACGGAAACGTGACAGAGGGCGGGATGATAACAGTGGGTCTCGTTGAATGTTGGGATTCGTTCTTGATCAACGGGATTGTTCCGTAACTATAAGTAGCAAGCATTGTTTAAATGTTTGTATCAATAGTCTTGTTCACGGCCTAAGCTTAAGTAGTTAGATCTTGCATGACTGTGTATCTATGCCTTTATGCTACTTTCTATTTCAGGGTTTAATCTACATGTCACGTAACTATTGTGGCCACATATAATTTATTATTCTACTGTACATGATTAAAATAAAACGATATGACTGTGTAACAGTGGTGAAATTTGTTTAGCGTAAATCGGGAAATTTCGCATCAATTAATGTTTGCGAGTGACGACATTTCATTTTAATATTTGCGTTCTTTATTTTTGCGTCATAGAATGCATCAATGCAAATATTAGTCAATAATGTTAAATTAAAAAAATTGCGAATGTTAAATTCGAAGGTTTAATCTTGCGAATCTATACGGAAATTTCCCGATCATACTTACAGTAATATTCTAAAATTTTGTTATGAAAATTAAAAGTAAATAAATTGAACATATTAAAACTGAAACAATTGTAAAACAAGTATGTGTTTATGTAAAATGTTGTACAATAATACATATAACAGCTTAGTAAACTTATTGAAGCCTGTCTCTGACAAGTGTTATAAATTTTAAATCCCTTTGTTGACAAACTGTTTATATTGTGGCTTTGATTGTAATATATATAGAAATCACAAAAGAGACAAGCATATACACGTAAACACCAACTAGATATTCAGACCAATTATGTCAATGTAAGAAGTGCAAAAATTTATATAGAACTAAAATAAAATATGCCCAATTCTTGATATGTCTTGTATATGAATTTAGACACAAAATAGATTAACATATGTTAAGACATTTCACTACACTTGTAACACAGCTTATTGTATGTTTCACCATTTTGACAAAACTTACCTCTGCTGTAAGTTGACGTTTTATGTACAGTGTTGTTTATCAATTACATTTACTGACTATGGTGTCCATTAACACTAATGATGATCCTTTGTGATATTATCTCTATGGGGAAAATATCTTCTTTTTCGCAAATTTTTTACCATTGTTCCCATCATCTCCAATTTCAAAGCTCACTGCATAGGCATACGCCATTCCAAAACTCCAATCATCGGTAAAGCCTTATACCTCCTTCTAAAGCTCCCATCATCGACAAGGCGTATATCCCCTTCTAAAGCCCCCATCATCGACAAGGCGTATACCCCCTTCTAAAGCCCCCATCATCGACAAGGCGTATATCCCCTTCTAAAGCCCCCGTCATCGACAAAGCCTTATACCCCTTTCTAAAGTTCCCGTCATCGACAAGGCGTATATCCCTTCCTAAACTCCCATCATCGACAAGGCGTAAATTCCTTTTCTAAAGCCCCCATCATCGACAAGGCTTATATCCCCTTCTAAAGCCCCATAATCGACAAACACTTATATCCCCTTTCAAAGCTTGCCATTCGTTTTATCTATACACTGGTTTTAGATGTTGACAAAAAATGTTTCTTGTTGATCAGAACAATAACGGATTTGTTCATCTAGTAACTATGGAATGTTCAAGGCACGTAGGTAACTAGAATTAATACTGGAAAACTTAAAGAAACAGTTCCATCAGACTTGTTTTACAACCAAGTGTAGTGAACGATGTTGTAATTTAAGCTTCATTATGACATAATTTTCGGATGGCGTTTAAGTCCATGGCATCATTCAACATTTTTTCGCACATATTGTAAGGATATTCAACTCCCAAAATCTATCTTCAGAAATTATACACCCATCAACCAATTATGCAAATTGCTTATCACAAATTAAGAATATTAAACTAACTCTCAAAATCTCTCTTCTGATATTTTACTTCCCTTAACCATTTAGAACAATTGCATGTTACAAAAAAGCGGTTGTTCATTACAGCCAGTCATATCGTCCGAATTAGTAAAGTAAATTCATTACAAAATCGATCTTCGGTATGACACATAACACATGTGTCAAATCACATCACGGTGTCTACATATACAAATCACATAAACTCACAAGTCACTCACATACAACGTATAAAAAGATTCAAACTAATCCTTGAAAACAATATACCTCACTTTAACAAAATTTTAAACTATACCTTTGTGACTTTGTTGTGTTCATAATTGGCCTTAATTGAAAGGCAATTTCGAACACCGGATTTTAGATGAATTAAAAAATTCACTTTGAAACAGTTGAATTACTAGTAAATAAAAAAATTAATGTTTATTGTCCCTTCGGAAATTAAGCTCTAAATTTAGAGATAGGCCTTGGGAAAAGGTATATTATAAAGTCATTCCATCGTTTACAAGTAATATTCTGACGACGACTTGAAAACTAAATATGTTTTATAGCCATTGTTTTGACATTTAGCAATTAGAACACATTAAAAAATTTAAATCAAACATTTGGCATGCAAAATTTCAAGATACATATTTCAACATTTTTCGCCAAAAAATAAACTTTTATTTCAGAATGAAGATTTGTTTTTCAGGTTTAACTATGTAAATTTTAATAAATGTTTGAAATGATTTTGGAACCAATTGTCAAATGTCAGAGACAGGATGATTTTTGTAAATTTTTTCTCAATAAATTTCTTTCTGCATTCAATGTTTTTTGTCGTTTTATGTAAAGTCAAACAACATTGACCTGTGTGGTTGACCTTTCATTTTAATATTTATCATGAACCAGAGCATTCAAGTTAGTGATTATTTTGTATGCGTCATGGGGAACACGGATCCGTATGTGGACTCAATGGTCGAGGGTTTAAGATAGTAATCTGAAGTTAGGTGCCCGAGGGGTAAGCTAGGTCCTAGTATTGAGTGGACCATCCGATATGAATGTTACTAATGAAAGGTCAAGCGAACAGGTTAATGTTGTTTGCCAATACTTGAGTCAATTTAACCTTCACATGTCAATATACTTACGCATCTATATAGAAAGATTGAGCATTGTTTACGACCCGAACTTAAGTGTGTGTTCAAGGTCGTTGTGTAATTTATTGACCCTTGTTATTATTCTTAACTGTCGTTTTATATAAAAGACAACATACAGTCATTCGCCGTTTAACTGACCTTTGGGTATACGGTACAGACCTGTCGAAAGTTTAACAATAAGCTAACAAATTAGTGTCGAATCGGCAGCTCATCTTGGACCCTCGTTAGCTATATCTCGACAGCTCATCTTGGACCCTCGTTAGCTATATCTCGACAGCTCATCTTGGACCCTCGTTACCTATATCTCGACAGCTCATCTTGGACCCTCGTTACCTATATCTCCACAGCTCATCTTGGACCCTCGTTAGCTATATCTCGACAGCTCATCTTGGACCCTCGTTAGCTATATCTCGACAGCTCATCTTGGACCCTCGTTACCTATATCTCGACAGCTCATCTTGGACCCTCGTTACCTATATCTCCACAGCTCATCTTGGACCCTCGTTAGCTATATCTCGACAGCTCATCTTGGACCCTCGTTAGCTATATCTCGACAGCTCATCTTGGACCCTCGTTACCTATATCTCGACAGCTCATCTTGGACCCTCGTTAGCTATATCTCCACAGCTCTTATCTCGGTATCTCGGTATGTTTCCGGTCAGAAGTTGACTATGTCTCGACCATTCGGCAGCCGATGTTCGATTCCTTTTCGTTGACTCACTGTTTAACTTTCGACAGGTCTGTACTGTATCTTTCTAATACTTAAATAGACAAATCTAAATGCTTCTATTTTGGAACTCCATAGTCAAGGTTGGCGCATATTAAATAATACATATCCTAAAATATCTAATGTCTAGCTATTGTATTGATATAGGCTACCCCTGTAATTCCCCATCGGAGGCACCATACTAATGGGACTACCTGCAATATTTAAATAAGATCTTAGTTGTTTGAGCAATTCGCAAGAATCTCTAATACGGATCGTCCATACTTAACACCATAAATGTACAGCACGCAAATGTATGCAAAAATAAGCAAACACAAGGATATAAAGCTCAGCTATCTATAGGATATCTGTCTGCTATCCTATAGACACCTGTATCGTGGTATCGTTGGTTAAATAAGGTTTCCTCCCTGCTATCCCATAGATAGCCGATGCAAACCCATAGATATCCTGAAAAATAACCCCTAATATCTCCTGGTACTTTGAAATGCAAAGTAGTTGAGGCTTTAATGAATTAATAAACCTCAATCACATTTTTGCAGTTTCTCTCTTTATTGTGCAGTAAAAGGTGGACACACACCCTTCATAAGGCATACATGGAAGACATCCGCCTAGACATGATAGCTGTAAAATATCATTGAATTTATTTAGCGAGATATAAATAAAATGTATGTTAAAGTTTACATACGCAAAACGGACGTTTTACCATAATTTTTTCTCATTTTAACTTAGTATAAAACCCCCTAAAAACGTTGCCGCTGAATAATATGTACTTGTAACGAGCACCCAATGCATACAATGTACATATTGTGTTGCCTCATTCTACATAAAACCACCACCCTGTGTTGGACGGACACACAGTACATTATTGTCTAAGCTTTATAATATCCTCATGATATACGCTCGAACTAAGTGCTCGTTTTCCGAATATGTTTTAACTTTAATTTCTTGGGAAAGTGAATTGCGATTGACAACATTCTGGACATTCATTACTGACATATCGAAAGTCGAAAGTTTAACACTAAACTAACTAATTACTGCCGAACCCGCAGTTCATCTAGACCCCTTGTTAGCTATATATCTGGCAGGTTTTGGGAAGCTCAATAGCTCAACTGCTACTAGCTCCCGATATCTCGGTCACTCGACCTTTTCGTTAGTTGTTTAGTTTTAAATTTTCGACAGGTCTGTACTGTACATTCAGATAAGGATTTGTACTACAGAATGTAGAGATGATCTGATATTAAGTTGATATAATGTTATATGTATATGAAAGCAAAATATTGTTTTCGAATAGGTGATTAATCAAAGCAATCTTTGGATACTTCAACAGCTGCAATGGCTTAAATGGCACTTATGCAATAGCCATAGGTATTTTCCACTACTCTGACATATGGTTGCTTGGTTGAAAGTTGTTTTACGTCCCATCAGCTTTTACGGATTCAACATCTCACAAATAAAAAAAACAGTCTGAAAAGCTGTTACAAAAGTGAAAATGGTCATAATGCTGACAATATGATCGAAATTGTTGCCAAGTTAAACTTTATTTGTAGGTCAACTACATAAAGTTACATACTGAATTTGAATTCAATATCTTTAATTTTGCTGCAAGTAAAAATTTGAAATGGTTAAAAAACTACGGTATACTCCCTCATTCAAAGTATTTTCTTAGCCAAATTTGGTACATGGTCAATTGGTAATCTTCTCAACATCTTAATAACAATTTTGGTTTCATAATTTTGGTCTATGCACTACCGATGAGGAATTGTATTCCAAAACGACCGTCTAGTGCTGTAAAATTATAACTGGTATAATATGTAATCAATAAATAAAGAAAAAAAGTACAGAAAACTGTTTTTAACAGACGAAGGAAGAAACAGTAAGACCGAGAAAAACCTATAGTTTTCTTCCGGTTTCAGCGGAAACGAACTAATGATTGATCTTGCGGCATAGGTCCTTTAGATTGTTTTGTATCTCATTGCCTGGGTTCTAATCCCACTCGGACAGACCAAAGTATAATAAAGTTTGCCATTTTGTTTTCAAAGGTCGGTGTTTCCTCGATGAACTGACCGCTCTATATAAGTGAAATTAGTGGACCGCAAAACTCTATTCTCTCATTTACTAAAAGTAAATTTCACCGCTTACCTTCAGTTAAATAAAATCTGACTTATCACTCTCCATCAACTGAATACAGCATGCAAGTAATAAAGCCAATTCATACATACTCTTAATCTATTTCCTTTTCTTAGCCCTTGCCACGGTTCCGCGGACGGGAATGGAACAGAGGACTCGTCAGTTCTGAAATAAAGGCATACGAATATGCACGAAACAAAAGCACATGAGACAGAACACTGGATATTCCAAATTTAGGACAATGATTAAATTGTATTAAGTGTTATGGTTTGATTACTTTTAGCAAACAGAAAACAAATTAACGCTCTGAAGTGTTCATTTACACATATTTGAAACTTGATTTTAATGCAAGGTGTGCCTTACATTGCTCAATAAGCCTAGTATGCACTTCCCTTATTGAAACAACAAACAGTCTTGACTAGTTAACCCCTGCGTAACGGCCAGGCTTACTTATTCGGTCAAACACAAATATACTAGCCCATGTTCAAATCAGAATCCCATGAGCAAAATAAAAACTTTGAAAACTGAAAAATTAAGTTGACACTTCCAACAGGTATACGCCTGCCTACATGTAACTTGCTACATCTACTATGCGTGGAATCATAAAGATGGAATTATATATCGATTGTTATTTTGGATATGGAGACATCAAACATATCAACAATATTGCGATGATGGTCATAAATACCTCTGAAGTCTTTGAAAAACCTTGACTTGCAATAGCCCAGAGTCAACACTTTATTTGTAAGCAACGTGATTTGTTTCCGAAATGATTATCGTACCTAGCTCTCTTAATTAGCAATATATTATTCGACTTATGAATTCAAAGAAATAAAAATTTAAATAAGTACGGGCCACTGGTTTTAAAAGTAATGGAATGGTTGAGACCTTCTACATTGTAATGTAATATCATTTGTGGTACACTTATGTATAGTGCGCTGTTGTATTGTGTATGGTACGGTCTTATATGTTGTGACGTCACGATAAAATATCTTACCCATGTCAGCCATGTTGTTTGATTATGTTATACACATTAGGACATACCTCAGTGCCTATCCAAAGCCGGGGGTTTATAAACTGTGATACCAATTGGTGTTATTGTTTTATTTGCATAATTTCATTATCGACAAATTTTGAACTTACGCAATGTCAAAATAAGACCAAGAAAAACCGCATTTATATGTTTATGAGGAAAAATAAAATGATCTATATAGGCTAGGGCACATAAAGAAGACAGAACGAGATATGTGTAATTTTATTTTCATTTTTCAAAAATTAAAATGGTGTTCCCATCGCATTGGTGAACATCAGTGAATCCAATATAAAGTGAAGAAGTTAAATGGAGCATTAATTGTAAAATAACTAACTGAGTTGGTTAAGCCATTTAATAGACAGAAAACAACATCAATGAGAATTTATTACATCGCCTGTCCAAAATAGGACATTTTTGTCTCTTCTTGTTTGCTTGGTGTGTCATAATTTACACACACACCACACACACACACACATGATACGAGAGATGGAGTGTGATATCTAAACCGCATCTCTTCTATCACACCCAAATGCCTAAATCGGCATCTTTGGTGAACAAACCCTGGTCAACAAAAGCTTAATGCGTCTTTATGACCAAACACAAACATAGCAGACCATTTCCAAATCACAACCCTACAAGCAAAGTAAAAAGTTTGAAAACTGGGAAATTAAATTAAACATGTGAGCTTCCACCAGGGAAATAAGGCGTGGTGCTCCGGAAGGCTAAGCTCATTTTGTGTAGCTAGCTACACTCGTCATGCGCAGAATGGGTGCGAAATTGAGAATGAAAGGAACATTTAACTACGGAACGTTAAACATATCTAGGATAATTTTGGATACAGAGACACCATATTTATTTAGAATATGATTCAAGGAAAATTACATATACCTTTTCGGTTTGTATAGCTATTCATTCTGTCTCTATAGAATCGTCAACCATTGATTTAGGGGATAGATATTGCAGTCACTTGGAGATCAAATTCTAAAACTTGACGGAATAAAAGAAAAGAGGAGTGGTGATAGGTCTGACACTATGTTTGTGCAAGATATGACCAACAAAAACACTTCAAGACAAAAGATGATATTATATATTTTGTAACAATGTATCCAATGACGCAAGATAAGTTATCGTCTTATATATATGATAATTAGATTATTATGACATGACTGCTCAATACCATACACATCTGGTATCGGCCCAACATCCATAAAAATGTCCTTCGGTTATATAGATGTCTTGGGCCGATGCGAGATCTCATATTCTACAATTTCTATATAAATAAAAAGTAAAATTAATTAATGCAAAGTAATTCATTCACATGTATTATAATGTGTTGCTAAGGTCACTTAATAAAAATAGCAATTAAGATACAAATATTTTACACTTAACATCAGTAATATAAAAAGTAACTGCTGTTTCATATTCACTACTTCCACGCATCTTGGCATACTTTGAACAAGACTGGTTTAGGTTACTTGACGGTATTTTACAACATTATTTAACAACCATTTTATTATGTTGGAGGTCGGAGATTCGAAGCAGCTCTTGACAGGTAAACAAGACTTAAGATAATGACTACCCCCCACCCTTCTCCACCAACCATTCGGTATGTAGAAATGTAGTTCGCGGTTTGTTCAGAAGAGACCTAAAAAACCGAGGTCCCATGTCACCGTTGGTGTGACACGCTAAAGAATCTTCTTATTTGCAAGGGCGCACTGCAAATGTAAATATTTCCGGTTCTTGATATTTAGTTGATGACATCCCAATATAATTAAATTATTCTTGACTTAAGCCTCAATTACTATGTTTACCATTCATGTAGAACAAGTACACTAATTTCCAAAATAAATACAAGTCTCACAGTTATTTTATATTTAAAAAATGTGCCAAAACAGATCTGAAAAACTGAATATGAAAATAACCAGTGCAAACTTAAAGGAATTATTTATTTATAAACAACTGTTGTTGTATTATGAAGCCAAATTAAAACAGACTAGCCGTTGAAACCAGCTGATTAATTGCAGAACCATTATTGACTACAACAGACACTCCTCCTAATTCAGGAGCACTTTCTCACAATCTGCTTTTATTTAGAAAGATGATTTTGCATTGAATTTGCATAGGCATTTTTATACCATGATTTATTAACTTATAATATAATAACTTTGTAAAAAAACTTCTCAAACGGCATCGATAGGAAAATGAAAATGAAATCAAATAGGGTAGGGCATACCTGGGATCCCACATGATATTCCCATCTAATACACAATTTTTCAACATTTTACACACAAAGAGTTTGCTACATGGCCATTTCACGCTTTTTTAGTTTTAAACATGACATGTTTTTCTTTGTATAGTTTAAGGGTGTGATTTTGGTGATTATCTTGGCAATCTACGTAAAGAACCTTCCATGCATCATTTTTGTAAAGTTTGGTTCAATTTGCTTCAGTAGCTTCAGAGGAAATAGCCAATAAATGCTTTTGCCATAGGGTCCAAAGTTAAACTATGTCCTATGCTGGCGGCCATGTTTTTTGGCAGATCGAAAAAAAATTGTCAATCTAAGTAAAGGACCTTCCATACATCATTCTCATAAAGTTTAGTTCAATTTGCTTCAGTAACTTTAGAGGAGATAGCAAATATATGCTATTCAAATAGGGTTAAACTATGTTCTGTGCTGGCAGCCATCTTTTTTGGCGGATCAAAAAAATGTCCACAATCTAAGTAAAGGACCTTTCATACATCATTTCTGTAAAGTTTGGTTCAATTTGCTTCAGTAGCTTCAGAGGAAATAGCAAATATATGCTTTTCCCATAGGGTCCAATGTTAAACTATGTTCTGTATTACGGCAATGTTTTAGGCGGATCTGAAAAATTTCGGCAATCTAAGTAAAGAATTATCCATACATCATTCCTGTAAAGTTTGATTCAATTTGCTTTATTAGCTTCAAAGGAAATAGCAAATGTATGCTTTTCCCATAGGGTCCAATGTGAAACAGTGTTCTCCGCTGACAGCCATGTTTTATGGCAGATCAGAAAAATTTTGGCAATCTATGTAAAGGACCTTCTATACATCATTCCTGTAAAGTTTGATTCAATTTGCTTCAGTCATTTCTGAGGACATAGTCAAAAATGCGTTTTTCCCATAGGGTCCAATGTGAAAGTATCTTTTGCGCTGGCAGCCATGTTTTTTGGCCAATCAGAAAAATTTTGGCAATCTATGTAAAGGACCTTCTATACATCATTCCTGTAAAGTTTGGTTCAATTTGCTTCACTAGCTTCAGAGGAGATAGCATATATATGCTTTTCCCATAGGGTCCAATGTGAAACTATGTTCTCCGCTGGCAGCCATCTTTTTTGGCAATCTATGTAAAGGACCTTCTATACACCATTTCTGTAAAGTTTGGTTAAATTTGCTTCAGTCATTTCTGAGGACATAGTCAAAAATGCGTTTTTCCCATAGGGTCCAATGTGAAACTATCTTTTGCGCTGGCAGCCATGTTTTTTGGCCAATCAGAAAAATTTTGGCAATCTATGTAAAGGACCTTCTATACATCATTCCTGTAAAGTTTGGTTCAATTTGCTTCACTAGCTTCAGAGGAGATAGCATATATATGCTTTTCCCATAGGGTTCAATGTTAAACTATCTTCTGCGCTGGCGGCCATGTTTTTTGGCGGATCAGAACAATTTTGGCAATCTAAGTAAAGGACCTTCTATACATCATTTCTGTAAAGTTTGGTTAAATTCGCTTCAGTCATTTCTGAGGAGATAGCCAAAAATTCGTTTTTCCCATAGGGTCCAATGTTAAACTATCTTCTGCGCTGGCGGCCATGTTTTAAGGCAGATAAGAAAAATTTTGGCAATTAAAGTAAAGGACTTTTCATACATCATTCCTGTAAAGTTTGGTTAAAATTGGTTCAGGGGTTTCAGAGGAGATAGCCAAAATGTGAAAAGTTTACGGGCGGACGGACTGACGGACGACGGACGCCAAGTGATGGCAAAAGCTCACTTGGCCTTTAGGGCAGGTTATCTAAAAAGAAAATGTATTTTGTTGTTATTTGTTATCGCGTAGGTCCACATTTCTGCTCCGAGTGACGTTCCAATATTGCGTCATACTTGTATTCATCCTCTAGCAAAATCTTTGTTTTGTAATAGCAAATGTCAATGTCTTTAGGCTTCAATTAGAATGTATATGCGAGAAAAATAATCAATCACTCGTTCCAGACCGAGATAAGGAAATTCTAATCTCGTGGTCAGATATTTTCTGACCACTCGACTGGAATTTCCTTATCTCATTGTGGAACTCGTTATAGATTCTTTTTATATCCAAAATGATACCAGAACATACACATGATCGATAATATTTTTTATTTACGAGTTTAGTGAAGATATGTAAACTATATGTTCACCCATTTAACACACTATTAACGGAAGATTTTCTAAGTGAATACTACTGTTGTTCAGTTAGTAGAATGCTCGCTTCATATGAGGGAGGTCATTGGTTCGAACCATGTTATAATTAACTTTATGTAACTCAAGCAAGCATGTCGACCATGCTGTAATCAACTTTATGTAACTCAAGCAAGCACGTCGACAACGCTGTAATCAACTTTGTGTAACTCAAGCAAGAATGTCAACCATGCTGTAATAAGTTTTGTGTCATCTAAGGCAAGCATGTGGACCATGCTGCGATCAACTTTATGTAACTCAAGCAAGCATGTCGACCAGGCTGTAATCAGTTTTGTGTCATCTCAAACATACAAGTCGGCCATGCTGCAAACAACTTTATGTTACTCAAAACAGCATATCGACCATGCTGCAATCAGCTTTTTACAACTCAAGTAAGCACATCGGTCATGTTATAATCAGCTTTGTGTCACCTTAAACAAGCAGCTCGTCGACTATGCTGTAATCATCTTTATGAAATTCTAGCAAGTATGTCAATCATGGTGGTGGGTTTGTTTCATCTCAAACTGTCACAAACTTTATGTAACTTACGCAACCATGCCAACTATGCTTTAATAAGCGTGATGGTAACGCAAGCAAGCAGAACGATCATTTTGTAATCAACTACATGTATATGTTTGCTCAAGCAAGCACGCCGATAATGTTGCAGTCTGCTATATGTTTCCTCAAGCAAGCATGTATACAACGTTGTAATATAAAGCCAATTTACAACATATACTTACTGTGGGTGGGTCATCCAGTTTGATTTGACCTTCTAAATACATGTGCTATGGAAAAAATCTTGACTGGATAGTAAAATATCATTACCCCACTCCTTAAATACTCGCGCCTAAAGATTTAAAGATAATGCTCGTTTCATTTAACATCAAACTACATGTACAGTCAGATTTAAATCATTATTTAAATACTTACTTCTATTTCTTACAATTATGAGAAAAAACAATTCCCAGAAATAATAGCAGTACAGACCTGTCGATAGTTTAACGCTGAGCTAACGAATAAATGCCGAATCGACACCTAATCTCGGCCCTTTGTTAGATATATCTCGACAGTTGTTCGGCAGATGATATCATGTCTCAGTAATGTTTTAGCCACTTGCTATCCATAGCTTGGTCACTCGGGTTCGATTCGATGACTGTCATTTTTCTAGTGCTGACCTTTCGACAGGTCTGTACCGTGCATTTGATTAAAATGCGTTACGCAAACGCGTGCCTTTGATAGGCGTGTTTCGAATTTAAATATGACAGTCTGATGGTGGTCTCTTTATAAATGAATAAAACTGTGTAGAAGCGTGGTAAAACTTGACGGATTAATTGCAGTCTTTTTTCGTGCATAATCATTATGTTCTTCCATGACTAAAACAACATATTCCTAAAAAGTATTTCTAAACAAAAAAACGGCACCCTAGAGCTAAGTAAACCGTCAGGTAGACTACAGGTAAAAACGAAGAAAAAGTAATTAAGCATTGATATATTCCTTTACTTCTTTTTGTTAATTAAGGGTAAGATCACGCAAGAAAGCTATTTAACCAAAAAACAAGCCTTATCTAAGTGTGGTTAATAATTAATAACCAATGATCGAAATTTACTGCCGGTTACTGACTGATTAGCCACATAAGCTTATTGTCTAATTGCCTTCACGCACAACTTTTAACACAAAGTTAAATTATCAGTATATCACTTGTTTTTTCGATGTTCTTTCATAGCATCTATCAGATTACCTGATATAAGATGTGATCTGAATTTTTTGGAGAAATGATTTTGACAATACTTCTTATCTTTATCTTACCGATTGTTCATGGTAATGTTTTTAAATTTGAACGAAATCTGAATTCGTCATTTCCCGGGAAAATTTTGAGAAATCATGTCATGCACGAATTTAGATCAAAATTTCAAATTTCGCAATGTGCCATGGAATGCGCACGAACACCAGGATGCAAATCCTTGAATTTTGACAAAAAGCATAAGCTGTGTCACCTGAACAATGCCACCCATACAGAGTATCCGGCTGATTTTAAAGACGAATCTAAAGACGAAAGCGTTGATTATCACCTCAGCGATGCCTTTACTATAGATGAGGTAAGAATTTATTCACATTTATTTCACAAGTTAAAAGTTGAAAGTTTTGGCAAAACAAAAACACCCAAGAACAAAAACAACGTAATAAGAACCACACACACACACACACACACACACACACACACACACACACACACACACACACACACCAATTATTATAAAACTCCTGACTTTGAACGGGCACTAGATATTTTTTCCGTAAAATGCTTGTCCAAAGTCTGGATGTTTATAATACTAGTACTTGTTCTCGATCGCGATGTGCGCGTGTGCGTAAATGTTTGTGTGTCGTTTTTTTTCTTATTACGTTGTTTGTTGCGGCATGTTCTGGTGTTTTGGTTTTGCTAAATACTTTAAACTTAAAAAGTTTCAATTTTTTATATACAATTCTAATTGATGTGGGACCCTAGCAAAAAGATTTATATTCAATTTTAATAAGATTATCAGAGTTAATCTTATGAGCATAGACAGATTTGCATGGCATTGACAAAAGTCCGACATCCGAGCCCAAACCTTACTGTTATTCATATTTGAAATGGAAAGACATCTCATCCTGTTTTCATTAGTTTTACAAAATGTCAACTATGTTATTTGCTAAACAAGTCGTGTTATGTTTGATAAATTCGCCATAGTTTTATTCCAAGCTTCTCAGATTTTAAATGATGAAGCGACAAATATGCACTTGTCATTGTGGTTGATAATTATTGTTTTATATTACAACACAGGTTCAAATGGGACACTAAATAACAAACACGTAATGTAATCAAATAAATGATATTTTTAAGAGAGTCAGTAAGTTAGTAAGTAAGTAACTTATTATAGTGACATATGCATCATATGCAATACTAAAGCATTATAAAATAACACAATATAACAAAGGGCCCAATTGTATCTATAATACATAGAACAATATTAAACATAATAGTAATGACTATTTACATACAAAAGGGACTTACGCATATCAAAACCTTTCAAAATAAATTTTGACGTTAGTCTGGGGAAATATGTATTGTAAATTATGTAAACCAAATACTTTGCCATCGTCTTTTTGACAGATACTTATCTAGCAGTACTCTAGCCAAGAAAAGAATAATAAAGTTATTTTAACACCTTTGAATAACAAACTGTCAGGAAGACAGAAACGCTTCACGAAAGTTAGTACACAAGCATTGGTTGTATAGGTGTTAATTTTAAATAAATAACTATGGCACGCCATACATAGTTTCTCGATTTTTTGTAAAATTGCCATGCCATAAATAACAGTTATTTCGTACTAAAAACTTCTCCAAATTATATTTATAAAGTTCCTTCATCTTGTTATATTCATATTAAAGAATTATTAACTCATGTGATTTTTTTGTTTCTTGAGATAAATTCCAAACTTTGCATTAGCATGTTTTCATGTATTTGCAAAGAGACAACTTTCTTATTAATCTCAAGAAATAATCTAAACATTAGTTGTTGTGAAGCACGAGGCCTTTGCTAGTATTTATTATCTGTTTTGCTCAAGTACCTACCGGTAATGACAAACTTTAGTGTGCTATTACACTTGACCGTAATGTCGCAGACAAAATCGCGCACTCAGTGGTCCATTATACTAAACAGGAAAGGCTAAAGACAAACCGTCTAGCACATATGGGATAATACGTCACCGTATGACCGTAGTCATTCCATGCAAAATAATTTAAAGTTCTACTGCATTGTCCATGGACCCGGTTGTTCAAAGATTCATTAGCTTAATTATAAGTAGATGGTATTACATGTATCTTGTGCTTTAGGCATTATTTCTGAAAAATTAATGTTCAGAAAGTTATACACGCAATTGTTATTAACAAAAGACACAGTCAGAGTCAAAACTGTTTTTTATGGTAAAATATTTTTAATTTTAATAACATTTAGAATTTTCACTAACCATTTGGCTATAAGTTAAAAAAAAACTTTGAATAACCATTTTGGTTGAATGCCGACGACAGTAAAGAGACAATAGTTACCAAATTTAATGAAAAATAATGTCCAAACGTGTGCGTCGTATATAAGCAAAGTTATAAGCGTGGTCTGCTTATATAAAAACGGCATTACATGGTAAATAACTATAGTCTGCCGAAAGAACCCGAAAAGAATGAGATTACTAGTAGTACACAATCAAGCGGGTACCCGATGTCGTTTGTTCCAAAACTTCAACAGGGAAACAGTCAAAAGGAGAAAAACTACCAGAAAAAAAAAGTTACGAGCACATTGCAAGGAAAAGTTGAAGCATTGTCCAGGATACTAGAATCCTTAATTAAGTTCCAGGACGGGACAGAATCTACTAAATGCAACGGTGCCTGCTATCAGACATCTTAGTAATTCCATGTCACCTTCTTTCATTCATCCGTTTAGTTATTTAATTGAAATTTCTATAAAAAAACTGAAGTTTGAATCATTGCACAAAACGCTCAAAAAATTATGATGGACTGAGGAAACTTTGAATATGCTATTTTACTTCTTTTCAAAAAATAAAAAATTCGTATGAACTTGTTTAAATTCAATTCGTTTAAAACAATCAAACGAAATTGATTTACATAAACAGAACAATGCATATTACACAATCAATTGTATATCTGTAATAAAATTAAAGAAAACCCTTAAATATCTGTAACATCAAACCATTCTTTACCTTTTCATTTGCAATATTCGCCTCTAGAATGAAATAATTGTCTATGAATGAAAATAAAGTATTCTTGTTTCTATTGTTTTTGTTTGTAATTTTTTTAAGTATGGTGAGTTCTATAGTATTCTTAAGAATTGACTTTTGGCAGAATTTGAAAAAAAGAGGACAAATCTTTCGGTACTTATGATACAATCGACGTTCTACGGGTGGGGAGGGGGAAAATCTTACTTTTTATTGTGTTTAAAGTTTTCATTAAAAACTACAGTGACAACGTTTTAAGAAAGAAGAATTTTGTGGAGTAAACAACAAATAAAACAATTTCAAAACAACATAAAGTAAAACTTATTATGTTAAAGAAAAATAATAAATAAAAAAATAATTAAAAAAAACGCGTTAATTACACGTTAATCCTAATTTTATTCCTTATTTACTTGAGTGTATAAAATTTTACTATCCCAAATGGATTAATTTTTTACGTTCATTAATATTTAATTTATATTATTTATATGGTCAAATTTCACTTACAGAATTACCTTTCCCAAGGGCGTTGTAAGGAAGGTACATGTACACTGGATTACGTGATTATTTTAAGAAAAGCTTCTTGTTGGCAAACTTTAACCTCAAGGTACTTTTAAAAAAAGTAATAAGGTTGAAATCGTAAGTAATGTTGACATGAACCGTTTTCTTTCGTGACTGACCAACCCCCATATGACGTCAATAGTTCGCGTGTCCCTATTGTATATTTAAAGGCCCCGGTCCGCAGCAATATGGAAAAAGGCCAATAAGGAGGATGGGCTATGCTAACAAAGCAAGGGAAAAATTTAAAAAAAAAGAAAAGATAAAGCTACTTATGTTTACTTTCATGATAATGGTTAATAATCTTAAACGTTTTACCGAGCTGGAAATATTTTTTTTCAACGTCCACAGTTTAAATATTAAGAGCAATAATAAAAAAAAAACATACCGTGTAATACCGGTCCATTTACAAATCAAAATTCCAAAAAGCAAACTAAAAACTTAAGATAAACACGAGAACAACCACATTTAGAAAAAAAAGAGACTGTCTATAATCAGAATTTACTTCCACCGGTAAAGTGAGACCGGGTGTTCCGGAAGGATGAAGCAATGCGTTCTGTTTTTACCTTTTAGGTTACCATTGGATAAAAAAGTTGCAATATCATTGTGCTAGATATAATGCTACATCATGCAATCAATGTTTTATTACCCCGTACCGTACGCTAATGATTCTTGACCTAATAAATCTATCTGATACAACTTTATATGGAGGTAGGCACTGACTATTTACTGGTATTACAACTTGCGTCGAGTACAATGATCGCGTTATGGAAGACATAAAATTGTATCATTCTTAATAAATAAATTAGAAGCAGAGTTAAGTATACTATTTTACATTTACCAATGTTCCATATATTAATAAAAGTCACGTACTGAAATATACCGACATAGTTTCATGACCTCATAAGTGTGTTTTACGTAGTTTTCTTTCTTTGTTTCTTACCTTCTTTCTTTCTTTTTGAGAAACAGTGGCCAATGAGAAAAAAATATCGAAAAAACTTTCTTCTATATAACAACATTATAAGTGATTACATTTTTGTAAATGGACCGCATGTATTATTCCAGATACATACTTTGAAAACATGAATTGTTTAAATAAAAACTGCAACTATTCTAACACTCGCAATGTGTCGGGTGGAGCATCGTGTATGAATATTCCTGTTGTAAGGTCAAACTGACAGGTCATTGTTGCCTAAATCCATATGGAATAAAAAAAAAGTGTTCTGAAGTACAAATAAATAACTGTCAATATAACGCGGGCTAGTTTATACGGAAAGATTCAATATGCAGTCCAGAAAAATGAATATTAAATGAGATCTGCCAATTAAAGTCTAAAGAAGAAATAAAAAAGAAATAAGGTCTACTATTAAGCACGAACAGTTGTTGACCTGAAAATAACTAAAATTACTCATAACAAACACAACACGCAACTTAAAATAAACATTTTGAGAAAAACAATACTTATTGTTTGAAATCAATGCTTATACAACCAATAATTTATGACAGATACCATACGAAATCATTAAATATGTTGTGTGAACATGCAAAAGTTAAATCAGCCAAAAATACAATCCGTAGACCGAAAAAAGTTTCAGAGAATATTGCCAACGCATATCAAATAAATGATTTATTTCCCGAAGATACAAAAACAAACTTTGAGTCAAATGAGGTTGAAGTAAAATAGTAGGCGTTGTGTTCAAATGTTGGGATATTTAGTTTGGTTTCAGTTAAAATTATACAAGGAACCAACTTAATAATTAGAAGAAAAGTAAAATTAAACAGTAATTAATCAAATTTAAAATGGTTTTGTGTCTAAATAAAAGATTTAGTATTGAATTACATCCTTGACTCCAGGATATTGGAACCCGTGGTCTACCAAGAACCCCCAAAAAGCGTTATGGGTTTCTTCACAGTATTGCAGCTAAGTATGATATCTCTGTATTAAAAATGTTCTGGATATATTTGACAATATGTTCCTTTTATTCTCAATTTTGATAACACACGTGGCGGGTGTAGCTAGACACAGGAGGTGTCCTCCGAAGCACCCGGCCTCACGTCCTTTGTGAAAGATGCCGTTTTCACTTAATTTGCCAATGTTCAAAGTTTTTACTTTGTTTTTTATTTGTGATTTTGGACATGGGTCGGTATGTGTGTTTGATTGATTAAAATAATAGGAATACACGGCGCAAATTATGTTTTTATAGTATTAGCGGATGTGACGTATCATCTTTGTCTTTCAGGAAGCAGTTGGTCCTTGTGGTAGTCATCCATGTAAGAACGATGGTAGATGTGTTGACACTAAAGATTCTAAAGACCAGCGGATTTATATCTGTATATGTAAAGACGGTTGGAGTGGACAAAATTGTCAAAGACCAGGTGAGACTGATTGATTAATTGATTGCTTGAATGGGGTTTTACGTCTCAGTCAAAATATTTCACTTATGTCTAGACGTCATCAGCTATACGTGAAATAGCAGATATTTCTACCTTTGCATTGTGCTCAGGGCAATGTGCAGGGAGGACTCTTTTACGCGTCGCGCTTGCCGTAACACGGGGCATCGGTTTTTAAGATTCCTTACGAAGGACCCCGTGACCTTAATTTCTTAGTGCCGAGTGCTTGGCTAAAGAAATTTAAACTACCTATTCGCAAGTCTTGGCGATGCCGAGCCGGGAAAAGTAGTACCAACTAATATAATCATTGATGAAACAAGCTGTTCACTGGGGGAAAATAATTAATAAAGTTAGAATTGCTAGTTTGGAAATGAAAATCGTTTCTTTATCTTTGAGAGAAAGAAATTGGGAAAGACTTCCATTTGTAACCTCCAATAAAATTTTAATTTGGACTGAAAAAAAGTCTAAAAATGACAGATTGAAGTCATTTTGAACATTTCTGTGACAAAATAAAAAACTTTACTCAGAATATTATTGGTGAGGTTACAAAAAGTAAGTCTTACCAGAAATTGTTTTTACTATAAAGGTTTTTATATTTAAAAAATTCGGCACTGAATGAACGTTGGAATTGGGAAAAAGTAATTAAATGCAGAAAACTTTGTACACATTTATATTATGGAATCCCATGCTGTGTACGTAATGTTCACCACTCTCCAACTTTGTCGATTCTCAGAGGAGTTCTTAGTAAATTAAATATGTCTATACATGTTTAGTGGATCTCGAAAATGTTAGAATTCCTAGTCATGTAGGTTAAACTAAATGGACATATATGTTTAGAAGATCTCGACCAAGTGTGAATTCTAGTCATATGCGGTCATATTCTTAAGTTTGGTTATTTAACACACTTAGTGAACATGCTTCAGGTATAAAGCTAATATTTGTTTGTTATTTTTTGTGTTGGGCAAGAATTGGTATGTTTGATTTTGATTTAGTTGTGTAAAGCGACGAGTCATGTCTATTTTGCGAAAATATCACAAAATTTTAACATCTTGAAAATATGTTAAGGTTGTGACCCGAGATTTAAGTCTATTTGCATTGCCATTTGAATTACTAACATATTTAAATTTCCATTGTGTCGTGTTTATATATTATTATTATGATTACTTATTTTGTAGCGGACATACTTCAGTGGACTTCTTGGGAAAATTGGGGAACGTGCTCTGTGTCCTGTGGCCATGGCTACCAAACACGCAGACGACACTGTGAAAATGTTTCTACCGGAGCTAGAATGGCATCAACAGAGTGTTATGGAAGAGCTGTTCAATATGGAACATGCCCGTACAGAAATTGTCCAAGTAATATTTTGTTACAGATTTCATTTTCCGTACATTTTCAGAAGAAATTGTAAAACTTTTTACTTCTTTAAAAAATAAATGAAAGAATAAATAATAAATAAATAATAAATAAATAAATAAATAAATAAATAAATAAAAAAAAAAAAAAAAAAATAAATAAATAAATAAAAAATAAATAAATAAATAAATTAATAAATAAATAAGTATACTACACCCGTAGTAAGTTAAGTAATCAGTGTAAATTATGTGAATATAGAACATGTTTCTGTGTCAAATAAAAAAATAAAATGCATTTTTCTCTCTCTTAGAATGGAAAGAATGGGGTGAATGGGGAGAATGTTCAACATACACAACATGTGGACGAGGTTACAAGTTACGTCATCGGAATTGTAGTAATGATGGTACTGCTGGCATGGACAGATATTGTAAAGGTCCAACGACAGACACTGCAGTGTGTGAAGGGATAACTTGTAAAGGTAATGTAAATTTCATGCAAAGTTGTTAACAAAAATGATCTCTTTTATGATTTATTTTGATCACACTGGATTCTAATTTAATATTATAGTATCGAGATTTCACAACTTCAAATTGTAATTGAGGGATTGTGCAGTTCACAGATTTGGTAGCATCTTTCCCTACATACCGGCTCATACGCTAGGGAGAATCAATGATGGTCTCGGCCAAACGTTCTATGGATATGACTGGGTCCTGTCTGTTTATACGTTGCACGTGGCGCATGTAGCTAGCTAATCGAGAGGAGTTTACAACTTCCGATTCACCCGTACCCGTTCTCACTTCCCTTGTGGAAGTTCACGTTTTTAACGAATTTTGCCAGTTTTCAAAGCTTTTACTGTGGATTTTGATATGAACATGAACTTATATGATTGCTTCTGTTAAGCATAGTACACCTTTATCGTTTATTATCCAACTTATATTCTTTAAATGGATAAAAAATAAAATGAATTATTACTAGTATACGTACTAAAAAATTTCATGACGATTGTTGGTTCTTTGTTAGGTAAAATAACATTTAGTTTTTATTTATAAATGTTTGTGTTTATTGATCACGGTTAAATTCGTGTTTGCCAATGTGAGGGCAGTACTTTGTCAGTTGGACCATTGCCTTTCAGGATGTGAGGGTTTTCGATCCAGTGTTGCAAATTACCTTTGTCTCCGAAAATATCTAATAAGTATAATGCATTTGTGTTGCTATAGGAATTGTCCGACTTGTCAACAGTAAGAAATTTGGTGATGGAAAAGTTGAAATGTATGACAACATTCAACAGCAGTGGTTCCAAGTATGTGGTGACAAATGGGATCACAAGATGGTTGATATCCTTTGTAAGCAAAGTGGCTTTGAGGGAGCTGGTATTTCAACATTGGATAAAGGAAATATACCAGATGATAGCGACAAAGATATGGTGCAGTCATCGGCTCTTAATGATACTGGAGGTAATTGTTGCTGGTGTTTGTGAATTATTGTCATTATTACATGCATACTGTAATTACCAATTTTATTAATAAATGATTGAAACGAATCATTAATATATTCTCAATGTTTTACCACATCAGACAATTTTTAAGAAACTTTCCAGGTATAGAGAACACACTAAGAAACTAAGTCTGAAAAAATTCGATAAAATTTTGAAATGCACACGGTTTTGAAGCTGAAACTTGTAAATCAATGACAGCTTGGCCAAATTGATGACATTTATAACATGTACATTATACATATGTCGCAGATCATGCTTCATGTCTTCCCATTTTTGTGAATGGTTCAATTTTTACTGTAACTTAATTTTGACACTAATGCCTTTTCATTTTACTTATATCTTCAGGAACTGCCTCTACTAATACAGCCATCACGAAACAAGCTTTGGAAAACATAACTCTAACGTGTTCGACTGGAAATGAATCGACTTTACATCAATGTAAACGTCAAAGGTCAACAGATTGTCAGGGACATGCTGTAGCACACTGTAGAGGTAAGGCATGTTGAATGGCGTTTTAAGAAATAGACAGAATCATAACGTATAATTTAATCTGTTATAATTCAAGGCAATGCAATGCCTTTCTTGCACATTTATGTACTTATTGTGCATTTGCATTGTATCATTGTTATATGTTTTATGTAATAAAAGGTAAATGAGCTCAATAAATAAATAAAGTAATAACAATAAATTTTTAGAACTTGTCAACACAGTCTGCATCTTACTATTTATCACTATCGCAAGTGAGCTAAAAGACAGAAATTTTATCATTGGGGAATTCAATGCATTCTTCTTTGGTATGTCACCGAATAGACCTAGAATGAGTTTATAGATAATTATCATTATCTGTAGACGACTGGGGTGATGTGGTGGTGGACTAAAATCGAATTTTCTTCTGTGTTATCTTTTAAAAATGCATTAAGATTGTTTTAACTTTTGAAATATTTTTCCTGTTTCTTCAGATGTTTTGAAAACGTTTTTCGTGTTTTGTTGGGGATGTTATTATTAGCACGAAAATGTCACATCTTGAAAATAATTAATAAAATTAGTATCATGTCTTTTCTATCTTGTTTTAGTGAGGGGAGCCTGGGCTCTGTGGACATATTGGAGCGAATGCTCCGTTACATGTGAGAATGGTACTAGAACCCGTACCCGAACTTGCGACCACCCTCCACCTAACTACGCTGGAACACCTTGCCCCGGTTCTTACATAGAACATAAACTTTGTACACTAAAAATGTGTCCAAGTAAGTAATATTAAACTGTTTAGTTAATAGAATTGACGAATGTTTTGGTCAGTAACAAATATAAAGAGTGTTTGAAGAACATTAAACATGCATGAACATAGGTAAAGATAAAATTTAAATCTCAAAAACTTTATAGTATAAAAAATAACGAAAACTACTATTTTATTAATTTCATACGAAATAGAGAGTTAACTTTTAAGAATTTTCACGGAGAATTTCAAATGAACTAGATAAGCATCAAATTACAATGAGTAATAAGTTCTCAACTGTTTTAAACATAAAAGGAGTGAAATATGTTAGCTTATTAAAATAATTATTTAATCTACATCAATTTTTTATTTTAATAATTTTTGCAACTTTTCTCAAAATCCGTAATTACTCACCATTTTTGGTGTACAGGGTATAATTTGAACATTGAATAATAGTGAATTTGATAATGCCACAGTATTCCTGTTTGGTGCTTTTCATTTCTAACAATATACTAACACGTGGTATATTAACTGTATTGAAAACTATTGGTTAATAGAGAGGCATATTTCTTATATATTTCAAGAAACTTGAAATATTTTTAAATATATATTTGTTTTTGAAAAAATGTTCACATGTTAGGCTGTTACTTATTATAAAAGACATTAGTGCAATACTAGGTTAAGTCCAGTGCCAATTCTAGTTTATACAATAATTCATGTTAAATTGCCAACGTTTTAACGGTTTTTTTATTTATAGTTGACGGATATTGGACTGCGTGGTCAGAATGGTCCGATTGTTCTGTGACGTGTGAGAATGGAACCCAATACAGAACTCGACAATGTGTCGGTCCTTACTATAACGGAAGTGAATGTGATGGAGATCCTAAAGAGAGCAGAGATTGTTTTCCGAAAATGTGTCCAGGTAATTATGAACATTGGATGCTATCAACATAACGTAAACTTACGTTCTTCTGTCCTTATTACTATAAGTGTGGTTTTATTCGTGATTTACTATTTTTGCTCATTTCGCGGTCGAAAATCTTCCGCGAATATTGTTCTACGTGTAAAATAGTACATTAAAGTAATTGACAAACATCGATTTTGTCAGAGGTCAGAACCATACACTGCATAGACTGTTTCATGATTGCCGATCTTATAAATTATTTATATTACACCCCTGAAAGGTCGGAAATTAAAGAAAACAAAAAACACGAAAATTTGACACCCGTGAAATTTCAGTTCATTTACAGTATTTGTTCTATAATTGTCGATGTGTTTCTTCTACTATACATGAAATATTAATTTTCACTTCTGAACTTATTCATAAAATTTATTGTTTCATAGATTATTTTACATTTTAAGTTACTGGGCAACAATAAAACAAAACTATGCCAAGGATACCGCCTCGTGACTTCAGTGTCAGTTTCTGAGCATGAATTGCACAATTGTTCGTCAAATTACATATTATACCAGTACTAGACGACCGTTTCGGAATACAATTCTTAATCATAAGCTTGGATCCAAATCGTGAAAGCGAAATTTTTCAAGGGGTTGAAAAAGTATCCAAAGGACCAAAATATATTAACCAAATTTAGCCAAGGAAATACTTTGCATGAGGGATATGCCTTAGTTTTTGGAAATTTTCAAATTATCAAACATAAAGTATTGAAACAAAATATCGGATTTTTTTTTCGAATTGTTATTGACAATGTGAAGTAAACGCTCGCTTTTGTCTGGCATTCTTGTTTCGTTCCTTTATCCACCATGTAGTTTACTAACTCTTTCTATACATGTATTATAGTTGATGGAGTTTGGTATGAATGGACAGAGTGGACACAATGTACTGTAACTTGTGGCTACGGCACACGGAAAAGAGACCGTATTTGTAATGGACCGTTTTATGACGGAGCCAATTGTATTGGTCCGAATACAGAATCAGAAGTGTGCAATGCTTTTTCTTGTCCAGGTAGGTAATACTTTTTCATTTACAGTAATATATCACTCAAAAAATAAGTTAAATGCCAGTACGTGAACTTCTAGCAGAGAAGTGAGACCGGGTGCTCCGGAAGGGAACGCACCTCTCAACATTAATTGTAGTAGATATACTGAGTAAAATAAGAATAGGCTGAACAGATAAAATTTGTACATTTACCAGATAATTATAATGTTGAGTAAAATATTTTTTGGCATTGTCATCACATTCATTGTGCAACTGCATTTGGCACCGTAATTACTTTTAGCATGTTATTGTCATTTACAGTGGATGGATCTTGGAAAATATGGGAGAATTGGCAGGACTGTAGCGTTACTTGTGGTGGAGGGCATCGTAATAGGACACGAGAATGTAACCTTCCAGAACATGGAGGAGAACACTGTCTAGGACCTACCCTTCAAACTGAAGCCTGCAATGAGTTTAATTGCCCAGGTAACATCTTATACATGCGACTACATACCATGTTAATTTTAAAGCTTTAAAGCACTAGACGTCCGACTCGGAATACATTTCCATCAGTAGTGCTTTAATCAAAATTGTGATTTAGGAAAAATGACAATAAATAAAGCATTCAGGAATAAGTCTCAAGAAATAAATGAAATAATGAAAGGATATTGCTTGCTTTTTAACTCGCTCGTATGCTATTTTGAGGATTAAACTAGATGACCTACAGATAATCACGCTGTTTTGAATGGCTATGTTCATCACCTTGGTCACGATGCATTTGTTGAAGAACAGCCACGATGCATTTGTTGAAGAACACGAAAGTGTTTGGAAGGAATGTATTAGAGTAATGCTGTTTAAGGCTACACTCAAGGATCTTACGCTTGTATCGAGATTAGTCGGCTCTCTGATAGTGTTGGAAACTATTGTACCACCGGCTATCGACAAGTAAAATGAACTATGATCTGCCTTGCATGGATTGGATCCCAGGATGACTACGCCTTGATCTGTAGACCAGTTACCAAGAGCGATATTGAGTGTTGCGAAGCGAAACTGAAGTTATAAACTTTGCTTACTATAAGATTGTTATATTTCACAAAAACTTTTGAATGAGCATTTGGTTAATAGTTTTTACTGTTGTTATTAGTGGATGGTATATGGACTGCATGGACTAATTGGACGGAATGTACGGTATCGTGTGGTGGAGGGTACCAAGAAAGAAACAGAACCTGTATTGGACCGTATTACGGAGGAGCTAATTGCAGTGGCAAACCAGACGAAACCCGAAACTGTAGTACACACCATTGTCCAGGTGATAATAAACTTCAGTTTTAATTAAATCGAACTCTTTCACACGTCGAAGCCGTTTGCGGGATAGATGCGTTGAAATCGGTTGTAAACTAACATTGATGTTTGAGAATTGTCATTGAGATATTAGATGTTAAGTATTATTTTATTAGCATTTTTTGAAAAGATCTTTAAGATACTTTTGGTTTCCGAAAATGTACAAAATGGTCAGTATTTACTGTCATGTGTTACTTTTGGACGCGTTATTTCATGAAAATTAAAACATTGTATAAGACATCAATATGAAAAACCGAATTTTGGTACAGAAGCAATCAAAAGTTAAACATGCATCAATATAAAAACATCTGCTGCTATCACAGTGAATCGTCAATTACGTCGTGTCTTTAAAAATAAATTTATATACTCCTTTCCTAATCTTTGTAAAATTTTTTTTTTGAAAATTCTGTTTCCATAGTGACATTCCTGATGTTTTTTTCATTCCTTTAATGTTGTAACCTGCATTACTTTTTAACAATATAGTGCTGAAACAAATTTTATAAATAGTATATGATTATATTATATATCAACATAGTTGATGGATACTGGAAGTCATGGACATTGTGGTCACATTGTAATGTCAGCTGTGGAGGAGGTATCAGATGGCGAGATCGTAAATGTGAACAACCTCTGCATGGCGGTGCTCCGTGTGATGGAGAGGATTTCCAAACAGAAACCTGTAAATCATTTAAATGTCCAGGTAATGTATGCAGTTGCGTGTTCAAAATATATTTTACAATAAATTTTATAAGAAAATGATTTCGTGAGTGTTTTGTGTTTGACAATAGATTCACAATTTCTAGGCTTAACTTTAAAGACTAAAACATAAGCCACTTTAACGAAAACGTAAATACGTAAAAAAATAAATAATTTTAAATGTTTTAAATGTCTATGTGAAAGTATTTTTTAAAAAAAATATATAACAATTCCGTTTTATTGCGATATCATCCATTAACTAGTACCGTCTGAAATGGAATGGGGTGTTGGGTTTCGGATTATTTCAGTGGTCCCAACAATCGTTTATCAGTGTGTGTGTGTGTGTGTGTGTGTGTGTGTGTGTGTTAATATAGATTTCATTTATACCTAGTGGATGGTATATGGAATAACTGGGCACTTTGGAGCGACTGTACCGTAACTTGCGGAAATGGCACAAAGAACAGGTCCAGAACATGTATTGGTCCTTTCTTCGAAGGACAAGATTGTGAGGGAAACTCTTTCGACGAGGAACAATGCAATACACATGAATGTCCAGGTAAATACATCATTCCTTCATAATCTTCGAGTAAATAATTGGTATTAATCTTAATAGTATTAATTTTACAACAGTTTTGGAATACAATTCCTCGTCCTGACGTCACAATTTGCAGTAATACTCAGGTCCATACAAAGGACATGGATAATGTTCAATTTTACTCCTTTAATTTGTTTTCACTTGTTTGTGGTCTGTATAAGATGTTTGTATATACAACGTGATCGGTCTGATCTTTTTAATGTATGAATGAAATAGTTATTGTTTTTTCCCAAGTTATATTTTATCGATACTTGAAACAATACTCGGTATAACAATTTTATACTTGATTATTGTTTTCAAAGTTTTTACGCTACTTTTGGCATTGTGATTTGGGCATGAACCGCTTGTATTTGATTCAAATGACTCATTATGTCGAAAATTTGATATTCTCTTAACTTATTTATTTATTCCAACGAAGTATTTGTGGATTGTTTGTATTATTTCACTTGTCTAGTGGATGGTGTTTATACAACGTGGACGGATTGGAGTGATTGTTCATTAAGTTGTGGTAGAGGTATAATGAAGCGCAACAGAACTTGTGACGGTCCTTATCATGGAGGAAGTCCTTGTGTTGGCGACCCTGAGGAATCAACTTATTGCAATCCATCTAATTGTCCCGGTAAAACAATTTGAAATCTATTTTATTCCTGTACAAACACTTGAATTAGGAAATAATGCATTATTTACCCTCAAAAATAGATTTAGTTTAGTACACAAATAATTGTCATGCAGAATATGCATGTATTGAAAGAAAACGATTTTTTTCCTATTTTCATCTAACTAGGTTACTATTTTTGTTGTGCAACAACACCCTAAACGTAAAAATAATCGATTGCTTTTAATTAAGCCATATGCAACTGCCAATTATAAACTCTTATAATTCCTTTGTTGCCTTTCCGAAACCTCTGTTTGTTTTGCATCTTAGACTGAGTGGCAAAAAAGTATTTTGTTACAAACAAAAGACAGAATTTTATTCAATTAATATACTAAGTAATTATATTTACCAATATTTATTTTTATTATGTTTTTTTATTATAGTAAATGGCTTATGGATGTCATGGAGCCCATGGGGAGCATGTAACGTGACATGTGGAGGAGGAATGCGTAGCAGAGGGCGGGAATGTAACGGACCATATTATGATGGCAAACCCTGTAAAGGATCCGAGAATGATACGGAGACATGCAACACTCAGAATTGTCCAAGTAAATTATGTTATCATCTTTGATTAAGTTCTACAACTTTAAAAAAAATCAGGAAAAATTGACTCTTATTTAATTATTGATGTGAAAAATATCCTTACTGTGTATACAGGCTATTTTGAACATACATATATTGCGATTAAATTTTTAATTCTAATTTTTTGTTAAAATTTTAATTATATTTCAGCACAGAAAGTGGAGACCTAAGTAGAAAAAATACGTTTTCTTTTAAATCAGTCTATGTGAGTGTGTACATACCATAAATTTTGCCCTTTTTTTAAGAATACCAAATGGTTAAGTATAAATACTCCCATTAAGTGACTCATTATCTTTTGGTTATATGTAGGTCGACAGGTTTCTTGATTAAATCACGCAGGTGAAAAGGTAAATTTGTACCCGACATTTATTTGTAATTTTGGGCCCAAATCGTTAGCTGGAATACATATTTTCCATCACAAATGTGATTTTTTTCTATATACAGACGTTAATCAAAACATGCAACATCGACAAAAATATATGTTTTAGTTAGGTCTCTGAATAATGAATAAATATGCACTGTTGATTTTTCCAACCAATTTTTTTATTTAAACGTAATTTACAATATTCTGTGTTTAAAATAGCCTTTATGCACAGTAGTTAATTGTTGACGTGTATTATAATTTCAGTTTCTGTATACGTACTTTATATGGGATATACCGGTACTAATATTATTAAAGTACATGTATCATGTATTATTGTATTTGGTAACACTTTTGTATTTTCTTGGCTTGACTTCTTTAGCTGTGTGTGTCGTTTACTTGTATTTTGTCGTGTTCCTAGTTGCCTTGTATCTGAGATTCACATTTTCACTTCTACATTTTCAAAATACTTAGTATTTGTCCAAAATAATAATAAATTTGTTTCGGTTTTTGTTTTTTGTTTTTTGTTGTGGTGAATCTCGGATTACTGGAAATATGCTTGTCTGGTTTAAGTTTACTGAATTACTTAAATGTCAGTTTTCACTTTGTTTTCGAAATTGTGATTTGAACATGGTTTGGTAAGATTCTGGTTGATAACTAAGGTTTTGATACATTTCGAGATTATTCAAATTTCAGCTGTTAAAATCGACAATTTAACATCATTTTCTTAGAATGAACATGTGAATTTTTAAACATTAATTTTTTAATTCATTGTCAAATTTTATTTTTAGTTGATGGAGTATTTTTTGATTGGTCAGAATGGTATAACTGCAATGTAACATGTGGAGGTGGAATTCAATGGAGAAATCGTACTTGTAACGGCCCTTTCTATGAAGGCGCACCATGTCAGGGAAATATCAATGACGCACAGTCCTGCAATTCACATCACTGCCCAAGTACGTTGTGGTTTTCTCATAAATAAATTTCAGCGTGCTATCATTGAGTTGTGTTTGAGGCGGCTGTTCGATCATATCGAGTTTATTTAAGTTAATTTTTGCAATTCTTTATTCTTGTATAACCAAAACGTCAAGAGTAACCATTTCAAATATTTTTAGAAAACTTTCAACGATTTAAAGAAAATAATGTCGAGCAAAATAGAAAACAACTTTTACATACATTCTCAATGTACTATCAATGTACTATGCTAGATTAAATCATTTTAAATTTTTTTGTACATTTGTATTTATATTTTTCTTATTTCAACATATTAAAGTTTATTGATTTAAAAAATTTTGTTCGAAGCACCTCATATATCTGATGAGAGATTTAGTTCCAAAATAATCGTCTAGTGCTGCAAAATCAAAACAGGTTAAAAATAATTTGAATTGAAAATTTAATTCGTCATGTTATTTTTAATGAACTGAAAGATGTTTAAATGTTTGTTGTTATATTGAATTGGTATATAGATGTGAAATGTTTTGTTGTAGTTGATGGAGTTTTCGAGAATTGGTCAGAATGGTATAACTGCAATGTTACATGTGGCGGAGGAACACAATGGAGAAATCGTACCTGTAATGGACCGTTTCATAAGGGATCTCCTTGTTATGGAGATTATAATGATTCACAATCATGTAACATGCAGGAATGTCCAAGTAAGTTGTTTTGATATGTAGGATATTTATGCTTATGAAAAGTGCCTCATTTTTATATTACTGGGGTGATTTTAGATTCCTCGAAAACTAAGGTATACTCCCTCATGCAACGTATTTCCTTAGCTAAATTTGGTAAAATATATTTTGGCTCTTTTGATTTCTTTTCAACATCTTGATAAAAGTTTTGGTTTCATAATTTTGGTCCAAGCACTACTGATGAGGAGTTGTATTCCGAAACGGCCGACTAGTGCTGTAAATTTAAAACTGATATAATATGTAAATGTTTAAGTTGTTTTGATCAGATATCAAAAAGTGCAACTTGCTTTATTTAACTTTGGAATGATGGCTAGCTGCATGATCAAGAACATATCAAAAGTCAAAGAAACCACGACAAAAATGGACAACTCTTACATAACTGAATAACGACTCGCACCTTAAAACGGTGTATAACATTTAATGGATTACACAGTGTCTCGTTTCGTTTGTGCTCTACTATTGTGTCTATTACTGGTGAGGGAAAAGCTTCGTTTGAATAAGTTCCGTAAATACATTAGGAGAACAAGAAGTTGGCTATGGATGGTTTCGATGCACTTATTTAATAACAGCGAGAACTCTACACAATAATAGCGGTTTGTATGAAAGAACACATGTTTAGTGGTTTATTTATTAGGGAAAGTACTTCACATTCATTAGTATATTTTAAGTCAAACTCAATTTTTATGATTTTTTACGACAGTTGATGGGGTATTTAACATTTGGTCAGACTGGTACAATTGCAATGTTACCTGTGGGGGAGGGATACAGTGGAGAAATCGTACTTGTATAGGACCTTATCATGGAGGAGACCCGTGTTATGGAGATTTCAATGATTCCCAATCATGCAACATGCACGAGTGTCCGGGTAAGATTATAAATAAAATTAACCTTCTGTTAACATTGGAATAACCCGATACACATACAAATCCAATAGGGCGGTTCTATGAAAAAATGACCTACCTGGACTAAAAGCTTACCACTTCGAATGGGACTTCAAATTTGCATCTAGTCGGCCAATCGCAGTAAGCGAATAAACTCTTCCCAGTGTTAAGCAAAAGAGTTTCATTAGAAGAATAAAAATATATTTTTATAACACCTGTATTTACTTTAAACCTTATCTTTTATGTTAAGACAAAATACAATGTAAAATGATAGACATAAAGGATACATGCATTTGAATTAGGTTAAGAAAACATCTGTCTTTTTGTTTTAGTTGATGGCTTGTTCAGTGATTGGTCGGACTGGTACAACTGTGATTTGACCTGTGGCGGAGGGATACAGTGGAGGAATAGATCATGTATCGGTACTGCTTTTGGTGGTATGCCTTGCAAGGGAGCGTATAATGATTCACAAGCTTGTAACGAGTTTAACTGTCCAAGTAAGTCTAAACGAATTCTGCTAAAACTTTAATTAATAAAATATTCCAAAATAACGTTGAAACATTTTTCTAAGATGAATTTGTAATAATAAATAGCATGAGACGTTTAAAATGCCCTGAAATGGCAAAGTTGTTTGCAGATTTATTTCTTTGTTTGTTTATGCGATTGCTCTTCCGGTGCACATGTCTAAGATGGAAAATCAGATTTGGTACCTGCCAGTTTAACTTCTTTTTGGGGTAGTGATTTGATCATGTTTGTAGATGGTTGTATTGATAATGACTTATTAAAAGGACCTGATATAACAAAAGCTATCAGTTCAAACATTAATCTTTTTAAAATGTCAGATCATGATTTTTTACGCTATGCGACATGGTTTAGCTATTTTACATATAGAAGATTATTTGTTATATTTCTAGTTGACGGGAATTGGACAATGTGGACCGAATGGGATCAATGTAATGTTACATGTGGAGGTGGTGGACAGCTTAGGTATAGACAGTGTTATGGGCCTTTCTATGGTGGAGCAAATTGCACTGGGGTTGATACTGAAATGCAGTCATGTAGCGAACACAACTGTCCAAGTATGTTAACTAACACTTTAACTTATACGTTAGGGTACCTATTGCATTTTTGAATTACCTACCGTGAATAAATTTATTCATTTTGACTAGAACCTTGTAAATAATGCGAGGTAAAATAAACACGAATTTTATTAAATCCAAACGACAAAAGAACCAACTCATGACCGTTTCATTTATTTTCATGACAAGCAATAGGTGTAATGGGTTGTTTGACAGTAAATCATTGCCCCTTTCAACATACTTTAATTTTCTGAGACAGTCAGGAAAACCAGAGTACGCGAAGAAAACGAATACGTTTTTAGAAAACAAACATACAATGTTTGTCACGCTTCCATTTGCTCGAGTGGGATTTCACATAAAGCATTTAAAATATTTAAGACGGTCAATATATCAATTTTAGCCAATCTTTAAGAAAGTACCTAACTGCAAATGACATAAATATCGGATGAGAATCATCTAACCTCTTTTTGAAACTGCACAATAATTGCAAATGACTATAGAAATTTGAATGCGATGAATTATAATATGAACTAATTAAAATTGAACCATTTAAATTAATATCTGTATTTAAATGGTTTTGGGTCTATTAATTCATTTTAGAACCTTTGTTTTACTTCAGTAAATGGGACATGGGGAAACTGGACAGAATGGGATACCTGTAATGTTACGTGTGGAGGCGGAACACAACATCGATATCGTGATTGCATTGGACCATTCTATGGTGGATTTAATTGTACTGGCAACGGTGTAGATGGCCAAGACTGTAATACACATAGCTGCCCAGGTACTTTATACTTTCTGGATAATGATATTATTTACCAATCAAGAGAAATCATCGTATGCTAAAGCGGTTCCAACAAGCATATCATGTCACATATACAAGAATTTGTACCATGTAGCAATTACCAACCTATTCAATCAAAAGTGTAAAATGATAAAAAAATCATTTATAAACGTCAGACTGGATGTTACAGCAGGAACGAAGTTTCAATATAGAGAATAGATAGAATTCACAAAAAACATTTTATCAGATATAATGAAAATTGTGTAGTTATGGGGATATTTAATATAGCATGTCATTACGCACGGTGTTCCCCTAAATGGTTTCTGTCTTGCAAACTGTGTATATTATTTTTTCAGTAAACATTGGCCATTTAAACATTTATGTAAATTTTTAAATTTTTAAATACCGTTAATACAGTGTTATAGGGCGTCTCGTCAATATTTGTAGCTGCATGTTCTTCTACGTTTATGTGTGGGTCCCTTTTTCTCTTTCAATAGAGAACAATATAAAGATGGATTTGATTCATTGCTTATACACATTTGTCATACGATTATTTGCTTTGTAAAACTTTCTCGAACGCAATTTTAAGCCATTGATTATTCTGGATAAATGTAACAATATCTTATCAATGTAAAATTTTGTTAATTTTGTTAAGATGCATTGAACCTTGTTTTGGCATTGCTTTGCAGTTGATGGAGTGTTCACGGACTGGTCAACGTGGGGCTCTTGTGATGTGTCCTGTGGCGGAGGAATACAATGGAGAAATAGATCATGTAATGGTCCATACTACGGTGGTGCCCCTTGTGACGGGTTTTACAACGACAGCAGAAACTGCAACACCGAGTTTTGTCCAAGTAAGCCTGTCATATTTTAAATTACATAATAGTTCAACCTAAAAATACTACAGATTAGTGTAAATCCAGAAACTTTTGAGTTCGTTTAATTTTCGCGTAAACTTGCGAGAGTAGTGAGACGCGAAAATATAACTTTCGTGAATTGTTTCACACGCGAGTATACTTGCCATCATCCGACGACGTTAAAATGGCGCGAAATGATAAATCTCGCATTACTTAGCTGACGCGAACATTTATAAACAATATGACAAATTTTACCATAGTTATCGTAAGATGCATTTATTGCGAAGATTCAGTTGCAGTAATAGAGGAAATAAAGCTGTATTCACTGAAAAAGTTGCTGAAACTTTCAGCTTGAACATAAATATTTTCTCATGTAACTGATTTAAAAATCCTCATGTACCTCAATAATTGACAGGTATATTATTTCTCCATTTGGGTACCTGTCGATTTCTTTATGTTTGATTTTATCCAGCTTTAATCTATAATATTCTATTTTAGTAGTTAATCACATGTTTATATTTATATCAACAGTCGATGGTGTTTGGAGAGTATGGTCAAACTGGGGAGACTGTCCAGTTACATGTGGTGGTGACGTCAGTATAAGAACTCGGACATGCGTTGGGCCGTATTACCTTGGTCGAAATTGTAGCGGAAACTGGTCTGAAGATCGCCCATGTGGACTTGACCCATGTCCAAGTATTTAATTTTTTTTTAACTTTCGACTGAGTATTTGTTTGACAAAACGAATCAAAGAAGGAAAAACATTTCACATATTGTTTACAGCCTCCTTTTTATCCTGTCGCAATTCTTTCCTCACACGCTATTTGTATCACTTTGATTGAATTCTACGTCTTACTTTAGAATATGTTATAATGTGTTACTCAAATATACAACGTTTGGTTATACTACAAGGTAATCACAGGCATTATGTAAACTGACATATCGCCGGCCGTGCCGTCAATTTAGCTTGTGGTTCTGACAGAATATTGTAGTGTTTCTTGGTGTATAACTAGTTGTCTGTTAGCAAAATTTTATTTCATTTTTATCCTTAAAAATCGCATTGATTTTGATGAAACTGAATGGACATGAGATTCACATGACCTAGGTTTGTTTTGATTTCAAATATGGTATCTGGCAGCCATCTAAAATTTTGAAAATTAAAATTATATCTTCTTTCTTTTCTCCTAAATCTTTAAGTTATTTAAAAAAAATGTTATACACGTATTTTTGTATGCCCTGTTTTTAGACTTTACTAAATTACAAAAAATGATTTCATTTTCAATTTTGACGAACCTTGAAAATAAGTGTATTGGGTCATAGGCACTAGAGAGTACATACGAGTAATTAAGAAAAAATCAGAAAAACGTTAAAAAGACCAGGAAATAGGTAATAATCATTATCAAATTGCTAACAATCACGGATTTGGTTAGAGATCAGCACAACTGTCTGCTTGAAAAGGTGCAATGTTCAAGTATTTTCCGTATATACAGAACACAGTTGGACCCAAAAGAAGCATTTAAAAAATGAATTGCTGAGTTTTCAGACATGCAATTATAATAGCCTTAAAGTTGATGACATCAATTAAGACTTAGATTTAGAACAGCAAGTAGAAATGACATTCAACAATTTATCAACAGGGCGATATATTAACTCGGCTTATTGTTGGACCCTTTCTTCGCCGAATAACACGTTACGGATCACCTACACGTACCATTCAGATGGACTATGAAAAGAATTGACTTGATTGCAGCAGGTGCATATTTAAAATTTAATTTATCAAGAGCAATAATAAAACAATTAAAAAAAATAATTAAAATCCCTTGATCAATTTACCTTTACATTGTGTCCATTGATTTAACTGTTTAGCTGCTTTATTACTTCTATTGTCATTGTTTTCATTCTTCAGGGGAAACGCCAAGAGCAAATTGTGTTTCGGTTTTGTTTTTTGAAACCTTCCGCGGTCGAAAAAACGGGATTTTTTTTTTGTCAAGTGTCCGACACCGGAAAACAATCGGTCACATTCAGTTTTGTATTTTAACGGTAAAATTTGCATGTATGGGTGAAAACGCAATATAAGCACATGTATCATAAACTTAAAATTTCGTATGTATTATACAATCTTAGATGACATATCATACTTATAAAAAATTCGCGATTTTCTGACGGCACCCCATTTCTCTTGAAAATCGGCACGAAATTCAACTCGATTTTTAAAACTTGTACGTTTTTTGTACCATGAATATTTTTCTTTGAAATTTTGACATAACATTACAATACTATTGTTATTTATTTTCGCAAAATATTAAACCTGGTGCCTAAAGTGTAGATATCTGAAAAAAGCAAAAAACCAAGAGCCTCCATTCGTCGTCAATGAAACCAAAAATGGCCGCGAGCTCCAGTGTACAGTAAATTCAGTGTCGTGTTTTGACGGTAAAGTTTGCATTTATGTGTGTGAACGCATTATAAGCAGATTTGTCATGAACTTAGAATTTCGCAGTATGAAAAAATCTGAGATGACATGCATACTTACAAAAATTCGCGATTTTCTGACGGCACCTGGTTTCTCTTGAAAATCACTGTTAATCAGCATGACTTAATTTTTAAAACTTGTACGTTTTTTGTAACATGACTTTTTGTCTTTGAAATTTTGACATAACATTACAATACTATTGTTATTTATTTTCGCAAATTATTATACCTGTTGCATACGGTGTGGATATCTGAAAAACGCAAAAAACCAAGATCCTTCATTCGTCGTCAATGAAAACAAATATGGCCGCGAGCTTCAGTGTACACTAAATTCAGTGTCGTATCTTAACGGTAAAATTTGCATTTATGGGTGTAAACGCACTAGAAGCAGATTTGTTATGAACTTAAAATTACGCATGTATGAAAAAATTCTGGATGACACGCATACTTGCAAAAAAACCTCTATTTTCTGACGGCACCTGATTTCTCTTAAAAATCACTGTAGCCTAATCAGCATGAAACTCGACTCGGTTTTTAAAACTTGTACGTTTTTTGTACCATGGTCTTTTCTCTTTGAAATTTTGACATAGTATTACAATATTATTGTAATTTATTTTAACAAAGTATCATACCTGGTGCATGCGGTGTCAATATCTGAAAAAAGCAAAAAAACAAGAGCCTTCATTTGTCATCAATGAAAACAAATATGGCCGTGACCTTCAATGTACTCATACATTGTACATACATCTGACGTAGTGACGTCAATATCGTGTTTCGCTTCATCACACACAGCACAGTCATGACTGTGGCATGCATTATCGATTTTTCTATCTACATGCACTGTCAGCTGCCCAGCATGTTTACATATTGCGCTGACTTCTAATTGTTACATGATGCAGGGATCGTCCAAAATATAGGAAAAATAGGAATGTGGCATCAAAATTATAGGAGTTTCCACTAAAATTAAAGGAATATTTTTAAATAATTTGCACAAAAATATATACATCCATGGCCTCTAGTACAGCCATTTCTGTCCCCCCTTTTACTAACAAACATAAAATATTGGCAACTGCAATGTATACTTACTGGTTTAAAAATACATAAACGTGAATGCTGTTTCATATATGTACTAAATGCAAGAAAATGTCCCTATTCTGAATTCCTGTAACAAAAATCATGATAGGAAAATATAAGAAAAGGGTAAAAAATGTATAGGAAATACAGCCTAAACTGCCCTCAAGGCCATATCTATATAATGGTCACCTGCCTATAAAGGCCAGTATAATTGTATCCTAATTGTTCTTTACTCATATTATTTGAACATGTATACAAAGGTCACCTTCCATTAAGGCCACTTTTACTGGTTCCTTTGGGTGGCCTTTATAGACAGGTTTAACTGTGTAGGAAAATATAGAAATGGTAGGATCTATGATGTTGACCTCCACTCAAAGGTATATGTCTTGCTGGTCCAAATAATCGCCATTAATGTATGTGTGTGTGTGTGTGTGTGTGTGAGAGAGAGAGAGAGAGAGAGAGAGAGAGAGAGAGAGAGAGAGAGAGAACATGTGTGATGGGAGGGTAGGATTTGAGGAATTTCAAAACTGCATGATTATGCAACAGATTTACCCATTACAAGCCAAATGTGTTATATACATGTACATGAGTAGTCTACCACAATATTTGACTTATTTCAAACCAACTCCAAAATATGCAGGTGTGCAATAAAGTATTTATAAATTGAAAATGAAATGCATACATTAAATAATTAGAATGCTGCATCAAAACTAACCAAAGATAAATCTCATTTTTTTTTAAATTTTAAAATTAATTGTACATGTGAAGTAGTCATGGACTTGACATTTTAATGAGGGAAAAAGCATAAACTATATTATGTTGAGGCAGTGCTTGTGAAAACAATATTCATTAACTTGGGTTTGAGCTTAGCTGTGGATTAACATCTTTAGACATTGCTTCAATATTTCATATCACAAAATTTCATATAATATATATATATATATATGTATTTTAGTTGTTTAATGTGTAATTTCAGTGTTCAATCATGAATTTTATACTTTCCTGATCATTTTCAACTTATGGGGGTTAATTTGAGGTTGAATGTTACACAAATGAAAGTGTAAATAAGATTTAGATCAAAAACTTATTATAATTCCACATCAATTTAGTTTATTTTATATAGTTTTAATTTTAATACTAATTTTACCAGTCTAAATATGGGTTAATGAAAAAATGCACAAGTCATGAGTTATCAGTGAAAACTTGTTAAATCCATGGATTGAAACAAAATCAGCAAGGAATAATATAACATACCAGAAGTGAAATAAGGTGTTTGTTGCTGAATAAGTGTCTTACATTGCATGTGCCAACTGATCATGCTTCCTAGTTGCAGGACTTCTGTCCAAATTTCACAAAAAGTCAAATCATTTTTCATACTGAAATTATCAGTATGGGGGATCTTTCTCTGGTTCCATACTTGTTCATCATCTGAATTAAATGACAACTTATGATGGGCCATGTTAGCTTAAATTTGAGATACTCTGGCTTTAAAGTCAACATCAGATGATGGACAGGTATGGTATGACTATGTGTCTGTAACTGGCATCTAAACACATCTGTCAAACTTAATTAAGCAAAGTGACTTTAATGACTTGGCTCAGTTGTGGGTGTTGAATCAAGATTATAATGGACAATTTGCAATATTTTAGACCTATCTGTTTATGGTTTAAAATACATTATAGTGTCATTTCATTATTTAGCAATTTCAATTATTACATTAGCAAAAAGATGCTGTCTCCTCTAAAGTTTTAGTGCAAAAAAAAAAATAAAAATAGAGCTGTCATGTGCTACTAAAATAATATAATTCAAATGTACTGACTTTGAATGCATTATTTTAATAAAAATTCAAAATCACTTTAATCAGAACATGACAGTTTTATAAAAATTCAATAGTAGCACATTCCAGAGCTAATAACAATAAAAATAACAATAATGGAACCACATGTGTCTCATTCTGTGTTTACAGGGTAGCTTAGATCATAGATGTATACACACTGTATGAGTCCAGTTTATATGCAGATTTTCAATTTGTATAGGATTTCAAATAAATTTTTTTCTGTTAAAATTTGATTTAATAATTAAATGCGACTGTATAATAAACCATGAATTCATGCTTTGTACCAAAGTAAGGAAGCCGGGGTTTTTATTACATTAGAATTTGAAAAAAATATATAATTAAGACTAGTGCCAATCTTGTGATGAAATTCAAAATGTACATATTTATGATTTGAGCTAAATTTAAGTTGAAAGATGTCCCTCATCTAAGGAATATTAAATGTAGAAATCCACACTCCTGGTAAAATGTTAATGGTAAATATCTGAGTAAACCCATCCCTCATGTATTCAATATAAAATAAAATAAAATAAGACAGTTGATTGTTATTTAGCAGCCAAATAATTTGAAGGCAAAATCGGCTTGAAGTGTGAAGAAAATCACTGTTTAAATGGTAAAACTTACTTTATTTCAGCAAATAAATCCAAACAGCGTCTCTGTTTTATCAAATTTACACATGGTGTACCATGAGGAAGCTGCCGTTGCATTATTTATGGGTCAAATGAGCCGGAAAAGGGACCGACCCATGATCACATATCCGAAATTTTCATCGATTTTTTCGACTTTAAAACTTGTACGTTTTTTGTACCAGAAAATTTAACAGTCGAATTATACATCAAAATAAACACGGGAAAAAGTTCTTTCCATTCATATTAAAACATCTTTGGTGCATGAGCAAATGATTGAAAGAGATCACATTTTTCAAAAAAATAATTTTCGATTTTAGGCAAGTGTCTCACATTCAATCGGTATTTAAATGGTAAAATTGCCACCAAATTTGAGCAAATCTCCCTTTAATCAATTACAATTATTCAGAAATTTTAATAAAATGCCATGTGTTTCAGTAATAACAGTCGGTAAGACAAATATTTCATTATTTCCACGCCTCGAGTGTATGCCGTTTTTGGCCATTTTTTTTCACCCCTTCTGCGCGTGCAAACTTGTTTAATGAATTAATGCGTAGGCCGGGTTGGCGTTTCCCCTGCTTTATCTTGAAAGTATTTTTCACATTGTAATGCTATTTGACGTCTAGTCACTGAGTCTATGGATGAATTAATGACTCACTTGATGAACAATTTCAACAATGCCAAAGACAATAATCCGCGATTTAATACAGTTTTTCCTCCAACGGACAGTTTACACAGACAGGAGACATATGTATACACCACGCTTATTGTTAGCTTGTTTATGAGGCGCGATCTTTTATGCCTTTTATCAATCCGTTAGATCAAATAGGCGTCTTATATGATCTGTTATTGTATAGCAATATAAACTTCGCATATTAACTATAAATATCCAGGTGGTAAGGTGCGAATATATATTGATATTTGCAAGTAAACTTCGTTCCGTTCATAGGTTCCCCAAATTAGTTTTCATATTGCACACTTTACGTGAAAATTTCGTCTTAATCACATACTGTGACACTGCTGTGTTGTTCTTGGGTGCAAAGACAGTGCAAGTGACCAAGAACTTAAAACTAACATTTATAAAGTAGATATTCACGAATTTATTTATAAGCATAGGAATATGAATATCTTATAGTTTTTCAAAAATTACATTACGCTAGTGTTAATATCCTTATACAAGAATTACATGTAAAGTAACATTTTATTTATTGTGATACAAAACAAGTCTTTTTGGATGGAAAACTACTAACGTGCAGTGAATGAAATGTATTTTGCTATGTAATAAAAGAGTTATGGCACTTATATTGTGAAATATCGTTCCTAGTTGACACGAGATTTGCACTTGCAAATTCATGCAAATGTCAAATCAAGTCGGGACAATTACCATCAATATCAGTTGAATAATTCTGCATGTATAAACTGGCAAAATTGTGAACTGTATGCATTTATTATCATAAAGAAAAGGAAAACAATACCCAAATAATTCTTTATTTACGTTAAACCTCTTAGTAAAATACAAAGTCCTTTGCATTTTTGTGATTGGTTTATTTGTACTTAAGGATTAATTAATAATGACAATGAAGTTTTTGAGTAAATGTCAATGACATTTACGCACTGCGTGAATGTCTGCAAAATTACATGCAATACACGATATATTTGCCTTTTGAAACGAAGTATAATATTTCTTTTCACAGAACATTTCCGATATCGACTTTATGTGACACTTATTAAAGGACTGTATTGTATTCGATGTAGTTAATAAATATGGATAATCTTATAATAACTAAGTGATGATGATTATATCGGTAATTGTATCATATATTGACGGTCTGTAATTTACCTTAAAGGAATTTAAGTGTTACTGATTACTTTTTAATTAAATGATATTATTTTCTGTACTTTGGCAATATTTTCAATCAATTGATAACATGGGTCTTAATGACCCTAATACGTGATCGAAATAAAAGATTATTATAGTTAAAGATGAATAAGTTTTATAGATTGTAAAACGTATTGGAATTGCTTCGAAATGTCAACATATGCAATTTAGGACATGTGCACGCACTGCAATAGTAAACAGAGTCTTTTAAAATATGTAAAGCAGTTATAACGGGAAAAAGACATGAAAATAGTTTGTCCTTAAGTCATTCAGAGAATATACATAATAATATTTTGATAACCTATTGTAATCAGTTTGCGTAAACATTTTAGAGATCTTGTTCTTAAAAAGGTTTCCAGTATTGAACTTATATCTGACACAAAATTTCGTCTCTGATATAGAATTAAAAATGTCTTGTCTCATATGCTTAGATTTAGCTTTTGCTGACATTTTCTAAAAGGTGTTTATACTATCGATAATTTCTAGTTATCCAGGAATTCTTTGAACCATTTAAAGATGAGCTAATCATTATTTTGAATTGTATATCTTGATTATTAGTAAGAATTTTTTACATGACAACATGACTACTAGTTTTTAACTTTGGATAATGTTAGCTAATGCTCAAAATCGAGTTATTTTGGTGTCTTTGATTTTGTTTAAATTAGATTGTTATCAATGAAAAGTAAATGCACGATGTTCATCGAAAGACAGACTAAAATGAGCTAAAAACCCATATAGTTTGTTATGTTCAACATGTGTTCTAAATGATTGTTACGGTTTGTCTGATTAGTTCCAGGAGATTGGTTTGGCTGGGGATCATGGAGTCAATGTTCTGTCACATGCGATGGGGGAACTAGGTCGCGGACACGTGTATGCGACATGGATTCGTATGGGAATCTGACAGCGCCATGTCTTGGGAATGCCACTGATAATCAACCATGTCACATGTGGAAGTGTTCCAATTATGGTATATGGTTTTAATTATTAAAAAATTTCCATTCAATCAGATTATTATAAAAATATGATATTTCTATTTTAAATATAGAATAAAGCATGGAAGTTTGTATGTTATTCTTGTTATATTTTGAAAGCATCAGAGCGATAAAGTTGTTAAATCTTACTGAGAATACTTCGATTTGTAGAACAAAAAATAAAGTTTTAATTATTCTACACTAACAAAATATAAAAACATGAACCTGTAAATTAAATTAAATGGAAAATCAAGACAATAACATTTTCTTTATTTCAGCTTTACATTGTCATGAATTAGGAGAATGGGGATTGGTAGACGATGGGTACTATGATATAGATCCAGACGGTGATGGGCCTTTAGAACCAGTTGGTGTAAAGTGTGTTGTCAATTATGATAACATTTCTTTTGCAACCGTAATAGGTAAGATATAAATGATAAACGTTCAATAATTCCTGTACATTTAGTGACAAAAGCAAAATTGTAATTTTTAAATGTTCGACTTAATTGTCTCTGCAATAACCCCTTTGTAATTGTACACAAATTACCGTTACATTGACCATGAACTGAAATATCAAATAAGTTTCTCTTTAGAGAGAACATTTCTTTAAAGATTTCCTCTTCACTTAGAAAATGATCTTTTGCGTAAGCAATTTAATAAAATTGCACATGCGAAAACAGTCTACAGTCCAACCTGCCTTAAAGGCCACATTTTATAAGGGTCACCTGTTTATTAAGGCCAGTAGAATTGTATAACAGTTGTTCTTTTGTAATATTATTTGACCCTGTATATAAAGGTTACCTGCCGATAAAGGTCACTTTTACTGGGTTGCCTTTATAGACAGATTTGATTGTAGCGATGACTTCAATTAAAACGCTTCTTATTTCTTTTTTTTTTTACACAGAACACAATTCACAGAAACGTATATATGTCGAGGGATACGAAACCGCAGGAGGATTTGAAAGAATAGTTGGGTATAAAATTGACGAAGCTCATATTAAAGCAATAGTTGGAACAGCAAAATCATGTAAACAACATCTAAGATGGGATTGCTACAACTCTGTTATCATGAATCCGACGTTTAATTATCTCTGGGTAACATATTGGACACATCGAAATCCTGATCCAAATCCGACAGCCCCTAAATACATAGCCGCTGACTATTTTCCTGGTGCAGAACGAGGAAGTAAAAAATGCGCTTGCGCAATGAATGATACATGTGCTACAAAACCAAATGGGGATAAAGTATTATGTAATTGCAATGTGAATGATAACACATGGAAGAGGGATGAAGGCGATGTGACATACAAAGAACATTTACCAATACATGCATTTAAAGCCGGCGATACAGGTAGTTTAGCTTGACCAAATAATAGAATTTGTATTTAAATGTTTAATTGGTTATTAAACGGATAAGTATCAATCTATACAACGAATGTAGTGTATATGTATAGGTGATACGAGTAATATTACCCCCAAGGTCGATTTTTGCTTCATTTAACATGGATCCGTGTGTTTGAAGTTTATTTTGACAACCCAGTCTTGGGGTACTAAAACAAACACTATATCTTGATTCATGTGCATTAAGAATTTACTTACTAAACATTCGGTTTTAGTTGTTTTTACCGTGACAGGTTTGCCAAAATTAATCAAAATTTGTCATTATAATTCTTAAAATAACAGAAAGATAAACCTGAACTTGTCAACAGCTAATTCTAACCTAGAACACGACATAATACAAATTTATTATATAAATAGGTTAAAGAGACAAAACACTAGATACATATAAGGACTACTTACTTTGAAAAAATCTTGCCTGTGGATTAACAACGGAGTAAATGGTCAATGTTATATTTATAATACAATTGTAATACCCCACATCATGTAACCTTATTAACTTCAGAGTAGTAATCGTGTTGTGTGATTGCAAACCCAATTACTAATAATTCAACAAAAACGGTTTACGTATGAACAGCTATTTTTCTTTAAAGTAATCTGAAACAAAACTTGAAGCATAACGATTATAGGAACATATCGAGATGGGCATGGCAACCACCCACGATGCCTATAGACGAGTGATGAGACTAGGTACCCCGGAATAGTATCCATGATTTAAATGTAGCACTATAATTAAAACTGAATTATTTTACAGCACTAGACGGCCGTTCCGGTATACATTCTCTAAAAGTTAAAGTACAAGTACCAATAGCCTGAAAAATAAGTAATAATCTTTAGGATATTGAAGTATGTTATTTATTCCCTGCTCTGAAGACAAAATGTTTTTGCCGTGAGATAAGGAAGTATGCATGAATGACCGGTGTTTGCATTAGCGAACACATCACTACACATTTAATCTAGCCACGTCTGCAACAGAAATCTCTATTAGATTATTGTTGCTTTCAAACAACATATCGTCGTAGTAATAACTAAGAACAATGTTGACGTCATATATAATAACATAAAACCCAATTTGACTGAAATAGTTATTGACTATTACACAATGATTATTATCTTGTTTTAAAGATTAACATAAACATTGTTATATGTTTAATGTCCCAAATGCTTCATTCTTAATTATGTTTCAGTCGTAACAGATGTAGCTAGCTGCGAATGGCACAGGAGATATTTACCCTTCCGGAGCACCGGCCTCACTTTCCTGGTGGAAGTTTACGGTGTTAAACTAAATTTGCCATTTGAAACGTTTTCACTTTGTTTTTTGGACGTGATTGAACATGGACTGGTATGCTTGGTTTTGGGTAGTGAACTTGCATATTTAACTAAGTTCTTGTTTTTCATTGCAGGGGACGATGACGAAGAAGGTTACGTCACTATTGGTCCAGTAATATGTTGGGGAATTGCAAAATGATAAATTTGGAAAACCGATTGACAAGACGGCTTTGTTGCTTTTGATTTTGTTGTTTTGCGTTCCAATCATCAGAATTTTACAAAATGTTTTTCTACCAGAACGGCAGATACTATATATATTTTCACACCTTATTCTCTATTTCTCAAATCAAATGCACTTAATTTTTTTTGAAAACAAACAATCATATCGTTTAATAATTGTTTCGATCTCAATAAATTGTTAAACCATCAATTTCTGTTTTCTTAAATGAATCACTATTAATCAATAGTTGCGTATATGCCGGGGAATTCAATATTGTCGTATCTAACGAGACATTTTGTAGGTTTTTGCACCATCTTTTAGGAGGACCATAACTTTACTTGATTTTTGCTTTTGAGATTGTGGTTTGAACATAGATTGGTATGCTTGTGGTTGATATCATATAAAAGATCTTTGGAAAAACAATCTCTGTGCAACGTGTTCCCAATGACAGTTAAATAATACACATTCAATATGTATATACCGGATTTTTCTGATCAGAAACTGTTATTGAGACTTGAATTTAATCCCATGGTGATATTAACCCATTTATTTTGTAAATTTGATCTTTTTATCTTAATAATGGTTTCTAGATAGAAAGTCCGAAATTAAAAAGAACAGTTGCACTTACAAAGAAGGAAAACAAATAGTAATGAAAATTATGGCTTTTTGCGCTGTCACATATGGCGTAACAATCGAACGCTATTTGTACAACCAAGCCATCCATCGAACGTAATCTGTAACACATGATGAAATAGATACGTCTATGTCCCTAGCGACCGACTGTGACGTTTGTGGAAATATGTTTGCAGAATCGATGTCTGTTGTCGGTTAATTTATGATCCAAAAAGTATAAATCGTTGATACGGTCTTTTGGTATGCAAGTCAAACTGGTGCACTTGTTCTTATATTTTGTTATCAACGGACGTCCCACTGAAGATATCATTATTTTAAGACCATTTCAGGAAAACCCAAATGATTTCCAATCATGATAGAACAAAGGAACGTTATGTGAACAGCATTTCCTTATTAATAAATAATGTTATTCTATATAATTTATCCCTACGGGTATTTAAACAAAACTGTAACAAAATGACATTTTTTGTTATCTGACTACTGTCACTCACGTATTTATAATTGAAAAAAGTAATTATTGCACATAACATTTATTAGGAAATGGGTTCGATAACCTATCTTTTTATGATTGGATGCTGTAGCATATTAGTGTTGTATATATAGGCATAGGTAAACAAAGATTAGCGTTATGTATCGCTTTACTCTCGAAATATATACATATTTACAATTCTGTAAAATATCAATAATTCTATGACTGCTTAACATTTTAAAGTATACAATAAAAGTTATTATATCTTGTTGGAATCATTTAAAATAAATACTGATCTTAACACTGTTGGATTATATATGCAGTATTGGAATGAACATGCAGGTTAAAATTAAGGTTAGTGCATTTTTTAATTTAAAAAGTATTATTTTATTTTCTATTGTATGCAATTGAGTAAAAATTGTTTACACAATATAAACGAAAAATTTCAAACTACAATTGAATTTTAATTAATATTTAAATTTATGAAACAAAGGAGAATGTATGTTTGTTTAAATTCCATATCTTAACAGTATTAATTTTACAGCACTAGACGGCCGTTTCGGGATAAAATTCCTCATCAGTAGTGCTTGGGGAAGAAATATGAAACCAAAACTTTTTTGCCAAAGGTGTTGAAAAAAACCAAAAATACTCACAAATGATCTTAATTGACTGTGTAGTCTTATTAAGAGTTATATGCGTTTAACTGACCAGTTGCAGTTGGATTATAATACCATTTTTGGCCGATAACTTCTAAATTCGGAAGTTAATGAGTAGCAGTCTTTTTTTTAGTTGATTTCGTTTCTTTAGGTGTTTCATTTGTTTACTGTGTGTTTTGATTTTTCTTATATATTTGATAATTCAAAAGGTATTTTTTTTAATTTGACCAGTTTATATATTAAAAAATAGAAATTTGTAACCGAAAACGTGTAATCTGGCAACTGCCAGCGCTACCTACAAAGATCATAAAACAATAGATAGTAATGGAAAACCCCCAAACAATTGAATGTCCTATGGCATGGGTATAGAACTAATAAAAACTTAGGATGATTATTGTTTTTTAAATTGTCAAAAAAAATTAACTGCTAATGGAATCGAATAACGTTTAAGAAACGTGATCATTCTTTTGTGCCATAAATGTTTTTTTTGTGTTTCCAACCAGTATTAGAGGTTAAGAAAAAACCGAAAAACCGTCTATTTTTATGATGTTATAGGATTCATTTGAGTAATTCAGTGGTCTTTTTGAGCTGAATTACAATATCAAATACGTTAGGTATATTAGCTTATTTGGAAAACTGTGCACAATGCTTTATAAGTACAAAATGAAGCAGCATGTGACATAATCAAAAACAAACATACTAATCCAAGTCCGAATCACAATCCAAAAGCAAAGTAAAAACTATGGAACTGACAAGTTACGTTAGACACGTGAACTTCCACCAGGGAAATGAGGCCGGGTGCTCCGAAAGGGTAAGCATCTCCTGTTTAGCTAGCTACACCCGCCACGTGTGTAATCAAAATTGTGTGAAAGGAACATGGAACTATGAGACGTCAAATATATCCAGCGCAATCCTGGACACAGAGACATCAAACTTGTCAACAATAAATATTAAATTGATGTAATAATGTAATGAAGCGAAGTGACCTGAATCTGTTAGCTTTAATGTGTTTTATTTGCGACGATGATCAGATCGTCGGTAATTTAAGAGTTAAATGAATATGATATAAACTATTAAGTGGAAATTATCAAGCACGATGTAACAATGTAACAAAATAGATTTTTAAAAGAGATTTCTTGGTCATGAATCGTATTGATTTCAAATAGAGCTTTATAGACTTCTTACACAATCCAATTTTTGACAAACACGATTTTCTCATGGATCCAAAAATGTATCATTTTCATAAATAACTAACATAAGGAAGACGTACATTTATGTCAACTGATCGCACTTTCACAAACTCATGCAACACATATACTTGTGTTTAGATTTATTACTCAGATTACTTAATAGCTTAAATATCACTGAAGTTACGTAAAACATCATTCAACATACACACTTGTGTGTACTCTGATTTTACTTTTATCATATGTGTGCATCGGAGAATACTGAAGTAACGCTGTTGTCCAAATACTTGTAATTTTTCAAGTTTCAAATTGAATTACTAGAACAACAGTCTTTACTGTGAACTTGTACGTGGATTGGCATGTCTGTTTTTTATATAAAAAGGATCTTAGATATATTTTTGTAAAATATGCGATTTGTTTAACGAGATTTGAAAATTGAATTACTAGAACAACGGTCTGTACTGTGAATTTAAACGTGGATCGGAATGTCTGTTGTTTTTATAAAAAGAGGATTTTCGACAGATGATTATAAAATATTCAATTTGTTAAACAAGATTTATGAATTTAATTCTATTTTTTAGGAAAAACATATGTTCTCCAAAATGTATTGTACAAGATCAAATGGCTTTATTTCACAGACATTGAAAAAAATCTTTTTTAACTTTCTAAACAATTTTATCAGCAGTATGCAAGTTGGTTAATTAAACCGGTAAAAAGGAAGGATTTTTGCAGCAAAAGGATACCGATACCGATCCCAATCACAATCCCAAAAGCAATGTCAAAAAATGAAAAAAATAAAATCCAATTAAACACGTCAACTGCCATCGGGAAGTGATGCCGTGTGCTCCGACTGAAAGTTCGATACTAGTTTGTAAATAGTCCTCTTCTCTTTACATGCTTTAAGATGATTGAATTGTGATCATTAGCCATAAAATCGGGTTGTTTGGGACATTGTATTGCAAATATGTTTGATTCACTAGTAAATGACATAAAGACGGCCCCGTTATGCTATAGATGCATAAATATGTAACTGTTTCATAATATATTTATGATTCCTTTAAGTGGAAAAACATAAGTTTTGTTTGATGAATTTTTATTTTCTTTTTTATGACATAAAATTCTGAAATTTTCATCATCATGCATGCAAACGTTTTAAGGAAGTTTATAAAGTATTTATTATCGATTTTAATCATCGAAACCCATCGACAATTTTTTTTAGTGAATCACTTGTTTGTCATAAATAATGGCTGAATATAACGATGGTGTTTTGATTTTTGTCTGGTAGCCAATTTTGAGCAACTTTAGGCATTAGTTCCACACTATTGCATCACCTACAGTTTCGTAATTTGCTTTGCGTAGTTGAAACGAAACATGATATTTTGATTTGAACATAAATTCGTATGATTTTTATTATTATAATGTCATAATATTTAAAGACGGGGAATAGTTTTGTCTACTCAATACACACTGAATACAGAAAAAGCAGTGGATGTAAAATAAGAGATATAATTTCACGACATCAACCATATGAAATCCATTTATAGAGTCTGAAAATCTTTTATAAGATCATTGGATCTTAAAACAGGTAGTAAAAGGGTTGTGCCCCTGTCAACTCGACCAAACCGTCGAAAACTTACGGGGGTAAAGTTCTAAAAACCCTTATATCTTGCTAGCTTCAAAGTTTTTACTTTGCTTTGCTATGTTTGTTTTTCAGTCTATTTTCAGTTTTTAAGAGAGCAGACCTTGTCCAATATGACATTTAGCGACCGCCGATTGAACGTTTTATACCAACAGTAACATGTGTATAATTAAGAATACATTGAATTTATCGTTATTGACAGAGCAATATTTTGTCGTGGTTTTATCATTTGTAGCCCAAGTACAGCAGCACGCAGTAAGAACCAAAAATCCATACATATACAACATACTCAAACATTTATCTACTAAGGTCTTTAATTTAAACAATGTTTGTAATAATGACCTACCTTCTAGTGTAATGGATTAATAAGCACCAATAGTATAATAGGTTTAACGCTTTGATCGTAACTTATAATTAACAAAAACAACATATTAATTTAAAACTTCCTTGAAATATTGACTACTCAAAATCTCACAATTGTAATGTAAATATAACACGTTATGAAGAAGACGGAAATCCAGCTACTGAATTATTTTCTTTATTTGTCCTAAATGTTATCCTTTATTTATCCTAAATGTTAGAAAAAACAAACATTCCAGTTTTCAAAGCTTTTAAACTGGGAATCTAGGATACACAAGTGAACTTCCCCCATTGACGTAAGATTGGGTGCTCAGGAAGGCCAAGCACTTGATCATGATTGAAATAAGTGCTCTAACTATAGATATATATAGATTGCGTCGTTATTGCATTAGTAAATATAGAAATACATCATGAATATTTGGACGGCGTTATAATTAAGGTACATGTCTAAATATGCAGCAGAACTTAAAGAATCAGTCGTATCTGAAATATCAAGCTAACTAGAATGGATGACATTCTCCTAATAAACAAATGTATGATGATAAATTCTATGTAGTTTAAATATATTGTAGGATGATATTATTTCGCAATCAAAGACAAACATACTAATCTATGTCCAAATTACAATAAAAAGGGGTGTTTGTTGCCATTTTACATTTTTTGCCGCCATAACGTCATGATAACGTCACGTTTGAACAATGTGCCTAATTTCAGCGTTTCGTGATAAAAAAGTGATTTATAAAAATTGCAAACGGGTACTGGGTAATTAATTCCTACGTCTCTTGTAACGTTTCTTATATAATCCATGATTTATGTCAATAAGCGTCTATTGTTCAAGCAAAAACATCGGTATTTTTGTCAGACACTGCAAGGTAACAACCCATTTTGCCTCGAGTTGAGCGACTTTTTCCTGCGCATTCATTCTATTAATGTAAAAAAAAACTTTGGAAGTGAAAACTTAGTATTACCAGATAACAGTACGAAAATACGATAACGACATCGATAAATTGATTGATTGAATGAGGTTTTAAGTCTCGGTCAAGAATATCTCACTTATATCGAGAAGATCTTTGAAAAACTTTGAAACTGACAAGTTAGGTTAAACACGTAAACTTCCACCAGGGAAGTGAGGCTGGGTGCTCCGGAAGGGTAAATACATACTGTTAAGCTACCTTCATCCTACACGTGTGTAATCAAAATTATATTATTAATTACAAGTATGGTTGTGTCTGCACACAACCCAGTGTTTAAAAATCATGTTTCATATTCGTTTGTTGTTTCTTGTTTTCGATGCAATGTCTAGAATCAAGTACTTGTTCAGATACATACTGGTTTATTTATTCTGTTTGACCTAAAAGTTGGAATTACATATTATACCAGTTTTAATTTAACAACACTAAATATTCGTTTCGGAATACAATTCCTCATCAGTAGTGCTTGGACCAAAATTGACAAAACATTTTTTTTCATAATGTTGAAACGATGACCAAACGACTAAAATATTTTTTACCAAATTTAGCTTAGGAATACTTTGCATGAGGGAGTATATGTTAGATCTTGAAGAATTCCTTATTTTAACTAGCTGCAAATTTAAACAAATGTAAAAACACTTTTACGATCAATCATTTTGTTACTAATTCAAGATTATGTCATTTTAAACATGGATGACTACACTTGTTTAAAATAAATTTATTGCCTTAGTTTAGATCATTTCTGTGGTACTGAATCAATTACTGTATCATTCTATTCTTTGATTTACATTTTCAATTATCGGTATATTTGCGGCGGCTATTTTATAAAATATGGAAAGTTGCTTACGAATAAAGTGTTGACGCAGGGGAAATTAAATAGTTTACTGTTTAACAACAAGTTATTTATAACAATACATAATAAGTCCAATATATCTTTAAAATGTATCTATGCTCCTGCAAGACAAATCAACAAAAGCATACATTTTTCGTTTTAAAAGCACAATATATAATATAAATATAATTAAACTCCCTGTTCAAACATCACCCTCGTATTCGAGTCTTAAATAATAATAAATATAAAGTTGATTTAATAAAAAAAAATATAAACATAAAACAATAGGTACCTGGAATTTCCTATTTAAGAAATCGATGTGAATTATTAAATTGATAGTCTAAGTCGCAGAAATTTTTATCAATTTTTACAAAACAAAATGTTCAATGATTCTTTGTATTTTGTATTCAATTCAGAATACTTCTCCTGTTGTCGTCAATAGATTTAACATATTAATACAATATTTTTGTACTTTTACGGTGCAATGGAACTAAGAATTTACTGCATTTAAACATGAAGATCAGAGTATCAATTGATTTTGATGTGCAGAATTGAATTCATGGACAAAATTATCATAAATTATGAAATTTAAATATGGACGAAATTATACAAAGTTTTATCGGTGATAATAAGTTGCTTTAATTAGCAAATTGTTTAGTCTTTTATTAATTCAGGAGATTTTGATAAATGCATCATAATTTGTACTTATAATAGCTAGGTAATACTGCAACTAAGTTAAATTACTATCTCCGGTTCAACGGAATTGAGGATCAATTTTAATCATATTTTTTACCACTGGAACTTGTGTTTATACATTCAAATCTGGTTCAAAGTTCACCTCTATATAAGGACTGTTTTTCAAGACCAAAAATTCTTTGCAATGGCTCTTTAATTTATGTTATTTGGACCTATACAATAGCCACCTTCCTACACTTTATAAGTTCCCTTGGGAGGCCTTACTAGACATGTTTGACTGTAATTTCAATATAATAAAACACAATTTTCTATAAAAAATACGATTTTTACATTATCTGTATGTAATGTTTTATGTATAATATTTTATATTGGTATACGTTGACGTTTTCATTAAACTTATCAAAAATGGTTTAATGTAAATTATGTTGTACCGCTTCAATAAACGCCTGAATGTAAATTGTTAAAGTAAGGTATTTTCAATAATGGAAAATTAATCCTGTCTACTTTTTGCAAGTGTAAAACATATAGTGTTATTAAAATAGAAAGGTTCATTTCCTAAAGCAATAAATAAATAATTGCAATAAATGCAATAAAACTCGAGATGGAACAGTTTAGAAAATATTCAGTAATTGTGATGTAGTGTTTTAATGGTATAAAAATTCATTTATGTAAAATACCTGGTGAATGACTTCGTTTTGCGAATGATATGAAAACAAATATATTAATATAAGAGTACAAATATACTAAATTATTAAATTAATTTAAAGTGTTTGCTTGTTTTTGTTCTCACTTACGAGGTTCAATAAACAAAAGCTAATGATCTTGACAAATACCTTACTTCTTAATGAACCTTCCTGAGATCAATAATACATTGTTATCTGATGAAATATCCTCTTATTTTGGGTCTAGTAATTATCGACCCAAATATATAAACAACTTTATTTAAAAACTTCAAACAATACCAGGTTTTCAATTGATCATTTATTGGTCTGATCTTGAGCAATTAAAAGTTTAAATCAAACATAAGAACAATTCAATAACATACGAACATACAATTAAACCCTTGTGCTCAAAACAATAATTGTAAATAACGAGACTCCAATAACATAGAGACTTTAAATTAAAACCTGTACTCAAAATAACAATTATCGTAATCATCAGACTTCTATTAATGTTAGCCTAATTTTTTAATGTCTTTGAAATAATAAGTTATTATAAGAATATATCAAAAATATCAAATCTGCTGCAAAAATATTAAATTGAATTTTGAAATACGTACGTTGTAATGTTTCAAAATAAGAATTGGCGTTCAATGTTTTCAGAGTCATCAAGTAATGGACCAGGTTTTAGAACTAGGCAATTTATTTAACTTTCAAATAAGTAATGTTTGTGAGTTCTAGAAAGCAAATCGAATACAAAGATAATTCTAAAATATTTAAATAAATATAAAATTTATAAAATATTTTATCTTGAAAAAATTGAAACTTTCGGCAAATCTATTACTGGTTATGATTTGGAAAAAGAAATGTCTGACCCAGTGAATGAAAAAACCACGGAAAAAGTTGGCATCCAAGGTAAAATATTGAAGTCAGACACAGCACATGTTGTACATACATGTAGGGCTCGGTGGCCTAATGGATAAGACGTAAGTCTTCAAATCCAGGGTCTCTCACCGCTGTGAGTTCGACTCCCGCTCGGACCACATGTGAGAAAGTGAATTTTCCTTACCGTTGGCCTTTACTGATTCACCTGGTATCAGTAAAATGGACTTGGGGAGTGGTACGCTTGTCTGCGGCGTACTGACTCTGTGAGCTAGCACGGTAAAGTCGCCCTGAGTGCGCGCTAGTACAAGGCAGACCATACAACACACTCGCACTTCACATGCATACACAAAAATTGTTCATAGATTAATCCATAGAGATTAATTAAATAGTTCTCGTCGCGAATAGCTGAAAAATTGCTTTGACATTTGGACATGAATCAGTATGTTTTTATGTATTTGAACGTGCTGTCATACGCATAATAGCCGACAATTTATGCTCATTCGCTTAAGTCTACAGCATTTTAAGTATACTTTTGCATTAGATAGAACTCAACTTGATAATGAGAAAAATTCAATGACAATGAAATAGGAATTATAAAGACAACGATTGCAGCACTAGAATGATTGACCAGAATTTGCAGATGGCGTAGCTGTCGTATCGTTCAAGAAAGACCATATGACGCAGAATGCAAATAATCTCATCCAACATGCAAGTTATGTTGGTATCCATATAAATTTTAAAATGACACAGGAAAAGCAAAAGCCAAATTCTTAAGATAGCTGCCTATTTGAACAATATAGTTTTAAATCAAAAGCAGTATTTATAGCAGGAATTTGGAATTCATTTACTGTGATAATTAGAGAATCACCAAATTCTGACTCGAAACAACTCACAGTGGCTGCCTCCGCAAATAAGTAAAACCATCTGGCCTGTAACAATCAACAGCAAATCTAATCAACATCACAAATATCAGCTGTATAACAGAATAAATAAAACAAAACACTACGATGACAAAATGATGATGGAAAATGATTTAAAATACCAGGAAAACACAACACTACATTCAATTCCTATGAATGAACACCTCAGCCAAACGGAAACGAACACAGAGAAAGGTCAAATATGACCTGTCGAGGAACTATAGAAGCTAAGATTGAAGAACAAAACGAAACGAAATTGTTAGACATTAAAAAAACTAGTATGGGGACACAAGTATTGTCCTCATACTCCTGTTGGACCCACGAGGATGGAAAGGAAAGAGTAATTTTCTTATGAATTAATAATTCTATATTTTATACAATTATTCAATGTAACGATGATTTGAAATGCAATTCAATTACAAATTGAAATTACATAATAAAAATTATTTAATGGTGCAACAATTTTTGCAATAGAGACATTTTAATATTAGAGTTATAATCAAATACGATAGACTTTGATAATCTTCAATTTATTCATTTCGAATGGAAATATATTGATCTAATACGTTTATATTACCAGAATTAGTTAATAATACCACGCATTAAGTAATTTGAAATTTAAATCCTTAATAAAATGTTGTTTATGTAAATGTAATTGGCTTCCAGGTAAATGAATAAATTTAAAAACAACATCATTTTTAATTTAAAATTCATTAAATCCTTAAGAGGACCGATTATGATGTTTGGGTTTCCAAAGTACAATTGGGAATATGAAATTGAACCTGCGATAGATTGTCGAAAGATTAGAACAGCATATTTTATTACTCATATCCAATCCGTGTTATTTCAAATGCAAACGTTCAAAATGGAATGCTTATCTTTTGAAAGCATGAACATTGACTTTGTATTGCCACTCGGTGAATATTTACCAAATTTACAATCTCTTTTAATTTGCTTAGCCTATAAGCACTAATCTAACCCTAATTTTATTTTTAAAAAGTATAAAACGCATTCAAATTCCACTCGTCCGACCTACAGTTTGTACATATCATGATCATCTGGAGATTGACAACTAATGACTATAGTTCTAACTCTCCACACTTCATTCCCCCTTTCAGGTTGTACATTTACCTAGTCATTTAGAACTAATGTTAGAGTACTATTACACTATACTTTATTCGCCCAAACAGGTGATACGCTTCATCTGGTGCTTGACAGTCAATGTTTAGAGTTATATCTCTCAAGTCTTCATTCGCTACATCAGATTGTACATGTCACCTGGTCATCGTTCTACCTCTCCTCACTTCATCCGCCAATTCGGGTTGTTCATTTCACTTGGTCATTTAGAACCAATATTTAGAGTTCTATATCCACATTTCATCCGCCCAATCGGGTGGGTTGTACATTTTACCTTGTGATTTAGATCCAATATTTAGAGTTCTATCTCTACACTTCATCCGCCCAATCGGGTTGTACATTTTATCTGGTCATTTAGAACCAATTTTTAGAGTTATATCTCTCTAAACGTCAGGTGCTATCAGGTTGTTCATTTCACTTGGAACTTCATTTAGCACAATGTTAGAATTCTACCTCTCTAATCCCCATGAGGTATATATGCTACCTGATCATTGACAACTTACATCTCTACTCATCACTGTTGTTATAACCAGCCTTAGTGTTTTAACTGTCTACACTTTTACAACCACTGTTTTGTTTTACATTCTTAGCTTTAGAACTGAATCATCAGTAATTTTTGTCTTCTTTCTTAATTTTCGTATAACCTGTTCGTTGATTGCTTTCTTAATTTTTCTGTCTGTTTTTAAATCGTATTTTGATATTACCATGTTTGTAATATGGTTTGAATGAAAGTTTATAATTTTATTTTTGCTTAACATGTAAACATTTCAAGACAATAGTCGAAGGAACCGTTATATGCATTTCTTATTTCTATAACAAATACAATCAGTAATTTGTCAAATTAAAACAAAATAGCGATTGAATTAATTATATAGAGCGATTGTTGTTTTCCCTGTTATGTAATGTTTTGTTCCAATTCTTGACTCATACGAAAGTATAGCATTTAAACACAAACATAAACCGGTCTAAAACTAAATGAAAATTTATTTATAGTCGCTAAGTAATAAAAGCACTTTCTAAAAATCTATTTAACCTACATTTAATTTTTTCGTTACTCAATTTGCTAAAAAAAGACTGCCAAACTCATAATTTGCGAACCAATACTTTATCTGAAAAGGACTGAAACCATTTTTTTGTATTATAATTACTGATAATGATTTCGAAGTACATTTAAAGAAACTGCTATATATCTTTCCTTGTATGTACTTTTGTGAAAATTCGGGATCCAATATTACTAATTTAAGTAAAGAAGTTTTCGCTTTTAAATAAAAACAAACATACTGATCCATGTCTGAATCACAATCCAGAAGCAAAGACTCCAATCCTAATTACTTTGAAAAAACTTCATCTTTGGTAAGACAATTTTGGTATGTAGAATCAATCAATTACAATTCAATGTCCCTGCTAACTTCAATATAACCCAACACCTTAGATTTCTAATATTACCATATTCCATTGCATCTAAAATATTTAATCACAATAAACAGCTCGCTCAACCTTTTATTTGGAACAGAATAAGAAGCACACATAGCAGAATTGAAAGTTAATACGTTTACTCCACCTACCTGCTTTTAATTTTTCCCTAAATTTATAGGATGTCTTGATACATTATAACTGGTGACTCTTCAATTGTATCCCTATTTCCGGGTGCTCCGGAAAGGTTAAGTAGCTACACCCGTCACGTGTGAAATCAAAATTGAGTGAAAGGAATATGGAACTATGGGACGTCAAATATATCCAGAGAAATCATGGACACAGAGACATCACTTATCAACAATACGGTGATGACGGCCATAAACTTTTTGAGGGTCCTGATTACCTAGGCTTGCAATATATCTGAATCAACAATTTATTTATGAGCAGCTTGCTTCGTTGTAAAAAGTTCCCATAGTGGGAACAAACTCTACCATAGTGTATTAATTGGGAAACAAATACAGCATTAGCAGCAGAGATTGGTATATTGCTGCATATAAAAATTGAAGTCATCACGTTTGTCGCTTTAAATGTAGCCTTTCGTTCCCGTCATAATTGGGGTCTAAATATGAAGCAAAACCTGGGGAACGCTGGACTAAACTAGAAAATATGGAACTTAGTATCTTATAGGATGGAAAAAGGTCAGTTAGGTCTTTTATTAAAATTACGATTACCAAACTTAATTTGTATATGAGTACTGAACCTTCTTCCACCAACATTGTCGTTTGTAAGAGTTTCTTCCTTGAATGTCTTGTATTGGAGCTTGTTTCGATATAATGGAGAATCATACATAAATCAGAACTAATTTTACCAAACATGAATTTTTTTCCAACCATTCCTAAACTTCACAAAAATACGAAGAAAGATATATAGCAAATCCTCAAAATGTACCCTTTTGGAGCAAATGGTCTCACTTCCTGGGATGGAATTTCGCGTGTTTAACTACATATGTAAGTTTTCCAATGTTTTTTTTTAAAGTCAATCTAAAAAAATGGGGTCAAACTTCAAAGGAAAGGTGTTTTTATTCATCACAATAAATCCACCCGTTTCATTTCAGTGGAATTTGCGTATTTTGCAAATTGAAGTTACAAATAGCATTTTCTATAGAAAAGGGGGATAACTCTATATGAACGCTACTATATGAAGAACGACCTAGAAATCAGATGGGAATTTAAACAATCATTTAAGACAATTTAGAATGTAATATGTAAAGGTAATGTAAAAAATATTTTGTTCAAAGACTTTATGCAAAACGTTGAATAAGTGCATGTTAAGAGATGAAAAAAAATATTAACCTCAGATATATTTTATTGTGCTCAAAAATGATAAAATAAGTATATCTCAGGTTAAAAAACATAACTTTTCTATACTCTTACTTCATTACTCTGAGTATTCTATATTAATAACATTAGATTGTGAAACAATGTAAAATGCAACTGAATTAAAATGGACCGATGATTTAACTCAAAATGAACTCAGAAATTTAAATGTATATATGAAAACAATTATGGTTGATTAATTCCGGGGTATGTGCTTTACATTTTGTTTAATTTAGCAAAAAAAAACATATGTTAATGGGACTAAAACTCCACCGGTTTTACAAGAGTTATCTTCCTTGTCTATAGAAATCCCCATAAGAAATTAAATCTCCCCAAAAACTATTTTCCCCTTATCAGCTTTTGGTGGATTTTTACTATAATCATTTCATGTATTTGAGAGCATAATGGTAACAAAATATATTCTTTTGCAATTAGTTTGAGGTCAAACTGTAGATTGACTAGACTATTTACTTTAAGTTTGAATTGTGATTTAAATATGAATTAACATAATTGCTTTCGATTGATTTTTTCAAGAAGGTGGTCTTAAATAAATAATGTCCAGAAGACTTTCTGCTCTTATATTTGGGTAATCGAAGATATTAAACGGTTTACTTAGCTAAATAAATATTTACATGATAAAGACCAAAGAAATTAGCTTCTTTACTTAAATAAAAGGCAATAATCTGTATCAAGCATATTAAGTTCGAGCTCTATTTGAGTGAAGAACAAACTTTTGTTGAGCGAGTAATATGATTCAAATTGCGATGCTTTACTTAACATAACTTCAGTACAACCAATCAACATCTACCCGTGGTATATCGAAGAATAATACAGATGAAAGATGAATTGTAATTGTGTGGACTGATATTGCAAGATAGTGTGACAATTGTCAAATTCAAAATGAAGGGCTTTATCCTTCATGGAATTTGGCATGCGCCAAACTATCTTGCATTACCTATTGAAATACCATGAACAGAATGTCATTTCTTAATTATTTAAAACAACATTTTCTAGATAATGAAGACAATAATTACCATTAAACCGCAATAAATCTGATATTGAGTCGTACACCATTTTAAATTTGACGTCATTTAATATTAATTTATCAAGTTTCTGTCGCTTTACTTATGACTAGTGACGTCTCGATAGAAGTGAGAGATTCTAGACTTTGACGTAAAGCTCGATTGATTAAAAAATATAAATAATAAACTAAACAAAGTCCTTAGAACTTGGTTTACAGTATCGGCTATCGATCTGGTTAACCACATACTAGTATGATTAAATTTTCAGAATATGGAATGAAGAAAGTTTTTTCTTTCGCTTGTAATACTATACTGCTTAACTTGCAAGACAGAATTTTAAAATACACTAAGGTGTAATGAAGATGTAATACTGATCTACTTGGCTATTTAGTTTACATTATTAAATGTGGTTTTGGTTGATTAACCATTCTTTAAATCCTATATTCAATATTTTAGATCACGCTTCTTGTTGTTTTGTCTCCATGGTAATCTATGTAATGCCAAGTTAACGTTTAACTAGCCGCAACTTTGAAAGTTTCTGTATATCCTTAGATTGATTTATGCATTGACATTTTAATGTAAATTTCACTCATAAATAATTAATTTATAGTTTCTGGCTACATACACCATGGTTTTATGAAGGAATACCTAAAACTTCTGCATATGCATGTAATATTCAAGATCTTATCAAACAGTGTATTAACCAATTACATCCGTTTTTTCAAATCAACTTCGCTTCTTTTATTGAAGATGATATTTTATCAACCTTAACCGTGTAACCGCGTTCATTTTAACTTTCTTATCGCTTGACAACATAAATTATTTACATAAATAAAATTATAGAGTTATTTTTTTCTACTATTTTTAAATTAATGTAGAATTGAGTTGAGAAATAGAGCGCTTCATCACACTAATGATTATTTTACTCAGAAAGTATTATTACAATATTGTTAATCAGAATAATGTCTCTCTACCCAAGATTACCCTGGGTATATTTGATACCCTATATTTCCATGTCCATATTTATATGTCTACGTTTTGATGCCGCATGTGCTTCCGACTGGCTAAGTAGGAGGTGCTAAGCCCTAGGAAACAGTCGCTATTACTTTCCTGGTGGAAGTTCATGTATTTTACTTTATATGCCAGTTTTTTTTAAGTTTTTACCTTCCTTTTATTATTGTGGTTCAGACATTGACAGATATGTTTGTGTTGACTTCTCAAATTTCCAAGAAATCCGAATAAACATGAATACCTAGTAAAACAACCGACATCAAGTCAGCGAAAGATTTAGCTCTAAAATTATCCGATTATGTAAATAGGCAATAGGTTACAACAAACATGATTCGTTGTCCCGACTCCATGTAAGACCATTCAGTCACCAATAAAAGAAACAAAAAATTAATAAATAGGTCAGTATATTGGTTTCCTATTTCAGTGGTTTGTTATTTTGTGTTTTGATTACATCGACTGTTACTAAGCATATTTATTCACCAGATTCCTTTATATCAAGAATTATGTAATGATTATAATTGAAATATAATTATGATTTTTTTTCTGACATAGAAATGTTTTTATTTCAAAGGACAATAATGTTACATGCTTTCTATTAATTTAAAAAGTTCATTGCATATTTAACAGGTATTATCTATAATATAATAACAGTGAAAGAGAACGAATTAAATAAATTCCAATTGTACATTTAAGCAGTGTTGAAAATGGCACCTTAGTTGTGAAAAAAGTAATCTGTCTAATAATTATTTATCGGAAATTGTATAAACAGATAATTACTGTTGATATCATTGTTAAGCCCCATGGGGAGCAGGGATTTTATTCATATACCCGACACTATTACAATAAGTCCAACATTGGACTGAAACTTGATAAAATGGAAACATAATTTTAAAAAATACATTTACGTCATAACAATTATACATCTATTAAACATTATCAGTAAAACTTTGGATTACAGAACACAAAAATTTTTTTTGACCGAGTATTTCAAATGCTTTATATTCTATATAAACAAGTAGCGTACTTCTAATGGTAATTTTTTTTATTTTTTAAAACACGTACTGATGAGTCACGTGTTGTGAATAATTAACACTTTTACCACATAATCATAATATTATGTTTTTAGTACATTAATGTTTTAGTACTGTTAAATACAAACTAAATATATAGAAGTAAAGGAATATTTTTTGTAAAAACTACTCGATTGTGGGTTTTTTTGCGTTTTCCCTACCTATATTTTCTCCCATTCAATGTAAATGCATCTTTTACCATAACAATAAATTTCATTTTTTCATGTTTCTTCTGCCCTTTAGTTAAATGCGTCTTCTACAGGAACAATGAGGTATAACGCCATTATATTTTGGACCGAAGAATTGCAAGGTAAAACGGCCGTCTAAAACAAGTGAAAAAAGGTTTAATAATCATATACGATTTAATATTCCCTTTTCTATACATTGATACCTGAGGTATTTATTCAATTTTAACAAAAGTAATGTTTTTTTCAGAATATATTCGCCTGATTACCTGCTTCTCTAGTTTTTGAAGGTGACTGTGCTGCATAGTTCATATGATATTTTAGAGCTTGTAAACTTTGTATAACGAAGCAAGCTACCAACATATAAATTATAGACTCATGAATTTAGTAACACTGGGTTTAAGAAGATTTCAACACAATATTGTCCGTAACTATGAAGTATCTGTATCCAAAGTTATCTTGAATATCTTTAAAGTCTCGTAGTTCATATTCCTTTCATTCTCAATTTTGATTTCCTACATGGCGGATATAGCTAGCCAGCTAAGATGTGCTTACCTTTCAAGAGCACATGGTCTCAGTTACATGGATGAAGCGTTTTACCCGATTTGCGCTTAGTTTCAGTTTTTACTTTGCTTTTCTAGTTGTTTTTTAACATGGATTGTTAGGTTTGTGGTTGATGTGTGGTAGAAGTTATATTTCTGGAGTGGATCAATCACAACGGTTGGAACAAGAGCGGGAATGAGAAAAGTATATATGATACCAATTAGTTTTAAAAAGAGAATTGACGTCTATCTTACATAGGAATCCAAATAATTTAAGTTTAGCTTTTGTCATCAAATTCAACAAACAATATTATCAATGACATAGGTAAGAGCGATTAATGAGAACAATTTGTATAAACAGTTACTATGAATGACACTTTGTTTCTGTTCAAACAGCATTTAATACCATCTGTTTAAAAGTTTTGTAACCATTTACCAAAGAAATGTAATTAAAAGTGTTAAAAAATTCATAGAATGTATTATTAGTAACATAATTTCCCGAGCCAGTGGAGGATTTCAATAAAATTATCTATAGAACAAAAAAAAAAAAAAAAAAAAAAAAAAAAAAAAAAAAAACCAAAAAAATAAAATGTATTGTACCTCTATAAATTTAGGCCGTGTAACAGTGACATATAATGTTTGATGATTCATGTTAAGACCATTTTTATTGTTTTCATCATTTAGCCCATGTATCACGATATTGATTTTTGTTTTGCAATTTAAAAAAATATCGTACTCTAGTGTGTCACCGGAACAATAATTGGAACGTTTGTCGATCGTGTTACAAAGCTTATGTATGGTGTAGACCTCCAAAAAGTATTGTTGGACCTGTATAAGCACTTGCTTTTCGAGTAGTGGTCCCGAAATATTGACAATAAATATTTCACATGCATTTCGGTTCCTTGTTTTGTAGAATAAAGCTCATATTGACATGGTTCGAATGTTTGATGGTTGTGTTTAATCTCGAGTATAAATGTGTGTCTAACTACCACTGATTAAAAATGAGTGGGATACAAATGCTTCAATAGAAGTGGGCGTAATTGTGCCTAATCCAAGTATTTGAAATTTATATCAATCAAGTGGTCACTATAATTGTATGAACTACATTATTTCATTTCATACGAAGACCACTAAAGAAATTAACGGATGAATCTGATAGTTATGTAATGACAATAAGTATATGTACACTTAAAATCTAATTCGACATTTTTACAACACAGAAAGCGTAGGTGTGGATAAATAATAAATCGGAAAATCTATTCCAGATTATAAGTATTGACAACGGTGTTCATAAACATTTTGACTATTTTACCTCTCGTAATACTAGTATTACATTATTTTTTACATTTCACTTAGTGTTATAAAAGCCAATGTTACTATACAGCTACTTTCTGTCTTGACTGTAGTTATTATTAAACCTGTTTTAATTTTGCCGCACTAGACTGCTCTTTTAGAATTTAACTCTTCATCTAATATTGTTGATATCCAAAGACATTTTAATGAAAATAGAAGAATCAAAATGTAGTTGTTTATTCGGAGATGTTCAGAAAAACTTTTCATACATATTTTCTTAAAATGCTGTTTAAATTAAAAGGCAAGAGAAAGACTAGTAGGTTGTAATGGAATGTAATTTAGTTAATTTGTGAATTTATAGTGACCAACTATATGTAGTTCCCAAAATAGATGCCATCCTTTTTATTAAAGAAAGCGAGTTGCAGGTGTAACTAGCTTAAAAAAGAAATTCTTACCCTTCCCGAGCATCCGACAGGAAGTTCACCTGTTTAACTTAATTGGCAATGTTTTTTTACTTTGCTTTAGGATTGTGATTTGAAAAACGATTGATATGCTTGTTTTTAAATTGACAGTGTTGTCTTTGTCTATGGTTCTGGTCTTTCTTTTTCAGCCACTTTTCATAACCCTTTGTTCTGAATTATTTAACATATGTATCACAAGAGCGTAGAAAATACTTAAACTAGAATATAGAAATATAAAGCTAGCATTTGTACTTAGCAACAAGCTATGTTACTAAGAACGAAACAATGAGAATGTATTTAAAAATTTGTTATAATTGAACAAATTCAATTGGGTGTTTCAAACCAATGACCTTATTTTACAAACATGGGTCTATAATAACATACATTTATAATTACATTAAGACATATTTCAACTAGAAATGAAACAAAAACCCATGCATTTACACAACTGTATGTTCCATAGAACTATTATCGCCAATGACAAGTTTACAAAAAACCCGACTGTTTACAGAGTAAAAAAGGAAGCAATTACTAATAATGTTGCTAAATTTATATTCAATATTCATTAGTTGAGACCTAAGTATTTCGTGTATAATTATCATCGTACGTATAAAGCTAAAACAAGAATAAACATATTTGGTGCTAATAATTGACCTGGTCGATTGTGTCACGTTTGCAAATATTGGATATTGAATATTTTCAAAGATATCAATAAATTGTTTTTTAATTGGAAGAAAACGAAAAATACACAAGTGTAACTGAGACCACCTTGGTATATTACAACCAGATCTATGAATATATTTGAGTAGAAAACTGAAACCACACGTGAGCCTTTGTAACGATTTTTGTGACACGTCATGGATGGCCAATAACAGATAATCCATGTCTCCTTAGATAGCTTAAAGACTTACATGTATTGTTTTTTATAGGGAATTATAACTATTGAAGTTAAATACTTTAAACACTTCACCAATACACTTCAGAAGCTGCATCAATAGGCCAATGTATAAACTCAGTTATCAAAGAAAAAAATAAGTACCATTATCTCCTGTATAATGATCTGGTAATCAACAAAACTCAACAAAACATACTTTAGTAGTAAATAAATCGAAGGTGTATTTAGAAAAAGAATTCTTAAAAATAACTTTTATAGTTCGATCACTTATTGATGTGGCCTTTAAAAGATTGTGGATTACTTACCTCAAATTTCATAAATGCTATATGTAGATCTGTTATTTATATAACATGTGTTAAAAAAACCGGTTACATTTTGAATATTAAGTCTAAAAACCAAATGAAACCAGATTTTATCAGACGCGCATCTGAATTTAGATGATGCGTATCATGTAGTAAAACGATTTATCGCCAATAACTTTATCTTTTGTGACAAAAACTTCGGCTTTGTTAAATGAGCTTGAAGGTTTTGTACTTTAAAATCATTAAATTAAAAAATTGTGTGGTTCTAGGCCAACAATTGTGAAAAATGAATTTTATTCTTTTTTTTCATGTTTATTTTGTTTTACCTGTTGTTAATTCATAAATAATAAATGGACTAGTCTGTGACGTATACTGGTTAGGAAAAGAAACACCTGTATATGAAAAAATGTTCTAAAAACACATGTGAAATTTCAAGTCTATTTTAGTCATATCAAGTAAGATATCTACATTTGAATCACACCGCCATTTCAAACATGTTTTTCCTCACTGAAAATATGATCAGACTATAACATAAGGCTTAATTTGAAAGCTAATTGTGCGTTTTTAGTACTTACTAGTTGTAAAAAATAAATGGGAAAGTTGGACTCTCGCAAATAACCTAACAACACGACTAGATACCAATCCAAATAATTATTTTTATATTAATATTTTATCATTACTTCCTGATAGAATACGTAAGCAATTAATCAACTGTGTCGTTGTTTAAAAAGATCTAATCGGATGATCTTTTATAAGTGCACAGAGAATTGAAACTGAATAAAATACGTGAGTTCATATATGTATGTTGAGACGTGATCGCTAGACAATGAACCACAAAGTACATAATATACACTTTTTGTTAATATATTAAATTTTTAATGATGCCTTTTTACAACACTAATGTGTTAGCTTAAAACTGAATGTAAACAAAAACAGTTAACATTAAACAATTAATGTAATTCATGAAAAAATAAAAACTTGGCTTGTTTTGGTTAAACAAAACGGTTTACGTGTATTTCGAAAAAGGTCAACGACTCTTCGACTCTTTGTTAAACGATCAAGATGCACTTCCGATTGTTTGATCATTTGGTGTCATAAGACTATTTTTGTTTGATGTTTTCCACTTGCTTCATGTTCATAAGAAGCAAACATTTTTCTGTTATATTATCCATGATTTGGTGTCGTTGTATTTGTCCCATTTCTTATTTGTTTTTACTATACATTTTTTTATAATATGTTTTAATCTATTTTGTGTTTTAATATTTTCACACATGGCAAATTTAACTAGCTATAAAAAGAGTGATTTCCCTTCCGAAGCACCAGATCTAACTTCCCTGATAAAAGTACAGTATTTTACTTACTTTGTCAGTTTTCAAAGTTTCTTTACTTTGCTTTTGTAATTGTGATATGGACAAGAACGGTTATAATTGTGTTGGATAATTTCTTTTATTTTTATTTAGGTCTTTTATTTGTTGATCCTGATGTCAATTAAAGTATTTTCTTATAACTACCGTGATTTTTTTTTCATTTTAGTATGAAACTTGCAATGTACATTATCAGCAAGTGTTCAGGCCCCGGTTTTGATAATCATTCCTTAGTCAAGATTTTCATTAAATTAAATTTAGCAAATTTTGGTAATCTTGTTTTAGTGAATATAGTAAAATTTTGTCACAACTAAATGGAAATGCTTTTTATCTAGTGATCTTTAAAATATAACCTTAAATTCCCGAATATCTTAAAAATTAACAAATCAAAAAACAAACATATCTATGTACAAATCACAATCTAGAAGCAAGGTAACATCTTTGAAAGTGACAAACTGTCGCCAAATCATTCAACTCAACATACAGATATATAGATGACGTTCTGTCTCTTAACAATCCTAAATTTGGAGACTATGTAAATCTCATCTATCCTAGTGAGCTTGAAATAAAAGACACGACTGATTCCTCAAGTTCTGCTTCATATTTAGACTCATACCTGAATTATGACGCACAAGAAAGGAAACTTAATGATAAACGTGATGACTTCAATTTTTCTATTGTCAACTTTCCTTTTTTATGCAGCAATATACCTGCTTCTCCTGCTTATGGTGTATTTGTTTCCCAATTAATGCGCTATGGTAGAGCTTGTTCCCACTACGGGGACTTTGTACAGCGAAGTAGGCTGCTTGCAAATAAATTGTTGACTCAGGGATATTGCAAGCCTAGGCTTATCAAGGCCCTCAAAAAGTTTTATGGCCGTCATCACAGTATTGTTGATAAGTTTGATGTCTCTGTGTCCAGGATTGCCTTGTATATATTTGACGTCTCATAGTTCCATGTTCCTTTCACACAATTTTGATTACATGTGGCGGGTGTAGCTAGCTAAACAGGAGGTGCTTACCCTTCCGGAGCACCCGGCCTCACTTCCCTGGTGGAAGTTCACGTGTCTAACTTAACTTGTCAGTTCCAAAGTTTACTTTGCTTCTGGATTGTGATTCGAAAATGGATTAGTATGTTTGTTTTTAATTTAAACACGTGAACTTCCACCATGGAAGTGAGGCCTGGTGCTCCAGAAGAGTAAGCACCTCCTGTTTAGCTCGCTACACCCGGGACGTTTGTAATCAAAATTGAGTGAAAGTAACATGAAAGTCTTATAAAGATTTGAAATGTTGCCAGATTTAAGTTAGATAAAATCTATGCTAAGGAATTATTCTGAATATTGGTACTGGTCCATCATACATTTTTCATAGCTGTCTTCCTTAATTATTTAGATTAATTTATAGCCTACATTATCTGTTTTATACGTTACAAGTTTTACCTGATGTAAGGATGATTATTTAATTGCAGGTAAAAACATAATTAAACTCCTGAATAATTTCTTCCAATATCTTTGATGTTTCCTTGTAATTGATGTTCTATCAGGTGAAAGAAGTATAATTTGTCGATTGATAGAATGTTATACTGGGTGATAATGACATAATGATATTGATTTGAATTAATAACCAGGTTCTTAAACTGTTTCATCAAACGAATCAATCCGTTGTTATGGAAACCATGCAATTTACAAACGTATTGTCAAACGACATTCCTTGTATGAAAGACGCCTTTTTGAAGATACTCTAAGGTTTTGATTTTAAATTTGTTCAAAAACATAAATTTTACATTCTTATATTTATGATTTGATTTTTTATAAAGATCAGTCTTCTAGACCACTTACTAAACATTAGCTGATCATTCCACCATGCTGTCAATGGTGCCAAAAGTGAGCTTTTAAAAGTCCGGAGATAGAGAATTTAACTGGTGATAGTAAACGCAAAACCGGATATGGTTCAAGACCATTGACTAATTAACAATCAGAAGAGGATGTAACAGTTTACACATATTTAAGTACACACAACCTTTGAAAATCGAACCCCGAGTAAACAATGAAACAGTCTTAATTAAATTAAGTTAAGGTCATAAATATTGTTTAAAAACCGTTTATCAACCGAAACACAAGGCTAATCAAAACATTTAGTCCTGGGAGTGTTCGTTTTGACTTATGGCAGTGGAACTAACAAAACTATTATTATTTTATAACAACAAATCTTTCTTTACCTGTAAAAAGGAACAAGTAATAAGATTAAGGTGTACAAGAGAGCAACTTTCATTTTTTCATGGTATCCTAACTTAATTGTCAATATTATGGGTTTTTTGTGTTTGTGATATGAAAATACATTTACTTTATATTTGAATTAATGAAGGCCAATTATTGGATATTTTTATTCTTTCAGGTGCTGACTATTGTAACCTCTTTTATTACATGGCAAGGTAAAAAAAATTTGTAATTTAGTTGTACGGGTAATCAGAAAGGCTTCGAAGACATTTAATAGTTTTTCTCAAAATACTGTTCAATTTGCAAACCTATTGACGCATACTTATTTGATGCAGAAAGTATTTATGTCTATTAAAGCTATGATAGCGACTGACTTGTTGAACACTTCTTGACACTGGAACCATAAATTTATTTTTAAAAAGTCTGCCATTTTCGTTGAATGTAATCCACTTTTACGGGTTCCCTTGTGTGGTCTTTATATACAGATTTGACTGCACTAACATGTTTGCTTACGTTTCGATCGATGTCTATACTGATGCAATGACATTTGTTGTTTCATTTTAGTTGTGGAATCTGTGACATGTCCTGAAAACGGTGTTCACTATAGCACACTTAATTACTGTTACTGGTTCCTTTCGACACCTGAAAGTTATTCGAATCAGAGAACAGCATGTCAGTCTAACGGCGGTGATTTAGCAAGTATTCCAAATATCAGCGCTCAACAATTCATTGAGAATCAACTAGGAACTTCTATGCAGTAAGTATAATGAAGATTTAATTTATTTAAGCCATGCTGAATTGTTCAAAGTATTGCCTTATCTGGTTTTGATAAAATATTTTTTCGTCCTTCCAATTTCCTTATCGAGTGAGGCCGGGTGCTCTGGAAGGGTAAGCACCATCTCCAGTTTATCTAGCTAAAAATTATAGAAATTTTATAAATTAACATAAACTATGCACTTTAGAACAAAAATAAAATAAACATAAAGCAAAACACATCAAAGTAATAGGACAATAAGACATTTAAACTATTTGAGACGACACTGATTTCAAAAAAAATTCTTGAGTATAATATAAAAAATTGCAACCATTGAAGTGGTATGGTTTCAGTACTTTTGTGCCCCAAAAATACGCATATAACTTATTCCAAATGTTTAAACCTGACTTGCATCAGTCTAATTTGTCAATGTTTGAACTGTAGTATAAAAACGAATATATCAATCCATGTAAATTACACGTAATTATTACTCCGTTTCTTGAAAAAGATTTATAAAAATAATAACCAGTTAATATATCATACGATATGCTCAATTTTTAAACTTTTGAATTAATTTTAAAAAGCAATTTTATTACAGAAGTGCCGGAAGCTACGTATTTTTCGGATATGAATCAAATTATTATTGGATTACAGACGGTCCAGTCTTTCAAACATGGTATAACTGGGGATCGAATGAGCCACAATTCCTAAAACTCTACGTAACAATAGATCCGGGCAATGGGTTTTTGTGGAAATCCGGTAATACACTATCGATACTTGGAGCTAACCCTACATACACAGGATTGTGTTATAAAGGTATTTATAAACAGGCATTACATTATAGAACCAGTAGTCTTACGACTAAAATTGCGATGTAACGTCTTCAAACAGGACGATTAAAAGGTTCGCTCGTATTCGTTTGATTCTCGCTTAACTCGTAAATCATGTACATGGTTAGAGAGTCGGGATTAGAGTTATTTCCCTTGATAAACATCAATGGCGACATCTTGGTAGAGGTCGTTCATGATCTGATGTTTAGATTGGTTTTAACTATAGGCAAACAATATTGTCTTGCCCGCTTCACCTTTAATTTAAATATTAATTATTGACCAGTACCTTTATCTATAGGGAACAAACGTGTTTATTTCGTGATCCTCGTGCATTGTTTATGTATTAGGTAGATTCCTACCACTATCCATGTATCGTCGCATTGGGTATTATTCCTATCAAGCGGACAGGTCAAAGTTGTTTGCCTCTACGTGAACAGGTATAGGTCGTTCACGATCTGAAGGCAAATTATACAGCGATTCTAGTTCAATATCTAAGGGTAATTGTAAGGAATAAAGCGTGTGTCGGCGTGATTATAGGCAAACGGTGATGCGCTACTTACACTTACATGCGTTAATTAAACCTGTCCGTGGTAATCAACACTATACCATCAGATTGTAGATGTCAGCGATATAGGTAAATAATATTGACCTGTACGCTTGATCATTTATTTATCATGGACCGGTGCATTTTTGTATCTACCAAATTATGACTGACGGATTAGGATAAAAGTAAGTAACCGTGTACATTCACGCCTTCTTGCGTTCTATTTATTGAAACTCCTCTTATACTTAAACACGGGGGTAATCCTGATACACCGTATTTCATTTACATCGGAGTATTCCATCGGTTTTAATTTATGTCTGAGTAAAATGATACATTTTTGGTCGTTATGCTTTACGTTAAAGAGAAGAGAAGACGAATTTTACTATAACTTTATAACAACGAAACTTCAACAAGAAACAAAGGAATATTCGCATTACATTTGATGGTATTTAACTGCCTCATATTAAAACTTGCAAGAAATTGCCATATTTTTCAGGTACCTGTAACATTTCCATTTTGGGCCGGCGCTTTTGTCTAGCAGCTTATTTTAGTTAAACGGTTTTGGATTCAAATGATGTTTCTACTCAAAAGTCTCAAGATATGTCTTTACTTTTACAAAATCGCGAAAACAGAAGATTTACTCTGCTTTTAAGCGAAATTTTATGTTTTGTTTTAGCGGAGTGGCATAAATATTACCTTTTCCGACCAGCTGTGTTATGCTTTCCGTGAAGATTTGTGACGCTTTCCGTTTATTATGATTAGGAATTGACATAGCCCACTCTTCCTTATAACTTTAGATCGAGTGTCTTTCACGATTGAAGCTTCACAAAATTTTTCATAAATGATTCAGAATGCACTGAAGGATAGGAATTAATTTTTGAAAGTACAGTTCTTTACTTGAACCAATAAAGAACAAAACAACATAATGCTTATATAGCAATACATTACTTCTAAAAATTACATGTACGGCATAGTAAACCGACTTCATTTGTTATACATATTGCAGAAATAAATGAAACTACCTGTGAAATACAATTTTTAAAAAGATCAAATATAGTTCAAATATAGGGTTGTTTTTAAGTTTTACCTTTTTCATCTAGGAACGTAGTTGAGTTGGGTAATGTTGTTTTACGCCCCAGTCACGATTCTTCCTCTTATATCGAGGCGGTCAATTCATAGATTGTTGAAAGAAACCGGTATATCCAGTGAAGCCGCTGAACTTCGGCAAGCGAACTGACAAACTTTCTCACACTGTCCTGAGTGGGACTTGTACCTAGGCGATGAGAGGCATATTGATCAATATGTTCGGCCTTTAGACTACTGGACCTCAGAGGACCTCTTTTTCACTTTCAAGGAGAAAATGCATATAAGGTGGTGATAATGGGGAGATTCTAGTCATATTTAGGCCACCACAGTCAAAATACGCCACATACCAAGATGATGACAGCTGAATCTCCTGGTATTTCACATTTTCAAGATGGCTGCCAAAAAGTCGTTTTGCCTAGGAATATTTGCATGATCTAAGTGTGGGTTCTTATGTTTTCAGGCCTGCTGAACTATGTTTTCATATTTTTTCAAGATGATCACAGAGTTGTCTATCCTCACTTTACCCCCGCTTGTACATTTCCAGTTATGCATACAATGCTGATTGTACCTGATCTACTACTCTTCACATACGCAGCTGCAGAGTGATGCAAAGGCGCACTTGCATCTTCCGTTATAAACCTTCTAAAAGGACGTATATTCAGTTTTCGCTGCATATGGTGGTTGTGCTGTCCAGTGCCATAACTTTTCTTTTTGTGACCGTCCCTGTTCAGTTTGACTAATAATGTTTGGAATATAGTTGGTTGCCTGGACCCATATGATCGCAGTCTGGAAGGCTGCCTATTATGTTCTCTTTTGTTTTCACGTTTTTGGAATTCAGATGCACGGTATCTACATCCAGGAACGGAAAAACAGATCTAGTGTTAATTCGTCAGTTAATTTTCTGATCTGTCGAACAAAAAAGCAACAACATTGTGAAGTGCATGGTGAATATTTAACCATTGAACTGAGTAGAAATGGCGTTTCAAGTGCTATAACTTTCATTGTCGTGTAAATCAAATGGAACAACGCTCGCTAGCACGTTATGATTAGTTTGCTTTGCTAGGCAATGGGAGTTATAGCACTATAAACGCTATTTCTAGACAGCTCAATTGTTATATTTGCATTTATCATTTTTTTGAAAATCTTCTTTTGGTTTTAAATCCTGAAATAAAATCAAAACATCCAATTGTTGGAACAGCCAATATATGACGTCACGCGTAAAGGCAAAAAAAAGACAACAAAATAAACATGTTTTTTTTATTTGACAAAACAAAAATTTCAGGGCTTGCTTGCTCCTCTACACCAGACGAGCCTAGTATCCAGCTAGTAGGTGACTAACTAAGTCACACCTAAAAGTTGTTGCTTAAGTGACATATCTCAGGAAATGAATAGGTATCCACCGGGAATAAATGATATTTTATTTGGAAAAGAGCAAGACACAAGTTACGAAAAGGCTTCACAGTATAAGTTTAATACATCTTCTCTAAATTAGCGGATGGCAAAATGACTTCCATCGAACATTACAACGAACTCGATATTCTGGCCGCTTCCATTGTATTTTTTTTTCAGAACATACAATAGCTGATTGGCAGCAATGGCGGATGCCTACTTTGGGAGAGACAATCACTCCCGAAAAAAAGTCATCAAAGTGCCCTTGAAAGTTTCGGAGGTAGATGCACTAGTACTCCAATTCACATATTTTTTCAAGGCTACTCTCGTCTAGTTTTCCCTTCAAGCCAATAGATGTTGCCGATGCCACACACTAGCAACTTCTTGGAGCAGTATATGAGAGCTGGGCTAGTGTTAAGGACCAGTGTCAGTAGTCCATCCAATGGATGTGATGACTGCTGAAAGAATCCACACTTAGATCATGAAAACAACAAATATTTTCTGTTCAAAACATGAACTTCATACGACTATCTTTTTCAATTTGCCGGTTGAGTAGCTTTGAAAAAGTAGCCGTCTGAAAACATAGGAATCCATATTTAATTCGTACAACTACAATTGAAAATTTCTAGGCAAAACATCAACTGTGGGCGACAATTTTTGACACTCATCTTGAAAAATAGCCACCATCTTAGTTTTTTAATTGGCCATTCGTGTAGAACTGATCAGTTGCCCTCTGAAAACACAGAAATCCACACTAAAAGTCTTAAATCATGCAAATTGGGCAACTACAGATATTTCCTATAGACCTAAAAGTACCGGTAATATACTAAAATTATCAGAATAGAATTTAGTGGGTATTATGATTATGATCCAGGTTTGTCAAAATTAAATTGCATTATAACAAGTATACAAAATATTTGTAAAATAATCAACTGTGAAACTTGTATTACGCAGTTTATATGTAAAACTAATATAATTTAAGGATATAATGTATGTGCGCTATGTCAATTGCGTATTAATTATAGTGAAAGGAAAGCGTAACATTTCTTCACGTAGAGCATAACACAGCTGGTAGGAAAGCGTAACATTTATGTCATTACGCTTAAACAAAACATTAAATTTCGCTTAAAAGCAGAGTAAAGCTTCTGTTTTCGCGATTTTATAAAAGTAAAGACATATCTTGAGACTTTTGAGTAAAAACATCGTTTGAATCCAAAACCGTTTCATTAAAATAAGCTGCTGGACGAAAGCACCTGCCCAAAATGGAAATGTTACAGATTCCTGAAAAAATATGGCTATTTCTTGCAAGTTTTAAAATGAGGCAGTTAAATACTATCAAATGTAATGCGAATAATCCTTTGTTTTTTGTTGAAGTTTGGTTTTTTATGAAGTTATAGTAAAAATCGTCTTTTCTTCTCTTTAACGTAAAGCGTAACGACCAAAAATGTATCATTTTACACAGACATAAATTCAAACCGACGGAATACTCCGACGTAAATGAAATACGGTGTATCAAGATTAGACATTTAAGAGTATATACAATGTTCTTCGGGGTGTTGGGTTGGGGTTAATATAATTTTAAAGGCCCATGTTGGATGGGAACAATGCCTATGTGTTTGTATAACTAATTCAGTATCCATTTAACCTGCCTGCTTATGAATCATGACATCCAGTGGAGCCTGTCTCATTTTTGGCGAGGTCCCTTTTTATACACCCGTTTATTCTTATCATTATTATTCTAATTATGTATGTGAAGTTGGCAATAAACACGTCTCCAGCAACACAGCTTAAAACCAAGTATAGGCTGTCGGCGATGTTGTGTTTAACATGGAAAAGTCTATACAAACATATACGATAACACGGTATAGGCAAACAACTGTGACCTGTCCGCTTTACCTTTTATTTAAATATTTATCTAACATTAGACTAGTTTTTCAATCTGATTTGACGAAATACGAGTTTAATCGAACACGTATGATATAGGATCTTGTATCACCACACTGTGGCGATACAACATTGGCGGTAAAGAACACGTGCACTTCTTATTGTGACGTCATTGGGAAATCATTATTACAGAACATGTCATAACATAGTTTAGTAGTATTCTGTGCTAAAATGTATTTTCTCACATAAAGTATTGTTTTTTTATATTTTAAATAAACTAATTTGAAATGTTAGATAAAAATATCATATACACAGTGTATGTACAACCCTTCGTATCAGGTCTCGTCCTTTTTTCGTAGCTGTATCACTACTCGTCGCAGCGCGACTCGTAGTGATACGACTACGAAAAAATGACTCGACTTGATACTGAGGTTTGTACATACACACTGTGTATAAAATATGTATTTATCACGGACGAAGTACAAACAATATTGACCTTTCCGTTTGACCTTTCATTAGGAATATTCATATAGGAGGGTCGACTCAATAAATGGATCGATCCAAGTTAATACATAGACAGTGCACGTTTCCTTTATGAGGTGAGTATATCTCACGATGTATACAAAATAAACACCTGTGCTACCTATACTTAGATGGACTTTGCCCGTGATAAATATTTAAATGAAAGGTCAAGCGGACAGGTCAAAGTTGTTTACCTATATAGTCCGTCATTGTCCGATATTGTGGCAGAGTGTTTATAAATATGGAAGAGTCTATATAATGTAAATATGGGTCATAAAAGTGGTTTTGAAATGAACGCATGACGGCGTGAAATATTCATACGATAACACGGTATTAATTAATACCCACTGTGCGTAGGATAAACTCGCCCGTGTTTATAAACACTCTGCCACAATATCGCTGACGGACTATATAGGGAATACAGGTGTTTATTCTGCATAAATCATGAAATATACTCACCTCATAGAGTAAACTTGTGTATTGTGTATGAATTAAATTGGATCTTAACACTACCCATTTATTGGGTGGGCCCTCCTATATGAATATTCCTAGTGAAAGGTCAAACGGACATGTCAATGTTGTTAACCTATACTAATACCTATTTTGTATAATAAACTCGTCTGTGTTTATAAACACTCTGCCACAATATTGCTGACAGACTATTGTCTTCTACTATATTTGATATTTTGCATTGTGATGCATATTCAACGATGTACACATATTTCGTCTTCAAGCATTTCCGTTTCAGTTTTTAATATTTCAAACAGGAAATAACGTTTTTCCTCACACATGTGACATGGTAATCACGCGTTTTTACCCATGTGGGATTTCCTTGTCTCGCCCTAGGTTTGAGACAAGCTACATGCTATGCCTGAATAAACAGCTGTTTTCTGTTACCCTAGACGCTTTTAATGGATGTTAAAAAGACTAAGGTGTGAAAAAGCAATCGCTACTAGTCATATGAGATTAGGGAAATCTCAATCTTCAATCTTATATATCAAATATATAAGACATTAGGTTGAGATTCCCCTGTTGAGGTTTCCCTATCTAATTTGACCAGTAACGATAGATTCTATTAATCTTACACTTGTATCCTCACTGCTTCATCATTGATTATGATATTTAGCCGTATAATCGGGAAAAACAAATTAAATAAAATCATCGAGAAGAATATATTAATCCTGGCTAGGTATGCCACTTTTTGATATATCATTTATAGTAGAACAATTACAAAATGATTTATTTCAGACTTGTCTGTAGGAAGTTGTCCGGCCGGTGGTGTCACATATGCGACACTTAATGTGTGTTATTGGTATAGCAGCATTGCACGAGAACATAGTGGTCTGCAGATGGCTTGTCAAGCACAGAATGGAAATCTAGCCATTATTCCTGATCAAGCCGCTCAAACTTTTATCGAAAATACATTTGGAAGTGCAATGAGGTTAGTATTGACATAAGGTTTTAAAATTTGGATAAGATGTCGAGATTATCAACTTAAAATGATATATATTTTGTTTATTCCAATCCGAATAAATTCGCTGAGCGCTCATGCATGCTTGTTAACCAAATCATTGCTGATTTAGACTTTCGAGAGTTTTCTGAGTGAGCTCGGCATTGTATAGTGAAATATTTATAACGGAAATTTTCCCGAGATCTTCCACAGAGCACGAATTGGGTTTAGAATTTATTCATTCCGTGATGATTTATTTGTTTTGTTAGGCATACGTCAGTATCATATACATTATGCCTTGCATGCGTAAAATTGAAATAAAAGTTAGACAGGGAAAACGGAATTTAATTAGCTTTTTGTTAAATCTTAATGTAAGACTATCGCATTTAGTCATCGAATTCTCCAATACCTGAATTACCTGCTATTGGTGTTTTGTTTTTGTAGAACTTGTTCCAACTGCGGAACTACGTATGATGTCTCCAAAATCACCCTGGATATATTTGACACCCCATAGTTCAATATTGCTTTAATAATTTGTTGACTCAGGGATATTGCAAGTAAAGGCTTATCAAGACCCTGAAAAAATGTTTATGACCCCTCGTCACAATATTATTGATACGTATGATGTCTCCAAAGTCACCCTGGATATATGTGAATCTCTATAGTTCAATATTCATGTGACGGGTGGAGCTAGCTAGAATAGAGATGCTTACCTGTGTTGAGCATTACATTTTAAAAATGCATGAATGTGTATATATTTCTTACAATGATATCAGGCAAAAACAGATATGTTTCTGGTTTAAAATGAATGTTAATGGAAGTCTGCTTAATGCACTTGTTCATAAGGGTATATCCAAAGCTACATGGTACATTTAATATTCCAAGTGATGTTGATATTTCAAGACTAATCTTTCAAAATAAAATGGCTAAAATTTCGAGACCCCATTTTTGAAAAGATGGTCCCTACTTTTTTTAAGGCCACACCCACACACTTATAAAATATTTTTGTATATTTACTTTGGATAGATTAAAAAAGACAATTATTATGTGTTTTTCTGTATTGTAAACATGTGTTAAACTTTGAATTGTTTATCTTATGTCATGTTCTGTTCATTATTTGTATATATGCTTAAGTAATTATGCCAAAAGAAAATAAAAAAAATTAAAAAAAAAACTTTTTTAGGCCTGAGTCAGGATGACACCGATTAAAATCTGTAGACCTTTTGGTATTTTTCTGAACCGTGCTTCTACAGAATTTAAAAAGTTATTTTCCGTTTTTCATTTGAATCATATTCATATTTTTGAAACATGCTAATATTTAAATAAAACAAGCAAAAAATAATGGTTTTATGTGCTGTAAGAGGCATAAGTTTTATGCTAGTGTGAACATAAAAACGGCCTATGCCGATAATTTACTATAGTATTCATCCATAAGAATAAATACATGGTACAGGTACCACCACGGTAGATCAATTGTGAGTGTTCGGTGGTCCGTATGTGATAGGTCATAGGTTCCAACTCCATCCGTGTCTGACCAAGACTTGGAAATAGGTAGTGACTGTTCTTTCCCAAGCACTCAGCATAATTTAGAAATGCGAGTCAGGGGAAAATACCTTAAAAACCCGATGTCACACGGCAGGCAAAGCATGTCTGCCTATTCCTATATTCCTACTGTATTGCCCTGAGCGCACTGCAAAGAAAAGGTAAAACTATGTGCTACTTCGACCATAGCTGGTATTGCCTAGATATAAGTTTTATTATTCTTGACTGGGACGTAAAATCCCATTCAATTAATCAATAAAACATGGTACACGCAATAATACTTACTCAAAAATGTCATTAATGTTCTTAGTTCAGATGGAAGACTGGTAATGACTGGAATATATATGCCTACGACCAAACTTTGGCCACCATCTTGGACAAATTGGGATTCTGCCAATAGCCAACCGGATGGTGGATCTGTGGGTGTTCTAGACCCGGGTAATTCATTCAGATGGCGAGATGAGAGTACATATTGTGGTTTTGGTTGCAGTGTTCAATATCCGGCACTTTGTTACGGAGGTTTGTGAAATCTTAATCCCAATTTTTAGTACTGATTTCTTGTTTAATTAGTAGAATTTCTTCAAAAGGTGAATAATGACCAAGTCAAGGTAATTTTAGAAAATGGAGTGAAATAAAATAGCACATAAACAGGATAAAATGTCAAGTGTTAACTAATGGTTTAATTTGACTACATTTAAAGGGTCTTATTTCACAACCATATATTTAACAAAACCTTACATTACCAAATTATCAAAGCAGTGAACCAGCAATCCAGATTGGTTTTTTATTAGTTTGTTTTTAATTTTTTTTATTAGTTTGTTTTTAAATTTTAATTTTTTTATTAGAGTTTTTATATTACAGGTTTGTTCGATATTACATACATTGATTTTGACATTCATACATCAAAAGCGTTTTGTATATTGTTTGAGTATGTGGGAGGTCGTGGGTTTGAACCCTGCTCTAGTCGGACTAAGACTTGGAAATAAGAAGTGACCGTTTCTTTGCCAAACACTTGGCATTTAGAAACGAAAATCACGAAGTCCTTGGCAAGAGACAGTAAAAGCAATAGTCCACGTCACAGCAGGCATTGCACACTGTCCTGAGCACACTGCAATGGTCAGACTTTAATTTCTGCCACTTCACCTATAGCTGGTGACGTCTCAATTTGAGTGAAATATTCTTGACTGTGACGTAAAACTCCATCCATTCAATCAATCAATCAATCAATCAACCAACCAACCAACCAACCTACCAATTATTCAATCAATCAATCAACTAACCAACCAACCAAACAATCAATCAATCCATCCATCCATCCATCCACCTATCAATCAATAATCATATTAATCAATATAATGTTTGTATTTATGTAAGAATGCATTTTTAAACCTACCTTATAGATGTTAACACCTTACATAGTGTATCACTTATGTGTGTTCAGTGGTCTGGTTCATAAACATTTTTAAATTGACCTTCTACAATTCAAATTATGCATACCACTTCACTTGTACTGACTCTTATAAATAATTAGTATTCCCATTGGCTAATCAATGAACAAATGAAGATGGATCTCATAAACAACGATGTTTAAATAAAAATGATTTCATTTCATTTACAATCATCTATATCTTTAAAGACACACACACACACACACACACACACACACACACACACACACACTGCTGTTGAAAAGGTATGTCCTAATAGAGACTCTTAATTATTTGTTTATTTTTCCATCAAATATTGTCATTATGAAAAATAAAACTGAGGATTCGAATGTGTTCCCTTACACGTGCAATGCTTTGTTGATGACAATAATTATAAAACTTTGTAAAGGTTATCAATAGGTATTGCATTCCAGCCACAAGCGATACAGAGCAACAAAGATTGAAAGAAAAAAAATAAATAAGAACTTGCAATAGTTGAAATGGAACTAATCAATATTTTCATAACTTATTTATTTATTTATTTATTTATTTATTTATTTAATTAATTAATTAATTAATAATAAATTAAATTAATTAATTAATTAATTTATTTATTTATTAAGTAAAAATTTTAATATTTAAGAAATCGAAGCTTGTGATCTGCTGTTTCATTTATTTCATCGATTTGTCTTTGTCCACGTTTTAAGACTTTTCAAACTTGTTATTCACATTGGTATGACTGTAATTTGACTATTGTACGACTTATATCATTAACAATCGTCAAAGTGTATACTGTATAGAATGATTGCAACATTTTTATCAAAATTGAACCGATTCATAATATAACTCAAAAATCCCGTTTTATGTTTCAGGTGCATCCTCATTTTTACCAGATCCAACAACCACACCCGAGGAAACAACAGTAACCATAACTACGCCTGAATCAACCACAACAACACCAGAGGCAACAACAATAACAACGACACCAGAGACAACAACCATCCCCGATACAACGACAACACCGGAAACAACAACTGCACCAGAGACAACAACGGAAACGACAACTCCATCGGAAACAACAACCATACCTGAAACAACAACAACAGCTTTAACAACAACAACTCACACAACGGGAATAATAACTACTGTGACAACAGCTGCGCCGGCCAATACAGGGTGTCAGTGCACGTGTACATCTTTGCCACCCTCCATTCTTAACTCAACCGAGGCGTTTGCCGCTTATCTAGAGGAAAAAATTAAAGAAATTCAAAGATCATTAACAGTTGATAAAAAGACAATATCTGCTAATATAAGAAAACTTACTAGTGCTACAGATTCAAGGGCAAGTGCTAAACAAGTAGGAGGCATTGGAATAGCGTTTTTAGCATTTGTATTGGGTGGTATTATTCTTCCAGACTTAATTAGCTTAATACAATTCTTTAAAAGTTTAAAGAGATAAAACACAAAATATAGTTATTTTATTTTTATTTCTATTTAAACTGCAAATTTGTTTTATTGTTGGCACTGTTTAATTTGTGTTTTTACATGTGTAAAAATAAAAAGAAGAGTTTTTTTACAATATATTATATAAAAGCTTAAAGCATACGTCCTTTGCCTTAGTCACAATTAAGTAAAACAGTCATAATAGAAATGAAAAAGGGAAAGTAAAAAAAACGAATCCATGTCCGAATCACAATCCAGAAGCAAAGTGAAAACTTTGGAACTGACAAGTTAGGTGAGACACATGAACGCCCACCAAGGAAGTGAGGCCGGGTGCTCCGGAAGGGTAGGTACCTCCTGTTTAGCTAGCCACACCCGTCACGTGTGTAATCAAAATTGTGTGAAAGGAAAAGAGCGTAAAGGATTTAAGTAAATAGAGTTTACATGTTAGAAACAGTTGGTAGGTAAAATGTATACGTCAAATCAACAGGGTTTTCCCGTTATTTGCAACGAGACATTTGTTGAATTGTTTCAAGTATTATTTTGCACGCATTTAATATCTTGTCCGAATTTATCTTTAAAGTCGTACAAACCCGAATTGCTCAAATTAGGCAAAAATTCGTAAAATAAATTTCTTGAAACTAGAGTAGGGTATTCAAATTAAAAAAAATGTCGAAATCTGCCAGTCCTAGCACTCTGAAATGTCGCAATAGTGTACCATTCGCGGTGCTTTTAATTAATATAATTTAGGGATGACAACAGCGATTAACTGACTGTTCATACATAAAGTCAATCTTGTCTATAAAAGCCACCCAAGGGAACAAGTAAAAGTGGCATTAATATATAGGTTCAATAATATGAATAAAGTGAGTGAGTAATGGTGTTTAACGTCCCAGTCAAGAATATTTCACTTATATAGAGACGTCGCCAGCTATAGGCGAAAGTGCAGAAATTTTTTACCTGTGCGTTGGGCTTATGGCATTATACAGAAGGATTTTTTAGTGTGCCAAGCCCACCGTGACACGGGACCTCGTTTATTTTAAGTTCCCATCCGAAAGAACCGCGACTTTCATTTCGTAATACCGAGTGCTTGGCGAAAGAACAGTCACTACCCACTTTCAAGTCTTGGGTCAGACCCGGTCGGGGTTCAAACCCACGACCTTCCACTTACAGAGCGAACACTCTACCAACTGAGCTACCGCAGTGGTAATAATATGAATAAAGAACAACTGGGATACAATTCTACTGGCCTTGATAAGCAGATCACCCTTGTACAGAGGTGGCCATTAAGGCAGATTGGACTGTTCTTTTATTTTCATGAGCGATTAAGTGAATACACCCTTATCTTAAGTATACTTTACGATTATCTTATGCAAGATCGATGTCTGGTGTTGAGGCGTTAAAGCTACATTGTATAGTATGTACTATATACAGCTAAGATACGTAACTAATGATATGTGCTACTTTTGAAATTTTATGAAATAAATTCAAATAATGCATTCTAATGTAGCACTTGACAATTACTTGAATGCATTTTTAGCTCACCTGAGCCGAAAGGCTCAGATGAGCTATTGCTATCTATCACCGTCCGTCGTCCGTCGTCCGTCGTTCGTCGTTCGTCGTTCGTCGTCCGTCGTGCGTCGTGCGTAAACTTTACATTTTAATCTTCTCCTCCAAAACTACTGAGCCAAATTTGATGAAACTTTGTGATTATTATGCCTGGGTAACAGGCTTTCAAAATTGTGTTCGGGGTTTGACCACGCCCAACAATATGGCTGCCATTACTATAAATAGCCAAAAGACAAAAAAATCTTCTTCTCTGAAATCAAAAGGTGCAGGCAAATTTTGATTGGATATTTGGATTCAGGATACCTAGATACACTACAATTGTGTTTTTCATGAAAATTGAACGAAAAATAGGTTACGCGTTTTTTGCGTAAAATTATGTAATTTTTAAAATGAGACATTTATTGTTATAACTTCATAATGGCTGAAGATAATTGTATGGAGTTTTCACTGTTGATCTTGTCTTGCGATTTTCTTCCGATTGATGTCAAGGTCAAAGGTCAAGGTCATGTCCCAGTTTTTGACCTTTGATAAAAAATGCTATTTTTTAAACATTTCTGGTGATAATGATGTAGGATTTTTGGTTAATTGTAGGTATTGACATGACGATCATTTTGATATATCGATTAAGTTCATGGGTTCAAAGGTCAAGGTCACAGATGTACAAGTTTACCAAAATAGTTAATTATCTGCAAAACTATGAACTTTTTGTATAGGCATGTATATTAGAATATTGTAGGTAATGGCCCAATGGTCATTTTGATATATGAATAAAGGTCATGAGTTCAAAGGTCAAGGTCACAGATGTGAATGAATACCTGAATGGTTAATTATCTTGAAAACTGTTAACTTTTTGTATATGCATGTATATTAGAATATTGTAGGTATTAGCCTAACAACCATTTTGATATATGAATGAAGGTTATGGGTTCAAAGGTCAAGGTCACAGATGTGAACAAGTCTGAAATGATTATTTATCTCAAAAACTATAAACCTTTTGTATAGGCACGTATATTAGAATATTTAGGTATTATCCTAATGATCATTTTGATATATGAATGAAGGTCATGGGTTCAAAGGTCAAGGTCACAGATACGAATGAATACCTAAATGGTTAATTATCTTGAAAACTATTAACTTTTTGTATAGGCATGTATATTAGAATATTGTTGGCACTGGCACAGTGGTCACTTTGATATATGAATGAAGAGCATGGGTTCAAATTTCAAGATCACAGATACAAACAAGTACTGAGATGTTTATTTATCTTAAAAATTATAAACTTTTTGTATAGGGATGTATATTAGAATATTGGTCGAATTATCATTTTGATATTTGAATGAAGCTCATGGGTTTAAAGATCACAGGTGAGCGTTAAGGCCCATGGGCCTCTTGTTTAAGTAATATATTCAAAAGTAGCACACGGCACTACTGTCTTCACTATAGAGTCCCTTTATGGCGCAACGGAACAGGGCTATCTTTACAAATAGGCGACCCGAGGTCGATATGGTGTTGGGAAGGGATTTCGTCATTGTAACTTAGTACTTACGTTGCAATGTGACATCAAGGCAAACAACATTAACCTGTGCGATTGATCTTTAGTTTACATATTTATCATGAACCATTGAATGTTAGTGTTTATTTCGTCTGTATTTTTAAAACACTAACTGCAAATGTAAATATATATATATATATATCCGTAACTAAAGTTAGGTGGTTTACGCTAGTGCATTGTATATGTATTATGTACTAGTGTGGCGACACCTTTAGGGGTTTCGCGGGAAAGAATGAAACAATCTAGAGGATTTCTATTAGTAGAGCTCATCCACAGAACTTGCCACTCAAAAGTTTAACACAGACCTAACGGATAAGTGCAAAACCTACCAATAATTTGGTAAAGAATTGTTTACTTTATTATGGGTACGAATTCAAAACGGTACGTTAAATTTATTTTGGATGATAGGGTCGACTTTAAACAGTTATTGTGGATTTTATGTGCAAGATAAAAAAAATATAAAAATACCGTCTTTTCCGTCAGATCTTAATCTTTTTTCGGTCAATGGACGACTTTTTCGTACAATGAACGGTTATTGAACAGGAGTGCGTTAAACGTAATTGTTTTCTGAAAAATCCATTTTTGCCATGTTTCACCCCAAAATTAAGTATGATCCGAAGTTTTCCCAAAATTCTAATCAATTAGATAGCTAGATCGCGTTAAACTCTATAAAACTCAGAAAGTTTGAGCATCGAACAAGTGACCCCAGATTAATGCTGTTTGCCTATGCCATGTACAGAAATCGAGGTCCGACCGTAAACCATTGATGCGTTAAGACGATGGTCTCATCACCTGTATTAAGTCACCTGTGCGATCGCCAGCCCGTTAAGTTACAATGGGAACTAGATATACCCGATTTTCAAATTTAAATTTCACCAATAACAATATTATTTTCTAAAAATGTCTGGTTCTCAGTGAAAAATACATACTGTCACGAATATTCAAATATAAAAATGATTAAAATATCTTGAAAAAAAATCCATTCTACTTTTTGATTTAAAATATGGTGACATTTTACTTAATTTCCCTATGAAACTCATTAGAAAGTGCACAGCACTGTTTTTATAAACAGGGTTTTTCTTATTAAAGATATAGAAAAGTGAAAATGTCTGGTTTTCATGATAAAATTCACATCGTGATGAAAATTCAGTTATAAAAATCTTGTGGTACCTTTAAAAAGGGCATTTGATAGTGAGAACTTTCCATACGTGGTTAATTAAACAAAACATTTGAAATGAAATGAGTTATTGTTATTTATTAATCATAAACGAAATATCTTGGCTGCAAAACATGCTGCCAAGTGACATTAAAGTACAGGCACAATCAAAGGTTCGAGCCGGTTAAAATGATAAACTGTTAGAAAGACGTTAAAAGTAAGGTCTGTCAAATTGTCTTGATTTTCACTGGATGGACATTTTGCAAGTTGAAATCATTTGAAATTCTCTTTTTTCAAATGCTTATTATCCTTTTATTTGTAACAGTAACAAGTCAATCCCAAGCTGTAACATATTAGTATACAGAACCAGGTCCGGTGGGAGGGTTTGGAGCTGTTGACTTGAGGGACCTATAAGATACATATAGCGATTAATAGATATTTTGTTCATACCATCAGGAGATTAATTTATAAGTAATAATAGAGTAGACTTTGCCATCATTAAAAGCAACAAATTAAACAAAAATATAACACAATTTATTTCATATAAGCAGAAATTATAGGTATTTGAAGATTTTTCTGAGCCAAAATTATTGAAGTGTCATTTTGTAATTGTAATACTAAAGACACTGCTATTGTAAGGTAAGCTTGGTAAGCTTGTAATCAGATACTCGGAATCAATGTCACAAAACATATTACATAATATATATTCATATAAGCAAAACGTAAAGGACTCGGACAAAAAGTGAAGATTTCACTGCGTAAAACCTTTTTAAGTGTTTTTTTTTTATTATCTTGATTTTATTTTGCAGCAATGCTATCTAAAGGCATTGCCACTGCAATCAAATCCTCGGACTCAATGCATCAAAGGCGCCAAACTAAGCACATATAACAAAATATATTTCATATAAGCGGAAAGTAAAGGGTTCTTTTAGGCAGAGTGAAGATTTCACTGAACCAAAATTATTGAAGTGTCATTGTAATGTTATCAAAGATCAATGCAAAGTAAGCTCCAAAATGAACCACACACACACACACACACACACACACACACACACACACACAGATATATATATATATATATATATATTATATATATATATATATAAACATAATGAATTTGATATAAGCGGGAAATAAACTGCTTGGGTCATTGTAAATACACGATGTTCACACGGTATGATCGAAGTGTCGTTTTTTGTAATACATTTGTACTGCACATGGGCTATGTATGGTTGCTCTTAATATCTCAAAAAAAAAAAAAAAAAAAAAAAACCATGCCCCAAAAGGAATAATCTAAGCACATATCATAAAACATCATATTTTATAAAACAAAGAGTTACAGAGAATAATCAAGCTCCACGGTACCCAAATTATAAAAGTGTCTTTGTGTAATACTATCTATAGGCAATGTCACTACGAAATACACAAAAAACACTTACCTACCCTCAGAGCAGCAAAATACTTGCTCCTAAAACAAACAAAGACACATCATAAGACAGTGTATTTTATGTAAGGAAAAAGTAAAGAGGTTAAAGTAAAGCTTTCACTGAGTCTTTGTTCAAATTATCAAAGTGTGATTTCAACGGTTATAGCATCTAAAGGAAATGTCGCTAATGTATGCTTAGATAGCAAATGGCGTTTCAATAATCTGGGCAAATTGTAAATTTCAATGCCGACTTTGGTACTTAAATTGGGTGTCTAAAATAAGAAAACAACTGATTGGATATATGTATTAATGAGTTAAGACAAAAGAAACAAGTGCATCCTCTTTTAAATTAGTTTTAGCCGGATAAAGAAAATATATAACCGACCCTTGATTTGTTTAATTTCTTCAATTACAATGGTCTATAAAATACGTCCGGCTAACATTTATTTAAATAGGCTACCAGGATTCTTAAAATTTACTATTTAATTTGGTAGTCAGTGTAGTAACCAAACTGCTACAAGACTTTCAACGACAGAACACAAGGTTAAACACAAAACGAGCATGGGTCTTTCAATTCCTTTGCAGCTCATATGTGTTTTGGCTTGTTTGATGTTTGTTTGTGCTTACCATCAAGATGACTCTGACCGACGCTTTGATCCAAAGACCTTTAATAACATGAGAAAGATTTTGTTCGGTCCCCATAAACAAGGTATTACCGGTAATCGGGCTGGACGAATGAACGACTTTGATCCAAGTATTCCCTTTCATAAAGGGTATCAAAATCAACGCAATCGGCGTAACGTACCTGAAGAGGAACAAGAAGATACTTACTCTGATGACACGTCAAGTAGTAATACGGTAAGCTGGTTTTGGAGCATGATGGGAAGTTTTCGTAGAAATCAGGACACGGATGATCCATATGCGATTACAAGCGGCGTTTTTCAGTATTTTAAGACCGTTTTTAATGGTTTATACAGCAGTCTTACGGGTATGTTAATATTTTCAATTTTTTTATTAGAAGGCACAGCTTTTTCGCTGCCGTCGGCCCCAAAAGCGAACCTTTAATGATAGATACCGTGTATACATTAATTCTTAAATCAATCAAACTACAATCATTCTTTCTTTTCGGGATTTTTCCTAAAATATAAAAATGGAGATTATAGTTTCGAAAGCTTTGACCTAGTAAATGATCTTCATTTGCATTTGGCCTTTTATATGCTGAAATTGGAATAAAAACTTCTGTTATAGAACTTTGTCAGCTGCGCTTTCTTCACGGTCACACCGTCAGTCATGTTATTGATATTTATATATTCTAATATTTATTCTATCAAAAACTCTATTTGAGATAAAAATACTTATATGGCCATATTTACTATTGATAAAGTAACGTCACTTATTCCTATGCATGACGTCATTTTTGACTGCTTCAGCGACTAGTCATGCATGTCGCAAGCAGAAGTATCTTACATGTAAGATGTTAAAAATGCAAAATTTAACCATTGGGCTGTTTAGAAATGGCATTTATAGTGACAAAACTTTCATTTTAATTTTTCTCGGCAGTAGAAGTTTAAGCACTACGGACGCCATTTTTAGACATTTCAATGGTTAATAAATAATATAAGGACTTGTACATCTTTTATTCCGTTTAATAAAATATTCATATAATTATAACCATAGATCCAATACCGAAATACATTTGAACTACTTCGCTGGAAGACTCTCTCTCTTAATATGTGCTTGCAATTGCTATAATGTTTGTACGATTGGACTATATATAACAAACGTTTTTACAGTTAATATTTTAATATTTAGTCCACTGATTATGTACAATTGTACATAGTTTAATTATACTATTCAAACCACAAATTAATATTATGCACATAGTTAAGCTCCAATTACCCCCTGCTGAACAACACAGATATCCTTTAAACATTTACTTAACAGTTACCTTCAAATTCTTATTCAGCATTTTAAGGATGTTGTCTCTCATTGAAATTTTTAGAAACTGCTGCTTCCTCGTTTGATTTTACAAATTGTTATTACATAGCCGTCTGCAAAAAGAACAATAACAAACCATGAAAGGAACTTGGATTTTGGATAAATAGACTGTAAATGTATCATTGTGGCAATCACCAATTTGACGGTATCATTGTGGCAATCACCAGTTTGACGGTATCATTGTGGCAATCACCAGTTTGACGGTATCATTGTGGCAATCACCAGTTTGACAGTATCATTGTGACAATCACCAGTTTGACGGTATCATTGTGGCAATCACCAGTTTGACGGTATCATTGTGGCAATCACCAGTTTGACGGTATCATTGTGGCAATCACCAGTTTGACGGTATCATTGTGACAATCACCAGTTTGACGGTATCATTGTGGCAATCACCAGTTTGACGGTATCATTGTGGCAATCACCAGTTTGACGGTATCATTGTGGCAATCACCAGTTTGACAGTATCATTGTGACAATCACCAGTTTGACGGTATCATTGTGGCAATCACCAGTTTGAAGGTATCGTTGTGGCAATCACCAGTTTGACGGTATCATTGTGGCAATCACCAGTTTGACGGTATCATTGTGGCAATCACCAGTTTTATTGACGAGAAGCAATCTGAACAAACAAAAAGTATAAATACAAATCAAATTGATCATTTAATTTATATGAATACTAACACGGTTCTAAGCTTTCGTTCAATTCATGAAGAACAAAACACTGCATCCCGAAAGACAGTCATGTCGGTTTCGTGAAGTCATACCATGACTGGAGATCCCAGGAATCAATCGGAAAAACATATGATAAAACGTTTATATGACCCACAATCAGCCCTTGAGTCCTAAAAAAGTTGCGATATAAAAATGTTCATATTAAAAACAAGCACACTAATCTATGGCCAAATCAAAATCTAAGGTTAAAACTTTGAAACTGACATATTAATTAAACACGTTAACTTCACCAGGGACGTGATACCGAGTGCCCCGAAAAGGTAAGCGCTCCCAGTTTAGCAATCAACACCTGCTCTTGTGTAATCAAAATTTAGAATGAAATGAACATGGAACTGTGACAAATGTATCCATGATAATTTTGGATGCAGAGACATCATACTTATCAACAATATTGTGATGACGGCTATAAATACTCTATTTGTGCAGTCTATCTTCAAGTTAAAAACTCCATCGAAACAGCAAGTTTTTCAAAACTGGATTGGTGTAAAAAATACAGACTTGCTTAATCCAAATTAATCAGAAACAATGTTGTTTTCAAATTAGCATTTCAACATTCCTATTTGATAGGGAATAAAGCTTCTGTCACTAAATCTTCTTATAAATACTCTGGTATAGGTTTTTTCTCAGATGAAGGGTTTATGTATGCAAAGACTAGGGGTGTCTAGCTAGTTATTATGGATGCATTTACGTACTAGTATACCGATAAGATGAACATCCTTTCATGATCAAATCGGTGATAGTAAAATTATTTTATCTGATTCCGGTCTATTTATTACATATAATACCAGTTTTAATCTTGCAGCACTAGACGACCGTTTCGGAATACATTTCCTTATCAGTAGTGCTTTGACCAAAACTTTTATAAAGATGGTGGAAACAACCCCAAAGGACCAAAACATATTTTACCAAATTTAGCTAAGGAAATGCTTTCCATGAGGGAGTATACCTTAGTTTTTGAGGAATTAACCGATACATGTTTAATTATTTACTTATAAAACCATCATGTTTGCTTTCTATTTCAGGAGCAAGTGTATGCTACGGAGACCTGGGATGTTTTAACACGACTACGTTTGTCAGTGCACGGCGACCTGTGAATTTTTTACCAGAGCCCCCTCAATATGTTCAGACCGAATTTTTTTTATACACCAGGGTTAATAACAATACGTTACAGAAACTGAATGCCAGTAATACCACTACCATTGAGACTTCAAACTTTAATGGAAATAATCCGACAAAATTTATTGTTCATGGATTTACAGAAAACGGACATAGCTATTGGATGCGAGTATGTATTTAACCTTGTTAATATGATTAGATTTCAAGTTTAATGTGTCAATTACCAATCGGCATACCATGCAATTAGTACAAACTATGCAACATTGCTTGCTGATTTGTTTCTTTATTTTTATATAGCAGAATTTATGCATCACCTTGTTTAACTATCGCCAAATCATTCAACTCCACTTACGGATATATAGATTACGTTCTGTCTTTTAACAATCCTAAATTTGGAGAATATGTGAATGGCATCTATCATAGTAAGTAAACGACTGATTCCCTAAGCTATGCTTTATTTTTAGACTTATACCTGGATTATGACGCACACGAAAGGCTACATTTGAAACTTTATGACAAACGTGATGACTTCAATTTTACTATTGTCAACTTTGCTTTTCTATGCAGCAATATACCTGTTTCTCCTGCTCATGGTGTATGTGTTTCCTAATTAATGCGCTATGGTAGAACTTGTTACCACAATGTGGACTTTGTACAACGAAGCAGGCTGCTTGCAAATAAATTGTTGACCCAGGGATATTACAAGCATTATTATTATTATTATTATTATTATTATTATTCAGGATATGAAATCAGAGTTACTTAAACATGGTGACTTCAATGTTATACTCGTTAACTGGGGCGGTGGTTCGAGGCCACCATATACACAGGCTACAGCTAATGCCAGACTGGTTGGTGCTGAAATAGCTAAGCTTATTAAGACCCTTCAGGTAAATATTACAATTAAACACACACGCGCGCGCAATTGCTCAATTTGTAGTGCTTCGTATGTTTGAGGTCGGGATCGGAACCACAGCCAAGGTCTAACCAAGACTTAAAAATAGGCAGTAACTGTTCCTTCGCGATATTTCTAGATATTTAGAAATGAAAATCACAAGGTTCTTCGGAAGATGCCTTGAAAACCTATGTTCCGTATCACGTTATAGAACCGTCCCTACACGTTGCCTTGGGCGCACTGCAAAGGTATAAGTTTCTGTCATTTCACCGTTAGCTGGTGACGTCTCGAATATTCTTCAGTGGGACGCAAACACCTCCCCCCCCCCTCACACACACACACTTGCTTAATGTAAATAAACTTATTAAATTCCTCACATTGACCGAACAACTCCTTAAACATTTCTAATGATACAAAAGATTGGATCTAGTCCAAGTTGACTGCCGTTGACTGACTTATTTTCTGAGACATTTTTTTGCCGACCTAGTTTTCACAGACTATGCGTTTTAGTAATATTTTTCTACATCGCCCTCTAGTACAACTGGACAAAATCGAATGATATTTGATTTGAAAGGTAAAACGTTATTAATGCTGATTAAAATACTAGTAGTGTCTGACATGGCTATCCCAATTTTAATTGAGTATTGTTCTAGTTGAGCTACACAGGTCTCTTGTTTATTATATAGTTCCTTTCTCAATATCAATTTTACTAACCTTATGTTTTTTCTATTAGTCAAACAGTAACGCTCGACCAGAGGATATGCATATAATAGGACACAGTCTAGGAGCTCATGTTGCCGGGTATGCAGGAGAAAGAATAGCAAATTTATCTAGAATTTCAGGTAAAGTTTATGTTCAAAAACCGGTATTTAATAGGAAATTATATATGTGTGTGTGTGTGTGTGTGTGTGTGTGTGTGTGTGTGTGTGTGTGTGTTCGACGATAAGCAAAGTTTTCCACTGTTTTACTACTAGTAATCTCCACAGTTGAGAGACATAATTTCTTTATTGAGTTTTTATTGATTTCTTTGTTAAATGGTGGCAACATAAACTGCTTGTTTCTTTACATCTTGTTATGGAATAAGCAAATGGTTAAGGTCAAAGAAAGCTACCTTATAAATTCCGACACGGTACCACTAAATGTCTTATTGTTTACATCGCCTCCTGGAATTGATAGTTTAATAACAATGGGGACCACCATTGATACACATACCTTAACATTTGTGCGAATGATATGGAATCTCAGAACTCTATTTTCCCCCTTACCAATTATTGTCAGTACACGCATTTCAACTACCTTATTTGTACTCATTTTTATTTAATATTTACCTGTTAAAGGTCTAGACCCAGCAGAACCTTTCTTTCAGTACACAGAACCTTTTGTTAGATTAGATCCCTCGGATGCAGCTTTTGTAGACGTTATACACACGGATGGTGACAGTATATTAAACTTAGGTAAGATTTTTATCCGTTTTATCTAAAACAAAGGCAAAATGTGCAAATAATATTTTTCTCAAAAACACTTTTTTAATATGTTTATATCATTGCCGAGTTTCAATTTTTATTAAATTTTCAAAAAGTAAAAATGTCAATTCAATACTTCTCTACTTTTTTTGGTCATTTATTATAGTTTTCATTTATCTATTTTATCTCATTTATTTATTTGTTTATTTATTTATTTATTTATTTATTTATTTATTTATTTATTTTGGTTATTGCGTTCATGGCATTTCTTGAATTTATTATTAAGAAGAATTGTGACATTGTGTTCATGTTATATTATTGAATGTCCTAATCTGACAGCAAATACAATATCAAGCTGCTGGTCTTTATAAGCAGGTGGCTCTTATGTAGCGGTGGTCTTTAAGGCTGGTTGGACTGTATGAGAGAATACTTAGTTGTGCCTTAAAATGGTAGCTTAAGAACCAGTGGACTTATCTTGTTTTTCGTTTATTGTTCTTATTTTCTCAGTATTTCTTACGCAGCTAGAAATATCTATACTCAATTGATTTTTTCAGGATTTGGACTGAAACAGACCGTAGGCCATGCTGACTTTTATCCTAATGGCGGGAACGATCAACCAGGGTGTGATGAACTAGATAAAACAGCACGATGTAAGCATGTAATTGTAATATGTTCAGTAAAACCATAAACATGAGCGATGTACGATTGACGTCTTTTAAAATTTGTATGGAAACGTCTTGCTTGCATAACCAAGTGACACATTTTACATCACTACACATACAAAACAATCCTCCAAAAGACCTGGCCAGCATGAGCTTTAAAGCTAACAAATCGCATTTGATATGGCCAAAGCTACTGGTTTTTTGCATTCAACAAAAGCTTATTTCGTTCAGTTAATTTCAGAATAAAATGTTGTTTGGCGCTATTATTATTTTTTCCTTAGCTGATTTTGATAAAATATATTTTGATCCTCTGGGGTTCTTTTTAACATCTTTGAAAAAATTGGTTTCATAATTTTGGTGCAAGCATTACTGATGAGGAATTGTATTCCGAAACGGCCGTCTAGTGTTCTATAATTAAGACTGGTATAATATTTTATTTTATTTTAAATTATTAAAGGTACTTATTTATCAGTCGGACCACTTGATACTAGATGTACAAGTAAATTTAGTGAATTATGATTCCCGCCAGCAGGTTCTGTTTTTGTGATTTGTACTTATGTTCAAAGGGCCATAACTCAGAGGAAAATTAGCAAAACTCCGGTTAACAATATGCACATCGCCTATCTATGTTGATATTTTGCACCAAGTTTCGTAAAATAGTGTTTCATAGTTTTGAAGAAAAAGTGCAGACAAAAATTTCTGACGGACAAAAGGGCGGAAACTCGAATTTAATAACCCCCTCTTATAGACTAGGCATATTTTCAGAAAAGACGTCGGTTTAAAGAGAAAGAGGCATTTTTTATGGCATAGCGCAGCGTGTGTTTGTGCGTGTGTGCGTGTGTGCGTCGTTAACACCTATTTTCGACTTCTCCTCTGAAACTACTGGACAGTTTTAAATGAAATTTTGTCAGAAGTATATATGGGCCGGTGCAATTCAGATTTGTTCGTGGCGTTGCCATGGCTACCATAACTAGGTCAAGGTGACCTAGGGGTGCAAAAATCTTAAAAAATCTTCTTCTCCGAAAGTACTGATTGGAGAAAAAATCTGATGTGATATTTGGCTTCTCTAGGGTCTTAAGCCTATAGTTTGTTCATTTTGTAAAATTCGGATAAAAAATAGGTTACGCGTTTTTGCGTTTAATTTTGAAAAAATCGTAAAACAGCTTCAAATTGTTATAACTTGACTATTTGACCAGATAATGACATGGGGTTTTGAGTTTTGACATCTTCTTGTTAGTATCTTCAAAATGAAGTCAAGGTCAATTGTGAAGGTCGTGACCTAATTTTTTTTACCTCTTATTATAATTATTATCTCGAAAACTATAAACTTTTTGTATAGGCATGTATATTAGAATGTTGTAGGTATTGATACAGCGATCATTTTGATGTATAGAAAAAGGTCATGGGTTCAAAGGTCAAGGTCACAGATGTGAAACAATACTGAAATGGTTAATTATCTCGAAAACTATAAACTTTTTGTATAGGCGTGTATATTAGAATGTTGTAGGTATTGATACAACAATCATTTTGATGTATAGAAAAAGGTCATGGGTTCAAAGGTCAAGGTCATAGATGCGAAACAATACCGAAATGGTTAATTATCTCAAAAACTATAAACATTTTGTATAGGCGTGTATATGAGAATGTTGTAGGTACTGATACAAGAATCATTTTGATGTATAGAAAAAGGTCATGGGTTCAAAGGTCAAGGTCACACATGTGAAACAATACCGAAATGGTTTATTATCTTGAAAACTATAAACTTTTTGTATAGGCGTATATAATAGAATGTTGTAGGTATTGATAAAACAATCATTTTGATGTATAGAAAAAGGTCATGGGTTCAAAGGTCAAGGTCACAGAGGCGAAAAAATACTGAAATGCTTAATTATCTCGAAAACTATAAACTTTTTGTATAGGCGTGTATATTAGAATGTTGTAGGTATTGATAAAACAATCATTTTGATGTATAGAAAAAGGTCAAGGGTTCAAAGGTCAAGGTCACAGATGAGAAACAAAACTGAAATGGTTAATTATCTCGAAAACTATAAACTTTTTGTATAGGCGTGTATATTAGAATGTTGTAGGTATTGAAACAGCAATCATTTTGATGTATAGAAAAAGGTCATGGGTTCAAAGGTCAAGGTCACGGATGCGAAACAATACTGAAATGGTTAATTATCTCAAAAACTATAAACATTTTGTGTAGGCATTAATATTAGAATGTTGTAGGTATTGATACAACGATCATTTTGATGTATAGAAAAAGGTCATGGGTTCAAAGGTCAAAGTCACAGATACGAAACAATATAGAAATGGTTAATTATCTCGAAAACTATAAACTTTTTGTATAGGCATGTATATTAGAATGTTGTAGGCATTGATACAATGATCATTTTGATCTATAGAAAAAGGTCATGGGTTCAAAGGTCAAGGTCACAGATACGAAACAATACCGAAATGGTTAATTATATTGAAAACTATAAATTTTTTGTATAGGCATGTATATTAGAATGTTGTAGGTATTGATACAACAATCATTGTGATGTATAGAAAAAGGTCATGGGTTCAAAGGTCAAGGTCACACATGTGAAACAATATAGAAATGGTTAATTATCTCGAAAACTATAAACTTTTTGTATAGGCATGTATATTAGAATGTTGTAGGTATTGATACAACGATCATTTTGATGTATAAAAAAGGTCATGGGTTCAAAGGTCAAGGTCACAGATGCGAAACAATACCGAAATGGTTGATTATCTCGAAAACTATAATCTTTTTGTATAGGCAAGTATATTAGAATGTTGTAGGTATTGATACATCGATCATTTTGATGTATAGAAAAAGGTCATGGGTTCAAAGGTCAAGGTCACAGATGCGAAACAATACCGAAATGGTTAATTATCTCGAAAACTATAAACATTTTGTATAGGCATGTATATTAGAATGTTGTAGGTATTGATACAACGATCATTTTGATGTATAGAAAAAGGTCATGGGTTCAAAGGTCAAGGTCACAGATGCGAAACAATACCGAAATGGTTAATTATCTCGAAAACTATAAACATTTTGTATAGGCATGTATATTAGAATGTTGTAGGTATTGATACAACGATCATTTTGATGTATAGAAAAAGGTCATGGGTTCAAAGGTCAAGGTCACATATGTGAAACAATACCCAAATGGTTAGGTATCTCGAAAACTATAAACTTTTTGTATAGGCATGTATATTAGAATGTTGTAGGTATTGATACAACGATCATTTTGATGTATAGAAAAAGGTCATGGGTTCAAAGGTCAAGGTCGCAGATGCGAAACAATACGGAAATGGTTAATTATCTCGAAAACTATAAACTTTTTGTATAGGCATGTATATTAGAATGTTGTAGGTATTGATACAACAATCATTTTGATGTATAGAAAAAGGTCATGGGTTCAAAGGTCAAGGTCACAGATGTGAAACAATACCGAAATGGTTAATTATTTCGAAAACTATAAACTTTTTGTATAGGCATGTATATAAGAATGTTGTAGGTATTGATACAACAATAATTTTATATATAGAAAAAGGTCATATGTTCAAAGGTCAAGGTCACAGATGCGAAACAATACGGAAATGGTTAATTATCTCGAAAACTATAAACTTTTTGTATAGGCATGTATACAAGAATGTTGTAGGTATTGATACAACGATGATTTTGATGTATAGAAAAAGGTCATGGGTTCAAAGGTCAAGGTCACAGATGCGAAACAATACGGAAGTGGTTAATTATCTCGAAAACTATAAACTTTTTGTATAGGCATGTATATTAGAATGTTGTAGGTATTGATACAACAATCATTTTGATGTATAGAAAAAGATCATGGGTTCAAAGGTCAAGGTCACAGATGTGAAACAATACCGAAATGGTTAATTATTTCGAAAACTATAAACTTTTTGTATAGGCATGTATATTAGAATGTTGTAAGTATTGATACAACAATAATTTTGATACATAGAAAAAGGTCATATGTTCAAAGGTCAAGGTCACAGATTCGAAACAATACTGAAATGGTTAATTATCTCGAAAACTATAAACTTTTTGTATAGGCATGTATATTAGAATGTTGTAGGTATTGATACAACGATCATTTTGATGTATAGAGAAAGGTCATGGGTTCAAAGGTCAAGGTCACAGATGTGAAACAATACCGAAATTGTTAATTATCTCAAAAACTATAAACTTTTTGTATAGGCTTGTATATTAGAATGTTGAAGGTATTGATACAACGATCATTCTGATATATAGAAAAAGGTCATGGGTTCAAAGGTCAAGTCCACAGATGCAAAATAATACCGAAATGGTTAATTATCTCGAAAACTATAAACTTTTTGTATAGGCATGTATATTAGAATGTTGTAGATATTGATACAGCAATCATTTTGATGTATACAAAAAGGTTATGCGTTTAAAGGTAAAGTTCACATATGCGAAACAATACCGAAATGTTTAATTATCTTTTTGTATAGGCATGTGTATTAGAATGTTGTAGGTATCGATACAATGATCATTTTGATGTATAGAAAAAGGTCATGGGTTCAAAGGTCAAGGTCACAGATGTGAAACAATACTGAAATGGTTAATTATCTTGAAAACTATTAACTTTTTGTATAGGCATGTATACTAGAATGTTGTAGGTATTGATACAACTGTTATCATGATGTAAAAAAAGTCATTGGGGTTTAGCATTTATGTTTTCTTTAAATCTATCAGCTAGCCATTAGTTATCAGGTGAGCGTATCAGACCCATGGGCCTCTTGTTTAGTAAAAGCAAACCATGTATCCTTCTTACCTAATTCGGGTGTGCCGAGTCCGAAAATGGCGGATACCAAGCTGAAAAATTGCTCTAAGTAGGTCAAAATTTAAATTCAAAATGGCCACCAAAATCAAAATGCATTTTTGCATGAAAGATGATATAGAAGTTGTTTTGGTGGCAATAAACAACCATTAATCAAAGATTGTACTATTTTAAGGCTTACATGGGTGTTAATGGACAGAAAATTTAAACAAAATACCTATGGGCCTTATTGCTTACCTGAAAATATTTAAAAGATACTGAAATTTTAGGGGCAACACCACCTTCGTTGATTATCATACAAAAAATTTGCTACGAAGCAAGATCTTGGCATGTTGATTATTTCTGCAACTTGATGTTGAAAAACACAAATTCGCAAAACATTATACTCCAGGGGTAACAACTCCTCTATGGATCACCGTATTCTTACAAACATTGCTACTTTGTTTGTCATGTTCATTATTTTTAATGTCTTCTTTATATAACACTAATAGTTTTTTAGTCAATAGCCACACAACCAGCACAATTTGCGAAAAAATCAAGTATTTTTCAGGGGCAATAACTCTGTAAAAAGGGGTTTGATATTTATGAAATTAAAATATCTGGCATGCCGGTCAGCTTCGTCTCAGGTGGCCTGGCGACAAAGATCATTATGAAAAAATGTATATATTTGACTCATGAACGAATTCGAAGTTCACATGTTTAATTTAGGCTGTTTTAAAGGTTTTCGCTTTTGGTTTTGGATTGTAATTTGAACATAGGTCTGTATGTTTCTGTTTAATTCCATGAATTATGTATGGCACATAACATGCTGAAACATTGATATATGTAGTCTAGAGTGTGAATGAAATAACTTACTAAATTAAAGCCTGTGTTTGCACCAAATGCTTAAGACTTTTTCTTTTTTGCAGTGGAAGAGCAAAGTAAATGTAACTACACTAGCCTTCCAAACCTATTTAGGGGTGCTAAGCCATCACCGAGCAACTCTAAGCTGACTATTTGCTAAAAAGGTGAACTTGCACTACAAAATGTTGATTTAATTTTAGCAAAGGTTATTCTGCATTTTATTTTATTAAAACTGGTAAGAAGTAAGAGGTCTGAATAATATACCGTGAGCCTTCTGTTTAAGGAGATTAGCGCCGATGTCCCTTTGCAACCCTTCTATCCCCTAACTATTTAAATCCGTGTATCCGAAGACCAGTGTAATTTTGTAAGTTAATATCAGCAAGGTAATACTCTAAAATAAATAGAACTAGTGACTTGGCAAATGTAAAAAATGGTGAAAGAGCAGGATCCAATATCTGCACAAAAACGGTTAGGCACCTAAGGTTATTCATACTGATATGATAGCACACATGCCCCTACATAGGCAAGAGTAGAAAGGTGGGTGGCGGATTATGAACAGGACAAGCAGAACATTAATGATGACCCCAGTCATAGAAGGTATGCCACAGTTGCAACCCCAGAAATGGTCGATAGAGCTTTGTTTTTATTCCATTCATGGTAGCCGAAATCACCATTGGTTGCTCATTTTTGAGAAATATATTTCTTTTAAAAACAAAAAAATTGTTTTTGCAAATCCATAAAAACAAAAATACTCAAACGTTTTCACAAATTTTGAAAGTTTGGCCACTAATCATTTTAAAATTGTGGAAACATAGATTAAAAACCATGGTATTGTTATGACTAACAGGTGAGTTACAGAAAATATAAGGGCAGTGAGTTGGCATTTCAGAGAGAACAGTACATTCTTTTCTGACATCCTGCAATAAGAAAGCTTATGGTCTGTTGGGATTCTTGCACAGAAGCACACAAGATGCACTTTGTCGCGTGTTAATCTAAACATTTCAGTGGTATATCCTGCTAGCTCCCATAAGAGCTTTGTTTCTATGGAGGCAAAGCGGGACATGATTTCATCCCTGAGCCCAAATAAAAGTCTAAACAATGGAATCACCCTGGTTCATCTCCGCCAAAGAACGCAGAGGAAGACTGTTCCATCACCACAGTTAACTTAGATACTGATGGTATTCTGATGGTGCATGTAGATTATTTCCAAAAGGGACAAAAAATAAATGGCACATAATTTGTATTACTTTTCAGGCGGTTATGGAAAAATATTCAACTCAAGTGTTGTGGAAAACTTAGTGAAGGTGTCTTGGTCCACCGACACAATTCTATCATTGTCTTGACTGCTATTAACGATTGTGGCTTTAAATTTTAAATTGAGTGGCCAACCTTTTGCTTAACCTTGCACGTCAGTCTTGCTAATTACATTACCCAGTTTTATAGTGAGTATTCATTGGAGGACTTTCTGAATTTTCAAGAAAATGAATTATTTAAAAGTTGCAAAACTATATAGAGACTGATACTATGTTGTGAAATAATGCAATATTACCGTCAAAATTCAAACCACTACATATGAAATTCACAACGTATCAATCGATATATGTTTTTAAATAATGGTTGTGATTCTACCTATTTAAGCTATATCATTCTTAAAAGTTTGACGCATGATGACATAGTAATTATACTTGTGGCAAACTTTGTATAAAAGAGTGTTCTCGAATATGCTCTTTTGCATTTCAACCACAAGTTTCGATTTTGACTGGTAATTCCATACCATGAGCAGTATTTCAGTATGGTTTGATTATGAACTCAATTTATTAGTCATGTAGATTTATCAGTGTATTATGCAAAAGGCACACATAATAAACAAACACTTAACTGTAGCCACCACTTAATTTTTAGAAATTGTTTTAAATTTGGTTTAAGCATTTATACTTCGATTTAGGCTTTTTTCATTTTAATGCAACAACCCAAAGTCTGCAAGTTATGCTGAAATGTCTTTTGCTAAAACATGGAACTTTAATAACACTGAGAAATTATATTCCAATAAATTTAAACAGTCGCCATTTTGTTTTCGGAATTATGGGTTCAAATTTTAAAAGCTCAAAATTTTACTTGGTATTAGTCATTTTTGAAATACAGCAAACTCGAATTATGTCAAATTAAGCATGTTGCCAACTTTTTCTAAAAATTGAAACCCCAAGTAACATTTTTGCATTAGTAAACTATAAGTCATCATTTTGTTTTTTGAATTATGGGTTCAAGAACTCGTTAATGAGCTTGGTATCCGTCATATGTGAATTCGGAATCCTCAAATTATGTTAAATAAGTCATGTTACCAACTTTTACTAAAATTTGAAACCCAAACTAACATTTTTGCATTGGTACACCATTAATTTTAGCCGCCATTTTTGGAATTTATGGGTAAAAAAAATCAAAACTGACCTTGGTATTCATCATTTTGGGATTGGCATCCTCGAATTGTATTAAATAAATCATGTTACCAACTTTTACCAAAATTTCTCAACCCAAGTAACATTTTTTGCATTGGTCAGGGATGGGGTCAATTACTTTCAAATGTAATTAATTAAATTACAATTACATTCCCTATACCCTCAATTAACTTACAATTACAATTACACCAATTTTCACAAAGTAATTAATTAAATTACAATTACTTTGCAAAAGTAATTAATTAAATTACAAATTACATTGTACATTTTGCAACAATTTTAATGTGAATACAACTTTTATACAACCATAAAGTAGTCATGTTATATAATACTGTCCCAGTCTTGTTGACATGTTAATTTATGACATGTTTTTGGCATTGCATTTAATCATCATTAGATTTTCAAAAGTTTTATCCCCCAATCTACATCTGGAGGAACAATGAACACATTTTGCTTTGCACTTTCCAGAATCAGAATCGGAATCTTTCAGGATCTCAAAATGTTTTAATACACTGTTGGATGTCATGACTAACAGATGAACATGTGATTTCTGACAGGTTTCAAATCACGCTAATATAAACAGTGATCACAATTAAATAACTTTACAATGTGACTTTAAATGCTTAGGACAACAACTTGTGTCTCATTAATCTATACCAGTGAGTAGTGTTAAGGGATTAGAAGCTCATACTTGAAAGTTAATTAGTTATAATTGTCAGGTAATTCAGTGGGTGTTGTTTATAAACTAGCATGTTAAGGACCACTTTGGAAATTAGACCTACAAAAAAACTCACTTTTGGAAGCTTAATACCACATTATTAATGTAAGCTACACAATTCAATATCATCCTGCAAATATTGTTTTATTAACAAGAAAAGTTAAATTATTTCATTTTTTTGTATTTCAAAAATTTTCAAAGTGGCTGTTCAATTGTTTTGTCAAATATGATAAAACAAACTTTCAGTAATATTTCATGATGTAATTGTAATGCAATTGAAATGTAATTGGCATTACATGACTTTTTTTAATGTAATTAATTAAATTACAATTACAAGTAATTGAAAAAAGGTTCAATTACACATTACATTCAATTACTTGAAAAATTGTAATTAATTACGGCTAATTACAATTACATTTTTCAATTACCCCATCTCTGGCATTGGTACACCATTAATTTTAGCCGCCATTTTGTTTTTGAAATTATGGGTTCAAAAACTCAAAATTAAGCTTGGTATCCGTCATTTCTGAATTCAGCATCCTCGAATTATGTTAAATAAATCATGATACCAACTTTTACCAAAATTTCTCAACCCAAGTAACATTTTTTGCATTGGTACACCATTAATTTTAGCCGCCATTTTGTTTTTGGAATTATGGGTTTAAAACTCAAAATTGAGCTTGATATCCGCATTTTTGAATTCAGCACCCTCGAATTATGTTAAATAAATCATGATACCAACTTTTACCAAAATTTAGAAAAACATGTTACCAACTTTGACTAAAAAATGCCGCTTCAAGTCACATTTTCTGAATTTGTTCCTAGTCTATTAAGGCAGGGGGTGAAAATAGGCATGATGGTGTAGCACCGCTATATAATACTATTGCTTTACCTTCAAATTACATATTATACCAGTTTTAATTTTACAGCACTAGACGGCCGTTTCGGAATACAATTCCTCATCAGTAGTGCTTGAACCAAACTTATGAAACCAAAATTATTTTGAAGATGTTGAAAAGCTACCCAAAGGACCAATTACATATTATACCAGTTTTAATTTTACAGCACTAGACGGCCGTTTCGGAATACAATTCCTCATCAGTATGCTTGGACCAAAAATGAAACCAAAATTATTTGAAGATGTGGAAAAGCTACCCAAAGGACCAAAATATATTTTACCAAATTAAGCTAAGAAAATACTTTGCATGAGGGAGTATAACTTAGTTTTTGAGAAATTTCAAATTTTAACTTGCAGGAAATTTAGACAATTATAGTATATTTCTGACAATAATACGAAATTATTGTCTACTGAGTTGGTGATATCCTCGGGGCACCAGCCACCAGCAGAGATATCGGCTCAGGGGAACTGACTTTATCATTATATCAAGTGCCTTTCCCTATTCATTTTTCTTAAATTGCCTGATAATATAAATAATGCTATGTGTATGTTTTCAGTTTGCAAATTATTTTCTTTCATATTAACAATGGTTTTCGTATTTCAGCTACGGATCGGCTAATTTCATGCAGTCATGCTAGGGCAACTAAACTTTTCACAGAATCTATAAATAGCAACTGTGATTTTGAAGCTTTCAAATGCGACAGTTTGCAAAATTTAAAGGTAAAATATAATACATGTACAAAAACTTAAATACTATAATCAACACCAAAGAATTAAACATTTAATAAATAATAATCTTTTAACTTTAACTTCTTTGATTAGGTATGCACGTATATGTATCAGATGGTTGCTCTGCTCCATTTTTAAGCGTTAATTATTTACTAGTAATTTTTAATATTTCTGTTATAACACAAGATTCCCAAAAAGGCATGTAATGCTCAACTGGCAAAATTTCACCTAATTTGCACCATTTGCTAAAATAAGGTCAACAATAATGAAAAAATTCTCGGAAAAAAAAACGTTATATATGTTAAATGACCGGGTATATACTTCCTATATTTCAAATTTAAAATTTGTATTTAATATATTTTTATATTTATATAAATTGAGGTTTATTTTGCAGCACTTAACTTGTGCAAATCGTCAACTGCGTACATCAGAGAGGTTTAGTTTAATGGGATTCCATGCCGACAGATTTAAACCTCCACGAGGAGCAAATAATAAATACTACCTAGAAACATTAAGTGCAACTCCTTATTGTGGTAAGTTTGGTTTATTAAAGATGCTTGGATATAGGCCTAGTAAAATATTTTACAATTGTATTCAAATGCACTCATGTTTAGCTATGATGAGTTATTTTAACAGTTGTGTAAATGCAATCATGTTTGGCTATGATAAAATATTTTACAGTTGTGTGAAAGAACTCGTGTATAGTTATGATGAAATATTTTTACATTCATGTTTTTTTAACAGTTTTGTAAATACACTGAATGTCAGTTTTGTAAAAGCACTGATGCAGAAATTCGTACTGCCGCCTTTTTTGTGTTAAGTTTCTTGACGTGTCCGGATATTTCTATGTTGATCAACGTGCCTTGTTCTGATTTTCCTTATAATTTCTCAAAATATGATAGTGCGAAATTCACATTAAACACAATTTTGTTTCAAAATTATCCGTTGTAGGTTATAATGCTGCATTTGAAGTTACTTTGGGCGGATCAGAGATTTTGCAAGGAACAATGTATGCATCTTTTAGTGCTGAGAATGGACAGTCTGAAGAGATGGAACTAAAAGGGTGTGTATAAGATATACATACATATAAATATATATTCGTGTTAAGACATATATTCAATTTTGACGTTAACGAAAGGCTACAATTGAAAGTATATGACAAATCTGATGACTTCAGTTTTACGTTCTCAACTTTCCTTTTCTATACAGCAATATACCTGCTTTTTCTGTTTAAAATTAAAACGCTATTGTAGACCTTGTTCTACTACGAGAACTTAATACAACGATGCAAGCTGCTTAAAAAAATATTGTTGGCGAAAGAATATTGAAGCCTAGGCTTATCATGGCCTCAAAAAGTTTTATGACCGTCGTCTCAATATTGTTGAAAAACATGATTCCTCTGTATCCAAAATTACCCAGGATATATTTGACGTCCCATAGTTTTATATTCCTTTCCTTCCCAATTATTATTACAAACGTGACAGGTGTAGTTAGCTAAACAGGAGGTACTTACCCTTCCGAAAGACCCGACCCCACATTCTTAGTGGATATTCACGCATTAAATCTAATTTGCCAGCTTCAAAGTTTGTTTTGAGATTGTGATTTGGGCATGGATTTAATTTGGAAATAATACTTTTTCACAGAATACCAATACATTATAAATTTTTGTTTTGTATATAAGTTTATGGATAACATACAGTCCGAATATTTCTATTAAATTTTATTTCGTTTGAAAACGAAAGGAAAACAAGTCGACAAACTTGTCCAAATATTTTGTGCACATCGCTGTATATGTCGAGTTGATGCCACATGTTTTTGATTTTCAAACGTCTACATATGTTACTGAAATACTTATCGTTATTCACTTTATTTAAAAGTTTAAGATGATTACATGTCAAATGGATCGCTACACTTTGTCGTGTTCTACAACATGATGACGTAAATATATTTTTTTCTATTTTGAGTAAGAATTTAATTTTTTAAAACATCTAATCAAGACTGTTAATAAATGATTCAAAGTTAGGAGGGATTTTTCTCGTTATATGCACTGAATAGTTGATCTTGAGACAAAAAATTCTCTATGATCCTTCATAAATATTGCATCTTACCTGGGAAAATTGTTTATTTCATCTGAGGAAAAGCCTGTCGCGAAATCATTCAACTGTATATACAGTTATATAGATCGCCTTCTTTCTTTAAAATTTGAAGAAATATTCGAAAATTATCTTTTTAGTGACAAGGGAGCTTGAGATATTAGATAAGAGCGAGAGCGAGAATTTTAGTTCTGTTTCATATCAGGACTTATGCCTAGATAATGACGCACACTAATGCTATATTTGAAGCGATTACCTCGATTTTTCTATTGTAAGCTTTCCTTTTCTCTGTAGCAATGCATTGGATACTTGTTTCGTCTGCACTTAGTGTCCGTGTTCATTATCTTAAATCTAATAAGCAACTAAAACCATTGTGGATAGTTTGTTTAATGTGCAATTCAAAAAATATAAGGATAAGGACCCCCCCCTCCTCTCTCTCTCTTTGAAAATGTCAGTGATTTTTTAAAACTATACAATTAATTTTACAAGGATATTGGGATGAAAAGAATGAAATAATCGTGTAATTTTATTTTTAAGCTTTATTCAGTCTGACAAAGTGAAAATGCAATATTGTAATTCGGATATGGATTAGTATGTTTGTTTTTGGTTCAATAGACTTGTTTATATTTTTTCACATTCGAAGACTCAGTTCATTTCAAGTAATTAAAAATCGATATTATTTTTAAATATATTTTAAGCAATCCTTTTTTGTGTTATAATTACCCCCTCTTGGTAGGTATCTCTGCTAGCGGATTAAACATCTTCGATGACATCGTTAATCCAGCAGGCAACACATTGTATTTTCAGATAAAAACTTCTAATCAAAATTATATTAGTAATTTTTAATATTCCTCCAAAAACTAACCTAACTTATCAGTTTTAAAGTTTTTACTTTGCTTCTGGATTGTGATACGGACATGGATTGGTATGTTTGTTTTTGACTATGCTTAATCCTTTAAAGTATTGTCCAAGGTGACGTTTGGTCCTTTTAATTTTCTCATTACAGCATCTATGAAATATTTTGATTTTCACAATTTTAATTTGGTCTGGGCACTAGTAATAGGGAATTATATTCCTAAACGACCGTCTAAAGCTAAAACCGCTTCAATAATAATTGCCTTCTATTATTTACTTTTATTTATATATGTATTTACAGTCACAATAAGCTTGTACCAGGAAAGTCCTATTATTTTTTTATCTGACACCGAAACTTATGAGAACACCAAGCGGTGTCAAATTCAGATGGGTTCAGCAATCATCATCTTCATGGTATCCTACTGACTGGAATATATTTAAGAGTGTTCAGAAGCTGTATCTCCGTACCGTTGCTGTGCATATTCGAAGGTATTAATTAATAAAAAAAAAGATTGATAATTGTAAACAATATTTTTTATTCAAAATGAATCTGGTATAAAACATTACAAATTGACAAAATCCAGGATTCTGGAACAAGATTTGAACTCTTATGTTTTTGTCTACTGATAAATAAATTGCAAAAATTAAACATTAAGAAGTTACCAATTAAACGTTGATTGATTACAAGATTATGTCTAATTAAGTTGTGATATTTTAAGATATGATTAGTGTAACATTTAGTTAGACATATGCACAAAAGTCAGAAAAGTTCAATGACCAAGATTTTTATTTATCCATCTGTTAAACATGATTTTTCCCTCCCAGAGCACATGGAAGTTCGCGTGTTTAACTTGATTTTCCTTTTTTCATATTTTTTTCAATTTTTTGTTCTTTTATTGGCAAAAGTTAACGTATATATAGTATTTTCCAGTTTTTACTTTGCCATGATATTGTGATTTTGACATGGATTGGTATATTTTTGATACAACCTTAGAGATATTAACTAAAAGTATGGTGAATTGTTTATCATATATTTTATTTTAGCACACACGTTGTCTTTACACCTGTTTACTCCTTTAAATATATTTTAAGTCTCCTGCCAATATTGTAAAGACAATTTGTACTATTGTTATCCGAAAAATTGTGTTATTCTCATACATCTCTTATTTTACCTTAATTCAACAGCATGCGTATATGGCTTTAAGGTGTATTCAGTAACTTGTTATCACATATGTTCCTATAGCCATTAGTCATGTGATCAGATAACATATAATAATAATAATTTATGCTTATTTTACTAACACTTCTAATAATTACAAGTTGTTTGTGTAGCAGCTAAACAGGAGGTACTTATACTTCCGGAGCACCCGGCCTCACTTGCCTGGTAGAATTTCATGTTTAACTTAATATACCAGTTTCAAAATTTTTACTTTAAGATTTTGATTTGGACATGAATTCTGTGTGTTTGTTTTTGGCGATCACATACTTGGTATAGTCAAACAACATTGACCTGTCCGCTTGACCATTTAGGAATATTCATATTTACCACAGTATCCATTTACGAGTTTGACCTAATTTGCCAGTTTCAAAGTTTTACTTTGTTTTGGATTTTTTATTTGAGCATAAATTGGTATGTATAAATTTTGATTTTGATTTTAAGAACGTTCTATACTTTTTTATTTCTTTTAGAGACCAATATTTCTGCCTGCATAAGAAGATAGAAGAGAAGAAAACCGTGACATTGAAGTACCCATGTTCTTACCAACACAGTAAAATAGATTATAACTACGAAGAAACAGTCAGGCGCCAGGGAGTTGTTGAATCATCTAGCTCTAAACCGTCACAATGAAACTTCTTTTAAAGGATTATAACTCCGGAGAAACACCCAGACGCCAGGAAGTTGTTGAATCATCTAGCTTTAAACCATAACACTGAGAGATCTATCTTTGATTTGACATATTTAAAATAATTCGGTACAACTTTCAGTGCCTCAGTTTTTTTATTTGTTATAGTTTTCAATGATTTGGTACGTTTGGTGTTCCGGAAACTGAACATGGAACAAAATAACTTTGCCAGTTATTTGTATAATTTTATAACTACTTTATAGTAACGTATGATATAACTTTAGTGGACCAGTACTTTGATTCTTTACATTATTTCAATAAACTTTCTTTGTTATTATTACCGTTTATTGTTTATTTCAGTTTTTCTTACATACATGTAATATTACATTATTATTATTATTATTATTATTATTATAACATGCCGCCATTTACGGTGTACCTTACCTACCTATCCTCTTCGCTCCTAGTGGAGTATAAAGCTAGACACAGATCTCTTCATTCGTCCTATCGTCCTTTGTAGTCCTCCAACTTGGCCAGCACATACCATTCGTTTCCTTCTCTCTTGTTCTTCTCCAGGTCTCTCTTTTCTACACTGACCTAGTAAGGGTACTTTAATACCACTGTAACTGTGATAAACTACTGTGTATCCACATGTCTACCACTTTAATGTCTTAAACATTGTATATACAAATAACCCATTTGTTGTTTAATTATTAATTAATGCTTACCCTTCCGGAGCACTCGGCTTCAATTCCTAAGTGGAAGTTCGCGTGTTTAACCCAATTTGCCAGCTTCAAAGTTTATTACTTTGATTTTGGATTGTAGTTTGGACATGGATCGATATGCTTGTTTTTAGTACAATAGACCCCTTTCACATTCAAATGCGCATGCCCTGTATCTAAGGACGACAGCGAAATTTCTAGACTAAGTCTCGCGCGAATTTACAAAACCTCGCGGGATTTTGTTCCAGGGGGCAAGTGCGTGAGTGAGACAATGGCATAAATTGGGCTGCCAGGCAAACATTAAAAAAAGGTCCTTCCTCGCAAAACGACTCAGATTAGATCGGTCTGTATTTTCAAGAACTATTTTCGACCACATGATTCACACAAAAACAATAACAATAATGGCGGCACCCATGTGTTTTGGCGAAAACAAGATGGGTTGGGACTAGGCCTAGCTAGTAATCGCGATTAGAACTACGTTACAGACCTGTCCAAAGTTTAACACTGAGCTAACGAAGTTGATTCGACGCTAGAAAGAAAAAGCTGTTGAGATAAGCATAGCAGCTGCCCAAAATTGTCGAGATATATACAGCTGATATACAGATATATGTAAGAAACTACAGGAATTGGCCAGATTTGGAACCAATATTCGGTAACTTAGTGTTAAATTTTCGACAGGACTGTATTTTATACACACACGAACGTTAACCGAACTAAAGTTCTTTATGATAATTCATGATTGTCACATAACACTACCGCTAAATCTTGTAAGTGGAATAATTTTGGTTAGGTCATACCGCATCATGAATGATTTAGGCAAATATTTTTCTGATTTAGATAGATCTAGTAAAATAAGATTTTTGTATTTTAAATTGAATTGATATTTGGAATCTTCCTTCCTTTTAAACAAAACTTATTTTTCCACTCCAAATCAGCAACATTTAGGTTAAAATTTTTATTTCTTCAGAGTATTACATCAGTTCACAAAAACTCCATGTGTACACAGAGTTAGGGCTGGGTACATGTAATGGTACTTTGTTTCATTTTATTGCAAAAAAAAAAAAAAAAAAAAAAAAAAAAAAAACCTGATGGACCACACATATTAATATTTAAAATAAGCACATTTTCCACAAAAATATATATATATAATGAAAAATAAATAAAATTAAAGTAGTGGGCTAAATCCAAATGACTGCCTGGTCATGTATCAAAGGATCACCTTCAACCTGCCAACAGTGGTTAGAACATGAACCTATACAGACACTGGGACAGTGCTGAGCTATCAGCTGAAATTTCCAAAACTGCAACAGCCTTCTTTATTTTCAATTTATCCACCTGCATATATACCATATATTGGTGCAAAGAGGAGTCTAGATTTGCATTCTCTGTCAAGTATTGCATTTTAATTATTTATGACTGAATAAAGCCATCTTATCTGTTGTATGGAGATAACCAAACCATCTTACCAGTTGTATGGAGATAACCAAACCATCTTACCAGTTGTATGGAGATAACCAATCTATTATAAAGAATAAGCCTATATGGCACAAAGACAAAGTGGTAATCAGTTTGAATATAAAATAACAGTATACACCACACCAATCAGTCTTCCTTGGTCACCCATTTCTGAATGAGGCATTATCATTGGCAGAAAATTGAATGCAAATTTGGTTTTATGTTTTTCAATGCAGCTCAACTGTTCAAAGTGTATGTACAGCAAAATAGCAAGAACCAAGCTGAAAATCAAGAAGATTGCTTCCAAAATCAACAAATTTATAATCAGTCAAATCACTGAAACTGCTAAATCCCAACTGAATTTACATGATTGTCATTTAATTTTAATTTAAGTTGGGATTCTTTAAAAGTATAGTGTTGGATTTACATATTTGATTCCAGTTTTACAATCATTTCTCAACTTATAAGATTTTCCTTAATTGAAATCTGACAACTTTTGACAATAATTTTATACAAATAAAGTTTCAACAAAATTGGAATATAAATGTAAAAAACCTAAGAATGATCTTCTAAATGACAACTTAAATTTATGGATTTCTTGAATACTAAATAAAATATTCAACTTTTAAAATTTGCTAAATTCAAGTTGAGGAAAATCTCAAATAAGGAATGACTGGAACCAGCAGAATTTTCATATCTAGATGCAATAGTAACCACTTCCATTTCTCAGGTCTTGTATTCAAACACAAACGCCATTTACAGAACAAATACTCTACTAAAGAAGCTTCTCTAGTTGTAATTTGATACAAAATGCCACTATATGTATTTTACACAAATATTGTACATAAATACCATGAAGAGTTGGTATTTACAATCCACTGGTAAATAGATACATTACTGACTTGCCAATATAAGCTTACATAAATATATATACTAAGAAGCATATATGGAGCCTGACTGCCAGTACATGTATGGAATAATCTTTGTAAGGGCAGTGCAAGCATGTATACATCTTGGATGCAGTATAGCTTTGACTGGCCAGTATGTAAACAGTATAGCTTTGACAGACCAGTATGTTTACTGTTTAGCTTTGACAGGCCAGTATGTATACAGCATAGCTTTGACGGGCTAGTATGTTTACAGTATAGCTTTGACGGGCTAGTATGTTTACAGTTTGGCTTTGACGGGCTAGTATGTATACAGCATAGCTTTGACGGGCCAGTATGTTTACAGTATAGCTTTGACCAGCCATTATGTATACAGTACAGCCTTGACGGGTCAGTATGTTTACAGTTTAGCTTTGACGGGCCAGTATGTATACAGTATAGCTTTGACGGGTCAGTATGTTTACAGTTTAGCTTTGACGGGCTAGTATGTATACAGTATAACTTTGACGGGCCAGTATGTATACAGTATAGCTTTGACAGGCCAGTTTTTAGACAGTATAGCCTTGACATGTCAGTATGTTTACAGTTTAGCTTTGACCAGCCATTATGTATACAGTACAGCTTTGACGGGTCAGTATGTTTACAGTTTAGCTTTGACCGGCCAGTATGTATACAGTACAGCTTTGACAGGCCAGTTTTTAGACAGTATAGCCTTGACATGTCAGTATGTTTACAGTTTAGCTTTGACCAGCCATTATGTATACAGTACAGCTTTGACGGGTCAGTATGTTTACAGTTTAGCTTTGACCGGCCAGTATGTATACAGTACAGCTTTGACGGGTCAGTAGCTACACAGTATAGCTTTGACGGGTCAGTATGTACACAGTACAGCTATGGCTGGCCAGTGCAATTGTGCATTAATCTTGACTGGCCAGTGTAAAACTCAGTAGATTTTAACAAAGAAGGGTAAGCGTGTTTTTTCTCTTGGTATGTCAGTATAATATTATATTATATTATATAGATACTGTCAGGCTATAGCTAGCGCAAGATTAAGTAAATCTTGGTTGGGCAGTGGAGTATGATAAACATATATCTTAGCAGCTAGAATAAGGCTACATGGATACTGCTAGGCCAGAATAAACTGGTTTGGTGGGAGCAGATATGTATGGTATAGCTTTTGACAGGCTAACATTGGTCCACATAATAACATGTTAAGACACAAGTTATAAAAATCAAAACAATGGATATAATGAAATAAAAATTATTAAATGATGTTTTAGTTTTGAAGGCACCTGTAACAAGTACTGTTCCGACAGTGAACTCCTTCACTGAAAGCTTCAGTGTTGAATCTGAGATTTTTTCAGAATGGGTCATTTTCAAAACTTTTGTCTAAAACATCATGATATTAATATTTTGCATTAATGTTCTATCAATGTGCCTTCTAGAATAAACACCGCCTTTCTTATGTTCTGTGATTCATTATTTAACAATGGATCAAATAATTTCTTTCTGTTCTACCAAATGACCACTTGTCGATACCGAGGGAAAGGAAAAGACAGTCTCACCCCGTCGTGGTTAGTCTGTCACTGTCCCGTCACAACTACTGTAGAAACCACTGTGGCTGTGACAGTGAAATACTCTTTATATCCATAGAAAATCAAATAAATTTGAATAAAGATCGATATTTTTCACTTACTTGTACCTAGTCGTAACAGGAAATCTGTATGCGCATCCGCGATTAGCCCAAAATATATTTGCATAGGGAAAAACGTTGGTGCTATGGGGATTTAACATGTTGAAAAACCATGCAAATGGCGGCTTCTGTTGCGCATATGACGTAAAACGTCACCAAGGACTTCACTTCCGGTGTAAACATCGTCATTTTCGCATGTGTAAAATCCCCATACCGCAACATTTTCCTTTTTACAGACATACTTGATGACAATCGCGGATGCGCATACAGATTTCCTGTTACGACTGGGTACAAGTACGTGAAAAATATCAAACTTTATTTAAATTTATTTGATTTTCTATGGATATAAAAAGAGTTTCACTGTCACAGCCACAGTGGTTTCTACAGTAAACCAATATCGGGGGAGGGGTATCTTAACCTGTCAGACGACACTATCTGGAATGGAATTAAATGAGTAATATAAGTTTTAATGGCTACCGCTTTTACAAGTGAACATAATCGTTCTTCTCGCTTTGGCTTTACGTCGATGGATGGTCAAATCGGCGACACATTTATGTTTAAACCAGTGAACATCAAACGTCCATGCTGTTTACTATTGACCATTTCGAAAACACGACAGGGGAGATAACACCTATGAACGAAAACGAGGCTGGGGGGGGGGGGGGGCAAGCTACATCCGTCCAGTATAGTTGCAGCGTAGACTATGACGATTGAAACGGAGAAATAAAAAGACTTTTGTTGTACCCCAGGTTGTACAAAAGTCTTAAGTATATCACAATCTTCACAATTTATAATCCAAAAATATTTGTCAAAGAGTTTTGATTATTAAAGCATTTATTTGATGTATTTATTACAGCCAGAGACATATAAACCCGAGATTGGCAACTCCTATATACCGCTATTAGCCCGCAGCGAACTATCGCGGTTCGGGGGTATACTTGCCACTTTGATAAAGGATTTGATAATTTTCAATTTTTCACTAGAATTCTAATTGCAACATGTTTATAATACTTATACCCATTGTAAGAAACAAGTTGCATACAAATTTGAAATAAATTAATTGGTTTTTATTAAATTTGAAAATGAGAGAAAAATTGAAATTTTCATCCTTTGACGGGTTGGGGGTATACTTGCCACTTTGATAAAGGATTCGTTAATTTTCTTTTTTTACTAAACTTCTAATTGCAACATGTTTATAATACTTATACCCATTGTAAGAAACAAGTTGCATACAAATTTGAAATAAATTAATTGGTTTTTATTGAATTTCAAAATGAGAGAAAAATTGAATTTTTCATCCTTTGACGGGTTGGGGGTATACTTGCCACTTTGATAAAGGATTTGTTAATTTTCAATTTTTTACTAAAATTTTAATTGCAACATGTTTATAATACTCATACCCATTGTAAGAAACAAGTTGCATACAAATTTGAAATAAATTAATTGGTTTTTATTAAATTTAACAATGAGAGAAAAATTGAAATTTTCATCCTTTGACGGGTTGGGGGTATACTTGCCACTTTGATAAAGGATTTGTTAATTTTCAATATTTTACTAAAATTCTAATTGCAACATGTTTATAATACTTATACCCATTGTAAGAAACAAGTTGCATACAAATTTGAAATAAATTAATTGGTTTTTATTGAATTTCAAAATGAGAGAAAAATTGAAATTTTCATCTTTTGACGGGTTGGGGGTATACTTGCCACTTTGATAAAGGAATTGATAATTTTAAATTTTTTACTAAAATTCTAATTGCAACATGTTTATAATACTTATACCCATGTAAGAAACAAGTTGCATACAAATTTGAAATAAATTAATTGGTTTTTATTGAATTTAAAAATGAGAGAAAGATTGAAATTTTCATCTTTTGACGGGTTGGGGGTATACTTGCCACTTTGATAAAGGAATTGATAATTTTAATTTTTTTACTAAAATTCTAATTGCAATATGTTTATAATACTTATACCCATTGTAAGAAACAAGTTGCATACAAATTTGAAATAAATTAATTAGTCTTTAATGAATTTAAAAATGAGAGAAAATGGAAATTTTAATCTTTTGACTGGTTGGGGCAGAGACATATAAAACCCAATTTTCGTGCGCTTCGTCTCTTTTCTCTCTCTCTCTATGTGAAGAAAAAACTTGTGTACACGATAAGGTATTAGGGAATGAGGAATTTAATTAGTGATATCCGGTTTACGGGTAATTAATGAACGTAATCACTACCGATACTGAGGATGGATACACTTCGAATCTGCAAAGGGATTAGTGACGAGGGGATTCTCTCAATGAGGAATGTCCAATAAACAAGCAAAACTGCAATTAAAATTAATAAATAAATCGTTTCAATTGACTATATACTCGTGAGGTTTTTTTTTGTAATAAAAGAATAAAAGAATTATATTTTTATCCAGTCCATGACAATCGGCACAGAAACAAAATTCTCACATTCGCTAAATTAATATTAAAACCACATACAAATAAACAATTTATTTATTTATTTATTTATTTATTTATTTATTTATTTATTTATTTATTTATTTATTTATTTGAATTGTCACTTTCATATGTATATAAAAAATCGTATATGTTTGCAATATAAGTACTTTAGAGATTTTATTTCCAGACACATAATTAGAAATAAAATAACGTTTCTTTATTTAATGCCTGTGAAAATAAAGGTTAAAATAGTGTAACAGTTTCTATAAAATTAGTTGTATATGTAAGTTAAGAAAAAATCCAACTATTTTCTATATAAATCTCTGCAAAAAATCGTTATCCGTAAATCATGCCAATTTTCAAAGTAATTTTGTAGAAGGATATTTGTCATTAACGTAAAAGTTTTAAAATCAAGATGCAGAAGAAATGAAAAATATCATGTGAAATCATCATACTTTTAATTAAATGCTTTGCGTTTGTTTTATCAAAATAATGATATCTTAAGTAAAATATCACCTATTTACATACGCGAGGTTACTTCAAAGTTTACATGTCGGCATGTACTATAATATACACATGCCCTGGCGGATCTCCTTGTGATCTCGATGCTAATTTGCATATCAAAAGTGGCCGCGATTTATTACGGGATTTCCCGAAGTTGCCAATCTCGGGTTTTATATGTCTCTGTTACAGCCGAAAATCATCTGTCAAAATTACTGGACAGTAGATATCAAGAAATGAATGTCATCTTCTATAGAATTACTATAACATTTAGTGCATAATTTATCTTTTTTTCTATTTTTTAATAACGTCCAATTTCAATTTTTTATCTGTGATGTAATTCTTAATCTGGTTTTATTTCAATAATCAGGCCCTGGTTTCACTATCATTCCTTAGCTAAGATTTTCCTTAACTTAAACCTTGCAAAATTTCAAATCTTTATAATTTTGTTAATTTTGAAGATATGGAGGAATTTAATGTGTCATTTGTAAGATCACCTCTAGAATAAAACATTTGCATTTAGTTTTGATAAAAATATTCACCAGTAGTTCCAAAAAGAGATTAACAAAATTTGCTAAATTTAAGTTAAAGAAAATCTTAGCTAAGGAATGATTGTGAAACCGGGGCCAGTTTTGTTTTCCTTATATCTGTGTATGGCTAATGTAAAATTTAATATTTTATAATGTATTAAAATCAGTTTGGCAGTCTTTTTTAAGGTAAAATAAACAAAAATTTTCGAAAGAATGAAACTTTACTCTAAAAATCTTCATATTTAATTTGATCAACGCCCGTGACGTTTAATAGAGTCTTTAAAGTATTCTGTGTTCAACGTCGCCTGATTATATATATCACATTTCTTCTTCCTTATTTAACTTTTTTTTCATTTTAAGAGTTTCTGAATATATTAAACAAATTTAAACCGCACAAACATTTTTAACTGTTCATTTTGAAAATTTTATATTTTGATTATTCTTTATTATCATAATTTCATTCTGTAAATATTTCTCGAAGTCAGAACTTCTGTAATAGAAAATTACTGGAACCGAGAATCTTTATTTCAAAAGTGATAGTTTTGACTTGTACGAAAGTGTATATTACATATTTTTACCCACAGGTAAAGGTTGCTAATTAATGTTGATAATCTGCATACCTTATCAACAGACGCAGTAACTTATTGATAACGGAAGCAAATTCCAAATTCCCATTGGATCAGATGATAGTATATTATACGTGGAAAATGTACCTACATGGTGTTAATCTCATTAACAGATTAATTAATTACCTTGATTTATGATGAATATTATGATTCTGAATTACTAGTTCCCACACTAGTTTTGAAACTGCCGTGAATTAATACTTCTAATTTCATGACTTCGTATAGTTAATGACTGTGTATTCAAATAAATAAATAAATAAATAAATAAATAAATAAACAAATAAATAAATAAATAAATAAATAATAAATAAATAAAATAAATAAATAAATAAATAAATAAATAAATAAATTCATTCATTCATTCATTCATTCATTCATTCATTCATTCATTCATTCATTCTAAACTTACTGTTGAAGAGCACATAAAATAAAATTGTGTGACGTTGAACCAGCTACAATTATAGATGTTTGAACTATATTCTCAAAATGATTTTTAATTTTAATTTTTATTACTATTATTATTTTTTGTTAAAAAAGACTTTATAATGAAATAAAATTCAAGTTCTTTAATTTCTAAAACGGAAAACTTTGGGTGTAAATTCTGTAACGATATGCCGGTTACCTGTGAAATACCGGTAAAAATCCGGCGTTGAATTTTGTCATCTTTAACGCAAATTGGAGGCAAAAAGTCGTTTATAAAAATGTAAAAATATCCTGAGAAACAACAAATGTCGAAAAATGTAACCATAATCAAGATTTTGGATACTATAAGTGAAAAAGGATGAAATAAAGGCAATTTTTTAAACAAAAATAGAAGGAAAGACATCAGATATAAAAATAATTTTTACACCATAGGCACGGGATTATTTCGATCTTTTATAACTTATGATAACAAATTGATGGTTTAATGGTAAAAAATACTTTTTCAACGATTTTATTCACGTTCCTTCATAATTTAATTACTGTAAATCGGAACTTGAGCTATTCGGCTGTTCGGGGTCTATCGATGAGGAAAAGTTGTACTATGGCAAGTGAGTGGTTTATTATTTTTTTTAAATAGAAACAATTACTAGTTCTTACTCTCAACTAATAACTGTTTTTACTTATTTATATACCACTTTATTTGACACATAGGAAAGATATATCAACTACAGATAAATTTACAAACGTAGACATCTTTTTTTTAACAGCCGTGTCAACTTTCGGTTTCCTTTTTGGTTGCTGTAATTTAAATACTTTCTACAAATAAATGATTAATACACACTGTTTCACTTTCTGTATTATTTTATTTCTTTTATTCGTCATAATTGTTGGTGAAAACGATAACGAAGAACTACTAATTCACAATTTTCGACAGCGTAACCGCATCTCAATGTAGTCTTTCTTCAGCAACCTGTTGGACTTGCCCCCCCCCCCACGAGACTTAAACGAGTCTTCGGTAGACGCGAGACTTTGTGTTTTCGAAATGGTGACTTGCCCCCTGAGCTGATAAAAGAGTTCCGATTTTAGGGGAGATAACCGCGTTTGGCAAAATTTAGCGCGTGCGCACTGGAATGTGAAAGGGGTCTATTGCCATTTTTTGTGTAAAAAATAATAGAAATTAGAGAATCTTAGTTAGTGATAATTTTATAATTACCAGTAAAAAGGTTTTGAGCACTCGTTCTCACTTCCCTGGTGAAAGGTCACGTGTTTAACTGAATTTGCGAGTTTTCAAAATTTTTACTTCCTGTTTGAACATGGACTGGTATTCTTGTTTTTGATTAATGAGCCCAAATGACAGTCTTCGAAGCTTACGTCTTCAATTTTTTTTACAAGAATTTGATGATTGATTAGTTTCTATAATGATATTGATGTCAGTCAACGCATTTCTGGAACATCGATATATCTTTGAGAATTTTACTTAAGTACTAGAGAGAAGTTCCCCAAGTTAATACTGATAACACGAGATAAACTTAAGTTCCGGCATGAAGTCAATGGTTTTTCTGTTCATCGCCATTTTATATGGCCATGTTTACGCCAACAGCAGAATACAAAGAGGGGCCATGTCGTATGTTGTGGGTAGAGGGTGTACGTACCTGACGTAGTAAGCGTTATTTTAAACTAACACACCCTGTATTGTTATATCTTGGTGATACATGTAGGCCTGATTATCTAACACTACCTATAAATACGCTTTTACTGTCATGTGCTTCATTTAAAATTCTCCGGTTTCCTCCACCATCCCCGACATGACCGCCTCTGAGTGAGTAAAAAATAACTGGGGCGTAAAACATCATTCAAAAAACTTTTGAACGCAATTTTTTAATGAAAATTCAAAGGTATCACATGGCAGTATAGTGCACATTGTAACCCTATGTTTCCATTCCTGGTAGCCAAAATCGCCATTGGCTACTAATTTCTGAGGAATTCTTTCAAAAAGTAACCTATTTTAGCAAATTTGTGGAAAAATACTTTAAAAAGGACTATATTTTCACAAATTTTGGAAATTTGGCTATTAATTATTTTAAATTTGTGGAAACCTAGGTAACCCCATATCTTCTATAATATAATGTTCATTATGCCATTATATTTGCAATTGTCATTCTATGGTACATGCATGTAAAAGTGGGTGGAACGTTACAGTCAGTCGGTCGATAGAAAGTTTAACTCTGAGAACATATAATGATTGTAACCCATTCATTTGGCAGCTGGGCCAACTGGAGAAATGAGTATTTTTTGCTGAAAGCACATACCACGTCACCCGGTTGAGCAAGGACCGATAGCTTGAATCATAAGCAATTTTAACCACTCGGTCGCGTACCTCCGCAAATTAACTCAAAAACACACAGCACATATACTGAGATTGGCTCCAGTAGAAATTGAACTGACATTTTATATAATGGCCAGATGGAGTCTAGTTAGTGTCTTTGGAGGTCTGTTTAAAATCACTCCTGCTCCTGGTGTCTCTGAATAAAAAAATCTGATTACCTGAACGGTTTTCGTGAAAAATAGAATGCTAAAACATATCGAATCTGAAATATATTGAAGAGATATTTTCTATTATCAGTTACGTAAGGGACAACTACTTCCGGTTTCAACTCAGCAACAGTGATGCGCCGACCAGCAGTTCAGCCACGCCCACATCAATCAACTGGGTTACCTGGATGTATGACACTAGTGTAAAGAACTATGTACCGTTGGAACTTGTTCATGCATTGATTAACTGTGGTAAAACTAATGCTTTATATGCTCTCAATCCTCCACAGTGGATATTGGACGCATTGCATCCAGACTTCTCAACAATACCAGGTGTTCTCGGTAAGCATTGTGACGAAGCGTATATGCCATCTGTCACGTTTTAGAATGTAATTCTCTTTTCAACAAAGCTTAACATAACGTTTTATTTAGTCTTTAGGCTAAGGTAACTCAATTTCAAAAATACCATCGGCGACACACACACACACACACAGAGAGAGAGAGAGAGAGAGAGAGAGAGAGAGAGAGAGAGAGAGAGAGGATCGAATTTCGATAAATGTTCAGCTAGTACTTTGAAAATAATTAAAAACCTTGTTTAAAATACTAACTTGCTTACTACTAGTGCTGTGAATTGTGTTCAAAATGTTTAGTCTCTGCTAATAATTTTTGTGAACTAAAACAATTTTAGCATAATGCATATACATTGTATATCGTTTATCTTAAATTTTATTGCAGGTAAATAAAACTTTTGAATCGTGGATGCAAAATTCTTAAGAAATGCACAGGACTCTTGTAATGAAGCAGAAATAAAATAAATTTGTAAAAGCAAACTCTTTCTTGCAATTCATTGTTTTAAGAGCCATGTCAGTACATTCAAAACTGTTGACGATAAATTGTAGAAATGCTAGAACCTTCCAAATGTGTATACGGTATTTTCTGGCAGTCAACATAAATGGTGTTAAACAACACATTCACAGTAAAGACCTGTCAAAACTTTACCACTGCGCTAACTAAAAGGAGTCAAAGATTCGCTGCTTAATGGCTCAGGTATGAGTAGATACAGGGATATAAGAAACAACTGTCTGTCGAGTTAACAGCTATTGATGGACCTAGATGAGATGCCGATTTGACACAAATTCGTTAGGGTTGTGTTAAACTTTCGACACGCCTGCACTGTACACTAGTAAATATGAACCACGTTCCACGTATGTATCCATCAAAAACAAACATACCTTTCTTTCCTTGGCTAAATCACAATCCCAAAGTAAAAACTTTGAAATTGACATATCAAGTTAAACTTCCAACAACAGGCACTTGTTTCTGATATTAAAAAATATTACTCTACACTGGCTAAAAGTGAAAGTACAATTTCCCATTTTTTTAAAGGGCAAAGAAGATTATCCAATCAGAACTTTTAACGTAATTTGGTTAGGGATAAAATTTCCAAGTTGACTGGCCATGTCGGAAAGTACAACGGTAGAATAAAGTTTAGATCCCGGTTTCACGGTTTACAAACGACAATAACTGACATTTTATGCATCATTCGTTAGCGGAATATATGTAGACAAGAATGGTATATGTTGTTTTTTTAATTGCCAAGTATTACGTCAAATCAAAGAAAAACAACGTTTTGGATAATGTGAAGATGGATACCTTGTGTTTTTCGGAGTATAGAGTATTAGTTTTTAATACCAGGAACAAGTTCTGTACTTCCACCAGTCAAATGAGGCCGGGTGCTTCAGAAGATAAAGCACCTTATGTTTAGCTAGCTGTACCCACCACGTGCGAAATCAAAATTAAGAATGAGAGGAACATGGAATTAAAGGACGTCATGGTAATTTAGGAAACAGAGACACCATTCTTATAAACAATGTTGTGATGAAGGCCATAAAACTTTTTAGACCTTTGTTAAGCCCAAGCTTCTAATACATCTTGCAAATAACAGGAAACTACTCTGGTTAGTGTTTTAAAAATGTAAATAGCGAACGCAAAAAGTTTTTCACAGATATACATTAGCGGAATGTTGAAGTGATATTTGGTTCTTACTAAACCAAAAGTACATGTATACTAATTCAAAGACAGAATTACCAAATCACATGAAATATATGAAGGAAATTATGAAAGGGGTATACGTAACTAACAGAATGACTGTTCTAAAGGTGTAACACATCTAGCTTATGCCACATACAACTAGTGTCCCTAAGATGCTAAATGTTATTGCTAATGTAGAAAATATAATCGTTAGATGCTAGTACAACAATAGACCATCCATATGCAAAAAATGGAGATGACGAGGAAAGATAAACGCTTATTATGACCGTTGATAATAAAACTCATTTGAATTTGTGGAAATATTGAATTTAATGACATAATGGTGCCCATTTTTGTGGCTAGTGGTTAAAGCAGCTTCCATATCTTATTTAATTTCAATGTCTGAATTAATCTGATTTTTTCTGTTGATGGTTGTATAGTGTTGTTTTTTTTTTCATTAATTTTCCAACCAGATCATAATTTTTTACTTTTCTTAAAATTCACCTAAATCGAGGTGAAAAGACTTGACATGGTTGATTAACTTGAGTACCCGAAGAAATCACCAACCTTCCGCAAACGAAATGACAAACTTTCTCACTATGATTTAGCGTTTTCGCATCTTGCTGGTGAAAGACACTATACTATGATCTATAGATTGGCGGTTTTAATAACTCGGCCATCAAGACCACTCTGTTACAGCTTTATTAAGTGCACGTGCACCGGCGTAAAATCTGATCGTAAATCACTGGTAAAATGTAATTAATTTCAATATATCGATATCAGTATCTATGACGTCAACAATATTGGATCTAGGACTATTTATTCAGGGTATGACCCTGAACTGATATTGTTTCACTGGTATATATATTTAATTTGATTTTATTAAAACTAATAAAAGGTTTTAAAATTGCATTTTAAATTAAATAAAAGTGACATATTTCCACACACGTATATACCAATGAATAAAACAAATAACAAAGGAGAAAATAAGGAAATAAAGAAGAAAACAAAGAAATTAAGTCAACTCGTTCACACAGGAGTTAATATATAAAGACAAAATGTCAGAAATCAGCAAGTTGTAATTTCATCAAAATTGGTGACTGACCAGATCAAAGATCACACCATTGAAGTTATAATTGGTTGCTTTAGCTCTAGCTGAAAAAGGAGCTTGCTTGACACGGGTAAGTTTTTGGTGTTTCATATTCATTTTGTTTGCATAAATGCATTACGTTCTTTTTTATTCTGGCCCAATAGCTTCTAGCCGTTGTGTAAGCGTCTTCTGAAGCAGACACAAGTGGCCTACTCTTTTTCGAAGTTTTTAGCGTTCACTGAGACACGGGACCTTTGTTTTCACTCTCTTCCGAGAAACTTCTCTAGAAATGAGCTTTTAAGACACGAAGTAAAATGTCCAAGTCCCGAGTGAGGTTCGGACCCAAAAGCCTTGACCTCGAAAGTAGTGACAGTACACCATGTCCGCCCATGGCGCATAATTGTGCTTAGCTCGTTAAACTTAGCGATATTCACAATAATGCTTTTGTCTGTCCCGAGTCTAGTTGAAATTGTTCAGGACGATTATGTATTTTTGCTGCTTTTTTTCTCGTTTTTTTCTGATCATTGTCAAGTGTTTTATTTGTGACAAATCAGGTTACATTAAATAAATTAATTTTAAAAATATTAGAATTTTTAGCAAACGCAAAAAATCACCCCAAAAAAATATAAGATGAACTTGATGCTTCCGTAAAATAAGCCTGCTTTTAAAATCTGCCTTTATCTTTGTTATTTTGTAATACAATGTTTACATACAGTAAAGTCTTGTCGAAAGTTTAACGTTTAGCCAACGAAAAGAAACAAATTTTCAAATGTTGGCTAAGTGGGAAGACACTTATAGCTTGTGCCCGAGAGATGGAGATAGCAGCTTCTGAAAAGCTACCGATATATATATATATATATCAGGGGCGGATCCAGGATTTTTTGAAAGGGGGGGTTGAGAACTATCCAGGATTTTTTAAAGGGGGGGTTGAGAACTATACAGGATTTTTTAAAGGGGGATGAGAATTATATCAATGCTAGATGCGAGCGCCGAAGGCGCGAGCTTCCAGAGATGATGGGTCTAGGGCCGATGGGGGCCAAGAAAATAATTTTAATCTGTCAATATCTCACTCTCTCTCTCTTTAAATTTTTCAAAGGGGGGGTTGCAACCCCCGCAACCCCTCCCCTAAATCCGCCACTGTATATATAGGTAACGATCGAGGGTTTGGGGTCAGCTGATAATTCGGCAACATTACGCTAGATAAGTGTTAGACCTTCGACAGGTCCGTACTGTACAATGAGAACGATATTTTCCCTTGGTGTCTTAGTACAGGTGATGGGAAAATGTTGTAATTTGGCAAATGTTTTGTCATGTGATGGTTTTGTTTGACAATGAATAATTTTGATCATGGTTTTTCCATTTCGGCCATGATTAATAATGGTAAACGTTATGATAACGGAAAATTACCTTTATGTATTAGAACTTCCAATGAACATTTAAGTAAAATCAAATAAATATTATTAATATAGAAAATAAAAAATATTATAGAAAACATCATTATAACGCCCTCCGATAAGTTTGCCATCTGATTTATTCTCACATTATTTTGATCTATGTTTTCTTTTCATACCTAAATCATTCTTTAAATCATCCAAAAAATAATTGTCTCGCCCAATTATACTCAAATGTTGGCGATTACCTAGGTTTTACGTTTTATACGCACTGCCATATACCATTTTTTAAAATTTAATCATAAAATATATTTTAAAAAATGATCGCTTTGTCTGATTTTTATTTTTCATGTGTCAATTTTATGGTATCCAGCACTGTTTTGATAATTTATCTAATAATAATAGTATAGTATAGTATAGTATAGTATAGTATAGTATAGTATAGTATAGTATAGTATAGTATAGTATAGTATAGTATAGTATAGTATAGTATGTATAGTATGTGTGTGTGGTGTGTGTGTGTGTGTGTGTGTCCAACATTCAGTGGATGATAAATACTAGCATGCGTTAAGATTTTCAAAATCAAAAATTTTCAACATCAAAATTTTCAGATGGCAAAAAATAAAACAAAACGTTGGCAATTCATATAAAAATTCTTAAATTGGAATATATTATGCAATACAATTGTTTATCTCAGATTTAAATGTCATTATAACCAAGTCATGAACGTTACTATTTGCATGATCAATAAAGGTGCGTATAAGTATCAGGAAACACTTTCTTATCATTTCCAGGTCAGTCAGTAAGTCTTGTCAAGTTTACCTGGAGAAGCAGTGACAATGGCGTGGATTGCACTGGTCGTCACTCTGGTTCTGGCATGTGAAACCACAGGCAAGGCCACAGTTAGAGACAAGCGTATGTATAAATTATAGCATGCTGTCAATAAGTTTATGCTATGATTAAACACTTTTGACCTTTATAAAAGTCCTGATTAAATATTGACGTACATGTGTATTACGATAAAATCTTACCAGACAATGGTTTTATATGTTAAAAGACTATCCTTGTAAAGTCTTCAAAACAAAAACGAATATTGTAATAAAAAAAACCCCAAAAGTACCTGTCCATGTCAGTAATTCCTGATTACCCTTATAGCTATGATTGTCTGTGACTATTAACAAATGTGTTCTAAAAAAACAGCAAAAGAACATCGGAGTGATATTATGACAATATAAATTGTTTCTTTCATTTCATGTGAAAATACTGTTTTAAGATAAATATCTCAGCATCTGTTTATATCTTCAGTAAAATGCACTTCGCATCAAATATGAAACAAAGTGTTATTTACATATGTTCATATACATCTTTACCAATAATACGACAATAAAAACAAAGAAACAAGATTTTAAGATGAGGTTTTGTGTCCTTGTTTCTGTTTTATGCAATTGTTGTATAATTAATGTGTAGCTGAAAAATGCGCTTAGCTATAGCAAGTGTATCCAAGAACGCCAAACAATAGTCTCAAATTAGCACCGAAAATACTGAATTTCGAAAGTATAAATAGTCCAAAATATGTAACAAAGCTTGATGACAGAACACAGCATTCAAATGGTTGCTTGTCAGTGAGTCAAAGCATTATTGCTAGCTCATGAATTAGTTTTTGGAAGTAGCGTCATACTTTTATTCTTTAAACAGGTTCCAATGTATGCTATGGAGATCTGGGCTGTTTCGATACAGGTGCGCCATTTTTTAGTCTTCAGCGTCCGCTGAATTTTTTACCTGAAAAACCTTCAGTGATTAACACACGCTTCTTGTGTATACGCGAAGAAATCCAGACACTCCATATGCTTAACTCCAATGATATTAACAGCGTCAAACACTCCTACTTTGATTGGCACAGACCTACAAAGTTTATTATCCACGGCTTTCTAGAAAATGGATTTGTGACATGGATGAAGGTGAGTTGAATAATTAATAAGTTTATATCATTTTCTCAATAACAAAACGGGATACTGTAAACGTGGTTGTTTTCGTGAGTGGAAATTTTGGCGAAATGGTATTTTTGGTATTTCGCGAGGTGGTTATTTTCGCGATTTATCCATTCTTGTGTCTTTTTTCTTCATTCGCAAGGGGTGAATTTTGGATTTTTTTTTACAATTCTACAATATGCAAAAATAGCGAAATTTTCCACCATGTGAAAATAACCAGGTATACACAGCACTGGATATAATGATAATAAGTGACAGATCCTACTTGTCGCAGAAATAAAAAAAGGCAATAGAAGTCAACTGAAAAATATGAGCATATAAGTGGTTTTATAGAAACATAGAGTGTTTAGTACTTGGCAATAGCCAAAAGCAACATCTATAGCGCCACAACTGATGGTTAATTAAAAAATCAATAACAGATAAACAAACATTAAGGACACTACTGATAATGAATTGTTCACGCTTTTCCGACGTGTACCTTTTAAAAGGTCTGGTGAAATTTCAAGGACTGGCTATTATGTAAGACAAAACATCATTCTGATGCATGTTTATCTCTGTTTATGTATATGAACAAAGACAATCATGTTTATTCTCACGTTTCTTATATACATTTGTAATATTTTCATATATCTAATTAATACCCTTATTCTTACCCACCAGTTTCGTGTGAAGTTATTCTTGGTGATACACACCGCCATTTATATCACCTAATAAACATAAGAAAAATACATTGGACTTGAACAAAAACATCGTTCCAACCAAACTGTTGAGGAACCCTTGTGTATCTGTTGCACCTTGTGTATCTGTTGCACCAACGATATTAAAAACATACAGAAAATGGCATAGGGTATATAATAAAAACAAGCATGTCCAAATCGCAATCCAAAACCAAATTTACACTTTGAAAAACGGGCTATTTTAGTGAACATTCACCAGGTAAATGAGACCGTTTCAATGTTTTAAGCGCTTCAGTAATTACAAAAACCGTTAATACCATTGGCATATTGATATTTTACAATACATAACCAGCTTCATAGTCAACGATAACGGCGAATGGTCCCATTGATTGTAATTATCTGGATCTGAAGACACGTTTTACAGGTGTTTTAAATACGTATATTATAAAGGAATGGTTTCACTTGTGATGAATTTAATTTGGTATGATGTCTTTTATTGCGAATAAAGATATTCCAAATTGATTGTTTAACTGTTTTGTTTATTATAAAACTTAGGACATGAAAACCCAGTTGTTAAAACTTGGCGACTTCAACGTTGTCCTTGTGGATTGGGGAGATGGTTCTGGACTACCTTATACACAAGCCACAGCTAACACTAGAGTCGTCGGTGCCGAAATAGCTAAACTGATAAAATATCTACAGGTAATATAATAATTTCAGTTAAATAAAAAACGATTATAATTTTTAAATTTACCAGGGTGTTTGCCTCCCGTTTTAAAATATTTGACTGCATTCGGGATATCGGGGAACATGACTGAGTGGTACTGTCACTGGATTTCGATGTCAAGGGTTGTGGGATCGATCCTTACTTAGGACTTTGACATTTTCTGTGTGATTTTCATCTCCTGTCCATACTGGAGTTATCAAAAGCTCATTACCAGAATAGTCTTTCGGATGAGACTCAAAACAGAGGTCCCGTGTCTTAGTGCATGCTACTGACACCTTTGTAGAGTTCGATAAAGAGTAATTTAAAACTCCCCTGATCATATCACGAGACCTATTTACCAACACCTAAAATGACATGATATGAATACAGCATGATATAACATTTTCAAGTGGAAAGTGAGATTGTGATGAAATAATGCAATTAATTTCAGTTTTTTTTAATTTGCACGTGACAATAGTCAATGATATCGAGAACATCAAATAACGAAAAATAAAATGAACAGTAAAACAAGAAAAAATAAACACTGATCAATGATTCAAATGAAAAAGAACATGAGATAACCTAGTCAAACGAGAACAAGAACAATAATATTTTATGAAAGAAACAAGCAAACAAGACGAAAAAAGACAAAAGCATATTGGACTAGCTGATTTTAAAATCCCCTACTATGGACTGGTGCTGGATTACAAGACAACATAATGTCTAGTGGTGTGGTTACAGTACTATTCGTTCTTCCACGACTCATCACTCTGAACTACTCTAATACTAGTTACAAAATAGTATAATGTGTGGGGTAAATTGTTATAAAACTCCTGTCACCACTTACATTTGTACTTGTCATTTCCTTTTTCTAATTGTTATATATAACTTATGTATTTTAAAAATAGACAAATGCACATGCAAGAGCAGAAGATATGCATTTGATAGGACACAGTCTTGGAGCTCATATTTGTGGTTATGCTGGAGAGAGAACAAGAAACTTAGGCAGAATTTCAGGTACGTTGTGTTGTTATATATGAAAATTAAGTTTAGCGTTTAACATATATTTACATTATCAATAAAAGTGATATAATTCGTTTAAAATTGATACTCTATTTTGTAGCATTCTACTGCATTGTCCTTTCATCCATGAAAAAAAGAATTTTTAAAAAAAACCTGCAATATTACCGAAATTCTTTGTGGGGTAATTTCCAAAAAAAATTGAATTAGTTTTTGTCTAAACAATTAAAAACAATAAAATTTTTTTTTATTTTATTTTTTTTTTGTTAACTTGGTTTGATATCATTAGAAAATTTAATCTATTATAATATTATATTTTGTTTATTGTTAAGGATTGGACCCAGCAGACCCTTACTTCCAGTATACCGATCCCTTGGTAAGATTGGATCCTTCTGATGCTCAGTTTGTTGATGTCTTACATACAGATGGAGAGAGTATTCTTAAGTTAGGTAAGGCAATATGTTCACCCGATTAGAATTCCAAAACTCGATTGGGAAACTATAAATGTAGAAGAAACGGAAGAAAAGGTTTGAAATACGTTTTAATCTCGACAATTAGATCAATGGTTTTTGCTACATTGGTTTGATATCATTGGAAACCATAGTATTTTCTAAAACTTAATTATGAAAATATAAATGTATAAGAAAGCTAATTGCAAATCAAAAATATATACTTAAGCTTGACAACAGCCACCACAACCAAGAACTCGAAACTGTATAGTCCTTTAAACAAAGAATAGAAAAGACGGTCATATGTTTAAATCAGTAATTATAAAAATTCTGACTTTGAACGGACAGTGAATTAAAGAAATTCATATTTTGAACGAGCACAATATTAAATATCCAGTGGTGTGGTTATATAACTATTATAGGGCCGTAATCCACCCACTTACTTTACAACCAGCTGTCCATAATTATATGTACTATTGCAGGGTTGAAACAATAGTATAAACTATGTTTACTATATAAACTATTTAAAAACATCTACGAACTAGTGTTGCAATGACAGGAGCACATAAGGAGGATAAGTGTTTAGTGGTAATAGAAGCAAGTGGTTGTTCAGGAATAAGTGAAATATAGTTCCGGAATTTACACACACACACACAATATTATGGCACGAAAAATCCCTTATTACAAACAAGAAATAAAATAAACTGACTTTTACCCTTATTCAAATTTGTCTCCATCTGATTTCAGGTCGATTAGTAGGGTGTTAACATATCCATTCTATTATTTCTATTTTTGACATTTATTTCAGGATTTGGGATGATGCAAACCTGTGGGCATGTCGATTATTTTCCAAACAATGGCGAGAATCAACCTGGATGTGAAAAGGGTCCGGTTGATACCATCACAACACATGCTACTTTATACGGCGGTAACATCACTAGCACTAGCCATAGAATGTTGAAACCTTAATTATTCAGCATCATTTATATTTTAGTTTAGCTTTAACCAAATTTGCCGTTTACGCAATATAAGCTTATGTCGCATGTAGTGTCAAATTCATTGGAAAGATAACTTTTTTATAAATATTTTGAGGTATTATGATTATTAGAAGTAAACTGTGCTCTGGGGACAAGTCCGCTTTCAAAGGTAGTTTTACCTGATCACAAATGCAATGTTTTGGGTCATATCCACCTTTTGCATGGACAATGTACGGATTGATTCAAATGATGTTTTTTTGGTAGCATGATGTATATGACAAGTGGTCTGTGCTTTTGGGACAAGTTTGCATGTTCAATACACCCACCATCTGTTGGTTATATCTGTCCTCGCCTTTTGGTATTGATAAGACACAATTTGAGTCAAATGGTGTTTTTTATGTCTGGAGTATGATGTATAAAACAAGTGGTCTGTGTTTTGGGACAAGTTTTCATGCATGTGCCATAAGCAGACTTGTCATCCATCATCTTTGGAGTTATATCTGTCCTCGCCTTTTTGTATTGTCATGTACTACTTTTGAATTTTTATAAAATAATGCATTCAAAAGTAGCACATGACAATTAATGCATCATTTTATAAAAACTCAAAAGTAGCACATGACAGTATTGATAATAAGCAAACTTGTTAAAATGATATCTTAAGTCTGAGGTATGAAGTACATTAGAAGTGGTCTATGTTTTGGGAAAGGTCCGCACGGTCAAACGTGGTCTTATCCGGTTGGAAACCGCTATTTTTGGGGTTTATATTTGCCTCGCTTTTTGTATAGACAAATTGGTTTTTATCTGATATTGATATAAAAAGCTGAGTTTAAAATTGTTTATAATTTAGCAACATTTTGTTTATTCCTGTTGATGGGTTGTGTTTTAACCACACGGTTGTAATATATGCTTAATTATAATGCATACACACTTTTTGCAACATTTCAGTTTTCGAGCTTTTATCGTTAGTGTTGCTTTAACATTTTAGTCCTATACTATCTTGAGCATTATTTATATCTATTTTTATTTGTAATTTTGTGTAGGTGCTAGGACGTATGTTGCTTGTAACCATTTAAGGGCAATAGATTATTACACGGAATCGATCAATAGTGCTTGCCCATTCAATGCTTTCCAGTGTGACAGCTACGATAACTTTAAGGTAATTTTTTGTCATCAGTGTTTCGTGAAAACTTGTGTATCATCATTCCCTTCTCTTGCATCATATCCAATGGTACACAAACGAAAATATTCTGAGGATAAATTGTAAAGTGGAAAGTGGAAAAATATGTAAAGAACAAACAAATTTCAATATATCTGGACTAAATAAAGAAAATCCAGAATTAAAGGGTTAATGTGAAAGAAATGATGAACATGAGAGAGAAAATGTAGTTACTACTGTTAGGCAAAAGTACGAGCCCCCGTTTTTAATTGCCATCCACAATTTGTTTATCTCGAACTTCGGATAAGTCGAACTATTTTCATTTTCCCATGGAGTTCGAAATAACGAGATTAAACTGTTTATATATATCAGCTGCCACCTATGTTAACATGGCTACGCTCCAAGATAAATAATTATGCATGCATAATACTAGTATCTATAGTTTAGATAGTTATTTTTTCTCAATTATTTTCCTTCGATCTTGTGATTTTCATAACTTTAATAGTGACTCCATTTTCTTTAGTTAAAACAAAAGTGTTATATGAAACCATTGCGGGCCCATCTGAACAGTTTCGTATCTTAGATGAACGAATAGTTCCATTTTAGCTCATTTCATTTCAGAGTGGTTTATGTATGCCATGTACCGGAAATAAGTGCGGAATTTTGGGGTATCATGCTGATCGTGTAAAGCCTCCACACGGAACAACACATGTAAAATATTTCCTAAAAACCGGAAGTTCGGGGCCATTCTGTAGTAAGTTGTCATATGAATCGTATTCAGAGCTCTATAGATAGAATTATTGGGACACCGATCGTCATTATTGTGCTTTATTATGTTTTGAATAATACGTGGATATTAATTACATCATATTGTAAAATTGGAACAAAACTACAGTTCTTTGCAAACATAGTGACCTGAAACAAAAATTAATTACGATAAGCAATTAAGTTTATGAAATAGTTAATTTTGATTTCAATTTCGTAACAAGGAGTAGAAACATAACAATGACAACACTATTACAAAAAATGGATGTTTTAACTACGAATAAGTGTTGAATATGTACATTAACAGGATATCACTATGAGGTGAGAGTGTCCCTATCAGGTGGCAGTGGTGGAAAGACATGGCGTGGCATGTTGTTTGCGAACATTTTTGGCTCCAATGGACAGGTTGGTGAAAATCAACTTACCGATGAGTGAGTATTCATTGTGTGTATATGTTATTCTGTTTAATTCTATGTCAATCGAAATCTAGGAGATTATTGTTCACTGTTGATACTGTTCCACATAGTTTGGTTTTGGACAAAAAATTGTTACTAGTATTTAAAAATTCGAGTTGCAATGACTCCAAAATGGCGAACAAATTCGAATTATTAATATCACTGTTGATAATTTTCATCCAGTTTTGTAACTGTCTGATAACTAATATCCGTCTTGCTTTCTCATAAAAAACGAGTGATAAATATAAAAATTAAAATATTAAAATATTTTAATAAACGAGAACCAATGAAAATTATTCAAAACGTAGTCGACTTTTATACGTGTAATAATTATATAATTTAAATAATACATATATCGCTCAGGGAAAGAATATTTTTATTTGAAAAAAATACATTTTGAAACATTTAAAACAATCAAACGTTGGAATAAAGCAGTGTTTATTTTTTAGTTATATTGAACTGCAACCAGGGAAAACTTACGGATTTGTTTTGACCTCGACACACGATGTTGGGACAGTTACAAGCCTTGCTTTCCACTGGAAACATTCCTCAAAAGTATGGAATCCTCTGGAATGGAATATACTGAATTTACGTCACCCAACACTGAACGTTCGTACGATTTCAGTGTTTTATGGAAAAACAGCAAAAATGTAAGTTAAAACTTCAGAAGTGTGCCCCCAAAAAAAACTAAAACGGAATCCCCCCCCCCCCCCCCCCCCCCAATATCATTTATACGATCAATTCAATGTGAAGATTTTGATATTACTTACCTCATCAGAGCTTACTTATGCATGTGGATAGAGTTCGTTTTTAATATTAACTCTAAAATGTTTTTAAGTTTTAGTGGAAATGCGCTCATTGTTTTCTAAAAGACCTATTATTCGGACTTAATACATTATACAGTTATACTTGTGTAATAATTTTTTTTTAAATCAAAGTGTGACAAACTAACACACTCTTCACTTAGAAGTAAGACTTCAACAATGAAAGCCTAATTTGATCAAAACAATTGTATGGACGTCACCTTTTTCATTATAGGTGAACAATAAATTACAGCTGAATGGTTCGGTGAAAACTATGATCAATGTCCATCGATCACTGCATTAATTGAAACATAGAATCCAGTTTAGAAGTTAAGTTTATAATATTCTTAGAATCACTTACCTCTTGATCTCAAATGTGGATTGGTGTGTTTGCTTTTGATGTGTCGATTTCATTAATTAAAATTTGTTTTACAATTTTCATTTCTTAGGGCATCATTTTGCTACAACGGAAACGTAGACAACCAGACACCTGTTACTGTACGGCAACTTTGCTAAACTATGGAACTATTGGCTCCATTTTTACAACATTTCAGCTATTTTAATGTTAATTTTATGCAAGTGCATGTTGCATTTTTGAACGTACATCTGATTACGCACTATAGATTTTGTTCAAACATCATGTTTGATAGACTTGTCATACCATTTTTTTAATGTATTTTATGATTAAATTAAAAAAAATGTTACATGACTCTTTAAACCCTTATGAATAATCACCTTTAAAAACAAATGTTATTACGGATAATTAAAGACGTTTTATCATAATTTAGTGTTGGGGTTTTTTTTGTTGGAATTTTTGTCAATGGGTAGTCTAGAGTATCACAGATGTCAATTCGATGGTCCAGTATTCGCATTTTAAGACCAATGGATTGGATGCAAACAGAGAAATGGTGGATATGAAATATATAGTAAAGAAATACAAAATGTACTTGTACTAGACAAGGCTAAAACACAGCGTATGAAAAGAATTAATTTACAATTATCGCCCCTTTAAAGATTTTTTTAGAATTTTGACTATCATTAGAAACAAATTGTTAAATTATGAGAAATATATTTTAAAATTATAATGTCTCATTAAATACATTTGATCATGCGTTATATATATTTGATATAATATAAATTGTAAATTAATAATCTATTGCAAAAACTGATTTTATAACGTGAAACACCTTACTGTTGACGAAATCATGTTCTCTAAATATGCATTCCGTATTTTACACTTCAACGACCTGAACCTATAGGTCTATATATCAAAATGATAATTCTGAATTGCCTGCTTCATACGGAGCAAACGGCGAAATTAACAATTGTGATAATATTTCCATCCAGTCCATTGATAGGCGACTTATATGTGTTTACATTTGTTAGCGACTTCTTTATATTGTTTGGTTGCTTTGGCTATTGCCAATTTTTTCTCATACTACTTCTGTCTATTTTTGCATTGAGGTGACTAGTATCGGTAACCATCCAGCTGCATGACACCACTACGGTAGCTCAGTTGGTAGAGTTCTAGATCGTTGGTTCGAACCCTGGCCGGGTCTTAACACGACTCGATAATAGGTAGTGACTGTTCTTTCTTCAAGCACTCAGTCCAGTATTCGCATTTAAGACCAATGAATTGGATGCAATCAGAGAAATTATCGATGTGAAATATATAGTAAAGAAGTACAAAATAATGCAGCTGAATAACATGTGTATACTAGACAAAAGGTCAGGAACACGCTAAAACACAGCGTATGAAAAGCATTAATTTACAGTTATCGCCCCTTTAAAGATTATTTAGAATTTTGATTATCATTAGAAACAAATTGTTAAATTATGAGAAATATATTTTAAAATTATAAATCATCATTAATTACATTTGATAATGCGTTATATATATTTGATATAATATAAATTGTAAATCAATTATTTATTGCAAAAACTGATTTAATAATGTGAAACACCTTACTGTTGACGAAATCATGTTCTATAAACATGCATTCCGTATCTAGCACTTTGACGACCTGAACCCATAGGTCTATATATCAAAATGATAATTCTGAATTGCCTGCTTCATACGGAGCAAACGGCGAAATTAACAATTGTGATATGTTAACATCCAGTTCATTGATAGACGACTTCTGTTAGCGTCTACTTTATCTTGCTTGGTTGCTTTCGCTGTTGGCAATTTTTTCACATTCCACTTCTTGAGGTGACTATCGGTAACCATCCAGCTGCATGGCACAACTACGGTAGCTCAGTTGGTAGAGTTCTTGCTCCGTATATGGGAGATCGTTGGTTCGAACCCGGGCGGGTCTTAACAAGCTTAAGACTCGATAATAGGTAGTGACTGTTCTTTCATCATTCATCAAACACTCAGTATTTAGAAATGAAAGTCACAGGGTCCCTCGGAATTCGAGCTTAAAATCCTCTGCGCCGTGTCACGGCTGGCGAACCCTCCCTGCATATTGCCCTGAGCGCATTGCAAAACTGCATAGGTCAGAATTTCTGCGACTTCAGCGATAGCTGGTGACATCTCGCCATAAGTGAAAATGTATTGACTGGGACGCAAAACCCCAATCAATCAATCTTTAGGGAGAGGATTTGGTAACCGAGTACTATAAATGGGTTACGGATCACAGCTCTTTTACCGCCCACTCGAGACAGATCCAAGTGAAAGAAAGGTTGTCAGTTCGCTTGCATAATGATAGAGTTGGTTTTTACTCAGGTCACTCCGGTTTCTTGTACCAATTATAAACTGACTGCCTACATATAAATGAAAGAATCTTGACTGGGACCGATCCTATATTACTGCTTAACTACAGTCGAACTTGCCATAAAGACACCTCTATATAGTTGACTGATCTCCGACCACGCCCACAATGTTCCAAAAACGGCCCTGTATGCTTGAATTGCATGCAAAAAGAATGAAAACTCGGCCTGAATTGTGATACTTAATGACGTCACTAGAACGTAATTAGTTGCCGTGGCGCTTCTTTGGTACTGTGATGGCGGCTAGTGTCGGAACATAAAAGGCGTGGCCGGCGATACGTCAATTGACACTTGCCTATAAATTTGTATCCCAATCACTCATTATTCATGTTATTTGAGCCTGTATATAAGGGCCATCTACCCATAATATCCACTCTCTTGAGTGGCCTTGACTGTACTATATGAAACTAGAACCTGCCCCTCCCCCCCAAAAAAAACATCTACAAGGGCTTAATGTTTTCCTGCGACATTGACCTTTCCGATATGACCTTGGTTCAAAGTCTTTACACACAAGATTATTCATGTCAAGTTTTATGACAGTCGTATAAAGAAATTCTGAGATATGGCCCGGAACGATTTTACACGGACATACAGACTGACAGGCGGACAGGCAAAAATGAATATCACTATATATTCCCCTCAAACTAGTATAATAACTTGCCATCTCCGGTTTGATTAGAAAAGTACATCTAGTCAGCCACTTTGAAATCTGAAACACACCTAACTTCCATAGGAAACTGTTACTCGTGACTAAGACCCAATAACCGTCTAGGGCATATCAGAAACAATTAGGAATCTGGACCTAATAACCGTCTAGGGCATATTAGAAACAATTAGGAATCTGGACCCAATAACCGTCTAGGGCATATTAGAAACAATTAGGAATCTGGACCCAATAAACGTCTAGGGCATATTAGAAACAATTAGGAATCTGGATCCAATAACCGTCTAGGTTATATTAGAAACAATTAGGAATCTGGACCCAATAACCGTCTAGGGCATATCAGAAACAATTAGGAATCTGGACCCAATAACCGTCTAGGGCATATCAGAAACAATTAGGAATCTGGACCCAATAACCGTCTAGGGCATATTAGAAACAATTAGGAATCTGGACCCAATAAACGTCTAGGGCATATTAGAAACAATTAGGAATCTGGACCCAATAAACGTCTAGGGCATATTAGAAACAATTAGGAATCTGGACCCAATAACCGTCTAGGGCATATTAGAAACAATTAGGAATCTGAACCCAATAAACGTCTAGGGCATATTAGAAACAATTAGGAATCTGGACCCAATAAACGTCTAGGGCATATTAGAAACATTTAGGAATCTGGACCCAATAACCGTCTAGGGCATATCAGAAACAATTAGGAATCTGGACCCAATAACCGTCTAGGGCATATCAGAAACAATTAGGAATCTGGACCCAATAACCGTCTAGGGCATATCAGAAACAATTAGGAATCTGGACCCAATAACCGTCTAGGGCATATTAGAAACAATTAGGAATCTGGACCCAATAAACGTCTAGGGCATATTAGAAACAATTAGGAATCTGGACCCAATAAACGTCTAGGGCATATTAGAAACAATTAGGAATCTGGACCCAATAACCGTCTAGGGCATATTAGAAACAATTAGGAATCTGAACCCAATAAACGTCTAGGGCATATTAGAAACAATTAGGAATCTGGACCCAATAAACGTCTAGGGCATATTAGAAACATTTAGGAATCTGGACCCAATAACCGTCTAGGGCATATCAGAAACAATTAGGGATCTGGAAGACCAATGATAAATGAGAAAAAACGGAAATACTTCATTGTGTTCTTTAATTATTTATAGGAAACTAAAAACGTAACATATACGGTAGTTGTTTAAGATATTCTAAAACAAGTCAATTTTAACTAAGTTTTTTGTATCAAATGAATAACAAGATATAGTACAGACCCGTCGTACTAACGAATTTGTGCCAAGTCTTCACCTCATCCCGCCCACTCGTTAGCTAAATTGTGACAGCTTGCTATCAATCTCCAGACAGCTTTTCACCACTCTAGCTGTCCATATATCGGCCACTAGAGAGCTGAGATTAAGACTCGTTTCCTTTAGCACAGTGTAAAACTTTCGACAGATCTGTACTGTATGTGTTCTTATTTGCAATTTGTTAAATAAACAGTTATTGAAGTCCGTTACATGCAGTGCACACCCTTTATGTATGAAAAACTGAAAACCTATGGGAATTTGATAATCTCAGACACACTAGTAATATATTCTACACACTGTAAATTCCCATATACATTGGCCTTTACTGGTTCACCTGGTATCAGTATAAAGTGACTGGAGGATTGGTACGCTTGTCTGAGGCGTACTGACTCAGTGAGCTAGCACCTTAAATTCGCCACGAGTGCGCGCTAGTACAATGCAGACCATACAACACACTCGCACTTCACATGCATACACGAACTTTAATCAATAGAGATTAATAAAATAGTTATCGTCGCGAATAGATGAGAAAATGCTGATGTAACGTTAAGCAACATCCAATCGACCAACCAACCCATAGACAGTACAGTCCTGTCGAAAGATAAACACTTAGTAGTGATTTGACAGATCGTCTTAGCCCTTTTTGGCTGCTAGTACATCCCTACAGGTTGTCGGCTGTCGGCAGCTTTTCGGTCACGAGATATCCTTATTTTTACCATTCAGCAGTCGAGCTTTTGACTCATTTTCGTTCGTTCAGTGTTAATTTTGCGACAGACCTGTACTGTATTTACCAAAAATAATTACCAGAACTTCCCGTATTAAATGTGCGTCAAATCATGCCGTGGTATTATGTGTCCATTTTCCCAGAACTTCCCGTATTAAATGTGCGTCAAATCATGCCGTAGTATTATGTGTCCATTTTGCTTCTACCCCTCTATTTGTGACTATTTCGCATATAAACAATGCACGTAAAACATGGTAGAAACTAGAAATATGATACATTGAAAGACATTAGTGATAGTGCAAGTTACGAATACATTGTACACTCCTTGTTGCAACATGTACACCTTTATATTTATTATGTAGAATAACCCCAGCATTTGACAGGTCCAATTGTTAAGTATCCATTTTCTATGGCTTCGTCACCTGAAAATAACAAATAACAATAAATTACGGTATGAATAAAATCAAATGTATAATTCATAATCTTCAATTAACCAAACTGTGGATGCATTGTAACCGACACATATTTTTTAAATCCTGCAAATACAATACAGTTTACTAACGCAATGACAATGACAATTTCACTTCATTTTTCTTGGTTAATTTTAAAATTTTCCAATAACATTAATGCATCATAGTAAACCGCTTCACGTGTTCCACTCAGAGACTGACAATGTATATCATATAAAGTTGAATTCCAATTTTTTTTACAGAAACAGTTTATCAAATACCATATTTTAACTCTTCTAAGACTCTTAACTTCCCTGATGAAGTTTGCATGTTTGATTAAATTTGCCAGTTTTTGCTTAACGGATTGTGATTTGAACATGTGTCATGTTGATGATTAATCAGAGTATTGTAGTTTTATATATCGACCAAATATAACGACTTTTTGGTTTTCTCAAAACAATTAAGACCTGTGTAGTCTACAATTCTGACATTGTAGCTTGTTCCAATTTTTAAAAATCCCCGTGTAGTATTCTATACTGTTAACCCCGTGTCCCTTTTAACTTAGTTTTTGTTAATTACATTTTGTAATTTTAATACTTATCTGCCTTTTACGCATTTTAATATATTAATAAATGTTTCCCACGTCAATTAAACACAAATTAACTAATGATTATAATCCTTTTAAATACAAATTTTCTCCTTAATCCAATTATTCCGTCAGGTGTAGAATAGAAAGTTTTGCATGTTTTAATAATTTAATCATTTTTAGCTTGAAGTGTAAATTTATTATTGTGCTTGATTACCGAATATGCCACTAAGGATTGGGTTCCTGACCCCTACATATATAGTGAAGACCATATATACAATATCATTTTTATTGTAATTGTGTATCAGTATCACGATTTGGAGGCCCTGCAATAGTACTATACTGTTTAACTGTTATTCCAGCACCATACAAAGTAGGGGATTTTATAATGCAATATACGTTTGTCTTCTCTTGTTTTTGCTTGTTGCTCGACCTTTTTGTCATACTTAGTTCTTGGTTACTTTGGCTGTTGCCTTGTGTGTGCTTTTTATTACCAAAACAACTGTTACATTTTTTCTACAGTGGGTGAAAATATTACCCAAAGGTCTAAAAGTTAAGTTATTGCCATTGATTTACCTGTGTCACCTGCAAGGAATGCTACGACAGGTAAATCCTCTTTATACGTCAAATACCCTCCGTCCGATAACCATGTGTTTCTGTCATTAGAATCACAATTGCAAACTTTCGTCGGATCATGGCAGGTGTTTGTCATTCCACATGCACACTTCCCACTACCCTTAGCTGCTCCTGGGAAGTATCCAGCGCTCTTATATTGGCTGCCTGGTGCGATGTTATCATTAGAAGTTCTGTTTGTCCAGAAGGTGGTCCAGGAATCAGATTGGAAAGGATTGTGTATAACGGCCCCTTTACACTCCCACAGTAAATACTGTTTACATGCTAGTGAATGGTCAATTACATATGTTACTATTCCTTCTGGTAAATCATATTTCAAAATTATAATTTTCCCGCCCTCAAATCCAGAAATACTGGTTCTGTTCTCGTGATCATGACCTGCAATTTGAATAATTATAAACATATCGTATATGTAGTATAGACGTATAGACAAACAACACTGACCTGTCCGCTTGACCTTTAATTAAAATATTTATTATCGACACGACATTTATGCATAGGTAATACAGGCTTTGATTTCGCCTTTGATCATGGAAACGTACGTTGCGTGTGTAATAATTGTGAATCCGAACACCAACCATGTGTATATGAATATTCCTAACAAAAGGTCAAATTGACAGGTCAACATTGTTTGCCTATAACAATGCCCCTGTGTGCTTTGTGTATTAATTGTCAAGTTGTGTTTTCAGGTATCAATAACCTTTAATCATTAAAAAGTAAATCTATTGCAAGTAGAAGACCATATTATGTGTCAAACGTACACAAATCTCCCGAAATGAAAGCAAGACCTCAATGGTGAGAACTACTTAAATCAGTAATAAATACCAGTGGCGGATTTAAGAGGGGTGGGGTTGCGGGGGTTGCAACCCCCCCCCCCCCCTTTTAAAAAAAATAAAAAAAAAGAGATAGAGAGATATTGAGATATTGACTGATTAAAAATTATTTTCTTGGCCCCCTCGTCTCTGGAGCTCGCGCCTTCGGCGCTCGCACCTAGCATTGATAAAATTCTCACCCTTCCTTTCAAAAAATCCTGGATGATTCTCAACCCACTTTAAAAAAAACCTGGATAATCCTCAACCCCTCTTTTAAAAAAATCCCGCCCCTGAATACATATAAAATTTAGAAACATTCATAAAAGTTAAACATGAATCTGAGTTTACAATCCCGATTTGTAAGGAAATTTGTTTACAAACTTTATGCTACTAATACTTGCTATATGTTTGTACCTATGATAGTAACACCTTTGCCTTCCTCGTCATCCACATCACAGAATACATTGATTGGTTCAATTCCGCCTTCTCCGTCTATATCTATTGTAGCTTCAACATTATCCAATAATCCAAACTCAACCAACTGGCTACAGTGCCTTGCTATTGAAATAATATTTACATTAAACTAATTATATATTACAAGTGGTTGTGTTTGTCTTGTCTGAAGTATAAATATCGTTATTGGAGTCAAGTAATTGAATTTTTGCACCTCAGTCAAAATTCTTTCACATATATCGAGGCGGTCGGTCTAAGAGTAGTTCAGAAAACCGGAGTGTCCACAGGAAACTACAGACCGTCGACAAACTAATTGACTTTACATCGAGGCGGTCAGTTCAAGGCCAGTGGAGAAAAACGGAGTACCCGGAGAATACATCAACCTTCGGCAAGTTACAAAGTAGCAAACACTGTAATCTGTCCCGGGTCAGATTCGAACTCAAGCTATTGGGGGCACTGTGATCTGTAAATTTCTGTCACCGAGGCTATAAAAAGGCCATGATAACGATTTCATACAGACTTACAAATTAAATGATAGAAAATTGTAAAATTCTAAGTTAATACTTTTAAATTTAATCTGCGATTCGGGAGCTATACGCTGATGAGATAAATAATAATTACCATAGGGAGTGCAGGGAAAGGTATGGCAGGCCTCAACAGTAGTATTAACACCAATGCAGGGTATTGTGAGATCACCATACGAAGTCATGTTGCATTCCCTTTCTCTTCGCCTCTCGCCTCCATCACAAGACACCGAACATCGGGTCCAAGCTTGCCAGTCCTGCCATTCACCTGGAACTAAATACAAATATAGTTACTTAGTATGGCCCAAAGCATATAAAATAGCCATACCTTGGTATAAACAAGTGATAGGTAGCAATACTCTTTACTAAAACATCAAAAGTAAAATAAGTTAAATTATCATCGTTCAGGGATATTGCAAGCCTAGGGTTATTAAGGCCGTTAAAAAGGTCAAGGGGCGTAATCACAATATTGCCAAGAATGATGTTTCTGTATCCACGATTGTCCTGGATATATTTGAAGCCCATAGTCTAATGTTTCTTCTATCCTCAATTTTGATTACACACGTGGTGGATGTAGCAAGCTAAACAGTAGCTGCTTACCCTTCCGGAGCATGCGGTCTCACTTTTCTAGTATGATTCCATGTCTTCAAATAAATTCGCCGGTTTCAAAGTTGTTACTTTGCTTAGGGATTGGGATTTAGACATGGATAGGTATAACATATTATACCAGTGTTAATTTTACAGCACTAAACGGCCAGTTTGAAATATAGCTCCTCATCAGTAGAGCTGGACAAAAACTGTGAAACCAATTTTTTTCAAAGAGTTGAAAAACCAAACTATATTTAACCTAAGAAAATACTTTTCTTGAGGGAGTATACCTCAGTTTTTGAGGATTTTTCTATTTAAACTTGCAGCAAATTTAGTATGTATTTATGTTTGTTTATTTATTCGCTAAGCTCAATCATCGTTCTTGATAATGATTTTATTTTCTTACTTGGACATGGGTTAGTTCCACATTCGTCTTGTTCAGTTGCATTACCCCGACATGGTTGTCCTCCATGAAAAGGCCCATCACATCGTCTAGTTCTATTAATGAGCGAACCACCACAGGTAACCGGACAAACATCCCAAGCTGACCATGTTTTCCATTTACCATCAACTATGTCAGAGTAAAAGGATTTTTAGTTGGACAAAGTAGAATGCAGCGCACTGGCTTTTAAAAACTAACATTTACTTTGCAACAACTTAGACACAAGACATTCAACTTAAATGGATTTAATTTAAGCATGTCTGTGTTGGGTCGTCAAACCAAACTTTTAGAAGAAATCAATATGAAGATGTATTTGAAAGTGCATATACGATCGTAAAGGGATCGTCAATGTTATTTTCTAAAGACGATTATACAGTTCCAGGAACAGGGGCAAAAATCTTACTCAGGCTGGGTATCTATTGAAGTCTGACCAATTCCTGTTATGTCACACCCACTAATTTCCCCACTCTTTGAAGTAACAATAGAGTGGTCACTTGAAACGTTTGCTTAAACTCCATCTTAGGATTTTAAAAATAAAAAATCCTAAGATGGAGTTTTCGTCCATTTAAGGACTTTTAAAGCTATGGCTGTAAAAGTAAAAAGCTATAAAAGTAAACATGAATTCCCATTTCCAATTTTGGTATTTAAATGTAATAATTTAAGTTATTATACCTCACATATATTAAAACACTTTTCATTGGATGTAATAAATGAGATATTTCCCACAGAATCACTGTCAGCGTGTGAGAATCTCTCACAGCCATTTGATAACCTCTCGCAGCCATGTGATAATACTATTATCACCCGGTGATAACCCGGTACAAGGGAAATAACTCGTACAACAGGACCGTGATGTCATTTTTGTAACAATAACAATGGCAGCCAGTAGTTTTTTTGTAGTTCGTTGGAAGCGGGCTTGGAGTTTATTATGCATGACAAAGATGCAGAAAACACAAAAAAGGGTCACCCATGCTTTAGTGAAAATACTAAAAATGCATTTGATGAAAACAGAAAAAGAGGTAAACTTAGATTCTGCGGAATATAAAGTATGCAGACCGGCGCCAGTAAAGGATGGTTGAAAGTGTAACTTGGCAGCATTTAATTTAATTTAAAATTTATATATTGTTTTTGTCATTTTACATGGTAAGCTTTGTTTCGGTATAATAAAATAATAATTGCCCTCTAGGTATGTGGATATCCAGAATTGTCAACCTTTAGAAGGGATTTCACCCTCGGGCGATGCTCTCGGGTGACAACCCTTCTGTCGGGTGACAATTCTGGATGTCCACATGCCTAGAGGGCAATTATTGTATATTGTCAGAGTGATATAAAATAAATATTATTACATTTCAAATACCATAATCAACAATACTTGCGCAACGATATACTTATGCACCAATACTAGCACAACAACCGTATTGTCCTTGTTGAAGTCACACAATTAATTTCAATCGGCACGTAAATGAGCGTGACATGGATATTAACCCCAAAACTATTCATTGTTAGACCAATACAGAGTTAGAATTTTGTTAATTTAATTAATCACCAATAATGCATATAGCATAAAAGATGTAAACTAACAAGTTACCTACTCGGACAAGGTTGTGTATTACAATCTATGTGATCTATGTATTTCACAGAACACGGTTTGCCTCCATAATGTGGCCCATCACATGTTCGATTTCGCCATTTCAATCCCCCACCACAAGTAACATTACATTCCGACCAATCTGACCATACAGTAAATACTCCGTCGACTACAAAAATAATATAATAGTGTTGTAACAATGTATTACACAATTTCAATTATACGACAGGTTAAGAACTTATATTTGGCAATTGTCAAAACAATGAAAACCTCGAAAAACAAAAGTATTTCGCAAACTTTTTAAAATCACGAAATAAAAAAATAATTATTCATCAACAATATATTAGTAAATTTCAAATATGGTAATGCATCCGGTATACTTCAACCACGTATTTAAGTTATAAAACATTGTATACAATCAAAAATATATTTGTTCTTTATTTTAATAAGTAAAAAAAAACAATTTCAAGATATTTAAGAGAATTGCGGATTTACTTGTAGATATGTCAACGTCCATCAGTAAACAACAATTCAGTCATGTAATAAAAATAAAGAAGAGATATAGTAAAGATAATATAAAGGTAAATTTTCATACCAGGACAATGGTTTTCGTTGCATATCTGTTTTTCTGACGATTTTCCTTGACAGTCTAACCCTTCGTAACGAGGTTGGGTACAATTTCGGTTACGAAACTGATACCCTCCACCACAAGTCACATTGCATTCTTGCCATGACGTCCACTGTTCCCATACACCATCCACTATTTCCGATAACAAAAGCAAATAATAATAATAATAATAATAATAAAGGATAAATCAATTAGTCACCCCAACTTATGTTGGGGATGACTTAATTATATATTACTGATTTTTTTTTAGAAATACGGTGTTGGAAACCACGTATTATTCCTCAGTGTGAATATTATTATTGTTGTGTATGATATCTGTTCAGTTCAAATGTACATAGACAAAAACAAACATAGTGACACATGACTGAATCACAATCAAGAAGCAAAGTAAAATCTTTGAAGCTGACAGGTTAGTGTTAACACATGAACATAAAATATTCTTCTAAAAATGACTAATAAAAGCCACCAAACATATTCATTTTTTTCAAACCTTATAAGTCTTGCTATTATATGTTAATTTTTCTGATTTATCGCATACGTTTTACCTTTCATTCAGTTATCAGTCAGTGCAAGAAAAACCATTGTATTTATCTATTTAGTGAATGATTACATTACAAATGTCAATAAGACACTAATACACATAATTGTGACAAACATAACGATCCATGTCCAAAACCACAATCCAAAAGCAAAGTAATACCCTGAAGCTGGAAAAAATAGGTTAATTTTTACAAAAATATATACCAGGACATGGATGCTCGTTGCATGCACCACTTTGATTAAAGTTGCCAGAACAATTAGCACCACCATGGTAAGGTCCATCACAATATCTGAAACGCCAATGAACGCCACCACCGCAGGTAACGTTACAAGTATCCCACGGTGACCATAAATTCCAGACTCCATCAACTACAAAAACAAGTATTATAATTCAAATTATAAACAGTGATAATGTTACCTCATTAGATGGCCGTTTCGAAATGCAATCGGTATGCAACTCCTATATAAGTAGTGTTTGGAATAAAATTGTGTAACCAAACTTTTTTCAAGGGGTTAAAAAAATATCCAAAGTCCCAAAATATATTTTAACCAAATTTAGCTAAGGCGTACTTTGCATGACATAATTCATATGTCAAACCCATTTACATCAAAGTTTAAGTATTTACGTCGCCATAAAATATATATCTAATAACTAAGTTGAAAACCCATTTGACTACTTTGCATGCTATCAAATCAAATACAAACATACTAATCCATGTCCGAATCACAATCCAGAAGCAAAGTAAAATCTTTGGAACTGACAAGTTAGGTTAGACACGTGAACTTCCACCAGGGAAGTGAGGCACACATAAAGAAAGTTAGTCATACAAACATCTATAAGCAATTTAGAAATATTAGTGTGATCTCATTTCAGACCAATATGTTCATCACTTTATTGCATATGCACATAGTAGTTTTGTGTTTCAAGCGTACTGCAATAATAAGCTCACCTGGACATTTTTGTTCATTACAAGAGCGAGACTCATTGTAACCCCCGTTACAATCCAGTCCCCCATAATAAGGTCCGTAACACGTTCGTTTTCTCCACTGTTCCCCTCCGCCACAGGTCACATTGCATTCATCCCAATTCGACCACTCAGCAAAATTACCATCAACTAGAAAAACAAATTCAAACTTTCCGATTTAAAAGCCAGTCAAATTATCATCAACTAGAAACAAGCTATTCAAAAGTTTCACTTTAAAAGCACTATGCAAAATATTCTTTTTGTCTTTTCGGTTTACCTATTCGAATAAAACCCAATTATTTTAAGTCATCTTGCCCAGCTCTTCACTGGAAAGTTTTCAGTAGTTATAAGTTTATACAGAAATTAAATGAATCAAACCAAAAGAATTTAGAACACAAAGATAATATATATGTATTAAAATAATTAAAACATGAGGCGAACCATCAACAGAGCAATCTTAAAATCAAATAGTGACTTTTTACAGTAATTTAATAAAAAATGACTAAATCTATAGTTTTGTCGTCGGTTTCCATGTTTAATTCCCTTTAATGTTTCTGATTGTGTAAATTACTTACTTGGACAATTATGAATGTTACATGCTTTCATTTGGACGTCATCACCGGTACAGTTGGCTCCACCATGATATGGTCCATCACAGGTTCGATGCCTTTGATGACTTCCTCCGCCACACGATACATTACAGTTCAACCATGCAGACCATGACTTCCACACACCATCAACTAATATAACAATTGATCAAATTTCATGTCATTAAACCAGACAGAACTCGAAAACATTCATACTCACTTATTCCCTGAATGCAATGCACAGGTATGTTTAAAAATAATTATCAAGACGGTTTGGTAATTATTAAATGGCGAGAATGTTAGTTACTTTGTACAACGAAGCAGTCTGCTTGCAAATAAATTGTTTACCCAGGGATATTGCAAACCTAGGCTTATCAAGGCCCTCAAAAAGTTTTATGGCCGTCATCACAGTATTGTTAATAAGTTTGATGTCTCTGTGTCCAGGACTGCCCTGGATATATTTGACGCCCCATAGTTCCACGTTCCTTTCACAAAATTTTGATTACACACGTGGCGGGTGTAGCTAGCTAAACGGCAGGTGCTTACCATTCCAGAGCACATGGCCTCACTTCCCTGGTGGAAGTTCACGTGTCTCACTTAACTTGTCAGTTCCAAAGTTTTTACTTAGCTTCTGGATTTTGATTCAGACATGGATTAGTATGTTTATTTTTGATTATATTAGACAAAAACAAGAAATAGACAGCCTAAATCACGTAATATGAAATAATCAGAGAAACAAGAACAAATCTTAAATATAATAAAGAATGACATAAGCATAGCCACAAGAAAGAAAATTTTGAACAATATATGATGGGACAGGTGCCTAACAAATAAAGTAAACCGAATACCGTATCATATCTCTTGCACTCGCGTCAATTGCAAAGGGTGTTATTTGTTGTTGGTGGTATCAATTTTGATTCGACCCAACCATTAACCCTTTTTGCCAGCTTCAAAGTTTGAACTTAGCTTTGGGATTTTTGTTTGGAAATGGATGAGTATGTTTTATTTCATTTATCTAATATAAAGTTATCGCATTTCGAAAATAGATACCAGTTTGTAGCTATTTATTCTATACTTTAATTTTTATAAACATATACTTAGTTGACAATAGCAAATGCACCAAAGAGCACAACAAAACGATTTCACAAACATTGAATCACTCATGCAACAAGTATATGTTCTCCAGAGTAATAATTCAAAAGATAATTTTACATAAATACATTGAACAATATAATGTGACTCATTTTAAATGAAAAGTACAATAAAAATACTTTATTTTGTATTGATTATACAAAACAATATTGTTTTCTTTAAAACAAGTACTACTAGAAGTTAACAAACAACCCTTGGGTTTTGTAATCTGAAAACAAAGGATATTTTACCTGGACATGGGAAATCTTCACAAATATCTGAATCGAAATCATCTCCAGTACAATTTTTACCTCCGTGATAAGGACCATCACACTGACGGTATCTCATTTTTATTCCACCACCACATGTAACATTACACGATTGCCAACTTCCCCATGTGTTCCACTGCCCATCAACTAAAACATACAAAGATGGTTCTGAAAATAGCTTTAATGTTAAATTTAAATTATACACCGAAAGTTTTAGGTGAAAAATTATTACAAGTTAAAAAATAAAAACAATTATCTGCATAGGTTCGCATTAAAAACCCTGGGAAATACAGAAAGGCTTTAGACGTATTATCCATACTAGTTACTGTACACCAACTTTTATTGGCGGATATTAACTTTCGCGATTTTCCTACCAAAACCATATCTCGGCTATTATTTTTTTCGATATGGACTTTAGCTGAATAATTGGTATAAATAAAACCATTTTCGGAAACTTTTGCGAGTAGTTTTTCTTCGCCAAACAAGCAAATTATACACTCGAGTGTGTTAACATTGATAGTATGACCTTGTGATCTCTTAAAACTTATTATAATCAATTACTTAACATTTACTTACCTGGGCAGTTTGATGGATTACAATACGTTGTTTCATTATAATTGCCATCACATTCTTTTCCTTCATAATATGGACCAATACAGGTTCGATTACGAAGTTTGTTGCCACGACCACAGCTTTTTGAGCAAGCTTGCCATTCAGACCATTCACTCCAATAACCATCAACTGTGGATAGGAAAATAAATAAAATCGCATATTATACCAATGTTGATTTTACAGCACTAGACGACCGTGTCAGAATAAAATTTCTCATCAGTAGTGCCTGTACAAAAATTGTGAAACCAAAAAAATATGTTTAACCCATTTAGCTAAGGAAATAATTTGCATGGGAGAGTCTATCATCAAAGTTATTTGTTAATGCTGCAATCAAACTTAATCTTGTTTTGAATGAAATCCTCAATTAATTTATTAACACCTACTTAGAGGAAAACGTTTGAGGGATATTAAAACCCGATATTCGTCATTAATTTACAAGTCACTTTTGAATATGATAATCTAGTGTATTAACTGTATTTATTGGAATAAAAAGTATGCAAAACAAGTTATAACCGAAATGTGATTCCATTTTTTTCAGAATGCCCTCCAAACGAACTACAAATTGGAAATCCCGAACCATGAGCATGATTTAAATACTTCTTTGGGTGACATAATAATTTATTTAACAGACTTACAAAACAAATTGGATACAATTAAAAAAGCTTAAGAAGCAATTTTTATTTACTAAATATTTAGACAGCAGATTTTTTCGAAACACAACTGTAGTTTCAGCTAAAATAAATATATTCTAACATCACAGACTACCAATAAATCACATTTGTATGCCTTACCGGGACATTCAAATGTGTTGCAGTTTCTTTCTTGTTTGGGAGATCCGGTACATTTCTGTCCATTGAAAAATGGGCCTGTGAAATCCCGCACTCTAGACTGTGTTCCGTTACCACAAGAATGGCTGCAATCTCCCCATTTAGACCACTGTAGCCATATACAGTCGACTAAAATATTTATACATGTTTAAAATGAGTCATTTACAATTGACAAAACATTAACACATGTTTAAAATGAGCAATACGTCGTCACCTCTACATAACATTCTAGGCAATGTTAAGTGTCAATTGCTTTGGGTTATCTTTATTGACATCTAATTTATTATTTAAGATTACAAACAAACTCTAGTCAATTACATTTCATCGAAATTACAAGACAAATCAGGCTTTTTTATATTATGTCCAGGAGAGAACTAAGCGGATAAGCTGAATAAGTACATATATATAATAGTGACAACAATCAACGCCATACTCCTTTCAATTAAATTTCAATTAAACTAATTGAGTAAAATGAAGTGATATTAGTTCTTTTTAAGTCTAATAAAGTCTTATTAATTGGCGCGTGTATGTGTGTGTCCTAATCCGTACCTGGACAATGGTATAATGAGCAGTCTGCCGATTCATTATGCTTTCCAATACATTCTGCACCACCATGTTTTGGAGGATTACAGCGTCTATGTCTCCACTTTGTTCCTCCAGTGCCACATGTCATACTACAACGTTCCCATTCAGCCCATGGTTCGAAGTATCCATCAACTGTGGAATTAAAATACATCAAACAAAAACAAAATTAGCTCAAGATCTTATTACTGTATAAAAGTGAAGGGAGAAAAATAGGAACAAATAGGAAACTAATGTAAATTGAAGAGGTAAACTCTTCATGAAGTTTAAAAAAATAATGTATAACGTTTGATATGTTAAGAACATCAATAAAATTAGTGGTCAAACAATCCTCATTACTACAAGACATAGGGTACAATGCAATTGAGTGTGAGATTTTTAAAACGACACCTGATGGGAATTGCAAAATGTGTTGTTACATTAAATTAAATACCGCTCAGAATATACTTTAAGCAAAGGATAAGAATTACCTGGGCAATGAAATGTATTGCAATCTCTAAAATCGTTTTCAGCACCAGAACAGTTCAACCCTCCATAATAAGGACCGATGCATGTTCGATTCCTGATTTGTGTTCCGTTTCCACATGTTAAGCTGCACGTCGTCCAGTTTGACCACACATTCCACACACCGTCAACTACAGAGTAAAAACACAATTTCGACAATAGCGAAGTAAGCAAAAACATAATATGTGTTAACATTTAGAATAAGAAAACTTAATAGTTTGAGATACATAAAAACTGTACTTTGTTGAATTTGAAAAAGCTTTGCCCTGGATATATTTGACGTCTCATAGTTCCATCTTCCTTTCACACAATTTTGATTACACACGTGGCGGGTGTAGCTAGCTAAACAGGAGGTGCTTACCCTTTCGGAGCACCCGGCCTCAATTCCCAGGTGGAAGTTCACGTGTCTAACCTAACTTGTCAGTTCCAAAGTTTTTAATTTGCTTCTGGATTGTGATTCGGACATGGATTAGTATGTTTGTTTTTGATTTGGTTTAAAGCATCTTGGACTAATTATACAATCAAACCTATCTATATAGGTCACCCAAAGAAAAAGACAAAGCGGCCTTTATGAACAGATGCCCCTTATATACAAGTTAAAAAAAGAATAGAGAGTGATTGGGATCAAATCTTATATAAAATATGAAAAGCCGCTTGAATTACACATTTTACCACAAATGTTTTTTTGTACTTTTATTGTTTTTGTTCGTGTGCATCATCTTAATAAAGTGCAGAATCCTTTCATTTCAATTTCTATATTATGAAACATCGAAATAACAAAATAGCTCTTTTAAGTATTTTTGCACTGATTTTTATTCAATTTTAGTTCACTCTTCAGGTTAAATAAGAGCCTAGTGTCCCAGTAGATTTAGAATTCACCTTGTGTAATACATGTAACTAGTTACCTGGACATTCAAAATCGTTGCATCCTTTCGATTGTATTGAAGGTCCTGTACAGGTTTGTCCACCGTGCTTTGAATCTGTACAAATACGAGTCCTGTTCTGTATTCCTCCACCGCATGTAACACTGCATGTGTCCCAAGAAGACCATAGCTTCCACATTCCGTCAACTAGAAAAAAGTATAATCAATAAAAAGCTGGTAAATGATGAAGGCATAATGGACGGAGAGGTATACCTGAAAGAGGTATACCTGAACAGAATAAAGCAATTTGTAATGTAGAAAATGTGTAATTAAGCATAGCAATGTTGCCGCCATATACCATTCTTAGAATGTATTTTATGATTAAATTTAAAAAAATGGTATATGACATAACACCCGTGAAAAGAAACTAGAGTAAAAGACAAGGTCAAGAAGCTTAATTAAAAATGAATGAAAATATTTCAAGCCCAGGCTTATCAAGGCCATTAAAAAGCTTTATGTTGGGTATATTGTTCTACAATATTGTTGATAGTATGATGATTCTGTATTCAAAATTATCCTGGATATATTTGACATCTCATAGTTACATGTTCCTTTCATTCTCGATTTTTGTTGCACCGTGTAGCTAGCTAAACAAAAGGTGCTTATCCTTCCGGAGCAACCGGCTAGTTTCAAAGTTTGCTTTAGATTTTTATTAAACAAGTAATAAGCCAAATTACAATAACACACCAATGAACAATATGATAAAAAGCACTAATGATTTAATCAAATTTGAGAAATTATATTGTCTGTTGTCCGTTGTTCATAGCCGGTAGATAAATTGACAACAAACTACAATATGTTACCTGGACATTCCTGTGTATTGCAATCTTCTGTCTCTAGAGCAGATCCTTGACAGCTTTGTCCGTCATGTTTGGGCAAGTTACATTCTCGTGTTCTGTTTCTTTGTCCACCTCCACATGTTACACTGCAATCCTCCCACGTAGCCCACATCTTCCAACTACCATCCACTGAATAAAACAATATCTTGAAATGTCTCTATATTTAAAAATGATTCTTTCAGAAACTACTTTAAAAATGTGCATTTTTGGAAATTATTAATTGCTGAAGACAGCAACACCAAAGATTAAATGATGTTATCACCAAGTAAGGCACATGAAATAATTTGATTTGGTAACCTTGCAATATTGTCTAGTAGAACGCATAATCAATTCAAACATCATTGCATTTATTTTTAGTTGTACGTTAATTTCCAATACTAATCTGAACAATATAGTATGAAACAGTACCTGGGCAGGAAAATGTATTACAGCTGTCTGTCTGGTTACTTTCTCCTTCACACAGGTTTCCATTATGAAAAGGACCATAGCAAGCACGATTCCTGAATTTTGTCCCATATCCACAACTGACAGCACATGCTGTCCATTGTTCCCAAGTAGTCCAAAATCCGTCAACTGATATAAAAGAGTATTCGTTCATATAATATAGGCTTTTACAAATACAAACTAAAATTACTGACGCTTGCGAATAATTTACAAGCTTATGATGAAAAAGCACCGTATTAAGAACCATCATTCGAAACAGCTGCTTCAATACTAGTATTTGCTTGAGCATGTTCATTACTTAGCTTCAATGCGTTTCGGACATCGAAATAGGTTAACAGATTTTATAGACAGTGAAAACATAATTTTGATTTCCACTCAGTTAAATGATATAAAATGAAATTAAAGAAAAGAACACTGGCAATCAAAAACACTCCCAATATACCTGGACAATAGAAGGAATTGCAGACTTTAGTCTCTAATGAAGATCCTGTACAAGTTTGACCACCGTGCTTAGGGAGATTACACTCCCGTGTTCTGTTTTGTGTTCCACCACCACATGTAACACTGCATGATTCCCAACCTGTCCAAGGTTTCCAACTTCCATCAACTGAAACGATATTAAGTGGTTGCTATACTACAAACATTCTTTCTTCAGGAACAATACATTATAATTCTAGTCGTGCTTTTTAAAACTATTTATAAAATAAAATAATATAAAATAATTGCTATCTTATTGGAGAAATGCTAAACAACGTAAAGTCTAACATATGATGACAATAAAATATGAAGAAAGAGTTCTGGTTACAATTATCCATCTTTTCTATCAAAATAATTACTACAGTAAGACTATTTCTAAGAAATGTGTTACCATGTGACAGTAATAATATACATGCACTACAGTGTACATTGCCTTTGCTTAAAAAATCTTCTTTTAAAGGCTGAAATTATCAGTGAACAAGCGGATCAAAACGTGTAGTATTTCTCGTACGTAATCAATGAAACCCAGTAAACGTAAAACTGTCATTTACCTGGACATGAAAATGTATTACAACTTGCAATATCACTGGAAGGACCTACACACTCTATTCCATCATGATATGGACCTATACAAGTTCTATTTCTGACTTTAGTACCGTATCCACAGGTTACCGAACATCCTGACCATTCTGTCCACATGTCCCATATTCCATCCACTGACAAAAGGCAAAATTATAATTTTATCCCTATAGTATGTTTAGTTCATAGAAAATAACCGTTTCTTATTGAAATCCCAAGAATGGCAACAGGCAACGATTATCACTTAACGACGTGTAAAGTGTTAAAAAATTTAATTTTATAGTAGAAAATTTCTGACAAGCGTTGCTAGGTCTAACACTTAGCGGACCAATATTCGCTTTTTAAAGTAGACGGGAAAACTACAAAGAAAAAGATTATATTAAAATAAGTGTACTATGGGTATACCATAAGAAAAAAAATTTGACAAACCGTTACAAACAAAAAATGATAAATTACAAATTAAACAAATATTAGAGAACAATTTAATGTATATCTAGAAAATATCAAATGCTTTTAGACTTACCTGGACACATTTTTGGAAAACATGGCGCCACGTCCTCTTTTGGACCATCACATGGTTTCCCGCCATAATAAGGTCCATTGCATTCCCGTGAACGATTCTTTGTTCCATTTTCACATGTCACTGAACAGTCTGACCAAAGTGACCAAGAAAACCATACTCCATCACCTGAAATAATATGACAAAATGATGTAAATACAAAGATAGACCTTAAAACTTATGGGGTTTATGATTTTAAATTTAATTAACTGTCGTATGAATAATTACTTCCCATGAATATCTTTGTTATTTTTTTACATACTGAAAAAATAAGCGTCTTAAATATTAGGATTTTGGGTGAACTAATGAAATCAATTTACATCGTCTGTTTTGTAATATAAAACAAATCTTGACATATAGTGTAAACGGGGTTAAAAGTGAACGTAAACTGTGAAACAATTAAAACATCGTAACGAAAGAAATAAAAGACACGGAAATAGATTTCATATTACCTGGACATGATGGATGTGAGCAGTCCTTATAATCATCATGATTCCCTATACATGGCTCACCGTTGTTATAAGAGGGCGGATTGGAACAGCTCCGAATTCTAATGCGAGTTCCATTTTCACACGTGACTGAACAATCACTCCAGGAAGACCATAAACTCCACACGCCTTTCACTGTAAATTGCACAAAAGGACACAATACATATTGCACAAAAAGGATAGACAAAATCAGTAATTATGGAATTTATATCCCTTCTTTGTGTTCGTTTCGTCTACATAATGAGAATACTAATAAAACATCTTGTTTCTACTCTAGTTTTATAATTACCAACTAATACTAACATTACGCATGCATTGAGTGGAACATCCTATCTAAATATTCCTAAGGTAAGTTCAAACGGACAGGTACATGTTGTTTGTCTTTGTGCATAATAGACTTGACCGTGTTTGTAAACACTCTGACACAATATCACTTGCGGGCTATAACAGTAAAAATCGGAACCCCAATTCCATACAAATTCTCAGTTAATGGTATGATTTGTTATACTATTCATCTCATGTCTTAAAGCAGATAATTGAAAGTTTTTTCTATGTGGCTGGTGTAGCTAGCTTAACAGAAGGTGCTAACCCTTCCAGAGCACCCGGCCTCACTTTCCTGGTGGAAGTTCACGTGTCTAACCTAACTTGTCAGTTCCAAAGTTTTAATTTGCTTCTGGATTGTGATTCGGATATGGATAAGTATGATTGTTTTTATTTGAGTAACCAATTAGCCAATATTTTAGGATTAACTTTCCAACTGATCGTTTTAAAAGAAATTTTATAAAAGTTTTACTGACCTTTACATTTGACACCAGCATTGGTATTACAATTCTGTGACTTGACCCGCATACATTTCTGTAATGAGTTTTCCTCTCCAGTGCAATGCAGTTTGTAACTTTCTGTTTGAGTATCATTGGCTATCTCACTTGTCATAACTAAAATAGAGCAAATAATGATGAGCCTTCACGATTTTGTCGACAGCGAAGACGATATTTTATTTCGATAATATGCTGTGGTGTATGACACAGTGTTTTGCATATTCATGATTTTTTTAATAGGAATGGTTTCTAAAAAATGAAATATTTTGTCTTTTGTAATACCATTTTTAATAATTTACCTTCATTTGCGCCGAGGAATCCAGACTGTTTACAAGCTATTTCAGCCATTCCTATATCCCACTCTTCACCACATATGTTAATCCACCTATCTTCCTGATCATTGTGTAATGCTATTATACCTTCACCAAACTTTGTACTAGAATCTAGTCTCAGAACGCCTGAATATACAATGTGTGTAAATCATTAACAAAAGGTACGCTTACTCTTAAAATGGATTCTGAAAGTTAAACGAAATTGTGTAGATTGCTTAAGATTATTTAACAATCATGTTGGCATATGCTTTATAGGAACTAATTCTCTATTTTGCCATTATACCCAGTGTCTGCCAAGTCAGAACATTTATATTCAGTTGTTACTATACCCCGTCGTTTGTTGTTTCATATTTCTAGTTGAATTTGCTTTGGCTAAGTATCTGTTTCTCAGCAGTATGTTACTTTATCGTTTTAAACTATGTTATAGTTTCAACCTGTCCTCAGGAAATTCCGCCATATACATACGGTGTAGCCATAATATGTTTATATTATGTTTTCGATTGGTATTTTGTTTAAAATTGTCTTTTTTTATTCAAATTCCGCATTCTTTCAAAAATACTTCAGGCCTAATTAAAACAAAACTATTCTAAATGCAGATGTAGCAGCCAGCTAATATCTACAGACTAAATCTTTTACTCTTCATGTCGTAAAAAACTTGTAAAAAGCTTGTACTTTACCTTTGCAGGAGGCTCCTTCACAGACAGCAGATTCGTTTGAGGGACCTTTACAGTATCTGTCTACACCAGCCTTACCACCATTACTACAGTTTCTATGACGAACTGTGTAACCTCTTCCACACGTCGTATATGTTGAACAATTTCCCCATTCGCTCCAAGCCATCCATCCTTTATATATAAAATACATGTAATAACACGTGTTAAATACTAGTATTATCAATGGATTCAAGTAATTCTCTTTATAAGAGGTATCTTTTTCAGTTTATTTTTTTCTTCAAAATAGCGACGGAGATAAAAGTATAGAGAATATTTAATAAATGAAAAAACAAATTTAATTCATGAACATATAAAAGTAATTCCATATCCTTATATATAAAACCCATATTGAACACTTCAATAGTTTCTACTATAGTCGTGATTTTCATAATGATTTGCATAAATCATTCTTTTAGTGTTCACAGAGACATACGCCCGCACATTTAACATCAAACAAACCGTGGATCACGCAGTTCATCCGAAAAAGTATATGCGTCCGATTCAAGCATGTCACTAAAATACAAATAATACTGGTACATACGTGGACATTCGATAAAAGGACATGTTCCGTATTCTGTCTCTCTACCATAGCATTCTTTGTCATCAAACTTTATACCAGTGTCTACATCCTGACATTGTCGATTACGTATTCTGAATCCATGTCCGCACGAAACAGAACATTTTCCCCAAGATTCCCAAGCTGCCCATTCAAGAGTCTTTTCTGAAAAAGTATTGAGAAGAATATAATTATAGGAATGCCGAAATCGGCACTAGTAGTTGAAAACATGTAGTAGGTACTGGGGAAAGCCAAATGATCTAAGAACCAACGAAATAACACAAAAGAAACACGAGTATTGAGCAATACCTTTTTTATTGATATATTAGTGATAAATATTTTTGTCTACTTATGTCATCAGTTGCTGATTTCATGCGTGTGGCTATCAGTTTTGCTGGCTTCATGCATGTGGATATCCGTTTTGCTGGTTTTATGCGTGCGGCTATCCGTTTTGCTGGTTTCATGCGTGTAGCTATCCGTGTCATTAGCCGTTGTAATATGGGAAGGTATAATTGAAGATATAATTACATAATGCAGTTGGTGCGCTATCCTCGTTGTAGTAGAAAACATTAAGTTTACGGGCGGCGATTTTACAAAACTGTACTCTATGGTTCATGCATATTCTTCATTGCAGTAAAGGGTAAATTAACATTTTATATGGATTTTAAAAATTATACCCTCTGATTTTTATATATTCTTTATTATACTGCATTAAGTTTACGGAAAGGGTTTTTAAAATGTTTTAACTTTTAGATTTAAAGTTCCCTGCTTAGAGGGGTACCTGCTTAGAGGGGTAGAACATGTTACTGACCTTTGATGTGACAATTTCTCCCTGTCCATCCCTTGGAACAAGCCAGACAAATATATATCATCTCCCCGCTTGATGATTTAGTGTCGTAACATCTACCGCCATGTTGGCAAGGAGAACTAACACAAGGTCCCTTCGCTTCCTGAAATAAAAGTACTTTTACTAAAATGTTTCTTCCGCTCAAAATCAGCATTCCCCCTTCAATACACTACTGGATAACATTCCTCATTATACCTAATGCACGTCCAAAGTAATCATTGTTTTCTTTATATGTTAATTAAGCATGTCCTCTATGAATTGTCAAAGCAGTATGGTAAATTTTGCGTTCGTTTTATTTTCGGCTAAATTCGCGAGAGTAAATATAAAAGTAAAACTTTCGCAAATATTTGGTTTTGAGTTATTGACTTCCATTTTCATTGGCCATTATCTGATGATGCAAAAATAAAATTTTGTGATTTTCTCGAAACGTCGATTATCCAAAAAATAAATAAATAACACGCAATAAAGTTCCCGATTTACAGAAGGTGCTACAATTGGTTTCGACGGGTGATGATCAGTAATAATCATGACATGCTTATTTCTGTAGTTTTGGTCAGTCCCGAGAACACTTAAGTTCTCCACGGACACATTTTAATAATATTTCCTAGTAATTATCTGAATTGGAGAATTTTATAACCAGCAGTCTTATTTTATTTTAACAGTGGCATGTCCTTGACCACCCAAGTACTTGCTAAAACGTTTTTGTGCTTTTATTTTGACTGGTTATGTATGTTATAATAAATGCATTTACATTATATCAAAGTTCAACATTCGGGAATGTTTGTTGTAGGAAAATCTGACGTAGGGTTTATTCACTAATCTGACATGAAGTGTAAGCCCTTCTGGAGCACCCAGTCCCACTTACTTGGTGGAAATTCACATATTTAACTTGCTATGACGCTTTATATTTATGTGGGATTGTGATATGTTTGCGTTTGACTATCACAAACAGTCTCTATAGACACCCAAAGATTTTAAAATCTGAAAGAATTATTTTTGTTCGTGTGACGGCATATACTTGTTTCTTAAAATCAATGGGTCCCTGGAGAAATGAAGACCTAAAGCTTTGATAATGATGCCAATAAAAACTGTTTACACGAATTAGTGGATATTATGACTTGTAAAGGTACGCGTGACTTAATCAGCATTCTTCGTGAATTATTAAAACTAGTATAAGTATATGTGTATTTTATTACAGAAATATATATAATTACATTGAAGCGTATGATTAATTAAAAACAAACAATTATCACATTAATATGAGTCAGTCTGAAAAAATATTTCTAATCTCCTTGAAAATCTTTCTCATCTTGACTGCTCAACTTGTTCTTCTGCCATGTGCTAATCTGTTTCATTGTATAAATTAAATATTCGAAAATTATTAAACAACTAATTCAAAATACAAACGTAAGATATCAAAATAATAATGTGATGAGATCCATGAACATACAACCACGAGGTGTAACACACAACGTGACAGAAATCGGTGGCAGAGTAAATGAGTTAGAGAAGAGTCAGCAATATATAGGTGATAGTTTTGAAGAAGTGAAGCGAGACACAAAACAGGTTCTTAACTCATTTAGAGGCATAAACCAAGGTTTTGAAGATATTGGCAGGGACATTGCACATATATCTGATCTCAGTCAAAAATTAGCTACTGAAAATGAATCGCTGAAGGGGGGGGGGCTACTTAATCTATAGGCAAGGTCTATCTATGATGAACAATTTACTTTTTAAATGTAAATGAAACTGCCATGTGCTGCTTTTGAATTTTTATGCATAAATACATTCAAAAGTAGCACATGACAAAACTGAAACCGAATACTGCAAAATGTGAGAAGGACTTGGAAATCTGAAAGAGAAATCGATAAGGCTCATAGAATAGGGTCAAAGAAGTATAACCAGACAAATATTGGTAAAATTCAACAAATAAAAAATGTTAGAAGGAATAGCTACAAACTTTCACAAAATTATGCTAGAGTATCGATAGGGGAACAATATCCTAAGGAAATACAGGAAAACCATTAATCCCAACAATGAAAGAAGCTAAATGTCACGGTAACAAAACAAAACTAGTAAAGGATAAGTTGTACATCAACGGACACCTGTACATGTACAAGATACGAGTAGGAGAGACAATTGGATCACCTACAAATTCAACATCACAACAACGACGAGTTATTCTTGTGAAATATGGGGTAGTGACAAAGCAACTGCTATTGAAATGTTTCAGTTAGATTTTTGCAAACGTCTGCTTGGTGTTAAAAATACAACGATGAATAGTAATTTATTGTGAATTGGGCAGAGTACCATTGTATCTCACTAGAAAATAAGCATGTTTAAGTACTGGTTAAAACTCTTGTAAACTAATAATTGTATCTTAGAAAATTCTTACTCATATTTATTACATTTATGTACTGTTGCTCCTTCTTTTAAAAACCGAGCTTTGTAAACTTGGTTTGCATGAAGTCTGCTATAATGCGATAGTGTGGAGGTATTAATTATATGTTCCGTAGTCAGTTTTAATTTTCCCGATTTTTTTTTTTTTTTTTTTTTTTTTTTTGATTTTTTTTTCCTCAGAGGACCACTTTTTCAAAACTTGTGTTTAAAATCATTACTGTAAAAGTTGTTCCTTCGAACGAACAAAGATATAAAAAAAAGCATAAAGATAGTGTTGCAAAGAAAAGGCTCAATAAAATAAAGTCCGTAAACTTTTTTCATGTGAGCGCAAGTATATTTAGACACTGATTTCTCAAAAATCAAAACGATTCTTTTAGTAAGTAAGTATACCATTTCCGCCATACATTTTATCTATTGTAAATACATTGGAAACTGCACTTAGGTAGTATGTATATTCTAGATATTATTACATGCATGAATAAAATTTAATTAGTTTTGAACTTACATCCGGTATGGAAAAAGCTTCTTTCAGATGATACTCCACTTCCAGTTGGTCGTCGTGGTAAAAGTGTTGTGGAAAATCCACATGCGTTGCGTTGTTTAGCTGGCAAAGTTTGCGTCTTTGTTCAAAATTGAACGATTTGCAGTCTGGCGTTTTGAAGCATTGCATGGCACATTGTGTCACTTGAAATTTTGTGGAAAATTCTTGGATCACATGCTGTTTTAAAACTCTTCTATAAAATGAAAAATTACTGTTAGTTTTAAATTCAAACAGTCTTGATTTTACAAATTCTACTTGAAGTAGAAACAGTATTAAAATAACCATGTTTAATGGTAAAACATGTTTTATTTCCATCAGCACCAAATGCGCATCTTATACGTATCAACAAGCGGCTCCACTAATTGAAATATTAGAAATGTTTTATTCCAAAAGTGTGTTATTGAGCAAGTTTGTATTACTTGGGTCGACTAAATAGTTTGAAACGGGAACCTTAATGTCAGTATCAATGCTTCATAATTAATCACAGGAAAATTACCATAGTTTATCATTAATCAAAGATCACGCATGAGGTCCGGATCTGTTGCGTGATTTTTTATTGTGGCATATATAAAACGACCATTTCGTGGAAATAATCATTATTTCATAGATTTTAATTAACAGGAAATAGTCATTTTAAATGCAATACTGATGTTACTGATCTCATTAAGATCATATCGTAGGTATTGGTTTTAGAAGTAAGGGACCACACGTTTGATGTCATAGGTACCAAAATTGCTTCGAGTTCTTAATCCGTAGGTAATTAATTTTCGGCGATAGTGTTCATGGCTACAATTATAAAACTGTAAACCCCAATGACGTGTGAGAACTCGGTCTCATTTCCCTGATAAAGTTCACGTGTTTCCAGTTTTCAAAGTTTTTACTTCGCTTTTTGGGCTGTGATTTGAACACGGAACGATATGTTTGATTTTGTTTGAACACCTAGTAATACCGCTAAAACGAGACCATATTACGACAAATTTATACACATTTTTCTTAGATTTTGAGTTATTTTAAATACCTAAAACAACCAAAATCTGAAGTAACGTTTGAAATGAATTCTGACAGTCTCTTGGTAAATCTGAAATTTGATATTTTCCTGTGTTATAGTTCGGTGATGAAACAAATGTTTTTAAGTGGGTGGTGTGGTTCAAACTATCTTGGTTGAAATAACTTCGATAGACTTTTTTAGCATTCTTCGAGGTTTTGGGTAGTTTTCTGAAAATTTATAATCTTTTTCAAATTTTTGCTTTTTAATTTATATGAAAAAATTGATAAACTTTTTCGATAAAAGTTTGTTTAGAAATAAATACTTGTTATAGTGTAGTCTTGTAAGCCTCTGTTATATGGGTAAAATAATTAAAGTGGTTCATTCTGATGCCAAATGTATCCTTTGATTGAGTTCATTCTGATGCCAAATGTATCCTTTGATTGAGTTCATTCTGATGCCAAATGTATCCTTTGATTGAGACAGCAACAAATATATCTGGGTGAAGTGCGTGATTATTTTCCTTCGAGGACGTATGCACTGGCCTCTATAGTTAGATCACTTAATCAGTGAGGAATACCAATGTAGCTTGAAATCTAAGATTACTTACTTCAAACTTCATTAATTGCTATATGTAGATCTTCTTTCGTGTTTTAATTTTTAATTTGAAGTATATAAATGTATCAATTTCTTTTGGAATATATAAATATACCAGATTAAGCACGCTCTTGGCATTGAATTATTAACCAACACCTAGATTATCTTTTAAAAAATTGTCCGTTTATAGTATGTTCGCACGAACAACAGTAATTAAGTTGATGCTTCACAATTTGCTCACGTAATAATAACCATAAAAAAACTGGGAATCACAAACAGAGAGTTAATATTGTCCATTAATGATTAACAAAAATGAAAAACTATACTAGTCTTTACAAAATATTTGAATTTATTAAAAATGGTAAAATAAAGTACTGATGACTCATGGAAAATTTTGAGAATATTTATGTATATATCACAACCGGCTGCACTTCTTGAATGCAAAAAAGTAAGCTTCCATCATTTTGCAACTTTTAAACACATTCTGAAACATTCCTTTGACATTAGGAAATGCAAGCCAATAATGCTACTAAATCTAACTATTTATATACAATGTTACACAGAAATGTGGTGTTTCTACAATATTGTCGCAACAGATTCCACTTCGGGCATGTTAGACAGTAAGCTCGGAGTCTTCCATCATTTTGCAACTTTCAAACACATTCTGAAACATTCCTTTGATGTAATTAGAAAACACAAGTCAATAATGCTACTAAAACTATCTGTTCATATAGAAAACAAGCAAACCAATCCAGGCCCAAATCACAATCTCAAAGCAAAGTAAAAACTTTGAAACTGGCAAAGTAAGTTCAACAAGTGAACTTCCACTAGGGAAGTGAGACCGAGTGTTTGGGTAGCAACAATGATGTTCTTCTATGAATTGACAAGAACAATGCAGCTCGACTCATTTGACAGTCAGTACATGTATTTCAATTTTTGCTCCGAGTTGCGATTAGCAAATATGGTAAAGATAACTGCATGGTAATGCCATGTACTTCATTTGATTTTATTATTATATATATGTACATGTATATGCATTCAAAATCACCACATGACGGTACAATAAAATACCGACGTGTTTTTTCTTCTACGGTACCATGAAAGCATGCAAAGTAAACTGAGCAACAGTACTTTTAGAACGATATGAGCATGACACGTTAGGATAGTAAGACCATAAAGGCACTACAACCACATCATTAGGCACCACTTTTGCCGTTAAGTTCAGTTACTAACTATTCGGGTCCAGAAAGTTATACTAAGGCATACTCCCTTTTGGAAACTCCGCGTTTTATAATGATTTAAGATGGAATGACACAGCATCAAAAAGCATATTACATGTATACCTATATAAATGCGAAGAGGAGATATTCATTGCTGGGTGTACAAGGCGGGCTATTGTTTTTACTCAATTTGTTTCATAATAATACCCAAAGCTCAGTTATCTAGATGGATCCCTGTATACCATGGAGTTGAACAAGGAGTTGCATTGTCAACATTTTACACCGTCAGGGTATTATAACTTGTTTACCAAAAGGGGACAAACCAAAGCAGTTTCTAAAAAACTGGCGATCAATATCATTGTTGAATGTTGTATATAAAATAGCATCTGGCTGCATAGCTGAGAGATTGAAAAAGGTATTACCGTTTATTATTTCAGAAGATCAGACAGGATTTATCAGTGGCAGATATATTGGTGAAAACACTAGACTAATTTATGACTTAATGCAATTTACAGAGGAAAAAAATATACCAGGACTACTTTTAATGATTGATTTGAAAAGGCATTTGATTCAGTGTCCTGGGATTATATTGATAAAGTGCTTGATTTTTAATTTTGGTGAATCTTTATAAATGGATTAAAATATTTCGACAAGATTTATGTCAGCAGTTACAATGGAATTGTTTCTGAATTTTTTAGTATAACAAGAGGTTGTCGTCAAGGGGACCCTATTTCACACCCATATTTTCTTAATGTTTGCTGAGATTCTGTCTGTTCTTCTGAAAAAAAAATATCAAAGGTATTAAAATTGGTGATGAAGAATTAAAACTGTCACTTTTTGCAGATGACACTACTGTCATACTGGATGGAGCAGAGTCATCATTACAAGAAACTTTACATGTCTTAGATGACTTTGCCTTGCTTTCCGGTTTAAAAATTAATAATAATAAAACAAGAGCAGTGTGGATTGGATGTAATAAATATAATGGCGAAACCTTTAATCATCGTTTTAAATTAGATTGGAATCAAGGTTCATTCACATTGCTTGGAATAATTTTTTCTGTTGATTTGGACAGAATGATAAAAATAAATTATGATATTAAAATGCAAGAAATAGAAAAAAAACTTAAAACAGTGGTCAAAAAGAATTTTAACTCCTTTAGGTAGAATAACCATTTTGAAAACACTGATAATTTCCAAACTAAACCATTTATTTATTGCTATTCCAAATCCACCACTGGAAATAATAACAAAACTGAATAAAATGTTTTTAACTTTATTTGGCAACATAAAAATGATCGCATAAAAAGAGAGTTATGTCACAGAGCTTTGAAAAAGGAGGCTTAAAAATGATAGACATCAAACATTTTATAGCATCACTCAAAATAACATGGATTAGAAGACTACTTCAAATAGAATCCAAATACAGAAAGTTATTTGAGATTTCATATTCTAAAACTGATAATTTCTTAAAGTATGGAAATGATTATTTTAATAAAATAAAACAGAATAATCCTAATAATTGTTTTTGAAATAATGTTTTTGAAGCCTGGAATTTCTTGTCTATGAGACAAAAACCTACAAATATAAATGATGTTAAAGATGTAAGTATCTGGTACAATAAAGATAACTGTATAAATAAAAGTCCAGTATTCTACAAGTCTTGGTCTAACTGTGGCATATATTTCATAAAAGATTTACTTAACGAAGATGGAAATATAATTTCATATAGAGAATTTAATAGAAGATATGCTGCTGTCAGGTCAAACTTTGTTGAATATAATGGTATAGAGTCCACCATTGAATTATATATTAAAAGATTAAATATGCAAAACCAACCAGTTAATTTATTACAAATTTATATGCCATATTTTTTCATCGTAGTTTTTTAAAGTAAAAAAGGGAGTAAGGACTTTTACAATCTATTTAATAATAATAACACAATTGTCAAAAGTCAAGAAAAATGGAAATCCATTCTAGACCTTGATATTGACTGGAAATCACTATATAATATCCCTTTAAAACTTGTAAAAATACCAAACTACAATGGTTTCAATACAGGATAAACCAACGAATAATTTCTACAAATGATTTTTATTCAAAATTAAACTAAGGGATAATAATCTCTGTACATTCTGCAACAATACAGCTGAAAAAATAGAACATCTGTTTTGGTATTGTGAGATAACTAATAACTTTTGGATAGAAGTAGAGGAGTATATATATATATATATATATATATATATATATATATTATATATATATAAACTGATAAACTCCGTTAACCAAATGGTGGTAACTTATCTACCCTTCCGGAACATCCGGCCTCACTTTTCTAATGGAAGTTCACGTGATTAACCAGCCTAATATTCAATATCAACCGTTGATTCGAACAAGATATGTGAAAGTTTTGGCGAAACATAACCTTCATTCATTCAAAGTCAAGTTTATCCACTATAACGTCATTTGAACCCGATCGTTAATATCATTATTGCAAACAAAGAATCAGAACAAAATGGCGAACAAAATCCAATTCTGATATCAGCACTTTCAAGGAAAATTGTTATGTATATTCCACCCACTGTACTTTGGGAATCTGCTAAAATGGTTGACGGCATAGCAACAACCAGAATAATCGCCAAATTATGGGGGAAATGCATATTACAACGTGAGACGTTTGTGCTTTAGGTAGACATTTCCCAAAATGCAACGTGTTCTTGTACAGCTCTATATAACATTCACAAATGCTTCTGGTCAGAAACAGTAGTCTTAAGACCGAAATCGTGTAATGTTTAACATGGAACTGAATAACCTATTAAACGTAAAATGCTTTTTGTCATTTTTGAGAAAACTTCAGACCCAGCAATTCAGTGGAAAGACTACAAATTCGAAAGCCCCGAGACAGTAGACACAGAAACATTCAGTACAGACCTGTCGAAAATTTAACATTGAACTTAACAAAATTGAGCCAAAGCTCGGCTCCCGAGAGGATCAGATGCAGATAACTGGTGACAGAAAAGCTTCCAAGAGATAGAAAACAGCTGCCGAAAAGCTGTCGACATATAGCCAACAGATGTGATTCTGATTCGGCAGTAATGCGGCATAGTGCAAAACTCTCGACAGGTCTGTACTGTCAGTATATATGATCTAGATGTTACATATATCTTTTGTAATCAAATTATTGTAGTGAAGGTTGATGTTCATAGTTTATAGAGTATCATGATGTAATTATTATTATGGTTTAACTTGATATCTCTAATAACGATTAATGAGGAGGAAACCAATCAATAATGACCGTATGTTTCGTGATGTTTTAAGATTCAGTGGAGTTTATTATTATTATTTATTTATTTTAATATGTCCGTTATTATTATTATTAGTAGTAGTAGTATTATTATTATGGGAGTTGTCGGTTATTTGTTTATAATTTTGTGAGTTGTAATTGGTGGATCGTGTACAACCACATTTAACTTCCGGAACACCTGATCATGTCTTTCCACTAACAAATATGATCATTTTGAACAGGGTTTATTTTTACCCTCGACACCGGATGAAAGAACATCCTTGTTGTGAACCTGGTCAAGGTCGAGTTTCGTTTTGTCCAGCAATCGGCACAAGAAAACATAAGTGTCTTGCGGTTGTGAGTTTTGGCCATCGGTCAGTTCAGTAGAAGGAGTGACCATGTCTTTGTCGTCCGAGACAGTACAGACGTCGCCGTTTGAAGGACAGAAACCAGGAACAAGTGGATTACGGAAAGCGGTGAAAGTTTTTCAGCAGACGAATTACACAGAAAATTTTGTGCAGTGCACTCTGAATGGCGGGTTAGGCAGCAATCTCGGTGGTTCTACTCTTGTTGTTGGCGGCGATGGTCGTTATTTTGGAAAAGAAGCCACGCATATCATAATAAGAATTTGTGCAGCTAATGGGGTAATGCAATACACATCGATCATGTTACTGTGTGTTAGGGCAAATTTTATTTCTGTATATTTATTCCTAATAATGGTGTACAGTAGTTTTACAAATATACCCAAGATTACCCATGGAAATAATTGTTGTTGCTTTGTTATTTATTAATGAAATCATGTAACCAGTAGTATTATCTACACATTCTCGGTTTCGGTGTGACGTCACAGGTGAAGATGGCGACTTAAGACACCTTGGAAACGGTGACACTAACCCCTTAGATACTATAGATTTATATAGTGATTCGTACAGGCCAACATTAAAAAATGGAATAAAATTTAAGTTTGGCAAGGTTATACGATATGAAACTTTCCACAAAAAAATTATGACATTAATAAATGATTAGAGACTTTCAAAATTTATCAAAAAGTCAAAAATATTTGATTTAATATAAGGCGTTAAATTTGGGAATTCGGGCGGGGTAAAATAAAGTTTAATAGAATAACCATGGAGCATGGGGAACATTCTTTAAATTTGTTTTGTAACATTTTTTTTAAATATTACAGTATAACATTATAAATATTTAAATAATTATTTCATATATTTTTTCCGATTGTGTATTTCTGATCAGTAAAATATGCATGAAATTGTAATTTAACGGTACCTCTCATTCTCATTCTCTGTATCTTAAATTCTGTCGTAATTCATTTTCTGACCCTGGTATAACTCCAAATTTTAATATTTCCATGATATCGTCATAAAAAATTTTAAAACTTAAAATTTAAAAATAATTTAAAATTATAATAACTGAGAAATCGTCTCTATTTAAATTATATAAAAAACAATATTGGTTAAAACATCCCGGGATCCATGCAACACCTGGAAAAACTTGGAATAAAACATTCTTTTATTTTTTCACTATATTTATTTGATCTCAATTTATTAAAGGTAGAATTTACATCTGATTCTTACTTACCGGTAATTAAGAGATTATCAATAAACTACAGTACCGGACATCCTGTTTATTAGACATTCCATCACCGGTAATGAAGAGGTAGATCTACCTTACAATATACAAAATTTATTGACAGGTGTTAATATAGGGATAAAGTCTTTACGATGTCCCATATTAAATATTAGTTGTCATTAAGTTGGAATTTGGAAAGATGTGTTAAAATGGATTTTAGGTTTATATTTTAATTTTTGATTTTTAATGTATTTAGTGATGGACCGAGTAATCGACGGCAGTAAATTAAACTTATTTAAATTCATGAAATGTTGCTATTTGTAATTCAGTTTTAGTCATTTTAAATGTCAAAAATGATTATTTTACTTTTTAAGTTTCTCGTGTCTTTTACGCAAAAAAAGTGAAAGTATTACCAAATTAGTGACCATTAAATGAACGCCGACGGACAGATCAGTTCTTTTAAAAAATAGATATAAATTTAACTATAAATTATTCTTTTTAAAATCATTCCATTCATATGACAATGTTATCAAATAAGACTTGACTACAAATTTCATGAAAATAGCTTAAAGACTCAAATAAAGTTTAATATCCGTGGTAAATAATAGTACATTTGTATCATTTACTATGCTATATAACGGCATGTTGTCACCGTATCTAAGGCCACCGATAACATCTTTACCTGAAATGCCCGGATGTCCGGAACCGAGAATACACTGTAAATGATATATAATTTGTTCTGGATCTTCTTCCTATTTTTGGAGCACCTTTTGATTATATGTGATACTAGACTACTAGTAGGCATTCAGTTACAACCCACAAGTAATGTAAACAGTATATGGGCACTTTGAATTTGAAAAAAAACCATGTCACTGTGATGGAGAATCATAATTAAAATTAAAACAAATTTACATTTAAATCTGATTGTTTTTCATATACAGGTGTCCAAACTGATAGTAGGACAGAATGGTTTAATGTCCACACCTGCAGTTTCATGTGTTATAAGGAAATACCAGACAAATGGAGGTATAATACTGACTGCTAGCCACAATCCAGGTGGCCCTGATGCTGATTTTGGGATCAAATTTAACATTTCAAATGGAGGTACGTTCTGTTTTCTCTGGTATAAAAATAAACACTGCTATTAATGAAATAAATGGATTAAGAACAAATAGCTTGACTTAGGCATTGCTCCTATGAGCTTTCAAAACCACTATACATTTATTAGGAAGGAGAAAAACAGCAGGGTCAGAACGAGGATTGGGCACCCCTTCCAAAGTATGGGCAAGTGCTCTGTCAACTGAGCTACCCAAACCACTACATACTATATGCCAATGCTATACATGTATATAAAGTACCGGTACTATTAATGATTGTGCATAAATGTACTATTCACTGAGTTTATACCAGTATGTATGTTACAGTTATTCTATATAGTTAGCAACTGAAAATTGTCTTTTACATTTCTAATGATTTTTTCAAGTACGGGAACTACTTCACCCTGGATTTGTTTCCAAAGAGATTTGAAAAAAAAAACCAAACCCACTGATTTATAGTGTGTGTACAAACTGTTCATAATAAGCATAAAATGTCTTTAAACCTACACTGTGTTTTTAAAGTCATTGATTACATTTTGCACAAAATACAGGTATATCATTTACAGCTAGCTGAATCATATTTTGCCACCTTTCCCAATAGCCCCAATGATAGACCTCTATGATAGTCTACTTCATTTACATTTTAATTTAAATTTTATTTGTAGGACCAGCGCCGGAAGGGGTGACCACTGCTATGTTTGAGGAAACTATGAAAATCAAAGAATATAAAATATGTAAAGGTCTCAATGCTGACTTGAGCAAAATTGGGACCCAGAATTTTACAGTGGATGGTAAACCTTTCACAGTGGACATAATTGACTCTGTTGCTGACTATGCACAATACATGCAGGAAATATTTGATTTTGAAGCAATTAAAAAGTTATTTAAAGGATCAGATGGAAAACCACCATTAAATATATTACTTAATGCCATGCACGGAGGTTTGTTCATGTGTTATCATATTTAGCTCATGTGTATGAATTACAGAAACTATGTTAAATGAAACACACACACACACACACACACACACACACACACACTCTCTCTCTCTCTCTCTCTCTCTCTCTCTCTCTCTCTTCCCCCTCTCTCTCTCTCAATTTCAAAAACCTCCACCTATAGTTATCAATCTATTTTTATTGTTGGATATAATTGCAGTCATGGGTCGCTATATTTGGTATCTCCCAATTTATTTCTCTCCCCCTCTCTCAAGTCAAAAACATGACATGCATGTGCAGTTAAAACACTATTTTTATCTTTAAATGTAATTGTGCAGTCATAAATCTCTCTCCCTCTCTCTCTCTATTATAATTGCATGTACTATTAAGACTAATTTCATTGTTGATTTTAGTTATAGTCATGGACCCCTGTATTAAATTTCTCTCTCTCTCTCTCTCTCTCTCTCTCTCTCTCTCTCTCTCTCTCTCTCTCTCTCTCAAATTCCATAAAAATGTACAGTTAAAATTATTTTTGTTGGATATAATTGCAGTCATGGGTCCCTATGTGACAAAGATGTGTGACGTTCTAGGAGCTCCAGAAGGAAGTGCTGTTAACTGTACACCATTACCAGATTTTGGTGGTCATCATCCTGACCCTAACTTGACATATGCTGCTGATTTAGTACAAGAACTAAAGAAAGGTCAACATGGATTTGGTGCTGCATTTGATGGAGATGGAGTGAGTTTCATTCATTCATTTATTCACTTATAAGCAAATCATCAAAGAATATTGAAAATAATAATAATAATAATAATACCAGTAATGTATCGGCAAACAACGTTGGCCTGTCCACTTGAACTTTCATTATGGATATTCATATACAATGATCCATCCAATACATGGGTAGTGATAGGATTTGCAGTTAATAAATAAACAATGCATGTTTCCCATGAGATAGAAAAAATAAACAGCTGTGTTCCCTACTGGTCCACAATAAATATCTAACAGGGCTCAAAGTTGTCAAAATAAGAGCCATGGCATTTAAATTTTGATTTTACGACTACTGGTATTTCTTTGTTATAACTCCCCAATTTGGCTACCAAGATTTCTGCCATCAAAATCTTACTGACTGTTTCTGGTAAAAATGTTTGTCCACAAAAAGAAAGATTTATTTAATCTGAGGAATAGCCAAAAGAATATTTAGATACAAACTGCTTGTTTGTATAGGTCTTGCACGATCTGATGACAAATTGTTAGATTTTGGGGTCAGTTTATTATTGTAAATAGGGGACTGACAGCTACCAGCAACAGCTGACATATCCATTTAAGAAATGACATTCTGATCATGGTATTTCGAGGGTAATGAAAGATAGTGTGGCGTGTGCCAAATTCGATGAAGGGCCAGGCAAACCCCTTCATTTTGAATTTGGCACGCGCCACACTATTTTTCATTACCCCTTGAAATGCCATGAGCAGAAATGTCATTTCTTATATTTACATTTCTTTCTTTTAATAAATATTTTGTACCTTGACGCTATTTTTTCCATATCTGCTCGTGTGAGATCGGGTTTTTTGACATGCGAGATTGGCGTATCTCACATGATCATGTGACCCCCTGTGCGAGACATGACATAATATTGCGGGGAAATTTATACACATCAAGGGTCATGACCCTTATTGTCTTTCAACGGGAATTGCAATACAATTGCTTCTGTATGTTTCATCAAAGAGAGATAAGGTCATATTGTAAATATTAAGCCATGATATAATGATATAACATTACACAATTTTGTATACCTGTCACACCTATAACATATAATAGACTACCGGTAGTTGTTTACTGTGTCATCAGATTGTGGTAGACCTGTCATATACATATGTACCTTTTTTTAAAATTTAATCATAAAATACATTAGAAAAATGGTATATTATTATATTATATGGCACACCTATAATAAAAACAACAAACTACAGTTTTACATATTTTAAATAAAAACAACAACTGTTTTTGTTTTTAAATTTTTATTAAATCTTCTTTTAATTTTCATTTTTGGTGACTAGAAATTTTGATTGGCACTTGAGAATTTTTTGATAAGAGCCACACTGCTAAATAAAATTTGAGCCCTGTTTGAGTTAAAGGTCAAACAGACAGGTCAATGTTGTTTGGTAAGACAGATCAAATCACCAAAAGCACACCTACATTTTCACAAAGGTTATCTAAGTGTATAATGTATAGTGGAATTTCTTATCTAATGTAATTATTAATTTTTGTTTTATTTCTTTGCAAGGATAGAAACATGATCTTGGGAACCAATGCTTTCTTTATCACTCCATCCGATTCACTGGCTGTCCTGGCAAACAACTTAGACTGTATACCATACTTCAGAAAGACAGGTACTAAAGGTTTTGCTAGAAGTATGCCAACCAGTGGAGCAGTAGACAGGTAACAACTATCATAACAATATTGTAACCAGGGCTCTCTCTTACTGTTTTGTGAATGGGACCGGGGCCCTTGCAGGGGTCTACCAACTGAGCTACCCAAATACCTATTCATTGAATCCAGTCTGCCACATAAATATCAGAAATAAACCATTAGTTTTATGAACTTGCAAAGTACCAGTATGACTACATGTCTGATATATTCCAGTTAAAGCTTCAATTTTTTACATCAAGACAGTCTACTATACTTTGCAAGTTAATAAATACAATGGAAAATTACTTTATTTCTTAGATACAGGTAAGTAGAAAGGTCTTGTACCATACTCCCATCAAGAGTTGTCAGCAACTGTTTCCATTGTGAAATGTTTTGGTTAAGTTGTTTATGTATCAGATGTTCCAGTAAGTTGTGGTCTTCAAAGCTCTGGTTGAACATAAACATGTGAAAACTGATTGTATGACATATTTATTTAATAGAACTTTGATGAAACGTTCCAAATTTGGTTGAAATTATGACTGGCTTTCCAAATTAAAATGGTTTCTAATACCTAATTAGACTTGTTAAATATAACAGGTTTAACTGAAGGGGTGCAGTTTCCATACTAGCCTTGATTTTTCCATACTAACCTAGCTATTACCTCTGTTGTGCCTGCTGATTAGTCAGATGGTGATACTGAATTTTTCTAAACACAAAAATACTGTACATAGTTTGTGGCATTACAGGGGAGATTACTGTAATGTATAACAAGATAGAAAATATTTGTAGAATGTAACTCATCATGGTATTAAATCCAAACTATATATTTTTTAAATCAGGAATCATTTGGTGATATTTGACTATTTCTTCTTATTACCTTAATTTTCATAATGGAAACTCATCAAACCAAGAGAAAAAAATCTTTAAATAGATATCATTTCTCACCTAAAGAGCTTTTTTTCGACACATTCTTGGTCGTTTTGGTTAAATATTGCCAATTACTGTGAAATAATTTATTTTTATGTCCAATTTTCATGACTCTACAAAAATATACCATCCTGTAGAGTGATAAATTTGTCTCATATTCTGAGATCATATCTTTAACCCTGGAAAGATGCTCATTTTTTACTATTTCATTATGTATACTAATACAAACGTATATAAAGTAACATATTTGTGCAATGTGCTGATAAATTTAACAACAACTGTTGTTCATTTACAATGTCTTTTTTGTTTTGTTTTAGAGTTGCAAAAAAGAAAAGTTTAGAATGTTTTGAGGTTCCTACAGGCTGGAAATTCTTTGGTAATTTAATGGATGCTGGTCGTTTATCACTTTGTGGTGAGGAGAGTTTTGGTACTGGTTCAGACCATATCAGAGAGAAGGATGGTTTATGGGCTGTACTAGCTTGGTTGTCTGTATTAGCCAACAAACAGCAAAGTGTACAAGAAGTTATGACAAAACACTGGGATGAATATGGTAGAAATTTTTATACTAGGTAAAACTATTGAAAAACTACCAGTAGTAGAATTATTTATATTTAAAGTGGTTGATTGCATATCCAACTTTAGCAAAATTTCCTTTCTTCCTTTAGAAAATACTTTTTATAATCTTCTTCTAAATTGAAATGTCTGTGAATGAAAGTGAGAAAATTTTGACTGGGACAAAACCATCATTACTCCACTCTAAAATGAAATTACAGTACATGTATTGACTTTTGCCATTGTTACTTAGAGATTTTATTGTTGAAACTTGATGATTGTACAGAATTTAAAATTAAAAATGTTTGATGCGTTTAAGAATGCACATGAGAGTGTGGTTATTTAAACTATCGGAAAATTCTTGTTCACTATTGCCATAGTAATCGATTGTTTATTTCCACAATCGGTCTATTATATTGTTATTTGACTGAGTCTTCATTACACATCTATTATCATTATATCATACAGGAACAAAATTTATTGTAAAACTTAATTTAGGTGATAAATTAAAAGTTTAGACATAAGAGTTCTTAAGCATAATTAAAACTGAAAATGTATTTAAATGAACATCTTGCAGAGAGAGAGAGGGAGTTGTTAATCTTTTATTTGTCATATTATCATACATGTATTATGTTCGTATTTTCTAATTTGGCAGATATGACTACGAGAATGTAGAGTCTGATCCAGCCAATAAAATGATGGCAAACCTTAACACATTAGTAGCTGATCCGTCACTAATTGGAAAGACCTACAGCCATCAGGATAAGTCTTACACTGTGGGGAAATCTGATAACTTCTCTTATATAGACCCTATAGATAATAGTGTCAGTAAAAATCAGGTAAGTTTTAATGTCTGAATTTGTATTTATCATCTATTTGTTGTCTTTTAGCACGTAAAAACTAGTAAAATAAATCCTTGGGTTTATCAGCAGAAATTCTGGGTCCTTGCAAATGGGATTTCAAATTCTTCACTAGGTAATGAACAACAGGGGACTAGAACGTAACTGTAGGTTAACCTGTTTGGTAATTCAGATGTTTGATCTACATACATGAATAGCAGCATATGCACAGGAGCATTGTGGTTAAGAAATCATGCACCCTGACTAAATTTTCCCTTCTCCTTCATTACTTTAAAAGCAACTCAGCTGCTTTATTAGATCTGCATTACACTGTATATTTGTTGTTATTTGCTGGGTTAAAATTTACATGTACATGTATCATAAACTACACTTTGGGACTTTTGTATCATAACTTCAATAATTTTTAAATTGAACTGACCTCATGGTGTTCATAATTTTTAATTCTCATTCATTGCATAAATAAACAAACAAGCAGAGAGGTTAACTGTTCGTTTAATCACTGTCAAACTGACCAAGATTGTGACGGCATTATATTCAGTGGTCATTACTGACTGATCGTACTGGAAGCATGGGATAATTATTATAACTTACAGGTATTTGTTTGTTGACCAAATACATAATTAATAGCCTGATCTTGATTAAGTAAAGAAACATACATTGATGTCAGTTATATGTAAAAGAAATGAACATGGAAGTAATACCTCTGCTAAAAATGACAATATACAAGAGTTATCCCCCTTTTGTTGATACAGCACAATGTTTAATACCTGACATTTTATACCAGCAATATTAAACCATTAGGCAATAACCCCATTCTCATTTCCCATTGAAAATTATTGCTTTGTCTGAAAAAAGTGCCATTTATAGCCAATGGAACGTAGTTGCTATGCTGTCAGATTATGGTAGATTGTATATGTAATCTTAATGCCACCACAGTGTAATATAGATTACACACTGTACAACAGAAAGGATGGTATTTTCACAGTTGCCAACAACTAGCCAGTAGTAAGCCCTAGCTGGTTGATAATTGATGAACAAGGCACCCTTAGAATCCACAAACACAATGGTCATGACTTTGCCACCTGATAGATGGTTTTGCATTTTTTGGCTATGTGAGGCAGATTCTTTTCTGGTTTCTGGGTCCAATTGATGAATCTATGTTTCATCACCAATCACAACATTTATGGAAGCTCTTTGGTTTTTTATTTCAAATCCCAATAAGCTTTTATCGTGTTTAAAGTCTTTGGATGCGATTCTGCATATTGAGGTTTCTTGGGACCCATCTTGTGGATACCTTCAATGAACAATCGTGCAAACACTTCCAAGTGAAATATCACACTCACTAACTATGCCATCAATTTTTATTCAATGGCCATTCATTATGAATGAATAATTAGTTAGCATTGTTCTACAAAAGTGATACGTTCCTTTTGTGATGGCATCAGCTGCCCGACCTGAAACATAGATCATCTAATTAGCTGCACCCAAGTTTGAATGTAATTGCTAATTTTGCCACTGTTGAATAAGCAGAACTTTCATTACTGTATAATTCTGCCATGCATCAATGATTTTTTTTTTTTTTTTTTTATTTAATCCCACTTTTATGAGAAACTTTACCACTGCCCTAGCCTCAACAATTTTATTTTTCATCAATACTTGGTGGCCACTGTTCAGTAACTTAGAATACTTTTTAGAATCACACAAATATGTTGTGACAACTAAAGGTATGTTGTGTTGTCCAAGTACTACCCGTATGAATACTGTAAATTGGAAATTTTTTGCATCAGTTAATTTTTCGCAAGAATGATCTTTTCAAGATATTTGTGTCCTTTTATTTTAGCATCATCAGATTGTGATCAGTATAATTGCAAGTGAATCTAAATAAAATATACATGTATTCCAGGGAGCTTTATTATCACCAAAATAAAATGAATATGAAAATTTCTCGATTTTCAATATGCTGTTCTGTGAACTATCTGACTCCCCTCTTAACTATAATAATGACGTTTTGTATTACAGTCAAACCAATCTATAAAAGGCCACCCAAGGAAGCATGTAAAAGTGGCCTTTTTGGGCAGTTGGCCCTTTTATACAGGTCCAAATAACTTTAATTAAGATCAACTGGTATAAAACTTTACTAGCTTTAAAAAACAGGTGCCCCTTATATATATAGGTGGCCTTTATTATAGGTTTGACTGTATTTAAAAACTAGTATATAAAGTTTTATTAGATATTGGTAAGGTTTCTAACATTTTGATTCCAGTTTTAAACAGACCTATGATTTATATCTTCCATGATAGGGCATTAGGATAATATTTGAAGATGGTTCCAGAATCATATTCCGTTTGAGTGGGACTGGAAGCAGTGGTGCTACAATTAGGATGTATATAGAAGGATATGAATCTGACCCCAGTACTTTTACTAAAGACCCACAGGTAAGTTTATCTGAATGTTGATACACCTTTAACTTTATCTCAAAATTCTAGTGAGCAATTGAATTAGTTCAAAGTTCAAAACTATGTTCTTCTACTCGCTATATCAGACACCTTAAGTACACCTTTGGCTTGTATTGGCACACCTTAATTTGCACTGTGGTACAGCTAGTGTTGGCCAGATCACACTAGGCTACCCCATTGTGACCATGACTGCCAGGCAGTGTGTATTATGTATACATGTATGTCTGCTTTGTACTAGCAGACACAAAGACACCTTTAGTTCTGTCACATTTAAAACCATGTGAGATCTTGTTGTTTGTGCCATTGACCTATACTGGTTGAATTAGTCTTCATATAAGACAAACTATCGTACTAGTGATTTGTGTTGTCAGTGTGCTGTTACTCAAAAAGTCTGCTGTATCAGCATGCTGTAGTAAAATCCAAGATCTTATACTGACTTTCACCTTATGATCTTATGTTTAGACAAATCTGAAAGATCAAAGGACAATCAAATGCTGAAAATTTGCTGATCTAATTGTACATTGTATTACAATATGCAAGCAAACAACTTTTCAAACTGTAATTTGTGGTATGAAAGTGAAAGTTACCTGGTATACATTAGAATAGAACTGTGCATTTTATCACAGACAAAGACATACACCACCCCACCCACCCCCACCCCCCCCCCCCCACCCCTGGTAGCTATTTTATGCAAATCATGATTTGCACATCCAAAAGATCTATTGGGGTGGGGGGTGAATTAAAAGACCCTCTGTTTATTTCGAAGAAAGTTGAAAGACATTCCAAAGACATAGGTATTTGAGGAATGTTTTAAAATTTAGATACAGAAAGATGTAGGTCATCACTAGTTAAACATATTTTACCTGTTTTTATGTTAAAATTGTCATATTGTTGAAGTTTTCAAGGAAATACATTTACTACTAAGTGCAAATGTAGTAGCTAATGCTATTGAAATGAAAGAGTTATTGCCCTTTGTGTACTGCTTTAATTAATTGACTATTTGTTAGTATCTAAACATTGGAATTAAAATGCCAGGTGCTGTAAACAACATTTTGTTACAAACAAGTAAGCCACCTTTAAATAAACTATTCAGTAAATGTTTGGTTTAAATTTCTTATCAACTCATGACCCTTTGTTGATTCTGATATCCTAGAGTACATTGATCCCTTCTCTTAGTAATAATGCAATTTATACTTATGGTCTTGTAATGGATCTACCTAGAAAGAAAGTCTTTTATAAAAGAATTTTTAGTTGTGTGAAGTAATCACGTTTTACATCCAGTCAAGATTCTTTTACTTATATAGAAACAGACAGTTCTGGGATTGAGATGTACATACACTAAAATTATCCTTTTTACTGAAAATGGGGAGAAAACTACCGTAACAGTAGAAAATCAACAAACTCTGGCAAGTAAACTGGCAAATTGTCTTCACACTGGGACCTACAAGGGCTGGGATATAAAATTTGATAAGAGATGTTGTGGTCTGTAAGAGTGTGTTGGACTACCAATGCCCCCCCCCCCCCCCCCCCCCCCCAGGATGGTATAACATAGATATCATACCTAATTGATTTTTTGCTTTTCCTTCTATTTTAACTATTTTTGATAATTTTCCAATTTGGACTTTTTGTCAATTCATTCTACATAAAGCCAATGTCATGGCTTATCAAAAATAAGCCATCAACTGTTACATCTTTACTATACGTAAAGATTATTATGGTTCATGTGGTTTTCAGTTTTGAGTTTTTCAGAGATGAGACATAATATATACTTTGTTCTCTTTGCCATCAATATATATTTACGTTCAGTTTTCGAATTCTAATCATACTTTACTGTTAAGTTTAGAAGGACAAGATATATACCATGGTACATGTAATTAAGAGTACTTCTTGTCTGCTTTATGTTGCAGGACGTCTTGAAGCCATTGATACAGATAGCATTACAGATATCACAGCTACGAGAACTAACTGGAAGGGAGGAACCAACTGTCATAACATAAAAATGTCTACATAAAACTTCCATATAAAAGTGCTATATAATGTAATTTGTTACACACACCTTTTGTTGACTTGGTTTATATTTTAACTTTGTTATAATGGTTCTTGATTTCTGAATGTGAAATATGTCTTTTCAGAATTCAGGTATTGCTTCCTAGGAAAGCATTAAGAATGCATTAGCGGGTATTGTGATATGGGCATTGTAGACTTATTTAAGATTATTTGGAAAATTTTCATGCATAATAAATTATACTGGGGAAATCCAACAAATGTTTTTTGCTTTAAAACTGTTATTTGCAAAACAGAGACAGCATATGCTCTTTACCTTTCATAAACAGAAGAACCTGTGGTGGAATCTAGAGTAAAAGGTTTTAAGCTTTGTTTTATGCTTGAAATAAATAGATTTTACATACTGGTAGGTGCTGTCAGTCACTCTGTATTTATTACACTTATTGAATTTATGTTCACACACAGTGGATAACTGTGCATATTGTTAAAGCAGGTACTTTTGGTGCATATTTTGTGTTCTAAACACTCTTTGCAATGTTTATGTTAAGATTATAAATGTTAATTTTAATAAATAGCTTGTTTGAAAAATTTCTGCAACAGTCCTGTTCAAAGTACAATGTACATACCAATATGATTAAGATTTGAACATTGGATTATGCAGTGTGTTCTGATTTCAATATAATACAGAATTCATTGAATATGGTTCTGAACAGAATATAACTCTCCGCCAGTTTATATATTTATACAATTTGCCATTATTTTTTTTTAATTATACATTGTCTCTGAACTGATGGCAATGTATAAAGTGATTCTATTTGATTTTTTCTGATAGGAACTTAAAATAAACAAGGTTCTATGTCACGGTAGGCTTGGCATGATAAAGAACCCTTCTGTATAATGCCATAAGCGCAACACACAGGCATAATTTCTGCACTTTTGCCTATAGTTGGCGACATCGTGATATAAGTGAAATATACTTGTTTGGGACATTAAACACCTTTACTTAACTCAACTCTATTTTAATACCATGGTTTGGAATATATTTACTAAGGCATGAGAAGTGTTAACTTCATATGTATATACAGACAGAAACACATTATTATTATTGGTTTATGTTATTTAGGCTCGGCCACAGTTTATAAACACTCTGTCTGGTGCCATAAGATATTCATCTAGTGCCATAAGATAATGAAAAACACAGATCTAGTTAAAATTCATGTTCATGTTTATGTATTTATGCTGTAGAATCAGGACTCAATTAAGAAGATTCAGACTTTGAGTGGAGTTACAACATTTTACACCCAAGTCAAATATTTTTCACTTACATAGTCAACCAAACTTGTCTATAAAGGCCACCCAAGGGAACAAGTAAAAGTAGTATTTATGGACAGGTGGTCCTTATATACAGGTTTAAATAGCACGAATAAAGAATAATCAGGATACCATTTTACTGGCCCTTATATAGAGGTGGCCTTTAAGACAGGTTTAACTTAATTTTGAGATAGTCAGTTATGTGATGATTTAAGAAACTAGACTGTCATAAGAAAACTGCTAAGCTCCACTCCAATGAATAAACGTATAAATTTTGTTGAACTGGGATAATCCAGAGTGGGATTTCAACATACAGTCCAACCTGTGTTAAAGGCCACCTCTATACATGTACAGCGAGATTGACCAGAAGACAGTTAAGACCTTGGTATTTTGTTAATACAGGAATAAATGTTATATATTTGCTCTTAGTGGTTTTCTTAATGTTATTTGAGAATGATTTTATCTATTATCCAAAAAATGAAAGATTTTTCATAATTTCATCATGATGCTGCAAAATAATTTTATCAACATTTCCTGATAATGTGCAACAAATATTAGAGATCCTCTGTTGGATAGAGATTGGGTAAATAACAATCAAACAATCTGAAATGTCATCTTAATTAAAAAAGCCAACACCTGGCTTAGGTAAGGATTCTTGGCAAGAGCAATAATGATTGTTGTTCGACAGCAATGCAATACATGTATATTGTATGTTAAACAAATTGTAAAGGCAACAGCCTTTTTTGGTTTGATTCAAACTTTGGCCTTTACCTTTTTTTTAAAAAATGAAAATAACTTTGACAATTTAAGTTCACAGTTTAACCCTGACAATTGATGTTGAAATTTTTGCAATGGCAAATGGCAGATGAGCAATATAGGCCCTAATTTTTTAGTTAGATTTTTAATTTTTTTTTTTTTTTTTTTTTTTTTGTTATAACACAGACTACTTAAGCAACTGGGTATTTACATTTGCTGTTTATGTAGATTAAAAAAAAATATAGGTAAAGTTTCCATTAGAATTACTTTACTAAAAGAAGTAGTTTAAATTAGTCAGCAATTATTTTCAGTGTCATTGGTCATGGGTTAATCATTCGTAAATTCTTTATACTGAACATCTGTCTTATATCTTGGAGGCTAAAATTTTGAAATTTAAGGTGTTTATTTATCTTTGAAAATGTCCTTCAATCCTATAGATAAAGTATACATTGTATATATTTATAGAGAGGACATTACCATCCTCTAGGACATTGGGAAATTTTACCTGTAGGTTTTGAAATACCTTGCTTTTATATTATTATTTCTGAAACATGTTGTACAGGTGATTCTCTCTCAGTTATGCATAGTCATTCTGTCTATAAGAATTTACTGCACCTTGCCAAAGTTAATTTTTTTCAATTAGATGGTCACTCTATATACAATGTATATTGTTCATGTTGAACAAATCTTGGAAGAAAAGACCATTGGCATGTGTATTAAGCAGAATGGTTCCTGCTTATATGTGGGTTATTAATTTAGGATTGTTGCCATTGATTACATAATGGTATGGTGCTGTATGTTATTTGTTTGTTGAATTTCCTACTGTAATAAACATTTTTGTTTGTTAGGTTGTTACTGATGATTAATCTCAGTAGAACCTTTGTTTTCACAAAACAGAATTCCTTGTGTAAGAGTTATCTCCCGTGAACAGATTTTTGTTGCAGCAAATATATTAGTTTTTATTCTGCTTTAATTTGTTGATATTCTACTATAAGCATTTAATTTTACTAGTCAAAAAATTATATTTGATAAATAATTAACTAATTCTAACCTGTAAGTCGAATGTAATAATATCTGCAAAGGGGAGATAACTCTGATGAAAAAGGGGGAATAAATGAGGGATTGGCAATTTTTTGGAGCCAAGCTACAGTAATTGGCCAAATTATGATATTTACATGCTTCTGTATGATGCTATATTCTGATTAATAAATAAGAATAATTATCATTTGATTTATTTTTCAATTATGTTTTGATACTCTTACTTGTTGGATAAAACTAGCTAAAATAGTGAGACTGCATGATTAAACTTTTTGTGCCAGTTTAAACTTATGTGCTTGCTCCTAAGAGAGAGAAAGAGAGAGAGATGGGTCTACAGATTGATATGTTGTGTTTTCTCTGAATATTAGATTAAGTACTGGTTGTATATTTTCACACTTAGTCATTTAGGTGTCTGAAAGAATCAGATTTGACAATTCCTAAAGAATGTAAGATGTAATGTATGCCTATGTCCAGCTATGCTTCGTCTTCACACTTGTTTGTTTCCAGCCATTTTGCAATAATGCTATGAGTACACATATTATACAAAGGTATTATAGTTTTACAAACACTCCGATTATTATTTACCCGGTTAGTATTTTTATGTAAGGTGCGTGTAACCTATTTAATTGTAAGTGTTTTATTTCGTTCGTTTAAGAAAATCCATAGGGCACGTCACGGCTTGAAATGATTCCAAGTTTGCCGACGCAATTAAATAATCTTTTATTTATGTAAAATTTATTTATTGCATTTGGGCTGAATTTCAAGGGTTTTTGGCAAATTGCTAATTTTACTGTTGCTATATTGAAAGACAATTCTTGGCTAAGGTCGGTAAAACTGCCAACAAAAACGTTAATAAAAATGATTTTCATGTGAAATGATAAAGGCCATTTGGATGACACTGAGCACTGAAATCCTATGTCTCCCAGTGCAAGTTGAAGAATTACAGTGCTTTTTTCACGCAATGAATGAAGCCTTATGTCAGTTTGAAAGGTTGTTAAATGCATTTTAAAAAATTACATTTAACATAATATTATGCTATTTTGAATGTCGCATTTGTTTAAAGATTGGGGTCCAATGCGCTATGTGCACGCTTAATTAAAAGTGTCGATAAAATGCGTTAAAACGGTTAATTTTAATTATTTCATTTGGATCTGTTAAAAAATCAAAATCAGCCCATGGCATAGTTTGGACAAGGGACCAGTCCAGGATCATGCTTTAAACGAAATACAGTTGTTTCTTCAAACACCGTTTTAAACTGACCGCCTTAATATAATGAAAAGAATCTTGACTAAACTTTAAACATCATTATCGTCAACTTCACTTTTTCAAGGGCTTGTAGTCTTAACCTAGCTCGCTGTTGGAAATACATGGCATAGTTGAAAGTTTCATGTTGAAAATATGATGACATCATTGATGAGGTCATAAGTCTGGAACGACATGTATATTGTCTGTTCGTTCACTTACCAGTTATAGTACAATACGTGGCAAATATTGAGGCCAACGTCCTTGGTCATTCAGTTCAACTGCAGTTTTGTCCGTTTAATGGTATTTGATAATGATTAAATAAGATAGGGTATTTGATAATGATTAAATATCTACCAGTAGTTTAAATAGATGCCCTTGAAAATATAGAAATATACTCTCCTTTGCAAATAGTACGTACTGTATGTCGAGAGATTGGAATCGTTTTGGACCAAGATTACAGCGAATATTTTGATGTTGGTGTCATTTTATAAATACATGTATATCCGAGTCTTTTAAGGGAGATGTGTTTACCCATTTTCAATATTGGTCCGAAATTCAAGAACGCTAGAGGGATAGGGTCGGTTTAACAAGAGCTCGGGGAGACATACTGTAGCACTCGCCTATAGTGTGGGAGGTCCTGGGTTCAATACCCGGTCCGACCGTGCATTTTTATCCTCTCTGCTATATAAGAATAAAATCTTTAGTGACATGTGAAAGATTGAAGAACAGAATATTCCAGAAGAGGACGGTCTTCCTCTGAGCTCTTGTTCGACTTCATTCTACCACTAGAATTCTTAAAAATTCCACAGACTGTTGCAGTAAGATCACCCCTTAAAAGAAATGCCTGTATGGGAAGTCTAAATTAACACCCTTTGCGTCACTTCAACCTCGAAATATCTTGATGGTTCGATATGTAGATTCTTTATAACTTAACGCGTCATTCTCAACATCAAAGTTTGGTTGACTGTGGATTTATTTTAAGGTATTACATTGATTTAAAATGTCTAAAATAGTTAATGACAAATAATATAATAACAGTGACGTGTTTAACAGCTTTAAATATTTTATGGAACCGTTTAAAGAGGTTTACATAAAGGATAGTAGGCTTTATATCTGGTTAGTGAACTTCTGAGCGTCCGTTAACAGCACAATACATTGTGGTAAACATGTATACAGATTAGATGAAATGTGAAAATATAAGAATAAACTCTGTTATGCATAACAGAAATGGCAACAGTCACGTATCTTGTAATCTTGTTATGTGAAAATTATCATGTTCTCCGACGTGCACTACCGGTTTGTTTGAGTTAAGAAGCTCAATACACTTTTGGTCATGAGGTACGGTATGGTTTTGATACGCGAGTTGACAAATGACCAGTATCTCTAAACTGATGTTTAAGCATGACATTACAGAAATGCAAAATCTGTTTAATCCTCCTTAACCGTATTTTCATATTAAAAACAAATAAATAATAGAGAAAAGGTTAATGTATTGCATTCAACCAATTGCAAAACAATTTTTCTCAGTTATGTTGGCAAGCTTTAGGGTACCTATGAAAAACAATTACATGTACAATGTATGCGTCACATATACTGATGGTTTGATAAGTTATAGTGAATTCGTAGTAAGCTTTTTCGATTACAGAACGTTTTCATAAACTTTGATTTATACCATCGAAAATCCCCGCAGTCTGTCCAAGGCGACTTGAAATGAATGACCATCACATTTTTCAGCTCCGTCCTCTATTTACGTTGCTCGTGCTTATAGTTATACAAATTATTTGGTTCGGTTTGCCAGTAACTTGAGTGAAACTTTAATACGTAAACAACTTTCTTTCCTTTCCTGGAACACCTAACATAATGGTTCGAATGATTTCTGGATTTGCAATACATTTTATTATGTAGAACGCAGTTTCGATACTTATTGCATTCTACAAATAGTCGTTCAGTTTTGTTATTCAAATAATTGAATAACTTATTAAACGAATTTTATTCTAGCGACGCTATTTGATTTGATTGTCTCTGGGTTTTTTTCATTTCTATTGTATTATTTGTTTCAATTTAAGTAATTTATCTGAATGCCAGTAAGGGAACTGCAGAACAGCGTTCATTGATAACATTATACCTAATACATATTGCTATAGATACAAAGTATTTCTGCTAACAAATGTGTTACCTCATGTTAAAAATGAAGGATTCCAATTGTTTTGCTGTGTTAAGTGTTGCAGCTTTGTCATGTCCATGTACTACTTTTGAACGTTTATGAAATAATGCACAAAAATAGTACATAATTGTTGCATGTGTAGCACATAATATCATCATTTGTAAGCGTTCTGTTGCAGCTTCATTAGTCAGTTTTCTATTGCTCAGACAAATGCATAATATTTTGGTCGACATTTTTGCTGTTGCAATATGTGTGGTATGAAAACCTTGTCTTCAGATTTGACCAAATGACACCTCTATTCTCCATTCCACTAGTCATATATAGTTTGATAAACAAACATAAACGGTGTCACCGGCTAAAACAGCTTGTAAACCACCTTATGATTATGTAGATGTGTAACATGTGTTGAAGAGTTTGAGAAAACACAATACTTTATCATTCTGTAAAAAAACCCAGCTTGGTGATTCATAATCATACGTTTTTAATACTGTACAGTATCATTGTGACTAAACTGAGTCAAATTCTTAATGTATGTATTAGCCCAAGAGCTAGTGGGGTTTGAAATATGTGTCAATGGCCAAAAGCTTTGAAGGTTGTTTCTGATAGAAAAATGTCTGTAGTTTTTCGAATTTGGGCGTCTTGTGAATGAACTCGTTTCCGATTTTTTTTCAGACGCGAGTTTTTACACTAGAATCGCATTTTTCAGCCGGTTTTTCGGTAATTTGATAATTCTGCATTATGGACGCGATATGGCCTTAAAATGTCTTATTACTGATGCGGTTATCAAGAATTATGATCATTGTTGACATTTAAGTTAAAAACTTCTTGATACATTTCAGATTTTTTTTAAAATAACTATTTTAGGAAAAAAATAGACCAAAAATTTTGCGTTTTTAATATTTTGCCCTCTTTTATGTCTTATAAAAAAAATAAAAGCATTTAAGTGAAATGTTTTACCATATTGTCACAGCCTAATGTGTTTTGCATTCAATAAAAGTAGCTGCATATCATTTGGTAGGAAATTGCGGCACCCACAGTGGAAAAACTTTCCCCTACCCCAAAAATTGCAAATTTCTCAAAAAATCGATCTTTACTACAAATTTTGCTATTAGTTGCCATACTGATTGTTATACCGTGTAAGCTTTAATACTTGGGTGACAACATTGAAGACCTCTAACTAAAAACTTCTTGTTAAGCATTCAATCTCAATTTTGTGGCCAATTTTAAACAACCGAGTTTTGCGTTTTTACTTAATCTTTATTCGTTAAAGTCTTGTAGCGCATTCAAAAAAAGCCTGATTATCAATATACTATTTTATTTAGAATCCCTGATGTTTGTGCTTTATTGTGCAAGTATAATGTATAACACAATCGTCACACAAACCCTTTCACCACAATTTATTCTTCCCCCTACCCCATATGCAATAAATAAGCGAGTTCGCGAGATATTGATTTTACACTTGTGCGTTCTCAGGCAGTGAGATTTTAAACACGGTAGAGTGTTATAACGTAAATTTGTACTTGAAACATATAGTAAATTACGCTGTTAGCTTGTTTATTCAATGCTTTGATTTTTTGTATTATTAAGCAATGATAGTGCCACGCCCTTTTGTATGACTCGGCAGATGGCGCTGCGCAAAGCGTTTGTGTTACGTTTTCTGTCATTGCAAATCACACGTGGTTGCAATTATAGATACTTTCATATGGTTGTTGTTTATGATAAGTAAGAAAAACTATTCACCCCTTTTTTCTATTGTTTTGTTACCGTTTATATTTCGTGTGAACAAGTTGATTTTATTTAATATTTGTTTTTAAAAAGAATCCGTGTTCACAATAGAATCAATGAAGTTTTGACGCAGATAAGTAATCTGTTTGTTAATTCTATTTGATTCCGTGACTGAATTAAAATCACTGTAAATAATATTTTGCGATTTGTTTGTGATAACTCATTGTCATTTCAATTAGAAGTGTTGCAAAATGGCCAGCACACGGCTGGATACATCTAAGGGGAAACAGATATTACAGGGCGATAGCACAGATGAAACAAATCTTGTTTGTTGCCTTCATGTCGATAAACGTTTCCAAGATATAGAAATTAAACCTTTTGATGAAACAACATGGAGTAAAGTGGCAAAAGTTGCTGAATATCGTCTTTCGAAAACAAAATCCCACAAATATAAACAAATTTGTCAAGATCTTCCTCAAAACTTTGATCCTAAAACCAATGGTTATCACAGAATGTGTTACAAGAACTTCACTGCTGTCTCAAAAAAAGAACTAGAGTCTTTTTCCACTGTAGAAGTAGAAGAAGTTTCTTACACTTTAAGATCCCACACTGAACATTTATCGGACGAAACTTCCTCCTCCGGTATTTTTCTTCCCGTATGTTTGTTTTGTGGCCTCCTGACGAAGGGTAAGAAAGGGAACAGTTAGGCAATTGTGAAAGTTTGGAAGCGGGAGAAAAAATAAAAAATGCTGCAATGGTTCTGGGTGATACAGATATGATTGCCAGAGTTTGTGATATAGATTTTGTTGCTAAAGAGGTTAAATATCACCATAGCTGCCGAAAACATTACTTAAATCTTTCTGAGAGGTGTATACCCGGGTCTGCTAAGACAGAATATGGCAACATTAGGCTAGGACACGAAAAAGCATTTAAATGGTTGACCGAATACATAAATAAAAACGTTATAGCACAAGGTCAAGCTGTAACAATTGCCTCCTTGTATGAATATTACACTACAATGCTGATGGACATTGGTCTTGATTGCTCCTCATATACCATCCAGACTTTAGAAGTAAAACTTCTAAATCACTTCAAAGATGATATTTGCATGAGTAAATAGGTAAACGACAAGGCAAAATATTATATCCAAGCTTTCTAGATACAGATCAGATTATAGGTTTCCATAATACGTTTTTATTAAATTCCAAAGTCACTGAAGCTGCATACCAGTTGCGAAATACAATATTAGAAATGTCAAAGACATGTCCCCAATTACAGAACCCATTGACTGTAAATGAAATACAGAAAGGCCAAGCTAACCCCCCAGACATACTTATGCAGTTTTTTTAAAACTCTATATACAGGGTCTTCAACAAAAGAACCTTCTGAAAGAATGAATAGATGCATCAGTTCAGCAGCAGATGATGCTTTGTTTGCTGTAACCAATGGCGAAATAAAGCCATCAAAACATTTATGTCTTGGACTGGGTTTTAAAAGTATGACTGGTAGTAGGAAAATTATTGAAGTACTAAATCATTTAGGGCACTCAATAAGTTACCATGTTGCGGAGACACTTGAAACTGAACTTGCAATGACAATATCAGACAGGAATCAGCTAACTCCTGATGGATTACTGAAAATTCCAAACTTGTCAACCGGAACGGCTTGGGATAATTATGATGAAAACACCGAGACTTTGTCTGGAAGCGGAACTTTGCACGACACAGTTGGAATATGTTACCAGAACACTCCCGACGAACAACATTCAATGGGGGACTCTCTAGGAATTCCACAAGTATCCACTACACAAACAAAGTCATTGAAACGTAAACGCTCTTTAGATATTGAGGACCCTATTTTAGAATCTTACAGAAAGCGTCCAAAAATAACAAAATTTCAATATCCCGTAAAAGCAATTTCGGACCCCTCTAATTTAAATGAGACCAGAAAAGGGATTTAACATGGGTGATTTGTCACCATTTATTTTCTAATATACCCATGTGGTCAGGATGGAATTCTCTAATCACAGTAGATCATCTACCAGAGCAAGTGATAGGCTATATGGACAATATAAGTTTGCCACCGACCCGATTAGATGTGGTGTCGGAAACATTACGTCGATCGCAGATTGTGGCACGGGAATGTTCTGATAACACAGCAATTGTCCACTATGATCTTGCCATAGCTAAACCAGCGATGCAGATACAATCGGAAGAATCACCAAAGTACGACAATATTTTCATATGTTTTGGTCCTTTCCATATAATGTTGGCATATTTTGGCGCTCTTGGTCACTTAATTGAGGGCTCTGGCGGACCATATGTGCTAACCGAGACCAAAGTTCTGGCAGAAGGGTCTCTAAATGGGTTCATAAAAGGGAAGCATTATAACAGATGTCAGAGAATGCATACTATATTATCTCTTTCTTTCCGTATTCTCCATTTTCGGTCTTTTCTGGAAGAGCATGGTCAGATATCTGAATCTTTATACGAGCAGTTAGAACAATTCATTACAAATACTTCTTCAGAAGAAATGCAAAACGTTCTAGAGCAAGAAAATTTAAAATCTATTTTTGATATGTATGAAGCCTTTTCCAATGACACAAGAACTGGAAACCATGGATCAACAGCACAGTATTGGTTTATGTATATTGAATTAGTTGAACTTCTGTTACTTTTCAGTAGATCTTGTCGAACTAACGATCTACCTTTATTTACTTACTGCTTAGGAAAAATGTGTCCAGTATTTTTTGCAGCTAATAGACCAAACTATGCAAGATGGATGACACGCTATCACTTAAATTTACTTAACATTGATATAAGTCATCCACAAGCAAGAGCAATGCTTGAGAATGGTGGTTTGTCTATAAGACGCTCGAATAAATCATTTTCCAGAATTCCAGTGGACATGACACTTGAGCAGACAATCAATGCTGATGCTGCATCTCGTCTAACTGGCATTTCTGCATTCAGCCAGTCATATACGGCCAGGCGAAGATGGATGATTACACGAAGTGTCCGCAGTGCTATCGTTGGTGCTCTTCTCTCAAAAACTGGAATCCGGAAAAAGGGGATGTGAATCAAGAGCTCAAGCCGTCGCGAATTCAGAGAGATAATAAAGATGTAAGTAGTTTGATCGACTGTATTAAAGCAACTAAGAATCCGTTTGATACAGAGATAAGAAATGAGGATCTCCTGTGCATATCAACTGGTAACAGAGTCAAAGATGATGTGAAAAATGAGATACTTAGTTGTGTAAAATATGGCGAGCAATCTTTTCACGACTTTAGAAATGGCTGTTTTGCAGATCCCTCTAGATTTGAAAAACCTATTACAAGAAACAAATTGCGCACTTTTGCATCTTTGGCACTTAAGGTTCGGGTTGAGGTGAAAGCAAAGAAAATCATACAGCTACAGTGTTCACGTGATCTATTTGGTAGGCTTTTGTTTTTGGCAACGACAACAGATATAAACTTGCAGAAAGTTTTTGAATATCCTCTCACTCCCGTGCCGCCAGCTCTTGCACAAATTGACGGGAATATGAATAAAACCGACAAATCAATACTTATGAAAATGTTAGAGAGCAAGGCTCATTCTGATCCTCCAGCTGCAAATCAAATTGATGCTTATGTCGTTGATGCCATGTTCCTTATACAGTTGCTGTCAAACCTACCAGATACTTTTGAAGGTGTAGCCAAAACCATTCTCAAGCTATTATGTAAACTGGCAAAAGAAATACACTTTGTTTGTGACACATATGTCCATCCATCCATCAAAGATATTGAAAGAGATATGCGAGGAGAGAGCAGTGGACCAGATATTGTAGTAATGGGCCCAAAACAAAAGCGACCTCATGATTTCCGTTCAGCTTTGAAATCTGCTAATTTCAAGAGGTCATTACTATCGTTTTTGCTACAAGAATGGAAGAATGATAACTATGCTGACATTCTTGCAGGCCATACATTATATTATGCAACAGAGGACCACTGCCATCAATTCTATTGCGAAAATGATGCAACAGTAGTGTGCAGTGAAGTGTCCAATCTTGCCTGTACCCACGAGGAGGCAGATACCAGGATCACCTTACATGTGCAATACATTGCCTCAAGGTCCGATTCTCCTAACGTAGTGGTTAGAGCAAATGACACGGATGTAATGGTTATTTTATTGTATCATTGTCACCAAATACATGCAAACATATGGATGGATTCAGGCACTGACGGCACCAATACTAGGCGATTTATTGATCTAACAAAACTGTCCAATGAAATTGGGATCGAAATGTGCCAAGTTCTTCCAGCTATCCATGCTTTCACTGGATGTGATTATACTGCAGCATTTCTTAGAAAAGGTAAAATTAGGCCTTATAATATCGTTGAAAAAAGTGCAACTTTCAGAAGCGTTTTCTCAAATATTGGAACAAATCAAAGAGTTAATGAAAGAGATATGAAGGTAATGGAATCTTTTGTCTGTGAAATGTATGGCAAAAAAAACATTAAAACAGTAAATGAGGCACGATTTGCCATTTTCAGAGAGAAATACGCTCCAACAAATCAAACTGACCCATTAGAAAAGCTCAAAGGAGCCGATCCGAGTTCACTACCTCCTTGTAAAAGTGTTCTTGTTCAGAAAATCCTCCGAACAGAATATGTTGCATATTTTTGGAAACATGCCAATTGCAGTTGTCCTACATTAAATACTCCACAAGAAAATGGATGGAAAAAAGAAAATAACAAGTATGCGATTCACTGGTTTGAAGGTGAACAGATTCCGAAAGATATAAGACTGAAGATGGACAGTACAACTTTTACAGAGGATGACATGGGAGAAGATGAGGATGTACGTGAATCCGACAGTAGTGATAGTGAAGACACTGATGATGAATGAAATTATAATTCTGAATGAATACGAGTTATTTTGAACCAGCCTGTCTAAGAGCACTAACACAGTATATCCCGTGAATTCGCATATCGTTAGCATATTGGGGTAGGGGAAGAATAAATCGTGGGTAATGGGTTAATGTGACGATTTTGTTACACATTATACTTGCACAATAAAGCACACACATCAGGGATTCTAAATAAAATAGTATATTGATAATCAGGCTTTTTTTGAATGCGCTACAAGACTTTAACGAATAAAGATTAAGTAAAAACGCAAAACTCGGTTGTTTAAAATTGGCCACAAAATTGAGATTGAATGCTTAACAAGAAGTTTTTAGTTAGAGGTCTTCAATGTTGTCACCCAAGTATTAAAGCTTACACGGTATAACAATCAGTATGGCAACTAATAGCAAAATTTGTAGTAAAGATCGATTTTTTGAGAAATTTGCAATTTTTGGGGTAGGGGAAAGTTTTTCCACTGTGGGTGCCGCAATTTCCTACCAAATGATATGCAGCTACTTTTATTGAATGCAAAACACATTAGGCTGTGACAATATGGTAAAACATTTCACTTAAATGCTTTTATTATTTTTTATAAGACATAAAAGAGGGCAAAATATTAAAAACGCAAAATTTTTGGTCTATTTTTTTCCTAAAATAGTTATTTTAAAAAAAAATCTGAAATGTATCAAGAAGTTTTTAACTTAAATGTCAACAATGATCATAATTCTTGATAACCGCATCAGTAATAAGACATTTTAAGGCCATATCGCGTCCATAATGCAGAATTATCAAATTACCGAAAAACCGGCTGAAAAATGCGATTCTAGTGTAAAAACTCGCGTCTGAAAAAAAATCGGAAACGAGTTCATTCACAAGACGCCCAAATTCGAAAACTACAGACATTTTTCTATCAGAAACAACCTTCAAAGCTTTTGGCCATTGACACATATTTCAAACCCCACTAGCTCTTGGGCTACAAGGACAAAGTAAAACGCAACTGTGTTTACTTACGTTCAACATTAATCTAAATATCAAACTATGACGAGAGTAAACATAACCCGTGTGTCCTGGAACGCGAACCTGTGTATTTATAAAAATATCAAAATAGAAAGCTGACTTGGCGACAATTACACAGCATAAATTATCATAAAATCTGTATATGGAAAATCATACCATTTCAATACACTTCGCGTGATTTAAAACACCATACGGGTCATCAACAAGGGTTTTTATATTAACCCTCGAATGTTGTGGAGAGATATATAACCTGTTGATAAACTATTTTTAAAGCCAAGATTAAAATATTTTGACCGAATTTTAACTGATTGAAAATGTAAACATATATATACCCGGATTGTACTTATTTGGCGTTCAGCCTATATAGCAAGGTTGTGACTTCATAAACAGCTTGTTGATACCATATCAGTGTCGGGTGATTTATCTATTTTTTATTTTTTGTTTGTGTCCTACTTTTTAAAATCTATGATATCAGCCGTTTTATGTCACAATATAAGCTTACAAAACAAAATATCACAGGGTGGGTTTTATTTCACATATGAATTGATGCAAGACAAAAACATTGGATCAACAACGAGGACTTGTAAAACGTGCCCAGGTCTAAGTAATGTGATCCATTATTATAGAATTTTATTATTTCTACGTACGCACGTACATCCGACTGTGTACTTCCCAATACACGTGTATTAATAACCATTAACCAGTATCGTCAAATTCCCAGGAATGGGGATCCCCAAAGTTCAATTGAAAGAGGAAGTAACATCAAGTTCCTATTTGAAAAATAACAAAATTACATTACATCGAGAATAGTTCCGGATTTATAAGTGCTTGGTAATGAATTTTAATAAGTAAGACTTAAGTTGCAAGTAATTCAAGCGGCCAGTACCGTAACTACCTATGAGGCAACCGAGGCAACTGCCTCGGTAAAAATTTAACCAAGTACTTTTTCGCACAGAAGTGATATTTAGAGAGAGATTTGGTTGCGATCATTCCAAGTAATATATTATGTAATATATTCTTCCACCTATATGCTTGCAAACTGTGTAACGTCGGGCAAACTTAAATTAAGACAGCTTTTTTTAAATAGGCAGCTTCAACTAGTGACCGTTTACATGAAACTATTTTAATGATTTAATCATGTGATTGTCACATTAAACGTTTGCATTATTTTTTATTTTGTCTTTTAAGTTACTAGCTGTATTACGGTACTGTTTGATTACGGCATTTAGCGTCTTGTGTAAATTAAATCGAGGTTAAATAATAGACCAGTTTTTTGTCCGATACTCGTCCACATACAGTTTAAACTTTCAAACTATTTTCTAACCTGGATTACGGGGTTTAGTGTTGTGTGGTTAAACTAGTTTTTATGGCACAAAACTATCCCACTTATTTTACAACAGCTAGTCTAGTTTTGAGCTTGCCGTTTATACTTTCTTTACATGTGAAAGATTAAAAACCATTGAGACTGTACTGATTGATTTTCAATTCTTGCCTCGGTATATTAAAGGGCCTAGTTACGGTACTGGCGGCACTTCTATAATTATGTATTCCATCCCATTTAAAAAATACGCCTCTAGTTTTGTTGGTGGGGGATTATCAAGCAGTCACGCCAAGATCTTCGATGAATCGCTATTAACAAAAAAAACTTCCAAATATCGACTCGGCTAACTTCTTTAAAAACAATTGAAATAAAAACTTCTAATTTAGAACTCAATACTTTTGACGCAGTTAATACACGATAGCCCAACTTTACAGTTTACACTATCTTAAGTTCTATTGGTGGTGTTCATCAAATCAGTCATGACAAAGACTTCAATGAAGTTTAAACTTTTACGTTATTAACGCATTAATTGTACAGGGTGTCCCATAATATATGTCACACTTTTAACTTTTCACAAAATTTTTATTTCTTTACGCATCAAAGTCAAATTTTGCATAGGTGTAGGTTTTATTGTAAAATTTTATTCTGGAAAAGTACGGGAAATTGTGTGACGTCATTCCAGAATTATGATGTCATCAATGATGTCATCATAATTTCAACATGGAACCTTCAGCTCAGCAGCTTGCTGATGTTGTGAAGTTGTTTTATGAGACAAAATCAGCAACTACAGTTATCAGAGTTGTGAAACAGAAGTATCCAGGACTTATTAAGCTGAATAGGAGTAGAATTTACAGAATTGTAAGAAAATTTGAAAATAGAGGAACAGTTACTGATGTTAGAGAAAAAAATACAGGTAGACCAAGAGTGTGTGCACAAAAGAAAATATTGCTTCTGTTTAGAAAGTGATAACAGAAACACCACAAAGGTCAGTTAGACAGGTCATGCGAGATTTAAATGGTGAAATTAGTAAAACCAGTGTACATAGAATGTTAAAATTTGACTTAAAGCTGACACCATATAAGATCAGCATTATGCAACACTTAAAACAATCAGACATTGACAGCCGTCTTGACTTTGCACATTGGGTTTTGGAAAAATCTGCGTCTTTTCCAGGCTGTATCTGGTTTTCGGATGAGGCTCAATTTTATTTAAATAATGCAGTAAATAAACAAAATTTTAGGTTTTGGGGCACTGACAAGCCAAACATGTATGCAGAAAAGCCATTACATGCTGAAAAGGTGACTGTATGGGCCGCTCTTAGCAGTAGTGGAATAATCGGTCCGTTTTTCTTTCAGGATTCTGAACATAACACTGTAACTGTTAATTCTGAACGTTATTTGCGCCTGTTGAAAACTAAATTCTTGCCAGCGCTGACAAGGAAAGAACGCAATCTTAATTCAGTTTGGTTTCAGCAAGATGGGGCAACACCACACACTGCTGGCAATGTCATCGAGTGGTTGAATACGACATTTGGGGATCGATACATTTCTTACAGAACACAGTATGTTTGGCCACCCCACTCTCCAGACCTTAACCCTTTGGACTTCTTTTTATTGGGATATCTTAAGGACAAGGTGTATTCACCAACTCCTGAAAACACGGATATGTTAAAAAGTGCCATTCGCAGGGAAATGCAGAAAATTTCAGAAGAAACCCTCAGAGCAGTTATTGCCAACTTCAGGAGAAGAATGACGTTGGTCATTGAAGAAAGAGGACGCCATTTGGAACACATGTTATAAAATAGAACACTTTTTATATTTCAGGTATATCTTTTTAAAAATGATAGCAAATTATATAAATTTAATAACATAAAAACTTTAAAACATAAATATGATTTCTTGAAAATTTGACTTTGATGCGTAAAGAAATAAAAATTTTGTGAAAAGTTGAAAGTGTGACATATATTATGGGACACCCTGTATATAACGTTTTGCCAATAATAATAAAGCACAATGTATAACCTTGACCACTGTATATAAAATTCAATTTGTTTGAACTTTCATTTGGTAATGAAACGGTGTTCAGAGACGCTCCGATAAACCAGTTAATGGTATTGGATCTGCTAAACGCCGCGGTTTTATACTTGCTTTATCTTCCGTAAGCCTTATGCTTGTATGGCTGTATTTTAATCTTTGTACTGCGGAGTAATGTCAGCCAGATTAAACTAGGCTATCCCGATGATGTAACCATGGCCGACAGTGTGTATTTTGCATGTCTGCCTTTTAATATAGCGTGTTATTCAGGGTGACTTTTAGGTGCTAGCTCACCGAGACAGCAATTGCAGGGTTGGGGCCATTATCCTGACACCGGTAACTCAGCAACAATGTGAAATGAAGTTACTTGCTTAAGGTCACAAGATAAATCAGTCGGGATTTGAACTCATGACACGACCCTTGGATTTTTGAGTCCAACGCTCCACCAACTGAGCTACATGCTTCCACAACACAAGCCATTTATAATCGGTTTTAATTTTGTTCCTTTTTGTACTCAACTCATTGTTCTAATGCTACATACATGTTTTAGATAGTAGTTAGCATGGATCATGGCCGTCAAATTGGAAGACTTGGGGTAATTGTTTTATTAACATTTCTATTACATCTTTCAGAAAGAACACATCTTCAGTTTTTTTTTTATATCAGTTTTATCCTTTTCATTCTGTGTTCAATATCCTCAACTGCCATGTTGTTTTTCAGACTGCTGATTTAATTAATCTTCCTTCTAACTCCTCTCAGAGAACCATCCTTATCTGCCATTCCATTTAAATGGTAACATTTGTTCATAAGACAATATTTAACACAATACATAGGCTGTAAATATGTCGTGTTTGAGAATCTATAAATAAGAAACTATAAGTTCAAATCCAGAATAGAACTGAACAAATGTCTCTTAATTAGAGGCAGAATAACCATCAGAAGATTGTAAAGGTATTCATTTCTTCAAGTTTACCTATACCAGTAGGTCCTGTATACAGTACAGGCCTGTCAAAAGTTTAACACTGTGTTAATGAAGAGGAATCAAAGCTCCACTGCTGAGATATGGATAGTTAGAGGTCAAAAAGCTGTCAAAAGATAAGTGTAGATAACAGCTGCGGAAATATAGTTAACTATGTGTCAAGTAAGCTACTGATTTGGCTTATTCATTTTAGACAAGCCTGTAATATACTGGCTTAGATCCATGCCAGTGCCTCTCCCACTATAAATCTTTTTTTATAAAGATTAATTGGTCTGTTTATCCTAAGCTGGTAGTTTTCTCCAAGTGCTCCTCGACTGCCCCATTTAAGTGAAAAAGAATCTTGACTTGAGACCAATACAACAATACTCTATTAATATCACTCCCATTTCTGGTGTCTCTTCTTGTAAGTCAAATATTCCTTACTTGGAGGTACTCTTAAAACTCCCATTCACTCAATTACTTGAGAATATAACAGTAATAATTAAGAGAAGACATATTAGTTTTTTTCAATCTTTTATTTTTCAAAACAATTTTTTACAATTTTAAAAACACATTTCTTTCAAGTGGAAGTCAATGCAATCATTTTATCCATCATACTACAATACAACCTCGGAGACCTTCCTTTCTACTCCACCACCCCACACTGAAGTGTCAGAATACATACACTTTTGTAATATGGAATGCTCAAACAAACAGTTTGAAATGGAAGAGTATATTGTCAAAAGCCATTTTGATCTAATTTCTTCTTTTTTTAATATAAAAAAATTAACATATCTATGTGTAGTTAAAATTCAACCTCAAACATTTTTGATGACATATAAAATACCAAGTAGAGTTGTGACATCATAAACTTGCATTTCTGTATGAATTCCACATTTTTTCTTCAAAATTTCTTAAAATTCCACAATTTTTTCTTTAAAAATTTCTTAAAATAAGTTTAATAAATGTTATAGTATTATAATAACAAAATAATTTCTAAAATTTTAAATCAGACAACTGACAATTTGTACAACCAAAGTTTCATATAATTTCCGTATAGATAAATCAAATAATTTTGAGATTACTAATGGCAAAGAAAGTGAACTAAGAGTAAATTATATTTGAATGTTTCTTAAAATATGGAATCTATACTGAAATGACAAGTTATACTTTTTTTCATCAATGTACTTAAATTAAAATATTGCACATATCCATGTCGTTCTCCAGTAAAACATCTTTCTGCATAAAAAAGAGAATTTTCTGCAAATAAGAACTTCATCGAATGGCCAAGAAATAAAATAATTGATATAAAATTATTGAAATTTCTGTTACCATGGCACTTAAAAATACCAGTATGTTGAAAATCATAATTCTACAAAAACTTTATTTTATTAAATCATAATTTACTTGAAAAAAAAATAAATAAAATCTGTAAATAATTTATTTTTTAAATTTGAGTTTGAATAGAAGCATCATTCATAAATTCTTGATCGATTTAAATGAAATATAGAACTCAAGGTCAAATACATGATTAAGAGCAGAAAATGTTTTTGAGAACTTCAAACCTTGTTATTTTATTTATTACTCCTTTTGTTCTTCATCATCATTACATAAACTATCCCACTTTACTAGATGACTTAAAATGTAACCAACATGCAGAATATGACAATAAAGATCAACAACTTTTAAATCCGGCATTGTATTATCAGCAGGAGACCTTAAGATAATAATACCAGATTGTCAGTATACAACTTTAATATCCCCCCTTAAATAACAAAATAAAACTCCCCTTGATTGGCAATCTTTGAACAGCTGAGTAGCAGGATAAAGCCACTATTAGGCAGCCAGCCAGCCACAACAGTTCATATATCTCAATACTTATTTTATCACAGCAGTTAATATCATCTTTTAGTAAGTAACATATATAATGCAGTCAAAGGCTTTTTGAAAATCAGTGAATCCATATTCTGAGGCCACAGGGTGAAATGTTTTAATTTAAATCTAAAATATTGGTAACCTTCTGAAAATACTTTAAAAAAAAAGAAGAAATGTTCAGAAGTGGAGCCAGAAAAAAAAACGAAAATAATTAAAACATTTTTGAAAGGTCCAATAATGATGTGAACTCAGAAATGGTCAATAATTCACAGCATGTGAAATCAAACAGTACATGTAATCTCATGAACCATAGTGGGCGAAACGCAGATAGAACCAAATGACCTCAGTATAGAGAGGGGTTAATAAACTTTAATAGATGTCGCAGATGTTCCAGAAGGACAATGAAACATCATGTTAAATAGGAACCAATCATACAACCATGTTGGGTCCACTATATTATACAACTATATGTTCAACAAGTTTAACAAATCATAATGTTAGCCCTGTCTGGCAGCATTTGTTTTATTTACCATGATAAAATTGCCATCTGCCTTTTAAAAACAAAAAGCTTTCATTACAGGAAAGAAACTTTCCCCGGATTTCACAATGTGAACAAGAATATTCAACAATAGGCACCAATTACATTGTCTGTATGACAATAACTCAACATACAAAAATATACACACTTGTCTATAAAATTTCAACTGTTAAAATGAACTGATTTGTTAACGGAATGACCAGGTACTCTCTCATAACCATTATACAATGCATAGAGCTTTCCCCAAGTCCAAAACAGTTTGAACTGGTTATCAAATACACATTTCTAGTAGATGCTACTATAGATTTTTTTGGAAGTTTACAATATTCAACACACACACACACACACACACACACACACTTATACCTTCATATATACACGTATATGCACACAAACATGGCACCATTTTTTCCATTCCAATTGAGAGATACAAATATCTGGCATAACCATATACAAGTTCTATATTATTTTGTTACTTTTTTTTATGCCATGTTATGTTTTTGTTTCTGGAAATTTTTCTAATATTTTCTTAAAATATGAAAATTCTCTTCTTAAAAACACTTATATTCCAGTACAATTCCGATGCTGCATTTACACATTTATAACCGACTGACAATAATAATTATGGAATGATAAAATGTATATTGTTTATTCCACTTATTTTCTATTATACCAATGAGATCATGTAGCTAGTCCCTGATAATGATAACACAGACGTACATTCAACACACACAGGCAACAAACATACATGAACGATACTTTTATTATGGCCTATCACAACCACACATTTAGTTATGAATTGTTGATTTTTTATGTAATGAATGAGCATAACACTTAATGCACATCTCAAAAATTCCACACAAACATTAAACCACTTGGTGTAAAACTAGAAAATTGACAAATAATTCTTAACTATTCTTTGATTTTATGCCCAGCTTCTTTTGAGAGAACACTGATTAATCTGAAGCTACTGACCATTTGGTGCCAGTTTTTTTTCATAATTAATAAAAAATCCATAAAAATTAGAGAAAACTGTATTTTTTTGTTGTTGTTGTTGTAATTTTCTTCATTACGTTATAATAAATGAAGATAAAAGATGAACAAATTCTCAGTTCCTCCAAGTAAAATTTATGTTAAAACTTGTATACCAATGACTTAAAACTGTAAAATAAGTTTTACTCGGTCAGTAGATTTGACCATTTTACCTTACTTATATTTGGTGGTCTTGCATCACTTTTTATCGCCATTTCTCTTTTCATATTTAGTATATGTAAAAGTATAAAAGTTGAAAACATGAAAAACTACAAACATTGTAAAATAGAAACGAAAAAAAACTTATTATGAACATGTTAAACACACTGCCTACATTACATACTGACCAAAACATTATTATCTCATACATGTAAAAAACAAAATGTCAACAAAAAATGCCCATTTAGCACTTGGCAAAAAACATACATATATGACATAACAAGGACGTTTAAACTGAAAGACATTGGATTTTTCTTCAATCTTGACATGAACAACAAATATCCCTGAAGACATCATATTACTATTACTATAAAAGTTTAAATGTATTTCTTCTTACTTTCTATCAACTGTAATGATGAAATGTCATTAGTATTAAACATTTTCACGACTGAACACAAAACGAAAAACAGGTGATGATAACTATGATTGTAATGATGATGATGACGTTGATGATGATGAAACACCTTGTTCCTTAGATCTAGGAATGTAATTACTTCAAATGTCAACATTCATCATAATTCTCCATGCTCAGAGCCCTTTGAGAAAAACCAACAAAAGTTCATACGATAAAAGTAAGTTATGGAATGTCTCAGTTCCGTATTTTGTGTTTGCTTGTCAATCACATGCTAATGTTAATACCACAGCTGGCTGAGTAAGAGCTGGGCAAGGAGCAACCACTGTCACTGCCTGAAGAATCTTCATCTTCTTTCTCTTCTTTTAACGTATAAGCAGTTCGCCTTAAAGCCAGCCCAGAGCATGGGGGAGACAGTTTTATACTTGGAATTACTATTTCTTTATCTAGATCAAAATCATCATCACTGTCATCGTCTCGACTTCCGATGAAAAATGAGGGTGGATCAGAAATAAACATATGTTGTTGCATCATACGGTTAATGGAAACAGCCTCACTGGCAAAACATTCTAAATCTTTTGTACTGTTGTTTCTGAAAAATACAAAAAATTGAAACAATTATAAACTACTGAAAGTAATAAAATGTGATTTACTTATCTATATATATTATCTTAGCTTGATAAAGAAATTAATTTCTTAATATGTGAAGGAGGCATATTTGAAAAAATATTAGTTTTCCTTGTAACAATGGAATATCGATTAAGAATATGACTTTAGTGCAAAGTTTTTAAACTGGTGTATTTCCTCTATCCATAAATATTCTATAAGTGGTTCTTAACCGTGTTGGTAAATATAGGAAAACAAAGATAAAATACATACCTTGTTAGTACTTTTGGGGTAGCTAATGGTGTGTGAGCAGGAGGACAGCATGTCCATGGATGATGTAGCACTTCGACAGCCGTCAACCTTTTCCTTGGATTTCTGACTAACAAACAACGTATTAGATCTTTGGCTTCTTCCGATATCTCATGCCATTCATTATCAGGAAACTCAAATATTCCATCTTGTATACGTGTAAAAAGACTGTCCTGAAATGACAAGAGTGATGAAATTAGATATACATAAACAAATCTTAATTATATGAGCTGACTTAAAGATTTCAGAGAAATTTTTAATATTGTGTTTTAAAATAATTCAGTCTTCAAAATTTAAGTACTATATTTTTATCCAATATCAATTTTGAATTGTATCTATACAATTGCAAAATTCTACAATTCATGTTAGTTCTAAAATACAGTTGTATTCACTAACTAGTTACTAGGTTAACAGTTGATATTAATTTCTGCTGTAAATCTTCAAAGTCGTGCACATCTATTTACCTGACAATACTGGCATGCTTCCCCTCTTTCCCAGCCACAATCTTCTCCACACTGACCATAAAAGGGGGGATAACCACATAACATAATATACCTGAAACAGAGTTAACATCAATAAGTTGAAGAACTCTAAAATTTAAAGTTGAGATATTAAATTCATTTAATAAAATTTTGTTAAGTAGAGAGAATTTTTTAAGATTCTTTCACTTACATCTAGGAAGTCAGTTAAAATAAAGAATCAAAAACGGAGATGGAAACTAAAGCTCTCTTTGAATTCCTGCTTATGAAGACTGAAAATTAAAACTCTTGATGTAGATTTACATATTTTAACAATTTGTTATATTACACAAGCTTTAAATACTTACAATATAGTTCCTAAACTCCACAAATCACATTTCTTGTCGTAAGAGAATGACTCTCCAACCCAGGCATCTACTACCTCGGGTGCCATGTACTCAGCAGACCCCACAGGAGTAAGAAGTTCTGGTGTTGTACAGTTATCATTCTGACTAACAGGCACACCACTTGCAAGATCAAAATCACAAATTCTAATTGGTACAACATCATCAATTTTCTCACAAAGAATGTTTTCTGGTTTTAAGTCTCTGTGTGCAATTCCTGTAAATTAACAAAAGCATAAATTGTTAAATTTTTAACGTAAACTTGTGTAATATTCAAGTTTTAAAACAAATTGCATTCTGTATTTTAATTTTACTTGTAATGTTGATATAAATCACATAACTTCTGTATTTAAAATATTTCTCTGTTATACAACTTGTCAGTTGTTAAACATTTTTATATGACTATGTAACTGTTGAGAACCCAAAATGAAGCAAGCAATTTATTGCAAGTACATTCCAAAAAATTGGAAGTATAGTTTCAATGAATAATTACCTTTTCTGTGCAGAAAATCTAAAGCTCTTGCAATCTGTCTAACAACTAAGCCAGCCTCGCTCTCTGATAAATGTCCCCTTCTCTCAATTGTTTGTAGTAACGTTCCTAAAATGAAGTAGAAAATTATTAAATTTATACCAAGTACTTAGTCAGTAAATAACAGAATAACAATTGAATGGAATGTTGATTTCTTAAAAACATAAAAGTTACTCGGACAATAATTCTCTATTTGTTACTTCATTTCAGTTTTTAAATACAAACAAAATTAGCCATTTTTAACAGCTCTGGTAGGCTCAGAAACTCTTAACTGAACTATGTATATACAAAACTGTGGAGTAGAAAACTCAATGTACCTACCTCCTTTCATTTTTTCAAACACTAAATAAAATCTCTCTTCTTCTTCAAAATATTCATAAAGCTGTAAAATGGATTCTTGTCCTTGGCACAAATGGAATATTTCTATTTCTTTAAATACTTTACTTCTAGAGCGAGCCGTTTCTTTTTCAATGATCTAGAAGAACAAAAACAGATACACCACATTAATAATTTGATAAGTGTTTAATAAACATATACAACTACATGCCATTTTGAAAATAACATCAGCTAAATGAAACAAAACATTGCATTTATTCTAACACTAGGATGTTACATTTTACTTCTAAGAACAAGTTAGATATATTTTACACACAATTTACATCCAAGCATTTTCATCTTTGCAAATATGTTTTATAGGTACAAGTATACTAGACATATAAACATAATGGTATCTAAATTACCAGAATAAAGATGACAATATTTACACGTACCTTAACTGCATATTCTTTTTGTGTAGATTTACATTTATACGTTTTAACAGATGCTGTTGCTCCATTTCCTAGTGTTTCTCCTGTGGGTGTGTATAAATCTGTAATGGCCAAAGAGAAAATGGTATTATATTTCAAGTGTCTAAGAGAGAACCAATATCAAGATTTAGTACATTTTTAATGCATTTAATACTCCAACAAAATTGGAAAAATCAAATGTTATGTTTTAAGTTTAATATGAATATGCAAATTGTACAGTAATTACAATCATTTTTATAAGCAATGTTTGGGGAAAATATATTTATTAACCTTGCTATGTGATGAAAACAAGCATTATTTCTGTACTCAGATTTCATATTGCGCAGTGCTTTTTTTGTAACAAGTTTACAGAATATTTGCCAAGATAGATTTCATCATCCTGGTATAATGCCAAAATATTTTGGGATTGTTGCTCTCTAGAGCAAATTTATTTATAGACACCTATATCTCTAAGTTCATATACTTATTGTTATGTTATAAATAGTAACATCCTGGTTAAGACAGTCTAGTAGTAATAATCAGTGTTAAATGAGTCAGCCCCAGTCAGTTAACAGCTGTGGGATTTCCCATTCATCTAGCCATGTGGTGTGATCAGCTATATAGAACTTCCTCAATACACTATTTTCTACCCTGTTTAATCTGATTGGTTCATCCGACTTGATGGAATGATTTAACACCTGCCATTGAACATGGCCAAGAGCATTGATGAACCTATTAGTAATTTTACAAACTTCTGGAAAACCAGTGGTGTGGAAAGTATGTTAAAGAACCATACAAAATCAACCACTCAATCATGGCACATAAAACATTATTGATTTTTTTCTCTCTGTAAAGAATTGATTTAACTTCTATTTTTAGAATTGACCTTATGACTAGAAAATAAGCTACCAGCATATTAGTAAGCTGTGCTGTTTCTATTTTTAGAACACAAGATATGTTTTATTTTTGAAACTGAAAATTTCCCTTGTGGTTTTAAAATTTAAGAGATTTCATCATACTTAATCATTATTTACAAAATAAACTTATCTCCTGTGTTTACAAATTTTCCATAACTAAACTCACCGTTAAATTTCCTTACTGCTGTGTCTGCAGCACGTCGTTTTTTCTTTTTGTTCCTGACGCGCTGGTTAACAGCATTGTTGTTTTCACAATCCCTGAGTAATGCATCCATGTCCAGAGTCAAAGCACTTTCCAACATTAGGTTTGTAGGTCGTGAAAGACAATATTGGGCTTTTTGATCAACCTGTGGAATAGATAAAATAATATAAAATTTAACAATTAACAGAAATGATGAAAAAAATAGATTTTACAATAATATGCCACATAAACTTCATTACATTTCGGAAGAATAGAGACTCTGAGAGTTGGACTGAATGATTGGAATACAAGAACCCTTCTGAAATTTTTAGTATGGCATATTTGAGGTGACTAAGCAACTGAAAATTTTATATGATTTGTTCAATTTCTTTCAACAAAATCTTAACTCATGTTATTGAATCATTAATTGCTAAAAATACATTACAATTAACCAGCAAGTTCTATACTCAAGAAAATTCAACTAAAATTTAAAGTTTTAAACTTTTTTGTAATCAAGGAACAAATCCTTACCTTCATTTTGAAATTACTATTTGAGACTATTCCAAAATTATCTATTAAAGCTATTTAAAACCTATTAGCTGATAAGAAATTTGTCATACTTGTGTACAGATGTGAAAGTTCTCATATGTATAAATATTTCAAATGCTTCAAATTATTTTGAAATCATGTTTATCTCTACAATCATAGAGTACAGATTTTAAGTTTTTTTTTTTTGTACACAACTATCGGATATGAACTTGTTTACTACTCTATGTAAATAGTACATTAGGTTTGGTCAAGTCAGTACACATCACAGACCAGATCTGTTCAGAGAGATCAAGGTTATTTTTTATATATTACAACACACTGTTATCTGACACATAGTTAATGAACCAGAGAATAAACAGGAACTTCAAATGACCTCCAACAAGGAATACACTAACTGTAGAAAACACCACTACTACATAAACAGTTTTACAACAAAGGTGTGTTTATATGATTAAATTAGCTTACATTAACACATTATAAAGAGGAAATTTACTAAATTAAGGATAATTTATTGAATTAAAGATATACTTTTTCAGTACAATACATAAATTCCTTTAAATAATGTTTACTTCTTTAAGCTATTTATTAAATCTTTTTCTTTTTTTGAAAATAAAGAATGCATACACTATTTTTGATATGCTGATTTTTTGTTTGGCAAATCTCTCTCTCTCTCCCTCCATCATGGAAAACATAATTTACCTGATAAATTTCAATCATTACTGTTTAAGAGGTAGTAGGAAGTCTGTTCAAATGGTGGTCAAAGTCAGGGACTAATTGCAATGTTGATATCCACAGATATTTATAGAGGAAACCATTTACTACACCAATTAAGTCTTTAATCATAATTAACATGCCTATATCCCCACTGTTTATCTAGCACCTCATTGTTCACTTGTGAAGCTAACACAAGGACCCAGTAAGAGATTTTGGTCCAAGCTGTATGTGTTTTTAACAGCTTCAATCCTACCCATTCATTTATTTCAAAGTCTTGTGCAAACAGTACATTGTACTACATTGCATCATACAGTGTAAAGGGATTCATATTATTGAAACCAACAAAGGGGAATAGTAGTTTAATTGGGTAAGTGGTATTAGTACATGGCAACCTGCCAACTTATATATTTAATATATGTATAGTTAATGGATCTATATTTAAAACCAGTCATGCAATTCTTCTAGAACATTTGAAATCCCACTTAAGCTATAAATAGAATATTGTGTGTTTTCCCTCGTTTTGACGTCAGTTTAAACATAATCAGCAAATTATTCACGGATAAAAACTATTCTTATTAGAACAAAAGAAACCAGCTAGTTTATTTAGCAATTCTACGTAATATATTATGTTTAACTTTCAAATAAAACTTTAGTTTTATATTTACAAATTGTGCAAAGTTGGATTGAAGGCACAGGGAAATCCCCTGGAAAATCTTGAACTCCACGCAATAATTTTGATTTAAACTTAAGAGAATGAAATCAAAAGGGGATAAAATTATCATATTCATGGTTATTTTTTCTCACAGTGTAAGACTCAATTTTAATTATCCAAATTTGAAATATAATTAATGATATAAAACGGCTGCTTTAAATTTTGACATACAATTTCACTCAGTTCTGACAAAGTTTCAGAGAAATTTGAAATATAATCAATTTCTTACATGTAAAAATTGTTTTATTGAAATTACTATTTTAACCATATCTGCCACAATAAACCAAATTACCAAAGCTTAACCTCAATCGAGTGTACAGTTTTCTTTCAAATGCACAAAAACCAATCTGCAGGGAAGCACAAACTGCATACTTGTGGCAACATACACAGGAATGAGACAGCATTAAGATTTTGATTTCAATTTTAATTTCAATTTTGATATGAATTGTTGAGTGTAACAATACTTAGTCTACCTTAAATATACAATCAATGATATTTTATGTTCTGTCACTAGCCTTTCCTTGCTATCAAGAGAAAGTTCTCATTTGCTACATTTATATACAGGTATATGTTACATATATATCTCAATATGCAAAATTTAAATAAACCACTACTCAAAACTGCAAAATTTTATGTACCGAAATACAAATCAGAACAATAGATGCAATTTGGACAAAGCAAAACTTGCAAAATGATGTCAGATAATAGTGTAATATTTTAGACTTCTATTGCACTTGACTATGGATCATTTCAGTTGATAAGTGTGATTGGTATACATTTTCACATAAATACTATGTACATTTTGTATAAAAGTTGGTAAACTTCTCAAACCAAGTGCAACCTCTCCTTTGCACATGTAAGAGAAAGGATCTATAGCAAGGAACACAAACAAACAGACCGAAATATACAAGAGTCATATGTATATTTGCAACCCAAAGTTTATATATAGCACTCCATAATTTATCCATGCCTGTGACCATTGCATTATACTATTACAAGTTACATTAATAATTATACTTACGTCCAACATTGTAAATTTCGATAATTGGAAGAATAATAGATTTCTTTCTGTCACAAATAAAATCCACTCATGAATAATTATTAACACCCCACAAATACTGATCTTATCCAGCGTTGTTTATGGTCCAAAGACCTTGTTGTAAAATCACTTCATACCTTCATCTTTCTTTCTCGAATCTCCTATACCAGACTGTTTACGTCAGTCATTTCGCTTTATATATACCTACATGAACTATGTCACGCGACGTGGCCTGCTTACCGATTACTGGCTGACTCACAAATGACAACACAAACGACCCCTGACCCAAAACACATACAACGTATTGACGTCACCATTATGCACTCCGGTCGAGGTCACCGTTACAAACACAATGGAAGCAAAATTTCAGTTAGCATAAAAACGTTTAAAATAGAGCTACATGATTTAGAAATTGATGCAATTTTTTCTCAAGATAATAAACTATCAAAATAAGTAGTTGTTATGCTACATACCTCTTTCATGTTGCAATAATAAGCTTTTCAATGTGCATCAAAACAAACATCTCCCGCCATACTTCCTCCATTTTGTCAAAACAAAACTCCGTGAGTTTCCGTAAGATTACGGAAGTCATGCGTCAGGAATTGAATTACCAAATATTTTCAAATACTTGTAGACATTGATTATATTAAAAATAAAATAAGTATTTTATATACAAATTTACTTAGATTTAAAACGAGTATATTTTCTATTTTTTTATGCTTAAACTGGGATCGAATGAACGCTTGAATCCATGAACTCTAACAATGGGATAACAAAGCACTGCATATACTCCTGTCTGTGTTTTTATGCTATCTTCAAAACTGCTATACACGTGAATAATCATGGAATTGCCAATACCAAAGCCTCCTGACGGTATGTATCGATATTTAAAAGGTCTATTTGTATAGAGACTTAAGAGCAATACTTGCAAAATAAGCCACATTTAGCTTACGAAGCGGATTCATCTGGTCATTTAAGCCCCCCCCCCCAGCAGCCAAGCATGCTGGCCACATATTGACTCAGGGGAGCATGATAGAAAAGAAAAGGAATCTTAAACCTTATGACCAAATTATTGTAGGTATAGACTTTTATAGCTGGTTAAGCAGTGATGTCACTAGCTTACGATAGATTGTTGGTCGATGCCAGAACAGCAATCCTAGCTAAATAATGGGGTTCGCTACCGTACCACGTGATCAATACCTCTTAGCGTTTGTTTGGAACGTTTTGGAAAACATCAATGTTACAAATTCCTGGAATAACATCATTTTTACGGGAAAGCGTCATATTGTGCGATTCCTTGTCCATTGGAAACAAGCGTTTCACAGACACGTTAGAAGCTATCACGTGGTACAGCGGCAAACCCCATTTATAGTTTATCACTAGAAAAATAATCGATTATCACCAATGTCAGCGAGTAGTTACCAGAGTGGGGTAATTTTTTTAACGCCCCAGTCAATATTTTTTTCATTTATATCTAGGTGGTAAGTTCCGTAATGGTAAAAGAAACCAGAGTACCAAGAGAAGACCACTGACCTTAAGCAAGCAAACTTAACTGCTAAACTTCCTCACGTGGGATTTGAACCTAGCCTAGGCGGTGAGAGGCGTTACTATCTAACAAATGGGTTGTATTTTAGGCAAAGTGGTAGAGTGCTCGCTTTACAAATGGAAGGGGAACTTTTCATTGTAATGAGTATTGACATTCCAAATACAATATGATGGACAAAACTTAAAAAGTAGTCTGGCCACCATGTTAATTTTTGTATCTTGTAAAAGGCTTTCTGGCAAGTATTGGCTTCATAATATCTTCAAGCAGTGCTCATTAAAAACATGAACCACTGCAGTGGGTTTGGATCCCAGCTAAGTGTGACCAAAACTTGAAAGTAGTTAGTGACTGTTCTTTCGGCAAGCACTCTGCACTTAGAAATGAAAGTCACAGGACTCTTCGGAGGAGACCTTAAAAACTGATGCCAAGTGTCATGAAAGACATGGTACATTAAAGAACAGTCCCTGCACATTGCCCTGAGTGCACTGCAAAGGTAAAAAATTTGGCACTTCACTTATAGCTGGTGACATCTCAATGTAAATGAATTATTCTTGACTGTGACGTAAAACCTTATTCAATCAATCATAAAAAATCATTGTGAATATATCGCACATTAAATTTGATATTGTTATATTGATTTTTGTAAGTCTGAGGAGGCAAGCTTTGACAATTTCTTCCTCCATGTTGCCCACACTTCACCCATAAAGTTGCTGGTGTGTTCACTGCAATTTTGCTTTTTTAAAGCATCAGCCATGCTGAATGCTTTATAGCGATCGTTGGATTTTTTCGTATTTAGCGCCACTCTCATTTCACCTTGACAGCCAATCAAATCCTTCGTTTCGACTGAAATTACGGGAATTTCCATATACGGTATCCCAGGTATGTATAAACTCTAATCTGAGTGATTGGGTCTCCCGGAAAGTTACGAAAGCAATGTTTTCATCATGTACACATGTGCCGATCTGAAATGTATTCATACGCGTATTAGTCTGTTTTTGCTGGATATATATTTTAATTCTTCACTTTTGTATGATAATTTTAAGATAAAAACATTACAAATCCATTAAGTATACGCCCCTCGGAAAACCCAACAAAAATGACGATCTTGTCAGTTCGCGCCGACGTTCTTCTTTTGACCTACAGTGCTGTAGTGTACATGTGGTTGTTTTACAGTCGCCGCCATATTGGATTTTTTTAATTTACGCAAAGTGACATCGATAAATAAACACAAAGTATACTCATTAAACAGTTTTTAAGTTAAATAACTTTAAACATGGACCACATTTGATGATAAATTATATATATTTTTTAAAAATTGATTGTCAATAATATTTCGTGTTTGGGATATCCCGACCTGGTTCATTAATATTCATCATAACGTCACGAGGATTTTCCCGCTTTCATTGGGTATTAAAATTCATTCCTGTCAGTTTGCCGGTAGCGTATATGCATAACAAAAAAGTAGAAATCAAAGATTATTCCCAAAAATGTGATACGAAACTAAAAAAGAAGTGTATTTACAAGTTATTGGCTGTGTTGATAAATCGTTTGTGACTCGTGAAGTTGTGTAGGATATCGATACCGTAGTTCGTATGCAAATTAGCCATGTGTTTGGGGGCATGGTATTTGGCACCCGACGCCCCTGCTCAAATGTATTCACATAGCGTAGTGACTGACCTTTTTAGTCCAGTACACCCTTGCCCCTTTTAAAATGATCATGACACCCTGTCCTTTTCAGTTATCAGTTTAATATAAAAACGACATGCTTTATTCTCGAATCTCTGCTACATACTTCCGATCTTCCGCACACACTCCACTTCTCACCATATGTCTCCGAAGACAGACAATTTCATCATCAATGTTCATTTAAATACCTTTTCCAGTTGTTTATTTTGAATCAACAAAATAAATCACAAGAAAGAACAACTTGAAATCAAAATCTAAACAAAACTGAAAAAAAACGATGTTTTAAAATTTTCAGATAAAATTTATTTACCTTGTTACAAGTCCTTATTAGATCGTTTTTACAGTGGATATCCGATTAAAGTTGTTGTCAGTAGTTTAATCCATGGTTTTTACAACCTTTAATTTCTTTTCACGAAGCCATATTACATATTTCACATAAAATGTGGCCACTGGCACATGGAGGAAAACTGTTATTGTGCTTTCTTAAGTTCTTCCGATTTCTAGAGCACCGTTGGTGAAGTAGAACAGAAACTAAGGGCGGGGAAAATATGGTACCAATCTTGTGAACTCAACTCCTCTTACAGTTTTCAACCAAAAACCTTGAAACTTCACAGAATGTTTCTATATATATTGAGGATGTGCACCTGACTTTATGGAAATATTTCAAGATTTTTTCCCCATTTTTCAAGACTTTGAAACTTAGTCACTTTTTAGCAAGTATTTGAATGGGGGTACCTACTTTGTGAACTCAACTCCTCTTACAGTTTCTCTTAAATTCAAAGTAATTTTATTGTAACATTTTAGTTGTCTAAATAATAATCAATTAATTTTCAATTAATCATATTCAGAAATATTTCCCCCTTTTGTACACAATTCTTGTCAACAAACTTTTTTTGAAAGAGACAGTTGCCTGGACAACTTCTGTAATTGGGAGGTACAGATTATTAGCTTATTGTGTCAGGATGGTTTATACCAATTCAGGCTTTTGAAGCTCACTTGGACAATTTATATATATTCAACAATAATTTTAAATACATTTAAATTATTTCTAAAACAAAGGTTTTATTTTTATTTTTATTTTTTTTTTCAAATTAATTGTGAATTCAATGAATAAAATTAATGACTTCAACAATGGTTAATCTGTCAATTGCAAGTCAAGGGAAATAGCTGGTCATGGTGAAAGTTTTTTTTTGTGATGATGACACTATGTCGATGATGATGTGGCATGATGATCTGGTGAAGATGATGCCAATAATAATGATGATGATGACATTCAGTTCTGCTGCTGCCGATGATGATGATGATGTCACCATGATGATGATGATATGACATGAGGAGATATAATGATGATGATGATGATGTGACATGAGGAGATATGATGATGATTTCACCATGATGATGATGTGACACAAGGAGATATGATAATGATGTTGATGATGGTGATGACATGAGTTCTGTTGATGCCGATGATGATAATGATTATCGTGATGAAGAAGATGATAGTGATGGTGGTGATGAAAATAAGCTCTGCTGCTATGAATGATGATGGTGATGATGACGATGTGACTTGACGAACTATGATGATGATTATGATGGTGACATGAGTTCTGTTGCTACCGGTGATGATGATGGTGGCAATGATGACATTCAGTACTGCTGAAGATGGTGGTGATGATGATGATGATGGTGGTGATGACATTCAGTTCTGCTGCTGTCGATGATGATAATAATTCACGATGATGATGATGACAAAGCCAATGTCTTCATGCTGATGATGTGACATGATGATGATGATGATGATGATGATGATGACATTCAGTACTGCTGCTGCTGATAATGATGATGATTATGTGACACGAAGAGCTATGATGATGATGTGACCATATTAATGATGTAACATGAGGAGTTCTGAAAATGATTAATATAATGGTTTTGGTGATTGTCATGGCATGGGTTCTACTGCTGCTGCTAATGACGACGATGATGATGATGATGATGATATCTTCATGTTGATGATCAAAATGTGATATGAGGAGTGATAATGATGATGATGGTGATTAAAGATCCAGTTTGGGTTTTCTTCCAGTCAACTGCATTTTAGTGGAATTATGCCCCTTTCACTTTGTGAATTTTATCAAAATGATGGTTTCTCTGGACTTTTTTCCGTTACGCTTGAGATATTTCACTCAGATTTGGGGTCGGGTCTTTAGTAGCCTCTCTTGGTTTTTGAAAAATTGAAAATTTATATTTATGCGAATTACTTAGTTTACTCAATTGATAAACATTGCGTGGCATGTCCATTTTGACCATTGTAACATATTTATATGTTAGAACCTAACAACTTGCATAAAAAGCAGACTTGTTGTTAGAAGCTTCCCAATCACAGTATCTATTATTTGCATGATTTTCATTTGTTACTGATTCATAAGACAAATCTCAGTTTCAAGTGCACATTTTTTTTTTTATCAAATTGCTCAGTTTAGCTGATGCTTCAGTACCTTCAGTACTTTGATTGTTAAATATTGATGTTTGTTCAACCTTTGGAAGTGGCAGACTTAACACTAGGTTGGTCCAAGGAAGGGAAGATAGAGGAAGAGAAGAATGTGGCACATATATGGCAAGAAATTAGTGTTATCAAATCAAGTCACCATGTGAAAATAATTTCTTGACTTATATGTAGGGTATCCAAATTTCTTTTAATCAACCCTATTTAAAACAAAATAAATTGGCTGTAGTAGGTTTTTATAACTGATTATAAACCGGTATTGAAAAACCCTGTTAGATTTGCTGTACACATACAACTAGGCAAATGCCTGTTTTAAATGAATCCAAACATACATTTTCTATGAAATGCAAAGTAACATGTTTTAAAGACTATTGAACTTTTTTTTTGTAGATCCAGATTTAAAGAACATTATTGATAAACTAGCAATATTTGTGGCAAGAAATGGACCAGAGTTTGAGCGTATGACAAAACAGAAACAGAAAGACAACCCAAAGTTTTCTTTCCTATTTGGTGGTGAATACTACAACTATTATCAGTTTAAAGTCACAACAGAAAGAGGGAGTAAGTGTAGCTTTTAAGTAGTTACTGATGTTTTCTATTTGCATGTTTAGAAATTTAGGCTAGTCCGCAAATCTGTGATAAAACTTTTCATTCAGATCTGTTAATACATGTATTTTGTGAATTCTTTCATACTGGTACTGATAGAAAAACTTCAGTTCAGTTCAGGGAATTGAAAATGTTTGGCACAATAATGTATCAGTCTTTATTTCTGTGGAGCAGTTGGCTGATGTAGATCTTGCTCATTTTCTTATGTTTTACCGGTACTTTGTTACATCAATACACATGTCTTTTATGTCATAATTGTTTCAGAAAAAAATCTCTCTCTCTATATATATGTGTGTGTGTTTGTTGTGAGGTTGTGTTGATTTTCCGTGATGATCAAGGCAACTTTAATAATACACAAAAACCTGCTATAGCATCCACCTACCTCTATACAAAAACCTTTTGCCCATTAAGACCAGTTTTAAAGTTCCTTTTAATTTTTCAACCAAAAGGAACCTCTATATAAAGACCGTCTCTATTAAATTCAAATTTCTCTAGTCCCATGGGTGGTCTTTATATACAGGTTGTACTATATCCTGATGTTGTTTCTTACCAAATGTCATATATATCAGTTTATGGATGGTGTGGTCTTTATATACAGGTTGTACTATATCCTGATGTTGTTTTCTACCAAATGTCATATATATCAGTTCATGGATGGTGTGGTCTTTATATACAGGTTGTAATATATCCTGATGTTGTTTTCTACCAAATGTTTTATATATCAGTTCATGGATGGTGTGGTCTTTATATACAGGTTGTAATATATCCTGATGTTGATTTCTACCAAATGTCATATATATCAGTTCATGGATGGTGTGGTCTTTATATACAGGTTGTACTATATCCTGATGTTGTTTTCTACCAAATGTCATATATATCAGTTCATGGATGGTGTGGTCTTTATATACAGGTTGTACTATATCCTGATGTTGTTTTCTACCAAACGTCTTATATATCAGTTCATGGATGGTGTGGTCTTTATATACAGGTTGTACTATATCCTGATGTTGTTTTCTACACGTCTTATATATCAGTTCATGGATAGTGTGGTCTTTATATACAGGTTGTACTATATCCTGATGTTGTTTTCTACCAAACGTCTTATATATCAGTTCATGGATGGTGTGGTCTTTATATACAGGTTGTAATATATCCTGATGTTGTTTTCTACCAAATGTCATATATATCAGTTCATGGATAGTGTGGTCTTTATATACAGGTTGTACTATATTCTGATGTTGTTTTCTACCAAACGTCTTATATATCAGTTCATGGATGGTGTGGTCTTTATATACAGGTTGTACTATATCCTGATGTTGTTTTCTACCAAATGTCATATATATCAGTTCATGGATGGTGTGGTCTTTATATACAGGTTGTACTATATCCTGATGTTGTTTTCTACCAAATGTCTTATATATCAGTTCATGGATGGTGTGGTCTTTATATACAGGTTGTAATATATCCTGATGTTGTTTTCTACCAAATGTTTTATATATCAGTTCATGGATGGTGTGGTCTTTATATACAGGTTGTAATATATCCTGATGTTGTTTTCTACCAAATGTCTTATATATCAGTTCATGGATGGTGTGGTCTTTATATACAGGTTGTAATATATCCTGATGTTGTTTCCTACCAAATGTCTTATATATCAGTTCATGGATGGTGGAGGAAACATGAGTGCCTGTAGAAAAACACAGAGCTTGTGCAAGCCAACTAACTTTCTCACACTAGGATGTTTTCCTAGTGGAATTTGAAACTAGGCGGAGAGAGGCATTGACAAAACTAAGGCTTAACTGCTGTAGAACTGTTTGAATAAATTTTCTCAGATTGTTTTCTAATGTCATTTAGTTTACTTAACTTTCTCTACCATTTGAGACTTTGATACTCAAGCTACTTCTAATTTACTAACCTTAATAACTTGTCTGGCCAATCTCCTTAATAACCAACAGACTAGGTAATACAAAATGTACTGGGACAAATTCTTGTTACAAACAATTTTTAAGCAAGGTTCCTACTGTTTAATGCTGATTACATTGCTGGCAAGAAGTTTATATTTAGTTTCTAGTGATACCACTGGTTATTGAATTAGTTGTGTGGTAAGGGTCCAAATTGTACTTGAACCATACCACTGGTTACAATATAGTAATTTTGGTGCTTGTCCTAAGTTTGAGAGATCTCAGTATATGCTTATCCTGTTTCTAATGCTTTCATTTTCTGAATACTGGGTAAAGTTAAATAAGGGCTTGGTACAAGTACTTGATCAGGGAATTCAAGGATTTTGATTGGGTTGTATTCTGGACTTGGAGGATTAGAGGACATTGATTTGGTAAGAATATGAGGCTTGGCAGGAGGATAGAGGACTGGACAAATGAGACAAATGAGTTCTTTACATATACATTGATAATTTGATATGTATATTGTCAAAAAATATTTTCAGTTATGTAATGACAAAGAGTTGAAAGACAATTTTTTATCATCGTGAACAATATTTTCAAGAGTCACAGACTTTATGGCAATGAGTCTGCAATTTATGGTACACTCCCATTTTCAGGTCCATGCTACTAAATCTATGAATGTGTTAGTTGTATTTAAATTTAACTTTGGGATTTTTAGAATCCAGTTATTTAATTTACATGTCATATGAATTATGTGTTCATTTGTTCAGAAATTAAAAATTTAACTTTGAACTTTTTAAAATCCATCCATTCAATTTACATGTCATGTAATACATGAGTTTATTTGCTCTGAAATTTAAAAATTTAACTTGGAACTTTTTAGAATTAAATCATTCAATTTACACGTAATGTAAATTATGAGTTTATTTGCTCAGAAATTTTTATATATACTTCATTGAACCAGTTGAATGATCTCTTTATTCCACAGTTAAGAATGATTGCTTGCCACATGAGTATACAGATATATTGAAAATCTATGCAGCTAACTTTGTTGACGAATATCTTTATTAATTTATTGTTAGTCATAATTAACAGATGTTGCAGTTTTGTATCTAGTCATTGTCACATGATGGTCGTCTGCTCCAACAGGTCATATCAATCATGACAATGTTTGTTTTGATATACTAGTATGTTAATCAGTTTTTGTATAAAAATCTGTGTTAATCCAATCTGTAAGACAGAATTAATTGTTTCCTGGAACATTTCATAGACGTGTTAAATCATATATACATGTTCTTTTTGTTTTAAATCTAATCTGTCTTTTTATTTGTTACTAATGCTTTGATATATCTCTGGAAAAAACCGTGATTTTTGAAAATTTACTCATACTTACCGCAAGTTACGGATATATTGGTTATTGTAAGGTACATGTATATGGACTTGGACAATATTGTAATGTTAGCTCTTTGTGTAACTTATTGTCTTTGCTTTTTTCCTTCAATTTCTTTATAAAAAAATTTGAAGCCAAAGTTGTATGTATTAAACAAGTCATTGATTTTTATCTGCTTAAATTTACTACCCAATAAAGATAATTTCCCCTAGGGGGAAAAATGACTACAATTTCCAAATTTGTTCACTAAAATTCCCCAAAACAACAGTGATGTCTTTGCAATGGATATATGGTACTAGCTATTGTCAGCATATCATATTGCAAATCGCTAGATCTCAGAACTTCAATTTTCCCAATCTTAAAGTCAGACGGTAGTTTTCAGAAAATGTAACAAAGTCACTTACAAGACCTGCAATCCCTATTGTTAACTGGACATCTCTAAAACACTGGCTAACTGATCTCAGTGCATCTCATCTCTTAGGTTCAAATCCCGCTCAGGCAAATCTAAGTATGAGACAGTTTTGTCAGTTTGGCATGGTTTTCTTGTTTCCTGTACCATCCAAAAATGACTGCCTTGGTATGTACATGAACTGAAAATATCTTTACTGGGGTGTAAAACACCATTACTTCACACCACACATTGTTTATGCATTTATAGATGCAGTATTGAAGATCAAAATGCTTTTAAAACATAAATTTGCACATATTTTCTTAATGATTTTCAAGAAAAAATACACTTACATCAATTTATAATTAATTTTTCAGATAATGACGAAAATCTATTGTAATAAATCAATTTTTCAAATTGATTAATGTGTGAAAAGTTATACAGACAAATGTCTTAAATTATTATATTTTTTTGTAAATAGGCTAATTGAGTTGTTTACAAACAAAGTTTTCAGTTTGTTAACTCCCATCATAAATTAAATACATATTTTTGTTATTTAAATCCCTGATTTATTAAACATTAGGCCATATGGCATATAAAATTTATTCCTAGATTTTTATCCATGCCCGCCCCACTTTTTTCGGCCCACCCAAGAATTTTTTATTTGTTTTTTTTTTTTTTTGTGGGATCCGGATCTGGTTTAAATAATGGTTGTACATGTCTGTTTGGTATTTCTTTTGAATCTGAAAAAAAAAATTCACCCTGCCGCCCCAATTAAAAAATAAATTGAATAAAATCTAGGAATTAATTTTATATGGAGTTAGGCATAATTATTAAAAGTTTATTGACATTATCACCAGGTAAAATGCATCTATTGTCGTAAGATTGTCTGATCGTAAGAGTAAATAACAATCAGTGTGATACTACATGTATTTTTTTATAGTGAAGGCTATTGACATTAAATTACTGCTTGAATAACACATTACTAACAGATTTCTCTGAATATAAAAAATAAAAACAATTATTATTTAATCCAACCCGTATGTACTTAGCAGGTTCAATTACCCATCTGGTCATTTTCTGCTACCCCATATTATAAAGTACTTTTACAAGTACAACAGATTTTCCGCTCTGTTAGATTTAAAGTGACTGCTGGATTGTTCCAGGGGTATCCCAGTGTAAATTGTTATTGTGGAATATTAATTTAAGGTTGTTTATCTCAATTTTCAAAACATTTCCGTTTGTTTCTTTAATCAGTGTTATATTTTTCAAATGTCTTAATCATTTTATGTAGGAGTAGTCCAGGTCATTGTATGATGTATAAACAGTGTCTTAGTTCTTTAAAACATTTATAAAATCCTTTCCACATGTTCCAAGCATCACTTAGTTTACCATTTATTGTAAATGTTAATGTTCCTTATTGTTCCGTGTGAAACAGTTTTAAAAAAATAAAACAATAAAACTTTTTATAATGCCACTTATTTTGAAGTCCCCAATTTCATTCTTGTATGTTTTATTTTTAATGAGCCTTCTCTTAATTTTGCCACACACTATTATTTGACTTAAATTTGACTGAAGAAATGATGGCAATGATATTACTATATTTTAAACAAGGAAATAATTTTAATACATCTATTATATGTTCTAAATACACATCATTGAGAATCTGGCTTAACTTTGGACACTGACTGGTTTCATTTTCAGGATCAATTTTTGTATGCTTTCTCTGTTACTAAAAAGAAATTGCTTAGGTTCATTTGCTTGACCAAAGTTTCCTTCAACTTCAAAGCAGTCATTCTCACTATAAGTCTATTACTGTCAATGTTTGAGAGGCATTTTTTTTTGCCAGATTTATGGACAGTTATTTTGAACATCTTTTGATTCAGTGAGTGACTATTATGCTCATCAAATTTTATGTAAAACTAATATGAAATTAATATCATTAAAATAAACATCTTCTGTACAGAATGACCATTCCATCAGTTTTTGACATTTTCTGTCAAAATTGAAATTTTATGTACGGTTGCAAATTATACTATTTCTTGTTTTATGTGTCTTTGTCTCTGTTGGTATGTTACTTTAACATTAACCAAATTTTCACTAAGTTTGGTACTTAGATCACATGTGGTGAGTATACCTTTTCATTGCTACTAATTTCTTTACACCTGTTTGCCTTAGTTTTACCAACCTAGTGTTACCAGGTACACAAGTGTCTCACAAAAAATCTGTTTAGTTAGGTACTAGGTAAAATACAAAGTACTAGGTTTACCTAGGTACTACCAGTTATTTAATAGACAAAGTTACAAGTAATGAAGCAATGTAAGATTTGGTACCTTATTTTTGTTTTAAGTTTTGTTGAAGATATTTGGCCAGTGTTCCTTATAATGGGGTTCACAGCTGTATCATGTGATCAATACCTCTTAATGTTTCTGCGGAGCATTTTGGAAAACGTCAACATCACAGATTCCCTGAATGACATTTTTCCTGGGAAAATGTCATCTCATGCAATTTCAATATCCATTGGAAATAAGTTTTCCGCATAAACATTAAAGGGGATCATGGGATATAGCGGTGAACCCCATTATGGTCATTCTGTACCACAGTTGTGTAACCTCAGCATTATGTGTGTGGTCACTTTTATATGTAAAATATTTACGGTACCATATTTATGTTTTATGATGAGGATCAGGAAGTGTTCCTCCAAATGATGATGGTTCATTATCTACAGATGTGAAACCGCCAGAACCACAATATTATGGGTCCTGTCACCTTTATATGTGAATAAGTTAAGTATCACCTGTATATGTGAATAAGTTAAGTACCTTATGTTATTAATGCTTTTATTTTTGTTGAAGATATGGGAGGGTCAGCCAGCATTCCTCCTAATTTTGGTGGTCCTATACCTACAGAAGTGGCACCACCACCATCAACAACGGTTCCTCCACCTTTAATTCCAACAGTCACCACAGAATTATGTAAGACATTGTGTTGTAGAGTCAATATTGTATTCTCTGATAAACAAAATTAATTGAGATGGTGTTAAAAAAGAGTAAAGCTGACAGGATTTTCAACATATATGTTGATTTTCAAATATTCAAAAATGAATGTACCCTTAACAATACAATGTAGGACTTTATTAAAATTAGTTGAAAGTTTTTAAAATAATCTGTAGTGTAATCTCATGAGACAAGAAATAGTGTGTAGACACATAGCTCAGTGGTTAAAGGTTGCAGACAAATGATTTAGGGTCCAAGCCAGGTTGTATGGTATGTCCTTGAATAAGACATTTAATTTTCAAGTCCAACCAGTTGCCAAATAATGAGTATTGGTAAATATCCCATGTTTTAACCTAATGTACTCTCATCTGCCTCACATCATTGGAAATAGAATAAGGCATACATTAACATCATTACTCAATTCTCTAAGCTATACAGTAGCATTTCAGTTTGCAGAGCTTATAGATTCTATAAAAGCAAAGATGATAAGTTCGATGTTTTCGAAGAGTTCGATGTCCGGTCACTATTTATTTCTTTATCAGTCGTTTCTTGCTGAATAGCTAACCAATAGGCTAACATGTTGTAAACGGTTTACAGTAATTAAAAAATAAAGATTCTTAACTGTCTGGACATTTTATTATCAACATATTGCATAAGTTTATTATTAAAACTTCAGCTAGCAGTATTTTATGTGACATTTCTAGGATGTTGGTGAATTAGTCAGACTTAATTGCTTCCTATAAAAAGATATTTTTGTATATTATTATTGTGTATATTTATTGGAAATATCAATTTGTTCTCCCAAATTTAGAATATCTGAATTAGACATCTTGGAATAGACATTAAAAAGTATCAGTAAATTCTGTTTACCAGAGAATATGATATAGACGGATATGTGATTCTGAATTTATATAAAGATGTTAAATATATCTTAAGGGTAATATATCAGATATGTATGTATTTCTTAGGGTGGTTATATTGTATAATGATGTCGTTGATCGGTTAATACCTTGTAATTATTATAGGTTATTATCCTGTACAGGCTGGGTATGTAAATCCAAACATTTCCTGATCAATTCTGATTGGTTAGTAATTAACCAGTAAACATGTATTTTTTAAACACCATCTTCAGGTTGTCCATTTGATATCCTCAGGTTGTCCATTTAATGTCAGAGACTTGTGAAGATATTATGTATTTTGACTCTTGGTTACATTTTTGGACAATTTTGTGAAATTCAGTAATTTCATCTCATTTGGTTTTATATTACCAGCTGATCTTATGACATTTATATTTTGTCTGTATGTGTACATCTATCTAGCCATTTAACAATTATGAAAGGTTTACTAGTTAGTTCTGATATTAGTTGAGAAAACCCGAGTATTCAGAGAAAACCACCAGCTATAAGTAAACTGACAAACTAATTTTCACATAAGGAATTGTCAGAGTGAGATTTGTAGTGTTAGTCATTTTGAATGCTGAGCCACTGCTTTAGACCACTTGGCTACCTTAAGCGGTTTTTTGTCTAGCTTTTAAAAACATGGAGTCATCAATGACACCCTCCCATGGAAACAGGGGGTCAAAAGTAAAGAGTCATGAATTTATTGGAATAAAAACTGCATTTTTAGCTCACCTGACCCATCAAATTGTCCATATTTTAAGAGTTTACTCCAGAAGTCACTGACCAGTAACCACTGACTAATAATTGAAGAAAGTAGACATTTGATCCACAAACTGACAGAAAAGATTGCTTTACCTTCACACTAGAAAAACACTGATAAGTTCCCCTTGTTTAGGGTAAAGATAATATTGTAGAGTAAAGATTAAGCACACTGCAATTTGCATTAAGGAATAGTGAATAATATCGAAACTAAAATTTTGATATAATTTTCAGTCATTTTCATGAAAGACAGAAACTCAAATTTCAATGCAATTATGCAATATTTCTGGTCTCTTAATATGTTCTTTAACATTTGACCTTAGCATTGCAAAAATGCTATCACAGAAACGCAAGTTCAGTGACTGTCATGATTTCATAGCATAATGCCATCATTTGAACATTAAGTCTTTTTAGATTAGCAAATGTTCAAGGTGAAATATTCAGATGCTCTTCATCCTTCATCTTTCCTCTGAACTTATCACTTAAATGGCATCTTCTCCAGAACCAGTAGACATATGGCAATGAAACAAAGATTTTGCCAGGTCTAAACCCTTTAAAATTTAGGAAATTTGGTTGCCACTGACTCTCACTCAAGGTCACAGTGAATAAGATAGTAATACATCTTGTGTAAACATCTTCTTGTCATGAAAAATAGGCATAGGACTTGAACTTGAAACTTCATGTATAGCATCAGAAAATGAAGCTCTAGCAGTTTTGTTAAGCTTTATGACTTAAGGTTACATTCAAGGTCACTTAAACTTACATTCAAGGTCACTGCGACCAAAAGTAGTAAAACATGTTCTTGTCATGAAGCAAATGACCTATCAACTTGAAACTGAAGATATAGTGTCATGTACTAAGAAAATACTTAAACTGACACTGAAAAAAATAAATAAAAAAAGTTTGACAATAGCTTAATTTTTATTGTTTTATAATTGTTGGAAGGTTTATGTAAAGAAACAAGCTTAAAAGTACATGTAAATATTGTTGTGTTAATGGATAATCATATTCATAAAGTGCAATAGTTCAATAAACAAGTTATTAAAGTACATTTTATATAATTCTGTCTGAGGGTTTAGTGCATCCTTTATCAGAGATAATATGTTTTAGAAAAATAGGCTTTGACAACAAGTTCAGTGGCATTTCTTTTAATATGGATGTGGTCTCAAAATTGTTATTCTTCTGTAAAATAATAAGCTTGAAGTTTAAAACTCTACAAAGTGTAGTTCAGGGCTTACAACAAAATCAGCTTTAATTTTGTTTACGGTATTTGGAAACCAAAGTTTCAGAGTTTATAGAAAATAAGTAAATACATGTTGTCTTGCCTCAACAGAAGGTCAAGTCAATTTTTCAGGTTAATTTGAATACTAAAGATTTGTGGTTTTGGTTGTCCATTTTCAGGTAAATCTGAATTTGAATAACAATGATTTGTCATTTTGTCTTGTCTATTTTCAGTTTATCTTGAATAACAATGATTTGTCATTTTGCCATGTCCATTTTCATATTAATTTGAATAACAATGATTTGTCATTTTGCCTTTTTCATTTTCATATTAATTTGAATAACAATGATTTGTCATTTTGCCTTTTCCATTTTCATATTAGTTTGAATAACAATGATTTGTCATTTTGCCTTTTTCATTTTCATATTAATTTGAATAACAATGATTTGTCATTTTGCCTTTTCCATTTTCATATTAACTTGAATAACAATGATTTGGGGTTTTGCCTTTTCCATTTTCAGGTTAATTTGAATAACACTGATTTGTCGCTTTGCCTTGTCCATTTTTCAGGAAATGTCTCCTAGTTGAACTCTGCTTCAAAATAGAAACAGCAGTTAACTAAACTATATGACTTATCAAGGTGATGATGTTTTACTGATTTGTCATTTTGCCTTGTCCATTTTCAGATTAATTTGATTAACACTGGTTTGTGGTGTTTACTTTGTATAACACTGATTTGTCATTTTGCCTTGTCCATTTTCAGGTTAATTTGAATAACGATGATTTGTGTGGTGGTTTTGTCTTGTCCATTTTTCAGGTTAATTTAAATACATTTTGTAATACTGACTTGTGGTTTTGCCTCGTCCATTTTCAGGTCAATTTGAATAACACTGATCTGTGGTTTTGCCATGTCCATTTTTCAGGTTTATGTGAATTATACTGATTTGTTGCTTTGCCTGGTCCATTTTTCAATTCATAAGGGGTGGGGGGGGGGGGTAAAGACATATGAACAGGTTGGGAATTCTGGAGGATAGCAAAATCTACAGAAGTGCTCAGTATATATTTGTCTGTCTGTTTTTTGTTGTGGTTTTTTTTTTATTCATTAATATTTTTTGTGGCATCGTCATGTACTTGGTTGTTCTGGCTATTTTGTTGTGTTTTTCTCTACAGATTTCTATATCTGGAAATGTCTCTTAGTTGAACTCTGCTTCAGAATAGAATCATCAGTAACTATACTATATGACTTATCAAGGTGATGATGTTTATCTGGGTGATTCTAATAAAAATTTTAAAGAAGATATTGATTATCTAATGGAGATAGATGTTTACAAGAATATAGTATATATCTGGCTTAATAAGGTCGACACTTTGTAGAGCAAAAAGTCAAGGTTTTATGTCAAGTGTGTGTTTTTTTATTAAAATAGTAACATAATATCTTTGGAACTTAGCAATACTTTTATATCAATAGTAGCAGGTTTAAAATAAAGTGAAATTCTTTAGCTAAAAATTGAAATTTATGAATAATAAAATCACACATTTCTACTTATTTAGGTTTTTGATTACAAGCTTTTCGTTTGTGTAAATCCATTATGTTGTTTTCAATATTTTATGCACACTTTTCCGCAATTTTAAAATTATTAGTACGGGTAGCCAATTTCTGAAAATTTCTGAAATTTGTGATAAACGCCTTTTCAAAGTATTTTTTCAAAAATTTGCTAAAATAAAGCTTTTTAGGGAAAAATTTTCAGGAATTAGTAGCCAGTGGTGATTTTTGCTACCAGGATTGCAAACCTAGTTTATAATTTGTTTTTAATTTAAAATAAAATACATTTATTTATTCTTTATTGACTGAATCAGGAAACAAATGCTAACTTAAATTTTGATGATATTGGTTTACAATGATACTGAATGCTGGTAATAATCAACATAACACGTTTCCTTACATGTGTAAAAAGTGCAATGTCTTCATAACCTGGTCACACAAAGACAGCATTTACCATATGATATATATGTTAGTTATCCAACATTGGTTAAGATGTACAGTGCCTCAGTAAAACATTTATCATGATAATTAAGTGATACCATACTGAATTAATAAGTAACATTATGTATTCATTACTTAATTTATCCATTATTATATTGATAAAGCACTCATGTGTTTTGTCATGTGTTATATTTTTCCTATAAGATAGTGATCAATACTTTTAGCATGGCCATTGGTGTTTTGAGTGTTTATGATAAAGATCTTTGGTTTAGGACCACTACAATAGCTAGGTTGGTAGATTGCTCATTCTGTATTATGGAGGTCATGGGTTTGAACCCCAGCCAGGGTCTGACTAAGATTTGAAAATAGGTAGTGACTCTTTCTTTTGCCAAGTATTCAGCATTTAGTAAATGAATGTATGAACAGAATAGTCTGTGTATTTATTGAAGTCTTGAATTTTGCTCTTGCCTCTATTGCCTCTTTCAAATGTTAATTGCTGTTATTATTATTATGGAATCCCTAAGAAAAGCAGTTTAGCAGAAATTGAACATCCAAATCTTTCCAGTTTTTATTTGGATTGTTTTTTAATGTGTTCAAAGTCTTTGCTTGTAAATACATGTAGATGTTGAATACAGATACTTACATGTTGTATCTAGATTGTTGTATCTATGTATTGTTAACATCAGCATCTAAAGTCTGATGGAATAAAGTATAAATGTATAAACAAGATGTACAAGTGAGCTAGGCTTTATGTCTTACTGTCAAATGGTTCTCTGGTTTGTGCCCACCTTATAAATGAAATTGATAGATATGATAGTGAATGTGATATAAAACATTCCCATACTTGAGCGATTGTCAAGTGATTTTCTCAGCAATTATGCTGTCTGGTTATTTTTTTACAGAATGGAAAACATACAAATTGGTACCGGTATATTGGTATTGAGAATTTGTTATTTCTGATACATATAAAGATTGTATTGATTCTCTCTTCAGCAGATGATCAGTAGGATAGATATATTATTTTCTTTGATATGTAAAGCTTAAGGGTGTAATAAAGTCTATATAGAACAAAAAATTGAAGGTTTTAGCTAATTGATTTACATTTATCACACAGATATATTGATATTTTATGTGTTTTAGGCTCAACAATACAGATTTGTCTTGCCAGTTAAGAGTACATTTAGCACTGTACATTCAAACATATCCTACATGGTTTTTTTGCTCATATATTTCTTTCGACTTTCAAAGCAAAAAAAGTTTTTCCACATAACACCTAAAATGTCAATTACCGTAAATTTAATCATTTTAAAGTGTTTTTTTTTTTCAAATATTACAAAATTATGTTTTTCTATCATTCAATAGCATATATAATGTCATGATAATTCAAAAATGGGTTTATATAACATAAAGCATGGAACCACATACATATTTATTAACATTTTATAAAGGAATGGCTTAACAACATGTTTATTGTTGACAATGACAAAGGAAATTGTAACATTTCTTCAGAAACACCAACCATATATAATAATTAATACCTACATTACTAGTAATGCTGCATCATGATATTTGCTATCGTAGTTGAGTTGTTGACAATTAAAAACCTACTCATTTTTGTTATACCGGTACAAGTGGTCAGCAACCTATTACTGTTATTCACCTTTTCTACTTTAAATTCAGGTAAAGGAAAATACACATATGTAAACTTATTGCAACAATAACCTTATTCAATATCAAAACACTCTTAGTGTGGTGCCAGCTACTAAATGGATAAAAGCAGGGTTTTCTTTAGATAATTATGAATTGTTCAACTTGTTTGACACCGGGTCCTTGTCTGAACAATTTAGACATTACTGAAATCCTTCTAGAAGGAGACTGGTATTGCTTGCTTGCAAATTGTTTTACACCCCTCTTATGTTTCAGCTGTTTTAATAAAGGCATTTATATCTTTTGGGTTTATTTTTAACCTAAGTTTATGTGGCTTATTGTTTTGTGTATGTGTTTCTGGTATGCTTTGTAGGTGTCCACTTTTAGAGTGATAGTTGACAATGACATAGAATCATATGGCAAAACCACTCATGACATTTTACTGGTACTGAGCTAACCAACAAAACCGCACAACTAAGGAAGCTTTTAAGATATCATGAAAAGACTTTTTTAGATTTCAATGATTGGCATTCAATTATATCCATAAGATTTTAGAGGGTCTCTTACGTATGCTAAATATGACCATTGTGTAATACATGTGTCTCTACAAAGAAATACACGAGCTGTCACGTTTAAATGTGTACACGCTACCGTTTCATGTCAAGCTCGTGAACGTTTACAAAATTTAGAACTGTTTACACAATGATGTAATTATTGCCCCTTAAAACATCCCCTTATTACGTCTCTTATAATTAATTTGGGGTTCTTATATTTATCAAGGCTTGCATCATGGCTGATAAAAAAGTTTGATTTTTACAAAATTTTGTAAACGTGACAGCCCTAAAATACACCACTCTATATAGGAATGAATCAGATATCTCAGCTAAACACAAAACACCTTTAATGAAACTTTTGATAAACTTGAAATGATTGCAAACTTTTTATTCTGAGCAATACATATAAGAAAATTTTGGAGGATGACATATAAAAGCTGTTTGAACAAAAAAAATAAATAACAAACAGCACTTGTGAGTTATCCTTGGTATCTGAAAAAAGCAATCTACTAACCTAAATGATATACCATGTGATAAGTAAATGAAATCATGATGACTACATAATGGTGTGGTCCTTATTGTGTTGAGTTTAATTATGTATGTATGTATATACATGTATACCGGTATATATATATATTATATGTATATATCTGTTATATATATTAATTAATTACCACAGTTTTATGTCTGCTATTGATTTTTAAATCATCTTGATTACCTTAATTTTAACGTTGATTAATTTACGGTTTATCTATTTATAATGACCGATCGTTAAAAGTACCGCTGCACTGCCGTACCGTGTGTCAGGATATAGTACTGTCAGGATTTAGTACATACATGTTGCACAACATGTACATCATATACACTTTACATGATGTATACATGGAAACTATAAATGTATTTTGGTATTTGACATTTTGCAGCAGGAATTTCAATTAGTTTGTTTGCACATGATGTTGTTTACAAACAATAATGCAATAACATTGACAAAAGGAGATCAGCTATTTGTCTCATTAACAAGTTGAGATGAGACCTAGGTTTTTGATGTCGTATAGAGTAATGTGACAGTTTATTTGTATTTCAAAAAATGTTGCAGAATCAAATATTAAAATGAATAAAAAAGGCTAAACATTTAGATGTTCATCTGCTCAGTCATTATGAAATCTTCAAGTTAGTAGTTAGACCCTCCCTAGCCTTGTAAGTTTAGTAGCAAAATTGTAGTTAAAAGTAATAAATGTCTTGAAGTTTAACCGAGTTACAGAAAGGATCATTTGAATATACCCTGTAGACATAACATTAGTATTTTCATACTTCCAAGAAGGATATTTATCTTGATTAATTGTAAAATGTACCTTCTGATATGTGAATGAAGTCTAAATGTAGTTTTCATACTTCTTTAAATTGAAATATGTAATGTTATCCTGAGATCAGTCAACAATAATAACCAGTCTGTTGAATCAGACTTTCTGTTAATCAAACCTCCCATTAATCTAACCTCCTGTTAATTGACCCTCCCGTTAATAAACCCTTTTGTTTATCAACTCTTCTGTTTTTTTAATTAACCTTTCTGTTAATTGAATATGGTGTTATTTTGAAGATTTGTGATGAGAATATTTTCAGTAATAAGTAACAACACAATACTAAATAGTCTAAACAAACATTAAGGCAGAATTCAATAGTACATTGATGAAGCCCATTGTGGTTCTTGTTCAATAATATTAGTATTATTAGTTCTATAAAAATATTAACACAGATTTTACACAGTGCATAGATGAAGCCCATCATGGTTTTTGTTCAGTAATAATACTATTAATAGGTCTTACACAAACATTAACACAGATTTCACACAGTACATAGATGAAGCCCATTGTGGTTCTTGTTCTGTAATAATAGTAATTACTATATCAAAACAACCATAACCACATATTTCACACAGTACATAGATGAAGCCCATTGTGGTTCTTGTTCTGTAATAATAGTATTACTATATCAAAACAACCATAACCACATATTTCACACAGTACATAGATGAAGCCCATTGTGGTTCTTGTTCTGTAATAATAGTATTACTATATCAAAACAACCATAACCACATATTTCACACAGTACATAGATGAAGCCCATTGTGGTTCTTGTTCTGTAATAATAGTATTACTATATCAAAACAACCATAACCACATATTTCACACAGTACATAGATGAAGCCCATTGTGGTTCTTGTTCTGTAATAATAGTATTACTATATCAAAACAACCATAACCACATATTTAACACAGTACATAGATGAAGCCCATTGTGGTTCTTGTTCTGTAATAATAGTATTACTATATCAAAACAACCATAACCACATATTTCACACAGTACATAGATGAAGCCCATTGTGGTTCTTGTTCTGTAATAATAGTATTACTATATCAAAACAACCATAACCACATATTTCACACAGTACATAGATGAAGCCCATTGTGGTTCTTGTTCTGTAATAATAGTATTACTATATCAAACAACCATAACCACATATTTCACACAGTACATAGATGAAGCCCATTGTGGTTCTTGTTCTGTAATAATAGTATTACTATATCAAAACAACCATAACCACATATTTCACACAGTACATAGATGAAGCCCATTGTGGTTCTTGTTCTGTAATAATAGTATTACTATATCAAAACAACCATAACCACATATTTCACACAGTACATAGATGAAGCCCATTGTGGTTCTTGTTCTGTAATAATAGTATTACTATATCAAAACAACCATAACCACATATTTAACACAGTACATAAATGAAACCCATTGTGGTTCTTGTTTTATTATAATACTACCGGTATATAAAATACTCTGGTAACATCTATATGAGTGTGGTATGTCATACAAATATTCCAATCTTCTGACAGAAATGTTAATTGTACTTAGCCATATTTTGACAGATATAATTTACTCTAGGTGCACTAAGTTTTATTACCAGGTATATGCAGGTAGACACATTTATTACCTCTATCAGATGTTTTTATGTTGCTGTTATTTCTCTATTTATACAGCTGTCTTGTACAAATATATATCTTTCTAACTTTTTTTTCCTCCCTAGTAGATCTTTACTTTGCTGAGCGGGAGTATGTATGTGTCCCAGTGTGGGAGGTACAAAAGCTGTTCTAGTGGTCAAATTATATGTTCTTTAAAGACATTTAACATTTCTTGTCTTTTTCCTGTTAGCTGAATTCTTTATTGAACAAGAGTATAGATAAGTGACCCAAGTGACCATGGTGAGCGAGAGTATGTATGTGACCCAGTGTGAGAGGTACAAAAACTGTTCCTGTGGTCAAGCTATATGTTCTGTAATAGTGATTTTGTTTGCTTAAAATTACTACCAAATAAAGGTAGTTCCCCCAGAGAAAAATTACTAAATTTTCCCACTCTGTCTACTAATATAATGCAGTTGGTAGATCTCAGAACTTCAATATTCCCAATTTTAAAGGCAGAAGGTAGTTTTTAAAACATGTAACAAAATTACTGCTGTAAAGACATAAACATTTTTTCCCAGATAGTTCTTTATTTAGCAGAAGTAAGTGACCAGTGTAAGAGTTACAAAAACTCTCCAGTGTCTTCATTGCGTGATCATTTTGATATGATAAATGCCACACTGTGCATGATTAGAAGAGGTGTATAATGTTTTTTTCTGTCACGCATTCACTCAAAAGTAAAAATGGATACAATACATGTCTTTGTAACCACAACACTTTTTGTTAAAGATTGTTTTGGCATTTTAAAGTTTAGATTCTAGAGTTCCATAATGAAGTTTGTGCAAATTAAAATCCTTAGTAATCTTTTTCAGCATGACAAACTCAAACATAGAGATTCTAAAAAAAAATCCACATCAGACCATCATAGAAACATAAATTTTAATTTTGAAATAAAAAAAAGTTGTTTAACAAAGTATTTTGTATACATTTTCTCGTATAAAGATTTGTGTTGTCCACATGCCAATGTGTCCTTCACATACTTCAAGCTTGATTGATTAATGGTGTGATAGTGCATGTGCAAAGTCGTGCAAGACATATATTTTGATTAATGTTTCTTGACTGCTAACCTTATCTTGTATCCAGATTTTTGTTAAACATTTGTCACGGTTATACATGTGTCTTTCACAACAACTTCAAGCTTGAAGTAATGGTCTGATAATGCATGTGCAAAATTGTGAAGGACATGCCATCTTGGAAAGCAATTCATCTTCTTTCCATGGAAATAATGGTACAAGTAATTTTCTCTTAGAATTGCGCATTTTCTTTTTGTATATCATTGTAGGTTGAAAAGGTCATAAGCCGCACCCCTTCTACTACATTTGTTACATGTTATGACAAGTTAATTGAACACAGCCTTTGTTCCTAGATAATAACCAGTCAGAGAATCTTTTTGATATACATTATATGAATACTGTATGTATTTGTGTTTTGCTTATAAATCAGACACAAAACTGACTGTTCATCTATTGTTGTAGCTACATAGTCTACATATTTTGGAATCTTGGCCAAGTCTGCATTCTACAAATGACACCAGAGCATTTTATGTAGGCTATGTGTTAAATGTTTAGTTTACACATTCAGTTGTTAGTTTCAGTTTTGTGTGAGGGCAGCGTGATGTTTTACATTGATTCAAGTGATTCTTTAATGCTGTTATTGGCAGACTAAGAGTGATGTTTTACACGGATACAGGTGCATCAGTAATGTTGTAACTGGCAGACTTCAGTGATGTTATCATTTTTTCTTTGTTTTCTTTGCCTGGATTACATAATGTTGTGTAAATGTTATGTCACAACTGATAAAACACAAATGATGTAGAGATGATAAAAAAAGCATAAATACTCAAGTTTATAGAAATTACTTTGGGTATATTTCAAAAATTTGATTGTCTTTATTTACAGAATTAAAAAAAAACCCATAACTTAATATTTTAAAACATATTTATATCTCGGCTTGGAAGAAAATGGGGTTATACTGGTTTACCTCTGTACTTCTGTCAGTATTTGTAACAGTTTTCTCAGCAACTACATGTACTAAACACAGCTTGTTGAAATTTTGTATGCAAATTCAGTATGAGGTCTCATGTTACAAGTACTGATTTAAATTCAAGTCTGCCAGACATCTACTTCATGTTTACCAACTTGTTGTTTTTTGTTGGTTTTTCTTTTGGCATTTATGGTCAATGGTTTGGAGTTAAAAGCAGTAGCTCACAGATTAATTCTTGTTAAATACTCATTGGAGAATAAGAATTAAGAGACCAACATAGAAAGTTCAAATTTGAATTGGTAATTTTTGTCTTCTAAGAACGGGAGTAAATATGAGCATCTAGTGGTCATTCTCCCGCAAGTTGGCAACAAAAGCCTCAAGGTCATATCTATAACACATAAGTTGGTCTTTGCACTTTGCATTGAGTTGCAATTTGGCACCATAAGACGTTAGGTCATTGCAGTGAAAAAATGTAGCACTGATCTTCTGCAAGTTTACACCACAAGCCGTAAGGTCATGGTTATGAAATATAGGTTGGTCTTTGCACTTTGTAGTGAAATAATGTAGTACTGGTCATTATTCTGCAAGTTTACACCACAAGCCATTAGGTCATGATTGAAGAATATAGGTTGGTCTTTGCACTTTGTAGTTAACTAATGTAACACGGGTCATTCTTCTGCAATTTGGCACCACAAGCCATTGGGTCATGATTGAAGAATACAGATTGGTCTTTGCACTCTGCAGTAAGTTAATATTGCAGTTTGGCAGCATAAGCCATTAGGTCATGGTTATAATAGATAGTTGTTCTTGGCACTCTGTATGTATGAGTCACTAGCTTTTGACTCTCTGCAATAAAGATGAAGATAAATGTCAAGAAACTAGCCTAACTGGGATAGTATCACAATTACAAAACTTGTATTAATTCATTAGGATGGTTTAAGTTAGATGGCAACAGTTTAATAATGGTTCTAATGTGATAACTGTCTTGAGTCGTATGAATTCATGTTGCTAGCAAGGACCAATTTAAAACTTTGTTGTTCCAGCTATTCAGAGTATTTTACATACTAAAATACACGTAGTCATGCATACGCAATCACTGTTAAATACAGATGTTTAGACTTGATTTGGGTAAATTTATAGCCAATTAAATGTGCAAGAACTTTCTGGGTTTGTTTATTATCCCAAAGTTGCACCTTAATTGTGTGTTAAAGTGTATAGATACATATGCATATGTTTTCCTCATTATAAATAATAGATTATCAGTGTTATGTAACACAAGAATTGAGACTACATTTTCAACCAGGTTTAGTCTTAAAAAATGGTCTTTTTTCAACACTTTGAAAATTGAAATATGGTATATTTTGCACATTAATTTTAGCAAATACTGTAAAAAGAACTATATTTTCACAGATTTTGCAGATTCAACCACCGATACTTTTAAACTTGTGGAATACTAACTATTGTAAATAAACACCATTACACAATATTTTTAAGAAGCTTATTATGTAAACGGTGATGTTGCTGTGAACAAATGTAGTGAAATCCATCACATGATTATACATGTGCTTCCTGCAGGTATTATTTGATAGGTAGGACATCTGGTGATGTAATCTACCTATCATCATCTGGTGCTTGGTGAAATATTATAGGTTAAATTGGAAATGTGTGATGTAAAGAGATTATATCTGCAGTTATATAGCTTAAAACATATTAACAGTAATATTTAGAACATCTTCTAAAGTACTGTAGCACTATAGCTTTGCGTCGTAACTAGGTTAGCTAAAAAGCACTGAATTTCTATGCCTTATAAAACATTCTAGAGCATTGCATTATTAGCTAGGTCAGCTGCTAAAGTACTTTAGGTTTTTGGTTGCTAAATCGTTCTAGAGCTTTCTATCATAACTAAGTAAGCTACAAAAACACTGAATCAATATGCCTTCATAAAACATTCTAGAGCATTGCATAAATAGCTAGGTCAGCTAGTAAAATAGTCTAGCACTTTCATTGATAAATCGTTCTAGAGCTTTCCATCATAACTAGGTTAGCATTAACACGCCGTCATAAAACATTCTAGGGCATTGCATTATTAGCTAGGTCAGCTGCTAAAGTTCTTTAGCACGTTCATTGGTAAATCATTCTAAAGCTTTCCATCATAACTAGGTTAGCTACTAAAGCACTGAATCAACATGCCTTCATAAAACATTCTAGGGCATTGCATAATAGCTAGATCACTGAGCATCATGCCTGATACAAAGTTTTTTAGCATATAGATTAGCTGCAGAAGCAATACATAATTAGCTCATTCAGCAGCAAAAATTCTGAATCACTGCTTGATAAAGCAATCTAGAGCATTGCATATAATTAGGTAGGTCAGCTACAAGAGCTTGCAGTTTAATTAAATAGGTTAGCAGCAAAAGTTCTGAATCACTGCCTGATAAGCATTCTAGAGCATTGCTTTTAATTAGCTAGGTTAGCAACAACTTTCAATAATGAACTAAGTCAGCAGAAACAGTACTGTATCACTGCCTGATTAAGCATTCTAGAGCAGCTAGGTCAGCTACAAAAGTTTGCAATAATGAACTAGGTTAGCAGCAAAAGTACCAAATTGCACTGGCTGAAAAAATATTCTTAAGGACTGCATAAGTAGCTACTAGCTAGATCATCTGAAACAGAAATATTGAATAACTGTGCTAAATAAAATGTGGGATGAAGGTATTGAAGCATATTCTCTTAATTATTATTTCATAGTACAAAGAGTGGAAACATACTGACCTATTATGAACTTTTGATTAATGACTGATTAACCTTCTTCTATATTGATGATGAATATACTGACCAGCTGGATTTATTAATAATTCTAACTAGGTAGCAAATGTTATCAATCTCTCTCTCTCTCTCTCTCTGTACACGTGTTTGTGACTGTGATTGCTTACTTTATTTTAGAGCATATCAAGGATAAAGGTGCTTATTCTATCATTCCTATTCTTAGTTCATAGTAAAAAATCTACTTTACCTTGCTGCTGGTTGTTAAGTTTTTTACACAAATTGCTTTAAAATACATGTATGTTTTATGTCTAATTTCACCAAAATATACTAGTTGTTTATAGGCAAACAAAAATGACCTGTCTGCTTGACCTTTAATTTAAATATATATTGTGGACAAGTGCATGTGTGTTAATTTTGTCTACAGTATGAGAAACAGTAAAACAAATGCTGTTCATGTATTGACTGCGCATCTTAACAATACTAATGTTGGATGGATTCTCCTATATAGATATTCTTAATGAAAGGTTAAGCAGACAGGTCAAAGTTGTTGCCGACACATTGCAAAACCAATCTATATTGGTATGCAGAATCTGCTATCTCAAACAGCTTCTTTTTCATTCACAAGAAAAAACAAGAAACAGCTGTACTATGTAAAACTGTTATGTTAATGATTCCTACCTAGGACAAAAGTTCATCTGTTTACCTGTAATTAAAAAAAGTTTACCTTGAAATGTCAGAATTAAGATGTTGAAGACAAACTTATCTTGAATGTTTTGTGCATGTGAATTTGAAATTATCACATGTTTGTATTCTGTATGCATTCTTGAATGTCTAATGTATCCCCTTTTCATTCATAATTTATTAATTATTATCTAAAAACATACAATTTATAGACATTTTAGTATGTATATGAATGTTCAGTGAAATTTGTTGTGGTAAAAAAATGCACAATTTATAGACAATTTAGTATGTACTTTAAGAATGTTCAGTAAAAATTTGCTGTGATATATTTTGAATTTTTGCAACCATAATTTTATATTTGAAATATGTTCTTTATATAAAATTTTAATATACATGGACCTGTTTTATAAATGTGTTACATGTTACACATGTCTGTATATCTCTTTTTTTAACTCACCTGAGCACATGCTAAAGGTGAGATATGCTAATGCTCTTTTGTTGTAATCTGTTGTTCTTTGTAAGCCTCTTGGCAAGAACCACCAGTAAACTCATAACAATGAAACTTGACAGAGATTATGTCAGGGAAGTGGCAGGCTTTATCCTTTACTTATTTACAAAGCTGTTGACCTTGACCCTCATTTAGGTCAAAGTGACCTTAAACAGTTAATAACAATATATACGTTCTTGTCATGAACTGCAATGCCTTAAAGCTTGAAACACTTCATATTTAGTATTGTAACATAAAGCTTTGCCAAGTTTGTGACGCTTTAATCTGGTTGATCTTGTTGAAATAATTTTAGACGCAGTCATATATTTTGTATGCATTTGCTTTTTCTAATGTTGATATTCCAAATGATTTTATAATGTAGGTCTTGTAGAAGTATATGTAATTTATGTGGTTAACAAAGTAAGTTAAGGTCCATCCATAAGTAGAAATTATTTTGTGTGAAGGTTTATTCGGTTAACGATCAATTTTGTTCTGATATTATGCACAGATGCTACTTGAGCTTCATCACAGACATAACAGTTCTAGTTGTTGTGGTGAATGAGTTTTTTTCTCATCTTGATATTGAAATATTTCCTTCTAAGTTACTGATTTGATATTAATGTCACATCTCCCTTAATACATACCTATTTTTTTCTCCGCAGCCTATTACTGATTTAGTTCATGGTTATTTATAGATAGATACCAGACATTTATATAACAGTGGTGTGTATCTTGTCTGAGTTTTTATTTGCAAATACACTGTAGTTATCTGATCTTGTTTTTTTATATAGTTTTTGCATAAAAAAATGAAGAATTCTACAAAGGCTTGCTTTAAATAGCTCTTACAACATTTTTAGAATCACAAATATGTCTTGGAGGAAATGGTTCCTTTACATAGTTTCAGATGATAATCAATCAAGGAATTGTACTAAGACACATTCTGAAATATGTAAAATGAAAATAGCTAGAAGTAAAGTTAATGAGAAATTATATCAGTATAAATGAAGAAAGGACCAGGGCTAGAAATAAATATGGGGCCTTATACATTTAAGACTTAATGTTTTGCCAAGCTGAAAAAACTTGTTTGCAGAAATTTTAGTTTTGCTAAAACGTATATCAATTTTGCTTTAGATTATATTGACAAATCAAAAACATACTAATTCATGTCCAAACCAATTAACCCAAAGCAAAGTTAAAACTTTGAAGCTGGCAAATTAGGTTCAACATGTGAACTTCCACCACAGAAGTGAGGCCAGATGTACCGGAAATGCAAACACCTTCTGTTTAACTAGCTACACATACCACATGTGTAATCAAAATTGGTAATGAATGGAACACAGAACTATTTAACGTCAAATATACCAATTGCAGTGTTGCACATCGAATGCAGCACTGCTGCAATGAAGCGAATTTTAAGCCATTATCCCCTAATTCTTACTACCCAATATCTTGTACACGGTAATCAAAATTAAATCGGGGGTTGAACTTGTCCCTGTGTTGATCAACAAACTCAAGCGCTTTGCCGACAAGGTCAATAACACATGTATTTACAAGGTCAATGACCGAGGTGACTGTTATGGTTAAGTCAAGATTGAATAAATACTTCAAATAATTTGTCATGCCCTAATGCAACTGATTGGTTGCGTCCCCCAAAATCTGACACCAGAGGGTCAAATGTCCCTCTGTGAGAGTTGAAGGTGTGCAACACTGCAGTAGTTAGTTTGGATACAGAGACATCAATATTGTGATACAGGCCATAAAACTTTTTGATGGTCTTGATAAGCCTAGGCCTGCAATATATCCTTGCATCAACAATTTTTTTGTAAGCAGATTGCTTCATTGTATAGTTTCTGTAGTGGGAACAGGCTCTACCTTAGTGTATATGAATTAATTTGTAAATGAAAGACTTGTGTTTAGCACCAGCCAATTTAACCAAAAAGAAACAAGAAATAAATGTAATAAAGAAATAAAAAAAGTGAAGTGACATAATGCAGTTTTATGTCCCAGTCAAGATTTTTCACTTATATTGAGGCTGTCAATTAGATAATAGAGGAAACCGGAGTGCCCAGAAAAGAAACAGAACAAGATAAATCATTGGGATCATTGAATTTATGAACTCCAACTTTGGATGGGCACTGAATATCAAATACCAATACACATTCAAAGTCTATAGGTATATAAATTTGTTCCCTTTGCAGAGGTTAAATATCCTAGGTATTTATCAAGTTGAGTATCATGTGACTGTCAATTATGACCTCGGTTGTTTTGACCCCAGGGTCTTATATATATGTATACCATACAACTGGTATGAAATGTAGTGCAGTACTTAATTGAAATTTAAGTGATGTAAGCAGTGTTCATTCTAGGATTTTTAGGGCCATTTCAAAAATAATAATCCTCTAAAACACAATGACATCAATATTTTTGCATTTATGTAATGTTAAATATGGCCTTCTAAGGCCTTAACAATGGGGCCATTTGGCAAAATAAAGGATCAATGGCCCTATGGACCCTTCCAGATTAAACACTGGGGCAGATGGTGATTAATTTAGTGAAGTTAAAGAATGGAACTTGCTTTTAAAATTCAAAATCATCTTAAAATGAGACATTAAGAAAAATGTTGTGACCATTTACTAATGGGTCTCTGCTGTGCTTCTACTATTATCCCTTATAGCAGTCACTAATTCTCTTTTCTATACAGTTTCTTTTTGTTTTCATAATGTTGTTTTACTTAAACACTTTCCAAAAATTTAGTTAACAATTTGTTATTTGAATAATCTTGTAAGTAGCAATAAAACTACATGCACTTTGACTCTTCTGAAGAATCGTATCTATTCATGTAGACTATCTCGCTTTTGAAAGTTTTTGAAAGTTTTCCAAAGCACCCGTTTACACTCTTGCTACTGAATAAGTTGCATGTCACCATGACCAAGGGAATTTGGTCACATGCCCTCCACCTGCCTTTCATATTTTCATATTAAGCTTAACAACAGGTGCGGTTTCATGTATGGACAAAATCATGTCAAAATAAAATAAAAATGAAAACCATGTAATAGTTAGAAATGGTGACTTTAAATCCAGTGCAATTGGGCACCACACAATAGTCACCGGTATTTTCACTGTTATTTCATGTTTTGAAAGTATTTTCTCTTAAAATTTGTAAAAATAAATTTTGATTATTGTTTTAAGTTTTATAGAGTCATTAAAATTTATTTTTATTTGACTTTAAAAAATGTGACCACAAGTTCACAACTATGCACTCCTAGGGCATCAAACACTTTTGGGCAATTTTGGCACCAGTATCATGGGCTATTGAGTTTTATTTAGTAAATTTAAATAAATCCTTTCCCCAATAAAAAAAAAAATTACTGAATTCTGTATTGTTGTAAGAGTTGAAGAGTCAGTTTAAGTGTCATTTGAATATTAAGTGACCACAGTTATTGTGTAATAGTAAACCCTTAAAGGCATCAACTGATATCTTATCCCTCATATCCTTTATCTCTGAATTGATGGTTTTTCGCAAATTGTATAAAAACCTTCTAGTTGTCTGTAGTATAGTAATTTTGATGTGATTTGATATCTTACTAGGAATTACAGTTGATTAGTGTCCGTCAGGTAGATATTACCCTCTGGACACAAAGATAAGAGATGTCTGACAGCCTTCAAAACAACTGACCATCATGATGAATTTGTTTTGAAGCAGAATACTAATGGTCATTTAAGGTCAAGGTCATAATTATACACTTGACCACCTACTTCCCACAATTTAGTTCTTTATTGGATAGACTTGTAATGTTGTAATTGTTGACCTTGACAGGTGATATTAAAAAAAACGGAAAGGGGGCAAATGTAAACAAACAAACATATAAATAAATAAATAAATAATCATAAAACAATACCTCCAGTCACATTAACCTGACAAGATAAATATCTTAACGTTAACAATGTTTGTCAAGATTTCCGGTGTCTCTGGACATTTTTACTATTATAAATATGAAAATCTATATTTGGAAAACTCAACTATTTAGAACCAGCTTTCATGTGGTGTACTTTATAAAAATGTCATCTTCAAAAAAGAAATGCATGTTTGCTATTATATATTGATGGTCCTTATATATACATGTGCACACTTGCCAACCCCTTTAGAAGGAAAATAAGGGAGGGGGGGGGGGGCAAAATTGATATGCTTAATTTGGGACGAAAAATGAACCCCATTCCCAATGCTTGATACATTTTTAAAAAGTAGTTGTATGATTGCTATGTTGATGGCTTCTATGTCTTAATGCACAGTTTTAATTACATGGTCAAACTAGTTACAAAATACTTGTATAAGTTTGAAAACAGGATATTAGGAAAATTAAAGGAAATTAAAGGAAGGTTCATGTTACTTATATTATGGGATCAATTCCCTATACTAATGTGTTGGTGTACAGATAGTACTGATACAGTCTATATATGTGACTTTGTGTCGACAGTGGCACACACTAATAGGTACTCATCCTATTGGTGTAGGTGTACAGGAAGTCAAAACCTATACCATCCTTGTTATGAGTGTAAATAAATGTGTCGTGTGTATATACTGTATGCAAAATAAATAAAAATAAATAAAACAAAATTAAAACAAAACAAAAAATAATTTAAAATTTTTTGTCTCTATTTGCATATATACTTATTTTAAACATTAAGCATTTCTGTAAATTATTATAACCTTTATGATATTGCCTCTTTTTTCGTCAGACACACCTACCTTTTGCGTAATAATCTTGACCAAGGTCATCAATAAATCATTCATTCTCTTTTTTATCAAAAATAAATTTTTTATTAAAATCAAAATAAAAAACTTATTATATATGTTTTTGTTCTCTGTACTGTTAACGTCTTAAGCATATTTTATAATAATCAAATATTTCTGTAAAAATGATGATTGATTTATAGTCAACGCTTAACTTCAAAAAACAATAATTATGAAAATTATTAGCTTTATGTCTTATGTTTTTGTCACTTTCTATACATTGTTGTGACAGTGTTAGACAGTATTTATGTGTTTTTATACTGAAACATTAAATAAAAATTCAAGCAATTTTTTTTTCTTTTTTTACAGAATTTTTATGACCTTAGATCCTGTTTATGTTTATATTAAATTTGTTTATTGACGTCTAATCAATATTAAAATGATATTTTAAAGAAACTAATTTGTTATATGACACATATTTACATTTTATTGTTTTCATAGAACATGTAAAAAAAAATTTAATTTTTTATGATTGAAAATTCTCCACACTTTGGCATTTAGAGTTTAACCATAAAAACTGCACTAAAAAGAATCTTCACTGGTCATTACCAAATGACCACATTGCAAAGACATAAATTTCTACAACTTCAGGGGTTCAAAATTTCCTAGGTCCAAGGTCTGAGACCTATTCAACATTAAGATCCTTGATATTTAAACTGCAAAAGTCCAATGGACCTATTATTTTTTGACAGGATAAACCCACTTTTTACAAAATTGCACATGGACCTTTCAGTGTTGATAATGGACTTTAAATGCCAAAAATAATGGCAAAAGGTCCTTGACCTTCCATTAAAATCATAAGTTCACATTCCGGAACTTCATCTTTTGAACAGAAGTGAAAAATACACTACCGGGGCCCTAAAATATCATGTACTCTCTCTGAAATTTAATTCGCTAATTCTATCACCAAAGTCCTACTTTGATGGCAAAGTTGTCTAAAGTGTTAGCTTACAGATTAAATCACCTCTTACCACATAGGTTTAAATACCTCAGACACAATTGTTATTGTTTGCAAAGTTGTTTGTTTTCTGTGAGTAATCTTGTTTCCTCTACCGTTGCAAAATTGCCTGTCTCACTATACTTTTTAATAAATTAAGAATCTTGACTATATGTGTAATAAACCATTACTCCAATTTTTCTTGGTGATGCTGTTAAATCAAAATAGATAAAGGGATTATTTTTGGTAACAAACATCATGGATGTGTTAATATCCCCCCTCCCTAATATCATCATGCCATATTAGGTTGTTACAGATATAGTCTTGTGTAGTCATTTATCCTCCTTCTAGCTCCTTATGACTTGACATTCACATTTATATATTTTTATTAGAAGTATTTCTGGTTCTTTATTGGTTTTTACAGACATTTGACAATTGATAAATGTTTAAATATTGACTTCCAAAGGACAGCTATCCTAAAATACATGCAATTAAAAATACCTATTATAGAGCTATCTATAGACATTTAACCAAAAATAGTGAAAGCCTGACATTTCTAGATATATTTTGTTCTATAGCTTCTTAGAAATGTTATGAAAGTTGTTTAAAATGTAAAAGACAATCCTCTGTCTAATGTTCCAGTTAAAACATTTTTCACTTAAACTGAAAGAGTTGACGTCAATGTGTGAAACTAAAGGTTTTGGTCAAAGATTTTTCATGAGCAAATGTGAGGTTTTAGCTCATCCGATCAAATTCGAAAGTGAGTTATTGCTATAGTAAATATGTTTTTCACTTAAAAACTATTCCAGAATTAGTAAATTAATGGCATTATGAAAATAAAAAGGGACATTCTCTGCACCAAATGTTTTAAAAAATCCCAGTGACTTTAAGAAGTTCAACTTTTATGTTTAATATCATCTAGTCTATGAATCAAAATCAAACATACCAGTCCATGTCCAAACCACAATGTCAAAGTAAAGTAATACTTTTTAAGCTGGCAATTTAAGGTGGAACACATCAACATTCATCAGTGAAGTGAGGCTTGGTACTCTGGAAGAGTAAACAATATACTATTAAAGTGTATGAAGTTGGTTGCATTTAAGTTGAAATGTTACCTGACTGTTGTATAGTAAGTGTCATGGCTTTAAGTTGATTTAAAATGTTTGTTGGTTCTTTTACAGATTTGGATCAACAAAAGCAGTCCCTTATTCAGCAGCAGGCTATAATTCAGCAGACGATAACCCAACAAGCAATTCAAACAGCACCATGGCAACAGAACAACCAATTAACACAGCAGATACAAGGTCTTCAACAGCAGATTACACAACATCAACAAATGATGGATCAGCAGATTAAACAGAGTGAACAAAATCTGGCTGCTCAGTACCAAAGCTTGATAGGAAGACAGCAGGTTTGTAAACAGATCCTGCACGCTCTGTCCAAAGCCGTACAAAAACGTCAACCACCAATATTTTATCATCATACAAATCTAGTAACTAATATATGAAGGCCATGGTGGATAAGATGTTAGTTCACAAATCCAGGGTCTCTCACCACGGCGAGTTTGAATCCCACTCGGACCACATGTGGGATAGTGAATTATTTTTCTTGCCGTTGGCCTTTACTGGTTCACTCGTTGTCAGAAGAATGTGATTAGAGGAGTAGTATGTTTGTTTGCAGCATACTGACTTGGTGATCTAGCACCTTGAGTCGCCCTGAGTTTGTGCTGGTACAAGGCAGACCATAAAATACACTCGCACTTCACATGCTTACACAAACTTGTTCATAGATTAATCCATAGAGATTAATAAAGTAGTTCTCATCGCACATAGCTGAAAAATTGCTGATGCAACATTAAGCAACATTCAACAACAACAACAGTAGCTAATATAACTATTTGACTTCTTGCTGTTGTAAATTTCTTAAAAATTTTGAATGATAAAGACATATTTAATGAGGTTCCTCGGCATACCGTGGGATCTATACCCCTTAATGTTTTGGAAATCATTTACAAAATTGTAAATTCATGGAATAATGTCACCTTTTTACAGGAAATCATCACCTGATGTGATTCCATGTCCATTGCCATGGAAATAATTGCCCCAAGCAAATACAATGAGGTTTCACTTGGTATTCTGGGAAAGGACTCCATTGCATTTCTTTCATAACAAGAACTTTAAGGAAATTAAACTTAATTAATTTATCTTGTAGGTATTAATAGAGGAAGCCATAATTAATGCACAAGAAGAAAAGATAAAGAAATTATCAACAGAATGTGAACTAAGTTTAGATGAGCTAGATAAAATCACAGCACCTATCATTGAATCCTGCACCAAAGATGCTATACTAGTAAGTAGTTAAAGGGTCTATCACTACTTGATGGTACAAAAAGTAGAAAGGGTTTTCCAATCATCCAGCTTATGGGAAAACACTAGAACAAGTGTGATAAAAAAGTTCTGATACCAACAGAAAGCATGAAATTAGAATGAAATTGTTGTGTGATACAGTAAAACCTGAGGTGGCTGTCTGTCACTTCTGTAGAGTGGTCACTTTGACTTGATCACTAACATTGTTCCTATATAAACAAGGTTATTATCCCCCACCTTTTGAAGAAAGAGGGAGGTACTAAATTCAAGTTTCTGTGCTTCCATCTGTTCTTTCTTCTGTCCTTTTGTCCATCTGAAGCTCTTGTCTGCACTAAATCTCCAAAACTATGAAGCACTATTTCACGAAACTTGGTTCAAAGCATCAACATAGATAGGAGATGTGCATATCATTAACCCTGGTTGGTTTGCTCATTTTCCTTGGAGTTATGGCCCTATGCTTGTGTACTTTTTATGGCCCCTACCTGTTGGATTGCTAGGGCTGAATTGTCTGCAATCATTGTTGGGCAAGTGTACTTGCACTCTTAAGGTTGCCATATGATGGGTGCTAGTATAAAGCAGATCAGAAACATTCACATATAAGGGGTTAACTTGTGTGCAGATTAGTAATTTAGTTTAACAGAAATATCTGTTTTCTTTTTGACAACCTTGGTAACATTTTTTTAAAGTTTCTATCCCAAATATTTTTATTCGTTTTATGAAATCATGTTCTAATTGTCATCCACGCCTGCCATTTTTATAAACTGCATGTTCTTCAAAAATCATGATTCTAAAATTAACATACTCCCTCAGTTTAGAGTGATGTGTCTCATGGCAAAATGTTTCATTCGTGAGTTAATGAATTTGAAGACATTTATGGCACCATATTTAAAATTTTCTGATGTTTTTTTTAAAATAAAAGTAAGGTGGAAAGCATGATGTTTTGAAATTTATTTCAGTAAATGAATGATGGTGATGTATACAAGAATGAAGGATTTTATTTCTGTGGATATCTCTAAAAAGTGGATTTTACCTTACAAGGTGAAAACTGCTTGACAGCACCTGTCCAACACATAATTTGTTGTAGTAAACTTGTTACACTCTCTCTTTATATGACAAAGTCAGTGTCTTAGATGACCTATTCATTAATATAAACTATATATCTATTCATTTATATTCATCTTCCAAATTGCAGTTTGGAAAATTTATTCAAAACTTATGTGTGCATTAGTATATAATATACTCTTATTTAAATTTGAATTTTAAAAGCCAACAAAATGCAACTTGTTAACTGTATTTAAGAATATTATTCTATATAATCTATGTCTCTTCCTTGAGTTTTAATTTAAATCAGGAAATCTGTATGTCATACCTTATTAAAGTTATACCTTTCAGACTTTGCATAATCACTACAGTAGCAGAAAATTGTAACTTGGATTATACTATTGAGCATTAAAACTTTTCTGTTAGTTATACACAGACATTAATTAATTACCATCAGTGATTTTGTTTGCCTAGAATTACTACCATATAAACTTAGTTTCTACTGGTGAAAAATGACTAAAATTTCCCAATTTCACCATCAGAATTCCCAAAACAACAGTGATATACTAGTAAATTAAATCTAATGGTCTTTTCTACAAAATGTTAGATGTTGTAACAATTCAACTTCTTTTCAATGAGGATCCTAAGCAATTGCAAGCATGTCATATAACAATTTGTTGTAATTCAGCAACTTCAAATTTTTTCAATTTAAAAAGCAGAAGGTACCAGGTAGTTTTTAAAAAAATGTAACAAAATCACTGCCCATATTTATATCATATGACCCTGTATATTTTATTGTCATGTTAAATGTCACGTGTATATCATCTAAGTACCGGTAGTAGTTATAAGTGCTCTCAGTAAGAAGTTGTAACTCCTTTTACATACAAGTTATTTATTAATGCATGTACTATGTAATGCTGTATTATGCTGACATGATGTTTTTCGGTCAAGAGACATTTGACTAATTATACTATACTAGATTAGATTTGTGATCTTGTGTTTTGATTGATTAGTTTGATTGATGTAATCATGGATGAAGGGATTGATGAGTGGTTTGACAGATGGATTGGTAAATGAATGAATGAATGAATGAATGAATGGGCTTATAGATAGATGAGTGAATGGATTGATGGGTGGATGGATGGTTAGTTGGATAGATGGGTGAATGAATAGATGCTTGAATAGATAAATGAATGAATGAATGGATGGATTGGTACTAGTATATAGGTGAATGGATAGGTGGATGGATAGAGAGATAGGGATAGATGGGTGGGTGGATGGATAAATGGATAGATGTATCAATTAAAGAATGCTTGAATAGATGGTTAAATGGATTAGTCGAAGTGCCTTTTCTGTTTCCATACTTTGTATGGTAAGTTTATCCAAAGATAGTAGTTCTAATTTTGACTTGTGTTACCAAGAAGAATTTACTTATTTTAAAGCAGTTGTTTTGTAACTTATTTTTCTGTTTCAATTTCTCTCAAGATTTAAAAAATCTTAATATTTTGATAGATTAGAAATGTCAGACTGTTTCCTTGGTAACAACACAATCTCGGACATTATTGTTATATATATACATGTTTTAACTTCACATATTTAATTTCCTGGTAGATGTCATACTGCCAGGTATAATATAATTATTATATAATGCCTCTCTCATCTGTAAATCTTCTAAAGTTTCTTTGAAGTTAAAAACTTGACGTTGAACATATATCATTAGTTTTATTTCTTGGCAGTTTGTGAAAACCATACAGTTTGCTCAAATAAGAGAAAACAGGATATTTGACACAGGTTGCTTTATTTCTCAGAAATACCAGTTAAAAATAATATCTAATTCTTAGAAAAGGTGAAAAAATCTGTCTTAACCCATTGTATTGTAATCTTTAATGATATAGCTTGCATAATTTATAAAGTACAACCTCAGAAATGTAATCACTTCCAATTTATGTTTTCCTGAAAAACTTTAAAAAAAAGAAGGAAAAATTCATTTGACACACTCTTTACAAAATGTTGAAAGGAATCATTATATGAACACAGCTGCATGTCTCATTACGTCATTTTAAGATTCTTAGATATATCTGTTTTAATCCATGGAATAAAAGAGATATCACGCCTATTGTGTAATCAGATTACTAATATGCTTCTATCGTTTTATGAGAGTGGTTTTAAATATCAAAGATAAATTGGGAAAAATTCTAAAGGTATTTGCAGGGAGTATTCAACAATATTTTGAACACATATGTGATATTGCTTTGGTATTTAGCATTTTGGCATTTTGAGTGCATTGCGTTGTTGCCTCATATTACCCCAATCAGATTTGACATAGTTTTAAAATCTAGTTCATTACTTGATGACCCAGGAAAAAAAGAACAGTTGATCGATTCTTAACTGGTGAAAATATAAGGAATGATATTTTTTTCAATTATTTGGCATGTTTTATAAGAGCTAGTTAATAGGTCATTGTATCATTTAATCTAGCTATGAATTGGCAAGTGTGAAATCGATCAAATTTCTGATTTAATAGAAGACTAAATGCAGGAATAATATGGAAAACTCTAAACTATTAAAGTGCTAATGTGACATTGTTTTATAATAGCTAGCTAGGTTTGACATCATTGTGGCTTACATTCTAGCTATAAATTGACAAGTGTGGAATATAACAAAATACTGATTAAATAGAAAACATTATCTAGAAATAAGAATTAAAGTGCTAATGTGACATGTTTTAAAGGCTACCTATGACATCATTTTATCTTTTAGTGCTAATGTGACATGTTTTAAAGGCTACCTATGACATCATTGTAGTTTGCATTCTAGTTATAAATTGACAAGTGTGAACTAAAACAAAATTCTGATTAAATAGAAATTATGTAGGAATAAGAGGTAAAATTAAACTATTTAAATGCTCATGCGGCATGTTTTAAAGGCTAGCTATGACATCATTTTATCTTTTAGTCTAGCTAATTAGTAGCAAAAACTTGACAAGTGTGAAATGTAACTTATTTTGTGAATGGTAAAGTACTGACAACATTTAATATGGAGTCATTGATAAAGTCATTGTTCTAAAACATTATATAAGTCAGGTTACACCTAAAGTTAAAGGTTGAAGGTACTGTTTGTGCCTCTGTATTTGTGATAGTAAATGTTGCAAATAAGTTACAGAAAATTCAAATAAATTTGAATAAAATTACAATTTGTTAAGGATTGCCCTGACATCTCATAGTTACGTGGCGGGTGTAGGTGTTGCTTATCCTTCCAGAGCACCCAACCTCACTTCCCTGGTGGAAGTTTATGTGTCTAACCTAACTTATCAGTTCTAAAGTTTTACTTTGCTTCTGGATTGTGATTCGGACACGGATTAGTTTGTTTTTTATTAAACACATACTTGAGCCTAATCATAACTTAAAACTGCCATTTGCATGTTAACTACCAATATAAGTAATATTTGTCCCTCTAAAGAGATGTTTCTTGATGATAATGAATGTGTGTAGAGACCTGCAATTTTTTCAATCTGGTCTGTAATGTTTTTTAAGTTTTTTTTATATATTTTGATAGAAACCAATGGAATTTTTAGATTTGGCCTGGAAAAAATTTCAGTCAAATTTCAGACATTAACCGCTGGTAACATTACACTGCTAACAAGTTAGTCATTAAAATTTTCATGACAAAGAAAAACCACTCACTTGCATCAGTGAGTTGATCAGGTTCAAACCACAGGGGGAGATAACTTGGTTTGAAGGCTGACACCTTAAACATTGCTTAAAATACAATGTATGAATTTGTCACATTACTGATATTATGTATTGCACTTTTAGATTGACACAGAAAATGACAAAATGATCAGATTTTCAGATTTTTCTTGAATCAGACATTGGTCTCATTACAGCTTTTTGTACTTATAAGTTAAGCCATTTTAAAGTTATTAAAATGATCAGATTTTCAGCTGTTCATAGAATCAATTCTGAAGATATAGACACTGGCTACATCACTGCTTTTTATACTTAAAGGTTAATAGGACATTTAGGCATTAAAAGTACATGGTTGTACCAGATTTTGCTTTTCATAAGATTAATTTATGACATATATGCTGTTATTCCACTGTAGCCCACTCATTTATTACGAACATTAAAAGTTCATTTGACCTTCAAAACATCATCTTTTTTTGGAAAAAATGCTATTTCTTTTGACAGTCATGTTTCAATCTTTTATTTTCTGAAAAAGTGTTCCAGTGCCTGCAGCTCTTTTAATAAGGATGATAAATATGCTTCAAAGTTTTGAATGATTTATTTATTGTAAAGCAGAGTCAGTTAAACTTGGTGAAATGTCATAGAGGTATGCACACATACAAAGAAAAACCACTCACTTGCATCAGTGAGTTGATCAGGTTCAAACCACAGGGGGAGATAACTTGGTTTGAAGGCTGACACCTTAAACATTGCTTAAAATACAATGTATGAATTTGTCACATTACTGATATTATGTATTGCACTTTTAGATTGACACAGAAAAATGACAAAAATGATCAGATTTTCAGATTTTTCTTGAATCAGACATTGGTCTCATTACAGCTTTTTGTACTTATAAGTTAAGCCATTTTAAAGTTATTAAAATGATCAGATTTTCAGCTGTTCATAGAATCAATTCTGAAGATATAGACACTGGCTACATCACTGCTTTTTATACTTAAAGGTTAATAGGACATTTAGGCATTAAAAGTACATGGTTGTACCAGATTTTGCTTTTCATAAGATTAATTTATGACATATATGCTGTTATTCCACTGTAGCCCACTCATTTATTACGAACATTAAAAGTTCATTTGACCTTCAAAACATCATCTTTTTTTTCAAACTTTTGCATGATAATAATAGTTGGCTTAGAAATGGTGTCACAAGTCATGCTTTCAGGATTTATCTCTGACATTAGGCCTATTTGTCACTTCTAACATTTTTGAACAAAACATTTCAATTCTATTTTTGAAGTACAAATGTAATATAAAAGTGCTTGCTGTCTTTTTTTGGAAAAAATGCTATTTCTTTTGACAGTCATGTTTCAATCTTTTATTTTCTGAAAAAGTGTTCCAGTGCCTGCAGCTCTTTTAATAAGGATGATAAATATGCTTCAAAGTTTTGAATGATTTATTTATTGTAAAGCAGAGTCAGTTAAACTTGGTGAAATGTCATAGAGGTATGCACACATACATTATCCAAATTGGTTGCCATACTGGTCTTGGATGATGCTTTATATTTAGGGCTTGATAGGAAATTGGAAGCAGCACAAAAAACCCTTACTGCAGTATTTGGTTAAATGGTTGCTTTGGCCATATAGTTTCCCAGATTATAATTTACCTGAATTTCCCTGTGTATTGTTATTGTAGGCATAAGTAATTAAGCCATTAAGGGGGTTGGTGTTTGGCTCTTGACAGACAGTTCTAGTTCAGATTGATTTTCAAAAAGTGCACATATTTTCTAAGATCTTGCCAAAACATCAAATTTCTCCTTTTTCATTGCTTCTCTTTTTTAACATTAATGCATTTTTTGACAAACAAATGTTAGTTGTTTTGTTGAGAAATTTGTTTTAGACAATAGCTATGTGTAAAGTAATTATTTGTGACCTTGTAAACAGAAAAAACTAGTTTCCTAGTATACCTTGATCATTAGTGTGGAACACTATACCTGTGTTTTACCTGGAAAACATATATAACAGTTTTTGATAATTTGACGTCATAGAGAAGTAATCATCCCATTATATGACTTATTTTTATAGTATTAAAATTGCTTGATTTAATTTTGGACTTAAGATTCCGACATAAATGTCATGTCCGTAAAGTTTACGAAGTTGATTTGTGTACCTCATGCTTCATACACGCTTTGTCCAAAATGGTTTGACAGATTAGAAAACACCTATGGTTGTTTTTTTATACCATAAAGTATAGAGAACGCCCTACTGTAACATGAACTTGGCATTTCTATAGTATTTGTCAAAAGTTACTTGGCAAGCAAAGCAATTTATACATAATTAACATTTGGCTGTTGAGTTAATTAAATATTTATTTGAAAGTTAATTCATTATAATTCAATTTTGGGAGTTATAATGTCAGGATAGTTCTATAATGGACTTTGTAATGGCTTCATTGTCATATTTTTTTTTTTTTGCATTAACTGTAAATTAGTTTTGAAGTGTTGCTTAATGTTATTCCTAATAAAATTGAAATTTTCATGGATTAGTTGATTGGATGGATTATTTTCTGTTAAAACTTTTTTATCCCCTATCCACTGGCCAAGTGGGATATGAACCAAGGCATAGAGGCAATGTGATCCTGAAACCAAAGGAGACTGCAGCAAAGTTCAAGCAGTCAAAGTTTGATTATATTGCACCTATGATTGCTAAGCTGTTTAGGGCAGAACTATTATATGTGTTTGAACTGTCTACTGGCTTCAAAGAACTATAAAAAAGCTATATTGTTAGGAAGATGCTGTTGGACTATGTGTTTTATTGATACACAACTTTTTATAAATAAACCTTCTATGGCTCATGCACTAAATCCCAACAGTATCTGTAAAAATCATATATTTGAGTTTTATCAAGACCATATTCATATTGTCTTGTAAAAATCAGCTTTTCCAGTAAATCATCAGCCTTTAGGATGTCATCTTATTCTGTGTTAAATCGCATAAAATTAAATGTGATAATTAGATTTGTAATTACACATGAAATATGAAAGTACGATTTTACTTGCTTGTAAAACTTAAAAACTTGTGGTGGATTTTACATGGTATAATCAGTTACTTTTTAATAGAGCTATAACTCTTAGTGTTGTAGATGCTCGCTGAATTTTAAATCAGATGTCTAGACCATTAATTTTTTAAAATAAAAGAAAATAGTCATTTTTTCAGATTTTAAATTCTCCATTGAGCATAGACAGTTAAAATTATGAATTTGTTATTTGTTTGCATGTTTATTTATCCAGTCATATAAATAAATATTTTCTTTTTTTTTTAATTTAGTCATTTTTTACAGATTTTCAATTTTCCATATGTTCTACTTTGACCGTAGACAGTTATAATGATGTATTTGTTTGTTTGTTTGTTTGTTTATCCACACAGTCATAATATATATGTTTTTGTTATGATTGTTGTCTGGGTCTTACAGTTTATCACACATAATGGTGGTGTTATGTGATGTCTTCCATTTTTATTGACAGATGTGTGTACGTGAGGTGGGTGGGGGACAAAATAATAAAAATCTAAAAAGGAAAATATGAATTAAAATATAGATCAATTGTATAATACTTGGATATACATAAATAAATAGATAAATAAACAAATTATAAATTTATTGCACCAAAACTGGTGGTATCATTAAATGTCTCTTTTATTTAAATATGATGTTGATATTTGGCAAATATTATGTCTAGTTAAAGGGATTTCAGATTTGCACAAATGTAGGGGTTATGTCCCTAAAAATAATGAAAATTTAAAAATCTTCCTGTTAAAAAGTATGGGTATGTAAATGTGTATTGTATATTGTACTTTGTTAAACCTATCAATACTTGTTTCTTTGAATTTTAATTTCAGTGGTAGAGTAAATATTTAATTTTATTATTTATATAATTTCAGAATGGTAAAAGTTGGATATTTCAACACTGTATAACAGATGATTACTGCTCTCTCATATCATTATATCTACTTAAAAGGTAATATATATATATTTATAGTATTATAGCATTTTGTATTCATTTAAATCTAAAAGGCAGAAAGCTGTCTTTGAATATCGGTAGTTAGTAGTTACTTAAGAGATGGCAATCCTTGTTATCCATGCAAATCCCCCCCCCCCCCCCCCCCCCCCCCCCCCCCCCCCCCCCCCCCCCCCCCCCCCCCCCCCCCCATTTAATGTTTTTCCACGATCTTGACCTTTCTGATATGACCTTGGTTTAAGATCATGACACACCTTTGGACCATGAATATTATTCATTTGTCCAAAGCAGCTATGAGATATGGCCCAGACATGATTTTACACAGACTAACAGACAGACAGACATGGTGATTGATTCTTATACCCCCCCCCCCCCCCCCCCTCAAACTAGTTGCATGAATGATGAATATTATTATGGATAATTTAGACTGTTTATTGTATTCATATTTTTATGAATGACAAAAAAGAATATTTTACCCTTGCAAACTGAATTTGAGGAGATATGTATTGGAATCACCACATCTGTCTGTCTGTCTCTAAATGATCTTACTGGTCCAAGGGTGTCATGATCTGAAAATTAGGTCATATCTTAAATGTTAAGCTAATAAAGGGTATATGTTTGAAAATCATTTTGGGACATAACTTATTGCTGCTGTGTAGGAATTTCATAAAACATCACACAAATGATATCTACGGGCCAAAGGTATCATGACCAAGGTCACAAATGACAAGTTTAGAAATTACATTGTATATCCAGGCCGTAAAACATTGCTGCCTCATAGGAATTAGTTGAAACTTAGTACAAATGTTCTACATGGTCCTAGGATATTGTGATAAATCAAGGTCATATATCTTATAGGTAAAGCTCATTGAAGCTATATGTTTTAAAAGTCACATTTATAGTTCTGGGGGTATTAGTCCCTCTTAGACAATTCTTGTTATCAGATGTTTGGTTTTCTGTGTTTACCCAAAATAACCTGCTATGAGATTGGTAGTGTTTGTAGGTACCTCTTCTTTGCTTGGCTTAGTATTTAGAGGAGAGAAATATTCACTTAATGCCTAAGAGTATAATATGAAAGTGGGAGTGGTTTTTTGCTGTATACAAACTTTTGGAGTTAAAACTTTGGTTATCAGAGTGTGTGGCTAGTACAAGGTAGTCCACAAAACACTTGCAAATCTCAGGCATACACAAACTTTTTCCTAGATCAGAGATAAATAAACTTGCTCTCGTAACAAATACTTTAAATGGTTTGATGTTAAACAATAATGCAATCAACAATAACCTGATCTAATTGATAGCCAGCTGTTCAGGGAGCAATTTGTTGACCAGTGCAGATGAGCCATGCATAACTTGTAAAGAGAATCTTGTTACTTTAAGAATTATCAAAAAACCTTTAAATGATTGACATCTGATTGCAAAACCTTGTTTCTATTGGCATAAACATAAAAGTGGCTAAATATTAATCATATGCCTTTATTTAACATTATTGTAATAATTAAGAATTGATAGATCTTGTTTTAATTTTTGGTAAACAGAATAATAATTGACCCACTTATAAAATTTACATCACACAAATATCTGTCGCATTTCGTTGTGACCTTATTATGTTATTGTCAAATTCATCTTCATTAACCTTCAATGCATTCTATAAAAGTTAATCACCCTTAATATGAATATAAAACTTGTAATTTTTCTTCTTTTTTTCATTTTGATGTATTTTTATAAGTTTTATGGGTTGTTAAATAGAATTTTCAAATATTTATTATTTCAGATACATATAGTTTTATGATCTAATATTTGCATTTTCCAATTAAATTTTTTTTCATATAAACCATGAAAAATGTTGTCTCTTTACTTCACACTATAAAAATAAAAAAGTTCTTTTGAGTTGAATATTAAATACTAGGTTAAGTTGAAGTAAGACTTCCACGTAGCCTCGTGTACATGTTTATGGTTCGTGTTCAGCTTGCCGAGTGTATGTTTATGAAATCTGTAAATGTGTAAATGGTCACATGGTGTTATCATATTACCATTGTATTACTTTATGTATTACATGTTCTTATATTTTTTTTTTTTAAAAATAGCCAAAAAAGTAAACAAAAAGTGCAACTTCTTTGATGTCATCAAATCAACCCCGACTGAGATATTCATGTGGTTCTTTATAATGCAGTACCGGTATTTTAAAAAATTCAATATTTGGTCTTTTTAACAATAAATTATATGAAAACAAAATTTTAACATCTTATTTTATTAACTTAAGAACCAAGTTTAATATGGTAGCAGTTTTCTTTCATACAATCTTATGTTTTGAAGATATTGGTTTGTTAAAATATTAGATTGTGCAACATTTCTTGTAAAAGAACATGACACACAAAAAGTAACAAAATTGTCACATGACACTAAAATATTGAGAAATGTTCACATGAAAACAGAAATGGTGACAAATTGTCACATGCTGCCTGAAATATTTGAAATATTGACTTTGTCACATGACATGAGAAAGAGAGGACAAGTACTCCAGAAGGGTAAGCACCCCCTGTTTAGCTAGCTACACCTACCACGCGTGTAATCATAATTGAGTAAAAGGAACATGGAACTATGGAAGATCAAATATATCTGGGGCAATCCTGGATACAAAGACATCAAACTTGTCAACAATACTGTGACGACGACTATAAAACTTTTTGAGGGCCCTTATAAGTCTAGGCTTGCAATATCGCTGGGCCAACAATTTATTTGTAACCATCTTGCTTTGTTGTATATTATTTGAAATACAATTTAGTCTTTTTTCTGTTTTCAGAATCACAAATAAAGAAGCAACATTTGAATTAAGACTTCATCTTATATATTTAATTAATGACCTCCTACATCATTGGTGAGTAATCATGCTTTTTGCTGTTGATTATTGTAATATCATAAACAAATTTTCTCTTTTTTACCTTTGTTTTGAAAAATTAAATAGAATACTCAGAAATTATAGAACAACGTTGTTGCCTTGTTGAGACTGTCACTAATCTCAAAGATCACATTTTGGAAGCCAAGTTTTTCTTGAAAACTGGCAATTTTTACACATTCAGATTATAATGATTGTATTCGGTTACAAATGCTCTTCTTGCACTCTTTAAAAAAGAAATGATATCACACAGTATTTTTTCCTTGATGGTATCATTCTACTTATTCTAGTTGATATTGATGAAACTGTACATGGATGAGCATTTGGAGATTAAGTTATGCATACTAGTATTGTTTTCTTGGTTGAGTCTAGGAGTTATGGACCTTTGAACTACTGTTTCCTTACCTGCTACTTACTATTAAGAGGACAGTATCAATTGGCTCACCTGGTGTTAGTGTAATGTGACTGGGGAATGGTCCATTGTAGGAGTTATGGCCCTTTGAGTTACTGTTTCCTCACCTGCCACTCACTATTAAGAGGACATAGTATCAACTGGCTAATCCAGTGTTAGTGTAATGTGACTGAAAAGTGGTATGTTTGTCTGTGACTTAGTGAGCTGTCACCTTAAAATTACCCTTAGTGCCCACTAGTGCCAGAAAGACCACAAAACACTCACACATCTTGTGCATATATGAATTTGCTCTTAGATTTATCCTTACAGATTCATAAACTTGCTCTTGTCTCACATAGATGAAAGATTGCTGATGCAATGTTTAACAAAGTTACAACAATAACAGTTACCTTGTACCATCCCTTCATTTTGTTTACTAATGAATCACTTCTAATATTTTAACTTGCTAGACAAATATAAGGGGATCTACCTCCGTCACCTATGCGACTGCATCCTGTCCCATCCTGCCTTTTCCATCTGCCCATCTTCCCCATGTTTATATGCCATGTTAAAGATTTTGATGCACATTTTCTGAAGTGTTACTGTTACAAAGTGATGTGTACATTGAGACTTATTATCTTCTAACCACTTCTGTTAATAATATTGTATACAGTCAAATCTGTCTATATAAGCCACCCAAGGGAAGCAGTAAAAGTGGCTTTATGGGCAGGTGGCCTTTATATACAGGTTCAAATAATATGAATAAAGAACAATTGATATACAATGCTACTGGCCTTTAAAACCTTGTGGCCCTTATATAGAGGTGGCTGGGCTGTACTGCTTTTAAATATAACTTGCTGGTTATGCACTGAGAATATTTTAAATTATTTGCTTCTTATGAATTTAGATTTTTGAAAAAGATATTATTTTCAACTCATTGTTTGTCTAAAGTCATTTCAGACCCTCAGCATATTTTTTCAAAAAATTGTTGGCATCTTCAGTTGACAGTACAAATTGAATAGCTTGGCATTCTTTCAATTTTAAACACTGCAAAAGCAGAGGAAATTTAACTTTCTGATGCAATTTATATGATGCATGTGTGAAAGTTTGATAAAATACAGCCTCAGTTTTCTGATTATGTCTAAGTGATATATTCATTCTCTGCAAATGCAGTAAAAACTTTCATTAATTTTCTGATGCAACATTTTTGATGCATGTGTTAAAATTTGATTAAATACAGCTTGCATCATTTTCCCTCACGACAATCTTGATATAACTTTTTAAATTGATCCAACTCTGATATAGATTTGCCACATTTTAAGTTGTGGTAACATATTTTATGCTATATGCCAACTCTACATTACCAACGTGTACATTGATGATACACGATGTCAGGTGATTTTTATTTCTATTTCCGGCCAGGTATTGATTTTTAACCGTCATTTAAAGTTATATGACTATGTACACGTCATTAAACATTCATTATAGATTTTGTCAAGGTAAATAAATATTACATATGTACTAGATCTAGGTTTCATTAAAGTTAAAATTATTAGTATCAAAATGTCCAAAATGTGTGAAAAAATAGTGCATTTTAAGGTATTTTAACAAATTTACTAAAATAAGTAAATTTTTGAAAGAATTTCTGAGAATTTATTAGCCAATGCTAATTTTGGCTACCGGGATTGGAAACATTGACTAGATATGATATATGCGACTTGGATATATATTTGCTCTCCTGACAAAATAGGTAACAGAGTTGTCACCCCTCAGAGTATCCCCTTACATTGCTCCAGTTTGTCCCATATGTGCTTTTTAACCTAAGCAGTATCCCCTTACATTGCTCCAGTTTGTCCAATATGTACTGTTTAACCTAAGCAGTATCCCCTTACATTGCTCCAGTTTGTCCCATATGTGCTGTTTAACCTAAGCAGTATCCCCTTACATTGCTCCAGTTTGTCCCATATGTACTGTTTAACCTAAGCAGTATCCCCTTACATTGCTCCAGTTTGTCCCATATGTGCTGTTTAACCTAAGCATTCTGACCCTTCATCTCTCAAGATAGTCAGTCCAATATGTGCAGTCAATCCTGAGCATCCTGGCTTTTCTCTCCAGCTAATCTTATATGCACTATTACCCCTGAGTAACACGTCACATAGCTGCAGTTTGTCCCCCATATATACTGCTTCTGGCCCTTCATCCCTCCAGTTAGTCCTATATGAGCTAGCTGTCAACCCTTAACATCCTGGCCCATCTTTCTAGTTAGACTTGTATGTGCTGCCCCCCTTCAGCTTCTCAGAACTACCCCTCCATTCAGTCCCATATGTGCTGTCACCCCATTTCATCCCATCCCTGAAGCCAGTCTCTTATGTTCAATGTTTCATTGGTGAGTTAGGTATAGAAATACATGTATAATATTTAACCGAGAGATATTACATGTATTGTAAAATTTGGAGTTGAGTAATGGTGTTTAATGTCCAAGTCAAGAATATTTCTCTTATATCAAGATGTTGCCAGCTATAGGCGATGTTGCAGAAATTTTGCCTGAAAATTGCGCTGATGGCATAATACAGTAGGGTTCTTTATCCTGCTATGTTTACTATGACATGGGACCTCATTTATTTTAGTTCCCATTCAAAAGAACCATGACTTTCATTTTGTAATGCCAAGTGCTTGGTGAAAAAACAGTCATTACCACTTTCAAGTCTTGGGTCAGATCCAGTTGGGGCTTGAACTCTTAACCTCCAACTTACAAACCCAGCACCCTTCAAACCAAGATACAGTCTGGTGAGCTGTTATAGTCTTTTGACAGCCGTTGTTATAATATGTAACACTGTGATTTATATATCATTTATGTCTACCAGTACTCTTCATTTAATTAAAAATAATAGTTACTTGTCATAAGTTTTTTTTCTGAAGACTTTACTGAAATAACAGTATATCTTTAAAAGCTTGAAATCTATGGAAATGCACTTACAGTAGTTGTGTAAAAAATTGTTAATTTTTCACCTTTTGAAATTAAATAATCCATCTTCAGTTATATATAGAAATGCATCAAGTTGTACAGGTTTGCAGGAATGTTGTTATATGTAAAAGTGTTGTATTTTGTTAATTTGTCACCTTTTATCAAATAAGCAAGAAAATGTGTTTTATATAGGTCAGTATGCCAAAGAAACTTTGCCTCACCAGTTTTGGAATAGATACCTCAAATATAATTAATTGTACATGTACTTTATTCAGTACAATTAAACTTTAGTACAGATAGTATATCACGATAGTGTATCACAAACTGTTAGTACAGATAGTGTATCACAAACTGTTAGTACAGATAGTGTATCACAAACTGTTAGTACAGTTATAAATTTATTGAGTTCATTTACTGTTTCATTAATGACCACTATATCTACACTTAAATAAGAGACCAGCAGAGTGCAAACCTTGTCTGAAAAGTAACCTTTTGTTGATGACAAAAATGGCTGGCCCCAGTTTCAAATGAATTTTAAATTCTAATTGATGATTATTCTGTAACAGCTGGGAGATTCTAGTTGTTGGTCAGTTTGATTGTGTATCTCTTTAATCATTATACAGAGGGTTATACAGGAATCACTATGTCTGTCTGGCTGTCTGTGTAAATTTGGACCATAACTCATCAGAGTTTCACCCTGGTGATGTCCATGGTCACAGAATGTGTCATCATGTCTTCAACCAAGGTCATATCTTAAAGGTCAAGGTCACAATGTCTGTGTGTTTGAAAGTCATGTCTTGGTTATAACTCATGGCTGTTTTCAAAGAATTTCAAGAAACTTCATACAGATTGTCTACATAATCTAAAGATGTGTCATTACTTTGTGTCAGGGTCATACATATCTTAAGGTAAAGGACCAGGCCCCGGTTTCACAATCATTCCTTAGCTAAGATTTTCCTTAACTTAAATCTTGCAAACTTTTATAATCTCTTTTTGAAACTACTGATGAATATTTTTGTCAAAACTAAATGCAAATGCTTTAATCTAGAAGTGATCTTAAAAATGACACCTTAAATTTCTCAGTATCTTTAAAATTAACAAAATTATAAAGATATCAAAATTTGCAAGATTTAAGTTAAGGAAAATCTTAGCTAAGGAATGATTGTGAAACCGGGGCCAGAGGTTGACTGTTTCAAAGTTACAGTGTAGGATTTGTGGTTGCAATTACAGGGTCAGGGGTATTGGTCTTTCTTGTACAATTCTAGTTTACTTATGATCAAATTTGACACGAAATATTGGTAATAATGGTAATAATAAATAGGCACCATTTCTCTGTCCAAACAATTATTAAAATTAAGTACATTTTACATTTATAGTACTTTAAGTTATATGTGGGTCAGTATGTCATGACATGATTCTTCTTCAAGTTATATGTGGGTCAGTATGTCATGACATGATTTTTCTTCAAGTTATATGTGGGTCAGTATGTCATGGCATGATTTTTCTTCAAGTTATATGTGGGTCAGTATGTCATGGCATGATTTTTCTTTCCATCTGCTGTCTGTGTTACCTGTCTTTCTTGATCCTTGTGTCACATCTGTCTTTTTAACTTCTAATTTCTAATCCTATTTTGGACTTAAAATAGGCTTTAAATACCACTGGTACTTGAAAACTTTGCTGCAGGTTTAATCAACATGTTCATTTTGGACCCTATGCACCCTGTTAAAGGCTAACATAAATTTTCATTTTAAGAAATATCTGTTTTAAATACTTTTTTTCTCCATGTAATATGTAATGCAGCAGTGAATTGTGAAATTCAATAGGATTATTAAAAAACTTATCTTTGTCAGTTCCATTTCTGTACTGGGTTAACAATGGTTTAGTTTACTGATGTGTGAAAGATCATTTTTGGACAACCTGTGAAATCAAATAAAACTATATATAGGGTAGAGAATTGTGTTATGTATGTATTAAGAAGTTTTTACATCTATTTAAGTCATGTTCACAAACTAAAATAAAAAAGTTAATCTGGACTCATGGATGTTAACAGGGCTTGACAACAAGATCAAGAAAAGCTGCAAAAATGATGATGTGGCTTTAAAACAATAATAGGTCACTAATTATTCAAATATGAGACTATAATGAATTTTAAGCCAACACTGCAAAACCACCAATAACCAGGTTTTGTTGGTTTTCCATTTCGTTCATAATGTTTGACAAGATAAATAGTCTTTATCATGAATACAGACGGTTATAACTTCATACATGTTTTCACTGATCAACTGTTTGTAAAGGGGGGTGGCTCCTTTTGGTTGCCAATGCATTTATTGACCATTGTCCCTTTGTTATTGATGATGATGATGATGATGATGATGATGACATCGACCATGATGATGATGGTGATGATGATGCTTACCATTATGCATTCAAACAAATCATGTCAATTAACTTAAAATGTCCATTTCCAATAACAACTCCAATTATTATAAATAATCTGACAAAGGGTGTTGTAGACAATCAAACATCGACTATGAAGAATAAGAACTGCTGATCATGCAAATTATGTGTGTAGGTATAACGACATCTTATATGACAAGGCAGTTACTATTCACATTTCAATTACCTGTAATTTTCATATGAAATATGGTTTTGTCACAGGTCTGACAACTATAAGATTTAAATGTCTTGTAGTGTCAAAGTCATAACCTGCATTTAAAATCTCCAGAGCATTGTCAGACCAGGTGTCCAAAACAGTTTTAATACTATTGCTATGAAAATTATGTGACAAAACAAAAACCCTATAATTAAAAGAGCCTTTATGACAAAATAATGTCCCTTAAATGAAATTAGGAACATATAATGCCTACTCTGTTTCTTCTTCCAACAATTGTTGCATGCCACTGATCCCAAAGACTATGTAGAGGCTGCAGTGGCCTAATGAATAAGATGTTAGTCTAAAAATCCAGGATCTCTCACCGCTGTGAGTTCAAGCCCCGCTCAGAACACATGTAGGAAAGTGAATTTTCCTTGCCGTTGGCCTTTACTTGTTCACCTGGTATCAGTATAATGTGACTGGGGGAGTGGTACCTTTCTCTGCGGTGTACTGACTGTGAGCTAGCACGTTAAAGTCGCCCCGAGTGCGCGCTAGTACAAGGAAGACCATAAAACACTCTTGCACTTCACGTACATACATGAACTTGTTCTTAGATTAATCTATAGAGATTATTAAAATAGTTCTTGTTGCGAATAGCTAAAAAATTGATGATGCGACATTAAGCAACATTCAACCAACTAACCAAAGACTATGTAATAGGTTTCATTGGATCAATCTTTTGGTGGAGTAGATATGCCATTATAGCTATTCATATTTTGATCATACACATTATTTTTCAAGTAGTGGGTTTATTTTAGAGATGCTTTTGAAATGGCATCCCATTTCAGTAATAACTTGTTTTGGAAGTTATAATTGATTTTGGACTTTATTAAACTGACTACCTTCACATCTTACATAGCCTGATATAATAAAGTAAATTCCATGGAATGTTTAGATGAGACAGTGTATCAATTAAGGTACATGGAATTTTTACAAAATTTAAAAAAAAGTTTTAACTTCTGTTCAATTCATGCAGATCATGCAGGGGCTGGTATTTTATTTTAGTAAAGATTTTTTTGAGCAGTTTGATAGGATTGTATTGATATAACAGGGAAACAGCTTCAGCAACAAACATATTGGGCATAAATAGCAAATGGTAGTATTTTCAATTGGAAACGATGTATGGTGCCTGATAAATGAAAAACAAAGAAACAGGAGTAGAAAAAGAACTGTAATAATTAATCATATAACCCATCTATCTATGATGATCTTTCCATAGATCTTTTCCTCCACTCATCTTTTTTCCACTCAAAAAAATCAGATCTTTTCAGAAAAAATCTAAATTAGTTTAGGCAGCAGATGTCCATGTTTGTCTTTTTAATTATAAATTTAATCATTTTATTTCATACATAACAGGCACTATAGACACTAAAATTTACACATGTCATAATTTTATATTTTTATATTTTATATAAAATATAATAAAAAGTCTTCCTTTTGATGCTTTCTGTACTATATGGTATAGGTACATATGTTACATGGTATTTATTAAGCTTTGGTCATTAAATTTGCTTATTCTTTTGAAAATTCACGTATTCTTTTATTTGAAATGTCATATTCATTTATGTTGAATGTCTTTGTTCAATGAAAGGGAAAAATATGTTGTAAGTTGACTTTAGCTTGTTTGCATAAACTGCAAAAGACCTTATGGTCTTGCCCCTGGCATGACAGTAAACATCAGCACTGAATGTTTTAAAGTTATGGTATGTTTTTTATTGACAAGTTTAGTGGGAGAGCTTCACTTTTCTTCTGACAGCTCACATTGTTTAATTCAGTACATTAATAAAAAACAATATGTGAAGGTTAATCAAGATGCACCATGTCTCAAGAAAGAACCATTGATTGTTAACACAGGCAAACCTGTCTTTAGTGTACATATAATTACCGGTAAACAAATTAAGTTTGATGTCTGAAATCAATCTTCAATACTCCTTCAATACTCCTTCCAATAAGTGGATGCTCCCTACCCTTCAAAATGAAATAATATTAAAGTGAAAAGTGAAGCTTCAGTATACATGTCTTAAAGAATTTCCTGGTTACTTCTGTAAAATAAACCATATAATACAGAAACACTTAAGGAAATAGTTGTTAGTTAATACTGATGTCATGGGTTAAAAATTTCCTGGGTCCAAGGTCCTGGACCTACTTACTTTGGGACCCTTGGTACTTAAGATGTAAAGTATGATGGACCTACCATTTTTTTACCAGGATAGTCCTACTTCTTCTAAATGATAACATAATAGCACATAAACCCTATTTCAATGTTGATATTGGACTTTCCAAACTTTATGTGGGACTTGCCAAAAATAAAGTTAAAAGGTACTGGACCTTCCATTACAAAATACAATTTTGGGCACCTTGATGTATAGGATCAAGCAAAAATGAATGTATAACCTGGAGACTAATTAAAGTGTTTTAAATATTACTACCGGTACATGTTAATAAGGCTGATATCTCTTTTAAATTACAATTAGCATTGAAATATGCTTACTTTAGATAATGTTAAATTATGTTAATAAGTCTTGTACCTGTTTTACAATATAATTAGCAATAAAAATTGAAAATGAAATATGCTTACTTTAGAAAATGTTAATGAGACTTGTACCTTTTTTCACTCATTTAACGCTAAAAACTAAAAATGAAATATGATTACTTTAGAAAACACTAATAAGTCTTGTAACTCTTTTTCACTAAATTAACACTAAAAACTAAAATGAAATATGCTTACTTTAGAAAATGTTATAAAATCCATAAAAAGTAGACTTTGTATCCTATAAATAGTTATTAAATACATGTAGTTATAGGACTCATGTATGAATAGATGATTTGAATCTTATTTTTATATACATCGTATGTTTTACATATTTTTGCTTGTAATTCAGCTCCAAATTTATGCAAATATATATATTTATGGAAAGGTTCTTTTCATAAATTAATGTAGAATTGATTTATTTGCATTAGGATATTGCAGCATCAAATATTAAAACTAATCTAGGAACATACATGCTAAGTTTAGTTTAAGTCTGTCCCCTGCTAACGCGCGTTATTCAGTTTGCTTGCATATCAATTGCGTTCATATCGACTATGAACCGCATTTCTAAACAGTTCAATTGTTAAATATACATCATTGTCATACCATTTACACAACATTTTCATACCATTTACATACAGCATTGTCATAACATTTATATACAGCATTGCCATACCATTTACTTCCAGCATTGCTGTACCATCTACTTCCAGCTGTATCATTAAACCCTATGTATTGCCTTACCATTAAATCCTAAGCATTGCTGTACCACTAAACCTCAACATTGTTGCACTACTAAATCTCAGAATTGTTGTACCATTAAATCCTAGCACTGCTGTTACATTAAACCCAAGCATTGCTATACCACTAAACCTCAACATTGCTGTACTACTAAACCTCAGAATTGATGTACCATTAAATCCCAGCATTGCTGTACCATTAAATCCTAAGCATTGCTGTACCATTAAATTCCAGTATTGCTGTACCATTAAACCTAAGCATCGCTGTACCACTAAACTTCAACATTGATGTACTACTAAACCTCAGCATTGCTGTACCATTAAATCCTAAGCATTGCTGTACCATTAAATCCCAACACTGCTGTTACATTAAACATCGGCATTGCTGTACCATTAAATCCTAAGCATTGCTGTAGCACTAAACCTCAACATTGCTGTACTACTAAACCTCAGAATTGCTGTACCATTAAACATCAGCATTGCTGTACCATTAAATCCTAAGCCTTGCTGTACCATTAAATCCCAGCACTGCTGTTACATTAAACCCAAGCATTGCTATACTGCTAAACCTCAGCATTGCTGTATTACTAAACCTCAGCATTGCTGTATTACTAAACCTCAGCATTGCTGCTTACATTTCTTCATTTAGCAAATGAATACCAGGTAAACTGGAACAATTTATGAAACTAAATGTCAAATCAAGGACATATACTGAACAATTCAGCTCAGTGAGAACTCATGATGTAAGAAGTAACACTTAGCTATATATCTCCACATATATGAAGCATATACAAGTGACTTACATATAAAAATCATACATATAAAAAAAAGTTTTAACAGAATTTTTTTAATAAAACTTCACTTGCCTTGATAAGCAGGTAAGCAAGCATGACAGGTTCAACTGTATAAGCAAAGCTGTATATATTTTAAAGGATGAAGTTAAAGCCGTATGTGGTTATATTAAAAAACAAACATACTAATACATGTCTGAATCACAATCCAGATGTAAAATAACTTTAAAACTGACAAATTAGGTTAAACACGTTAACTTTCATTAGGGAAGTGAGGCTGGTTGGTCTGGAAGGATAAGCACCTCTTGTTTAGCTAGCTACACCAATTTTATTATTATTACTTTTTCTTTTGGAAAGTGTTGGACCAAATTATTACTTTTATCTACTAAGCCATTTCCAAGAAAGGACCTTAAAATCAGTGAATCATGATGGATATAAGTTGACACTTGAGTCAAAACTATAATTGATGTTATATTGACAGAAGGGGAAAACCCTTCTGTATTAGCTGCCATTACAAAGTCGTACAAAATTCTTGCACAAAGTTGCATTACAACTTGGGTTAAAACTGTGGTATCATATATACTACATGCTGCAGTCATTGTGCAACCTCCTTCTTGGTGAAGGTTTATCATAAGTAATTCCAAACACAAGACCATACTCAGGTGCTTTATTATAAATTCCTGTCAATTCTCGCTGAGTATACAGATTAGTTTTATGCCTTGGTTAAGTATCATGCTATTTCCACGTGGACATCTTACAATACAGGCTTTGTTAGGAAGAAATTTACATAATATTATGTATGACTTTATTTTATAGCTTATCATCCGTTATTTATGTTACATGTCTGTTAAGAAGACCTTGGCTTACTCTAAATAAAAATTTAAGAATTAATTTTTCAGTTTAGCAGATTTTTTTTCTTTTTCTATTTTCTTTCTTTTTTTTATTTTTGAAAAATAAATTGTTGCAAATTTTAGAATTTTTTATTTTAATCTTTTGTCTAAATTTTCAAATAGAGTTTGAAGGTGTAATTGATTAGAAATTATCAAGATATCATCTGCTCTAGGTGAAGATGGGGTTTTAATCAGCAAGATGTACATTTCTTTCATTTTTATTGACATGGCGTTTCAATCAGCAAGGCATACATTTTACTTAGTATTATTGACATGGGGTTTCAATCATCAAGGCAGACATTTCGGTATTATCGAAATGCAGTTTCAATCAGCAAGGCAGACATTTCTCTTAGTATAATTGACACATATTTTTAGTCAGCAAGGCATACAATATTTTCTCTCGGTATTATTGACATGGGGTTTCAATTAGCAAGGCATACATTTTTCAATTTTATTGACACCGGGTTTCAATCAGCAAGGCATACAATTCTCTCAGTATTATTGACATGCAGTTTGAACCAGCAATGCATACAATTCTCTCAGTATTATTGACATGCAGTTTGAACCAGCAAGGCATACAATTCTCTCAGTGTTATTGACATGCAGTTTGAACCAGCAAGGCATACAATTCTCTCAGTATTATTGACATGCAGTTTGAACCAGCAAGGCATACAATTCTCTCAGTATTATTGACATGCAGTTTGAACCAGCAAGGCATACAATTCTCTCAGTATTATTGACATGCAGTTTGAACCAGCAAGGCATACAATTCTCTCAGTATTATTGACATGGGGTTTGAACCAGCAAGGCATACAATTCTCTCAGTATTATTGACATGCAGTTTGAACCAGCAAGGCATACAATTCTCTCAGTATTATTGACATGCAGTTTGAACCAGCAAGGCATACAATTCTCTCAGTATTATTGACATGGGGTTTGAACCAGCAAGACATACAATTCTCTCAGTATTATGGACATGGGGTTTGAACCAGCAAGGCATACAATTCTCTCAGTATTATTGACATGGGGTTTGAACTAGCAAGGCATACAATTCTCTCAGTATTATTGACATGGGGTTTGAACTAGCAAGGCATACAATTCTCTCAGTATTATTGACATGGGGTTTGAACCAGCAAGGCATACAATTCTCTCAGTATTATTGACATGGGGTTTGAACCAGCAAGGCATACAATTCTCTCAGTATTATTGACATGGGGTTTGAACCAGCAAGGCATACAATTCTCTCAGTATTATTGACATGGGGTTTGAACTAGCAAGGCATACAATTCTCTCAGTATTATTGACATGGGGTTTGAACTAGCAAGGCATACAATTCTCTCAGTATTATTGACATGCAGTTTGAACCAGCAAGGTGTACATTTCTCTCAGTATACTGGTACCTATTCAACAATATATCTCACTTATTTCCAAAGTGCAGTATTTCACATTCTTTTAAGCAATGGGATATAGTTCAAAGTCAAAGCCTATTGGCTTTCTTGTCTAAATTCAATATATCCTAAAAACATTTGCAAGAGTTAAAGTGAGTGAAATTGATTCCTGTCTAAAAAAATCAAATGTAATGTTTGCTTTATTTTTCAGTCAAAGAAAAAATGCAGATGAATTAAAAGTAAATTTAGAGAAATGTGTAATACCAATATTTTGTACTGCTATGGTTGGTGCAGAAGAAGACAAGAAGATAAAATTAACAAAGGTTTGATTCTCAATTTTTTTTTCTAATCCCTTTGTACAGTGAAACCTGTAAAACATTAAACTGACTTTAGTAATCATGTTCTAAACTGTGCTTGGCTTGGTCCTACTGTATTTCAAATTAATAATATTTTAAACCAGTTTAGATGACCATGCTGCTACTCCCATGTTACGGTTAATGGAAGCAAAGCCTTGTCCAGAACACCTGGTGACTATATTGCTTCTAAAGATCTGCCTGTTACATCTGATTTATATTTATAGTTAAATATGTCTTATTTTTAAGTTCTATGTATTTTAAGAAATTACTTGTTTTGAAATATAGAAAATTATTCAACATAAAGTGAATAGCAAATTTTATAGCATGTGGGATGGAATAGAGTGGAATAAATTTTTGGACCTTTATCAAAATCGTCAGATCCAGGATGTTGGAGAAAACTTTAGTACCACAAAGTAAATCACTTACTCTTGTTAAGCAAACTGATGAACATTCTTGCACTAGGATATGCCTGGTTTGGGATTTGGGATTTGAACCTAGGCATAAAAAAGGTCATGTGTAAGTCTGCACTTTAGACCATTTGGGTCCTGGAGTCCCATGTAAAACATGCAAGAACACATAGAAATGTGCATTATTGTTAATTACATAACATGAAATATTTTGTACACATTTTTCCATCAGTAAAGATAATGTAAATTCCATCATGTTTCAGTTAAACATGTTAGAAACATTTACACGGAATCGCCCAGTTTTTAGGTTCAATTTTGATGTTTTCTTAAACGTCTTGTTTTATTTTACAGTTGTTAAACCTTTGGGACCAAAACAAGTACTTTGATTTAGCGACAATTGAGGTAAGACAAATTTTGTGTTTTACATGTAACATTTCATGTTAACATCAATCCTGTCTGTTCTAAACACAAGTCATAAATATTTCTTAGCAGTATATCGGTGAAAATTTACGTATTTGCATTCTTTACAACAAAAATCTACGTATTTGCATTCTTTATGAGAAATGTAAAGTTCTTTGTTTTAGAAATGTTTCCTAGGGGAGTTTACTGTTGTTAAACAGAATTTTGTTTTGTACAAAACCCTTAAATACTGTATTTCTAAAAGTACAACAATGAAAAACTGCGTATTTAAATTCTTTACCAAGAAATCTTACGTTATTGTTGTAAATATGTTTTCTAAGGGTCATTTCAGTGTTGTTTAACAAAATTATGGGTTTTGTACAAAACTCTTTATTTCCAATTATCAAGAAAAAACTGCGTATTTAAATTCTTTATCGAGAAATCTTATGACTTTGCTTTAAATATGTTTTTAAGGGAGTTCACTGTTGTTTAACAAAATTATCGGTTTTTGTACAAAACTCCTTACTTTAAATCATCAATAAAGAAAACTGTGTATTTAATTCTTTACCAAGAAATATTGTGTCCTTGTTGTAAATATGTTTTCTAAGGGTCATTCCACTGTTGTTTAACAAAATTATCAGTTTTTGTACAAAACTCCTTACTTTAAATCATCAATAAAGAAAACTGTGTATTTAATTCTTTACCAAGAAATATTGTGTCCTTGTTGTAAATATGTTTTCTAAGGGTCATTCCACTGTTGTTTAACAAAATTATCAGTTTTTGTACAAAACTCCTTACTTTAAATCATCAATAAAAAAAACTGCGTATTTAAATTCTTTACCAAGAAATATTGTGTCCTTGTTGTAAATACGTTTTCTAAGGAAGTTCACTGTCGTTTAACAAAATTATCGGTTTTTGTATCCAATCTTCAATGAAAAAAGCCGTATGTTTTAATTCTTTACCAAGAAATATTGCATTGTTGTTGTTGTTGTTGTTGTAAATATGTTTTCTAAGGAAGTTCATTATTTTCCTTTGGATTTGTCCTTTTGCTTCTTGTAAACAAAAATCTATACATATACTTTTAATAAAAGTGCATTGATAACATAAAACTTTATTGTTAGATTCTTTTTCTATTTGCTGTTGCAAATATATTTTTGAAGCTTTTCTGTTTTGCAAATATTTCAAACCCAAGCATCTCACTTCTGCAGGTGTTGACTGGAAGCCTGCAAAACCAAAGCATTTCATTATTTGACCCTTAGTCAACCACAATTGAGAAAGGGTTTTTCTTTGGCATAGACCATTACTGGTTGATCATTAAAAAAGATTGTGTGACTTGGTATCATTAAAATAAATCTACAGTATGTATCTGTAAAATTGTGAGCACACACCAGGTACTTATAATTTTTACCATAAGCATATGCTAGGACAAATCAGAATCTAACACACATGACTGGCACACTATATGAACTTGAACTGATTAAGATATATTATCTTGTAAATAGCTGAGAAAAAGTGATTAAGCATTCAACCAAACAAGCAACCCCAAAACAACCAACAAACTAACCAACCAACCAACCCACCCACCCACCCACCCACCAACAACCAACCAACTAACCAACTAACCAACCAACCAACCAACCAACCATCCAACCCACCAACTAACTAACCAACCAACCAAACATGTCAACTAACCATTTCTTCTTTATTTCTCTTCCAAAATTTATTTCCAAACTGCCCAGTTGACTGAATGAATGTTTGTAGTAGGTAAAAAGATTGGATATATAAAAGTGCAAAGTCAGTTGTAGCCTATTTTTAGCTAAGTGTGTGCAAAAATTAATGGTTTACGTATGCAGTTAATTCAGTAAGATCGGATATATAAAAGTGCAAAGTCAATTGTAGCCTATTTTTAGCTAAGTGTGTGCAAAAATTAATGGTTTACGTATGCAGTTAATTCAGTATTTTCTCAGACAAGAGGTGTCACGAGTCCTTTCCACATGCTCGAACACATGCCTATATATATATCTATGATAAATCTACTATACATGTCACTATATAGTAATCTGATAGTATCATAAGTAATGGCAGTTTGTCAATCAGTCCATTGTTTGATTCCAGGTTGAATTTTAATGACAGTGTTTTTGCATGGCCAGGGTGTATTGTGCATGACTGATTTTTGCATTTTCATTATATTGATGTCTAGACTGTTTGATGTATTGATTGATGTTACTCTCAGAACATTATTGACCATTTATGACTTTTTGGTAATAATTTTCTCAATTTTGATGTGTAATAAGAGATGTCTGTTTTAAGTCATGCATTTGCATAATTTATTGATTTAATTTAAGAATTAATTCATTTTTTGGTCTTTAATAATAATAGTAATTGTTAAGAATGGGACAAGTGAAAGAAAAGAAGCTAAGTTTGACATATCTCTTCTCCACCTTCCTGAAACTGTCCACTTCTATAAATAACAGTGAAAAAACATTTTGACTGGGACCTAAAACAGCATTATTTCTTTCATTTGAGGTACATTTATGTTCTATATGAAATAGAAACGAAAGTAACAATAGAGGAATTTTTGAATGGAAGGCAGTAAGTTTACTCTTTTAATAAATGTTCATGGAAGATTAAAGAAATTACCAAAGTGTACTTATATCTACACAAAAAACTGAAAGAGGAGGTAGTCCAGGAATAATTATAACATCTTAGTTTATATGACTAAATTTAGGTCTTAGTGTCAATGTGATATGAAGCACATGCTTCAGATCACAGCCCCTCTCACCACCTAGGTTCGAATTCCACATGGGACAGGTCCTTATGTGAGAAAATTTATTAGTTTCCTTGCGGAAGGTCTGTGTTTCTCTGGACACTACAGCTTCCTTCACCATCCCAGAACTGATGGCCTGGATATAAGTGAAAGAATCTTAACAAGGGACATAAAACATGATTACTGTACTGCACTGTACTGTATAACAAAATGCATGTTTATTGCCATTCTCTGCTCTATTGAATAATTTTCCTTGAAAAGTTTGACAGAATAATCTAGCATTCAATTACAAGAATATCCATTACTCTTTTGGTTTAGGTTTGAGTCCTACTCAGAGCAGATACTAGCTTGGGAAAATTTATCAGTTTGTTTGCCAAAGGTCCCTGGTTTTCTCTGGGTAGTCTAGTTTTCCCTACCATTCCTAAACAGATTGACTTAAACTTAATTTGCCAGCTTTCAGAGTTTTTGTGATTTGGACATGGATCAGTATGTTTGTGTTTGAATTTGACATAGGTATAACAACCAATCTTAAATTTTTGTTACTTCATTTTCCCAATGATTCATATAGACATGATGTATCTGTTATCTATTGATTCATCTGTATTTTTAATCTTATATGTCATAATTTAAATAAACCTCTTGTTTCAATTCACAAAAAACTTTACATTTAAATGATGATGAACATGTATTTTTCATAAAACATTCTTTATAAACTGGGAAGATGAATTTGAAAATACATCAAGTTAATTTTCAAAGAATGGATTACCAATTTTGAAGATAAATTCAGAAAAAAATGAACGCAATAAAGAATTATTGTTTACGTTAGTTAAATAAAATATGTATATGATTTAAATAAAACATGAGGTGATCATCATAAATAAGGGTAATTTACGTATCCGTTAATTACGTTAATTTCTTCACCTGTAAGCCCTCGTCGTACATGTATATAGCTAAATTACCTTTATTTGTAAGTTTTTTTCCCACATAAAAGGTGTTGACGTTGATTCATATACGTTATTGATCATTTGTTTTTGTTGTTTATTATTCATAGATAATTATGTATATATGTAATTGAAGAATTATTAGGAGGCAAACCAGGTCATGCATGACAAATTTGATCATGTTTGATGGGAAATTTACGTATTTTGTAAAAATTCTGAGAAGTGTTTTTTGGTTGTAGTTTATTGCATGATAACTGGAATATATTGTGTGTCAATTCTAGGAAGTGTGGAAGTGATCTTGATTTTTTGGTATTAGTCAAAAATGCTTTTATATATCTTTTTGGAAAGCAGATTCTTAAGATCTTTTATTATACAGAACACTTTAGTCATAAAAAATGCCTTCAGATATTTCCCATAGTCATAATATGGTTAAGATTGACAATAGGTGTGTAAAAACATGTACATATTCTTAGAAATCTTTTGGAGTGAATATTGCATGATTTGAAAATCTTAAGACTTGCCTTACCTACAACTTTGTCATTTTGTTATTATCTGATAGGGATGGTGGCTTGCCTGTTAACTGAAAGTCTAATGTAGCTTATTATGTTAAACTGCTTTTGTATAATGTATGATGTTTCAAATTAATTCAGAACCCATTTTGGACTAGATTTTGAATAGAATAGAATTTTTTACACACAGAAAACCCCATATAACATCTTCAATTTGATATTCTGAGAGTTATTGAGGTTATGTTGTTTAATGTCACATCAGCAATATCCTGATGGAAATGGTGTTTGGCCTGTGATCTTGGGCTTAAGTGACCAAAAATAGTTATAAACTGTAACATTTTAAATGCCTTTGTATTATAGGTGTAGTTGTGATTTCTACTCATGTTTAGATTGTAGTATGATAAACTAAAGATATAGAAACCCACCTTAAACTTCCTTAATTCTGTCATAATATCCTGTTATAGCTATTGGTTGATCTAAGATGTTAAAGTCTTTTTGACCAATAAGTCATTGCTAAAAGTTCACATGCTTTTGTGATGTAGGTGATGTTGCAATCTCTATTCTTGACTGAGAATCTTGCATTGATTACATTACAATATGATATCATTACAGTTTGTTTTCTCGTAGATCAGAAAGTCCAAAAAGTAGTTATCAGTTTTGGTTGTGACTTTCATTTCTTATAATTTTGAATATTTAGTGTGCAGTTATTCAGTTTTTATGCTCTTGATGGGGATTTTAATTCTAAGTTTCACTTTGACATATACTATTTTCTGGTACTAAACTCAAGATATTACGATTGTAATCTTAATTTAAATTACACAATATTGGGTGACCCAATTTTCATCAATGAATTACAGACCAGTATCATTTCGTAGATTTCTTTAATTATACCCCTGACTTATGTAAGGGAGGATGTCCAGTTGTATCTATGGTTCCGGAGACACAAGGACTGGTTAAGGATTGGAGAACACCTCCGCTATTGTTTTTGTTTCATAATGATATGAAGTACTAAGTCATCTCATCAATTAAACTGTTTTAAGAAATGTGACAGTAGGTGATGAGTAGTACGTCATCTTAACTTCCGATAATTTAACACCTCAGCTAGTAATTCTGTATCAATGAGTACATGTATATTAGTAACATCCTTTAGATCTTGCTGTTTGTTTTTATGTATTTTTTTAGCCAGCCAATCTCTACTACTACATTTTACTATAAGGATTGTTTCTGGTTAGAGATGTGATTATCACTTACATACTGGTTTATGAGGTTTGTTGGTTTGGAGGTTTTTTTAATGTCTTTTATATTGACAAAACCACTAATTGATAGGAGTGACCAGATATATATCGTGATAATCACAGTATGGTTTTTGAGGTTTTTGGGGTTTTTAAGATAATATATATAAGCTTGTGGGGTTTTCCTGGTTTCTTTTAAGGACAGAAAGCAAAAAAAATGATTGAATCACAGTATAAATAATGTAAATAATGCAGTGAAGGTTTGAAGAAGTTGTGCACTCGTTAATACTGGTTGCATAGAACCAAGTGAAATGTACAACTTAGTTAGGCAAATGCAAAAGCAGCTTAGAGACATAGAACTTTAATTCTACAACATTGATATTGTTCTCTGCCATGTTGTTATATGTATTTAAATGTTATCTAATGCTATAACATTAATTATGTTTATGCAATAAATTCATTCATTCATTCAAATGACACAAGACAATTTTATAAAAAAAAAAGATGTAATCAATTTGGATCATTTATAATACTGACATATGAGGTTCACTATCCTTCCTTGAGATACCCCATTAGGCTTGTGCGCAAAATTTATTTCCATTGTATATGGAATCACATAAGTTGACATTTTCCATTAATTTTAAAAGCAAGTTATTCTTGGAATATACCACACGCACATGTTATAGAGCATTTATCACATAGTACGCTGGCAAACCCAGTTTATGAAGGGTAAGTAATAATGTTTGAAAACATTTTTACACTGAGACCTTTACTTATGAAATAATAGTGGGTAGTATAAATTAACATTGCTATTAGTGATTTTTCTTAGAATTTGATGTTGAAATAATGTAAAAGGTTGAATATTCCAATGTTTAATAACAATATTATTTACCATTTTGCAAATGCTCTTAATGTGAGATGCCGTTGGCCGATTGGTCTAAAGCATGCACGTATGGATAGCTTCTTAGTTTTAAATCCCACTCAGGGCAATCCTTGTGTGAAAATTCTCTGTTCGCTTACCAAAGGTCAGTGGTTTTCTCAAGGTACTCTGGTTTTCTCCATCATTACTTAATTGTACACCTCAATATAAGTGAAATGATCTCGACTTGGCTGTTAATCTCCAGTCCGCACTTTTCACTTTTGTGGGAAATTATGTACTCTAATATAAGCTTTTGCCTCAGGTATACACCTATATTGACATGAATTATGACCTCTTGTTCAGATTTAACAGGAATATGAACTTGTTTTTACCACAAAAAGCTAGCCAAAGAATGATGTCGCACAATGTAAAGTACACATGTTTATGGTATTAACAAATTAATGTGAATATTCAAATTAAAGGTGATAGATAATAAAAATAAATCAAATTTCTGTGAAAGTTTTTAATTTTAAAAACAGTTTGTTGCTACCGTAACTGAATCTGAGAGTGGACAAAACACAATGATTGATGAGAAAATTTTAACCGCAAACATTGATCTTGATATTCAGATTTCAGTTGGAAAAATTCTAGGAATAAATCATGTTACTGTGAAGTTTTAATTGTTAAAACTGTTTGAGGCTAAACTAATCTGAGACAAAACAGCTAATGCTAACTAAGCAAAGCCACCATATCAGATCTCTTTGAAGCTTTAATTTTTTAAATCAGTTTGAGCTGCTAGAATTATTTCCACATTATGGTCTGATAAGCAGGTGTCTGTCGTGGAATACTTATATTTGTAAAACAAATTACACATTTTTTTCAACTGACAATTGTCACATTTTTGCTATAAATGATCTACAAAGTATTTATTAAATAGTAATAATTATGTGATAAATGAATATACAATAATTGAATAAAATAACTTTATCGTGCAATAGACAAGTAGAAATTTGATTACTAGAGAATCACACGTGGTATTTGTAACCTCATTTGTTTACAGGTATACACTGTATAGTCTATCATCCTACTTTATTGTGACCACATGTACCAAAATGACCAAGCCGAACATGTGACACAGACTCACGTTTCCCGTATATTAAAGAAGTACTATAATTCATGATGTTATTGGATATACCATTAACAACAGAATGTTCTGTGTTAACGGTATTTTAACTATCTTATACCTTCCAATATAGACAGTACACAATTGATTCTTTAACCATTTACGATTATAATGTACATTCATACATGCCACGTGAGTTTGGAAAGCATGATGTGGCATATCTGCAAACTTTAATATTCTTCTCTGATTATAAAGGGTCACTTGTTCAAAGCCCAAATGAGCAAGTCAGCTTATATCATGGGAAGATATGGGTTTGTCTATGCATTTGTAAACTTTAATATTCTTCACTGAATGTACTGGGTCACTTGTCCAAAGCCCAAGTAAGCAAATGAGATCATATCATATCAGGAAGATATGTGTGTGTCGTGTCCATAGATCTGTAAACTTTAATATGATTCTTTGAATGTTAATTTTTAGTGGAAGGTCAGTGGGTGGATAAGAATAAAGGTGGTTCATAACAACCTGATCAAGCATCCAAGATGGCCGCTATTACTATAAATAGTGAAAACCAAAAATACCTGATACAGATTTATTTTTCATTCAATTTAGTTCAAATTTGGTACCACATAGATAGATATAATGCCTGATAGGTTTTTGTTGGCTTGTTATTTAAGGAAAAAAAACAATAATTACACATTTATTTATCTGCTGATTTAGTTCAAATTTGTTTATTTAGAAAGTACAGGTATAAGTTTTCAACAGAACATTTCATTGGCTCGATATAAGTAGAATGTGCAAGTAAAATATAAACCACTAAATTCTTTTTTAGCCAGTTGAATGACATAGGCCCTTTAAGGTCATTTGTTTTCTATACTGATTGGCATTTTAGGGTAAGGCAGTGTTTCCTGTTTTTGTTAAAGTTTTGCATTGTTTTTATCAAACACATCTATAGCACAAAAAGAGGTGAATTATTCTGTTGGTTATGTTATTTTCTCAAAATGAAAACATTATTACAGTGCATTAGAGTACAAGTTTATCGATGACAAATAAATATGGGAAATTGCCACCTGTATAACTTGTATGAGTACTTTTAACTTTATACCCTTAAGTTTAAGTAGTGCAAAGATGTGTGTGACGCTATCTGTTGTAGATCTGTTGTCAGAATTGGTTCATGATGCACTGTACCCCGTACAAATAATATCATAAAAATGAAGGTCTATCTGTGTTGCTATGTGAAACATCTACAATCTTTTAGAGATTACCCTTTCATCATAAGAGGCTGACTTAAAATATTAGTCATAAAATCACCTGTCCAAAGGTGCAAGGTGTATCATTGTGTCCTTATATCATATTCCAAGTTCCACATTTTATTTTTGAATGCGCCTCTTAGACTCCCACCCCTTTCCACCCCACCCCACCCCACCCCACCCAAAATTTTTCAAACATAAAATAAAGACCAATTTTAAATTAATAACTTTAATTATTAAATTTGAAGTTCCGTCCTTCTAATCGTCCAGACAATTCTTGAATTCAGTAATTATCCAAAACTATGAAGCACTATTTTACAAATCTTGGTGCAAAGCATATTGATAGGAGATATGCAAATAATGAACCCAAGTTGGTTTGCTCTTTTTCATGGGAGTTATGACCCTTTAAACATAAGTGCAAATCACAAAAGAGTAATATATGGTGGGGCATTCTAATTCACTGAATTTGCTTTTTCAAATCTAAAAGAAAGACCATTCAATTTCAAATTAATGAAGTGTGTATTTGGATGTTGGGTTAAAATGGTATAAGGGTTTTTAATATGTTTGAAAATAATACATATTGAACTATATGTACTCAGCATATTAAAAGTATGTTGTATGTCCAGTTATTTATTTCTTAAACCACCCACAGCATAGAGTCTGTGACATATTTATGTATTTACTGATTTAGTTAAGACTTACTAATAAATTACTATAAAGACAAGAGTCAGCAATCCAGATTTTAGTCACATGTTGACGAGGGACAGGTAGATAGGAACTTGAGTTTTGTACAAGATGTCCTCATATCTCACAGTTTGACATCCAGAATGACAAACTTGTTTTGAAGGAAGGCAAAAAAGACAGGTTAATGTTTCCAGTTGATGGTCCTTTCAAGTTTATAAAGTTTTTATATATGATGTCTCTATTTAATCTTTCAAAGTACCATAAATGATGAAACCTCTACGTAAATGCTGCCTCCCCTCCCCTCTCTAGGGAAGTACAAGTATAAGTATAATATACAGATAAAAGTACAGGTACTGGTATATCAGTGTAGGTGAAAATGTTTCTGAAAAGCTTTTAAAAATACTTTGGGCTTCCCACACTATTGAAATCCTAACGAAGTCAAAAGCATGGCGAGTTGAGTTTGAAAATAACATGGGTCTTGGTTGTAAAAATCTATAGCACCACCAGCCTATGGATTACAGTGCCTATTACCACTTGAGTTTCAATCCTACTCACACAGATTCTAATGTGAGAAATTTTGTCAGTTGACTTGTCGAAGGTCGGTGGTTTTCTCCAAGCATACTGGTTTCTTCCACATTCCTAGAACTGACCATCTTAATGTAAGTGAAATAATCTTGACCTTTGTGTTAAACTCTTCTGTTACTCTTGTTTCTAACACTGGTTACCACAGAGCTGACCAATTTATATAGACAGAAATAAAACACCATTCTACCACATACAGTCAAACCTGTCTATATAGGTCACCTAAGAGAACCAGTAAAAGTGACCTCTATGGCAGGTGGCCCTTAAATACAGGTTCAAATACCATGAATAAAGAGCAATTGGGATAAATTTGTATTGGCCTTTAAAACCAGGTGGCCCTTATGTTAAGATTGCCTTTAAGCAGTTTTGGCTGCACTGTAGGTGAATGCCCAAACCAATTGAGAAACCCAGATTGCTACATTTGCCCAAAGTTTTATTCAGTTACAGTTGTTAATACAGCCAAACCTGTCTAGAAAGGCCACCTAAGAGAACCAGTAAAAGTGGCCTTTATGGGCAGGTGGCCCTTAAATACAGATTCAAATAACATGAATAAAGAGCAATTGGGATAAATTTATATTGGCCTTTAAACCAGGTGACCCTTTTATAGAGGTTGCCTTTAAGGCAGTTTTGACTGCACTGTAGGTGAATGCTCAAAACCAATGAAGAAACCCAGATTGCTACATTTGCCCAAAGTTTTATTCAGTCACAGTTGTTAATACAGCCAAACCTGTCTATAAAAATACCACCCAAGGGAACCAGTAAAAGTTGCCTTTATGGGCAGGTGGCCTTTATTTTCAGGTTCAAATAATATGAATAAAGAACAAATGGGATACAATTCTACTGGCATTTATAGGCAGGAGGCCATCATATAGAGGTGGCCTTTACGGCAGGCTGGACTGTAATAATATCAATTTACCAGTTTTATCCTCAAACCACCTTGTTGGTCAGATGGTTGTAAAACAAGGTAAAAACTTTTTTTTTCAAATATTCCCCTGTGGAAGAACCAGATAAACATTCCCATATGTTTTTACTTGTTTGTAGTCTGTGTAAATCACTTCTTGTTGTAACGTGGCCAACTTGTACATGATAACGATTGTTAAAAAACAGTATAAAACTGTTCCTAGTCTTGTCACATTTGATGTCATAATAAACTAGTTTTTATACGATGTGGGTGTGGCTTTGTGTAATACCTGGTAATTAAACATCAATCATACCGTCAGGTAACACAGGTATGATATCTGTATACCTTTACCTTAATTAATGTTAATTGCTTCAGGTAAGAATTGACTTTCATTATCTGGTCACATGTTACAAAGGACATGTAAATAAAAAATGTTTAGTTAACCTTGAAAAGGTTGTTTTAAAACTGAGTATTCAGTCAGTCAAAAATTTATATAAGTTTAAGCCACTGTCTTATCATGCTGTTGCATATCCAAGTTTCACTTCTCTTTGAATGGGAAACAACCCATTGGGAGATTAACCCTAGGTATCTCCCAATAACCATTTATGTATCTATAAGGGGAATTAAAGTAATGTGAAATTAAATAAACATCATATTGTTCAATGATATACTTTGCAGCCGAGCAGGGGCTCGGGACCACAACATGATTGAATCTTGAGTGACTGCACCTTAACCACTCATCCATGCATCTCTACATTAGTACACAGCATAATAGCTACAGGTCAAGGTCATTGTCAGATTGCCTGCACAATAAGAAATAAAATGTAGCTGTTATACCATGAGACTTAAACATGGTCTAATTAGCTTTCATTTCAGATATAAATGTTGGCAAAGGATATTCAGTTTGCTTATTAAATGTCATTTGTCATTTTCTCTGAATGTTTGGTTTCTTCCACCAACTATTCTAGATTTTGCCATCTTGATATCATTGAAAAAGTTTTCATAGTGGAATAAATACCATTCAAGTTGAATGCTGACCAAAGATTGCAGTGATAAAAGTATTAAACATATCACATGAACCAAAAATGGGACAAGCCATATGATCTGTATATATTACTGCAAATATGATCAGTATGCCAGACACTGCCAATGGGCACAACATATCACATGACCCACAAATAAGACAAGTCACATGATCTGTATATATCACTGCAAATATGATCAGTATGCCAGACTTTATCAATGGACATAACATATCACATGACCCACAAATAAGACAAGTTACATAATCTGTATATATCACTGCAAATATGATCAGTATGCCAGACATTGCCAATGGACATGACATATCACATGACCCACAAATAAGACAAGTCACATGATCTGTTTATATCACTGCAAATGTGATCAGTATGCCAGACTTTGGCAATGACCATAACATATCACATGACCCACAAATAAGACAAGTCACATGATCTATATATATCAGCATGATCAGTATGCCAGACATTGCCAATGGACAGGACATATCACATGACCCACAAATAGGACAAGTCACATGATCTGTTTATATCACTGCAAATATGTGATCAGTATGCCAGACATTGCCAATGGACATAACATATCACATGACCCACAAATAAGACAAGTCACATGATCTGTATATATCACTGCAATATGATCAGTATGCCAGACATTGCCAATGGACATAACATATCACATGACCCAAAAATAAGACAAGTCACATGATCTGTTTATATCACTGCAAATATGATCAGTGTGCCAGACATTGCCAATGGACATACTAACTAAAACAAAGAACAATTTAAGCTTAAAAAGACCTAGTTGAGATTTTTAGTAATTCAGTCAGTTGTAAAAGTGGTTTTAGTTTTTTGATGCAGACAGAGATCATGTGATTTTAAACAAGGATCTTTTTGTCTTTTCACGTCTTTATAACATCCTCTATTCACGTTTTATGTTAGATTTTGTCTTTCATATGTGTGGGTTTTTTGTTTTTAAATACTGATAATTCATTAATTATCCCTTTGTCGTTATCAATCAAAAAACACTTTTACATAATAATTTTCATTGAAATTCATGTATAACATATGTATTTAAAGTTATTGATTATACATGTGTCATGTGTCATGTTTTCAGCCATAATAAAAGGCTTTGAAGTTGGGACAAAAAAGTTGAGAAAACTTAAGATAATCCCAACTTATCCCGACTCATTTTCACATGGCTAAAATTATCGGATAAAAAGTCTTAGCCACAGAAGGGCTATATACTGAATGGAATAAAATGAATACACTTATATAAGTCATGACTATAGAGTTGAATTAAGTTTATTTTTTAATATATACAAACAGCATTCAAACCATAGCCAGTAAGAGGCACTGTCATCAGTAAGCACACACTTTAGACCTATTGGCCACCGAGACCAATAAACTTATAAAGCATCATTACTATAGAGTAAAATAAGTTCTATTGTTTTTATTTATATATACAAATGACATTCAAACTTAGGCAGCGAGAGGCACTGTGATAAGGAAGTCAGTACTTTAGATCACTTGGCAATGAAGGTCGAAATAGAAAAGAGAGAACAGAAGATTTATCATATATGAGCACCATGGCAAACAACATATACACTTGAAGTTAATCATTCAAAACTATAAAACTATTTCATGGCCATAAGCAGTTTATCTATCTTATTAAATTGTGTGGTTGTTGCATCTTCAACTCAAAACATTTACAAAACAAGAGTTCAAACAAGATTCATTATTTGTAGTTGTGGATGTAAGAAAACCTGAGTTACATAAATATAAATAATGGATATTTCCTTTTTTGTGGCTGCCTTGGTGACTGAGTGGTAAAAAACATGTGCTTATGGATGACATAGTGAAACAATTAGCTTGCAGGTCAGATCGGTGGGTGATCTTCTCTCAATAATATTTATTGTGAAAAAGTAGATTTTGCATATTTAAAATTATCTGGCATGCATGTCTATCCTAAATTCAAATGCAAACAAAATTGGCTGTTGAGTGAAACATGTCCTTTGAGGCCTCCTGTTTCTGAATGAAGCAGGTCTTTATATGAAAATTACATGTAATATGATGTCAATATGTTATAAATCTTTTTGATTTCTCTTTTGCAGCAATTAAAAGATCCAACTAATGGCTTATCAAATTATCAGGTAAGTAATTATATAATATTATGACAAATCTGTCATTGTCTAAGGTAAATCTTTACTGCAGCACCATGATGATTAAAGACTGTTTGTAAAAAAATCTCTGTAAGAAAACATCCGGATTCCCTTACAAACAAAGTTTAGGGGGTTAATAGGAATCGCTTAATTGTCTGTCAATTTTTCTGTCTATAGAGGGTTTTATATTTTACTAACTTTAATTATATTAGTATGTATAGCATCACTTTGTGAATATGAAGGCCAAGTTTGATTTCTTTGTTATTCTGTTCATGTATACAGGAGTTATTACCCCTTGTTGCAAAATCTTAAAAAGCAAAACTTTGAGTTAAAAACATTTTAGATACTTAAAAAATAGATCAAATTTTTGGTATTTTTCCTATAATTATATGAATTGTGTTTTGGCAACAAAAACTTTATCCATTTAAATCCTGCTAGGGTCAAAATAATATCTTCAACATTTTATGATACAGGTAATCATAAATATTTCAATGGCATATATATGCTGAAAAAAGTGAGAAAAAAATGTAATGTTGCAAATTGTTTGATAAGGAAAAATGTTACAAGTGCAGCAGAAATGCTTTTTGGTCAGCTTTGATTTTCCTATCCCAGAGACTGACACCAATCTTATGCAGTAAAGCAAAAAGAATTACCAAGTGTAGCAGAAAAAACAACAAATTTCCTGCTTTTGGTTAATGAAATATAATCCCATATCTATGAGATTGACCTTTGTCCTTGAATTACAACTGCTGCTTTAAAACAAGTGATAACAAATTGTTATGAGTGAAAAACTGAACCTTGCTTATTGGTCAATAAACTTTTAATTCTGTATCACCAGGACTGAACTCAAGTTTGCAGAGTTAAGTGAAAAACAAAATAAGAAAAGTGCAAATGAACTGTGAAAAAGTAAAGAAATTAATTTCCCGGTTTTGGTCAATCAACTACTATTGCTTGACTGACCTTGACCTTGTTTTACAGAGCTGCCATAGCAAATTGTTAGAAGTGCAGAAAGAACAATAAAAAAAGACGAATTATGTTCTTGCTTATAGCTGTTGTTATTTTAATAATTACAAAAATATTAATCATTCTATATTACCAAGACTGGTTTCATTCTGAAATTTTGCTGTCTTGGTACAAATTGTTAAAAACTTGCAACAATTAAGAATTTAAAAAAAAGATAATTTTTTTCTCATAAAGCCCAAACCTACCAGATTCACATTTTTTACGCCTTAGCTTCAAAATCACTTCGCAAAAAAAATAATAATAATAAATAAATAAAATTGTATTCAAATCAGGGAAATGATGATTAAAAGTCAATTATTTCCTTATTTGGGCAATTATGATTGAATGAATTATAAGTACTTCCTGCAGTCTAATCAGGATATATTTGTGTGTGTGTTATATACATGAGGATGTTATGGGTTTTACATATCACTTATAACTGTTTTACTGCTATAAGTATACATTAATATGTGATATATATTAGCTGTTAACAGATTTTTCTCATACATATTGAGGAAACATTAAAGCGAAAATTAACTTCTGGACAACCTTTGTATATAAAGAGAATACGCCTGCCAATTTGTTTAATATTTTTCTTTCATGCAATAATTTTTCGGTCAAGGTTTAAGTACAAAAAACTGACTTATACATGTATTTTCGTGCACTTTTAGTGGCTATATCCCCATTTTACCTAGGTGAACAAGAAGTGGACGTGCATTATCATGTACTATATAATTATAACAACAGAATTGATCCCATATTGACCAATAAAATATTATCTTAGTTTGACAGGTAACTTGTAAATCAATTAACTTTGTGTATATTTCATCAATATTTTCTGTTCACCTAGTGCTTTACAGGGAAATCCTTTTTATTTTATTTTTAAACTTTTGTTACTCTTTGTTTGTTTTTTATAAGAATACATTATTTTAATCAATTTTGGACATTTACAAAAACATGCTGTCAATTTTTTTATTGAATCATGAAGGATGTTGTTTTCCATGTAATTTTAAACGAATTGGTAATTTTTTTTTTATTTTTTATGCTACATTATATTTAAGCTCATATTATTTGAGTGATGTCAGTAATTTTGTCTTCTAAAAGAAGGGTGCATAATGTTTACTCCGTTTCTTCTGCCAACATTTTTTCTGCCACTTTTTTTGGAAAAAAAAAAACAACTAAATAACAGATCTTTATAAAACTTCACAGAAACCATCTTTGGGGTGGAGTATATGTGTCATTGGTTATTCATATTTTGATTTTGCACATGGTTTAAAACACATTGATTCCCTTCCTAGTTGGGGTTTGTTTGGGGGACACTTTTGAAATGTCACCCAAATCAAGTGCAAGTTATCTTGTAACTAGTAAGTTTTTGACATAAAGTGCTTGTGCTAAATGTGAGACCAGGTGTTATGGAGAGCAAAAGCTTGTCTTTATTGCTAGAAATACAATAATTATCATTCAATTTTTACCTAGTATCAGAGTCACAAACTGATATTATTTGTTCCTCTTGGAGGGGGTTGTGGTAAATAAAACACACCAATCATAGCGCCTTTCACTGCCTAGGTTCAAATCCCACATTGGCACTTTTGGCAGATATTAAATGTAATAAAGTTCACTTGTTAAAGATACGTATTTTTGCAGGCTTTTTGGTATCCATTATTTCAGATTTGTCCGCCTCAATATAAGTTAAAGTATCTTACCATACACTAATTATCCAGCCCTTCCTTTGGTTAAGGGGCATTGGTAGCCAAGTGGTCTAAAGTGGTGGCTTAGGGAAGAATTTGCCTTGCACTGCCTAGGTTTGAATCCCTGTCCGGCAGATCCTAGTGTGAGAAACTTTGTCCTTCACAATCTCAGGACTGACCGTCTGGACATAAGTGAAATATTCTTGACTGGGGCGTAAAACACCAATAATCCACTTCACTTCTTGTTTTTAATTTAAGGTCTTCAGTAATATATGTTAATAGTTTCCTGTTTGCTAACAACACCCATTTATCTATAGATGACTTTAAACTACTGGTACATACAATATTATGAAATCAACAACAGAAAAAATATATAGTGATAAAGACATGCTAAATTACAGCTTGTAAAACTCTTCTGAATTATATACGTGTATTATTAAAACTACATTTTCAAAAAAAATTCTTAAATGTTTATTTCTTGATCAATTTTTACAAACTTTTTGCTGTTAAGTGTATATCAGTCATAGTTGTTTTGTGGCATATCTTTTGTTTAACATATTTAGAATTGCAATCTGCAATTATAAGAACTATTCAATATTTATAAGTCTGTTCAAATTGAATATTTTTGAAAAAAAAAATCAAAATTACTGCAATCTGCAATTATAAGAACTATTTAATATTTATAAGTCTATTCAAATTAGATATTTTTGAAAAAATAAGATGGACATTTTTTTTTTCAAAATTACTGAAAATCACTTCAGTTTTTACTGAGAATGACAATTCAATTGCATAAAATTAAAGTTTTTTATTTATAAATGTACTTTTTGCACATCTCTGTGAAATTGTTATTTCCTTTTGAGTTGAAAAAAGTGGTTTTCAATAAATATCAGAAAAATGCCCCCTTAAATCTGTTGTTTTTCCATAAAAAATTGATAAGTTGGAATTTATTTTATAAGAACCTTACTCAGCATGTTTCTGATGGTTTCTGAGATCAGCATTTCTTATCACAGTATGTCTCACATCTGAGGACAAGATCAGACATGATGAATCTGTGGAAAGCATTGATCTCATAAGGCTTAGTCAGTCATTGTTTTAAAAGTCATTGTACCTTCAGTTTTACTCAGAAATGTATCATAGTTGTATGGTTTTTGACCAGTCATTTCCATGAAGACCTTATGAAGCAGTAATAAACAATGACTTCTGAGAAATTTAAATCATGTATCCTATAGATACCAGACTTAGGCTTGGTGATTAGATTTGTTGCTTTGCAACCAGGTTTTGTTGTGAAGGTATCTCAGTTTGATCTTTGGTTTTCTCTACCTTACTAGAAATGAATATCGTGAAAGAGCCTTTGAGGGGAAAGGGGGGGGGGGGGGGGGGGGTATACAAGACCATTTATACACTTCGCATTTGATCTTGGTCTTTATTTGTGTTGGAACATTTTGATTAGAGAAATGAATTGTCAGATGTTTGTCATGTATTGCCAGACAAACTGGAAGTACATATGCTTCCATTCAAAATGTAAACCTATCTTGCAGTTTTATGTTTTGACATTATAGATAGGGATATATAATGTCTAACAAAATCCCATCAGAATTTTATGAACACACAAGCCATAATTATGTGATGCAATGGAATTTGCCAAAGTATCATGTGATACTCCTTTAACCTTTGTACAATAACAATTATTTCCATAGGATATAGAATCACATCAGTTGGCGTTATTGTGGAAATTTTTTTGACAATGATTGATTTCCAAAATATTCCACACAACTGTTAAGGTGTATTGATGATGTGATACACTGGTGAAATTCATTGCATGTAATCATTTACTTAAAGTAGTTATTGGCCTTGCACTTTAGATGTTCTTTTACCTTTTGAATATGATAATTTTGGAATTTTGTTTTGAATTTACTTTCAGGCTAGTCTAATTACACAGTATGCATCAGTTGTTTCACAGATTACAAACAACACACAACAGCAGTACAATGGTTTACAGAAACAACATCAGGATTTTGCCAGCCATCTTGGACTTCAGTTACAACAACTACAACAACAACTTCAGCAGTTGTTACAACAGCAGCAACAACAGCCAGCTGGACCTCCAGGTACAGTCATACCCATGTAGTAAAACCTGTAAAATTAAATAATGAGAATTTATGATAAATTGTAAGAACACCAAAACCAAAACAAATATGAAAGTCTACAACCAGTAAAACCTTTTGGTCCAGTCTCGCCCATCTAGAAACCACTGTGATAGCTCAGTTTGTAGAGTTCTCATTCTAAAAGTGTGAGTTCGTGGGTTCGAACCCTGACCGGATCTGACCTCACATTTAAAATTTGGTAGTGACTTCTTTCTCCAAGCACTCTGTATTACAAAATGGAAGTCACAGTTCTTTTGAATGGAAGCTCAAAATAAACAAGGTCCCGTTTCAGGGTAAGCATGGCACAGTAAAGAACCCTGCTGTATAATGTCATCAGCACAACAAACAGGCAATTTTCTTGACCTTTGATTATAGCTAGCAACTTCTCGATATTACTGAAATATTCTTGACTGTGATGTTAATAAATATTACTCAACTCAACTCGCCCATCTAGAAAACCTTTCAAGAAAAATGCAGAAGTTAGGTATATGCCGATTGGAATTGAGTAATATGCCCGAGCCAAGGTTCTTTCCTAGTAACAAGGCAGTCAATTCTTTAATAGTTGGTTAATAATTCAAGTACCCAGAGAAACCACAGACCTTTCCCAAGGAACTTGACAAATTTTCGAACACTAAAATTTATCCAAGTCAGTTTTAAAATTAGTTTGTAAGACATACCTTGTTCCATTAGATCCATTCTGTTATTTAGGTTCCTTTGTATATATAGTAAGATCAATTTTATATACATGTTCAGTCAATATGAAAAAGCAAAACTTTTCTTGCCTTTAATGCACAGTGTTTGTACAGCAAATTAGCACAGGATAAACAATAAAAAAGAAGAAAATAGTTAACAATTGAAGGTCAAAGGGAGATAACTTGAGTTGCATCTAATCAGTCTGCATAAAAGCTATATCTACCATATAAGATAACAGTCAGATTTATAATTACATTTATTTTACATTGAATTTTTCTGCATTATTAGTTTCCACACAGACACCGGTTGTACCACCACCAGTTCAGGTTACAGTGGGACCACCAGATCAGGTGGCAGCACCAACACCCGTGTCAGTGGTACCAGCTTTAGTACAGCCAGGTGGAGAAATAACAGTGTTACCTCAGCAAGTTGTTACAGCTGTCAGCAGTGTTATACCACCAGTGATGGCAGTACCTATAGACACTGTAACCACAGCACCACCATCAACATTACCTACATCTATACAGGTGAGAACTACAACATTTCTATGTCAAAAACAGACCTCTGTAGAAATAAAACATGTGTACTTGCAACTACAGGGGAACCCCTGAAAACAGAACCCTGTATAAATTATGTATCATTTTATAGCTTGGTGATTTGTATGTTTGTTTTTGTCCTCCTGTCTTTGTGTCTTATATTAATTCTTACTTACTGACTTAAGCCTTTTTTACTCCCCAGTGGAGTATAGACACTGACAATTCTTCTCCATCTTCCTCTGTCTTTTGCTAGTTGGTGGATGTTTATTCCATGTATAGTCTTTTTCTAACATCTCCTTCTCCAGTGCTCTTCTCCATGTAAGTCTCGGTCATCCTCTTTTTTCTTTTTCCTTGATGTGTCCATTTAAGGGCTTGGCATGTGATGTTGGTCTTGCCTTTGCACAGCGTGGACCCAACCACATTCCACTTTCTATCAATTTATATCAATTCTATTCCGTAATTTTATAACAACTGGACCATGGAATCCATATTTGTTTCAACATTCAGGATTGATCATTCGAATAACAGATTATGGAAGTTTATTTTAAACTTTTAGTTGCTAACTTATTGAGACACCAGTTGCATATGGGGGTAAGTCGGTGGCAATGTGAAACGAAGTAACTTGATAAAGATGAACATGCCCCCATTGGAATTCAAACCATTGATTTTTAGATCAGGAATCTACTTTGCCATTTGAAATCAAATCTCTTTAAATAATGTTTCATTTAAACAATATTGACCCTGTTTTTGGCCATTTGTCTTTTACATTCGATACCCAAATGACTATTTATTATGTTTTTGCTCATACATCATAACATGTATAATTCTTTTCTATATTAGGGTCCACCAGTGACAGGACCACCACCAGGGCTGCCATCACAGTTTAGTACACCTCCCCCAGGATTTGCAGGTGCACCACCAGGATTTATTCGCGGTCCACCTCCACCAGCCTTGGATTTTGGTAATTACTTATTTGTATTTATTTGACAAAATATCTTTACTTAACTATTTTTGACGCATAACAGTAGTTTTAATTTGGTAGTAAAGATGGTTCTGAACTAAATTTTAAAACAAATTGAAATAATTCCTTTACCAGGTATATCTTATTTTATTGTCTGCTAGCAATGGAGTGAGATAATTGTATTTGACAGCCCAATCATTATTTCACTTATATTGAGGTTGTCAGTTCTGGGATAGTGGAAGAAACCAGAGTTCCCAGAGAAAACCACCAGCTCTCAGAAAGCCCAAATAAAGACTTTGATTTTACTTTTCTGTTATGGACATTTGTATGTAAAACTGCAAATTGGAATATTAAGTTTAGTCAAACTTAATAGTGACTCTATGTGAGAAACCTGACTCTGCTGTATTCTTGTTTTGCATTTAATTTATTTTCTATAATAGTATGAATTCTGTATGAATTCTGTATGAATTTTATTATTTGTGTTGACTTTTCTTCTGATATATTTATGGCACTTTTAAGTAATCATTTGAAAATTAATCTGTTGATCTTCAAACAACATCTTTGTTACCATTTTTAGAGACATTACCTAGTCTCAGCTCATTCTATTAAAAAATTCTTCAGTTCTCATAATGTTGTTTTATTTGTATTGTAGGTGCAGTCCCACCTGGTGGTCCGCCTCCAGGAGCCCCTCCCGGGGGTCCACCTGGCCCTAACTACCCTCCTCCAGATTTCCATGGAGGACCTCCTCCTCCAAACAGATTTGCTTTACCAGATTTAAGTAAACCTCCCCCAGGATTTCCACCTGGACCACCTGGTGGTATGCCAGGTCCACCAATGGCACCACCTGATATAGACCTTACACCATCTGTACCATATTATGAACTTCCTGCAGGATTAATGGCACCACTAGTTAAGGTAAGGTATAGCTGCATACCTGTATGTGTCCTTTGCTGTAAATTTTCTCCATATCTTCACCTATAATATGGTCATTAAAAATCACAAATAGCCCAAACTCAATTCCACACATTATTTAGTTCACATACATTAAAAACAAATCTCATTTTGATCTGCTTAGTTTTCTCAAATTTTGGAATTGTTTTAGTCAACGACAAAATTAAGATAGTCTTGGGCTTATCCAGAAGACTGTCTTTCCAGATACTCCTTGACATATTAGGCATGTCAAAAGCTATTTTAATCATCTGAACTTTGAAAAGATAAAAAAAAACTGTTGGTAAGTTGAACATTAAAGCCAAATTTGAAATGAGTATTTACAGGAATTTACAGATAAACAGCTGTTCCTTCCATATGTAGCATTTGATCGTACCATTTAAAATACTATTGAATTTTTCCCTGTTCAACACTTTTGGAGATATTTTAAAATCAAATTATTAAAACCTGATAAAATTTAAATTTTAAAATTGCCTTTGCCTACATATAAGGCTTAAACTGAACTGTTTTTATACTACATATATTTTTATTTAATCTTTTACAGTTAGAAGATAATGAATACAGACCTCTTGACCCCAGAGATATAAGACTTCCCCCACCCATGCCACCCAGTGAGAGGTTATTATTGGCTGTAGAAGCATTTTATAGTCAACCAACACATGAACGACCAAGAGATAGGTATGTACTGATTCATGGTTGATATAATGTTCTGAATTTTCTTTTAATGATATATCTCAATTTTTGCAAATTTCAGAGTATTTTGTAATGTCATAATACTAATCAGGGGACCTTTGTGGTCTAGTGGTCTAAACACTTGCTGATAGATCACAGTGTTTCTCACTGTCAAGGTTCAAAACCCATGCGAGACAGATACTAGTTTGAGAAAGTTTATCAATCCGTGTGCTGAAGGTCATTGGTTTTCTCTTGTCACTCTGGTTTCCTCTACTATCCCTGGTCATCAGGATACAATCAATGAAGTGAAAGAATCTTAACTGTGGCATAACACTGCATTACTTTATTCTCAGTACCAATCCAAGAGAAGTAACTCTTATAGTGTTAAATGAAATTATAGTTAATGAATAAAATAAAATATTTCACTGGGTTATTTCAAATCTAATGATCAAATTATTATTTAAATTATTGCATACAAATTTGAAAATCTACTTTTAATATAACAATGTATTCAAATTTTCAGTCTAGTGTAGCATAGGAATATAAAAAAAACTTGAATTGACTTGTATTATTTAGTTTATGTTAGAAAATATAATGCACTTTTAACTAAATTAAGGAACCTAGCTGATTCTAAACAATTTTAATATTTTAATTTTGTTTGTTTTTCATAGTGAAGGTTGGGAGAAGCTTGGTCTTTATGAGTTTTTCAAAGCTAAACAGAGAGCAAAGAAGATTAAAGAGCAGGAACAGGAGAGAACAGGAATAAATTCTAGGTCAAGGTCAAGATCAAGATCCATGGAAAGAGACAATAGAAAAGATCAACAGAGGTCAAGGTCATCATCAAGGTCACCATCTCCATCACCTCCAAGAACTAAGAGAAGATATAACAACAGACACAGCAGAAGCAGGTATACTTTGTCAGACATTTTTTCAGTTTTTTATTATGTCATGGGAGATTGGTACAGTAGACAGTTTATATAAAATTTTGGTATTACAAGACAGTGCTCTGACTAGAGAACACTTAGAGGCTAAAATTGGGTTCTCTTTAATTTCATTATTTTTTACCAATTATTGAGATAATCTCATTTTATCACCATTTAAGATTGATGCTTATGCATTTTACAAGAAAATTCAAACATGAGCCCACTGTGTTTTCATTTGAATTGTTATGTGATTTCTTGTACTGATAATTCTGATTTGTTCCTACATTTTAGTTAAGTTTAGAAAAACAATATTTTTAAATAATTAGATTTATTATTTCACATTATGTTTCATTTAGGTCAAGATCACGTTCAAGGTCACGATCAGAATCACCATTACCATACTTACGTAGCAGCAAGTCACCATCACCAACACCAACACCTGTACGACAACAAAGACGACTTTCACCATCACCTCGGAAGACCAGACAGAATTCTAGGAGTCCCACTCCACCACTAGGAGGGTCTTTGTATGTATAATTTGATTTTCTATTAAATTTTTAAGGAGCCTGGTTTAATACCTTTGATCGAAGAGTGGCAGCAAAGGGTTAAGATAAATTCATGCTTGTAATATTTTCTAATGGTGTACAGGTCCGGGTTTCACAATCATTCCTTAGTTAAGATTTTCTTTACGGTAACTTAAATTTAACACGTTTAGTTAATCTTGTTTTTTGGAACTACTTTTGAAATTTTTTGACAAAATGAACACAAATGTTTTAAGCTAGGAGTGATCTTGAAAATGATACCTTAAATTCCTGAATATATTAAAAAATTAACAAAATTATAAGCTTTGCAATTTTGTCAAATTTTTGAGCTAAGAAAAATCTTAGCTGCTGAATGATTGTGAAACCAAAGCCTGGTACTATTATAATTTACTGCATGTACACATCAGCAAGACCAAAGTTTATTTAACCTTTTTAAGAACTTAATGCACAATTTGTCAGATTTGGCTCCTGGAATTAAGTTGTCTAATGACACATCTTGTTAGCTGTAAAAGAGCTAATACCATATACCCAGCATCAGTTTCATAATTGAAATCCAATATTAAAATTATTATTTATTTATTTATTTATTTGACGTCATGTTGGAATTCATGTATTTTATTATTGTTATCTTTAGTGGCAGTATTAGAGATGACATGATGCTGAATGTTAATCCAGATCCTGATTCTAAGCTAGGATTTGACAATAAAGGACATCAGTTACTCAAAAAGATGGGTAAGTAATATAAATTTATGTCAAATAATATATCAGTCGGTACCAGAATCTATCAACATAATAATTTGTATATAAAAATTATAAACAGTAAAAACTATTTAATCTTGAACTTCATTGAAACTGACTTATAACCTCCACATAGGTTTTACCATTTGGTCATGACCCTTAATTTATACATTGTACATCTAAATGTAGTATTTGGCACATTGTCTTGTGTTGGTTTACATGTGTTCCACATTTGATCAAATCTCATCCATAGGCATTGAAGATATGGAGCGGATATGATATTGGGACAAACAGTCGATGGACATGATGATTCGTACATGCCCCTAAACTTTGTATAATAAACATCAATCCAATATATTGACTTCAAGTTTTCTATTGCTTTGGATGACATTCAAATAAATTATCAAAGTTCTGATGTATTTAGAGTGAAAAAATGGAGAAAATCTGTAAACTGCTTTATAAAAAGTTTCTTACAAACTTTCTTATATCAAGTATGATTAAGACAGGATTTGTGAGTTAATGTAAGATTTACAATTCTAGGCTTATGATTTCCAGCTAAATTTGAGCTTTAAAACAATAATTATGTTTTATTTTAGGGTGGGGAGGTAAAGGACTTGGAGCAGCAGAGCAAGGAATTGTAGATCCTATATCAGGAGGGGATGTACGGGACCGACAAGATATGTTTAAAGGGATTGGTATGGACTTAAAAGATCCATTTGAACAGTTTAGGAAAAATAAAAGTGCAGGCTTTATACAGAGGATGAGAGCTAGAGATGAAGCCAGAGATGCTACCAAAGGTTTATATTTTTTAAGTTTATTAATAGAAGAATTCACGTGTTTTGGGAAAATATTGAATCAATTGTCACATAAAAATATGCATGTTGTGTGATGAGTAAAGTAAATTTTCCACGAGACACTAGGACATTTGCTTGAAAATTTTGTTATCCGAGGCCTGTAGGGCCCAGTGTCATAAACATCATAAGCTTCTTTTTTCACTAAGAAAGTTTAAATTAATGTAAACTTCAAATTATAATTATTTTTAGATCAGTTGAACATTAAGGCTCACAGGCCTCTTTTTTTATCTTGTTTTTCAAAAGCAAATATCAATTATCCTAAAAAGTACTACTTGAAATTAAAAATACTTTATTGTATTATTTGAATTTGATTGTTTTAGGTTCAAGATCAAGAAAAGATAAAGAAGAAGATGGTTGAAAGAATGATTTTAATATATCTTCTTGTTTTTTTTTTAAGAAAAAGAAAAATGGATACAAAATTTGATTTATACATCAGAAAATGATCTGTCTTTTGAAATCCACAATATCAGATCACTAAATAAGATTTAAGTTGAAAACAGAAATATACGAATGTACCTGAATCAGGTGTGTGTGTGTGTGTGTGTGTGTGTGTGTTAGAGAAGGATTGTTACCATTTTTCACACTATCATGTCGCATTATATCATAAATTATGGGATGCCACTATTTTGATAAGGATTAAGAGTTTTAGAAGTGTAAATATAATCTGGATATTTTAATGAAAACTTGGACCAGGTTGTATTTAAATGTCATCGTTTTCATTTCACCAATCAGTGACAAGTTAAATATATGTAAATGTTATAGTAAGTGTATTATGTTATGTCAACTTTCACTTTATAGTCTGGTGGAAAACAAATTGAAAATTCACAATAGGGGGACATGATTGTTCAAAGCTGGCAACATAGCTGTCTTATATCATCATAGGTTAGGGGTCAAGAATCAACCTGTTGCCAAGCTGATCGACCCTTGGTTTAGTAGACAAAAGGTCAAAGGTCAGATAGTGTTTTTTTTCCAAAAAAAAATAATCTTTATTAGTTTATAGCTGACAAATATATACTTTTTGAGATTTAAATAAATCAAATAAATCTGTTCTCATGTAATCATAGTATTTCATGTATTTTAACATTGACTAGGAAGCTAATTGAGACTGTTTAGACTAAATTTTAAATATTTCAATGTTATTTTTCAAAATTCTGACACAAGCCTCAAGATAGAATAAAATAAAAGTATACAATCAACATCAAAGAATGAATCAAAATGCTAAAATGTAATTCTTTTGTAAATACATGACTGTGATTAAAACAAGTATATTGTTTAAACCCAGCTGGTAATTTGAAATTTATTAAAAGTTTAAAATCAAAGTACTGCAAGTACTGTAATCGGCAAGGCATAGTCACGAGAATCTCTGGAATATATCAGTCACATCTAACGATTTCTTTTGATTCATCAATATCACTATCTGTGTCATTATCATTCAAAGGGTTCAACCAATCAACGGTTCAACGGTCCCATTGCAAGTGCATACAGCCACCAACTTTAAACTGTATGCCCTACATGTACATCTTGTAGTGCAACATGATTTATATTTACATTTCAGCAATGCATAACATGATTTTGGTAAAGGTTATTTTCTTATTAAAAAACCTGTACTGTAGCTCAATTGGTATAGCCCTCACTTCCCGTATGTGGTGAGTCCTGGGTTCGAACCCTAGTTGGGTCTGATCAAGACTTAAAATAAGGTAGTAACTGTTCTTTTGCCAAACACTCGGTATTTAGAAACGAAAATCACGAGATCCTTTGAGAGAGATCTTAAAAACCGATGTCCCGTGCCAAGGCGGGTGTAACATGTTAAGGAAATTTTCCTGCACATTTCCCTAAGTTCACTGCAAAGGTCAAAATTTCTGCCACTTCACCTATAGCTGGTGACGTCTTGATATGACTTAACTGTCCGGAAATAATCGTGAACATCAGGAAAATACTTAACTTAAATCCAAAAAATTAAGTTTTGTTCATGATCCTTTGACCTGTAATTGTCTTAGAAAAGTTAAAGTTCAAAGTAAGATTTAAGCAAAAAAATATTAATAATAAGTTTAATTTGTGAAGAAAAACCTCAGATTTAAGTATAAAAACTAGTATTGTTCGTGGTCCTGTTGCCAGATGACCAGACAAAATTAGTAACGAAAAGTTTATGGTGGATCACAAAACAAGGTCGTTTTGAAACACAAACACAAAAGCGACATTGGGGATGGATGGGTCACACCATCAAGACACAGTCCTGCCAACAACATCACAAAACTTTTGAAATGGAACACACAAGAATAAAAGACACCTTCAGACAGTATTCTGGAATTGAAACAGAGGGGGTAAAATTTCGCAGAACAGAACCAGTTTGAGGGATTTTGTCGATGGACTAACCTCCGCTGGGAGTTAAAGGCATACAGTACGCAAGTTAGTGAAACTAGCACCATCCGTGTCCTATAGGTGACGGGAGATCCGGAACAAATACCAAGTATAACTAAATGCAGCCAAACAGCAGTTTAATGGTGTGCACGTTGAATATGTAGGTCGGTTGCATATGATGTTCGAAGCAAATTTTCAATTGTACTTTTCCCCTGAGAGGAACAGTTTACATCGTAGATTAGAAATAATCGCTAGGTACATTCAATAAAGGCATCTGCACTCACAAGTTCAGAAAAGTTCCCTCTTGCAAGAGTGGGAAGAAAACCTGTGTTTTCCCTGGAAACACGGAATGTTGTATTTAGAATGTCCAGAAAGTTAATTGACAGTCTTACAGTCTGTAATTGCATAGAATACTGGGAGCTTATTCGTCTCAAGAGGTGATAATTTTATGCTATGAACAGGGACGAACTTTAGATGTCCCGGTCTGGAATCATACTTCCTCATTTAAAAACAACAGAAGAATAAGGTCATCAGTACAACGACAGACAACAACTGTTCTTTTATAGCCTTGCATGTAAGCATCAACACCATGGGGAACAATTCTAGTATCGGCTTCCTTATGTTAAGCTTTAAAAACGGTTACACTCCTTCCTCTGTATGAATAAAACATGCTGTCTGTTGGACCCCCTGATACCCTCAGCTAAGCTAAGAAGTGTCTTGGATTACTACGAGATCCTATTTGTTTTCTTGGTGACTGATAATATCTTACAAATTTGATGGCAGAGGGGCATTTTAATTATCAATAATTGTTCTAACAGAACGGGGACCTGATCCTCTTTTATCTCTAGATGATTTCACCTTTTATGGATTAGTTGTCATATCTATCACAATGAGATCAATTTTAATACATTTATCTTTCGCGTGCATAAAAACAGTTTGTGCGTTTCTTAACTCGCCAAATGTATTGATACCTTTCGTTTTCCCAGTGATACAACTAAAGTTTGACCATTAATTATTTTGGTAGTAATGTCTCCTTGCAAACTTCCTCCTCAGAGATATTTTAAAGATCCGACTCGTCGGCTGTAGATAACAAGGGTCCTGATGTATCAGGTATAGGAGACACTGGGGATAGTTCGTGTCTCAACAGTTCACTAATATTTCCACCAGAAAAAGAGAACACACTTGATAGTATTATACAGATACAGTCATTATAACTAATCAAATCTTTCAGTACTACCAGTACTTTGATTTCTTTTTTTTTTTTTTAAAGTGGATACTTATATAAATACGGGCAATATGATTCAATAAAATTATTTTAACAGAAGTCTAAAGTTTTGTTAAACAATTTCAAATGCACAAATGTGTTTATACTAGTATTTATTTGCCACAATTAATCATATTTGTAAAGGTCAAATTTGTGCAAGTGTCTAATCTTATTTTTCATGGAAAACTTTCAAAATAAGTGACTGAATTAGTTGGATATGACGTTCTAGATAGTGAAGATACCACTTACATATTTAGAAGACAAAATGTATAAAGAAAAACTTCTGTAAGCCACCTTGAATTTGTGTATAGGTCAATATGGGCATTTTCACTTGAACTTTGCACCCATTGACCTTTAGCTGCCCCCACAATAGCCCCTGGGTGAAATCTTGCTTGGCAACAAGCCGATTCTACCAAAGTAAAGTTCAAAGAAGGTTATGACATAACTTGCCACCTTTGAACACGTTGTCCTCCCTACATCGAAAAATAAGCGGTTTTTTCAAAATCTTCTACCAGACTATTAAAAAGTGAAATAAATTATGAAAACAATTGACTTGTTTTATTCTTTCATAGTTTTATTGCTGTAAGTAAGGTAGAAAATTAACACACATTCAAGGGTTCAAAATTATGTTTCATAATAGAAGCTCCAGAACCTTTTGCCTTTCTCTTTGAGAAGTCTCACATAAAGTTTGGAAAAAAGTTCAATATCAACATAAGAAGGTTCATGTGCAATTATGTTTTTGCATAAAAAAGCTGATTTTCCTAGTACAAAACAGCAGGTAAATCAGACTTTTACAGTTAAAATATTAGGGTCCCAATGTACTTCAACAGGTCCTGGACCTCGGACCTGGGGAATTTTGAACCTCTAACATTTACCAAAACTACAGTAGTCAAGAAATAAGACAAGACAAACAGGACAGATCCTAGTGCCAGAAAGTTTGTCAGTTCCTGTTGTTTGGTGATTTTCTCTGCTCACATCACTTCTTTCACCATCTTTGACCGCCTTGATATAAGTGGAAGAATCTTAACTTTTGCATAAAGCTCTACTACATTACTCCACTTCTGTTTGTAATTGAGACCAGGTATTCTGGAAGTACAAACATTCCATATTTGACAAGTAATTATGACTGTTTTCTGCAAACTACCAGATTTAAAGCAGAAATATTCAGCCTATTTATACTTAACTGGTCTTGTAACTATTCTCTCCATCAAACCTCAGATTTTTAGCTCACCTGAGCCAGAAGCTTAGATAAGCTATTGCAATCTATCACTGTCAGTCGTGCGTCGTCCGTCGTGTGTTAACTTTACATTTTAATCTTCTCCTCCAAAACTACTGGGCCAAATTTGATGAAATTTGGCGATTATCATGCCTGGGTAACAGCCTTTCAAAATTGTGTTTGGGGTTTGGCCACGCCCAACAAGATGGCCGTCATTACTAAAAATAGCAAAAAGACAAAAAAATCTTCTTCTCTAAAGGTGCAGGCAAATTTTGATTAGATATTTAGATTCAGCATACCTTGGAACATTAAAATTGTGTTTTTCATGAAAATTGAACGAAAAATAGGTTACGCGTTTTTTGCGTAAAATTATGTAATTTTGAAAATGAGACATTTATTGTTATAACTCAATAACGACTGAAGATAATTGTATGGAGTTTTCACTGTTGATCTTGCCTTGCTATTTTCTTCCAAAAGATGTCAAGGTCAAAGGTCAAGGTTATGTCCCTGTTTTTGACCTTTGATAAAAAAATGTTATTTTTTAAACATTTCAGGTGATAATGGCATGGGATTTCAGTTATTGTAGGTATTGACATGACGATCATTTTGATACATAGATCAAGGTCATGAGTTCAAAGGTCAAGGTCACAGATGCAAATTAATACTGAATTGGTTAATTATTTTGAAAACTATAAATATTTTGTATAGGCATCTATGCTAGAATATTGTAGGTATTGGCCTAATGATCATTTTGATATATGAATTAGGGTTATGGGTTCAAAGGTCAAGGTCACAGGTGAGTGTTAAGGCCCATGGGCCTCTTGTTTGTTTTTGCCCCGAATTCGGTTCAGCATGTATTGCTTCAGAATAATGCCCGTTTTTGAAAATGAAACAAGCCAGATGCCTTAACAGGAAGACAATCAGTAAAGTATTAAACAATATATGGTAGTCCCATTCTGTGACAACTTTCACCAGTCAAAAATGCTACCTTCAAAATGAGTGGTCTTTCATGGCATTTTATTGATTCCTACTTGGTTAGATCTTTGTGTGTTCACTTGCCAAAGTTCTGTGGTTTTCTAGGCTTTCCTTCACAAGCCAAGGACTGACTGTCTTGCTGTATACACAAGTGAAAGTATCTTGACTTTGGGGTAAAATTTGACATGTATTATTCCACTACTTTTATAACTACAAAATTTGACTGAACAAATGATTGCAGTAGATGAAGGTATATGGTCAACTTCTTAGTCTTTGATCTACACTGAATGTAGGTATCCCAATGTATCTATTTAATACTGCTGCATCACAGAGGTACTATGCTGCCAGTACAGTACATAAAACTTTTATAGAGATTTATACCAGATCGGACCATACTGACAGATCTGTAAGTGAAAGAGATATACCCAGCACACCTACTGACAGGTCTGTAGATTAAGATTTATACCAGGTCAAGACTTATTATGAAACAATTCACACCTACTTTAACATGGATGTAAGCTCAAGATTCTATATGATGGAATACAAGAGAGCAAAACTACATTTGTACTCTTATTGTTACACAGTTGCCCTGCACAAAGATTTGAGTTTGCTAAAATACTAACATGCATTGTAAAGAGTTTCATGTCTGGTCCACCTCTATGCACATACCTTAATTTACGCATCATAAGACCTGTGTATGAGTGATTGTCTGTTGGATCGTAGTTATTTTGCAGAATTAAGGCCAGTTGCAGACTTAAATTTTTTTGTGCTTAGAATTTAGCTGTAAATGCAATTTTGTCCATAGGTTTATTTATGATCCAATTTTGACTTATTGTCATTTCAAAACTTAAAATTTGTAACATTCTGTATTGGCATTAAAACTGAAGTCAATGTGATATTAAGCTGTAAAATTGACACATGATATGTAGGCAAACAACATTGACCTGTCAGCTTGACCTTTTATTTGAATATTTATTATGAATGAGTATATTTATATATAGAGAACACATATGTTTATTTTATCTACATTATAAGAAACACGAAAACTGTTCATGTATGAACTGCGAATCCTAATACACCCAGGTAATGAGTGGATTCGCCTATATGAATATTCCTAATAAAAGCCCAGCGGACAGACCAGTGTCGTTTGCCTATTTAGCACTATTGTAAATAATGACTTCGCATTATTACATCAACAAAAATAACGATCTATGAAGCATAATGAAAATATAACAAAACATCTCCTAATACAACAGGATAAAACAAACGGGGTGAGATCAGGTGTCATGGAAGATAGTGGACCAATGTCTTACCGCGAGTAATGACAAAGAACTACAAGGATTACTTTGAGAGTGGATAATAAGTTTGAATCTTTGTTTTTCTTTAGAAAATTTAAAATAATATAGTTAATACACTCGGTAAATAAAATATACTGCATGATTTATTGCTCAAAACATCAACCGAGAAATACTAGTAGATACATCATTTTTGTCGACGGAACCGTTACTCGTTTGTTTGTTTTGGCATTTCCTTAATTGAGATATGAAAGAAAAGCAAAGTCATTTACTCGTATATACTAGTTTTATTTATTTGCTCTTTTCATTAGGTATTTGAACAAATCCATTTTGTAATTCTCCTTTGCAGATTAGAAAAAAATTACAAAATGCCCCTTAAACATTGAGCTTAAGTCCACAAACAAACACATAACTGAACATTAACAGTATATTGTAGTGACCGCCGTTATTGTATTCGCTCTAAATGTCAACACCTTACCCTTTCACTATTCCTGGTCCGTGCAATCAAACTTCAAAAGTTCGCGCCCGTGTAAAATGGTTTTACAGATTAATTTTAAACACGCATGTTTTTCCGTTTCATTTTCTGGTGCCTCTGCATATCTCCAGTAGTTGATTCCTTTCATTACAGATATGTCTAACGGACATTTCTTGTATATATTTGTATCCCTTTTCATCCATAATGGCACAAGTCTCCACCGGGTATCATGGCCTTGCAAGATGCTACAGTCTCCAAGGCATTCATCCATTTCTTCATCTGTCATATTTTCGGTCATCAGGACAAATACATAGACACTAATTTTGAATATATTCTTCAAACCTTTCGAAGAAAGATTTTCACCTTCTATTTCATCCAATATAGCTATTTTTAAGTTAGGAACTTGCAAATTATTTTTCATGTTTTGGAGAAAATCGTCTGCTTTTTCACGATCTTCTGACGCATGCGCAATGACAACATCATACTGGAAGTCATGTTCGTGTTCTTGCAGTTCAGCGTCTGCATCCAAAACATCATTGATAACTTTTTCCAGCAAATCTAAACTTCGAGTAATGTGATCGTCACAGTTTATATCGGCGCTACAGAGAATGTTGCAGGCGTGGGAGCTGTAATATTTTGGACTCAGATACCCGATATCTCTAAGCACGCACAGGATAACATACATATCGGCTGCATCCATTATCTCTTGTCGATTCCTAAGCGCCAATCTCGAGACATTACTTTTAAGTCTTTTAAATTGATTGTCTGTAACCTCCAATCTGTAACTCAAAGCTCTGAAGAACCGGTTTTCAATTTCTGCAATACTGTGTTGTGTTGTAGGTGTCGGGTGCAAGTTCGAGTTCGTGGATGAATTCCAGTTTTTATAGGTATGGTAACCTAATGCAAACAATCCTGCTATTCCAAGAGCCGGCACTAACGTTTCCTTTGCAAGCGAGTCCATGTTTTAGTTCAAATTAAATCACAACATGAAACATTAAATTTTCTAAATTCCGACTTATATTGTGTGTTTACATATGACAAACAGAAATACAACACTGAATTTATTTATCGAACTTGGATAATCACCAACAAATTTTAAAACCTGTTTAAACATATTCATTTTAAAGTACTGCACTAAAATATATAAATTGCTTTTTAACATTCAAGTCAATATGTATAATTTAGCGCAACAATACATTTGAAGTCTGTCTATACAGATATCAATTATAGGGATTACAACCGTAAAGTTACTCGCGTGTGTAACGTACATTCAGTATACAGTATCGACAAACAACATTGACTTGTCCGCTTGACCTTTGATTTAGATATTCATTATGGAGAGTAAATTTAAGAATAGGGATCACGCGTGTATACTTCGTATATATGATGTGAACACTAATCACGGGGCCAATGCGTGTATACATTAACAGCGAATCCTAACACTACCCTTGTATTAAGAGGGTCCTCCTATATGAATGTTCCTAATGAAAGGTCAAGCCGACAGGTCAATGTTGTTTACCTATGTTTATAACTGGATTAACCAATTGGTTCTGAATCGTTGGCTCATCCCGACCCTCGTTAGCAATATCTCGACAGAACTCTGCTTTTTATCTCTCGAAACTTGGCAGTGTTTCAGCCACCAACTATCCTTGCAAATCTCGATCGCTCAGCAAGCGAGATCTTCGACTCCTTTTCGTTAGCTCAGTGTAAAACTTTCGACAGGCCTGTACTGTACAAACGCATTATCTGCTTGTCATACTGAATAGTCCAAGATTGCTAAGATTTACAGTTTCATCACTTAAGTGAATTGAATGGCAGGATGATGTAACCCTTTTACTCCCAAGGCGACATATTTGTCGTTTAGGGGTTCAGTACCGAAGCGACATATTTTGTCGTTTAGGGGTTAACTACCAAAGCGACAAATATGTCGTTTAATTGGTTTACATTCAATTTTAACTCTAACCAAAACTTAAAATTCACTCTGAAAATAATAAAATCATAAAGAATTTATTAGAAATACCCATGTCCTATATAGACTAGAAACAAATTCAGGATATGTGACATGAAGCGACATTTTTTTAGTAAAAGTTGGTAACATGCTTTACTAACATAATTCGAGGGTGCTAAATTAAAAATTGGCGGGTACCAGTTGAATTTTGAGTTTTTTAACCTATAATTCTAAAAACAAAATGGCAGCTAAAGTTAATGATGTACAAATGCAAAAAATGTTACCTGGGTTGATAAATGTTGGTAAAAGTTAGTAACATGATTTATTTAATATATTTCGGGATGTCGAATTCAAAAATGCGGATACCAAGCTCAATTTTGAGTTTTTGAACTCATAATTCTAAAAACAAAATGACGCTTAAATTCAGTGTACCAATGCAACAATGTTACTTGGTGTAGCAAATTTTAGTAAATATAATTTGAGAGTTCTTAATTCAAAACTTGCAGAGATCATTCAGAAGGTAATGTTTTACCCATAATTCCAAAAACAAAATTGCGACTGTTTCAATTTATTGGCATATAATTTCTCAGTGTTATTAAAGTTGCATGTTTTAGCAAAAAAATGGTATTTTGTTCTTTTCAACATTTCAGCAAAACTCAAGGTTGCTAAATTACAATGGAAGAGGCTAAACTGAAGTTTAAATGTTAAACATGGTTTAAAACAATTTCTAAAAATAAAGTGGCGTCTATAACTAATTATAAGTGTTTGTTCATTATGTGTGCCTTTTGCATAATGCAATGATAAAATCTACATGATTGAATTAAGTTTATAACCAAGACCATACTGAAATACTTCTTTATTCAAATCATGGTGTGGAATTAACAGTCAAAATCGAAACTCGTGTTTGTAATGTAAACAAGAGCCAACTTCAGAACAGTCTTTTATATAGGGTTTGCCACATGTTCTTGCAAAATAGTATGTAGAACCTGTGGTTGTCAATGTCAACATACCAAATTAATATGCATGTCATCATGCTTCAGACCTTTAAGAAGGATATTGCTTTAATAGGTAGAATCACAATCATTACTTAAAACACATAATGATTGATACATTGTCAACCTCATATGTAATGGTTTGAATTTTTGCTTTAATATTGCATTATTTTCCAACAAGGTAGCTGTCTCTATACAGTTTTGCTAGCGATGTTTAAGGAACTCAGTGTAACTTTTAAAGAATTCATTTTCTTGGAAATTCAGAAAGTCTTCCAATGAATATATGACATCATCATCTGCCTATAAAACTACCGTTTTCAGTGTTGGAAATAGACGAAAGACTGATGTGCAAGCTTAAGCAATAAGCTGGTCACTCAATCAGTTTAAAATTTAAAGCCACAATCGTTAATTGCAGTCAAGGCAATGGTAGAATTGTGCTAGTGGACCAAGGCACTTTTACTGAATTTTCCACATCAGTTGAGTTGACTATATTTTTCGGTAACAGTCTCACAAGTAATACATATTATGTGCCATTTAGTTTGTGTCCCTTTTGAAAATAATCTACATGTACCATCAGTATATAAGTTAACCGTGGTCACAACCTTTACAGATGATGAAATAGTCTTTCTATGCCTTCTTTGGTGGAGTTGAATCAGGGTAGTTCCATTGTTTAGACTGTTGTTTTTGCTCTGGGATGAAATAATGGACCTACTCTGCCTCCATAGTAACAAAGCTCTAATGGGATTTAGCAGGATCTACCACTAAAAGGTTTAGATTAACGCGCAACAAAGTGCATCTTGTGTGCTTATTAATTGCTAGAAGCTCAACAGACTCAAAGCTTTCTTATTGCAGGGTGTTAGAATTGAGTGTACTCTTCTCTGTGAAATGCCAACTCGCTGCCCTTATATTTTGCGTAACTCACCTGTCAGTCATAACAATACCATGGGTTTTATCTCGTTTCCACAATTTTTAAATGATAAGTGCCAAACCTCGAAACTCCTTTTAAAGTTTTACAGATTTACAAAAACAATTTTCTTTTTGAAAGAAAAGGATTGCTCAGAAATGAGCAGGCAATGGTGATTTCAGCTACCATGAATGAAAACAAAGCTGTATTGACCATTCTTAGGGTTGCAACAGTGACATGACTTCCATGACTGAGGTCATCATCAATCTTCTGCCTGTCCCGTTTATAATCCGCCACCCACCTCTTTACTCTTGCCTATCAAGGGACATCTTTCCCTAGTGATTCCATCATATCAGTATGGATAGCCTTAGGTGTTTAACCATTCTTGTGCAAATATTGCATCTTGCTCTTTTACAATTTTTTTACAATTGCCAAGTCACTAGCCTTATTTACTTTGGAGTAATATCTTGTTGACATTAACTTACAAAATGACACTGGTTTTCGGATACACGGATTTAAATAGTCAGGGAATAGAAAGGTTGAAAAGAAAAACCGGCGCTAATCTCCTTTAACCGAAGGCTTACGACATATCATTCAGCCCTCGTACCAGTTTAATAAAACCAAATGTGGCGTTGCTTTTGCTATAGTTAAATATCAAACTTTACACAACATTTTGTAGTGCAAGTTCACTTCTTTTAGCAAATAATCAGGTTAGAGTAGCTCGGTGATGGCAGCACCAAAGGCTAGTGTAGTTACATTTACTTGGCTCTTCCTCTATGGCTTGTAAGCTATTTCATTCACACTCTGGTCTACATAAATAAATGTTTGAACATGTTATGTGTCTTAATTCATTCAATTAAACAGAAACATACAGTCCCAAGTTCAAATTACAACCCAAAAGCGAACAGTTTTAAAACTGGTCAACGTTAAACATGTTAACATCGTCTAGGAGTCCAATATATAACATTTTTTCATAATGACCTTTTTCGCTAGGTCACCCAAGACGAAGGCTGACCAGCATGTCATATCTTTTGATGTCATAAATACCAAACCTCCCTTTTCAGAGTTATTGTTCCTGAAAAATAATAATTGTTTGCAAATTTTGGTGGTTTTGTGGCTATTTACTTGAAAACTATTAGTGTTGTGTAAAAGCAATACATTGAATAATAATGAACATGACAGGCTAAGTAGCAAGGTTTGTAAAAATATGATGATCCATGGAGGAGTTGTTACCCCTGGAGTATAATTTTTTGCGAGTTTGTGTTTTTGACCATATTTTAACAAGTATTATAAATTAATAAAACACCAAGTTGCGAAAATAATCAACATGCCAAGCTTTTACTCCGTAGCGGATTTGGTATTTGATAAATAACGAAAGTGCTGTTTCCCCTAAAGTTTCAGTATCCTCTAAATGTTTTCAGGAGAGCAACATGACCCATAGGCCTTTTGTTTCTGCTCAAAAACACCCAAGTAAGCCTTGAATTATTACAATCCTTGATCAATAGCCGTTTCTTGCTACTAAAACAACTTCTATATCAACTTTCATGCAAAAAAGCATTATGGATTTGCATTTAAATTTTTACCTACTTAGAGCAATTTTTCAGCTTGGTATCCACCATTTTCGAACCCAAATTAGGTAAGAAGGGCATACGGTTTGCTTATACTAAAAAATGCCTGTTCCTCTTTAAAACGACGACATTTATGAAAATGTACCTAGTCTACGTCGCGAATAGCTGAAAAATTGCTGATGCGATGTTAATCAACATTCAACCAACCAACCAACACCTTATTCAACATCAAGTTCTTATAAAATTTATCTATTTGATGCAAGCGAACAATTAGGAATTGTGTGTGCAGCAAGTAGACCGATGAGCCTCGATACACTAAGTACTGTCAATTCTGTCAACTAAATTTAATTTATTTTTATTGCCTTAGTATATAAGGTGATTTATAACAATAACTACAATGACAATGTTTTTAAAATTGCAAGAAGATGTGTTTATTAAAATTAATTTTGTTATCTGTATGCTTAGTTTGAAGCCTATTTCGTACTGCCCTATAGCAGTACCAATTTCATTGAGATCAAGCTTCATATCAACAAGGTCCTGTTCATAAAAAACTCGCGAATCATCTTGTTATTAAAAACAAGCACGACATATTGTTTTAAACCTAGTCAATATGACTGAAACGTTTAAGTAATTAACATTGAATTAATCAATGTTATTTGTTATTTCACATATGCTGTCACTGAGTACACCTTACAGTCCTCTTTAGCGGATTTGAAATCATAATTTTGACCAACTACCCAATCCTGAGCTGACAGTACTTCCGTATCCGACACTAACTGGTTCCCTGAATCGCCATCAGCATAATCCGTAACGCACTTATCATACGTCATCCCAGACATGGTATCCGTGGCAACATAAATGCCAATCAGATCACCTTGTTGAACCGATATCTGATCCTTTGTAGCTACTGTTCGTTTTGATTTTCTGTCATCTTTGGTGTCTGATATTGTGTTCTGTCCCACCAGAAGAAACCTTGAATAGACAAAGATACATTGTTTTTTCACTGTTCAATGAAAATGGGCTAAGCACTGGCACAAGTTATATTGACATTCAAAAGTTCTAAGGAGCTAGAGGTTGTGCCATATGAAAGTTACAAACGCAGAACAAATTCAGAGTAATACAAGTACTCTAAATTAGACTCGTTGGAAATACTCAATTTTGTCTAGTAATCATTTTGTCATTACATCTAAGTCTTAGCTAAAAGCAAGAGTTTTACAACCATGTTGTCGTTAGATCTTTTGCCCCCGTCTAAAGTCAAGTTTTAACAACCCTTTTGTTATAATCTCCAGTGTACATTTAAAGTCCGGGATTGTTAGCATTGTTATTATTTGTTAATAGTAGGATATTGTGTGGATGTGTTATTTGGGAGCATAATTTGATTAAACTAAAATAATTTTATTTCATATATTGAGGAATGTTTGCTTATTGATAGAAGCAATTTTTTAACAAAAATCCAAGTACATGCTAAATTTCAATCGCTTCAACCAATCACATGACTGACAATCGGACAAAATATTGAACATACCAAATCTGCTTTCTTAGTCAAGAAAATAATCTACTTGACCCTATTTGCTTCCTCAGATGTGACCTTATTTTCTCGGTGCTTAAGTCAGGTAAATCAGACAATCACAAGAGGTACACAAACTCTTACTTTGACTTATGTCTATCTGGTCTCCAGATCTGAAAGGTGACCTCTCCACTATACAGGCTATAAAACTCCCATGCCACAATCTGACCATTCTTATGTATCCTCATTTCATCATTAAGTGCCGTCACTGCAATATTACTCTTTACGTCTAATCTTCTCTCTCGAATCTCAACTATATTATTCCGATCAACAATTTTGTCTGAAATGAAATAAAGAATTTTGTAGCTAAATGAAAATGAATGTACTTACCAATAACATTGACAAACAATAACATGCTTCAACAATACAAATGAAACACAAATGAAACAAACTGAAACATGGCTGTCCATGTACAAATCACAATCTCAAAAGCAAAAGTCAATACTTTTTTACTCCTAAATTAGGTTAAGCAGTGGATATCCACCAAGGAAGTGAGGACAGGTGTTCCGAAAGAATAAGCACCAAATTATCTTTCAGAATTTCAGAACTTTTAACCAAGACAAATTGGAATATACTTATCTGCCACAAAATTTGAATATTCTGATTTGCAACTTCAAAAATTTAAAATTTAAACTCAGTCGCTCTCATTCTATTTTGCATTTCCGATGACAATTTTCTTAGTATTTTAGTGGTATGGTGTGTCTGCATTTAGATAGCATTTATTTGAGTTTCATTGATCCAAGATTGAATGTTTAGTCCTTCTAATTACATATACCAGTTTTAACTTTACAGCACTAGACGGCCGTTTTGGAATACAATTCCTCATCAGTAGTGCTTGGACCAAAATTATGAAACCAAAATTATTTTAAAGATGTTGAAAAGCTACCCAAAGGATCAAAATATATTTTACCAAATTAAGCTAAGGAAATACTTTGCATGAGGGAGTATACCTTAGATTTTGAGAAAGTTTTAATTTGCAGGAAATTTAGACAATTATAGTATATTTCTGATAATAATACGAAATTTTTGCCTACCGAGTTTCTGATATCCTCGGGACAATATGATTTATTCCTTTAAAAAACCGTTCCTCGCTCAGCACGAATCTGGTGCAGAACAATATTTTTCAAACAAGTAATGCACTTTTGCTTTGCGTTTTTACATGATTAGCCGAAATAATTCCGTATTTGTTTATACAAATTAATGCATGTATATCTTTTAATTTTATAATACGTTTGCCCACGCATAACTGATAAATAAATAAGTAGAATATGCAGACGTGTAACTCACCAACACAGGTGGGTGGTTCTCCAGTAAGCTGACCATTTTTCAAAGACATGCTTGTCTAAGGTTACCATCTTCCATGATGTAGCCATCTTCACAGCTATATTCAAAGATTTGTCCAACTCTAATCTCTTTCATTCCAGTAAGTTCTATAACATGCTTCGGTTCTTTAGTTTTCTTGCAATTGTTACCTGAAAATTTGATACTTAGAAATTACGTTGTTCTCAGAGTACATAGTGGTATGTTATGGTGGATTCCTATATAGAAGATTTGATGAATTGATATAACCTTGAAATTTGTAAGACTGATAAACTCTTATGATTGTGACAGAACTGACAAATGTAAAATTCAAGAAGAACAAGTTTTAAACTTAAATGGGATATCATTTCAAAGTGTCCTCCAAACGAACCCAAGCGTTAACTGGGAAATCCATTTTTTAACCAAGTGCATGCTCAATAAGAATAACCATTGATTGATTCTATGAATATTCATAAAGATCTGTTAATGTTCGAGTAAAGAGGTGAACATCATATTGGCGGAAGAACTGGATGGAACTTTATATGCCCCCAAAGCCACTGACTTATGAATCATAACATTGTTTAAGCTATCATAAGTAGCTGTGTTTAAAGACGGTAGAGCAGTGGGTTTCAGCTTTACCTTTTCCATTTATGCATAAACCACATGATTCTGGACAAACTTGTTTGGCAAAGTATTGAAATCCAAACAGGCTCCTGGTTCAGAAGATATAATTTCATCACAATCTGATCTGGCATCTGTACATATCTGTACCACTGAAAATATAACAATAACAAACAATTCTAAATAATTCTAGTCAAAATTGATAAATACTGTTGTGAATCTGTCATGTAAATTACGGATTCTCTAGCGTTGTAACGGACTAGCAGTCACCCTGTATTCATTGGTTTAGACGCAATCAACTAGTGAAAACAACTCTCTGGAACAATTTACCGAAGACCGAAGAAACGAACCTATTCTGTCAATATTTCTTCAAACCAGAGGTAAAAATGACGTATAAAGGAAAAAACTATAAAAGACACAAAGGGACACGCATGAAACTGATATTTTGTTGCTATATCAATGCCCATATAACAAGACATTGGATAGTTAAAAGGTTAAGCTGTTATCAAAATTTAAACTTGCAACTAAAAATTATTTACGAATAAATACACAATAGAACATATAAAATTGTTTTTTACAACAAAACGCATGATAACGAATACAAAACAAAATACATAAGTTTGGAACACTCATTTTAAGACTATTGAACAGGTTGACCAATCGATTCTAAATTTATCTGGAATTTAAACGAGAAAATCCATAATTTTAGTACATTTAAACGTGCGATGTTATAATGTTAGTACATTTTACATCCTTTTTGCGGTACATATCCGTTTAAACGGATAAAGCCGTCGAATTGGTCAGTCTGCTGTTGATGTTAAAAAAGTTGTAATCAGTATAACAATAACAAACACGTTTTACCTGACGGAGTAAACTGGCATATAACAGACATAAATGTTGGACTTTCACAACCAATACCAAACCACATACCAGATGTGTGTAAATAGGCACACTTCTTACTTTTACCTAGATATGAAAACAACAGAAATTAGGTCGTCAGTCAATTCAAATTTCTACTTCGTTCGTCAATTCAAAGTCAAAGGATAAATGAAAACTTTTTAAAATGTTGCAAAAACGTGGAAACAAAAGGATACATATTTTCTCTTAATGATATTTATTTTTTTAAACAATGATTGAAAGAGTGCAATTCTTGTTTATCTGGCTAAGAGCAATTTTGAAAATGTATAATAACGCTTTATTCTTATTTTTTGTTGTATATACAAGTCTGATGTATTTATTTCAATGCGAATTTATAATTATGATATGTTAATAAAATAAAAAGTTGATGTAGACCATTTATGGTTTCCATGGATATACAATAAAGTCCGTTATAATTTTTTATACAATGTATTTACCTGTTTTCCAATTACCCCAGGTAACTAGAGAATCGTCATCCTCCCAGTAGTGACCTTTAAGTTTTCTGTTATATTCTAAACCAAGCCATACATTACGGGCATAACGCCTACAAATATTGAAACGTATTCGTATGCTGAATGAAAACTATACATAACATGGCGATGAGTAGAGCAATTGAGTTTTAAGTCCCAATCAAGGATCTTTCACTGATATCGAAGTGATCAGTATAGGGATGGTGAAAGAATCCACAATAACCGCAGAAACCGACGGGACCAAAAGACAAAATCTTTCACACTAGGATCTGTCCCGAGCAGGATTCGAGCCTAGGAAATGGCAGATGTCATGATCCGCAAAAGCACTTAAGACCTCCAACAACCGAGGTCCCTTATGAATTGTATGCATATGTGAAACACGCTTATTTTCTTTTTAGGACAGTTGCAGTCTTTTTGAATTGCAACATGTTTTAAACTTCATTAGTTCAATTTAGTTAACGATTTGGTAAGCTTTCATGATTCTTATTTTGCATATTCACTAGCGATTCAAATTAAGGAATATGCATCACATTACTGTACTTCTTCAAATCACAAAAATAAATCCTCGACATTCAAAGAATGATATTTTAATTGGTGTCATGTGTGGGTGAAAAGAATTATTGAAGACAATGACGGCATCCAGTAACATCAAAACCAACCTTTCTTTTGTATAGCTTTAACTAGCGATTTACAACAGGGATTATTTCAATATCACCATATATAGACTGTCTGTGTTAATAAAAACAAACTGGTTTTTAAAAATGTCCTTTGTATCATACCTATTAAAATTTTAATTTTGTATTAAGTCTCACCTTGCCTCCACGAGAAAAGCATGTTCGTCTGCATCTTTTGCTGTTGCTAAGTGTGCATCATGCTGTTTACAAAACTCACGTGCTCCTGATTTGTCTTGTAAAACATCAAACCATTTGTAACATTTATTTTTATATGGTATCCATCCAGACGGACAACCTGAAAACATTGGATAGAATGATTTATTTCATAAGCAAGTTAAAGGAATATTATTGGATTCACCGGTGCATCAAGTGATCAATAAGGCACAACGTTCTTGCCATGTCATAAAGCCATGAAAAAACTTTACGTCGTGAATTTCCTGGAATATATTTTACGTTTTTGCAACAAAACGTTCATATCCTTTGAAAATAGAACGGATTTATGAAAGAGAGAATCGAAAAGCTCGAATAAAACGGCCAACTACGATAAGCAATGAAACAAAATTTCACGCACTAGGTAGGATCAACACTCCAGAGAAATATGGTAAACCCTTCATCATCCAAGAATTGAGCCCACCATATACGTGAGCATAAACCACCGTTAATCATCTCAACTCTCTTTAGGAATATTTGATCTCGGGCAAACCAATGAAGATTATGCTATTACTATGTGTATTGTGTATGCACTTGCCAAACTAAAACATAATTATATCAGAATAATCACTCACGTCCACATACAAATCCAATCATCGACCAAGTTCCGTCAGGTTGACATCTACGGATTTCTTTTTCTGTTCCAGTATTGCATTTATAAGTCACTTCATCCCCGACATTATATGCTTGTTTCAAGTCTTCAACAGGAGTAGAGTCCAATACATCATCCGGTGTACCACACTGTACAGTTGTGACTGAAATGATATTTATGACATACAATACAGAAATTTCAGTTTATTCAGTTGAATAACACATACTTAGCACCAAAAACGACAGAACAAAATGTATGAAAATAAAATACATATATAATAGTAGTAGATTATAATAGTATAATTATTATGGTTATTATTAAAGTATAATTTTGGTTTTGCACATGTCAGAAGGACCACTTTAAATGCTTCAATTGTAAAAGCCGGATGGAGACGTAAGTCACATAGTTATAGAATGATAAGCTACATAGATTTCCATTGGAACATGACACACAAGCAAAGCTACATAGTTTGGTAATTTCTTCACAGTTATTTTTTCGAATCCACCCACCATTTCTTCGTTACAAATAAATTAACCGTTATTACAATATGTAAGCCTCCGTACCTGCTGAAGGAGATACTGAGTTACAATATCCACAATATTTCGCACACCCTCTTTGTGCTTCCTCGTCCTCTAAACAAAAGTTGCTGTTTTCATTCGCTTGCCTTGGACAGTCGTCAAATACGTCATAACATGATTCTACAAAAAGTGTTAGAGTTGATTACTTGTATTTTGATTATTATAAAAAAAAACTTTAATCCAAACATGCTCAAAGATATGCTGTAAAAACTGTGGTTAAGAATTAATATATTCAATTGTCCCGATAAAGTTGGTATAATGAGAAAAAATCCATTGCTGAGCTACATAAAAATGTTATAATACCTTTCGATTAATTTGCTAGCTTGCTTACTGCCACAATATTTTGTAGTTCCAAAACCATTACTTATATGTTTTTTCTCTAAAAACCTCCCCTAATTTATTGCCAAACCCCCTTTTTGCTAAAAATGGTGGTTGTTAATCGAGGTTTTAAAGTATATCTAAAATAAAAATTAATTTATATAAATGTGAGTTAATAATCAGTAATATAATAACGTTACCTATATTACACACATCACAATAGTTACGCAAACATTCGTCAGCATGTGTGTAACACCAAGGTCTGGTACCGTCACCAGGATTCCGGCAATAGTTATGTAACAAGCCATCATCCAGATCCCTAAAATATCAACAAAGGTGTAAATATTACCTGGATTTTCCTATATTTTGTAAAATGTGTGAAATTTTCTGGGACATTTATGATAAAAAATAGAGATATAAAACATCAACCTTTGGCAAGCGAACCAACAAACTTTCTCCCATTATGGTTCCGCCCATGTGAGATTCAGCCAGGCCTTAGCGGAGAGAGACACAGACATAGACGCCCTTGTCAAATAAGAGATGTTATATGTAAAATAAATTGCAAAAGTAGTTACAATTAAAAAAGCCTAAAGTATACGCAAGGGAAGTTGGAACAAATGTACGTGGCATCAATTGTATTAGTGTTGGTAGAACAATGTACTAAAATTACAACTTGTTACCACAATCGTTTTTCGTGTCACGGGCAAGACTTCAATGGACAACAGTATAATGACATAATCTTTTATAAAGTCTGCCATTTATTTCTTATTATAAAACTCCATACCTCGAAACTGTTCATTCAATTTATCAATGCATTCTATGACACTGAAATTTTACTTTGAATTAAAGAATGTGCTTAAAACTGGTGACAAAATAACTCTATAAAGATAAAAGCTTTATATTTACTTCAGATGAAACAGATGATGAGGACAGTCCTGCACTTGACTCCAGGGAAGACATGGCTCGAACCTACGTGTAACGTTTACAGTCCCACGGTAATCTTCACCTTTACCAGTATAACACAGTTCTGTTTCTACAATTAGAAAACAAATCAAGTAACTAACGATATTACTATAGTTTTTGGCATAAGCATTTTGTCAAAAAAGAGTGAACGAATGGTGTTTTACGCCCCAGTCAAGATTCTTTCACTTATTTTGGGGTGAAGTTTGAAAAAACTGGGAAACCGAAAAAAAACATCGACCCTTGTCATACAAACTGAAAAACTTTTTCACATAGGGATCTGCCCGAGTGCGATTCGAAGCTAAGCGGTGAGAGGAACAGTGCTTTAGACCACTTGGCAACCGAAATCTTCTTGTGAAAGAAGAGATGTTATACTTTATCCGAATTGCAGTCGAAGTAACAGTACTTTAATAGTTTCCATATACGAACATAGAACATTTGTGAGGATGGGTACGCAGCATTAAATGTATAAGCATAACTTCTAATTATGGTATGAATAAAGTCAATTATAATAAATAAGACTACAAGTTTTACTCAATCTGATAGCGAAAAACACTAAAAACCTGAAACAATACGTCAATGGAAACTGAAACTAACAAATACAGCCACACATGGAAAAGGTAATTATCATTGTAAAATTGATGGAAAACAAAAAATATTATAATAAAAAAGGCAAAATATATGTTGAAGTTAGTTCTTACTTGTCAAGAGTTTGATTGATGCACTAAATCCCTGTCTTTGGCCAGCTGTATCAGACGTAAATATCAGTCCTAGATAGTTCTCCTCACTGACAGTGGTGAAGTTAAAGTTCTCCCCACAGTAACTATATAATTATATAGATATCAACATACCAATACATGTCAATATCACAATCCAAAAGCAAAGCAAATTTTGAAACTGGCAACTAAAAGTTAAACAGGTGAACTTCCACCAGGTAAGTGAGACCGGGTGCTATAATACAGTCCAACCTGCCTTACAGGCCACCTGTTTATCAAGGCCAGTAGAATTGTATTCCAACTGTTCTTTATAATTATATACACAACGTTGATGTCAACAACTGTTGGTAATGAAACAAAAATCCGCCACAAATGTTTTATTGACTCAACAATACAAGAAGTATTGAATTAGAACGTTCTAATAATGCTTGATGGACCAGAACAATTACTTGTAATGTAAATCAAACATAAACATACGTTTCAAAAATCACAATCTCAAAAGCAAACTTAAAACTTAAAAAAAAGACAAAATGAGTTTAACACCTGGTATGTCACCAGGAAAGTGAGATCGGGTGCTCAAGAAATGGTTAGCACCAACTGTATAGCTAACTACATCAACCATATTAGCCCATTATTTACCACCTCCGGTTTCACTGGGCGTTTTCTTCAAGTAGGTAACTATGAAGCATATCATAGCCATAGCCATAGCAGGCAATTATATGCAATTGGAAACTTTCCATCGAGAATGTGTTTAGGAAAGACCAGATATAGATAATCTTTAAGATATAAAATCTATGTGTTACATAACGTCCTGATATCTCCATATATTTTACGTTTACCCTTTTGTAAAAACTTGCTTTGATCTTTGCAAATGAAAACTGTTTGACAATCTTGTTTATGGAATTGCAAATTGTATATTAACACTTTATTTACGAATAAAATTTCACTTCAAAGATATCCGTGTTTTGTCTTTTTTTCTTTCAACAGAATGTGCATAATAATAATAATAATTATTATCATTATTATTATTATTATTATTATAACTGTGTTACTTTATTCCAGGTTGTCCAGGCATGCTAAATCGTACTTCTAAAGCATCAATACACGTGTCATCATCACCAGCTTCTACATCAAAGTAATCAAAGTTAAGTATCATCTGTGTGTCCGGGGGACTCTACAAATAATACACTATGGTTGTAATGTTTTTAATGTTGCATCAGCAATTTATCAGCTATTCACGATGAGAACCAGTTTGTTAATCTCAAAGGATTAATCTAAATAAGTTTATGTATAACTGAGATGTGCGGGCGTAATTTATGGTCTATCTTGCACCCATGGCAACTGTAAGGAGTCAGTACACCACAGACAAGTATACTACTCCCCCAATCACATTATCCTGACATCGGTTGAGGATGCCGATACTTCTAATTCGAGCGTCAGACGAAGAAGCAGTATCTTTCTTTATATTTAAGGTCATATAATAAACACTATTATAGAAATACAAATGTACTTCATACTGTAATCTAAGAAAGGATTTGTTCTACATGTTAATTACTTTGAATTACATCCAACTGTATTAAAATGGAATCATGCATTTAATTTAGACAAAAAATCACATTAAAAAATTAGCACTGGGTAACTTGTCATGTGCTAAGTTTTTATGTAATACGCTATGTTATTAAAATTGGCATGTGCTTATTTTCGAAAACGGAAATGTATTTTAAAAATGAAAACAAAATGAAACAAAAAATAGCACATGGCAATGGTAGTTAAAGATTATTGCCAAGTTGTTGTTGTTACCAAGTTTGGAAGGTTATTTGTTGGTAATGGTTTGTTTATTGGATACATGAAGACTTACTTACCAGAATCGTCCATGCACAGACTTGCTGGTCGTTGTATGTTTGTGGATAATTAGGTGACTGGATTTGAACAGTTGGATTTTCAGATGTGAGAGTTATTATATCTCCACAGTCTGCAAAAGAATTTGTTTTTTGCGTAAACCAAATCAATAGAATAATGAATTTCAGTGTATTTGATGTTAATATAAACACATTTCTGTTGTTTTGCCTGGTTTTTTTATCTAGTATTGACACTTTGGTTGATCAATGTAACCTTTTATTTGTATGTAAAATATTTATGATTCTTGGGGACCAAATACCACCCTTGTGTTGTGACACAAGTTACTTAAAAGTGAAAAATGAAATTGCGTATTATATTTCACATTGTAACATAAATTTTGTTTATTACATATTCTTTTCTTTATACAAGATCATAGTTTGACAAAACATTAATGCTATCACTCATATAGCTTGTTCTATGCACATTTCATATGCCGGCGCCAAATATAACTAAAGAAGATAAGGTTCAACAACTCACGCGTACCCCTGTTATCATAAAATGTAATAAATGTAAGAAACACCAGTTTACCATGATTGATAGGCCAATAATAGCAGAAATAGAAATATAGACTAGCTTCCCCGGCATTTCGTGTAAATGGTGTTTCTCCAGAAATTGTGAAAGGTTTTTCAGATTCAGTTCGAACTAAATACCATTCTTCTTTTGATTCCATATCTGTAAATAAACAAACGATTGAGTAGATGGCGTTTTTCATGATCATACAATCCCATATTTTAAAAACGTTTGATAAAACAAAACCATATTTTATAAGACCCACAATAGAATCATCGATGGTATGATATACGCCTGAATGCAAAAATAGAAAGGCGCGTACCCTTCTGAATAAAACTGCCATTGATAAGAATCTGATCGATATATCAACTGAAAAAATATATCGAATAACGGAAAATGATTAAAATAGTTTACTTGGCCTTCTTGCCTAACTTTCCTTGTGGATGTTCAAGTGTTTAACCTAATTTATCAGTTGTCAAAGTTTTTATTTTGCTTTGGGATTGTGATTTGGACATGGCAATGCTTGTATGTTGGTTTGTGACTTGGACATAGATTAGTATATTGTCACTTGGTGAGTTCTTACAACAAGTTATAATAATAACAGGATTGATTCCAATTCCTTACATTAATAGACGCTTTAGGGGCACTGACTATGATGTATTTAAGCACTTATGTATTAGTAGTTAAACATGTTTGTTAGGATGTTATCGAGTTTAAGGCGTTTATGGAACAAATTGAATTATAAGTACAATGTCTACGGAAATAAGGGGCAACAGGATTTAGTGATGTTTTGGCCGAATATTTTATCATACCTTTTATCGCTTGACATGATTTGCGATCTTTTTTCATCAGTACTAGTGGTTCTCTGCTAGGTAATACCATATGATCTAATGTACTTCCGTCATGTCTACAGCAGAAGTCTAAATCTAATCCATCAGATTTATCCGTTTTTATATTTCCTTCCTCAAATCCTGTCAAAATACAATAAGAATGAACAAATTGAAAACTGACCATTATTGCATTGACCTTTTCAATATTCAGAACAGACAAGAGCAAGTCACAACAATACATAGGACACCAAATTAACTCATATTAAGTGGAGAGAATTATTGCTAAACGCCACAGGCATTTAAGATTCCCGGACTTATATCACGACATTGATCTGGGCTGGTAGAGAAAATCAGAAGGCCCAAAGAAAATCATCGACCTTTGACAAGCGACTTTTTCTCGCACTATGATAAACTCGATTGCGATTCAAACCTAGGTGGTGACAGGCGTTGCGACCAGCACGTACACATTTTAGACCATTTGTCAATTGAGGTTCCGAATATTGAAATCATGATAAAAAATCAGAACAATAGCTCTTGTAAAGAAAAATTGTACAACTATTGCAGTCCAAATTTTCTAAAGACCCTAACCACTTAATTTTTTCTTTTAAAATTGTGATCACTTACATAATAAACAAATTTAAACTCTTACAATAAAATTATAATAAAAATATAAAAATAAAAGAGTAAAAAGAACAAAAAATATAGTTCAACTTTGACAGAACACTTGCTCTGTACGTGCGGATATTTTCAACCATTATTAAGTACGTGAAATGTTAGTTTTCTTTTGACAATATAAATTACCTTCTGGACATTTCCGGCCATTTTTCATAATACAGTAATATCCAGGTTCCCACATGGTCATTGGTTTTACTGTATTTGTCTGTCCACGCCCTCCTGTCTTCTTGTGCTTACATATCTTAGATGAAAATACATTGTCTTCAAGTTTAGTAGCTAAATGGTAGGAGTCTGACGTAAAGTATTTATTGGCTCTGTGACCAACCACGTCCTCCTCTAATCCTGACGGACATCCTCCCAAAGGACTAAACAAAGCAAAATCTTCACCAGGCCAAGATTCAAATCCATTGGCTGAACAAAAAACGAGAAAATTAAAGTTTGATCAGAAATATGATTGTTTTATGCACAATCTTTCAGTCTTGTCATCCTTTGACTATAGGGAAACGATGTCATTTTCCGTAACATAACTTTCATATAATTCTCCGATTCTCAGTTTGTTATTATTATTATTTATTTCACTTAAAATCAAATCTAATTACAACGAAATGATGGAATATGCAAGAAATGTAATATAAATATTTCTAAGGGTTCGCTATACTTTAGATCCTCTTTCTCCTCTTAGCCTTAATACCCAAACATATATTTGGTTTATGCCAACCTTATTTCGTCTAACACCCTTTACATCATTTTTGACTTGATGCTTTTTGCATATAACTTTATCCATTAGTTTTATTTTTATGATCAAATATAGTGATACCGGTAAACATAGACTAACAAAGTTACGGAGCATTACCAAACATTACTTTGGTAAGTAAAAAGACTCACCGTATTCAGAAGGTGTGTATAAACATACACGATCCTTCATTGGCCCGTCCTTTAAAGCCATTTCAGAAACCGTCATACCTACAATACAAATGACAAGATAAATATGCTACAAGTTCTGCACTGCATTGGCACACATCTTCTTTAACTTGATTTTGTATTACAAGGATTGTCAAACATATGTTCAAAGCAGCTTGATTACGCCTATGCTTTAAACGTTTATTTCAGAAAATATATCGGATGGTCTTTACAATTTGGGCTTTAATACACAAAATACTTACTGTAAAGAGTGTAATTAATTTTGGAGCAATCCACTTAATTTCAAATAGGCCTAGAGCTACGGTCCTGAAAATTAGTCTATCAACCATGTTACATTAGAGACAACATAAAAGGTATAGTTGTGTCATCTTAAATTTTTTTTCATATTTTAAACTTAAAAATTATTATATGACAATTGATTTGACTTAAATAAAACCATGTTTACCCTTTATTTGCTGGCATTCGTTTGAGTTTTTAATCAGTACAAACGGGTGGTTGTCAGGCATGTGTAGTGCATTTGCCACACTTCCATCCTTTCTACAACACAGGAAGTTGTCTAACATTTCTGCATTGGGTCTTTGACCCAGAAGCATCCTTAAATCATCAGGCTGTCTGGCATCAGCAATTAATTCTCGTAAGTCTTCCATCTGACGCTTAACCCGTACACCCTTTGAGATAAACCCTTAATATATTGTATAAAAATCAGTCACATTATTATTTTGAAGTGTATTTTAAAATCATGATCACTGTTTAATTTTAGAAGTATTTTTGACGCCCGCGTACACAGACTCATCATATTATGACGTTGTTGAAACCATAATGTTGATGAAAATTTCCAACAGTGTTTGCTACATGCAGAATATGTACAAAGCACAATTTATCGATGTTTTGGTTAATGTAAAAATATAGCAATATACAGAAAACAAATATTTTGATACTCTAAAACAGTGTGAAGGTTTTTTTATCAAAATTGCAACTACAATGTTTAATATCTAACTGGATTTCGATTTTATTTTAATCAATTAAGTGACTTATCACTAATACCAGAGTCTCAAGATTGAAACTTGGAAAAAGAACTTGAGGTGTGACAAAGGCAATGATTGTATATGTTTCGGTATTGACAAAAAGAAACTGGAAAGACATTGTATGCAAATCGGTTAACAAAAATATGTTTACGGAACATACATGTTCTTTATAGGAAATACAAACATGGTCCATGGCCATATTGTGGTCCAAAAAGTAAAATATAAACTGTGAAAACTGACGTACTGTTTAAACAGGCCAACAGGTAAACAAAATTAAAATTGGTTAAGCAAGAGTATACCTGTTCGCTTTACTGTTTTACCTTTTGGACACTTGCTATCGTATTGAAATATACAGTATGTTCCAGGCTGCCAATCGTTTGAGTATCCACTGTCACTTGAACCGGGTAACTTTGTACAAAATTGTGCGTTACTTAACTCTGGATTAATGTTAAATAATGTGCCAGCTGACAAATCAACAAATCCTGGTGGACAACCAATGTTACCTTTCCATAAACTAAATCCTTCAATAGGCCATAGAAAACTCAGAGTTGTATCTGCAATAAGAGGGTTATGTTAAACTAAAACATTTATAACGTAAATTGCCGCAGGGTAATTTGTAAATCAAATTTCAACTATTTTGGTGCCAGAACTAGTGATAAGGATTGTTTTCCGAAACGATGCTGCAAATTTGAAACAGGTTTAGTAAAAATTATAATTAATTAATCCAAAACAAACACCCAATCTATGTCCAAACCACAATCCTTAAGCAAAGTAAAAACATTAGGTGAAACACGTAAAGTTCCAACAGGAAAATGAAACCAGAAACTCCGGAAAGGTAGCACCTCCTGTTCAGCTAGCTAAACCCCATCACGCATGTAATCAAAATTGAGAATGAAAGGAACAGATAATTACAGACATTTTTACTTATAATAGATGGTAATGTTAGGATCCCTCCAGTAGATATAACAACACTCTAGTGCCCGTTGAAAGTTTTATCATCAGTGGGTCCAATATAATTATGTTGGTCTTGTGGTGACTTGCTCGACTGTTCATGTCATTAACTTGTATTCATTTGTGTTTTTAAAGCATTGATTGTTGCCGACTACATGCAGTTAGCTTATAAATTTATTTCCTCTTTAGCAAAACATATTTCTCGAATTTCGATGGTAAATGTAGGGCATTAGAAATGCTGTTTGTGTAAAACCCGAAGCACAATAGTAATGTTCTAAGCAAAAATGAGCATGTACAAAATAGTGTTATTACAATCCGAGTTAATAATGATTTCAACTCAAGAGAGAATACTGGTGTTTGCGCTTAGTCAAGAGTGAGAGGCGTTGTGATAGATCGATAGGTGATTCCTTTAGAACACTTGGTCCATAGTATAACAAATTAAAAACTATATTTTGATTATCAATAATTCTTTCTTCAAAAGTAGATAAGACATACCCCCATAATACTTTTTGGTACAACCTGTATACGGATCTAAACCATCTAGGCATCTACAGATACATCTACCCCGGATGTAACTGACAAATCCGCCATTTTCACAATTATCTTTAAAATCCGGACATTTAAGCTCTGAAAAGCAATGGAACATATGTATATTTAAAAAGAAATGGACAATTCTGCATGGCTCAATCTCGAGTAACATTTGATTATAAACGATATATAAGTTTATTTGGTCCTTTTGGTATCTTTTCAACATGGAAATTCTAAAACATCACGTGACAACACTGTTAGAGGCAATACGACATGTTCTAATTATTTATACTCCCTGCTACATATACATATATGCCATTTCAATATTCGCCCAACCATCATAACTGTAATTAAGCTTTTGTTCATTTTACCGATTTGTTATTAAGCTTTTCAAACAAAACAAGTCAAATTTAGGTACTGTAGTAAAACAGATTTTGGTAAAACAAGGACGGGCGGACGGATATCATCAGCATCTTGCCACTTACCTTTACACTTGCTGATTTCAGAAGCTTCATAGAATTGATAATAATGATAAGGATCTGGAGCTAACACCATGTACTCTAACTCTGGATCACTTATTGTCATTACTGGTTTACCGTTTTTATTGAACGACTGAAAATACAGGTTATATATATAATAATACGATACAGATTAAAGATTTCAGTTCAAAAATAAAACAAAAATTATTCTAAAAACAAATAAACAAATATAATAATCCATGTCCGAATCACAATACAGAAGCAAAGTTAAACTTTGAAACTGATAAATTAGGTTAAACACCTGAACTTTCACAAGGAAAGTGAGGTTGGGTGCTCCGGAAGGGTAAGCATTTTCTGTTTAGCTTGCTATACTCGCCAACAAAGCATGTAAAACTGATTTATTAATTAAAAGCCTAAAAGGCCATGAGTGGTCTAAAACACATTTTTTGGACCACCGTATCTCTTACCACCTCGGTTAGAGTCCCATTTAGGACACATTATATTTCGACTTACATATTGTTAAAAGATTCATCTCCCTTGCCTAAGATCCGCAATGTCTTCCGGTAGTCATACATCCCCTGTGCTTTCTAGAAATCTACCCCTCGATACGAACGAAGTTATCTTGACTGGGGTATATAACACAATATCACAAACATTATAAGTGAAACACAAACATACAGTTCATGTTCAAATCATAAGCAAAAAATAAAATCTTTGAAAACTGTCACATTTAACCACGTGAACTTCTACCAGGGAAGTGAGGACGGTGCTCAGGAAGGGTAAGCGTCTCCTGTTTAGATAGATAGCTGCACCAATGTATGTAATAAAATCAATCTTACAAACAGACTGTAGTGCATCCTACTGGATAGATCATAATATCCAAATGTCCTGGAGATTCCTGGTTCAACTTCTATAAATTCCTTCATCTTAGCTTCAGTAATGAAAAATAACATAATAATAGAGAAATGATATAGCTTAAATTAATCTAATAATTCTGATTCCAGTATTTATATTGATAATTAAAAATAATGAAAATAAACTTTATCATGAATTCTCCTATCACAAAGCTTAATGTTTCCTGTTTAAACGCATTAATTCTGTTTGCTACTTTTTAAAATCTATCTTTCTTTGGACAGCATAAACTTTTCGGGTGAATTTCTGGCCAAAAAGGTTTTTTCGCTAAATTGATCAGTTTTGCCACCAGTCGACATTGCCAATCATTGTATTTAAATTTTACACTGTAATGTTAAGTTAACAACGAAATAAAGTATATTGCTGTTGTGTGCAATAGACGGAACACCTCGTAGAGATCATATGACAACAAAACAAATTAAATAAGAACCTAAACAAAAAATAATATCCTTTACCACACCAATATTGTTACAGTATTGTATTTACCAGAAAACTTAATTTTTTGGAAAAAATGTGCTTATTTGATTTATAGTTTCTTTTAAGAAACAGTCTTTAACACGTGTACCACGCTTTAAAGGAGCTAGTTAAGTAGCAATGTTTATACTTACATTCTTGTATATTATCATAATTTACTCTCACAAAGTCACTGTGTAAGTAGTTCTTCTGCTCATGATGGAGTCCAACTGCATGACCAAGTTCATGAATACATATTTCCTGGAGAGCGAAAATTAATATTAGTAATCTCACTTTTGTCGATTGTTATGTACCCTTCACGAAAATGGTTGAAACAGAAAGTGCATATATTTACTTGTTTAAAACTAATCCTGTGTTAAATGAACCAGGCCCCTGTTTCACAATCATTCGAATTCCTTAGCTAAGCCTTTCCTCAACTTAAATTTAGAAAATTTTTGCAATCTCTTTTTGAAACTACTGTTGCATATTTTTTGTCAAAACTAAATGCAAATGTTTAAATCTAGTAGTTATCTTAAAAATGACACCTTAAATTCCTCATTATCTTGAACATTAACAAAATTATAAACATTTTGCAAGATTTAAGTTAAGGAAAATCTTAGCTAATGAATGATTGTGAAACCGGGGCTTGCACTACAAATTACATGTTATGTCAGTGTTAATTTTAAAGTATTTGACGGCCCTTTCGGAATAACATTCCTCATCAGTAGTGCTTGGGCAAAAATGGTGAAACCGAGTTTTCTAAAAATAATACTAATAATAAATTCTTAAATGCATCAGAATTGATATTGTGTTATTTTGTAGGTTTGATGTTGCATTTTCCTTAGTTTTAGTGGCCTTAATTAAGAATGTACATCAATATGTTCTTTACTTACATCATCACAGCACGATATCCTCTGTCCATCACCTTTAGTGTTCCCCATTATTGCCCAACATCTAAAAACATGAAATTTTAATTTGATTAGGAACTATAATTAGCAAAGGATATTACCAAAATAACACAAAAATAGCTTCTTGCAACCAACTTTATAATAGTAGAAAGAAATGTGCAGATAAAAAATTTGCTTGGCAACATTCAATGCAACAATGAACACGGCACAGTAAGATTTATGGAAGAAATGTGTCAGCTAAACAAAAATGGAAAAGTATATATTTGGACCATTGATTATAAAACTGCTGACTTTGGGCACTGGGTTTAATGTTAAAATGATGCTCAGTGGTATGGTCATAGTGCCATTGGAGGATTAGTACTTAAACTTATTTTATACTCGTTAAAATAAATTATTACTCTTATATTACCAAACAATGAGCCAGGTTACTGAAAAGTTGATAAGTACCGACCTAGAGTGACTATAATCTTAAGACAGACTACATTCATAACTTTTGACAGAAACATATTAATTACATGTCCTAATCACAATCTCAAAAGCAAATGGAAAACTTTGAAAACTGGCAAATTAAGTTAAACACGTAAACTTCCACAAGGGAAATTAGAACAGGTGTTGTGAAAAGTAAGCACCTCCTGTTTAGCTAGCTACTCCTAAATCATCAAAATAAACCTGCAGTTATTTCCTATTAGCAACGCAAAAACATTAATCTAACTTCTATATATTTCCAAACTTCCATACCCGTCATCATCTACGTGTTTTAAATAATTATTGTGGTCAAGGTCATATTTGGAACTTGTTTTGGATGTCCATGGTACAAATCGGATGCATGTCCAGTATTCATATCGCTGTTGTGCACGTAATCTTCCTAGTTCCATCTCCTCATCTGTCAAGTCAAGAAGACAGCAAGGTAAAAAACACATTTTTGAACATTTGACGAAGAATTTAAAAAAAAAACTTGACTTTTTCATTTAAAATGTTTGGTTAAAGATACTATATTACTATATATACACTGCAAAGTAAACAATTAGTCCAAGTTATACAGAATTGTCAGTAAAAAATGAAACAATGATACAAGCCTTGAAGCCTCTCTGAACAAATCCGTAAGTACAAAGAACAACATACAGCCACATATATCCTATACAAAACTATTTATAAATGTTTTCTGAACATTTCCGATTCCGGATCAAATGAGGTTTTTAATAGCTATGCAAATTATTCAAAAGTACTCATGCATTTCGTTACAACTCACGCCAAACTACTGTATGTGATCAGTTTAAGTAACATAGTGGATAACTTACTTGCAATATCCTCCGTGAAGACGTATGGTATGATAGCATTGGTCCAAACTAATTCCGTGTCCGCCTCTGCAAATCTTTTTCGCCTTCGTTTTATATCTGTATTGTTACTTATACTGTCGATGTCACTTTCGATATCGAGAAGCACGTCTTCTATGTTATACAGATCGTCATCGTCACCTTCGTCAATGTCGGAGATGTTAAACGTATCCTCGTTGTCATGGAATCTACTGAAAAAATCACCACCAAGGTCACTACTGGAAATGTTAACACTGCCTTCGTCGTCAAGAGATTTATTGTCGAAACTACCACCTTCGTCACTGAGCGTTACTGTAACACCATCCTTCGTTTGATAACCTCCTCCGCGCTTATTTCGACTATTTTGATTCTGTAATTTTCCGTCAGTGTCTGTTAAGTTAAAACTATCGTCATCAATACTGGTCGTTTTGTTAAAGTCACCATTAAGATCACCGCTTGCTTTTATATCGCCATCTTTCTTGATATTGTCTACGCCAGGCACATCACGACGGGTTTTCTGTTGTGATTTTGTTGTGTAATTTTCGCCTTTCTTGCTCACTTTATTGTCAATGTTACTATTAAGGTCATTCTTTGTTAAATTAAAACTACCTCCGTCTTCATTGATTGTACTGTTAAAATCGCCATCTATAACACCGTTTGTTGTGTTAACGAGTTCCTTGTGTGTACTGTCTATAGATACTTCACGCTTCTTTCGATGATCTTTCTTTTTCTTTAGAGATTTTCCAACATGATTTTCTTTCTGTAATCATCAAAAACAAACATACCTTTCCATGCCCAAAACACAATTCCAAAGCAAAGTAAAAACTGACAAATTAGGTTAACACAGTTGAACGTCTACTAGGGAAGTAAGGCCGGGTGCTCCGGAATGGTAAGCACCTTCTGTTAAGCAAGCTACATCCGCCATGTGTGTAATTAAATGTGGAAATATACGCAAATAGCTAACTGCATTGTATGAAGAAATTAAGCAGGAGATGGAGGTTTTCTCTAAATGAAAATTTGGGATGCTTTATAATCAAAGAGCGCTTTCCATTGCTATTTACAACTTTATTGGTGGTGATGTACAGAGATACTTAAATTTTATCAATAAACTGACAAACAACTCCTCTGCTGATTCCTGAAATGAAACTAGACAATGAAGCAAATCTCTACATATAAAATTATGTAATAATAATAATTAATAAATAAATAAATAAGAAGACAGTTAAAGAAACAACATAGTAAAGCAACCAATTTCTACAGTTTTGAGCTCCATTATGAATCACCATGAATGAATAAGTGTTAACTCTCTAGAGTGTTTTAATATGAAAATAGGCATTACCTATCCCGGGAAATGTCCAAATTTATTATCGGGTTATTGTGCACACACACACACACACACACACACACCCAAAAAAAGGGATGGCACACTGTTTTGTCTCACCAAATACTAGTGGGACTGACTATAGTTAACTACCGCCGAGTTCTTGCCTCATCTTTCAATCATGTTCTGTCACACAGAACTGAGTTTTGTTATGATCTTATCAGGGACACAAAAGGCTAATCAATTACCCAATATAGTGAATATACTAATCCATATCACGACAACATTCTCACGTTGTAATGTCTTCTCATCTTAAATCACTTTTTACCATACCATGTGAATAATTTAATCTACTGATTTATGGATTGCATAAATAACTACTCCTGTTTCTTAAAACAAGATGTGTATCATATCACAGTTTAAGATTGCCCCATTCAATTAATGAAGCAGTTATACCAATGAAAAACAAACATACTAATCCATGTCCAAATCACAATCCGGGAGTAAAGTAAGAAAAACTTTGAAACTGACAAGTTAAGTTAAACACGCGAACTTCCACCAGGGAAGTGAGACCAAGTTTTCTGGAAGGGTAAGCACCTTCTGTTAGCTAGCTACACCGGCCACGCGTGTAATCAATATTAAGTGAAGAGAACATGGAACTAAAACATCCAGGTCAATATTGGACACAGAGACATCAAACTTGTCAACAATACAGTGATGATGGTCATAAAACTTTTTGCCGAAGGCCCTGATGAGCCTAGGCTTGCAATATCCCTTGGCTAGGTTTCCATTCCTGGTAGCCAAAATCGCCATTGGCTACTAATTTCTGAGTAATTCTTTCAAAAAGTAACCTATTTTAGCAAATTATAGAAAAATACTTTAAAAAGGACTATATTTTCACAAATTTTGGAAATTTGGCTCCTAATTATTTTAAATTTGTGGAAACCTAGCCTTGGTCAACAATCTATTCTGTTTGTGACCGCCTTGGTTGCTCAATGGTATAGCATCCTCTTGGAGAGTGGAAGGTTTTTGGTTCCAACCTGACTTGTGCTATACATGACAATACAGTATTACTTCAAAATTTGAGTTACTGCTTCCTTATTTTGCAAGCCAAATTTGGCTTAAAGGATAGATTATCGACTGGTTATGGAATTATATTAATTGGGAGTGGAATGCTTGTCTGTGACTCTGTTAGGCAGCACCTTTAACCCACAACCCGATATTAATACAGTGGTATGAGGGTAAGCTCCTCTTACACCTTCAACATTCACAGGCATATAGTACCATGATGAGAATTTTCTAAAGCACAGACCATTGCAAGTGACAAATGATATGATTAAAACTTGACAGGCTTGTACCGAAATAATGTTAATTTTAGCCCAGCCCCTTTAAATTTCACTGCATGAAGAGCCTCAGCCCCGGAGAGTTAAAAATGCTTTTTCACTTATATCGAGACGGTTAATTCTAGGATGTTGGGTTGGAGTTTTATTTACCCCACTCAAGATTATTCATTATTCACCTAAATTGAAATGAAACATTCTGGGATGATATACTAAAAAGATGGTGCTTTAAGATTTATATTGAAATGGTCGCTTATGTGGATGGTGGAGTGGAAATTGGCATTTATTCACTTATACCAACTTTTTTTCGAGAACCAAGTCTGGGATATTGAAGAAGGTAATGTTGATTTTACCCTAGTTAAAATTTTTATATTCATTCCGAGAACTAAATTATTGGAATCCCCTGCCAGCATCAGTAGTCCAGTCGCCATCCCTGGAGGTTTTCAAGGATTCAATTCAGACCTTACTTAAGTGGATCTCAACTACAGTCAGCTGCTAAACTCAACATGAATGTTTTATTATTGTTATTTTCTTCACAACTATTTGGGACAGCGGTCCATTTCATTGCACAACATGTACAGTTTCCTCATCAGTTATGTCCAAGTTAGATTTTTGATGAGTGCAGTCATTGTAGTTGAAGTCAGTTTTAGTCAGCACCTTTAGGTCAAACTGGTCCAGCTCGATCAGCTGATCATGATATCCACGTCACATGTAAACAAACAAGAGGATTTGTCAATATTTACATTAAATTCGGAATAAATTTAATAAATTTTATCTGTATTTTCATAAAAATGATTATTGGGAAGAACTGTTAATTAATTCTTTCGAAAAACGCATTTTATTATTTTTCTTAAAAATCGATCGTTTGTGAAAACGTCTTTCCCGTCCTGACGAACGCCATTTTTGTTTACACTGCATTCAGCGAGGGTCACAGATGCACTCAAAATTTTGATTTAAATAATAATATGTGAAAAAGAGTTACCGTAGAAGTCGTATACTGTGGTTATGCTAACCTCGTAATAGTTTTGTGTCAGGCAACTATGGTTATCGATTTATCTAACTTGAAATCGGCAAATTTTATATCTTCCCGCATTGTATACTGTGTGATCATGGTTGATGCACGTGGGAAAGTCGGTCGCTGATTGGCTTACAGTGGTTATCGATCTGAATTGAACTTTGACCCAATCAAAAGAAATCACGTCATCGCGAATCTTGAAACGCTCCACTTGGAGATCAGCCAGAGCGGCGAAAGAAACGTAAATATTTGGTATTCGATCAACCTATTTAAATTATTACTTGTTTCAATGAATTATTTTCACGATAATCGTTTCTTGGTTTCATTTCTGATGAACGAGACGGGCGAGATTTCCCCCTATATGGAGCTCACTTCCTGTCGATTTGACCCCTTCAATGGCCTTGAGAAAAGTGAGAAAAGTGGTGCACGCGCGGCGTCAAATGATTTGGACGTACGGTCTATAGAAATTTTCCACATTTTTCTATGACGTCATAATACATACGTGTTACCTATAGACGGGAAATTCCCGGCGCTTCGCGCCGGGACATTTCCCGTATAAATACCATTGGATTTCCCAATTTTCATTTTATATCGGGGACTCATTAGCCAAGTGATTACAGATAGTATCAGCTCCAATTCCCTAAGTTTATATCCAAATTGGCAAATCCTAGTGTGAAAAGGTTTGTCCGTGCGTTTGCCGAAAGTGTCCCAAGAGTGCAATAATCTGGACTGGACGTTCACTGTTGTTACACTTCAATACATTACATAACACTTACTGTATTCAATTGCATATAATTACAAACTTCACGTTGTTACACAATTTAGAGCATTTTCATTGGTTGCCGTCTTGCAAAAACACGGTGTTATTTTCCAATAACAACGTTTTCTACCGGAACTACTTTGGGCCTGTTTCCGGGATTACGGTACTGATCTCTCAACAGCCATTTTAAGATTGTAAACAAACGGGGAGATCGGGAACGATTTCACATAGAAACATTAAAATTTTTCGATTTTTTTATAAATTCAATTTTGAAAAATTAATTCAAACATGTTCTAATTATTTTCGCCGATATTTTTTAAATAATATTTACATTTAAGATTGTATATTTATGAAATATTTTTCAAAATCGACATTTTATCGTCACCGAGCATTTAACGTGGTTAAGTAGCCTATAAGCAATATGACACGCACCATGGTATTCTCAGATGTCAAACCTCAGTGTAGGGTGTTCTGTTTGAAATTCATTACATACGCATCCTATATGAAAGCAAGACATTTTAATTCCCCAAGACAATGTATAGCCGGGGATCAGGATAAATATTTTGAGGAATGCAATGCCAGTCACAGCCAGTATGCAGATAAGTCAAATGGTTGATTCTGAACTGGGACAGTGGTAGGCCTGCCAATAATAATTTAATAAAATTGATAACATACTAGATCTATATTGCAACCTAAAATTCGCATTTGCCGCTTGCTTACCTTCTACAAATGTCCCTGATCAGCCCATACAGCTACCGCCGGTGACAGAATCCCCCATCTCACACCCAGTCCATAGGTGGTAAAACATTGATATATCCAAGAAAACATTAATTTCATGTCAATAGTTGGTTTCAGGGTTTGTTTAACACACTGTTCATTCAACCAAAGCCGTTTGTCTTATGTTATGGGTAAAATCAAAATGTAAACACGCCTGTCCTACAAACGTTTGGCCGTCACGTATGACGTTGTACAAAGTGTTGTTTGTTTTCATGATTGCGAGACATAATATAATCCCTTTTTGTCAATGAATTTAAATGTAACATAATTTATATGTTGACTGAAAATAACTAAAAAATGAATAAAAAGATATTAATTCAAAATTATTTCAGCTTTTTTATCGGATATTTTATCGTTTCATAAAGATGTCATCTATTGTATCACTACGCAGTTCAGCCTTGTAACGTCGATTTTCTGAAAATCAGCTGATCAGTTCAGAAATGTAGGTCAGCTTAGAAAAATGTTAATGGAGTCATGAAAACATACCAGAAATTCCTTGGCTTCTTCTGGAATTTCCACCGATTCTGGATCTAGCCCACGTTTCTTGGCCACAGCTCTTTGTTCTAGATATTGATAATACGCTGCTTCTTTTTCTTGTATTTCTAATTCCTTGTCATTTTGATGTCCATTCTTCTCTTCTGTCTCCTCCTGAAAGGTTAAAATAGGTCAATCGCAACTTAATGTATTTAACCACTCTTTAATTAATTAAAATTATTTTCATTATTTTTATCGATTCATCTGAATAAAATTAAGGTAACAAGACACTAATACACTAGTCCATGTCCAGATCACAATCCCACAAGCAAAGTAGGAAACTTTGAAATCTGGCATATTTAGTTAGACACTTGAACTTCAACCAGGGAAGTGAGACCTGGATGCTCCGAACGTGTAAGCATTTATATAACAAAACAAGAAATGAAGAAGGTGACAGAAATACACAATTTGGAAAGCATACCTAAACAACACGTTGATTTGTTGGAAGTTAAAAATGAATCGATGTTTCAGAAGGACAAATGAATAGCATGGTTCATTAGTTATTGTTTTGGACATTTAACTGCGTGAAATAATGAGGCACCCCACAAACATTGTGAATACGTTACTGATATAATAGTTGAAAATTCCTAACCAAAAACACTATCCGTGTCCAAGCCCAAATCCCAAAGCTAAGCAAAAACTTTGAAACTGTCAAATTTAGATAAACAGGTTAATTAATATTGAAAATAGTCTAAGAGTTTAGATTTACCATGTGATTGTGAAAGCGCCAATAGAATGGTATTACATATATCCTCTTTCACACAATACGTTTCGTCGATAGATACTAATTTTTCGTAAATTTTCAAACCTACATACAAGAATATAGTCATATAGAATAATATCGCTACAATACCCTTGTTTCCTCAAGCTTCTGGAAAGCAAGTCTGCCTTTTCCCTTTGGTCCGAGAACTTTGTAAAATTTCCCCTGGTGTTTGAATCCTCTGGCTGCTCTAGCGATGTTTACGCCAGCTGGCTGTAAAAATGACGTAAAAGACAATAAAATCTTTTTAAAAATGTTTGTTGTTTGAAAAATGTTTGATGTTGAAAACTTTTTTGATGTTGAAACATGATAGTAATTAAAAAAAACTAATTTGGAATTGAAACACTGTTAGATGTTGAAATGTTGTTTGTTATAAGAAAATGATTGTTATTGGTAAATTATGTTGTAATTAAAAACTTGTCTCTTATTCAAAAACTGTTATTGACAAACTGGTTTGGTATTGAAAAATTTGATTTGGCTGGTGTAGCTAGCTAAACAGGAGGTGCTTACCCTTCCGGAGCACCCGGCCTCACTTCCCTGGTGGAAGTTTACGTTCAGTTTGTTTTTGATTTGCTACTCTAGCTGGTTCCACAGTAGGTTTAATTCAGCTGTAACTTTCAATATTTCTTTTTACGCCTCGTTCCTGTATATCATTGTTACGAGAAACCCGGTGTCTGACCACAACAGGAAAATAACAATCTAATGACATATTTTGCTATTGTCTTTTCATTATCCTTAAAATATTTCAAAATTTAATTTATTACTGTGCTCACTTTTATATTCTTCTACTTCGTTTATTTTACATGGGGAAAGATCAGAGTTTCTTAAAACATTCATGATTGATCAAAAAGATAATTATTACATTTAGTTGCACCAAAGAAAAAGCGTAAAACTTAAACATAAATAAACATTTTCGTACCATCTTTGCTTTTTTCCTGGCTTCATGTAAATGAAGCATGGACATCAGTATTAGGAGCAATATAAAAAGATTCCTCATTTTTCCAATTTGTCTTCTTTTTTAAGTAGTCTTTATTTACATCTGTCGATAGAATAAAACAATATTAATCTCTTTCTAAAAGATATTTTTAAAAAAGTAAATGTACATACAGGGTGTATCAGAAAGCTTGTTTTGACTGGCAACTGCTGATTTCCATACCAAATGCCATATTAATATTGGTAAACAGTATGGATTCAAGAATTAAGTTCAAATATTTAGCAATATGATAATTATGAAATGCATGTGTTTCTCTGCGAAAAAGACTTAAAATGGTGTTGAAGAAACAAATAAATTAATGGTAAAATACTTTCATTTTTTTTATAAACACACACACACACACACACACACACACACACACACACCACATTGCTATACATGTATATGGATTTGATGGACATGTTACAATTGGTTTAACATGTTTTATCTGCGAGTGTATGTTTCTATTAATTTCAAGAAGACATCTTCGCGACATATTTTCTGTAGATGAAACTGTACATAGTAAATTAATCTAACATCCTAACCATATATTTATCGTAAATTTCAGTTTTTGTATAAATGTACATGCTTTTATTTGTATGTTTATTTAATTTTAAAAATTTTAAAGAACTTAACTTTAAAAAATTAAAAATGAAATAATAAATCAAATTTAAAAAACCGCGTTCCGGTGATTTTTCGTTTATCTAAATATTTTACTTATAACTTACCATGCAATAGTACTAGGGTTCTGCTTCCCGATGAAGTGGAATGCCGTTGTTTTCAGCCAGTCGTCGACGGGTATGTATGTAGGATTCATTCCTATATACGAGTATTAATAATAACGCCGAAGTGCGTAAATTAATAATAATTATAACAATTTATATAAAATTGTACTTTGTTACTTTGTATAATTTAATCAAACGAGTGCCATTGATCTGAAGGACTGTGTCTTTAATAAGTGTAATAATTCTGGTTATAATTGGAGGTTTATGTTTGCATCTGTAATAATTCTAACAAAAGGTTCATACCAGAACATTTCAGCGTTAGGACACGTGAAACATGTGACCTGCAGAACTTTAATAAATTCAACTGGCCACTATAAAAAATTACGTTAATATTGGTTATTATGAGGACACATGTCCGAAACACTGGACATTATTAAAAACAATTGACCACTACGAAATATAACTAGACATTTTTACAATGTTCATTATGAGGACACGTGAAACATATGTTAGATTACGAAACACTAAAATTGCAGACTTTTTAATAAATACAATTGACCAATGTGGAAAATATTACAAGACGCGTTTATACTGGTCATAAAACTTTCCAGACGTACAAAACAAATAGTTATAAAAGTTCAATATTAAAGTATGTGAACTGCGTTGTCAATATCGGACCCTATGCATACTCTTTAATTTCGGAGTTTGATTCATGAGTGTTGCTTTGACATTGTTTCTTGTTTGCTGCAATATTAGGTTCTTGAAGGTATTAAAGATCTTCTATTCTCTTGCATAATACATTATGTTGTTTGTAAACAAAAGACGATTATTCTTCAAGAGCACCCAGTTGAGTTGAGTTGAGTTGAGTTGAGTTGAGTTGAGTAATGGTGTTTAACGTTCCAGACAAGAATATTTCACTTATATCGCGACGTCGTCGCCAGGAATAGGTGAAGGTGCAGAAATTTTGCATGTGCGCTGCGTTGATGGCATTATACAGCAGGGTTCTTTATCGTGCCAAGCCTACAAAGACACAGGACCTCGTTCCTTTTAAGTTTCCATCCGAAAGAACTATGACTTTCATTTCGTAATGCTGAGTGCTTGGCGAAAGGAAGAATAGTCACTACCCACTTTCAAGTCTTGGGCCAGACCCAGCCGGGTTCAAACCCACGACCGCCCACTTACAGAGCGAGCACTCTAATAACTGAGCTACCGCAGTGGTATCCAAAGCACCAAGTTTTTCCTGTAGTAATCATTTTGTAAATATTTGCGAGATATTTTGGTAAATGTTTTTCAAATTATTTTTTAAAGATATTGTTATAATTTAATTTGACTTTTGGAATACATTTGCTATTGAATACGTAGTTAGTTCTGCCATCATATCTATTGCTCCAAAAATGGACAAATGTTTGATTTTGATTATAATACTTAATCCGAACTTAAAGATTATTCTAATTGACTTTGAGATGTAGTGCAACTTATATCAAAACTTGGTGTTGAATTTGTCCGTAAATAAACCATAACAATTTGTTCAAAATGCTTAATCGGTGATATAAAGAGTTGTAGCTGAAATCATGTTATGAACTATGCGGCCAAAGAGTTGTAGCTGAAACCATGTAATGAACAATTGCGACCAAAAGCACGATACGACGAACTAATAAGTAATTAAACAACATTGAGCGAACAATGGATATGGTGGCAAATTGTATTCGGTTGTGTGTCATAAATACTAAAGATCGCTAGCCACCAAAGTACTTCCAAATATAAATCTTATGTGTGTAAAAAGAAGTGTCAGTGACGACTTGTTTTTCCGCTGATGACTTCTGTTTTTCCTGGATATTGTACTTCGATTTACATTACTTAGAGATGATAATCTTGTTATTTTGTGTCAGAATGCCAAAAACCTTCTGTACAATTAAATAAATTAACTCATGTTAACTTGTGTGACAGAAGGAAAAGGTTTGTTCTACTTGATCTTTATAATCCACGTATTGGATCCTCCCTCAATGAATACGGCACAAAATACAAGGGGCTAATAACCACGCTTTATTAAAGTGCGTCAAGTTTGACCTGGCTGTTTGACCTTTTATTTGAATATTTAAACAGACATACCCATTGTTTAATTTAGGGGCTATATTAAGTTGACATATAAGAATATATGATAGTAATACTTGGTGCTGGATGTTTATGGTAATGAAACACGCTGCATTGCCTAAATAACAAAGTCTATTAGCACAATCTAATATTCAAAATTAAAGGTTAAATGACCAGGTCAAACTTGACGCACTATACAACTGTTCATCTCGCATTTAAATATTGTTTTGTAAATAAAATAAATATCGATAAATTCCGATAATAATCCTGTTAAGAAATTATAAAATTGGACATTCAACAATGAAATGTATTAGACATAAAAGGTTCCCTTTGGTAACACCTGTTTTCATCTTAAACCGCTTATAGTCAGTTACAGTACAGACCTGTCGAAAGTTTAACGTTAAGCTAGCCAATCGACAGCTCATCTACTGCCAACGTTAGCTTTATTTCGACAGTTTTCTGGCAGCTGCTATCTATCTCTCGGGAGCTTTTTGGGTCACTAGCTATCCATATTTTAGCCATTCGGCAGCCTAAATTCGATTCGTTTTTGTTAGCTTAATGTTAAACATTCGACAGGCCAGTACCGTCACCCTATTCAATGTAGTATAACTCTGTCACTCAATGATTCAATATTAAGATGAAGACGGCAAGAACCTCGTAAAGCAGGAAAAAGCCATAAAAAGCAGGGTAAATTATAGATTTATAGTAAAACCTACATCAAATAATATTTTCTTTGAGTTAAGTTGTAACTTATTTTCTGTCTGTTTTAGCAATGGCGTTTTTAACGATGTTTTGTAATATTCTAAACCTTTATGGGTTTTTGGAGACATGTGCTATGTGTAGCAGATTTCTGTGTTATGATATTATTTATAATTCGAGTCGATGATTGGGTGTATTTCAAGACTGATATCTTGTTGGCTTTAACCTTTGTTCCGCTAAAAACGGCATAAGAGAACAAAATGTGCATGTTAAGAAGGAACAGAAAACTTTATCGGCGGACCTGTGAGGCCGATAGCTTTGACAAAATAAAGTGTATTTTTGTTTATTGATTACATCAAGCAGTAGGGACCACGTTGACAAAGTGGTCTAGAGCGCTAACTGACGGACCAATACTTTTTATCGCTGAATTTCCAAATCCACTGGAGCAAATCCTAGTGTAAAAAGGTTTATCAGTTCACTAACCGAAGTTTGAATTTCCAACTGAATGAAGCCCTCCATATGTGTATATCCTCAAAGAACTAATCTCGCCTCGATATATGTGAACAATCTTGACTGGGTTGTAAACCACAATTCTTACCAACTCGAATAAAAGCTAGCGATCACGAAAATCAAAATACACTTTAGTAATCATATTTTACATAAAATTGGTAATTTAAATGCGAATTGTATTTATCTTGGTTTATCCAATCAATGATTCTAAAACTCTCTTATGAAGGAAGATGTTCAAAACTAATATACAAGTAAACAAACAACATACATTTGTAACTAACAAACATGTGCTTAGCAACAGCCAACGCAACACATGAAAAGTAATGACAGGAACAGGTAAACGATACAATGTTTGAAAGGACATGCACTGATTATGGTTATTGTACTAATGCAGTGTTCCAAACACCCCACTTCAGTCTTCAGTACTAGTTGGCCATACATACTGGATTTATTGTAAGTGTAACACATATATACTGGCAATGACTTACTGACTTTGAACGTACACAATATGAAGACTAGAATACAGCATATTAGATTTAAGTGAAACACATAAACATCCTGTGTAATATAATGTTGATCCTTATGTAAATTTTATTTTGCTTTAACAGATTAGGTGCGTCTTTTTTTCATAATGAACTTCAAAAATGCAACAACAACGCTCTTGATCTTCATATGTGTGTGGGGTTTAGCTGCACCGGAACTGAAAACACTCCATGCTGACAGAGGCTTACGTGGTAGAAGAACTAATCAGGTATTGATCTATTGGATATAGTTTGGATATAGATATGCATATTGCGAATATTATGAGATTGGCTTCTGAAAAATTGAAAAAATGATACCGAAGTGAGACCATCCATAATACAAGTTTTGACTTGATGTATCAAAAATTCTATCAAAGAAAAGAAAGGAAATGGACATTCAATAAATAAATAAATGACACCTAAGAAATGTTGAAAACCAAGGATGTTCATTATGATTTTTAACATGTAACAAGTCAATAATGCGAACTAGTATGCATTTTGTGTGCTAAATAGTATGTACTATTTGTGTGTTTTACTCATTTTCGAATCCGGTCTGGTAGATACTAATGTGAGAAAGCTTGTCACTTCGCTTGCTGAATTCTCCATTTATTCGGGCATTTTCGTCCAATATTCAAGGACTGTCTGCCTTGATATAAATAAAAGAATTTTGAAATTCTAATTACTCCATTTGCATATTGGTGCTATTCAATTAATGCTTTAAGACATTATTTTGTAGAAAAAAGGCTTAGTCCATGGTAAATATTTGTTCCGGGTTCTTGGTAAAAATGGCTGCGGGTACAAAGCATTTAAAGTTCGCAATGAAGCATTGGTAAGCACGGAGATAACATTACGTCAAACGTCATGTGTGTGTGTGTGTGTGTGTGTGTTATAGTTGTTAGTAAATTCTATTTAGATTTTTAACCTTATTTCAAAGCATTTAAAGCAAAGGTTCTGTGATAAAGATCCTTATGCAATAATAAAATACCACAATAATATCAGTTACTATGACATCTTCAAATTAAACATATCCCGCAGTAATCAATGTCTACCTCACTTTTCAAAATCAGCCACATTACAAGTAATAAAATACAGTTATAGTTTAAACAGTATTTTATTTCTTGAAGTAAATGGCATACAGAATATGTCGTGGAAATTTACAATATAGAGAACCCCGGAGTATTGCTCGATATATTAACCAGTCTCCTCAACAATATTATATTTCAATTATATATAATTATATATTTCTCAGAATTAGCAAACTGTATTGGCTTCTTTTTTGTGTTATTTTAGAAATCTGCAGAAAAGTTAGAAAACCATCATGGTAGATTAGAGATACGGTTACAACAAGAAGAAGAGGAGTACATTGATTTAATAAAACAAGCACACATTGCTAAGGACAGGGGAATGCCTGATGAAAAGCTCTCTGTATCCAGGGAGGCAAAGAAATTTATGGTAAGTATTACTTGTGTTTTTCGTCTTCACTTTTTATCTTTTTAATGCATTTAAATTTATGTTTTATTTGTAAGAGGAGTTAAATGCCGAGCCGTTAGTTCACAGACTATTACAATGAGATTAATTCTTGTTCTTGTTTCAAAATACGGCTGTAATTTAGGCAAACTAGTTGTAAAAGTGATGAATGGGTCAGGTAATTACAGAAGTTATTGAATTATGTCACTAGGTGGTATTGTGTCATTTGAAACCAGTTCCTAAAAAATTGAATTCTTATAATGTGTATTCATGTGCGTTTATCTTGGGTGTATTCTGTTGGTTTTTTGTTGTTGTTCCTGTTGTTCGCTCTACAATGCAACTGTTTTTGTTGTTGTGGCTTTCTAACTTCATGTCATTCAAGTTCTTTATTATGTGAATGATGCAATTCCTGGCCAGACCAGACTCAACATTGCACTGTAAAATGATATATTAGTAAAACGTGGATTTTTGCATATTTTACATTAAGTGGTTTCAAAGCAAATCCTCAAATTCAAAATCTGCAACCGATGTCATTGTGTTTCTGACAACGTATCTCGGAAAATTTTCATAATCAACCTAAGCTGATAGCAATTTATTTTAAATATTTGTAGCGACGATATGGTGCGGAATCGCCGTTTCACCATCATCATGGAGGAAGAGACAAGAGGTTTATGGCTCGATCTAACGACTTACGATGGGATAAATGTATCATACCATTTCGCTTCAACTTATCATCAATAGGTAATACTATGTAGTGGACAATTACTTCAGGTTTTGAACACCAAATACGATATTCCATTGCCGCAGAAGCAGTTGCAAATATATTCGAAAACTTAGCGGAACGTTTTTTGACTTCATTTTTCATACCAAGCAGGTACGATCTAAACAAATGGATTCAAACCCAAAGCTAACGAATTGCTATTTCTAGTTTTACTAACACAAGTTTTGATAGATTATTTAATCAACCAAAATTTTCTTAATATTTTCAAATAACTCAATTTAATTGATCGGAACATTACTTACTACAGTTATTTACTGTGATCCATGTTGTTTATGGGTTTCCCTTAAATTTCAGATCGGCAGACAGGCGTTGCCGGAAAGATAAGAGCCATGAACAGAATCCATTACTGGACAGGTTTCCGCTTTGTAGACTGGAGTCCTGACGTACCGTCGGTATACGGCTTAAGCCATGATAACCATCTGGTACACTTTGTAGGACAAGGGTATAAGTGTTTATATAAACTAATAGTGGAACCCATCGCTGACAAGATCGACAAAACCATATATGATTATAAATGAAATGTTCGCATGAAAGAAAATAAACCGTATAATTGTTGCAGATTAAAGAAAGCTGAAGTCATTATAAAACAAGTCATGCTACAGATAAATGGTAGATTAACACACAGTCGTGGCATCGGTGGCTAATTTTTTTAAACCTGCAACACATGGGGTACATTTTTGCCTCGACACTTGTGTTTTAATCCCACTCGGGCTAGAAATAAGTGAAAACGTTTGTCACTTTACCTCTGTGGATCTGTGGTTTTCTCTGGAACTCTGGTTTTCTCTACCATCCATGACCTGACTGCCTTGGTGTAGGTAAAATTATTCTGAACGTTGTGCCTATTATTGTGCCACTCCATTACTCGAATCCTTACCTACAGGGTATGTCATCAATGTATACTTAATGTCTAAGGCTAACGGCTTGGGATAGAATAAGTCTAAGGCGTCTGGGTCGCTTAGATTGCGCAATGTTTTTAGACCATATGGAATAAACTTTTATGGACAAGATCTGAACCAGTCCTTGAATTTTTTGTCTGTATTTTTAATAGATGTTGGTCGTTTATTGGTAATTTGAAAGCAAACAGAGGTCAACAAATATCCTGCTGTGATGACGTAAGTTTTTTTTATTCTCCATTTCAATAATCATGATTCAATACTTGCAACTGCGTTTTAGACTTTTCTCTCCTCCCATCCTATCGAACAAAATCCAAACTGATTATCAACTGTCTAATCAATATACTCGGCCTCGCAAAATCCCATGGTTCTTTCATTCTTAATTTTGATTTCATGCTTACGAGTGTAACTTACTCTTCTGGAACACCCGGCCTCATTTCCCTAGTGGACGTTCATGTGATTTACTATTTAAATTAAGCAGGTCTTTATGTTATTAGAATAATCTAGCATGCCATTGTAATTTTCTTAACAATTTACATGCTTTTATTGGGTAATTTATAGTACTTTAATGCATGAAATGATAAAATTCAATACGTGTGTGTGACAGTACATCTAATGATATTGCTACCTTTTTCTTTTCACGTGGAAATATGTATGAAAACTGTATGTTGTAGACCTCACACAATTTTGTGTTTTAATGATTTTGATTTATTTTAGGACCAGTGTGTACATGAGTTAGGACATGCAGTAGGACTTTACCATGAACACCAGAGTATGCTGAGGTCAGATTATGTCAGGGTCAACTACGATAAAATCAGAGACGGTAGGTGATGTAACCCGGATGTAGTAGGGTTTATAAAACTGGTGGTATGTACCCCGGATGTTGTCAAAGTTAAAAAACATGGGCCACATATCTTTCAGTGTTTAATTAAACAACCAGAAAGAGTATGTGGTGTATCTCCTGGAAGGGTACTGATGACACACCAGTTGCTAACCAATAAAGTTTTCGTGAATTTTTTTATCCATAATAATGGAAATCAACTTTAATCCTTAAATGTTTCCTCTAAATGTTTTCATCACGCCATATGTAACATTACTTAAAATTACAACATTATACGAAACGCGTGTTTTGTACCATTGCCATTGTCCAGAATTTGAAGAACCTTGATTCGCATTTTAAAAAGAGCCATTATTTTTACATTTAATATATATTGATTTGATTCTTAGACTTATGTGTTCTCTCTTATTTTCAACATTTGAAGAACGATTGATTTGCATTTTAAAAAGCGAACGTTTTACATGTAGTACATGTTATTTTGACCTCTGTGTTCTGCCTTATTTTCAGCATTTGAACAGCAGTTTTATATGTTGGACCCGTCCGTGGCGATGATGTTTGGTTACTACGATATAAGTAGTATCATGCACTACAGTCTTTATGTGAGTAATTATATATGCTATATAAGAAAAAAAATTATTAACTGAAAGTGTTTGAGTTAGATGGGATTTAAGCCTCTATCATGACTATTCCACCTTTAAATTTTATGAAAGGGCCTTAAAAGTTTTGTTCCATGTTTGATGCCATATGAAAAAACCAAGTATCTTAGAAAACTCTCCAATAGTTAGAACACGCCTAGGATTTCTCAGATGGATAGGCGGTTTTACTTGTTTGAATTAGGATTTCCTTTTCTTTCGACAGGACCGCGTGGTTAAGGTGTTAGTCTTCAAACCAAAAGCGTTTCATTGGTGTCGGTTAGACCCACGATCGAATTTATTTAATATGATTTAGAGAATATTGAATGTCGTGTATTGGGTATTTTCCATCCTCCATACACAAGAATATTGCAATATAACGTTCAAAAATGTTTGAATAGTATAAAAACACAAACATACCGGCCCATGCTCAAATCATAATCCCACTGAAACAAAGTAAAAAAAAAAAATAAAACCTTGCAAATTAAGTGAACTTCCAACAGGAACTCGAGACGGCGAGTACCCCAGAAGGGCAAGCGGTTCCTGATTAGCTAGCTTCCCTCGCCACGTGTGAAATTAGTATTGCGAATGAAAGGAACATGGAACTAACATATATTTCAATATTTATTAATACAGGGATTCCAGGACCAGGGTTTAAAGACTTTGACAATAGAAGATCCTAAGCAGGAATATTTGGTGATAAATAAAGATGATTACATGTATTATATGTTTTATGAAATGGAACGGTCACATCAGTGTAACAGTAAGTTTTAATACATGAAATTCGCACTTCTTTTGAAAGGGTTACGAGTGTCACCAACATAATGATTTTGAAATGCAAACCCCATATTTACTATCCGCGTCAATGTACTCGTGACAGTGATTTAGTGTCTATTATCTAAGACAATTTTTTAACTTAATAAAATTTGGTGTATTGTTTTTACTTTCTTGATTCTAGAGGTAGCAGGAAATTGCTTCCCCGCACTCGCGATTACCATAGAATATCTCTGCACAGAGTAAAACGTTGCAGCTACGTATGTGAATTTTACATGTTAAGAAAGCAGGCGAATGGTGGATCTTTTACGCATATGACGTATTACGCTATCAGGGCATCACTGTCGTGTTGATTTCGGCACTTTTGACATGTAAAATCGTACTAACGGCAATAATTTCTTTTCACGATTATCTCCAAAAACCGCGTACTTAACTAAACTTTTCATATTATTTTATTTGGATAGAGTATTATTGTTCCAACTTCAAGATGAAATGTCAGAATGATGGTTACCTGTCTGTAATTAAAGAAAAATGTAAATGCCGATGTCCAGAGGGCTTGGATTATGCTACGGGTTGTACAACAATCTATCAGGGTGGTGAGTTACAGATTCAGATTATAGGTTCTATATTACAGTCCACGCACTCTTCAGGCATTACTGATGAAATGTATTCCGAAACGACCGTCTAGTGCTGTAAAATTAACACTGGTATAATATTAATAAAACAAAGACTTTGGTTTAAGATTATGCTGTCGCTGAGATTGCACTACAATACACCAACGGAGTAGGATTGAAATCATCTCGTGGTTTACGTCACGCATACGTGATATCCAGATGCACCAGGATGTGTATATCAAGGCTGTAAATTTCATATTATTCTACGAGTTGTACATGTACTGCAATTGTTTAAAAGGGTACTTTTCATGTACTGGTATGCGATAGGTTGTGCAGCAACTTATCAAGGTAGTTACATTGTAGTTATACTAAGTGTTCCAAGTTTTAGATTCAGAAAATTCTACGGGTTATATAAGAACTAAATTCTTTAAGGTGACAATTATACAATCTAACAGGTAATTAGTAATTCAGGTACAATTATACTCGTACTTACGGTCTGATTTCTGGTCAATTAAGAAGTTCCCGATTGTTTTCAATTCTGTATCCCAAAATTATTCCGAAAAAATCCAGTATTTTCTATGGAAACCGAGAGGACTAGTTTCGGCGACATCTATGTCATACTGAAAATGCAGTCACAAAAATGGTCAAATGGCAGCAGAGTGGCGGTCCAGTTAGTAAACAGTTTGCATAATCATAATGAATAAAACCATTATCTGTTGTCTAGTTGAAAAAGATTTACTAAGTAATATTTCTTTTACATGTTCTTGGTTCACTGACAGCTAATTTTCAATATCATTCATGATTCGATTGACATATTTTCATAAAATTTAATCTGCAACTGGTGTATTTTACCTACTAAGATATATTTCAATTGCTCATTATTGATTCATCATGTTTTCTCATTTCCGTTTGTTTTTGGTGTGTGATAATGCCCCTGATTTTGCATAGTACGTAATATTGAACTAAACCCTTATATATTTCATTTTAGACGAAGAAGCAGTGAATGCTGTCTGGCCAGAGGGAACTTACACGATCCCAAAGCCGATCACAGGGTGTCCTCAAGGATTCAAGGAGGGTAGTGTAACACAGTTTGCCTCACTGCTAGATACTTCTTCGCCTGTACACTACAACATACAAGTTCAAAGTGAAACCATAACAATGGATTTCTGCACCAAAGTCCACGATATTAAAGCTAAATTTTCAAAATGGGAGAACGGACAATATTGTATCCAGCGAAACGGTGGAATGTGCCCAATAGGTAATGAAACTAAAGTGGTCCCTGATAGACATATACCCCTGTCCCCAACATTGACCAGTTGTTATTTCTAAGATTTGGTCTTGTGACTTGATTTTTGACCAGTGTAATTACATTTGGTGCATCGTCTCATGATGGTTTACTTTTGTGCCAATTTTGGTCATCCCTAGAAATGAAAGGTACCGAGGCATGCGCTTTATCGTGACGGACAACCAAATGGACAGGGCGATTGCTTATATACCCTCAAACTTCGATAAAGGGGTATCAATAAAAACAAATTCTAAGACTTATAGCTTTTACCTTTACGGTATTTGACAATTTTTAACATATCTGTCAATATGTTGTGTTTTTTACTTTTAAGTTGAACACATCCTACAAGTAACATTGTTTTTTTAAAGATTTTTGTGTCACCTCATTCAGTCATTTTTTAAAAAACGTACAGCAATCAATTACAACATAGTTGTCCATGTTCAAATCACAGTCCCAAAAGCTAAGAAGAATTTTTTCCACCAGGAACATGAGGCCGGATGTACCGGAATGGTAAGCATCCCCTGTTTAGCTAGCTACATCCACAGTAAAACACAATAACTATCAATGTAAATAATTACCACTTAATCAAAACTTCTCGAATCTAAAGTTCCACGATGGAGATCCAAAACAAATATTTCTATAATCACCCGATGTAAAAAAGTGGTATATCAAACAACGGAAAACTACCAAAAATACCAAACTTGACAGCCATAGGGCAGTGAACGTGTCAACTCAACCCTGTCGCGTGTGAAATCAAAATTAAGGATTACTGGAAAATGGAAATTATGCGTGTATCAATGTTGATTATGGCGTTGATTCTGTTAACACGCGTTCTAAACAAGTATGTTGTGGTAATGTCTTAGATTATATAACATATTTTACATTGTGTTATAGGATTCACAGAAGGTTCTGTACGGTTTGACAACACGTTTCCGGCTACTGATCGTGTTTCTGGAATTGTTCCTGATGGAGAATACAAGGATAATGTGTTGTTACATTTTTGTTGTAAAGATGATGGTAGTTACAAGGATCCTATCCTACTGCCTAAGAAAGAACCTTTCATTATGTACCAAAAGTCAAGTGAAGGATGCCAGGTTGTAACAGGTACTATTTATTTAATGCTTTGTTAGATTGTGTCTCATGTGATAGGCAATTCCAGATATTTTAATATCGTTCCATTTTATCTTTGCTATCCATGAGACCACATCCTTAATTTTCGTCCTGCTGGTTGTTGGAATAGATATTGATGATTTAGAATATGATATTAAAGTGTTGATTCAGTTATTCACACTGAAGTATTTGCATATTTTTTTTTACAAATATAAGTATTCACCATGTCAATTTAAAATACATATCCCTTTCAACATCATCAATACTAAGAGTAAGTATAACAATTGGAAGCTTAATAACATGACATTGTACTTACCAATGTCCAAATCATCCAATACACACCACATGAATTGACAGGAAATATCATAAATTGCACGGTAAGGCATAAAACGTTTGGTTATAAATATGCCATATGCTTTTTGAAATGATGCATTAAAAACAACACACTTGACCAAACACCATGCTAAGTAGATAATAATAAAATAATAATAATAATTTTTTTTCAAAAAAAATAATAAACTTGTACACATGAAAAGAGTGAGATATATCAGTTATACAGACCTGTCAAATATTTAACACTGGATTAATAATTCGAATATCGGTAACCACCACGTGGAAAACTGTTCAGAGGGGATAACAGATGCCGAAAATCTATCGATGTATGAATAACGAGTGGCCAATTCGTCACCAATGGGTTACCCTATTGTTAAACTTTTAACATCTGCACTTTATTTCTGATATTTATTTTGGCATGTCGATAGATTTTTTCACTAATCGCGAAATATTTAACTTTTCCATACAAAGTTTCACCATTAATTTTTGATATTTCAGATATGTATGCTGAGAGCGAGTATATAACTATAACAAATGATAAAACAGGATTTGAGAAGCTAAGTGGATCAACACCACACATACGTACATTACCAAATAAGGCGTTTGAAATGTATATCTGTTACTATTTCCCAATAAAGTATGGTAAGTATGCAGAAATTACATAATGAACACTTTTGATTTAGAAATATCCTTGACTTTTTACAGTGATATAAAAGTGTAACGTCCCAGTCAATATTATTTCACATACATTGAAGATATTAGTTCTGGGGGAAATGGAAGAAACCGGGGTTACAAAAAATAAATAAATAAATAAAATAAAACACAAACAAAAAACCGGACTTAGGAAGCAAAAGTGATAAATATTAATCACTGTATGATTTACCCGATCGCGATTTGGGTTTAAACCTAGGAGATGACAGGTTGTTTCGGGATCTATCAGAGCAACTTACGAGAAGCCGTTGTGCGAAATGAAACTGTTTTTTCTGTGTATTCATTGTCATTCGCTAACTCGCCTGTTGAATGTCGATTCAAAGTATCATATGGCATTGCGATTATAAATATTCATGACATGTATAACATTAGATTCACCTATAACGAGGATCGATGTAACGAATTTTTGCCTATAACGAACTGAAAAAAATCCCCGAAAAATTACACTATAAAATTTATGCATTTATTAGCTAATGCTTCCCACTTGCTGTTTTGTCCGAGTATATTCTGTTCATTACTTAACTTAAGATAACTCAAGTTGTTCCTTGTTTAAGGCTAGCTTCATTACAGTAATTTGTGGGTGCTAAGATTAATTTTTTAATAAAATTCCCAAAAATTTGTAATTTTCTTTTAACAAGAAGCGATTACTCTGCATTAGTGCGGTAATTTTATTTATTGTCAACAATTCCAATCAACACTCCTTCACACAATCCAGGTTTTAATATTGTTTCTTTTTTCCACCATCTTCAAATAGGATGTGGCGAGTTTATCACCTTATCGGATGAGAACCCGGAGGTCACGATAAGTTCACCAAACTTTCCAAACCATTACAATAACGGACAGACATGTTATTGGATAATAAAGGTACATATTTATTTAATTAATATTTTTATTGTTAATGACCAAATAAAATGATACAAATTACATTGGATACGCCATAGATATTAATTCTGTCCTTAGTTAACTAATAAGCACCATTCTTTCCTTCTGTGACTTATCTGGAAAATCGATAAATACAGTACAGGCCTGTCTTTAGTACAGAATCGATCCTTTAACTCGACCCATCGTTAGCTATATGCCATAAGCTTTTAGACAGCTATCGTCTATCTCTCGTTCACTAACTTTCTTTGTCTCGACCACTTGGTAGCCGGGGTTTTGACTCATTTTTGTTTTAAAACTTCGACAGGTCTCAGTCTGTTCTGTAGAGGTACATTGTACCTGATCTGTATGGAACAATTCATATAATTAAAAATTTAGATAAAGTGGTATAATTTCAATTAATAAGGTGATATACTAATCCAGTTTCAAAAATACTTCCATATACTACAATGTCAATAATCTTTCTTTTATTTGCTTAATCAAAACTTATGTTATTCGGAATCATTGAGTGTATGGACATTTTTGTGAACAAAACTTTGCCATAGCTGAGAGAGAGAGAGAGAGAGAGAGAGAGAGAGAGAGAGAGAGGAGAAATGGTCAAGTTGTAGTAACCATGTGGAAGAACCTAGCTGGGTTTGGATAAGATTAGAGATTGGAATTGGTTTTAAAGTAAAAATAGACGAAATGTCTATCTATCTCAATTTTTTATTCTCTCGATATTTTACAAGTTAAAGACAACATCAAAATAATGAAGGAAGATATACTATCAGATTGTTATCCGGGGGAAACTTGACCTATTAGACTAACCTTTGACAACAGTTCCATTTCAGACATGTTTGGCAGTTTGTAAGGGGCCCATAGAAAGATTTCACTTGCCAATACTAAATGTGGAGGAATGAAACTTTACTATTTTTTTTATTACTTTCATTAGACACTTATGAATCAACAGAATCTTTAGCATTACCACTGAAATTTGCGCGATTGTTTCAATTCTTCCTTATGTTGGACTCATATGGAGCATTGTACAAACTATTGTATTATTTAGATGTACAAGTTTTAAATTACGAAATCTAATAACATATAATGTCGTTGAGTTTGTGTATAACAACGTTATTTTGACGGACGTTACTCACCCATAACATGACGTTATTAAAATGTAAAATTTTGAACGTCGTTAATTATTGACTATACTTTAAACGTAAATTAAAATAGGTTCTAGGTAAAATATTTCCAAAAAGTTGGTATTTTTGGAAACTACAATAAATACACTTTAAGAATATGTATTTATCTAAAAATCGAAAATTTTGACCATAAGCCTGGTTTTCGCTTGGCGCACCTCATATTATTAATATATCATATATGTCTGAAAACTCAACAAATACTAAATCAAAGAAAGGATTAAGAATTAACAAACAAATGCATCATTTTCATCAAAAATATACATTTTTTTTATTATTTTAGGGACCTAAAGATTCTAAAATAGAATTAAATATGGAGTCGTTCGATGTTGAAGATTCAGAAGATGGAACTTGTGTTGATTTCTTAGAATTGAGATATTATCTCATTGGGCAACCCGGTGTGGCGTAAGCTAACTAAAATAATAGTCATGGAAATCACAATAATCAAAAAGGAAAACACTTTGGCCTTTGACCTTATTTTGAAGATAATTTCAAGAGCAGGTCAAAACCAAAAAACACGCGTCATGAACCTATAGAAATTTGAAGTTAATTTTTACAATTTTTTCGAAATTAAGTTCACAAACGTGTTACAAATTTCAATTGCACGAACCAAGACATGCCTCTTTTGAATTCTATCTATGGAAAATAGGCATTGGCAATGGACATACTGGCACAAAAGTTCAGCTTTTTACCCAAACGAGCTAAAGCTCTTATAATTTCTGACTCCAGTTTCAGACAAGTGCTGACAATCAAATCACAATTTGGTTGTTCAGTAAGCCTTGTCTATTATTGGTGATTTGAGCAAAGTTAACAAAGTTTACGTTATCTAGTGTAATTGTTATACCTGTTCTATTTTATCCGAATTCTTTTTTTTTCCATTTCCATTCAGATATTGTGGAGAACATTTTAAAGAGTCGGTTATTAGTCAGACTAATTTGATGGGGGTTATATTCGAGACTGATTTGAACGGAACCAGGGGCGGATTCAAAGCTACTATCACTTTACGTAAAGGTTAGACTTTTCCTTGTTTAAAAATATTCATTTTTTCGGTTTTTTTTAAAATTTCGTTGCATTTAGGGTGAATAAGTGAATACTTTGATGTCCGGCATTTTTCTGCATCAGTTAAGAGATATATTCTTTACATGATGCAATGATTAAGATTAAGATTGCCATGTGGTTTGAATTCTAATGAAATAATGTTCTTTTTCTATTTTAAGGCTACAGACTACTTATACTTGATATGTATATACCTTACGACTTTAATCCATTGTTATATAGCACTTTTTCGTGTTTTTTTCTAATTTCCATATACATGTATTATTTACCGAAAAAATTTCAGCAATGTCATGTTTATCATGTTTAACTCTTTTTCTCTGTTTTAGATGAGGACCTGTGCTACTCGTATAAAGATAAGGGGAAAACGTACAGAGGAACAGTAGCGTATACTAGAAGTTTCAAGAAATGTGTACCTTGGTCTGAAGTTACACACTGTCGTCACAACTTGTTTGATGTCAAGTAATTATAATAGCTTTTATTCAATTAAACTGCAAGCAAGTATTCAGCAAACAACTGTAAAAACATATCTCCTTTAAAGATTATCGTTTGTCTTTTCCATATGATAATGTTTACATCCAAAATGGGGTCCAGGTATAAGAAGAACTTTATGCGGCAAAAGTCCTTAATCCAAAAAGAGTGCAACGGTCAGTCGGTTCAAGTAATATATGGCTCATATATTAAAACTCTCATCTTGGTAGTATTGGGCAAATAAACACCTTCCTCTAGATTTTTATGTGTACAACAGTTTCATTTTTAAGCAGTTACCACTCGGGTCAGTTACCTTCAGCAAGCGAAATGACAAAGAGAAACTTTCTAATGCCAGAATCTACACCGAAATGAATTCCAAATGATTAGCAACGTAACACAGTTGTCATATACCATTTTTTTTAATTTAATCATAAAATACATTCAAAAAATGGTATATGACAATATATTGTCATATACCATTTTTTGAATGTATTTTATGATTAAATTAAAAAAATGGTATATGACACAGTATTCGTTCGTCATCATATCCACAGTACACATCCCCAGTTTTCGGTTTTATTAATAGTCTTGTTAATATGAGTTAATTGTGACATGTAGCTTTATTTCAGCGATTTTTATGTTCTTTATAGTTTAGCTGTTGTCGAACACATTTGTTCTTGCAAATTTGTATAACTTTCATTTTCTATTACAATGTAGTGATTTAGACACTCAGCTTGAAGGTAATTACTGCCGGAATCCAGGAGACGGTACTAGACCTTGGTGTTATGTAGAATCTTACCAATGTATGAGAGACTACTGTGATGTTTGTAACTTAGGTCAGTGTTTCATTTTGTTATTTAGTGTAAATTGTTTAGTGCTGCAAAATAAAACATGTTTAGTAATTTTACAACCACTAGGTTAATATCCCTGCTGGTGGACTAAGCATACCCGATAATATCGTTAACCCAGGTAGCAGTGAATAGTATTGTAAAGTATTGTAAACATTGTTCATCAAAAGTATCTTCTTAAATTTTAAAATTCCTAAAAAAACTAAGCTAATATAAATCGTTAAAAGTATTGCCTTAGATAGGCGGCTTTGGTAAAAAGAACCTATTCGGAAATTCTATTAGGTGTCAATCAATCGATTAACAATTATTTAAACACCGAGTTGTTTCACGCACTATGTTTTGTAACCTGTTTTTAATGACTCCTTTTTGATTTAGAGAAATGTTATGACGTATTTGATGACTGTGCTGAACTCATTGCTGCAACGAAGAACTTCTGTCAAAAAGATGAAAACGCTTTCCGTGGATGTCATAAATCCTGTGGATTCTGTGAGAAAGATGGCAACTTAAGTAATTACTAATTTTAACTGTTATGAACCTATTTATTTGTACACCAATTTTTTTTATTTCTAAGAAAATGACAGTTTAACGTGAAATAAAACGTTGAATCAATTTTGTTTCATCTCTTGTGAAGTATTGTTGGTAACTTTTACTTTAATATTATTGAGCACTAAAAGACTTTTGTACCAATTTTGTAGTATTCTCATTCGTAATATCCTATTAAAGAAACTGATACTGTCTATAACTCCTTTTTAAAATTGGCTTTTTATGAAATATTGAGCCATTAACTGTTTTACTTCACCTTACCTTTCACTCTGTCACGTGCAGGAGTTAATCTTCACCAAAGAAAAAATCAAAACGACACTTTTGAACATTACTTTTGGTAAACACAGGACTCCAAACTCTTGTCCTCGAAAGCTGTCATCGATGCGCATTTTGCATAATGTATTTTTAACAGTGGTGCTTACGAAGGCAAATCTTTGGTATACTTATTGATGATGTTCACTATGATTCTATATATTACTCTGCTCGTCATGTTTTAATATTTTACAAATCCAATCCAGGAATTTCAAAACAAAAGTGTCAACCACCAGCCGATTTACCTGATGCAGAATTGAAACCAGAATACTTACCGAAGAAACACGAGTATAATATCGGAGAGGAAGTAGTGTATAAATGTAAAACTGGAAAAGAAACAACTGAATCTCGTTGCCTTTCCGACGGTAGCTGGTCTTGGACAGGATTTATATGTGGAGGTACAATTTTCTTTCCTATGTTCATGATACGAGTAATTAAAAACAAAAGATGGTATTTCTATACAAGGTTTTAAACTTTTGCATTATTTAATATATATTTGGGAATTTCATATGTGGATAGATACTGTTGTGATTATATTTATTTTAAGACATACCAAATGCATGTATGTAAAACATTTCAAAAATGGTCTGATGTATTATTTCAATAATAGTATTGAAATAAAAATATGATTATTTGTGCGCGATTTTTACTGAATAAGTGTGTCGTTAACTGGCGTATTTGTTTTAAAATAAAACTTTCTTAGTTGAATGTTTATTATTCGCTAGACATGTTACATATTAAAACACTATAAATTTTGTCAGCTTGGAGATATATGCTAATTCCTTAATGTTCGCCTAGTGCTGCCATCTGTGGGTGGACTATGTATTCCAGAGGATATTGTTAACTCAGGAGGCAATACATAGTAGTTACAATTTGAAATTCTTCAAAAACTAAGGCATACTCTTTCATGCAGTATTTGTTTATCTAAATTTGGTAAAATATATTTTGGTCCTTTGGGTTTCTTTTCAACATCCTTGAAAAAGAATTTTGGTTTCATAGCTTTGGTCAAAGCACTACTGATGAGGAATTGTATTTCGAAATGGCCGTCTAGTGCTGTAAAATTTAATATATAATTATGAAATAAACATTGGTAATAAGAAATTATGTGCTTTTTAATTTAAAAAAATCCTAAATATAAAAAACAATGCTTCGGTTTATCGTTCAAAGTATCGCCTTAGGTGGATTTGGTAACATACATTTGTGTCCTATTTTTTATTTCAACATCTGTAAAAATATTTGCATTTCAACAATTTTGGTCCGGGCACCACTGATGAGGAATCTAGTCCAGCCAAATTAGATCAGGTTTAGTAATGGTATTATCCTATATATATGCACACGTATATACATTTCAGCTTGTCCAACTGGATGGTTTCCTTTCAAGGACTCGTGTTACAGATGGTTTGATGATTATAAACTGAAGAATGAATCAATGGAAGAATGTAAGAAGCACAATGCAGTCGTTGCCTCGGCAAAGGATCGAGAAGAATCGAACTTTCTAAGGAGTATTAGGTATATAGATGGCACCAACACAACAGATAGATACATACACTATGTCTGTATTTACGATATCAAGACGAAACTAAACACAACAAACACACGATGTCTATTTACACTTGCCTTTTGTCTTTTTTTGTAGCTGCAAGTAAATTTTTGCACAAATGGTAAATACAGTAACTATTGCCTATAGAACCGGATATGGCGTCTAGTGTTGTTAATCTAACTAGTTGTCCCCAATAGAAATAGTGAGACTCATTGCTAAATGAAATAAATAATAAATTCTTATTCGTATGCAATGTTTTTTCTAATAAAATAAAACAGCTCAAGACATAAGTACCAAAAAATTTTTTCGTCGTATTTAAAATATTTGTGTTTTGTGATTTACCGTTAAGCTTTATGTTTTTTTGTTTAAGCATGGTATAACTGTATTGTTTATGGGTCAATGCAATTTATGTGTCATATATTTTCAATAATAAAGATAAAAAGATAATATGTTCATACATATTGTGAAAATAAACTCCTTTACATTTAACATTTCCACATCTAAGTTTGTAAGAACCACTGAACGGTGGATAATTAGGGACCACCAAAAGTATTTGAACCACATCCGGTGTCTCTTAAGAAACATTTCAACAACTCGTCAAGTACTATTTAAAAACTGATTAATTAAATTGTTGTTTAGAGGAGAAGATAGGAAGTACTGGATCGGAGTAAAATATGTGAGGAAAATAGGTCACTTCTGGGAGGAAGATGGTTCGGCGGTAACATGGGCAAATTGGTGGTACGGTAGGTTTAAAAAATCAGCCTTTATCTGTTACAACGCAAGACGTAAACGCATAATGGTTGTTATTTCAAATAGTTTTAAAATGGCTCTAAAAGGTATTTGATTGACAGAACCAAATCTTTAAAAAAAATTAAATAAAAAATACGGTTTGATTGGAGATGCCCATTTAGTCGGGCACTATTAAATTTCCAATACACCCAATACAAGTGTATTTCATTACAAGAGACTAAACGTCCAAGCCATTCAGTATTATGAGCAATAAAATAAATAATATTTTTGAATACCGTTGTATGATTATTAATGCCAAAGTTATAAATGTTCTAAAATATCTTATGATCTAAATCACTGCATTCCTAAAGGCGTACCATAAAACGTTTATACAGATCGGTTTAGAGATTTGCATTCACTCACGAACGTTATTAAATAAATATACCTTTTCTTCAGCATGTAGAAAGTACAGTCTTTGTCAATAGCCGGAACAACCATGATAAAACGAAACACGATGAAATAAGAAAATAGTTTAGACAACATCAACAGATCATTTTATGACAAAAGTTAGACATAAAAACAAACTCCTATCCTGTTATGTTGTAACATTGCCTTTTGTAGGCACAAGCCTATCTTATTTTATAGAGGTGTTATTTTAATTATGTGATGTTTTAATCTTAGGTGAAAACGATGGATGCGCGTACGTAGCAACAAATGGGAGATGGGTAGGTGCGAAGTGTAATGCTATTATGTACCTGTCCACCATGTGTAAACTTACACCTTCAGGTAACTTTTAAAGATATCAAATAGAAATGTCTTCAGGAACTAATCCTTACAATTTTACATTATGTGGAAAAGTCAATGAAGCAACACTATTATTGGTTATTGCAAATGGTTTCATTACAAACAGAAAGATAACAAGCAATTACTAAATTGGGATGACATTTCAAAAGTGCTCGCCAAAACGAATCCCAACTGGGAAATCCATGTTTAAACCATGTGCATGGTCAAAATACATATAGCCAATTGCAAATCTTGTCCACCGTAAGATTGTTCTTGTGAAGTTTCATAAAGATTTGACAGTTTTTGAGAAAAGTGACGTACAAAATGTTGGTCGTAGTAATGGAAAAAACATTATATGCACCCTCCTCTACGTCGTTCGGGGGTATAATATAATTTAATATTCTGCATGACATCCCATGATGCACAAAAAGCGTGCATCATATTAGGAAAATAGCAAATAACATAAAATTTTACAGTACTAGACAGCGGTTTCAAAATACAATTCCACATCAGTTGTGCTTATAATTTTAAACTGTATGACAGACAAGACTGTTAAAAGGTCAGAATCAGAGTAGCTAATTTACATTTTGGTAGAACGTCTTATACCTTCTTAAAACTTTCATTTGTTTTTTATTTAAGAGAGAAAACTTTGCGTTGATAGAAGACAAGATTGCGAAAAAGTCGTAACCGGAAATCCTTTAGCATGTAAAAACAATCCAGCATTTAAACGACAGGAATGTGCAGTCACGTGTGGTTTGTGTACACCTGGCTTTGGTAAAGGTGAGTATTTGAATATAAATTATAATGTATCACAAATGAAATGTTGACGCAGAGATATTGCAAGACTAGGCCCATCAAACTAAATGCTTTATGGTCGTCATCACAATATTGTTGATAAGTATGATGACTTTGTATCCAAAATTACCCTGGATTTATTTGGCGTCCAATAGTTCCATGCTCCTTTCATTCTCAACTTACACACCCGGTCTCGCTTCCGTTGTGGAAGTGTGTGTATTTAACTAAATTTGCCAGTTTCCAAATGTTTCATTTTCCTTTAGGATCGTAATTTGGACATGGGCCGGTATATTTGTTATTGGTTTAGTATGTACATGAAATAACAAAAAACGATGTTCTACACAACTAAATCAAGTAAACAAGCCAAGGTAACAAATAGAGACTTCATCGAATAAATCTCGTGATATATAGACGAGCACTAAATGTAATGAAAGTTTTACATAGATGGTTTTCTTCTTCATCTTTAACAATCAATTTCTACCCTGCAATAAAAACCGGCATCGAATTTTTTAACTTATCTAAAACAACTATTTTAAACCCTAGAATTCATTTTTGAATGATTATTGCTAATATTTTTGTGGATAGAGGATCTGCTATTCTTATTATTTAGTTTATATTTTCACCGACAAGATATGAAATAATAACATCAAGATAGATTTAATGTATTTATTATTTTTGCAAATATAAGTGCCCACGTGTAAAAACCCACGTCATACCGGGAACTTTGTGCTGGAGACTGACATGGACGAAGTAAATGCTGGTGATGTTGTTGTGTTTGCATGTAAACCGGGATTTGCACAGACTGGAGGTGACCTTATCCACATGTGTCTACCATCTGGAACATTCACAGGGAATACTCCCATATGTAGACGTAAGTTAATTCTAATAAAAGAAATAAATGTTTGTTTTCCTGTCATTTATCCTATCCTTATTTCGATCAAAAAAGAAAATTAATTGTAGCAGTAACTTTTAAGTTAGATACAAGCATTCAGTCCGTTTTAGTCGACAGATATTAACAATTTAATCAGAGAAAAACATGTTAATTAAAATGAATTATAATGGAAATTAATTAAAATGTACCTGGCATATGAAAGGCATTGTGAACGCAAAATTAATTTTCATACAATGACAAGACGAAAAGACTTGCGGTAAAGTGATATAAACTTTTGTCAAAGGAACGAAATAAGGCAATTTTTGTATCAAAATGCAATTGGAAACAAATGTGATTCAGGATTTTGTAACAGATCCAATCCCACAGTGCCATCGCGAGGTAATGAAGGCTCATTTTTCTATAGACCAGTAATTTAGATAGGCTTACTTATTTACGCATTGGTTTGTACTACAGCAAAGCATACTGTACCAATACCTATCAATACTCAAGCCATGGTAGATAGACGCAACGTAGGTACAGAAAGGAGGGCATATGTTTCTTTCAACGCTTTGCACACAATTCCTAAAAGCGGCTTCCTTATAAAATGGCAGTTTTACAGTGGATACAGTGGAGCAATTGTTCTTCAAGTATGGAGACGAACCAATGAGTCAGCAACGTAAGGATTGTTTGTTCAATCATATATTTCATAACATGCAATATATCTGCGAGAATCTCGATGGTATGGTTACTTATGCTAAATGTTTCTTTAACAAGTTTTGGTGGCCTGGACGAGAAATAAAATATTCTTAATAACGAGATTAGAATCGTTCACCAAACTCTCAAAGTAGAAAAGAAAGTATTTCTTAACGTGGCACTAATCGTATGTATTGTATTAAACAAGGGAAAGTGAGCAAAAAAAGAAACAATTAGATAAATCGACTCGTCCACTTAATATTATTGAAAATATTTCTTTTGTCTGAATTTGTTGTGTCCCATGTAGACAGATTAGATTATCGAGCTCTCTCTCTCTCTCTCTCTCTCTCTCTCTCTCTCATTATTTAGTCAAAACATTAAAATTAAAACAGTCATCACTGTGTTATTTCAAAATTAAGTTCAGGAATCTTTCTTATTCAGCTTTCAACTTGTTGGACAGTCTCTTGTCAGAAAAACTGGGAATGCACGAAAAAGAACGATTACGTTGGTGCATCATCACAGGATAAAGGTTGAGAAAGGAGATGCTATCGGCCTGTTTTATCCCAAACGAGCAGGATTAGACCCGGCTGGCATACAGTATGACGAATGCAGTGTGTCAATTAACGGTCCTTATGGTAGCCATTACGAGTCCGTTAATGACTTTGGAAGACCAACAGCTTACAAAAAGGGTCAGACTTATTCGTTTAGACCAGTTAGAGAAATGAAAATATGTAGAATTTATTCATTAAATGCAATAATATTATAACCTACAATAAAGAATTTAAACAAATTAACAAGGTATATAAAGCGCATGATCTTATATTACACGAGCTATAAACAGTATTCATAATTACCAGTACTAAAATGCCGTTTTCAAAGATTGCAGTCAAATTTTACAAAATATAGCTGCCTCTTCTAAAACAATATTTCACAATGTCTGCACACTGCTTAAAAGAAATAAATTTCATAACAATCATTGAGCGATTATTGAAATGCACATTAGGTCACTATCTTCATAAACACTACTACCTACAAAGAGTGGTGATATTTGTACAATTTGGTTACAAAGTTTGAAAAACGGGTTTTAGACATTATGAATTTGGTTTATGCACGGTTTCAGAACTGGAAATAGAAAATCACCTTTACCATTAAAACTGCATTAGTGCCTAGAAATGGAGAAATATTGGTTCGCCTTTTCATTAAAAGTAGAAGATATAAATGCATAACTAAAAAACAAGTACTTTGAAAAAGTCAACGCAACCAATAACTTCACATAATGCAAGGTAATGTCAGAAACAAAACAAAAAAACCAGTTCAACAAGATAAGATCACAACATATACTTGACGAAATAGGTTGGTTCATAACAAATGAGTTTTATTCCAATTAACAAAGGATAATGAAAGCAGTTCCGCTGAATGGTATTGACGGTTTACGGTTTGGGGAAGAAAGCTTGAGATCCACGTAACAAAGTGTTATCTATTCAAAACAATCCAAATCACAATCCCAAATCGCAGTAAAAACTTTGAAACTGACAAACTGGGTTAAACACGTGAACTTCCACCAGAGAAGTGAGACCGGGTGCTCCGGAAGGGTAAACACCTCCTGTTTAGCTGGATACACCCGCCACCCATGTAATCAAAATAAAGGTGAAAAGAACGTTGTAATATGGGGCGTCAAATATCCAGGGATATTTGGACGTAGACATCATACTTATCAACAATAATGTGATGTTGGTCATAAAACTTTCTGAGGGCCCTGATAAGCAATATCCCAATTTATTTGTAAGCAGACCGTTTCGTTGTATAAAGTCCCCGTAGGGTGAACAAGCTGCAACATAGCGTATTGACTGTGAAAAAATGCACTATAAGCAGGAGACGCAGGTATATTGCTGCATAAAAATGGAAAGTTAACAATAGAAAACAGTAAGCAATTATTCGAATGTGTCGAACCCATGTTGGTGTTTTGAGCAATATAACATACAGGTAACCCCCACGCCAAGTGCAATTGAACATCAGAAGAAGCATCATGTCGAGGTTCATTGCAACAAAGTGTTATTTAAACAATGCTTTTGAATGGTTTCGAAGCTATGCGACAATGTCACAACCCCCACCTCCACCCATCCCACCCATCCCCACCCAACTCCAAATGCTATCATACATAGCCGGTGAGAAGCGCCTGGTAATCGAGGCCCCACGTAACAAAATGTTGGGCAATCAATTTCGCCTAGGGTTTTTGAATTCAACCTATCCACCCACCGATGCCACACATAAAAAAGTTAATGCAGACATTTCTTTCTCTAATTGTATTTAACCTTGACGGCGGCTTTCTCTGAGCACGTTCTGTCATTTTATAAAGTCGCCAAAGCAGTACATTTTTGCACTGGGTATTGGGTGATTAACTTCTTATAGAATCAAATAACATATTTTAGTGAGTAAACTTATTTTTATTCAAATAATATATATATAATTCCTTTATAATCGTGATCAATAAAACGTACTGAATGAGTGTCATACATGACAGTAAGGATTATTATTTATCATAATATTATATTGAGAACAGGTAGTCCCGTCGGTAAATGGTTTTTAAAAGAAAGTTTTTATTTCATTTATGGCCGATTCAATGGTCATTCAAGGTTCAATTTAATTCACAAAGAATCGTGTTTTATTTTACGTCAATAGTTTACAATTAAACCGTCTTTACGCTTCCTACCGTATTTGCCACAATTAATGTTCAACTTGATACATAGAATTATGACATAATTATTTTTCGACGTTGTTGACAATGGTGATGACGACGCAATGCCGACGCGACAATCACATTTAACTCGTATATGTTTTAAGTGTAAGCATGACGACCAAGAGGATTTAAGACACCATGTGCAATATATGCGGCATTAGTGTTGTGCAACGTTATACGTAAAAATAAATAAATAAATAGAGCGGAGCTGCATCTTGATTTCGGAAGGACAACGGGTAGAACCTGCGATGCATTGGATTTCCCTTATCAACATGTTCAAAAATTAAAAAAAAAAAACTAATCAGAGTTCAGTGCGGCACTGTGCACCTGTAGAATCGAACTTCATAATTGGAGAAGTAAAGTTTTAACGTGATTTCTAGGTGGCGTAAGTACATGTAATATTCAACAATATTCTCAACGTAAAACAACAAATTAAAATACACTCCTTTTGTAATATTTGTATTTTGCTCTTATTTTAATTCCAATATTCTCTGAAATTTAAATTGTATATTATTTATTTAATTATTTATTTATTTATTTATATTTTTTTATTTTATTTTATTTTATTTTATTTTATTTTATTTTATTTTATTTTATTTTATTTTATATTTTTTTCATTCATTTTTTTATGAAAAGATAGTAACTTGTTTTTTCAATATCAACTTCCACATGCTTATAAATACTTAAAATTATGCACATTGAATAAAGGATTAACACTAAAAGTAACGGGTGGGGGTAGAAACATGTTGGGTTCTGTTTTGTACGGTTAAATACGGTAATCGATTTAACTGATCTAAACCAATTCCATTTATATCGTATTGTTTAGGACTTTAAATGTAGATCTCTTGTCCTACTCAACCGTTAATACATTAATAATTATATACTGTATAGAGTGTGGAATTCACAATTTGTTTGGTCGTGAAGTTTTTTAAACTTATAAACACAAGACGTAAACTAGAACTGATAATTTTTAATTTAAAAAAATATGGAACAGCAGTGTGTACAACAACCGGTTCCCATGGAAATCTCAAGACTGGAAAGTGTATCCTTAAAAGAGGATTATCTTATGAAATTATGGGAAAATTATATCACGGATAATATTGTGGAATCAAAACCGTGCGAAATTGGAATTTTTGACTGGAAATCAAGACGACGTATCATCGCTAGTGATCAGTTTAGGATAGGTAAAGTAGAGTTGGATCAAATAGTGGACGGGGTGACGTATCCCGATAGAATTTACCGGAATGGAGTGACTATTGATGGGAAAAATTATAACGTACAGCTCGCTGACGGTAAAAATGGAATCTTTGCTAGAACTGACGCTGATGGATGTACTATATGTAAAACATTTACCTATATAATTATATGTTTAAATGACAAAAGAGTTAAATCATCCAAGTGTAACGAAGATGTCATGAAACTAGGAGACTTTCTTAGACGACTTGGATTATGAAATGATATCAAATTGAAACATTATATCCAGCAAAAATGTTAACAAATGTCGTTTTTCATGTCTTCACGAGCAGGGAGATCGATTGGATTCATAGTGTTCATATGAACTTTATTTTACTAATATGGTTTATACACAAAAGGGCTTCGATAACTCGTTATGTCATGATTTAAAAAAAACTACACATCATTCCATTAGTTTGTCCTAATAATTTATCAGTGAAAAAAACCCTCAGAAGTCCAGTATAAGTCTACCAGTATATGAGGTCCCACTCAGTTCCAGTAAAAGTCTACCAGTATATGAGGTCCCACTCAGTTCCAGTATAAGTCTACCAGTATATGAGGTCCCACTCAGTTCCAGTAAAAGTCTACCAGTATATGAGGTCCCACTCAGTTCCAGTAAAAGTCTACCAGTATATGAGGTCCCACTCAGTTCCAGTAAAAGTCTACCAGTATATGAGGTCCCAATCAGTTCCAGTAAAAGTCTACCAGTATATGAGGTACCACTCAGTTCCAGTATAAGTCTACCAGTATATGAGGTCCCATGCAGTTCGCGTTATCGATTCAACAACGACAGCGGTTTTGACATTTAGAACTTTAGCAAAATCAGTATTATAGATATCTTAATGTTTGTTAGTTAATAGTTACATGTCATTATATCTACACGTTATATGTTTTATATTGTTTATTTTTGTTCTAAATACGTTAATTAATATAGACATTATCTTTTTGTCACTGCCGCTCATTATTTAGTCTACTGTTTGTTACCACACACACTCTCTCTCTCTCTCTCTCTCTCTCTCTCTCTCTCTCTCTCTCACACACACACACACACACACACACACACACACACACACACTGTTTTTGTATCCCATATTCCTCCTATTTAGCTTTCTCTCTCTCTCTCTCTCTTTCTGTGTGTGCGTGAGAGAGAGAGAGTATTTTGTATTTCACAGTGTAGTTAAAATCTCTCTCTCTCTCATATTGCATTTTATGTACCTTCTAAAATTCACACTCAAATACACATGTATAAAGGTAGATATAAAATGCTTATCTATAGGTTAACTGTGGGTAAATATTTCAATGGAAGAAAAATCTATATACCTACTTTTTTCTCACCAAATCAATTACCCTGTGTAATTTATTTTAATAATTTTAAAAAACCTTTATGTAAACCGTACTTAGTACCTTTTAATGTTTTATATTTAGTGAATAAAACACATGAAAACACTACAAATAACGGGTTACTGGTTATATACGAATGCCGACGGGGTTCATTCTTAATATAATAAATGTTTTGTAATGTTTATAATTTGTATTTACAAAATAATTCGTTATTTCAAATTACTAATTCATATTACGAAATACTTAAATCGTTATTTGAAATAACTATTTGTATAAACGAAACAATTCAAATATTCTAGATGTATTTCTAGTGGTGAACAGAGGTTCTGGTTATTTTGTTCAGCACCAAACGGACTACAAGCGTTAACAAAATGATACTGAAGAAACCATAAACAAAACGTTTTTGAAAGACGACATATTTGTTTTGTTTGGTAATATACCGGTACTTTTAACAAACAATCGGTATACCAATGGGCACAAACTCTGCACCATTGCTTGCAGATTTGTTTCTTTATTCACAGAACATTGTTGAATCTGGAGAGAAGACTGTCACAAATTCATTTAACTCCACGTACATATATTTAGGTGACTTTCTACCTCTTAATTATCCTAAATTTGGAGATCACGTGAATTCCATCTACACTAGTAAACTTGAAATAAAAGATACGGTAGCTTCTTAAAGTTCTGCTTCAAATTTGAACTTATAGCTCAACTATGACTCCCATGAAAGGCTACAACTGCAGCTGGCCAATATGGTAAATGTAAAGACTTCATTTTTTCTTATTGTCAACTTTCCTTTTTATGCACAATATACCTATTCCTTGTGCTTATAGTGTATTTGTTCACAATGTAAGAGGCTATTGGAACTATATACAACAAACCACAGGGATAATTCTGGCATAGGTTCATCAATGTCCTTGAAAAGTTTTATGGTTGTCGTCACAATATTGTTGATAAGTATGATACCATTCTATAAAAATACCCTAGTTAGATATATTTGACGTTCAATAGTCCTATGCTCCTTTCCTTCTCAATTTTAATTACACATGAGTCGAATGTAGCTATCTAAACAGGGTGTGCCTACCCTCCCGATGCACCCGGTCTCAATCCCCTGGTGGAATGTGTTTAACTTATTAATAATTTGCCAGTTACAAAAGTTTTATTTTGCTTTTGGGATCGTGATTTGTACATGGATTGGTATGTTTGTTTGTTCCGAAACTGCTGTTTATTCCGAGTTTATCAACATTTAAAAAATGAAAAGATAACCCTCTTATTTCTATTCATTAAGTTTTGTTTAGTGACAGTTAGTATTGCTCAATACAACTGGCAAGGGCCGACTTTGAATTTTTATTAAAACAATGTTCAAAATGGTCATGTTCTGATTTTGAATGCATTATTTTAATAAAAACTCAAAATCATCAGCACATGACACAACAGATTCAGTCTATTTCTGTTATTCGAATATACAGAAATATAGTGGACTTGACCACAGTCAAAAACATAACTATTTCATATTCATAGTCTGTCTTTATATCCAAAATATTTACCAGGGGAAAGGAGGAATCAAAAGACATGTCTTACTTGTTATGTTGAAGACAATTAGAAATAATCAAAGTGGACAGTTATATTGTAATGTGAAATTAAGTCGAAACTCTCTATAAAGGTCACCCAAGGGAAACAATAAAAATTGACCTTTATGAGCAGCTGGTCCTTACAAACAAATTCAAAGTATGAATAAAGAGCAATATGGATAACTTGTACTGACCTTTTAAGGCGGGTGGTCTTATATAGAGGTGACATTTAAGGTAGGGTCGACTGTTAAACTACTAGAAGGCATGCTACTTTTGAATTTATTCGTTTATGGAAATCAAAAAGTGGAATGTAGATGCCATCACTCATACACAGAATCAGTTTTGAAATGTTGAGGAAACCAAAGTACCAGAAAAAAGCCGCCTAGATCCATTCGTTCGGTAATTGATACAACCAGGGAGTATTAAATGTCGCTGATACAACAGACATATTTTCCGGAGGAACACAAGCTGCAGAGCAGACAATGGGAAAAGGATATAGTCTAGAGGGCAACAAAGAAGAGATATAACGGAAATTGCGAGGTCGATGTGTCCCAGAGTAATGACTATTTAACGATTTAACTGTTATCAAGGTACCTGTAGTTTTCTCCCTTTGACTGACACAAGATATGAATGGGTGTTATAGGCACATTATATTTAAACAAATATAATTGACATTTCATGAATTGGGACACTGCGTACTAACACTACACTTGTGTACATTATCAGTACTATGTTTGGATATGTGTGATAATTCGGGTGGAACGGTGCATTGAAAACAGGAAATGGTTGTAAAGCTGGTGGATTGATTGTTTGGACAGGGGAATTCCACTGAATGGAACGTGATTTGGCCGGTATGACAGACGAGTATCGGTAAAATGGATGACCTTGTACCTGGTTTGTGACATAACATTACAATATCCTCTCTCTTTATATAAACCCTATGTGTGTGTGTGTGTGTGTGTGTGTGTGTGTGTGTGTGTGAGAGAGAGAGAGAGAGAGAGAAAGAGAGAGAGAGAGTTCGTGAATATTGAGTTTGACAGTTGGCTGTCACAAGTATCTACTGGAGCGGTGTTAATAGAAAAACAAAGCGATTTATTATCAGTCTTTCTGGCCTGGCCTGAGTCTGTGTGGTAGACCCGAAGGACCATATTCTATCCTCAGCTGGGACACTCGTGTGTTTTTGTAACATGTCCTACATTATAAATATTTCAAATAATTTTATGAAAATAACCTATATAAATTTTTTTCACTATCTTTGAACTCAAGTAAAGAAATGAAAAATGTTTTCTGTGACGTTACTGTCACGTTAGACAATCTCATAACTCAACTGTAGCCAAATGACTGTTTAGTGCACATGTATACTTTAAATCATATTTATTTATTTATTTATTTATTTATTTATTTATTTTTATTTATTTATTTTTTTGGAAGCGCTGCCCTTTCGATTGAACATTTTATGATGGTTAGAAAGGGGAGTTTTCCAGATTTGTTACATTCATATCAAGATGGGCAGTTCTGAAATGGTGGGGTAACGGTTGAAATGCTGAATGACATCTTGTGTGCGTGCCATGGCATCAACATGAGTGTGTTGAAAATTAACGACATAGGCTGACGGAATCGACGAACGTCTCTATTTAAAAGGAGAATGGAAAGTTATTTGGTTTACATTGTTAGCTATGACCTATGAAACATTTTGCAGAAAAATTATTTGAATTTATAATGAATGAGAAAAATGCACCAGTATGTTTTGCAAAAATGCTTTTTATTTTCCAGTCTTATAAATGTACCTGACGCCTGTCAATATTATATTGTTTACGTTATATTTGCTGTTAGAGCGCTTTATGACGATTATGGTCTGGCGATGGTTTATTGGCTCACCTGGCCAAAAGTCAGGTGAGGTTATGACATAGTGCAGTGTGTGTATGTGCGTACGTGCGTCGTTAACACCTTTTTCGACTTCTTCTCGGAAACTACTGGACAGATTACAATGGAACTTGGTCAGAAGTACCCATGCCATTCAAATGTGTTCTTGCCGTTCCTATGGCTACCAAAACTAGGTCAAGGGGAACCAAAATCTTTACTAATCTTCTCTGAAACCGACGATTGAAGGCGAAAAAAAATCTGATGCGATACTTGGCTCCTCTAGGATCTTAAGCCTATAGTTTTTTCAGTTTGTGAAATTCGGACCGAAATAGGTTACGCGTTTTTGCATTTAATTTTAAACAAATCGTTAAATAGCTTCAAGTTGTTATATCTTGACTATTTGAATAGATAATGAGGTTTTCAGTTTTGACATATACCTGTAATTACCTTCAAAAGAAAAAAAGATCAAGGTCGTGACCTAATTGTTTACATTTATACTATTATTAATTATCTTGAAAACCGTAAACTTTTTGTATAGGCAAATATATAAGAATAATGTTAGTATTGGTGTAGCAATCAGGTTAGCTTATCAGGCCGAATGGACCTCTTGTTACAGTGGCAATTGGACAATAAAACTTTCTTTAAAACACTTGCCTCTGATTAATAAATTAGCAAATTGAAAAGTAAGATACGTATGTATACGCTTGTAGTATAGAACCAAGTAAAATGTACAACCTGCTGATATATATATATACATGTACAACTGATAAATATACATGTACAACCTGCTGATATATATATATATATATATATATATATATATATATATATATATATATATATATATATATATATATGTACAACCTGCTGATATATATACATGTACAACCTGCTGATATATAACATGTACAACCTGCTGATATATATACATGTACAACCTGCTGACATATATACATGTACAACCTGCTGACATATATACATGTACAACCTGCTGACATATATACATGTACAACCTGCTGACATATATACATGTACAACCTGCTGATATATATACATGTACAACCTGCTGACATATATACATGTACAACCTGCTGATATATATACATGTACAACCTGCTGACATATATACATGTACAACCTGCTGATATATATACATGTACAACCTGCTGACATATATACATGTACAACCTGCTGATATATATACATGTACAACCTGCTGACATATATACATGTACAACCTGCTGATATATATACATGTACAACCTGCTGACATATATACATGTACAACCTGCTGATATATGTACATGTACAACCTGCTGATATATATACATGTACAACCTGCTGATATATATACATGTACAACCTGCTGATATATATACATGTACAACCTGGTGGAGCGAATGAAATGTAAATGTTAAACACCATTGTTAAAACTAAATACCAAATATAATAGATATAAGTACAATGTACAAAGTCTTTCTGTTTTCAGGTAAGATGAGACACTACATAATGGATCGAATTTAGAGAAAAATTATATTAGATATGACCAACACAGTCTTTTTACTGAATGCATTGTTATTAATTCTGATATCATCAGTAACCGTGACTGCTCAAAGTAAGTGGAACATGTAGCTCATTTGCTTTCAAATAAACTGTTTTTCAATTGTGCAATTATAGATGGAAGCTGATTACAACCATTTTACCAAGTTAAACAGAATACAATAAAATTAAATACACTCAAACACTAAAACTGTACCACTGATTACTTTCGGCCTTTCTTTACAAAGGCATCAAGTTTTTGTAGTCATTGGTTGATACCATTCGGTCATTGATCCAGGTTCATCAAAAGTCATGAGTTTTTTGTAACCAGTTATTGATAACATTCGTTCATTATTTTAACATCGATCCAAATTAAGACGTTTTCTGTAGCCAGTGGTTAATACCATTTAGTTATTATGCCCACGTTCATCAAAAGTACTGAGTTTTCTGTAGCCAGTGGTTGATACCATTTAGTTATTATGCCCACGCTCATCAAAAGTACGGAGTTTTCTGTAGCCAGTGGTTGATACCATTTAGTTATTATGCCCAAAAGCATTCAAATTCCGGAATATTTGTAGCCAGTGCTTGATATAATGTGGCCATTATTTTCACGCACACAAAACGTTCAAAGTTTACATAGCCAGTGTTCGATACTATTTAACTTTTATTCCCACGCCCATCTAAACTACGAGGTTTTTGTAGACAGTAGCCACAGCATGTGCTTGTCTTATATTATTTTCATTTTCGTTCGTTAGTTTGTTCGGAGACGTAGATAGTTGTTTTTGTACCACATTGTTGTAAAGCTTCGAATACCTTTATATTACATTACAGGATGTAAACCTGGGTATTATGGATTATTTTGCACACAGTGTGGGAACTGTCTGAATTCAACATGCGAGGACTCAGGACATTGCCCTTATGGTTGTAGACTCGGTTACTACGGAAACGATTGTAAAAGAGGTTAGTAATTTTATAGTAAAATTACCTCGGGGATTCGATTGATTCCTTACATGTCTAAAAATCTTCATTTAAAAAAAATAAATGAATAAATAACATAAGTTTTAATAAATAAATAAAAATATGCAGAAACGAAAGCCTTTAAAAATATTTTTTCAAAGTACAGAAATGAGTGTAATCTTGTATATTATGTTAAAACAAAAATAGTTTATCTTGCTTTAAACGGCAATGTATAAGGTTAGATAACATTACTAAGCTGGTACATTTTACTTCAGAATGTGGTCATTGTCTAGATATGAGTAGCTGTAACAGAGATACCGGATTCTGTTTAACCGGATGTCAAGATGGTTACCATGGTGTCACGTGTACCAATCGTAAGTAGAATTGTGATTGGTTGGTTGAATGTTGTTTAACGTCGCATCAGTAAGTTTTCAACTATTCGCGACGAGAACTATTTTATTAATCTCTATGGATTAATATATGAACAATTTCGTGTATTTATGTGAAGTGCGAGTGTGTTGTATGATCTGCCTTGTACCAGCGCGCACTCAGGGTGACTTTAAGCTGCTAGCTCACCGAGTCCGCAGACAAGCATACCACTCCCCCAGTCCATTATACTGATACCAGGTAAACCAGTAAAGGCCAACGGCAAGGAAAATTCACTTTCCCCACATGTGGTCTGAGCGGGACTCGAACGCGGTGAGATACCCTGGATTTGTAGACTGACGTCTTATCCATTAGGCCATCGCAGCCTCAAGTAGAATTCTGGAATTACAACTCGGTTTTAAAGTGTTTTAGCGATGCATTCAAACTTGTTTTAAATTATTTCTATATTTGACCATGGAAACAAAGCTACTATTGTGGAATATGGATTTGCCTGCACTTCACTAGTACTATACGCCGTATACGGAAAGTTTTTTAAAAGATTTAAGACTAGAGAATTTTGAAGTTACTGGCTAGATTCACATCTCAAATAAAATCGCAGAAACGGGAAACCTTTAAAAATGCAGTGTACATTTGATATTGCATTTATATCATTTTAGGTTGCAATTGGAGAAAATTTGGACACCGTTGTTTTTTATCATGCCACTGCAAGTCTGGCGGCTGTAACCATGTGAACGGTACATGTGTTGTGCCCGGATGCGAAAGTGGATGGAAGACTCACAGCTGTAGTGAAGGTAAACTATCATGGAATCCAGTCTTTCTTTCGAATTCAATCTTTAACTGAAATTTTTACATAACACAGTACATCTAACCTTATACGTCAGTTTCCACTTTTTGTTGTTATTTATTTTATATTATTAAATTCTCTTTTGTTTCAAGCATTTGTATTGGTCAAAACTTTTCTGTATTGTTTGCATGAATAGATTGACTCTCAGTGACGTCATCTTATTTGAAGTAATGTACCTGCTACGACTATATTGTTGTTTAAATTGTTGATTTCTTGTTGGAAAATTTCTATAATTTATTTTGTTATGGATGTATGAAAGAACTGGACAATTTGCACATGTAGCATACCGGTTATTACCTACGCGAATTATTCAGTATGCGAAATGTCGAATTCTTTCATACTTCCATAACAGAATGAAAACTTAATTTCATTTCTATGATAAATTCGGTCTATATGTAAAATTAGATCATAAGATTTATGCTATTTTTATTTTTTTTTTGCCTTCTGGCAAGACTAGTAGATAAATCTCCCAATTCCAATAAAACCAAGAGCCTATGACGTCTCACATTAATGAAATAGATGTCGGTGATGGAACCTGTTTTGGTATATTTGAACTGTTTATTCAATGTTATTTTAAATGATGAATGTTTCCAAAATCTTTTTATACTTTAGAAGCGAATTGTTTTAAATAACCAATTAAATAATCGTAAAACGGATGATCAATCTGTAAAGTATAGTCTTTAATTGTTTCCTAGCCTTAGTAAACCTTTTGTCATGGGTAGGCAATCAGTCAGTCACTTCATAGTCTTAATAAAACGGGGTCACTAAAATTACTGCTTATTTTCATTGCATACTAAAGCCCCATTTATACGGCGAGAATTGCATACCTAAGTATTTTTACTCATATGTAAATTTACTCATGTAAGCAAAAGTATATTTTGCTTTGCGTTCATACATAATTTATGTACCATAAGTAAATTTGAAGTTTTCAACCAATTTTGAATAATTTTGATTTTGAACATTGAACAGTTTAGACTTGATAATCAGATAAGAACGTTTCCTTACAATTTAAGCACTGATTTGATACTGAGCTATTATGATGACAAAGGAGCCGTTTTACTTGGTGATCCAGCATATCTGTCATATACCAGTTTTTAAATTTAATCATAAAATACATTAAAAATGTTATGTGACATATCCTTTAAAGACTAGTTTTCTCGAGCCTTATACAAACAAACAAAATCTTACACCAGTGCAGAGCACATTTTATGCCGTCTAGTTAGGGTAGAACGACACTGGATCTTCGATCTCTTTGGGTTGCTTGAAATGCCTATTGTGATGTTTGCATAAAGGATTGATGTCCATGGTCGTGTTTGCTTGTTCTGTAAAAGGAGTTTGTGTTGTTCCTCATAACATATATCAGATATTTGATTAGCCCCTGTCTCCTAAAACCCAGTCTGGGCCCCAAAAATGCAGTACCGTAACTACCTATGAGGCAACCGAGGCAACTGCCTCGGTAAAAAAATTAACCAAGTACTTTTCCGCACAGAAGTGATATTTTGGGTTTAACTGTTAAAGAGAAACTTGACCCACAGTTTTACATAAATAGATCGGAATTCGCAGACCCTTAAATGATGACGAGCGTCACTTTATTTTTACCCAGTAAAAGCTACAAAGTTTCCTAAAATGAACAAGGCAGGCGTTTCAGTTAAATGCTGATATAATTGCAGACATAAAGCAAAAGTTCCAAAACGAATTGCCAGATCTAGTATCATTTACCAGGAATTACAAAAATGGCTAAAGAAGACCCAGAACGAACGTCACAATGGTTTGAGCTTTAAGCGACTTTGTCGTTGGGTCGTGCAGCAGCGAGCAACCTTCTCTGCAAACGCAAAAATATTCTGAAAAATCCAGCTAACTGAAATGATTAACCTATTTTTTCTGATACCTGCCTACGCACAATTTAAGCTTTTAAACTATCCTCTAAGCTGGATTACGAGGTTTAGTGGTGTGGTTAATCTTGTTTTTATGGCACAAAACCATCACACTTTTTTACAACAGCTGGTCTAGTTTGAGCTTTCTGTCATACTTTATTATAATACCCTTAAAAACCCTTGAGACTGTTGATACTATATGTTATTATACACCCCGCTAAAAAGGGGGGGGGGGTATATAGTGATAGGGTCAGTCCGTCCTTCCGTTACACCATGGTACCTACTCTTATCCGTACTCCTCCTAAACCCTTCAATGGATTTTCATGAAACTTTCACACAATCTTTGTAATATAATGTAGATTTGCACCTCCTATTTAAAAAATTTGATCCGATGGATTTTTGGGAGCGGGGGGGGGGTGGGTGGGTGGTATTTTTTTGTGAGCTTGTGGCTCACAGTTTTTCGTTATATATATTTTGATCTTCGATTCTTGCCTCGGTTTTTTTAAGGGCCTAGTTACGGTACTGAAATGTTTACACATTTTAACTATTTATTACATTAAAACTTCTTTTTTAACTGAGCTGGACCCTAACTCAAATAAGTTAAGCTTCATCCCTGTATATGAAGCTGCAAATTATTCTTTAGGATTCGTCGAATGTTTTATTGAACTTGATGGTGAAAATTATTTTAGTGATGTTGAATATGATGATGCTTGTAATATTTTGTTCTCACAAAACACTTCGTGACGCGTACGACATGGCATCTCTTTGAAAACTAGTAAAACGTCAAATTTTTGTGACAGTTTGTCACTAGTTTTTTGTGCTTTTGTCAAATAAATCTATTTCAATTACAACTTCTTTTCATCTTTATTTGATAATTATTACAAATCCAATGAGCGCAGTGTGGTTAATAGTGGTTGGCTTCTTTAACCGCTATGAGTTAGATCCCCGATTGTATCATCATATGTGGTGAGGGGTTTCCTTACAATTGGCACCTGTTGGTTAGCTCGATGTCAATACAATGGGATGTATTAATGTTTCTGTGACATTGTATATCAGTGGACACACTATTAAACATTTTTCTGTACAAGGCAATTACAAACACCCATATTCACTCCTGCACCACATGGGCCGAATGAACATTAGCCCAAAGAGATAAATACCTGCATGAGCCATTGTTTAAAATTATGTGAGTAAATATTACTGTGCGTTCATACGACACTGTAGCAAAAATTTGCATACCTTAGTATAAATACTCACATACTAGCAAATTTGCACTTGGTCCCTACTAGGTGCAAATTTACTTAAATGATAAAATTTGCGTATATGCAAAGTTGTTCATACGACACAATTTGCATATGTGAGTAAATTTACATATGATAAAAAATACTAGGTATGCAATTCTCGCCGTATAAATGGGGCTTTAGAAAAATATGAGGATATATATTTTACAATGTTCGTATCCTATGGCGTCACTGAGGAATCAAGCGATCCAGTATTGCATTAAAACCCAAACTATGGTTAATGATTCAAAGTAAAAAGTGCATGTAATTTTAACCAGACTAGGTGTGTCGAAATACTATAACTACGTAATACCAAGAAGGACATTTTTCTTTAAAACATGCATCTTATATTTTGGTAGAGTGCGCTGCTAATGAATACGGATTTGATTGTGCTAATAAATGTCATTGTAAGACAGGTGGTTGTAGTAATAATGGAACATGTAATAAAGATGGTTGTGCTGCTGGATGGAGAGGCAACACCTGTAATCAAGGTAAGATTTATTGATTAAGGTCTCTTCCCAAGAAACCGCCGGTGACTTTTATTTTTGAATGTGTTTGGCGTTCTATATAATGGCGGTGGTTGCACACTTTTTTACCAATGCTTTTTTTATTGCAACTGAATAACAAACGTATTGGAACATACATAACAAATAAGAACACTCCAAAGTAACCGTGAACACTCCACAACAACCTTTAACACTCCACAACAACCGTGAACACTCCACAGCAACCGTGAACACTTTACAACAACCGTGAACACCCCACAACAACCGTGAACACTCCACAACAACCTTGAACAATCCACACGATTCAAGAACACTTAACAGCAACCAAAACACTTCAGAGCAACCATGAACACTCCACAGCAACCAAGAACACCGCACAACACCCTTGAATGCTCCACAGCTACCAAGAAAATGTCACGACAACCATAAACACTCCACAACAACCTTGAACAATCCACACGAACAAAGAACACTTCAGAGCAACCATGTACACTCCACAGCAACCAAAAACACTCCACAGCAACCGAGAACACTCCACAACAACCGTGAACACTCCACAGCAACCGTGAACACTCCACAGCAACCGTGAACACTCCACAACAACCGTGAACACTCCACAACAACCAAAAACACTCCACAGCAACCGAGAACACTCCACAACAACCGTGAACACTCCACAGCAACCGTGAACACTCCACAGCAACCGTGAACACTCCACAGCAACCGTGAACACTCCACAGCAATCGTGAACACTCCACAGCAACCAAAAACACTCCACAGCAACCGTGTACACTCCACAGCAACCATGTTCACTCCACAGCAACTAAAAACACTCCACAGCAACCATGTACACTCCACAGCAACCATGTACACTCCACAACAACCGTGAACACTCCACAACAACCTTGGACAATCCACACGATTCAAGAACACTTAACAGCAACTAAAAACACTTCAGAGCAACCATGAACACTCCACAGCAACCAAGAACACCGCACAACACCCTTGAATGCTCCACAGCTACCAAGAAAATGTCACGACAACCATAAACAATCCACAACAACCTTGAACAATCCACACGAACCAAGAACACTTCAGAGCAACCATGTACACTCCACAGCAACCAAAAACACTTCACAGCAACCGAGAACACTCCACAACAACCGTGAACACTCCACAGCAACCGTGAACACTCCACAACAACCGTGAACACTCCACAGCAACCGTGAACACTCCACAGCAACCAAAAACACTCCACAACAACCGTGAACACTCCACAGCAACATTGAACACCCCACAACAACCGTGAACACTCCACAACAACCTTGAACAATCCACACGATTTCAGAACACTTAACAGCAACCAAAAACACTTCAGAGCAACCATGAACACTCCACAGCAACCAAGAACACCGCACAACACCCTTGAATGCTCCACAGCTACCAAGAAAATGTCACGACAACCATAAACACTCCACAACAACCTTGAACAATCCACACGAACCAAGAACACTTCAGAGCAACCATGTACACTCCACAGCAACCAAAAACACTCCACAGCAACCGAGAACACTCCACAACAACCGTGAACACTCCACAGCAACTGTGAACACTCCACAACAACCGAGAACACTCCACAACAACGTGAACACTCCACAGCAACCGTGAACACTCCACAGCAACCGTGAACACTCCACAACAACCGAGAGCACTCCACAACAACCGTGAACACTCCACAGCAACCGTGAACACTCCACAACAACCGAGAACACTCCACAACAACCGTGAACACTCCACAGCAACCGAGAACACTCCACAACAACCGTGAACACTCCACAGCAACCGTGAACACTCCACAACAACCGAGAACACTCCACAACAGCCGTGACCACTCCACAGTAACCGTGAACACTCCACAACAAACCGTGAACACTCCACAACAACCGTGAACACTCCACAGCAACCGTGAACACTCCACAACAACCGAGAACACTCCACAACAACCGTGAACACTCCACAACAACCGTGAACACTCCACAACAACCGTGAACACTCCACAACAACCGTGAACACTCCACAGCAACCGAGAACACTCCACAACAACCGTGAACACTCCACAACAACCGTGAACACTCCACAACAACCGAGAACACTCCACAACAACCGTGAACACTCCACAGCAACCGTGAACACTCCACAACAACCGTGAACACTCCACAACAACCGAGAACACTCCACAACAACCGTGAACACTCCACAGCAACCGTGAACACTCCACAACAACCGTGAACACTCCACAACAACCGAGAACACTCCACAACAACCGTGAACACTCCACAACAACCGTGAACACTCCACAGCAACCGTGAACACTCCACAACAACCGTGAACACTCCACAACAACCGTGAACACTCCACAACAACCGTGAACACTGGGCGTAATAACAAAATGGCTTTCAATGTAGCAGTTGAAACCCTAGAATAATTGAAAAATGATATCCATTGCCACTGTATGATCTTAGTACTATTGTGGGGTTCATCACATTAATATGTGATACGAAACATAAATAACATTAAAAATTAATGCAAGACTTTAAAGTACATTTCGATCTCATTCGTCTATTATTCTGTCTTGGTCTTGGTCTTGTTTTATGCAGCATTAAACAAAGCAATTTTCAATTTGCAGAGTGCGAAGACGGATATTACGGAGACAAATGTCTTCTCAGTTGTGGAAATTGCCAGGACTTTAATGTTTGTGACAAAGTGACAGGTGAATGTAAAAGAGGGTGTCAGACTGGTTATTATAGTCCACAGTGTATGAAAGGTAAAGTTTAGTGACAACTGAGTGTCCAGCTTTTAATCATTCGACCGCTGACTTTGATCATTATTTTACTTTCAGGTCTAGAATTCGCTATTTATAATTTCAAACACCTGGCTTTTTCAATACCAAATATTAATGAAGACTTCCCTTTGGATCATTATGGACTGCTCTTATGGACGTTACATGTCTCTTCTGAAGCTGCATCTGTTATATGTCTTTAATGGATACGAACAAACATCTTTGGGTCTAGTATTTTCCGAAACGTCTCTGCTTTTTTCCTTTTACCCTCTCTGTGCAAAAAAATGAAACATTCTGGTTTTTAACATGCCTGACGATGTCGTATTTCCTGGCTGTAGAACACTAAATGGGGAAAGCATTTTGGTAAAGTAGGGATCTTTACGTAACGAGGCATTTACCTATTCTATAAAAAAATTCGTTTCAATGTTGACAACATAAGATTATTTGAGCTTTCTTTACGCTATTGTATGGAAACATGTCACAATACAGCACAAGAAACAACTGTTTTGCTTATTATACTTATTACAGTTTGTGATAACAACAGATACGGAGATAATTGTTCCTTGACATGTGGTCATTGTATTGATGAGGGTCCGTGTAGTCCAGTTAATGGATCATGTCCGAATGGTCATTGTCAAACAGGCTGGGAAGGACCACTCTGCTCAGGTACATGTTGTTTTGTATATCTGTATTTATTTTACTCCTCCATTGAGATGACTGAATGTTAATTTTCAAAATTATTTTTAAGTATATTTCGATAATATTTCCAAAACATTTTCACTGTCCTTATATTTTCAGTCCCAAACTGTTAACCATTGGCTATATGTTATAATATTGTTTTATCGTGTTTATCTTTTAAGTGGCAGGTGGTAAAACAATGAATGTACAATGCAATGTTGTTTCTCTGTGTTTATCTTTTTACAATGGCGGGTGAAAAAATACAGACTGTACGTTACTATGTTCTTTTTTTCAATGGCAGGTTGTAAAACAATGAATGTATAATGCAATGTTGTTTCTCTGTTTTTATCTTTTTACAATGGCGGGTGAAAAAATACGACTGTACGTTACTATGTTCTTTTTTTCAATGGCAGGTTGTAAAACAAAGGTTGTACATTGCCGTTTTACTTCACTGTCTTTTATCGTTTCAGTGGCCGGCAGTAAAACGTTGCCTGTATATTACACTGCGGGTATAGCTGGTGCTGTTGGGTCCATTGTTGTTATTGTTGGTATAGTTATAGTTATATGTGTGATCAAAAAGCGTAGAAAAAGGTTTGTTTTATATTTAAATTTCATAATATTGCATACATTTAAATGTGTTTTTATAAATCTATAGCGTAATGCATAAATTAAATGTTACAAGTAACTTGTATTCGCAAAAAACCCAATGACCGCGAGAAGTATAACTAAAATATACTGCAATTGTTCGATTTTTTAAATAATTAGAAATTAACCTTGCCTATCGTGTAAATTACTCTTTAAGCTTGATCTGATAATACCGGTATATGATTTTGTCTTATTTTATATCATTTTCTTTTTCTTACAAGAAATTTAATTCTGGGAAGTGAGTCTACAATAGATGTACAATGCTGCTTCGAATCAGTATAATAAAAACAAACATACTGGCTGATGTTCAAATCACAATCTCAAATCAAAGTACCCAAAGTAAAGTTAACACTTTGAAACTGACAAATTAAGTTAAACACGTGAACTTCCATAAAGCAAGTGAGGCCAGGTTCTACCATGTTAATTAAAAAAATTCATTTTTAAATCCAAAACAAAACTGAAATATAATCATACTATTGTTAAAGTAAGCGATAAATGGATATATACAAATGTAATTGTAATTTGTAACCGTAAAATTTTATCATAATTTATCAATGTATCGTTCTTGATAAATCACCTTCTTTAGGAACAGGCCTCCTCCTGAGACTGAAGAACATAAAAGTGGAAGATATGAACTTGTTGACAAGGAATCTATTTATCCAAGAAGATACGACTCTGCTTCTGAAGCCGAACACGAAGAAGGTTTGTTTGTTTGTTTTATATCGTCTCCTTACTCAGTTGCATTAGCCTTTTATGATAATTATTCTTTTGTATATTATTTATACAATTTGGTATTCGTGCTCTTTAGGACAACCGTAAATAACGTAGATATCACAAACCCTAAAACGTAGATATCACAAACCCCGAAACGTAGATATGTTATATCTCTGAAACGTAGATATCACAAACCCTGAAACGTAGATATCACAAACCCTGAAACGTAGATATCACAAACCGTGAAACGTAGATATGTGATGTCCCTGAAACGTAGATATCACAAACCCTGAAACGTAGATATCACAAACCCTGAAACGTAGATATGTGATATCCCTGAAACGTAGATATCACAAACCCTGAAACGTAGATATGTGATATCCCTGAAACGTAGATATCACAAACCTTGAAACGTAGATATCACAAACCCTGAAACGTAGATATGTGATATCCCTCAAACGTAGATATCACAAACACTGAAACGTAGATATGTGATATCCCTGAAACGTAGATATCAAACCCTGAAACGTAGATATGTGATATCTCTGAAACGTAGATATCACAAACCCTGAAACGTAGATATCACAAACCCTGAAACGTAGATACCACAAAACCATTGATTCATCGCCGCCATGTGATTAGTCAAATCTTTGCGTTAAAAAGGGGTTAGTCAGTGGAAGATAGTGATTTGGGGACATAAAAAGAGTGTGGTGATAAGTTAAGTGGTAATGTTGTCGAGGAACATTTAAATGAGGGTTAACTGTAGTTTTGTGCAGACGTTTAGTTCATCACAATTAATATAATTTTCAAATCAAAATACAAAAACGTCGTTTTTGGACTTAAAAATACCTAATTGTCTTTTTCACGGTCATGTATGAACATTTGTATTTCACTTCGATAACTTCAACGCAAAATTTATAATCTAGTAATGCATTTTGCTCCAGCATATAAAAATATTTCTTTGACATATCCGGTATTATACTTCAGACACCCAAAACGTACGAACTTCTATTCCCAACAAAATATCTGGTAAGCATTTAAGAGTGCATTTAAAAAAAACAAAGAAAACAATATATAAAGAACCCAGGTACTGCTAATTAATCAATGGAATACTATTGGAATTTATTTATACTTTAAATAAAGATTGCTCTTTCTGCAGGACGAAAACCATATTATAATGCAGAGAAACAAGAAATGTATTACAATCCGGATAAAGACGATGAAGAAGATAATGTATCACAAGAAAATCTTTATGAATACATCGAGGAACATCCGGGTATTCAAGTCAAAAATCTTGAAAATGTCATCAAGCAGAAACAGAAAAATAATGTGTATCAACAAGAATTCCAGGTAATCTGTCTTGTTTGCTTGTTTGTTTATATAATAGTACATGTTTTTAGTGTCAAATCGATATACTCCGTTTCCAGTTATAATTGGAAGAAAGAGATACGATGTCCTATAGTTTCATGTTACTTTCACACTCAATTTGTATTATACACATGGTGGATGTAGCTAGCTAACCAGGAGGCGCTCACCCTTCCGGTGCTCCCAGCCTCACTACCCTGGTCGAAGTTCACGTATTTTACCTAATTTGTCAGTTTAAAAATCTTAATTTGCTTTTCGGACTGTGATTTGGACATGGATAAGTGGTTTTGTATATATATTACTGAAACACCTTTATTTGACGGCACAGGGTACCACTATAATATGTATATAAATACAATGTTTTGAAAGAATGCCTTGAATATATTAAAGATATGAAAGATAATTTTGGATAAAGAGCCGCCATGCCTATCACAATGTTGTGATGATGGCCATGATATCAAAGATAATTTTAGTATACATAGGCTTTAACCTATCATAATATTGTGATAACACCCATGCTTTCCAAGATAATTTTAATTACAGAGGCATCATGTCTATCATGATATTGTGAGAATATCCATGCTTTCCAAGATAATTTTTAATTACAGAGGCATCATGTCTATCATGATATTGTGAGAATATCCATGCTTTCCAAGATAATTTTTAATTACAGAGGCATCATGTCTATCATGATATTGTGAGAATATCCATGCTTTCCAAGATAATTTTTAATTACAGAGGCATCATGTCTATCATGATATTGTGATAATACCCATGCTTTCCAAGATAATTTTTAATTACAGAGGCATCATGTCTATCATGATATTGTGATAATACCCATGCTTTCCAAGATAATTTTTAATTACAGAGGCATCATGTCTATCATGATATTGTTATAATACCCATGCTTTCCAAGATAATTTTTAATTACAGAGGCATCATGTCTATCATAATATTGTGATAATACCCATGCTTTCAAGATAATTTTTAATTACAGAGGCATCATGTCTATCATGATATTGTGAGAATACCCATGCTTTCCAAGATAATTTTTAATTACAGAGGCATCATGTCTATCATGATATTGTGATAATACCCATGCTTTCCAAGATAATTTTTAATTACAGAGGCATCATGTCTATCATGATATTGTGATAATACCCATGCTTTCCAAGATAATTTTTAATTACAGAGGCATCATGTCTATCATAATATTGTGATAATACCCATGCTTTCCAAGATAATTTTTAATTACAGAGGCATCATGTCTATCATGATATTGTTATAATACCCATGCTTTCAAGATAATTTTTAATTACAGAGGCATCATGTCTATCATGATATTGTGATAATACCCATGCTTTCCAAGATAATTTTTAATTACAGAGGCATCATGTCTATCATAATATTGTTATAATATCCATGCTTTCCAAGATAATTTTTAATTACAGAGGCATCATGTCTATCATGATATTGTGATAATATCCATGCTTTCCAAGATAATTTTTAATTACAGAGGCATCATGTCTATCATGATATTGTTATAATACCCATGCTTTCAAGATAATTTTTAATTACAGAGGCATCATGTCTATCATAATATTGTGATAATACCCATGCTTTCCAAGATCATTTTTAATTACAGAGGCATCATGTCTATCATTATATTGTTATAATACCCATGCTTTCAAGATAATTTTTAATTACAGAGGCATCATGTCTATCATGATATTGTGAGAATACCCATGCTTTCCAAGATAATTTTTAATTACAGAGGCATCATGTCTATCATGATATTGTGAGAATATCCATGCTTTCCAAGATAATTTTTAATTACAGAGGCATCATGTCTATCATGATATTGTGATAATACCCATGCTTTCCAAGATAATTTTTAATTACAGAGGCATCATGTCTATCATGATATTGTGATAATACCCATGCTTTCCAAGATAATTTTTAATTACAGAGGCATCATGTCTATCATGATATTGTGATAATATCCATGCTTTCCAAGATAATTTTTAATTACAGAGGCATCATGTCTATCATGATATTGTATAATACCCATGCTTTCCAAGATAATTTTTAATTACAGAGGCATCATGTCTATCATGATATTGTTATAATACCCATGCTTTCAAGATAATTTTTAATTACAGAGGCATCATGTCTATCATGATATTGTGATAATACCCATGCTTTCCAAGATAATTTTTAATTACAGAGGCATCATGTCTATCATGATATTGTGATAATACCCATGCTTTCCAAGATAATTTTTAATTACAGAGGCATCATGTCTATCATGATATTGTGATAACACCATGCTTTCCAAGATCATTTTTAATTACAGAGGCATCATCTCTATCAGATATTGTTATAATACCCATGCTTTCCAAGATAATTTTTAATTACAGAGGCATCATGTCTATCATGATATTGTGAGAATATCCATGCTTTCCAAGATAATTTTTAATTACAGAGGCATCATGTCTATCATGATATTGTGAGAATATCCATGCTTTCAAGATAATTTTTAATTACAGAGGCATCATGTCTATCATAATATTGTGATAATACCCATGCTTTCCAAGATAATTTTTAATTACAGAGGCATCATGTCTATCATAATATTGTGATAATACCCATGCTTTCAAGATAATTTTTAATTACAGAGGCATCATGTCTATCATAATATTGTGATAATACCCATGCTTTCCAAGATAATTTTTAATTACAGAGGCATCATGTCTATCATAATATTGTGATAATACCCATGCTTTCCAAGATAATTTTTAATTACAGAGGCATCATGTCTATCATAATATTGTGAGAATACCCATGCTTTCCAAGATAATTTTTAATTACAGAGGCATCATGTCTATCATGATATTGTGATAATACCCATGCTTTCCAAGATAATTTTTAATTACAGAGGCATCATGTCTATCATGATATTGTTATAATACCCATGCTTTCCAAGATAATTTTTAATTACAGAGGCATCATGTCTATCATGATATTGTGATAACACCTATGCTTTCCAAGATCATTTTTAATTACAGAGGCATCATGTCTATCATGATATTGTGATAACACCTATGCTTTCCAAGATAATTTTTAATTACAGAGGCATCATGTCTATCATGATATTGTGATAATATCCATGCTTTCCAAGATAATTTTTAATTACAGAGGCATCATGTCTATCATGATATTGTGATAATACCCATGCTTTCCAAGATAATTTTTAATTACAGAGGCATCATGTCTATCATGATATTGTTATAATACCCATGCTTTCCAAGATAATTTTTAATTACAGAGGCATCATGTCTATCATGATATTGTGATAATACCCATGCTTTCCAAGATAATTTTTAATTACAGAGGCATCATGTCTATCATGATATTGTGATAACACCTATGCTTTCCAAGATAATTTTTAATTACAGAGGCATCATGTCTATCATGATATTGTGAGAATATCCATGCTTTTCAAGATAATTTTTAATTACAGAGGCATCATGTCTATCATGATATTGTATAATACCCATGCTTTTCAAGATAATTTTTAATTACAGAGGCATCATGTCTATCATGATATTGTTAAATACCCATGCTTTCCAAGATCATTTTTAATTACAGAGGCATCATGTCTATCATAATATTGTGATAACACCTATGCTTTCCAAGATCATTTTTAATTACAGAGGCATCATCTCTATCATGATATTGTGATAATACCCATGCTTTCCAAGATAATTTTTAATTACAGAGGCATCATGTCTATCATGATTTTGTGATATCCATGCTTTCCAAGATCATTTTAATTACAGAGGCATCATGTCTATCATGATATTGTGATAATACCCATGCTTTCCAAGATAATTTTTAATTACAGAGGCATCATGTCTATCATGATATTGTGATAATACCCATGCTTTCCAAGATAATTTTTAATTACAGAGGCATCATGTCTATCATGATATTGTTATAATACCCATGCTTTCCAAGATAATTTTTAATTACAGAGGCATCATGTCTATCATGATATTGTGATAATACCCATGCTTTCCAAGATAATTTTTAATTACAGAGGCATCATGTCTATCATGATATTGTTATAATACCCATGCTTTCCAAGATAATTTTTAATTACAGAGGCATCATGTCTATCATGATATTGTGATAATATCCATGCTTTCCAAGATAATTTTTAATTACAGAGGCATCATGTCTATCATGATATTGTATAATACCCATGCTTTCCAAGATAATTTTTAATTACAGAGGCATCATGTCTATCATGAATTGTTATAATACCATGCTTTCCAAGATAATTTTTATTACAGAGGCATCATGTCTATCATGATATTGTGATAATACCCATGCTTTCCAAGATAATTTTTAATTACAGAGGCATCATGTCTATCATGATATTGTGAGAATACCCATGCTTTCCAAGATAATTTTTAATTACAGAGGCATCATGTCTATCATGATATTGTGAGAATATCCATGCTTTCCAAGATAATTTTTAATTACAGAGGCATCATGTCTATCATGATGTTGTGATAACACCTATGCTTTCCAAGATAATTTTTAATTACAGAGGCATCATGTCTATCATGATATTGTTATAATACCCATGCTTTCCAAGATAATTTTTTAATTACAGAGGCATCATGTCTATCATAATATTGTGATAATACCCATGCTTTCCAAGATAATTTTTAATTACAGAGGCATCATGTCTATCATGATATTTGATAATACCCATGCTTTCCAAGATAATTTTTAATTACAGAGGCATCATGTCTATCATGATATTTATAATACCCATGCTTTCCAAGATAATTTTTAATTACAGAGGCATCATGTCTATCATGATATTGTGATAATACCCATGCTTTCCAAGATAATTTTTAATTACAGAGGCATCATGTCTATCATGATATTGTTATAATACCCATGCTTTCCAAGATAATTTTTAATTACAGAGGCATCATGTCTATCATGATATTGTGATAATCCATGCTTTCCAAGATAATTTTTAATTACAGAGGCATCATGTCTATCATGATATTGTTATAATACCCATGCTTTCCAAGATAATTTTTAATTACAGAGGCATCATGTCTATCATGATATTGTGATAATATCCATGCTTTCCAAGATAATTTTTAATTACAGAGGCATCATGTCTATCATGATATTGTGAGAATACCCATGCTTTCCAAGATAATTTTTAATTACAGAGGCATCATGTCTATCATGATATTGTGAGAATATCCATGCTTTCCAAGATAATTTTTAATTACAGAGGCATCATGTCTATCATGATGTTGTGATAACACCTATGCTTTCCAAGATAATTTTTAATTACAGAGGCATCATGTCTATCATGATATTGTTATAATACCCATGCTTTCCAAGATAATTTTTAATTACAGAGGCATCATGTCTATCATAATATTGTGATAATACCCATGCTTTCCAAGATAATTTTTAATTACAGAGGCATCATGTCTATCATGATATTGTGATAATACCCATGCTTTCCAAGATAATTTTTAATTACAGAGGCATCATGTCTATCATGATATTGTTATAATACCCATGCTTTCCAAGATAATTTTTAATTACAGAGGCATCATGTCTATCATGATATTGTTATAATACCCATGCTTTCCAAGATAATTTTTAATTACAGAGGCATCATGTCTATCATGATATTGTGATAATATCCATGCTTTCCAAGATAATTTTTAATTACAGAGGCATCATGTCTATCATGATATTGTGATAATATCCATGCTTTCCAAGATCATTTTTAATTACAGAGGCATCATGTCTATCATGATATTGTGATAATACCCATGCTTTCCAAGATAATTTTTAATTACAGAGGCATCATGTCTATCATAATATTGTGATAATATCCATGCTTTCCAAGATAATTTTTAATTACAGAGGCATCATGTCTATCATTATATTGTTATAATACCCATGCTTTCCAAGATAATTTTTAATTACAGAGGCATCATGTCTATCATGATATTGTGATAATACCCATGCTTTCCAAGATAATTTTTAATTACAGAGGCATCATGTCTATCATGATATTGTTATAATACCCATGCTTTCCAAGATAATTTTTAATTACAGAGGCATCATGTCTATCATGATATTGTGATAATACCCATGCTTTCCAAGATAATTTTTAATTACAGAGGCATCATGTCTATCATGATATTGTGATAATACCCATGCTTTCCAAGATAATTTTTAATTACAGAGGCATCATGTCTATCATGATATTGTTATAATACCCATGCTTTCCAAGATAATTTTTAATTACAGAGGCATCATGTCTATCATGATATTGTGATAATACCCATGCTTTCCAAGATAATTTTTAATTACAGAGGCATCATGTCTATCATGATATTGTGATAATACCCATGCTTTCCAAGATAATTTTTAATTACAGAGGCATCATGTCTATCATGATATTGTGAGAATACCCATGCTTTCCAAGATAATTTTTAATTACAGAGCATCATGTCTATCATGATATTGTTATAATACCCATGCTTTCCAAGATAATTTTTAATTACAGAGGCATCATGTCTATCATGATATTGTGATAATACCCATGCTTTCCAAGATAATTTTTAATTACAGAGGCATCATACCTATCATAATATTGTGATAACAGCTATGAAATTATTTTAGGACATTGAAACCTAGGTTTTCAATCTCTTGCTATTTTAGTATTTTCTAATCAGAAACATTTTTGACATTTTCTGAAATTTCAGTAGTTAAATGATCTTGTGCTTTGTGATTTTTAAAATCTCATGTTAAGAAGATTTAGTATTTGTAAAGAGACACATTTTTATATATACTCTTGTCTGAATGTATTTTCATAGCGTATACCAAATAAATTCGATTTTCCAACAACTGCTGCCAATGAACCACTTAATAAAATAAAAAACAGAAGTATAAATACATTGCCATGTAAGTATATCTTCTTATATTTATATTTGCAACATTAAATTGTTTAAAAGCAATGACGCATATACAAGCTATAAACTAGCCATTATGATCTACCGTTATTCGGTTGGTATTTAACATCATTTGTAGAATTTTACTTTATTGATAAATTTAATAAAATATAAAATTTAAAAGTACAAATATACACTAGAATTGCAATCAACTGAATATCAAGGTACATTACAGTTACAGTTGTTGCTTTGGATAACAATAAAATTGCAAGTACAACCCAAACATTTGGATTCAGCTACGAAACAGGAGGTACTTACCCTTCTTACCAAGCCTCACATCCCTGGTGGATTTCAATTATTTAAACTAATTTGTCAGTTTCAAATGTCTTTTACTTTGTTTTGAGGTTGTGATTTATATATAGATTAGTATGTTTTTATTTATTTTTTTTATAAATGGACACCCGTTTATTAACAGAAAAGTATGGCATGTTTTGTCAATAATGTTTTGATATTTACTTATTGCAATTATCTGTCTTTATATGATTCAAACACAGAAAGAACTGATACAATGTTAAAAAGCTAAACCAATTTTTTTCATTTTGTAAAAAGTTATTGTAATAACCATGTTACATGTACATAATAATAAAAATAATTCTTAAAATATACTCATCAAATATCAAGTTTTTATTTTATGTCATTTCTAAGCAAGAAAGTAATACCATTCAGAAATGCATTTCATCTAAAAAAATCCATATTATTCTTGAAAAACGTTTTCTATAATGTTTTTATTTTTTCTGCAAATTAAAGGTCCTTTGGTGATATTCTGATAGTACTTTGTTTTTAAAATTGGTATTTTTATTTTATCTTCCACATAATTTCACAAAAATTTTACTTTTAAAATAGTACTTTGTTAATACTAGTACATATTCAGTATATCGAGTGGAGCTTTTTTTGTGAATACCATGGAAACACTGAAGTCACTACTTTTTAAATGTTACGTTGTTATAAATGAATTAGTCAACCAACCAATGTTTTGCTGTGACAGTTTTATAGATATGATTTTATTTTTTCTTGTATTACCCCTATGTTACAGATGACAAGACACGTGTTGTTCTGGAAGCTTTACCAAACAAACCACATTCTGATTATATCAATGCAAGTTTCATCGATGTAAGTTGGTCTCTTACAAGAAATATAAATAAGATAAAATAAAAAAGATTAAGATTGCGCAGCGTCGGACGCCTCTGAACACAGCAGAGACAAATCCACCATCAAAGTCTTCATATTTGTATTCTGTCGGCATTGATAAATTATTGTAAATAGTAAGCCTATGAGCTTGTGATTTGCTTTATGCTAATAAATACCGTTTTGGATGATCATATGTTTAACTGAAATTTCCCGTTTTCACTTTGCTTTTGGGGTTGTGGTTTAGACATATACCGGTATGTTTGTGATTGACAATAACATAATACGTTTGAGAACGATGATTCTTAGTTTCAAGATTATTTCTGACTTGTGTATTAATGCTTTCTCTGCTACATGACATAATAGACTGCATTCTGGACCATCGTTATTTCTATCATGCAATGATAAACCAACGGACATTGTGGTTTTTTTGCTGTATACTAAATACCGTAATTAGTTATGAAACAGATATAATTTTCAGAATCAATATAAAATAATTTTTTAAATATATTTTCCAAAATAAATTTTTAAACACATTTAGCAGAATAATTATTTTAATATATTTCTCAGAATAATATTTTAAAGATATTTCTCAAAACAATTTTTTAATATATTTTTCAAAATAAAACATAAATATGTTTTTCTTTACAGACTTCATTGGTCCTAATGCTTCTTGTTTATATAATTCTCTGAGTAATATATTTTATTTCTAAAGGGTATAGACAGACCGCATGCCTACATAGCTACACAAGGTGAGTTACTTTACAATTTCTATAAAGACTCGATCATACTCAAGCGATCCATGCATGGTTAGTTTAACAAATGTCTTTAGTTTATCTCTGACAGTTTAGCCAGTTAAAATGCTGCAATTATGATTAGATTTGGAAGGGTTAGCAAATTGTAATTTGATAGCATCTGTGATAGTGATACTTTTTGTTTATCTGTTATTTTTGCTGCCCTTTTATTTTCGACTTATTTTGTATAACTTCAGACATTTGTTAATGTAAATTCTAATGATGGTTTGCTTTTAACATCCTTTTAAATAGAGTTGACATGATTTATCCACAGGTGTCAACATTTATGCGATATGGATCCAAACTAATATTGCATTTCTGCTTACGTAAACTCACCGTGATATTTACATCTTGGGTTGCTTTCAGATGTACATGATAGCCCCTTCTGTTAATGCGAGGTAATTGGCAAACATGATATATGTGCGATTGGATTTAAAATATATTTGTTTATAATCATAGATATTGTTTTATAGGAATTAATATGTTGGTTTGAGTTGTGTTTTCATTCCTAAACTTTATGTAATACCTTTATCTAGGAACATGAATTATTCTGAATATGAATTATCTTATTTTTAATATGCAGCTCCAAGAAAAAATACGATGTCCGACTTTTGGAGAATGGTCTGGCAAATGAATTCAGTAGGCATTGTCATGTTGACTAAATTAGAAGAAAATAGAAAGGTATTAATGAATGTGTAACATAATTGTCACATAAAATTATCTATGAGGAAAATGAGGTTTAAGTAAATTACAATAAATCATTCAAAAGTGGTGGTAAATCTTTATCAAGCAGGCAATTTATATACTGTAAACGTATTTAATTTTGCGTGTATTTATTTTCGCGGTATAAGAAATTTGAACATATTCGCTTAGTTAAATTTCCGCGTTTTTTTGAAATATGCACTATAACACAATAAGCATAATATAAATTTCGCTTGGTATTAATTTTCGCGTAAACAAACGTCCGCGAAAATAAATACGTTTACAGTAACTATAATTGGAAGCGTAATTTGTCCCCCAAACAGATTGTGCATATTGGTGTTAGCTTTTTTAAAATATTTGCTGATTATCTGCAGTTTATTACAAAATGGTTTGTTTTTGTTAGTTTAAACTTTTTTATTCTATTACTTTGAATACAACATTGACAGGCGTTTTGTTTGAACAAATACATAGTTGCTAAAAATTAAGATATCATATAAATGGAATAAGTATATTTACAACATAAGAATTGTTCTAATTGCATATAGTTGTAACTAAGATATTGTAAATTGGCGCTTAAGGACTAAGTTGAAACATTGAGTAGCAGTCTGATAGTTTTTGGATATACCCCGAAACGACAAAACAAGAAAAGGGCACAGTGTAAAATATTGATTTAAAACTACTTCTGTATCTATTGTAGAGTGTTTGTGAGCAGTATTGGCCAGAGGTTGGAGACACTTTTGATGTTGACGACATTCAAGTAACTATGGAATCTGAGAAAAAATATGCATTTTATATAATTAGATCAATTATCATAGTCCATGAAACGGTAAGATTTATACCAAAAATCACTCATGATTTGAATGAAAATCTAAAAATGATTATGTACCAAATATAAGAGTTATGAATTAAAAAGTAATTAAAAAATAGGCTACTAAGAAAATTTATACCCATTTACTGAAACATTTCAGATAGCATTTTTCTGAAACACATAGTGACGAGGTGTAATCCGATACTGTATTTTTATTCAATATAGTTTCAACCTTAACAGTTTTTTTTTATTTTGTGAACTTTCATGGAGACATCATACGCGTTTTGCTTCACAATGTTTGAAATTACCTTTAATGGAAGTGTTTTACTTAAAAGTGTTCTTCAGCACTTTGCCCATCTGTCACATCTAGTAACATCTTGGTTAGGCTGTTAACTCCATAGACTTTCGAAAAAACTGCTGTATTTTATCCCTACTTCAAAGAAAGGAAAAAAACAAATATTTTACAGATTTTCAATATAATGTGTACATAATTAATTTACTTACATGAACCAAGTCGTTGCTGAAATTCTCGATGTCAGATTCATCATTGCTCTATGTATCAGTCTATTCGACAAAAAGCAATGTGATGGGTGTTTACAATGGTAAAAATTGACAAAATGGCGGGGTAATTTATGTGACATAATGAAGACAGAATAGTTGCCCATTTACGTAGGTTAGGGCAGTTGAAGCACAGATTGATTTTTGCATTACCTGAATAAGTTTATTGGGCTAATAAAGTTAAAAGCCTTTCGGCATTTTCAAACTTTGAAACAAATGATGTAAGTAAAACCTTTTAAACTCAACCCAGCTTTTGAGGTTATCTTCATTGTATCCCACATGCTTCATTACGTCATACAAAAAGAGCCGCCATTTTCAAAATTTTTATCATTGTTAACTCTTACTCAATATATGTTTTGCTGCATTGAAGGATAAAAGGTATAATCAATTAATTTTTTAAATGCGGAGTTTTAGCAACGACTAGGCTCATGTTAGGAAATAAATAATTGATTTGTACCCTACTCATTGAAAAATTGTAAAATACGCGTAATTTCGGTTTTTATTTCTTCTGAAGTCGTTTAAACAATCAGGTGATAAGAGTGTTATCAGAGAGTGTTTATCTTGAACCTGCAAACAGTTATTGAAAACATGTTATTTTCACATTTATAATTTTTTATGTAATAATTTATGTTTCTTTCGCTTAATTTTGATTACACACGTGGTGGATGTAGCTAGCTAAACAGGGGGTGCTTACCCTCCCGAAGCGCTCGGTCTCGCTTACCTTGTTCAAGTTTATGTGTTTAACCTAATTTGTTTCAAAGTTATGATTTGCTAGTTTCAAGCCCGACTATGCAAAAGGCATAAAAGGGTTTATATCATACTTTCTTAAGTAATGTTCAACGATCTAGTAACAGCTCTTGCTATATTGCAGGCTTCAAAATATGCATGTAGCATGTATGCAGTATTTGTTTTAAACTATGCTTCAGAGAGATGTAAAGTGGCGAGTGTTAAATACAAAGTTGATGGTACTCATATTGAGGTTTAAATTTCTTTGTAATCAGATGTTGTTAAGTTGTATGGATATGGTTCTGAACAGAATACATTTCCTTTTGTATTTAAAGTTAGAAAAAAGAAACAATCTAGTTATCATTTTTGTGTTAAAGGGTAACGAACGTAGACAAATAACGCAGTTTCATTTTCATGGATGGTCAGAGAAGGTTTTACCTGAAACATCAGAATTGGTTTCATTTTACCGAAGAATAATGAAAGACCACAAGGACAGTTCTGGGCCTCTAATTGTTCACTGCAGGTGTGTAAAAATTACCAAATACAAATTGATATATTTTTATATAAGTACATTTATTTTCTAGTTTCGTAAAAAAGCAAATGCAAATATTTCAAACTATCATCAAAAAAATTTAAAGACTGAATTGCTGGCTTCGACGTCATTTATAAATGTACCTTGTTAGTATAAAATCCTATTGTTTGAAATCAAACATACGAATTCATGCCCTCATTTCTTTTAGTTCTTATGTCTATATTGTAGCGATGGTGCTTCACGCACTGGTACATTTATTGCCCTGGATGCCCTTTTCCAACAAGGAAAAGATATTGGAAGAATAGATATATGTAAATACATCCAAGACATTAGACAACAGAGAATGAATATGATTCAAAATCTGGTAAGTTGATAAGTCTAAACAAATGGTGATGTATTTTCTGAACAGTTGGTTGTGTGTCAATGTTATAAGATTTTAGCTTGAAAATAATTAATTGTTAAATTTGATTAATATACATATTATGGCACATTGCAAAGGTGCCAAATGTCAAATTCTTTTCATAGAGAAAAATCCTAAGCCTTATCTTTCTATGGCCAATGCCACCAAGAAATTATTTCAACAAAGCGTATCTTTTGTCATAGATGTTGAAATTTTAACATCCTAATAACGCCCACGTTATTTTTCACAAAATGTCTAAACAGTTCACGGTTATTTACTTTTTTATGTAAAACACTATGCGCTTGTCTCTTTGGATAGATAAATTGTCCAGTTATTTGTATTATACATTAGACAATTGTTTTGTAAATGTGCAATGATACGTAACCGTTACATCCGATGTATACAATACTCACTTGAACTTGTAACATTCACTTAAATGGTAGTATCTCTACAATGTTATCCTATGGAAATAGAAGATGTGCAAGTATGCATTTGGTTACCTCTCTGCAAAAGTAAGTGAGTGGTACCAAATTACAATCAAATTTATTTCTCCAAGTTATATTGTATCTGTATACAAATTTTTTCAAATGTTTACACATTAAATTGTTGCTTAAATATTTTATTTTACTTGTTGTAGGAGCATTATGTGTTTCTGTATGAAACGTTGTTTGAGGCATTCCAAAGAGAAGGAATATTCTCACAAAAAGAAACTAAATCAAAAACGTCGAAAAACACTTTAGAAAGGGGAGGTTCGATTCAAAGAAAGAAAATAGTCAAAGAATTCGAGGTAATATAGTTAAAAGATTTTTAAGGTTCAATCAAAATGTTGGATGTCTTATCATACGAATAAATTATATGAATATTACATATTATTATACATGTATGAATATATCATAACATTAAGGAACAAAGCAGGTAAACAAGTAATGATGTTCCAATTTATGTTATCATTATATGCAAGTTGTGATTAGAGAACTATTATCGGTGTCAATTTTCAATCATTTGTTTCTATCATCCAGTATCTATGTTCATATTTCTGTTCATTTGGGATTTTCGTGCTATATACAAAATGTTAAATAATCATGTTAAGTAAACATAACAAAGCGATAAATTTATTTTTCCTTGAAAAACTAAAAAAAGGTAAAAATGAGAAATTTTAGAAACAAATTGATGGATCGGAATGAAAGATAAAGCATAAACCAACCATGCGAACCATCTCGGATTTATTGGAGTCCTTAAGTCAATATGGAATTTGCACGTGTACATTGCATAATGATTCATATGTTCTTAGCATTGCAAGTTAATGCACCGTTCATTCCACAAAGAAACGTCACTCTCTAATTTTCATAAAGAACCGTCACCCCTTGTACAATAATAGTAAATACAATACAATGGATTACATTAAGAAGTGATTTACTTAGAATCATTGGCATTGTTCGGTATCAACACAAGCTTTTTACAGGTAACATTTTATTAAAGCACTTGAAAAACAATTCTAACGCGAAGACAAAGTGTGAGATACAAATTTTGATAGTCTGATTTCTTGGTCTGGTACCAGTGCAATTTTACAGACTACCATAGCTCTGTGGACGTTTTCTCTCTATCTTCGGCTGGTATTTTAAGGGAGTCCCATAAACATTCAATTCGGCTCGAGAGCGAGTCAAGGCTAGAAATAGTCTTGTTTCAAGAAACTACTTCGTTTATATAGATGCATGAGCAGAGGAGCAAGATCTTGCTGAAAGTTGAATTGTTTTTCGGAGAAAATATTCACACTGTATTCGTAAATCTTTTGTTATATATTTGGTAGCGTTGACTAGTTAAGTTGTCAGTAACCTTCTTTGGTACATTTACGCCATGGAGAAAGCTTAGTGTTTTACGGAAATTCTCCTGATACGAGTCCAATTAATAATTTTCAGGACTTCCTTAAAAAGAAAGTAGCCGGAGATGGACCAAAATATTCAACAAAACTGACATTCTGTTAAAGCACTGGTATCAGATCAAGAAGTCAGAATGTTAAAATTTCTATTGAACACATCTTTTTAGAGTTGTTATTCAATCAAAAAGTGCTTCTGCAAAATTTTTTGTAAATTAGTTTGTGTTGGTACCAAGAAATGCTGTTGATTCTAATTAAATCACTTCTAACTGTAAGCATTTTGTTGTATTTGTATGTTTGTTCTTACTATTATTGTATTAGGATGTTGTTTCGTTATGGAAATTAGGGATGACGTTTATTTATGGAATTGGCTGTATTTTGAGCACGAGAAATAATAATGCCTTACGATGATGCTATTCATTGTAGAAATTACAATCCACTATGCCGTCATATGGACCTGACTGTTATCAGACGTCAAGAATTCCTACCAACAAGAAACTTACCAGAAATTCTAAAATTCTCCCAGGTTGTATTACATTTTATACCAATGTTACTTTTTCAGCACTAGACGGCCATTTCAGAATACGATTTCTCATCAGTTGTTATCAAAATTGTGAAATGAAATTTAATAAATATAAAGTTATTATGATTCTTGTTTAAATTGCTGCATTAATAATATTTGCACATTTTTGTTTCATCAAAAGTATTACTATTCTCATATGTTATCGCTAACATGCATTCTGTGTTTGACAATAAATCATGATTGTGGATGTTCATCTTGTCTATATTCATGGAATCTTCAATGAACAATAGTGTATTTCATATTGTATTTAAAAGTGGTTGACCAAACACCACTACGCCTGAAGGTTTTTTAAACATATACTAGTAGTCCCTACATTGGTAAAATCTTCACCAATGGTTAATATTTACGATGCTTACTGATCGCCTACAGTCGATGTACTGTTTTTGGAAAACTTGGTTCATTGATCAATGACTTTGACTTCAGTTTCCTACATTATGACGTCTTTTAAAGTTGTTATTAAAAAAGGCACATTGTAACGTTATCTATGACGTCAAAATGTAAAATGACTTTCAACTCAAATTCAGTATCAGTTGACTGTCATTTTTCCTGGGTTATTACTTGAGGAAATGACATTCAATTATTAAGTATCAAACTCATGAGAACCGTTTCCAACTCCCTCCCGTCCTTCCCGCCATCGGTCGCTTTAAAATGATTACGTTTCTTTTTATTACAGTTGACAAATACCGTGTCTGTTTGAAGTTTCCTGTTACAGACAGAACAGATTATATAAATGCCATTAGAATTCCGGTAAGTATGTTGGGATAAGTAATGTACCAAACATACCAATCTATGTCCATTATACATGCAATAATAATTTGTTTGTTTTTGATAATCCAAACTTTAAGTACATTGCATTTTTTAATTATGGTACACGTTTGATATGCGTCTCCCATGGGATGAAATCCTGTGTGTGCCTCTTGATTATAACGTTGTCTAAGGTAGGTCATGTGTGGTGTTTGTAAGACATTGCAAATACAGTGCGATGTCTATGTAAATCATATTTGAGGCTCAACATCGGCATTAAAATTGAGGAAAAACGATTCATTATGAATTTGACCATCAGGCAAGAATTATCTTTTATGTTAAGTAAAACTAAAATTGGTATTACATGTGATTTGCCAGTTTCACAATTTCATTGATTAACTTTGTATATTTTAGAGTTTTACAAACCCTCTTGGTTTCTTGGTAACAAGTTTTCCGATAGCTTCTACTGTTGTGGATTTTTGGAGAATGGTTTATGATAACAAGTCAAATACTATTGTCAGTTTAGTTGAAATAGACCATATAAAAGAGGTACGTTCCGGTTTATTTTGAAACATATCGATTCCTATCTGTCACTAACTGATATTTTCCCTTTTTAAATGATAAATACATTTATATATTTTATAATTATTGAATTGTGTCCATTGCTCTCTAAATTCATTAAATCCACATAAAAAGATAAGGGAATGCTAAATTGCTTTGTAATCGACATGTACGATTCCATAGTGACAGAAACTTCAAATTAAAAAACTGAAGATGATAAGTTTTTGTTTAATCAATTGGTAAAATATATTTTGGTCCTTCTAACGTTCTCCGTTCAACATCTTAAAATATTTCCACACTTTTGGTTCGAGCACTACTGATGAGGTGTTCAATTCCAAAAAGGCCGTCCAGTCCTGCAAAATTACAATAGCTTTAGTAATCATTATTATATTACTTTCAGTTATTTCATTTAAAACGTATTCCGTTTCGAACCATATCACTGATCATTATTTTGTCTGGATCCTTTAAAATATGTCTAGATACCTGTATTTTCATATCTTATTCTATGGTTTTTATGTTTCGTAGGGGATTGCTGTAAGTAACTTCAAATGATGCCATTCAGTACTTTGATTTTTATATTACAAATAATATCTCTATTTCAGTCAAAATTATGGTGGCCTCAACCAAAGGGGACATTTTCGTCTCTTCCATTCGCCATAAAAAGAGAAAGTAAAAAGACAATAACTGATTTTATTAGTGAGGAGTGTATAACAGTGTCATATGAGGTAAAAATGTTTTGCCTCTCTACCACTTTTATTATTTGTTTCTTATGCTCTTCATTCCCGCTGGGACATAAGGCAATAATAAGCTCCCTCCATTTGTCTCTGTTCTTCGCCATGTGTTGCGTTTTCCCCAGATGTATCCTAGCTCCTGCAGCTCTGCCTGAATGGTTCTATTCTATATAGTTCGAGGTCTTCCCGGTTTCCTTTTTCCAGGTGATGTCCAATTTAATGCCGTTTTTGGTCTTCGTTCATTGGGCATTCAAATGACCAAAACATCTTAAGTGTCTTTGTTTTATTGCACTATCATAATAGAATTATTTTATTTTTAATTTGATATCAAAAACTTTCCTGTGTAAAATTGTTAACTTGGGTTATTCTTTTTTATTTTGAGGGATGTTGGGTGATCAAAAAATTATATTTCATATTAATTTCAAAGCTACACATGGATCAGTGTGTTTGTGATGGATTATGAAATCAATATTCACATTTCATTATACATTTTACTTTGTCCCTTGAAACCAGTATTAGCATGCTTCTACGAACGTTTCAGTCTTGTCTGCAAACTTTTAAAAGGCATTTTAAAAAAAGTTGCTGTATACATGTATATCAAAAACAAACCAAAATTCCAAAGCAAATTAAAAATTCTGAAGCTGGAAAATTAGGTTAAGCATATGAAATTCCACCAGGGAAGTTTGGCTGCGTGCTCTGGAAGAGTAAGCACCTCCTGTTTAGAGCTACATCCGCCACATGTGTAATAAGTTTTGGAACTATTAAACGTCAAATATATCCAGGGTAATTTTGGATACAGAGACACCATACTTAACAACATTGTGGTGACCGTCATAAATATTTACGGCTTTTATAAAAGTATATAAATATATTGTATTTCTATTTTTCCGCTTTCTTTTTTCTTAACTAACTGATGCAAATTCTAATCACGATTTAAAAAGTAAATCAAAAACCGACAGTTAGTTAAACACGTGAAGTTCCACTAGGGTTGGGTGCTCCAGAAGATAAAGCAACTACTGTTTAACTAGCTACATTGTGGTACGGCTAATATATCCATGATTGCAAAATTGTTCTTTCCTACAAATCTGATAAAAATTTAACTGTCTTCATGTTTAATTAATTTTATTTAGGGGTCTGCAGACATAAAGAAGATAAAAGTTTTTGAAGTGACTTCTTGGTCCCGTAAACACGTACTTCCTCAAAGTTTAGAAACTCTACTTAAATTAACTGACCGTCTCCATGACTGGATGAACTTCGAAGGTAACACACCACTGGTTGTTATGTCTCTGTAAGTACTTAAATTGGCGTATCGCCGGCCACGCCAACAATGTTCTGACAAAGGCGCGACATGCTTGAATTAGACGCAAAAAGAAAACTCGGTCTGTTTAATGATGTCACTGACACTAAGTCATTAGTTGCTGACGCTGCTTTGGAACCGTGATTGTGGACAGTGTGGGAACATAGTGGGTGTGGTCTGCGAAACGTCAATTACTGATTTATTGTGCTCTATTGCATTAATATGATTATTGTCAAAACACTTTTCACGTGACAGGTTAAGCACTTATGCTTAATACATTATATCATCACAACATGCCATAAATTATTAAATTTTGATTAGATTTTTTTGTATAGTGTGAAATGTCATAATACATGTACTAGAAATTATGAACTATATTTAGCTTTTTTGTAAAGTAACGTAAAAATCAAAAAGTTTTATTCGTCTTTTTATGAAAATTGTTGTTTAATAAATCAAAATTAACAAAGCAATTTAATGCATATGTACTAATTCTGCTTAGTTACACATTTTAACTGTTCAATGGAAAACCCTATTATTTTAATACATTAAATGATATAATAATATATATTTTTATGATCTATTTTAACGTTTCAATCTCATTGTAACATGTTATTTCAGAGACGGAGCAGTACGCTGTGGACTGTTTTGTGCAATATTTAACATTGTTGAAAGTATGAAATTAGATGAACAAGTAGATATATTTGAAGTAGTAAGGCAGTTAAAACAGCGACGCCCTGAGTTTATTCAGAATTCCGTAAGATATACTCTTTAATTAACATCTACCCATGCTGTATATTTTATCATGCTTCTGGATACCATTTTGCTATTATATCTAAATTAAACTCAACAAACCGTTCCATGTCCACAGGCTGAACTTTCATAAACATAGTATTGCACTAATGTTATGTCACTCTCATCTCCAAGACTACTGACGTCATCCTGTAATAGTATTGTGTCACGTAATGACGTCATCTTTTGTATGGCACTTGTGCACATTGTTGACACTTTGACTCTCATTTTGAAAAACAAATGTCCCATTACAAAAAAGAACATTTGTACTACTGTACAATAAACAGAATCTTGTATCCGCGTACGTATGTTCGAGTAATGTCTGTTGCATAAAGATTTATTAAGCATGTCTAATAAATTTCATATGACATCAACACTCATGGAGGATCCTCTATACATGTTTAATGTATATTGTTATGTATTGTGCTTAGTTGGCTTGGCTTTTTCTTACTACAATCTACTTGCTGTCATGTTGCAAAATTATAAATGTGTCAGGAAATGTTTTTAGAAATAAATAGTTAACACATACCACCTTATTGATTATCTTGGCACAAAGTAGTCAATGATCTGGATACTCTGAATTATTAGAGCAACAACAGAACGTTAGGTAAACCCTAGTCATACACTGTTTTATCGTAAATATTCAGTTACACAGTTCTGGTTACAATATCATGTAGAGCAGATCAAATTGTCAGCAGTTATGTTATTTTCTTTCCTGTCTTTGAAATTTCTTTTTGTTTTGTTTATTTGTCATGATTGGCTTGATTGGTTGTCATATAAAGTTTATGTTTTCAACTGCAAATAGCACTACACTTTAATTATTTCAAAATGAAATTGCGCCATAATTTATAGAAAAAATAGTTAACTCTTTTTTCCTTTCCTATTTTCAGGAGCAGTATTCATTTTGTTATGATACAGCTAAATATATCGCACAGGAGGGACAGCATTTTGTCATAGAAAGTTAATCTCAATATGATAGAAAAAACTTGGTTAAACACTACAGATAGAAAAATATAGAGACACGATCATATAGATATAGCGATGTAAATCGTTGAAATAGTATACAAACTTGGTAACCATTAAGCTTTAAAAATATGTGTGTTTTAATACTGCAATCTTTTTTAGACGTTTATTATTTTTGATGATGCACTACATGACTAAAAATTTGATGTTTTCCTTAATATTCAATTTTATATTATGATTTTTCTTCATTGTAAAACAGGTGTGTAATTTCCTTATTGTGTATGTGTCACAACTCAATATTTAATGTTTGGTACATGTTGTTTTTTTTTCTTCTTTTTAATTAGTGTTGTGTCTTTTTTGTTTTCTTTTATGTCATTTTATTTTTATTATTGTGCAGTATTTCAAATCATTTATTGTTATTTCCGTTTAACTCAAATATATCTCGGTGCCATGTAGTCTATTTTATTGTTTAAATACATCTATACAATATTTCTCCACGTTCCAGATATCACTATACTGCCATTACATTTCATATAAAATTGTTTTACAGGTAATTATTTCATTTTTTGTCCGTTTTGTATTTTAATTTATTTTAATTAGATAAATGGATTAATATGTAAAGATATTATATGGTGTTCTGTAATATAATCCAGTTGACAAATCAGAAATCCAGTTTTCGATATACTAGTATAAAAATTTACAACAATAATATATCCAATTTTTTTTTAATTAATTACCTACAGTATACATATATCTACTTTGTATATGTTAATTTTTCATGTGCTGATTTTGAACTTTTTTAAAAGAATGCATTCAAAATCAGCACATGACAACTTTGTATTCTTTAATACCTTGAAAATACATTCTTTGGTATAAGTAAGCAGTATAGTATGAGTAAACGTTGTCGGTGATGTTAGTCGTTTTGGTCCTATTATAATTAACTGCAAATCCTAACCCATGTATTGGATGAATCCTTTTATATGAATATTCCTAATGAAAGGTCAATCATACAGGTCAGTGTTGTTTGCCAATACCATACAACAATATTGCAATACCACTGTTTACAATCAATTGACAAAAGTTATAATAAAGCGTTCATAACATTCGTCAGTCATTCCAAAATAATCGTAACACTTATATTCAAATACTTGTAATTGGTAAAAAATGTCAAATTTTTAAATCAGACTTTTTGTGTCTAAAAAATGACAATCCATATGTACAAAATAGAAACATTTAATATTGCATACCAAAATCATGACAATGTTACTTTATTTAAATGAAATAATAGTAGGGTGTTAGCATATGCAAAACGTTTTGTATCATGACTATATAACGCTGTTCATCGAAGCAAGCTGCTTACATATAAAATTTTGACACAAGGATATTGCAGGCCTAGACTTATCAAGGCTTTCAAAAAGTTTTATGGCCGTCATCATGCTTGATACATTGTTTAAGTACAATCGGTTGTCGTTTAAAATATGCCTACATGCACATGAAGATGAGTTATGTAATTTAGCATACATTGAATTTAGAAAAGTTTTTCTTCGAAATGCAAACTGAAACTCGTGTTCCTTCTTCTTTACAGTCGTTAGAAACCCAACGTTAACAAAGAATTATGTGAAATCATGCTTTGTGTGTGACATGGTTATGTCTAATGTTTTGTGTGTGACATGGTTATGTCACTAATGTTTTGTGTGACATGGTTATGCCATGGTTATGTCACTAATGTTTTTATGTGACATGGTTATGTCATGGTTATGTCACTAATGTTTTGTGTGACATGGTTATGTCATGGTTATGTCACTAATGTTTTGTGTGACATGGTTATGTCACTAATGTTTTGCAACAATGCTTTTTTTTCCTGTAACATTACTAGCAAAATTTCGCCATTGAAATGAACCAGTCAAAATATTAAAAAAAAAAGTTTTTTAGGTCCATTATTTTTCTGCGAATTTTAGCATAAGTGGAAATCAATATGTTGTTTTATGTTTGTCATGCGCTGTTTTGAACCTTTATTCTAAAGAAACACATGACATGTTAAAACTAGCCCGGATTCTGCGTGATTATATATCAAAACAGTACATGCCATATGCCATTTTAATTGAATTATTCAATACATTAAAAGAGACAATACCATTTTAAATGTATAAAATGATTTTTTAAATGGTACATTACATATGCAATCCGTTTTGTGTCAGACTGAATAATCGTGGAATACCGAGATACATGTATCTAAATTTACTACCACGTAACTTTTAAGAAAGTGTCAGGGTTACTTTTGAATGACTGTTATGAAAAACATGCTTTATTATTGGTATTACATGTTATATTTTTGTCGGTTTTTTTTTATATTTTTCGTTTCTTTCACGGATTTTAATTAATACAGTAATTTAATCGTACTAATAGTTAATTTATGAATTAAAGAGAATATATTAAACATACAATAAATGCTTTATCTTATTACATTTCATGTTTTGTACAACTGGACACTTGCTATGAGAATAACCTACAGCCATGCTAAAATGTTATTTCTTTGGGTACACGTGTACCATATATGCATATCACCCTATGATGATGATGATGATGATGATGATGATGATGATGATGATTACATATTTTCAGTTTCAGACCGTTTACAAAATTAATTATATGTATTTTAATCAATTATGTGCAGAAAATGCACTTGCGTTTTAATCTTTAAAAACAAAAAGAAACATGAAAGTCAATGTCCAAATCACAATTCTAGAGCAAAGTAAAACTTTGCAACACAGGCAAATTAAGTCAAAAATACGTTAACTTCCACCAGGAAAGGGTAAACACCTCCTGTCTAGGCGGGTACACCCGCCAGTCCAAAACCTGCATTGCTAGCTAAATGGACACTGGTCGGCATGGTAAATTGGTATCCCATGGCCTGGTCTAAATACTTCTTATAAATGCCTTACTATACCATGTATTTTACATCAAGTGCTTTAAACATACTACATGCAATATACAAAAAGTAAGTCATGTATACATTACAACATTATCTCAAAAGTATAGTTTGAAAAAACACACTTATTGATAAAATAACTTCCAAATGTATGTAGGGACATCATATAGAATCGAATTCAGTGGCATCAACACCAAGAACAGCAGAGTTCTGTTTATCTACAGCTTACCAGATTAGTAGCTTTTGTGAAGCTGTAATTGTCAACCAATTGTTTTAGTGTAAGCAATGTCTTAACTTGTCCTTTTCCAATGATTTTATACGTTTTTCACATTTTGGTGAAAGCAGTTTTTGAAGCATTTCAATTTATCTAATAAAACATAAAAATATAAGTAATAAGTTCAAACACGTGTTTAACTTCATTTGTCAGTTTTCAAAGTTTTAATTTTGCTTTTGGGATTGCAATTTGGACACCGACCTGTATATCTACCTACCTATCCTCATCGCTCCTAGTGGAGCATAAGGCGAGGCGCAGATCTCTCCACTTCGTCCTATTTGAGGCTTCGTTCTCTGCCGTTCTCCAACTTGGCCAGCCCATATCATTTCTTTCTTTCTCTGTTGTTCTTTGCCAGGTCTCTCTTGATCTTCCTCTCTTTCTTTTTCCTTCTGGGGCCCAGGTAAATGCAATTTTTTTTCATTTTCATAGTTTCCTTTTCTTAATATATGCCCTATATATCTCCATCACCTTGATTTTACTGTGTTTTCTACTGATGTTGTTTGCGTTCTTTCTCTTAGGTGTTCATTTGTTATTTTATTTGACCAAAAGATCTTCATTATTCTGCTTAAGCATCTGTTCTGGAATGTTTCTAGCTTCTTTATGTCTAGTTTTGTTAATTTCCAACACTCGGCTCCATAAATTAAGACAGAGATGATATTGCTGTTGAAGATTCTCACTTTAGTTGTTTAACTGTATATGTTGGATTTCCACACTTTGTTTAGGGCTATGAATGCCTTCCTTGCTTTTCGTAACCTTGCATCAATGTCTTCCGTAGTGCCTCCTTCCTTGTTGATCCTAAGTATGTACATTCGGATACATCTTCTATCTCTTGTTGGTCTATTTTACTGGGTTGGTATTGTCAGGGTTAATTCTAATTACTTTTGTCTTTCCGATGTTGATTTTAAGGCCTGTCTTTTCTGTCCAGTCTCTTACTGCTGATGTTTTGTTCTGGATGTCAATGAATCTACTCGATAGTAATGCGATGTCGTCGGCATAGTCTAAGTCCTCTAGCTTGTTGTTAAACTTCCATCTTATTCCTGTGTTCTTTCCTTCTACGCTGTTCTTCATCACCCAATCCATAACTATTAAAAACATAAATCCAGACATGTAACATTCTTGTTTTACTCTGCTGACTATTCTAACCCAGTCTGTCTGCAAGTTGTTGTTTATGATACAAATTTGGTTGTCCTCATATAGCTTCTTTATGATGTTGATAAGCTTTTCCGGAACGCCATAAGAGTCCATGATTTTCCAAATGGTTTCTCTGTGTAGGCTATCAAAGAATTTTTCATAGTCGATGAAGTTGATGTATAGGGGCGCTTGTCATTCAATACTCAGTTCTACTATGTTCCTTAATATGATTATCTGGTCTGTTGTTCTTCGTTCCTTCCTTAGGTCTTTATCAATGCCTTCTCTGATTCTGGTTATTATTATCTAGCCTAATATCTTACTTGGTACCGATACCGCTAACAGTGTTACCCCCCTCTAATTTGAGCATACTGTGGGGTCTCCTTTTCTCGGTATGGTGGTTAGTAATCCTTTAGACCAATCCTTTGGTGTAATGTCCTCTTGCCATATTTTGTCAAAGAGTGTTTTAGCCATTTGACTGATGTTGGTGTGTCGGCTTTTAGCATTTCCGCAGTGATGCTATCTATGCCTGGGTCTTGTTGTTTTGTAGCCTTCGTATTGCTTTGATGATCTCGTTTTCATCTATCTCTACAAACCTGTATGCTTGATTTTAAATATCTTGTCTAGCTCATTTAAAAATGTTTAAAACTTAAAGCCTCGTTATTCCCATGTATAGTGCTGTCATAATTTTTTGAATTTTCTGAATGAAATTTTCAAAAATTCATCATATGATAAATTTTTGAATATTTCATTTAGAAAATTCAAAACTTTATAGTATATGTTTGTTTTATTTCCGTGTCCATTTCAAATTATGCAAGTGAATTTTTAAAAATTTGAGTAATTATACTAAATATTAATTAGTTATTCATTGATAAAATTTCCTCAATTCTTTCTCACAATTTGATGTTTATATAGTTGTAATAGTATTCATCAGTAACTGATATGCCGGAAATACCTAATTAATTTCCGTCTCTAAATATCAAACTGTAATCAAACGTCATAACTTCCTTGTGATGCAACAGTCTAACATCTGTATTTACTGACTCACCAAAGACATTGTGAGAAAATAGAACATGTAAGACCGGTTTTCACTCCTCCGTGTGACGTCAACGTAGTGTGTATGTACTGTAGTTGCACATCCTTATGGTATCAAAAATATACATTATATATGTGATGTTTTATTTTATTAAACTCTGTTTAAAGATGGAATTAATTCATAGGAGTATAATTACCATTGCTAAAGTGATCGACGTAACTCATTTCTTGCTTACGCCTATGTGCGCGTGACGCCATTGATTGGCTGTTCCAGCGATTGGAATGTTTTAGATTTACTTCAAGATTAAAATGCCAAAATAAGATTTTTAAAAAAAATGCAAAATGTAAACATAACCATTGAACTGTCTAGAAATGACATTGATAGTGCTGTAACTTCCATAACCGTACAAAGCAAACTTAATAACGCTCGCTAGCAATTGAAGTTTATATATAACACTTAAACGCCATTTCTAGACAGTTCAGTCATGTACACTTATGGGGTATGCATTTTATGTTGATACACACTTAAAGGTTATGTACTTAATAATAATAATAATAATAATAATAACGACGCACTATAAATTATCTCAATTACATATATTGCTAGAAAATGCATGTTTTTTAATGTACGGTCATTGAATGTAAAATACATGCAAGTGGTCAGTTTAAAAAACGGTTCAGTCATTCCAAAATAAATTCCAATATATGGTCAAAAATGAAATTTTGAAATAAGACCTTTTATGTCTTTAAAAATTTAGAACTCTAGATATTGCACACGCCAAATTCGAGATAATAATTTTAGGACTATTTAGCTGTTTATATTTCATTTAGCCGTTATGGAGGTTAATTTAAATTCAAAATCATCTAATTTCAGATTTTGACAAAAGACTGAGGGTTCATTTCAAACGTTACTTCAGATTTTGGTAGTTTTACGTATTTAAAATTCAATATTCTAGAGCAAAGAAGCATTTTAATTCGTCGGAAAAGATCTCGTTTTAATGGTACATACCTTTACTGGGTGGCCGACATGACGCGCAAGTCATATGGTTCATATGACTCTTGGTAGTTGAGTCAGACCAAGTTTTCTAAAGATTAATTATGCAATAAAAAGATGAAGTTTGACTATCTCTTACTAGTCCGTCTTTGCATAAGGGAGGCAATCTATATATGCTTGTTGTAAGGTATAATCAATGAGAGTTATGTCCCTTAGATTGTAGGCTGCTTAAAATTATTCATAGCAACACCATGTTTGTTTCTGGACAGCGCATTTTTGTTATCGGTTTCAGGGGGAACTTATCAGTTGTCATCGGTCCATTTGGCGATCTTTTTATGTTTTATTAAGCATTGGTTTGTCCACATTGCCACCGTGCACTCAACAACTGCATCATAGGCTAATTAAAATTTTAATGGAGATGACATTGTTTTACATTGACGTATGCATTTAAAATTCGCACAATTTTAAGTAATTTGGTACTGTAGATATGAACCTTTATGTGGATGGAAAGTATCATTTATTGCAATGTGTTTAAGGGAGGATTTCCTTTTGAATCCCCATCCATTACATTCAATGAATTGTTTTTCATAGAAATGTTCAAAATGGCTTGAGGAATTTTCAGTCAAAATTAAAATGTTAGAGTAAGTAACAAATGGACGGTAAAAATGAAATAAATTACAAAAATATTCCATCGAAGGTTAAATAATATTACTTGGTAACCTTGATAGTTAAGACAATGTTGTTAAATATGACACTTTAATTTGGTGGTAAATTTACGTGACAATTTTTAGAAAGAAATGTACATGTACCTTTATTCTTTAAAACATACTGACCTTAAGAAACGTTTTTGGAATGAACATATCAGTGTTTATGTCTATCTTAAACAGAGCATGACAGAAAATCCTCATTAATCAGGTGAATATTTTAATTATTATCGTCTAACGGTTGCCAACTTTAAAACGTCATCTCTTATCGCCTTATAATACAAGTCTTGTGAGTGTTTTTGTGTCTGAATTTGAAAAGCTCAAAGTCCAAACAAAAAACAAAACAAAACATAAATTCCAAGTCCTCGTTTTAAATGTTAATAAATGCGTAATACCACCGTCGTATTTTAATTTTTATATAGATGTTTATAACGTTAGCTTACAAAAAATGAAAGGAACAAACAGGCGTAGACTTTTTTAATTCAATTTTAAGATCAATTGGTATTTTGATTTCGTAAATACTGTTGTATTTTGCTTCTAGAATTTTGTATGACCAAGATCCGTGGCCAAATTTTTATACAGATCCATTTGAGTGTATTAATCTAAAATGATAAACTTCATATTTATTTCCATAATTCTGAAGCATGTGAAGGGTGTGTCAGTAATTTGTTTCGTCAAATAAACTTTTTTGTGCTTCATGAAAACATTCTTTCTTTCTTTTTTTTTCTATATACCCGTACAATGTATATATCTCCCCCTCCCTTTATGTTTCAGAAATACCACCACCTGTCAAAAGGGGCCACGGTTTGAATAATAAAATCTAGTCAACTACAACAGACCTCTCGAAAGATTAACAATGAGCTAACAAAAAAAGTCGCCGCTCATCGGTCGAGTGCCCGAGATATGGATAGCAAGTGGTTGAAAAGTTGTCGAGAGATATATAACAACTGCTGAAAACCTGCCGAGACGTAGGGTCAAGATGAGGTGCCGATTCGGCATTAATTCGTTAGCCTAGAGTTAAACTTTTGACAGGCCTGTACTGTTATAGACATTCTCAGTGTTTTCTATAAACATGAGCTTAGAAATAGTCTAGGTCTGACCAATGAGACGGTGAGGACATTTCCCATCCGGACGTCCTTTCAGTCAAAAGTGACGGGGGTGGTCAGAGGATATGGGGATTATAATTTTGACGTCGGGGGTAAGAGATGTTGGGGATTATTTGATAACATTTAAAATGTATGTCCGGTAAAAATGAATGATATATCCCGTTTGTTTCAGTCAAGCACAATTATCATTGTCATTTTCAAAGAGGGTTCATTTCATATTTTTGGAATTTTTCTAAGAAAAAATTCACTTAAAAATCTGCATGTGACATGTTTTCTTGGTAAAATTTTTAAAATATTTGAACATTCAAAAACAACAAAAATAATGGGGAAATGATGCAATATTGACAAATTTTAAAAACAAGAAAATAATGGGAAAATGATGCAATATTTACAAAATTTTTGCGTCGCAAATCAAAATAACAATATGCACTAGAATCGCTTATCATATATGGCAATCAGACAGCAAAGCATAACATACCTCGTGACAGATAAGTGTTCGTGCTCTACTTAAGGTGTATTAATTAAAATATATAAATAATCTTGATGTTTTAACTTAAATGAAGACCACCTTAGTACAGTGTCATTGAATCTCGGGGGTTTTAATGACACGAATTTTGAGTTGACACTAACTAACGCAATCATTTTAGCACGGCAACTCCGGGTTCAGTTATAATAGACGAATTCTTTCCATTTTGATAAAGCCAATGTTTGGCAACATTGCAATAATTTTAGAGTACAACTGCCACTTTGTATACTGAGGTGTGCTACATGGTAGGGTGTAGTTAAAGCATCTCATGAGAAAACTGTGATCGCATCTTTTCCACTACGAGAATACAACAATGCACTGCTTGGCACATACCAAACTACAGTAGTATGTTATTTCGTTCGATCATGTTTACCTCGAAATATTCCCTTTTTTAATTCCAACACATACCTGTGATAAACATAAAACACAATATAAGCATATTTACATGCAGTGTTTTTTAGCTCGCCTATTCGTAAAGTTGTCACCCTGACATCAGCGTCAAACCGGTTATAGGTTTGATTCCGTTATAAACATATTTGTAAATTGTTTTATTAACATGTATATCGACAAGAAAGGGGGCATGGATATAATTCTTCACTATCAGAGGCCAAAGATGCCATGTAGCAGAGGAAGGTGAACAAACTCCCGCTTCAACATCATCCACATGACCTTGACATTTGATCTACATAACTAACCATGATTCACGACACACGCTTGCGTGCTGATTCATTTGTACCAAGTTTCATTATTTAAAATCCATACAGAAACTGAATGTAGGAGTCACAGAGTAAACATGAAAGTCACTGCAAAAATTCTAAAATTAATGACCTTGACTCTTGACCTACATAACTAAACATAATTCATGGCATATCCTTTATTGTTGGATAACATTTGTACCAAGTTTCATGTAAATCCATGTTGGAGATACAGACTGAAAATGAAAGACACTAAAATTAAAGATGACCTCGTGACCTTGACCTTTGATTTGACTAAAAATGGTTCGTGGCACATCATTTCATGCTGGTTTACATTTGTACCATGTTTTAGAAAATCCAGACATGTTAATAGATGCAGAGCGGGCAATGGACACTACAAAAATTATAAGATTTGACCTCGTCACCTTGACCTACATAACTGAACATGGTTCATGCATGCTGGTTTACATTTATACAAGTTTAATTAAAACAATGAGGGATAACGGAAACGAAATACAATGCAAAAATTCTTAGATTTAGCCTCGTGACCTTGTCCTTTGACCTACATATGTTTTCATGGTTCGTGACACATCACCACATGCTGTCATTGTAGTAGAACACGAGTGTGACTGACGGACGGACAGATAAAAACATTATACCTTCCATAACTCTGTGGTACTTGCTAGAAGAGATAAATATATCAATGCACATCGGTTTAGAGTGCAAGCAAGCATTCAGTATCCAAATGTGGCGTGCAAGCATTATCTTGCTTTCATCAACATGTCATGTATTAAATAAACGGCGTTTAACACAAATGAAAAAGGATGGTTTATCCAATATAATACCACTTCGGTAGCTCAGTTGGTAGAGTGCTCGCTCCGTGAGTGGGAGGTCGTGGGTTCAATCCCCTGGCCGGGTCTGACCCAAGACCTGTGACTGTTCTTTCGCCAACCACTCGGCATTACGAAATGAAAGTCACGGCTCTTTCGGATGGGAACTTAAAATAAACGAGGTCCGTGTCACGATGGGCTTGGCACGATAAAGAACCCTGTTGTATAATGCCATTAGCGCAACGCACAGGCAAAATTTATGCACCTTCGCCTATAGATGGCGACGTCTCGATATAAGTGAATATTCTTGAATGGGAAATAAAACACCATTACTCAACTCAACTAGCCACAAATGTAAAGGACTCTGTAGCTAATAGTCGCTGGTGATATGAAATGGGTGGGAAGATAAAATATATTCTCACACCTGTGACATGGAAATCCCGCGTTTTTACCCATGTGGGTTTTCCTTGTCTCGCCCTAGGGTTGAGACAGGCTACACGCTGAATTTCCCGAGTAGTAATACCTGCTCTGGATTTATCGTTGAGAGGGCTTAATAAGTTGAGAAAAGTTCCGAAGTCAACCAACTAAAGCTCGTTCTGGACAGGAAAATATTCATCCTCGTTTGAGATATCTCTGTCTTGCCCTGTTACCAGTGTAAGATTCTATTAGTATCTGATATGATGAAAGTCAGCTATATTGCAATATTTTGATAGATGATAGAATAGAGAAACATTTCCAATAAAACACAAGCCGATTTTCCGTAACTATGAAAACTAAATTACTCTAGGTTATCAGATTTCCAAAATCACTTCAAGTCTATTATAGTTTTATTATGTTTTGTAACAAAATATTTATTTATTTATTTTTGTTGTTGTTTGCCAAAAGATAAGGAAAATCTCAGTTAAGAAATCAAAACAAACACACTACACTGATGATGTCCGAATCACAATCCAAAAGCAAAGTAAAAACTTTGAAACTCCTGTTGAGCTAGCTACACCCGCCAAGTGTTATTAAAATAAGTGAAAACGATTATAAAACTGGGGCCAGATATTTTGCCTACAGTTTTCAAATTATTTTCGTTTGTACAGATTAAATTTATTTCACTTTTGTGTTCTGATAAGGATGGTGGTCAATATTTCCGCCTACACAATTTAAAGTAGCTCTATCACTCAAATGTTTACATCCTGGATTTAAATAATCGATTCATAATAACAACGCGGCAATGTTTAACTGTTTTCGATATAACTGTTTTCGATATCGATCTAAAAGTTTTAAGCGCAATTCTTGTAACAGCCAACTTTAAACCCGCTGTGCACACATTTTTAAAATTATGATTTAGTTATTGAATGTTTCTGTTTAAAAACAAAAAGTAGGCGGGGTCGTAATTCAAATGTCGATATAGTAAACTGAAGTACTAAGGTAAAGATTATTTGTATATAGCCATAGCGATAAGAAACATGTCCGTCATTCATTCACAAGGTATTTAAATATGTGGGGATCTAGAAACCGGTAGTTAATGTAACTGGTACTACAAATATCGTACGATGAGATGACGTACAATGCCTACATACATTCGAATACACATTTTTTCAATAACTACATGATCCGACACGTAATCATAATAATATAATCTCAATTCAAAGGATAGAATTTTGTCAAAAGCCCAATATTACAACTTATATTATTTAAATTTGAAGTTTTGAATATGTTCCAATTGATAATTAGCCAAATGATAATCTTTTTACACGACATTTTTGTCACAGTACGGTGCACGTACTACTTAGTTCAGTAATAGATGCCACATTTTATTTATGTACATATTCCAAACATTCGTCCTCTTAGAGGGAAGTGTACACAGAGATTTTGAACTCGAACACATTTTATAATTTATTAAACACGCATGGGGCACAATAACTTGTGTAGTTTAAAACAGCAATATTTTCCTATATAACAAATTCTTATAAATAAATTATGATTTTAACCCGTTTTACATGTTACAGTAAATAAAACATTTGTAAAGAATTCACTCTGAAGTAAGGCACGAACGTATACATCCCGGGAAGAGGATAATTATGGGACGCGAGATATTACACTCTGTACCACGGAGGTGGTATTAGACGTTAAACTGTACAACATATATATGGCACATGCTATAGCCCAACCCAGTACCTCATATCAATAATATAAGTGAAATATTCTTGACTGGGACATAAAATCCCACTCAATCAAACAATACAGCAAACTCTACAGTAAAACCTCCTTTAAACAACTACTGTCTTTGTAACTGATTATATTCTTGGTCTCTTCAGACATTTATATACATTAACAGTTAACACATTGTTATTATCTTTTAAAATTATTTTTTAATTCAAACAATGACAACAACATTCATTGATCATATCTACAAAATAACTTTCAGCAACACATAGAAATCTTGGCAAACTGTAAACTTTCACATATACACCCTTCCTCATTTTAACCACTTTATAGCTATACACCAACACAGATTCTCAAAATGGCCTCTAAATTCCACCTCTGATACCACTCATTCACACCATTACCCAATAACCCACATCACCTAACATACATAATTACTAACACTAATAGCACTTTGTAAAATTTTACTTTTTTACACTTGTTTACTTTTGATATATCGGACATACATTCTATCAAAACCCCAAGTTTCCAAGATAATATTTCATCAGTCCAGGAACAACAAATATGACAAAGAACATTAGGCCATTATTACAAGTTCTAAATTTAATTTTTTTTTTCTTGACATTTTAAAATTTTAAATATAACTACTTTACAACTTCCTTCTATATTTTAAGGAGCTCTGGGACTGTGGGGACAGAAATTATGAATAAATAAATATGGATAAAAATAAAAAGAAAATATGATACTTCAAAGTTTACATATGATATTACAACTGTACTGATAAAAAAATTATACTTTAAAATATTTTTTTTAAATTAATATTTTAATATAATATATATTTGTAAGCATTTTAAGAATTTAATATCATCACAATATAAATGGAATGATAGTAAGTATTCTCTTTTTATTATTTTTTATTTATTTTATTTTTTATGTTCTATATATACATTTTATGGAATGTTTCCCCTCCAACATACAATCATTAATAATATTGTACTTTCCAGCCAGCATGCAATCATTAACATTTAATACAGCATATACCATTTTAGTATTCCTAACACATGTATAAGGTAATGTATTCATGTCTGTATAAAAACTGGATTTACTATAATTCTTTTTTCTATCTCCGCTTTCTTAAAATGTGAAAGTAATTTAGAAATTTGAAATTTCAATTTTCTTCCAACCACAGACTTTAATTATATATAAAATGTATTGATTGTACTGCAAAGATTTTCTTAAAATTTTAAACAGACCTTATAAAGGAAGGTGTGCCATCTGAAGTCAATGGAAACAACAAAATATTACCTGAAAAACTTGGAAAATATTCACTCCAACATCATTTTACAAGCCATTCTCACAGTAGTAACTTACATGCACATCTAGAAATTGCTGAATGATTTTTAAGATTATTTACAAAAATTTACAAGAAAACAACATTCTTACAAAAATGATACATTTAAAGCTTTATAAATACTTGTACACTGTTTATTTATATAACACTTCCAGCATAATTTTCAAACCAACTGTACACAATATCTTTTATTAAACATGTATAATGTCAGAGATGAATGTGATGGATATATGCCTTGGATTATCCAAAAAAATAGAAAAAAATAACCATCTTGTTTATTCAAATAAATGGAACATTTTAATTTCAAGTACCAGGTGATATTGCCATGGTTATTATATTTTTGTAAAACAAAACTATTCAACTAAAGAGACCCCCCAACTAGACCCCAATCCCAATTGAGTTTACTCCTAGTATTTTTTTAAAAAGGTTTTTAAAATTTGCCTAGATATTAAAATAAATATTTAAAGTGTAATCATACACAGGTAAAGCTACTCTGTTGAAATTTAAAAAAACTTGAAATATCCTGTTTAACAAGAAGTTTTTTATTTCATGGTTAATAAATATATAAATATCCTTCCGAGGTAATGATACATCAGGTATATCATGTGACACTGTTTTATTTAGTACTGTTTACCTTCTTTAAGATCAACTGACTAGCTTTTGTTAATAAATAACACACACAAGTCTCTTAACATGTGTTGCACATATACATGCATAACATTTCAATATCTCTGGAGTGTGAAATTTTCTTGGACTGTTTCCAAAATTTCTAGACAGGATATGCCCTCAAAGGGGAAAAATTGCAAAAATGTCCAAAAATGATGATTAAGTGCTGTGAAAGTACATCCGATTTTTTTCAAAATGATTATCAATAACAATCAAATCTATGAATATTCATTTAACCTCTTGAAAACAGAAATTTTGATCTAAAACTTGTGATAATTTGTCAGTAATGTTACACATTAAATTAACTGAAAATGAGGTGTGTTAAATGCTAAGACGTCTTTTACGTCAATGAAACATTTACGCAATATGTAAAGCTAAGCAGAACCAGGTTTCATCAACATTCAGCTCAAGTATAAAGCTGAAATTTGTATCAATAATATTGTAACAAACATAAAACTCAAATCTGATAAATAGTGTTAAGATTTTGACATGTGTACAAAATAAATTATAATGAGATTTTTTTCACTCTGGAAACAAACCCCCAAAAAATCAGCTTTTTAATTTCCACTAACCTAAAAATCACCCCAAATAAACTTTAATATGAAATGTCCAACTAAAATTTAAATTTTGTTTCATACATTATAAATTTAAGGTCTTTTCTTTCTTTTAATTTTCAATTTCCTGTGTCAGACAATGTTTCATTTTATGAATCTGGATAATAACTTAACATTAAGGAATAAGTAGGGACTAATTTTCATTTCAGCCCAGATGAGCAGAAAATGTTTGTGAAGCCAGACTCTTAATCTACTGTATTTACAATACTTTTGGAGCTATATTTCTGGCACCTTTGCTTCAATTCGATGCTTCACAATTATTTTACTTTGTAACATATTTACATATATACATATTTACAAGACAATAATGACAAATAAAATGGTATCACCATTTCAAAAAATACTGCAAACATTTTACTCAACAAAAAGATGCACTCTATCAAGCCCAATAAAGACTTCAATATTTGAAAAGATGAAAATTAACAAAAACTTAAACAAAAATTAAACAATTTAGTAACTAAAGGAGCACTAGTTAAATGGCATTAAATGAGTATGAACTATAACTATTTAAAGGAAACATGATAGCTATCACATGAAAACAGTATTTTCAAAAATCTGGCATTACCTATGTGTATACATATAATATAAATATTTTATAAATTAACACTTACATGCTTTACATTTATTCTTCTCATTTATGTTCAGTTTTGTTCACTACCAGTATTTTCCGGTACATTAAATGGCAAGAAAAATTCTTCTAAAACAAGGCTAAATTAAATTACTTTAAACAAGACCAAAAACTTTCACGAGAAACACTTGACTTTCATTGAAAAAGATTGAAGACCAAAATTAAAGCGGCCAAAAGTGATAATTTTGAAAACAAATTCAGCCTTAGATTTTCATTTGATTTTTTTTATACTTTTCACTGGGTGTAGCATATAGTGGATACATGTCTGTATAGCTCATCTATTGCCTTCATTTAACCCTAGGAAATAGTGTCAAGAGAGATTTCAGAAGAAGCTGCTCTTAATATTGGCAAATACTGAGAAATGATCAAAACCATCATTTGCACTATGTAAACTTGTACATCTTAACCACACTATATATTACATCTACATTCTGGTCTTGAATCTAAACGGATAGGTAAGTCCATTACCTCATGCTGCATACAAAACAAAAAGGTAATCTAAAACTTAACAAAAATTGGTGACTGGCATTATATGTTCTAAATGCTGGATTGTTAACAAGCTGTTTTTGACTGATATTATGCTCATATAAATAGTAAATAAAAAGAACATACAAAATAAATTTTCATTTTTTTTAAAAAAAAATATGTGATTTATGTGCAAGAGATTCTTGTAAGGATTCTATTTTGTGATTTGTTTATAAAAAACTTTTATGAAAATGAATCAAGTGTTTTTTGAAAAAAAATAAATTATAACAAAATTCAAGAAATCATAGCATTTGCATACAAAAATTTTAAGTAATCGTTTCAAGTATAACAGATTTGATACAAATTTAAAACACTAGTATTTTAAATTTTCATTGATGAATGTATGTTTAGGTATAAGTGATTTAAAAAAAGTTAAATAAAATAAAAAAAAATTATAATAAATTGCAATGGAAGTATTAAATCTTTCTACAAAAATTTCAAAGAAAATTTCTAAAAAAAAAAAAAAGAAAAATGCATAACTGCCTGTGGAGAAAAGTATACAATTATTGTATGAAACAAAACTAAAACAAAAACTGTAACATATTATATCAAGTCTTCAAATACAATGTTACTATGGTTACCAGTTGTACCATGATAATGACACTGGTGATAATTTCAATTTACCAGTTTATGCTTCTAGTAAAGTAAAAATTAATCTTTACACAACCAAATTGCCTGATCAGATCTATAATTATTACTACATACATGGCAATAATGTGAGTAGGAGATCATTATTATATATATGTTATTGTTCGTACCAACTTGTACATGTAGTAGTACTACATATACATGTATATATGGCTAGTGTATTTATTTGGAATGACTTGATACGTCTTATCACATGTTTGCACATCCTTGCATGTTATGAACACTTTGGGAATCAACTGATAAATACTACACAGTCTATGTTTGTATGTATGACATGATGACGATGATAATGATGGAAAAATTACAACACATCGGTTGTAGCAATGTAATATGGAATATGTATGGTTTCCATTATCAAACTTTGATTCTTACTTTGTTCACAATCCATTTTAGTGTTGTTGCCTTAACATTCATTGTGGCAGCGATACCACAAGCATATATAATTCCATTATCCTTCATTCAAACCAGGACCTGGAACCAACTGGTTGTACTTCATACAGTTTGAAACATCAAATCTTGCACCATAAACAACCATTACAAGCACAACATCACAGGCATGAATACTATTCTGTTTATTTTAAATGTTTGAGCACCTGTTAGGATCCGAGTATGTGTAATGAAAGCCCTTAATAGATTTGTTTCAAAATTGAGGACCCTATTTTCATGATGATAACAATGTACTGGATTTATATCTTAACCTGGTAAAAAGACATCAAACATCAAATGATCCTGCTGTTAATGGTTCCATGGCCTAAAAATAAAGAATTGAAATATTACCAAACAATTCCAACAAAAGGTTTCTACATAAAAATGTGTGGTATCTAAATTATACATATATAAACATCTGTAAATCCCATGTTAGTTTCAGTCTTCTAAACTAAAATTATTTGTTGATAAACGAGTCTAACAGAATATTTAAATACACCTATCAATACTTAAAACCAGAGGAAAGTTTACATAACTCATCACAAAAACACAAGTTCATGTGATTTATAGTCAAATTTTCTGCTTTTGGTCTGCTTTGTACTAATGCACACTTATAGCAACTATTAAATACTAGTGCACTTGTCACTATCACTGCAGGTCACTTCAGTCAATTATGACGGTACCAAGTCATTCAGTAGAAGTCTATGGCAAGGAATAAACTTATTCTCACATGTGGTCAACCAGGGTCTAACACACAAACACTTTGGCTTCACAGGCCAATACCTCAACTACTCACTACCAAAACCACAGCCTGTAAATGTTTCAATACATACCGGCTCTCTGTTTTGTTCTCTTTGTATCATAAACTGATCATCTGTAACAGTCTTTTTGTATACAGGGTTGTCAAAGTTCATACTCTTGATATTTCTCTTTGTATATTTACGATATACAATACATCCAACCTACAAAGGATAAAACAGATATTATTCCAGCAGTCTCTTCATTAATGCCATTTATTACATATACTTTGAATCAAGTAACAGCCATTAATTCAACTTATTTGTTTATTTATGCGCATTTATTTAAAAAAATCTCATGTAAATCTTTTACATAAAGTTTTTTTACTGGTCTGCAACTGACATCAAGGAAACAACAATGAAAAATTTTGGTTTCAGAAATTAAAAAGACAACAAGAGGCCCATGGGCCTGATACGCTCACCTGATAACTAATGGCTAGCTGATAGATTTAAAGAAAACATAAATACTAAACCCCAATGACTTTTTTCTTTACATCATGATAACCATTGGTATCAATACCTACAACATTCTATATACATGACTATACAAAAAGTTAATAGTTTTCAAGATAATTAACCATTTCAGTATTGTTTCACATCTGTGACCTTGACCTTTGAACCCATGACCTTTTTCTATACATCAAAATGATCATTGTATCAATACCTACAACATTCTAATATACAAGCCTATACAAAATGTTTATAGTTTTCGAGATAATTAACCATTTCTGTATTGTTTCGCATCTGTGACCTTGACCTTTGAACCCATGACCTTTTTCTATACATCAAAATGATCGCTGTATCGATACCTACAACATTCTAATATACATGCTTATACAAAAAGTTTATAGTTTTCGAGATAATAATTATAATCAGAGGTAAAAAAAAGTAGGTCATGACCTTCACAATTGTCCTTGACCTCATTTTGAAGATACTAACAAGAAGATGTCAAAACTGAAAACCCCATGTCATTATCTGGTCAAATAGTCAAGTTATAACAATTTGAAGCTATTTTACGATTTTTTTAAAATTAAACGCAAGAACGCGTAACCTATTTTTTATCCGAATTTCACAAAATGAACAAACTATAGGCTTAGGACCCTAGAGAAGCCAAATATCACATCAGATTTTTTCTCCAATCAGTACTTTCGGAGAAGATTTTTTAAGATTTTTGAACCCCTAAGTCACCTTGACCTAGTTATGGTAGCCATAGCAACGACATGAACAAATCTGAATTGCAACGGCCCATATATACTTCTGACAAAGTTTCATTAAAAACTGTCCACTAGTTTCAGAGGAGAAGTCGAAAATAGGTGTTAACGACGCACACACGCACGCACACACGCACGCACGCACATACACACGCTGCGCTATGCCATAAGCTCACATGACCTTCGGTCAGGTGAGCTAAAAAAGCATACATAGCTATCATTATATGACCATGTGTTCATAATCCATTTTAAACTTGCAGGATACTTACCAAAATAATAATTACTGCAATGCCCAAAACAATAGCAATGGCTATTCCAGCTACTACCCCTACATTTTCTACAGGCTTGTTTAGAATTGCTCTTTCTGTTGAACTTTGATTGTTTCCAATAACGGTGTAAGTACCAGAAGCGTCTGTTGATACCTCAATAACAATAGGCTTGTTTGTGGCTGGATTTTGAGTGCCAGGCTTTGGTGTGACAGGTTTTGGTGTAGCTGGTTTTGGCGTGACTGGTTTTGGGGTGTCTGCTTTTGGGGTTGTCCTAATAACTGGGGTACCTAAAAACCAAAAATAAAGAATGTTTAGATATAGATCAAAATTCAACAACGACTTTCATCCTTTATTTTGTTCTTTATACATTTCAAGATTATACATCACCATTACCTAAAGTTCTGGTTTAGATGCAGCTCCAGTTTCCAACAGTGAATGTCATTATCTTGGTTACAGAAATATTAAATGCAAATAAGAAATATGGGTACTAAACAAAATTCACAACTGTATACAAAAATCTGATGTCCATAAGCAAATTTAATTCCCCCTTCTTCCTTTTAATTAATTAATTAATTAATGAAATTATGATCATAGGCAAACAACATTGATCTGTCCACTTGACTTTTAAATTGGAATATCATGTGATGATCCACCTAGAAAATGGATAGTGTTAAAGAGATTCCAATTAAATACATAAACAAAGCATGTTTCCCGTGATGCAGATGTAATAAACATGTTTTTCCTATATATAAATGTGCTGGTCAACAATAAATATTTAAATTAAAGGTCAAGCAGACAGGTAAATAATGTTGTTTGGCTATACATAGTATTTTTTATTGGCAGTAAATCCAAGGAATTTTTTAATTCACCCAAAAAAATAAACCTTTAAATTAATGTGAAGTTCAAAAACTGAAAATTTGTAAAACAAAAGTAAAAGAAACACTTTCTTTAAGGTCTGTGGTTTTTTGTTTGTATATGAAATGTGTGTTTGCATTATAACAAACACAAAGAATGTAAGGTTTTTATTTACATATGAACATGACTACATGTGCATAACTACATCAAGTTAAAAAACTAAGTGTGTCATGTGTGATTGCATGTTCAGAAATAAACAAGGTCACATAAATATAGCATATTTACGTCAAGGACATATTAAAATGTAAACCCAACCGTTAAATCAAATGTTTTGCAACTTCTGACATTTAATGGTATAGTGAAGGCCATGGGCACTCTCACACTGGTTGTGTTGTTGTTTTATTGTGTTTCACACATATCTAGCCAAAAAGTGAAGCAGGGTCATGTGTACTCCACTTCTAATTTTATATAAAGGCCAACATGTCTGGGATGGTGAAGAGAAATTACAAGTTGCTAGAGAAAATAATCAACCCTTTGAAAGCTATCTATTCAAAGTATCGTAGTATGCTACACAGTGTTAGCACTACAAAACTGACCCAGGCTATAAACACTGACCCAAGCTATAAAAAACCAAACAACCATAACACCATCATATATAAACCTCAAGTTTTGATTATTTGAACAGCCTGTTCCAATAACAAATACAGTATACAGGTAATGTTAGTAATAAATATAACAAATAAAAAAGCATTATTTTAACTGAATCAAGGCAGTATGGGAAATTAAATTTAAAAGCCTTTAACAGGTTAATTCATCAAAATAAAAAAATGGTTAGTAGCATAATGGTAGGATCTACAAGCAAATAAACAGCATAGAAACAGCTAACATATTTAATATATATGTGCACATTATACATTTTTGTACCAACACGCATATGATGGTACCTTAACAATGGTAAATAAATATTTAAAATTAAAAATAACAGTTAAGTGCTACTAAATTTTGCATCACAGTTAATGGTGAATTTGAAACTATCTATAAACAAAAAGTTCTACGACAACACAGAAGCCAAATCAATTCTTAAACAGCATAAGTTTACCGAGATTTCATGATTTTTTTCTTAAAAAATTATGCAAAAATAACCAAAGGTTAAAAAAAAATTGTTCATAAAAAAATAAGTTCCATGTACATTAATCAACTTATAATAGTTTAGCTGCAGAAATATTAAGTTCCCTTTACTTTTTTTTTAAATTTTGGTACATTTCTTATTCATTTTGCATGGTTTATATAAATCTGCTCTTTAAAGTTTTCCGAGATAATATTATTTTTTTTCATGAAGGCCATGTAGACAATGTTTTATGACTACCAAATGTCAAATTACAAAGGAGAAAAAAGCAATACAGGGGAAAATATAGAAAATATAATAGTTAAAAAAAAACAATAAGCAAAATGGTTTAAGCTTAATTTAAGCAAAATGTGTTAATTTCTATTCCTAACAGTATACAGAAATCTCAGTAATACCCAAGTACTTTAATTTAATCTCACCAGTATTATTAGTCCTGTGACTGTCATTGGGCGATGTGGTCTTTTTAGTAGTACTAACTTTTTGTTGTGATGAGGATGTTGTTGTCGGAATTACTGTCAAAAACATGGGCAAAATATTTTTACCACCAAAATCAACACCTTCGTAATATATGGACAAATTTTTTTCCAGAAAGCATAAAAGCGCTTTTGATATCTCAGCAACAGACAATAATAATTTAAATCTTGATGAAATTAGAATACTGAGATTTTAATACATATAAATTTTTCCATAAAGCCTAACGTTGAGGCCATTACTTCCTTTATAATATCTTGAAGCTTCATAACTTGTGTTAGCCGTGTTAACAGCCAAGCAGCATGTCAATGCGTTATTCTAAATTTTTAAACACAAGATACATACAAGGGATAATTTGATCATGATGTGGATATATTAAAATGCATCATAGGAATGTATATATACTAATAAGTGTAACACTCGTCATCCCTGTTAGCATACATTCTTGTAACAAGACATATATGTATATTTATTTCTGTGAAATTATTTCTACTAAGAACCATTCATGTGCAGGTGTATTTATATAGATCAACCTACCTTTTTGGACACATGACCTTCCATCACTTGCCAAGTCCCATCCATTACTACAAGCACATGTGTATTTCTTCACCGATGATGCCGTGGTAGAATTATGAGGGGCTGGTAAACACAACTGGGAACATCTGTCTCTAGAAGTTGTTGGGCAATAATTGATATCTGAAAATTAAGCAGACACCAATAAATGAAAAGTCCATCATAGAATTATACAATATAATTTTTCATTGTTTCTTTCATTTAGAATTTGGTCACAAACTCACACCAGAAGAAATAAAAAAGAAGCCTCCATTACTAAGTAGTGTGAGCCAATTTTTTTCCCCCTCTCATTTCTCTTGCCAAAGATCAGTAGTTTTCTGCAGGCACTCATGTTTCCTCATTCATCCCAGAAATAACTCTCTAGATACAAGTGAAAGAATCTTGAGATGGATGCAATACACTATTTTCCCACTCCACTCTATTGTGTACAATGCCAAATGTATACATTGAAAATGTTTAAAGGAATCGGAACTTACATTCAATCTGAGCTTTTTCATGGTGAATATGAAGGTCCATTGGTGAATGTAATCCTATTTCAACCTGAGTATACTGTAAACCTGTTAATTTGTTGATGGCTCTCACTGCATCAGTTGACCAATCTGTCCAGTATAACATATCCTACAATTACAAAATAAATCCATGTGTAAAAAACTGTTCAACTTCAATATAGAACTCAATTCTCTCCAAAAATCAACATTAACAAATCTGTTGTCATACATTATTTTTTATTGTTCTCAAGATATTGGGGATTAAATTGACCATATTGGAAAAATCAGACCATAGAATCCAACTCATTAGGGTAACAATAAACTATGTGAAAGTGAAGTAAATTCATCATTTGTTGATTGTAAAGCTGCTGATTGGTAATAATAATAGTATTATACAAAGATGTAGATCACTAAGATCAGTGTCAGAAATCTTTTAGATGCAAAACACAAAGTTCTGTTGGCCAATACTGCTTAAAGCTTCATTACAATGAGACATGTATATAAATGGTACTCGTTAAGCATACCTCAAAAACTGTAATGGCAAATGGATGTAAAACTTTTTCAGCATCTCGTATAACTGTCCTTACACCAGATCCATCATAGTTTACAGATTTTATTTCATTCTGTTTAGCATCAATCCAATATAACTTCCTTGAGACGTAATCTGAAACATTAAATCCAATAATGATCAAATAATTTATACATGAGAGTTTTACAATTCATGTGAATGTATGTACATGTATTGGTATTTGTATGTGTTTGGGAATTAAATAACATATTAGAAATTACAACTAATACTACAAGTATCACTTACCAATTGTTAAACCATTTGGCCAGGAGATATTCTGAGCGACAATGACCTTTCTGTTGGTGCCATCCATTCCACATCTTTCAATCTTTGGTACTTTTCCCCAGTCAGTCCAGTACATCCATCCTTCTCTTGGATCAACAACGATGGCACGGGGTTCATCAAGGTCTGTTGAGATCAGAGTTTTTCTGACACTTCCATCATATGACGATACATCTATGGTGTTAAATCCTGTATCTGTCCAGTATATATGGTTGTAAACCCAATCTACAGCAATACCATCTGGAGTCTTGATCTCTTTTTCAACAACAGTTCTGATTTGTCCTTGTTGGTCAATACTACAAAGGCAAAACAAAATGTATGTTAAAGCTTTTGAAAAATGTAAAGATAGAAAGGTTTTTGAGCTGCCAATCATTTAAATTTCTAATGGAAAAATGACAAGACTTTTTCAAAATACAATTTGAAATTTTGAAAATTTAAGTAGTAACAAATACATGAAAAGTACCTTAAAATACGTTCCAAAGCCACATCAGACCAAAATGTCAGATTGTCTTTCCAGTCATAATCAGCAGAGATGGAACTTTGCAAGTCTTCAGCTACTGGTTTCATGGATTTGTCTTTGATGTGCAATAATCTCAAATCATGTCTGTTAGCTAACAGTAACCATGGTCTCTCACCTGTATATGACAATCAAAAAATTGATTTAGTAAACATAATTTATACATGTTTTATTTTACTGGTAAAAGATAACCATGAAGTTTTAAATTCAGTCTTGTGTTAAAATTTGTAATACCATTCAGTACAGAATACAAAGACAAATTATTTGGCATCTGTTGACATGGAAAAAGCATCAAAAACTACATTAAAGACTTCTCAATTTAAATCACAATTTTAATTTTTTATAACAATGCTCCCATGTGTATAACCAGTATGTTGTATTAATTTAATGGGATTTTAATGTTTGATATACTTACCATTAACTTTACAGAAGCTTTGTTCATGATCGAATGTGTATCCTAATTCACATTCACATTTGTAGCTCCCCTTGGTGTTGATACATTTCTGTGAACATCTTGGTGGATCTGTCTCTAAACATTCATTTACATCTGTGAAACAAAACAAAGTCACAATATAAAGACACAGAACATATGTGGATCAGATGACAAATGGCAGACAAGTTAAAATATCAAACTGTTCTTTGTGAACACAGGCTAATAAAAATTGTTTGGTAAACCATTCAAATGAATTATCAAAAGTAAATTTTTATATATTTAAAGTTAAATTTAAGTTAGCAATAAAAATGAAATTTCCTGAACTTGAACTAAAGTCAAGACATGCTTACTTACCAGCACAAGAAAAGTTTCCTAGTTTTTTGTATCCGACATGGCAATCACAACGATGTCTATTGTGATACAAAAAAACACATGTCTGAAGACAACCACCATTGTTTGTGTGACATGGATTCTTTTCTAAAAAATACAAAATAAGACAATTTTTAATGATTAGCATAATCTAATAAATCAAATTGTTATAATTGTATATGTAGAAATCAACAAAATTTCAATAAGACCAGGTCAAAAATCACAACTTGGAGAAAGAACATTTTGAAGATGGCATGAGATGACCAGACAACACTGAAATGATATGATGAAGCAATGCTGTTACAGAAAAATATACATATATATATACACATGTACATACATTGGTGTTAACTGAATGTACCTGTAAAGTGTTGAAGGTTAACAGCAAGAGTGACACCAGCCTGCATGTTGGAAATAGTGAAGTAGAAGAAGTTGATAACTTCACCTATTTGGGAGCCAATGTCACCAAGGATGGCGGAGGCACAGCCGACATCAAGAAGAGGATAGCGATGGCTGGTACATCCTTTCGAAGGCTAGACAGTATTTGGAAGGCTACAAACATTAGCAGAAAAGTAAAAGTCTCTCTTTTCAAAAGCCTTGTTCTCTCCGTATTACTATATGGATGCGAGACATGGAAGCTTACCAAGACAGAGGAAAAGAAGATCGACTCCTTCCAAACAAAATGCCTAAGGAGGATCCTTAAGATCAGTTGGCAGCAAAGAACAACAAACCAGACTGTATTGGAGATGGCAGAAACGTGTAACATCAGCAAAGAGATAAGAAGAAGGAGATGGAACTGGATAGGCCATATCCTAAGAAAAGATATATCAAATGACTGTGCTGTGGCACTAGGGTGGACGCCAGAAGGAAGAAGAAAGCGGGGACGGCCAAAGACAACGTGGCGAAGGATGGTGGAAGTTGAGAGAAATGAGGCGGGATGGAAATCTTGGAGCCTAGTGCGTCGAGAAGCTGCAGACCGCAACAAGTGGAGAGCGAATGTTCAGGCCTTATGTGCCTCCTGGCACGGAGAGAATTAAGGTTAAGGTAAGGAATGTACCTTAAAATCTGTGCATGTCTAAACATTGTTAAAAGGTATAAAAATTAACGTGCAACATTATTCTGGATAATGATTATAAAAAATTTATTATTGTAATGGGGGGGGGGGGGGGGGCAAGAAGTGATGACTTTATATACCATTGCACCCATACTAATTTCTACTAACACATTGTATATAAGTATTAAATAGACTATGTTAAATTTCTTTAAGAATTTGAAAGCTGAATCTGATTAATATTCAAACCAACAAGAAATGTTTAATGATTTTCCAATTCCAAAGACACTATAAAAGTTATCATTATTATTAAAAAGGACATCTATGGTATCCAAAAATTGGACATCTCCTCTAAATAGTGTAATTTTGTCTGTAATAAAAACTTTAACCAATGTCATTATGTGCACTGTGATATAGTTATCACCTGGCTGATGGGTTACTCTGTTCATGGTAGACAACTTAGATGATTTAGACTGTATCTTACCGATATTTAAACATCAAAATAGATCATGCAAAACTATGACATTGAAGATTGATTATTTTTTAATTCTGAAGCATGCACTGTAAGTTAATATAAATGTACATGTAAATAAGTATGTGATAGCCTGCACGATATATTATTGATATGATTTATGATGAATGATTGTTAACTATCCAAAGATGTTATGTTCTACTCATCATTAGAGTAAAAACTGGGCTGTAGCAATGACACTGATGTACACTAACTTATAACGAACTGTGAAGCATAAAATTTAATTACTGTTAATTTCACCACAAGAAGCTCACAATTTTTTTTTTGTTATTAATGCTCACAAATATGATGTATTATTTTAATCTAAATATATTGCACGTCATAAACATTGTCAATTTTGTAACAATTAATGCATTAAACCAAAATTACTGCAATTTAACCAACAGTCTGTGTAATAAGTTTACCACACACTGAAATATATTAGCACCCAAGTAACAAAACTATCCAAGCAAGGAAGAATTCTTTTACACTAGTAGTTAAAGATTAACTTTTCAAATATTTTCTATATAAATAAATATAAGTAAATGACTATTTTGGCAACATTGGCAAAAAAAAGTCTATGCAAGTATATGTATATGCAAGATTATAAATGAATATTGAAGCATTATCTATTTCTAAAAATACACAAGAAAATTTTTTCCTGTGCATAATATTTAATAAAAGCCTTAAAAAAAGAAACAACCAAAAAAGCTTGAATCCGAGCACTTAGCTTTTTTCTGAAGTTTTAAGCAAAAATGTAAAACATCACATCAACTGCCATTGCTGTTTAGCCATGCTTTAGTTAATATTTAGAAGTGCAGTGTTATACTACTATTATTAGGAGCTATGGTAGTTATACAGCAGAAATGTTCCTTTTTTATGTGTAATATACAAGTTCACTGTTCAAATGCAACACGTTTAACATCAAAACAACATCTAAAGAAGCTCTGTGATGTCCAGACTCCAAAATGATATGGTGATGATTACATGTATAATGAAATTAATTCTGTTTATTTGTTCTCTCTGACAAAACATGCATTCTATGACCTTTTCAACTTTTGACATTGTAGTGAGACCAATAAAACAAATGGCCAAAATGTGAAAATAAAATGGAAATGGTCTAAAACAAATTGACTACTTTATGCTTATGAACCTATCTGCAATCAACAGTTCCAAGTGTAAGTAAGCAATCTAATAAAACTTTAATTGGCAATTTAAAATGAAAATACACGAAACATTTCAAATGCAAAAATTAGAAATTATGCAAAATTAAGATATCATTGGATAAAATAATTTCAATATACTGATATTGTACATATACATGCATGATTTTTGGCTTACGAAACAAATATATAATTCTTTTTTTCAATTTTGAGAAACTCATATAAAACATAAATTGAAGGTTACAAATCCACAACACTGTGAAGAACGCAAAATTAAAAGGCTAAGTACTACAACATCAACTTTGACTGTTGTGCCAAAAATGACATACCCACTCTAGGTTCTTCTGTACCTTCAAGTTGAAATAAACAAGGGGTTTTTTCAATGCATTTTAACTTATTAACAGGGACTTTATAAAAACTGTATTCAAACTAACACCTGTTTATCCTGCTTGTGAAAATAATTGTCATCTTCTCTTGGCAAGAAACTCTTCCAATGCTTGATGATATTCTCTTCATTCCAAATGTATTTTATTATGCCAAGTACACCTAGAAATCTATCTGGGCTCTTGAATTTTAAATGTTTTCTAAATTCTTTATACTACGGTATCTATTCTGAAGTAACCAGACTCATATTTACCAATCTCCAGCTACACAGATTTTAGTTTGAATACAGATCTTTCACTAGACTGAAGGTACATTATAAATTTGCTTTAATAAACAATTTCTTTTTTTCCCCATCCAAATATACTAATCTGTACTCATTGTTGCAGTTCTCAGAATATAATTATTAAATATATAGATATATAATGGGTGGATTGAGAAACACACATGGAAATAACAAAAAGCCAAAACTACTGTAAAGTCTTACTTAAAAAAGTGAAATTTTGTGAATAAGAAAGGTGAAGAAGCAAAGGACAGATTTAGTTAGGCTGTACCTATAACAAAATGTTTTATGGAAACCATAGCAACACTAATGCTATATTTCACATGTTAAGTGGATCTAGAATTCCTAAGTGTGACCTAGGTTAGAAGAAGTGAAGTTGCAAAAGATTCTAAATACCTATATTATTAACATATATTCAAGTTGTTAAAATTTGTGACAACTGAAATACACTATTATAAAGGATGTGCATAAAATATGACCTTATATTGTGGACTCTTAAAAACAATTTTATCCATTGAATGAAGTGTGCAAGATGATAATTCAATTTCATCTATGAAGGTGTACAAACTCTGGAAAATGATATTAAAAGAAACTGGTTTGAATGAATTAGAAAGGCTTGTGAACCATGGCTAAATGATCCCTTGTAATGTTTAAAGTATACATGTTCTTTGAAAGAGTGCTTGACAGGCGATCCCATTCTAAGTAAATACAAATCATTCTCAAGTTTTCAAACTCTATTGCAACTCTGCAACTGCCAACTAGCCAGTACTTCCTAAGTGGAAATGTTTGTTTGTATTTGAGCTTACCTTGACACATCACAGGATCTTCATCCTGATAATTATCACAATCATTTATATGGTCACAAGTATTATCCAACGAGATGCATTGTGTACCATCAGTGTTGCAATCAAACTGGTTCTCATTACATTTTAAAGGTGAATTAGCTGCAATAGAAATAATAATAATACCTTTCATTATTATCTTCAATATAACTGTCAGGTGCAAATAATAATCAGATTTAAATCATGTAACCAATTCAAATAAATAACACTTTGTGCTGTCCAAGAAACATTTTTGAAGACATTGGAAAGATGAATAAATAACCGATATGCAAATCAAGAAATCTCAATGACCAAGTAGATCATTTAATACATGTAACTATCTTTACTTAATCCAACATCATTATCCCCAAACAGAACTTAAAGTAACAAAGAAGACTTTTTCTTCTGAATATTGATCACAGTAAAACTTCAATGTTCACCAGTCATGCCATGGATTCTGGATTCAATCAAGCTACCTAAGGTTTACCATTATAACAAAATACAATAAAGTTAATCTACTTACTACAATTGACTTCATCAGAACCATCTACACAGTCATGAAAACCATCACATCTAAGAACATCGTGTATACATCTAGCATCTGCACACTGGAATTGATCTTTTCTACATGAACTAACCGTGCCTGTAAAATGTAAAGGAGGAAAAAAGTGAAATTTTAAATTGAAATATCTTAATTTCATCAAATTTGTTTAATTTTATGCAGTCCACTAATTACTAGGGTATTTCTATTTCTATTTATTTTGTAACAATACACAATTGATTGATCTACTTTAGCCATACACAATAATACATGTTGTATAATGACACTTTTACAAATGTCACAGACACTGTGTAATTATAAACTGATATATCAGTTTGGTGGTTTTCCAACATTTATATTCAAACAGTTAAATCATGATATGATTATCTGATTGATAAGGTCATTCATTATAATGGTCCATGTTCCTGCTATATCAACATAAATTCTGTCAGTAGGGCAGATCTGGATTTACTACAGTGTAACTACATGTATACTATAAAACAAAATAAATCAAGCGACAAGACATCTAAACAGGGCAAAGCTTAATGTAGTAGTAGCTCATACCTTGAAACTGACTACAAATCCTATTCACATATAAATTTAACAGATGAACCAAAAACAATTTTAGCATGAAAAACACTGAATAAAAGTACATGAGATTCAGCTAAAATTAGCAACACTTATTCTTGCCATTATGAGAATAGAGAACTTACAATTTTTCTCATCAGATGCATCTTCACAGTCTGGGTCACCATCGCAACGCCATGAATCATGAATACAGATTTGATCACCGGAGTGACACATCCATTCTGCAGCTTCACAGACACCCTCACGAGTTGCATTACAATTTGACTCGTCACTTTGGTCGTCACAATCAACATCTCCATCACACTGCCACAATTTTGGAACACAACGATTATCATTGCAGCGGAACTGATCAGAATCACATACTTGACCTGGAAACATACATGCTATAATGTGAATACATTTCAGAAAGGCATTTTATTGATATAGTAATGAATGATATAGGCACAACTACAATTTGTATGAAGGCCAAGTATTTATAAAAACATATAAAATGTAGTTTTGAGTTAATGTCAAATATTAAATGTAAACAATATTTTTACCTTATTTTATTTAGTTTATTTTAGACCAATCTACATGTCATCATGATACTTACTGCAATTTTTCTCATCACTGTTATCATTATCACCACAGTCTACATCACCATCACAAACCCAGCCCTGTGTAATGCAATGTCCCTTGGCACAGCGGAATTCATCTTCAGCACAGGTTATCTGTTGGGGAGCTGATGGATAAATGAGAAGAAAATGCAGACATTTTAAAAGATAATTATCAAAAATAAGATATTTTTATATAAACTAAAACAGCTGTTTCCATGTAGTTTATAAGTCAGACTCCTTGAAACCAAAAATGACAAATGTCAATCTTCAGAAAACAATAATTTTTAAAAATATTATCCTCTCTTATTTACTATGTGTTTTCCGCTTTGCAAAATGCTCAATTTATTTGCTTCTTTTTTCAAATTTATTTCATTTTAATGATTTATTTAATATTATATAAATTTTTTTTTGCTGCATTACATCTTATACTTACTGCAAATTTCATCTGCTCCATTTTTGCAATCCTCTTGTTGGTCACAACGCCAAGAGGCTGGGATGCAAACACCATCTCCACATGAAAACTGATCTTCTTTACATACAACCTTTTCTGTAATTAATAAACAGTTGTCATTTATACATCTTACTACTATAGCTTTAATAAAACTTTTGAGCTATGTTCTACATTTCATTATTTCTTCAAAACTTCATACAGGTATTAGCTTTATTTCTGATGTTCTATTATAATTTTCAAACTTTAGATTGAATGTAGTTTGGAAAGTTCAATATGGGATGTGATAAAAGGCTATACTAGTAATCTCATACCCATATACAATTTCATTTAACCACAATAATATTATTAAGTTATCTCATTATTAATCAAAATCCTCAAGACTTAAAATTTTACCATTACAGTCAATTAATTATAAGTGAATAACCATTATCAAGATACTCAAACATCCTCATTCTAACATTTTAATTTTCATTATAGATTCTGAAAATAAAGTAGCAAACTAACAATAGAAATAAAAGATTTGCAAACAGTTTTAGTGCCTGTGTTAATAAAGTCAATTATGGACAAAGTTTTCAAAATAATCAGACAGAAATTGTGAAATTAGACTACATACTGCAGTCTTCTTGTCTTTCATCTGAACCATCGGAACAGTCAGGATCACCATCACACTGAAATCTTTTTACGATACAGTGTCCACTACTACAAGTAAATTCGTCTTCAGTGCAAGTATACAGCTTTGCTGAAAAAAAAAAAAAAAAAAAAAAGAATTAAAATTTCAAGAATTCATAACTCTAATCATGCTAATTAATTCAAAATTTTAATTCAATTGCAACATCCATTAATTATCATTTTAATTAAAACTGACACCTGATAAACATTTAATGAATTTAATTAAAATACCTTATGAATCTGCAATACCCAGGTGCTGAATAATATTCAGCAACGCCACAAGGACAAACCAGGAAACAAAAAAATATTCAAAGTATTAATGACAAAAGATCTGAAAGATATTAAACGTTACCTTTCAATTTTAAAAGTAATTTTCTTTCATGAATACATGTGACAATTTTTATACAAAATCCCTATTTAATTTATTTTAATGATTATAAATTTCGGTAAAGGAAATATTCCAAATATTTGATGGTGTGTCAATTCAGAGAAATTTCATTGGTCAATATACAACTCATTTGACCTCAGCTGATTTTATTTAGCCAATGAAAATACAGGATTACGTTGTCTACACAGTTTAACCCAGTTATCGAAGAAAAACATGTCGAATGTCCTCACCGGAATAGAACCAAACCAATGTTTTAAAAGAAATAACATATCACTATGTTTCCATTCCTGGTAGCCAAAATCGCCATTGGCTACTAGTTTCTGAGTAATTCTTTCAAAAAGTAACCTATTTTAGCAAATTTGTGGAAAAATACTTTAAAAAGGACTATATTTTCACAAATTTTGGAAATTTGGCTACTAATTATTTTAAATTTGTGGAAACCTAGATATCATAGTAATATCAGAATAAAAACGATCGCATTTTATTATCAAGACTTAAGTTATAAATTAAATAAATATCGTTAAACATTGTAAATTTAAATGTAAACGAAAAATAACAAGGTTACTTGTTCATGCCACACCTGTTTTGGTTACATATCTGCATGTTCTGAACTTTTTATTTCAAATTTCGCACACTTTTATTTCAAATATCAAAGAACTTTTTAAATACAGACGTCGATGCCGTTTTCCTTACACGGCACAGGCCAGGCAGCCTTTGTAAAATAAAACAGACCATACAGTCGAAAGGCCAGCTTCCAATATGGCTGATTTTTAATCACTTTAGTCACGTGATTTTCAGTTCAAATTTTGGTACGCAATCGAAATGGTAGTAGGTCTCGAAAATTTAAGTATACTTTTAAATGGGATCGTTATTACTTAAAATCATCAAATATTTTGAACAATAAATATTTTTTCCTTCAATTTATGTAAAAAAGAACCAATTATATACAGAAAATTACGAGTAATACGTCTTGAAAGTGGAGGTTGTGTCACAGCTGTCGGCCGACGATCTCGCTTCAGACACATTTTTTGAAAATATTAGGGCGAGTGATGGGTTCTAATAATTATTTTCTAAAAATTTATTCATTTCTGAACACATCCATATGAAAGACATGTCCGAAATCGGTGTGGGATGCGATTCTGTCAGTTGAGAAAACGGCAGGTGTGGCTCCTTTTGCGGGGTTTGGTTCACATCTGTCGGCCGACATTCGTGCTTCAGACACAAATTATTAAATATTAGGACAAGTGATGGGTTCTAATAATTCAATTCTGAAAATATATTCATTTCTGAACATATTCATATGAAAGACATGTCCGAAATCGATGCGGGATGCGATTCTGTCAGTTAAGAAATCAGCAGGTGTTGCTTCTGTTTTGTTTTGTTTTTCGTATGATGATTATCTCCCTTGTTTACACTGTCTCTCCATGTATGCGAATAAAAATAAAGTGATTTTACTGTCTTATTGATTGATATTTGTTTTAATGTAGGGAAATTAAAAAAAAATAATAAAAAAATAAAAATAAAAAATAAATAAAATCTAAAAAATTGGCTTCATTTAACATTTTAATCTTAATCAAATAAAATTATTTTCCATGGGAAATATTTCTTCAAATTTGATACACAAGAGAAAGTTATATAATTTTCTTTTCAGTGGTGTCATGTGCTGATTTTAAATTTTTATTAAAATAATGAATTTAAAATCAGCATATGACAACTAGTTGCTATGTGCTGATTTTGAATGCAGTATTTAAATAAAAATTCAACAGCAGCACCATGACAGTGGAACAGGAAGAAATACTGTTTCCACACCCCAAGTTAATAACTAGAAATTAAAATCTCTTTCTATAAGATGGTCAGGTCAGTTTTACCGGGTGTAACAGTTAATTCTTTAGTATCTGTCTGTGGTTCATTTTTTCACAGATCAAGTGCTGCTGGTAGACTTTTTGCAGCTAAAGTACTAATGCACAGATGCAATATTAATCTAATTCTGACTGTCTCCAAAATGACATGGATCAAGTTCATGTATCTACCTTCAGTCCAGAGGATGCTTCATGTCTTTTGGGTAAGGAGTAGAGTAAAAGTCAAGATTCTTTCACTATCAAACATATTTAGAGATGGGGAGAAAACTGTAGAGCCCAAAGAAAACCAACGACATTCCACAACAAACTGACTAACTTTCTCACACAAAAACTGTCCTGAATGAGATTCAAACCTATACAGTAAGAGGCCATGCCCCTACCAATTTTCAAATGTTATGTTGGACAGGTGCCAGTGTAATGCACAAAAATAATTATGCATTTATTATGTCAATTAGCATTTATTTTTCCTTAAAGTAATGATAATTTTAAAATGCAAGCAAAACATCTTTATTGACATTGTACTGTGTGTTGACCATGTAATGTTATCTGCAATAAAAAAAAACAAACAAACATAGTCATTGTTTATTCTGTAGTCTCTGTCTTGTTTTTAGCATAGCAATAGCATTAATAATATTTAATCTACAAATAAAAATGTTATCTATGAATAATCTGAAAATACAATGTTGGCAAATTTGTAAATAAAATTTGAAATATGCATTTCACCTGTCAATAAATATAAAAAAGTTATCTGTAAATAAAATGAACTAAAAATTAACTTGTAGGAATGCATAATCTGAAAATAAACTGTATAGGTATTGGTAATCTGAAAATCAACTGAAATGATTATACATGTATGATGTCTATGTTTCCATTCCTGGTAGCCAAAATTGCCATTGGCTACTAATTTCTGAGGAATTCTTTCAAAAAGTAACCTATTTTAGCAAATTTGTGGAGAGATACTTTAAAAAGGACTATATTTTCACAAATTTTGGAAATTTGGCTACTAATTATTTCAAATTTATGGAAACCTAGTGATGTATCATAAAATCATATGAAAATAAACTACACATATTCTGCATTCTTGAAAATAAAAAAGAAATTAATTAAAACAGAATAATTTAATGTAGTACCAGTATAACATCATTCACCACACAAGAATGATACTGTGGGACTGTCAGAACTAGCCATGATGATGTGTGCAGCAATGATCCATGATTTAAAGTTTGGCTCAAATTAAAATACGGTAAAAGATATTTACATAGATTCTTGCACAATAAAAGTGAATGGGTTATATTGTGATAAATTTCATAAAAAGCTCAAATACATGTACATGTATCAACTTTAAAAATATGAAATGTAAATCTAATACATGTAGTACAAGAATCTTTGTGATCCATTTCTGAATTTTCTGTGTTATCAAGTATGTTTTCTGCTGGTACATCCATACTTGCTGTGGTTACTGTGGAGAGAAAACATTCAAAATTAGCATTAATGTTTTAAAAACCTATTTATAGGTATTTGTAGCTGTGGAATCATCAGCAACAGTAGCAGTAGTGATAGCTGAAGGATCTAGAATTGCATTAATTACAACATTTTTGCAATTTGTGCATTTGCAACCTGTACCTCTGTATCTGCCAACACCGTCACCAGTTTCTGAATAACTAAACTGAACTTTGGCATTTAAAATCCATCTTCAACCCCTTGAAGTGGCAAAACTTTTCAAATTACTAAAAAAATAAAAAAATAAAAATAAAAAAAATAAAGTAATTTACAGTCTGAAAAGTGTAATTGAAAACATTTTATGTAATTTTCCATATCATGACTTCTCCTCTTCTGCAAACTTTCTGAAATTTAAAAAACTATAATTGATGCTCTTTGTCAGCCTGCCTACCTGTAAATATGTGATACAACTGCCAACTTCTGATCTGAAACATTAAAATCACAGTTTTAAAATTTGCATGCACTGCAGCAGTTAAATCAACACCAGATAATTGTTGTTCAGATGGTTTTCTAGCAAACTGTCCCTCTTGTGACTCTAAATGTAATGAAAGTGTAAAAAAATCCAATATCAGCTGATTTCTGAGTCACATAGTGACTACATGGGGCCAGCTGGGCGATCTGGATGTTTGATTTTCGCGGGATTTTTTCTACAAAATTGAACTAAAATTAAACAAAATGTTTAAAGATTATATTAAAAACACACCAACAAATATCTAGAGTAAAAATAAACAAATTAGAAGATGTCTAGACGCAATAAATAGCAAGTTTTGTTTTCCAAATCATCGGCACGCAGGGTCAACTTGACAATCTTCCTGTGCAATAACCGGTGCGAGTGATGGTTTCTATCCGGTATCAAAATGACCGGTATTCTAAATGCTACCGATTACGACTATAATTTTTAACCCAATCGGTGTGGGATGCGATTCTGTCAATTCAATTTACCGGGCATAAACTCCGAATGCACCGCCCACTTGATTTTGACCTTTCACGATACCGCAGTTTATGTCTATGATTCCAGCATTTTAATTAGTTATAAGGAGTGTTTAATTGTTGTGATCGTCTAGAAAAATCAATTTGCTATCAAACGGATACAAAAATATATGTAGTTTAAGTTAAAAACACCATTTAATTAATGATTTATTGCGTCAACCCTAAAATGCAAATTCTTCGAGGTGACGACAAAGCGCCATCTGCCGACCAAATTTGAATTACCCCCCTTGAACAGCCCTGAAGATTAAATCGCGGGTTTAACGGAAAAAATCGAAGCTGGCCTTTCAACTGATAGTGATACTGGCATCAAATTTTTAGAGACCACACCTCCAAAACCAATATTGTCGGTCATGTTTCGTTATTTTTTCATTAAATATTTTACTTTTGAACTAGAAAAGTACTTATACTACTAAAACACTCACGGCAATTTTCCTCGTCGGATCTGTCAATATGTTTGCCGTCTATTTCATCACTGCAATCAACATCCCCATCACATCTCCAGTTAGGAATAATGCAGGCTTTAGTGATGTTACACACAAACTGATCGTCCAGACATGGTTGTTCAAAAGGATCTACTGGATCTAAATGAAACAAACCAGTGAATTGAAATTACTACTAAAGTTAGTTGAAATTTTGAAAAAGATTAAACAAGAAGATGTAAATTTAACAAAACATCACGGATATCATACCGGCCGGTGAGGGAAAAAATGTAATACTCACCCTGTGCAGAAGACGAGACAAAAAGTACATTCAGTAATAACCCCACTAGTCCAAGTGATATAAAAAAATTCTTCATTATCTTGTTAAAAACCTTTAAAGATGTCCAACTAGTTTCAAAATGTACACTGTTATGGTTTGAATGAAGGTAATGAATCGGTCGTGTTGTCAAGATCTGGCGCAACACACACACAGTTGACTAAACCGCGAGATCGTGAGATGGGGTGATCTAGAAACCGTTGGTCTGGCTGTTCTATTAATCACGCCTACAAGTGGCGTGAGAAGATAAATAATTCTTTATAAAATTAACATTGCATTTAAATGTGAACATAGCTAATTGTAAAATTGAATAACATAACTATATTTCTAATTTGCAAAAAAGATAATACATTTATGAATTATATAGCTTAATTTTAGATAAAACATTTTGAGTTTTCAGCTCATGAATATTCATAACTCAAGGATCAGGCGATATGGAAATCAATCGATAAATACGTACGCATAAGTAGCCAGAGAGTATGCGTCAAGTACTGGAACGCATTTTTTTTTTTTTTCAACATTTCATCATATAAATTTAGTAATTTCAATAATCATAGTAAATATGAACATTGCGCATTGTTATATGGTTTTTTTTTTTTACTGATCCGCGTATAATGTTGAATTGAGGATGAGCTCATGATAGGCCTATACAATTTTGGACTGTAAAAGGACGATTTGTGGAAAAAAACATGTTTAAGGCATTGCTCGAGTAATTACTTTTTAACAATCTCTAATTTTCCAGAGCTGACAGCTGACATTTTAGTTTTTAATAGAACCTTTAAGTTTTTACAAATTCTGTCAGATAGGGTGTTGAGCCAAGTAGATTTTTCTACAAGTGATCACTCATAATTTTGATTCTGTTATTTCCAATGTGTCGGGGGAAAAATTGCCTAACCTCCGTAAAAAATATAACAAAACAATAATATGTAACTTATTTCAGGGGCAGACTTCAGCGCCATGTTGGCCTACTGAAACGGGGAAAAAATTTACATTATCTGATTAGATCGGGTTTTTTAAATTATGCAATATCGAGATGAAAATTTTAATGTCGCATATAAGGACCTATAACCTCCGTTACAACATTTCCTGAAAAACTACATTAGGCTAATTAGATATATGTTAAAGTTGAATTACATTTTAGAAAAACGGCGGCAAACTAGTATTTCTTCTAAGTACTATTTAATTTATTTAAAATTACGTTCGGATTTATTCCGTGTTAATAGCGCAAAATTGTTAATTTCTAACCTCCGTAACATGTGTCAATAACACAATTTCAGATTGACCCAGATATATTATCACTCGACACGACAAGTTTTAACAAACAACATTAGACTTTTTCTTCAATTAATGCTAAAACCATTATAATGTTATTTGGACAGTATATGACTTTATTGATGAAACTACTAAATTATCGTAAATTTTTCATTTCGAATTGGGTGATAATTCATTTTTGGGTTCTGTATCTGTCGATGTTTTATAACAAAGATACACTCCAACGTTTTCTTAAGAAGTTTTCTTTTTGTTGGCACCATTATAATTTTATAAGTTTTTTTTTCATATTATTAAAACTTCAAACAACCGCTTTTAAATATTGACATGTACATATCACGGAAACAAACAAACATGAATTCTTTCACCCAGGTAAAACAGCCACTGAAATTAGCATCGTACAAACTGAAGAGGAAATTTCGTAAATCATATTTGGCACCACTGACGAACCACCGGGCCACCTAATTACACAGTTACAAGAAAATGGAGGGGAGCAAAAAGATTGTTGTGCTGTTTGTATACGATGAAGCGTTTTATATTAAAAAAATCAACATTGTCTGCTCAGTGTAACATTTCTGGAGTTAGTTTGATTATGCTGCATGTCATATGCAATCTGACGATGTCAATATAGTGCGAGAGCATTCTTACACCATATTCCATTATCCAACTTAAGCAAATCCTTGTTAATTCGCAAAAATCTCTCTTTACCTGTATCTGACCGTGATGATTTTCCTCGGCTGGATGCTGTACATAACAAACGGATGTGTGACGTAACCATCGGGACGGATGCTATAAAGCGCGTATTCATCGACTGGATGCGATTTTCGGGTATTTGGTATACCCCGTGCTTAATTTCTCAAATTTTATAAATTAAGAAGGGGAAGGAAATTATTTTACTACACTAGTTAAATTTTATGAATGACACTTCATCAGTGTATTTTTACATGATAAGCGTATTTTATTATTATTATTATTTTTATTATTATTTCTTATTTTTATTTTAAGAAGATTTGCATATTTTTTTTTAAAATAAAGCTTTAAACTCAGTTTGTGGCATTGATTGTCCGTGTAACATACAAAGGGGAACAACTCTAAGTTTTCTTTCAAAGTTTACATCATGAACTACAACTAAAAATTGTGGGAGTCTAACGCCTGCTTATCTAAATCGTGGAATGCATCTGAAATTGCAACTGAAATACACGTATTTGACAACACCCAATGCCAAGAAAACCAAACAAACAAACAAACAAAAAATAAAAAAATAACCCCGCATATTGGTACCACTGGTTATAAAATTCCTTTTTCGACGAGCACTTGATCAAATGTCCAGTGGTGTGGTTACAATACAATTGTATTGAATTCACAAGTAGTTGTTCAAAAATATTCAAAAATTAAAAACAAGCCATGTACATGTAACCCATAAAAATGTCCTTGACACATCAGTGTTCTATCTAGAGGACATGGGACCTATTTTATTAATATTTAAATATACTTGATACAGCGAAGTGGTGTGCATGGTGGTTAACTAGTTACATTGTGGTTATTATTATTATTATAAACACAGAAGATAGTAATCAGGACTCCGGCGTCCACTTCCCCGTACATTTACGGTGACCCCGTCATTGATTTCACCTAGCGTCATCGGTTAGTGTTCAAAGCAAACGACCACTAAGATTGAAGGTTGTACATGTTTGTTTTATGACAATTCTAGCATACTTCTTACTTATTTGTTTAAAGTTTTGAATAATAATGAACATTCTATAACAAAGTCAAAAGACACATAACACTGTGTATTTTTATGTTCTAATTCGTTTCACTCAAACGAACATAAAACATTTATAAAATAAACAACAACACTCATTATGGGTGGTGCCGCTAACTAAACAGCGCAACCGTATCGAATAATAATAAACACTCTATAACAAAGTCAAAAGACACATAACACCGTGTATTTATATTGTGTCCTTAAATAAGAAGTATAGCGCCCGCCGGGTTAAAGCATTTCAAAGTTTAGTTGACAACTACATCGTAGAATGTCCCAAAGTCTTAAGATAGACGAAATAAATTTGCAACTGAAAAACACATACTTGACAACAACCAATACAACCAAGAATACCAGACAAGAAAGGACAAACGTATATTGATACTACTATGACGTCATGAATGATGGACAGTGGGCAGATTTTTGTCGGAGACAAAATATGTGAAAATATATGTGATAAAACAACAGTGAATGAACATTATATAGTTGAAATAGAGTAAGTCAACGTCCAGTGTCTACAAATGAAAGAAGAAGTAGTCGAGAAGCCACCGAAAAAGAAACAAAGAAAAAAAGTAAGCAGGGTGGTCAACCGGACAAGCAAACGCCCAACATTGCGGCTAGTGCAAATGTAAACAATGACATTAATTCACTAAGTTCACAACAACATCAGCCTACATACACACAGTTATTACCATCTAACCAGTGTATTGGACCAACAGGCATGCAAAATTACCAGCAAATGCTCAACCAACCCAGTCCGTATGGCATCCAACAAAGCGGTCAGTTTTTTCAGGGTGTGGCATCCCCCCTCAGAACACACAGGCCCCTGCCTGGGCTCAGGACTTGATATCAAAAGTCGATTTTCTAACATCTAAATTAAACAAACTAACGTACATCGACATAATGTCGTCACCGACCTTAAGTCGTCAGCACGAAATATTGCAAAATTATTTTTATTTATCGCTCTTAAGAAAGTTTAACAGTGGAAAACTTAAAAGCGGTAAATGTTTTCCATACTTCAATAACATACTTTATATGATGTAACAGGTTTCTTCATAGTAAAATTGGTATCTTTGACATCACTATCAAAAAGGTACATGTGTCATATCGGGCGACAGACTACAGATAATGACAGTCAGTTGGGCGATTGGGTCACAAACATACTTGTCAAGGGTACACAACCCAAACAACACAATTACCCTTTTAAATTTGTTCCTACTATGCAAAGAGTTGTCTATCTTTGGCCAGAACATCAGTTAAAAGGTTAAAATATCGTTTTAAAACGACTGACGGCTTTCAGGCGTACTGACGTCTTTAGGACTGTATTAAAATCCTACCAATTACCGGTATTCCCAAAGTTTTATTTCAAGAACATCTTTTCAGTCGTATAAGTGATTTAAGCGTTTTGGCAATATCTGTTTGGTGAATATTCAAATTGATATGTTTTTTTTTCAATCTCACTTTCTGTCCTTGTTTGGTAAATTCAACTTTTATAGCGAATCAAACAGTTTATATACACATATAACATGTCAGGACAGTGAATCAAACAATACAATTTTGTTCTTTAGATATTTATAATGTCAAACACTACCAGCCAAACTAGATTCAATTAAAAAAAACCTAAAAATCCCTTGGGAATCGAATACGTCTCTAATAATCTTGCACCTGCCCGTAATAAGACAACTGAAATGCCCTATGTCACGATCTAGGCGTGTCACGCTCGAGACCTCTCAGTGCATAGTGTAACTGCCATTAATGAACAACTGAGGTATAGCTATTTGTCAGTCACCTATAGCTGAAGTCGTTTCGATATAAGTGAAATAATGTAGACTGAGTTTTGAGCTATAATAATAAAGCTGAGGTTGGCAATCTGAAAAGAGAAAGTCGAACAGAGCTTGTTTCTGCAAATCTGGAGGTTCACATACATGTTGAAGTTCTAACCAATGAAAGTTCAAAACAAGAAAACAATAATGTGTTACTTTATGCGTACTACAAGTTTGCCTAAAGTTAGTTCAAAAATATATTGAGTTTTCAAAAATGCAGTTAACCGTAAAAAAATAAAAGAGTAGGTCAGTGAAATAAACGTGCTTGAAACAGCCAGATCCCCAAAGAACAAACCGTCGGACAGTAAAACTAAGACAAAAAGAATTAGAAAAAGCAAAGCATGATAATACATAATACACTAATTTCGATACGCCGCCAGCTTCAGGCGAAAGTGCAGAAGAAATTTTGCCTGTGCGTTTCGCTGATGGCATTATACAGCAGGGTTCTTTAGCGTGCCAAGCCCACCGTGACACGAGACCTCGTTTATTTTAAGTTCCCATGCGAAAGAACCGTGTGCTTGGCGAAAGAACAGTCACAACCCACTTTCAAGTCTTGGGTAAGACCAGGTCGGGGTTCGAACCCATGAACGACCTCCCACTTACGTAGTGAGTACTCTACCAACTGAGCTATCGCAGTGGTTAATCAGTACAAAGAGAAAAGTAATTAAACAACGACGCAATCAAGGCCAAAAAGGTAGTGACGACATTGGGTTAGCTAGGATGACGAGTTTTGGAATGCACAGTCTTAAAGTCGTCAGGTGCACCCCACTGCTGTTTCAAGTAGTTTATTTCAATGAAAATCTTTATTTAGGCCTACACAAACGATTTCGTTTTGCCTAAAAATATTTTTTCTTTCCGATCACACGAAACAACACATGCTAGAAGAATATACTTAACAACTATAATGCAATATATGGCGTACCATGACGACATTATGTCGATGTACGTTAGATGTCATAGATTCCAGATTATCAGTGTTAGACAATAAGATAGACTCTGTTAATAGGGATGTGAACACAGTCAAAAATAGAGTGGAAGAGCTAGAAAAAAGCACACAATTCATAAGTGAGACATTTGATGAATTAAGTGTTAAAACAGATGAGGCTGTATCTGAAAGGGCGGGAATAAAGAAAGAACTAGTAAAACTGACAACAGAAAATAAACAGTGTAGACATTCAAGCCAGGTCTATGAGGGACAATCTGCTGTTCTTTGGTTTAAAAGAGGACAGAGAAGAAAATTGCACAGATGTGGTTCTAGATTTCTGTGAAAATGTTTTAGAAATGACAAATGCAAAAGATAGACTTGAGATAGACAGAGCTCATAGGTTGGGCAAGTTTAAACCTGATAAAACCAGACCAATTGTGGTTAAATTTAACAAATTTGCTCAAAGAGAGGAGGTCAGGAAAAACACTAAAAAACTAGAGAAAACAGGCTATGGTATAGGTAAGCAGTTCCCAAAAGAAATACAGGAGAGAAGAAAAGTATTAGTCCCAGTGCTGAAAAGGGCAAAGGAAAATAACAAGAAAGCGTTCATGGTCAGGGACAAGTTATACATTGAAGGACAGCTATACACAGGAGACAATCAAACACCAACCAAACAGAAGTCAATGGTAGATAACAACACATCAACACGAGGTGGATCAGCCAGAGGACAGGGGAAATCGTGGTGGACGTGGTGGACATGGTGGACGTGGTGGACAAAACAACAGATTCTCAACATTAACATCATTTAGTGAGGACATGGAAACAACAAACAGCAAATAGGATGACGAGGAGGATATGAATATCACCCCCTTAAATACATGTGCAAAAATAAAGTTGTTATCATGGAACATTAATGGGGGGTTACAAGACAAACTAAAAGATGATGCATTTCTAAATTATTTGTGTACATATGATATAGTTTTTCTTTCCGAGTGCTGGGTAGACAATAACTTTAATATAGATATTCCAGGGTCAAACCAAGCATGTACAAACTTATACAGTTGCTCAGCATCAACAATGTCAAACAATTATGCAATCTAGCGAAATTTTTATACAACGCTTTAAATATTAGAAATAATGTTTAATTATATCATTATATTTATACTTTATATCATTATATTTATACTTTATATTTATTATCTCTCCTGGTACTGCTGTTTATTTATATATACACATATACTGCTCACTGAACATTGTTTATATTATGTAATTATATATATTGTAAATCCAATAAGTCAGTGTAATTAACTTACGGAATAAAGAAATTGAAATTGAAATTGAAACTACTGATTACAAAATCCCTTTTTGGACGACCACATGACTAAAAGTCCAGTGGTGTGGTTACAATACAATGATTGGTATGTTTTCATAAGTCATGGTTTAAAAACCCCGCACATTTAAAAAAACAAGTAAGCTTTATATTAACAAATAACCGACCCTTGTATGCATATGGATACTAATCCATGTCTAAATCAGATGTTGTAAAGTTAGTTACTAGTAACTGGCTACTAGTAGCTGGCCACTTGTAGAAGAAAAGTTAGCTGCTAGTAGCCAGTTACTTATGAGGAAAAAGAATTAGCTACTAGTAGCCAGTTACTTGTCAGAGAAAAGTAAGCTACTAATACCAGTTATTTGTTAGAAAAGCAGCTTGTTACGAGTGGTGGATTTAAGGGGGGTTTTGGGGGTTGCAATCCCCCTTTTTAAAAATTAAAAGAGAGAGAGAGAGCTTTTGACTGATGTGACCCTCATATGTTACTATAACAACCCATAAACACGATTCAATATTCTTTATTACACTCTGTACCATGGAGGTGGTATTAGAGGTTAAACTGTACAATATATATCTATATACAATGGCGGTACACATATTACAAAATTATATTACAACAAAATATTATTAAACAATTTACAATAATTACTCCGTATGATAGATATCAATAGATACATGTTATAAACTAGTCGAGTAGGCATTTTATGAACCTAGAAATGTTCATTCCTATGAAGATTTTTTGCTGTTTTGTTTTTGGGTCCTTGAACAAAACTAACTTAGTTGCCCTTCGGGCAAATTTGGGCAACTTGCACAATATACAGAAATCCAAAATGGCCGCCAAACGTCAAATTAAAATACATACTGCGATATAAAATATCTTCCAATAGGTTGTAATATATCCTTTTATATGTTTTCAGGCATGAGGAACCCGTTTCTGGTGTTACTTTTTACATACGGAACACTTAACTCACACAATAAGCTATAAACACAAGTGGACCGACGGACGCCATCTTGAAATATTGATTTTTGTACAGGGGTATTTAGGCAGGGGCAACTCAATTCTGGTATTAGTTTTACATTAAATACCATCATGTCTATAATGACCGACTATATGTGTCAAATAACTTTTCACCCTTGTGTAAAAATTCAAACACTCCCTTTCTCCAAAACAGTTACAAAATTATATACAGAATTTGTTTTAGGCAAGCATGTCCTTGTGTGTTGCACTTATGATTTTGTGCCTTACATTGACATAACACGACAAAGAAGTTCTTTGGGCGCTGGGTATCCTTTCGCTATAACATGTAATGAGAATTGATCTTTGAATTTCAATCCGAAATTGGTTATCATCTCATACTGCTCAGGAGGATCTTGACTGTCGGTACCCTTTCACAACATTAACTAAAGGTGCGACAACAGAAAATGGCGTTTGATACAAAGTTAAAATTATAAGGCTTTGGTGTTACTTATGAAGAACCTATGGAAACGTCACAGTTTTCCCTGCTGGCTGGCAGTACAGAACAACAAAGAATGGTTCAGATCCCATAAAATTATTTGTGATCTTTGTTGACTACATCAGCTAAATGAGGAGAATAAGAGTTTGTAATTATGATGTTGTATCACAACCACTAAGAACACACATACATAACAGCTCAAGATATCTCGAACGAAGTCCATGTCCTAAGAGCATTCACGCCTGGTGGTTCAAGACATCTCGATCCAAGACCATCACACTTACAGTGTGCATGCCTGGCTGTCAAGACGTCTCGAACCAAGACCACGACACTGAGCATGCACTGACGCAAGACCACGACACTGACAGCATGCATGCCGGACAGTAAAGACATCTCAAACCAAGACCACGACACTGAGAGCATGCATGCCTGGCAGTTAAAGACATCTCAAATCAAGACCATAGTTAGTTGCAATGATGTTCAAAAACTTATATCCTATTACTCCATCTGTACATCACAATATGTTCATGCGTATACACCCAATACACTAGGGAAACAAAAACATCTGTGTCGTCAATCAGCACACGAATGATATCATGACCTGTCTGTGCAGCCCGGAGAACATACGATACCATAGTTATGCCGGATTCATCATGGCCGAATCCAATCGTATACATATTGCTGTGGTGTTCCCTCTGTCCTGGTTTCTTAGAATATATGAGATGGTATTTGTCGAAAACACAAGATTTTCTTTGAAGTGTCTGGGTACCAATATGACCTTTTTTGGATTGATGCAATAAAATCTGATGGGTTAACCCCATGTGATCAAGAGATGTGGTAGAAAAACTGTGAATCATTGTGATTGTGAGTTTTGGGTGAACGAACTCACAAAGCGATTTGTCTAGAGCTGACTTAATTCCTTTTTCAATGACAACTATTTTCTACCAATGTCAAAAAGGAACAGAACCGATAACAAATGCAAGCAGAAACTATGCTCAAACTGCCCTTGCTGTCCAAACAACGATAACCAAAAGAAACATGTTTCCAAGATCAATAACTGGCTTTGTTTTTGCATCTTGACAGCGTCGCTTTGAAACGAATTGTCTTTATCATCTATATAGAGCCAATGATGGCATTATAAAACTCATCAGGTAGACCGGATTGTACTCTTATTCCATCTTCACATCCATTGCAACTGAATCCACCACATTGACACATTTGAAGCAATTTTGTGAACAATTGCCTTATGACTGTTTTTATTTAGAGGGGGGTTGAATAAGCAATACATTTTGGTCATATATATCCAATAAACATCGAGGATTAAACTCTTTGAGTTATGGTTCGTATCACACTCAGAATATATTCATTCCAATCGATCAGAGAAGCACCAATCTACCCACTAAAAGGATCAGGCTAGAGAGTATGCCTTTTTCAAATTTGATAGCAGTTTGTACTCCAAGTGGTTAACCAAGACAGCATCCTAATAATCACTATGGTGTCGACATGCAATATCCTCCACAGGACACGCATGTGTTTATAGCAGACACTGATAAAGTTTACCAGCATATTGTACATGTCCAGCATCCAATAAAAATTATTTGTTGGGTTTGTTAATCAGGATAGAAATAGTTTTGGTGGTATACAGTGCAAGGGTATTATTTTCTGCAGTCCAATATAATTTATATGTGAAACAGCAGTTTCAGGTCTAGATTTCGAGATGTTGCTTAATGGTAACTTAGGTAAGTTGAGACACCAGAAGTAAGCCAAATCTTCACTGTGCACTACCTTTTCACTTATGTTTTTAATTTCTTATTAAAAGGAATTGTGCGAGCCTCATTTATGACCTTTTAATCAAAACGTATCAAGATGCATGGTTAAGTTACACAGCATTGAATGTGATATGCTGAGTTAATCTAATTATAATAAACCCTTGTCTGGTTAAAATTGTTAAATATACTTTCAAAATGTCCCAAATGTTAAAAACAACAACGGAAATGAGTCCCTCATCCCTAAAAACATATTAAACGGTATATTGCAAGCTATTGTAGAACAATTTTTACAAAAGATAGATTTTCAATATGGCGTCAGGCAGCCATCTTGGATATATGCAAATTATTCAATTTGCCCAATGTTGCCTCCAGGGCAACTAGCTTAATTTTACTCTAGGGACCCTATAGAATACAAAACAGCAAAAAAACTTCATAGGAAAAAACATTTCTAGGTTCAAGTATTGAGTATATGGGAGTGTCAACTCGACTAAACAGAAAAAAAGAAATAAAGTTGATATTTAAGTATGATATTTTAAACTCTCTTTTATAAATTTGCATAAATTTACGGTAACAGCTCTACTTCATTAACATTTGTAATTTTAGAATATTTGGTCTGATATAATATATTTTCTTTATATATTTTCAAAAAAGCCACACTTTTTCTGTTTATAACATGCATCTATTGATATCTATCATACTGAGTAATTTTCATTCATACTTTATTTCCTCTTAAATAGAGATTTTTTACATATAGAATTTCATATACATGTAATAACTACATGTGCTTAATTAAACCTCCGTGGTACAGAGTGTAATAAAGAATCTTGAATCTTGTTGGGTATTTATTTTGGGTAAGATATTCAAAGTTGAAGTATATCACGATGAAATATATTTAATTCTGCATCTTTTGATACCAAATATTCACGGTTCAATACGCACACATACACTTCCACAAAGGGGGTAGGTTTCAATTACAAATTCTATCATTTTTCACATTCAGTCATTTTGTGTTTATATAATTGGTGTAAGTAGTATTTTGGTTTTGATTATTACTTGTTTTTATTCTTCTTTCATATGTTGCTGTTTGGCAGCTTTGGTTGACTTCCTTAAATGCATTCTCTTTCGTCGTTTTCTAATATATTTACTTCTTGATATATATTATTATTATATTATTATTATTATTATTATATTATTATTTTTTATTTATTTATTTATTTATTTATTTATTTATTTATTATTATTTATTTATTTTTATTTTTATTTTTTTGTGGAGTTCTAGCACTGTCTGGCACGTTTCCTTGTTCAATTATCAAACACATATCATATTTACTGTTAAATGTTGTCTAAGATGTTTTTTATAATCTGATTTTTTTATATTCCATCTCAAAAATAAAAATTAAGAATTAATTCATAATCTTGCAAAATGTATTTATTACGTCCACCACCACCGCCATCACCATCATTATCATCATTTCTTAATACAAGTACTATAATTGATAATAAGATAAACAGCATAATTGAAATAAATGCAAGCGTATTCAGAAATATCGTAAGTCGTTATTATTATTATTATTATCTTGGACTTCCCTCAAGACTATGCAAGCCTGTATATGTCAAGTTTAAAGTGTTTTGTTTGCTAGTTGTCATGGTCACCCAAAATATAAATATAAATCAAACTATCTCAATCATCAAGGTGCTTGAATGGCAAGCATGTCGTAGAGTTTAACATTCAAACGCCCGTGTCACCTGGACGGGCACCTGTCACTGGACAGCCGCGGCGTTTAAGATGGATTCAAAAAAGGATGAGAAGAAGCCAGACCTAGAAGAAATCGACGATTTAAAAATGTCGAGAGGCGAAAAAGAAGAATATGTGATAGACTTTAACAAACTTGGAAATCACATAGTTTATGATGAAAATGGGAACAAAATTCGATTTGGGGATGTGTACAAACACCAAAAAACCATTATTGTGTTCACACGGGTAAACATAATTTTGTGTCAATTTAAATATTGTCAAAACGGGTTTAGAAAGCCTAGAGTGATACATTTTTGATAATATAATTTAAAATTTTATATGTACTCGATCGGTATATACATGGCCGAATTATCTGCCCTAACAATGTTAAGAATTTTTTATATTGCTATCGTACGATGGTAGGAATATAAAAAGTCTTACCATCGCTAGGGCAGATAATTCGGTCTGAATTTGATACTGTGTATCATTTGGCTTAATATTGGTCATAAGTTTTAGAGCTGGTGTCCATTCTTTTTGCCATTTGGTATCACTATGGTAGATCAGTTGGTAGAGTGTTGATTCCGTATGTTGTTTAAACAGCATATTACAACAACAACACAATATGTGTGAGGTTGTGGTTCGAACTTCGATCTGATCTGACCAAAACTTGAAAATAAGCATCAATTGACTTTTTGCTCAGCAACGAAAGCCACGCATAGGGTCCTTTGGAAGAGACCTTAAAAACCAATGCCCTTGTCAGGGTAGGCATGGCACACTAAATAAACCTCCATGCACACTGCCCTGCACTCTGCAAAGTTTAAAATTCCTGTCACTTAACCTATAGCTGGTGATGTCTCTATATAAGTGAAATAATCCTGATTGGGATATAAACCCAATTCAGTCAAACAATCCATTCTTTTTAGTAAAATAAGTATACTATTTTATACTTATATAGTTTTTGAACTTTGCTATATTTCAAGTCCACTCTGTATGAGTTTAGAAAAGTAAAGTGCATCAGCTGTTTGTAACTTTTACCCATAATCAATTTGATATATGTTAACAGTTCATGATTTAATTCAATTTTTCTCCTTTTAATTCTAGTGTGCCTGGTATCTTTTAACATTTTCTCATTTTATGCTGTTTTCAATAACATGTGATAAGAAACAGCTTCTTTTCCTTTTTTCAAAATAATGCTGAGTGAATTAGCAATTTGCTTAAGAGAAGGTCTTTAATTGAAATTTAAAATGCATTTAAACAGTAAGTTTGGAGTTATGCCCCTTTGACCATACATTGGATATGTGTGTTTAGGTTCAAATTGTTATTCCTTACTAACACTCATTTGAATTTTCTAAAACATTTTGTCAGCAAAATTATCAACAATTTAGACAAGCCAAGCATGATGATTGTCAATGCTCTTGCTTTGAATCTGTTATTTGTGAGAAGTTGGTTGTATCTACATGTCAAATTACCAATTTATGAATCTTGTTTCTTTTCCAGCATTTTTTGTGTTTTATGTGTAAAGACTATGTAGAAGGTAAGTGTGATAGAGTAACCCTCGCTCTACTGAAGTTAGGGAGCTTATTGGCTGAGTGGTTTAAAGCACTGACTTTCAGTTTGCAGTTCCTTTCACGTCTTCGGGATTGAATCATATTCAAGTAGAGTCTAATGTGAGAAAGTTTGTCAGTTAGCTTGCCAAAGGTTGGTGGTCTTCTCCAGGCACTCCAGTTTCCTCCACCATTCCAGAACTGACCACCCCAATATAAAAGGAAAAATTTTGACTAGGGTGTAAAAAAAAGCATTTCTCCACTCTTCAATAATTTATGTATTACTGTATTAAAATGTTACTAGTGAGTAATGAATCCTTAAATTGAAGATAGAAAATAACTTATCTGATATTCTGTCTAAAGTGTACTTATAACTTGCTAAGAAAAACAGGTGAGCAACCCAAAATTCTATGATAACTATACACTATAAATAGTAGACTGCAAAATGTTTGCAAATTCAAATACTGTAAATGGAAAAATTGAGGTTAAGTTATAAGCACACTTTTATTTTCACTGATGACTTTCAGTACAATGGAGTTGACCAGCGTACCATGTGGTCAATACCCCTTAATGTCTGTGTGATACTTTTTTAAAAGCATTAAATGATTTATGTTGAAATTTCCTAGAGTAACAGCATTTTTATGGGAAAACATGAATGGAAGCAATTCCATCACCTATGGAAATTATTGTTCCACAGAATATCATGGGGTATTCTGTGGTACACTGGTGATCCAATTGCAAGTAAAATATTTTCTATCTTGTTATTCTTGCAATTTACACGATTAACAATGATGAGTTGTGACAATACATATACATTTACTTATTTTCAGATTTAGCAATAATTCCTTTAGAATACTTACAGGTAAACACCATTTATTTATAATTATTGCAATCAGTTTTATAAATTATTTTTGTTTTCAACAGTAACTTTTAAATTAATTCTTTTCAACCAGATTTTTGCTGTTATTGTGTTTAGGCACTATTTGAATTCATTTACTCTCAAAACCTCAAAATATAAATTGAGGTAGAGCATTTTCTTACAAATTGCTAAAGGCTTTATCATAAAGCAAAATTAGCTGAAATTTTAACCAGATCGAATTTTAAAATTTCATTGATTCCTGTGAAAACATCATAAATATCAGAATTAACAAAACATTACACTTCCCAAGTTGAAATATTATAGGTTCTGGTTCTCCTGATTCATTTGACCTGTAAGTTAAAACCCTTAACTTAATTGAATTATTTTAAAGTTAAAACCCTTAACTTAATTGAATTATTTTTAACATAGCAACATTGGTTACTACCAAATTGAACATAATTATTTATACATTTATGGTAGTTGTTGCAACTTTTACTTGCTAATAGGATGCAATGTTCAAATTAGGATTTTTCAGAAGAGGACATTTTTAAAAACTTTCCTCGAAAACAACATAACATCATAATTTTTGCATTCATATTTATAATGTTAAATATAGTCTACTAAGGCCCTACCAATGGGGTTATTTGGCATAATAAGGGACCATTTAGCCCTTTGCTGCTTGTAGAATGAACACTGAGTATACACAACCTGTTTACAGTAAATCCACTGAATTAAGAATGCAACACATCTTTTTATCTTTCATTAATTGCTTGATAGTTGAATTACATCCGTATAATATATGTTTCTTGATTTTATAGGAAGCAAATGTAAGAGTTGTTGTGATTGGACCAGCTCCATATAAATTTATACGAGTAAGTATAGTGTAAATGATTGGTTAGTTTATATACAGGTATGAACATATAATGTACAATTGTCCCTTGGAAGGTTACATGAGACAGTCAGGACTGTAAATGTGAAGAAACATAAATAAAAAATTATTTTTGCAACTTGTTTGCAAATTGCACCAAAATTTGATTTGATTCAATAGGAGGGTTCATTATCCCAATTATAAGAATATTTCACTTGTGACATACTAGCTATTGTTTAACTCTACTTGTAGACTAGGAACAAATTCAGAAAATGTGACTTGAAGCGGCATTTTTTAGTAAAAGTTGGTAACATGCTTTTCTAACATAATTCGAGGGTGCTGAATTTAAAAATGGCGGATACCAAGCTCAATTTTGAGTTTTTAAACCCATAATTCCAAAAACAAAATGGCGGCTAAAATTAATGGTGTACCAATGCAAAAAATGTTACTTGGGTTGACAAATGTCAGTGAAAGTTGGTAAAATGATTTATTTAACATAATTCGCGGGTGCTGAATTTAAAAATTACGGATACCAAGCTCAATTTTAAGTTTTTGAATCCCATAATTCCAAAAACAAAATGGCGGCTAAAATTAATGGTTACAATGCAAACAATGTTACTTGGGTTGACAAATTTTAGTAAAAGTTAGTAACATGATTTACTTAACACAATTCAAGGGTGCCGAATCCAAAAATGGTGGATACCAAGGTCAGTTTTGAATTTTTGAACCCATAATTCCAAAAACAAAATGGCGGCTAAAATAAATGTACCAATGCAAAATGTTACTTGGGGTTTCAAATTTTAGTAAGTTGCTAACATGATTTATTTAACATAATTTGAGGATCCCGAATTCACGAATGGCAGATACCAGCTTAATATTGAGTTTTTGAACCCGTAATTCCAAAAACAAAATGGCGACTTAAATTTATAGTGCACCAATGCAAAAAATGTTACTTGGGGTTTCAAAATTTAGTAAAAGTTGGCAACATGCTTAATTTGACATATTTCAAGTTTGCTCAATTTCAAAAATGATGGATGCCAAGTAAAATTTTGAGCTTTTGAACCCATAATCCAATAATAAAATGGCGACTGTTTCAATTTATTGGCATATAATTTCTCAGTGTTATTTAAGTTGCATGTTTTAACAAAAGATGATACTTTGTTCAGCATAACTTGCAGACTTGAGGTTGTTAAATTAAAATGAAAAAGGCCTAACTAAATTATAAATGTTTGAACCAAACTTAAAACAATTTCTAAAAATAAAGTGGTGGCTACAGTTAAGTGTTTGCTCATTATGTGTGCCTTTTGCATTGTACACTGATAAATCTACATGACTTATAAAATGAGTTCATAACCAAAACCATACTGAAATAATGCTTCATTCAGATCATGGTGTGGAATTAACAGTCAAAATCGAAACTTGTGTTTGAAATGCAAAAAAAGAGCCTATTCAAGAACATTCTTTTATACAGAGTTTGCCGCATGTTCTTGCAAAATTGTATGTAGAACCCATGGTTGCCAATGTCAAAATACCAAATTTCTATGTGTGTCATCACGTGTCAAACTGTTAAGAATGATATTGCTTTAATAGGTAGAATCACAACCATTACTTAAAAACATATATCGATTAATACGTTGTGAACCTCATATGTAGTGGTTTGAATTTTGACGGTAATATTGCATAGTATAGGTCTCTATACAGTTTTGCCAGCGATGTGTAAGGAGCTCAATGCAACTTTTAAATAATTCATTTTCTTGAAAATTCCGAAAGTCCGCCAATGAATATATAACACCATCATCTAACTATAAAACTGGGTAATATAAATGGCAAGACTGATGTGCAAGCTTAAGCAAAAAGTTGGCCACTCAATTTAAAATTTAAAACCACAATCGTTAATTGCAGTCAAGACAATGGTAGAATTGTGTCAGTGGACCAAGACACCTTTACTGAGTTTTCCACAACACTTGATTTGAACATTTTTTTCGAAACAGCCTCAAAAGTAATACAAATTATGTGCCATTTATTTTTTGTCCCTTTTGGAAATAATCTACATGTACCATCAGAATACCATCAGTATCCAAGTTAACCTTGGTCATAACCTTTCCATATGATGGAACAGTCTTTCTCTGTCTTCTTTGGCGGATGTGAACCAGGGTGTTTTTATTGTATAGACTGTGGTGTGGACTCTGGGATGAAATAATCGACCCACTTTGCCTCCATAGAAACAAAGCTCTTATGAGAGCTAGCAGGATCTACCACTAAAATGTTTAGATTAACACGCGACAAAGTGCATCTTGTGCGCTTCTGATTAATTGCCAGCAGCCTAACATGCTTTCTTATTGTAGGATGTCAGAATGGAATGTACTCTGCTCTGTGAAATATCTACTCACTGCTATTATATTTTCTGTAACTCGCCTGTCAGTCATAACAATACCATGGTTTTTATCTACGTTTCTTCAATTTTAAAATGATTAGTGGCCAAACTTTCAAAATTTGTGAAAATGTTTAGGGTATTTTTGTTTTTACAGATTTGCAAATTTTTTTTTCTTTTTGAAAAAAAAGATTACTCAAAAAGGAGCAGCTAATGGTGATTTCGGCTACCATGAATGTTCTATTGACCATTTCTGGGGTTGCAAGAATGACTTCCATGACTGGGGTCATCATTAACGTTCTGCTTGTCCTGTTTATAATCCGCCACCCACCTTTTTACTCTTGTCTATGAAGGGGCATATTTCCCTAGTGTTGCTATCATATCAGTATGGATAGCCTTAGGTGCCTAACCGTTTTTGTGCAAATATTGGATCCTGCTCTTTTACCATTTTTACATTTGCCAAGTTACTAGTCCTATTTATTTTAGAGTACTTTGTTGATATTAACTTACAAAATTACACTGGTCTTCAGATACACATATTTAAATAGTCAGCGGATAGAAGGGTTGAAAAGGGACATGGACGCTAATCTCTATTAACAGAAGACTCACAGTATATCATTTAACCCTCGTACTTCTTACCAGTTTTAATAAAACCAAATGAAGTATTACTTTTGCTATGGTTGAATATCAAACTTCACATCAACATTTTGTAGTGCATGTTCACCTTTTTAGCAAAAAGTCAGCTTAGAGTTGCTCGGTGATGACTTAGCACCTCTAAATAGGTTTGGAAGGTCTTTTGATTTCATAAATATCAAACCCCTTTTTTCAGAGTTATTGCCCCTGAAAAATAATTAATTTTTTTGCAAATTGTGCTGGTTTTGTTGCTATTTACTAGGAAACTATTAGTGTTATATAAAAGCAATACATTGAAAAATAATGAACATGACAAACTAAGTAGCAATGTTTGTAAGAATACGATCATCCATAGAGGAGTTGTTACCCTTGGAGTATATTTTTTTCGAATTCGTGTTTTGACCCTTTTTTTAATAGTATTATAAATAGATAACAACACCAAGTTGCAAAAATAATCAACATACCAAGATCTAACTTTGTAGCAAATTTTGTGTATGATAATCAACGAAGGTGTTGTTGCCCCTTAAATTTCAGTATTTTTTAAATGTTTTCAGGTGAGCAATAAGGCCCATAGACATTCCGTTTAAATTTTCTGTTCATTAACATCTAAGTAAGCCTTGGAATATTACAATCTTTGATTAATAGTTGTTTGTTGCTACCAAAACAACTTCTATATCAACTTCCATGCAAAAATGCATTTTGATTTCGGCGGCCATTTTGTTTTTAAATTTTGACCTACTTAGAGCAATTTTTCAGATTGGAATCCGCCATTTTCGGACTCAGCACACCCAAATTAGGTTAGAAAGATACATGGTTTGCTTTTACTAAAAAATGCCTCTTCCTCTTTAAAACGACGTCTTTTCTGAAAATGTGCCTAGTCTATTGAAGTTTTATCCATTGCATTTCAAATTCTATATTCAAATTACAGTAATAATAAAGTTGTATTAGAACTCAGCAGCAGTTAATCTTATACTAATCTCTAATCGTTAACTATTTGTAATTTGATTAGAATAGTTGCAGCATCTTCAGTGCAATGTGTAAACAAATAGATACTACATGTAGTATTAAAGGTACAAAATACAGAGTACAAAAGGGAGGGTGATTTTTATTGTTGTGGTGTTTATCTTTGTCATTGTAAAAAACATTGGAACAATACAAATTGGATTATTACATCTTCGTTTTCAACAAACTGTCTTAAACTAACAAAATAATCTGTTTTTTTTTTTTCTTGGAATGGTGTATTATGCCCCAATCAAAAATTTTTCATTTATATTGTGGTGGTCAGTTCAGGCCAGGAAACAAGAGTACCCTGAAAAAACTACCAACCTTCAGCATACAAACTCACAAATTTTCTCCATTAGGATTTGACCAGAGTGGGATTGGAACCTAGGCAGTGAGAGGCACTGTGATTCATAAGCAGACACATAAACATGACAAAAATCAAGAAGTGTATATATGTATATTTCTAGAATTGCACACACGTGGTGGGTGTAACTAGCTTAACAGGAGGTGCTTACCTTCTGTAGCACCTGGCCTCACTTCCCTGGCGGAAGTTCACATGTCTAACCTGAGTTTTCAGTTCCAAATTTTACTTTGCTTCTGGATTGTGATTTGGGCATGGATTAGTATGTTGGTTTTTGATTAATATAAATTGTATGATATTTTAACTTAGTTATCAAATTATTTTCAGACATTTAAAAAAGAAACAGGTTATCAATACACATTATATACAGATCCTGAGAGAGAAATATATAATGCTTTAAAAATGAAATCAGATGTCATCCCTGGTCCGCCAAAAGGTAGGTTATTTGATTTGAAATCACAATTTTTCATGTGCTACTTTTGAATGTATTATTTTATAAAAATTCAAAATCAGCACATGACAGCTAATGCCATATCTTTTCCTTGCTTGCATTCAATGTGAATTCAATGGAGGACAAATTACATTGTTTTTCTGGTAGATCATTTTGGATATGTTGAAGTTGAAGTTGAATTACAAGTGTTCGAGGGGCTACATGTATAGCATTAATAGCTGATGACATTTGTGCAGAACTGTTCTTTCTTTTTGTTTGTTGTTTGGAAAACATTCATGTTTAATTTACCTTAGAAAAATCATTTTTACAGGCAAAATATCTATCTGGTATGTAATTAACTTAACAGTACTTTACAAACAGAAAGGAAAACATGAAGTCAACAGGCAATCTCTATTATATGTATAATATAATTATAATTGATTTAATGTTAATTATATTTTTTCTTTTTCTCTGTAGAGAGTAAACATGTCAAACAGTCTACATTTTTTGGTATCTTACAAAGCACATGGAGAGCGATGAAGGCTAAAGAATATCAAGGAAATATACATCAACAAGGAGGGGCATTTATTTTTGGACCAGGTTAGAATATTAATTTTATGGAATAGTTATTTAGGGTTACAGTTTTTAACAGTAGTCAACAGAGTTCCTAGAGAACCACCAACCTAAGCGAGCCAAGTTAGTGAGTTGGTGAATTTATTCACACTAGCATCTGTCTTGAGCGGGACTGGGACATGGTGTTGTTATTTTAAATTCTAGTTCATATAGACATAAAAGAAAACAAATTTGTAATGCCTGATAATGTTCAAAGTACATGTAATAAAAACTTGACATTAAATTCTTTTATTGATTGATGTATCTACCATACCCAGCCTCTGATGAAGGATATGAATAGAATCCGACACTGGTAACAGTATGAGAGGATGAGTATTGTCCAGAATGAGATTTAGTGAGTTACGACATTGAAAATATTCATCCTAGTTTGCCCCATAACATTATTGTAGCTGGCTGATAATTTAAAGTAATAATGTTCTTTTTTTCAGGCGATGTTTGTCATTATTATCACATAGATCAGGACTCATCAGGCCATGCTCCAATAAATGATCTACTACAGGCTGCAGGTGTACAACAAGTGAGCTTCCCTAAGGACTCAAGAGTACAAACTTTATAGACTTTAGAGACATGTGTACTGTGTACATTACAAACTATTGGTCATTATTTGTCCAGTTTCAGGCATAATAGACATTGCAATGGAGATTAAGAGTGTTGATCATGGTATATTTTATCTTTATGACTCTGGGACAAGCAATCAGGAAAGTTCAGCCAAGGTGGAATCAAAATGTTTATTATAATTGAAGTCAAATCTTGATTTATTGCCACTTTTTTCAGTAAAATTTTGATGTTGTAATGGGATTTTTGTGATACTAGTAAACTGAATTAGGTTTATCAAGAAAAGCATAGAAAAATAGAATTATAGAACTTCAAATTAAGCCACAATAAGAGAGGTGGTGAAGTTTTTTTTAGGTGGCATTATAATGAGATTTTATTGTATCATTATTTATTGGGTTCACCAGTGTACCACATGATACCCTAAAATGTTTCTGTGAAACAATTATTTTCATCAGAGATGGAATCGCTTCAGTTCACATTTTCTAGAAAAATGATGTTACTTTGGGAAAATTTGACATATACATGTACATTTTCCAAAATGTTCCAAATTTTGACATATACATTTTCCAAAATGTTCCGCACAAATTTTTAGAGGCATTGATTGTGTGGTACGCTGGCGAACTCCGTTAAAGTAGTATCCTATTTGACAATTGTCAAACAACTTGTAATAACCATTCTAGCCAATTTAGTACATGTACTTATACAGTGCCCTACATTGTATATGTGTGTATAACACAATTTATTCACCAGAAGTGTATGGTAAACATTTTGTATTGAGATAGGAGAAAACTCACCATATTTACCATATCTGACATCATAATAAAAGCCTAAGGTTGTGTTAAGGTGCATTCTAGTGTTTGTTTTGATACTGTTGATGTCACAAATATATGAAAAAAAAAATTAATTTGTCTGTACATGTATTTATCAAAAAAACCTAATGATAAAAGAATAAAATGTAGGAATGTTTTAACTGACTCAAATGGTGATGATATTTATTCCCCTCTCAAACTAGTTTGAGGGGGTATATATAGGAATCACCATGTCTGTCTGTCCGTGTAAAATCATGTCCGGGCCATATCTCATCAATGCTTTGGAGGACTCTCATGAAACTTCACAGGAATAATCTTCATGGTCCAAAGGTGTGTCATGACCTTGAACCAAGGTCATATCAGAAAGGTCAAGGTCGCAGGAAAACTTTAAATGTTGGGGCGGGGGGTATTTGGCTCTTAACAGACAGTTCTAGTTTCAATACCTTTTTTTTTTGAGAGTCATAAACACTGGTACCAATAGCAACTTAATGAATACAAATGAGGTTACAGTGTACTTTTTTTAATAATAACATATTTTAATGTTGTGACATTCCTGAGACTGTATCTTTATTTTCATAAAGCTCTCCACTGTATTTATTCCAGTAGGCCAGGATGGTGATTTTGTTACCTTCTTAGCAACTACTGCCTTTTAGATTGGTAAAATTGCCACTTCATGACCTTTGAAAATTTGGAATGAAATGCATAGCAAACTACTTAATGACATGTATGCAACGAGATCCTCTTTTCAAAGATATTGCAACATAAAGACAGTTTTTATACATCTGTGTTAACAATTTGCTTGTGTAATCTATTTTATATCCTAACTATTTATGGGGAATTTTTGAGGTCATAATAGGAAATTTTAGTAATTTTTCCCATGGGAGCTTAGCTTCAGTTCAGTGGTAATTTGAGGCATACAAAATCACTGCAGGATATCGAGATATATACTACCTACAATACTTTTATACTTGATATGTTTCGACAAGGTTATATTCCCTTTGTCATAATGTGACATGCTGTTTATAGGGTTATGTTACTTTAATGTAGTGTGTTATAATGTCAACTTTAATCAGATGTAGCTATATACTGTGTGCTGTAATCATTTTTATGGGCCACTATTCACTTACCTTGATGTCATATTAGTTTAGAGTGTTTTGTTATTGCAGCAATATCAATGATATACCATATTTGCAGTGCGACATGCTGCAGTACTGTAAACATATTTTATTTTCACTGTGTATTAATTTTTGCTTATTTCACTGTCATTTGTTTTTTGCAAAAATTAATACCAAGCAAAAATTATATTTTGCTTATTATGTTAAAGTGCATATTAAAAAAATGTGAAAATTTAACTACCCGGATATGTCTAAATTTGCTATACCATGAAAATAAATACACGCGAAATTAAATACGTTGACAGTATATGTTGTGTTATATGATGTCGCTATTGTTCACATATTTAATTACCACAATTAACAGTATTAGGATTTGCCATATCACAACAAGTTGAAATCAACATATCACATGTTCACAAGTAATGGCACTGTTGATCAATTTCACATTGGCCATTGTGCTCTGTGCTCAACTCATCACTGACACTCACTGTAAACAGACACTTCACCACATTACACTACTTTCGTAGAGCATGATGAAATCCCCACTGATAATTTCCACAGAATTATGGGACCATTATTTGTCATAACTGATTACATAAAGTGTGTTGCCCCTATTTTGATTGGGTATATAGACATGTCACCACCACATATGACTTTGTAGAGCATGATGTCATCACTGATCATATAATTATGGTGCCATTACATAGAGTAGTGTCACCACTATTTACACTAACCATAGTCACTACATATGACTAATTAAATGTCACCACTGATTACACAGTGCATAGAAAAGTCACCACACATGGCAATGTTCCCATTGTTGCATATCGCACATAACAAGGTACAAATGTATATGTTACTACCAATAACATTATGCACAAAAAGTTTGCCTGTTGTTGCAAATCACACAGAAAAGATTGCAATCACATTATATCTGTTTCCATTCCTGGTAGTCAAAATTGCCATTGGCTACTATCATCAAAGAAATTTTTCAAAGAGTAACTTATTTTAGCAAATTTGTGAAAAAATAATTAAAAACATACTATATTTTCACAAATTTCAGAAATTTATCTACTAATAATTTTGAAATTGTTGAAACCTAGTTTTATACAAATAAAATGCATTCATGTGATGATGCGTTTACAGGCAATAGTGACAATTAAAATAAATGTTTGTTAAATCTATGACTGATTGAATTTTATTAATAACTGTATCATTTTCTACTTAGTTTATGTATAAGATTATAAGAAACCTTCTATGAAGGATAGATACTCTTCATTATGAGTATAAAAATATTACATGTATTTGTGTAACGGTAAGGAGAATAATTGAAGGGCCAGACCTGAGTCAAAACCCTAGACCTCACACCATATGCAAGCGATCTACCATCTGAGCTCTCTTGACCACTACACTCCTTCCTGTTACAATTTGGTGGCCAGTGTATCCCAAGAAGGATGAGTGGCAATGGGGTTCGCCGCTGTACCACGTGATACCCTCTAACATTTATGCGGAACACTTATTTCCAATGGATATGGAATAGCATGAGATAACGTTTTCCCGTGAAAACGACGTCATTCCGGGAATCTGTGACGTTGACGTGTTCCAAAACGTTTCGCACAAACGTGAAGAGGTATTGATTACATGGTACAGTGGCGAACCCCATTTCAGTCATGACAAAGTCCATCCAATGATATTTAGTGAGATTTTTACTTGCTGGCCTGGAAAACTCTAGAAGAGCATGATAGTGATGAATGTTGTATAGTATATTTGTATTGGTTTGCTCTTTGTGGTCTATGATGTATGGACTTTATATATATATATATATATATATATATATATATATATATATATATGCACATGCACTGCATTTACAATTCCAATTTTTTGTCAAAAACAGTCATACATTTCTTACGATGACAATCCTGATACCAATAATACAATTATATATGCAAGTAATTGCTGTGATTTATAGTTCAGTGAATTTTCATATTTTCAATTTGTGAAAATTAAAACTTTTTATAACACCACCAGAACATCTGTACATGTACTTAATAGGCACACTGCACTATAAATGGTCTTTAACAACATCAATCTACCTGGAAATAAAGTATATCAAAGTTATCTCCCTTTGCACATTAGATTTCATTTACTGAACTATGAGAAACAGTGCAATATTTTATAGATGTAATAACTTTTTGAATATTCACCTGTTTTTGTAAACTGTACATAATGATTTAAAGAGCTGAAAGAGTAGTAATGGCATCCACACTGGAATATTTCACACCTGTGTCTTTATTGTTTACTTTATTTATTTATTTATAATGATAATGATTATTATTATTATTATAACTAAAGAAAATTGATATTATATACATTGTAAATAAAACATAAGGAGTTATTTTTATGTTATTGTTTCATTATATGTACTGTATTACACACCATACCCTGGTAGTGTTTGTGTAAGCATCAAAGTGGGTTAGATCAGGCTTTGGATTATGGTACCTTAGTTTTAAGTTCCAAGTGTAAGCCATGTCTGACCATTTGTGTAATGCTGCACATGAAATTTGCCTTCAAACTTCACACAGGATTTTATTGTGGTGCCCTCTATCTGCTTGAAATATAGTAGGTCACTGTGAAATGGATTAAATTAGTGGTCTGAATAAATTGATGGTATTGATGCTTCCAAATTTACTGTAGAGATTTTGGTTGACCTACCCACATAAAAGTAGGTCATTGTGACTTATTATCTGAAAAGTTCATTGTAGAAATTGGTGGTATGGACATTTTTAAAATGATTGCTAGAATATGGTCACAGTAAATCCATACACATAGTTATTAATTCCATATTGCTTACAATCTCCAGCTTTATTAGAGATATGCATCTAGTCAGTCACTTAAACCTATACCACTCATAAGTTCATGCCATAGTAAGCTACTGGACGCTGTCTAGCCTCGGAAAATAAGTGAACAACCAGTTTGTTACCACCAGATTAAATATACAAAGTTACATGGTACTGTAAAACATGTACTTACAATATAAAACTAGCCAAAAACACCCGAGAACCAGGATACAGAAATATGCCGTCATTCGGGGGCTGGTTCTACCCCGACAATGTTAGATTCACAGGCAGGGATACTATTTCATCAACTAGCGTGCACAAGGAACATAAATATCCTGTTAAAACGGATGTATAGGCATAGATTTTTAACATCCAAAGAACCCACTGCTTTTCAATTTCAAATGATTGGCGAAATACAGTCACTACATACGATTCAATCTTAGTCCGGCAGATTGGTCAGACTTGACCACGGTTCGAACCCGGCCGACCTTCCACACACGGAGCGAATACTCTACAGTCATGGTATCTGTTAGAATGATGTGATTTACCATTGACTGTACAGCATGAAGAATGATCTCAATATTATCGAGAACACTGAATTTAGATGTTTACTTTCAAAAGGTCCTAAATACAGAGAAGCTCAACATTTTACTTGGAGACAGAATTCCAGAATTGTTATGGATTCTTTTGAAAAGTGTGCAAAAATTTGGGCTAAATTAGATGTGGGGCTTGACACCACATCCGACTGGATAAAGGTTGTGAGATATTTCGTTATTAAATTAAGACGAAGATTGTCAAACTTAAAGGGTCTATGAGTACTAAACCGTCTTCATTACTCGGGAATCCAGACATTTCGGCAATTCTAACAGACATACACAAAAAGCATGTTGTTCCATCTGAAAAGGCTTTCAACAACATTATTCTCGTTTGAGTGTCTTATTGAGGAGCTTTGTTTTGGTTTAGATTGTATATCCGACGAGTCCGACTAATCAGCCCACTAAACCTCCTTTTTAATTTTTGACTGTTGGACACAAACCCCCAACAAGTCAAAAATTAAAATGGGGGTTTAGTGGGCTGATTAATCGGACTTATTAATATCAGATAACCCTACATATACTATAACTAATTTTAGTACCAAAGATGAAGTTCTTTCCAACCATAGGAGAGTTCTCGAGTTTTCAGTATCAATCTTAAAGAGAAAGAACTTGACCTTCCTTAAACTTTTAAATTTTTAAACTTCATAAAAAAATCATAAAAGGCAAGATATATAGCAGGATCGTCTAAATGTACTACTAAATCATTATCAGTAACTCTAACACAAATTTTGACAGCTGTCAAAGATGGTCTTGGCATCAACTAAATGTGGATTCTTAAAAAATCTAAAGAATTGCTTGAACATCTTGTTTCTAATATTTTATCTCGTGTAACTTGAAAAGTATATAATAAAACATTTGATTTTTCTACACTTTACCCCATTATACTAAGTACCTCATTCTAAATTGAAAGAACGTCTTAAACAAGTTATTCGCTTGTCATTCTTTTACAAAAAACGGTAAGCCAAGTTACAAATAGAGTAGATGGAAATGTTAGATAAAAATATCATATACACAGTGTGTATGTACAACCCTTTGTATCAGGTCTCGTCCTTTTTCAGTAGCCATATTACTACTCGTCCTTCAAGCACAACCCATAGTGATACGGGTACTAAAAAGGACTCAACCTGATACTGAGGGTTGTACATACACACTGTGTATATAATATGTATGTACACTGTGTATATATGTATGTACTTAATAGGTACACTGAACTATAAATGGTCTTTAACTGGTCCAAAGAATGTATTTTAATAGATTTCATTCTTCATTTCACATGTAATGAAAATTACTTTACAGCTAATAGTACCTTTTTAAGAATAACCTTATTATGATTGAACTTAATACATCTAAATCTACCTGGAAAATAAAGTATAGCAAAGTTATCTCCCTTTGCACATTAGATTTCATTTACTGAACTATGAGAAACAGTGCAATATTTTATAGATTAACAACTCTATATGTAATAACTTTTAATTAACCTGTTTTTTTGTAAAATGTACATACCCCGGTAATGATATTTAAAGAGCTGAAAGAGTAGTAATGACATCCACACTGGAATATTTCACATTTATGCCTTTATTATTGACTTTGTTATTTATTTACCTATTATTAATATTATTATTATAAACTAAAGAAAATTGATATTATATACATTGTAAATAAAACATAAGGAGTTATTTTGATGTTATGTTTCATTACATGCATATGTATTGTATTGCGGTATATCCTATACCCTGGTAGTGTTTGTGTAAGCATCAAAGTGGGTTAGATCAGGCTTTGGATTATGGTACCTTAGTTTAAGTTCAAGTATCAGTCATGCCAGTCTGATCATTTGTGTAATGGTGCACATGAAATTTGCCTTCAAACTTCACACAGGATTTGATTGTGGTGCTTTCTATCTGCTTGAAATATAGTAGGTCACTGTGAAATGGATTAAATTAGTGGTCTAAAGAAATTGATGCTTCCAAATTTACTGTAGAGATTTGGGTTGACCTACTACCCACATAAAAGTAGGTCATTGCGACTTATTATCTGTAAGGTCTTTCAATCCATTTTCTCTAATTATACCTAATTTCAGAGCAAATTAAAGTTTCATTGTAGTAATTGATGATATGGACATTTTGAAAATGATTGTTAGAATATGGTCACAGTAAAACCATACACATTGTTATTAATTCCATATTGCATACCATCTCCGGCTTTATTAGAAATGCATGTGCTACTTTTGAATGCATTATTTTATAAAAAAAAAAATAAATAAATAATTCAAAAGTAGCACATGGCAGAGATATGCATCTAGTCGGTTACTAAAACCTATAGGCTTATAAGTTCATGCTAAAGTAAGCTACTGGAAACTGTCTAGTGAGACATTGTAAGTCGACCAACCAGTTTGTTACCACCAACTGTAAAACATGTACTTCACAATATTATACTAGTCAAAACGTCTGAGAACTAGGGTACAGAAAATATGCCTTCATTTTGGGGGCTTGTTCTACCCCAACAATTTAGATTCCATATGGTCACAGTAAATCCACAACACATAGTTATTAATTCCATATTGCTTACCATCTCCGGATTTATGAGATATGCCACATCTAGTCAGTCACTAAAACTCACAGCACTTATAAGTGCATGCCATAGTAAGCTACTGGACGTTGTCTAGCCTCGGAAAATAAGTGAAATTGTAAGCAGTCAAACAACCAGTCTGTTACCACCAGATAAAATGGTACTGTAAAACATGTACTTCACAATATTAAACTAGCCAAAAACACCTTAGAACCAGGATACAGAAAATATGCCGTCATTTTTGGGCTTGTTCTACTCCAACAATATTGGATGTCACTGGCAGGGATACTATTTCATCAACTAGCGTGCACACTGCACAAAGATATCCTGTTGAAATGGGTGTCTAAGCATAGATTTTTAAGATCCAAAGTACCCCGCGACTTTTAATTTCAAATGCTTGGCGAAATACAGTCACTACATACAATTCAATCTTAGTCCGGCAGATTAGAATTTTCAAGTCTTTGTCAGACTTGACCACGGTTCGAACCCGGCCGACTTTTCACACACGGAGCAAACACTATACAGTCATGGTATCTGTTAGAATGATGTGATTTACCATTGACTGTACAGCATGAAGAATGATCTCACTATTATCGAGAACACTTACTTTCAAAAGATCCTAAATACAGAGAAGCTCAACCTTTTACTTGGAGACAGAATTTCAGAATTATCATGGATTCTTTTGAAGAGTGTGCTAAAAGTTGGGCTAAATTAGATGTGGAGCTTGACACCTTATCCGACTGGAGAAAGGTTGCGAGATATTTCGTTATTTAAGACGAGGGTTGTTAAACTTAAAAGGGTCTATGAGTACTAAACCGTCTTCATTACTCAGGAATCCAGACATTTCGGCAATTCTAACAGACATACACAAAAAGCATGTTGTTGTCTTTCATCAACATTCTTCTCGTTTGAGTGTCTTATTGGTTTTGGTTTAGATCGTATATCCGATATCCGATGAGTCCGACTAATCAGCCCACTAAACCTCCATTTTAATTTTTGACTTGTTGGGCACAACCCCCGAACAAGTCAAAAATTAAAATGGAGGTTTAGTGGGCTGATTAGTCGGACTAATATCAAATAACCCTACATATACTAGAATAAATCTTACCTATTGCAAAGACGAAGTTCTCATAGGAGAGTTCTCGAGTTTTCGCTATCAATATTAAAGAGAAAGAACTTGACCTTCCATAAAGTTTTAAATTTTTAAACTTCATAAAAATTCATAAAAGCCAAGATATATAGCAGGATCGTCTAAATGTACTACTAAATCATTATCAGTAACTCTAACACAAATTTTGACAGTCGTCAAAGATGGTCTTGGCATCAACTAAATGTGGATTCTTAAAAAATCTAAAGAATTGCTTGAAAATCTTGTTTCTAATATTTTATCTCGTGTAACTTGAAAAGTATATAATAAAACATTTGATTTTTCTACACTTTACCCCATTATACTAAGTACCTCATTCTAAATTGAAAGAACGTCTTAAACAAGTTATTCGCTTGTCATTCTTTTACAAAAAACGGTAAGCCAAGTTACAAATAGCTAGTGTTCAACAGGCATTCTTGTTATTTTTTCAAGCATCATATACTGAAGATACCATCAACAAAATGTTGGAGTGTTTGATAGACCACTCATTTGTTGTGGTTGGTAATATAATTTTCCAGCAAACAATCGGTATACCGATGGGTACAAACTGTACGCGTACCATTGCTTGCCGATTTGTTTCTTTAATCTTATGAAGCAGAATTTATGCAGAACCTTGTTAAATCTGGAGAGAAGACTCGCCTAATCATTCAACTCCAAATACAGATACTAGTATGTAGATGATGTTCAGTCTCTTAACAATCCTAGTGAGCTTGAAATAAAAGATACGATTGATTCTTCAAGTTCTGCTTAATATTTGGACTTATATCTCAATTACATGACGCCCACGAAAGGTTACATTTGAAACTGTATGACAAACGTGATGACTTTAATTTTTCTATTGTCAACTTTCCTTTTCTATGCAGCAATATACCTGCTTCTCCTACTTATGGTGTATTTGTTTCCCAATTAATACGCTATCGTAGAGCTTGTTTGCACTTCGAGAACTTTATACAACAAAGGACGCAGCTTACAAATAAATTGTTGACTTAGGGTTATTGCAAGCCTAGGCTTATCAAGGCCCTCAAAAGGTTTTTGGCTGTCAATACAGTATTGTTGGTAAGTTTGATATCTCCATGTCCAAGATTGCCTGGGTATATTTGACGTTCCATAGTTCCAAAGTTCCTTTAACTCACGTGGCGGATGTAATTAACTAAACAGGAGGTGCTTACCATTCCGGAGCACCCGGCCCCACTTCCCTTATGGAAGTTCGCGTTTTTAACCTAACTTGTCAGTTTCAAAGTTTTTACTTTACTTACTTCTGGATTGTTATTCGAAAATGAATCAGTAGGTTTGTTTTTGATTACAATGTATACTATTTTAGTATTGTTGGACTTTTTATAATTCTCATCAGTTTCGCTTTCTCTCCCCGGGCTCTTACACATATTCTCTGACTTTCTTGTTGTTGTACATACATGTATACATGCACTCTGTTAACTAATGATCTGTGTGTGTGTGTGTGTGTGTGTGTGTGTGTGTGTGTGTGTGTGTCTTTAATTTCTGTTTGTTTGTTCTTTATTATTCTATCGCCAGTATTTATCTTGATTCAAGTTTTTCTTTAGTTTTTTTTTTTCAAAAGTTAACTCATGTTATTTTGAATTACATGTAATATAATTACAGTTGCAACACTGGTCTCCATAGTTTTATGTATAATTGTTAATTACCGTTTTCTTATTATGACTATTTTTAATTATTGCTATTGTTTAAATTGTTGTACTGAGGACTGGTCATGATAGGCGATATCTGCTGTCAAAAGTTTATTGAAGAAAATGTCGTTTTTAAATTAATTTAATTTGCTCGCTTTCATTGACCGTTAAGCGGCACACAGATACCTGTGGCTAAGCACACTGTGCTTGGCTAATTGACGTTAATCTCTGATTGAAACAAAGCCTGGAACAGGTGTGAAATTATAATTAACCTCTCTGGTGAACATATGTCACCAGTCATGCCAATAAGATGCTATCTTTAAACGAAAGTGTTTGACAAGTTAAAAATAAAGATGGGTACACTTATGTTAATTATAGTCATGCAGTGACATCTTCGTGGTTTGAATCATGAATGTTTAATGCCGGCTTCACTTTGCTTCAAAATGCCCCATTTCCTCTTATCACATTTTTAATTCATTTTTTCCTCGTAATTTTGTGTTACAATAAAAGATTGCCACAGACATATAAAACCTTTTATATGTCTCTGGTTGCCATAACTTATTTAACTTGTTTGATTTTATATGATATGATATGGGATCGATGATGCAGTGATATGAAAATTAATATATTGTGAATTAAGCTAGAAACTGGGGAAACAGTGGTAATGATTTTTTCATTCCTTATAAATTGTAAAGAGTGCATCCAACAAAATAGAAAGTCCATATCGATTAAAAATATTTGGATATTTTACATAATTTTAAATCTCTATAATGATAATTATTCATAGTAACAATAACGATAACTTTATGCACAAACTCAATTTTGTTATTGCAATACACAATAAATATTAGTTCGTTATTGTACATTCGTCAATAATCATTTTTGTGTTGACAGATATAAATTCCGTAAAATTTTATCTGACGCACCTGATTCTCATTAAAAGTGAAAATGACATTTCAGCACATGTCTATGTTTCTACTTGGCAATAAACAAACATTTCATTGGTCTACGTTCAAATTGTCATGACGACTATTGTTGCCTGCGGTTTCATTGGTAATTTCTCGATCACGTGACGTTTGCACTCGACTTGGTTCTATTCAAACATGGCCGTCAGTAATGGAATTTCTAAGGGGGGATACACAAATTTTATACAAAATTCTGGTTAATTAGGAATTTATTTTAGTTTTATTGTATAGACGGATCTCTAGCACACCTTATTTCATCGGTAACAGCATTTCAATACCCAAATCGACCTTAAATATTGCAAAATTATCCGAAAATATCCAGTCAACCAGGGTGTCAAGAAAGTGAAAAGTAGTTCAATCTTGTTGTTTACCGCTTGTTCTACCTCAAAATAATGGCCGATGAAAATGATATTATCGGCAGTGCATCGGAATTCATTAAAGGTAAGATAAACCAAAATATTTTTACTATAAGTAGGGGCGATTGATAACTAATGGTTGAAATTAGCCGTGAGTTGTGACTTTCAATTTTCAACATGTCGCGACAAGGTTATTTGTCAAAAGTTTGATTAATTTCTTTATTATTTATATTTCAGACCGATTGTATTTCGCAACTTTGAGGTCAAAACCAAAGTCTACAGCGCACACACATTATTTCTGTATAGACGACGAGCTTGTTTATGAGAAGTAAGTATGAATCTGAGTGACTATTCCCATTAGAGAAACATAGTTTGGTCCTAGGCTATGGAACTTGCACCAACTCAAGACAGAAACGAATGGTGTTTGGTTTATGAGTTAAATAACTTTCAAGCCATTCAACTTAACTGTATATCATAAATCGTACAAGGAAGGGTGTTCTTTGAAACCGAAAATGTTCCTTGTACATGGCACACCCCCTTTAGTCCAACAACATTAGTAGAGGATGATATAGTAATGCCTGTACCTTTGACAGTCAAATTCCATGAAGCAAAATCAAAATTCACTTGATAACATGATAAATATTTTACATCCATGTTATAAAACAATGCAATATAACCAGTAAAACTTAAGAAATAATTCCAACAAAAATACAGTAGTGGATTTTGCGAGTGTACTGTGTTATCCCCCTAATTATTGTGCAAAACTATTTCCATTGGATATGGAATGACATCAGTTAAGGTTGTAGAATTGATGCTATTGTGGGAATTTGTGACATAAACAATTTCCAATGTATTGCACACAATACTGCTTAACATTTGTGTGCGATACATTGGAAAGGGCAAGGGAAAAAATAGAATGAATTTTGCCAGCCTACCCCCTTGCCCTGTTATATTACATACGGTACTGATGAGTTCTGGGCCAGGGCCAGAACTTGCTATAGATATATCTGTCTGGGTACCTCAGTTAGTAGAGTACTTGCCTATAATTCAAGGTTGGACCAGGGATCAAACCCAGGACCTCTCACAACTTACAGACCAATGCTCTACCAACTTAACTTTAGAGATTGCCACATTCTGGTGCAACCCTGCATTTTTCTCTATCCTGTTACATGTGTACAACATATTTATAGTTCTTGCATGATTAATGAACACCCATCCAACTTGGAGGCCACTTTTACCAAATAATTATGGGTATTGGTAATTACATCATACATGAAGTAAACTTTTCCCTAAAAGCATGGTATGGTGTTATCATTCCACGCCATTTGCAAACTCAATGGTACTTTAAATATGCTCATTATTAGACTTTTTACAGAAATAAGCCTACTGTCTGTTTACTCTGCTGCAGAGTAAAAAGCAACGCTAATATTTCAAAGATTTGAATGACACAGTTAAAAATTAATAAATCATTTACTTACATGAGCCGAGTCATTGCTAACAATCCTTATTTTGATCTAATCCATGCATTTTAACTCCTTTACAAGACCAAAACGTATTTTGGATGGTAAATGGTAAAAATTTTGACAAAATAGCAGTGCGTTTCGTGTGACGTAATGATGACGGAAGGTTTATTATTTACGTAGGTTCGCAAGGGGTACAATGAAGGGTAGCTCAAAGGTCGAGTTAAGTTTAAAAGTTTGAATTTACGTCAATTTTTTCAAAAATTTAAAAAATTCAGAAATGTAGTTGACTTTATTACTTTTAATCAATTTTGGTCATCCCAGTTACACAAACATCAAACCGTTCTTAAGCTGCACTAACCTACATAAATACTCAACTCTTTTGTCATGACTACATAACATAAAGAACACGGCCATTTCGTAAAACAAATTACCATTGTAAACACCCACCCAGATAATATTATGTCACATAAAATGATATATATAAAGCAAGGATGGAGCTGAAACAGGATTTTTTAGTAGTGACTCGGCTCATATAAGTAAAAGAATCATTGATTTGTACCCGTCATTGAAATTAAAAAAAATATTTTGCAATCTTGCTTTCTCTGAAATAGGCTAAATAAACAGCTCTTGGTTTATTTAAGAAGTTTGCAACACACAGTAATATGTATGGTATGTTGTGAGCAATTTTGGACTAATAGTAACAGGTTGACTACCCGTTAGTAACAAAGATGCTTGATCATGTTGATGCAATTCTTATCAGTATCTCCATCTATCTCAGAATCTATTTCTTTGGTTAGATTGAAATATAAGCAGATTGTATTGTTTTACTTGAAAAATAGTATTAAACCATAAATGTGTGTGACATTTGTTAAATAAATATAATCTGTAAATATAACAGTAGCATACTTGGTACCTTAAGGGGTACTATATTCCCTTTTCACCTGAGGCAAAATATGAGTATGCTTTTCAATTTTAGTTTGTAACAGGAAGTTTCTCTTTATCTTGATAATAAAACTTGTTGTTGACCACCAGTACCCCTTCCAAGAAATGTCCTTCTTTTAGAGATAGCTTGCTTCTAGTTACAACCCTTATAGCACTTGTAACTTTAACAAGCCCTTAACTTTGGCTAACTAAAAAGAAGTATAGAGGACCCCCCCCCCCCCCCCCCCTTCTCAAAATTCTTAATAATACATTATGGTGCAAGAAATTTAGTAGAAATGCTAATTTGCCTGAATTTACAGTAAGAAAAAATTACCAAAAGCCGAGGTCTGTCTCAGTGTCTGGAGTTTTGAAGTTGAACCTTGTTTTGATAATATTAAGTACTCTCATTTAAAGTCTTGAATTGAATCAGAAATTCAGAATGATATAACAGAAAAGTGTATATCTGGTCTCTGTGTTGTCTGCATTTATAATTGAATCAGAAAATGTTTATTTGAAAATACTTGGACACAATCCATCACATATATCAAATACATACTCAAAAAAAAATTATTTGGCCACAGGCAGTAGAGATTGTTTGATTAGTAAGAGTTTTGTACATGTAACTACGGTAAATGTAATGTGTGACAAGTGTTTGAAACATTTGTATTCATACATGTAATAAAATTGCATGTGTCATAGATATAGACTTAAAACTTTTAAGTGATAAAATGGACCATAAAAATCTGTTTTGGTGAAGTTAACATGACAGTTTGATGAGCATTAACATAGCAAGAGAATTTTACAATTGGCATTGTTACATGCATGTTAGGTAATTGAAAATATGCTAAGTTTATATATAAAGTTACATAAACATCCCATCTATTTAAATGTATATCACCAATGATTTTCTCAAATTATTTTTTTATGGTTTACAGACAATTTCTAAAGTGTTTTACACAAATAAATTTACTTTATCTCTTTAATTTATGAACCAATTAAATTTTTTGGTGGTATCAGCAAATTGAAATTTTAACGAGCCTAAATCTAAAATTTTAAGTGTTTTTCTATAAAAAAAAAATATGTAACGAAAATTTACATAGTAGATTTTTTTGATGCAGAAATTCATAAATTCTTGAATTCATAAATCTGACAAATCGGGTTTGCTGCTGTACCATGTGATACCCCCTAACTTTTGTGGGGAACGCTTACTTCTAAGGGATACACAATGGCATAAGACATCATGATGAAGTTTTCCATGTAAATGATGTTATTACGGGAATTTGCGACATTCCGCACAAACATTAAGAAGTATTGATCACATTGGCAAAGCACATTGATACTCGTTTACAAGTTAATGTTGGGAACTCTCATAGTTTGTCTTTTATTTTTGCGGCCATTTATGACTGAACTTTAACCTTTTTGTAATGGATGATAATGATTTGGCAACTAAAATTGGTTTCATCATTTACATGTTTGATATTTTCTATTTTCAGTTTTTATGCAGATTTTGGGCCATTAAATTTAGCACATGTATACAGATATTGTTGTAAATTAAATAAGAAACTAAAGGTGAGAATTTTTACATCAATTTATATTGCATTATGTTGTATGCTAGTCAAAAGTTTTAAGTTAGACAAATTAAATTCTTGTTACCAATGGTTACTAGACAATATAGTAATTGATTTGAATTTATCATGAACACAATTACGTTATGTGTAATGTTTATTAAGGTAAACTGTTGAGGAAATGGTTTAGTCAGCATTTTAATATATCATTACCTGACAGAGATATTGTGTGGTCTACACACCAGATTCACAAGTTTACAAGTAAAAGACAAATTTCCTAAAATAGGCAACAAGTATGGAGTAACATAAATTGAAAAACATATTCGCAAAACGTAAAATTAGTGGAAGTAGGCAACAAACTGAATTCATATCCAAACAAGTAGCAGGCAACTCCTGACGCCTTGCTGGCTTTATTGAAACCACTGAGTAATAGTACAACATCCCACATAGAGTAAAAGTAAGCAGTATGATAAAGAATTAACTGCAATCCGAATAAGAATAAAATAATATGGCACATACTGGGGTAAATGCAACTGTAGGTGAACCATTCTGGTACTAGTTACATGGCAATCCTTGAATGAGATTTAGGGTTGACTCTTGACTTCTTTTGGTTACTGTATTCAGTCAACTTGCATTATGATAAGTTAGAAGAATCAACACTGCACTCACAGCTTCAGGTTTATACTACACGTGCGTTTTATGATATAAAATAAATAGGCCTTTGTATGCAGTTAAATAAAAATCAACTAAAGCCTACTAAAGGTCAATATGACCCCTCTCTTCTCCCCCACCTCCACTCCTCCAGACTAAAATCAGAAACCACTGTTAGTTATACATTTCAGTAATTTTTCTACTGAATGAGCAGGTCTCTACCTTTTTGGGTGTATGCCACTATGATGTTATTAGTTGTATATCTTAATTACCATCCTCTGTAAGAACAATTTGTTGATGTCAAGTTACATTAAGCTACATAAATATATAAAGAGGAACGGACATGTTGTAAACAACAATAGTAAATATATAGTGGTATATATATTATGTGTACATGAATGGTGTGTCCAACACTGCGAGCCTACCTTGATTAAGTGGAACATTCTTTCAAGTTTATTGTGGAATTTAAAGTTAAAAAACATCAGAATAAATTCATATCGACATCAAATTTAATTGGGTGACAGGAAGAATGTGGTATTTGTTTGTAAGGTCGGGCAATACCTAAAAAGGCATGCTGTAATGAAATGTGATCGGTCTGCATATTGGATGACAGGCCACCTGTAGACAGTAAAGCTAAGACAATCATCATTGTGATGCAATTAAAAAATTAAAAAAAAAAAAAAAAAAAAAACCAAGACAGAGAGATCTTATATAATTCTAGCAGTTCATTTACATATGTACCATGTACCAGTAATAAATTTTCACAATCTTGATGCAACTGATATATGTAAATATGTGTATCCTGCAGACATATCTGTCAGTGTCAGTTTGATGACTTGGTGCCAGTTGTTTGAACATTTAGGAAAGTTGTCTAAAGTTTTTTGGGTTTTTTTTTTTATCGGTTAAGGATTACATAACTTTAAAAGTTTGCTATATTTAAAGTACACATGTAATATGTGCATGCATCTGTTATCTTGCCAGTTTAAGGCAGTTTATATATAATTAATAAATAAGTAATTCACATGCGAATATATATATAGCACTTGTCCTCATTTTTCTGCACACATTTATAAATACTTTATTATGTTTATCTTGATCTATCATCAACAGAATTTGAAATTGAAAAAATAAAATTAAAGACCAAAATCAAGAGTGAAGGTCTTAAAATCAAATTACAAGTACCAATATATTCTTACTGCTGTCTTATATACATGTATAATGTACACTTGTTAACCTTTAATAAATTTATATGAAAGTTTGGCAATTAAGCAGAGACCCTTTCTTCAGAAATAAGTGAAGATATTAAGCCCTGTAAAGGAGGGAGGTAATTTTTTATTAACATTTTTGCTTACAAAACTGAAATGTCCAGTGGAAAGATAAATGTTTTGGCAAGTTTCTAATTTAGGATGAGAAGTGATAAATTATGAATTTTACAACATATTCTTGACAGATATAATATTTAATAGATTTAATAAATAAAAAATGTAGATTGTGTTTGTAATAGCATTCTAGTAATAGAAGGTACAATAATGAGATATGACCGAGATCTTATTTAAGTAGTAAATACACACATTAATTTGATGTACCGGTAAGTGTACAAGATAACTTGGCATCATCACAACAACTCACCTGTGTTTACAGGTGAACAATTTATTTTTACTTATATATATACACTAAGTACTTGTTTGTGTTAGTATACAATAATATTGTGTATTGGCATACATTCTGTGTATTGGCCTACATACAGGAACTTAACCTTGTAAACAACATTTATCATCAATGTTGTAAGTTTATGCAGGCAAACCACAGCAATTCTCTGGTTAATTAAAGTTTTCATCTTTCTGTATTGATTTCATTTAAACACACCAAATACATGTAATACATACTTAAATCTTATTTAAATGAGCTCAAATGAATACATATACTTATTATCCATTTTGTATATTGTACAACAGGATGTTTTGTTTACATTTCACAAAAATTAGATTGAAACAGGACATAGATTGAAAAAGGGATGGGACCAGTAACAGTTGTGTTCAAAACAAGATGATGAAATTTTAACCCTAATGAAAGAAATCTACATATAAATAGATGCCATATGTATGCAGGATTTGTTTTTCTTAATTGTAGCTTTAAGCAAGTGCAAGACTAGTGGCAGTGCCTCTCTTTCATGGTGTTATGTATCTAAAAAAAAACTTCTACTGGTTAAAATCAAGTTGTTTTCAGCTTACAGCACAACTCTTTCTGTGTTAAACACAAAAACTGTTAGAACATCCTCATAAATCCATAACATCACACCAAATATTACATAACTGACACCTCCAATAAAATCCAAAAACATTTACTGAATTGTAGTATATACACTTGGCATACATTCCAGATGGATATATTTGTTGTTTATATTTATCTTTTCAATGTCCCCAATTATTTTTATCTCTTCCTTGCCCCTTATAAAATTTATCTTTTCAATGTCCCCTATTATTATTTTTGCTTCCTATTATTATTTTGTTGCTATTTAATCCTTATACATGTATTATGATGTTAACAAATGTCACTTCATCTTGAGTTACTTTGTATATTATATAATATGTATTGTTTGTTGTTGTCACACCCTGACAATCACATTACTATAGCAGCTAACAAACTGTGTATGTTTATAGATTGTATAAAACATTGTGTATATCTTGTATATTTTCAGTCATTTTCACTAGCCAAAAAGAGAATAATACATTATACAAGTTTTGATGCCAGGAAAAGAGCTAATGCAGCATTTCTTATAGCAGCATATGCTGTAAGTATATCCATATCTGTAATCAATTTGGTGTTGATCTTAAATTTGATAAAGAGTCTTGGAGTCATGAATGCAGATGATCCTATCAGTCAGTCAACCAAGACAAATTATGTAATCTTGCAGTTGAAAACTTCAAGAACCATGATGCAAAATTGTGTTTTTCAGCAAAGAATATGCTTGAGCTTATAAATATTGGAGTTAATTACACCACATATAAATTCAAAGAAAACATTGTTGCCTTAACCATATTCAAATTATAATCATGTTGCATTGCTATAGAGTGTCTAGTTACACACCATGCAGCTGTCTTGACCCTTTTCTTGATCAAAATGGATTCGTGTCAATCTTATTTTAGATTCAGCTGCTTTGACAATATTTCTTATTATTATAAAGGCAAAACTGTCATTACCTGGCAACAGATTAACACCAAGCTAGTGTTTCATTGGATAAAATTGTATGAAATGCACAAAAGACGTATAATTTGAAGTTTATGCTGACCACCTTTTGCATTACAGATTATTTATTTAAAGAAGACACCTGAAGAAGCATATCGGCCATTAGTAGCTGGATCAAATCCACCATTTTTACCTTTCAGGTATCTATTGGGTTTATATTGGGTTTTCCCGGCAATTTTATGTTGCAATAAAAATAGAGCCTGTAAAATTATATGATTTCCCTTTCACAAGTAAAGACAAATTTATTATTTTATTGGAAAAAATGCAGTGAAATTAATTTTGTTTTGCTCATTTATGTTTTAAATAGAAAACCAGATTATTATTAATGAAATGCTTAAAATAAGAATTTTATGTAGGATATTGATTTTTTTTTTCCAATTAATGTTTGCCCCTGTAATAAACAAATTAAAAAAATACAATAAATAAATAAATCTGAAATTGAAAGCTGTAAGTGGATGTCCATTAAATAATGGTGATCAAAGAGCCTATTTAATTTTAATATCAACAAATGTGATTTGAAATCTGTGAGGAGCTAACCAGATATTTTTAACTTATTCTTTTAAAACTTTACTCCAACATTTACTTTAAGTAAACAGAATGGTGGCCAATAATTGATTAGTTACTGGTAAGAAATACAGGTTCTTATAGTTATTTTAAGGTTAGGAAGTCAATTTATCAGGAACTAATTCTAACTACATAATGGCAATTCACTTTGAACACTTATGTTTACCAGCATTATATTAAGGTGATTAAGGCTTGTTTATTTAAAACATATTAATTTTCTTTCAACAGTTTTAAAAAGAAAAACAAATGCATTGTTTGTACATATTAGTACAGGTGAATTTTATATAGAAGGCTAGGTTTTCATGCATGTACGTGAAATTTGAAATGATTAATCCCAGTGTAAACATTCTTAAACAACCAAATTACAGAAAGTCTGCCAAACACTGTAATAAGAACAAAGTAGGGTGTATTTTTAAAGTGATTATCTAGTTGGCTTTCAATATGTTTTTCTATTTGATTCTGTTAAAGAGTGCCAACTTTAAAACATTTATTGATTTTTTTTTTTACATTTTTGTCAGTGGGAAGGATAATTTTTCAATAAAATCATCTAAGATGCTTTAAGTTGTACCTGTTTCTAACATCTTGAAGTTCATAGCTTTTTATTTGTCCAGTTTACATGTTAAAAAAAACTACAAAAAAAACCCCCTGAAAACATTGCCCAAATTTCAAGAAAATTTCAAGTTAACTGTACATATATGTTAAATATAAATCAGCTTGATGTGTGGGTCAAACTTCAAATGCATAATTGATTTCACCACACTGGTATTTTCAGCAGTCTGTCCAATTGGCAATTCTTCAATGGACTTTTGTCTTTTACGTTCACATTTTATAAATTAAATTACAGTTGTACATGCTTGGTGATCAATTCATGTAAATTTTATCACATTGTTTCATTCAAAATCATCTTATCGTATTTAATCAACTTGTGTCATTCAGTTAAGCTATGTAAATGCACTTAAAATTTTCTAGTTCTCTTTCCAGTAAGGTGTTAGTATTGGAACCGTGCCAAAACTTTAAAAATCTGATGACCAAGATAGTATTTAAATTAATTTTTAAAAATGTAAATAGTGTACATACAATGTATATGTTTATTGAATAGAAGTAAATAATGAATAATTATCTCAAGTATTACAACCGGATCACCTTACCTTTGGAGCAAGGATCTATCATACATAATGTGTTATATTGTGTTTATTGGTTATTATGTCAGTTTTAAATAGGTCACATGTTTCCCATGTATTATTTAAGGATAATTTAAAACCAAATGATCTAACACTTAAATGCTAATTGAAATTTATTTATTACCTGCTATAAAAAATTATTTTTTCTGTTACTTATAGACAGTTGTAACACACAGCCCCCCCCTCCCCCTTCGTTATTATGTATACCAGTAACTATGTACATTAAAGGTCTGTCCTTCAAACAACTTCTATATGATGAGTAGTAACAAAACTGTTTGCACATGTTTGCATGAGCTACCTAAAGATAATACTACTTGTGATGAGTTTACTGGTAAACATGACCCTATGGAATTTGATGTTTGTTCAACTTGGAATAAAATATGATAAAATATTATGTAAATTATGGTATGATTTAATTTTTTATAGATTGAAATTTAAAACTTTTTTGAGCAAGTGTCCATGGTGATAACAATGATAAAACTATCACACACATAAAGTGAATGCTTACCCTTCTATAGTTTCACAATACTTTTGTGGTCTGAACTCTGTAAATATTTGGTGAGAGGAGAAAGAAAAGAAAAAACTGGTCATAGTGAAAACTCAATAAAAGTAATCTTTTGATGTTTTCCCAATCATTGCTTGTGTCCATTGGTTCATCTGTATATGATATAGGGTTTTCAATAAAGTAAAAATATATAATCTAGATAATTAACATTTTCAAAGGTTTTGGACACTTAGTATTTTCTTGAAACAATGTCCAAATGGAACATTTAAATATAATTGAGATTTTGAAAAATATGAATGTGACCTTTGTAAGCATTTTTATATATAAGTATACAATGATTTGTTTTACTTTCAGGGATGCATCATTTGGAGCCTGTACTTACAACTTAACATTGTTAGATTGTTTACATGGTTTAAGTAAAGTAAGTAGTACAATTATTAGTTTTTTTATTTTTCCAGATCAGTAAATTTACCAACATATAGGTTTTCGGCACAAATTATAAACGGTTGTTGGTTTTCTTGAGAAACTTTTGAAGCCAAAGACTTCATCTATCATTCCAGAACTAACTTGCTTCATTACAAGTGAAATAATGTTGACTTGTACATTAAACATCATTCCACCCACCTACAACATATACTTATTCCGAATTTTAGTACCCTGTATTTGCTATATCAAGATGCCCCTTTTCTTTTATTCTTTCAGTGTTTTGTTGTGATAATTGTGATATCTCATAGCTCTCTTGATTGATATTGCAATATTTAATTTTGTCAGTAAAGTATGTGAAATGAAGAATATCTTATACCTAAATGTTTAATAAATTTATACATGTATTCATTCTAGTTATAATTTATTCTTCACACGTTAAGCTTACAGCAACTTTTGTGCCTGTTATTTTGTTGTAAAAAAATTATCATTATTACATAGAAATGTCACTCTACATGTAAATGTTTATCCTCTTGTTATGTTTTACAGGCTTTAGCGAATGGATTTTTTAATTTCGACACATTTGATGTAGATGAATATGAACATTATGAGGTAAGGTTTTAGCTGAGTCCTTGCAGTAAGAATGCCCATTATAGTTGCCATTTCATCAATATAAATTCCAATACATATTATATTTAGAATTTGGGAAACATGAAATAGGTCTGGTCTATATATACAACAATCTTAGAAAGTTGTAGTAATACTGTGTAAACCTAAATTTTCAATGACTCGCTTGAACACGGAAGTATGTGATTTTGTAAAGGTTAAGAAAAAATGATCACCCAGTTTTCACAGCAGATGATACCAGTGGTATTGGTCTATTCATAACTAGGGACGTTCATTCTACCTGACTATTCTACATCAAATATTATAGTTTGAATAACAATGTCCATAGATCTGTATAATCAAACACAAATATATTGAAGCATGGTGGATTCAATGGGGTTCACCGCTATATCAATTCTACATATATGATCTGAAACCTTGTAGCATACATTTATATGTCTCCAATGATATTAATAGAGCCTAATAAATGCAGAAGTCAGTCACTCATTGCTATGGACAGTCTTATTCAGTGAAAATAAAAATTACTCTTTATCACCAAAATCACGAAAAAATAATTACACTAATCAGACAGTGTAACTCTATAAATGCCAAAATTAACACTGCATATCATCATTGTAGATAGACATAACAAATTGCTGTATTGAAGAAAAAAATGGGAATGTTTGACATATTATTGCTGTCAATGACTACAGTATAGGGTTGGCATCACTGTAGAACACTATAAAAACCTCATAAGGAACAGTAATTTATTTCATTAATTCCTTTCCACTTTAATCAAATATGATGTCATCATCCTAATTAATGGCAAATATCTTTTATAGAGTTGATGAGGTAGTTTAACCTGTTGATAAATTTAACCATGTTAAGAAAGCATCTTTTTTTCATGTTGACCCAGGTGCCGACCTTTATGAGGTCATCATTCTAATTAGAGGAATTTAACATGGTCCAGTTAGTTCAGTCTTGGTCTCTATCTTCATCTTACCTTAAATATGAATACTCTTAAATCATGAATGTCCCCAACACACAACTATGAATGATCAGGTTGTAATGTCAAACTTCTTAAAAACAAGTTTAGCAATGAATCATATTGCAGCAATGGAGTTTGACAATGTACCATGTGATCAATACCTCTTAAGTTGACATTTTTGCCAAATGTATTGGAAAACGTTTATGTTGAAATTTCCCAGAGTTACATCAATTTTACAGGAAAACTTGAACTGAATCGAATTTATCTCCAATAGAAATAATTGTTCAGCAGAAATGTTATTGAGTATCACATGGTACACTGGCAAACCCCATATCTATATATAGAACATTTCTACAACACTTAAAAGTTGTTACAATTTTCGTATAAGTTAAATGGTAAAAGTTTGTTAGCTCGGACATCGGAATTAATTAAAACAATTGAGGTTTACTAGTACTCATACATACAGGATGGTATACGCTGTACATATTGTACAAAACATGGTAGTTACCTTAGCCTGCCAGCAACATAGGGGTCAACCAATTTAATGTTTTGGTTTAAGTTTTTTCAAGTCCTTTGAACAAGACTTAATCTGCAAACCATTCTTTATATATAAGTGACTAAATTAATCATGTCTAAATACATTAGATGTTTATTGATGGATAACTTTTATTATTACTTCCAGAAAGTAGAAAATGGTGATTTCAACTGGATTGTGCCAAATAAATTCTTGGCCTTTTGTGGGCCACACCCTAAAACAAAGATAGAAAATGGTAAAATAAATAAATTTTGTTGTGAATTGAGAAACTAACCCTACAACAACTTGTTGATTAATTAAGGCATGGCTTTAGCCTGAATCAGGATTTGTTTTACACCTAGAACTTTGATCGTTATTGTAGTGGACATGTATATATACAGTCATGTACACCTGATTCAGTCTAAAGAATTATATATAAGAAATTTCCTCTTTACATAGATAGGTCATTGCCAATATTGGAAAAAAAAATATTTTGACTCAATAAATCAAATTTGTTTGGAAACTCTTACTTTGTTTGAACTAAAATTCTGTACATAAAATTATCAAATATGTAAAATTAATATTGAAGATTTTACAGATAGTTTTCAGAGGCAATGACTTTGAAAGTAAAGATAAAAGTTTCTAATTATATTTAACAGTCTGAACTAAAAATGGACCTTTAGCCATCCAACAGTTAAATCATAATAACAATATTATTTATTAATATCTCTAATTGAAATGGTACTATAAAAAATCTTAGAAATGTGATATGCATTTATACATAAACAGAATTGATTTGATTGGCCACTGTAAAACAAATGGGTCCATTTTTGGCTCAGACTTAACATTTCAATGTTATGTTGTATTAGAAAGTTTTTGGAGTTTATTGATAGAATTTTTTGTTTTGTTTTTGTTTCTCCTTTAACAAGCGGGTAGAAAATGGGGATTTTAACTGGATCATACCGGGTAAAATGCTCGCCTTTAGTGGGCCTCATTCCAAAAGCAAGATAGAAAGTGGTATGATTATTTTCTTACAGCATCATCATCATCAACCAGGCTGTAGTAGCTATAACTATGTATATATTATTCTGGTGTTTACTGCCACTGTAACTTTTAGTTGAACTTTAGATTTTAATAACTGATATATAATCTAGGTTGCTATCATAGTGTGCTATGGTTTTTACTTGAAATTCTGCACAGGTATTAAATTCATACCCAAAAACAAAAAATATTTTTATGATTTGCTGCAAAATTTAAGTTATAAATTTAATTTTGGTAAAATATGATTTACATGTATAAAACTGATTGCGCTTCATTCACAAGCTATTTTGATTTTAGCCCACCTGTTCTAAACACAGAAGAGCTTATAATATCATATCATTCCTGGGAGGAGTCAGTATCTGTATCCAATAATAAAAGTTTGTGGTTAAACTATTTTGATTAGATAGATGTGCAGACAAGCTTTATTTAAAGTTTTTAATTTGTTAAGGAGAAAAGGAGGGGATCAATCTAAAGAGAAATTTTATTCTAAATTTTACTCTTTCATTGTCATGCTTTTGATTTTGGAATATAATTTTGCTCTTTTGAGCATTAAAAAATACCAATGTTAAACATTTAGAATCAGATTACTTAAGTCAGAAAACATTCATTTTCAAGGAATGAAGCACTAATGAAATTAAGAGGATGATTCACTTCTGTACTTTCAATGTTTATTGTTGATATTTTGGAATATGTTATTTTAGCCAGTTTTAGCTTGTTACTGTGCCCTGTTTGGTTTATCTGTTAATTAGATGTGATCACTTGTATTATTGAGTATATACTTTTGCATGCTGCTAAGTTCTTAAATTCTCTTCAAATCAGAAAATCTTTTTTTTACCATGTAGCTTTAATTTGATATCTAGTATGGCAATACTTCACAGGGAATTTTTATACAATTCTTATTCACGCTCTCTTTCTGTTACACAAATGTTTATTCATGTGTATTTTATTTTTTTTCCAATAAAAGTTAAATGTATTTTGTGTCTCTTCAACTTCTCGAGACACAAAACTTTGATTAAATTAGATTTTATCCCATGTTTTAACAGAAGCACTACAATAGTTTTGACACCTGAAGAATAATTAGGGAATCAAGTAACTTGCTGTTACTCAAAGAAACTAACACCGTCACATTATGGTTAAAGTTTAGGAAATGAATACATGTATATGTTGTCTTTGAAGAGAGCCAAAATTGATTGTATTAATCAGGCTTTCAAACTTTTTACAAGTTTATCAAATGATGAGTTCAAACTTTATAATAGTGAAGGCTGAAAGTGCGGGGAAAAAAACTATAAAATAAAACAAATTAATTGCAACTTGTTATTGAAATATGTTGTTGCCAGACAAATTTCATGTTTTGACTAACATTTTGTGTATAACCAGTAACCATTTATAGGAGTATTGTAAGATTTTGATGATTGACATCAGAAGTGTGAAAAATTGCTTTAACAGCTTTGCCAACTGGGAAAATCCAAATATCAAAAATAAGAAGTTTATCTAGGTTATGTAGTTTTATTAATACACATGCATGAAACACAAAAATAATGGATTTTCTTGTTATTTGTAGGTTATCCATTACATGCCCCAGAAGCTTACTTTCCATACTTTAGAAAACACAATGTCACAACAATTGTTAGGCTCAACAAAAAAATCTATGATGCTCGTCGTTTTACAGATGCTGGGTTTGATCACTATGACCTCTTCTTTATAGATGGTAGTGTGCCTAATGATAATATAGTTAGGCAATTTTTAGAATTATCAGAAAATGCAGAAGGTGCTATAGCTGTTCATTGTAAAGGTAAACATTTAGGGAAATAATAGAATCTCACCATTTTTCAAATCAAAGCTTTTTGAAGAAAAAAATCATACAAAATCACACTTTCAACATGAAAAATTGTCCCCAAGTTTTTCATAATAAGTGACATCTGCACAGTGCATACTGTAACGCCATGTAATACAGCTCATGTAGCCAGTTTAGGACGAATAACTCATTCCTAGCACCAGCAGACATGTACTGTGAAATATTTAAGAAATCAAATTTGCCACAAAAAGAACAGAATTTTGTTGCAGTTTGTACATGCAAGTCTTGGCTAAAATCTTAGATTTTGTATCTTGATATCATAGTGTTCTCAGCTACTTGGTTACACCAGATTGATCAATGAATTTACCATTATGATATTTTTCAAAACCTTTAGCCTAGACAATATCCAATGTTCATGTGATTTGAGTTCCTATAATTAAACTTTGATCAAGTTGAAATAATCAAATTAAATGATGGAATTGCTCTCTTCAAATGAAGTATAGCAATCTTGTCCATTCCATTTTCTGGTTGTTAGTCTGCCTTTTTTCAGGAAGCTAGAAATAATAAGAATATACTAAATAGCGATTTGATTATTTTTTCAGCTGGTTTAGGACGTACAGGGACATTGATTGCCTGTTACATGATGAAGCACTATAAATTTACAGCAGCAGACTGTATAGCTTGGTGTAGAATATGTAGACCCGGCTCTGTCATTGGTCCACAACAGAACTTCCTTGAAGAGTAAGTGTCATTTACCAGTACCTAATAACATTTATATATTTTAGGAAGTCCAATATTCTAACATACACATAGTATAAATGAAAATGTGCATTTCCTAAAAGTGTTACAATACCTGGATTTAAGATCCACACTTCTGTCATCTTATCAAGAAAATGGGTAATTGTTTGGTATAGGTTCAGCATAGTATTGGCATGTTTGCTATGTCTAACAAGGCCATTTCTGACAACATTTGCCATTCATATAGGCTTATTGCATATCTTAATTTTATCATTAAATAACCTTTCCATATAAGTGAAATAAACTTGACTTAATTCAGTCAATCTCTGGACATTGGTTAGAGTGTTTTAATGTGTTGGCTTACAGATCTTGTTACTCACACCATATCATTTTGAATATCATTAGGGCATATATTAGTTTGTGGAAGTGTGACTTCAGTGGTTTTACTCTGATTTCCTCTACCATGTCAGAACTGTCACCTAGATATAAGTGAAATACTATTGATTTGGCATAAAACACCAATACTCCACTCCAGTCCATTTAATCAACCAAAAACTCTTCTTCTAATACTTGTTATATCTTATATTAGTTTGATCTTGTTAACTAATTTATTAACAGAAAACAAGCTTGGTTGTGGATGCAAGGTGACTTGTTTAGAGCCAAGTCAAAAGACAGAGACCGTGGTGTAAGAGAGAGACATCACAGTGTATCAAAGATATTATCAGCAGTGGATGACATGAGAATTCAAGATGCTTTTGATAACAGAGAAAAGTATGGCTATGACTCTGATGAGGAGGTGAGGAAATTGTACTTTATAGTCTTAACTTATACCATTTAGGTCAGTCTGGAGAAGGGTCACTACCTGTAACTTTTCAGACAGGCCTGTTATAGTTTGTAAGTCACAAGGAACATTGACATTTTGAGGTATAGGCTGTGTAGAATTTCTGCCGAATTGTCTACAGTGCTTATGTTCTACCCTACTCTTGTTAAAGCTTTAATGTTTTATCAGAAAGAATTATTTTAAAGATCAATCCAGTGACACTGTAAAGCAGTTGTTCATTGGACACAACATTACTCTATAGAAAGGTTGAAAAGAAGAATTTCTTCCTTTATCTTGTCAAGAACATCATATTTTATACATGTATATTTGACCATTAAGTTCTCTCAATTGTCATTTTCAAGTTATAAAAAATTCTTTATTGTTAAACTGTCTTCAGTATTACTGTGGTATATTGATTATGTGTATATAAATTGTTTTTGTGGAGAATTCAGTAATCGAACATACATTACTGACTTGTGTTACTGTTTGATGTTATAGATGTATTCTGGTCCCATTACAAGAGGCAGTATGATAGAGACACAGGGTGATAAATTGAATCAACTTAAACTGTTACGTAAACATGCACGGTCAGCAACAACTGGAACAGTGGGGTAAGGTTTTGATTTGTTTAGTGTGATATCATGTGGTGTACACTGTGTACATGAATGTAATTACATCCTGTTTAAAATAATTTGAAATTTTGTGAATAAAGCAGGTTCAGAGTATTATAATGACAAATGAAAATAATGATATTAAGTTTGCCTTTTGAGCAAAAACAAAAAATTCCAAGTGCTAGCAGAGAACAATTTTTCGTGTACATGCGCTAATAATTAAAATTTAAAATAATGGCAGATAACATTATGCCTCATAAATAGTGCTTCTTTGCAAGGCTAATCCTTGTGTACCTTGGCATGTTGGCCATGTTTTTTGCTTTTTTCATTCCTGACCTCACCTAGAGAGAATGTAAATTCAATTTCCAAAATTTGAAGTTTTCAGCATGGCATGGCATTGGTTTTATCTACTGATTATCCTCAATTTTTTGTTGCAATTGAAGTGTTTCACTGATCTTTGTATAATCTAATAACACTGTCCGTATTGAAAAAGAAATCACTTTAATATAATGAATAATGGAAAATATGAAAATATGAAATTACGAAAACTTCTCAAGATGAAAGTTTTCAAAATACTCAATTTTAAAGTATGTTACATACTTGGAAAATAAGACATTATAGAAGATGAGGGGTGTTAACCTAGATCCAATTTATCTCGACCTGCTTGAACCAACCAAACCTAGATGCATGTGATTATTTTGATTGCTTGTTTTTGACATGTTTCACCCTTGTGTTTAATTAACAGGCATGAAGATGGCAAGAGCCACAAGAGATCTACAACACAACCATTTAGGTCAAGTGGGTCAAAAAGTGCCCATTCCTCCTCTGTCATGTCCCCACTGAAGGCCTCAAAAGTCAGTGCTGTCATAAATAATCATCATGCTAATTCAACCAATGTTAAACGCAACACGAGGCATGCGTTGGGGACATCTTCAAGTGCCAAAAGGTATGTATAGATTCAGCTTTGTTATCATCAATTGGCTACTGGTCGCAGTGTGACAACTGAAATTAGACTGCAAGTTTTGATTATTAGATTATATTATGCAGGTAGATACATTATAATTATATGCACACGAGTTCTACCATGGGAAAACCCTTCATTTGTACCCATAACTAAAACTTACATTTTATTGATCAAAAAAGTCATTATGACAAATTCTGTGAGAAATAGTTTTTCAAAAATTCTAAATAAGCTTTAATGAGTTGAAGGTACAAAAGGAGGTCTAACCATGCCATGTAAGTAGAAGTTATATACATTTATCATGCTTTCTCGTTAGATTTTTACATTGTATCAATTTAAAAATGAATGTTTGAATCTTGCTCTTATGATGAAATGATTTGAGTTGATGATAATTTGGAATCCTTGCCATTCTGATGTAAGTCATGATTTTTGGTGCAATATGATCTAGAGTAAAAGTAATGTACATGCTTTTGTAATAGTATAAAAATTTTGATCTATTTTTCCTGAGTACTTGTGTCTTGAACAGTTTGAAAATACCAAAACTAACTTTTAAATTGATAGAGTTGCCCAATCTGCATGTATATTGATTAGGTTTTGAAAAAAATTCTTTTGTCCCATTGAATATGTGCTGAAGAGACGAAAATTCTTTTGTCCCATTGAATGTTTGTTGAAGAGACGAAAATTCTTTTGTATCAATTAATGTGTGCTGAAGAGACGAAAATTCTTTTGTCACATTTAATGTGTGCTGAAAAGAAGAATATTCTTTTGTTCTATTTAATGCGTGCTGAAAAGAAAAATATTCTTTTGTCCCATTGAATGTTTGCTGAAGAGATGAATATTCTTTTGTCCTGTTTAATGTGTGTTGAAGAGATGAAAATTCTTTTGTCACATTTAATGTGTGCTGAAAAGAAGAATATTCTTTTGTTCTATTTAATGCGTGCTGAAAAGAATATTCTTTTGTCCCATTGAATGTTTGCTGAAGAGATAAAAATTCTTTTGAACCATTTAATGTGTGCTGAAGAGATGAATATTCTTTTGTCCTGTTTAATGTGTGCTAAAGAGATGAATATTCTTTAGTCCTATTTAATGTGTGCTGAAGAGATGAATATTCTTTTGTCCTGTTTAATGTGTGCTGAAGAGAAATAAATTCTTTTGACCAGTGTATGTGTGAAGCAATAGTTAATAATAGCTATTTGTTATGATAAAAATGTGTATGTACAAAGTAAAGAAATATTTTATACCACTCTGATGAACAATGGCACCCTTTGTTAAAGTTTTTAGTTATGAGCTGTTTGATTGGCTAAATGTGTAGGTAATCTCTATGCTGTTCTTCTGACAATTCTTGTGATTTGATAACATGATTCTTCACATCAAATATCTTGCGTCAAGTTGCCAAAATATTTTTAGGTAGAACATATGTAATGTTTTAACAGTAAAACATGATTATACTGAGAAAGAAAAATAATAACATCAAAATTTTGAAATTATTACAGTGCTCCCTCGATATACCGCCCCCCGTTATAACGCCAGCCTCGTATACCGCCATGTTGCTTCTTAGAACGGATTTCCCTCCTATATTTTGCACCCGTTATAATGCCAAATTCGCATATCGCCATCCGCCACACATGTAGTAGAACGGATCGTTATTTATGAATAATATTACCCCCGATAACACTGCCAAATGAATGTTGTTCATATGTGATAAATTGATTGATAGAATTTAATAAAATGATCTTGACATATAGCCTGTATTGTAACTGTGACTGTGTCGTATTCTTCTTCCGGTTTTCGATCTGTATACTATAGTGTATTAAGTCATTTCCGGCAAATAAAAAAAACCACATGCCATGAAGTTGCGAGTATCAGCAACCGCTTATTTTCTGTACATATTTCATTAAAAAAGGTAATATATTAATAATGCATGTATTTGTTTTAATTATTGCTAATAAAAATCGGCAAAGAAATGATTGAGGAGTAGCGACACGAGCACAGTTTTTTGTATTCTTTACCTAATTTATCGTTATGGGGTCTGAATGCACATGTGCAGATAGTTATAGTTGATCTGGAATCTGTGAAGTTCGGGATGTTTTGCCTGAATTCGATATAACGCCACCCCCGTTATACTGCCAAAATCCGTCTGAACCAAAGGTGGCGTTATATCGAGGGAGCACTGTATATGTAATAACATAATTGTGATAATAATGTTCTCATTTTGTAGAAAACACCACTCGCATTCGTATAGCCTGAGGAAAGGCATCGGTGTTAGGTAGGGTTTATTGTTGTTGTTCTCTCTCCTTATTATATATACCCGTGTCGCGCTCTTGATGCCTGCCATATGTTTTTATTTTCATTATTTTTTTGGTTTTTAACTTCAGTTTTTAACATTATTTTGGGATTATTATTTTTTGTACTGGAAAAGCATGTGTTAAACTATTAGAATATTTTATAGATGTAAATTTGTGGAAGTGGATTTATTATTTCTTGTTTAGACGTGGCTTAATACTGCAACAGTTTTTTTTCATTTTCTTCAAAGTGACGTAAGCAAAGATTTTGATAATGTGTAGCATCAGAAATGGTTAACTAATATGACAGCACAAATATAATGTTAATCTACATGTGAAATCAGCACCAGTGTTTCTGTTATTTTGTATTCAACTTAATTTTGTTGACAAAATTGGAATTTTTATCAAAATCTTAGCATTTGCCACTTTAAAAGATGTAATGGAATACACTTAACGGAAGTGTCTGCATCAATTTTCTATTTGAAATGATTTTGACTTGGATTATGATGGAGTAAGAATGTAGGGGAGCTAGGTAGTTTGTGTGCAAATGATAGTGTTGGCATCCAGTGTTGAAAGATTTTTATGAACTAGATGTCCAGGTCACCAGGATTATTTTAATGACAACTCTTCATTGTTGTACACATAATTCATTATTTAAATGGAAACTTTTTTGGGGTGTTTCAAATGTTGGTTCTTCAATGGATCCTTGGTTACATCCACAGCAAATAAGATTTGTGAATTGTGCTTTTAATATTTTTCATTTTATATTTCACCAATAGATCTTTCACTTGACCTCCATTGTTTATGTCATACATGTATATTATTTTGTCTGAGTTTAAGTTCTTTATGTATGTGACATTTTAACTAAACATACAAAAATTTAGTTTTCATCACATTTAAATTTAGAGTAATGTTGAAGATATTATTGTCTGCTAGAATTCCTGAGGTGTTTTACATTTGTTTTTCTTACTTTGGCTACATAGAATTTATTAATATCATTTGTTGGGGAGATTTTCATTTTCTTCTTGATTGCATTGATACCACTAACATGTAATGTAAAGAAACATTTTTAACAACTTTGTGTATCTACTTCAGAAGGTTTACTTTGTTCTAGCTCTATATATACATGAATTTCTGAAATATCCGACTTGTGTCCAATATCTGTACTAAATAGACATATGTAATACTCATACTCTGTAACTGTAATTGTGCAGTTTTTATCACATCATTAGTCTGATGGCTGTAGTTAGTTGGCATTCTAATCTTTGTAAAATATTTAGAAAAGTGGAAAAAAAACCCACAAAGTTCACAGGTACAACAGCAAGTCACATTACTGATGCCTTTTATTATTAAACATGCACTTATATTGAAGAAGTAGAGAGAGAGAAAAAACAAAACAAAAATAAGAACAACAACAATCAAACAAAAATTCCTTTAAATAAGATTATAACAACAGCATGAACAGTCTTAATACAGACCCCATCTTGTACATTGGTAATGTTAGAGTAATCCTGCTTTATATAACAAAACTACAGATACATTGTAAATCCATCTCATCACACTAGAGGATATATCATTCACCACAAGATCACCATGTTTCATAAGGCAGTATTCTGTACAAGATTTTGATATGCATGACACTGCGTTGCTAGATGTTATGTATTAATCCGAGTTGAGTTAGCTTATTTAGTCTGCTACATGGGCTTTTATAGATGTGTATGGGTGGGAAGTAAGGGGGATAATCAATATTTGGAGCTTTATTTTCAAATATGTGGTACTTCTGTAATTGGTTTATATTTTGTTTTCTATAAATATTAATGAATTATTGATGAACTTGAATTAAATTACTGATAAATAACATGAATTTATTAAGATCAAATATTGGTATGTATTTTACTTGCAGACGCCAAGCACTTTTTAAAAAGCTTAACACGAGCACTTTGTATAAACATTGATTGAAATGCAAGTATTCATGTTTGTAGTAAAGAAATGTGGATTATTTTATTGTCTGGCATTGTAATTATTAATCATGAGTATGATTATGTATAATAATACATTGGGAGTACATTGCACTGTTTAACAACTAAATTTTTAACTCACTAATTTTGCTACAAATGCTTCTTTTTTCACTTTGTTCTTTCCCCCACTAGCTTTTAATTGCCATTTTTCCCAGCATGTGAATTTTCACTTTGGCTACTTTTTTTTGGATTTTCTGTTTAAAAAAAATTAAAGAAAAGAAAAAAGAACACTTTTGGAATGAAAAGTTATAATATTTAATAGTTGTATATTTTTCTGCTTGTTTGTCCCTTCTTCTCCCTGGACACAGCTATGGGCGTTATGATATGGATGACTTCCTCGATTATAAGAGCACCAAGGATTATAAAAGCAACTTATACAAAACCTCAGACAACCTGACCAGTACTTATTGGCCTTGCAAATATCAGTTGCGTTCTACAACAGTAAGTCTCAACACAAAACAATTTTTGTATTTTTTTTCTTCAAGGATTTTTTTTCACATGTATACTTTTTCATATATCATTATATAGTGCTTGTTTTTCATGTGTCAAATTTGTATTTTAAATCCTCTTTACAGTACCAAAACTTACGATAGAATACTGAGATAGTGAGGGATTCTATTTCATTTAGCTGTTTTGAGATGCCTTCCAAATAAGTGAAAGAGCACTGGAAAACCCTAACATTTATGAAAAACAACAAAAGAATTTCCTTTTTGTTGTTGCAACTTGAGGTGTGCAACATTTTCAGAACTGATGATTGTATTAAGAACAAGAACCATTAGACTTGCCCAATGAGAGTCTTTGAGACAGTTGATTATTATGTGACTTGTTGATTTTTACGTAGATGAAGTGAAATTGATTGGAAAGTGACATCATGGCAATTGGCATATTTTTCAATGCTCAAATCATAACTTATTTATAATAGACATATAAAACAATTAAACCAGGGTACCAGTTATATAGAATTGTTAAGTCAGTATTTTGTCATATGTTTTGGTTATGTGATCATTTGTTGTTTCACCAGTCCATGTTTTGTGATCATTTAATCTCTTTTATATTCACATGTCTCCTTTGGTCTTTCTGAACTCACATTTAAAGCTAGTTTTTTTCCATCAAATTATTCCCAACCTTCACAGATTTGCAATAAATCTGCTTCATACATTGGTTCACAGAATGCTATGGTTTTGTATTCTTGAAAAACATAAGTAATAACATTCTTTATCATAATTTTACAATTAATCATTTTAGAAGAATTTTGTTCTCTTTTTAAAAGTAATTGGCATATTAATTTAAGCTTATTGCCATATTTTAGGTAGCATTTTGGGGGAATATATGTCATGCTGGATTTTTTTCAAACTCAATTTTGATAGTAATTATTTAGTGGGGTGATCATATATAACAAGTGTAATTACACTTGATAAATGTTTTTGTAATATAAGTAGGAATCCCCTATAAAGACAGGTGTTTTCTCAGCTTCTCCATTAATGTAGCCACATATGTTTTAGTATACACCTTTTACGGCATCTCGAGACTTGAAAAGTTTCCCCAAAATTAAACCTTTAAATTACGGTAATGAAAACTGACACAAAATATAAACATACCACCACATCTTGACCATCAAAATCATTATATCTTGCTTAATTTTTATTTTTTTAAATTACACTGAATATAAACTTAAACTTTTTGCTTTAATCATTTAAAATTTTACCATCAGCTATACTAATTTTTGTAAAATCTTGTGTTGAATTTGATATATTTGTAAGGGGGCTTTCTATTATGTTCTTGTGTGATGTTTATTGTGATTGTTGTGGATTTACATTTAAAAATATGTTGATATTAACAATATCTGGTGGATAACTTATGTACAGGGAAGGTAACTACACATAATTACTCTACACATGTTTACTTGAATCAGAACATTTTATATGGTACATGTTGAAGCTTACTTTAAAATCCAAGCACATAAAACCTGAGTGGACAGACCTCTGGCCTGGTGATTATTAATTTCCACAGAAACACTAGAACTAAAAATTATGTTTTATAATTAACAGTCCAGGACCTTTTGCTTGTATTTTTGGCAGGTCCAACATAAAAGTTTTGAAAATCCAAGATAACCATTGAAAGGGCAATGTTATCATATAGAAAAAGCAGTAATATCCTTGGGAAAATGTAGGTCCATGGGACTTTTACAGTTTAAATATCAACGGTCTTAATGTAAAAGGAATAGGTCCTGGACCTCGGAACCAGGGAATTTTGAATCCATGAAGACACTGGATGAATCATTCTAGAGATGATATTCTTGTTTCATGTTTCATACATACAAGAAATAGCAGTATTGTGTGTGACCTACTAAAATTAATACTTTATAATTGAAATGACTTTCCATACCCTTATCTACCACTATCTAATGGCTGTTACATCTTTTTGGAATCTTAGTGTTTGCCTTTTCTTCTTGTTGAGTCATTGTGTTGTATTTTCTTGTAAACAAATCTATAACAAATGTCCATTCCCTGTTTCTGACAAATCCATATTAACTACTTAATATGCATGCAGTTTTTTGCATAAGCTTCCTAAGAACCTGCCATATTAATATTGAGATGTACTCCCATACATGTGAAATTTTCTTTTACTCTTTAAGACTCAAAAAAATTAAATAATAAAGAGGTTTATGAAAATTCCTCTTTAGTCTGGTGTTTGGTTAGTTTCCACTGAAGACGGTGTAGGTTCCTGTTACATGTTATACATTGTGATGATTCTCTCCCTCTCTTTACCGTTTTCACTGTCTGATAAACATTTTGGTTGGTGTTTGATTGTGTAGAGTATTATACATAACTAGTGATGGATTAGGATGTTAGGATTGGATTGTGTAATAAAAGTGTATGGAATAAATAAAAACAAAACAAAACACAACACCAAATAAATTAGCAAAGTTTGATGAATAACAAATTAATCACCACTATATGTCTGACACATATATATACCTGTACTAACATCAGTTTTAAGTACACACAGGTAGAGCATACTTTAAATTGTAAACCGTGTAAAGTCATTCTCTTGGTCATAATTTGAAATGATTTCATAGATAGTGAAACTGACGCACAAGGAAGTACAATTAATATACACATTACACAATTTTGACAATTGATTGTCAGCTTTGACATTTGACAAAAATTAAATTCTTTAGTTTGTATGTCAAAGGGATATTGAACAAGTTTATAGTTTTGATTTAATGGAGATAATATGTCTTCTTTGACTACATAATATAGACAACCATTGGTTTTAACTTCTAGATGTTGTTTTGTTGCTACAGAGTTGTTACTTTTTAATCAGTATCTATTTTAAAACTCCCAGGCAGAATATTGCCGGGTTGACAGTATGAGTACAACTAATCGCTTTGTTTTGATGTTAGTTTAAGGCTTGTACTTCCTACTATCAAGTTACAAATACAACTTGTATTTTTATTAAATTGTATAAAATAAGTAATTAAACGTTTGTTCATTAGGTGGAGTATTATATTCTCTGAACAACATTTTCTATTGAAATTTTGGTTTCAATAGAATAGTTAAGATTTGAACGTAAACTTTAGATTGCTTTAAAATATAGTTGATTAGACCTGTTTATGTATACACTTGTCGCACCAATACAAAATAGTAAAGGTGCCATACAGAGAATGATGCAATTGTGCAAAAGGATGACTGAGGCCAACATTGTACAATCTGTAGTATATCTGGTATATTGTTACCATGGTAATCCAGTAAGCTAAACACAGTTTGTTGGGTCAGAACAAGTACATGTACCAATTAAACAATACTGTACCTGCCAGCATAGAACATAAGTCAACACAGTGAATGGCCTAATTAGGAAATGAAGAGAAAAGATATACAAGTTTATAAAAACATGATTCAACTACTTAGTATTAGAATAGTTCTGTTCTAAGGTCAGATGAAAACAACCAAACTGGTTTACATTATAAATGAGCTAGCTCTATAAAGGTCAATTTAAAAAACAAGACAGAGTTGTTTGAATATTTAAAAATGCAGATTCCCTAGATCACTACTCATGGTTAATGTAACTTTTTCTTGTAGTTGTAGTTTCTATGCTTTTGGTTTTTAAATTATTTTTTTTTACAAATCTGATATTTACGTATATATATTGTCTATTTTCAGGTCAGTTCCTCATACTCGAAGTACTAAAGCAACTCTGATTCGATGACACAAACTTTACATCAGGGCCATGTCAGGAAGGAGAAGAAGGTGTATAGTGGAAGACTTAAAAGCTTGCTCCAGACTGTGATATTTTTATTAAAACTTTGTGCTTCTATGCAGAAACTTTGAGGATGAGTGAGATGTTGTTGATTCAAGATTTAATTTGATTGATAATGATGAAAGTTAATTAGGTATACAAAAAATGAAATGAAAATGAAGTTCTAATTGTGAGGAAAATGTTGATGAACTATTTATAAGAATAACTCACATTGAAAAATAATTATCTTTGCACTTGTTAGTTATGAAACACGTTTTTGGTGGCCAGTTTGAATTGTGGCCCTGTAGTCGCTTTTCTCCATGTAACATTTTGTAAATGTATACTGCATATGTACATGTGCAATTCCAAGCACTATGTGTGTAGTAGGCAGAGTCAAATGGCTGCTTGATGCTTTTGTCACTGTTAGCCTCTCCTTTTCCACATTGAAATTTTTGAAAACTTTTAAATTTTTAACATCTTTTAACAGAAACCATGTTTATTTTTTATTATGAAAGTCCTGAGTTATAAAGGTATGTTGATAATGTTTTTAATTACAAGTTGGTTTTTTTTATTATGAACTCTTATATTGCTACATGAAATCATGACAGTAAAACACATGATTTGTTATTGTTCCTCTATTTCATTTAAGATTGAGCATTGAAACAAACATACCTTTGCATCCAACGTTTTAAATGAGTTTACCCAACTTTTAGAATTTTTAGATCTTTTAAATTTCTAGGAATGAAGAAATTATTTATATAGATTCTGTAACGTTTTATCACCCCTGAATTAATGCACGTTTGCTAACCATCCAGTCATTGGCGGCCGGTCTGTTCACTTCTTCATGTTTTAATGCCGTTTACTAACAATAAGGAAGGCTATAATTATTGGTGTGTAAATGGTGTGTTGTTAAACTATTCTGTATATGTAACTTGTTCATTTTTGGGTGTCTGACTATTGCTAGAAACTTTCCATGTTTGTTGTTGATGTTGCTGTTTAAGCAAAGCAACCAAAGTTCTACCTGTCACAGTATTAACAGGTTATGTTATAAGATGTCTTCTTTTTTTACTTCTTGATGTTATTTCCATCGTATTCACATGTATAATTTCTGATATACTTATCCTTTTAAGAATAAGTTATGGTTTTTAAAGTAATTTTATAAAACAGATGCTTGATGGAAATGATGGCCATTTTTTTCTTTTAATTAATGAATTTTCTAAGCATGGTTAAATTCAGTTTTAATTAACATAATTACATTTTAATGGTTATTCTACTTAAACCAGTTTAACATATTCTCTTGTTTTTATTTTGATAATTTTTTTTGTTGACAAAACCTTCATGTTTTTAATCACATTTTTTAGAATTTTAATGCACACTTTATAATTGTATTTTTAGCAGCACATGTAAGTTGAATGAATTTAGTTATCAGATGATTTGTATTTTAAATTTTTAATCAAAAAACTTTGTAGAAACTTGTTTTAATGCCCATTTGTTTTTGTTTTTTTTTTTTTTTTTTTTTTTTTTTTGTTGAATGATACTTTTTAGTACATTATATGTTAAAAAACATTTATTGTAGATTGGACTTTTTTATGTGTTTAGGTATTCAAAACAATTATGTTGACATTTTTGTACATCATGTTTTATAATATCACTGCATGTTTTGTGGTTTGAACTTCAGTTTTAGAATGGTTTCTAACTTCTAACTTTCTAACTTATTCTGTTTCTATTTTACATCATGTCATTACTACCATAAACGGTTTTACAATTCTTTCATGACTAGCCTTTTTGTCATGTTGCATATATCTATTGTCACAGCATCAAATCATGTGTAAACTCAGCAGTTTAGACATTTCATGTTTTTATTCCCCTTAGTTTGACAGAAATTTCAAGTATAATTGTGCATTCTTTAAAGTCCATGTCCTGCACCTCAGCTTATCATGTGAACACAATAAATATACTTAGAATAAGGATAAATAGAAACAAAAAATAAATAAAAAGAAACATAAACAAAGAAGAGGTAAACTTAAAAATAAAAAATAAAGGAAAATAAAATGCAAGAAGGAAAATTTGAAGACTGGAATAAAAATACACTATATGCTGTACCCATTCAGTCTCTGTCTACGTGATATGCCATTGAATCATGGCGGAAGTAATGACCTAATACTGAGCAAGCTAAAAGGTATTAAGCTCATGTCGATGGTATTGTTAAAAAATACCACTTTATTGCTGAAGGCAGAATTTGTCAATTTACAAGAGTAATACCTTAAATGAAATCTGTAAGACATAATTGAAGAGTTAAATGTATATAACTATTAAAACTGTTATATTGATTTGGTGATGTGTAAGAATATACAAATATCCATGGCAACTGATGTAAACTTGATATGTACAGATGTATAATAGATGTATACTAGTCATATAACCGCCTCTGTACATCGATGCTCAAATGTTTTAAATTAAAAAAAAATAGGATGTTTTTATGTACAGTTTAGTCTGGTAACAAAACCCTGTACGTAGTATTGTAAATGTAATCAAGCAATATTTTTTTATTAAAGAAAAAAAAAAATGGATAAAAATATATGCAAATAAGAAACCCATTTACTGCATGTAAACAAAATACCTGTTTAGATATTTTAGTTATGTCATTATTCGTATGAACTTTGACCCGTTGATTATCGGTTATATAATTTTGTTACTATTTTCCTTTATATATTGTTGTCATATATTCTGGATTTTTAGAGGGTTATTTCTTTGTTATGAATATTTTATGGGGTAGGTGGAAGTATATTTCCCTATATTAAAGATTTAAACATTTTTTTAATGGCTGCATGTTTATTTTTGTGAACTGCATGTTTCTGTTTCAATTCCAGGTTAATTTGTTATACAAAATCTTTTTCTGCTGGTAGAAATGTTTTTTGTCAATGAATTGTTTTGAGTGATCATTTACAGTGTGTCTTTACATTAGTATAGGCAGACAACATTGATCTGTCTGCTTGACCTTTCTCTAGGAATATTCATACTGGATCCACCCAATACATGGGTGGTGTTATGATTTGCAGTCAATTAAAATATAAACACAAGGCATATGATTACATTATGTAGAGGAACTAAGCGCACATGATCCTTATGTCAACAATAAATATTTGAACTAAAGGTCAAGCAGACAGGTCGGTGTTGTTTGCCAATAGCACCCATTGTTAAGATTTCATGTTAATGTTTTGTCCAAAGGCAAATAAGACATACCAGAGTTCTAACAGCTGTATACCAGAGTTCTAACAGCTGTATACCAGAGTTCTAACAGCTGTATTCTTTTTTATTGACTTTTTGGATTTATAAAAACAATATACACTTTTGTATGATACATTGGATCTATGTTAACCATTTATGTACAAGATGATGACTACAATATTCATTAGTCTCTTTTGGTTTAATGTAGAAGACCGTTAAAGATAACAAACACATCAAGATTATCTCCGTTTCATAAGAAAAGAAGCTTGAATAATGCCAAAGTTTATTTCAATCAAGTTGATGAATATGAGATCAGGACCTAATTTTATTATGCATATATTTATGATAAATATGCAAAGATATTTTTTATTTTAATATAAGGTTGTTATATTGAGCATGTGTGATAGAATTGTTAACACTGCCTAAAAGGTGTGGTATAAATAGGAGATTAAAATAATTTACACCTGTATGAGATTGTACACTCAACAGGATAGAAGAAACATCATTACTTCAGTTGATGGATTGATGAAGGACATTAACTTTGATCAGCTCTCTTTCATTTCCCAATTCATGTCAGAGTTTTATTTAAACTGAACAAAAAAGATTGAAGAAAGGGGATTTTTTTTCAAAATTAGTACATTTCAGAGACACATACATAAATTTCTTATTTATTTAGAAACTAGTCGTCACCATAAAACCCATTTACATATCAAATATTCTATTTGATTTTTTTTGGTTCCATTTTCTTATCGTAAACCATCAAATTTTCAACCAAAACAAACAAATAATAATAAAACTTTTAAATTACTATTTGAATAGGTCATGGAACTGTGATATTTATTCTATAAAAAGTTAGTTCCATTCCATGTGTATAATATTGATGGTGCTGTAACAATCTTGTCACTTTTGTTACACAGAAATTTCAGTTTATGAAATAGTGTTTTGTAAGACTTGATACACACTTCTTTGTGTTTTCTTTCATTAGAAAAGACTAAATGAAATATAATTTCTATACTATATATAGAATAGTCATAATAGTTGTGAGTACACAATATTTTGACAAGAGTGTTACAAACATATCGGTCTAGTTCCCAAGTAAATAAACTTTACAAAAAGTGCCTTTTGGATCCAATTAAATCAGATAGGGTATGTTACCATTATGAATTCGTCTCCATAATAGCCACTTCATTATTTATAGAGAAAAAAAATCACAAAAATACAAATCAGTCGTTAAAAAAGATCATGATATCACCTGTGTGTAGTGTTTTAGTTGCTGTTTCTTCAATTACACATGTAAATATATACATATATAATAATAAATTTTATATATATACATATTAAATATATACATACATATTATATATAGGTTAGATTTTAGCTGTAAATATTTGTGTACTTTATGCTGATTATTATCTGTTGATGAACTGACATTGTGTACATTTGATTATATTTTCTAAAGTATTGTTTTTATAGAATCATAGAAAAAAAAACCTACTTGAAACTATAAATTAAAAATCCCTCATTCTTATTTATGTTTTCTGGTTTTTCTTGAGTGTATTTGATTCAGAACCAAACACAGTTTACCACAACCATGCTGCTCATCACTCAGTTGTATTTGGTCTTATCAAACAATTATGATATCTCCTTTAGTAGAGTAATTGTTCTATAATTAGGAACAGAGTTGGATCCTAGGCCACATCAGATCCAAGACTTAGAAATAGCAAGTAGCCAGTTTACTGTTCCTTTGTGAAGCACTTGCTTTGCCTTTTGAAGGTCACAGGTCCCAGATTCATTCTTAATCCAGTTTTAAACTTTCATGCGGTACCACAAATAAAAAATACATGTATGACCAAACTGCGACAGATGTCATATGCTTTAATGTGGTCTTCAAAATGGAACCTTAAGTGAAATTAAAATTATTTAGACTTCATATATATATGCCATAGTTAGGTTTAGAAAACCTTAATTAAGGAATGATTGTGAAACTGGACACATTGTATACCATTGTCCTTACCTATGGCAGGGCCATAGAGAGACATAAAATGGATGTAAATTTCTGTAACTTTAGTAAGGGGGCATCTTGATATAAGTGCAACAATTTTGACTGAGAAGTAAATTTCCATTCAATCAATCGAAGGTACATGTTACCCATAGGAAAGTCTACAGATACACCAAAATCTACACTACCCTGCCGTAAACTCACTAGCATGAGAATTTAAACTGACTACCCAAACAATTTTAGTAACAAAAGTACAAAGTTATTGCAAGTTTGTATAATATTATGATCATGATGGTCAAATAGTAGGTAACTATGTCAAATCATAGTATAACCTAACACTATAGGTCACTTTTTTTGTTTCCATGAATGATCTTTGCTAAAGCTAAATGACAAATTAGCATGGATTATGTTGGATCAAATGTAGGCCACTCACAAAAAAAGTTTTCTATCATGCTAAAGGCCACATTTCTGTTCTAACATCAACCTTTTCCAAAATGACCCATTTAGCAAAAGCTATGTGAAACAATACATGTAGATCATGTTGTTTCACTAGAGATTATAGAAAAACAGCTTGCTAACATGCTAAGGAAGCTATAATCTTCATCAAACTTGCACATGAATTATCCTCTTGATCTAACCTTGGTTAATAAAGTATGTATCATTGGACAAAGGTAGGTCACAATGTGCCATCTTAAATGAATAGACATGTTTCAAAGTGATTCCTGCACTTGTAACACATTGGATTGTTCATGAAAATACAGATATGAATAATGTAAAATAAAATTAATAGCACAAAATTTGAATTTTTGAATTTATTCTGTACTGGACACAAATTCTGTGTCTAATTACATTTGTTTACAACTGACATTAAAAGCACCTGGTCAATGCCCTAACTGGTAATGTGTCAATACTTTCAGCATGAACTTTGGTTTACTGTGAGCTTGTTACCAAATTTCCAGTTGTCTTAATAAAAACTTCACAGGATGCTCGTATGTGCCACTAATCTAACCCTAGATTATTTCGGTCAATGTATTAGAGAGGTATACACAAACACTCGGGTTTTATCAATAAAATCAAATCACATATGCCTGTCCGATATATGATATACGATACACGTTGTATTGTATAGCATAATATATCGAGCAGGAATGTGTGATTTTATGGACAAAAACGAGTGTCTGTGACCAGTACTTGATAATTATTTAGTTATCAACAGTGACCATCCAAAGTCGGGGATAAACATCTCAATATGTGAATTATCTGATATTGTTTTCTAATCTCGTCTGTTCTTTGTTGCTACAACTATAGTTAAACTTATTTTCAGCAACAAAATTCTATATCCCATGTATTGTTCCTTGAGAAACATATTGACGATGTTTACACGTAATTTGTATTTTCTGTAAACAACTATGTTTCATGGTACCATTTTGAAATTGATAAAGATAAATTGGTTCATTATAAACGTTGTCACGTTGAAGGTTCGGCCAGTATAGAAGGATGGAATTAGTGAATCAAAAACAAACACACCAACCCTTGTCTAAATCACAATCCAAAGGAAAGCTTTGAAACCTGACAAATTAAGTAACGCGGGAACTTCCACCAGAAAAAATGAGACCGGGTAGTCCGGAAGGGTAAGCGCTGATGATATACTGATACTTTGCACTTGCCACATTGAAACACAAATTGAAAAAACAAATTAATTTTTTATGTTGCTAACAGAAAATGAAGATTACAAACGTATGAGCAATTTGTAATTAAGTCTGTCCAACATTTTAAATTTAAAATCCTAATAGAATGGTTCACTATCCATAATCTCAGGAGCACAGAATCCTTTATATTCTAAATAGAACAATTCAAGTTTCTTCAGTGATGCTGGTTAAGCAGACTTTATCGTATTCTGGAAGTTTATCGGATATACTGGACGATGTGCTGGCGGACTGTGTGCTGGACGATGTACTGGCACTCCGTGTGATGAAAACAGAATCAGTTTCCTCTTCCTCATCCTGTATAATAGCTGAGTATTTAGACTGTATATTTTTTATATCATACAGAGCCTGGTTTCTCCTTGACTGCTCTCTGACGTCTCTCATTCTCTTCATGTATGTTGTAACATTAACGTCTTCATCATCGGCATTTTTGTATCGTTTTGATATGTGACCGGCAATAAATAAGACAATTCCTAACCCATAAACACAAATAGTCGCTACAATAAAACACATGGCGCCAAAACCATCATATATATCATCCTGTACTGATTCCGAAATATTACACAATCTATCCAATTTGTCTCGGCTCATAGAGTCCGACAAGGTGATGTTATATCCCATGGCTTATTTTACTATTTTTTCAATGCTTAGTGTTGATAACTTTTGTATAGTTTTTCATCTCATCAGTTTACTGCTTGTTGATGTGTTGTAGGTTTTTCATCTGGTCTACTTTGCATTGGTGACATTTTAGTTAGTCTTAACATTTAAGATCGAATTTTACTCTACAACCTTGACTTATATTTAGAAATTAGATCCTCGAAAACAATGCCATCCGTGATTTAATATATACCGTATACCCCTCTTTCTTTTGTAGTGCTGAATTAAATCCGGCTTACGTATTTTTAAAACTTTAAAAATTAAAGTCTTTCTTTTCTATATAACTCGCTTTAATGCAGTCAGCTATATTTATACACGGAAATTCTTAAAGTTTCGTCCGATTAACAATCCTTTGAACTTGAAATTGTTGTTTACATTTTCATCTTATTTTGATGAAACTACTTCTTGAAGAATTCTTCATTAATGTACTGTAATCCAACAGCATGTTTAGAATTTTTGTTCAATCCAACTTTGTTATTATATAGGTCTACCGGTTCAAAAGTTTAAATTAATTGCTGCACTACGGATGTTCGAAACCCAACTCTTCACAGATCGGGCAACACATCTATATTTGATGTAAACATGTTAATTGCGTCATAAATATTATAATTGTGCATTCATCTGAGGCGATAAAAATTGAACAAGGTGTAATTTTCAAGGTACATGGATAGATGAATGTGTGGAGTCTCTTGAAGTTTTAAACAGGTTCTAAATATATTCTAGTTTATTATGCTTGTATGAATGAATGAACAGTTCAGTGATTTGTAATTTATTATAATAAATTATTAACAAACTTAACGGAGTTGGTAACGGCAATTTAAACATGCTAACAGCAAACACATAAAGATAAATGTACCCTACAGTAAGTCACTGATACATGTATCCTGTATTAAAGTCCCTCGATACAGGTAAAGACAAATGTTTCCTCTGTTAAAATTACATGATACAGATTAAGATATATGTCTAGTTCATTAAGGACACATGATACAGATAAAGATATATGTATCCTGCATTAAAGTCCCTCGATACAGGTACAGACAAATGTTTCCTGTATTAAAGTTACATGATACAGATAAAGATATATGTCACCTGCATTAAGGTCACGCGATACAGATAAAGATATACCCTGCATTAAAGTCCTCTATACAGATAATGATATATGTATCCTGCATTAAAATCCTCTATACAGATAAAGATACATGTATCCTGCATTAAAGTCCTCTATACAGATAAAGATACATGTATCCTGCATTAAAGTCCTCTATACAGATAAAGATACATGTATCCTGCATTAAAGTCCTCTATACAGATAAAGATACATGTATCCTGCATTAAAGTCCTCTATACAGATAAAGATACATGTATCCTGCATTAAAATCCTCTATACAGATAAAGATATGTATCCTGCATGAAAGTCCTCTATACAGATAAAGATACATGTATCCTGCATTAAAGTCCTCTACACAGATAAGATACATGTATCCTGCATTAAAAGTCCTTCTACAGATAAAGATATATGTATCCTGCATTAAATCCTCTACAGATAAAGATATATGTATCCGCATTAAAATCCTCTATACAGATAAAGATATATATCCTGCATTAAAATCCTCTATACAGATAAGATACATGTATCCTGCATTAAAGTCCTCTATACAGATAAAGATACATGTATCCTGCATTAAAGTCCTCTATACAGATAAATTATAGATACATGTATCCTGCATTAAAATCCTCTATACAGATAAAGATACATGTATCCTGCAATAAAAGTCCACTCGATACAGATAAAGACATATATCCTGCATTTAAAGCCACTCGATATTGATAAAGATACATGTATCCTGCATTAAGGTCATTCGATACAGATAAAGATACATGTATCCTGCATTAAGGTCACTCGACCATACAAGTATCGTGTATTAAAGTCACTTGATACAGATAAAGATACATATGCATTAAAGTCACCCGATACAGATAAAGACATATGTTGCCTGTATCGGGTGACTTAAATACAGCCAAACCTGTCTATTAGGACCACCCAAGGGAACATGTGGAAGTGGCCGTTATGGGCAGGTAGCCTTTATACACAGGTTCAAATAATATGAATAAAGAACAATTTGGATACAATTCTACTGGCTTTTATAAGCAGATGGCCCTTATAGAGGTGACCTTTAAGGTAGGTTGGACTGTACAGATAAAGAAATGTATATCCTTATTTAAGTCACACGATACAAATAAAGATATTATGTATCCTACAGCGTATGTTGAGATTAATGTTGTGCGACGATACCATTTATAGACAGGAAGAACATATTTTAAAAGAAGGCTTACACTATACAACAACTACCCGACACACGAGTCATGTTAAAAAAGGGCTGCAACGGGAAGAATCTGCATAAAAATATTGAGAGCAATTACCAAGACAACGAGTTCATTATATGAGATTTTTATTGCTTCTTAATATACACTATTTTGTTACAGATAAAATAAAATAACGCTGTTACATTCAGACCACTTTTAACAGGGTTTTTTAATGAATGTTTCAATCCAAACAATCTGCCATTCATTCAGAATGAGCACCTTTATTGCCAAATTTTCCTTATTTGTCCTGAACATCTGGTTCAACTCTAATGTTTGATCATTCTCCAGGAACTTATTTCTGCCTTGACGATGGTATGCTACTGTTTTTATAGTGTCACGGTGGAAGCACTATCAAAAATAACACACCGTCATTGAGGCAGATAAATCGGTCTACTCATCTTCATCTTGTATTTCCTGTTCCTTTCCCAGACCAATGTTGTGTGTCTGTATACCTTGTTCTATGTCATTATCACAATTTCTCTGTAACAAAGATTGGCTTTCCATGTAAAACGTCACGGATGTTTTCATATTGCACTCACTTACATGACCTGACAACGGATCGGGCACCTGTACGGGCACTGCCATATATTATCTGCAGGAAGGAAGGCTGGACACGATTTTATAACTTTTAATTTTTCATATCTCTCGTCATTCCTCGGTTTCCATGATTCATTTTCTGCAGTGTTGTGTTTTTGTGCCGATTGCCTGCTTGTGTCTTTCTTATTTTTCCCCCTGTATTTTTTCTTGACTCTCACTATTGCATATGAAATTTCATGATTAGCTTTCTTAACTTTTGTTCTGCTAAGTAGAAATGAAACAACCCCGAGTATGGAATAGACAACAAGAGTGACAACAATGCACACTAATGCTCCATCTTCAATCAAATGTTTAGAAGTATCCAGTTTCCCTCCTTGGTATTCTGATGTAGTATTTGTAATGTTCATAACAATTATTTTCTCCAATGTTGACGACGAAGAGTTGCCACGCAAGACAGTTTAATACGCTCTTCTATATAAATCTACTCTGTACATTATGGATGAAATAAGTCAGTATAATTCCTTTACTTGTTCACCATGTATTTTTCTTTTTGGAATTGAACTGAACTTTTATGAAAGACTGACACTAAATCTCTTATTTTGGTAAAACACAAAATTTAACTAAGCTGACAAGGTCGACATCTTCGTTCGCAATGTCCTATCACACATTAAATCCATACAATATTTATAACTCTCTAAAATCACATGCTTATGAAGCAAAATCTTCAGGTCAGCATCGTCTGTTTAACATGTATTTTTACACATTATTCCTAAATTAAAATTATTTCAACATTCAAAATAGAAACACCAATTTTGTAATTTTATAAGTAGATCTATAATGTACTGTTTGATAGTATAATATGTAATATAATGGCTAGTCAGTTATCACCGAATTAATCAGCTCAAGTTATCAGATAAAAACAACAAAGATTTAAATGAAAAAATACAAAGACTGTATATTATACATGTAGTCTTTTGTTCGTTTTAATATTGGTCACTTTGATAAACCTTAGACCATATATCAGACCTAAAAACCGTAAATTTGTTAATCTGGGTTCATGGTTAAAAGTTAACGGCGGGCATTTGACGATTCTGTGTCTCGGATAGAGGGGGTCTTTGTAGATCCTATGTCTGTCTCGGAGAGAGAGAGAGAGAGAGAGAGAGAGAGAGAGAGAGGAGTCTCTGTAGATCCTATGTCTGTCTCGGAGAGAGAGAGAGAGAGAGAGAGAGAGAGGGGGTCTTTGTAGATCCTATGTCTGTCTCGGAGAAAGAGAGAGAGAGGTCTTTGTAGATCTTTATGTCTGTCTCGGAGAGAGAGAGAGAGATAGAGAGAGAGAGAGAGAGAGAGATCCTATCGAAATTTACAATATTTTTACGAGCGAAATACGTTATTGTGAACTTTATTAATTCATAGGCGTAGGAGGGTTTTTAATATGGGGGGGGGGGGGCAAACCGAAGCTATGTCTATGTCGTGCCGCAGGTACGACCTCGTGCACGAGGCGGGGGAGTATGAGTGGGGTGCATTGGTGGGGGCCGGGGGGCCTCCCCCGGAAATTTATCAAACTAAGTCCTGTCTAGACGGATTTTCAATGTATTGTGCATCGTTTTGATAGGTTTAAAAATACTATTATAAAAATATTATTTTACTATTATTTTATTTTTTATAATTTTACTATTATAAAAAATATTATTAAAATACTGTGATATCAAGGCAAGATTATATAAAATAACCGTATGACACACGTTCCAATAATCACCCCTTTCATTGGAGATGGATATCAGATGCTGATCCAGAATTTTAGAAAGGGAGGCGTATAATGTGAGAGTCGAAGGCTCGAACCTTCTAGGGGGTACGGGGGCATGCTCCCCCGGAAAATTTTGAAAAAGTGGCGCAAAAATCCTGCATTCTGGTGCAATTTGAGCTGAACAATATGTATTATTAGCGACATAAAGGGGGTGCGTATTCCCCCTACGCCCTCCGCTGAATCCGCCACTGGATATGGGGGTACCCCGGAAAATTTTGACGCTCTTTTACAAGTATAATGATGAAATTGATAATTGATTGGTTACCAGATGGATATTTCCTGTTAAAGCTCTTGTTTTTTTTTTTTTTTTTTTTTCTTCTTCTTTTTTCTTTTTTAGCATGATACAAAATTTCACAAAATATATTGCGGGGGCCTGGCCCCCCCCCCCCCCCTTCTCTGACATTAGGGGGGCCCGGCCCCCGATGGCCCCCCTGCTCCTACGCCTATGTAATTATTTGGTCTTTTTTAAGAGCATGCGTGTATAATTATTACAAATTCGTCGCTTCTTTGGTCACTTGCTTACTTTTATAATTTTTAGTACCAATCAGTAATTGATTCCTGCTGAAGACTTTTACCTGTTCAAAAGGCTACGTACCTATGTAAGAAACAGGCCCCCGGAAAGAGTTCTATCTGTACCCTCCACTAAAATTTTAATTTCGACTGAAAAATCCTAAAAATGACGGAATCAGCGACATTTAATTATTAAATTTTGCTGGCTGAATCAAGGAATTTTGAACATTTCTGATTACCCAGTCCCCAGCCAAGGGTCTTGTGATGCATATCAGTCAGTTCTACATTAAAATTTAGAAATTAGTTTAATTAAAACGATACATTACGTTAGCATAATATAAAAGTAATTAACCAACACACGCTTTAATAATAGATGATGGGTTTTATATAGATGATTTTTATACTACATGCATTAGTAATAAATTAATATTAGATGGCATAGTGATGATATGATATAAAGTATTACAATTTTTTTGTTAGTAACTAAGAGTTGTCGCCCTTATGTCACAAATACCATGCCTGGAGTACCGCTAATATCGATTTTGGTCAAATATCTTAATAAATTTATGACAACTAATTAATACTGAAAATGGTAATGAGATGATGGTGACTGATTTTAGTTAAAATTTTATACAAAAAGAAATTTTCCAATAATCATCAATGTCAGGATGGCCGAGTGGTCTAAGGCGCCAGACTCAAGGTGTTGTAACCTTCAAATTTGGGTGTTCTGGTCCACGAATGTGGGCGTGGGTTCGAATCCCACTTCTGACATAAAATTTTTATCACAATTTTATTATTGTAAATTTATTTTGACATCAACAGAAATGTTCAAACTAAGGTCATAAGGTATTAACAAGCTTATTTATCAACATAGTTTAAATATCACAATTTTGAGAAATTTTGTAATGACTTTCTTTTGCAAACCCCTTTCTTTTTCTTGAAAAGAAACCACTTTTCACAGAAATGTTCAAAATGGCATTATTTTGTCATTTTAGGATTTTTCAGTGAATATTAAAATTTTAATGGATTGTGTACTTTGATATTCATGACTTGATAAAAATAAAATTGGTTATTCTGAAATTGAAATTCATTGTTTGACATTCTAGTTTTTTTTTAAATTTTTTTTATCCTATTATTAACATACATATGTATATCCCATTTTGTATTAAATTAGACTGCTTACCCAAATAATAAAAAAAAATATTTCTATATTTCATAAGCTTACTAATTGCCATTCTTCCTCATCCATTTGTATTTTATTTATCTATTAATTTTATCTGAAGGAAACATCTCCAAATTGTATAAGCTCAGTATTTATTTTGAAGCCACACTTCAAAAGTGTGCCAACTAAAAGAATTTGAATAATAACTTAAACTACAATCGTCTATAACAGACACAATCTATACCCTACAGCCTGGGTCACAATCAACAAAAATAACATCTATGCATTAGAAGGTTATAACATGGACTTGATTTTAGTCAATTTTAGTCGATTTTAGTTTTTTACAGAAAACATAAATTTAAAATACCAATTTTAAGCAGATTACTATGTATCCCCCTAAACTTTGTGGGGGATTTAAAAACATATAATTATGAGTGTGTCATATAACACACACACACACACACCCCTATACCAGAAAATTCAAGTTATTTCCGACACAACTTCATAACAGTTAATCATTCAGCTCTGGTCAGAGGCGAAGGCAAGTAAAATCACAGTAGAAATCAGATGGTCAATGTTATTCAAAAACCTGCACAAACTAAAATTTAAGGGGCAGGACCATTATACAAATGTACTTTCACACAAAATTTACCAGCAAGTTTCATGATGTAACATATTCTGAGAGTCAGAACACAGCCAGAAGCATTTTCAATATCTCTAAAGAATTATTACCACAGTAACACTTTTCAAATAAAACAAAATATCTTGATTATATTGTATGCCTTTTAATTTTTTGCTTCATTTTGCTTAAAATAGTGCAAATAACAAAAATATTTACAAACTTAATAAAGTAAATCATGTATACTATAACATAAACAAAATCACATACAACGCTTGCAAAACACATACAGGCAAAGTTGGGATATTGGCTTACATGCAAACCAGAGTTATGTCCCTTTTACATTTACAAGGTCCATATGTAAGCTATAGGTTCCAGTATGGAAAAGTTTTGGATAAGGTTATATTCCAAAGGAATAATAAATCAAGTTTTATAACAAGATTATGAATCACTAGTGGATTTATCCTGTATGGTACTTATTCATTACTGGCCTCTGTTTCACAATCATTCCTTAACAACTTAAATTTGGCAAAATTCAAATCTTAATAATTTTGTTAATTTTTAAGATTTTAAGTTTTTTATGGTGTCATTTTGAAGATAACTTCAAGCTTATAACATCTGTATTCAGTACTTGACAAAAAAAAAATATTAACTTGTAACTCCGAAAAAAATAGCCAATACACTAAATCTTAGTTAAGGATTGATTGTAAAACCGGGGTCAGGTCTTCCAAATAAAATGGTCAAAACTTATAAGTACCAGTACTGCATAATAAATTTGTACATGCATTTGTTAAGTAACCTCTTAAAGCACCTCATATTCTTATGACAGGTACCGGTAAACATCCACAGAGGTAAAAATTGGGGCAGAGCTATTATATCTAGCAATATGACAAACTGTCAACAAATCTTGTTCTCAAATATTTCTGATTATTCACAAATGATTATTGAGGATTTTAGTATTAAAACAAACTGCTAAAATATTAAATAATCCAAACATTGATAAAAAGTTCACAGCAACCAATACAAAAAAAGAGATTAATAACTAGGGAGATTAGTATCTATGGGTAGGTTATAAGTTAGTTTGAGATGAGAGTAGCCTAGGTATGTTCATGAACATGGTCTACACCGATGAGAGCTGTCTAGGTTTATGTGAGTGGTCTAGACCGATGAGAGCTGTCTAGGTTTATGCAAATGGTCTAGATTTATGAACATGGTCAAGACCAACGAGAACTGTCTAGATTTATGTAAGTGGACTAGATTGATGAGAGCAGTCTAGATTTATGTGAGTGGACTAGACCGATGAAAGCTGTCTAGATTAAAATTTGTGGTTATAGTTAGATGTCCTACAGTCTTAAAAGAGCTAAATGTGATTTTAACAGGATTTAAAAAAAAAAGATTTCCCCTATCTCCCCTTCTATGGGGCCCAAAAGGGAACATAACCCCCTTTCTTAGTGCAAATCTGAAAGCTCTTCGCCTAGACATGATTGTAGTCAGAGAAGAAAAAGTTATACGCTTGACACAAGACAGGCAGTGAAACATTGCAACCACTTGTCTGAGCCTTTAATCTGGTTGTGCTAAAAATTATATATATGGCATGAAGTTACATGTTGGCAATGAATATATCTGGTAATAAAAATATAAATGACCTTTATATACAAATGATATAACATTTGCACAAATCAATCTGAATTCAATTTCAGTATCACTCTTTAGGCCTTATTAAGAAATACATGTATTTATAATAACTGGCTCTCTAATATGTACAGTATATAGGGTTTGGACTCTGGGTGTACAGTATATAGGGTTTGGACTCTGGGTGTACAGTATATAGGGTTTGGACTCTGGGTGTACAGTATATAGGGTTTGGACTCTGGGTGTACAGTATATAGGGTTTGGACTCTGGGTGTACAGTATATAGGGTTTGGACTCTGGGTGTACAGTATATAGGGTTTGGACTCTGGGGGTCTAATTTGTAATCTTTATTTTCAGTACATGTACATACTAGAAAGGGAAAATTTCCATAAAATCTGAAGTCTGAAAACACATAAGTGTTGCTGTCTGTTTTCTCTCTCTCACACATATTTGTCACTTAAAATTTCAAAATATACTGTACACTTTATGCATGTAATCATGGTTAATTTTGCAAATACAAAATATTTTATCAATACCCTTAGTAAATCAATAGGTATAATATTACACAATAATGTACTGTATAATGTTACATAACTGACACTGCCCATATCATTCTACTTCTCTAAGTTAAAAATATGTACTAAGGTAGTAAATAAAATGTAAAGTTGCATGCAATACAGGTGGCATTATGGCACCAGGTAATCATGCAAATTTGAGATTTAAATTTTAAAAAAATTAAAGCAAAATTCAAAATTTTTAACTTTAGTTTTGAGTTTGGGTATGAAATATGGCAAGAATCTATGAAACCAATTCTGTCCCTTTAATATTTGCATAAAAATAATAAGAAGAGGCCCTAGGTAAGAAAATACACAAGCAGTGGAATGTACCTAAATGGAAGGAATAAAGGCCCAATAGAGACTGTATGGCTCAACTGGCACTTTTTGGAGCATTTGCATTTCAGACAGCCATATCAGATACTGCATCAACCAAGGACCTTTAACATCAATTATCATTCAATTCTTTCTACTTGTTCTAGAAGAGAAGATTTTGGAAGACTTCGCTAAAATTGTATACTCTATGAAAAATGGATAAACAAAATCTGGTTACATCATATTCTTTCTGTATCAATACCAAATTTGAACGCAAACAGTAAATAAATCTTAATTGGTCTTTTTTCTATTTACAGTAAAATTGGACATCTTGGATTTTTGGTCGGCCATGTTGGACACAAAGATTTCAAAAGAATCAGTTTAAAATAACATCTTATTTGCATAATCAATGATATTTTGGTCAGTAAACAATTTCTTGAAAATCTTTATATACATTATTTGCCTAAATGCCTTTCTGTACATTACATTAAAACTAGGTCGGCCCATAAATAAATATGAACTGGTAATGGCTATTTATTGTTTTTTTTCTAGTTATAGCAATGGCAGCCATCTTGGATTTCAGAGGGCCATGTCAGACACAATTGTGAATCTAAATCAACCAAGAATCTTCCTCACAAAATTTGGTTCAATTGAGCCAAGCAGTTTCAGAGGAGATTAAACTTGAAAAATTAAACTTATGTAGGCATGTGCGCACACACACATGCTTCACCTTGCCATAAGCTCAGCCTATTATATAGCCAGTTGAATTCTTTCAAGTAAAAAAAAAAATTCTTTCTGAAATTAGAATTTTAAAAGACAGGCATAGTACATGAATATACTGAGCATTTTGATTTATAAATGACTAGTAAATATATCTTACAAACTGCAAATATTTCTACAGTAAAGCCTGTATATAAAGACCACCCATGGGACCTAAGAAATGTGGATTTTTATAAACAAGTGAACTTTTATATAGAGGTTCTTCTTGGTTAAAATATGAAGCAAAGATATCTTTAAACACTTGACTTAATGACAGATGTTGTTTATATATAGAGGTGGTCACTATAGCAGGTTTTACTGTATACATATATACATGGATTGCACAGTAACAAAAGGATTGTCTGTATTTATATTTACATGTATTGTTAAACTGTAATCTGATATGATACTTGTTATCTTATTGCCAAAAATCTCATCCGTTGACCTGTATAACAGGCCACATAGATTATCATTATAAGTTAGAGCTAGAAATAAGAACATATGTCATGTGAAAATTTCAGAATTACCAGTACTAAACCATTTCTAAAATATCTCAAATATTTTACACTCAAAAAGAAATTTATGGAAATCAGTAATAAACTCACAGTACAGTGGAATAATGACTTTTAAATTTAAATTTTAAATTTTAATTTTATGTTGATACAGGAAATTTAAATTTTATGTTGATACAGGAAAAGTATAGACTTAACACATTTATAATGCCCTAGATGAGAATAAATAAATAAACAGAAGTGCAGGTATAGACAAACAACATTGACCTGTCTGGTTGATTTAAATTTGAATATTTAATATGGACCAATACATTTATGTATAGGGAACACAAGTGTTTATTTCATCTGCAACAAGGGAAATGTACTGGTCAGATCATCATATATGACTATTTTTATAAAAGGTCAAGCAGACATGTCAATGTTGTGTGCCTATAAACCCACATTTGTATCATCAAAATACTCATTACAAACTAATTAACATGCAAAGTAAAAAACTTCTATAACTTGAACTTAAGTTCCTTGAATACTAAAGTACTCATTATATTTCAGGCTGACCAATCAAATCTATTAATTTATCCGGAATGGTACACTTTCAACGAGCAAAGCCATAATTTTGATACATTTTTAATGTATTATGTTATATTGTTAGTACATTTTTACATTCGTTTTTGCAGTACATATCGGTCGAAAACGGACAAATCCTTCGAATTGGTCAGCCTGGAATTGGCATCCTTTAGAGCTCCAGAAACTGCAGTGCAAAACTGTAGTCTTTGACAGTTCAAGTTAATGATGTTTTACTATATCACATTATCTAATAATTTAACTACCAGCAAGTTCTGTTTTTAAAAAAATAATTACATGTACATAAAAAGAAAAAATTAAGCACCTTGATAATTCTAACATCTATTTAGCCCTGAATTCAAAATTACTTCTAAAATGAACTATCAAATTCATGCATCCCTATTTTAGACTCTGGACAATTTCAAATAATTTCAGCACCCTTGATTTTCACCAAAAACAACTACCAGTAGTCAAGATTGTCATCTGAACCATTTTCGTTTAGACTTTGAACATTTGCAGTTATAGAACAAGTTTACAGCTTAGCTGGAAATAACAGGTGCTTGGCATTAGACAAGAATATAAGAAAATCTGTGACAAGGTTTTTTAAGTTATAATTATAAACTTCAGATTTTTTTCTTAATCTACAATTAAAATTCTTTCCAGATACTTTTACCAATTGTTACAATTTTGTTCTAAGAATTTCAGATTTTTATCGACTGATAAAAATTGAGCATTATTATTCACATCACAGTATTATCAATTTATTACACTGTTAAAGTCAGCTTTTAGCCTTTAATTTCTACAAACAAGCACTTAACTCACTAAAACTTAACATAAATACATGTACAATACAAAAAGATTTCTATTAATTTAGATCATAAAACATAGCACTGTGTAACAAAAATATCTACAGAAAGAAACCGAGGGTGACATTTCGGGAAACCATTTATAAACAGTAATGGTATTGTTGTACTTCTGTAGGCTGATTTACATGTATTTTTGAGTAGCTTAGCTTTGAAATGTTTATGTTTGACACATCATTGGATTACGTACATTGTAGGACATACAGTTAGTGAGTATACAGTTTAACGACAGTTTCACAGGTCATCCCTGATAACAGAGAGACAATGAATTTGACTGTTCCTGAAACACCCATGAAATAGCTGTTTTAAAACCTACGGTAATCCATTGTCATATTTTCAAAGAAAGTATTTACCGGTAACTTGATATTGGACATCTTCATTGTTTGGGCTGGTAGCATCAGGGTTATCAGAATGCTTTAAAGAGGCCCAAAAAGGACATTCTTTGTGTATTTATTTTAAGCATTAAACAGTTCATTCTGCCATGAAACACTTTATGAATTGGTTCATTCATGTCTCGGGGTAATGTAAACCCAAAACAAGCTAAAATACATAATTATCATAAATTAATGAGATTAGGTAATAATTAATAATAACTGTTGAAAATGTATTTCTGGTAATGTGGAGATTTTTAACTAGTAATACATTCAAAACTAAAAACAGCATGATTTTTCATTGCAATATTTTGAACATACATGCATGGAAAATAAAAAATATATAGTACAATATAATATAATATCATGATGTCAATAGTTTGTATAGCTCTGTCAATGTAGTTTCTCCTGTACAGATATTTCTAATTATACAGCAATAAACATTATCAATTGTTATTATCGGTAACCAGTATGCATAGTTACATATATTATAACTAATGTATATGCACCCTAATGTCGTAACATCTAGTACCCAGATGAGTAACCCGAGTACCGTGATATGAATTGATTGATCAACTGACTGATTGATTGAGTATCATCAGCAAGTCTGAAGTCCTGTAAAACACGAAGGACAACACAATTTAATGTAAGATGTCTGTAAGAAGACATATCTAGTCCATCAAAACTAGTGTATCTTGTAACATTGGTCATGATCGGATATTGTAAGAGCCACAGCAATGTTAAAAATAACAGCCAGTCCTAAAGTCTGAGACTGGTATCTTTTAGGAAGGACTCATTACTTTTTCACTTTTGTCTTCCATGTACCACAATAGAAAATGTTAGAAATAACATCCAATGTGGCAGTCTCTGATTGGTCACTTTTGTGAAGGACTGATTACTTTTTCTCTAGTTTTATAAATACCAGAAAATGTTGAAATTATCATGACAAGGATGGATTAAAAATTTTGAATTATTTCAAACACTGGCAATAGTACTTAACATAAGCCATTCTAGGATTTAAAAAAATACAGTTATTGATTTTTTGGTCCTAAATTGATACACGGCCAAGAATTGTGTTTTTAATAACTTCCAAGACTGTCTAGAATTATTGCAATCAATTAATCAATCAATTGGGTGACCAAATACAGAGAGTTTTACCCATATCAGATCAAGAAATTAATATTACTAAATAACTAAATAACAAAACAGAAACAGTTTTAGAAGTCAGTTAAAACCTGGCTCATATAACCTTCAACCCCATTTTTCAAGTGCTATACACAGTATTTCTGATAGTTTTGGGGTCATACCACTTTGAAAAAAAGTGAAATGATGAAAAACAACTTTTTTGTCTTGGAGACACTGGCACATATTTATAATTTTTCAAAACTAGACATTTTAATTAAATAATACTGATGATATCACTTAATGTAAATACATAAATGACTTTATTATTAAAGTCAAATTCTCTAGAACCACCACACAGCAAATTCTCTTCTCCAACGTCTTCTTAAGGCACTTACTTCTCCACCAATGGCAAGCACACATTTGCGAGGCTTAATGAATAAATACTAGCCAATGACAGGCAAGATATAGCACAAGTGAGTGCTGGAATTCTCTAGTAAGTTTACATGGAATATTCACAATGGAAGGCTGTCTTACATCATGACACAGACATAGCTACTGGGACTTGATCCATTCTGCAACTTATTTAGATTTAAGCTATCTTCAATTAATTTGGCTATTTTTTCTCTGTCAGACTGTAAAGAAATTAAAAATTTTAAATGCTTTACAGAAATTGGGCAAATGTTAAAACAAGATACCGGTATATTTTTCTACAATCCCATTAAACATTAAATACAGTAGAACTTTTGAAAACTGTAAAATATTTTGTTTAATACTATGGGCAACTTGAAATCTTCTATTCATCTGTTTGAATATGACAAACAGAACATACAAGATCCATTCAGCTCAAGATAATTTAAATTCATTGTATTTAAATTTAAGTGAGGTTTGAATTCTACTGTCAGAAAGTTTGTCAGTTTGCTTGACATAGGTTGGTGTGGTTTTAACTAGGTACTCTGATTTTCTCCACCATCCTAGAACAGACAGCTTTGAGATAAGTGAAACAATTTTGACTGAAGCTCAAAACATTATAACTTCACTCTGTAGTTAATATACTGAAACCACTGATTGCAAACATGTGACTCCCATTTTTGAATGGACACCAGACATGATGACAAAATAGTATTCAGTGGCATGGTTTCATAAGTATGTACATGTATATTTACATGATCCTTACCATCTAATATCAATATGGGATCATTAATATTCATGGGGTTGAAATTCCATGGTTTTGCCATTTTATTGAGAAAAAATTTAATGGAGTTATGTTTCTTTGAAAATAATCCCATGGTGGACTTGGTAATAAAAAATGTTCATTGGTATTTCATGATATTCACTAACCCATAGAAATAAAGAATTTCACATACACATACTACCCCATTCCCATGATCATTTGATTTTAAAAGAATATACCTCATTGATAAATCCATAATGTACAAGCTCCTGTGCGAGTGCTGTAGCTGTGTCAGTCTCAGTGACTTCGGCTTGTAACTGACGATTCATCTTATCATCCATTTTCAGGTAAATATTGATCTGGAAGCTGTTGCTGGTTTCCTCCATTTTCTTCACCTGACATGACATACTTGTGACTAGTCTGGATTCCACATCTACTGGTTCTGGGTCATCTATTTTCTCCGATTCTTCCACCTCCGGAGTTTTAACTCTTGGTCTAGAGGGTGGTGCTCTTGGCATTGCAAAAGCTGTCAGTGGATGAATACCATTTCTGTGAAAAAAGGAAATTATAAATTGTAATCATAATTGCTTAGCATTCATGTCAATATGCATCATATGACCATGACATTAAGAAGCCATTTTAAAACAAATATACAACACTGGATCTCTGTCTTGCGCTCTTGGGCAGTATTTACACATTCCCTTTCGCTCAAATTATATTGAAGGAAGTTGATATTTCACCATATACAGAGACTAAAAAATGGTTTCATCTCCAAATTCTGGAAATTACCGAATTGTTTTTAGTCTTAAGTTTTAATCGATAATCACATGGTCGTAATTTTAACATAAAAATTGTACAACTTGCGCCAAAATCTAAAGGGTAGGCAAGTATGTAACTATGTTATTTTACCTGACATCTTCTAAGAATTTTTCTAAATCTAGTGGGGGACACTGTGACAATCTGTAAAAAAAATGAAAACATGTTTAGATAAATGTATATCTTTTGTTTATGTTAAATATTATGAAAATTAAGTTCACTGGCATTAAGAGTACAATGTACAATTTATCAATTCACCGTAAATCATACAATGACATGATTCATTAAGTTTGATATTTGGACCATACCAAATATCTGCAAGAAGTAAAGGATTTGTTGTGCAGTTAGTGAAACAAAATAAATCAGGTTTCTTATCTAAATGCATTCAATACACTGCCAACAATAAATATTTAAGCATTACACTGAAGAATCTTCAAACAAAATATAAAATATTTGATTTCTAAACACTTGGGCATGGGATTTTCATCGTCTTGATATCAGATATACATGTATGGTTGAATCATATTATCTTAAACATCACAGCAAAACGAAAATAGTTCAAATTATCCAATTTTGGGTTAAAGATAGTTGTGAATTGCAATCTAAATCAAAAGGGCGAGGAGGTACTCATACAGTTTGTCAAACTAGAAAAAATTTGTATTTTTCTCTCTTGGGTATTATAAAAACCCTAAGATTATGGTTGAAAAAACAGAGATTAAGTTGCCAGCAATCATGGTAAGCATAGGGGTAATCAAATTAACTTTTAAAGTAACAGGTACTTAGCAAAGGATTATGAAAGCTATCAGGTCAGTTCAAGATAAATAATAATAGTAACGATGATGCATAGACCAATTTGCCAACAGTAGTTTATCTTAATTTCAGTGAAATTTTTTAGTTCTGGTTAAACATAATCTTAATTATTTTTGTATTCTCAGACCTAAAACAATAATATGAGATATCCCAGTTTAAGTTAAAAAGATTCAACTGTTCAGATAAATTCCCCAGTCTAAGCTTAGATAAAAATAGAAATTCTTTTTTTTTTCATCTGGTAGGACTGAAAGGAGACAATAAGAAGTATAAGTAGGACTTACTTCCATTGTACAGGTTCTCCAGGTTTATTTCTATATATTATTTCTGCAACTACATTGTTTGGTTCTTTCTTCTTCATTACAGCTTCATCTGTCATGTTTTCTGGAAGATTGGCTAATATGGAAAAAAAAAATTATGAAATTTAAAGAACATATATTTCAGTGCTGGGAAATTTTTTAACCATGGAACAGGGTATCAGTTTTAAGGTCTCTTCTGAAGGACCCCTGTGATTTTCATTTCTAAACAGCAAGTGCTTGGAGAGAAAAAAATCCCAGTCATGATCTATTTTTAAGTGTTATGAATTTAAACTCCTGCTGAGTTATGTAGTGTGTTCTTAAGCAAGGCATTTAATTTCACACTGGTCCAGTTTACCTGATTACTGGCAAATATGTTGTGGTAAACTTAACATTGTTATGGACTTACACCCCATTCAAGGGGAGTATTGTGCTCTCAGTTGCTTCAAGTTAATGAAATCAAGATATTATGCAGCTCCCTGATAAGCCTATAGACTTGGGAAAGTTTTCACCAGCCTGATAAGCCTATAGACTTGGGAAAGTTTTCACCAGCCTGATAAGCCTATAGACTTGGGAAAGTTTTCACCAGCCTGATAAGCCTATAGACTTGACAGTTTTCACCAACATGATAAGCCTATAGACTTGGGAAAGTTTTCACCAGCCTGATAAGCCTATAGACTTGGGAAAGTTTTCACCAGCCTGATAAGACTATAGACTTGGAAGTTTTCACCAGTCTGATAAGCCTATAGACTTGACAGTTTCACCAGCCTGATAAGCCTATAGACTTGGGAAAGTTTTCACCAGTCTGATAAGCCTATAGACTTGGGAAAGTTTTCACCAGTCTGATAAGCCTATAGACTTGACAGTTTTCACCAGCCTGATAAGCCTATAGACTTGGGAAAGTTTTCACCAGCCTGATAAGCCTATAGACTTGGGAAAGTTTTCACCAGTCTGATAAGCCTATAGACTTGACAGTTTTCACCAGCCTGATAAGCCTATAGACTTGGGAAAGTTTTCACCAGCTGATAAGCCTAGACTTGGGAAAGTTTTCACCAGCCTGATAAGACTATAGACTTGGGAAAGTTTTCACCAGCCTGATAAGCCTATAGACTTGGGAAAGTTTTCACCAGCCTGATAAGCCTATAGACTTGGGAAAGTTTTCACCAGCCTGATAAGCCTATAGACTTGGGAAAGTTTTTACCAGCCTGATAAGCCTATAGACTTGGGAAAGTTTTTACCAGCCTGATAAGCCTATAGACTTGGGAAAGTTTTCACCAGCCTGATAAGCCTATAGACTTGGGAAAGTTTTCACCAGCCTGATAAGCCTATAGACTTGGGAAAGTTTTTACCAGCCTGATAAGCCTATAGACTTGGGAAAGTTTTCACCAGCCTGATAAGCCTATAGACTTGGGAAAGTTTTCACAAGCCTGATAAGACTATTATTATAGACTTGAACAGATTTTAAGGGCAAACTAGTATCAACTTAAATGAAACATGGACAACACACAGGGTACTTACACAGACTATTGATGAATGTATGTGCAGAGAGAAGTTGTAGTGAGTGAACCTCAAACAGTACACCGTGGAATAATAGCTCTCTAGCTGTTGGTCGTAGTTTTGGGTCACTTTGGATACATTTTCCTATGAAATCCTAGAGAAATTCATAAAAACACAATTAACACCAACATACATGGGAATGTAATATCTGTTCAATACTTATCATTATTATTTCTTTTGTCAGAGTTCTTTGGAAAGAGACAATATAAATGAATATCAGTACCAAGCTAATTAAGGGCTGTCCTTCAGATGACAATTTGTATTTTTTATTAATTTTTTGAATGACATTTTATATTTTGTAATTTTTTACTATTCCAGATATAAACTATGACCAAGGGTATGTTTTAAGCTATTAACAATTAAACCAACCAAAAAAATATCAAAAAACATGTAACCTGGGAATAGTGTTAAGTTTTCTTTGTAACAAAACAACATCAAACTTGTTATGAAAGATTGGTGTGGCTAAATTTAAATGTAAAGATTATGATTAAAGAGTTAGACTAAATGTGTCCTAAATTTATCCCATCCAGTATTAATCAAATTTTATTGGAATGCAAGGTTTAAAATGAATACTTTGATATATACAGAGAATTACATACCCGTTGTAGAGGATTTTCAAGACCTTCCAATGTACTTTTAATGGATTCAGCACTAATATGACTGCTGCCTTCACCACCATTACCTTGGATACCAAGGGCAGCCATCTTGAAAATTTGAAAATAATATTACAATGTTGATATGTAGTTCATGCTCACTATAAATTACTAGTAAATTATCTGTTTTGTAACTGACAGACCAGATAAAAACTACTTCCCAAACAAATGGTTGTGACCATTCAAATTGTCAAGAAACAGCTGTTCAAGGGGGCTCTTTTATAAGAAGAGCATTTGTCAACACTTGCAATTGTAAAATGCAATATGGATAAAGCCAACCTTCGCAAAACTGGCAATTGGTCTATTGTATTGCAAACCATGATAAAACTACTTAGATAATAACAAAATCTAGTCAAAATTACAATAGTTATCTGAAAACCATCAACCAATCAAATAGCAATATACAATTAATGATGCTCAAGTTTTGTAAATGTCAAACGTAATCACAATATTTCAATAATAAACATCATCAAATCTGATCAAAATTACAAGTGTTATTGTTATAAATGTGTAACCAACTTTTTCTTGTTTGTGTCTTTTTATAGTAATGGCAGCCATCTTGGATTATATATGTTTTGACTTTTATAGTAATGGCGACCATCTTGTATGCTGGATCTGGTTGGTATAAACAAAATTTGATCCATCTGCCCAACTAGGGACATACAGAGAAAACCAAGACAAATTAGCAATAATGCTCTTTTTAGGTAGTCATAATATTTAGGTTATACATGCAATTAAAAAACTATCACATGAACATAACGTCTGAACTGACTTTACAGAGTACATGTGCCCTCTACTTTGTTTTTACTTTGGGTACCAAATAATATTTGTGTGGAATGGAATATAAAACAGACTTAAATAGTTATATAAAAATTCCCAGAATGATGTGGATATTCAAACATTATAGGGTACCATGTGGTAAGCTGGTGAAACCCAAATTAGGGGTCCTTTGGTAGAGACCTTAAACACTGATCCCCTGTGTCACAGTAGGCATTGCACATTATAGAACTCTAAATACAAATTGACTTGGGTGCATTGCATATTAGGTCAAAATATGTGTCACTTAACCTGTAGATGGTGATGTCTCGATATACGTGAAATGTTTTCTACTGGGATGTAAAACAACGTTCATTCAATCAACACACTGAAGACATACTGTACTCTATGATGACCATATACTGTAACATACCTCTAATGCACACATCCCAAAGGAATAAATATCTATAGCTGTTGTGAAAAATTCTGAAATAAAAAACAAACATGGAATGAAAATGGAAATACTTACAGATGCTTCAGACCAATCACAGGTGGACTTTATAGCAAAGTGTACTTTATAATTATAACATTTTCACTATTTTAGATCTACCAGCTTTCAATCTGGTGAAATATAAAGTTATTATCATGAACAAATCTTGTTGTTATCTCTAAATTAATCAAATGAAAACTTTACAAAAACTTATTTGAAGTAGTGATGTGAACTTAGTCCTTGATTTGACTAATTTTAACCTAGACATAAACTGCAAAGGTTCCCACTTAGATCAGGAAAGGTTTATATGTACAGTCAAACCTGTCTATAAAGGCCACCCAAGGGAACCAGTAAAAGTGGTATTTATTGGCAAGTGGCCTTTATATACAGATTCAAATAATATGAATAAAGAACAATTGAGATACAGTTCTACTAGCCTTTAAATGAGCAGGCAACCCTTATATAGAGGTGGCCTTTAAGGCAGGTTGGGCTGTAGATGTCTATGAGGTAAAATCTATTTCCTCCGACTTTCTAAAGATTGTGACCAGGGACATAATATAACATCATCAACATAATCCTGAACAAACCATTTGCTGATGTCATCACCAAATACGTGAAATATTTTGGACTGATAAATTTACAGTACATGACCAAATTTTCACCCAAATATGTACAATATGTCAATGGGGTCTGTTGCTGTACTAGGTAATCCAACACCCCTAAAAGGTTTATGCGGAACATTTTGGAAAATATTTGTGTCACAAATTCCCACAATAACATTGTTTTTACAGGATAATGTGAACTGATATGATTCCAAACAAACATTAGGGGCATCATGTGGTACAGCAGCAAAACACATTATTATTTTTTTTTTTTTTCAATTTCTTGTAATGCAATGCTAAAATTAATGTGATACCTTTACATATCATTGAAACAAGTTTTTACATTTATTTATTTATTTTATTTCATTTTTTTTTTTATTCTCAGGAGCGAATTACCGGAACACAATTTAAATTTCTTTTTGCAGAAGAGTCTTAGCAGCTAGTGACATACATGCCATTTATATAAGATAACCCATAAGATATCAGAATATCTCCGGGGTGGAGGGAGAAATTTTGACATACTAATACATTGGAAATGGATAGATAAATACATGATTGGTTACTGCAATAAAATGCTAAATAGATGAAAAATGATTAATAATTATAAATTCTGTAGCTATATGCATAAAAATCGTAGCTCTGTCTCGTTTCTAGCAAGCATATAGCAAGTTATCACCCTGCCACCAAAATCAAGATGAAATGGTAAGGTCTTGCTTTTTTAAACATAAGATGTAGTGAAAGTATTGGGTCCTGTTTCACAATCAATCCGTAACTAAGATTTTCCTTAACTTAAATCTGACAACTTTTTGTTGTAGTTTATAGTACTTCAAATAGAAAGTTTACACAAAATTACAATATAGAAGATGTATCAGCTTAGCTTGATCTCTAAAATGACACCTTAACTTAACGAATATCTTTAAAACTAACAAAACTATTCAGATTTCAAATTTGCCAGATTTAAGTTAAGGAAAACCTTACTGTAGTTAAGAAATGATTGTGACATTGGAGCCTATAAAAATAACAATATCTTTCTTACAGTTACATGTGTTACCATTTTTTTTTTCATTTTCAGCAGAAAAGAGAATGGTTTTTCCAGAATGCTTTGATACTGTTTGAATGTTTTTGTATTAAACACATTAAGAAGCCACTCATTATCTGCTCAATATCACACAAAAAATTAATTTACCAGGTGCTTCACTTACATGACTGAAACTAAAATTCTTTTTTAATTTATTTTACTTATACTTTTATTTTATACATGTATTATTTTTGCAAATGAAAAACGTATATAAATTAGAAAAAGAAAGTGCAAAAGTTTATTCAGCTAACATTAAAAATAAAAACTAACATATTAGAAACATATTATCTATGGCATTTTAAGAATCTTGAACCAAGTTAATTACAATGGGGTGAAGTAATGAAGTCATGGTTCTTTCCTTTATATCAAGGAAGTCACCTTAAGGATAGTGGACACCACATGAAGCGAACTGACCAACCTTCTCATACTAGAATATGTTCTGAGTGGAAATAGGACCTCAGCGTGGAAGGTACTGTGATCTGTAAGCATGCCCTTTAGACCACTCAGCTACCAGAGCCACTCAGAGAATAGACCACTCAGATACCACAGCCCCTAAAAGAATTAAAATTTTCAACTTGCTTTAAGGAAAGTTAATTTATAGCAGAATACAAGGCATTATAGAAAGAAATAGGGATATCATGTAAAAAGGTCAAGGTCATTCAAACATTTTATTTTATGCAAGGTACACTGCAAATTAATTAAGGAAAGTTCAAGGTAATAATGCTATAGTGTACTTCATACTGTTCACTGGGTGATCATACACGGCCCTTATCAAGTTTTCTGAATAGGTTCATAAAAAGAAATATTAGATTTAGTGATAAAACTTAAAAATATAAGAGAAAACTAGTATGTGTAATTAAAATCTCACTAATGTGAATTTGAAAGAAACAAACACAGCAAGCTACTCAAAATGTGAAACTCATTAAAAATGACATTAAAATGTCCATGAGGTCAGATGACAATATATATGCTTTTATGAAGGGCTTGAAAAATAAATATTTGGCCTACTGGTATTGGGCCAGCAACATATAAAATCTACTGGCTCAAAACAAAAATCCACTGGTCCAGGATTTGTTGGTTTTTCATCCAAACCATTTTTTTTCTCAGGAAAATTTGCTCAAAATCTTTACTGGTCAATAGGATCAGCAGCATGCCAAAGATAACAAAAGGCCCGTGGAATCTTATTGCTCACCTGAATTTTCCTAGAATTACAAAATATTTATAAACATAGAATCCCCAATATAGTTCACATGATTTTGGGTATCATAGCAAAGATTTATGCATATTATATGCTACTTGTCCAAATGACAATCTGTTCAAATACCCAAGGTCAGGCTTTGTATAATTACTAGATGTTATTCTTGAGCAAATTATCGAGCCTCATGTAACGGTTCCCCAATTAGGTCTCCCTAGCAAACATTTGTACAAATTAATTATTACTTTTCCCCAAAGTTCATCCTAAATATCTAAATTCTAGTTGTTTTATTATCCTAGCAAAAACTATTGATAATTTTATAGGGGTCCATCAACTAATTTGCAGAATATTGCCAACAACCATAATCTGTGAAATTAACTACCGGCACTTCAATGATATCTTAGGTCTGGCTCATTTATAACACTCAAATATGATTTTTAAATCATTCATAGGACCCCATTTGCAAGTCCCTATAAAAAAGCTTTTTCTAGTATTTTTGTTCTTGTTCCCTTTGTGGAGCCCCAAGAGTAAATAAAATTTCATTTGAGCAAGTCTGAAATTTCTTTACTCAAGTGTGACTATAAAACTGCTCTCCATCAAATTTGCTCAAGCAGTTTGAATGAAGTTAAAAAATAAAAAAGTTTATGCATAACACAAGACAGACAACAGAGAATGATTAACCATTATAATAGCTTATCTGACTCCTAAAGCGATCAGGTGAGCTTAAAATTTCAGTGGTTGTAGACCTGGGACCAATGGATTATTCAAGCCTTGTTTGATGATTGGTTAAGAAAATTTTGAAAATACAATTCAAATGATACAAATCTCGGTTAAATATTTCAATGAGCAATAAGAGATTAACTGTTTTATAAATATATACAGTAGTCTTTTCTTATAAGGCCCCATCACAAGTTTCTCCCACCCAACTGTTCTCCACACCCATGAGATGCCACTTTAAACATACCAGGTACATAAACAAAAAATTGTGGATTGAAAACACTATATTAAAAAACATTAACTGAAAACTTTTCACACAATTTGCATAATAAGAAAATGGATGATTGCATAGCAAGGCAAGTTAAAGAAATTATCAACTATTGTCACCCTTCAAAGAAATTTCTCGCATAGCGATTGGTTAACTTGCCAGGATACATATAACTATGTTCGGAAATCTACCAGGTACATAAATGCACATGATGTTTAGCGGTAAAAGGGAAGTAACTCTTATATTGCAGACGTTTAGTTATGGTAAACAAACATGGCAACAACGTAGTCAAGTCACACAAAATGCAAAATGGAAGTTAAGATGATCAAAGTAGTACTGCTTTGAAGGGTGACAAAAACGTTATACAGGGTTTTGGCAGGTTACACAGCCCCATGTACCCCGTCAAAGATGAATATAACATTCGCCTGCAGCTCAGGGTACATAAATCTTTGACAGGTACATGGGGCTGTGTAACCTGCCAAAACCCTGTATAACTTATGATGTACCTCTTTACAGGATTAGAAGGCCATTAAAATGTAGAAAGATTGATCAATCACATAAGGGATTGATTACCAGTACACACTCAGTGACATTATTGTCAGCCTGTAAAATTGGCAAATAAGTTTGTCTCTGCCTGAATTCAGGAAATTTAGCAGTATACATAACACACACAAATCTGTCATTAATTAAGATATCTGATCATTTTCAAAAATGAGTTTTACAGGCATTTTCTCAATCCATCTCAGTTTAAGATTTTTTTAAAAGTTTTGAATAATATTACCCAATTTTTCCAAGGAAATCTATCTTTATAAGAGAAATTTTCCGCAAACAAAATCACAGTTCAATTGTAGAAAGGCTAAAACCACATAAGAGATTGACTACTGCATATAAATAAAGAGAAATCAGGATCAAGCACCAAAAACAATGTGTATTTATGTTCAAACTTTAAATTATAAAGTCCTTAACTAGTACATAAACTTACTACTATATATACATATAAAAAAGAGTAAAAAATCTAAGAAAAAACAATAAATTACAAAAAGTGAAACAGAATGATAAAGAATTAAAAAATTTAAAATTACAACACGATAGAAAGATATATACACATGTATAAGTTTTTTTTCTACTATGACAACAATAACTTGTTCATGCTAATATAACTTTCAAGATATTCAGAAAATCTGTGTTTTGTAAAATGTAAATTTTTGATATATATTTTTCCTTTCTTTTGAATATAAATATGTTAAACCGGTGTTATTCACTTTTTTTTTCAAATACATGGCTGTTAGTTGGGGAATTTTCTTTCAGAAATGTATGTATAATAAATTCACAAGCAGTAAAATGAAAAGCAGATATTTAAATCTAACATTATTTATTTGCATTTTTTTGGAATGTCCCAAAATGCCGTATGCTTCAAAATTACAAATTGATGTTGACCACACAATAAAATCAGCAGTGCCTTTTATTTCATTTCCTTAGCTATTGTTATGAACCACAAAAATGCACATGTATCAAAAATTAAAACTGAATCATATCTCTTCAAATTATTAAATAAAATGAGAAGCTTAATTTCCAAGATTCTTGCATTCATTTTATTACCAAAACAATATGATAATAAGTTGAGACAAACAAGAAAATATCCCATTAAATATAGATTTTGTACTGAAACAATGATTACTTCTTAAATGTAAAATCCACAATTGTTTTGGTGCAAGACTGATCTATATAGCTTTTATGGATTCATAAATGAACACTAAAAATAAAGGAAAAAACTTTTTTAGTTTGAGACAAAAAAAATCTGTGAAGTTTTTTGTATCCTGAAGTTATATATATTACAAGTAACACTTAATCTCTATGACGACTATGATGCAGCAAATATTAACACCAACACAGAAGAATGGCATGATGGGTAAACATCACAGGTAGACAGGTTCCCTTACCTGATGGTTTCACATGATCATGGCCCAGAGCGCCGACTGATGATGCATATTTATGACCTAGTTTGTTTACATATACATAACACTGTTTTATTTTATACTATTTATACAATGTAATATGCATTTTTGCTAATGTGCATTTCCATGTGTGTGTGTGTGTGTGTGTGTGTGTGTGTGTGTGTGTGTGTGTGTGTGACTGCATTTTACACTTACATGTGTATGTAACTTAAAAGATTTGTGCATTTTGAATTAATTTACATATATTTTAATGCATACAGAATTTCAATTAATTCTACATTTTAACATTTCATGGAATATCCAAAGAAATCATTGGTTCTTCTGGGGCCAAATTAAAACCCTATTTCACTTACATGTACATCAAGATTGTCAGAAGTATGAAGATGACAATGCTATACACTGACTGACTCTATAATACATTAAACAATAGACTAGACTGTAGTTCTGAGCAATTAATTTTAAAAACTTATAAATATGAACATCATAAAAATAAAATGCTTGCAGAATAAGCCAATTAAAAAATATTTGGAAAATGAAAATGTGAATATTTTTGAAGGTTAAAGCTGAAAAATAAAATTGCAATTAAAGAATAATGTACTTGGCTAAGAAAACCCAGTAAATTACAAATAGACTACTGTATTGTTGACTTACCTCCATATTCTGGAGCTACACAATGCATATTCTTAATATCTTCTCTATATGTCTTAACATGATGCATAGCATCTGGTGCAACTGTAATATATAATAATGATAGCATTATTAAAAGTATAGCTACTGATTTCCTACCACTGATTTCATGTTCTAAAGCTACAAATTTACCTAAAATTTAAACCAAAGCAATGCATAGGTGGAAACTTTGAGTATAAAATAATCCCAAATAGTTTATCTAAATTTCGAGAGGATTATCAGGGTGCCACAGAAATGTAAAAATTAGAAATATATTTTATATTTACCTGAACCTGTTTTAATTAAACTGTTGTGCTGTATAAAAACATTATATATGAGGTTTCTGTCGGAAATTGGGGGATCACAAGAATTATCTCCCTTTACCACAATAACAATATTTCCCTGAACTTATTTTAAGTAAGCAATTTTGTGGTATAAATATAGTATGAAATACAGTAAATACAGTATCACTGGTAAGGTTTTTAGTGGATAATCAAGGATCACCAAAATCTCTACGATCATAAGTAAGGTTGAGGAACATCAGAATTATCTCCCTTGTCACACTTATATTATATTTACCTGATCCTATTTTAATTAAGCCATTATGCTGTATAAATACAGTATCACAGATAAGGTTTTGGAGATAACCAGAATTATCTCCCTTGTCACACTAATATAATATTTACCTGAGCCTATTTTAATTAAGCCATTATGCTGTATAAATACAGTATCACAGGTAAGGTTTCCATGGATAATTGGGGGATCACAGGAATGTAAATAGCTGAAATAAACAAGTATTAGATTCATATTACACCTGAATGGAAAGGGAAGATTATATGTTCATAAATTTATTTTTTTATCAATCAATGCTCTAGGTTATGAAACAAACCCTGTAAAGAGAAATGTGGATCTATTCCAACAAAAAAGTTAACAAAACTTTCACCATTATTTAACACAACGCATATTGTAAGTTGCTTTGTACATTCTACTTTTGAGGGCAATGTTTTTAATTAAAACTCTCAACATCACCTTTTGGAAACAACATATCGATCTTTTTAGAGTATCATGGCAATTTTTTTTGTAATTGGAGAGAAGCAAATGATTAAATTCAAAAGGCACAAAAGAAACTTCAACCAACTCTTTTCTTTATGATGTTTAAGACCAAAAACAGCATGCTATGTTTCCATTCCAGGTAACTACAATTGCCAATGATTAATTTCTGAGAAATTCCTTCAAAAAGTAACCTACTTTAGGAAATTTGAGAAAAAATACTTTAAAAAGGACTATACTGGTATTTTCACAAATTTTAGAAATTCAGCTGCAAGTAATTCTTAATTTGTGGAAACAAAGGCATAGTGACAAGACTGTAGAAGTAGAAAGAGCAGATGATAGATAGAAAATCAAAACAGGTGAGAGTAGCTGTGTAAAGTGAGTGTCGAATGGAGATGTCCAGGGACAGTGTAGACATGGTGTACATAATGCTAGGTTCAAAGGGGAAAACTGTTCATTCTGAAGATAAATAAACTTACCTAAGAGCTGACAGGATCTGTGTTACCCATCTCTTCCAAGCCTAAAAAGAAACATTTACCATTTATTACATTTCCTGAGATGATTTTCATATCCTGCCCATACTAGAGCTGTAAGAAGCTAAATACTAGTATAGTCTCATGGCTGAGACTCAAAACTGAGGCCTGTTGTCTAAGTGCATGCTAGCACCTCTGTAGTGCTCGAAAAAGAGTACCCAGTACGCCACTACAGAGGATGCTTACAACTAAACAGAGATTGAAACAGACTGAGTAAGTTAGTAAATGAAAAACATTTTTACAAATTAGCTCCATCAATCAATCAAAATTAACAGTTCTAAAACAGTGAAAACAAAACTAATACTCAAATACCTGGTACTGCAAATTTTTAATACCAGTAATTCAAAGTTAAAAACAACTATGCTGGGGGTGACTTTATAAATGAGATTTTTTGTGTTCTAATCATTTCAGAAATCATTAATTTGAATATTTTGGGAGCTCGTTACTGTAAACCAACTTTTATTCACATACAATTAACTTATCTGGTGTTTTGCAAGGAACAAAATACTCGAAAGTTATTTGAGGTTTTTGAAAATGGTATTATTTATACCAAATATTTAGCTATAGTCAATATCACAAAAGTTAACAGTCACAGAATGGTTTTAGTAAGAATATCGCGAAAGTTAATATCCATGAATAAAAGTCGGTTTACAGTATTAAGACAGGGCTTTCACTGGGTCATTTTTAGGGCAGATATTCAAAATCTTATTTCACAATCACTATGTAAGTTTTAACAATTTTGGAAATTTCAGTTTTAAAACAATATTTTGGAGTTTTATATTATATCTTTTTTCAACTTAGGCCACCATGATGCTTATTGTCACAACTGCAAGGGCCCCAGTCCCCTTTCACAAAAGTGTAAGAGAGAGTCCTGTAAGAATGGATACAGGATATAATCAACAAAATATTGACTGAATTTTGTCAAACAATAGATATTTGTGAAGTTTTTAACCAACTGGTTACAGACTTACCCTAAACCAACTGGTTACAGACTTACCCTAATCTGGAATGTTTTGTTGTTCTTTTTGGTTTTCTTTAAGAATTGTTTTAGTGAACCAGATGACATATACTCCGTTATAAATATCACCTGTAAAAAATTTAAACATAAAATTTGATTACTGGTAAGTCACTTGTAGGTGAGCTAAATGTACCCAATTTTGATACTTATGATTTTTGGTTACTGAAAACCTGAAAATAAACATGACTGCTTGACATAGTATGATACATAACAAGGCATCACAAGTAATACTAAACCACTCACAATAAAGTCTTGTGTAAAAATTGGGTTTCACCAGTTACAAAAAATAAACTTGTCCAAATAATGATAAACCCTTGTATCAAGTTTTATTAAATTCTGCTGAAAAAAAAAATTGCTAGAGTGCTGACAGAAAAAAAGATATTTCACTTAAATAAACAAAGGAAAATAACTGTCAAATCAGGTTCATCAGTTAAAAAACACAAACTCGTCCAATATATTTCCATGATAAATTCTTGTATCAAGTTCTGAGAAATTAAGTTGTTAAGAGAGCTGACAAGCAAAGCATAACATACATACATATGGGACAAATCCTATATCCCGTCCAAACTTTGTTTGTGAGGGGATAATAATTGTCAATTTGTTTGAGTTATGGTAGTTGGGGTTATATTTCTTACCCTTGGTTTGGAATCTTTTGTATCTGTCCAATACTTGTGAAACTTTACAATATTTGGGTGGTCCAACTGGATTAAATTGGCAAACACCTGTCTAATTTTCTCCTACAAGTACAATCATGTGGAATCTTTTAAGTTTTTTTTTAAGGTTGCAATTAGTTTCCCTTTAAACAAATGTAAAGATAAGATGTATAAGTCTGGCCCTTGTTTTACAATCATTCCTTAGCTAAGATTTACCATTACTTAAATTAAACAAACGTTTGTTATCTCTTTCTAGAACTACTGATGAACATTTTTATCAAAACTAAATGCAAATGTTTTAATCTAGAAGTGATATTGATAATGGCAATTTTAATTCCAGAATATCTTGAAAATTAACAAAATTATAAAGATTTTAAATTTTGAAACATTTTAGTTAAGGAAAATCTTAGATAAGGAACGATTGTGAAACTGGGGCCTGTTGGTTTTTTGTTTTTTTTTAATTTAAAATTCTACTTGCACAATATCATGATTATATTGTTCAAAATCTGTTTTTAATTTCTTTTACCTGTTGTTCCTTGAGATTACGATTTTCTGAAAACTGTACTTCATTCCAGACGACTTCTACTCCCTCTTCTGTATCCATGGCGAGAAATGCCTGGTCAATACCTGGAACATCTCGCTGTTCAACCTGTGTCATAAAATTATAAAACTTATGAATGCATGTATATAATGATGATAAATAACGAAGTATAAAATTACTATGGCAACTGAATGCTGTATGTAACAGATTATGCAACCCCCCCCCCCCTCTTTGAAAAATTTAAGAGAGAGAGCTATTGACTGATGTGACCCCCATATGTTAACAACCCATTTCTGTATACTTGTTCCGGATCGTGTTAACTAGACCCCACGTCTCTGGAAGCTCGCGCCTTTGGCGCTCACACCTAGCATTGATATACTAGTAATTCTCAACCCCCCTTTCAAAAAATCCTGGATCTGCCCCTGCAGTTCTGGGATAGTAGAGGAAATCGAAGTAACCAGAGAAAAACGGGCACTGCATGACCATGTTGTTCTACGATTTGACATAGTGATCTACTTATTTATCAAACATGAAAAATGTATGAATTTGGCATTGCTTTTGTCCAAAGAATCGTGTGAAGATACTCAGATCAAGTCCTACACTAAACATTAATTCTGATTAATCTGTTAAAAGCAGGTTTTTTTGTTTCACCAAGTGTTCAGTTTTCACATGTAACTCTGTATTAATCAAATTTTCATAATAAAGGTTAATTTTTCCAATATTTCAATCTAAACAGGACAAATACCACTACAGTCGACACCAAACATGAATGATAATTCTGACAGTGACAGCTAGCATGCTGTTTCAGTGTTTGACAGTGACACACCTCTTCTCGCCTCTTTTGCCATCTTCCACATGGACTTTCTTCAAGAACCTCTCCTTCGTCTTCCGATTCATCTGCACTATCTGCTTTTACAGGATTCTTCTCCTGGTCAGTTTCTGCCATAATGGCGAAACCAACTGGTTAATCCAAACTGTTAGTTTCAATGACTGCAATACACACCAAGAAAATCGGTCAAAACGGTACACGGATGTCTACATGTTTTATACACTGATGTAATACACATTGAATTAAAGAGTGGGGACCAGACATTTCATAGCAGTATTGAATGGCTCTAAGATATTATGAGCAGCTCTATCGATTTTATTGAATATTATTTAACCAACAAGACGTGATACTGCCGAAAATCTATGCCAAATAATAACATTAGAAATTCACTTTTGTATGTAATAGTTCAACAATGACAAAACTACATTAAAAAGCAAAATTTTTATAAAACATTTTATAATTATCTCCCCTTGATCACTGATGAAGAAGAAGTCACGTGGTTTATTCGTCTAGACCGCGAAATACACACTTGGGATACATTTTAGTGACTAGGCAATGTGAAGCCATACATCTGACTGACAATAAGGATCATGGGTGTCTACCAGTCTACTCCAGTCACTGACAAATTTTCAACCGACAACAAATGCAAAAATTTTACATATGGTGCTTCTTCTATGCAAGGATGGCGAATATCGCAAGAGGTAGCCATTTTCAATTTCATGATGTAAAAATGCTGATGAGCATTTCAATTATTTCCAAGTTTCAAATTTGTCCCTTTGATTCTAATACATTATACCATTTCAGGATGTCATGCTTAAATTTTAAACACGTTATATACACAGAAATCTTAATTAAATGAGTCTTTTTGGACCCAAACTCGCCTTGTTTTTGATAAGACTAACGTTGAACATAATATCAGCTATTCACAGCACTACTGTATAATTTAGGTCTGACATAGCACCAATTAATTAGGCTTTTAGATATGAAATCAAATTTTTAATTACAGCGTTTAGCATTTGAACATGCGCATTTTCTAATACTGAATGCCCATGTACATGCCACCTCATCATTTTGAAGTCTGTGGGTATTTATTTACTATGACAGTTCTATCAATTTAATTCTCACAGTAAAACTCTCCCTCTGAGGACTACTCGGAGTTGGGTGTGTTGCATTCAATCGGGAAAGTACACCTCGGATAAATCATCTGGTTAGGGAAATTTTTACTGGACATACTAGTCCGATTAATCAGCCCACTAAACCCCAATTTAATTTTTTACTTGGGGGGTTTGTAGTCTGACAGCTTCCATTATTGAGTTCTTGAAATTGCAGGTGAAAACAGTAGAAACGAAAATGAGCGTCGATAACTTCCAGTATTTCCTTACCTTGCTCTTGCTGGCAACATGGAACACTTTCTAAAACATTATTCTACCGATCCATGCTACACTTTTAATTAAAATCCATCGATACCGGTAGAAATACACAAAGTTTTCTTACAAGATTTATCCTTATGCAGAATCTGTAAATAAGCTTTAAACTTCCCATTTATAAGTTTTATTAAAATTACTTTATTATGATGTGATTTCAGTGTTATTATGAATGGTAAATCAATTGATTGAATGGAGTTTTACGTCTCTGTCAAGAATATTTCACTTATATTGACACATCACCAGATATAGGTGAAGTGGCAGAAATTTTACTGTGCAGGGTTCTTTGATGTGCCTTGTCTGCCATGACCTGGTCATTGTTTTCTTTAAGGTCTCTTTCACTTTCCAAATTGCTTGCCGAAAGTACAGTCACTACCTATTTCCATGTCTGGGGTTTGAACCCACAACTAGTGCTGTTAGGGATGACGATATTGCAGAACCTTATTACCAAGAAAAATTTTTTTTGAAATCATTGCTTCACTTGTGTATTGATAGTGATTAAGCGGATTAAACATGGTTCTGCTGTGAATCACAAACAAATCACTGCTGACAGGTGACATAATAAATATACAATGTATTAATGCATACCATGTTCAATGTATACATTAGCTAACCGTAAAAAAAACCTCGCAAAGACCAAGCCCATCTTTTTAGCATATTCATCTGGAAATATTGTTATATTATTGCAACATATCATCAAATGTTAGGCGATATCCTGATGCCTTTTTGTCTCACTATTACAGCTCTACCCACAACCTCCCACTTGCCAATTGTAAATTGAGTCAGCTTCTTTGATTTTATGTGATTACTGTATATAGGCCATTAGGATGTCCCGGTAAAAAGAATGCAAGTAAGGTTTGCTCGTTAACAATATTTTTCTCTGATTTTATAATACTACACCTTTAATGTGACAAATTAACCTATGTTGTTTGATTTATTTTTAGGATGCCCATAACTGTATTCCAGATTTTGATGAAGAAAGAAATATATCCTTATTTGCTGTATATGATGGACATGGAGGTAAATTAGTGGTTTATTGATTAGATTTAAGAGCTAAGTTTCCATTCTTTGTAGACAAAATCGCCATTGACTACAAATTTCTGAAATTCTTTCAAAAAGTTCCCCATTTTAGTAAATTTGTGAAAAAATACTTAAAAGGGACTATATTTTCACAAATTTTATAATAGTGAAAACCTAGCTTAAGACAGACCTGCCAACCCCCTGGGCAACTATTCAGTAAGATCAAGGACATTTTTCAGTAAGATTGCACCAGTTTCAGTAAGATTTTACAAAAGTCAGTTTTTATCAAATAGGCATATTTTAATTAGACAGTTAAGGCTACAAAATCACCGAAATCACAGACTTTTTATGTTTTTTGAGTTTATACGCCGGATATCGTCAATACCGCCATGTGCGATATTTAGATCAACTAGACATATACTGCAATTGATGAAAAAATCTCCCTTTTTGCTTCGTTTTATGAAGGACCACATTGAAAAATACGTCGGTTTAGCTTTTTGGGCATACTGATTCTTTTTTTTCGGAGCCGACTCTCCATAATCCGCCAGATCTGCTTTGCGTTTGCTCATTTTTGATATGTGACAGTTACCGCGAAAAACTTTAAAATCGCACAGATGCTTGATTATTACACTTCAGAATGTCTTTGAAATGCTTTACTATCAAAGGCTCTTCCGACTTTGTGTAAAGACAGTGATCGCTGGCTATCTTTTTAATGCTTTATTGTAATCTGCATGCCTTAAAAGCGTTTCCAGGACAGTTTTCTAAAACATGGTTTGGAAACGTAAAGACAATGAAAGAGAATATCCGGAAAAGATAAAAATCGGAAGAAAACATGCTGTATCCGTACAATCGTAAGAATTAAAAATTTTCGGCAATTTTCAGTAAGAACTATGGAAAAATCATAAGGGTTGGCTGGTCTGTTAAGAGTCCAAAGAAGACTGATTTATTTCTTTAATGGTATATTCTAAAAATATAATTTCAGTACCGTAATCCTTCTATGTATTCAGACAAATTTTAATTACTTCATTTTCAAGTGTCTTGGAACTTAGAGGAAATATGAAAATTATACACTTGAAAAATGGGGGTGTCCGAATATTTAGTTTTCCGATATGTAGGAGCTGATGTCCGATCGTAAGCAAGTCTTGTTGCCCTCCCGGTAATGAAAGACACTATCAACGACGATACGCACACAAATATCATCTAAAATGTAAAGTTTTTATATGTTAAAATTACCTGTTGTGTTGTTTATTTTACAAAAAAGTTATATTTGAAGTGTTTGTTGACCAATAATCATGATCCAATGTGTAATGCACATCAAGGGACTCCATTTTGTTTGTAAATAAATTGTGTGATCTTTGTCAGTAATTCCCAACGTTCAAGGTTCACCGTGATCACACATCGTCTTCTGTCACTGTCTACGGTCAAAATTTTTATAATTAATAATAGTCAAAAATATTTCTCAGTCAATAAAATTCCACATTTTTGTACATGTATGAATGGGGTTTGCGGTGATCAATATATTGTAAAACATGAAATTTTCGCATGCATTTTATTTTCGCATAATTCGCGAGCTCATAAAAAACGTGAAAATAAATTTGATCGAATAAATATGAATGGACTTTTCTCGATTGCTACGGTATAAATATATATAAAGCACATTAATACTGTCAGAAAATAATAACGTGTACCGGAAGTTACAGTAACTGTTCGGAAGCCACCGATACATGTTGACATATAACTTGCCTTAAACAAACTGAATTACCGTAATCCTTCTATGTATTCGAACGGAATTTAATAATTTCATTTTCAAGTGTCCGGGAATTTAGAGGAAATATGAAAATTATACACTTGGAAAAATGGGGGTGTCCGAATATTTAGAGTTGTCCGATATTTAGGAGCCGATATGTCTTGCTGCCCTCCCGGTAATGCAAGACACTATCAACGACGATACGCACATGAATATCATCTATAATATCAATTTTCAAATAAAGTTCATGTTGAAATTACCTTTTGTGTTGTTTATTTCACAAAAAAGTCGTTTTTTTTTTAAGTGTTTGTTAACCAATAATCATGATCCAATGTGTAATACACATCGAAGGATGCCATTTTTTGTAAGCAAATCGCGTGATTTTTGTCAGTAGTTCCCACCATTTGAGGTTCAACGTTACCCCACTTCGTCTTCTGTCACTGTCTACGGTCAAAATTTTTATAATTAATAATAGTCAAGAATATTTTTCTGTCAAGAAATTCCACATTTTGTACGATTAAGAACCAGGACATGTATGAATGGGGTTCGTCGTGATCAATATAGCTTTTCTTTAAAAATCGATGTTACCACTCACAGAACAAAATAGTTTACAAGTACATTGTTTTAACTCACATTTCAAACAATTTTAATCTTAGGAAACACAATAAATACATCGTAATGTCCATCTTCCCGTTTTTAGACAAGTGAAAGTATCAGAGGATCGGGAATTCCCATAGTTGACATGCATTGAATCAGAAGGGATTCCACAAGTTTCTCATCCAATGAAATCCTGAAAAATGTCTTTGATGTTGGATTTGTGTGCCGACAAAACTTCTGGTCTCGTACGATGTTTCTTAGCCACGATTTTTAATTTCAATCAACTTTCACTTTCAAAGAATATTAAAACACTTAATACAGGTATGGCTATATTCAGCTTACATTAAAAACGTAAATACATCGTAAAATACTTGTCCTCAAAGTTACAATCTTGACTCCATCACGCAAATACACAACGCAACAAACACTTAAAAATAACAAATTCTAATGTAAATTAACGATACAATTTCTTCTTGTTTTTATTCAATATTAATTATAAGCAATATGTATTGCTTGTTCCGGGTGAATTCCAGCAAAATCATGTCCGGATTTAGAGGCAAAAAAATGTCGTCCAAAATTAGAGGAAACTTGAAAATTATTGAAATTTCAAAATTAGGGTGTCCGAAAACATAGAGGGGCCGAATACATAGAAGGATTACGGTATTACTTTATTATAATTGTGAGATGAATGAATACTTTATTATAAAACACAGTTCACAGGTGAGTACAGGTGGAGCTGTACATGACGAGATAACAGGCAATTTTACGTACATACCTAAGACTTTTACATCGGGCTCACGATGGGATTGGGCACACAGCGGGATATCGTGAAAATTTCATGCCGCGAAATGACTTTCATACAAATATCGCAAAAATATCATGCCGCGAAAATAAAGTGTTTTGCAGTAGCTTTTCTTAAAAAATCAAAGTTACCACTCACAGAACAAAATAGTTTACAAATACATTGTTCTAAATCACATTTCAAACAATTTTCATTGGGGGGGGGGGGGGGGGGGAATAGTTACATCGTAATGTCTATCAGGCAGATGAAAGTATCAGAGGATCGGGAATTCCCATAGTTGACTTGCACTGAATCGGAGGAAATTCTACAAGTTTTCTCATCCAATGAAATTCATTGATAATGTCACTTCCTGAAAAAATGTCTTTGATGTTAGATTACATCTGGTCTTGTAAGATGTTTTGTAGCCAAAAGTTTAAGATTCAATCAACTTTCACTTTTAAAGAAAATTAAAGCACTTAATACAGGTATGGCTTTATTGAGCTTAGATTAAAAATTGTAAATACTTAGTAAAATACATGTCCTCCAAGTTACAATCATGACTCCATCACGCAAATACACAACGCAACAGACGCATAAAAGTAGCACATTTTAATGTAAATTAACAACAAAACAACATTGTTTCTTCTTGTTTTTATTCAATATTAATTATAAGCAATATTATACAGTGTTCCGGGTGATTTCCAGGAAAATTGTGTCCGGATTTAGATGCAAAAAATTGCCCTCCGAAATTGGACGAAATTTGAAAATTATTGAAATTTCAAAATTGGGGTGTCTGAAAACATAGAGGAGCCGAATACATAGAAAGATTACAGTAATTTAAAAGTTATTGTCTTAAATTGCATTACTTCCCACTCAAAAAACTATTCTTTTGGAATTTTGATTAACTTGCACAACAAAAAACTTAGTTGTTGAAGATTCACTATATATACAAAAACAATATCAAACTAGAGATTGTAACTGGGATACCAGTTACGTATGATTCCCCACCATCCATAAATAATTTATGGCATATATCTGGTGAAAAGACCATAGCAGGGTTGTAAAAGTCTGTCGTCAAGGAAATCGCCAGTTGTAAAATTTTGTTGCCAATTTCATTACTGTGTCGCCAAAAAGGGTAAATCTTGTGATTTTTACGTCACATGCGTTTTTAATGTTGTGTATATATTGCCTTGATGAACAATTACATTTTAAAGGCAGTTATGTATAAAGTACATTTGTACCGCGCCGACCTGGTAAACTAAAAAATCATACCTTGATTGCTTTTTAAAATTTCTTTGAAAGTTAAAGTAGATTTGAATTAAAGTTTTCGGTTGAAAAAAATTGTACATTGGAAGGCCTTCTCGGCAAAGGAAGTGACGTTTTCAATGAATTTTATTGAATAAGAAAACTCGTAGAACCCCTCTCAGGCCTCTGATTTGGCGTCGCCGCGTGTTACAATGAATGAACACGTATGGGAGGGTTTGCGTTGGGCATCGCTAACTGCGATTTTTTTCCTTAACTTGCGACAAAACACGGCGCTTTGCGATTTTTCTGGCCACAAGTTTTCAAAGTTCACCGGTATCTTGGTCACCAGTAATTAAAAGGTGATAACACATTGAAGCCAGTGACGGATTGGCGAGTGTCACTGAATAAACACAGTAATTAACGACTGAGTTGATTAAGATCGTTGTCTTAGGTGCGAATGTAAGACCTTCTAATGATGGGCAGGTAGATCCAAGTAATATTGGAGCGTGTCGACACTGCCTGAGGATATACCCAGGTGCCCTCCCGATGTCGTCAGACAGTATAAACACCGATGGACTCGGAATTATTGTAAAATCCAAAATAAAATATAATAAAAGTTACCCTTTGTGATGTTTATTTAATATTTTTTCTAAAAAGTTTATTGATTAATAATCGTGATTCAATGCACATAGGAGGCCATCTGTTTGTATTTTAATTACGCGGTTTGAGGTTGATGATCATAACGATACATCTACTCAGAGATGGACAATTTTATAAGAAGCATGTATGTTAACTCTGTGAATAGTGTGTTGAAATTGTTTGACGCTGTATAATGTATATATAGTCCGATTTAAAAGATTGAAAAATATTGAAAAAAACGTACTTTTCAACACGTTGAGGTACACATTAGTCTAGGTGTATTATACGGAATAAATCTCATATTGTTATTTCCAGCATCTAAAAGACTCAGATCTTCATTGCTCTATAGATTATTTTGGTGTTTTTGATGCAAAAGAAATAAAGTCGACTCTCGTTAATTCGAAATCGGTTGAATCACAATTTCCCTTAAATCGAAATGATACAAATGGTCCCGTCAGATCGCTATGTATTTCTATGTAAATTTGTTAGTTAATTCGATATGCCGAATTTGAAGCGAATTTTCAGTCCAAATTACGAAATATTACGAAAATTCCCATGTTTAAATCGAAGTGCACTTTCAGTCCAAATTACGAAAATTCCAATGTTTAAATCGAATAAAAAAGACACAAAAATATTTTATCTTAAACTTGAATAATACCTGAAATAATTGTCCATCTGTTATTTGAAAAGTGTTAATAGTAACAGAGTGGCGGCTTACTCGGAAGATTCATTTCCGACTAAAACTACAAATTTTTGTACTCTACATACCGGTCATTAGGAAAGTGTCAGTCAGTTAAAGGAGACGTTTAATTGGTGTAAACTTAAAAAAGTGGGCAGTCTTCTACTTCCACAGTCAGTGATTAACAGAAAACCCCAAAGCCATTTGATCTATCAAGGCAAATTGTATACACCATTCAGCTCATTGTGTAAGGTTTTAAGTACAGGCGTGTGACGTGACAAGCTGTGGTGTTAAAAATCGCGAAGTTTTTTATGGTCACTAATCGGATTAACTCATAGGTGAAAGCATTTGCTTGGTATGATTAAAGTGCCGTAACCAGCTTATGTCCATTCAGAATTAGTTTCCCCGGGTATTTTACTACGTATTCAATTAAGCAATGTACACCCACCCACCCACCTTCAAGATAACGAAAATGAACACGTCTTGATTATCTACACAGGCAACAGATTATTGGTACCAAATTTCATCTAAATCCATCAAGCCGTTCCCGAGATATTCTACAGCATATGGTCATGACATAATAATAATAATAAAAAAAATAATAATAACTAGAGATTGTAACTGGGATACCAGTTACGTATGATTCCCCACCATCCATAAATAATTTATGGCATATATCTGGTGAAAAGACCCTAGCAGGGTTAGCGCTGGGTTGTAAAAGTCTGTCGTCAAGGAAATCGCCAGTTGTAAAATTTTGTTGCCAATTTCATTACTGTGTCGCCAAAAAGGGTAAATCTTGTGATTTTCACGTCACATGCGTTTTTAATGTTGTGTATATATTGCCTTGATGAACAATTACATTTTAAAGGCAGTTGTGCATAAAGTACATTCAGTGTACCGCGCCGACCTGGTAAACTAAAAAAATCATACCTTGATTACTTTTTTAGACTTCTTTGAAAGTTAAAGTAGATTTAAATTTAAGTTTTCGGTTGAGAAAAATCGCACATTGGAAGGCCTTTTCGGCATAGGAAGTGACGTTTTCAATGAATTTTATTGAATAAGAAAACTCGTAGAACCCCTCTCGGGCCTCTGATTTGGCGTCGCCGCGTGTTACAATGAATGAACACGTATGGGAGGGTTTGCGCTGGGCATCGCTAACTGCAATGTTTTTCTTTAACTTGCGACAAAACACGGCGCTTTGCGATTTTTTATTTATTTTCATATTTCGACTATTATAATGTCTTGTCATGTGACATAAGCATGTATTTGTTTATGTGCTATAAGTATTATTTGTATACTTTATGCAAATAAAGTTTATTTATTATTATTATTATTATTTGCGATTTTTCTGGCCACAAGTTTTCAAAGTTCACCTGTATCTTGGTCACCAGTAAATAACAGGTGATAACACATTGAAGCCAGTGACGGATTGGCGTGTGTCACTGAATAAACACAGTAATTAACGACTGAGTTGATTAAGATCGTTGTCTTAGGTGCGAATGTAAGACCTTCTAATGATGGGCAGGTAGATCCAAGTAATATTGTAGCGTGTCGGCACTGCCTGAGGATATACCCAGGTGCCCTCCCGATGTCGTCAGACAGTATAAACACCGATGGACTCGGACTTATTGTAAAATCCAAAATAAAATATAATAAAAGTTACTCTTTGTGATGTTTATTTAATAATTTTTCTAAAAAGTTTATTGATTAATAATCGTGATTCAATGCGCAATACACATCATAGGAGGCCATATGTTTGTTTTTTAATTACGCGACTTATATCGGTTATTCCTATATGTTTGAGGTTCATAATCATAACGATACATCTACTCAGTCAAAATATTAAAAGGCGGACATTTTTATATGAAGCGTGTATGTTAACTCTGTGTATAGTGTGTTGAAAAGGATCGACGCTGTATATATAGTCCGATTTAAAAGACCCCCCTTTATTGAAAAAACGTACTTTTCAACACGTTGAGGTACATATTAGTTTAGGTGTATTATACGGAATAAATCTCATATTGTTATTTCCAGCATCTAAAAGACCCAGATCTTCATTGCTCTATAGATTATTGAGGTGTTTTTGATGCAAAAGAAATAAAGTCGACTCTCGTTAATTCGAAATCGGTTGAATCGAAATTTCGCTTAAATCGAAATGATACAAATGGTCCCGTCAGATCGCTATGTATTTCTAGGTAAATTTGTTAATTAATTCGATATGCCGAATTTGAAGCGAATTTTCAGTCCAAATTACGAAATATTACAAAAATTCCCATGTTTAAATCGAAGTGAGCTTTCAGTCCAAATTACGAAAATTCCAATGTTTAAATCGAATAAAAAAGACACAAAAATATTTTATCTTAAACTTGAACAATACCTGAAATAATTGTCCATCTTTTATTTGAAAAGTGTTAATAGTAACAGAGTGGCGGCTTACTCGGAAGATTCATTTCCAACTAAAACTACAAATTTTTGTACTCGACATACCGGTCATTAAGAAAGTGTCAGTCAGTTAAAGAAGACATTTCATTGGTGTAAACTTAAAAAAGTGGGCAGTCTTCTACTTCCACAGTCAGTGATTAACAGAAAACCCCCAAGCCATTTGATCTATCAAGGCAAATTGTATACACCATTCATCTCATTGTGTAAGGTTTTAAGTACAGGCGTGTGACGTGACAAGCTGTGGTTTTAAAAATCGCCAAGTTTTTAACGGTCACTAATCGGATTAACTCATAGGTGAAAGCATTGGCTTGGTATAATTAAGGTGTCGTAACCAGCTTATGTCCATTCAGAATTGGTTTCCCCGGGTATTTAACTACGTATTTATTTACACCACCCATCCACCTTCAAGATAACGAAAATAAACGCGTCTTGATTATCTACACAGACAACAGATTATTGGTAGCAAATTTCATCTAAATCTATCAAGCTGTTCCCGAGATATGCGTCAGCATATGGTCTTCAGAGAAGAAGAATAATAAGAATAATAAAAATAATAATAATAATAAGAAGAAACAGAACGAAAACAATATGATTCCCCACCTTCGGTGGTGGGGAATCATAATAATAAGAAGAAACAGAACGAAAACAATATGATTCCCCACCTTCGGTGGTGGGAAATCATAATTATAAAAACATTTGCCTAGAACTGCAATCAAACTGAATCAACTTTTTACACCATTTGTGACTTTTTCTAGAAATTATCTTGTTTAGATATTCATTGTCAAAATAACTTTGATTTTAAAGTCTTTAATGAATTTTTAAAGTATAATTTTCATTTTAGGAGCTGAGATAGCACAATACTGTTCTTCAAAGTTACCAGACTTTCTAAAGAAGTTAAAATCGTACAAAAATGGTTCCTTGGAGTCTGCACTGGAAGAGGCATTTTTAGAATTTGATCAGGAGCTATTGAAAGATACAGTGAAAAAAGAACTTAAGATCCTGGCAGACCTTGATGATGAAGGTAGATTTATTGTCATTTAAAACTGTATGTAAATCTTTTCAAAAATTTTATACGAGGAACTCATCCAACATCGAAGATGGCCACCATTATTATACTGTTGAAAATGCAAGATAGCCATTGTAGATTTAATTTTCAATTCAATTTTCATTCAATTTTGGTCAATTCTTTGAAATCAGTCTTCTCTGAAACCCATGTTTGGAATGCTTTTGTGATATATGATACCATTTAACAGGGCTCAAATTAGATTTTGAAACAGGGAGAAGTGACTTCTCCCTCAGCCAAGATCAGGGAGTTTTTATTATTTTAAAAAAATGTAAAGATTATCAACAAAAGAAGTAACATAAATAAATGAAAAATAAATACATATTATATACATGTACACAGTGTGTATGTACAACTCTCAGTATCAGGTCTCGACCCGATACAAAGGGTTGTACATACACACTGTGTATATGATATTTTTATCTAACATTTCCAATAAGGTTATTTAAAATAATAAAAAACAATACTTTGTGTGAAAAAAAAAATTATACCACAGAAAACCACAACTATGTTATGACATATGTTCTATAGTAATGACGTCATTATTTACATTTGACAAATCGGAGATTCCCCAATGACGTCACAATGAGAAATCCGACTAAAAGTGCACGTGTACTTTACCACCAATATTGTATCACCACACTGTGGTGAGTGTGGTGATACAAGATTCTGTATCATATGTGTTCGATAAAACTTGTATTTTGCCGAATCAGATAGAAAAACTAGTAGTAGTTAGATATATAATAGATCTTAAAAAAATACACTTTAATAGGGTGTAACGATATACCGGTATATCGGTAAACCGTGATGTGCACACTAGACCGGTTCGTATCACGATACACTAAATGAAAACTGGTATTTTGCAATACATTTACTGTATGCTTGTTAGACTGTTGAATGTCACTCGGACGCTTGAAATTACATATATATACCTATTTTAATTTTTCACAGCACTCTAGACGGCCTTTTCGAAATACAATTCCTCATCAGTAGTAGAATGACGATCTTGAAAATAAATATTTTTGACAAGCACACACGTGGTAAAGTTTTAGTCATTAAGATGTTTGTAATATATACGAAAGCTGTAGAAGTAACAATCGTGTGATTGAGAGTGATTAACAATGTCGGAGAATTACGACCTTGTCGTAAACAAAAAAGCTAAATCAGCAATATGGAACCATTTTTGGATAAAATTCGACAAAACTTCACAAACCGTAAACCCTGTAAATTGCTGTCTGCTGACATTATAATAACGATGTAAAGAATGCAGGGGGTACGACTAATTTAACGACACATATGACACGACATCACCCAAGGTTGCTAAGTCATACAACGTCAACGAAACCGAAAGTAGACAAAGAAGCTGACAGTTCAAAATTAATATTTATAATTTCCTTATAATTTATGTGTTTCATCTTGGAATTTATGAATAAAAGCCAAGAAGTAAAATAACCATAAATGTATTGAAGACTATTGTTAAATTTGTACTGACCTTCTTATGTCAGACCTGTAAAAACAATATACCGTGATACGTATTGCAATACACGCATCATGTATCACAATATATCGCGATACGACACTGCCGTATCGTTACACCCCTAACACTTTTTAGCTCACCTGAGCCAAAGGCTCAAGTGAGCTTTCTGATCACAATTTGTCCGTTGTCTGTCGTCGTCGTCGTCGTTGTCGTCGTAAACTTTTCACATTTTCGACTTCTCCTCTGAAAGTACTTGGCAGATTTCAATGAGACTTGGTCAGAAGCATGTCTGGGTCGGTGCAATTCAGATTTGTTCGTGGCGTTGCCATGGCTACCATAACTAGGTCAAGGTGACCTAGGGGTGCAAAAATCTTAAAAAATCTTCTTCTCCAAAAGTATTGTTTCGAGAAACAATCTGATGAGATATTTGGCTTCTCTAGGGTCTTAAGCCTATAGTTTGTTCATTTTGTGAAATTCGGTCGAAAAATGGGTTACGCGTTTTTGCGTTTAATTTTGAAAAAATCGTAAAATAGCTTCAAATTGTTATAACTTGACTACTTGACCAGATAATGACATGGGGTTTTCAGTTTTGACATCTTCTTGTTAGTATCTTCAAAATGAGGTCAAGGTCAATTGTGAAGGTCGTGACCTAATTTTTTTTACCTCTGATTATAATTATTATCTCGAAAACTATAAACTTTTTGTATAGTCATGTATATTAGAATGTTGTAGGTATTGATACAACGATCATTTTGATGTATAGAAAAAGGTCATGGGTTCAAAGGTCAAGGTCACAGATGCGAAACAATACCAAAATGGTTAATTATCTCGAAAACTATAAACTTTTTGTAGAGGCATGTATATTAGAATGTTGTAGGTATTGATACAACGATCATTTTGATGTATAGAAAAAGGTCATGGGTTCAAATGTCAAGGTCACAGATCCGAAACAACACCGAAATGGTTAATTATCTCGAAAACTATAAACTTTTTGTATAGGCATTTATATTGGAATGTTGTAGATATTGATACAACGATTATTTTGATGTATAGAAAAAGGTCATGGGTTCAAAGGTCAAGGTCACAGATGCGAATCAATACTGAAATGGTTAATTATCTCGAAAACTATAAACTTTTTGTATAGGCATTTATATTGGAATGTTGTAGATATTGATACAACGATTATTTTGATGTATAGAAAAAGGTCATGGGTTCAAAGGTCAAGGTCACAGATGCGAAACAATATTGAAATGGTTAATTATCTCGAAAACTATAAACTTTTTGTATAGGCATTTATATTAGAATGTTGTAGGTATTGATACAACAATGGTTTTGATGTATAGTAAACGGTCATAGGTTCAAAGGTCAAGGTCACAGATGCGAATCAATACTGAAATGGTTAATTATCTCGAAAACTATAAACTTTTTGTATAGGCATGTATATTATAATGTTGTAGGTATTGATACAACGATCATTTTGATGTATAGAAAAAGGTCATAGGTTCAAAGGTCAAGGTCACAGATGCGAAACAACACCGAAATGGTTAATTATCTGGAAAACTATAAACTTTTTGTAAAGGCATATATATATATTAGAATGTTGTAGGTATTGATGCAACGATCATTTTGATGTATAGAAAAAGGTCATGGGTTCAAAGGTCAAGGTCACAGATGCAAAACAATATTGAAATGGTTAATTATCTTGAAAACTATAAACTTTTTGTATAGACATGTATATTAGAATGTTGTAGGTATTGATACAACGATCATTTTGATGTATAGAAAAAGGTCATGGGTTCAAAGGTCAAGGTCACAGATGTGAAAACAATACCGAAATGGTTAATTATCTCGAAAACTATAAACTTTTTGTATAGGCATGTATATTAGAATGTTGTAGGTATTGATACAATGATCATTTTGATGTAAAGAAAAAAGTCATTGGGGTTTAGTATTTACGTTTACTTTAAATCTATCAGCTAGCCATTAGTTATCAGGTGAGCGTATAAGGCCCATGGGCCTCTTGTTTATTTTCTAATTGAGTTATCCACCTTGTTCATGCATGTGTTGATGGCAACAATCATGGTTGCTGTCCGACTCCCAATTTCTAGAGATGATACTACTCATTTACAATCATTCAATCAAAAAATGTTTTTATTTATGGATTCCTTTGTGAAAAGACAACATTCTGTTAAGGGTCTGTTATTTTATTGAATATACAAAAAATGATCTATTATTTTGTTTACTACATACACTCCCTGTGTCCATACTTGTTCATAAACATCGGTAGACACATTTTTTATGGCAAATAATGAAATATTCAAGGTTTTTCATCAAGATGGCTTTTAATTACATCTGTCAAGAGGTTGATGAATTTATGACATGCATGGATGATCTCAAGTTAAGCTAATTGTCGGATTAAAACACCTGGATATATCGAGAGTTACCTGTGTTTACCTTTGAATGTGTGTAATATATAGAGGTTCTTAATGGAGTTGATAAATTATCAAAACTTAGGTTGACTAGAACTTCGCTTTTGGGACAGTTTAGGGTTTTCAAGTTTTTGGAAATGGGGTGAAGATATCACCTAACTTCAACCTTATTTTGAGCTTATTTTTTCTTGTTATTTATGAAATGAAGAAAGTAAGTGCCAGTTGAATTTTAGGGCTCTTTTTTTCTAGGGTCTTTGTTTATAAGTAGTTGACACAATATACAAATTTCAGTCTCTGTCATTTGACGAGTTAATTAAATTTCTAAAATTTCTGCCTAATATCAAGACTTTAATTATGTAACCACTCTCTTCTTCCTCCTCTGATTATGTAACCACTCTCTTCTTCCTCCTCTGAAAGTCATGAGTCCAAATTAATTTTTAAGGTCAAAAATGTTTAATGGAAGCCCATTATGCTAAAATGTTGTTTCAAAAGTTATGCACATCCCTAAAAATTTTCACTTCAAATAGAAAATTTATTATGTACATCAATGTCACTCTTATTCAATAAGGATCTGATAGGAGTGGCTATATTATTCCAGTCATATTTATTGGTTTTAAAATTTAGTTTTAATAAAAATTCTGTTGTTATTTACAGATGATGAAGCACAAAAAGTGGGGATGGGTAAAAGTGAAACAGATGTACTTCTTGCCGAGGCAAATATGCCACTAGAAGAACTGTTAGGAAAATATGAAGGATTCACAGGGATACCACCTGCATTACGAAGTTTGAAAAAGAAAAAGAAAGAAGTTAGATCTCCTATGATAAGACACTCAAAACCAAGATTTTCTGCCGCATCAGGAGATGATGGGGAAGGTGATGCCAGTAACAATTGTAGTAGCAATGGAACTGATAATGATGAAAACAATGATGCAGGTGCTCCATTGCCACAATTAGAAGACAAACTAGCCAATGGACATGCAGAAAATGAAAATAATTTAAACATGGAAAAAGAATTGAGTGAAAGTCAGTCAGATAAGATGCAAAGTAGTAACAAAGAAACAGGAGAATGTGACTCTATAACTAGTAGTAGCGAGGACGTTCAAGCTTTTTCTGAAGCTAGTTCATCTAAAGACGTTTGTGACAAAAATAACAGTTCTGTACAGTCTTCTTGTATATCAAGTTCTTCTGTGGACGTCTGTACCGAGTCCGCACAGTCAGCAACAAGTTCTGGTAGTAAAAGTGGCAATATAACTAGTGAAGAAGCCAGTTCTTCTAGCTCAGTAGGCATTTCTAGTTCAGCTGGAAGTTCTAGCATGGATCAGTGTTCATCAGGTTCTAGTGGTGGATCTAGTTCTGGTAGTAGTTCATCGTATCAGGAATCAGCATGTAGCAGCTCCTCCCAGGTAAGATACAGATTTTATGATTAATTCTTTTATTCAGACATGTTGTATGGATTGTTGACATTTGTCTATATACCATTTAACTTCATGTCCAACAGGCACATTCATGGATGAAAAGTCAAAAGGTATGGAATGAAAATGTAAACAATTTTCAGGTGAGTGCCCAGGGCCTTCCTAGCCCTCTTGTTTTTAATTATTACCGATTCATTTGTTATTTAATTATGCAATCCATTTGAAATAATTAAAATCTAACCAAAGTTATTAAGTTTGTAGGTTAAAGGTCAAAGATTACATGTCAAATCTTAGATTTTTGCAGTATTGTATACATTCCTTATCTCCTACATTTGACCACTGCAGTAGCTCAGTTGGTAGAGTGCTTTCTCTGGAAGTGGGAGGTCGTGGGTTCAGACCGGGTCTGACCCAAGACTTGAAAGTAGTTAGTGACAGTTCTTTCGCAAAGCACTCTGCATTAGGAAATGAAATTCATGGTTCTTTTGGATGGGAACATAAAATAAACGAGGTTCAAGGTAGGATTAGCACAATAAAGAACCCTACTGTATAATGCCATAAGCTCAACACAGGCAAAATTTCTGCAACTTGGCCTATAGCTGATGAGGTCTCAATAAAAGTGAAATATTCTTGACTGTTACATTAAACACCATTACTCAGCTCAACTCTGTACGGATGTTTAGTAACGTAGATTAAAGTTCAAGGTCATGAGTGTAATGTGGAGTGTATGTTAGTTTGCACATATTTTATCTCTTGTATATTTTCTAGGTCGGTTCATCCAGTAGACAATCAAATGCAGAAGATGATGAAGAAGATGTCGATGAGGATGAAGAGAAGGATGGCATTGTAGGTGTAACAATCGACGCAATCGCTGATGAAGATGACGATTCCAGTGAAGATGAAGATGTAGAGTATGGAAGGTAAAATATTTTTGTAACTTTAATGAATATCAAGTTTTCATCTTAATATAACCCTGTCTTTAAGAGGAAGGATAATAAAATTCCGTTATTATTATTATTTATGTCACATGGGGAAATCTCACCTGGAGGGAGGATGAATATTTGAGAGAAGGGAACTTGCACTTGTTTTACTAACAATGTGATCTTTTTACAACAACTTTTGCTTTTAGCTTTTAAATTCTTGTATTAATAAAGGAACATTTTAATTGCCGTATTTATTCATGATTGAGTAAGAATTGAAATTTGAAAAATGATGGCTAACTCTTAAAAAAATTTGTTGACAGTGATGAAGACGATGATGAAGATGATGATGAGGAAGAAGAAAGTGAAGAAGAGGAGGAGGAAAAAGAAGAAGATTCTAGCAGCTATAACAATAGTGAAGAGGTAAATTTCAACACTTAATCTTTAAACTAAGTCCACAATATAGTAAAACATTTGGGTTTTTTTTTTTTTTTTTCATTTTTGTGAATTTTTCATTTTGATTTGATTTCAGTCTTTTTACAACTCAATAGTGGTTGCATTGTAATATTACGGTAGTTTTAATGCAAAAGTGATAATTTCTATTGCAAACAATGCTTATTCTACTCTGACATTTTTCTCATTAGTCTGTTAAAAAGCCTATATAAATAGACTCATCATGCTTTTGCTTAGCTTACACTATGGTGCAAAGGGAACGATAGTTTGAGACTTTCCAAGAATGGGACACCTGTCCATTGTAAATTAACACCTAGCTTTTTAGCAGGGAAGACTGATGTTATGTGAAATTAAATTTCTTCTTCCAAAACCCCAAGAAACTTGTTAGGAGCTTGAACCCACAACCCTGGAACATGAATGAGACCAAAAACCTTGACAAAAAATTCAAAAACTTCACAAAGGTTAATTAAAAAAATCCTGAAGCAAGTCTATGCATAATATATATAGATTCTTCACAAACTTGATTTAAGATTCAAATTAAGTGTACTTATGTCTGAGTAAAACACTTCTTGACCAGTGCAGCTGTAGATAAAAGACGCTTGTTAGCTCACCTGGCCAAAGGCCATGTGAGCTTATGGCATGGCGAGGCGTGCGTGCGTGCATGCGTCCGTGCGTGCGTCAGTAAACTTTAATCTTCTCCTCCGAAACTACTGGGCCAACTGAAACCAAATTTGCCATGGAAGGTCCTTGACAGAGTCTAACTATAGTTTGTTCAAATCATGGCAATCGAATATCCAAGATGGCCGCTGTTACTAAAAATAGACAAAACCTAAAAAAATCTTCTTCTGTTGAACCACTCATTGGAGGCAAAAACTGATGTGATATTTGGATTCTACATAGTCTTAACCTTTAAGTTTGTTCATTTCATGAAATTTGGTTTAAAAATAGGTTACGCGTTTTTGCATTTAATTTTGAAAAAATCGTAAAATATTTTTAAATTGTTATAACTTGACTATATGACGAGATAATGACATGGGGTTTTCAGTTTTGACATATTCTTGTAATTACCTTCAAAATGGTGTCAAGGTCAATTATGAAGGTCATGACCTAATTTTTTACTTTTCTAATATTATTTATTATCTCGAAAACTATAAACTTTTTGTATAGGCATGTATATTGGAATATTGTTGGTTTTGAAGTAACGATTATTTTGATATATAGATTAAGGTCATTGGTTTAAAGGTCAAGGTCACAGATATGAAAGAAAACTTAAATGGTTCATTATCTTGAAAACTATGAACTTTTTGTATAAGAATATTTATGAGAATGTTGTAGGTATTGATACAACGATCATTTTGATGTATAGAAAAAGGTCATGGGTCCAAAGGTCAAGGTCACAGTAGCAAATCAATACCAAAATGGTTCATTATCTTAAAACTATAAACTTTTTGTATATGCATGTATATTGGAATATTGTTAGTATTGATGTAAAGATCATTTTGATATATAGATTTAGGTCATTGGTTCAAAGGTCAAGGTCACAGATGCGAAAGTAAACTTAAACGATTCATTATCTTGAAAACTATGAACTTTTTGTATAGGCATGTATATTAGAATGTTGTAGGTATTGATACAACGATCACTTTGATGTATAGAAAAAGGTCATGGATCAAAAGGTCATGGTCACGGTTGCAAAACAATACCAGAAAGGTTTATTAACTCGAAAACTATGAACTTTTTGTATAGGCATGTATATTGGAATATTGTTGGTATTGATGCAATGATCATTTTAACATATAGATTATTGTCATTCAGGGATTTATCAAGGGCCTATTTAGGGCCGAAATAAGGCCCCATTCCCAAAGGAAAAAATGTTGATTTTTTCCCAAATTCAGCTGAGAAAATTCCCAATTAGAAAATTGTGTTGTTTTTAAAGGAAAACAGAAGTAAATTTTGTGAAAGCAAAATTAAGTAAAAAGATCCTAGATTATTTTTAAACAACATCTCCAAAGCAAGATGAAAATACCGCTTCTACATCAAAGGCTTCCAAGAGCATGAGTAAACTGACTTCTGGCATTGAGATTGGAAGTAAACCGGCAAAATGTGATGATGACAAACTCAAACTAAAAGCATTAGATTTAATTATTAATGGCATAAAAAATGATGTCAAAGTTTTCCCAAAATGAGCACAAAGTTGTTAGTTTTCCCAATTTTTAGTTTAGGGCCTTTTCCCAAAAGACCCTGATAAATCTCTGTCATTGGTTAAAAGGTCAAGGTCACAGATGTGAGTAGCAAGTTTCATAAATATCTAAATATCCACATCAGAGTTATTGCTCCTTAAATGTAGTATTTATTGTGTTTTTGTGCTGTAAACGGCCCAGGTGAGCGGTACAGGCCCTATTGGGCCTCTTGTTATAAGTTTTCCTTAGCAGCAAGGAATTAGACTTTGATATAAAGCAGACAATTTAACAATGGAAAGGAGTGAAAATTTTAATGGAAATCCTTGTTCATTTGAGGAAAAAAATCCTTATAAGTTGTAAAACCCCCATTTTAATTCCCTTTTATAACTTTGGTACCTTGATTATTGCCTCTTTTTTTTTAAGTCCCAGAATCCATTTCTTGTATGGTTTTCTTCCTTATCCTCCCATATAAATTCAAAATTTGACTAAATAAATGGTGGTAATGTATTGAAGTTCTACTGTATATTTGTAGCCTGGTTCAGATAGTGGCTGTACTGCAGTATTAGTATTAATACAAGATAAAGAAGTTTATGTAGCCAATGCTGGTGATTCACGCTGTGTCTTATGTAGAAAAGGGAATGCTATAGACTTATCATTTGATCATAAACCCGAGGATGAACCTGAGAGAAAACGCATCGAAGCAGCTGGAGGGAAAGTGACCGCTGATGGACGTGTCAATGGGGGACTTAATTTATCCAGGGCGATTGGTAAGTAAACTATTTTTTGGCCTGTCAATTGTGGAGTTTTTCAAGACAGTGGTTAACTTTTCAAAAGGGAAAGAAGTTTGTTCTTTTTTATCTTTGTTTTGTCAGCAATTTGTTAAAGACTTTTTTTACCATTTCATGTGAGAACACAAATGAAGGTTTAATAGTGATTAAGTAAATTGGGTTCCTACAGGCCTGATAAAGTCCTTAAATTTTGAAGTTTGCCCTAAAAAGACCCTAAAAACAAGTCTGACCCTAAAAAGCCCTTGAATTTATCCCGAAGGCCCTAAAAACCCCTTGAATTTGGCCAGTTTGGTGTCTGTATTTCAATTTTAAGTAGTTGCAAATAGACTGATATAAATATATAATTAATTGATAAGTTCGTTGAAATGTACCTTTTTAAAAGTACCTGACCCAAGCGAATGCCCAACTTCAACCTCCACTTCAAGTGTCGTTACTTTGGACACATAAATAATTGTTTTATTGATTTAATTGCCTTTGCACAAATATTTTTTTGCTAGAATTGTCCCTCTGATTAGGCCTTAAATTTGCAAATAAGGCCCTGAAAAGACCCTAAAAAGTCCTTAAATTTTGAGTCCAAATGTCTGTAGGAACTCTGTTAATTTTGTTGTTGATCACCTGAAAATTAGAGACCTATTTGTAATAGTAGTGTTTTACTCTTCAGTCAAGATCCTTCAACATATATTGAGAGAGTCAGTTCTTGTATAGTGGAGGAAACTGGAGTTCTGAAGAAAACCTACAATTTTTGGCAAGCAAACTGAGAACTTTCTCACACTGATCTGTAAGAGTGCAATTTGTACCTAGAGATGAGAATTAAAAAGAAAGACCATAAGTTAATCCTTATTCATGTGATGATGGACCAAACATTTACTGTGTTCACATTGCTATGGTTTAAGTTGTAGACAAACATGTATTGGGACAGTTTTATTTAACATTTTAGGGGACCATTTATACAAACAGAATAATACACTATCGGCAAGAGAACAGATGATAACAGCATTGCCTGATATACAGACTACAACACTGGAGGAAGGGGATGAATTCCTGGTCCTAGCTTGTGATGGTATATGGTTAGTATGATACTTGATTACAAATTTCTGTTAAGATATAGGTCTTCATCTATTGAGATGATTACTACCTCCTTCCCACTCTCTGATCTTTAAAACTACTGTGGTAGCTCAGTTGGTAGAGTGCTCACTTCATATGTGGGAGGTTGTGGGTTCAAACCCCAACCTGGTCTAGACTGCTGTCTATTTATTATTTCTTAGTTAAAACTTCTTTACAAAGCTGAGCTAGGCCCACCAACTCCAAATAGTTAAGATTCATTTTTGGGTCTTATAAAATGGAGCTGACTTACTTGTTCACTTATTGGATGGAAAATTATAAATCCGCTTAAAAAGCGCTTCAAGAATGAATTTGTTTGAAAAAGTCCCATTGATATAATACATGTACATGGTTCTCTATTTCCAATTGCTCAAAACACTTCTGAGGATGAAAAATTTTATCTGGCTATTGACTTCAATCAGAAGGAGTAAAGTTTATAAAGAGATTTCACAGTTAAAAACAGACCAATGGTGAGTACAGTGCTGTGATATTGATAAGTATTACATACTGCATTATAGCAAATTAGTACCCTCCACCAATAGATATTTATTTTTTAACATATATGCAAAACAAATCAAAATATCAGGGAGGTTGGTTGGTCAATAATTTGATTTGATACACACTTTGAAATTTAATTGTTTAAATGTTTTTACAGGAATTATATGTCCAGTCAAGAAGTTGTTGATTTCATTAGAGAAAAATTGAAAGATCCAGAAAAAAGAAAGAGACCATCCCTTGTATGTGAACAGGTATGTAATTTGTGTCCACACACCTCTGAAAGTACAATATTCTTTAATCTTTTCATACAACCATCTTGTATTTTAGTATACAAATGTCCAGCCATCTTCCATGTATGTCTCAACATATTTTGAGAATGCTTACTTTTAATTACTTCAATTACCTACATTGTTATTTGTTTTGATAGCCTCAAAATCTGTTGAAAAGAAGGACCACAATTTGAACCAGTGGAGAAAAGGCTCCTTCAAGACTAAACATTGTGCTAGTATCTGTATCTGTGCATGTTTCTTGGGGAAAGTTTCTTGATGGATTAGATGTGTAACCAAGCTTTGTTACAACGCATTTGGTAACAAAAACGCATTTGGTAACAAAAATTAAAACAACTTCTAGAAATAAAAAACATGGCATCTGAGTGTCAGTCGGAGTTGTAGATATGAAAAATAGTAGATATCTGATGAGATATCACCAAAATTTAACAGATATCCTACTTTTCCCTAAAACGCATTTGGTAACAAAAGTATGTTCGACCTGAAACGCATTTGGTAACAAAAATTAAAACAACTTCTAGAAATAAAAAACATGGCATCTGAGTGTCAGTCGGAGTTGTAGATATGAAAAATAGTAGATATCTGATGAGATATCACCAAAATTTAACAGATATCCAACTTTTCCCGAAAACGCATTTGGTAACAAAAGTATGTTCGACCTGAAACGCATTTGGTAACAAAAAATTTGAACAACTTCTAGAAATAAAATACACAGTATCTGAGTATCAGTCGGAGTTGTAGATATGACAAATAGTAGATATCTGATGAGATATCACCAAAATTTAACAGATATCCAACTTTTCCCTAAAACGCATTTGGTAACAAAAGTATGTTCAACGTGAAACGCATTTGGTAACAAAAATTTAAACATTTTCTAGAAATAAAATACACAGTATCTGAGTGTCAGTCGGAGTTGTAGATATGAAAAATAGTAGATATCTGATGAGATATCATCAAAATTTAACAGATATCCTACTTTTCCCTAAAACGCATTTGGTAACAAAAGTATGTTCAACGTGAAACGCATTTGGTAACAAAAGTATGTTCAACGTGAAACGCATTTTGTAACAAAAATTTGAACAACTTCTAGAAATAAAATACACAATATCTGAGTGTCAGTCGGAGTTGTAGATATGAAAAATAGTAGATATCTGATGAGATATCATCAAAATTTAACAGATATCCAACTTTTCCCGAAAACGCATTTGGTAACAAATGTATGTTCAACGTGAAACGCATTTGGTAACAAAAGTATGTTCAACGTGAAACGCATTTGGTAACAAAAATTTGAACAACTTCTAGAAATAAAATACACAGTATCTGAGTGTCAGATACACTGTACAATATAATTATCTTCTATAAATGGAATACACTGCCCAGGAATACCAGGGAGGTGTTGATATTATATCAGATTGTTTCCTGTAAGACATTGTAACAAAAATGTTGGATGGCAATTAGTTTCTGTTAATTTTGTCCTTAAAATTGATAACCATGTTAGGATAAAGCAAAATGCACCCGTAGATCAATTTCTGGAACCTGAGACAAACAAGACTAAAAGTCAGCTATTTAGAAGCCATTTGGATGTATAGGCATTTTTAAACATGTAACACACACAACATTCTTTCTTAATTCTTTTAAGGTTAAGATGACTGAGCTTTGGTTGTCGAAACGAATTTGATGTTTTCTGTTTCGGTCGCTTTTTCTAATATCAAGGATTGCCGTTGTACTTTTTGTACCTTGTGTTTTGACATTGTGTTTAGACAAACTCAGAAACTGGTTAATGTAATCTGGATTTCGGTTTATTTCATTAATATAAATTAAAATTTCATTAGACATTCAGATTAGCTATTATTTAGATCTCAACTGGTTCAACCTAATTTCAAACTCACCAAAAAGAAAGACTACTTATCCTAACTTTTTCACAGAGCATTTATCTTCTCCCTCATTTTGATTTTTTCTTTGCTTTAGTTATTCCTTTTTATTTACTAAATTAATTTCTTTCTATTTGTCAGTAAACATTTTTTGAAATTCTTATTATATCCACAGCTCAATCGACCTTTATCGTTCTTGTTCGCTATTCCACTTTTTTAATTCAACTAAACTATTTACGGCCTATATCTAGCTTAAAAAAGATGAAAAGAAATAATTTCCTACTGTGTTTATCTAAATTTTGAAAGCACTCCTTATATCCGCACTTCTCCTTTGCATGTACCTCTCCACATTTCTAATATGTTACTTTTTGCTCTTGCAATCAATGTCTTTTCAATGTCCCTAGCTATGTTTAGTAGCGTTTTACCTGCTATTCGTGCTCATCTAGCAAACGAAGTTTTCTGGAGAGCCAAACGTATCTATGAAGGAAGATATAGGAAAATGCAACCTTAGCAGTCACTAATATTGTTTTCATTATATTTGCTGTAAATACCCCTGATGGTTGTTTTAAGACATGAAGCCATTATCTAATGGATATTTTATATAATAAAGTTTGTATTTGATGGTAATGTTTCCCTGTCTCCACAGGACCTACCAAATCTGGCTAAAAATCATCGACATTCGACTGATGCAGAAAATATAAATGGCAATATATATATAATAATAAAAAAGGTTCTGAAACAGTGTTTGGACTCTACTGCAATATTTGTTGTATCATTCTATGTATACATGTCGAAAGGTTTGTGAATTCTTTAATTACATGAAAAGAAAAATGTTTCCAAGATCTGGTTAATATATTCAATTTTTTGTTTCATATAAAATGAAACAAGAATTTGAATGTATATTCGATCGATCTGCCCCAAAATGTTACGTATTGGCTTTATTGTGTGTGTGTGTGTGTGTGTGTGTGTGTGTGTGTGTGTGTGTGTGTGTGTGTTTTGTTTTTAACATTCTTTCAAGACATGACTATTACGTGTACATAATGTACAAATTATAATTTTATAAGATTATTTTTGTTGTAACCGGTTAGATAACATAATCATAACGTGTATACATTATCTTGAACTAGTAAGGGCTGAAACATCTTTTCTCATCACAATAATGATATATTATAAACACCATTCCAATTCTTAACCAACCCATAACATGTTTTCAATTTTATTTGCAATGTTAAGAAAGTTTGTCACACGAATCCGTGTATTGATTTTGGGGATGTTTCTCATTTTTCATCAATCCCAAAGTGGTTAGCCACAAGAGTCAAATCGTTAGAGTAAATACACCTCCAAACTGCTAAATGATTATGTTTGAACACTTTGCCTCTTGTTGTTTCTGCAGTATGAGTTGCGGTTAGTGTCTGGTGCATCAAATTGTGTAATAAACCACCACTCACTGCTTACTGAAACTTTAAGTTCTTGCTAAAATAGAAAGTAGGCAATATTTTGTTGTACTACAATGAAATGATACCATCATCATAGTTACATATAGTAATTATATATTTTCTATATCAGTTATACTAACTAATGTTACTGAAGATTGATAACCTTCAGACTTTATTTAAAAAATAAGCAAAAATTAGAAAATAATTTTGTTATTAGTAAATAATTTTACTCTTGTAAGCTGTCGAAAGTACTTAAGCATTAAGTTGTACACACTTTTACTCTTTTCGGGGGTAATTACATATACAAGAAAAGTTCATAAAAATAATACTGATATACAAGTTACAGTCATTCCAATGTTTCCATACCACTTATGATTTGTTCAAAATTACAACAGGCTATGTGCCTGTCGATAAATTCAGAAAATTTATATTATAACCCCTAACAAATGTGATTATAACACTAGTAACGTCCTGCTTATCTGGTAGGTGGTAGGTGGGTGTATCGTGTATATTTTGTATATATGTTATTAAAAAAAAAAAAAAAAAAAAAAAAAAAAAAAAAAAAACCTGCCAGACAGGAAACAGGAAACTGGTTAAATTGTTTAATTCCAGTCTGCATTAGGTATGATTGAACAAAAGGTTTAACGGACAATGATTAAACATTTTATTCAGCTTTATCTGAATATAAGCTTAAAAAATGACTGTGATGTCAATAGCCCGTCAACCAGGACCGTACTTAAACAAAATTGACATCACTTTTTCTTAAACTTGATCTGCAAAATATCACTGCGACCTTTTTTTGTAGTCTTACAGAAAAAAAAACATTTTCTGGAATCATTTTCTAAAGCTGTTAGTTAGCTTTTCCAATAATATTGGGAAAATACAATGTATATGGCAACTAATTCCAGCTCGTAAATAACTGCCTACTCGATATACATAGAAAAAGAACTGGACACAGAACAGCATTAAAAGAAACCAACAAGAGACCCATGGGCCTTAACGATCACCTGATGCAGAGTACATATCTTATGCAGAGGTTCAATGGTCAATGACATTAATAAAAGAGAATATCAAAATTTTCAGCAGTAAGGGCAAATAATATGCAAGTATTTTTGCAAATTAATTATAATAATTATTATATAAGTATGCTATATATAACATATCTAAAGTCTAGCTACAATATGTTATTTATAAACAGCTAAAACATCTATATATTAAAATATGCATTAGGCCAATACCTACAATATTCTAAGATACATGCCTATACAAAAAGTTTATAATTTTTTAGATAATTAACCATTTAAGTATTTGTTCGTGTCTCTGACCTTGACCTTTGAACCTATGACCTTCATTCATATATCAAATGATCGTTAGGCCAATACCTACAATATTCCAATATACATGCCTATACAAAAAGTTTATAGTTTTTGAGATAATTGACCATTTAAATATTCGTTTGCATCTATGACATTGACCTTTGAACCTATGACCTTTATTCATATATCAAAATGACCGTTAGGCCACTACCTACAATATTCCAATACATGCCTATACAAAAAGTTTATAGATAAGATATATTGACCAATACATTAATTTTAGTGATTTTCCCTTAAGTACCTTGCCATTTCCCCATTTTGGCCTCAACAGTTATGATTTGTGCAAATCTGAAACTAGGTGCCCTAAGTATGTTTCACATGAAATATCTATGCTATATCTCTTGTAAGTTCAGAGGAGATGATTTTTAAAGATTTTCACAATTTCCCACTTTATAGGGCCCCAAGGGGACATAATCCTTTTATTTGTGCAAATCTGAAAGACCTTAACCTAGGCATCATAATCACTAAGTTTCATCAAATTTGGCTTAGTAGTTTTAGAGGAGATGATTAAAATGTACAAAGTTAACGCACGACAGACGACGGACGGTGAACCATTGCAATAGCTCAGGTGAGCTAAAAATGTAGATTATGTTAAAAAGGTTTCCAAACTTCCGATTCAGAGAATGTTTTGGCAGTACAACAAGGAAATAACACAAAAGCGCGTTCTTTTGCAACATACAAATGAAATGTACAAATGACTTCAATAAGTTTTCGTTAATCATTTAATCGGAATAACATCTTTGACACCCAATTTTGACTTCTCTTCTGAAACAACTGAACAGATATCAATGATATTTGTTCTGAAGTATATATAGGCTGGTGTAGTTCAGATTTATTCGTGGTGTTGCTACGGTTACCATAACTAAGACAAGGTGATCTAAGAAGCAATATCATTTTCTCTCAGTAACCGATAATGGAAAAATATGATGTTGCATTAACCTCTGAAGGTTTTACCCTTTGGAAATATTCGGTAGAAAAATGGGTACCACGTCTTTGTGTGAATTTCGTAAAATGGCTTCTAATTATGACAGTTTACATCAGGTTTCAATTTTTACTTTCTTTTGAAATGACCTTCAAAATGGGTCGAAGTAAGATGTGAATAGCTGAAAATTGCTATGTCTTCAAAACTGGGTCAAGGTAATGGCTTTGCTTGGTATGTGTGCTTTTGTTTCCATTTTAGCTTATAATTGGGAACATTTCAAAGAATCAAAAACAAACATACTCATCCATGTCCAAATCACAATCCAGAAGCAAAGTAAAAACTTTGGAACTGACAAGTCAGGTTAGACACGTGAACTTCCACCAGGGAAGTGAGGTCGGGTGCTTCGGAAGGGTAAGCACCTTCTGTTTAGCTAGCTACACCCGCCACTTGTAATCAAAATTGTGTGTGAAAATGGAACTATGAGACGTCAAAAATATCCAGGGCAATCCTGATCACAGAGACATCAAACTTATCGACAATACTGTCATGACGTCATAAGACTTTTTGAGGGCCTTCATAAGCTTAGGCTTGCAAGAAGATATACCTAAGATCAAAGGTCAATGTCATGACATACTTTGCCATTTAAGCCTTTAATTGCTCTGTCTTGTCTATATGTAAAAATTTTGACATGATTTCTTTTATTTCAATTTTGATGTTTCCTATAATGGAGTCAGGATTAAAGGTTAAAGTCGGGAAAAGTTTGATATCTCTTTGTTTTTGATGATATCTCATCAGATATCTACTATATGTCATATCTTTAACTCCGACTGACACTCAGATACTGTGTATTTTATTTCTAGAAGTTGTTTAAATTTTTGTTACCAAATGCGTTTCACGTTCAACATACTTTTGTTACCAAATACGTTTTCGGGAAAAGTTGGATATCTGTTAAATTTTGGTGATATCTCATCAGATATCTACTATTTTTCATATCTACAACTCCGACTGACTGACACTCAGATGCCGTGTATTTTATTTCTAGAAGTTGTTTAAATTTTTGTTACCAAATGCGTTTCAGGTCGAACATACTTTTGTTACCAAATGCGTTTTCGGGAAAAGTTGGATATCTCTTTGTTTTTGGTGATATCTCATCAGATATCTACTATTTTTCATATCTACAACTCCGAATGACACTCAGATGCCGTGTATTTTATTTCTAGAAGTTGTTTAAATTTTTGTTACCAAATGCGTTTCACGTTGAACATACTTTTGTTACCAAATGCGTTTTCGGGAAAAGTTGGATATCTGTTAAATTTTGGTGATATCTTATCAGATATCTACTATTTTTATTCGCGAATGATCTTGATCATTCTCGAATTTAGCTGTTACATGCAGATTTCTCAACCCGAATATTCTTCCGTTACAGATAATCAACTCTCTCTCGTATGTAGGTTCAAAGTTGAAATAAAGGTAGATAACTCAAATTTTGAATGCGGGTTATGGACGTTTCGCCCCAATATTAATATTTTCCGCCCCAACTATATTCTCCGCTTTATCATATCTGCCAACCCTCCCGATCAGGGATTGAGATTAACGGGCGCCCAGTTTTTCGCTCTGGGCGATAAATGTATCATACACAGGTCGCCCAGGGCTGCCAGGTGGCGATTAGAATTTTCAGTTCGGTGTATTTGACATTCCGATCCGTTTACCGATTTCCTGTTTATATTTCTGACTGGCGACAATAATAGTAAAATTGAAAATGGGTATCATATAGTTAACAAGTGTAAATGGACCGGTGTTCCGACCGGAATTCAAATACGGTGCCATTTCGTTTCCTTTTCTGATATTTATGTATAAAATGATACTTCCGGCTTTCTGCCATGTGGAAATTTTTAGGAGCATCGACTCCAAAGGCTAAACAAGGACCTGCGGAAAAACGAAAGTACTATCAAGAGTATGATAAGTCCAAACGCATCGGAGCATATAAAAAAGCCATGGGAAGATGGCAGGCCTTGGTTGTATGATACGCAGGACGGAATGAAGTGTGCCGATTGTGTAGAGTTCGACAGGAAAAAAATCTGTATTTACCGAGGGTTGCACTAGTTATAAACTTGACAGTGTAAATAAACATGACATTTCTGAATCTCACAAACAGGCCCAAGCCTTTAGTAATGCAAAACAAGTTCCTGCTAATAAATCAAAATCTGCCAAAATTATACAGTCATTGACATTGGCAGTACCTATAGATCAACATTTTCTGCAAAACCATTCGTCAATGTAATTGCAGATGTTGAATATCGAAAAGTAAAGCAAGGGATAGAATAATCCAAATGTATATGCCTGATATATTCAGATCAACCATCACTCTTGACAGTTCATTGTATGGCTCATCGAAAAGTTAAGCTCAATCCCTGCTGATGTGAGGAGTCTCCCCATATTAAGACAAAAATTTGGAATTTTGTGCTATCATACTGCTTTTCCCGTTTTTCAAAGCATTCCGTGAAGTCATCCTTAAAAAATTATAAATTGATTAGAGTGAAATCTGGGATAGCGATCACTTTGTAGAGTGGTCATCTGTCAACTACATTTTTATCATGTACAGAACCTTTGTAGAGGGGTCACCTGTCAAACCCAGTCAGCGGGGATCCTAACGGCCACCCAATTGAAAAAATTGTTGTTTACAAGATTTACTAAAATTATGCTGGTCTCGGGAATAAAAAGTCTTCCAAAAATTATCGAATTCTTAAAACACAACTCTGGTGATATAAATAATAATAAAATAATAGTTAATTTTTTCAAGTTATTAATTTATTTAAAAAATATCCTCAATTATGACATGAAAGATATCAGAAGCTTATAAGCTCACCTGAGCCAAAGGCTCAGATGAACAATTGTCATCTATCTTCATCCGTCTTGTATAAACTTTTTAGCTCACCTGAGCCAAAGGCTCAGATGTGCAATTGCCATCTATCTTCGTCCGATGTGCGTCATGTATAAACTTTTCACATTTTTTATCAATTCCTCCAAAACTACAGAGCCAAATTGGATGATATTTGACAGTAATGGTCAAGTAAGGGGTTTTCAGATTTGCACAAATGGAAGGATTATGTCCCCTTGGGGCCCCATAAAGGGGAAATTTGTGAAAATCTTTAAAAATCATCTGCTCTGAACCTACAAGAGATATAACTTAGATATTTCATGTAAAACACTATGGGCACCTAGTTTTAGATTTGCACATATTGTAGCTTTAGGGGCCAAAATGAGATAATGGCAAGGTACTTGAGGGGGAAATTGCAAAATTAATGTATTTGTCAATATATTTGAAAACTATAAGCTTTTTGTATGGGCATCATCATCATGTGTATTGGAATACTGTAGGCATTTGCACAACGGTCATTTTGATATATGAATAGAGGTCATAAGTTCAAAGGTCAAAGTCATAGATGTAAACGAATACTGCAATGGTTAATTATCTCAAAAACTTTTAACTCTTTGTGTAGGCATGTATATTAGAATATTGTAGGCATTTGCCTTACGGTCATTTCCATATATGAATGAAGGTCATAGGTTCAAAGGTCAAGGTCATAGATGCAAACAAATACTGAAATGGTGAATTATCTCAAAAATGATAAACTTTCTCTATAGGCATGTATATCAGAATGTTATAGGCATTTACACAATGTTCATTTTGATATATGAATGTAGGTCATAGGTCTAATGGTCAAGGTTATAGATGCAAATGAATACTGAAATGATTAATTGTCTTAAAAACTATAAACTTTTTGTATAGGCATATATGTTAAAATATTGTAGGTATTGGCCTAACGATCATTTTGATATATGAATGAAGGACATGAGTTTAAAAGTCAAGGTCACTGATGCAAACAAATACTGACATGGTTAAATATCTCAAAAACTATAAACTTTTTGTATAGGCTTCTAAATTGTAGGTATTGACCTAATATTCATTGCGATATTTAGATTAAGGTCATGGGTTCAAATTTTTCTTTACCTTTTTAGTTGTTTATAAACAATATATTGTAGCTAGATTTCAGATATATTATATGTAGCACTCTTATGACTAGTTATGTTATAATACATTTGCAAAAAATCCTTACATATAATTGGCCCTTACTGCTGAAAATTTATTTGGACATTCTCTTTAATTAATGTCAATGACCATTGAACCTCTGCATGAGATATGTACTCAGCTGCATGTGAGCATTAAGGCTCATGGACCTCTTGTTTAATATTAGGGTCTCCATGACGATGGAAGTAACTTTGACCATCCTTGATGGTTCCATACATGCATTTATTCGGATTGAACTATTTCCTACATGAATCCTTAATATTGGTCCAATGTGTGAATATTAAAACAGCCCCATGCTCATAGTCTGCACATTGCACACTACATGAACCCGCTATGTTGTGTTGGGAGCAATGCAAGGTGAACATAACAACCTCCTTTCAGTTACCTGACAACTTCATATACCTGACACTACATTGATGGAGACACTGAACTCCCTGTCTTTCTAATCTTTCGCGAATTTTAGTACTTTCAGTACTTTGATTTATATCTACAACTCTGACTGACACTCAGATACTGTGTATTTTATTTCTAGAAGTTGTTTAAATTTTTGTTACCAAATGCGTTTCAGGTCGAACATACTTTTGTTACCAAATGCGTTTTCGGGAAAAGTTGGATATCTCTTTGTTTTTGGTGATATCTCATCAGATATCTACTATTTGTCATATCTACAACTCCGAATGACACTTGGATGCCGTGTATTTTATTTCTAGAAGTTGTTTAAATTTTTGTTACCAAATGCGTTTCACGTTGAACATACTTTTGTTACCAAATGCGTTTTCGGGAAAAGTTGGATATCTGTTAAATTTTGGTGATATCTCATCAGATATCTACTATTTTTCATATCTACAACTCCGACTGACACTCAGATGCCGTGTATTTTATTTCTAGAAGTTGTTTAAATTTTTGTTACCAAATGCGTTTCAGGTCGAACATACTTTTGTTACCAAATGCGTTTTCGGGAAAAGTTGGATATCTCTTTGTTTTTGGTGATATCTCACCAGATATCTACTATTTTTCATATCTACAACTCCGAATGACACTCAGATGCCGTGTATTTTATTTCTAGAAGTTGTTTAAATTTTTGTTACCAAATGCGTTTTTGTTACCAAATGCGTTGTAACATGAGCTTTGCTGTTAAATAACTTGTTTTCAAGCAAATGTTGTTTTGACTATGCATGTATACAGGCACAAAGGCATAAATATGCTAGAATGTTAACAAAAAACCACCAAACCTTCTCAAGACATAAGTCAATAATTAGGGGTAAAGGTGGTTTGTCTTTAGCTCCAAAAAATATCTTGTATTATTCAGGGTTTCCCTTGAATCCTTTATTTGGGAGTCCTTAGGACTCCCAGGGCAATTTTGCAGGGGTCCTTAGCCAAGATTTGGGAGTCCTATTTATATCTGTCATTTTCCGACATTACAGTTTTGTGTGTTAGATCAAATTGTTTGTGTGAAACCGGAACCTTGGTTTTTATTCTCATCTGAAAGACTTGCAGGAAATTGGCTTTTCAGTTTCATACTACTATCATGATCGCTGGAATTATTAATAACAGGTTAATAACAACAAACAAGGTCACAAATACGCTTCATACTTGCGCTTTACTAAAATGAAAGTAGAACAATCTGAGTCAAACAAGTGTTTGTCAACTATAAATAACATTAAACATTACTACAGATAAAGATCTGTTCAGACTGAAAAATATTTATAGCCCAGCATGGATTTAATTTTTGTGTCCCATATGAGGCAAAGAAATATTTCTGGGGGTCCATTAAGAAAAACTTGTGTCAGATATGCAGGGAAATTGCATCTGGGAAAACCCTGATTACTGCAGAATGATAGTAAATTCCAGCTTGCAATAAGTTCCAGATGATATTTACCATTAATCTTATTATTGGAAATGGATGTTTATTAATAACTATGTGTCTGGTACTTTCTGTATGTGGAAATGTATAAATATTTAAAAAAAACAGGCTTTCCATTCATCTTATTTGTATATATATCATCACATTTCATTTGTCTATATTTGGGATAACTTGGATTCCATATATTTTTTTTCTGCTTTCTTTTCAACTTTATCAGGTTAAGACTTGTTACCCCAAACGGGGGATTTTACCCCAACTAGGTGAAACTCCCAAATGGGGTCTAGATTTTCTAATTGTAATTTTAATGAATTTTGTATTTCAGCATTTTTATTGCAAAATCCCAACAATATTTGGTTTGACAAAATTCCAGTTTTGTTTAAAATGTTGAGTTTGAAGTGTTTACTTATGCATAAAAATATAAATGTTCAAACTCTTGTTAAAATCTCCCATTAGGGGTTATAATCCCAATCTGTTTATACCATTGAAGGAGACTTGTCTGTCTGTCCACAACTTAACTTTGGACATACTGTCTCCTATTTAAGCTACGAATTTGATCTTTTGACCTGATGATCTTGATTTTTATCCTCTGTCTATCAACATATTTTGTTTATTTGTAGATCTTTGACTATTGTTTAGCTCCAAACACAATGGGAGACGGTACAGGATGTGATAATATGACCTGTATTGTTGTAACATTTGAACAGCTTTGGAATAATAACATATTAAGTAACACAGACTCTACACAAGACACTAAAGAATGTGAGATGGACAAGACAGCTACAAAAAGAGAACCTTCATGTGAGACTGATCAGCCACCAGAAAAACGGGCTAAGTTAGAGTCGACATCTGAGTCCTTGATGGAAAACGCTGTGCAGAATGACTTAAAATCTAAAGAAGAAGTCGGAACTTAAGACCATGCTTTAAAGTTTTAGTTGTTCTTTTGTTTTGGGATATATTGTTATGAATTACAGTTACTATAAAAAGATGAAGAGACAGAACTTTGTAGATTATTTTATAAAAAGTGGATTTTTAAAGCATTATTGACACCTTCATTATACACAGAGCATGATGAATATTTTTGTTGTCATACTTATTTGTTCATTATTCATACAAACTAGGTACAGAAATTGTTGTCATATTGGTAACATACACATCCATCAGAAATAAAACATTCATCATAAATTATTTAAATGTTTTAGTTTAAATTTTTGCTTTGGAAGCCTATGCCATGTTCTAGAGCATAATGCATTTTGCTTACTAATATCGAATATTTGTAGATAGAAGCTGTATCTGCTTTAAGTGAAGAGAAAAATCTCAACTTGAGGGGTAAGAGATCAAAGAAATGCTTTGTGAAAGTTTGGCAACCTGATTGCCAAATTATTGCTAGTGAAATGATCTTGATGAGGTTGTAAAATACCATTACTCCACACCATATTCTACAAGAACATAATTCATACAACATTTTGTCTTTAGATTCAACATAAAATAACTACATTGTATTTGCAACCGACTTGTGTCTTCATACACATTAGTGTTAGTATATTATAATAACAGCTTTGGAATGGTAACTTAAGATTGACTTTATAATGGTTGGTTGAATGTTGCTTAAAGTCGCATCAGCAATTTTTTCAGGTATTTGCGACGAAAACTATTTTATTAATCTATGAACAAGTTCATGTATGCATTTGAAGGTGAGTGCGTTATATGGTCTTCTTTGTACCGCACACACTCAGGTGCTAAGGTGCTTGCTCACCAAGTCAGTATGCTGCAGACAAGCGTACTACTCCCCAAGCTACATTATACTGACACCCGGTGAACCAGTAAAGGCCAACAGCAAGGAAAATTCACTTTCCCATATGTGGTCCGAGTGGCACTCTAAACTCACAGTGGTGAGAGACCCTGGATTTGTAGACTGACATCTTATTCATTTGGCTACCGCGGCCTCGACTTTATAATATCCATCTACCCTATATTCTGGCATAATACACAGCAAGGTGTACACTTTACACTTTTCCTAATTAGATTATCCCCCTTTGAGTGTACATGGTGAATTTTTGGGGAAATTATAGTGCAAAAGTAACCCCTAATAGAATGATAGTTATAATCTGCACTGTACTATAGGATGCAGCCGCTATGTAACCTCAGAATATTTTTAATGGAAACAATACATTCACCAAGTACAGCCAGCCTTGAACTCCAACTGGTGACATTTGAACAGAGATACAACCATATGCATATCCATAATATGACAGCTTTGAATGGTGGCAGTTTCCATTCTCACTGGGCCACTATGTCCAATTGCTAAAAGGTTGTGTTAAGTGTCCTTTTACTGTCTCAACTAAAAAGGCCAAGACTTCTATTTTTCACTAGAAAATGTCAAACTTGAGCAAATGACTTGATCTCATGATTATGGAAATGGGCTCATTGTCTGTAAAAAAAATAATAAAGGCAATGTAGTTGTTTACCTAGAAAAAAAACCAAGAGATATTACAAGACTAACGAGCAGAGTATACATGTACTAACTATATTTTGTCTGATTTCTTTTACCAGTGGGACTTGTAGGGGTTCTGCAAATCCCCAATGGGAACATCGAAATGACTAGTGGATGCTTGCTGCCAAAAAGGTCATAGATGCAAACGAATACTGAAATTATTAATTATCTCAAAACTATAACTTTTTGTATAAGCATGTATATTGGAATATTGTAGCCTAACGATCATTTTGATATATGAATAAAGGTCATAGGTTCAATGGTCAAGGTCATAGACGCAAATGAATACTTAAACGGTTAATTTCTCAAAAACGTTTGAATAGGCATGTATATTAGAATATTGTAGGCATTTGCACAATGGTCATTTTGATATATGAATGAAGGTCATAGGTTCAAAGGTCAAGTCATAGAGGTGAACAAATACTTATATGGTTAATTATTTCAAAAACTATAACTTTTTGTATAGCATTATATTAGAATATTGTAGGCATTTGCACAACGATTGTTTTGATATATGAATGAAGGTCATATAAGTTCAAGGTTATATATGCAAACGAACACTGGAATGGGTAATTATCTCATAAACTATAAATTTATGTATAGGCATGTATATTAGAATATTGTAGGCTTTGCACAACGATCATATTGATATATGAATGAAGGTCATAGGTTCAAAGGTCAAGGTCATAGATGCGAACTTATACTTAAATTGTTAATTATCTCAAAAACTATAAACTTTTGTATCGGCATTTATCTGAAAATATTGTAGGCATTTGCACAACGATCATTTTGATATATGAATGAAGGTCATAGGTTCAAAGGTCAAGGTCATAGATGCAAACAATTACTGAAATGGTTAATTATCTCATAAACTTTTTGTATAGGCATATATATTGGAATATTGTAGGTATTGGCCTAACAATCATTTTGATATATGAATGAAGGTCATAGGTCAAGGTCATAGACACGAACAAATACTTAAATGGTTAATTATCTCAAAAACTGTAAACTTTTTGTATAGGCATGTATATTACATGTATTAGAATATTGTAGGTATTGGCCTAATGAACATTTTAATATAATATATTGAATTTCATTTATTGACCACTCAACCTTGATTTTGGCGTTCTGTTGACTTGTTTTAACATGAACATTTGAAAAGTTCAGATAATATGCGATCCTTTATGCACAAATGTTTTCAAACTGTTAATGAGTGATTAAATTGATGCGACTAGTTAAGAGCTGGTCTAGCAGTGCATTGTAAACAAATTTCAGCAACGTTATCAATTTATGCTGACTTACAGCAAATACAGGTAAGGACACGGCTATGAAGTTGTCTTTTGTACAATAGTTAAACCGCAGCTGTATGTGTATGGCATATAATGTAGTTTCTTTGTAATTAATTGCAACCATCTGTTGCCAAAGATAACACATTTAAATCACATTTTAATACTTTCTCCTAGAGCTGCATAGCACAGCCGTATAGCAAGTTATCATTAGTTCATTCGAGCAGGGTACTTCGAAAGATACCTTGAAAACTGGTGTCTCATTTCACGACGTGTGGTGCATTACAGAACCCTCCCCGGCACATTGCCCTGAGCGCACTGCAAAGGTAAAAAAATGTTACTTCACCTATAGCTGGTGACGTTTCATTATAAGTGAAATATTCTTGACTTGGAACAAAGGCCTATTCAATCAACCAATCGTCTGAGCTGCTGCTTAGGGTGAGCTAACTTTTTAGCGTCGTTTGGTCGTTTGTGGTCTTTCTGCAAAATTTCACTTAAACGGCTTATTTTCCAGAATCAACCAATGTTGAGGGAACTTTACAGCTAAAGATGTCTGCCACTAAGTTGTTGAAACTGGTTGACCTTGTGTTGAACCATAAGTCTTACAAGTATTGGAACTCCATTTATAGAAATTAAGCTGAAACCTTGTTGACGTTGACCAATCACATGAAATAGTATATATATGCTGGAAACACATAATTTGAAACGTGGCGCTCTACCAAGTTTAAGAAGCTGATCTTCCTTTAACTTCATTCGAGGTCACAATAACTTAAAACAGTATTTATACATTTTCTTAACATGAACAGAAAGAAAGGCATAGAAGCTTGAAAGAGGTATGGCGGGTTTGATGAGATTTTGTCCTAAATGGACCGTTTTGGTTTTTGAAAAATAAAAGTCTAAATATTCTCGCACTTAAATAATAAAGCAGCAGTATTTTATGTGGACTTTCAGATTTTGGCTCATACAAAGGTATATTTTACTGGTAGTTTTCTTAATAAGCTCATCTTTGTGCTCATTTATGCTAAAATATGAAAAATGAAGGGGTTTCCCCGTCTTTGATAATTATTATCAAAGTGTTCTCCTCGGAAGACCATTTTTTTACGTGTTTCTGAAAATATTTTCAAAATGCAATCATTACGAGTTTTCAAAAAATTGGTCCTCTTAGGAGAAAATGGTCAATTTTTGAAAATTAGGGAAAATTAAAACTGACCACTGCACATATAAGTGATGTTGTATTTTAACACGGCTGGAACTAACTGCTGTGGTTAGCTCAGTGGGTAGAGAGGACGCTTTGCAACCTGTACGGTATGGGTTCGAATCTCATCTGGGATATCTTTTTATTTATTCTTCTTCTTCTTATTTTTTTTAAATTTTTATCTTTATAAAATACTATTGTAAAAATTTTCCTTTACAAATATTAAGTTTTTAAAAATGAGCGTTATCTTCTTTCAAAACACTTCTAGCAGATCAATCCAGGTTACATTTTTATACACTTAACCGTGATTAATCTACACACATCACCCGTGAATTCTTAGTGAAGCGTGATGTAAGTTAATACTTTATTGTTCAAGTTTTTCTGTTTATTGTATAAAGATGAAGAATGAAGATTATGGATGTTAAGGTTTGTTCAACATCTTCGTCTCTTCAAGGAAAAACAAGTTTACACAAACGAAGCGCTTGTTTTTCATAGACCTGGTCTAATAATAGAACTCGAAATCCTCAGGTGTTTAAAAATACACCGTTACGTCATTCATCCATTCAAGCAGGGGGCAATGTGAAAAGCGCCTATCAAACCCGCCATACCTCTTTAATATAAAGCATACAAAAAACGAAACCCATTTTAGTTTGTGAAGCTGATTGATCTTGACCTTCGTTTTACTGGTACCGTACTCGACCAAAAATGTCTCGCGACCAACCGGGGCCGAACCTAACCTAGATTGTGGTTATGGTTAATGCGTAACCATGCTCAGAGTAGTGGTAGAGGTATTTTTGTTTAAGCATTAGCTCCACTGCACAACTAATACGAATTCAATAAAAACGTGGATTCAAAGAGAAATAATAATACTCGCGTTGTCCTTCCATTCATTGTTTTGCATTTGGTGTTTGGATTATTTTGTTGAATTTTTAGAAGTTTCATCACCAGTCGCCTACTCAAGCGTTGATCAGCTCGAAACTGTTGTACCTAGCAAACAGACCCTTATCCTCAAGCACTTAGAATCTACTTTTTAACGAAGGCCGACGAGTTTCATTTGGAATGTAATGCTTATCTTAAGTTTACTTTAATTTGTATTTGCGAAATCCAGTGTACTTTATTTATTACTTCGAATTACTAATTCGTATAATATATATATATATATATGAAATGATTAATTCGTTATGTCAAATTACCGATCAACCCTTAATATCCCGTTTTAAAAATCAAAGGTCCTGTGCTCTTTTGACAATGCATTTTCCGACTTACACTTTTATAAAACAAAAAGTTAATCAAGGCGTATTGCAAATAATAATAATAATTTGGGCTTATTCGTTATTAGAAACCAAGGCAGCTAGTCCAGGTTACTGTATTCTGTTATTTACCAGTACAGATTCCTAGGTGTCAGTTTGGTATGTTAACACTGAAAACAACATCAATTCTTTATGCTCTCTAAACATAAAAATAATGTGAACTATTTACGGAGCCCCATATATCATAAATATTATACTGTGTGTGTGTGTGTGTGTGTGTGTGTGTGTGTGTTAAATATAAATACTACCTAAAACCTTAATATACATTATAAATAACCCTAACGCGTTTCATGATGTGAAGGCATTATGACAAATCGGAAAACCCAAAATCGATAAGCCTGAAGTTTAAATACGTATCGTCCTACGCAACACAACAGGCATGACGACGCTTAGATGAACCACACATACATAGGATAATTAACTCACTAAATCACTGAATATATTGAAATTTAAAAATACTTCTGAACCAAGTTATATTGGAACATGTTAGTTCAATTATCATATTTTACGTGAAAATAATTTTGATAACTGGAGAGGAATTATTTTATTGTTTTTAACTCGTTTCTTTGTGGAGTATGCCTGACCGATATTTTACACAGGTAAAAATTCCCCAGGTAAGTAGTTTAAAAGATGTTTGTACAAATATTGTAACATGCACCAAAGTCACCTAATCGTGTCATCTTATTTCAGTGTGAATAAGAAAAGATTTTAAACCAACTTTTATTCTTGTATTTTTTTAATTTTAATGTAGAGTTAAAAAAAGAAGAAAATGTGCGTTAAAGCTGCATGAAATGTGAATTAAAAGACGTGTATTAGTTGCATGGTTAGGTGCACATCCTGCACATGTCACTGAATACACAAGTACATGTGTCGATAACAAGGCTATTTAATGGCTTAAGTGGCAGACAGAGAGGGGATTAGTTTTCTTATAACAAGTAATTTATCAATTTTTCCTGGCGACAAACAAATTATGCAAAGTGGCTATCGATGAAATATTAAGTAAATAAATAAATTAGTTTGGAACTCGAATGATATACAATATTATATGTGACATATTATATGTGCATATACATTTTATATTGCATTTCATTTCGTGTATTGCAGCAATCGTGTCCGATGCTAAGCAAATGATTATTGTATATATTTTTAAATAATTTAAATTATCTTTATATACTGCACACCAGGAATGAAAACACTAAATCCTAAAAAAGTACACAAAGGTAATAATGGAAACTACGAAAAGTTGGACACAGACGCACCCTAATCTGACTGAAATGAATATCATAGCTAAATCACATACGATAATGTTCAAACACATGATTTACAAGATTGATTGAATGTTTTTTTTTATCACAGCCAATTTTTTCTCACTTATATCGAGACATACACAGCTGTAGACGAAGTGACAGAAATTTCAAGTTACCTTTGCAGTTGCGCCCAGGACAATGTGCAGGGAGGGCTCTTTAACGTATCACGATCTACCACATGCAAAACGACCACTCTATCAGCTAGGCTATCGGTGTGGTCATGGACCTCACAAGAGCAAACAATTGTCATGTGCTACTTTTGAATGTATTATTTCATAAAAATTCAAAAGTAGCACTTGACACAATGATATACATCGGTTGCATGTCATATTTAGCTCTCTCTCTCTCACACACACACACACACACACACACACACACACACACTCTCTCTCTCTCTCTATCTCTCTCTCTCTCTCTGTACTGCTATATCATGTGTGTATGTTAGATCTCATAGATCGTAAGTTATGACAGTTTATTTACAACTCGCAACCTTATCATCATGATAGTAAATCACAGTAAGCCAGTTATTGTATTTACGGAGATAACCACATGTTTGGAATAGTTCATAAGTAATTTATATGTATTAATTGAATTTTGTCCAAAAAAATCCTAACGAAAAGCTTGTTTACGTAATACGTACGTCATATTCTCATATCCACTCTTCACAAACGGTAAACTGACTGGTAAGAAGATAAAACTATTTTCTATATTGGTGATATTGATTTTACTACCAACGGGTCATGGGTTCGATTCCCAAACAAAGGTAATTGCTACTTGATGAATGAGTAAATAAATAAATACAAGTAAAATAAAGCTGCAGGTTCGCCGTTTGTAATGACAGTTATGGTAGGGTGCTTGGTTCCCTGTGTGAACGGTCTCAAGTTCGATCCCGAAGGGTTTCGACTTGGAAATGTGTATGAAAGAGAGACTTTAAAAACTATGACCCCAGACATAGTAGTCGTTTCATGAAAAAGAGACTTCATTATCCATTAGGCAGTGCTAAGTGTAAATTCCTACAAACGTTTAAAGCTGGTGGCGTCTCCACCCCGGTGTCACAATGTTTTTATTTGGGAAATAAAGATTAATTCAAGCAGCCAATTTTTAAATTGATATTTTGCAGAAATCAGACAGCAGGATTTAATGTGTATGTCAAACCAGACCAGAGTTCGAACCCTTGCCCTGCTTTTTATGGAGCAAATGTTCTACCAGCTGAGCTATCTAAATGTCCTTAATTGTGACACCCGCTCGGACCACATGTGGGAAAGTGAATTTTCCTTGCCGTTGGCCTTCACTGATTCACCTGGTATCAGTATAATGGACTTGGGGAGTGGTACGCTTGTCTGCGGCGTACTGACTCTGTGAGCTAGCACGGTAAAGTCGCCCTGAGTGCGCGCTAGTACAAGGCAGACCATACAACACCCTCGCACTTCACATGCATACACAAAATTGTTCATAGATTAATCCATAGAGATTAATTAAATAGTTCTCGTCGCGAATAGCTGAAAAATTGCTGATGCGACGTTAAGCAACATTCAACCAACCAACCAACCTTAATTGTGACAGTTGTCTAATATAATTGTAACCTCTATACTTTACTAGATAACCATAAATTATAAATATTTACATCTGATTTTATGTGTATATTTAAATACGAAAGTAAATAAAACAGCTAGTCGGGTACATATAATTTCCTTTAAGCGTATTAGGTTACAGTATTAATACGTATAAAGTATGGAAGCTTTAAGGTGTCATAATGTACAGAAAAATCGACCACAATTGATTGCATGCATCCACACTGGACCAGTAAACAAAATTTGGTGTGTGTATTCTGTAGGGCGTACAAAATGATCGTTACTATTAATGGTAACAACTGAAAAATACTAGATACACATTCAATTGACGAAATAATGCATTGTATCTTTCATCTGGACCAATTATTGTCATTATAACATTTGAACATGACATGCTCTCTTGATCTCTCGTTGATCACGCAAGTGCATAACATTTTGAAATCTAAGCCTTCAATAGAATACCCTGTTTTAAACATAAATTTTCTATAAACATGATCATAATGATAAAAATATAAATGTTCTACATGTTATAGACATACATTTTTATACGTATTAATATAAAGTTTATATTACTGTCATGTGCTACTTTTGAATAATATTATTTCATAAAAATTCAAAAGTAGCACATGACAATACAGTTAGGTTCAATTTACTAATCATTCGCAAATAATGTAGACTGTAATTTCAAGAAAAAATCAAATTAATCTTTTTATTACCTCCTTTTTCTTTTGCATATAATATTTATTTGAATTTGAAAAAAATATATAGATCGTCATTGAACTGTGGTTATGATTTTTGTTTCATGAGACCGTTTGGTTTGTGAGTCCAAGTAAATAATGGTTAAAGTGTAATTGTTGCCTTGGTAATATATTTGATAGAAAAGTGACGGTATTATGTTATTTTACGCCACAGTCAATGTTATTTCAATTATTTCTGAGATTGTGGAACAAACCGATGTGCCACCGGAAAACCACCGAATTCAGCATGTAACTCAAGTGGAAATGAAACGTATCCGGTGAAAAGTTCTGATATCCACTAGTCCAACTATCTTTTTAAACAATATTTCACACAAAATAAATCAAAACAAAATATATTGCTCATGCACACCATGATTTTGTGCTCAACATTCTACTAAGTATAAAGTCTACTTCTTAAACTGAAGGTCGTGACAGGATAACCAGACAAGTCATATATTCTTAACAAGACTGAAAAACAAACAGGACTGAATTAATATGTCCCCAAAGTTTTTGCTGGGCATAAAAAGGCCTTCGTAGTCTACAGTCTAGACACAGAACACAGTGGCGGATTTAAGGGGGGGTTGCGGGGGTTGCAACCCCCCCCCTTTGAAAAATTTTAAAAAAGAGATAGAGAGATATTGACTAATTAAAAATTATTATCTTGGCCCCCATCGGGGCTCTGCCCTGTACCCCTCGTCTCTGGAGCTCGCGCCTTCGGCGCTCGCACCTAGCATTGATAAAATTCTCACCCTCCCTTTAAAAAAATCCTGGATCCGCCCCTGGGACAGACCTGGCAAAAGTTTAACACTTCTATAGGTTATAACGGCCGATCAGAAGGTCATCTCGGCCCGTCGTTAGCTACATATATATCCCGACAGCTTTTCGGCAGCTGTTATCTATCTTTTCGGCAACTATATATCGGCAACTTTCGTGTCCTTTTCGTTTTGCTCATTGTTAAACTTTTGACAGGTTTGTACTGTACAAAGACAACAAGGAAATATTTATATTGCAATGATGTCACTCGATGCTATGAGGAAAAACATTTATTTGTGAAATAATAATATTTTTATAGGTTATTTCCTGGTGGACGAAGTTGTCTAAACATACAGAAAAAGCAAATCACGTGTAAAATTCCAGGCAAATCACGTGTAAAATTCCAGGCAAATCACGTGTAAAATTCCAGGCAAACCACGTGTAAAATTCCAACACAAATTTTTAAAAGAAATATCCGCGGATTGGAAGTGTCGCTCTGAAGAAAAAAACATCCATAAGACATCTATCTATCTATCTATCTATCACACTGATAACGGACAGAGACAGAGGCTGAGAAGGTAGTAGCAGTCGAAAAGCAGCCGAGCTAACAAGCGGTCGAAATGAGCGCGCATTCGACACTGATCAGTTAACTTTCGACAAGTCTGTACTTTACATTGGCATAATTCTATTACAATGTCTGTATGTATCTAGATGTCCAGTCGCCACTGAATGTGGACAACGGCCGCATTAAATTATACCAACATGCCTTGCACTATTCAGGAGTTGCAAAAATCTGCTGTGCGCTTGGCTACTTAGTCATAATAATGTACAATGTACTGCAATACAAAGACTATGCCGAAGTATCTGCCTTTCAATGGTAAGCTACTTTTCGATATTGCTACCATAATCATAAATGCATAATCAATATCAAAAAGTAACTTACCATCGTTGAGGCAGATAGTTCGGCCTATAAAAAAGATACTACAGAAATAATTGGGTAGTAAATGTACATATGTATTAAATGCAAAGTCACGGTTGTCTTGTTTACTGCTGGCTTTTTACAAATAGGTGTCGGTCAGAACTTTGCAGTATAGAACAAAATCACTATAAAACAAAGATTTTGGTTTGGATAACCTCGATCCTCTATTTTTATTTATGCCCAAATGTCCGTCCAAAATCTGACATCTAAATATATTTGCATGACAGCATATAGCCGTGACCGACTGGACAAATTATGATAAAACATGCATGCATCTAATATAATCGGTAACCTCAAAACATATACCCCTACGTTTAGCGGATTATATTTATATAGGGATTACACTGTCCGTTTAGCCACCCGTCCTAATATTGTGTCCGCTCCATGTTTTACATGTCCATGGGTGGATTTAGATCAAACTAAGCACACATCTAAACCGACATGAAACGATGCGTGGCATACCAAAAGATGTATAGGCCAAGGCCACAAGGCCAAATCTTACGACTCGGCAATCTTGTTGACAGGGGTGTATTTGTCTCTTAAGTGACTGCTGAAGTTGTTGTTGTCCTGTTCGGTGTGTTTGTTGTTACTTGTTGTTGGTTGCTACCGTTATTGTTAAGTTTGCAACTTTCTATATAGAAAAACAAACTGCGCAAATAATTGCCAGATGGATCGTGTCACCATTTTCTACTCCTCTTTGCCGAGACCGCCTCGGTGACTAAGTGATAGAGTGACACAACTTACTTCAGCGATTTTATTTAAAATTATTGGTTTTTAATTTTAAATGTAGTCATTATATGACCCTAAAATTTTGATTTACACTGCTTTAAATCAATTTTAAAGCCTCACAATCCAATTATGAAAAGAAATATTTAAAGAAATCTTTTAAAAATTGGTAGAGGACAATATTTTAATTTTCAAAAAAAAAAAAAAAAAAAAAAAAAAAAAAAAAAAAATGATGGTAAGATAAACACTTTTGATATTTTTTATGATGTTTATCAAACCTCAGATCAGAGTTGTTCACATGAGAAATTATACATATTTTTTAAATACTTCTTCGATACATTCTGTCTATGAGTTGTAGTGAATATGATCAATAAATAGGGAGATAAAATCAAGGGTATGTCAAATTATAAAATGGATTTTGGAAGCACACATTGCCTTTCACAGCCTAGGTTCGAATCCCAGGATAGATACTATAGTGTGAAATAGTTTGTCAGTTTGCTTAGAAGGTAGATCGTTTTCTGCAGGCACTACGGTTTCCTCCGTCATCCCAAAAAACTTGCCGCCTAGATATAAGTGAATGGATCTTGACTGGGGCGTAAAACAGCATTACTTCAGCCATAGTTATTTCAGGTCTAATAGATATATACAAAATGTTAGAATATCCATCTTGATAGCTGGGCAATTTATTATTTATTAAATATCGTTATTTAGATAACCTACCTGACCAATAAGCCCATAGGACACTTACACAGTTTAATTAAATGGTCCGGAACTGAAATTAAAATGGAAAATGAACTATTTCCTTAATAAGACATTGACCCCAATATCAATAAATCCATATTTATTGTCAAGCTGTGTATGGAAATCTGTCAATGATTATTGAAATATGTTAGACTAAGGTACTTTTGTTATATTTTTTATGCATAGGCAAATTCAAACAACCTACAACTCCATTAGTTCCAAAGTAAGGTGTGTGTGTGTGTGTGTGTGTGTGTGTGTGTGTGTGTGTGAAATCACACACGCACACACATACTGGTATATAGTATAGTTCCCATAATTGCGAATACAATGTAGTTAAAATATCGGATACAGTCGACCCTGTCTTTAAGGGTACCTCTATATAAGGGCCACCTGCTTTTAAAGTCTAGTAAAAGTTTATCTCAATTGCTCTATATTATATTATTTGAACCTGTATATAAGGACCACTTGCCCATAAAGACCACTTTTACACGTTCCCTTGGTTGGCTTATATAGACTGGTTTGACTGTACTTACAAATACAAATTATAACATAGACATGACATAGATGTTACAAAGAAATAACTAACTTGAAGGACTGACCCTCACACACACACACACACGCACATGCACACACACACACACACACACACCGTTTAAAGCTAGTATTCTGCATTAATTTTATTTAAGTGTTATATTTTTATTTTACAGATCATAAAAACAAACTTGGATGTATGAGAAAGAAGAAATATAAATTTAAGTGAAAAAAGGATCTGTATAAATGTTTAAACATTCCAGTAAACGGTTAGACGTGTTATAGTTTTTCACATATTTATATCCGGCAATATTATATATATATGTATATATACAGAAAACCTTTCATTATTACATCAAGTGTTATATATGTGTGACCTAGTCATATATTGTGTAGTTGAATTACATATGTATTTCATATTGTCACAGTTAGCTGAATGGAATAATGGGTTTATAAATATAAGTAAAATATCAATTTTGTGATTCAAATTATAGTAATATAACACCAACTTTTTAAATATGTGATTTAAACTTTTAAAATGACCAGAAAAACAGTGTCGAATTCTTTAACATGTGAAAAACAAGGAAAAAATAGTGTCAAACTTTAGGAAGGGAGTTTTAGAAGATGCTTGGATTTATAGTTTTGTCACTTTTATTAGTGACCGGTTGCCATGGATACGTCCCCAGATGTAACACGACAAAGGACTTAATACCCACAGGAAGTATGTATACCGTAGTAGATATATTCTAGTTTCTAGACTGCCATAACATATAGGTGCTCGGGGAAAGTACCCTTTTTATCATATGTGATACGCTATATTTTTTAATATGCTTAAATTCCATTTCCCGAGCAACTGAATGCTTTAAATTCATTCTCCGAGTACCTATTTGCCATAATACAAAACTTAGGTTTTACTTTTCCGTTGTTTCCTGGTATCAGCATGTCAAAAGTATCAAAGTCGGTTTAGAATATTGAGACTGAGGTTAATACAGGAGTAAGACGAGACATCTAAAATAGAGGAATTCTTGTTTTTATGCTTTGCTTTATTTCAATGTCTGTCACTTTTTTCACTTTTAGCCACTCTTGGACATCACATCTGTTTTTGATATGTCACTTATTTTTACTTAAACTTTATGACTGTCAATTTTAATGCAACTTTCACTAATCATTGATTTTAGATACCTGTTTTATCTACATTGAACAAACATACAAACATTTTAATTTCTTAACAAAATTGAATCATAAAATAAATATGAGGGGTTGATACATGGATTATCTACAAAATGGAGTTAGAGTGAAAGAACTCATCCTTTCTGCTGGTGGAACAGAAATAGAAAAATAAAGAATGCCATGTTCTACTTTTGAATGTTATTATTATTATATATATTTAAAGTAATAAAACTACTAGAGTTGCCATGTAATAAGGAATGATTCCCACTATTTTGAAACGAAATTGAACAAAAACTAGAAAATTTGTTGTCAAGAGACTTAATTGTTTGCTATTTTGATACAAGTCTTTAGGAGAATGTTTGATGAGTCTGATATTACCAATAAAGCACGACAGACAAATTGATTGGTATATAGTAATTACTGGTGTCATTTGTTGTAGTGGTACTATTTTATAGTTTTAAGACAAATTTTCGGTTTGTCCAGGGGATCCACTGTAACATTTTCAAAAAGACAGCTGTCAGTCTACACATTTAATAATTTGAAGCATCATTGTTATGATGGCATTGCGAATGTATCAAAAGCATTGTCAGTTAAGTGATGATGTAATTGCATTATCAGTTGACGTGATAGCATTGCCAGTTGACGTGATAGCATTATTAGTTGATGTGATAGCATTATTAGTTGATGTGATAGCATTATCATTTAATGTGAAAGCATTGTCAGTTGATGTGATAACATTGTTAGTTTAAGTGATAGCATTATCACTTGATGTGATAGCATTGTCAGTTGACGTGAGAGCATTGTCATTTGATGTGAGAGCATTGTCAGTTGATGTGATTGTCAATTGATGTGATAGCATTACCAGTTAATGTGAGAGCATTGTCATTTGGTGTGAGAATATTGTCAGTTGATGTGATAGCATTGTCAATTGATGTGATAACATTGTCAGTTGATGTTATAGCATTGTCAGTTGATATGGTAGCATTGTCAGTGTATGTGATAGCATTGTCATTTGATGTGATATCATTATCAGTTGATGTGATAGCATTTACATTTGATGTGGCAGCAGTTGATGTGATAACATTGTCAGTTTATGTGATAGCATTATCAATTGATGTGATAGCATTGTCAGTGTATGTGATAGCATTGTCATTTGACGTGATAGCATTATCAGTTGATGTGATAGCATTGCCATTTGATGTGATATCATTATCAGTTGATGTGATAGCATTATCATTTGATGTGACAGCAGTTGATGTGATAACATTGTCAGTTTATGTGATAGCATTATCAATTGATGTGATAGCATTGTCAGTGTATGTGATAGCATTGTCATTTGGCGTGATAGCATTATCTGTTGAGGTGATACCATTTCCAGTTGATGTAATAGCATTATCAGTTGATGTGATTACATTATCATTTGAGGTGATAACATTGTCAGTTGATGCGATATCATTTTCAGTGACAATACCAGATGATTTGATAATGTCATTTTTTTTATTTGATAACACTGTTGCGTTTGTGTCATTGTTGATTGCCTATACAATATAAATTATTGTTATTTGTTTCAGGTGATGATAAGGTCATCAGGCCTGAAAGGCTGTGGGTTTTTAAAATACAATGTTATTTCCAAGCGTTATATAAACATTTTAGTGACATAAAGTTCAAATTACCGATAAAACAATTAAAATACAGACAGCAATGTGACACAAAACAAATCACATTAATTATAACTTGGATTTGGGGAGTGTCTTTGGATCCACCCTCTATAATGACTCAAAACTATGTATTATATAATATCATGACGTCAATACCCATCTTTCTCTGGTATCCTGGTGGTGCTAAGCTCACTTCAGTTTTTACGGTTGTGGTACGACTCTGTTAGTTCTCAACTTAACTGTAAATCCTCTTGTAATTAAATCTTTTTAAACATACCCTACCCACCTTTAATTTTGCACATTAGGTACAATATATTCTCTGTTCGTATTTAAGGGGTATATTATTAACACATTTATAACAACAATGATATCCACTGACTGATAGAAGTACACGTTACCCTAGGGGAAGTCCTCTCCAACCTCAATTTTAAACAATATTTGGTTGTTATACTTAATGTACCTGCTACATTCACCTAAATCTCTACACACCAAGGGTGTTCTTTCAGATTCATGATTCATCTGCCTGAAGGAGATAACTAATATTAATAATAACGGATTTAATACAATAACCCAATATTGTCCACCCCTTTCTAGATTGTCATATGTGCCATGGCATACTTAGTACCGTCGGTCACTATGCCATTAGGTCCATGGGTTAAATAGTAATTATGGATTCTGTCTTCAAAATATCTAACAAGTTTAAAACATATAATACATATGTAAGAGTAACTATGGGTTATTTTTTTTTACAATTGTCAAACTTCTTCAGTAATTATTTCATTGTTGCCCATGTCCAGATAGCGTTATGTGTGATGCTGTACTCGTTGGTCACTATGTCGCGAATAGCTAAAGTTAACTAACTATAAGTTATTAATAACGGAGTTCCTACCTATGACATATACCACTTTTTGAATGTATTTTATGATAAATTTCAAGATGCGACATGCCGCTTATGTCATTAAGCTGATTCTGGAATAGTTTCATAACCATAACTGATATCACTATGCAAGTCTGAATAGTTTGGATCATCATTTTTTTTTATATGGCGCCAACATGTAAACTACTAATTTAAGTTCAACGTTTGTAGAGAGTTAAATAATAACATGAATTGTTTTTACAATTTATGTAAAAAAAATACAAAAATAATAATTAAAACTATAACATCAAAGTATTATCTTAATTTTCAGATAATAAGTACTTTGTCATCTCATTTTTGTCACAACTCACTCAAATCCCATCCAGGATAATCCTAGTTTGAGAGTTTGTCAGTCGGGTAGTTTTCTTCAGGCATTCTGACTACTGCGGTAGCTAGACCGACTGGGTCTGGCCAAGACTTGAACACTAAGCACTCAGCATTTAGAAATGGAAGCCACGGGGTCCTTCGGTGGGGACCTTAAAAACCAATGTCCCCTATTACGACAGGCGTGATACATAAAATGACCCCCACCTACACATTGCCCTGAGTGCGCTGCAAAGATCAGTTTCCGGAACTTCACTAAACTCGTGACGTCTCGATATAAGTGAAATATTCTTGACTCGGCGTAAAATCCCATTCAAACAATCAATCAATCGATCAATCAATCCAGGTACTCTGGATTCTGTATTCTGATTTCTACCGACCGTTTCCATAACTGGCTAGGCATTAAACATAAATTACATTATATATTTAGCAGGCCTGTAAACTTTTTCAGTAACTTTGACTTTTAAGAACGCGTTTGATGCGTTTGTAATTAAATCCCTCTTATATTTTCGTTTGATTCATAGAATCAAAAATTTTAATATTAGAATAAAAGATTTAAATGTTCAAGTGAAATCATAATAAAATTTATATTAAAAGGGAAAAGACGCCGTTTATCTTCAATTTCCTTCCGTTTTAGAAGATAATATTGCAATATCGTGTCTTTTTCTGCAATTAACAGACAATAATGACTGCATTACTTTTCATATGACACCAAATAGTCTTATTATAGCTTATACCTACCATTTCAATTTTCAGTGTTAGATGAGTTCAGGTTCTTGTGTATCACCCAGTTATTAAATTTGTCATAAAGCAGACTTTTCTAAATTAAATACATTTAAAAAAGATATATGGCAAATTTGTGGCCAAAAATACGTTTTGATATTTTGGTTTTAAAAATAAAAATCTGATGGCCAATCAATGAGGCGGTTGGGTAGCAACGACTGTTTGATTTCGTTTTCTCTCCTATAATCAATACATGTACTGTGATGATGGGTTAGACAGCTTTTTTACTCTCTTCTGGGTTAGACAGTTTTTTTTTACTTCCTCTCTCCTGGGTTAGACAGTTTTTTTACTTCCTCTCTCCTGGCAGGTTCTTGGATCGGATACGTCATGAATTGTTATCAAGTATTTTCGTCTGTAATTTTGAGCACAATTAACTGTGTTTTTACAACCTCCAAATCGACCGCCGAGCTCCAACTACATCATCCATCCTGTCCGACCCGCATGGATTCTCATGGAATCCAGTAATTTACAAATTCAAGCTAGTCTGTAATTTTTTTATATATAGTGTATTGTAAATAGGGCAAGAATTTATTTTCATATCTGTAATCTTTTGCATAATTATTTATTTATTTATTTCATTTTTGTTTTCAATTTTAATGACGTCGTTTTCCAATTTATCACGATTGAAACATGTTACATTATCACTATATATCAGTACAAAGATAAACACTGTCATTTTTATATTGACGTAAAGACTTGTTAAAATCTGCCAAAAACTTAAATAGTTTATTTTATTAATATAAAAACGTGTTGGTACAAATTTCAGATTTACTAAACACAAACAAAGAACGGCATTATCTATGCATCATGAACTACATTCTGTATTTTTTATTAATCAATTTTATTGATTTTTTAAGGTTAATGCCATTCTACTGTGGTTTAAATGTGTTCTACACTTTCATACCCACTTATTTATTTGTTTATTTTTTTAGATTTAAAAAATAGATACTAATTTATTTAACCCACAACTTTTGCCATACATCAAGTAATGAGACAAAAGGGGTTGAAATGGGCATATTGTGTCGAATTAAGACCAGCCAATGCAATTTAAAAGCTTGGAATACTGATTTTTAACTCGACAGATAAGTCCATAGTGTACTCAAGGGAGATAACTCACAAGTTGATTTATGAAGGGAATAAAGAAGGGACCATATGGATGTACTCAAGGGAGATAACTCAGAAGTTAATTTTGTTAAAGTGGCCTAGCTGTATATGAAGGAAATAAAGAAGGGACCATATAGATGTACTCAAGGGAGATAACTCACCAGTTGATGATGTTAAAGTGGCCTAGCTGTATATGAAGGAAATAAAGAAGGGACCATATGGATGTACTCAAGGGAGATAACTCACAAGTTGATTTTGTTAAAGTGGCCTAGCTGTGTATGTAGTGAATAAAGAAGGGACCATATGATGTACTCAAGGGAGATAACTCACAAGTTGATTTTGTTAAAGTGGCCTAGCTGTATATTAAGGGAATAAAGAAGGGACCATATGGATGTACTCAAGGGAGATAACTCACAAGTTGATTTTGTGAAAGCGGCCTAGCTGTATATTAAGGGAATAAAGAAGGGACCATATGGATGTACTCAAGGGAGATAACTCACAAGTTGATTTTGTTAACGTGGCCTAGCTGTATATGTAGGTAATAAAGAAGGAACCATATGCAGTGGTTGTTGTAGATGTAATCAAGGGAGATAACTCACAAGTTGATTTTGTTAAAGTCGCTTAGCTATATAGGAGTGGCCAAATGCAGTTGTTGTTGCAGACTTAGCTGTATATGTAGGGGATAATTAAATGAGAGACCATAATTGTGTAGCAGTTGTTGCAGATATATGTACGCAAGGGAGTAAACCCACAGGTGGATTTAGTTAAAGTCGCTTAGCTGTATAAGAGTGGTCAAACGAGTTGTTGTTGCAGATGTACGCAAGGGAGATAACTCACGAGTTGATTTTTTTAAGGTTTGTAGGGAATAAAGGAAGAACCATAAATGCAGTGGTTGTTGTAGATGTATTTAAGGGAGATAACTCGCAAGCTGAGTTTGTTAAGGTTTGTAGGGAATAAAGGAAGAACCATAAATGCAGTGGTTGTTGTAGATGTATTTAAGGGAGATAACTCACAAGCTGATTTTGTTGAAGTCGCTTAGCTGTATATGTTGGGAATAAAGGAGAGGTCATATGCAGGGGGAATAACTTTCAAGTTGATTTTATTTTAAGGAAGGTATATATATATATATGCAGCAGTTATTGCAGATGATGTACGTAATGGAGATAATCCACAAGCCAACTTCAATCCACGAGAAGAGTAAATAGGGAAATAGGGAAAATACTAATAGCAAAGAAGTCAAAACACAACTCAATCCATGTATACAGAACAAATATATTAATACCCCCTCAAAATATTTAATATGTATAGATAAATAAAACAATGCATTTTGTCAAATATAAAGTTAGTAAAGCTCAAGTCTGTCCTCACCCAGTTTTACAATTATTTCCTAATGTAGATTTTCTTTAACTTAAGCAAATTTTAGTTGACCTTGTTATGGAACTAAGAATAAACATTTTTGACAAAACTAAATAGAAATGTTATAACATTAACAACATTATGACGATGTTAAATTTATTTGCCACGTCTAATTTTAGAATGATTGTGGAAATGGGTCCTGAACCAAAGAATGGTTAACCGTAAAGATATAAAGTACAAGTCATCCCCTTGATTAACACCGTTTCTTTCTGACTATTTTGATGCAATTTTGTTCGCACATTAGAGTCTATCACGATCACAGATCAGTTTTGGCCTTCATGAGAGTGTACATGTAGCCATGATAAGTTCAAACATACTTCAAACTTAAGTTAATAAAATTTTCAATTTATGCCAAAATACATTGGACTCCAAAGTAAAACAGGAACAGTTTATTTGCATTGTACTTATCATGTGTCACTCACAGATAGGTCGCGCCAGGACTGATATACCCTGATAACGGGTTATATCTCATGAAAAAATAATCTCATTTCCTATTGTACTTGTACTTAAAATTAAACTAAGTGACTCTCTCTCTCTCTCTCTCTCTCTCTCTCTCTCTCTCTCTCTCTCTCTCTCTCTCTCTCTCTCGTCATGATGTTATTATTCTGGACCTTGTTTTTGTGTTTGTGTGGTTCAAGTGGTATGCTTGTTTCCTCAATGTGTGTGGTTGGTGGGTTGTACACGTACAAATATTTTACGTGTTTAATGAAAATTGTCAGGATAAAGTTTCCTCTCCCACGTTAAAATTGGTGTCCAGTAAATGAAATGGGAAAAGTTATTTTTATTTTTGGGAGAATACATTGGGAAATAATTCCTGATGACATTTCCTCACACACTCACAAGTTTAATTAATTAATCCACAACATCGATATAGTGACATAACACAAATATTGAATAAAAAGGTATAAGCACTCTTTAATGGTAGAACTAGTGGATTTTGTTGATGTTTCTGTTTTATTGTTTTCACTTTAAAAGAACTTGAATGTTATTCAGACTAACTACAACTTTAGACATCTAAACAACAAGTTGATGTTTATCAAAAAAGCTACTCAGGCTTGTCCAATTCCATGATTTCTATTTATCATATCACATTGTTTTAATTTAATTTCACTGAAAATTTTACAAGTAGTGAGTGCATTAACCATTTGACAATGTTCATTGAACTGGTATATTAAATTGACTCTATAATATATAAAATGGTTATCATTTCTCAATTGGATTTGGACCATCCGAAGGATTTGACCTGTATAATGCTACCAACACACACACACACACACACACGCACACACACACACACACACACACACACACACACACTATTTATTTCCTTAAGATACATTTAATACTTATTCTCCTAATGTATATTTGTAAGTAAAGTGTTTTATATTTATCACGTAAGTGATACAAGGTAAATTTCTGTTTAGAGTTATACCTGGTTTTTATTATTAGTACTTGTACATGCGTTATTAACTACATTGTTGAAAATTAAATTTTAAGAATGTTATTTTTTTACATACACATATAATACTCGTTACTGGTGTTATGTATACTGTATATATATATATATATGAAATAAATGTGGTTGTCAACATGGTACAGTAAATATCCTAATATTTCAAACATTAAAATAAAATATTTTTTTTTATTTTCTTTCTTCTTATTTTGGCTTCGTCTTTAGAATAACTTTATTTTGTGAATACAAAAAATCTCGCCTGGAGCTTCAATCTTTGGATTTCGTCAGGTCTTTTAAAGTCTGGGTATCATTAGGCGTTGAACTTTACATAAATGTCATATATATAGGTCTTATCTAGAGACAGTCACTTACAACTTGATAGAAATGACTTTTTTTTAAAGAAAATATATGTATTAATTTTTAGAGGTTGAACTTTGAGGATATTTACTGTATATAAACCTGATAAGGAAGTCATCAGTGCAGTAATTATATTTATGTAAATTTAGTTTGAATGTACTGTCAGTTATTGCATGGACTGCATGGCTTATCTATAGATATTATTTTACGGCGCATTTTCTGCATGACACATGGTTATACATGTAATCATTATGGTGTAATTAACAAAGGTCGTCATATCATATGCTGATTATATTCTGTTTAAATATAGATACTTTTATTTGCAAAATTTACAATGCATTCTTTTGAATAACCCCTTCATACACAAACAATTTGTTGTTTAAATTGTTTCCAATGACTCCATTGTAGAAAAGGTTGATTTAAAAAGTTAATCACCCGGCGTCATGCGCCATGACCTAGTGCAGTATCACCTGGTGTCTAGTCATTTCCCACATCACCTGACCTAATATAAAGTCGTACGCTTTGGCCTACTACAGCATAACCTGATCTCTAGTCATATGTCATGACCTAGTACAGCATCAACAGACCTAAAGTCATACGCCATGACCTAGTACAGCAACATCTGACCTAAAGTCATACGCCGACCTAAAGTCATACGCCATGACCTAATACAGCAACATCTGACCTTGAGTCATATGCCATGACCTAGTATAGCATCAACTGACCTAAAGTCATACGCCATGACCTAGTACAGCAACATCTGACCTAAAGTCATACGCCATGACCTATTACAGCATTAACTGACCTAAAGTCATACACCGTGACCTCTTACAGCATTACCTGACCTAATGTCAGACGCCATGACCTAGTACAGCATCACTTGACCTCTACACACATGTCACGACCTGATACAGCCTCGCACGACCTAAAGTCATATGCCATGACCTAGTACAGCAACATCTGACCTAAAGTCATACGTCATTACCTAGTACAGCATCACTTGACCTCTACACACATGCCACGACCTGATACAGCATCGCACGACCTAAAATCATATTGCTATGGCCTAGTACAGCATCACCTGACCTCTAGTCGTGAATAGTCCATCATCTTCTGCAGCTTTCCTTGAGTCCATGACTTTTACAGCATCACTTGACCTCTAGTCATGAATAGTACATATTTTTTATAGCATCACTTGAACTCAGGTCATGAAAATCCCATGACCTTCTACAGCATCATTTGCCCTCTAGTCAAGAAATGTCCATGACCTTCTACAGCATCATTTGCCCTCTAGTCAAGAAATGTCCATGACCTTCTACAGCATCATTTGACCTATAGTCATGAATATCCAATGGCCTTCTACAGCACCACTTGAACTCTAGTCATGAAATGACCATGACCTTATACAGCATCATTTGACCTCTAGTCAAGACATGTCCATGACCTTTTGCAGCATCATTTGACCTTTAGTCAAGAAATGTCAATGACCTTCTACAACATCATTTGACCTCTAGTCAAGAAATGTCCATGACCTTCAAAAGCATCATTTGACCTCTAGTCACGAGAAGTCCATGACCTTCTACAACATCATTTGACATCTAGTTAAGAAATGCCCATGGCCTTCTACAGCATCATTTGACTTCTATTTAAGACATGTTTATGGCCTTCTAGTCATGAATATACAATAGCCTTTTACAGCATCATTTGACCCCTAGATTATAATTTTTTTAAACTTTTCAGTTAAGGTTTATATTTACAAATTGATTTCTTATTCAATTAATTTTCAAAATAATGAGTTATTCCAAAAAAAATTATCTCTTATAACTACTTTCGCAGGTTCACGTAACTGAAATTGCATTCGTTTATATATCTGAACTTGTTTTTCCGTTTGTGTTTTTTTTTAATTTAGTTGTGCTTTTCATTATAGCCATTGTATCAGGAAGTGTTTTTTGTTTAGTTTAGTCATTATGTAGATGGTGCATGATTATATGAGAGATCGTGGTTTAAATCATTGCCTTTCTGCTTTGTTGTAGAGATATATCCAGAAGCTGATATGACATTATTTGCTGGTGAAATCCTCACGTTACGCTGCATGGTTAATATTTCATCACTTAGTAACCGTTTTGAGGTGGCGGAAGTATTTTTTACAACAAAAGATAGTAAAACTGCCAGAAAAATCAAAACTGTCCCCGTTGAATCGAAACAAGGCATGATGAGTTTTACGATGACTGATCTGATAAAGGAAGACATTTTACGTTCTTATCCACAGCGTCAATATCAGAGTTATAGTTGTAGATACAGCGACAATAGTACATTTTGTCCAATTAATTACAAATACATCAAAATTGATTGTAAGATTTTTTTTACTTTTGATTTTTTTTTTGAAATTCTTAACTTTATTGACAGTTTTTTGTGTGTTTTGATAACTAATCCTAATTTTTTAATTCACAGTAACTGTTAGACATAATTTATGTCCTCAACTCAACCGTCATCAGAAAATCATTATACTAGTTTCAGTAATCATAGACTTTTGCTGGCATGTTTGGTATGACACGATTGTTAAAGCGACAGAGCTGTTCATGTTTTTTTCGCCTTCAAGCCTAAGACCTTTCACTGCACTTGTCCGCATGCGAAAAAAGCGATTTAATTTTCGTCGTTCTGTCATATGCTTTTTTAAATTTAATCATAAAATACATTTTAAAAATGGTATTGTCTCGTATACCATTTTGTTGAATGTATTTTATGATTAAATTAAAAAAAAGTATATGTAAATTCTGCTTATATAACAGCCTTGGGAAACTGGGATTGGTTTGTTATGACAACCTGCATGTGATATTGTTGACCAGTATACTTTGCACCCTATATCTGACCATCATCATGTTCTTGTTCAAAGAAAATCATAAATAATCGCCACATTTTTTATTGTTATTATCATTTATTTCATGGTACCGATACATTCAGATAGAAGAAGACTAGTATTATTTTTGACATTTATTTTATGTACACAAGGTATTCTAAATTACCAGTAACTATACATGAGAACATTGTCATTATCAGATTTCTTGTTCTAATTACAATGTACTTTGAAATACAATATCTCGCTAAAAGAAAGTCGACTTTTTTGAGACATATAATATTATTGCAATTACCGTAATAGGTTTTATCGCTTAATGAGAACTGACTGTCCTTAACCAGTGCTAAAGTATGATTTATCGTGTACCGACTGTCCTTAACCAGTGCTAGAGTATGATTTATCGTGTGCCCACTGTCCTTAACCAGTGCTAAAGTCTGATTTATCGTGTACCGACTGTCCTTAACCAGTGCTAAATTCTAATTTATCGTGTACCGACTGTCCTTAACCAGTGCTAAAAACTGATGTTTCGTGTATAGTACCAACTGTCCTTAATCAGTGCTAGAGTCTGATTTATCGTGTACCAACTGTCCTTAAACAGTGCTAAAGTCTGATTTATCGTGTACCAACTGTCCTTAACCAGTGCTAAAGTATGATTTATCGTGTACCGACTGTCTTTCGCCGGTGCTAAAGTCTGATTTATCGTGTACCGACTGTCCTTAACCAGCGGCTAAAAACTGATGTTTCGTGTATAGTACCAACTGTCCTTAATCAGTGCTAGAGTCTGATTTATCGTGTACCAACTGTCCTTAAACAGTGCTAAAGCCTGATTTGTCGTGTACCGACTGTCTTTCGCCGGTGCTAAAGTCTGATTTATCGTGTACCGACTGTCCTTAACCAGTGCTAGAGTATGATTTATCGTGTGCCCACTGTCCTTAAACAGTGCTAAAGTATGATTTATCGTGTACCGACTGTCTTTCGCCGGTGCTAAAGTCTGATTTATCGTGTACCGACTGTCCTTAACCAGCGGCTAAAAACTGATGTTTCGTGTATAGTACCAACTGTCCTTAATCAGTGCTAGAGTCTGATTTATCGTGTACCAACTGTCCTTAAACAGTGCTAAAGCCTGATTTGTCGTGTACCGACTGTCTTTCGCCGGTGCTAAAGTCTGATTTATCGTGTACCGACTGTCCTTAACCAGTGCTAGAGTATGATTTATCGTGTGCCCACTGTCCTTAACCAGTGCTAAAGTCTGATTTATCGTGTGCCCACTGTCCTTAACCAGTGCTAAAGTCTGATTTATCGTGTACTGACTGTCCTTAACCAGTGCTAAAGTCTGATTTATCGTGTACCGACTGTCCTTAAACAGTGCTAAAGTCTAATTTATCGTGTACCGACTGTCTTTCACCAGTGCTAAAGCCTGATTTGTCGTGTCCTTAACCAGCGGCTAAAAACTGATGTTTCGTGTATAGTACCAACTGTCCTTAATCAGTGCTAGAGTCTGATTTATCGTGTACCAACTGTCCTTAAACAGTGCTAAAGTCTGATTTATCGTGTACTGACTGTCTTTATCAGTGCTTCAGTCTGATTTGTCATGTACCGACTGCCCTTAACCAGTGCTAAAGTCCGATTAATCGTGAACTGACTGTCCTTTACCAGTGCTAAAGTCTGATGTATCATGTGCCCACTTCCCTTAATCAGTGCTAAAGTCTGATTTATTGTGTACCGATTGTCCTTAACCAGTGCTAGAGTCTGATTTATCGTGTACCGACCGTCCTTAACCAGTGCTAAAGTCTGATTAATTGTGAACATACAGTCCTTAACTAGTGCTAGAGTCTGATTTGTCGTGTGCCGGCTGTCCTTAACCAGTGCTGAAGTCTGATTTGTCGTGTACAGACTGTCTTTCACCAGTGCTAAAGTCTGATTTACCATGTACCCACTGCCCTTAATCAGTGCTAAAGTACCTACTGTCCTTAACCAGTACTAAAGTCTGCTTAATTGTGACCATACTGTCCTTAACCGGTGCTAGAGTCTGATTTATCGTGAACTGACTGTACTTAACCAGTGCTAAAGTCTGTGATTTATCTGATTTCGATTCCATATCTTTACATTTTTATTTCATTTTTAAGAAAAGAAAGTTAAGAGGGTAATGGGGTAAAGGCTTAATTTATTTCGGGAATTACAATTTGTTGTAAACTATGTGCCCAAAATTCGCTGATTTTAACTACAAATTGCATGTTTTACAAGTACTGATGTAGTATTTTTTTGTACATAGAATGGTATTGAATGTTATTTAGTTATAGTGTGTGTTATATTTCTTTGTGTTATACTAATTGTTACTTCTGGGGTTATGGAACTTATACGTCTTGCTGTGTTATTTGTGTTTTTAATTTCGTGTCATATATCAGCATGTTTATTTAACCAACCATTACAAGATTTTTCTTTCAAAAATAAAATTTTGAATTTATTTGAATTTATTTAAAATTCTAATAACTTTTATCAGACTAGTATTTACATAAAATGTTTGTTGTAAAAAATAATCGATATTTTTATATTCAATTTTATTCCTTTTTCAACATGGGAATGAAATGAATAAATAATATTAAAATTTATCATAGAATATAAATGAACAATTTTTTTAACATTTAACATATAGTTGTTCAGTATAATCAAAATGGCAAATGGCCAAAGTTAGACATATTCTTACTGTGCCATGTCACGGAACACACTTTATTCCACCAAGCATGTATAATATGGACAAGAGATTTAATTTTTCAATATCATATATTTCCAGAATCTATTACCATATCATTGGTTATGCTTCTCCGTCCTTCTATCTGTTTATCATTCTGAGCTGCAATATGGGACGTAGATGTTGATATGCCCATGATATATATTTTTGTGTTTGAAGTTAACAAAACATTCTGTACTTTCTTTTGTTTATATTTAGCACAACTGGCTAAAAAAACTGCTGGCTTAGTAGATAGAATCCTTGCTCTATGTGTTTGTAGGGATTGGGGGTTTGAAGCATGGCCGGGTCTGACCAAGACTTGAAAATAAGTTCTTTTGCCAAGCACTCAGCACTCCACAGGATCCATCAGAAAAAGCCTTAAAACGATGCCCTGTGTCATTGTAGGCGTGGCATGCTTTAGAACCATCAATGCACATTCCCCTGATTGCCCTGCAAAATTTCTGTCATTCGTCTATAGCTGGTAGCACCTCAATATAAGTTAAATAATTTTTCCTGAAGCAAAAAAAAAACTCCATTCAATTAAATCAATGAACTGGCTTAAGCCATCTGGAGAACTGTGTATATGTCCATGTTTAAACTTTGATCTTCTCCTCTGAAACCACTTGGCAATTAGGAACTAAGTTTGGTATATTGGGTCCCCAAGTGAACAAGACTAAAGTTTATGTCTAGTGACCCACCCGACATCCAAGACAATTGCCGTTCAAATGGTAAAATATCAACTGTGGATTCAGTTTTCAACCAATTTGTTTAAATTTTAAATTTAGTAAATAGTGGGACATTTAACATTTTTACCAGAATGATCCAGTTTTCGAAAAATTTGAAAATGAGGTGTACTTTTTACTTAATCCTTTTAAATTCTTTTCCTCTGATACCCATATTCAGCTTTGCTTTCTTGTTTGCATAATGTCATTTAACATAACATTTGTTAGTTAGTACTGATATACATCAACTAAGTGCCAGATGAACGTTACAGGCCCTATTGGGTCTCCTGTTGGAGGAATCCTGGTCTAAAATAAAACTAGATTGTCTCTTGAGAGCCAAATACTCCATTCTACAAGGATGTAATGATTCCCGCGACCTTGACCTTTCAGATATGACCTTGGTTCAAGGTCATGACACACCTTTGGACCATGAAGATTATTCGTGCGAAGTTTTATGACAGTTTCCAAAGCAACTATTAGATATGGCCTGGACATGATTTAACATGGACGGCAGAAAGACATACCCCTCAAACTAGTTTGCGAGGGTATAATTATTAGCACTGTTTATAAGGACATATAACATAATTTTTTAGTCTGGGGAGCAAAGAAGAATCAGATGGGAAAGGGAAAATATCCTGGGTTAAATTAGAATGTTGACAATGGACCCCTTACTCCATGGGCAAGCAATTTAATTAATAAGGATTGCTATTGGCACTCGGTGGACAATTAAAATTTCAGATATTTAACCATGTACTAGCCACCCAACTGCTACAAAATTGTAATCAGATTGCTGTGTTTGGTTCCCTTGTTTAATTGTTTTGTCAATTTATTTTATATCCCCCTTGCCGGCCTCTCCATGTGGACCCATTATAACTTTTTTGTTACATTGTATATCCCTCTTGCCTGCCTCTCCGTGTGGACCCATTGTAACTTTTTTGTTACATTGTATATCCCCCTTGTCTGCCCCTCCATGTGGACCCATTATAACTTTTTTGTTATATTGTATATCCCCCTTGCCTGCCCCTCCATGTGGACCCATCATAACTTTTTTGTTACATTGTATACCCCCTTGCCTGTCCCTCCCTCCATGTGGACCCATTATAACTTTTTTGTTACATTGTATAACCCCACTTGCCTGTCCCTCCATTTGGACCCATTATAACTTATTTGTTACATTGTATACCCCCTTGTCTGTCCCTCCCTCCATGTGGACCCATTATAACTTTTTTGTTACATTGTATAACCCCACTTGCCTGCCCCTCATGTGGACCCATTATAACTTTTTTGTTACATTGTATATCCCCCTTGTCTGCCCCTCCATGTGGACCCATTATAATTTTTTGTTACATTGTATATCTCCCTTGTCTGCCCCTCCATGTGGACCCATTATAACGTTTTTGTTACATTGTATATCCCCCTTGCCTGCCCCTCCACGTGGACCCATTATAATTTTTTTGTTACATTGTATATCCTCCTTTCCTGTCCCTCCATGTGGACCCATTATAACTTTTTGTTACATTGTATTTCCCCTTGCCTGCCATGTGGACCCATTATAACTTTTTTGTTACATTGTATATCCCCCTTGGCTGCTCCTCCATGTGGACCCATTATAACTTTTTTGTTACATTGTATAACCCCACTTGCCTGCCCCTCATGCGGACCCCTATATAACTTTTTTGTTACATTGTATATCCCCCTTGTCTGCCCCTCCATGTGGACCCATTATAATTTTTTTGTTACATTGTATATCCCCCTTGTCTGCCCCTCCATGTGAACCCATTATAACTTTTTTGTTACATTGTACATCCCCCCTTGCCTGTCCCTCGATTATAATTTATTTTATTTTATTTTTTTTTGTTTTGTTACATTTTGTAACCCCCTTGCCTGCCCCTCCATTATATTTTTATTTTTTATTTTATCTTTGTGTACCAATTATTATTGCATAATATGGTTCCTTAGTTCAGTTGTTTTTTTTTTCAATTGTTATACCCCCAACCACTTTGCCTGTGCCTACATGTGTACCTATATTACCGGTACTTAATAAACACCCAGTTAACTATTGTTATTGTCTGTTCACTAATCAAACAAGATAATGTCATCGCGTGACATTAACTACTTAAATCATGACATAAATACAGACGTTGTGCAATCTATTGAAATATTTTGGCAAAGATGTAAAGATCGATTGAGTGATTATTATTTTTTCAAATGAATAAATTATTTAAAAATCAGCATTCTTAAGATATATTTTGGCATGGAATGCATTTCTAAATTTATCTCTGTGTTATTTTAAACCCTTTTCAAAATAATTCTATTTGGCCATATAAATCCACATGTCTAGTTTTAAAAAGCAACAAATGCATTTATCAGAAGTAATTGGTGACACTAACAGAACTTTGGAATTTTTACAATGGGGGCACCTGCTCTTGACTACCCAACAAGAGTAGAATTTTTTTTACATCTATACATCTTCTTGAACTTTTAATATCAAATATATGTATAAAGTTAATTTTAGAGCCACTTAACTTATTTAGGTGATTTTTTACTCCATCATTCCAAATAACGCGAGGAGGTTTTTACACAGCTCCTTAATTGTTCATGTTTGATAAAATCTTTTTTCTCCTCTCTCTCTCTCTCTCCCTTGCTATGTTCCAAAATTTAATTGAAATAATATGAGACTCCAAATATAAAGCCAAGGTTTGAAGGAGGGTTTATGCAAAAAAAAACAATAAAAAAACCCAAAAAACTTAAATTTTTACTTAACTCCTGAACAGTGCATGTGTTTGATAAAACACTTGATTTACACCTAAATTGTTCAAATAATGACCCTATCTACATTTAGATGATTGACTGATTGAGTCACCATGCATGTTTTACTGATAAAGAGGTGATTAAATCACTTTAAAACATCCATACAGATATTTTTGATATGACTAACTTAATTATTATTTTGAAATTATTTTAACTCATTTGTCCTACAAATCATGTACATTAGAGTGATTATCAAGGCTGTTATAAAGATAATACACAATCAGGCAGCACTGGACAAGTTGTAGGGATTGCGATTAACAGGCGCCCAGTAGTACCAAGAAAGTCTGTGCCCCCAAAGTTCTAAAGATTTTTGTCATGTTTTGCTATTGCAACTTCTCTTGAAAAGTGAACTGGGCCCCTTACTCAAAATTTTTAGCTTAATCCCTGAAGTTTTATTGCCTAGATTCAGTTCTAAGTAAAATCTCTGAGATGATTTGGAGCGCATTAAAAGCTTATTACTCAAACAGATGGTGTGGGGTTATTGTAATGGTATTTTACACCCTAGACAAGATTCTCATTTATATTGAGACAGTCAGGTCTTGGAAGGCAAAAATTGGAGTGACCAAATAAAAAACAAACTACCTTTGGCAAGCAAATTAACAAACTCCCTTACACTTTGAACTGTGCAAGTGGGATTTGAGCCAATAACCTTTACACCCCTCAAGACATATATGATGGTCCAAAACTCAAAAGAGACAGTCAATCTGTTATTAGTTTAGGTATGCAAGAGTTTGTTATTCACTTTTTTTCTCTTGTGGGCAGTGGTTCTAATTTCTAACTTCCCATAGTTCCATGTTCCTTTCATTCTCAATATTGATTACACATGGTGTGTGTAACTAGCTAAACAGGATGCACTTACCCTTCCGGAGAACCCGGTCTCATTTCCCTGGTGGAAGTTCACATATTTAACTTTATTTGTCAGTTTCAATGTTTTTACTATGCTTTAGGGTTGTGGTTTTGACATGAACTAGTATATTTGTTTTTACTCCGCTTTAGGATTGTGATTTGCACATTGATTAGTATGTTTTGATGTATGAATATTATTTTGTATTTACAGATAGGCCACAGAAACCAGAGAATGGTCATTGTAAAGTCTATAACTGGCAAACCATGACCTGTATGTGGGATCTCGGAGTCCTCTATCGACATGCTGTTCTATCAGCTGATTGGTCAATTGACTGGACAGTGTAAGTTAAACCATTTTAGAAATTTACAGGGGATCTTCTACCATATAGGATGCTTGGTACCATACATTCATTTAATGCTTTGTATATTTAGTAGACCAATGCTCTGTAAGTTGACACAGTGACTTGTATCACTCTCAATGCTGAATTTGTTTAGACACTTTTTGTGTAAGGTAAAATTCAATTCTCCTTTGTTTCAAGCATTTTAATTGGTCATTTTTTCTGTTATGTTTGCATGAATGGATTGGCTCTCAGTGATGTCATCTTGTTATGGATGACACACAGAGGCATTAGAATTCCTACACCATTGCGATCCTATTTTTTACTTGCTACGGCAATATTGTTATTCAAATTGTTAAATTGTTGTTGAAAAAAATTCTATAATTTGAATTAATAGAAATGAAGTTAATTTTTCTTTTTGTTATGGGACTATGAAGGAATTGGACATTGCACATGTAACATAATTTGAATTATTCAGTGTGCAAAATGTCCATGAATTAATAGAAATGAAGTTAATTTTTCTTTTTGTTATGGGACTATGAAGGAATTGGACATTGCACATGTAACATAATTTGAATTATTCAGTGTGCAAAATGTCCAATTCTTTCATACTTCCATAACAAAAAGAAAAATTAACTTCATTTCTATAGTGATGAAAAAAATTAAAAACAGTCATGTACATTGAAACAAAATGTCTGACATATGTTCCTTATATTGCTATCAGACCCTGAGCGCTAAGTGGATTGAGTAATATTACACTTTAAAATTAAAAAAATATATGTATGTTTAAACAGATTTTGAAATTGAAGTTAAAATTATTCGGATGAATTTGAGTCCCAGTGTGGCTGTACATTTTTCCTTTCCTCTAACTTAACAGTTAGGTGCTTGTCCGGAACTGAAAAGTAGCCTACCAATAAGTTGGCTTTGATTAAAAATTAAGAAAGAAAAAATGTAGCAGAAAGTGCTCAATAGGGAGGCCAGTAGCTTAGTTAGAACAGCATCCGGCTAGTATTGGGAAAGTCCCCGGGTTGAATGCTAGTTTTGTCACTGGATGTGTTCCTTTTCCTGTTGCATGTTATTATTTTCAGCTCTAAACTTGGCAAAGTGACATGGCATGACACTCTCATTATTAGTGGCAAAGTGTCAACTTGACATAGCATCACAGTATGGAGAAACACCTAGAATCATACTGATATAAAACTGTTCCAGCATTTCATGAAGCATACTATGACTTGATCTGACCTAACTGTATTACCATGTCATGATTTTTGTTTTTTAGCTCTTGGGTAATCTTTCACTTAATTTTTCATGACTGTTTGTCTTCTCAGAGGTTACATACATAGAGAAATAATGACTTTAAAAAAATAGTAAAAGTAACTTAATCACAGTCATAATACTGAGATAAAAATAAAAATCAAATAAAAAGTAAAATAATGGATAACAAAAACTGTTTTCCTTACATACTTATTGCCAGGAGATATGGTAATGTGTTCATAGTTTGAGATTAGCAACACAGTCATCTCTATCCTTTTCAATACCATAAAACTTAATACACGTATGTGTTCTTCTAATAAATTAATTCAGTATCAAAAGTCAAAAGGAATATAATTGTATCAAATTTTAATATCAACTATCAAATGTTGAAGAAAATGAACGCTGTTTAAGGTCAAGGTTCAAGGCAAAATAGAATAATTGTATCAAAGGTCAAAAGATTAAAGGTCAACAGAAATGAATGCTATGAAAGAAATCTTTCAAAGCCAAAGAAACTGAGGGGTGAATTCTATCAGAGGTCAATATTAAGTAAAAAAAGAAATTGGAAATAATTTCAGTGAATGGAGTAATGGTGTTTGTCCGAAACAAAATGCTTAAACTTTTATCTCTATATGGTGAGTTCTGGGATGGAGATAAACTTGAGTACCCAGAGAAAAGCCCCAAGCATTCAGCAAGGAAAAAACTTTCTGACACTAGGATCTGCTAAAGTGGGATTCTAACCTTGTCACCGAGACCTATAAAAGGCAAAAGGAGTTGAACTCTTCGACATGTCCGTCGTTATTAAATCTTTCTTCACTTTTACATGTTGATAATTTCCTCAGACATTTTTTGCTGTTAATTTATTTATAATCAGTCCATAAAAACTCAAGACTTTTATATTCATATTAAAGTATCAAGATATTTTTCTTTTAAACAGGCATGATGCATGGTCAGCATGTCCTAACCAGTCTCTAAATGATACTTGTTTGGTTTGTACCTGGAAGGCAGGACATGGACAAGATGCTTACAGAAGGGAGACCTATCTGTTCCGGATAACTGTTGAGAGTGCATCTCGAAATGTCTCACAAACTATAAGTGAGAAGATTAACACAAGACAGTTTGGTAAGTCTTCATATCGGTTCAAAACTCCAAAAGTTGATTGTTGTATGAAAATGCTGTTTAACATTGCACCAACAGGTTTACAGAGTCAGTAAAACATTTAATAAAAACTTGAACATCGTCGGAAACCCATGGTTAATATTCACTCTATAAATTTCACTTATCATCAGTTTGCAAACTTGACTTATATTATTTGATGATTGAAGTTTACTGAGTGAATATCAGATGAGAGTTTCTGACAATAAAACTTGTACGGCTAGGACTTCAATTGTGACTTCCTTATATGTTCAGATTGTTAATTTCAAATAGACCAAAAACAAATACAAACCATTGGAACCAAATACTAGTAATGTCTTAATGACTTGTCTAATGTTTTAGAGAAAACACTGTTAAAAAAAGTTGTGAAAATAACTAATTTTAAATGAAACACAGTTGGTAAAAATTTTCCCATTAAGTGTGTTAAATAGTCAATATATACAATGTATAGAATTTGTATATGATATCACTGTTGTGCCATTTTTAAAGGTTGTTATATAAAACAAAAATGCCACAGAGTGGTGTATTTTTACAGTGTCAAATCTGTCTATAAAAGTCACCCAAGGGAACCAGTAAAAGTGGCTTTTGTGAGCAGGTGGCCTTTATATACAGGTTCAAATAACATGAATAGATAGCAATTGGGATATATACTTTTGTTGGCCTTTGAAGCCAGGTGGCCATTATAGACAGGTTCAAATAACATGAATAAAGAGCAATTGGGATACTTTTACTGGCCTTTAAAGCCAGGTGGCCAATATATAGAGGTGACCTTTAAGGCAGGTTTGACCATATATCCACACAAAATCAAGCTTTATTTCTTCAACCTCTGAAGCTTCCCTGTTTTAAAAATAGACATTAGCACTTTTAGATGATGAATCACATACACAATATAAATATAGTTACTGGTAAAAATTGATCACTTTTATACATATTTTCAGTGGAACCCAAAGAAGTTCAAAGTTTAGCGGCTTCACCCAATAAAACATTTATAAAACTGACATGGACACATTCAAATCACATCGAGGATAAGCGATACAGGATACGATATTCATCACAATGGAGTGATTTTGATGAGTTTGAGGTTTGTGTTTAATCAAAAACATGTTCCTTCAGTTATAAATACAAGATGACATAAGGGATTTGGGTTCAATCTCAGATTGTGCCTTCTGAGTTTTTTTCTTAATTTTGAGTCTAGTGTCTCAGCATTTTGAGTGTAGTGTCTCAGAATTTTGAGTGTAGTATCTAAGAATATTAAGTGTAGTGTCTCAGGATTTTGAGTCTAGTGTCTCAGAATTTTGAGTCCAGTGTCTCAGCATTTTGAGTCTAGTGTCTCAGCATTTTGAGTCTAGTGTCTCAGCATTTTTAGTGTACAGTAAAACCTCGATTCATCGCCACCATTTGTTCAGTCAAATTTTGGCGTTATAAAGGGGGTTGGCAATAAATCGAGGGAGGCTCATAAAGAAATACATAAACAAAATGGATTTTTGGACTTCAAAATAGTGTGGCGATAAGCGAGGTGGCAAAGTTATCGAGGGGCATTATAACGAGGTTTTACTGTAGTGTCTCCGGATTTTGAGTCTTGTGTCTCGGGATTTTGAGTCTAGTGTCTCAGGATTTTGAGTCTAGTGTCTCAGAATTATGTGTGTAGTGTCTCAGGATGTTGAGTGTAGTGTCTCAGGATTTTGAGTGTAGTGTCTCAGGATTTTGAGTGATGTGTCTCAGAATTTTGAGTCTAGTGTCTAAATAGATGCTGTTTTATCATAGGTTATTGCCTCAGTGTCACCAAGCAATTATCAGTTACAATCAGCATTTTATCCAAGTTGTTTCAACACTAAGAAAATGTATATTTCTTAAACCAAAGATTGAACAAATCCATAAAAAATAAGGCCTTTTTTCCTCTCAAGATTTATAACATTAGAGGTTTATCATTGTTGAGAATATATTGAAATAGATTTTTAAATTAATAAATGTATTTTGTGGTGCAAGAAATAGAATTTATCACTAATTGTGGTGCCAGATATGGAAATCTCCACTCTTATTCTAATATATTTGTTCCATAATTCTGCAAGCTTCATTCTGGACTTGGGTTGGATTATATATATATATATATTTCAGAAAAACAACAAAGATAATAAAGTCTGTATTTAAAACAGATTAAGATATGCTCATTTAGTTTCTGACTTTTTCAGACCAGGTTGTAAAATTACTCCAGTACTCAACCCATTCAGAGTTGTCTCCCTTTGATGATGTTTAATATCCATCCTTGTTGAACCTATTTGGCTCTGGGTTTCACAATTTTTTTTTAGCTAAGATTTTCCTTAACTTAAATCTGGCAGATTTGAAACTGTAATAATTTTGTTAATTTTTAAAATATTTGGGAATTTAAAGCGTAATTTTTAAGGTCAGTCAAAGCTTATTACAAGACTATAATTTTGTCCAAACTTTTTATTTGTAACCATAGTACCATAAAATGTCACCAAATTTAAGTTAATGAAAATCTTAGTTAAGGAATGATTGTGAAACTGTGCACCTATATGTAAATCTCGCAGCTGTTTTTTAAACTGAATTTTTCAGTATTTCTCTATTTGTTGTTTATATAGTTTTGTTCTGTGTATAAATATATAGGTTATTAATTTCAGATACATTATGTAGATTTCATTTGTGGACGTATATGTCTACTTGAGGTATATTACTTAGTCCAACATACACAATATATATTACTTTTTCTGCACCCCTTGTGAGTTTTTTTATGGTGAGGTGTTAGTTAATAGATTGCTTTCTAAATGAATATTCTTTAGATCTTAAATCAAAAATGTTAATGTGACCTTTAATTTATATATCTGTTTGAAGTTTTTTCTTTGACATTTTTAAGAACTGTTATTTCTTTTGATGTCAGTCAGTTATGAAATAATGTTTAACCATTAACACTTGCAGAAATTTCTGATTTTTCATTTTCTTAAATCTATATTTCTCTGTTCTAATTTTTGTGGTATCTATAAGGGCTAAATAATGCTACCCTATATTGTTTTATTTTCAAAGTGTCAAATTTTCGTTGTTTGATGATGACTAGTGTATTTGCGATCTTCTCCAGCAACATCGCTCAATGCCTCAAAATTCTGTAATTTTGCGATGGTTTTATTTTCATGGGAATACACTGGACCGTGAATATAGTGTAAATAAAACCACAGCGAAATATATGCATTATACAATATGTAGAGTATGGAGCACTACTCATTCAATGAAAACTCCATAAAATTACTCAGAGACAGATGATTACCAAACATAAACAGATTGATTCCTGGTAGCCAATCAATTAACTAATGGAGTTTACCAGCATACCACATGATCAGTGCCCCTTAACATTTGTGCACAACATTTTGGAAAATGTATAGTGGAAATTTCCCAGAGTAATGTTATTTTTATGGGAAAACATCAACTGAAGCCATGCCATCTCCAATGGAAAAAATTGTTCCACAGAAATGTTATTGGGTATCACATGGTACAATGGCAAACCCCATTGGCCAAAACTAGCCAACGAATTTGTATAAAACAACAGAACGAAATACTGACTGCGAAAATAAATCTAGGTCATTCATGATCTGATGGCAAAGTATTTACGGAGTCTACTGTAAACGTATTTATTTTCGCGTAGTACTAATTTTCACTTATTTCGCGGTCGATTGTTTCGCGCAAAAATCAAAACTTCGGGAAAATTATATTATGCTTATTGTGTAATAGTGCACATTTCAAAATCGCGAAAATTTAACTACGTGGAAATATCTAAATTTGTTTTACCCGGAAATTTAATACACGCGAAATTAAATACGTTTACAGTATTTTAATATTAGGGAAGTTGTATGGAATAAAGCGTAAGCCAGCGTGATTATAAACATATGGTGATATGGTTCTTATATATGTTATTTAAACTTGTCTGTGTTTTTATGCAATCGGCCATCAGATCTTGAATGACCTTTAAATTGATCTCTCAGAATATCTTCAGAGGGAAAATAGTAAATTTATTGAGCAGATGTTTGCAAGACCATGACAGAAGTGGGTATAGTACATAGTGGTTGTTGCCTATAATTAGTGACTGTGTTTTGTGTTACTTTTGTAATACATGTATATATACATGTGTGTATTTCTGGAAAATTCAAAATTAACACAGTAACAAGCCAAAAACTTTTTAACTGGTGTCAGAAATTCTCTCTTCACTATTAATATTCTAATAAATTCTGATAATTCTCAAAGAAGATTTATTCCTGATACTTATTCCTTTTTATGTAATGATCAGTGACAAACAATTAGCCAAGCCATTCCACTTTTTAAAAAAAAATTAATGGTTATTTACATTTTTTCAAATACAAAGGTTTAGAGTCTACTCAATGCATACTTTTTACAGTTTTTTAAAATTAAATTCTTTGTATTAGTGTTTAGCAATATCAGGTGTATTTTCCATCTATATTGTGATTATTTTAGTGATCATTTGTAGCTCACCTGGCTATAGAAAACTGAGGTTATGGCATGACCGTGTGTCTTTGCATCCCTCTGTATGGAAATTTTGATATCTCCTCCTATGGGTCAATTCAAACCAAATTTGGTGCAGATGGTCCTTTGCTGATGGAAATTAAAAATTGTATTCCACATGCCCCTATGGAATCCAAAATGACCATCATTACTATAAATAGCAAACATCAATAAATCTTTTGATGTACAAATTATTTTAAGGAATGTTAGTGGTTATGGTAACCAATTAATGGTAAAAATGTTCCAATATTGATGAAAAATGGTAAATCAAGATGATCTCATAATCATTAATTTATCTACATAAACACGGAGATCGTGAGAGAGACTGCCTATTTTTGTCTGTGTAATGTAACACATATTTCAGAATAGTAAGATCAGTAAAATAAGAAGCTGTTGAGAGACATGAATTTCAGGTCTAGTCACTTCTCGTCACTTAAAGCCTGATGGCCCAGCCTATATGATTAGGGCATACTATCTAACAGATTTTAATTTTAATAACATATGAATGCCTAAGTAATATCCTTGAATTATTGTACTACAGGAGATAAATCTGGATGGTAACAAGATAGAGCAGCATATTATAAAGAATCTAACTCCGTATACAACATACAAAATAAATGTTGATGTAATACCCCTTATAAATAGATCAGTGATTGGATACTGGAGTAAAGTACAAAGGGTTACCACTAGAACATTAGAAGATGGTAAGTACTAGAGTGAAGTACAAAGGGTTACCACTAGAACATTAGAAGATGGTAAGTACTGGAGTAAAGTACAAAGGGTTACCACTAGAACATTAGAAGATGGTAAGTACTGAAGTGAAGTACAAAGGGTTACCACTAGAACATTAGAAGATGGTAAGTACTAGAGTGAAGTACAAAGGGTTACCACTAGAACATTAGAAGATGGTAAGTACTAGAGTGAAGTACAAAGGGTTACCACTAGAACATTAGAAGATGGTAAGTACTAGAGTGAAGTACAAAGGGTTACCACTAGAACATTAGAAGATGGTAAGTACTAGAGTGAAGTACAAAGGGTTACCACTAGAACATTAGAAGATGGTAAGTACTAGAGTGAAGTACAAAGGGTTACCACTAGAACATTAGAAGATGGTAAGTACTAGAGTGAAGTACAAAGGGTTACCACTAGAACATTAGAAGATGGTAAGTACTAGAGTGAAGTACAAAGGGTTACCACTAGAACATTAGAAGATGGTAAGTACTGGAGTGAAGTACAAAGGGTTACCACTAGAACATTAGAAGATGGTAAGTACTGGAGTAAAGTACAAAGGGTTACCACTAGAACAATAGAAGATGGTAAGTACTAGAGTGAAGTACAAAGGGTTACCACTAGAACATTAGAAGATGTTAAGTATTGGAGTGAAGTACAAAGGGTTACCACTAGAACATTAGAAGATGGTAAGTACTGGAGTGAAGTACAAAGGGTTACCACTAGAACATTAGAAGATGGTAAGTACTGGAGTGAAGTACAAAGGGTTACCACTAGAACATTAGAAGATGTTAAGTATTGGAGTGAAGTACAAAGGGTTACCACTAGAACATAGAAGATGGTAAGTACTAGAGTGAAGTACAAAGGGTTACCACTAGAACATTAGAAGATGGTAAGTACTGGAGTGAAGTACAAAGGGTTACCACTAGAACATTAGAAGATGGTAAGTACTAGAGTGAAGTACAAAGGGTTACCACTAGAACATTAGAAGATGGTAAGTACTGGAGTGAAGTACAAAGGGTTACCACTAGAACATAGAAGATGGTAAGTACTAGAGTGAAGTACAAAGGGTTACCACTAGAACATTAGAAGATGGTAAGTACTAGAGTGAAGTACAAAGGGTTACCACTAGAACATTAGAAGATGGTAAGTACTAGAGTGAAGTACAAAGGGTTACCACTAGAACATTAGAAGATGGTAAGTACTGGAGTGAAGTACAAAGGGTTACCACTAGAACATTAGAAGATGGTAAGTACTAGAGTGAAGTACAAAGGTTACCACTAGAACATTAGAAGATGGTAAGTACTGGAGTGAAGTACAAAGGGTTACCACTAGAACATTAGAAGATGGTAAGTACTAGAGTGAAGTACAAAGGGTTACCACTAGAACATTAGAAGATGTTAAGTACTGGAGTGAAGTACAAAGGGTTACCACTAGAACAATAGAAGATGGTAAGTACTGGAATGAAGTACAAAGGGTTACCACTAGAACATTAGAAGATGGTAAGTACTAGAGTGAAGTACAAAGGGTTACCACTAGAACATTAGAAGATGGTAAGTACTAGAGTGAAGTACAAAGGGTTACCACTAGAACATTAGAAGATGGTAAGTACTAGAGTGAAGTACAAAGGGTTACCACTAGAACATTAGAAGATGGTAAGTACTGGAGTGAAGTACAAAGGGTTACCACTAGAACATTAGAAGATGGTAAGTACTGGAGTGAAGTACAAAGGGTTACCACTAGAACATTAGAAGATGGTAAGTACTAGAGTGAAGTACAAAGGGTTACCACTAGAACATTAGAAGATGGTAAGTACTGGAGTGAAGTACAAAGGGTTACCACTAGAACATTAGAAGATGTTAAGTATTGGAGTGAAGTACAAAGGGTTGCCACTAGAACATTAGAAGATGGTAAGTACTGGAGTGAAGTACAAAGGGTTACCACTAGAACATTAGAAGATGGTAAGCACTGGAATGAAGTACAAAGGGTTACCACTAGAACATTAGAAGATGGTAAGTACTAGAGTGAAGTACAAAGGGTTACCACTAGAACATTAGAAGATGGTAAGTACTGGAGTGAAGTACAAAGGGTTACCACTAGAACATTAGAAGATGGTAAGTACTGGAGTGAAGTACAAAGGGTTACCACTAGAACATTAGAAGATGGTAAGTACTGGAGTGAAGTACAAAGGGTTACCACTAGAACATTAGAAGATGGTAAGTACTAGAGTGAAGTACAAAGGGTTACCACTAGAACATTAGAAGATGGTAAGTACTGGAGTGAAGTACAAAGGGTTACCACTAGAACATTAGAAGATGTTAAGTATTGGAGTGAAGTACAAAGGGTTGCCACTAGAACATTAGAAGATGGTAAGTACTGGAGTGAAGTACAAAGGGTTACCACTAGAACATTAGAAGATGGTAAGCACTGGAATGAAGTACAAAGGGTTACCACTAGAACATTAGAAGATGGTAAGTACTAGAGTGAAGTACAAAGGGTTACCACTAGAACATTAGAAGATGGTAAGTACTGGAGTAAAGTACAAAGGGTTACCACTAGAACATTAGAAGATGGTAAGTACTGGAGTGAAGTACAAAGGGTTACCACTAGAACATTAGAAGATGGTAAGTACTAGAGTGAAGTACAAAGGGTTACCACTAGAACATTAGAAGATGGTAAGTACTAGAGTGAAGTACAAAGGGTTACCACTAGAACATTAGAAGATGGTAAGTACTAGAGTGAAGTACAAAGGGTTACCACTAGAACATTAGAAGATGGTAAGTACTAGAGTGAAGTACAAAGGGTTACCACTAGAACATTAGAAGATGGTAAGTACTGGAGTAAAGTACAAAGGGTTACCACTAGAACATTAGAAGATGGTAAGTACTGGAGTGAAGTACAAAGGGTTACCACTAGAACATTAGAAGATGGTAAGTACTAGAGTGAAGTACAAAGGGTTACCACTAGAACATTAGAAGATGGTAAGTACTAGAGTGAAGTACAAAGGGTTACCACTAGAACATTAGAAGATGGTAAGTACTGGAGTGAAGTACAAAGGGTTACCACTAGAACATTAGAAGATGGTAAGTACTAGAGTGAAGTACAAAGGGTTACCACTAGAACATTAGAAGATGGTAAGTACTAGAGTGAAGTACAAAGGGTTACCACTAGAACATTAGAAGATGGTAAGTACTGAAGTGAAGTACAAAGGGTTACCACTAGAACATTAGAAGATGGTAAGTACTGGAGTGAAGTACAAAGGGTTACCACTAGAACATTAGAAGATGGTAAGTACTAGAGTGAAGTACAAAGGGTTACCACTGGAACATTAGAAGATGGTAAGTACTAGAGTGAAGTACAAAGTGTTACCACTAGAACATTAGAAGATGGTAAGTACTAGAGTGAAGTACAAAGGGTTACCACTAGAACATTAGAAGATGGTAAGTACTGGAGTGAAGTACAAAGGGTTACCACTAGAACATTAGAAGATGGTAAGTACTAGAGTGAAGTACAAAGTGTTACCACTAGAACATTAGAAGATGGTAAGTACTAGAGTGAAGTACAAAGGGTTACCACTAGAACATTAGAAGATGGTAAGTACTAGAGTGAAGTACAAAGGGTTACCACTAGAACATTAGAAGATGGTAAGTACTGGAGTGAAGTACAAAGGGTTACCACTAGAACATTAGAAGATGGTAAGTACTAGAGTGAAGTACAAAGGGTTACCACTAGAACATTAGAAGATGGTAAGTACTGGAGTGAAGTACAAAGGGTTACCACTAGAACATTACAAGATGGTAAGTACTGGAGTAAAGTACAAAGGGTTACCACTAGAACATTACAAGATGGTAAGTACTGGAGTGAAGTACAAAGGGTTACCACTAGAACATTAGAAGATGGTAAGTACTAGAGTGAAGTACAAAGGGTTACCACTAGAACATTAGAAGATGGTAAGTACTAGAGTGAAGTACAAAGGGTTACCACTAGAACATTAGAAGATGGTAAGTACTGGAGTAAAGTACAAAGTGTTACCACTAGAACATTAGAAGATGGTAAGTACTGAAGTGAAGTACAAAAGGGTTACCACTAGAACATTAGAAGATGGTAAGTACTGTAAAACATCTTATTTTACAGCATGATATTTTCGTGAGATTTCTGTCTGTCACTTTGCAGCATGAAATTTTTGCTGTTTCCCATTATGAGCATCTCCGCATTTAAAGTCATAGGTATGTACTATGTAAATAAAATCAGCGGTTTGTTCTTCATCATGTACAAATTCATGTGTTCCTACCTGTGAACTGTGCTTTTTATTTGATTAATTTCATTTTCACACACATTATTTTTGCTTTTTTTTATCATTAACTGACGAATTGCAGAAACACAACATGCACATGAAAATTTATTGTTTTACAGTATTCAAAACTACAATCAATAACTAACATTCTAATCCATGTCCAAATCACAATTCAAAAGCAAATTTAAAACTTTGAAACTGACGAATTAGGTTAAACACATGATGTTCCATTAGGGAAGTGAGGCCAAGTGCTCTGGAAGGGTAAGCACCTCTTGTTTAGTTAGATAGACCCACCACGTGTGTAATCAAAATTAAGACATTCAACGGGATAATCAGGTAATTCAACGGGATAATCAGGTAATTCAACGGGATAATCAGGTAATTCAACAGGATAATCAGGTAATAGTATTTTTAACTTTGTTTAATTTATCTTATGATAATATCGTAAGAGGAATGACGAAAACAGCAAAAATATTCCCTTTCAGATTTAGTGTGTAAGCTGAAGATTATTCCAGCTTTTTGTTGGATTATTTTCAGAATAGACAGGTTTTCAGTAAATGCATTGTGAATACTGTTTCTACTTTTTAAGATGAACACTCATTTAAAAACCTTTATTTATTAAACTTTTTACTTGTGTTGTTCAGAACATGACTAAATCCACCAGCAGTACTTATCACAAGTCTACTGCAACAAGAACTTAATTTGTCTTGTATTGTTCAGAACACTACTAAATCCACCAGCAGACCTTACCACAAATCTACTGCATCAGACCATATGACCAGATAGTCATAAACAGATTCTTTTTTATTTTATGATTATATTTATTCATTAAAAAAAATATTGTACATGGAATAGGAAGGAGAAAACTAAAATATTACCCTCTGGAAACCAAAATAATATTATCCTCTGGAAGCCAAAATAATATTATCCTCTGGAAACCAAAATAATATTATCCTCTGGAAGCCAAAATAATATTATCCTCTGGAAACCAAAATAATATTATCCTCTGGAAGCCAAAATAATATTATCCTCTGGAAACCAAAAATAATATCCTCTGGAAACTAAAATAATATTATCCTCTGGAAACCAAAATAATATTATCCTCTGGAAATCAAAATAATATTATCCTCTGGAAACCAAAATACAAAATGTATCATTCTCTGGAAACCAAAATATTATCCTCTGGAAACCAAAATAATATTATCCTCTGGAAACCAAAATACAAAATGTATCATTCTCTGGAAACCAAAATATTATCCTCTGGAAACCAAAATAATATTATTCTCTGGAAACCAAAATAATATTATCCTCTGGAAACCAAAATAATATTATCCTCTGGAAACCAAAATAATATTATCCTCTGGAAATCAAAATAATATTATCCTCTGGAAACCAAAATACAAAATGTATCATTCTCTGGAAACCAAAATATTATCCTCCGGTAACCAAAATTTTATCCTCCAGAAACCAAAACGTCGTCCTCTGGAAACCAAAATACAAAATGTATCATCCTATGGAAACCAAAATATCATTCTCTGGTAACCAAAATATCATTCTCTGGTAATCAAAATTTCATCTTCTGGAAACCCAAAATATTGTATTATCCTCTGGAAACCAAAATTTTATCCTCCAGAAACCAAAATATTATCCTCTGGATTCCTCCATCATCCCAGAACTGACTGACTGATTATGAGAGAAATTATCTGAACTGGGGTTTACAACACCGTTACTCCATTCAACTCTTATTTATTTCATTTCAGTACCAGGAAAGAACCCTAAACTGCTTCCATATTTCTACGAGTGTATAGACAGTGAGTGTAACAATGCTACCATTTATTGGCAGGTACGTTATTGCATACTTACTTTTATTCACCTGGGATTAACTTTTGTTTTGCCAGGACAAAATAATTGCAAAATTTAATCAATTGCAAACATGTCTTTGTAAATGGTATTATTTATATCATAAATTTAATTTTTATTTATAGTTAATATCGCGAAAGTTAATAGTTACTGTTCTAACCATACTGACACTGACAGTAATTTTAATCTTGAACTTTATGTTTTCAGCCAACCTTGATTAAGGACAGACATGGTGTACTGACAGATTACATCATCTGGATAGAAAACATGACAGATCATTCCAAGAGTAAACTTATCATGATAAAAGACACGTCAGCAATGAAATACAACCTATATCTCAACAACAAAGAAAACAACAGCACATATAAAATATTTCTAAGTCAGAGAACAAAAGAAGGGAAGGCAAAACAAGATTCCTTCTTCTTTATCTTACCCAAAACTACAAGTAAGTTACATGTAAAACTTGTCATCACAACAAAAAGCACTGTTCTTTGTAAAACTTGTCATAGTGACCAGATTCACTCTTCTTTGTAAAACATATCATAGTGACTAGTTTCACTCTTCTTTGTAAAACATATCATAGTGACTAGTTTCACTCTTCTTTGTAAAACATATCATAGTGACTAGTTTCACTCTTCTTTGTAAAACATATCATAGTGACTAGTTTTACTCTTTTTTGTAAAACATATCATAGTGACTAGTTTCACTCTTCTTTGTAAAACTTGTCATAGTGACCAGATTCACTTTTTTTGAAAATAATTTCATTGTAACCATATTCTTTCTTATGTGTAATTACATTTCATATAAACAATGTGAACAGTAGTGAGTTAGTACTCAAGGTGAGGTATTCTAATACTTTTTATTCATTTTCTGTCCATTTAATTTCACAATCATTAGAAGTATCTTAATCTTTAGACATCAATATTATCATGAACTGAGTGGTTTTGAAGATTGAAACTTCATATTGACCATCAGTACATGAAATTCTATTAAGTGTCTGAAGATGGTTGACCTTGACCTCCATTCAAGGCGATCATGATCTGACAAAAATGACAGTTTGCATATGTAAAGTTTTGTTATGTTCTAAATTATTTTTCTTTTTTAATTTAGGACCACCCCAGGCAAAGGTAGTATGGGTAGAGTCTAATGGTACACATGTTGATATCAGATGGAAAAATCCATCAAATTTGAAGATCGAATGGAATGGAATTGTGTATTGTAAAGGAACATATGACTCTGGTTGCCAGGTAAAATAAAGAACATAATCCTCTAAATAAATGTTATTTCCAATGCCATCAACTTTGCTTTCATTTGTCAGAATTTTTATTTCTTCATGCCACCTGGGGCCTCAGTTGCCAAGAGGTCTAAATTGTGTACTTACAGATCACAGTCCCTCTCACTGCCAAGGTTTGAGTCCCACTCTGGGCAAATCCTAGTGAGAGAAAGTTTGTCAGTTCACTTGTTGAAGGTTGGTGGCTTTGGTTTTTCTCCTGACATGCCAGTTTCCACCTTCATCCTTGAACTGACCACCTTGATATAAGCAAAGAAAAATAATCTAAACTGTGGCCTATAACTCCATTACCCCATTTCACTCTTGATGCCACCTTTTCTTCAGCATGGTTTTTGAGATGTTTGTTATTCTGTCTTATGATAATTGTCTGTTTGCTCTTGGCAGAAAATGGGGAATGATTTGATGATTGGCTCATGCTCTTGGCAGGAAATGGGGAATGATTTGATGATTGGCTCATGCTCTTAGCAGAAAATGGGGAATGATTTAATGATTTGCTCATGCTCTTGGCAGGAAATGGGAAATTTTTTGATGATTGTCTGTTTGGTCTTGGCAGGAAATGGGGAATGATTTGATGATTGGCTGTTTGCTCTTGATGGATATTGAGGAATGATTTGATGATTGGCTGTTTGGTCTTGATGGGAAATGAGGAATGATTTGATGATTGGCTGTTTTTTCTTGGTGGGAAATGGAAAATGATTTGATGATTGGCTGTTTGCTCTAGATGATATATAGTGAATATGATTTGTCAAACATCAAATGACAGATAATATTTTCTAACGAGGGGCTAGGCTCATAATTTCTAAATTATATTTTATGATGAGGTCACTGGGCTGGCAATCTCTAGATAATATATTATGATAAAGCAGGGCTGGCAGTCTCAATTTTTTTATGGTTTGGGAATATAATTACCGGTATACACTTTTATTGTAGGACATGATACAGACTATTATTGTAAAAAATGCCACTTCATACCATATAGACATGGGCACTAATATAAGTGACTATGAGAATTACATCTTTGGAGTATCAACGATAAGCTATACAACAAAAAGTTTTGACATACCTGCTGGTAAAATGACGGGGAGTCCTATAAACTGGAGTAGATGTAACTACGTCATGGATGGGGGTAAGATTGATGATACATATAAGGCCACAACAAATTAAGTTTCGGTTCATCAGATTTTTGGAAAAAAAAATAGAGGCAAAAAAGTGAATAAAAATCAAATATTTCTTTCTTCATAAAGCTTTTCTTCAGATGCAAAAAATTTAAACCAGGAGAGTGAGGGAAAAATATGCACAAACAAAAAATGTTATTGCATGAAAAGGCAAAAATTACACATGTACAAACATTACTTGCAAAAGATGGAACATACTGTTCTGGCAATTTCCCATTTAATATAGCAAATGATAAATCAACCAGGGTACAAATATCACGGTCAAGGTGGTGGAATTTGCCTATACAACAAAACAATTTTATTTGCGAAATCCATCATCTTGATCACTGTGTAATGCAGATTATCATGTGAAACATAAATGGAACATTCAAAGACATGATAAATATATTACAGTGAAACCTGTCTGTGAAGGTCACCTAAGGGAACTGGTAGAAGTGGCTTTATTGGCAGGAAGCCATTATATGCAGGTTAAAATAACATGAATAAAGAACAATTGGGATACAATTTTACTGACCTTTAAAACCAGGTTACTCTTAAATAGAGGTTGCCTTTGAGGCAGTTTAGACTCTACTATACTTTAATTTTTCAGTCCCAGATCAGCCATTGAAGATAAAACGTGACAATATTACAGATACAGATAATTTCCACATTAAATGGGAGCCGTATGGATGTAATGAAGCTAGAGGATATGTGACTTGGTACATAGTTACATACTGTATCCAGAATACAACTCTCAAATGTCAATGTAAGTCTTGTTTAATAATAAAAATTAACCTTGTTTCTAAAGGTTAGTTGTTGGTTGTTTTCATCCCCTGCTTTTCAGAGAAAGAGGGGGATATTAAATTCTAGTTTCTGTCAATCCTTCCATCTTAAATCCTTGTCTGCACTAAATCTCCAAAACAAAGAAGCACTATTTCACCAAACTTGGTGTAAATTAAGTATCAACATAGATATAAGATGCACATATTGTTAACCGGAATTAGTTTGCTCATTTTCCTCAGAGTTATGGTTCTTTAAACATAAGTTCAAGTCACAAAAAAGAACATGCTGACAGGGGGATCCTAATTCACTGAATTTGCTTGTTCACTTGGATTTCTGTCTCTTTGCACTTTCCAAATGTAAACTGTTTTTCTCTTGATATTAATATTTCTTTGGCACTTTTCAATTATTGGTTGTTTTTCACTTGGAATTCCAAAAAAATTACATTCTATATTCTAAAAATTGAGTTTATATCTAGGCTAAAATGCAATATACAGTTGAACCTGCCTTAAAGGCTACCTCTATATAAGGGCCATCTGTTTATAGAGGCCAGTAGAATTGTATCCCAATAATTCTTTATTCATATTTTTTAAACCTGTATTATAATAAAGGTCACCTGCCCTTAAAGGCCATTTTTACTGGTTCCCTTGGGTGGCCTTTATAAACAGGTTTGATTGTATCCTTATTGAAGAGTAAATTACTTCCCTGGTTTTTATAAGTAGCTGGTCAAAAGTACTGGTCAAAATATCAAAAATATCACATCTCTTCTCACACCTATGGTGTCTTTGAACCTGATATAGCCAGATCATAGTGTGTAAGAAATCTTGTCAGTTTGCTTACCAAAAGTTGATGATTTTCTTTGGGTAGTCCAGTTTCCCCTTCCACCCCAACTGACTGCTTTAGTGATATAGTTTGAAGAAAAACACCAACATTTGCTTATGTAGACCACCTATTGGACCTTAAAATGAGGACTTTATAGACTTAGGTGGTCTTTATTAAAAGTTTCTTTTGGTTGAAATATCAAACTTGCTACCTTAAACTGTTTGCATGGGCAGATGATATTATATAGAGATGGTCACTATAGCAGGTTTTACGGTATTTTTTACATTTAAAATTATGTTTTAACCATGGAAAATAAAAATTTTCCTTTTTTCAGATAAAAATGGAAAGAAAGTGAAAGTAAATTCCACTATGTCATCATACACAATGGAGAACGTTGAGAAAGGAAAGACATACTTTGTTTGGGTTCAGGCTCACCTGCATAACACAAAAATCAGTCCAGTTCAGACAGATCCCATTGAAATGTTTATAACAAAAGTTGTAGCCCAGACTAACAAAGGTAGGTAATAAACATTCATTTAGTGTAAAAGCCAGAGTAGCTTACTAGGTGGAACACTTAACTCTAGAATGAGAGGCCCTAGGTTCAAATACTATTTGTATTTTGTATTTTTTCACAAGGGCCATTTAATAATACATATCCTAATGAAATATTTATGAGAATTGTTGTAGCGTGGCCCATCAATGATACATATTGTATATTTATGAGAATTGTTGTAGCGTGGCCCATCAATGATACATATTGTATATTTATGAGAATCGTTGTAGCGTGGCCCATCAATGATACATATTGTATATTTATGAGAATTGTTGTAGCGTGGCCCATCAATGATACATATTGTATATTTATGAGAATTGTTGTAGCGTGGCCCATCAATGATACATATTGTATATTTATGAGAATTGTTGTAGCGTTGCCCATCAATGATACATATTGTATATTTATGAGAATCGTTGTAGCGTGGCCCATCAATGATACATATTGTATATTTATGAGAATCGTTGTAGCGTGGCCCATCAATGATACATATTGTATATTTATGAGAATTGTTGTAGCGTGGCCCATCAATGATACATATTGTATATTTATGAGAATTGTTGTAGCGTTGCCCATCAATGATACATATTGTATATTTATGAGAATTGTTGTAGCGTTGACCATCAATGATACATATTGTATATTTATGAGAATTGTTGTAGCGTGGCCCATCAATGATACATATTGTATATTTATGAGAATTGTTGTAGCGTGGCCCATCAATGATACATATTGTTTACCAGCGGTAGTTAGAGTAACTCAGGTAAAACTTGTCTCTAGATTGAGAAGTCCTGGGTTCAAATCCCACTCTGTCCCAGCAATCCATGACCTATCTGAGCTATGTAAATTAACTTTTGAGTTAGTCCAAGGGTTTAATCTTGCAGTTTCAATTGAGTTAGGAGGGTGGAATGTGGTTGTTATCAAATCCATCAGAGTTCATCTTCAGAACAAATTAACTCTTCTCAATGTCCAATTCACAATATTACATCAATTCAATTCAGTTCGTTTTTCACTCCACAGTTCAATAATTTCACTGTATCTCTATATTACAATTCATTTCAGTTCGTTTTCCACACAACTGTATAATAATTTCATTGAATTATTTCTCATTTCAGTTCATCAAAATCAATTCAACACAAACAACTTCAATATCAATTAAATTAACTGCATTTACACAGAATTATTCAGTTCTTTTTACATAATTCAATTCTTCAATTTTCAGTTCACCAATACATCACATAAATTTTCTATGTGCAAACAATTCCACAATAATTATTTTTGACTTTTCTTCTGCTCAAGGTATCAAGCCAAACTAAAATGATCAGAAACAAACAATTTGTAAGAAATTTGAGATTTTAAATGACTAAATTATTATTTAAATTTCCAAATAAAACAAAAGGTGCCTAATATGGTGCTCAATTAATACAATAATTATAATAGTACATTAATTATGTAATATGACGTCATTACTAAATCACGAAAATCTCACCAATATATATCTCAGTATTTCACAAATACATCTCATTATTTTACATCTCATTATGTCACAATTGCATCACATTATTTTACAATTACGGTACTCAATATAGCACCCAGTGCAGAATTTGCAGATTTAAATTTTAAATTTTAATGTAATTACTTTCTTTAATGAATTTAAGTATAGCAAGTGCTAAACTGTTTTTTTTTATTTAAAATAAGTAAAATATGTACTCACACTACCCATATCTTCAAAAATTCCTTTAAAATATATCACCTCTGTCATTCTTTCTGATCATATCATACTCCCTCCAAGTTAAACTTTCACACCTTCTTTTATACCTTCAAAATCATTCATCCATCAAAAATTCATGCACTCACACACTTAAACTATTTTATTGACAACATGAAAACTGGACTTCACATGTAATAGCGGGTTGTTTAAATTTCTTGCTCTACATTTATCCTTCAAAAACATGTTTTTTTGGATTTTAAAATTACTGAAAATGTACTGGAGTTATATAAAAGACATTAGTGTTCAATGAATTCGAAAGAGGAGCAAAAAAATTCAAAGAAAAAGAAGAAATCTGGTTTTACCAATTTTGTTGTATGGTTCAGAAATATGGGGTTTTGAAAAATTAGATATATTAGAAAGGGTCCATTTAAAATTTTGTAAACTTATTTTAAAAGTTAGAAAAAGTACGCCAAGTTTTATTGTATATGGCGAATTAGGCAGGGTACCATTATATGTTTATGTCAAAACTAGAATTATAAGTTACTGGTCAAATATTATTGAGAAAAGTGATACGAAATATACGTCAATTTTTTACAAATTATTATATAACTATTTTTCAAATGGTGTTAAAACTAAGTGGATTAGCTCAGTTGAAGCAATTTTTCAAGAATGTGGTATGAATAATATATGGCTATTTCATAATTATAGCAACCGTACCTGGTTAATTAAATGTGTTAAACAAAAATTATATGATCAATTTTTACAAAGTTGGTATACAAATTCTACCTTTTCAAGGGGAATCTCTTATAATTTATTTACTCATTTTGATTTTAAACTACAATTGTATTTAACTTCAGATCTTTCTGATAGAAACAAAACTACTTTAAGTAATTTTAGATGTAGTAATCATAAACTACCTATTGAAGTTGGACGTTGGAAAAATATCCCAAGAGAGAATAGATTATGTGAACTTTGTAACACCGATTTAGGTGATGAATATCACTATATTTTGTGTTGTACTGCTTTGTCTGCAGAAAGAAGTATGTTTATTCCTAAATGGTATATTGTCAAACCAAATACTTTAAAATTTTATTCATTATTCAACAATACAAATTTATCTCTACAAATTAAATTAAGTAAGTTTATAAAGATTATTAATGAAAGAATCGGTACTACCGGTCCTCCGGGTTAACATAATGTGTAATTGTATAGTTATGTTATGCTGTTACTCATGCATTATTTGTTATATATATATATGTGTGTTTATATATTCTCAATTTGTAAAATTGCAATATGAGAAATAAAGAAACTTGAAACTTGACAAGTTAAACTATTAGATAAAAGTACAAATGACCTAACAAAATGATTACTGGACAATAGATGAATTGGACATATAAAGATTGACACTTATTGATTTTAAGAGGTACCTTTAGGGATAATTTTGGCCCAATTAAATTAAACAGGTAGTTTTGGCTTAAACAAAATAAAATAAAATAATTACTGTAACAGTGGTTGTCATTTATCAAGCAATTAATAGAGTATACAGTAAAACCTTGATTCATCGCCACCATTTGTTCAGTCAAAGTTTGGCGTTATAAAGGGGTTTGGCGATAAATCGGGGGAGGCGAATAAGGAAAACCATAAACAAAATGGATTTTGGGACTTCAAAATAGTGTGGCGATAAGCGAGATGGCAAAGTAATCGAGGGGCATTATAACGAGGTTTTACTGTACATGTATTCATGTTGTTAAAAAGGTATTGGGTTTGATTCCGCATTACCAATATCATCTCCTGTCATGTTCATGTTAAATAGAAAGATTTGCTGGTGTAAGGTAATTTTTATTTTATCTAGACAACCTGAAGATGAATACTTTCAGCAGCAATTTATTCAATGGGGATTACAGGAAATTATATTGTTGTACTAAATTTTAGTAAATACATGTACATGTAATTCCTGATTTCAACTGTTTTCTTTAACATATATATATTTATATATTGTTAAACACGCATACATATATATATCTTCAGGGTGATCAGTTATAAGGATATACAATAACAGTATACAACTACATAAATTTTCATTATTTCATGTAGTTACAGTGTGTTGATGCAAAACTATAATGGTTCATACAGAGTCAGTTTCATATCTAGCTTTGGGCTTCACCCTAGACCGATGTAATATTTACTAACCCTGTATGAATGATAATGAAGAATTGTATACTACTAGATGTTTCTGGATGTGGTACCCAGTATATCAAAATGTAGATATCCAATTAAGATATGTATAGTTGACATTTCTGTATGTGGTACCCAGTGTATCAAAATGTAGATATCCAATTAAGATATGTATAGTTGACATTTCTGGATGTGGTACCCGGTATATCAAAATGTAGATATCCAATTAAGATATGTATAGTTGACATTTCTGGATGTGGTACCTGGTATATCAAAATGTAGATATCCAATAGGGATATGTATAGTTGACATTTCTGGATGTGGTACCTGGTATATCAAAATGTAGATATCCAATAGGGATATGTATAGTTGACATTTCTGGATGTGGTACCTGGTATATCAAAATATAGATATCCAATTAAAGGTCACCGGTCACCAAAAACCGAATTTTTTTTAGTACTATTTTCCGAAAGATTACATCATAAAAAGTCGATTTAGCCACAAATAACATTTTTTAATCGTTTCTGTCCTTTTCTACAGCGTAAATTAAAGTCCTGAAACTGTTGAAAAACTGTGTTATCTCCCTTTGGTAGTAAAAGGGCACAAAACCGGAAGTGACGCAGAAGGTGTTATCCCAGCTATTTAGTAAATGAAGCTTGTATAGTGAACTGCATTTATTTCCCAGATTTATCGGAAATAACTTCTATTGTTTTTATATATTTATTTATTTTTTAGCATTGGGTATTTCAGTTTCCTTCAGTAGAAAAAAACAAATAAAAAATAAACTCATAATAATAAAAAAAAAAATAAAGAAAAAACTATATTTGTGTTTGCTCTAAGTATGATATACTATTTACTAATACTTTTACAAAACATAATTTTACATTTCTTTAGAAATTTGTTTATTTATTTATTTATTTATTTACCACAACAAATAATAAAAGAACCCAAACTTCCGTTTTTTATTTAAAATATTGCTCATATTAATTTTCATTAATATTTAATATCATTTTAATCTTTACATATCTCTGAGTTATTTATTTATATCTTCATTTATTTATTTATTTATTTATTTATTTATTTATTATTTATTTATTTATCTATCACAACAAATAATTAAAGAACCCAAACTTCCGTTTTTTATAATTATTTAACGTATTGTTGTACATAGTGTTGTTAATATGTTTACTCAATCTGCTGCATCTGCTTTTGGTTATAAATGATGTAATATGAAAACAAAGTCGAATAATAAACCCTGGTTTGGAAATGAATGCAACGAAAAAAGGAAACTATTTCACAAAGCAAAAAGTAATTACAACAAAGTAAAAACTGAATTAACCAAAATAATCTAAAAGCTGCAAGTAAATCATATAGAAAAACAATATCAAAGCATTTTGCTACATATCGGAAACAGACTAGAGAACGGTTGAAAAATTTAAGATCTTCGAATTCTAAAGAGTATTGGAAAATTGTAAATGGAAATAATTCGAAAAGAGATCATTCGGTAAATATAAATGTTCAAACCTTTTTCGATTTTTACAAGAATCTCAATGAATTAGAACAAAATGATGATAGATTAACTGTCCCTAATTTAGATGATTATACGGCTTTACCGGAGAATATAGAAATAAATCAACCAATAACGGAAAGTGAAATATCTGAAGTTATCAGTAACTTGAAAAACGATAAAGCCTTTGCAGAAGATGGAGTAATTAATGAATATTTTAAGTGTTCGGCACATATTATGATGCCTATATACATCAAACTTTTTAATCTAATATTTGATTCTGGTGTAATTCCACCTGCTTGGCTAGTTGGTGTCATTAAGCCTATTTATAAAAACAAGGGCGATATAAATAATCCGGATAACTACAGGGCTATAACTATTCTGAGTTGTTTTGGGAAAATTTTTACGGCAATTCTGAATAAACGTTTAACTTCTTTTGCAGATAAAACTAATTTGATATCGATGGGTCAAGCGGGTTTTAGGAAATGGTATTCTACTACTGACAATATTTTCATTTTACATTGCTTAATTGAATTATATTTTGCCAAAAGGAAAAAACTATTTTGCACATTTGTAGACTTTCGCAAAGCTTTTGACTCTGTTTGGAGGGGTGGACTGTGGACAAAGCTCCAGAAATATATGATCAATGGAAAATGTTTTAATGTTATTAGAAATATGTATGATTCTATAAAATCCTGTATTATGAATGGAGATCTAAAATCAGATTATTTCATTTGCAATATTGGGGTTAGACAAGGTGAAAATTTATCACCATTTTTATTTTCAATATTTTTGAATGACTTAGAAGATTGTTTTCATGAGAATGGGTTTGAGGGATTACAAACTTTATCTACTGATTTGTTTGAACAATTAGATATTTATTTTAAATTTTTTGTATTACTGTATGCAGACGATACAATAATTTTTGCAGAAACTGCCGAAACAATGCAATTAGCTTTAGATACATTTTCTGATTATTGCTCGACTTGGAAACTGGAAGTTAACTCAGATAAAACGAAAGTTATGGTTTTCTCTAAAAAGAAAGTTAAAAAATTACCTGCCTTAAAATTTAATTCAAAGATACTTGATTATGTTAGTGAATTTTGTTATTTAGGAATTTATTTTAGTTACAATGGTAGTTTTACGAAATGCAGAAAACTTTACTAGATCAAGCATCTAAAGCTATGTTTTGCGTATTCAAAAAGATTAATAATTTGAATTTATCAATAGAATGTCAATTAAAACTCTTTGATCACATGGTTGAACCAATTCTTACTTACAGTTGTGAAGTTTGGGGATTTGAAAATTTAAATTTATTGGAAACGCTTCACCTTAAATTTTGTAAACGAATATTGAATTTACGTAAATCAACACCAAGTTATATGGTATACGGCGAGTTGGGCAGATTCCCAATAAGTATAAAAATTTATAAGAGAATTGTCTCATTTTGGTACAAAGTGGTCAACTACGAAAACAAACTGACTTTTCTAATGTATAAATTACTGCTTAACGTGTGTGATATTAAAACAGTTCCATGGATAGCAAAAATAAGAAACATTTTAGATTCTTTGGGATTGAGTAACGTTTGGTTTTCACAAGGTGACGGGGTTAATAAAAACTGGTTATTAAAAGCCGTTGAAAGAAAATTACAAGACCAATTTATTCAAAAATGGGAGGGGGATATATCAGGTTCGTCAAGGGGATAATGTATAGAATAATAAAAACTAATTTTGAATTTGATAATTATCTGGACATTCTGTCGCCGAAATTTAGAATAGAATTGACAAAAGTTAGAACTTCAAATCATAATCTTCCCATTGAAACTGGTCGTTGGCATAATATTCAAAGGCACGAAAGATACTGTACTTTCTGTAAAACTGAACTGGGGGACGAATTTCATTTTTTGTTTGTTTGTGAACACTTTAAGACTTTGCGAAAGCAGTTAATACATGCAAGTTTCTACAATAAACCAAACATACTTAAGTTAGCTAAACTTTTAAATTCTACAAACCAAACAGTTCTGATCAACTTATGTAAATTTATAAAAAATGGATTTAAGGAGGTTACAGTTTAAATTCAAATAGTTATTTATAATGGCAATTTATTTCTTATACGCTCATATTTATGTTAAGATACTGTGACCTAGTTTGCAAATATTTATAGTTATTTATATAATCATATTGAGTAATTTGTATATACCGGTACATTTGTATTTAGATCTATAGTTATCACTTTGCTTGTTTATAAAAATGCAATTATGTTATATTGATGTAAATAATTTTTATGTTGTATTGTATGAAGCATGCGCATTCTTGTATTTTTGTGTATATATTACCTCATGTACCACCTCCTGTGGGCTTGAGTGAATAAAGTGAATAAAGTGAATTGTTCACATTAATTTTCATTAATATTAATTATCATTTTAATCATCTTTACATATCTCTGAGTTATTTATTTATTTATTTATTTATTTATTTATTTATTTATTTATTTATATCTATTTATCACAACAAATATTAAAAGGACCCAAATCTTCGTTTTTTATTTTAAACATTGTTCACATTAATTTTTATTAATACTTAATATCATTTTAATTATCTTTACATATCTCTGATTAATTAATTAATTAGTACAGCTATATTATGATCTCAAATTGATTTTAATTCATATTGCTTTAGAAATTGTCCCATTTTTAATTCCTTTTTAGGTTAAAATCAAAGTTTTATTATTATTATTATTATTATTATTATTTATATACCCGCGTAATGAATAAAAAACATGTTTTCGAATATAATCTGGGTCCAAGATCTGTAGTTTTTAGAACAACGAAAATATCAAAATAAAGGTTTAAAAAATAATTTCATATTGTCTCTCAAATAAAATATATCACCCCAGTATTACTTAAATATGAAAACAATTTCAATTCAATAGCTTCCTATTCCTTATTTGCAGTAAGTTTAATAATAATAATAATAATAATAATAATAATAATAATAACAATAATAATTATAATAATAATAATTAATGTTTCCATGATAAAATAAAAAAATAAATTCATATAATAACTTTATTACGCTTAATTTTAATGGGATGAAAAGAACGTCATCAAAATGTGATACCAGTGGGATTTCGCTCGACTATATATATTACTAAGAACTCAAAACTCGAGTGAAACTTTCTTTCATTTATTCACAATAAATTAATATCGTTCAAAGTGTGATTTACATCCCCTCACATACCAGTAATTAAGAGATTATCAATATGCTACATTCGGAAACATCCTGTTTAGAAGTAGACATCTACCACCTGTAATTAACAGAGTTTACCTTACAATATGCAACATTAATCGACGCGTGCGTATATATTTATGATATACCCGGTAAATGTTATTTGTCATTTTTTATGGATTCTGAAAATCGAATAAATTAAAGTTAAATTAGATTAGTTAATTTGAACAAGGCACACGTCTCTGTTTGAACGTGTGAATTGGTGAACTGATTGAATAACGGAATTAAATTAATTTTGGAAATTAAAATTGTTTAAAAATCTATATATTTGACTGAATTCGTTCATAATAATTTCAATTGTCTTAAATGATTAAACAACTCATATTTCCCTGACTTATCTCGTAGTGTTTAATCTGAATACATTCAAAACAATTAAAAAGCTGCATGAACAGCTGTGTAAATCCGGCTTTAATTTGTTCTGAATTTTGTGAAAAAAAAACATGTTCATCGGTCATTGTGATTTTATTATATTCAAACTTCACAAAATATATCATTTTGACTTGAAATCAAACTTTAAAGGCCTTCAAAACACCACACAAACCCACATGTAATACATGGATACATATAGAGGTTATGTGTCTTTCCTCAGCAGCTTAACACCATGTACGTCATCAATTAGGTCGCCGGAAAGTTACGAGCAGTGTCGGAAACTACCGAGTATTAGCAGTTCGTTCAGGTAAGGTTTTAGTGTATTACAGGTAAATGTAAGGCATGGGAAACCGTCAGACACATCAATATTGACTATTCTACCCATTAGAATGCAAAATACAAAATTGATAAATTTGGTGACCGGTGACCTTTAAGATATGTATAGTTGACATTTCTGGATGTGGTACCCAGTATATCAAAATGTAGTTGTCCAATTGAGATATGTATAGTTGACATTTCTGGATGTGGTACCCGGTATATCAAAGTGTAGGTATACAATAAAGATATGTATAGTTGACATTTCTGGATGCGGTACCCATTATATCAAAATGTAGTTGTCCAAATAAGATATGTATAGTTGACATTTCTGGATGTGGTACCTGGTATATCAAAATGTAGATATCCAATTAGGATATGTATAGTTGACATTTCTGGATGTGGTACCCAGTATATCAAAATATAGACATCCAATTAAGATATGTATAGTTGACATTTCTAGATGTGGTACCCGGTATATCAAAATGTAGATATCCAATGAAGATTGTATAGTTGACATTTCAGGATGTGGTACCCAGTATATCAAAATATAGACATCCAATTAAGATATGTATAGTTGACTTTTCTGGATGTGGTACCTGTATATCAAAATGTAGATATCCAATTAAGATATGTATAGTTGACATTTCTGGATGTGGTACCTGGTATATCAAAATGTAGATATCCAATTAAGATATGTATAGTTGACATTTCTGGATGTGGTACCTGGTATATCAAAATGTAGATATCCAATTAAGATATGTATAGTTGACATTTCTGGATGTGGTACCCGGTATATCAAAATGTAGTTGTCCAATTAAGATATGTATAGTTGACATTTCTGGATGTGGTACCTGGTATATCAAAATGTAGATATCCAATTAAGATATGTATAGTTGACATTTCTGGATGTGGTACCCGGTATATCAAAATACAGACACCCAATGAAGATATGTATAGTTGACATTTCTGGATGTGGTACCCGGTATATCAAAGTGTAGATATCCAATTAAGATATGTATAGTTGACATTTCTGGATGTGGTACCCAGTATATCAAAATATAGACACCCAATGAAGATATGTATAGTTGACATTTCTGGATGTGGTACCCGGTATATCAAAATGTAGATATCCAATTAAGATATGTATAGTTGAAATTTCTGGATGTGGTACCCGTTATATCAAAATGTAGATATTTAATTAAGATATGTATAGTTGACATTTCTGGATGTGGTACCCGGTATATCAAAATGTAGATATTTAATTAAGATATGTATAGTTGACATTTCTGGATGTGGTACCCGATATATCAAAATGTAGATATTTAATTAAGATATGTATAGTTGACATTTCTGGATGTGGTACCCGGTATATATCAAAATGTAGATGTCCAATTTAGATATGTGTAGTTGACGGTTCTGGGTGCAACACCTGGTACAACAGAATTTGGATATTCAATTAAAAGGTGTATTTTTGTGTGTAGCATGTATATAAAAATGTAGATTTTCAATGAATAATAGTTGTTAGTAAGCTTTAGTATTATAATCCCTTTAGTAGTCACGTGAAAACTACTTTTAAAGTTTATTTGCTTAACAACAGATAGTTATCTCCCTTTATAATCTGGAAACATGTCCCGTTGTGAAACTAACGAAGGTAAGAAAAAATTGTATTTTTTTAAAATTTGAAACTTATTTTCAGTTCCATATACGATGCAAACAAGCGCTAAGGTGAATTGTACCAATGAATTATATTCTTGTTAATGATCTTTCAACAATCTAAATGAAATCTGTAATTACGGTAAGTTTAATTGACGAAGATACAGGTTGTTTAGATGAATTGGAAAATGAAATTTTGTTTTGGATTTCTGTGAACAATTCTTTGCAGAATATGAGCTTTAAACAGTTCATATTTTAACTGTGTTATTTTCAATTGTTCAACACCAAATGCAGCAATTTATTTGACAATTAAAAGAAACAAAAACGATGATATTTTATCTAAAATTATTTTATAAAATTTATCTTCATTGATTAAATTGCCATTGCCAGGCAGTAATTCATTATAGATTTTGAAAAACTTCAGGCTAAATTAGATAATATGTCTCTTCTTTCTCTTTTATTGTACCTGGTCCTTTTAGTATAAAGTCGCACAGTTTTAAGTGGTTAAAATAAATGGTTAAAACCATGCCATGGAAGATTGCTGCACATACACATTAAGAATGATTCTGGGTGTATACATACTCTGATGCTGGTTTGGAATACATCTAGGAAATTTATATCCATGGTCTCCTTTTGTAATTAGATCACTACAGTGGCTCAGTTGGTAGAGTGTTTGATCCATATATGGGAGGCCGTGGGTTCAAACCCAAGGTCTGACCAAGACTTGAAAATAGGTAGGTAGTGGCCTATCTTTGGCCAAGCACTCTTCATTCAGAAATAAAAGTCATGCAGTCCTTCGGAAGAGACCTTAAAAACCAATGTCCTGTGTCATCACAGATGACAGAACCCTCCCATCATATTGCCCTGCTTGCATTGCGATGGTCAAAATTTCTGCCACTTCACCTATACAGTCGAACTTCGATAACTCGAACTTCGATATCTCGAATACCACGGATAACTCGAAGTAATAATTTTGTCCCGACCGGTTTTCTATATAAACCATATAAATACAACTTCGATAACTCAAACTCCTGTAACTCGAATACCCCCGATAACTCGAAGTAATGTTAAGGTGCAAAATTCAAAATTATAGGAAAACAACCTTCTAAAACTCGAAATGTTTTTAACAATGGGTGACCAATAGAACGTTTCAGTGAGAACACGGTAATTAATCGACGATTAGCTATAATACTTCCGTATAATCCGATTAAGGATTAGTACTCTGTGCCGTACTGGGCGATGAAGTGTAACCGTGTACACCTTCAGTAAAAGCCGAGTTTTGTGGCGCTGGCGACAACAATAAATGTTCAGGTGATTTAAGCTGGGTTTTAATGACTAACACGTGGTAGGCACACTAGTTTTATAATTTCTATAAAATGTGCGTCTTGTTTTGTATATCATAACATACAATGTACATGGATATATATGTTTATCTGATTCAGTTCTTTGAATGCATTACGGTCATGTATTGGTAATACACATTTTGTGTATTTCATGTATGCGTATGTTGTCGCCATCAGTCTTTTTAAAAACATAATTAATAATTTGATTTTTATTCAATTTTAATTCATTTATTATTTTGCAATACCGGTACATATTCCACCAGTGTATCAGTAAACAGTTTTACACCATCCAACATTTCTCCCAAAAAAATGAAAGTTACATTGTGACGTCATTCTTCAACTTTGAAAACTCGAACATCCCGATAACTCTAAGTCATCATCGAAGTCCCGTGCACTTCGAGTTATCGAAGTTCTACTGTAGTTGGTGGCATCTAGATATAAGAAATATTCTTGACTGGGACATATAACCCCATTCAATCAATCCTTTTAAAAAATCATTGATTGTTTCAATAGGGTTTTACATTTCGATCAAGACTATTTTACTTTTAAATGTATCCAGTTGTCCTTTATTAAGATATTCCACATCTAATAAATTTAATCTTCTCTAAATTTAATAAAAATCTAGACAGATATATAAATTTTGTTTTCTAAAATGTGAATTAAAGTAGCGACATATAATAAGTATTATATGTAATGGTTAGTTAAAGTAAAAAAATATTATTAATAAAAAGTTTTGACGGAAAATTACAAATACACTCCACTAGTGACTGGGCATTCAGAACTGTCCCTTATTTTGTTATAAATATTTAGGAAAAATGTGAAGAAATTGAAAGAATTTATGAAATTTTGATCAAAATTCGATAAGTCAAATCAGTAAATTTTTGATAATAATACTATCAGCTCATCAGTTTGTAGGATAATTTTTTAAAATCCAATTTTATTTTCGAACATGCCTTACTTTTAGAAATTATTGTACATGCAGATAAATATTGAAATCTGATGTTTATTCTATGAATACCTGTAAATAAGATAACTTGGTTTGTAAATTGTAAGTTAGAATACTGCTAAATTAGTAATTACAGGTGCGCGTCTCGCACGAAGGAATGCATCTCAACAGCAACATATAACACACACTGGTCAAATTACCTACATGTACTGTGATTGGTCAATTTACCTATCTCATTTACATAACTTGATAAGAAATAGCCCAATGTTAGAAACCTGGAACTATGACTAGTAACTTATCTGGTTGTGTGTGTTATAGTTTTTTTTTTTTTTAGTTTAAACAATATTTTATTTAATTCATAAATACATAAGTAAAATAAATAACATATACAAATATAGAAAATAGGATTAAGCACATGGCTTGTTCCCGAATCCTATTTTCTATATTTGTATATGTTATTTATTTTACTTATGTATTTATGAATTAAATAAAATATTGTTTAAACTAAAAAAACTATAACACACACAACCAGATAAGTTACTAGTCATAGTTCCAGGTTTCTAACATTGGGCTATTTCTTATCAAGTTATGTAAATGAGATAGGTAAATTGACCAATCACAGTACATGTAGGTAATTTGACCAGTCACTGCGCATGAGATAGGTAAATCCACCAGTCACTGCGCATGTGTAATAGTGTATCCTCTGACTTGCATACAGTTTAAACAACACCCTGTTAGTGAATTTCTTAAAAAGAGACATGCGCTACATTGTTTGTTTAAAAATAGAATACAGTATGCTAATTTATAACTCAAACTGGTTAGAGTCCGAAACCATTTCAGGTACATTGTGGGAAAATTAGCCTGCCGTCAATCTCAGACTCTAATAAGTTGGAGTGGCTTATTCATCAAATTTAACAAGTCAAAGTAATGTGACATCATGACATCATTTGATATAAATCTATTATTATTAATAATGATCAACATTATTGTCTTTTTTTGCAGATTTCTTATTTTTAATACAATTCAACAAGTTAATTACTTAAGAAATTATTAAAGCCTTCTTTGTCATGGAAACAGATGACCACATTTATTAGCAGCTTGTAAAAGTTACATAAGCTTGATCATGTGTGTGGTTAACTTTGATGATTTATGTTACCATCGATGCCATATAAAGATATCATTATGGAACACCAATTATTGAACACCAATAATGGAACACCTTGATAAAGACAAAATATTAGTTGACTTTCAGCTAGGGCTGTCATTGATAGATCAATATATCATCAATAAAAGCCATTGATACAATATATCGATACATTTTATGAGTATCGATATCAACAAAAATGGCCACCAATTCATGGCTAAAGTTGGAGAAGTCAATGACACATAGATTAAACTGGTTGTAAATGTATTATTATTACAACCTATCATTTTAATGTACATGTATCTCAAAACCAACTGCCATATAAAATAGGATGCATATAATATAAGAAACATTCAAGACAAAACCAGACATGCCAAATATTAGTGGAAAATTATCTGTCTACAAAAGATTCAACAAAAAGTAATCTTATTTTAATCATTTTTGCAATATTTCAATATATCGATATATTTTTCATTTGATATATCGATATTCAAATTCTCATCAATGACCGCTCTACTTTCAGCATGAATTCAGGCAAAAGAGATCAAGAAAGATCTATTTAATCATAACTATTAAAGAAATACAAGGACACAGTGCCGTTTGATATTCTATTGTTCATATTTAAGTATGGTATTTGACACTGCATGTGCCTCACCAAAGTTGCACAATTGGCTTCACCACTGTACATGTGATCAATGCCTCTTGACGTTTGTGCAGAATGTTTTGGAAAATGTTGACAAAATTTTCCGCAATAATGTCGATTTACATTAAAATGTCACTTTATGCGATTCCATATCCATTGGAAATGAGTGTTCAGCACAAATGTTAGAGGGTATCACATGGTACAGCAGCGAACCCGATTGTGAAATCAGTGGTAAATTTGGTTTGGACAAGAGCATGGTTATGTGAAAGAGAACAGAAAGTTGTAATTGATGGTAAAGCATCTAATGCAGTATTCTTCAGCCTTTATATTCCACCAGGCACCTTGACCTGTTTCATGAAGTATTACAATGACCTAACCTTGACAATTTTTATTTTTACAGAAGCTGGTGATTATACAGTGTACATAGCTGTAGGGGTTGCCGGTGGTGTTGCAGTAATTGCCGTCATATCCTTATGTATTGGTTATTTTGTCTGGTAAGTTACACCACAGGGATTCAAAATTATGCTTTAACATGGTTCAAAGTCTTTATTCATTGCAGGTCCCACATAAAGTTTCAATAGTTCAATATCAAAATTGAAAGATTCATGTAAAATTATGATATCATATAGAAAAAGTAGCATTATCCTGGTAAAACCTGCAGGTCCATCGGAATTTACAGTTTAAATATCAAGGGTCCTAATGTAAAATGAATAGCCTTAGGTCCCAGACCTTGGAACCAGGGGATTTTGAGTCCTTGCACTTCAGTTTTTACTTACAGTAATAATAATCTCTAAATGTCAAACTATCTCTAATAGCCACTGTCCCATTTGTTTTCACTGTTTAGTCCATCATGACCAATCTAGGCCTTAGACAGGCCTTTGGCTCAGGAGAGCTAAAAATTAATTTAAAGAGATACCCTTCTGACTTACCAAGTATACAACTTCATTCATGTGAACCAATATTTATATTTAATTGAAATTGAACTAAAGTGTAGGAAGTTATCTCCCTTACACCATTTCTCACTCAAACTGACTTGGTATCATTGAGGAGCTTGGTATTGGGAAACATTGTTATACCCGCCTCCCACCCCCAACAAAGTTTAGGGTTTGTATAGAAATCAGATTTTACGTATTGTGTTCTAGTGACCAGAGGGTTTCTAGTTCAAATCATGCCTGGGGAAAAAAATTATTTTTATTTTATAGATGTTTATTTGGTTTTTGTTTTGTTTTTTAAATTCATTTATAAGCTTATACCATAAAAAACATAAAAGTACATTAGTGTTAAAGTCATAATCTTCACTCTTCAGTAATATTGAAAACTTGTTGACAAGAAGTCTTTCTTTAAAAATAAAAATAGTTTTTTCATATTCTCTAGATTATAAAGTTATAAAACTGAAATCCTGATTATAACTTTCTAATGCATAAATGGCTTCTGATATAACTATTTAATTAAGGACTGAAAGGAGGAGGGCTGGGTTGTGTGTGTGTGGGGGGGGGGGGGGGAGGGTATCATTAAAGTTAAAGTCTGTCCCGAGCCATTAGGCCCATCAGGCCGGAGCTTATCCCGGTTTCCGTGGCGTTAAGCGACTGAGAGTACAAGACTCTCCCCTGAATGGGACACCGGTCCATCGCAGGGTTAACCCCCAGCATTTTGCTGGTACTCATTTATTTTTCAGCTGAGTGAACTGGAACAACGTGAAATTAAGTGTCTTGCTCAAGGACACAACACATCGCCCGGTCCAGGGATCGAACCCACGACCTTCGAATCATGAGTCCAACGCCTTAACCACTAGGCCACGTGATTCCACGAGGGTATCATTAGTCTTCTTTAAAAACAACTTTAGTTTTTATGAGACAAAATTAAGGTCACTTTGACTTAGGTCCTTGTAGCCTGTTTAACTCTACAAATGTTTTATATTTTCTAGTTTAATGTTTTCCTTCTTATTATAGGAAACAATGCCATGTGAGAGAGGAGGATATAGCAATAGATGTACCAACAATAAGAAGGGTAGGTATATATAATAACCTGCTTCCCGATTGTCAGGGAAAAGTAAGGGAATTTTGTTTTCAAGATCGGGGAATTATCGGGGAATTTTTAGCTCACCTGAGCCTTTGGCTTAGGTGAGCTATTGCAATCTATCACCGTCCGTCATGCATCGTGCGTCGTGTGTAAACTTTACATTTTAATCTTCTCCTCCAAAACTACTGGGCCAAATTTGATGAAACTTGGCGATTATCATGCCTGGGTAACAGCCTTTCAAAATTTTGTTCGGGGTTTGGCCATGCCCAACAAGATGGCCACCGTTACTAAAAATAGCAAAAAGACAAAAATATCTTCTTCTCTGAAACCAAAAGGTGCAGGCAAATTTTGATTGGATATTTAGATTCAGCATACCTGGGAACATTAAAACTGTGTTTTTCATGAAAATTGAACGAAAAATAGGTTACGCGTTTTTTGCGTAAAATTATGTATGGAGTTTTCACTGTTGATCTTGTCTTGCTATTTTCTTCCAAAAGATGTCAAGGTCAAAGGTCAAGGTCATGTCCCTGTTTTTGACCTTTGATAAAAATGCTATTTTTAAACATTTTAGATGATAATGGCATGGGATTTTCAGTTAATTGTAGGTATTGACATGACAATCATTTGATACATAGATCAAGGTCATGAGTTCAAAGGTCAAGGTCAAGGATGCACAACTATTGCCATTATAGTTGATTATCTGCAAAACTATTAACTTTTTGTATAGGCATACATATTAGAATATTGTAGGTAATGGCACAATGATCATTTTGATATATAGATAAAGGTCATGGGTCACAGAAGCGAAAGAATACCTTAATGGTTAATTATCTAGAAAACTATTAACTTTTTGTATAGACATGTATATTAGAATATTGTAGGAATTGATTTAACGATCACTTTGATATATAGATTAAGGTCATGGGTTCAAAGGTCAAGGTCACAGATGCAAATCAATACCAAAATGGTTAATTATCTCGAAAACTATTAACTTTTTGTATAGATATGTATTAGAATATTGTAGGTTTTGATTTAACGATCATTTTGATATATAGATTAATGTCATGGGTTCAAAGGTCAAGGTCACAGATGCGAAAGAATACCTAAATGGTTAATTATCTCAAAAACTATAAACTTTTTGTTTAGACATGTATATTAGAATATTGTAGGTTTTGATTTAACGATCATTTTGATATATATATTAATGTCATGGGTTCAAAGGTCAAGGTCACAGATGCGAAAGAATACTGAAATGGTTAATCATCTCAAAAACTATAAGCTTTTTGTATAGAAATGTATATTCGAATATTGTAGGAATTGATTTAACGATCATTTTGATATATAGATTAAGGTAATGGGTTCAAAGGTCAAGGTTACAGATGCGAAAGAATACCAAAATGGTTAATTAACTCGAAAACTATAAACTTTTTGTATAAACATGAATACTAGAATATTGTAGGTTTTGATTTCACAATCAATTTGATATATAGATTTAGGTCATGGGTTCAAAGGTCAAGGTCACAGATGCAAATCAATACCAAAATGGTTAATTATCTCAAAAACTATAAACTTTTTGTATAGACATGTATATTAGAATATTGTAGGAATTGATTAAACGATCATTTTGATATATAGATTAAGGTAATGGGTTCAAAGGTCAAGGTTACAGATGCGAAAGAATACCAAAATGGTTAATTAACTCGAAAACTATAAACTTTTTGTATAAACATGTATACTAGAATATTGTAGGTTTTGATTTCACAATCAATTTGATATATAGATTTAGGTCATGGGTTCAAAGGTCAAGGTCACAGATTCAAATCAATACTAAAATGGTTAATTATCTCAAAAACTATAAACTTTTTGTATAGACATGTATATTAGAATATTGTAGGAATTGATTTAACGATCATTTTGATATATAGATTAAGGTCATGGATTCAAAGGTCAAGGTCACAGATGCCAAAGAATACCAAAATGGTTAATTATTTAAAAAACTATAAATTTTTTGTATAAACATGTATATTAGAATATTGTAGGAGTTGATTTAACAATCATTTTGATATATAGATTAAGGTCATGGGTTTAAAGGTCAAGGTTACAGATGGGAAAGATACTGAAATGGTTAATTATCTTGAAAACTATTAACTTTTTGTATAGGCATGTATATTCGAATATTGTAGGTAATGGCCTAACAGTTTTGATATATAGAATAAGGTCATAGTTTTATACTTTTGTTTTTCTTTTTTTAGCTGTTATAAATAGTGTATTGTAGCTAGACTATATATATATTATATGTAGCATTCTCGGGACAAGGTATGATTAATTTGCAAAATCATTGCAATTAATTCTGCCTTACTGCTGAAAATTAGGAGTTCTCTTTAATAAATGTTATTGACCATTGAACCTCTGCATGAGATATGTACTTGGCCTCGGGTGAGCATTAAGGCCCATGGGCCTCTTGTTTTAAATGTCAGGGAATTTGAAAAATTAAGGAAGTGTTAGGGAATTATCAGGAAAGTTTATATTTCCTTCTTATGAGTTTTGTCCCTTTCCTTTGTTGTATCTTGCAACACCTAGTGGCATTCTTGATTTGAAACACGTTATAATGTCAGGTTGAAGCATGTTTGCCAGTTTGCTTGTCAAAGTTTAGTGGTTTTCTCCACCATCACAGGACTTACAGACTCACTACAAGCTTAAGATTTTTGACTGTGGAACCTTCCAATAAAATTATTCCAGTTTAGACAAGTTAAGGATTTACTTAGGGTTTGGTTTTCACAGATTGCACTGTTGTTCAGTTTGGGCAGGTTTTAGGGTTTTCACAGATTCCACTGTTGTTCAGTTTGGGCAGGTTTTAGGGCATTCACAGATTCCACTGTTGTTCAGTTTGGGCAGGTTTTAGGGTTTTCACAGATTCCACTGTTGTTCAGTTTGGGCAGGTTTTAGGGCATTCACAGATTCCACTGTTGTTCAGTTTGGGCAGGTTTTAGGGTTTTCACAGATTCCACTGTTGTTCAGTTTGGGCAGGTTTTAGGGTTTTCACAGATTCCACTGTTGTTCAGTTTGGGCAGGTTTTAGGGCATTCACAGATTCCACTGTTGTTCAGTTTGGGCAGGTTTTAGGGTTTTCACAGATTCCACTGTTGTTCAGTTTGGGCAGGTTTTAGGGTTTTCACAGATTCCACTGTTGTTTAGTTTGGGCAGGTTTTAGGGCATTCACAGATTCCACTGGTTTTTTTTTTTTTTAGTTTAGACAGGTTTTTGGTTTAATCAGGTTTTGGTATTCAGATTTCACTGTTGTTAAATTTAGGTAGGTTTTTGGTTTACTTAGGGTGTGGTATTCATAGATTCCACTGCAGTTAAGTTTAGACAGAAATTAGATATGTCAGTGATTTTGTTACATCTTTTAAAAACTACCTTCTGCCTTTTAAATTGGGAAAATTTGAAGTTTTGAAATATAGCAAAGTGCATTATGACGTGCTTGCAAAAGCTTAGGATCCTAAATACAAAGACGTTAAGTTCTTCCAATATTTAACATTTTGTGGTTAAGGAAAAGTGGATTTAATTTGCTAGTATATCATTGTTGTTTTGGGAAATTTAGTTGTCAAATTGTGAATCTTTTGTCATTTTCCCCCAAGGGAAAGTACCTTTATTTGGTAGTAATTTTAGGCAAACAAAACCAGTGTTATGTTTACAGTAGTCTATTTTTACATGAAAAGTGATGTTTTTGGTGATCTATTACAAACGAGATATTTTGTTTGCCAAATGTTGTAAATCCTAGTACTGGCAATATTTCTCTCTATATGGAAAAGAAGATGCACATAATGATTTTCAGTTACAAATATGTTCAATCTATGACCAAGCTACTAACTGTAGTATTTATTTACAAAAATTGGCAGTCAAAACAAAGTGACATAGGCAGTGATTTTAGTATACATTTATTATTGCATTGTATTATTAAAAATCCACCTTAGGCCATATAAAGTTAATTCCTAGATGTTCATCCCGCCTGCCCCACTTTCTTTGGCCTGCTCCAGAATTTTTTATATGTAAATTTTTGTTGTGTTCTTTAATAAAGTCTCTTTCAGGCACTTTCTGTTGTCATTACTGTTATTTCTTTTGAATCTGAAAATAAAAAATAAGATTCGCCCCTCCCTCCTTCTCACCCCAATTATGAAATTTGATGATAAATCTAGAAATTAATTTTTTATGGCGTCAAATGGTTATAGCAAACCACACAATGGTATTTTTTCTTACAACCAATACAATTTGAAATCAAGAAAATAAATGATTTCACAGTACCTCTAATCTTTGTGTTTTTCTTACCTTTTCAACTTATCAGTATATGTTTAAATTTTAGGTGTCTCATTCATCCAGAAGCTCTGATGGTGGATATGCTGGGTCCGGAGAGTTAAAGAATTTAAAAGATTCAGAAATTAAGAAGGAAGAAATCAAACCTTTGCTACCGAAAAAACCACCACCGAAAAGACCAAGTGATTCAGATAGTAATGATGATTCTGGTTGCCAAGGAAATGGGCATATACCTGAAGAAAGAAAGGAAGAAATAAGTGATTATGATGTAACAAGTTCTGGAGATGTGGAAACATATTTTAAACAGACAGCGAGCACATTAGCAACAGATAGGGGTGATATGAGTGGTGATAATAGAAGTGTTTCAGTTCTTTATTCAGTTGACAAAAATAAAGATTCCATTAAAAACATTCAAGAAACTGTGATTCAGACAATTCCTGATAAGGGGATAACTCTGTAGATGATACCAGTTTTATAGACCCTTATGTGAGACAAACGGTAGATAGTTCCAAAAATGTCCACAATTTGACAGATGTAAGTGGAAATAACGAAACAGGAAAATTGCTTACACCTGGGCCGGTGACTTTAATCGCAGGGACGGCATTAAATATGAATCAAGGTGCGCTGCAAGATTCATCAGCTCAGTCTGTAGATTCGTATGTAGAAAATGCCATGGAAAATAGTGCTGCATCGATACCTAATGGCTATGTCAGGCCAGAAGATGCTATTTATAACTATGAAGGTCAAGGTCATGATGTTTCAGGATATAACAGTGACCTACTTATATCCACCAGTGGTAGCATGTATAACTATACATCAGGTGGTTCCATTGATAACTATGTACAACAAGACTATGATGCAGATGATTCAAATATACATAGATAATATTTAGACTTTGGCATTGCAAATCAGCAGTGCCAATATTAAATATTTCCAAAGGCTAATACCATAGATCTAGGTTTAACATTTAAAATCATGTCATATGACATTTTTATTAATTCATTATCATTTTAGAATCTCTTATTAAATCTTGTTCTAATCACTGAACATAATAGAACTAAATTATTACTGTCCATGTGACAACGAATTATGCTTCATTTCCATAGAAAATCTAACAGCCACTTGAATAAAAATTGATATTTTTTTCTTTTCATAAGAGGAAATTGCCATGCTCGTTTGCGGTTAGTCGAGAATATATCTCCAAAGTATAAAACTTTGCCACTATGGGGATTTACATGTTGAAAAACCAGGCGAATACGGATCCTTATGTACATATGACATCACCATTTTCGACATGTAAAATCCCCATAGCACAAACATTTTCCTTTCTACAGAAAATGACAATCAGGGATGTGCATAAAGATTTTCATGTATGACTAGGCACAAGTAAGTGAACAATATCAAACATTATAGAAGTTTATTTTATTTTCTATGGAAATTAAGTTTAATTCATTGTCACAGATATAGCGATTCTGACTGTAGGGTTGTTTAAAGCCCTTAGCATTCATAATTAACTAATTCAAGGTACTGTATCATTTAAATAAAATCATGCCCAAGCAAAGAAATCTAAAAATATGAAATTGTTTCTTCAGTCCGATTATAGTAAATGGGCACATTACATTTGTGCAAAATTTTCATAACCCCTATATGTCATTTGGGCAAAGGGCGTATACTACTATTGCACAAATCTTAATTGTCCATGTTAAACTGTGATATACACCACCTGACCAGTTTAAGTTCACGATACATCATGGTAAAATTATCTACGCTAGTGTCACATGACCAGACTTAGTTTACTTCAAACTTTATGTTAAGTTACCCACGCCAAATAGTGTTCATAGACACTTTATAGTACATGTATTTACTGGTTAAATCGGTGAAGATACTGCATGTAATATGGCTTTCCACCAAAAGTATGAGCATCCAATCCAGTTCCCAACTGCAAAAGAACTAACAATGGACCCGAATCTTTCTATTCTCACTTTAATGAACAATTTTACACAAGCCATTCAATTATTTTTCTGTTTGTGGATGTTATTAAACAGATTCAGAGTTCGGGTAGTGTTTTTTTTAATCATCTGATGGCAATTACGTTTTGGATGTTTATTAAAAAAACATGGAAATTACGTTTTGGATGTTTATTTAACATGGCAATTACGTTTTGTGCAATCGTAATATAAGCCTTTGCAAAACCATCATATTTTTTTGCTCAAAAGTCATATTGATTTGCGCAAAAGTTAGCACCATAATAAATCTGTTCACTCCACAAAAATTACAGAAAAATAAACTGTATATATACAAAACCATAACTAGTCAAAACACGGAACGTCTCAACTATAGACCGGTGATTTAACTTTGGAATCATTCAGACCCTCTGAATTCAGAGTTTGTGTACAACTGCTTAGAATCATAATAATGTCATATTTATCATAAAACTTACTTAAATATGTCATTAAATTGTAAAAAAAATTTGGATAAAAATACCAAAATGTTAAAGAAATAGGGGAAAATACTAAAATGTTAAAGAAGAAGGAATGAAAATGAAAAGGCAGAAAGGATTCAAACACCAAACCTTTCAAATCTGTGTGCAGCTTTTTATCAGTTCACCACAGTAGCTATACCAAACAATAGCTAGTACTGTAGATTCAAAATGCCAATGAGAACCAAGTCTAAACTATTATTTTATAAAGTGCTACATATTTCTAATAGTTCTTAACAATTTTATGCTTTTACCAAGTTTTTATGTACATGTATTAGTGTTTATGTGATATAGCTTTTACAAATTGTTTTAATCATTATATACCTGTATAAAGTTTCTGTTTTATAATATATTAACACACTCTATGGATTTTAAATAATATTTTTAAAACTTGAATTCTATTGAATTTCAAGCACTCATAACTTGTATAAAGAGAAAGTAGATTTCATTTTATGAATATATTGTATTACAAGATTTTGTTACTATGTAGTTATTGTTTTTTATACTGTTTATCATTTCCTGAATTTTTCTAATGTAGTAGTGAAGTTTGTCCCTACATAGGGTCTATATCAGTATTCAATCTAGAAGGGCTCCTTATGCCATTAACTCCTAAATAAAATTTCAGGCCCACAAAATACTGTCCATGAGTCAACTATGGTAACCAGTAGACATGAAATGGCTATAATAGAAACTGAAAATACAAAAGAAATAAGAATACAATGTATAAAATTTGGAAAATATATTGATCATCATTTAATGTCATAAGTCCATTTTACATTAAATGAAATTGTCAATATACAGTGAAACCTCACTAAACCGGACACTTGACTTCAGATGCATATGATTAAGATGAGAATTATTATATTTTAAAATAGTTCAGCAGGAAATCAATCTTACTGAAGCAAAGAACAAGAAATGTTGATTATATCTAGATTAGTTAAAATTCAAGAAATTCGGTAAAGGTGACCTAAGAAAATTATATGAACGACAATGTTGCTGTAAGCAATGTCAGGACCTAAATAAAGGGGAGGCAACTCTTTCGATCTTAAAAAAATATGGCTTTAAGATCAAGCTGCTTTGTAATGCATTTGTTTAAATATCGTTTTGGTTTTATTAAACATTGCAAAAGTCAAACACTTATCATTTATAAAGAAGAAGAAGAAAATAATATTCTTCATGTGTGGGAAAAAAACTAAAAAAAGTTCAGGGAGGGTTCTTTAACATGCCAGGCCTGTCATACGCGTGACCTGGGGCATAGGTTTTAAGGTCTCTTCCGAGGGACCCCATAACTTCCATTCCTAACTGTCGAGTGCTTAGCGAAAGAACAGTCACTACCTATTTTTAAGTCTTGGGCATACCTGGGTTTCGAACCCACCCGCTCTTACATACGGAACGAACACTCTATCAACTGAGCTACCGTATAGTCGAGTTGACACTCCCATATACTCAATACTTGAACCTAGAAATGTTTTTTCCTATGAAGTTTTTTTGCTGTTTTGTATTCTATAGGGTCCCTAGAGTAAAATTAGGTTAGTTGCCCTGCAGGCAACAATGGGCAAATTGCATAATTTGCATATATCCAAGATGGCTGCCTGACGCCATATTGAAAATCTATCTTTTGTAAGAATTGTCACAGTCTACAATAGCTTGTAATATACCGTTTTATATGTTTTCGGGGATGAGGAACTCATTTCCGTTGATGTTTTTAACATTTGGGGGAATTTAAAAGTACATTTAACAATTTTGACCAACCAACGGTAGGAGTAACAGGTTTTTTTTATTAAAAGATGTAACACAGCATATCACATTCAATGCTGTGTAACTTAACCATACATCTTGATACATTTTGATTTAAAGGTCATACATGAGGCTCGAACAATTCCTTTTAATAAGAAATTAAAAATATGATCTTAGTGATTTCAGCTTTACTAAGTCTAGCATAAAGGCTAGTTCACTTTGCTAAGGTTTCTTTTAAAGCGTGTATCCAACGAAGAAGTTTTCAAAGCCACAATATTGCTATCATAGTTAATCCAGTCACATATACATGTATATTACCACGAATGAAAACCAAATTATACTCGGACATCGTATCAAACTAAATAATAAGTTTGTCAACAGTGAATTGATTCGATTTTTACATGAACACTGATACATTACGTCATATAATGAAGTATTATGGTTTCGGGAATCTACAGTAAAATCTGTCACTGATAATGCAACAACTTTCCACAAATTGATTTGTTGGAGTTGAACAGAAGAACTCATGTTTTGGTTTTATGATAGTTTTGATATTTTGATCCACTATTTACACTCCAAATGACTGCTATGATACACACGCTATGACTACAGACTGCCATGTTCATCCATGTGGTATAAGTGAAAAGGTAGTGCACAGTCTAGATTTGGTTTACTTTTAAGTCACCATTAAGCAACATCTCAACATCTAGATCTGACAATTCTGTTTCACTTACAAATTATACTGGACAGCAGAAAATAATACCCCCGCACTGTCTACCACCAAAACTGTTTGTATCCTGATTAGCACACCCAACAAATTATTTTATTGGATGCTGGACATGTACAATATGCTGGTAAACTTTCTCAGTGTCTGCTATAAACACATGCGTGTCCTGTCGAAGATCACGCATGTCGGCACCATGGTAATTATTAGGATGCTGTCTTGGCTAACCAGTTTGGAGAACAAACTGCTATCAAATTTGAAAAATGAGCCTTTAAAGGCATGACTCTTTACCCTAATCATTTAAGTGGGTAGATTGGTGCTTCTATGATCGATTGAAATGAATATATTCTGAGTATGACATGGACCATAACTCAAAGAGTTCAATCCTTGGTGTCCCTTGGATATATATGCTTATTCAAACTCTGGCATTTGTTCGTAAAATTGCTTCTTATGTGTCATTCAGTTGTAATGGTGGATTCAGTTGTAATGGATAAGTAGATGGAATACGAGTACAATCAAGTCTACCTGATGAGTTTTATAATGCCATTATTAGCTCTATAAAGATGATAAAGGCAATACGTTTCAAAGCGACGCTGTCAAAATGCAAGATACATGTTTCTTTGGTTACCGTTGTTTTGACAGCAGGGCAGTTTGAGCTTAGCTTGAGCTTGCATTTGATATCGGTTCTGTTCCTTTTTAGACAGTGGTTGAAATGGTTGTCATTGGAAAGGCATGGAGTCGGCTCTAGTCAAATCGCTTTGTGGGGTTCGTTCACCCAAAACTCACAAACAATCACAATGATTCACAGTTTTTCTATCGCATCTCTTGGTTACATGACGATAACCCATCAGATTTCATTGAATCAACCCCAAAAAGGTCATATTGGTACCCAGGCACTTCAGAGAAAATCTTGTGTTTGACAAATACCATCTCGTATCTTCTAAGGACCAGGACAGAGGATACAACACAGCAATAAGTATACGGTTGTGGATTCGGCCATGATGAATCCGGCATAACTATGGTATCGTATGTTCTCCAGGCTGCACAAACAGGTCATGATACCGGTAGCATTTGTGTGCTGATTGACGACACGTGGTTTTGTTTTTCCTAGTGTGTTGGGTGCATAAGCATGGGAACAATGTGATATATACAGATGGAGTGATAGGATAGAAGTTTTGAACATCTATGCAACTAACAATGGTCATGATTTGAGATGTCTTGAACTGTCAGGCATGCATGCTCTTAGTGTCATGGTTATGATTTGAGATGTCTTGAACTGCCAGACATGCATGCTCTCAGTGTCATGGTCTCGGTTCGAGATGTTTTGAACTGCCAGGCATGCATGCTCTAGTAACATGGTCTTGGTCGAGATGTCTTGAACTGACAGGCATGCACACTGTAAGTGTCATGGTCTTGGTTCGAGATGTCAAATACAAGGCGTATATGCTCTTAGGGGCATGATCTTCGTTTGAGATATCTTGAATTGCTAGGTATGCAAACTCTTAAGAGGTTGTGATACAACATCCTAATTAAAAACTCTTCTTCTTCTCATTAAGCTGGTGTTCTTGGTAAACAAAGATCACAAATAACTTTATAAGATCTGAACCATTCTTTGTTGTTCTGTATGGCCAGCCAGCAGGAAAAACTGGTGTTTCTTCAGGATCTTCATAAAAAACATCAAAGCCTAATAGTTATGACGTTGTTTCAAACACCATTTTCTGTTGTCTCACCTTTAGTTAATGTTATGAAAGGGTACCTACAGTCATTGTCCTCCTGAAGAGTATGAGATGATAACCAATTTCGGATTGAAATTCAAAGATCAATTCTCATTACCTGTAATAGCGAAAGGACACCCGACGCCACAAGAACTTCTTTATGTCATGTTATGTCAATATAAGGCACAAAACCATAAGTGCAACACACAAGGACATGCTTTCTGTAAACAATTTTGTAACTGTTCTGGAGAAAGGATGCGTTTAAATTTTTACACAAAATGAGATTACCCATGGCTATCCTAGGATGAATAGTTATTTGGCACATTGGTTGGTCATTGTTGACATGATGGTATTTAATGTAAAACTAATGCCAGGATTGAGTTGCCCATGCCTAAATATCACTCCAAAGATATATTACAACCTATTATAAATTTGATTTTGTATAAAATCAATATTTCAAGATGGCGTCCGCCGGTCATCTTGGATTGATAGCTTATTGTGCAAGTAAAGTGTTCCATATGTAAAAATTAACGCCAGAAATGAGTTTCTCATACCTGAAAACATCTAAAAGGATATATTACAAGCTAATGGAAGATTTTTTATGTGCAGTATGTACTTCAATTTGACGTTTGGCGGCCATTTTGGATTTATGTATATTGTGCAAGTTGCCCAAATTTGCCCGAAGGGCAACTAAGTTAGTTTTGTTCAAGGACCCATGAGGAAAACAAAATAGCAAAAAAACTTCATAGGAATGAACATTTCTAGGTTTATAAAATGCCTACTCGACTAGTAGTGGTATTCCAAACCAGCATCAGAAGATACACCCAAAGCACAGGCACAGAACCTCTGACCCAGAATCAAGAATCAATCTTTTACAAATGCCACGTACGAATTTTGATATTTTATCAAATAAAGTAGTAGGCTTTCCCGAGCACATTTCAACGGACAGTGGTAACTCACGACTGATTTCCTCACTATCTCCAAATATGATTTAATTATATAGGTCAAAATTGATTGTTTGAATGAGCTTTTACGTCCGAGTCATTTACTAGACTTTCATCTCTAAACGCTGCTGAGTGTTTGGTGAAAGAGCAGCCACTACCTATGTCTAAGCCTGTCTCTTGGCCAGACACAACTAGGGTTTGAACCCTACTCCTGCATGTATACAGAGGAAGCACTCTATCAACTGAGCTGCCGTGGTAGTATATTACGTTCAATACGTACATAATGGCACATAATATCGATTTAAAACTTTTTTTAAAAAAAAATGATTTTTTTTTGTTTTGTTTTCATTTTGGGTTTTTAATCATGAAAGTTGACAGTGACATTCAGGCTACAACATTAATTATGAAGACATGTTTCAGCTGTGTTATTTTTCTATTTAACCTAATTCGTCGTAAAATCAGTAGTGTATCTTATTATTGTCATGTACAGTTTGGTGGTGAGTTAGGTAAATAAATATCTTTTTTGAATTCTTTTTTAAAAAAATAGTTTCTTTTATTTAAATACATGCATGACATTTGAAAAACATTTAAAACGGAATATTTATTAATAACGAGACAGTATTGCTATAAGTCAAGACAAGTTCGAGAATTTAAAAGCGTTGAATAGTGTAAGTCTTAATAAAGTCGACTCAACAAAGCATCGACGTTTCAGCTGCTGGTTGTACAACAAATATGATTACAGTCGAATGGCCACCTCTATATAAGGACCACCTACTTTCAAATGCCAGTAGAATTTTATCCCAATTGCTCTATATTCACGTTATTTGAACCTGTATATAGGAGCCACCTGCTCATAAAGGCTACTTTTACTGGATCCATTGGGCGGCTTTTATCAATAGGTTTGACTGTATTGTAAAGTGTCTCATAGATCCACAGCCGTTAAGTACCAATTTGGAATTATGTCCAAGGTTCGTCCGTCCTAAGTCAGAATCTTTATAAGCTGTAGATTTAGTATATTTGATCTAGTTTCATATTAAATGTATGACTTTATGATGTGTTCTTGCTTGTTAATTTCACAACTGTCACGCCAAACGTAGTATTCAACATGACTTTGTACAAAGTTAATTTCACAACTGTCACGCCAAACGTAGTATTCAACATGACTCTCTACAAAGTTAATTTCACAATTTTCACGCCAAACGTAGTATTGAACATGACTTTCTACCAAGTTAATATCACAACTGTCACGCCAAACGTAGAGTTCAATATGACTTTCTACTTCGTTTATTTGACACCTGTAACGCCAAACGTACTGTTCAATATGACTTTCTACTTCGTTTAATTGACTCGTACTGTTCAACATGACTTTCTACCGAGTTAATTTCACACCTGTCACGCCAAACGTACTATTCAATATGACTTTCTACTTCGTTTGTTTGACGCGTACTGTTCAACATGACTTTTTACCGAGGTTATTTTACACCTGTCACGCCAAATGTACTGTTCAACATGACTTTCTACTGAGTTAATTTCACACTTGTCACGCCAAAAGTACTGTTCAACATGACTTTCTACTTCGTTTGTTTGACGCGTACTGTTCAACATGACTTTTTACCGAGGTTATTTTACACCTGTCACGCCAAATGTACTGTTCAACATGACTTTCTACTGAGTTAATTTCACACTTGTCACGCCAAACGTACTATTCAATATGACTTTCTACTGAGTTTATTTGACACCTGTCACGCCAAATGTACTGTTCAACATGACTTTCTACTGAGTTAATTTCACACTTGTCACGCCAAACGTACTATTCAATATGACTTTCTACTGAGTTTATTTGACACCTGTCACGCCAAATGTACTGTTCAACATGACTTTCTACTGAGTTAATTTCACACTTGTCACGCCAAACGTACTGTTCAACATGACTTTCTACTGAGTTAATTTCACACTTGTCACGCCAAACGTACTATTCAACATGACTTTCTACTGAGTTAATTTCACACTATTCACGCCAAACGTACTATTCAACATGACTTTCTACTTCGTACTACACGTACTGTTCAACATGACTTTCTACTGAGGTTATTTCACACCTGTCACGCCAAATGTACTGTACAACATGACTTTCTACTTCGTTTATTTGACACGTAGTGTTCAACATGGCTTTCTACTGAGGTTATTTCACACCTGTCACGCCAAATGTACTATTCAACATGACTTTCTACTGAGTTAATTTCACACCTGTCACGCCAAACGTACTGTTCAACATGACTTCTACTTCGTTTTTTTGACACCTGTCACGCCAAATGTACTGTTCAACATGACCAAACGTACTGTTTAATATGTCTACTGAGGTTATTTCACACCTGTCACACCAAATGTACTGTTTAACATAACTTTCTACTTCGTTTACTTGACACCTGTCACGCCAAACGTACTGTTCAACATGATTTTCTACTTCGTTTATTTGACACGTACTGTTCAACATGACTTTCTACTGAGGTTATTTTACACCTGTCACGCCAAATGTATTGTTCAACATGACTTTCTACTGAGTTAATTTCACACCTGTCACGCCAAACGTACTGTTCAACATGACTTCTACTTCGTTTTTTTTACACCTGTCACGCCAAATGTACTGTTCAACATGACCAAACGTACTGTTTAATATGTCTTTCTACTGAGGTTATTTCACACCTGTCACACCAAATATACTGTTCAACATAACTTTCTACTTCGTTTACTTGACACCTGTCACGCCAAACGTACTGTTCAACATGATTTTCTACTTCGTTTATTTGACACGTACTGTTCAACATGACTTTCTACTGAGGTTATTTTACACCTGTCACGCCAAATGTATTGTTCAACATGACTTTCTACTGAGTGAATTTTTACACCTGTCACGCAAAACGTACTGTTCAACATGACTTTCTACCGAGTTAATTTCACACCTGTCACGCCAAACGTACTGTTCAACATGACTTTCTACCGAGTTAATTTCACACCTGTCACGCCAAACGTACTGTTCAACATGACTTTCTACTACTGTAACGCTAAACGTAGAGTTCAAACAATGCTATTTAGTTAATTTTAGATCTCTAAGACGTAGCGGAACTTTAACATTGGTAATGACAAAAAAGCGTTGGATGACTTTATAATTTTTATTTGTATTGGAAGGTTAGCAGGTTGAATATTGTTTTATGTTGCAGCAGCAGTTTTTTTTATGATTTACACTATTTATTTATTTATACTTATGTCTATGAGTCCAAGTGATAAACGACATGCGGTGACTGCCGGTGAGTGAGTTTTGTGTTTATGTTTTCAGTCTTCTTTGTTTTAGTTAGTGTGCTTACTACGGCTTTCAGTGCACTCGTCCGCAATGTTGCAGATAAATATAACGGATCACTCGGGCCATTATGCTGGTATCGAGGCAGCCGCATACCATCTTTCTTGGGTCGAACCCACAGCTTAAAAACCTCAGACGTCTTGGGTTTGAAGGCTAGCCCATTAGCCGCTCGACAACTACGTTCTGTTCAGGTGTACGCACTCTTGTTGCAAAGAAGCTGTTCTGGCCTAATGTATAAGACGTCACTCTTCAAATCCAGTGTTTCTCACCGCTGTTAGTTCGAGTCCCGCTCGAACCACACGTTGGAAAGTGAATTTTCTTTGCCGTTGACCTTTACTTTTACTAGTTCAACTGGTATCAGTATAATGGACTGGGGGAGTGGTACGCTTGTCTGCGGCGTACTGAATCGGTGAGCTAGCACCTTAAAGTCGCGAGTGCGTGTTACGAGGGGAAGTCAGAAAGTTCATAGAACAGCGTTATTAGCCAAGCGTAACACATATTTTCTTTACTTATTTAGACAACACAACATTCCGCCATTTTAAACATATCAAGTTTATTTGTCACAACATATTTGTGTAATTCTCAAAAGCATTCAAAGTTGGTGACCATCAAGCAATGTAGGAAAATCAAAATGTTGAGTTTAAGGTAGTAATTTAAAGTTCCTCACAGTAGAGGGATCAAATGCCAAAGAAATTCACCGGCGATTGGTCGAGGTGTACGGTGACAGTGGTCCTGCCTATGCCACAGTGGCCAAATTGTCGGCTGAATTTAATCGTGGGCGCACCTCACTGAAGGATGACCCACGGTCAGGTCGGCCAGCTGATGCCATCACAAAAGAAATTGTCACGTCTGTAGAGACCCTCATCATGAATGATCGTCGAATTAGGATTGATGACATAGCTGGGGAGTGTGACATTTCACAAGGAAGTGTATACACGGTTATCCACGAGCATTTTGGGATGTCAAAAGTATCCGCAAGATGGGTCCCCAGAAACCTTAATGTGCAGGATCGCTTCCAAAGACTCCAGTCAAGTCGGAAGCTTCTTGGCATTTATAATGATAACCCGGAGAGCTTCCATTTACGTTTAGTAAATGATGCTGAAACATGGATTCATCATTGGGACCCAGAAACCAAAACGAGTCCATGCAATGGAAGCACCCTGGCTCACCCCCACCAAAGAAATTAAAAACCCAACCATCAGCTGGCAAAGTCATGGTTTTAAGATTCTAAGAGTGTTCTGTTAATCAATTATAAACCTGCTGGAATCTCTATCACTGGGGCTTACTATGCTGATCTAATGAAGCAGCTGAAAGCTGCTATTAAATTAAAAAGGAGGGGAAAGTTGAGCCGAGGGGTATTGCTTCTTCACGACAATGCTCCTGTGCACAAGTCAAGGATTGCACAAGCAGCGATTCGTGAATGTAAGTTCGAACAACTTAATCACCCATCCTACAATCCCGATTTGGTACCCAGTGATTATTTCCTATTTAGAAATTTGAAATTCCATATACGAGGAATCAGATTTCCTGATGATGATGGACTTAAGGCTGCCACAGAGGCATGGTTTTAGGACTAAACCGAAAACTTCTATTTCAAAGGTGTAGACAGTCTGAAAGAAAAGTTGGCTAAGTGCATTAGGGTAAATGGGGACTATATTGAAAGGCAGACTATACAACACACTCGCGCTTCACATGGATACAAGAATTTTAATTGTTAATAGATTGATCCATAGAGATTGATAAAATAGTTCTCGTCGCGAATAGCTGAAAAATTGCTGATGCTAAGTTTTAAAAACAATATTCAACCAACCAACCAACCCATGCTGCAAACCACGTACATGTTGTTGTGGGAGTAGTATAGTGTTTCATACCGAAATGAGGTCAATGTTGTTGTTTTCAGGAGTCAGTAAATATGCAAAATAGGGCGTATATTAAAAAATCATAATTTATTTGCATGAGAAAAATATTAATTACAGGTGTATTTATGTTGTATTCAAATTTCAAATGCGTTGTGTTTACAATAATAAATTCACTCTTTCCACAATTATGTTTTTGTTATGTTGGTACATAAACAACTTTAAATAATTGGCATAGTTTTTATTCATATGGGATGTTCACAGTGCAGGGCGGTTTGTAATATGACAGCAAAATTGAACCGTTTTCGCGATTTATTGCACTTTGTACAAATCTTGATATTTTGGTTTTTGTGACTGTGCATTGCATGTAGTAATAATGATTACTATAAATTAGGCTTTAAGATAATCTGTTCATTTTACAATTACCAGGGTGTTTTGTAAACACCACGTGTTACAATATATATATGCATTTATGGTTAGGTGTACACGATCAATACAGTATAAGTATCCAGGCAAAAAGTTCAATATGTCAGTTATATAAAACTGACCAGCCAGCTGTTAACACCGATGTACAGAGGCACAGAACGGACATGTGGAGAAAAAACACGAGTTTTCAAATTGTAAATTCTTTTTTTCCTGGTACACTGTTTCTGGTAAATGAAGACATGTAAACATATTACTAGTTCGGCATTTTCCGTTGGAATCTCAACACTAGCGTGTTTATTCCGTCGAGAAAATTGATAGCGTATTCATTCCAAAGAAACCACATACCGTGGTGCTTATTCCTTTTGATGAAAAATTTCTCTTGCAGTAGAACTAACTATTTCATCTTCTCTAATGTTTACTTTAAAGATGGGGCTAAATTTTATGATCACGCCTTATATTAAGTTTATTTTTTTCTTATGAACCAAGTCATGGCTTCGAAATACATATCATAGCAACGATGTCCCTTTCGTGTGTTCGTATATAAATACCTGTGTGGTTTATACCGATTGCTTTTTCAATGTACCAATCATTGCAGCAACAGCAGACTAGCAATCACTTGTCTCGACAGCACAACAATGTTTTTGCTTTTTGTTTTGCTCCTGTCAATTTTCAATGACCATCAATATACTTCGGCCAATGCAAATGGTATTTTTACAAGACTACCTTGGCTGGACAATGTTAAGACTGACCAAAAGAATTACGGAGTAGCCGTTGCAGATGTTGACCACGATGGATCTTTTGAATTTATTGTCGCAGGTTTCGATGGGCCAAACATTGTCCTAAAGTTTCGGAATGATAACACCAATGGGGAAAAGATGTTAGTAAATTTAGCAGACGAAGAAAAATACAAAACTCTTCAAGACAAAGATGGAGAGGCAATAGGTGTTTGTGCGTGTGACGTTGATGGTGACGGGAAAGAGGAGATATACTTCTTAAATACAAATAATGCTTACTCCGGAAAATCGTCTTATGGAGATAAACTTTTTAAATGGCGGGATGGAAAATACGTCGATTTATATTCAGACAAAGTTAATGAGGATGTGACGGCAAAAGGGTATGCCGGAAGATCAGTGGCATGTGTTGATAGAAAGGGAACTGGGAAGTATTCAATTATTATAGCAACGTATTCAGATGGAACAACTGGACAATTTTCCTTAATTGAAATGGACGAGTCTAATCCAGCAAACAATGTTGACAAGGGTCTTATCGTCCTGAAGAATACCGCTAAAGAAGCAGGTATAGAAAGAGCCACTGGTGGTCGTGGAATAGTTGTCGGTCCGATATTGAACAAAAAAGGTATGTCCGATATATTCTTTGACAATGAAGGTGGTGCTAATTTTCTTTTCAAAAATAATGGCCAAGGAAAGTTTAAGGACGTGGCTACAGAAAGCGGAATAGCCGATGAAAAACAAAATGGCAGAGGTGTTATAAACGGCGACTTCAACCGGGACGGACTGGTTGATATCATTTATGGTAACTGGGAGGGACCCCACAGAATATTCTTGCAGAATAAATCAGAAAGTGGTAAAAGCTTATTCACTGATATTGCGCCTCTGGATTTTTCCAATCCGTCTCCAGTTAGGACTGTTATTGCTGCTGATTTTGACAACGATGGTTTTACAGAGGTTTTGGTAAATAATATTTATTCACCGCCAGAAATGCAGAGTTCATATGGTTACGGTGGAGACCAACCAAACCGACTGTTTAAAATAGTTCCAAATAGTGATAATGCCCAGCAACCGGAAATAAACAAAATAGACATCGGGCAGGCAGAAGAAGCAGACGGCAGCAACACAGGTGGCGCTTATGCGGATATTGACAGAGATGGAACTCTTGAGTTACTTTTATCACATGGAGAAAGCACGGGCCAACCTCTTCAAATTTATAAATCAGAACAAACTAAGGAATATAATTTTATCAGAATATTTCCTGTCACTCAGTATGACGCACCAGCTAGAGGCGCTTCTGTTACAATGACAATGATAGTTGGTGGTGAATCCATCACTCAGTTACAGGTCATAGATGGCGGATCAGGGTACTTGTGTCAAATGGAACCTGTAGCACATTTTGGGTTAGGGAATCAAATTGACAAAATTAATGTGAAAGTTCAGTGGCCTGGTGGAAAAACTAAAACATTAAAACTTTCAAAGGATGATATAAATGATACTCATAAAGTCGAATATCCAATGACATAGATTGGTCTCTTTCTCAATTTGCTTAACTTATTTTTTCTATTCAAATCTTAGCTTTTGTGTTAAGTAAATTAATTTGTTACATCCAAAGCTTCAATATTATCCAGCTGCAACCAGCTGTATTTTCCCTGCTAGTTATTCCGTCGAAATGTATTGCACCATTATTTGGTTTTATATATTTGTATCTCATATTTAATCTTGTCCTCTCATTTTATAGTTAGGTACATGCATGTATATGTTTATTTTCCAAATCAAGAATTAGGTTCCTTTTTCAATTCGATATGAACATAGCTTAATTCAATGTACAACATATATTCGCATTAAAATACTGAAACAGTAATTAATGACTTTTTAATACATTTAAACAAAAACAAACAATCCTATCCCATGTTCAAATCCAAAAGTAAAAAAAAAAAAAAAAAAAATAAAATAAACAAAAAAAAAAAACAAAAAACAAAAACACGTGAACTTCTACCAGGGAAGACCGGCTGCTCTGGAAGGGTAAGCATCTCTGTTCAGATTGCTTTGCCGATCTAATTTGTAGTTAACCAGTTGTATACACTGCAACCTGGGCAGATAATGCTTATGTTTATTGCCCAAAAGCCGTCCAAAGCATACATACACCGTGTAGAATAATAAAACAATTGTGTAATTGTAGTCTGAACAACCCATCTACACATAAACAGTATTTGAATATAAACGAGCGTGCGCGCGCGCGCGCGTGTGTGTGTGTGTGTGACCTTAATTATTACTGGAAAATTATCAATGCAAGATAACTGATGTACCAGAGCTATGTCAGCTGATAATGTAAACCAAATCTTATTTTCTCTGGTTTGACTGAAGATGTCTATCTAGTTGGTCACTATAAAATCTTCAAAAACCCTAAGTACATTCCACAGCATACGACAAGACATTCCCTGACTTGCACGTTCATCGGTATTGTAAACAAAAAGTGAAAATAATTATAATTCTTATTATAGATAAACATAAAATTCTATAAAAAACTAAACCTTCTTCGGCACTCTGGAACTTTACAAACTTCACATTGATTTAATGGAGTTTCACATAACAATAAAGATTATTTCACTACATATCGAGATGTCACCAGCTATAGATGAAGCGACAGAAATTTTGACCTTTGTAATTCGCTCAAGGCAATGTGCAGGGAGGGTTTTTTGGAAGTGTCACGCTTACCTTGACACAGGACATCGGTGTTTAAGGTCTCTCCCTAATAATTAAGGATCCTGTGGATTTCTAATTCTAAATGAAAGAACAGTTACTACCTATTTTCAAGTCATCGTCGGGATTCGAACAAATTACCTCCCACATACATAACAAACATGTTATACTAGCTGATAAAACTTCTGGACAACAGATACTTTCTTGTATGCTTGGTTTTGAATAGAACATCGGAGAATCCTACTTATACCAGAAATATTTTACCAATTCTTACCAATCATCGTGGAGTTATTGTGTAAAAAATCAATACAGGGAAGATATATACTAGTAGTTTATTAATAATTCCAACATTCTTATTTAGACATACTTATGGTACCGATGGGCGTCTCTTGACTATCAAATTTGTAAACACGTGGTGTACAATGAGGAAGTTGTCGTTGTATTAATTATGGGTCAAATGAGCCGGAAAAAGGACCGACCCGTGATTACATATCCGACATTTTCATGAGATTTTTTCGACGTTAATACTTGTACGTTTTTGTTCCAGAAAATTATTGGACGAATTATATATCAAAATAAACACAGAAAAAAATTCTTTCCATTCATATTAAAACATCTTTAGTGCACAAGCAAATGATTGAAAGAGAAAACATTTAAAATAATAATAACAATTTTTTTTATTTCAGGCAAGTGGTACCCAACATTCAATCGTCATTTACATGGTTAATTTGCTACCGAATTTGATCAAATCGAACTTAAAATCCTGAAATATCAATAAAATACCACGTTTTCTAGTAAAAACAAAATAAATATTTCATTATTTCTTCGCCTCCGATGTGTATGCCGTTTTTAGCCATTTTTTCACCCCTTCTGCGTTGGCGTTTCTTCTGGAATGTATATATGCAGGCACTATACCGAGTAAGAAAACAAACGGCTTCAGTCCAGCAGTTATGAAGACATGTATCTTCAAAAAAATGTTTAGTAAATCATCCACTAAATTTGTCCGAAATGTTGGAAACCGCGTAAACGCAGGCCTATAGTTCTAATTTTGTTTTTCATGAAGCCGACGTCAAAAGTTACGTCATGACGTCATTTTGTAACCGGGTGCTAGGGGCCATTAACGCCGTGGCAAATCAAGATTATTGCCATTTCATATAAATTTAATTAATCATATTTACAATAACTTAAGAACTGTCTTGCTCTCAGTTTAAATTGTACCACAAAAACTGATGAAATATGGTTAACTTTGCATATATATTTCGTAAATTACAATTGCATATTTTGAATAAAAAGTAAAATAAAACACATATTTAAAAAAAATAAAGAAACGCAAAACAAAAACAAAGCGTTTCTTTATTTATTTTTCACATATGTGTTTTATTTTACTTTTTATTCAAAATATTTCATTGTCAGAGTTGTTTTATATTTGCATTGAATACAAATCATTGATATTTTAAAATTTTGAAGAGTTTTCGATGAGATTATTTTCAAAAGGCGAATTTGTACAATGCATAAGTTGTCCAATGGAATGCAAGAGACCCCATGAGAGAACGTGTTTTGTTTTGTACGTATCGCAGTTATAAACACTTAAATGGTACGAGAAATAGAATCTATCACCTGTTTGTGACCGATACCGGTTGGTCTCAGTCTCGGGTGCTGTGATGTAACATATCCCAATCTCGGCAAAGCCTCGATTGGGATGTATGTTACATCACATCACCCTCGACTGAGATAAACCGGTATCGGTCACAAACAGGTGACAGATTCTATTAATCTCAAACGAGGATGTATATTTTCCTGTACAGAACGAGCTTTAACGAGTTCTGGACAATGAAATTATTCATGCGAGTTTGAGATTAATAGAATCTATCATGAGTATCTATGTAGGAGTAGAATCTTACACAGGTAACAGGGTAAGACAGAGATATCTCAAACGAGGATGAATATTTTCTTGTCCAGAACGAGCTTTAGCGAGTTCTGGACATTGAAAATATTCATCCGAGTTTGAGATATCTCTGCCTTACCCTTTTACTGGTGTAGGATTCTTTTTCTCACACATTTGCAACATAAAACATGATTTGCAGTGGCGGATTAAAAGGGGGGGTTGCAATCCCCCTTTGAAAAATTTAAAAAAAGAGAGAGAGATATTGACTGATTAAAAATTATTTTCTTGGCCCTCATCGGGGCTCTGTCCTGTACCCCTCGTCTCTGGAGCTCGCGCCTTCGGCGCTCGCACCTAGCATTGATAAAATTCTCACCCTTCCTTTCAAAAAATCCTGGATAATTCTCAACCCGATTCTCAATTCTGACTTCGGAACTTTTCTAAACTTATTGAGTCCTCTTAACGATAAATCCAGAGCAGGTATAACTACGCGGGAAATTGAGCGTGCAACCCTAGGGTGAGACAAGGAAATCCCACATGGGTAAAAACGCGGGATTTCCATGTCACAGGTGTGAGAATAATAGAATCTGTCACCTGTTTGTGACCGATACCGGTTGATCTCAGTCGAGGGTGATGTGATGTAACATATATCCCAATCGAGGCTTTGCCGAGATTGGGATATGTTACATCACATCACCCTCGACTGAGATCAACCGGTGTCGGTCACAAACAAGTGATAGATTCTATTTCTCGTACCATTTAAGTGTTTATAACTGCGATACATACAAAAAAAAAAAAAACACGTACCCTCATGGGGCCTCTTGCATTCCTTTGGGCACCTAATGCATTGTACAAATCCGCCCTTTGAAAATAATCCCATCGACAACTCTTCAAAATTTTAAAATATCAACGATTTGTATTCAATGCAAATATAAAAAACTCTGACAATGAAATATTTTGAATAAAAAGTAAAATAAAAACACATATGTGAAAAATAAATAAAGAAACGCTTTGTTTTGATGACGTCAAGCGCAATGATCGGATACGTCATTCTGATTGTTCAATTGTCGCGTGAGGCAGTACCAAACTGGACGAGACAGAAAAATTTAGCACTGGTGTGCGCGTGAGATTTTTCTGTCCGAGGTACGAGAATAATAGATTCTTGCACCCCAGATAGAAAAATCCATAAAAAGAGAGGTGCAAGATATCTCGATCTTGTACCCCCTGTGCAAGATAGCCTACACGCTGTTTTTCAAAATTTTATCAACAAAATCAGAGGTGTATCGAAAGTTGAAATTGATTTAAATTTGAAAAATTGTACTTTCTGATGCAAGAAATAGAATCAATCACTACTTGTGGTGCCAGATAAGGAAATCTCGACCCTCGTTCTAATATATTTGGTCCAGAACTCGGCAAGCCTCGTTCTGGACCAAATATATTAGAACTCGGGATGAGATTTCCCTATCTGGCACCACAAGTAGTGATAGATTCTATTAATCTTACACCGGTAACAGGGTAAGACAGAGATATCTCAAACTCAGATGAATATTTTCAATGTCCAGAACGAGCTTTAATGTCCAGAACTCGTTAAAGCTCGTTCTGGACAGGAAAATATTTATTCTCGATTGAGATTATAAGAATCCATTATGAGTATCCATGTAGGATAGGGAAATCTCACCCGAGGGGTTGAACATTTCAATCAGAGACGAGGCTTGCCGAGTCTCTGACCAGAAATGTTCAACCCCGAGGGTGAGATTTCCCTATCCTACATGGATAAACGCATAATGGATTATTTTTCTTCCATTTTAGGGCCAATATTTGGCTTCAAGTACGATGAACATAAACATCGACGCCATGTTTGTAAAATCTAACTTTGTAATTCGACATTCTACTTTAAAATAAATATGGCCATTGGATAGATCGTACCGGATTTTGGTTTATACAAAATGTATAAACTACAAAACAAAGTGGTTCATTAAAAAATCCAATATTTTTCATTTGAAACGCACTCAAAATTTCTAAATTGTGAAGAAATGGATGTCATTTTCCCGCAATATGACGTCATGTTCTCCATATGATGACGTCATGTAATTGTCTTTTGATTGTGACGTCACTAAAGGTCACGTGGTCATGTGAGATACGCGTATCTCACATAGGGAAAAACCCTATCTTACATGAGCAGATATGGAAGAAATCTCTGTCTTACCCTGTTGCTGGTGTAAGATTCTTTTTCTCGCACATTTGCAACATAAAATGTGATTTATAAACAAAAAATTGCATTAAATGTTCAGTTTTTTCATGTCATCATCCGTGCCTACTGAAAATGACGTAATCAATTTTTGTTGACGTTCTCACGTAAAATGATTGTGACGTCATCAATTAAGCGTGTGTAAATGATTGTGACATTGAAAAATTGTTGGTTGACTTCGGAACTTTTCTCAGCTTATTAAGTTCTTTCAACGATAAATCCAGAGCAGGTATAACTACGCGGGAAATTCGGCGTGTAGCCTGTCTCAACCCTAGGGTGAGACAAGGAAATCTCACATGGGTAAAAACGCAGGATTTCCATGTCACAGGTGTGAGAATAATAGAATCTATCATGAGTATCCATGTAGGATAGGGAAATCTCACCCGAGGGGTTGAAAATTTCAGTCAGAGACGAGGCTTGCCGAGTCTCTGACAGAAATATTTAACCCCGAGGGTGAGATTTCCCTATCCTACATGGATAAACTCATGATTCATTCTTTTTCTTCCATTTTGATGACAATTTTTGTTTTGACGTATCAGTTACATCGACATCGACGCCATCTTTGTAAATCTAACTTTGTTATTTAACGTTTTACATAAAAATAAATATGACCATCGGACAGAATGTACCTGATTTTGAAACAAAGCCATTTATTCTAATCTCCCAAAATAAACATTTGAAACACTGTAAAAATATCTAAATTTTGGAGACTCGGGTGTCATTTTCTTCCATATCTGCTCATGTAAGATAGGGGTTTTCCCTATGTGAGATACGCGTATCTCACATGGCCACGTGACCTTTAGTGACGTCACAATCAAAAGACAATTACATGACGTCATCATGTGGAGAACATGACGTCATCTTGCGGGAAAACGACATTAAATTCTTCAAAATTTAGAAACTTTGAGTGCGTTTCAAATGATAAATATTGAATTTTTTTAATGAACCACTTTGTTTTGTAGTTTATACAAAGTGTATAAACCAAAATCCGGTACGATCTATCCAATGGTCATATTTATTTTAAAGTAGAATGTCGAATTACAAAGTTAGATTTTACAAACATGGCGTCGATGTCTATGTTTATCGTACTTGAAGCCAAATATTGGCACTAAAATGGAAGAAAAATAATCCATTATGAGTTTATCAATGTAGGATAGGGAAATCTCACCCTCGGGGTTGAACATTTCTGGTCAGAGACTCGGCAAGCCTCGTCTCTGACTGAAATGTTCAACCCCTCGGGTGAGATTTCCCTATCCTACATGGATACTCATAATGGATTCTTATATTCCCGAATGACGACGTCATGTCTCCAACGATATGACGTCATTCAATTGTGTTTTGATTGTGACGTCACTGAAAGCCGCACGAGGAGGTGAATTTAAGCACGTGGAGGTGAAGATAGAAATTTCTTCCATCGTTTCTTCAAGCGGAAATCTCTATCTCAAACATAGGAAGATGGAAGAATAATAGAATCTATCATGAGTATCCATTTAAGGATAGGGAAATCTCACCCGAGGGGTTGAATATTTCAGTCGGAGACGAGGCTTGCCGAGTCTCTGACAGAAATATTCAACCCCAAGGGTGAGATTTCCCTATCCTACATGGATAAACTCATGATTGATTCTTTTTCTTCCATTTTAATGACAATTGTTTGTTTGAAGTATCAGTCATTGACATCGACGCCATTTTTGTACATCTAACTTTGTTGTTTAACGTTTTACATAAAAATAAATATGACTATCGGACAGAATGTGCCTGATTTTGGTTTATACAAAATGTATAAACTAGAAATCAAAGCCATTTATTCTAATCTCCCAAAATAAACATTTAAAATGCAGTGAAAATATCTAAATTTTGGAGACTCGGGTGTAATTTTCCTGCAAGACGACGTCATGTCTCCACGATATGACGTCATTCAATTGTCCTTTGATTGTGACGTCACTGAAAGCCGTACTTGGAGGTGAGGATAAGCACGTGGAGGTGAAGATTATAAGAATCCATTATGAGTATCCATGTAGGATAGGGAAATCTCACCCGAGGGGTTGAACATTTCAGTCAGAGACGAGGCTTGCCGAGTCTCTGACCAGAAATGTTCAACCCCGAGGGTGAGATGTCCCTATCCTACATGGATAAACTCATAATGGATTATTTTTCTTCCATTTTAGTGCCAATATTTGGCTTCAAGTACGATAAACATAGACATCGACGCCATGTTTGTAAAATCTAACTTTGTAATTTGACATTCTACTTTAAAATAAATATGACCATTGGATATATCGTACCGGATATTGGTTTATACAAAATGTATAAACTACAAAACAAAGTGGTTCATTAAAAAATTCAATATTTATCATTTGAAACGCACTCAAAGTTTCTAAATTTTGAAGAATTTGATGTCGTTTTCCCGCAAAATGACGTCATGTTCTCCACATGATGACGTCATGTAATTGTCTTTTGATTGTGACGTCACTAAAGGTCACGTGGCCATGTGAGATACGCGTTTCTCGTACCTCGGACAGAAAAATCTCACGCGCACACCAGTGCTAGATTTTTCTGTCTTGTCCAGTTTGTCTGGTACTGCTTCACGCGACAATTGAACAATCAGGATGACGTATCCGATCATTGCGCTTGACGTCATCAAAACAAAGCGTTTTTTTATTTATTTTTCACATATGTGTTTTATTTTACTTTTTATTCAAAATATTTCATTGTCAAAGTTTTTTATATTTGATTGAATACAAATCGTTGATATTTTAAAATTTTGAAGAGTTGTCGATGGGATTATTTTCAAAGGGCGGATTTGTACAATGCATTAGGTGCCCAAAGGAATGCAAGAGGCCCCATGAGGGTACGTGTTTTGTTTTGTATACGCAGTTATAAACACTTAAATGGTACGAGAAATAGAATCTGTCACCTGTTTGTGACCGATACCGGTTGATCTCAGTCGAGGGTGCTGTGATGTAACATATCCCAATCTCGGCACAGCCTCGATTGGGATATATGTTACATCACAGCACCCTCGACTGAGATCAACCGGTATCGGTCACAAACAGGTGACAGATTCTATTAATCTCACATAGGGAAAACCCCTATCTTACATGAGCAGATATGGAAGAAAGAAATTTCTACCATCGTGTATTCAAGCGGAAATCTCTATCTCAAACATAGGTTGATGGAAGAAAAGGAAATCCCACATGGGTTAAAACAAGGGATTTTCATGTCACAGGTGTGAGAACATGGGTTCTCAGTCCGTAGGTTCTTGGTGATTCTGTTCAAGTATGTGATTTTACTACACACTTTATAGTATACATACAACTTTTACCTTAGCTCGCTAGTCCTTCTAAGGCTTGTAAATAAAAACCTAATGAATCAGACAATTCCTTGATGCAAGTAACGAAAATGGAACTGTAAGATTAATCAGCTCTGGGTATTATCAAAAGTGTTTTGCAGTCAGAGGTTATGTTATACATAACGGCGATGACCTGTCACAGACTGCCTAAACCACAATTCCAAAGCTAAGAGCTAAGCTGGTTAATTAGGTTAAACTTCTACCACGCTGATGTGAGGCCGGGTGCTCCGGAAGAGTAAACACCTACAACCAAAAGCAGCATTGAAGCTGGTTAATTAGGTTAAACACGTGGAATTTTACCACGCGGGAGTGAGACCGATTGTTCCGGAAGGGTAAGCACCTCCTGGTCAGGCGCGTGGCTAGGTGAAAATGATGAGGATTAAATGAGGATGAAATTTCGCACCAAAGACATGCAGGGGTGGTGGTTATGAGGCACCCCCCTGAAAATTTGGAAATATTCATTTAAATGAAATTGGTGGAATCTGAAGGCGGGATTTTTTTAAATGTTTACTGAAGGTCATTTTTGTTTCTTGAAATTTCGAACGGTCGCAATAGGAAGTAATCAAATTGCCATGTGCTACTTTTGAATTGTTTCAAATGTAAAACAAAAAAAAAATAAAATAAAATAAAAACAAACATACCAATCCATATTCAAACCAGAGACCCAAAGCAAAGTACTGTGACACTGGCAAAACAATTTTTAAAAACACGCGAACTTCCACCAGGTGAAGTGAGGCCGGGTTCTCCGGAAGGGTAAGCACCATGCACCGTCAAATTCAGAATAAAAGGACCATGGAAGTATGGCATGTCAAATATATCCAGAGTAATTTTGGATACAGAAACATCATACTTATCAACAATATTGTGGTGACGGAAAAAAAAAACATTTCAGTACTTTGATAGCATAGACTTGCAATGTCCCTGCGTCAACCATTTATTTGTGAGCAGCTTGCTTCATTGTATAAAGTTACTGTTGTGTGAACACGCTCTGTCATAGCGTATTGAGAAACAAATACACCATAAACAGAAGGAGCGGGTATATTGCTGCAAATGTAGCTTTTCATGGATGTCATAGTTGATGCACGAATCTAAATATTAAGCATAACTTGAAGAATCAGTCGTATCTTTTATTTCAAGCTCACTGGGTTAGATGGAATTTACATAATCATTATTTAGAGATAGATCGTCATCTATATAACTTATGTGGAGTTGAATGGCAAGTCTTCTCTAAATATTTACGAAAGTTCTGCATAAATTCTGCTTGATACGTATAAAGAAACAAATCAGCAAATAATGGTGCACATTTCGTACCCATTGGTTTACAGGTTGTTTGTTGGAAAAGTATATTTTATATATGTTGTCTATCAAAAATTCTAACATTTCTTATGGTATCTTCAGTATGTTCTGTTTGGAATCGATATGGTGCTTGACAAAATAAGCAGAATCCCTGTTAACACTAGATATCTGTATCTTCGTTTACCGTTTTTGTGAATGAATACAAGTGAATACGAATTAGTAACAATAAATTTTAAAAAAGGCCTGAAAACGATCTAGCGATTGGAACCTTTACCTAAAATTAAATTAAAATATTAGTTAGACGAATCATTTTATTGTATTTTTAAGTGTGAAGGAATGTTTCAAGCCGAAATCATATTAAAAAGATAAAAAAAATTACAAAAATTATGTGGACGCCGTGGCGTATAGGGAGCTACGCGCCTGCTGGTTTATCTAGCTACAAGCTATGTATGTAATCGAAATTAGGAAAGGAACACGGACTTATGGGACGTCAAATATATTCAGGATATACGGTTGGAAACAGAGACATCATACTTATCAACAATTGTTATGACATCTATAAATTTTTTGGAGGCCTTGATAAGCACCTTGCGTCAACAATGCATTTGTAACAGCATGTTTCGTTGTAGAAAAAAAATACTTCACGCAAAGCAAGGGGCCTTTTGACAAAGTTTAATTGTCAACAAATGTTTAATGTTTTCCAGTTTTGTTGGAATTTAATTAAAAATAAAAGTACAAGTTGTGATAAAATATAGCCTAATATGACATCATAAAGTAAAATAGAAGGTCGGACATGTGACATAGTTATGATAAGGGATTATTATTATGATCCGGTTTCTAGGTTAGGTCAGCAATGTTCAGTCTGTTGTGTTACAAGTACTCAAAATCTGACCGACAAAACAAATAGATATATGTTAAATCTATATAACTTACATAGATAACTACAAAACAAATATAAAAAAGGTCACGTCTGATCAAAACAACTTATATACTAGTACATAGCAACCCCTAATGATTAGACCGAGGCCGCGGTGGCCTGATGGAAATCCAGGGTCACTCACCGCTATGAGTTCGAGTCCCGCTTAGACCACATGTGGAAAAGTGAATTTTCCTTGCCGTTGACCTTTCCGCGGTTCGCCTGGTATCAGTATAATGGACTAGGGAAGTGGTACGCTTGTCTGTGGCGTACTGACTAGGTGAGCTAGCTACTTAAACGTCGCCCTGAGTGCGCGCTAGTACACGGCAGACCATAAAACACACTTGCACTTCACATGCATACACGAACTTGTTCATAGATTAATCCATAGAAATTAATAAGATAGTTCTTGTCGCGAATAGATGTTGCAACATTCAACCAACTAATCAACCTAATGATTAGAAGACCAACGGCGAGATTATAACGTCTAATGCAGTCCGGACGTCAATGAGACGTTGACAACGTCGACTTGAGGCTCCAGACAAGAAAGCCAAATATATTCGTTCAGTTTTAAGAATAATTTCATTTTGTTATACCAAAGTGACTTCTTGTCTGGAGCTTCATTCTTTGGACTTCATTGGGCATTGTTATTTTGACGCCAAATAAAGTTTGGAATCCATAAGTTGTTACTATAGAGGAACAAACTGAAAATCGTTTCATTCTTGAGATAGTGAAACTTTCTAAGTTTTCTGTTTTATGTAGTAGAATAATAAGAAGTATATATCAATTATGCACGAAGTTCATTCACTCAGTCACACAGCGGTAGATGTGTTTGAAAAGCAATAAGGATGTTAAGAGTCAATCTGTACGCAGTAAATTTCGTGTATGGCAATCGGGAGAAAGACAGCCGCAGATGTCGTCATCCTTTGGTGTCCCCTGGCTGCAATTTACACCGAGAAAAACACAAAACTGTCAAATAGAAATAGAATAACACATAGAATAACACATGCACTTGAAAACTACAAAGACTCAACAAATCGCATAACAAAACAATTAGAAATACGACAAACACAATATAGCGGCACCATTTATAAAAGGGGTAAATTACGATTTGCAATTTAAAAAAAACCATGCATTTACATGGTAACAGTCAGTGCAAAAAGGACACACGCGAAACCAGAAGAATACGAATTTAGATGAACACCAATAAAAAGGGCCGTTGACGACAGAATAGCCCCGCCTAATAAGAATAAGAGAAAAGACCAACATAATTATATTGGGACCACCTATGATAAAGCTCCCTACCTAGGGCAGACTGGCATTTTAATGACAAATTAATGTCGAGTGCTGTAGTAATAGTATAATTTTTTATAAACTACTGCATTCAAAATCAGCTAATAACGCGATTGAATTATTTTATAATATAAATAAAAATCAGCACATGACAGTATCACTAGAGGACCCAAACGACCCGACTTTCGAAGGTACCGCCCCATCAATGTTTCCCGTAAACTAATTTTAACAATTAATCGGATGAGACACCTGACTTTCTGATCTCTTGTTTCATTTTTGTGTGCTTGGTCTAATACAGACCTCGTATTTATTTATATGTACACATCTAACGCATTTAAATGATTCCTGTTTGTAAAAATACGCTATATATAGACATAGATTGGAAATAGAAAATTTAAAACATTAAATACATTTGACTGACAAATATTTTGAATTCTTATCATATTGATCTAATTGCACATGACCAAACCATGCACATACATGATCTGAAGTGGATGCATGTACCATGACCGTAGATCTACTGCTGATTTTTTTATTTTAAAAAACCAGAACAAACAGTTTGTTAGCCTCAGTTTGCCGCCATACCAACCAATATCGTCACAGTTCAATAAATTCTATTGAAAACAATTTTCTTTGTTTAGTTGTTTAGTTTGTTGATGTCTTTTAGTTCAAGGATGGATTCAAGGCCTTAAACTCTTGAACTCGATGTTGACTGCTGCCGGCATTCATACATAAAGTAACAAACTTGAGTTGAGTAATGGTGTTAACGTCTTATTTAAGAATATTTCACTTATATGCATCGCTTCGTAAGTGAAAGGTTGTGGGTTCGAACCCGCTGCATGGTGTCTATTTCTAACAATTTTTGCGTGCGATTATCATCAGTATATAGTATACATAGTCTACTGCACTCTCATGGATTTGACAAAGTGTATCGCTTCTTCTTAAGTGAGCGGTTGTGGGCTCGAACCCGTTGCATGGTGTCTATTTCTAACGATTTTTTGCGTGTGATTACCATCATGTATATAGCATACATAGTCTGTTGCACTCTCTTGGCAGTGGCAAAGTATATTGTTTCGTAAGTGAAAGATTGTGTGCTCGAACCCGTTGCATGGTGTCTATTTCTAACGATTTTTGCTATACCAGTGCATGCAGAATGAAAATCACGAGGATGAAACGTGTTTCTTAAAATGTCAGGTTATATTAGATTAATCTAAGTTCAACATCTGAAACAAATATGATTCATAATATAATCGCCTACGTTCTCAAGTATGAAATCGACGATATTTTAAATGTCTGACCTATTTACATTGTTATATCAACAACATCTGGTAATTCAGGCAGACTTCTATTTTTAGGAGAAAAATCATGTATATTTTAATGTCAATGTTTGCTATTTAAAGCTAGTAAATATTAATAAAACGTTCTCGAAATAATTTTTATAGTACATGTACACCTTTTCTTGCAACATTTTCACCTCGCAGTGGTGAATTGATCAGTTTTTGACGCTTGTACTCTATCTTCTCCACAACATTGGAAAGCCATCATGTCGAGACAACCTCAAGTTGATGTTCAGCAGCATTTTTATAAAATATGTGCTCTCCCCCCCCCAAAAAAAAAAGTCAGTATTAAAAGAAAATTATACTATTAAAAATAATGTACTTTAATTAGATAGAAATAGGGACACACATATTATAACAGCTAAAATACGCTATTACAACCTGTGATTGCAACAACACTAGCGACCTAGCGAATCCCATACTGTAGACGGGGTCAGAATTTTTAATCAAAACTGACTAAACCCGTTTGTATGATCAAAGCACCGTATAAGTCTCATTAAATTGAATATAGTATCCCCAACTTGAATTATCTTAATTAAAAATCAGAATTTTTAGCGATTTATTATATGACTTCACTGCATTTGTACATGTTAATGTAAATGCTCGGTTCATATGTGGAAGGTCGTAGGTTCGAACCCCTGCCTGGGTCTGACCAAGACTTGAATCATGCGCCAAGCACTCGACATTTAAAAATGGAAGTAACGGAGCGCTTCGGAAAAACTTGCCACGTGTCATGGTACGTCAAAGAACCCTCGTAATTACTTTGGCCTTGAAATCTTTGTGCAAGTAAGTTAATTATGCACACATTCAAAGTAGTCAACATTCTTGATGCAGAGTAGTGCAGTGATGTGATGCATCATGCATTGAATATCTTAAGATGATCAGTACATTCATTGCGGTTCATATCGTCTGCTATGTTGATTAAAAATCAACGACAAAACACATGGTGACGAAAATGTTTACATTTTTATGTTAATTTAGAAATGCGGTTTCTCGGTCAATATTATTGTCAGTCAACAACTTTAAATCGACCAGACAACCTCATATAAAATAATAAAACGCGGCTACCTCTCAGTATAGATGTATGCGTTTAGCCGCCGTTTACTTACAAGTACATACAAGAGCTCGAGGGTCAAGTGCACCATGTTTTTATAAACAGAAGGAAACAGCAGAAATTGATTTAAATTAAATGTTGAAGCATATAAATGGGGTCAATGTTATCTAACAGGAAATTCAATTGAACGTCTCAATGTTTGTAAACAATGAGCAACGTGTGGGCAGACTGCATGAACTTTTGACTCATCAAGTCCAGTGCAAATTGAAAACCAGTAAACAAGGCGTGCACATGTTTACGAGTGCATTGGGGCCAATGCAAAATGCATTAAAAACACCATTATCGAAGTACACTTGCACATTTTTTATCCAATGATAATAATACATTTCAACTCCGGTTTCTATTTCAGCTGTGCTCAGTACTAAATTAAGTACTTAAATTAGTTAAAATCGGTCACGGTTACATCTGAAAATAACAGTAGGCTACTTGTTACAGCGATGAATAGATTTAACAAGGGAAAACGATTTAATTGTTATGCATTTTTTTCTAGCTACATGTATATAGCGCTAAAAAAATCTTGGAATGAGAGCGCTAGAATGAAAGCAGTGTTCTAAACATTTACTCTGGTTATATTTTTCGAAATAATTGGATCGAATTACTGTAAATCAGGAAATTTTCGCGTCATTAATTTCCGTGATAATGACCATTTCGCGCTTTTGTTTTTGCGTTGTTGGACGATGGTCACTGCAAAAACATTCGCGAGTGTTATTTTCGTTTGTTACACTCGCGAATTTACACAAAAATAAAAAAGCGGAAATTTTACCGAATTGCAGTAATTTTTTGCCCACTCTCCCATTTTTCGTTTGCATGGAAGCAGTGTTCTGTGATTGCGGAGGAAACCGGATTATCCAGAGAAAAATACCGACCTTCGGCAAGCGAACTGACAAACTTGCATAACAATTTGTTTTGAGGTGAATTTGAACCTTGACGGCAATTTACACCTTTTCTTAGACCATTCGGCAACCGCTTCCTTTTTCAAAGGACTTTGCTTTAATTATAAGCATTTTAAACCTTGAAATTAATGATAAAAAGGAAAATCTGTCAAACTTATTTTATTATAAATTCATTATAACATTCAACCAAACAAAATCAAACACACTAACTTTCAAACTCGATTTCCCACTTATAATACATGCATTTACGTACCATGGTTCAAATGAAAAAAAAACACCCTGTGCACAGGAATGACATATAAACGAAAAAATGCGTATTTTGTGCGCACAAAACTTGATTAGCACTTGTACATAAATAAATATACATGTATAAATGTAAAGAAATAGCAAAAATATTTGACTAACATATCTACAGGACTCAAAATATAACTACCACCACTGTCATAAAGTTATGATCATGTTCTAAAGGACTAGAAAGTCTCAGCCTCTCTCGCTCAGTGTTGATCCATGAATAGCTTTGAGATCATCTTTCACAGAAAGAAACTGGACTCCACTATCTATTTTGGTTCACATGTTTATACCGATTGTCTGTCTATATAGACATGTTCAATGACAAAAGTCAAATTCTTTCTTGAGTAATTTTTCGCCTCTAGGATGAATGATCTTTGGCTCTGCTTGGAACCCGTGTGCTGGTGGTGAACCCAAACCCATTCCCATTGGTGATCCAACAGTGGGGGAACCTACAGGCGGAGAACTCGCATGTTCTTCAGTGCTGTCCTGTCTACTCAGCTGTTTCTGTATGGGAATTTTCTTTGGCTTGGATAAATCAAAGCTCGGCCTGTCACTGTTGAAGAACCAGGTCTTTTTCTGTGGTTGCTGGGGGTTCATATGTGGAGCATAATGAACTTCTCCCATGTAATAGCGTGTCTCTTTTTTGTTCATTCTGAAAGTACAATTAAAAGTTTTGTGACTTTTTTCATTCTAGGACAGGCGGGTCTATGTGATTTATCCACAGGCGCTTGTTTCGATATTTAAAAAAAAAATAAAAATATATTAGGGTCAAGGGATTTTATTTTTTTTTTAAATATCGAAACAAGCGCCTGTGGATTTATCGTTAAAAGGTAGACGGGGTGGTGGGCGGGGGTATGCAGTGGCGGATTCAGCGGGGGCGCACCCCCCCCCCTTTATGTTGCTAATAATACATTTTGAATGAAAGATTTTTTCCTCTTTGATGCAGACCAGAATGCAGGAATTTTGCGCAATTTTTTTCAAAATTTTACGAGGGAGCATGCCCCCGGACCCCGACTAGATGATTCGAGCCTTCGGCTCTCACACTATACCCTTTCCAAAATTCTGGATCCGCCTCTGGTATGATCTCCCAGAAAGAAAAGTTGAAATATCATATGGTGCAATCTAAGCTGCATTGAAGAGAAATATACCTTTCTTTTGGATGCATATAAATAATCAGCAACATAAAGCCCGCCTCCCCGCACCGCTAATGTTGGGCACGGGAGACGGGTTGATATAAGCATCTGGCTTGTTCCCGAATTCTATTTACATTTTTGAGTTGTATATGTTTATTTTGTTGGGAACGTGTTCTGTGAGAAACTAAGTACATTTGTACATCATTAGGTCTATATAGTTTACTTGTAAACAAATATACATTGTATCTGCATTAGAAATTAGCAAAAACTTAAAATATTAAAGTTTGAAATTAAATACTAAAATAGTCTAGGCATTGAATTAGCAACACTCAAACGCAGTTTAATTGATCAAACAAAAACATTTAAAACAAACTTTTTTCAAGAACGTTAAACTGTTAAAGTTTCGGCAGGAAAAAAACCAGCAACAGAACAAAAAGACAGGTTTTACAAAAAATGTATCACAGGTACTTGTGGAAAATCATCTGATTTTAATTTATATAAAATTATCCCATTTTACTCTATATAATTTACAGAGTAAATTCGGATAATTTTATATAAATTAAAATCAGATGCCTGTGAAAATGTATGTAGAAACTGAGTTTTACTTTGAAAATATAAAATAAAGTGTACTTACTTGATATTAATGGAAAAATTGCAATTTCACAAAATATTATCTATTTCAATCCAACAATGCGCAAAACTGATCTGAGCTACCGAAGCAATATTCCCGGGTTTTATAGCCACGCTCCATGTATAAACAACATAAGCGTGCAACCCGTAGAATTGCGGGAAATATTGTGTCACCAATCATTGCTTAAAAACAAAGTTAGCCTTGACACGACCTGACTCATCCACGTGGTTTTCGTCGGGTTCAACTTTTGTTTACAAACATTCAGTATATAGTCTTGGCAATTCAGATTTTATATAGATCTATACAGTATTGATTCAAAATAGATTTTGATGAAACAATGAGTTTATAAATAAATTCAATCTACACTCAGATATTAAAATAGGGATGGGCCAGATGTTTACAAAAAAATCTATCGAGACGAAGTCGGAAATTTAGTAAACAATATATATATATATATATATATATTAATATATATATATATATATATATATATATATTTATTTATTTATATATATATATGGTATTGATCTGATGTCTGTTTTTCAGCGTAGAAACAAGAAGATGATAACGGGCACGTTCACTGTTATAATACAGGTATAAAAGTACAGCTTCACATATGATAGTGTTATTGTTTTGTACGTCGCTCATCTTTAAATCGTATACATGTACTGTTTACAACGGAAAGATACCATGTGAAATGCAAATGAAAGCATCAAATAGGTTAATAAACTTGGCCTGATTTTATGGGTCAAGGATTATCAGGTTTACTTAGCTATAAACAAGTCACGTGACACTGATCAATTGATTGGGAGAGAGAGAAGGAGAGAGAGAGAACATATAAAACATATACATGTATACACGCAGTCATTATTTTAACGATTCACTGTATATGGATTTGTAGGCTAACGTTTTATGGTAATAGATTTGAGAGAGGGAGAGAGAGAGAGAGAAGGGGGCGGGCGGGGGCTAATGTTCACTCAAAATTACCGGCCAAAAATTGACCTGTCAGCTACATGCATCACCGGGAAAATAAAATAACAACTTAAAAATCAACATAAAATTACCAGGCTCTTCCTTGCATGATAAATGTAGATCTATACATTAAGTTTCTGCAGTGGCTATGGCCGGGTCGTGTTATTATTAACAGTATATTATGAATCAGAGATATGATTAGAGTAAAAAAAACAACTACATTTGTAGCCCAAAAAACATCTCGAGTAAAATAAATGTGTTAACCTACGAAAGACTATGGCCCATTCATAAAAAATTAAAAGGCGTAATGACGCGAAATAAAGGCATTATTATGCGAATTAAAGGCGTGATAACACGAAATAAAGACATTATAATGCGAATAAAAGGCGTTAAAAACGCCTTCAGAAAGGCGTCACGTAATAACGCGAAATAATTTAAGTCGTTGTAATGCGAAATAAAAGCATTATAACGCCTTTCCAAATGCCTTTATTCCGCGTTATCACGGCTTTATTTCGCGTTATAACGCCTTTTAATTGGCACCATTACACCATTTAATTCGCGTTATTACGCCTTTATTTCACGTTATATAACGCCTTTCAATTCGCGCTATAACGCCTTTATTTCACGTCATTACGCCTTTAACTCGCATTATAATGCCTTTCAATTCGCGTTATAACGCCTTTATTTCGCGTTATTACGTCTTTTTTTAAATTATTATTCATGAGCCTAATAGGCTTTCGTAGAATCTGTAGCTCACCATCACTAACTTTTATCCTGCATCTCTTACGATCGACACCTTAATGTATACGCAAACATTTTTATTTTATTTTTGTCACGTTCATACTCGTCAATCTAAACACCCCCTTTGCTATCTGAATCGTTAGTGTATATAGAGTATCGCCTCCCTACGAAGACCACAAGTCAACCTCCAGTGTTCTCTTGATATAATTATTTTTTATCCCTTGATCCAACAATTCTTCATATTCAGGGTCAATGATCGATGTCATCGAACTGAGATAAATCGGTTATATACCTGATAAAAATCCCGCGAAAAACTAAGTGGTTAGTGCACCTGTGTTGTGAGGAAAAGTCGCACGGCACATACTCAATGAAACGAAAAAAATCTGAAGTTAAGACTGTCCTATGAGACGGTGACTTTGACATAGAGGTGAAAAATTAGCTTAAAATTTATTATGAACAGGCACATTCAGTGAATGGGGATCACCCACTTAACCACGATTTGCACATGCGCATCTTCAATCATCAAGTTTTTGGGGTTTTTTAGAATTAATTTTGAATGAAATATTCAAAAATTTATAATGTGACATATTATATTTTTTTGAATATTCAAAGATATGTGACAAACGTATTGGACAAGAATGTTCAAAGGGTCATAACTCCCACAGAAAATTGTCAAACGTTCGTGAATACTGTCCAACCAGAAAACTTCAAGAAAAAACGACAATCAAACAAAATTTAATATTAGTTCTATGCGGTTCTCTGATTAAGAAATGACATTCTGATCATGGTATTTCAAGGGGTAATGAAAGATAGTGTGGCGCGTCCCAAATTCGATAAAGGGCTTCGCCCTTCATTTTGAATTTGGCACGCGCCACACTATCTTTCATTACCCCTTGAAATACCATGAGCAGAAATTTACAATTCTTTCTTTTAATAAATATTTTGTACTTTGGCGCTATTTTTTCTATATTTGCTCGTATGATATAGGGTTTTTGGCCATGCGAGATCGGCGTGTCTCACATGACCACGCGACCCCCTGTGTAGGACATGACGTAATATTGCAGGAAAATTGATACACATCAAGGGTCATGACCCCCATTGTCTTTCATTGGGAATTGAAAATACAATTGCTTCTGTATCTTTTATCGAAGACAGGTACAGTCATATTGTAAATATTCATTGTTGATACTGTTCACCAAGTTTGATAAACATCTTATAAATAAAACAGAGAGGAAAAAAGTAATTACGGTCTACACATCTTCCATAGCAACATGATCGCTTTGGCATTATAATGTCCGACAAACAGCACTTCTTCAGATTCAAAACAGCTCATAATCACTATCCAGGTTTTAACAAAGAGCGTTTCAGCAGGAGAACAAGTGGGCATAATCCTATTATCTATTTTACCCGAGGAAGCATCAATAACATCGCGTAATGGCTGCGTCCATAGTTGACGCCTAGGCCTCTATTTTAATATGTAAAGTTTGTTATGGGTGAGTACTCGAACTTTTACTTTCCCTGCTTGCTAATCAACGTCATCGTTTTTCTAGTAACATTATTCAAACTAGATGCGTACACTCGAATTGAAAAATGGACGAAACAGAATAGAACGTCTCCAAGACATAACAAGAGCATCGCTTAGCGGGGCAATATACGCCCGTCAATGTCTATGATATAACGAGGAATAATAACAGGGGTAAAATGTTATTGGAAACGTCAATTATTGGTGATAGTCAAGATCATATAATTGAGCATATTAAACGTACAATTACATGTTTAACAAGAGCTGTCAGAAGACCAGCAAAAAAGCCTGCTTGCATTTGTGTATATGTATATATATATATATATATATATATATATATATATATATATATATATATATATATATATATAGTTTAACGAATGAATGGATAGTGACAATTACAACTGAATAACGACAAAATTACACACGTAGTAATTTGAGAGGAAGTAAATGGAAAAAAACCAAGATCTTACATGGTCTTATTTGGCAATCAAAGGGTTATAACTCCTAAACAAAATCCATGCAGCATGTTCATTTTACGATATGCACGTCTCCGTATGATACTGATAACAAATGCAAAATTTTTGAAAACAAACAGTCTAAAACTGTCGGATGTGTTACACCCACAAGGAAATTAAACACAAGATACCAGAAACTAAATACAAAGAACCATAATTACAGTTCTGCAAAAAATTGAAACGGGACAAAAAACCCGTTCTATACGTTAAACATAGTTACTTGTTGTAAATCCATACCAAATTTAAAATGAAATGAAAAATTAACTTGAAAAGCTTTACATTTTTTACAATATGCCCTTATTTGACCTTTGAACTGAACCTGTGATCTTGTCGGACCGACCATAGGCGGACCTAAATTTTATACGCGACACATCGCCTTTCCATAATACATGTTCGGTAAAGTCAGATTGATTCAACTAATGCGGGATAATTTCAACCAGGGTGGGCAGGGAAATCTAACATCGGTAAAATAGTTAGATTGCCTGGTCACAGGTTTGAGAAAACATTGTCAACCGAAGTGCCACAGTGGCTAAATTATATAATAAAACAGTTATGGACTTTTTAGTGGTTGTATATGGTGCGATATTCACCAGTGAATATCACACGATATACAACCACTAAAAAGTCCATAACTGTACATTATTTAATACTTTTAAACAAATGTTTGAACAGTATGAAATTACATAATTGTTGAATATAATTAATGTGTCCCGTGAGTGATAAAATTATGTCATGTTGATGTCAATATTGTGTTTTACGTAGTAGCAACAGTTTTCAGCCAATGTCGACTTTAAGGATTTATTGTAACAGGAGGGAGGAAACACCAGAAAAAACCACTTCCTCACCGAGTGCCCCGGCTGAGGATCGAACCCGGCCCTCCCGGGTGAAAAGCGAGCGTTCTACCACAAGGTTAAAAGATCCGGACCAGAAAGTCTGGCAGTAAATCACTCTATTATATCTACTACATATATATACAACACAACAACACCACGACTAGCTCAGTCCCGCTACATTATTAATTCATTCATATTTTATTTAATTTATGAATTAATCCACTCACAGAAAAGAAATTTGCAGTATAATAAATTCGTTACTCTGATACGGTAACCATTGTAATAGTGTTCGCAAAATCCTGTGTACGAAAGCAGGATATGTAGTTATCTCCCTTTGACCATTTCCGGATGAAAACGCAAGCAAACTGCAGTGCATACATGCTACACAGTTACAGGTCTTGTCCTCTCCCAAGTATGTTGTAAGATTTCGCTTTGGCTATTTACATAAATGCATTATACAAACAGCAGCTTAACAGGATCAATGAAACAAACCTGATTTGATAATTTATACAAGTTACAGACACAGGCACTGATTAAAAAAATTAACACTCTATACTCATACTTAAACATGTGTTGTGTTTTAGTATAGAGTGATATTTTTAATATCAGAAACAAGTACTTGTAATTACTGAACCTCATTAACTTACTTGCCCACTTCTACTCTTTCCCCAGGCCCTTGTTAACATGACTTTTATCATGATTATACTGGTTCCAAACCATTGACCAGTTTATTGCTCAACCTAATGGACACACCCCAAACTGGCAAAATCTCCAGTCTGACTTTGAATGCACTCAGATACAGGAAGAAGAACTTTATAGTTCCAAAAACATTGATTGTTGACCAGTTTGTTTTTAAACCTGATTTTCCACACATGTACCCAACACATACTGTCAGGTATGTGTCCGACATGTAACAGGAAAGGGGGAAAAGGCATTAGCCAAACCCAATACCTTCCTAATACTAGCTCTACCCACTGAGCTATCTGACCACCTATCCAGGCCAGCCTGCAACATTCCCCCTTCCTTTTTTCGACGCCCTTGAATTGAAACCACCAGGTTCCCAGGGTCAGACAAGCCCCCAAATGTAACAGAAAAGGGAAGAAATGCAGTGGTCAAACTGAGACTTGAACCTGTTACCTTCCTAATATACTAACGGAACGCTCTACCCACTGAGCTACCTCCTGGCCACCTATCTAGTCCGACCCCCTCCCCCTCTAACACACAAATGAACTATTAAGTATTATAAACAAAGAAGTTATCTTTAATTGAACATTTCTAGACCATGCCTTTTACTTTATTTTTTCTTTTTTACAGGTGTTCAATACTGGTTGGTAATGGTACTATTGTATAAAGGGAGATAATCTATGCTTGAGAGAAGTGAAACTTTTAACTTTACATGAGTCACCAGCAAAACTCCATACTTGAAAACAAAATATATAATTTGGAGCTACTAATGTGAAAATTTAGTGGATTAAGCAGCACAGATATTTCACTTACAGAAACGTATCAAGCATTTTACAGTTTATTGTACCATTGGACTGATACCATAATGTTTGACTGGGACTGGAAGGAACTACTAAAGACAACACTACAGTTTGCTGCAACTAACCCTTGGGAATTCATATTTTATGTTCTGTTGTGTCTGTCACCATTCTTCTTCATAAGTGCACTATTGGCATGGCAACTAGCAAAACAAATAGAACAACAAGAAAAAGAGAAGAAACGGAAAGCAAGAAGAGAAGCCAATATAGCAAAAGCCAGGAAACAGAAAGCTGAATAATGATCATATGTTACATGTTTTAAATTTTCTATTATATCTTGTTTTATTTTAGTTATAATTGATGATGGGTTTTCTCAAACTATCATGTATTGCTTCATAAGGTTAATGTAAATCTGATTTCTGTGAAATGTAATAATTTGCTGTTTTAACATATTTATTACTAATTATGTTATTACTGGATCTTGCATCAAATTACTTTAAACAAGAAGTTGAAACAAAAGTTCTGGATGTGTAGACTAGCAATATTGACCTTTTCTGATTGATCTTTAATTAACATATTTATTATTGATCTCTCCATTTATGTATAGAGAACACAAGTGCTCATTTCATTTTCATCATGGGGTAAAACATATATTGTTTATCATAACTGAATTCAAACACTATCCTTGTATTCGATGGATCATCCTGTATGAATATTTCTAATTAGAGCTCAAGTGGACAGGTCAATGTTGTTTGCCTATATATACATATTATAAATCATTCCCATTGTATTGTAAACTCGTGGGCATACCATTGGCACATTAAAATCGAGTTCACTGTTTTAGCAATTGATACTTCTTTTAACACAATGCATACGGATTGGACTTTCATATTCCAAATATATTCCTTTGAATGATGCATCAAACATTTTAATTTCACAAATATTCAAGTTAGATATTTCATTGTCATAGTACTACACACATGATGCCAAAATTATCACCTGTGGTTATTTGAACCCCATTTTAGGCCAATATGTATGGTGTTGACTGTTCATTTGTGGATCAGAAAATAAATTGAAATTCTATCTACCGGTACATTCTACAGTACTAATTTTTTATGTATTGCTGATTATCATATTACAATGTGTATGGATGCATATACATGTATTTACATTATGTGAAAATCATGATTCTATGAAAAGGTTGCTATGGTGGAAATGTATTGTGTGTGCAAGTGTGTCATTGTGTTTTGAGATTTGTACTTTATATACTAAGTTTACTTGTGCCATGGTTACAATGTTGCGTTAGGGCTGATTGGGCTAATTTACCCACTATTTGGTTATTTTGATTTACATCTCTTTTAGAAAAAAAAAAAAAACAAAACCCAATGAAGAAAACATAAAATTGTAATTCAAACATCTAAGTGAAGTAAATGTGAAAGCGATTCAAAATTAGTGGTTAAAATCATATAAATTGTCTCAAAATTATGATTTTTGGACAAGCTGGCTTAGATATGGTTTTAGAATAAATCTAGTTCTAACATGTATGGATTAGTTTAGATAAACTTCCAAGAACTGTATCATAATACAAAATATATTATGATACACCATTTGAAGATGCATCATTACGGACAGAGTGTCTGTTAAGATAAGCTGCTTCCTGTTGCAAAACCTATGCATTGATATCCATTTTGATTTACATTTTTGATACAGAGACAAGATATACTAAACTGTTCTTCTGAGATCTCATTTTAAGTTATTTAGTAAGGTGCTACTGTTCGGGCTCCTTTCTTAATATTGTATTTTGTTATTATTGTGATGTATTGAGAAAAGTCTTTGAAAATTAAGCAAGTCTCACCTTTTACCTGAATTATGTCCCTTGAATGGTTTTTGATTTAATTGTAGCAAGAGACAGTTTATACTAAAAGATTTATAACATTAAATAAAAAACAAATAAAACATATAAGCAAATTTAGAAAATCCTTGCATCATACATGTAATCTAATGCTTCAATTTCATTCCCATGGCAACTGTTTCTAGGTCGATCTATTTCATTAGTAACAAAGGACAACAAGTCTTTCCATCATAGTAAAACAAGTAGGTCTCTAGGTATATTACCAGTGTTGAATTTTTTACCGTGCTTTGCTGCGTCAATATAATGGTTTAGGTGTCGTATTATGAATGATTCTTGTAAAATTCAGATAATGAACAAAACAGTTTTGAAATTCATGTTTTATGGATAAGTAGTTTGACAAAAAATGATTGTGTACATTTTAATGATTTTTGCTTGTTATATTGGTGTAATGGTGTAAAAGTTACCAATAAGGAGGTCATAATATAAATACAACATGAAATATTTTGATTTTGCCAAAATCACATATGAAATGTTCTTATGTTAAAGTATCATCGTTAGCCCAATAATGTCATATTCAGCTTCATTATATGTAATATTTAAAAAGAGTTTATTAAAATATAAGTTATATTAATATAAAATTAATAAAATTAATTAGATTTACATTTATTCATCGTGTTTTTTATGTATATATAGTATACAATGGACTCTGAATAGAAAGAATATACTCTAGCTTCGTGATAAATAAATGCAGATAAGACAAGAGTGATGTCATATTAGTATTTTACGGCCCCATCAAGATTCCTTGCTTTTGAAGTTCAAATGATCAATTCTTTCATGGTGTAAGAAAAGGAAGTGCTTAAAGAAAACCAATGACTATCAACAGGTAAACTGACAAACTTTTTAACTCTAGGATACAGTGATGTGATATTATCCTCAAATTAAACACCTGTGTTAGGATATATACATGTATTAATATGACATTATTTATTTTTTGCAACTATAGTAAACCACTACATTATTATTCAATTAAGGAAATTTCAAGTTTTTTTGGTCCATTCTTACATTCTTTTCTTATTGAAAAGGAAACTTAATTTGCCATTTTGTGGTCTCATTTGAGCTGAGCCAATCATTCAATGATTGGGTGGATAAATGACACCCAAATCACCATATGTGATTGTATCAAGTAGAAATTGGTTGAAATCTCAAATTGTCACAAAATATTGTTTTGTCTTTAAAATATATAAAAATTCATTCTTTATCTTTTTACAAAATTTTACTCAAAAATTCGAACGAATACCAAAGTTATGATGTCATTTATAACGTAGCTATTTGCGTATCACCCAATTGTAAATGCGCTCATAACTACTTGAATTTGCAAAAATTGTCGGAAATTCTAACAATACAGGGACCTTAGGTCAAGTACAATTTTTCAGTCAATGTAGTATAAATGTAGTATTCATTTGCTTGGTGTATAAAATATCTGTCTCAATGTTGAGCAGTGTATTGTTGATAAAGGCGCAAAGGTACCTGTTTTCACGACAATGATCGTGGTATAATGATGACGTCGTTCTTCCAACTGTTACGTCACAATACTGAAAATGTTGACGTGGAGATTTTGACAGATTTCTACTTGATACAATCACATATGGTTTTAAGTGACAAAAATATCAAATAAGTTCTGTTCTAATCTAATGTTAAGAAATGGAGAACTGAAAACTAAAATGCTATTGTAGAAAACTTTAAATTTTTCTCAGTATAGGTCCATTTTTTTGCCACTTAAACATGTGGGAAGATAGAAAAGGTCTCTATGATTTGTAAATACTGTAACATTCCAAGGCCCAGTTTCACATACATTTAACTTGACTCGGGCCAAAATTATAATGTCATTGTCATTTAAACTTTGCAGATGAATACCAGCTATATTGCTGAATTATAGTTATGCCATCAAGTTTGACCTGACCATTTGACCTTCAAAAGAACGTATCCATTGCATAATTTAGGGGTTGTATTCAGTTTATATATAAGGAAAGATTATAGTTATACTGGGTACCAGGTGTTTATGGTAACGAAACAAGCTGTCTTTCCTAAATCAGTCTATTAGCCAAATCTAATATTCAAATTAAAGGTCCATTGGCTAGGTCAAACTTGACACACTATACCATATATTTCTAGCATTTGTTTTTGTTTCAACATCTTATTTATATTAAGTTAACAATTAATTTTGATATTATTTAAAATGAGTTAAATAAGCAAGAATAAAGTGTCAATATGACACATAATGATATGCCCCCACTTCATTCATGATAGTTTGATTGAATGGGATTTACTCTCCACCTCAAGATTATTTAACTTATATCAAGATATCACCAGCTAGAGGTGAACCACAAACACAACAACTTCATAGAAACCTTAACTCTTTGCTTTGTGTTTATTTCTCACTACTGTAATTAACTAGAATATTCTTTTAAATCTATAATGAATGATCAAAAATACATTAGAAAATTTGCAAAGGATTCCAGTGAATTTTTTTCACTTCTTAAAATGATGACAGTCAAACTACTACTAAAAATAATATGAACTATGTAATCACAGAGCATATACAAATTCATGTACGCAGCATTGCATGAATTAAGTTAGTCCTATTTTCTATCAAATATCATCTTCCAAACTTAATAATCTGCTAATCAAATAGTAACACCTATTTTGAAATCCCAATTTTTAAGGCATTCTTAAAAACGCTAATTGGTAATTTTTTTTCATTTCAAGAATTTAAATCATTGGTCAGTTATCAGTATTCACATTTGGTTAATGCCCAGTGAACTGTGAGGGATTAAGTTGAGTAATGGTGTTTTAAGCCACAGTCAAGAATATTTCAATTATATCCAGCTATAGGCCAAGGTGCAGAAATTTTGCCTGTGCTTGTGCTTATGGCATTATACAGCAGGGTTCTTTATCATGCCATGCCTACCATAACACAGGACCCTTTTTCATTCAAAATACTGTGACTTTCATTTCGTAATGCCAAGTGCTTGGCAAAAGAGCAGTCACTATTCACTTTCAAGTCTTAGGTCAGACCAGGTCAGGGTTTGAACCCACGACTTCCCACTTACAGAACAAGCACTCTACCAACTGAGCTACTACAGTGGTTAAACTGTTAGGGAATAGAGCACATAACTTAAAATGATAGACAACAGCCTAGGGCATTAAAACAATTTATCAATGAAACAGGTGCAACTATGCTAATAAAATCGGGATCAATTATTTTAACGAACCTAAGCGTTTGTGCTTGATTTATATCTCAAATCATGCCTAGAATTTTCAATATTTTCATGGTCCTGTAATCTTGACCTTAATGTTTTCAATTTGGTACTAGTATGCAACACATTCTCTTTCCATACTGTATACATCTTGTAAATATCTCTTGGATATCTTTTTTTTTATACAAATATTATAGGGCGGCATATTAATGGTGGGGACATAAAAACAAACATACCAATTCATGTTCAAACTAATCTAAGTAAAAATCAGCACAGGTGAACAATTCTTAGAAAAAAGAATGCTTCACACATATAATATTCAAAATGTATTAAAAATTAATAATATCTGTCAATTACCGGTAGTAAAGCACATGCATATAAATTACAAAAAATAGACTAATGTTCAATAATGTTATCTTCTTTTTGGTTCACCTATAGGCTTTGCACCAGGTTGATATTGAAGACCAGGTCTTTCGGGAAATTTTCCTAGAAAAAATGTAAAAAGTTGATTAATGATACTATGGCAACCAATGGTTTTTGAGACAAATTTTGAGTTCTTGCCCATGGTTAAAATGTTGGAAGCATAAAGTTATCATAGTAACAAGACATACTTTTGATCAGTTTGTTTGAATTGCTTTTTAGTTGCAAGCATTCTATGTAGCGGCCACAGGTGGACTATTCTTTTTCGAACTCAACAGAGATGTCTTAAGTGTACACTGAGTTACAGGACTTCGGATTTGAGCTTCATCCGAAAGACTATTCTAGAGATGAGGTTTTTACAGCTCGTCTGGGTAGAGGTGAAAATTTACAAGTTCTGAGTAAGGTTCGAATACACAACCCCTGACTTCAAAAGCCAATGACCATTCAGCCATGTCTGTCTGAGATGTTAAGATTTGGATCACATCTTGTGACTTAAGTTGTCTGCCCACCATGAAAATAAACTACTGTAAACATTTAAATGTAATGCAATTTATAAATTATTATTTTGCATTTGCACCTGCTTTTCACCTGACATTGCAAAAATAAAAGTACTGAATATGAATTAATGTAAATATTTCTTTAACTAGAAGTTATCAGGTTTACTGTAATTTACTAACTACTAAATATGACCAAACTTAAATCAAAATTAAAGGCAATTTAACTTTTTGAGACAAAATTTAAACCTAAAATGGTCTTGTGACAGGAATTTGCCTGATTTCCAATCAATGATGCAATCAGATGCTATTTATTACTGAATGCAATTTTATTTGATAAGTGATAAGTACATCAGGAATCTCCCAAAAATATATTGCTTTCAAATACAGTATCCTATTACACGATTATCATTACCTATTATCCATCTATTGTATAGCAGTCTGTGTCTCTAACTGCCTTAAGGCTTGAATCACACTTGAGCAATTCACAGTGTTAGAAAGTGTATCATTTCATTTACAGAAAGTCAATGTTTTCTCTTTCCATTCCTTCGCCATCCCAGAACCCAATTAGCCTCAATGTAAGTAAATATACCTTGGCTTGAGCTTAAGAAACAATGTTACTCCACTTATATTTTCCCTATGATGACATTGCGAGTGCAAGCATTGTGCCTGTCTTGACATGAAGTGAACTAGAACAATGGCAAAGGTTATCATTCAGGCATAATGGATGGACACTAAAGTACATCCACTAAAGTACATGTACTACAAACAATATGAATCTATCTATAGTCATACTTAGTACGATGGCACTTTTATGTATCATAGAAAATATGCAGTCATGATTTTCATCAACTTTCTTTATCATGTCACCTAAATGAAATGGGGGGGGGGGATATATTGTTTTCTCCATTTCTTCCATCAACATTGTGACAAAATATCTGCCACTTATCTCTATTTAAGAGACCTTTATGAATCTTCACATAAACAATCTTTAGGTGGAGTAGACATGCATTTGGCTATTCATATTTTGAACATGCATATGGTTGGGTAAACATGGATTTCCCATTTGGGTTCATTTGAGGGACACTTTTGACCCATTTCAGTTACAACATTGGTTAGTTACGATTACCCACATAAGTTTTTTTTTCTAAATCTACTTACTTTCTTCTAATTTTGAGGTTACTTTTTCAGATATGGTAAGACTAGACTGTGATTCTGACATGGTCTCTCCTCTTTCCTGAAAATACATAAAATATTAATAGTAGATTCATTTATGTCTTAAAAGCTCATAAAGTATAAATGACATTCTATGGATCATAGAACATCATAGAATGCATCTCTCTTGTGCACACATCAACATCATTTGTAAAGCTGTGTGTGGGGGGGGGGGGGGGGGAGGGGGGAGAGAAGGGGAAGGGGAATGGTGGATGAGTGGTCTAAAGCACCTGTTACCACCTAGTTTTTATTCTTGTTTAGGCAGACCCTAGTTTATGAAAGTTTGCCAGTTATCTTGCTAAAGGTCAGTGATTTTCTCTGTGCACTCCTGTTTTCTTCACCATCCATGAACTGAACCCTCATGATATAGGCTAAAGAATGTTGAATGGGGTGTAAAAATACCATTACTCCACTTCACTTCTTTATAATGCCAAAACAAAACAAAAACTAAACAAATGGTGGTGACACAGATATATCTTTACTTAAGATTTTCTTTAAACAAAAACAGTGAATAAAAACTATTCACTAAAATCTTGCTAAAATATATTAAACAATACACAGATGTTTAACCAAATTTGTCATTTTCGAAGTTTTAATTTCTGGATTTTGATTTTGGCATGGATTAGTATGTTTTGTTTTTGATAAAAGAGTAAACCTATTTGCAAATTTTATCATTTTTTTCTTGAAACATTTATAAAAAGGCAACAGCACCATTGTTTTCAGATGTAAATAATAACATACAATTTAAAATATGAGAGACATAATTTTAAAACCAATGATGGGACTAGTTAATTATCAATGATGTACAAGGTATCGTAGTTAAACTTAAAAAGTTACAATAGTATCTATTAATTATATTACTAATATTCAATTAGTTGTTAAACAAGTAATAGTTCACTGGCATTTGCTGTAAGATTTGTTACATGTAAGTTCATCAAAAAAATACCCGCTTAATGACCAGTTAAAGGGAGACAATTTTTCTGCAAAAATAACAAGAGGCTCAATGAGTTGAGTTGAATAATGGTGTTTATATTCCAGTCAAGAACATTTAACTTATATAGAGATGTCGCCAGCAATGTGTGAAGGTGCAGAAATTTTTCCTGTGGCTGAAGGCATTATACAGCAGGGTTCTATTGTGCCAGGCTAGACCTCACTTATTTAAGCTCCCATCTGAAAGAACCCCGACTTTCATTTGGTAATACTAAGTGCTTGGGGGAAGGACAGTCACTACCCACTTTAAATTCTTGGGTCAGACTGGGTCAGGGTTCGAACCCAGGATCGTTCACTTACGGAGCAAGCACACTACTAACTGAGCTGCTGCAGTGGTCAAGAGGCTCAATGAGCATAAATGGTCACCTGAAGACAACCAGCTTCACAACCGCAGAGAACATCATGCCCTTGTGCTTTATATAAAGTTTCATGGTCCTTGGCCTTTGGTTAAGTACTACTTTATGTCACTGTGACCTTTATTTATGTGAAGGTCCAACAGCTTTGTAAACTTGTTAGAACTTACTTTAGGCCCTGGTCCCAGTTTCACAATCATTCCTTAGCTAATAGATTTCACTTAACTTAAATCTTGCAAAATTTCAAATCTTTATAATTTAGGTAATTTTCAAGATATTTAGAAATTTAAGGTGTCATTTTAAGAAGATTCTAGATTAAAACATTGCATTTAGTTTTGACAAAACTATTCACTAGTAGTTCCAAAAATAGATTACAACAATTAGCTAAATTTAAGTTAAGGAAAATTTTAGCTAAGGAATGATTGTGAAACTGGGACCTGATTCTATTAAAAGCTTAAAGACTATATGCCTTTCAGTTCAAGACAAGACTATGTTTAAATTTTTAACTATCTTATTGAAGGTCATTGTGAATTATGTTGAAGTCAACTAGTTTTGCCATTTTAAAAGAGCTTTGGCCAAGGTATGTCAATGCCAAGTTTGATAAAATATGAAGTTGAAATAAAAAGTAAAATTCAATGAGAAAACATGTTTCCAAAAGGCCTTGTGGCTTCTGGCTTAGCCTTAGGTGATCTAAAAATTGATCTAGAATTACTATTTAAATTGATGTTTAATCATACATTAGTAATAGTATTGCAGCTTAAAATAAACAAGGTCCTGTGTCTTGGTATGCTTGGCATGATAAAGAACCCTGCTGTATAATGCCATCAGCGAAATGCACAGGCAAAATTTTTGCACCTTTGCCTATAGCTGGCGACGTCTTGATATAAGTGAAATATTCTTGACTTAGAGGTTAACACCATTACTCAACTCAACTCCATTATGGTGACATTTCATAATCACCTAAACTCGTATGTATTACTGGTATTAACCAGTAAATACAGAAAACATTCCTAAAACAAATGTATCCCGAGTCGACAGAACATTTTAATTATCTTAACAATATGAACATTCTACACAACACAAAATAATATATAATAAATGAAACAAACCAAATAATCTTTTTCTTCAAGTTCTGAAGCTCTCTTCAATGTTCTCATGGTGATAGCAAGATTTTTATTAATTTCCTGTTAATATAACACCAGAATAATCTATGAAATATTAAATATACATTGACAACAATGCATTTCTTTAATCACCATGAACTTCAATAATAAGCCATAAATAACATCAGCAATAAAATTTAAAACTTTTCAAAGATGGATACATATTTATCATTTTACTTTAAAATTACTGATTAAATGTCAATGTCAATCTTCTGGTACTTAGCTCTTTATCCAAACTATAACATATACAATTTTTGCACATATATGTATCATCATCAAAACTCAAATTTACATTACCATGACTTAATGAAGATCAACATTTTACAATTTTACAAAATATGTAACTATATACATATGTGTATATCAGAAGTGTCAAGATTTGAAAGAAGGGGTTCATTGGTATACATATACTGTACAATGCTTATATTATGCTGTGGTTTTATTTTCCCTATATTCGCGGTCAAGTGTATTCCCGCGAAAATTAAACCACCGTGAATAGACACTTGTGTTACCACCTAATTAATCTCCCTAGAGTCGTTTTCCTTTAATCGGATAAGACCGCGAAAATATGACACCACGAATACACTAGTCATCGTCAAACTGCGAAAAATTGACACCGTGAAAATAAAACAATATACAGTAACTAAAACCAGCTGCTCATGAAATACAAAGAGCTCTTTATGAAAATTTGATATAAGTGTGATAATTCTAGCAATCTCAACATGTTTCATATTATTTTTTATGATGAAAGGAGACCATATTAATTTCCCTGTTCATCTGTATGTCTCTCTGTATAGGCTTGACTATCTCCTCCTACTGTTTTAGAGCTGTAGAATTTATATTTGATAGGGTAATTGAACAAATAATGGAGGTGTGCAAGCCTGCAAGACCAAAAGAGTTTGATTTTTATGAAATATTATTAAAATAAGGCATACGTTTGTCAAGTAAATGCACTAGATAAGGCACATGCTTTGTCAGGTTAATTTTCTTTAATTTTTAAGCTACATTGTACAATATTTATATTTGGTAGAATGTTTTGGCCCCTAAAAGAGGTGTGCAAGACCATGGGATTTTGATTTTTATGAAATACTCTAAAAATTAAACACTGTTTTACAATGTCAAGTTTCTGGAAGGAAGGGGTGCTTAGGTCGTCCAGTGATTTGGAAGGGGCAGGTACCCATCTGATTCTAGTTCAGATTACAAACTAAAGATCAAACTACATAAACTATGGACATGTGTAATTACTTAACAAATATATCTACCAACTACATGTATTAAAATACAAGGGCCTCTGTGGTCAAAGGTTCTAAAGTGCTAACACAGTGCTAAATGTTCCTAACATATCTGGTCATTTAGATTATAGTCCAAGTCAAGCAGATCATTCTTCTAGACATGTCTAGAGTAAGAAACTTGCTGAAAGTTGGTGGTTTTAAATAGGTGTTCAAGTTTAAATAAAATGACCACCTCAATTTAAGTTAAAAATTCTTCATTTGGGGCCAAAACACATTACTTCATTCCAATAAAACAGTATTGAAACAATTAAATCAGGAGATGATAAGTTTTGGAACATAATTAGTAACTTAACTTGGACCATTCACTCTTTTTTCTAATGATATCTTACCTCTTGTGTTGGCAGTGTGTTTCTTCTATATCGTAGCCATGCTAAAAATTAAAAGAAACTTAATTAAACCAGTGTTATTGTAGGAAATCAGATGGGGAGTTTTCTGTGTCATTTCAGTTTATTTTTGATGTGGGATTTCTCTGTCCTAACCTTGGAGGGGATTACTTTTCCCAACATGCAAAATCAGATGGATATTTTTAATGTCTATAACTCCTGGAAACTCATTCTGGACAGGAAAATATTCATCCTTGTCTAAGACACACACACACACACACACACACATATATATATATATATATATAATATATATATATCACTGTTAATACAAGTGTAGGGCTACTAGGATTCCATTACTCTTGCCTACTCAAGATAATTTGATATTAAGGACCTTATACTGCCACATAGTTCTGATCAAGCGTACTATTTCTTTGTAAACAGAGAAAAACAGCACAGAAACAATGAATTAAACCATATGAAGAACAAATGGTCCATAACCTTCAATTTCTTACCTGAGGAAATCAGAATTTTGTTAAAATTATCTAAAAAAAAGTTGGTTACAATTGAACGTCAACGTCCACACAGGTACTTCATGTACTGATGCTATTAGTGAAGTTTCAAGTTCCTAGACATCATCTTGGTTTATGACAAGGAAGTGTTTAAATCTTTTACTACTTCAGGCTACTGTGACCTTCAATATGGATCAAGGTCGACTAGCTTCACATAATTGGTAGATCTCCATGTCCTTATGCTATATATGAACCTTCAACTTCATCCACCATTCCAAAAATGACCTCCCAATATATGATTTGGGCATAAAACCACATAACCCGACTACATGCTACTTTTTAATCAAGGAAACCTATCTGCAGTGGAAATTTAGCAATATGAGAGTGAAGAGGAGTAATAGTGTTTTAAGTTTTAGTTAATTTCTTTCACTTACTACTACATGTATAATGAAACAGTTCTGGGATAACCAGAGAAAAAAAACCACTAGTCTTTGAGAAGATAAATGACAAAAGTTCTCAAAGTAGGATCTGCTGTAGTGAAATTCTAAACTAGATGCAGTGATTTGTAAGCTAGTAATTTAGACCATTCTGCAACTGAAAACAATCCCCCCACCATATAGTAAGCACACTAAAAAAAATGTTTGTATCTTCTAAGAACATAGGCGTAGGAGCAGGGGGGGGGGGGGCAGCAGGGGCTGGGGCCCCCCCAATGTCAGAGAAGGGGGGGGGGGGGGGGGGGGCAGGCCCCTCAATATATTGTGTGAAATTTTGTATCATGTTAAAAAAAAGAAAAACCAAGAGCTTTAACAGGAAATGTCCATCTGGTAACCAATTAGTTATCAATTTCATCATTATACATGTACTTGTAAAAGGGCGTCAAAATGTTCCGGGGTACCCCCATATCCAGTGGCGGATTCAGCGGGGGGCAGGGGGAGAATATGCCCCCCCCCCCTTTATGTCGCTAATAATACATATTGTTTAGCTCAGATTGCACCAGAATGCAGGATTTTTGCACCACTTTTTCAGAATTTTTCGGGGGAGCATGCCCCCAACCCCCTAGAAGGTTCGAGCCTTCGACTCGCACATTATACGCCCTTTCTAAAATTCTGGATCAGCCTCTGATATCCATCTCAAATGAGAGGGTTGATTATGGAACTTGTGTCATACGGTTATTTCATATAATCTTGCCTTGATATCACAGTATTTTAAACCTATCAAAACGATGCACAATACATTGAAATGCGTCTAGACAGGACTAAGTTTTGAAAATTATCTGGGGGAGACCCCGGACCACCACCTGTGCGAGGGGTTTAGCACCCTCTCATACTCTCCCCGCCTCATGCTATGGCACAAAGGTTGTACCTGCGGCACGACTAGACATAGCTTCAGTTTGGCCCCCCCCCAATATTAAAAACCCTCCTACGCCTATAAAGAAAGCTTTTCTTATCGATCAGGGTTGAGCTTTCTTGAGGCATCTTATAAAAAGAGTTCAGTTGAGTAATGGTGTTTAACCTTCCAGTCAAGAATATTTCACTTATAATGAGATGTTGCCCTATAGGCAAAGGTTGTCTGTGTGTTGTACTGATGGCATTATACAGCCGGTTTCTTTGTTATGCCATGCCTTCCATGACACAGGACCTTGTTTATTTTGAGTTCCCATCTGAAAGAACCATGGCTTTCATTTGTAATGAAATTGTGCTTTGCGAAATAACAGTCACTACCCACTTTCAAATCTTGGGTCAGACCTGGTCAGGGGTTTGTACCCACGTCTTCCAATTTATGAAGTTAGGAATCTACCAACTGAGCTACCTCAGTGGTGTCATATAAAACAGGCCTACTGTACATTGAAAAATTCACACTTAACTATTGTTTATCAAAAAGTTAACATTTATACCCATTCAAAGCAACTATAGTCTCATCATCACAAATGTTATATGGGTAACATGCACTAGTTATGTCTGTTGCCACATGGTTATTGCTTGATTTTCCTATATTATGTACAATGTATATAGATTGATACTTGTTCTAAATCATCATCACAAAAATGTAAAAAAGCCCAACAATATTTTAAAATTTCCAACCAAAAATGTATCTTTGGTCCTGGTCCTGATTTATGTAATTGAGAATTGAGAGTTTTTATATTTCATGACTAAATGTACCAATAAGTGTACCGGGTATTTGTGATACCAGTTATTATGTACATACCTTCCCATTCAACTGGAGTTTCAGGAATCAAAGTAGGGTCTTTGCTATCTAATGGTTCCACATACCTTTTTTCTCTTAAATCGCCCCCTCGATCTACAATAAATTGAAGATTACATATATAACAAGAGGCCAATTGACCTTTGAACCCATAACCTTGACCTACAATATTCTAGCATGGATGCCTATACAAAATATTTATAATTTTCAAGATAATTAACCAATTCAGTATTAATTTGCATCTGTGACCTTGACCTTTGAACTCATGACCTTTATTCATATATCAAAATTATCATTAGACCAATACCTTCAATATTCCAATATATTTGCCTATACAAGGAGTTTATAGTTTTTGAGATAATCAACCATTTCAGTACTTGCTTGCATTTGTGACCTTGACCTTTGAACCCATGACCTTCATTCATATATCAAAATGACTGTTAGGCCCATACCTACAATATTCTAATATGTACGTGCCTATACAAAAAGTTTATAGTTTTTTTGATAATTTACCATTTCAGTACTTGTTTGCATCTGTGACCTTGACCTTTGAACCCATTACCTTTATTAATATATTAAAATGACCATTGTGCCATTACCTACAATATTCTAATATGTATGCCTATACAAAAAAATAATAGTTTTGCAGATAATCAACTATAACCGTAATAGTTGTGCATCTTTGACCTTGACCTTTGAACCCATGACCTTGATCTTGTATCAAAATGATCATCATGTCAATACCTGCAATTAACTGAAAATCCCATTCCATTATCACTTGAAATGTTTAAAAAATAGCATTTTTTATCAAAGGTCAAAAACAGGGACATGACCTTGACCTTTGACCTTGACACCTATTGGAAGAAAATAGCAAGAGAAGATCAACACTGACAACTCCATACAATTATCTTCAGCCATTATTGAGTTATAACAATGAATGTCTCATTTTCAAAATTACATAATTTTACGCAAAAAACATGTAACCTATTTTTCGTTAAATTTTCATGAAAAACACAATTTTAATGTTCCCAGGTATGCTGAATCTAAATATCCAATCAAAATTTGTCTGCACCTTTTGGTTTCAGAGAAGAAGATTTTTTTGTCTTTTTGCTATTTTAGTAAAGGCGGCCATCTTGTTGGGCGTGGCCAAACCCCGAACACAATTTTAAAAAGGATGTTACCTAGGCATAATAATCACCAAGTTTCATCAAATTTGGCCCAGTAGTTTTGGAGAAGAAGATTAAAATGTAAAGTTTACACACGACGCACGATGATAGATCGCAATAGCTCATCTGAGCCTTTGGCTCAGGTGAGCTAAAAATTATTCAGATTTTAAAACAGGTTTAAATGTCATTTGAAGATTACATGTATAAAAATTATTAAGATTTAAAAAAAATGTCTGATTGAAACAATTTTATTAGAAGGTTTTCCTCTAAGATATGAGTTTGACTTCTACATGACATATGTTCTTTAATTCTTCTTTATTGTTAGAGATACTGGGAGTATCAAAGTACTCTAGAAATGAAAATGAAATATCAATCATTTCCAATAACATTGGATAGAAGTCTTTCTTCTAAAAATGCTTAACTTGTATAATCTTCTCTTTACTATTCTGAATTTGCCCAAAAGGGATGACACCAGAATTATAGAAAATTTTACTACTAATTTAAAAAAAGGATGACAATGAAATTGCAGAAAAGTTTGTTTTTGTATCTCTGGAATTCAAGTAAATACTTTGTAAAGTTTAACAAAAGTCCTTGGAATTCCAGTAAAATTTGGTATGGTTGACCCTAAATTTCAGAAAAAAAATTATTTCTCTTTAGAATTCTAGTAAAATGTGGTACGGATGAAGAGTTACCAGAATGCTAATCCATTCCACAGGGGCCAGTTTCATAATAAAATTTAAAAAAAATACCGATATTTTTTAAATTTTATTATGATTATGAAACTGGCCCCTGTGATCCATTCCATGGAAAAAATCACAGGGGAAAGTTTCATAATAAAATTTAAAAAATACCAATAAGTATATAAAAATAACTTATGGGTATTTTTTAAATTCTATTATGAAACTGACCCCTGTGGCTGTGGGAAAAATTGAAAGTTTATTATATTACCTGCTTTCCTTCTTCCTCAAATAATACACGTTTCCTAAATGGTCCTCGCCAACTTTTTTCCCTTTCCTGTCAGCAAATAATTGATTTCGAAAAGCTTGAAATATTCTAGTAAACACACCGGTCTTTTTCGACATAACTAATGTGCAACCTCGAACCTTGGTGGTAAGATCCGGGCACCTGCTATTCTTCTTTCCGAAGCAATTATAAATCGGTTGTTGTGATTGGCCAATTTCTGAGAAAACATCTACGTCGAAATAATGTTTTCTTATAGATTAAATTCAGTATTTCATTTAAGCGTTAAAAAGACTTTTATTTGTTTATATACAACCAGCAGACGACAAAAGGATGGGATCCACGTGTTTAGTTGACACTCCATAATTTTTCAATTTCTATTCGTGAAAAACTACCATTTAATATCAATGAACAACTTGTTAAGCAATGCTTGAAGTCCTACTTGTGTGTTTTTGGAGTGACCAACACTTGGAAATAGGTAGTAACTTCTTTCACTTGTTCACCAAGCACACGACATTTAACATCTGTTTAACAGTTTAAATGAAAGTCACGGGGTCCTTCGGAAGAGATCTTAACACCGATGCCCTGTTTCACGGCAGGCGTGGCACTTTAAACATCCCTCCCTGCTCATTGACATAATGTCCTTAAACACTGCAAAGATAAAATGTTCTTCCACTTCACATGTAACTGATGACGTCTGGATCAGTGAAATATTCTTGACTGGGATGTAAATTGTAAAACCACTCAATCAATCATCTCAGTATATTATAAGTCTTTGCATTGAACACTCAAAATTGAGCTCGTTGTAATTCAGTGTCGGTGTATAGATATACCTCTCGTTAGTTTCTGTGATATTAATATGACAATGCTGCATGGTCATGTGGTGACCTAATATATGTCAGGTCAGGCCTGTTCCATATCTAGTCAATATGAGCATTATTTCCCCTAACCATGTCAATAGTGGCAGATTGGTAGTATATATAAAACGTCATATTTATCACAAATATTTACCGGAAATACTAGTAAAGATGTGGTGATATTGAAACTGTAGTGGTCTGGGTAGCTCAGTGCTAGAGCACTTGCCTATAGTGCAGGAGGTCCCGGGTTGGATCCCCTGTTCGACCCTGCATTTTTTTCTTTCCTGTTACATCTGGGGGCTTGTCCGACCCTGAGAAGCAGCCGACCAACAGGTTGGTCCCAGTGTACGTGGAACCTAGTGGTTTTGATTCAAGGGAGTTGAATCAAAAAAAAGGAAGGAAGGAATGTAGTGGTCTGGGTAGCTCAGTGGTAGAGCACTCGCATATAGTGGGGGAGGTCCAGGGTTCGATCCCAGGTCTGACCCTGCATTTTTCTCTTTCCTGTTACAAAACAAAATATATGATTTCAAAAGATAAAATTGCAAATGATTTCTTTGATGAAATTAAGTTGCTATTAAGTCAAATTAATTATTATTTTCAATATTTAGTCGGACAGAATGCCCAACGACAGTACATGTATTTCAAACTTGGCCATTAGTCTTATGTTGCTGTGTGGATGCATTCAGTTTGGTTTTGTAAATGATTTATTAGTGTGATATGTATGATATAATTGTTACAGAGTGTTTCAGTGACGTAATAAGGTATACATAAAGGGTTAATTTGGTTTGTATATAAATGGAAAGTATAGGTTACTACAGCATCCAGTAGTTTCTCATCCATAACTTCTCTCCGGTCTTCGTCTCAGTACATATGGTTTTGTACATGCATTCATTATATGGTTCTTCAGGGTAATTGGTAGGATATTATCATTACACAGTGTGTTGGTGACCTAATATGGTTTATACAGGGTCAGTAAATTCCATATCTGGTCTCTGGGTTTGCCCTCTCCGGATATAAACCATATTAGGTCACCAACACACTGTAACTAATAATACAATATCATCAATAAATACGTAAAACATGATAAATAGAGATTATCATATGACCATTTTGATATCACATCTCTTGTCAGTCCAAGAGTTCCGATATCAGCCAGAGGGCCAGAGCCCTAGGGCTGATATCTGGACTCATGGGCTGATTAGAGGTGTGATATCAAAATGGTCATATTATAAACTTTTTATCATTTTTTTTCCCCAGTTGACTACAGTGATTTCCAGCTATCAACTTACTATACTGAAAATCCCGGTATCTTTTAAGTGCAACCCGACCTTTGAGCTACCCTTCATTGTACCTCCTACACACCTACGTAAATAGTAGATTCTTTCGTCATCATTATGTCCCTCGAATGGCTCCATCATTTTGCCGATTTCTTTCCCATTGTAAATACAGGCAACCTGGAATACATTTTTGAGCATTAAAGGAGGCACGATGCATAGACTTTGATTGAATAATGGTTTTTAGCAACGACTCTGCTCATGTAAGTAAATGAATTATAAATTTACATATCCATCCCATTGAAAATCTACAAAATATTTTAGTTTTTGCTATCTCATTTCGTGCCTTTCAATGTTTTCACTGCCAATGTAACGTTCATATGTTGATGGTCAACACTGTTTTGAAATTTCATTGAGGAACAACCAGGTTACCAAAAAAATTTTTATAATATAAGAAACAAACAGGAATAAGTTAAAGCGGCAAATTAAAATCTGCCATTATCCAGGAATTTGAGAGGGGTGTGATATTGCTTTGATATGGGTGTGGTATCACTTTTTAGGTGTGTGACATCACCTGGGCTGATATCAACTTGTGTCATTTTTAGACTTATCACATATACAAAAATGATGTTATTATTAGTAAACATATACAGGCTATGCAGGATTGTGTACTAAGTTTGTTAACATTGTGGACCTTGACCTATATATTCAGTGAGCTTAAATAGTAAGCATTTAAAAAATTTCTTGTAAGAACCAAGGGACCTAGAAGTTTGAAACTTTATGAATAATATTAGTACATGTACATGCATGAAGCCTAACCAAATTGGTGAAGCTGGTTGACCTTGACTTTCATTCAGGGTCAGAATGACATTAAAAAATAAGATTTTTAAAATATTTTTGTTGTTGACCAAAAAGTCTGGAAGCATGAAACTTGATATAGGATCTGCTTATCAGTCAATCAAGTCCTACTAAGTTTGTAAAACTGATTCAGTGAATGTCCTTGACCTTCATTCAACACATCCTTAGGATAAGTAGTATTCAATTTGCACAAATCTTGGCATTTGTTTTAAAATACTACAAGAGATTATTTGATTTGCACAAAGCTTGGCATTTGTTTTAAAATTTTACAAGAGATAATTTGCAGTAATATTGGGCATTTTGACAGGTGAGTGATAAGGCTCATGGAGATCTTGTTAATTTTATTTTCAGAATGAGATAATGTTATAATCAAAGAAAGCAGTCATGGTTCGATATCTAGGTCTAGACTATCTACAAAACGTGAGTACATGTATATAGGATTCACCAGCATACCATGTGATACACCATAGAGAACATTTGTGCAAAACTGTCAATACCCATTGGATATAGAATCACATAAGTTTAGGTTTTCCTGTAAATATGCTTCATGAGAATTTTATGAAACTTTTTTAACATTTTGCACCCTGGAACCAGTAAAAAAATGGCAATTGATTATGGCAGGGATAAAGTCAGGGTTGTCCCTTTCAAATTTGCGATTCTGGTCAGCCTTGACATTTACTCTGTATTAAATGTCACTGGATTACTGTAGCAATTTCCACAACTTAAGTTTGGTTTAAATTTAGGGTCATTGGTTCATTTGTCAAGGTCAGACACATTTACAATGTTAAAATGGCTAATAATCTGAAAGGTTATAAAATTTTGTAAAGACATGTTTATGAGAATATTGTTACTATTTGTACAATGATCAGTTTAGGTCAACATCACCAATACTGAAATGGTTAATTATCTCTTGCACTCAAGTGACCATTAAAGTCCACTAGGATGTAAATTTTTGGAAATAAAGTATTTTACATGTAATTTCCCATAAAATTGTTTTAAAAATCTATACAAAAACAATATTCATGATAAAAACTTAGAAGTATGTTCTCTATTATCAGTACCGGTAATTTGAAGCTTGTAAATATTTAGTCTTCTGTAATGACACTAATTAACACCTTGGTATTCATAATTCAGAATTTTCTCTGATTACCCAGCTGAGACATTTAATTTTTTTTATCCCAGTTAGTAAAAAAAGTTGAAGATTAAAATTTGTTGCGGGTTGAAATTTACAAAATTTTATCCAAAATAGATTTAATGTCTACAGATAATGTTGAAATAGTAAAAATTTAAAAAGAACTAGTTACATGTTGTTTGTTGTAAATATTTAATGATACAGTACCATACATTCTTCTGAATTGTGTTGCCTTTATTTTATTGCTGTTTTTTTTCTTTTTTTTTTGACGGATACTCCAATCTGCATGTACAATATAAAGTGAAACTTCTGCAATGTAATGTGTTTGTCCAGGTGTAGGTCACATGGGTGTGTGGATGTGAAATTTGTCACCCTTATATAGCAGCTGTTTTTTTTTTCAATTTTTAGGCTTTTGATAAAAGAAAGAAATTCCTTGATAAAGCACTTTTGGCCGTACCAAACCACTTGGAACACATTGATGAATATGTACATCATGGACAATTGAAAGATCTCAGGTACAGACAACCATGGACACAAGGTATGATAGATTATGAATATAAATTACAATGTTAATGTCAAAGGAAGAAGTACATCAAATAAAATTGTAGTGAATTTTTGTACATAAATCGATAGTGATATTTTGATGTTGAAATGATCTGATTCAAGCGCAATGCATATATCATATATGAAGCCAGTTTTGACTTCTAAGGTGAAATATGAAAACTTTAAATCAATTGTTATAAATTCTTAATATATGTTGAATGTAATCAAACAAAATTATGTCATAAATCAAAGTTAGAATTATGAGTCATTTGTGAACATCAATACAATGTAGTTGTTAAAAATAGGTTTCATTTTCAGCTCACCTGGTATATCTATATCAATTACTATTTTTCTTAACATTTTAGCAATGTGTGATAAAAAATTTCTGGAAAATGAATGTAAGAAATGCATAAAGGAATTTTTAGATATCAAATTGGAGGAAACACAATACATTGAATCATTAGAAAGGTAAATATCACCCTAACTGATCACTTTTTTAGCTCATTAAATACAAAATGCTCAAGGTGAGCTATAGTAATGCTATTTTGTCCATCCTGTTTGCCCATAGTACGTGCATTTTAACAAATTGTCTCCAAAACCATTAAACCAATGACAAAAAATCTGGACAGGGATGATCCCTGACTCATGCCTGTCACTATGTGGTTCACCTTGACCTTTAATCAAGATAAAATTGAACTAAAAAAAGCATAACTTCTAAACTTTTTCTCGTCATGATCAGAAAGGTCTGAAATATTGAAACTTCACATATAAAATGACTAGTACTTGCAGTTTTACCAATTTAGAAAGCTGCTTTAACTTGACTTTTATTCAAAGTCACAAATATCTAAATGGTGAAACATAGACATGTTTTCATGAATTTTGCTTGAAGCTTATTTATATATATAAAAAATAACACATCATAGGCAAGAGATCATGTCAAAATCAATCTCAGCATCCTACCAACTTCATTCATGCAGCAAAATAACCTTGCAAGTATACCATTGACTCAGCAACTTTACTTTGCCAGTATATGAAATAATATAATGTCATATGTGCATTATGATGTTCAAGGTGAATTTCATTGAACCCCCAAAATAATCTTTTTAACAATCTTGAGGGCTACCTTTTAGCATGAAGCATCCCAATTTCCAAAGTGAAAAGATCAAAAAGGTTTCAAAACTCACCAATCTGCCATCCAGATGTTTGTGGAAACTGTTCAACAAAATTAAACATAAAAAAATGAAGTTAGATCAAGGTCAAGATTACTATTTTTGTACAGTCCTAGCATTTCATGGCTACTCAATAACTGGAATCAAATTGAAACACATTATGAAATGAAATTTGGCACATATGGTACTAATGTATTTATTTATATATAATGAGTTTAATTTTTCACAGATTTAATTGATTTTCTTTGACTCTGGTTAAAGATGGACTACAGTATAGATATCTATATGATAACAGATATAATAAATAATTATTGAAAATTTTACATGTATATAAACAGGTTCTATGGTGTATCAGTGGCCGAGTTGTCTAAAGTGCTGTCCTACTGATCACATGGCTTCTGACGGCAAAGGTTTGAATCTCACTTGGGACATATCCTAGTGTGAGAAAGTTTGTCTGTTTGCTTGCCAAAGGTTGGTGATTTTATGGCCACTCCTGTTTCCTCCATTATTGCAATGACCATCTCAGCATAATTGAAAGAAACTTGACTGAGACTTTAAAACCATTACTGAACTCAACTGAACTCTGAAAAATGTTAAATGAGCCAAACCCATACGTCTTATTATGTAATACTCTCTGATATTCATTTTGTTGACACATTAATGATACTTCCAAATGACATGTTATTGATGTTTTGTTTTCATATCTTCCAGTTTGGATTTAGAAGAACATGGTAACTTTGATCTTTATGAATATGTTCCAAGCTCTAATCCAGGATCTCAAGAACTTTGTGTTGATCTAGATTTTATAATAAAATCAGATAAAGAAGAAATACTGCATCATACAGACCACAGAGAGTCATTTGAAAAAGAAGATATCAGATGCTGGTCTGCCTCATCAGACTGTGAGTAAGGTTATAACATTAGTTATTTCTTATAAAAATGTTGATATCCTTACAACCACCTTTATTACTCCCTAAAAAAAGCAAGAAAAAATACTCCATAACAGTCCCTCTGTTATGAGTGTAGATTTGATTTTGCTGTGTTTGTTAACATGGTTAACTTACCTTAATTGTTACAAACATTTGCAATTATTGTGTAATAAATGACAAGGTCTATTTATTTAAGATTGTTTGTAATTGTTTCTGCCAACTGTAAATTGAACTGTCAACCTTTCAACACAGACCCATCATTATCAATACCATGATTAAAATAAATATTAATTATAAGCCTTGCATAAACAGCACTCTATTACTAGTATAATACAAAATAGCAGTTATACATCACAAATTTGCGTAAGTCTTCAGTGAATATGAAAATTATATCACACATGTTCATAAAAAGCTGGTTTTATCTTACTTTAAGAAAAAAAGTGAAAAATAAAGAAAAGCAGGTCAGTTTTAAAATGTAATAAGGCAAGACCATGTTCTTAAAAGACATTTTTGTGTAATTTAAAGTACACATTTTTGAATGATTAAAAACAGATCACTTTTTGCAGGTAAAGACTTTTATTTAGAAGAGTTATGTAATTCAGATTACCTGAGAGATACTTATAAACAGATTCCTGGATCTCGTATCTTACTGAAGAGATTAAACATCCAGCAAATTAAAGATCCATTTAGTTCTACTGATGAAGATGATTTTCAATGGAACATACTTAAAGAGTAATAAGTTATATATTTCAACAATTTCTTACCAGCACATATAATCAAGTCTGCCTAGTTGATCTCGTTTCTGCTGGTCAGCATGCAAGGTTTTTGAATAGACTTATTTCTGTTGCATTCTGTCTTAATGCCAGTGGTGCTATTTTGCTCCAACTGCAACCCTGATATTTCATCTTTCTTAAATTTTCACAGTCTATCCCCACACCACCCTTGGTCTTCATTATTTAACAATAATTTTTAAGACATTAAACAATAAATAACAACCATTGATTTATTAATGTTCTACCGGTATTTATTGGCCAATCCTCAAACCATTGACCTTCAACAAATGAACTAACTTTCTCATACTAGAATCTGTCTATAGTGGGATTCAAATCTAGGCGATGAGAGGTACAGTGACCTACAAGCTTTAGACCACTTGGGCACCTGTCATGTACAGACAAAAAATCCAAAAAGAATTATTTGAAAAAAGTTTATATTCCCAGATATTTCCCTGGAACTAGTTAATATAATTACTGTCATCCTGGATTTCATGATTTCATATAACAAAGTCATAATATTGCTTGTTTTAGCCTTGAAGAATTTTCTATAGAATCTTATTTACTTGAAAAAACAGACACTGAATTTGCAAAATTTAGAGAAGATATTGATAAAGTGAATTTAACAGTTCCAGATGTAAGTATTGGCATCAAATATAACCACAGTGTCAAGTTGTGGTAAAAGCCCATCGTACATTAATTTTCATCTCTCTCTCTCTCTCTCTCTCTCTCTCTCTCTTTCTCTCTCTCTCTCTCACACACACACACACACACACACACACACACACACACACACACACACACACACACTTTATAATATGTTCTTCAATCATCTTGAGAAAAAAGCAAACTTATCATAACTTTCATTTACTGGCCCCGGTTTCACCCTTTCCATCCTTTATAATTTTGTTAATTTTAAAGATATTCAGGATTTTTAGGTGTCAATCTTAAGATATTTTATAGATTAAAACATTTGCATTTAGTTTTGACAAAAATATTAATCAGTAGTTCCAAAAAATGATTACCAAAATTTGCTAAATTTAAGTTAAGAAAAATCTTAGCTAAGGAATGATTGTGAAACCGGGGCCTGAGCAATTAATTTCTAATGTTCAAAGTCATGTTTTCCACGCTAAATCACATTTCAGTAATACTCTTATCACAACTGTCATTTCCTAATCAAATATTTTGTAATTAAGGACACTTTGTAACAATGTTTAATATCTTTAACATCCATCATATTTCCCGAAACTATTATCACAACTTTTATTTACTGAACAAGTAATTTCAAGTTAATTTAATTTATACTTAATTAATTTAGGGCACTTTGGAACAATGTCTTTCACCTTGCATTATGCAGAAAAATGAAGAAAATCTATCCGAGTCATACACAAAGGAAACATTTGCTAGTCAAAAGCAAGTTGAATTAAAATACCAGGATAATGATTACAATTCAGGTATTTTAAGACTAGATAAGTAGAAATGTTAGCTCTGAATTAAAGTTAAGATTCTCCCAGTCATCATTCATTTGTAAAAATAAATATCTATATTACTACCTGACTAGAAAAGATTATACCCGCAAAATTGCTCTTGATAATTGATGTCATAAATACAAAAATTAAATACATGTACTAGTGATTTTATACAAAGATAAAAAACATAGAGTCAGCTGTATATAGTGCAACAGACCATATGTTTAATTTTTTTTTTAATATTAATGTAGTAACCATTTATCTCAACACACTTTACCCACTTATCTTTCAGACTTAGGTTTGGTCTTCAAAACATGCTTTTGTAGCAGCCTTGATTCATCATTATCAAAATGATTCTTATAACTTATATCTTTATTTGAGTTAAAAGTCTTTTTATATGTTTTTAGTATTATTATTTTTCTAAAGTTTATCAATTCTTAATAATATTGAACACTCCAAGAGTTTCAAATTACACGGTAATAATCTTCTAATATTTTAGACATAGAAAATGATCATTTTCAGTGCTTTACCTTTATTTATTATCATAGACTTTTCTTATGGTTTAATCAAACTAACTTATTGTAACTTTTATCATGTTTATCACTGTCAAACATTGCCTTTCAACACCTATGTTTTAAATTTTTCTATTTAAAAAATTAGATGTCATCCTGAAGAAGAAAAATGGAGAAAAACTTAAGGAAAAGCTGGAAAGTGCAATGTTTTCACCATATGAGATTCATAAAGCATCATTTGTAGAAATAAATATTTTGGGTTAGTATGGTATATAAATATTATATTTCCATTGAAATAAGGTCAGAATCCACACTTACAGATATCCTCAAATGTGATACTGGTATTTATAAATGTTTCAGTTGTCCAAAAAGTTGCTGTATGGAACTAGATAAAATATATGAAAAGATCTGGAATAAAATATATCCTTATATATCTGCTGATGTAAGGAAATTTCTTTATTTTCTTCAGCATTGATTTTTCAGCTAGGGGGTGTTCTTTATTCTTTTATTTAATTGTTGAAAATGTAATAATGGAATTTGTCAGAGAAAATTATTTCGTTATCAATTTCATTAACACTTGCAATTTAGCACCAAAATACACACACGCACACACACACACACACACACACACACACACACACACACACACACACACACACACTGGGATATAATTTGAGTTTTGAGTCTTTTTACATATTCAGGTGATGATGAAGATGATGTGTTTGTTACAAAAGCCTTATTAGATTCACCAATAATGGATGATGTATTGATAAGTGATGAAGGCATGTTGGCAAAGAATCAGCTACATTTGAAACCATTCCAAATACCCACAGAGACTTTAAGGTTGGTCTCACATGACTATATAATTATACTTCTGTATGGTATACAGATTAGTTTATGTTGTGCCCAAGCTTCTTCCCTTAACATGTGCTGAATTTAACCAAATTTGGTGAAGAAGACTCTTGAACTTTGGTTGTTGTAGGTTGATCAAAAATTGTCCAACAAGGCTGTCTGAATTTAAAGATGACCACTGTTACCATAAATAGAAGAAAAAATAGATAAATAGCCATTACAGATGTAACAATGGACCAATTTACTTCAGATTTGATATATAAAGAAGTACCGCATAGATGTATAGCTTTTTAAAACATTAAACATTTTTTCCCCAAAAATATTCTTTATTGACCAATTTATTCAGATTATGCAACTAAGCTGTTATTTTAACTTTGATTTTCTAAATTGGTGCATGCTTACATCTCATTTTAGGGTTTTGACACCAAAGGATAAAAACAAATTGGAGAAAAAATTCAGGGACAGAGAAAAAGTGTTTAAGGATATTTTTGCATTGCAGTTACCAGGTAAATGAAATGTGTTGATTGTTGTAAAAATTTAGTATTTTTATTCCCCCCTCTTTCGAAGCAAGAGGGGGATACTAAATTTGAGCTTTTGTCCGTCAAAAAATCTTTAAATGGTTAGACAAAATTAACAGAAGAAAAAACTGGAAATGCACTACTGAGTATTTTGATTTTCCAACCAAAAATCCTGAGATATAAAGCGTTAAGGCATTTTTGGCTTCTTGTATTTGGCTTATAATTGTATATGGATTATTATAATGGTAGTTTTCAATTTCAGATACTGAAACAAACCAAAGTTATGATGTTAGAATTTCAGCATGTGAAGCTAAGCAAAAACTTGGCTTAACAAAGGAAGAGGAACTTGGAAAATTGGAATTGGCATTATCCTGGGATGCTCTGTCTTTCACTACTCATAAAATGGTTCAGCACAAAGATATAGAATCATTTGAAGGAATGTTGTCCACACTTGTGTCAACTAAATTTTCGAAAGAGGAATTTCAAAAATCTTCAAACATAGAAATGTATGGTAAGTTAGTCATAGTATCTATGGGGTTTATTATTTGCATTTAAAGGGATATGCTTATTCTGGTTTTAAAAACATGAAGTTACTGAGAATGCAAAATTTCCCCTTGATTGGGATGTCAGTTCATAAAGTTAACTTACACTGCATTTGCTAGTACATGTTACTCTTCGTCTGTCACCTGGGTGGACTGAAACAATGTGAAATATGATGTCCAGCAGAAGGACTTACTATGCAATTCTACTTGGGCTTGATTCCATACAATTTGAACCATTAATCACTACTTTAACCATTCAGCCACATATTCCAACATTTAAGTTGTATATAAACATCAATTGGTTTATTGGACTAAAAAAAGCTACGGAATAGCTTAATTTTGGATTTAAGTTTCTTTTTATATAAAATAGTGTCAATGAAAAGTAACTCTGAAATTAATATGCTGAATTTCAAAGATAGGTAAAGTTAGCTACTAGTAACTGGCTACTAGTAGCTGGCTACTTGTAGAAGAAAAGTTAGCTACTAGTAGCTAGTTACTTGTGGAAGAAAAGTTAGCTACTAGTAGCCAGTTACTTGTTAGAAAAGCAGTTGATTTTTTTTAATGTAAATAACATTCCATGATTTTTCACATTCAGGACGAGTAGCTGGGTATTTATTTTTAAGTTATTAAAAATTCAAATATATCTTGATGAAGTATATATTAAATTCTGCATCCATTGATACCAAATATTCTAACATTTGAGCTTCAATACGCACAGATACGTTTCCACAAACGGGACGGGGGGATGCAAAAACAGGTAGGTTCAAGTGTAATTTCCATGATTTTTTACATTCAGGACGAGTAGCTGGGTATTTATTTTTAAGATATTCAAAATTCAAATATATCATGATGAAGTATATTCAATTGTGCATCCATCGATACCAAATATTCAAACATTCAAGCTTCAATACACTCAAATACGCTTCCACAAGGAGGGGGGAGTGTATGGGTAGGTTCTAATGAAATTTCTGTCATTTTTCACATTCAGGATGAGTAGCTGGGTATTTATTTTTAAGATATTCAAAATTCAAATATATCATAATGAAGTATATTCAATTCTGCATCCATCGATACCAAATATTTAAACATTCAAGCTTCAATACGCTCAAATACGCTTCCACAAAGGAGGGGGATGTGAAAAATCATGGAAATTACACTTAAACCTACCCGTTTTCGCATCCCCCGTCCCATTTGTGGAAGCGTATCTGAGTGTATTGAAGCTAGTAGCTAACTTAACCTATCTGAATTTCAATAATGTTAATGTAGTTTATACTATTAGGAAAATGTAAAAAATACAGATACTGAAAAAATATCAACAAATTTACATCTGTATGATTCCCACATATTAGAATAGGTATCTAGTCATTTAAAAATATGATAATAAACTGAAACATCCAGGATAACCAAATTGAACAAAAAATGTTATCAATGTTTTGCAATACACAAAGTTTAAATTCAGAATCATAGGTGCTTGTAACAATAATGGAAAAGTGAATTGAAAAATAAGCAAGAGTCTTGTATTTTCAAAGGTTGGCAGGATGTAAGATTGAACGGCTCTCTCAGAAAACCATTTGTAAAAGATAAAACCAATGTAGGTAAGTCTAAAATATACGAAGGCTCTGTTATTCCATAAATATACTCATCTGTTTTTTTAAATGTAAGTAAATGCAATACATATACATGTAAAGTAATAATATATATAATATATAGTAGAATATAATCAAACTCTCTTAATTTAGGAAATCACAAATGTAAATATTGTAACAGTTATTTAGTTTCTTCAGAGAAAATGTTATAACTACTGATAGTAGATTAGTTCAAGATTGAACAAAATCACCAATGAATTTTACTGTGTTTTCATACAACCATAAAAGGTTCTTAAACACCAGAACTGCCATGCTATCCAGAACTTTTTAAATAATTGTTATACTTTTTCCAATGTATTTTGCTAGAATTAAAATGATATAAAATAATATTACTTAATTTTACACTACTACAAAAGTTTTCCTGGTTTGTATTGCTTTTTGAGACTAAAATGTTCAAACTTTATTTCTTTGCCCATGGTTGTATTTTATATACATTTTTGTCACCGTTTATTGTAGTTGAACAAGGTATTGGTGAGAAAAAAAGTTTAAAAAGATCAAATGAAATTGAATCAAGTCAAAAGAAACAATCGGGTAAATTGCATGTTCACATAAAGCATGTAAAGAATAGATTTACACTGATCAAAATAATTGTGGCTGATGTTATATATTGCAACAATAGATAACATTTATGATGTTCTTCCAGATTACTTAAACAAGTTCTTAATGTCTTGACCAGCAATACCTTAAAGAAGGCAAGAATAAGATTTTACTTTTCCTATATAAGTCATGTGTTATGGTGGCATATCAAAATGTAAAAATTGCATGTATATTAAATTTGGTTTAAAGACAAGACTGATGGTGATTGTAAGCAATAAGAGCAAGGCCAGATATTTCATTGAATTCTTGTTTAAATTGGTTTTTAAAAACAACCCCACTGTCCTAATATCTAAGAAATCAGTTAATGATTTGAATCAAGCTCATATCTAGTCAAGGTAACAGAGAGTGAACGTTTGAAAATTGACTACAGGCTGCTTATTGAAAGAAATTTCACAAAACTTCACATAAATGATCTCCATGGTTACAGAGTTCATGAATTTGGCTTGAAGTGGTTCTTAGAAGACATATCCTTTTATTTCGATGTAAATATCTAAAACATCCCCCCAAAAAAGATGAAATATGGGGTGTGAAATACAGGACCCGAAATAAAGACGTGTGCAATAGCTTGTATCAAACATTGTATTTTATATAACTTTGTATATGATAAATTCTTTTATTTTACAGATCAAATAAGAGATAAAATTGATTTGAATTTTGATCCACTAAATAACTTCCTTATTATGAGATCAAACAGTCAGATATTTCCAGCTAGCCAGAAAGGTAAATATTTTGTTTTAGTGGACCAAGTCTCTATGTTTTTTATAGAAATTTTATTATGTTTTACTTGTTGTCTGCAATAACTTAGTGGCCACCAACTTAAGATCATATTGCCTCTCATTGCCAAAGTTCTAATCTACCTTGGACAGACCCTATTGTGAGAAAATTTGTCATTTTGTTTGACGAAAGTCGGTAGTTTTTTCTGGATACTCTGGTTTCCTCCACACAATTGATTTCCTGGATATAAGTGAATGGTTATTGACAAGGACATAAAATACCTTTAATCCACCCTTCCTACAATAGCATTCTATAGTGTTAATGGTAAGTGGGAGGTCGTGGGTTCGATCCCAGGCCGGGTCTGACCTAAGACTTGAAAGTGGTTAGTGACTGTTCTTTCGCCAAGCACTCGGCATTACAAAATGAAAGTCACGGTTCTTTCGGATGGGAACTTAAAAGAAACGAGGTCCCGTGTCACAGTGGGCTTGGCACGCTAAAGAACCCTGCTGTATAATGCCATCAGCGCAACGCACAGGCAAAATTTCTGCACCTTCGCCTATAGCTTGCGACGTCTCGATATAAGTGAAATATTCTTGACTGGGACGTTGAACACTATTACTACTTACTACTATAGTGTTAATGCTCTTTTTATCTAGATATACCAGTAAGTTACAAATCTAGTTCAAGTTTGATTTTGTTTAAGATTTGTGAAGGCCTGTGGCCATTTTAATGTATTACAGTTTGTGTAGAAATTTTTTATTATCGACTCCATGAAACATGAGTTTTAGGGGCATTTATAGAAATTAGTCATAAGAATCTCTCCCTGTCTGTCTTTCCATCCATATATGAAACCTGAGTAATTGATCTTCTTGGGCTGTGGTGTATTAAGAACTTGATTAGTTTAATCATAACTATGATTTTGCATGGCAAAGGTCAAGGTAATAAAGGATCATATCTTGGAGGTCACAGTCATTGAATCTTTGAAAAATCATGCCCATGCCATAATTCATTGCTAATTTGCAGAAATTAATTCATTCTTTTGACAGATTCTTCTCCTGCAGATTCTGAAAGAAAGAAATCTAAAGATAACCATTCTATCAGCAAACTTGTAAGACCAGACAAGAAGAAATCAAAATGTAAAACAGTCACTGTTGAGTTAAGTGGTAAGTCTGTAAGTGAATTTAAATTGTAAATTCTTATATTGTGCTACTTCTAGATGCTCTCAATATTTTTACCAAATACATGAATATTGTGGTGGATGGGGGTAGATAGGTGGCTGTATAGATCAGTGGGTAGAATGTTCTGCTAGATCGAATTGGGAAGGTCCTATGTTCATGTCCCATTTTGGCTGCTGCATTGTTTTCCTGTTACAATATAACTAATTTGTTACTGATTTTACTTTTAAGTTTATTTTTTATAGGGGAATTTAAAGAAGTGTTAGGTATGATTGAGAAAACAGCTGTATATTTTCTAACAACTCTAAAGGAAGCTGGTGACCTTCTTTCTACTCATGAGTTTAGAAACCTTACACCTGATGTTACAAGATTTTTACTCAAACAGAGAGAGAAATATTTACAGGACAACAACCAAGATGGTATGTTGAAATGTGTTTCTATTGAGTATATACTTTCAAAGTATTTTATCAACATTTAATAAATGTCAGCAGGGGGAAATTTTGAGGATTTTGAGTTATGAGGAATATTTTTGAAGATTTTGAGTCCTTTTATTCACCACCTAAAATATTTACTTGATTTTGAACTTGACCAGAGACTTTCTTTAAATAAAAGTCTGCCAATGTCCTGCTGCTTTTCAAACACATCTTGTTTTATTATTTAGTCATAGAGCATATTTTGTATGTTAACTATTAGCAGAAGTTCAAAGTAGTGGGAATTTATTAACAGTTACTTAACAATATGTTAACTAAGGTTTTTAGATAACGTTAAGGTGCTCCGTTCAGCCTGATCAAAAGCAGTTACATGTTTATATATAATCAGTTATTCTTATATAAAGAAGATAGAATGTCATTCATTTCTTAATAATTCCAGGCAGTACGATATATTGTAAACTAGCTTTTATATGTGTGTGATATAACTTTCATGAGGAAAAATAATCACAAAAGTTAATCAATGCAAACAAGTTTTTAAAAATTGTATTATTTATACCAGATTTTCAATAAAAGTCAGTAACTTAAAGTTAATAATTGTGAAATGGTTTCGGCAAGAGAATTGTGAAAGTTAATATCCGTGTATATAAGTTGGTTTACAGCATTATGGTAACATACCAGTATATTACAGGCCTTGAAGATACATGTTATAGAGCCATTATAGCAATACATGCTCTCTGTGGTGCCAGTGAGATACTAACCAACTGTTGTCTAGAATCTGCCATTGCACATCTTACAGCTATGCAAGAAAAATACCAGACATTTCTCAAAGGTATAGTTTCAGTGTTGAACTTGCTTGACATGGTTTATCTTTCTTGTACAAATAGAAGAATCTGATGCAAGTTTTTCTGATGTAGTTGCTAGAGCTGGCTGTGATGTAGAGATGGCTGACAAATATTTGCTACAGTTGGCTGTTACGTGGGGATGATCTGTAATATATTCCCAGAGCTGACTGTGTTGTGGCAATGGTCAGCAAATGTTTGCTAGAACTGACTGTGGTGTGGGAATAGTAAAATGTTTGCTTGAACTGACTGTGTTGTGGGAAAGGTCAGCAAATGTTTGCTTGAAGTGACTGTGTTGTGGGAATGGTCAGCAAATGTTTGCTAGAACTGACTGTGTTGTGGGAGTAATAAAATGTTCGCTAATTATTAATATGTTTTAAAATACAGTCGAAACTGTCTGAAATACAACCTCTATGTAAAGGCGACATGCTTTGAAAGGCCAGTAAAATTTTATTCTAATTGCTCTTTAGTCATCTTATTTGAACCTCTATATAAAGGCCAACTGCCCATAAGGATTTCTTTTATTGTTTCTCTTGTGTTGACTTTATAGAAAGGTTTGACTGTACATTGTAAATTTTCCCTACAAAATGAGATTGTTGTTCAGTAGCACTTATCAATTTCTTTTGAAATATTTTCTTATAGAGTCTCTAGAAAGAATAAGACAAGAGCTGTTTAAAATGAAGTGTAATTTGCATCAGGATAGAAAACTTCATCCTAAAGTATTTACTCTCTGTCAGAAAATAGAGGCAAAGATAAAAAAGAGTCTACAGGCTTCTCCAGACTCGGAACAAAAGGTTTGTACCTGGTTTTGATTCATTTAGTCAAAATGAAAATTTGTTGGAGAAAGTATAGATGATTCCAATCAAGATTATTTCACTTACACCAAGACATCATCAGCTACAGGTACATTAAACATGTTAAAGGTTCAATAATTCAAAAATTGATTTCTTGAATGCCATTGGTAAATTGAAGTCAATATTTGCTCCCAAAAGCTTTTATTTGGTTTTGTTTGAATTTTAAAAATCAAACTCCTTGAAAATTGAAGTATAAATTTAAATTCATTGTACTTCCATTTATTTAAGTTTCACTGTATTTAATGTTAGAAGGCATTGCATAATACATGTATGTCATGTAAAGTCAAAGTAAAGAAAAATTATGTGAGTTTCTGACTAAAGCATTTCATAATTAAAATTAAAATTTGAGGCAATGGAACTTAAAAACAATTATGTGATTCTGTATGATTTACTTTGTTTGTAATGGTAGGGTTTGAATAGTTTTAAGGTCTTATAATAAATATGATATAATAATAGTTATTATACCCTTTCAAATGAAGTTTAGGGGGTATATAGGAATCACCCTGCCTGTCTGTCTGTTGGTCTGGTTGACAATCCCAATATCGTGTCTGCTCCATAACTTCCATGTCTATGGGACATTCACTTGCTAGAAAACGCAAATGATAACTAAGGAAAATGCCTAATGTATACAGATATCAAAGATTATGGACTCAGGATTTGGGCTGGGTAAGGGACAATATTTTCTGCCTATGTCCATTTGTTTATGTTACATATTTATTTGTTCAGTATATGGTAAGGAGTTAATGATTCTTTTAATATTTTATGTATAGTTTTGGTCTATCAGACATATTTCATGACTGTTATTTTAATACTTTTGTCTTGTGTACACAGGTATTGATAATTGTAAAGCGAGATTTACAGAGCTTGATGGAATGTCTTAAGGATGCTGTTTGTAATGGTGGAATTATAAGAGCAAAAATACAGACAAATAGTGATCATGAAGGAATAATAAAGAGGTAAATGATCTAAGACTAATGTTCTCCAAATCACGGAACATTCCTTTCTTCACAGTAATCTGGAGTTAGTAATTGTTTTTGCATTGACAATTTAAATATTTAACAATTGAACTGTTTAGAAATGCGGTTCATAGTCGATATGAACGCAATTGATATGCAAGCAAACTGAATAACGCTCGTTTAAAACTATTTTCTTTTTTTTTTCTTGGTTCAAGATCATTTTAGAAAATTTTAATTCCGCGCTTTGTCAACAACGATTTTCGATTAACGGAACAACTGATGGAACAGCAGATCCAACTGATCAGCTGTGCAGTTTGGTGCCAGAAATTCTAGGACAAAATAGTGCGTGGAAAAAAACAACAAATTGCATACAAAATTTCTACTAAATTGTTCAATTTTTTATTAAATACAATTATTTCGGTAATAAATAATTACAATTATGCAAACAATCAATAAAAAGTTAAAACTAAATATATTGGGTCATACGCCGATATTCATATTCATACGCCGATTGTTGTGAATGGAATTCCCGTGACGTCACCAAGGTAGATCTTGCAGTTCATAGCCGATATGAACGCAATTGCTCTGAAACCTTGTGTAGAAGACAGAAAACAGACAAAATGTAAATATACTACAGTAAATCATATTTCAATGTAGATATAATGCATATACATGCATACAACTATATATACAACAAAGGTTTTGGTAAATTATGGCTTAGTTGTTTAATAATTGTGATTGCCCATGGCCCTCTAATAGTACTATATTACATATATAACCACACTACTAGACACCATTATGTCATAAAATCTGTTGCTTGGGACTTTTATAATCTGTAGTCCTAATGTGTTTTTTCTTTTCTTTTCTTGCTTGTATGTTCCCTTTATCCTTGTTACTGCCTCTTCTTGATTGTATTAACTATTGCCAAGTACATAATAATAATTCTACCCCGCTTCGAAGAAAAGGCATGTATACTGGTTTACCTCTGTCCTTCCATCGGTTCAAAACAAAAATTTTCATAACAGTTTTCTCAGCGACTAAATACAGCCATTTGAAATTTGTATGTGAGTTTAGTATGAGGTTCCATACTGCAAGTACTGATTTCAAGTCTGCTGGACATCTACTTCCTGTTTAACGACTTAGTTTATTTTTTGACATTTAGGGTCAATGGTTGAAAATTTTCATAACAGTTTTCTCAGCTACTACTACAGACAGCCACTTGAAATTTTGTATGTGAGTTTAGTATGAGGTCCCATAGTACCGATATCAAGTCTGTCTGACATCTACTTCCCTGTGTAATGAGTTTATTTTTCATCATTTACGGTCAATGGTTGAAGTTAAAAGTGGACTTATACTAAGTGAGCAGTAGCTCGCAGAATTCTTTTTTTTCAAGAGATGTAGGTAGTTAAATAAGTTAAAGAGGAGAAATATGTCTGTCTGTCAACTTCCATAGTTTGCATTGATACTTTACATGTCTGAATGGTTATGGATGGAATTTATTTTTTTAGATTTTCTTCATTCCATTGAAACAACTTTTTACCATCTCTTCTCTTCACAGAAATACAAAAACAAGTTTTAAAACTTATGAGCATGACCACCTTTTGGCTAATACAAATGGTACATACATATTTTGATGAATGCTTATATTTAGACATGTATAATCATAGATTACTTATGGTTATTCCAGTACAAAATCTTAAAACTTCAAAAACTTACAAATTTGTTAAATCAGAACTTTGAAATCTTTGATACATTTTGAAATTTTAGATACATTTTATGTGAATTCTATAAAGATAAAAATTATTTTCATTATACAAAGCACCACTTAGAGAACACCATTGTCACAGACATTAGACATATTAACTTCTTGTTCATTTCTTTTTCTTTCCAGTCTTGATGATTTCAATTGTTTGATTATGTTAGCTGGCAATATAAAAGAAGATTTTCCATGGGCACAGTTCTCATTAGTTGTTGAATATGAAAAGGTTGATTCAGAGAAATTTAGCAGCCTTTGTCAGAGACTAAATATTAGATATTTAACAATTGTAGTCACAGATAAATCTATACCAGGTAAAATTTTAACATACATGTAATTACTTCAGCTGGCTCTTAAATAAATCTAAATTGCTTATTATTGTACATCTAATTACCTCATTCCAAATGATCATTTAAAAAAAACAAAATATAAATTAAAATGTTGATAGATGTTATGAATTGGCATTGGAAACAGAATTGTTACTTCAATTAAATGGGAGAGAGCTTGGTGACTGAATTGTCCAAATCACTGACTTACCGATCACAGTGCCTCTTGTCATGAATCCCACTTAGGCAGATCTGATTGTGAGAAAGTTTGTCAGTTTACTTGCTTTCTTCATATAATGTGATTTTCCTCACCTTTCCAGAACTGGACTCACTTCCATATAAGTGGAACAATCTTTACTGGGGTGTAAAAAACCATTGCATCTCAATGTCTCTCAATTAAATAGAGTAAAAAGAAAATAAGAAACAGTTTTAAATTTTAGTTGTTAAAGTATAATCAGAAATGGATTACACTCAGTTTTATGGATTTTTCTCAAAAACCAGTTGAAGATGAGAAACAGAAATTTGGCTATGTATATAACAAGACTCAGCCTAATTTATCATAATGGTTTGAGTTTTTTATCGCTTGAGACTTTGCCTCTGTATAGTGTAAATTTTTGTCAAAAATGTTCAAGCTGAAAAAATCTAAGTTTTTGACTCCACTTCTTATGACAAACCCAACCCTTTTTACTATGAGTTTCATTCAAAGTTTAAAAGGTGTCACAGGTGATTGACTTATAGACTGGACAACAGCTTGATGACACCAAAATGAGGCCAAAGGAAAATAAACACCTGTGTATAAGGTTATGGAGAGAGTAACATAGATCCAACAACTGTCAAGTAAATTGCAAGATGACTTGCATTTGAAGTGAATGCAATTTATGCATGTTTATTTTTAACTGTTTACAAAAGCATAAGCGTATCACTAATTGTTTTTAATCCATTGCTTAATTAAGCTATGGGTAAAAAGGTAGTATTAGGTTTGAGATGTACATATATAATACATCTCTGTATATTTCTAAGAATTAAAAAAATGAATTCCAGGTACATACCTAACTTCCCTCGCTCATATAAGCATTTTCCCATCTGAATCATAGCGGAAATTTCTTTAGAATGCATTATGGTAAAATAACATTAAACAGAACTTGATTTGGTTTGGCCTTAATACAGGGCAGAACACATGGTTGATTAGTCTTCTTTGCATAATAAACTGGTTATATTATGATGAAAAAAGTTCATGAACTATCATTATGCCTTACATGGGAAAAAGGCGGAGTAAATAGACTTTGTTAATTTTTCATCATTGCAGAAATTGTGAAATTTTTCTCAGTAAAGCTGGATTATAGCAAACTATACATTATGGAAGCCTAAAGTGCATATTAGGCTGGTTGATTATAAATATATTTTATTAAGAAAAAATAAAATATTTTCAGTAATAATTTTTTTAGAGACAAATAACTGAGTGTGTTTCAAGATTTATAAACCAAAAACATAATGCCTGGTTGGGACCCAGTTTTTAACAACGACATTGCATAATGCCTGAGTGGGACACAGTATTTCCCAAATATATATATATTTTCTACTTTATAGATAAAGCTTCAACATCCAACTGGAATGAAAAAAAATCAAATTACTCACAAATAACTGTCATAGGCTCTGTGAAGTTGACCACACAACCTGATCTGCTCCATATCCTAGAAACAAGGTAATTTATATCCACTAGATACTAGTATTAGAAATTAGGTGAATTCATTTAAATCCCAAAATTTTGAAAACAAATGTATGCATTTTATTTACACAGGAAAAATATGGTTTTGTTCTGTATACAAATGTATTATACATGTTATATGTATGCTGTCATTTGAATCTAGATCTATGAATGGATTTCGATAAAGGTGTAATCAAGTAATAATATTGGTCAATAGATTAACAGTTACATTATACTTATATAAAGTTTTGACCCATCCTATTGTTCTCTCAACTACTTAGAAAACTGAAATTTTATCTTGATCTGATTCTGACACAAGACGCGTAAAAATAAGCAGTGTTTGTTCTTTGCTTACTACTCAATTTTTAGAACTAAATATCATCTGATCTTAAAGGCAGTACCCTTATGTCAAATTGGCATACCCCTATTTGCATTCCATGGGTAAAAGATTTATGCATTTTCACCTATGGCTGATCATGTCTGGATATATATAAATGAAGTGATCCTTATTGAAACATGTATTCCATGACTCAGGCAGTCTTGAATAGAATTGTTGAAAACTTTATATCGATATTTTTCTGCCCTTCTTTTAATAATATTTATTTCCCAATAAAAAATAAATGTTCACATATTGCTTAATGATATAGATAATATGAGTTTGTACTGTGATACTTAAATTGATGTTTCAGATACAATTTATTGATATTAGAGAGAGATTTCAGTTTGGTAAATTCACCAGTAGAGCAGGTGTTTGCAGACTTAATCATAGATGAGAGGACATGTGTTGTACTTCATCCTATATCTGATCTATCTGAAGAATATCAGCTAGAACCATTTGCATCAAAACTTGTGGGCCTTAGTGTAAAATACTCAATTTGTTGGGTAATACTTTATCACAATGGAACTAAATGGTAAGTATCTGACCATTTATAGCTTCTTTTGAATCAGATAATGTTTTGTCTCTATAAAAATTATTATGCCCCTGAGTTCACTTAGTTATTTGTTTTATTGCTATGGGAACTGATATATTCCAGAGTTGTTTATCTTAGTATATCAAAATTTACATATTCCCAGGTAGACATGTATGTTTTATCTCTATAGAAATGAGGGGCCTAACAGTGGCCAAGTGGTCCAAAGCACATGCTTATAGATCACTGCACCTCTTGATGCCTAGGTTCAAATTCCACTGCTTGCAGCTAAAGGTTGTTATTTCCTCTGCCATCTCTGAACTGACTGCCTCGATATAAGTAACAAAATCTTGAATAGAGCATAAAAATCCTTTACTCAACTCCACTATATTAAAACAAATATGTTTCCTAGCTGACTTGGTTAAATGTTTCATCTCTATAGAAACAGATTTGTTCCTAAGTTAGCTCAGTTATATGTTTTATCCCCTCATCCATGGAGGCTTAAGTGTTCCTGAGTTGGCCCAATTATGTTTTATTGTTATGAAAAATTAAATGTTCTTGAGCTAAGTTATATATTTTATCACTATAGAAAGCCAAATGTTCTTGAGCTGACCTGGTTATTTGTTTACCTCTGTGGAAACTAATTTATATGTTCCTGAATTACTTAGTTATGTGTTTATGTCTACAGAAACTGATGTTACAGAGTTACTCAGTCATTTCCAACTTGTTTATTTTACAGTTATCAATATTCAAACTGTGCTGTTAGTAATGTTTCTAAATTGCATGCTACTGTGGCCAATTTTGTCAGTAAAGCCAAAGAGTTCTGTGTAAAGGTAGGTCAAATTTATATAAAGTGCAACCTGTGTAAACCAAATTGTCTAATCTGCTCTATTTTATTAAGAGGTATCTACAGTAAAACAGGGATACAACAAACACGCTTACAATGAATACATGGAAAGTACAAAGTAAAATATTGGGCCTGACCACTTCTCTATATAAGCCTATACCAATATAACACAGTTTGAAGTCGATTTATAAGGAAGTTAAAAATAGAGTCCCCAGGGCTTTATTATAAACATGTTTTATTGTAGTAAATTATCTGCATCTTTTTAATTCTGGCAGAATCTGCTATTTACTTATTTTTATCCAAAGGATATTGTGATATTAGATTTCATTTAACAGGTTTTAATTGTGGTACTGTATTTCGTTTAACATGTTTTTATGTCCATCAGGGTTGTCTGTTTGTCCATGACCCCATCATATTCATCTTCAGCAAAATTGACTGAAAAGTAAAAGTATATTTATATTCAATTTTTGCCTTCAATGGATTAATTTACCCACATGGTATCTCATAGAGTTTATGTGGAACTATTTTTTTCCAATATGATAAGGAATCATATCATTATAAAAATGTTGCTATTACAAGAATGAGCTACATGACCATTTTCTTTGCTTTTTGCATTTTTTAATGGTACATGTTTATCTTATGCATGTTATATACAGAAAACATTTTTATCATATTTGACACACTTAAATAAGCTTTTATTTTATATAAAAAATGGAGGTTTTTAAGTTTTTTCAATTCATGTAACTTTAGATTTTAACAACTTCAAGTAACATGGAAACTGCTACAACCATCAGAAATATATGTGAGATAAGAATACAATTGTCACCAGTATGGAAGCAGAAAGATTGGGAAAACAGACAATGGATAAGTGAAGAAATGCACCAGGTTTGTGATTTATTTAAAACTTCTTCATGGTGTTATACAAGAGAGATTAATAGAAATTATCATCACAAATTACTCTTTCTTTAATACTAACACTGAGCTAACAATACAGGTCCACAGCAAGGAAAAAATGACCAGCTTTCAAACATGCAGTATGCTGGGGACAAACTTACACCGTTGAGACATGGTCACATCACAGGTTTCAAAGTTATGGCATCTTCCTTTAAAATAGAATAATGAAAGTAATACTTGTTTGTTTGATCAGCTTAAAACTAGAGCAGTCTCTTGAGAGACAAATGCCCCCATCCCCAACTGGATGGAAGATGAAACCAACTAAATTAGATGTGACACATTGTCTCATATTGGCATACATTTTGTCAAGTTTGATCAAAATCCATCCACAGAAATAGAATATGGAGCAATCACAATATTTGGATGGACAGGCAGACGACCAGTGGGATTGCACTATACCCCTAAACATTGTTTGTGGGAGATATAAAAAGCATTAGTTTAAGAAGGAGTTAAAAATTATATCAAGATATTTCTTTTAAGACAATATTTTTATGCCACAAGATTTTGGTTGATTTCAAATATCTGACCTTCTCTAATTTATTTTAGGGTGAAAAAATACTTTTAACTTTTCCCTGCATGAACTCTTTCTGGTAAGTATTTTTGAAACATACAGTTCTTAAGGCAAAATTAAAATGGATGGAAAAAAAAACATATTTCACTTTTGCACAATTTATGTTCATTTGTCTTTGGTAATTGGCCACAAGAAAATATATAAGCACCTTCTTTCTACAGTAAGATGTTCAGTTCAAATTAAACATGTTTTACATGTTTATTTGACTTATGACATTTGACACTTTTTAACAAAAATCATGTTATATTTTGTCTTAACAATTTTATTTTATTGCAAACACAAACTATTGGATAACTCAAAGTATGAATGGAAGTCTTTTGTAATTCAAGTTTTCAAAGTCAATGTATTTTGCAAATTTACACATTAATTATTCTTTAGGGTTATTTAAGTAAAAATACCCTTACTTTGCAGTGCACAATTGATGCTTCAGAATGCCCCACTTAGTACATTACTTGGGTTGTCCTATGAAGAACTTTCAAAGAGATTTCCATGGTTACCTAACAAAGTTTTGAAGGTAGTATTGTTTTTATGTCACTACTATTTGTAGGGCTTTGTTCACTCATATAATTTATGCTTGAAAATGTATTTGAAATTTCAGTTATTTAAATGTTCATTGCCAGCTATGGTAAGCAGTCATTCTTCATTTAACAACTACAATCACATATATGAATAACCTTAAAAAGGGAGCAGAAAAAATCCTTCAGCAACAGAGAATTTAATATATATAATAGTTCAGAGTACCGGAATACAAGTTCTTACATGTATGTTTTTCCCTATACAATTTATTCTCAAGCATGCATCACAGAATTGAGAAACAAATTGAGTTTTGAAGCTGACTGCAGACAAGATACATATATAGCAAGATTCGAGTTTCAAAATGCTTACTTGAAAAAAACATATTTTCTTTTTTTCAGATATATTTCCAGTTAATTAACAGTAATACAGGTCTTGGGCTTATACGCTGTCATAGTTTAGACAGTATAGATACAAACAAAAGTTCTGATACATCTGTGTATGATACAGGAGAGAAGGTTAACAGTTCCAACATATCATATCAAACGCAAAGTGAAATCACCAGCAACAGCAACTTAAATTACAAAGATACAAAACCGTCCTTGTCGTTGAATGTCACTAGTGATTATATTGATGAAAGTAGAGGACAGAATGTTTGCTTTGGTTACCGGAATGAAATGAGTGAAAGGAGAACTGAAGTGCAAAGTTCCAATGTTTTATTTGAAAAAATTGTGATTTTATCAATCCAGAAATCCAAAACTATGAAAGATATAGAGATGAAAGCTATCATGGAATGAATTTGTCACAAGACAGTGCTGGTAGTGACAGGTTCTCATTAAGTAGTTCTCAATCAATTAGACCAAATGAGTATGTGAAAGCAGAAATTGAAGGGAGACAACTCAAACAGGGTGAAAATCAGCACATCATCAGTGAATATTTGCTGAAAATCAATCGTATTTAAATTCACAAGTTCCATTTCTCAGTCACAGAAGTCAAACACAGAGAGTACCAATTAGTTTTGTTACACCACAAGAATCACCAAGGGAGATTACTCTAAATCAAAATGATCATACAAATGATCAGCATATTCCAATATCTATGAATGTACCACAACTTGTAACACAAGACAAAAGAATGTCAGAACTTATTAGGAATGTAGATTTGCAGACAAACACTTTACCATCAAGATATAGTGTCAGTCTAGATGGAGAACATGATCAATTTGATAACAATCAAATCAACAATGCTAATCTGAATTCCAGACGTTGCAACTTAATCAATAAAAGAAATATATCAGCCTGTATAGACAATGACTACAGAACAAATGCATTTACAACTGAAAGTTCAGAATTTGAGGCTGATGTTCTCTCGCATAGTACTACATCCTCAGGATTTAATTTTTATAGCCATCCATCTAATTTACCTTCTCAGTCACAGTATTTTAATGATGGTGCTTATAAGATGTCTAAACCCACTTTAGGGTATCATATGCAGCAAAATTTTCATGAAAGGATAGAAAGATTACCTGAAAATGTTAAACGATTTTATGAAAACACTGGATTTCATAATAACCGGCCCAATACCTGTTTACAGACCAAAACCTTCCCTACACAGTATAGTGTTAATCTTGATCAGAAACATGATCAATATCCTTCAGTTTTATTGTATGATAAAAGGCAAGATTTATACAACAGTTCATTCAGTATTATGGAAATGATCCATCTCTCTCGCAACGACAGCAGGAAGGATCCAGAACATACAGGAATGAGTACAACACTGATGGATCTTGTCTCCAACAGAGTAGAAACTTTGTTGATGATCTTAGTCAGACTACAAGAAATATACTGAAACATGCCTGTCAGAACAAACAGTTCAGACCACCATTACACAGAATTAGTATAGGCTTAGCTCAACCTCAACCTAGGAAAAAAACAGAAGCCGGCAAGTTTTGCATTAATAATCAGAGAAGCTGAGAGAGGGGAGGGAGAGAGAGAGAGATAGAGTGTGTGTATCATGCAGGCTAGTTTTGCATTCTTCATCAGAGATAAGGGATGGGGATGAGGGTTGTATTTGTGCTATACTGCTTAGCTATATTTAATGATAAAGCCTTTCCATGCTCTCATAATTCCAAACTGTAAATTTCTTTTTAACCATAAAGCCTGTTCATAATAAAACAGATGGTTATTATATTGTATAATACATGTTGAGCCTGAGGACTGATTACTAAAGATGTTGACGAAATATACACATCTATATAATATACATGTATGTAGAAATATGGTCTGATATGAGATTTAATATTAATACTGTATACATGAATGTACATTCTACATGTAAATATATATATTCATACCTAAGGTAGTAACAGTAAATTTGTTGTTGACTAGATGTGAAAGGCATGTGTTTGGTTCACACTTACTGCTAACATAATTAAAATGCTCATATTACCTACCTACCTAGTTCTTTTTTATGCCTGGGGGCACATAGGGAAGGACTAGAGTCAGGAGTAGGACCTGTCTCTGTCTAATGTGCCATCTTTTCCAGTTCTCCACAAGTTAAATGATGTTCTTTCATTTCTTTCTCCACAATTTTCCTCCAGGTGTTTTTAGGTCTACTTTGCTTCTTTTCTCCTTCAGGAGGTGCCCACCTGAGAGCAACTCTAGCAATATTATTAATTGGTTTTCTCAGCACATGGCCTATCCATCGCCATCTTGATCTTGTCAGAATTGTTCTCATATCATCTGTTCGCTTTTTTATGGAATTCCACATTATTGATCTTATCTGGCCAGTAAATCCTCATGATCTTTCTGAGGCATTCATTGTGAAAGTTGGAAAGTTTGTTGGTATCTGTTTCAGTCATTCTCCAGCATTCAGCCCACAGGACTGACAAAACACAGCTGTTGTAAAGTCTTAGTTCGTCTTTCTGCTTATGCAGTTTGTTTTCCAGATGTTTTTTAGCTTTAGCTTTATCATAAAGAAAAATGCTCATGTTATTTCTAGTTAAAACTTAGTTATATTGCAAAATATTATATTTAACAGAGACTAAACAGAGAGAAGAAACAAGCCAGTTAAACACCAATAATAATATGAGACCTAATCAGAATGTTACATTGCCAGGTAGAATGAAAAATCAAAATACACAACTAAACAAGAGCATGCTTTCAAGGACAGGGGAGCATCAGAACGAAATATGTGAGGACAAAGTGTTACAGGATAGACAAGAGGCTGACAGAGAGATATATATTAACAACAGGGACAGAATGGAAAAATTAGCTGTTACACAGGAACATTCAGAAAGTGGTTATGGACAGTCACTTTGGCCATCTTATGACTCACCACCTATGGATTTTGATTCAGATACATGTCTTATTAATAGTGATTCCATTGTAATGGATACTCAGGTAAGTTATAACCATAATAACCATTTTATATATTTCACCTAAATGTACATAAATTATAATTATTAAGTTCAAATTTTTATTTATTACATGTGTATTATAAGGGTCAAAGTCATGACACATGGTCAAATCATAGAAATAAAAAATTGTCAATATTGGGGAGGGTGATTTGTCTATCTCGAGACTGCTCTAACTTTATATAGTTAAACATTTAAACAAATTTTTGATGAAACAAAATGCCTAGAGGATTGGAACTTCAAATGTAACATCAGTTTATTTAATAAGCCTTCGTAGTATGTTAATGCTTTTGCAAAACTTATAATTCTGTTTTCAGGTGAGCTAAGGTTAAGGTATATTGGGTTTCTTGTTTCAGATCATATTTTTTAATTTTTTAATTTATGTTTTTGTAAAGCTAAGAACTTTTTAATGCATAAACTTACTTATATTTTAAATAAAACTTTCTTAACATTATTCCCTGAGCTAATTCTATATATATATTAAATTTTTACATTTACATTTTATTGTTTTTAGAACAATACTGAAAAGGCTCGAAACATCCATTTAAATCAACTAGACACATAGAAAACAATGGTAGGTTTAATATTGCCATAACAGCCATATTTGATAAAAGTTGGAAGCATGAATATAAAGTTAAAAAAAAAGAACCTAACTTTCTATATTCGGTTTATATTTAAAGACAGCATGCGGTTTTTGTTGTTTTTTTTTTTTTAGCTCACCTGAGCCGAAAGGCTCAGATGAGCTATTGCTATCTATCACCGTCCGTCGTCCGTCGTTCGTCGTTCGTCGTCCGTCGTGCGTAAACTTTACATTTTAATCTTCTCCTCCAAAACTACTGAGCCAAATTTGATGAAACTTGGTGATTATTATGCCTGGGTAACAGACTTTCAAAATTGTGTTTGGGGTTTGACCACGCCCAACAATATGGCTGCCGTTACTATAAATAGCCAAAAGACAAAAAAATCTTCTTCTCTGAAACCAAAAGGTGCAGGCAAATTTTGATTGGATATTTAGATTCAGCATACCTAGATACACTATAATTGTGTTTTTCATGAAAATTGAACGAAAAATAGGTTACGCGTTTTTTGCGTAAAATTATGTAATTTTTAAAATGAGACATTTATTGTTATAACTTCATAATGGCTGAAGATAATTGTATGGAGTTTTCACTGTTGATCTTGTCTTGCGATTTTCTTCCGATTGATGTCAAAGGTCAAGGTCATGTCCTAGTTTTTGACCTTTGATAAAAAATGCTATTTTTTAAACATTTATGATGATAATGATGTAGGATTTTTGGTTAATTGTAAGTATTGACATGACGATCATTTTGATATATTGATTAAGTTCATGGGTTCAAAGGTCAAGGTCACAGATGTACAAGTTTACTAAAATAGTTAATTATCTGCAAAACTATGAACTTTTTGTATAGGCATGTATATTAGAATATTGTAGGTAATGGCCCAATGGTCATTTTGATATATGAATAAAGGTCATGAGTTCAAAGGTCAAGGTCACAGATGTGAATGAATACCTGAATGGTTAATTATCTTGAAAACTGTTAACTTTTAGTATATGCATGTATATTAGAATATTGTAGGTATTAGCCTAACAGCCATTTTGATATATGAATGAAGGTTATGGGTTCAAAGGTCAAGGTCACAGATGTGAACAAGGTCTGAAATGATTATTCATCTCAAAAACTATAAACTTTTTGTATAGGGATGTATATTAGAATATTGGCCGAATTATCATTTTGATATTTGAATGAAGCTCATGGGTTCAAAGATCACAGGTGAGCGTTAAGGCTCATGGGCCTCTTGTTTTGTTTGTTATTATCCCCTGCCTTTGGAAGAAAGAGTGGGATATTAAATTCTAGTTTCCGTTCTTCCATCCATCCAAACGAGTTGGTTTGCTCATTTTCCAGGGAGTTATGGTCTTTTAACTGAAAAACCTGAAAGTTAAATTTTCTAAAACACATGTCTGGAACAAAATCTGATATGATATTTGGATTTTCCATAGTTTTAAACTTATAATTCATTCACTTCGTGTAATTTGATTTGAAAATGTGTTACAAATTTTGTGTTCCATTTGGAAAAAAATTGAAAAATGATGCACTGTTTCATTAAACTTGATGCAAAGCATGAATATTGGTAGGACATGTGCATATAATATCATTAACCCTAGTTTGTTTGCAAATTTCCGTGGGAGTATTTGCCCTTTGAACGCAGTACCTACTGGCAGGGGATCCTAATTCACTGAATTTTTTTTTCATTGAATCCAGTGACCATCTGAAGTTTGACATTTTATAAACTGTGGTCGCAATGTGTGTTTTGTCTCTTCTTGCTTACCTGTTTCTTTTATGACATTTTATTGTTTTATATTCTTGGTACCATTTGCTGTCATCAAGTATTTCTTCAGTTACAAAATTCTTTTTTCTATACGGGTATATGACTATTCCACTATAATGAAGAATTGTAAGAAGACAATGTGTTAAATCCCAAATTGTTTTTGGTTAAGGAATTGTGTAATTTTAGTCATAAAAAAAATACTCTTCTGAAGTTAATCAAAAAACAATTTCTGGTTTTTATCGTTCAATATCGGTATGAAATATTGATATATTCTACTTACCGGTATTTATTTCAGGGTTTACAAACAGAATGGTATTCAGTCACTCAACTCCAAGGAAAAAGAGAAAGTTGACATACCATAAAACACCTGGATGTAGAGGAGGCCAAACAAAACTGGTGTTCCAGTAGAACTTTTAGATAGAGCCATTATTAATGAATTTGTCAGATTTCAAAACACACAAATGTTACTAAGGGAAACAACTGATGTCGGTTATATTCTTTGATAATTTAAGCTGTTGCAATAAACATGTACTGGCAACTAAATGTATTCTTTAACAAAATGATCCAGACATTTTTTTGTTGTTGGTCATTTATAAACAGTTCAAAAAAGACCTAATGGCACTTACATGTTCAATGCACTGCACTGCACTTCCTAGTTGTACAAACAAATGTATAGGTTTTCAGCACCTGAATAGAACCTTACAAATATGGCCCCTTGTGTGAATTACTTCCAAAACATTTTACTGTTATGTAAATTTTAAAAAGATTCATTGATGGAAGGCTTAAGATGTGGAATACTGTAATGGTCAGTTCAAGATATTTTATGTGTACTACATGTAGTAGCAATGCTTGAAAGTGGCAGCATTATGCCTCATGTTGTATTAATGTTACAATTAAGTGACATTAATGTTAAATGTGTGATTTCACGGTACTTGTTTTTACGATTATACTCTAGTTATGATTTTAAGATTTTTATGGAATGTTAAATTGTTATTGTTATTAAAGAATGTTAAATTGTTAATAAAACCTAGCTGTGATAGTTGAAAGAAGTTAAGCATTTGTTTCGATATGGCACCATTTGATACTGTTATTTTTTGACACCACTTAAAAGCCTGCATTATTAGTGAAATTAAAAACATGTGACAGCTTTTTTTGCATTTTATGTGGTCTGTGTCTTGCCCTTTCCACCTATTTAATCAAAAACAAACATACCATTCCCTGTCCAAAAAAAAAACTTTGAAACTAGTTAATTAGGTTAAATACAAAAACTTCCATGAGGGAAATGAGACGGGGTGCTCCGGAAGGGTAAGCACCTTCTGTTTAGATAGGAACAACTGCCACATGTGTTATCAAATTTGAGAATGAATGGAACTATGGGATGTCAAATATATCCAGGGTAATTTTAGATACAGAGACATCATACTTATCAATAATATTGTGATGACAGCCATAAAACTTTTTGAGGGGCTTGAAAAGCCTAAGCCTTGCAATACCCTTGTGCCAACAATTTATTTGTTAGCAGATTGCTTTATTGTATTAAAATCCTGTAGTGGGAACAAGCTCTGTCAAAGTGTATTAATTGTGGAACTGATACACCATAAGCAGGAGTAGCATAGAAAAGGAAAGAACTCAACTCAGAAAGGATTTGTGTTATAACTTGTGATAAAATAGATATTAATCTTGAATCAGTTTAGTCACCTGAAAATAATCGAGACTAGAATGCGAATGAATTTCATATTGTCTTGGCACCATTCTATAACAATTCAATAACCTTATTGTACAACTACTTGAGGAAGTGGTTTAGGTGCATCATTTGACAAAAATAATATCAACTAGAACTGTCTCTTGAGAGCCAAATATCCATGCCTCTAACATCTACAAGGGTTTAATGTTTCTTGCAACCTTTCAGATATGACCTTGGTTCAAGGTCATGACACATCTTTGGACCATGAATATTATTCAAATAAAGTTTTATGACAGTCCTCCAAATTAAGCTTTTATGAGATATGGACTGGGCACGATTTTACATGGACAAACAGACATGGTGATTCCTGTATACCCTCAAACTAGTTTGCAGGAGTATAATAATTGTGTGGAATGCTCAAAAACTGTAGAAGATAGCAAGACAAGCTATGTTCCTCTATCTTGATTGCAAACTGACAAATTCCAGTCAGCTCTTACTATAGGAATATTTCACAAATTAAAAGTTATTTGGTTCTGCACACCTCTTTTGTTCAAGTATCACTCTCATCATTTGTCACAGGTACATGAAAACAACAAGCATCACATTATCCATACTTTTACAAGGTTTGTGCAGGACCAAATACTGTAAATATATTAATTTTAACAATGTACTAATTTTAGCAATGCAATGATAAAGTAATTATAATTTGCTCTAAAATTTGTACACACTAAAATTGATACATTTACAGTGGATTACCCTTTGGTATGAGATATCTCTCTTGCACAAGTAATGATAAAATCTATAAGCTTAGCTAGAACACTTTGGTTCTAAATACAATGGGGTTCGCCACTGTACTACATGATCAATACCTCTTAATGTTTGTGTGTGTGAAAGGTTTTGGAAAATATTTACACTGCAAATTCCTGGAATAATGTTGCTTTTATAGGAAAATGTCATCTCATGTGATTCCATATCCATTGGAAATAAGTGTTCCACACAAACATTAGGGGGTATCACATGATACAGTGGTGAACCCCATTAAACTAAAATCACTATATCAGATATTTACACCTTTGCAATGTGCCTATGGCAACTGGGGTACTTTTTCGTACAAAACTAACCGTTAAACATGAGGCATAGTTTTTGAAGGACTATACAAAACAGCTTGTGACTTTCATTTCTAAATGTGGAATGCTAAGAAAAAGAACAGTCGCTGCACATTTTAAATCCCCAATCCAACTTGGCTAGTGTGCCTTTAGACCAGGTGTGTCTCAATGGCCAAGTGGTCTTAACCACATGTTAATGTATCACAGTGCCTATGTTTGAATCACACTCAGGCAGACCATAGTGTGAGAAAATTTGTCAGTTCGCTTGCCAAAGGTCAGTGGTTTTTCTTTGCGCATTCTGATTTCCTCCACAATCCCTGAACTGACTGCCTCTATATAAATAAAAGAATTATAACTGAAATGTAAAACATTATTACTCAACTCAACTTTCTCTGAAACTATTAACACTGAGGTTCAAAGTAAACTAAACTACCGGGTATAAGCTTAATGACAAATCTGAAGGTTTCAACTCTTAGACCAGGGACAGTTTGTTACAATGAACTAAACAGAAGTTTCACATTTGCCATCACAATCTCAATTTAATCAAACAAATGATTCATTTGTAATATTACAATTTGAAATAAATTTTATTAAACATATATTAAAACATTGTTGCTGAAAAACAAATACATTAAACTAAGATTTCTCCTGTTCTATGTCTGGTGGATGTTCTAAAATAGTATCAATAATTCCAAATTCTTTTGCTTCTTGTGGATTCATAAACTTATCTCTTTCCATACTTTGTTCTGAAAGTGTATAAAATATTGATGTAAAATGTACTGAAATTGACAACTTTTGTAATATACAAATTCCTTATTCTTTTTTGCAAATTAATTACCAGTAATTTGTGCTAGTGAAATAGAGAACATTGCAGCAGGATGATAGTGCAAACAAGAACATGCAAAAAAGATTCTAGTAATGGGGGTATTTATAAATGATTTCATTTATATTATTTTTAATTTGTACTTGCAATAGCCTTAATTGTGACAACAAAAATATGACTGAACAAAAAGTGGGTGTATGACTGTTTTAGTATTTCATTAGTTTAACTCAAACTTGTTGGTGAAGTCTGTTCTAAGCCTATTGACTAATCAGGCTGTTGCTTATACCAGTTACAGTGAGAGTACAAGGCATCATCTTGAATAGGATGCAAGATCCCACCACAAGTTTAAACCCAGCATTTCTGCTGGTACCAATTCATTTATTAGCTGAGTAGATTGAAACTATGAACAAGGACATACCATGCCACTAAGGACTAGGGCTCAAAACCCTAGACCTTTTGAATCATGAGTCTGTGTATACAATACCTTGACCACAGGCATCCATTTTTTGTCATTAACAAGATCCCGTTACAAGTTTAATTAATTTATTTGCTAAATAGATTAAAACTATGATTAAGGACATACCATGCCGCCAAGGACTAAAGTTAAAAACCCTAGACCTTTTGAATCATGAGTCTGTGTACACAATAACTTGACCATATGAATCCAAGTTTTGTCATTAACAAGATCCAATCACAAGTTTAATTCATTTATTTGCCAAACAGATTGAAACTATGGTCAAGGACATACCATTCTGCCAAAGAATTGGGTTAAAAACCCTGAACTTTTGACTCATGAGTTTGTGTGCATGGTAACTTGACAACATGGATCAATGTTTTGATATTTTGATACTTACCTATAATTTCCATTGTTTGTTTTGTGTGTTTTACATATAAACCATTTATCTGTTTTTTAATGTTCTGTAATTCTTGTGCTTGAATCATCACATCTGTGGCCTGACCCTATAATGAAATACTGAACACAGTCAAATTGTAATTTAAATATCAACACTAGATTATCTTTTCAGTTATTGTCTATTTACTACTAATGGATTGCATTTGTGTGTAATGTGATTCCTCATAGTGTTTGTATTAACTTTATATACCTTGGATACAAAATCAAAAACATTGATGTTTTTTCTTCAATATTTGTGTTATTACAGCAGAAAATTTACATAAACAAGTGGAAAAAACTCTTCTTCATAACTGTGTTGCACAGTTAAAGAAATTTACAGTGTATATAACTATTTAACTTACTAGTCATATGTTGCATTACATGTACTTGCAAAATTATTTCCTCACCAAGAGGTTCTTTACACAAGAGGGTTAATTGGAAGAACAAACACATTTAATGGCTGCTGAATAATTTCTTAATGACTTTAACAATTGAATATACATTCAAAAAAAAAAATTGTTCATGTGATCATATATTGATGTACAAGGTATTAATAAGACTAGAACTGTCTCTGAAAGAGGCTAATACCCCCCAACTTTTGATCTGGGGACAAATTGTATGTATGGCCAAATTTTAATGTGAAAAATTCAGTGTATGGAAATGTTAATAATTCGGCAAAATACATGTGATGAAACCGATAATGGCAGGTGCACATGTTCTTATGATGCTCAATATCTATGCATAGTTTTAAAAAAATTGGATCATATATAATTAAGTAACTATATAATCCAGCCAAAAAAGGAGGTGCACATGTTCAATGTATATAGAAACATCCTGTAAAGTTTCAGACTTGTTTGTTAAAGCTGTAAGAGGAGTTGATTACACAAAATGGGTATTCCTCATATGGAATATTGTTGAAAAATGACTAAGTTAAACTACCCATAAAATATGAACAAATAATATAATCCAACCAAAATACGAGGTGCACATGTTCATTGTATATAGAAACATCCTGCAAAGTTTCAGACTTCTTGGTTAAAAGCTGTAAGAGGAGATAATTACACAAAATGGGTATCCCTGATATCATAGGTCAAAGGTCAAAGTCAAGGTCACAGTGACCTACATTTGGTACATGACACATCGCCTTCCCATGATGCATTCATATACCAAGTTTGAAAATCCTAGGTGCTACAGTACAAAAGTTCTGTTCGGGGCACGAAGATGCACAGACATGGATTTTTTTTGGTCTCAATTTTTGCTTTCGAGAAAATAAAAATAAAATTAATACACTTAATTTACAGTTGTCATTAATGCTGATTTGGAAAACAGTTATCAAATTATTATAGTATGGCATTGTCCATCTGTCCATTCATCCATAGTACTGGTACATTGTCTGACCTACTACACCAACACCATTGAGGATATTTTTTTACTAATCTTGGTGCACATGATTACCTGGATATGACATTGTGTGTGCCAGAAGAAAAGGTATCCCTGTGCAAATTTCTCGGACTAGTGTCCCTCTATGTAAGTCATGTTTTTTTCTTATGAAATATCTCTGAGTTGTGCCCCTTTGAAAATTTTAATAATGTTTTTATTATCTTTATTAACAGTTTAATTGTAAACTGGTTTATTTGCTCTGTCTAGTAGCACTCTTACTACTTACTCTTGCTCCTCCTAAGGGTTGATGTACCATAACTCGAGAATTTGGCAAAGAATGGCGACATCCTTCAGTTCCTGCTGCCAACAAAAGTGATGCCATACTGCAAGCCTGTCCAACACACCAAGTATTAACTGGTGGCTTGATATATTGCATTGTATCATATATACCTAAACCAGCTGTAACTGACCCACCTGAAAAATTACAATATCTATTACAAGTTTTAAATCAGTGCTTGTATTATAGAAAACATACTGAATGAATTGGTGGAACAACTTTTGAATAATCAAACTTAATTGGTCTGTAGCACAAGTGTTATCCACCAAGATGAATTAATAAAATATTAAACCTTCAAACAATCAATTTAGTAGGGCTCAACAGTGTGCTATGCAACAGATACCATGTGCTGATGTTTTGAACAAAATGACAAAATCAAATGTTTTCTGGTAAACAACAATATTCAGAAAATGTGTGTGATCAATTTACATAATATTGCACACAAATATTTTTGGTATTATGCAAGTAAGTATATGATACATTGGTGATAACAATGTATGACACACATAGTGTAAGAAAATAAATTTTCCCTTCCATACACAGTATCAAGTTTTCTATGTAATTAAATAAAAGCATTTAGCAGCTAAATTTCACAAACTTGTGAAAATATCATCCTTTTTCTGAGAAATTTGCTAAAATATGTTATTTTTTTAAAGAATTGCTAAAACATTAGTAGCCAGTGGCGATTTTGGATACCAAGATTTTCCGGAAACAAAGTACAAAAGATGCTATTTGTTTAAAACATTTTTCTTTGGGAAAGTGGATTTGTTGCTCAGTGTATTTCATGTTTACTAGTATTTATAACCACAACTACATACAACAAATGTATCATTATGTGTTGCTCACCAACACCTTGGCAATGATGTTCCATATTTAAAATTTAACACTACTAAACACTAGGTTTTCACAAGTAGTGAAATTTCCAAAATTTGTGAGATAATAATCTTTTTCTGAAGTATTTTCTCACAAATATGCTAAAAAAACATTACTTTTACAATTTCTGGCCAATGAGGATTTTTGCTACCAGAAATGGAAACATGACTCAGCATCAATGACAGTTTATGTTGACACTCAGAGCTCTATGTATAAGTTGCACTCATGTCTTGCTGATATTGCAAAACAAAAACTGCTAAAACACAAGAGTATGGTTTTGTTAATAACATTTGAAATAAATGAGCAAGAAAGCAATGGATCAGCCTGAAGATCTAATCTATATTACCTGGACTATTTATATAGAGGTGAACTGGTTTTTTGTTACTTTCTGTCTGTAGAAATAATAACTGTGCTACAACTACACTCGACAAATCATCTGTTATCTGAAAATAATCAAATCATACATAACCTTGTTATTGGGCCATTTCATTTTTCAAGTGATTAATTAAATGATCTTAATTTTGATATTTATAACAAGAGCAGCTTTACTAGTAGTTTGTCCTGGGACATAGCTGCAGTACTGAATGTTCTTGCTGAATTTAAGCATATCACTAAGTAAGAAAATTACTAGCTCACCTGTACAAAAAAATTAACCAAACCCTTTACTTATTAAATCTATTAATCTTCAGAACGCTGGTTCAACTGTGCCAATATTTTCTGCTCTTCTTCAATGACTTTTGTGTGACTAATTTCTGGTTAAAAGAATAACTTCGATTTCAAATTCAAATTTGATAGATTGGTTTGTCCAGAATTTATCTAGTCTGTATTCAAAAGTAATAATGATTTTGATGTTGAAATTTCTTCTTTGAGGTTGTTCCATATATCAACTACTGATAGTCCGTTTGTAAAGAGAAAAAACTCCTAACATTCAAGCAACTTCTTTGGGTTTTTTTTTACCCAAGTCCATTTTTTTTTACAAAACACATAAAAGTTTGAACATTAGATATCAAGAATATCAGTCATAAAGCTTTTTTAATTTTATAAATTCATATTTTATGTATATTTGATTTTAATAATGTGCTTCTCACCTGACCCATTACACATATAATTCTTTCTTTAAGCAGTCTGGAAAATATATCATATGATCTCTCTCCTCTCCCTGTCTGTTCTATTACATAGGGTATCAAAGGGTATAAACTCTTAGCTGACTTATGGAAACATCTCCTGGATACTTGTTTAAATAAAACATTCTAAAATAATATAAAACAAATTTCAAATCAAGATATGTAGAAATTGACATTTGCAAGATTGAAGCTGGTTTGTACCCACAACTAATTTTAGACAAAAGTTTGTTTGCTAGTGCCCTTGTCTTCGAAATTACTGAAAATTCAATTGAACAAGTGTACTTGGACATTGATGTTTTAATGCTTGTGAGCATTTCAGGTCTTTCTGCATTAGTCAAGATCAATACAGTTTAAAGATGCCTTGCTACAATGTATGATATATAGGAATTTTTCTTGGCTAGATTCTCTGTCTCAATTATAGATCCTGCCTGCGATCAATGCTTTGGAATTCTTGAAAAAAAAATAGTACTGTCTCTTGAGAGCCAATACTAATGCCCCAACATCTATAAGGGTTTAATGTTTTAATGTTTTCCCACGAACTTGACCTTTCCCATATGACCTTGGTCCACCATTTTACACAGACAGACAGACAGACAGGGTGATTCGTATATACCCTCCTCAAACTAATTTGGGGGGGGGGGGGGGGGTGGAGGGGTGGTGGTGTTATAATAAGACCCTACCGTATCATCAAAGCAAAAGTATATTTGACCAGTTTCTTGTGGACATAAGTGTATCAAAAAATTGTTCAACTATAAAGAATCAGCACTGAACAATCTAAAACAAATCTTTTTTCATCAAAACAGTGCTTGACTGGAACCACCTAAATGAAGAAGTTGTGCATGCTTAAACAGTAGAGGGCTTGAAAAACACACTTCAAAACTGCTGCTAATAACATCAAGCAGCATTCTCTCTCCCATTGATCATATAACCAGGAGTGGATCCATTGACGAAACAATACAGATACAGTTTTGCTCACTATGGATTTAATTAACTTTTAATGACATGCATTATGACTTGCAAGCGAGTGACTTTTAAGTTATCCCTAACCACTTAGTATAATCATCACAATGGAATACATGCAATGAGCTGATTCCAGTTTTTGTTCTAGTCATCATGCAGTAAGCACGTTGGCAGTGTCCTTTACCCAAAATAAAAAGGTGAAATATTAATAAAAAGTCACTCTTTCACTATGTCTATTTTTCTCACTGCTTAAATTGCTTTTAAAATTTATATAAAAAAAATCTAAATGAGCAGTAATGTATCATCTGGCAGAGTACCTCTCGTATGTAGGTCTAAACACATCAGACGTTTCGCAAAACCTAAATCATTGAATTTCTAGATCATTAAAGTCAGTGTTTCGTATCAGTTTCATGAACACGTCAGATTTGCAGAACTGTTTCTTTCTGCCAAACAAACATTTTATGGGCACTTGGTAAGTTGACAGTTGTGATTAGTCTAAAATGTGTAGCATGGGGTTATGTTACTTGCTATCACACAGTTCATTTCTTCCTAAACAACAAAATGCAGTAGGAGGGGAGATAAACACACACAAGCTTTCCATATATCATTTCTTTTGTGTTATAATAAAATTATGATATCTAGGTTGTTAAAGATACAATTATTAGTGCTCCTGAAATGGAGGGATTTCCAAAAAAGTGCACGACTTTAAGTTTAGGGCACATCTTGCAGTGCACGACTTTAGGGCACATCTTCCATTACCAGAAGATCTAGCCCACAACAGATGGATTTTAGGTACATTTAAACAAACAAAAAGTTATTTATAGTGAGAAAATAAATGTTTTTAAAGTTGGAAACAACGATTTTTATATTGGTGTTATCTTTTATACAGTTTATTCATTTCTCCTTTAGCTGCATGAACTTGGGGCAATATGGAGGATAGGAGGATGTAGATGTCCATAAATTATACAAGCTGTTTAATGACAGAGGAATCGATGAAGTTATCCGGGGGTTTAAAGCACAATATTGCCTACATACCCGTAAAACAACATTTGCTGACATGATGGAGAGATCTTCTGCTAATGCAATATAAATGTTTACAACGTGAAATTTAACCGGAAGTTGCGAGATTGATTCCACGGTTCAGTGGTGTTTCACGCGAGCACCTGTATTTTGCTGTTATGGACGCTTTGGGACTGGTGTAGCTATCATTTGTCGACATTGTTATGTAGTATGCAGCACAACAAAAGAAGAGGAACGTTCGTATTGATAGAGTATGTAGAGTCAAAACGATTTGAATTGATGTCAAACTGTATGAAATAGATTTTAGCAAAGTAAACACTTATTTCAATGGTTGCTATGGGATTTGCATGTGCCACATTTTTTTAAAAATCAATCAGCCAAGCTTTAAACGCAGAATTTTACCTCTGGTATACAATAAAAACACAAAATAATAATATGGTGTGGCAAATAGACAGATTTTATATAATAATGTTTGTTATTGGTAACTTACTTGACACTAGGTAACTGCATATGGATTCATGCACATTCTAGATTGTCATTTAATAAGGCGATGGACCATTTTGCCAACCTGTCAATCACTTCTGGGCAAATTTTTGGCATGTCATACTTTTAGAAAATTCACCTATTTTGCAGCAAGGCCTTGGATTTCAATCCTATAAAGTAATAGTTGCAATTTGCTGTGATCCAGAGTGGTTTCATTTGTAAACAAAATAATAACAATAAAAATATAAAAAATCTGCCAGTCTGATTGCCTGTGATTTTGTGGCACATATCTTAAAGTCAGATGTTATTACCACATGTTTTGTATACCTGTATAACCGTTTGCATGCAGCATTTCATACATTGATTGAATAGGATTAAACAGTCCAAAATTTTATTGATATTCTTCCAAAAAGTTGCTGTCTTAATGATGGATAATTGATCTTGTATTGTGTTGAACAACAAAATTGCAGATCTAAAAACGCATTTACGTTTTTTGATAAAAATAATCTATTATTTGAACCAAATGTGACAAATTTCTTTTATTTCTTCTTTTATTATCACTAAAATGATTTATTTTTGCCAATCATAAACTTATAAAGCCTGTGTACATGTATATTTTAAAATACGGGTATACAAATATGTGGTAATAACACATTTGTTATTGACACGTACAGACAATAACCATCTCGTATCTTAAAATTGAAAAAAAAATTAAATATATAAGAAAGTCTCAGGATATAAAGGAATAGATTTCATTGCATTGTAAATTCAAATGAGTTAAATGTGTTTCTTGTCACTTCACTTGACAGTTTATTTGCTTATAATGACAGAATTTTTTTATTTGAATTTGATACTAGTAGTTTCTATGATTTTATGATTACTGTATTTTTTCTTTTCTCTTAAATTCCCTGTTTTACAACCAGCCTGAATTTCAAAATTTCAATGTTTTCAACAAGCATGAAAGAGAGTTATATATGTGAACATTCACAGTATTCCATGTCTGGCTGAAAATAATAGATCCCACTGAAAAGTTAATCGTCCGACTAATAAGTGACAGGTCTTATGACTCTGGACTGGCCTCCATTTTAAAAACTACAGTTAAACCTGTCTTGAAGACCAACTCTATATAAGGATCACCTGCTTTTAAAGGCCAGTAAAATTTTTTTTCAAATTCTATTCATTCATGTTATTGAGCTTCTATATAAGGGCCACCTGCCCAGAAAGGCTACTTTTACAGGTTCCCTTGGGTGGCTTTTATAGACAGGTTTGATTATATTTACAAGACAGTATATAATTTTAGGTGTCTTACCTCTTTCTTTTAGAAGAAGATCACCAGACTCATCATCCAATATGTCAGGAATAGACAAACAGAATTTGATGAGACTCCGGATTAATCGGATTGCTTTAGTCCAGGAAATACGAGTGGAGCATATCATTAGGCATCTGATGGAAAATGGAGTTGTTTTGGACGAAGATCTCAAAAAGGTTGAAAAAGGCACGACTCCGGCTGATAAATCACGTCGTTTGATAGATCTTGTAGCTACCAAGACAAATGTTCAAGACTGGTACCAGATTTTCCGTGAAGCATTACAGAATCCAGAGGCTGACCCAGAGGTTAAACGAAGGTACAGAGAGCTTGTCGAGTTCTTAGACAATACAGTTATTCACAGACCTAATTCACAACAGTCAAAATTCAGTAGTTTCTCTGAGAAGTCTGCTCTCAGGCTGCCACATTATCCTCCATTACCGGCAATAAATAACGGAGATGAGTTTATAGTGACAACTAAAATGGACGTCTTGAACCTGGATGACCGCCGTAAAGAAAAACACAGAGAAAGAATGGAAGAAGTGGAAAAAGGAATGAAAGACACAATACCTGAAACCAATAAGATTACTCCTTGGAGTCATGAGTACATGGAATCACAAACTCTGGTGAAAGGATACTTCCAACAGTGGATACCTACACCTGAAAACTACAGGTCTCTTATACAGGTAAAATAATTACTTACTCTCTCTCACACACACACACACACACACACACACACACACACACACACACACACACACAGAGAGAGAGAGAAAATATTGTTTTGAAAATGCTGTCATGATGGAGAGAGAGATTTAATCTTTTTTTTTTTTTACTTTTTAAGCAACCTTGAAAGTATAAATACAGATACATGTATTTATAAATTTATTTTATTTATTTTGTCAAGTTGATTTAGTTCCAAAATCATTTTTTGCATTTGAAATGTTTCAGGTACCGGAGGATCATTTTCAGGCACTTCAAGATTCAACTTTACCAGAGGATAAAACTCAACTTGAACAAGAAACACAGGCCTTAGAGAAAATACGGAAGTTAGAGCTTGTGGCTGTTATGTCAAGAAGAAAGCTTTTACCTGAAGGATTTGAATTGTGTATGTGTGATATTGTCCATGAGATTTTACACAACCCAGATCAATATCACCTTTATTTTAAATATCTCAGAGCTCTCCAAGTGGCTGAGGTGTATCTACTTGTGGATGTGGTCAAGTCATTTGCGTCAGTCATGTCCAATCTAGACCCATCCAAAGGGGGAGATCAAACACAACAAGCAGTAAAGATTGGTTTTCATTTGATTGACTTTTTGGCTGACTATGGTTACTTCAAGGAGGCTGAATTGATCATGACTGTTCTACTGAAAGTTCTAAATCGCTCACACAACATTGAAACATGGATGTCCAAATACAAGGGGTTTGTGAAACTGATGAAGTTACGGAATATGAATTATGAGTTCAATAAAGTACAATCGGCATATAACTTAGCAATAGAGATGACATGGCAAATTAAAATGATGTCATTTGGTCAAGATATCATAGATGAGACCGAGCTGTATACAGAACTAAGTCAGTTGATGTTTGAGTATGGTTCCGCATCCTCTTCACATGGCTGGATTCAGAAAGCATTACGAGTAAGTACATAATTCATTATAACTGAAAAAGATTCATTGGAAAAGTCTGAAATTAAAAGGAATTATCTTATATTTTTAAAATAAAGTAACTTGTTTAAATTCTTTGTCAAGCATTTCCTTCTGAATTATAGGTATTGTATGCCTGTATTTACATCTAAGCCAGTAATTGGCATTTCAATTTGTATGAACTAAACATATTCATTAACTATTTAACTTGTTTGAACTCAACAGGTGTTAACCAGGTGAGGGTGTTGTAAATAAAAAGGTACTAAATACTTCAGCTTGTTTGCACTAGACAAGTACTTAAAAATTAAATGCAACAGACATTTGACACTTCAGCTTGTTTGAACCATTGACCATTTGACCTGTTGAGCTGGCCAGGTACTTAGGGATTCAACTTGTAGGAACTGAAAAATTACTTGAGAATTCAGATTGTATGAACCAAACAAGTACTTGAGAACTTAGACTGTTTGAATTGAAAAAGTACTTGAGAATTCACATTGTATGAACTGAGCAAGTACTGAGAATTCAGATTATTTGAACTTAAAACAAGTACATGATGATTCAACCACTTAGCACTGAAAAGGTACTTGATGTCTCTGACCATTTGAATTGAACAAGTACTGATATATGGTGATTCAACCTCTTAGCACTGAAAAAAAGTAATTGAAAGCTCTGACTATTAGTTGTATTTGAACTAAACATGTATATGGTGATTCAACATGTCGGTCAATCTTGTTTTATATTTTTAGACGGCAAAAGAAAGTACACCAGAGATACTTATACATACATTGTGTAATGCTGTCATCGCGTATTGTGCTAGATGGATGATAAAAAAGGCAGAACGTTTGGCTATATTTACAGTACAAAAAGCAGCGTAAGTGAAAATACTTTAGCTATCTTTGGAGACGAAAGAGTCAGATTATTTTATTTTATTTGTCTTTACTGTATCATATTGGACCCAGTTGCACAAAGCATATTTAAAATTTATTATTAATTATACCATAATTGGCACATGAAATGGTTTGCTAATTACAGTTTAATTAATAATTAACTTTAGGTATGCTTTCTACAACTGTTTCTAGGAACATAAACGGTAAATCATTTCAATTTCTTGGCCCCTGATTTTCTTGGGTTGACTCAAAAACTATTTTGCAACATAGAATTTGTTTTGCAATTTCCAGTCTTTGATTTAGTTCATTGTATAAGTACATCATTGTGAACATCATAAAACAAAGTGATGATGGAAAAGGTAAATTACAGCATGTTGTCAGGAACTCAGTAAAGCAGTAACCTAAATTATTATATAGCAATATATGCATCACATAGAAATCAAAGGATAAATCCTGAGGTGTTAGCATGCAATATATATCGATATTTGCACGCAAACTTTGTTGCAGTCCGAGGTTTACAGAATCAATTTTTTCATATTGCACGCTTTGTCACATGACGCTGTCATTTATGACGTCATACGATTGTTGTTACATGGCTGATGACGTTATGATTGTGTTGTTGTCGTATTGCACTAGTTCTTATATCCGTATACAAGAACTAGTGCAATATTTATGTATTGTAAGAAAAAATGGTATTTTGAGATGAAATATTAGTGGGAAGTAATCAAACTTTATTTTGCTATATTATAAAAGGATCATTGAACTGATATTATGAAATATTGTCCCGAGTTGACTCGACATTTGCATGAGCTTCCGAGTGCTAATTTCGAGTCAACGAGGGACAATATTTCATAATATCAGTTCTATAACCCTATATTTACAATCTTAATATCACTCTCTGTATGAACTTCTTTTCTATGGCTGATGTTATTTTTTGATGAACTATTAAAGTGTAAATACTTCCATAATGGCACATGAAAAATAATAAAGCACAACACTACAAATGGTACCAATGATGAACGGTTAAAAACAGACATTAAGTCTTAATAGAAATTAAAGAAATCATTACTAAACTTGTTGTAATTTTGCAGCAGTAGACTGCCATTTCAGAATAAAATTCATCATCCAGCCGTGATAAAATGCAACATTAGTTATATGTGCAGGGGTCAGTTTTAATTTTCCCTAATTTTCAAAAATTAACCATTTTCTCCTAAGAGGACCAATTTTTTGAAAACTCGTAATGATTGCATTTTGAAAATATTTTCAGAAACAATAACGTAAAAAATGGTCTTCCGAGGAGAACACTTTGATAATAATTATCAAAGACGGGAAAACCCGCTAATTTTTCATATTTTAGCATAATATAGCACAAAGATGAGCTTATTAAGACAAATACAAGTAAAATAGACCATTGTTCGAGCCAAAATCTGAAAGTCCACATAAAATACTGCTGTTTTATTATTTAAGTGCAAGAATATTTAGACTTTTATTTTGCAAAAACCAAAACGGTCCATTTAGGACAAAATCCCATCAAACCCGCCATACCTCTTTAAATACAGTCAAACCTGTCTATAAAGGCCACCCAAGGAAACCAGTAAAAGTGGCCTTTATGGCAGGTGGCCTTTATATACAGGTTCAAATAATGTAAATAAAGAACAAATGGGATACAATCTTAATGGCCTTTATGAGCAGGTGGCCCTTATATAGAGGTGGCCTTTAAATCAGGTTGGGCTGTAGCAGATAATTTTGATTAACAGACTCTTCTTTTAAAACTGTGATAGAATTCTCTGAACTTACACCAATTGCAATTTCATAGAACTTGTCAAAACAACTTAATAAGCATTAAATAATACAGTAAGTCAAAAATTGATGATGCAAAATGATGCAAATATTTATGCCAAAGTTTACTTTTGACATTTTGTTAAGATGTAGCATTGAGTGTTCATGCTTATAAGGCATAGATAGATTCACATACAGAATAGAGTAAAATAAGTTTACACTACTCTGTATTAATTAGAAAAAACCCAATAAATTATTTGTTTTATATCATTTACTTGTAGTCAATTATTTGGAAAGAGACATCCACTATATTTGAAGGCATTGTTACACTTCTGTTTCTTCTCCAATGAATTCAAACAAGATCAAGCAGGGGTAGACACTGCTAAGGTAAATATATATAAATGGCTAAACTCTTGTACATTTGGTATCATATGTACATAATAATTTAAACAGTTATTGTTTCAACTTTTGTAAGCACAGAGGATTATCAACTGTCAAAAGAAATGTGCACCAAGCTTTTGCCATGGGTATTCAACATGAGACCATCCATGCATCAATTAAAAGTGGTTTCAATAAAACCAGCAAGGTAACAGAACTTGTCTGCTCATTTTTTAATTTGGATTAAGTGTGTCGCCTACTTTCACTAAGATTACATTTTCTAAATGTTTTGCAATACATATTATTCCGTACTTGCTGTCTACTTTAGGAAATTTGTCTTCTTAAAATGTACTGAAAGGGCTGCAAAAATTCTTGCAACTTAAGGGATACATTTCAACTTTATTGCAACTATAGTTTTCAAACTTTGTATACCGGTATGTGCATCCTCTATTTTGACAAATTTTGCCATTTTTTTCTATGACTGTTCATATGTTGTACAATCTAAAAGTCAAAAGAAGAAGTAAGAAGATCTTAAATCTTATATCCAAGCTTGAAAAGTTGAAATTAAATGTCAGTGATGGAAATAAGCATCTAGTTGTAAAGTGTTTTGACGGACAAAGATTAAAGGTTTTGTTAAAATCTGTGAAGAATTAGATATGCAAAGGAGCTAAAATATTCTTCTGACAGGTTTAGTTCATAAAGGTGTCTTGGTTGTAGACTTGCAAAGTGGTCTAAACTACCTACTTATGGATCCCAGCTCCTCTCACAATATAGGTTCAAATGACATTCATTGAGATCAAATTGTAGGTAAGCTTGCCAATTTTGCTTGCTAAAAGTTTGTCAGGTTTTGTTGGGACGTACTAGTTTGTAACAACAATCTAGAACTAACTAAAAGGGGAAAAACATGACTGTACATATATAACACTATTATTCCTCTACACTCTTGTAATAGAATTTTTATCTCTCTCATTCAGTATACATTAGAAACTGCTCAGAAGATATATGGTTGTGACACAATACAAGTGGCACTAGCACACCGAGCCCTTTCTAAGGCCATGTTAGCAGTTCAGACATTTGATGATCTTGCTTATTATATCCATGCAACAGAGGGTCTAAAGATAGCGAGGTCCGTACTGCCAGAGAACCATCCAATGTTATATCTCTTCTTGCACACATCGGGTAAGTTCCTATATCAAGGCTTAATAAGTGGGAGGTTGTGGGTTCCAAACCTGAACGGGTCTGACCCAAGACTTGAAAGTGGGTAGTGACTATTCTTTCACCAAGCACTTGGCATAACAAAATAAAATTCATGGTTCTTTCAGATGGAGACTTACAAGAAACAAGGTCCGCTGTCACATTAGGTGTAGGACATGCAATAACAAACCCTGTTGTATAATGCCATCAGTGCAACACACAGGCAAAATTTCTGTACCTTCGCCTATAGCTGGTGACAACTCGATATAAGTGAAATATTGTTGACTAGGACGTTAAACACCATTACTCACTCCTATCACAAGGGAATTAATTTGATGTTTACTTGAGGTAATCTGAACTTTGTGATAACAACCACCCTACTGTGGGAGAACCATCTTATTTTCTTCCATCTTCCTATTTTTTAAAGATATTCAATTGAAGAAACAATTTCTATCTTCACCTCCACATGTGACCTTAAGTGATATCATAATCAAAAGAAATCACAGAAAGTCATCTTGTGTGGACATAGCATCATCTTGTGGGAAAATGACACCCAAGTCTCCAAAATTTAGCAAATTTTAATGTGTTCTAAATATTAATTTTTGGAGTTCAGAATGAATAACATTAAACATTCTGTATAAACCAGTATTAGGTGTATTCTTTCTGACGGTTATATTAATTTTAATGTAGAATTTTAAATAACAAAGTAAGAATTAACCTATGTGTCTATGTAAATCATACTTGAAGCCAAACTTCAACATTAAATTGGAAGAAAGAGAATCCATTATGATTTTATCTATGTTGAAAGAGATGCACATTTCTGCCACTGCTGAAATATTCAACCCCTCGGTGAGATTTTCCTATCTTACATGGATACTCATTAAAGATTCTATTATTATACATCTGCTTCATACTTTTACCAAGGGAGACAATTCAGTATTCACTTGTGGCAATTTGAGCATTGCTATCTAGAGAGGAAACTGTTTGTTGACCAATGCATAACTCTTCTTGAGTCATCAGATAAAGGGAGACAATTTTATAAGATTATGAATCTCCCTGCTTTAGTTTTGACATTTAAAGAATTTTAACTAAAAAGGCGTTTTGTTAGCTAGTAAGTGTGAACTCAGGATGCATTGCAAGGGCTATGGGTTTTAAGCTCAGCTGTGTTGTGTAGAATTCTCATTGAGGAAGACATTACATTCCACATTCCTCCAGTCCACCCAGCTTCTTAATGAAATAAGTTATGATAGAAATCATTGGGAATTATCCTTATGATGAATTTATGTCCTCTTAAGTATGGTTCTTTCAGTCACTTCTCACCAATGACACCAAAATCTTAAACAAACCAATAAGCACTGAAATGTTAATACAGTGTTCTTTCCAGAAGGGACAATGGGAATGTTAACCCCCTTACTTTGCCAAATGACCCAATTAGTAAAGCCCTAATGTTTTGTTGTTTTTGAAAATGGCCCCTCTGAAAAATCCTAGATTCATAGATCATAGGGTTTCGAGACAGACTTAAACTAATTCTAATTCTTGTTTCCAAATTTTAGCTACAGCGTTACAATGGAAGGCCTTACATTCATCTAAAACAGAACAAGAAGCTACATTAAACCAAGCAGAATTAGAGTGTAAAGAAGCCTTGGACATTGTATCACAACACTATGGTGAAATCAGTCTGAGAACAGGACAGATATGTCTACTGCTGGGACAGATATACTCCAAAATGGACAAGTAAATAAAACTTATATATATAATTTTTTATGGTAATGACAGCCTTGGTCCAACATTTTTGAGTGTGGGGTATGTTAGCTCGCTATCCTAGGTTCTCTCATCTTCATGTTTTTTTGTTGGATCATTGGTTTATACAGTATTACTGTCATCAGTTTCACAACCATATCTTAACCAAGATTTTCCTTAAGTTAAATTTAGCTATTTTTGGTAATCTTTTTGGAACTACTAATATACATTTTCACAAAACTAAATACAAACATTTTTAGCTGAAAGTGATTTTCAAAATGACGCCGAAAATTCCTGAAATTTTTAAAATTAACAAAATAATAGGATTTGAAATTTTGCTAGATTTAAGTTAATTTAAGAAAATCTTAGTTAAGAATGATCGTGAAACTAGGGCCAGTCATGTTTGTGTATTTGTTCTCATCATGACCCAGTTTGTATACAGTATGTGGTATATTTCACTATTTTTTTATGTTTAGTTTATGGTTCCTTTATAGTTCAAAATATGATTTTCTATTAACTTAATGCCAAATGAACATATTTTTAAACTTTGATGGATGACATAGTTATACAGTCTAGTGTTTGATATATAATGATAATTATTATGAACTATCAAAAACCTTCATTATTTAACCACCTTTCTGATACTAGTATATGAGAGGGAGATTGTAATTTGACACTCATCTGTTGCATCTATATTATAAGCTATACAGGTTTTTGACAGGTTACAATAACCCCATCAGGGATTTACAGCCATTTTTAAATGCGGGGGGGGGGGGGGGGGGGGGGGGGGGGGGGGGGGGGGGGGGGGGGGGGGGCAGGGATGCAGGTTTTAAATGAGGGTCCAGACATAAAATTCAAGGGTCCATGTTTCCCATGATAACATGATTTTCTCATGTTCAATCATTTTCATTTATCACTAATGGTAACAAAAATTATAAATGATAAACAAAAAAAATGGAAAGGGGGTTGGGTAATTATGAAACCATGATACATGAGATATTTTCATGTATCCAAGTGGATGCACATACTAAATTTTGGAAACTCCAATTGGCAAAAATATGCGTATAGGATGCATGTCCGGTAAAACTCGCCCCATGTACCTTAAGTCACATGTGAAGGGTACATTAATGTTTGACAGGGTTCATGGGACCATGTTACCTGCCAAAATACCTGTATGACATTGTTTGTCACCCTTCAAAGCAGCAATAGTTTGGTCTTTTCAAATTTGATTTTGTATTCTGAATATGCTGTCGCCTTGTTTGTTTACTGTAACTAGAGTTTTATGATGTGCAAGTTACTTCTCTTTTAATGCTAAACATCATGTGGGTTTATGTACCCTGGCAGATTTCACAAGCATAGTTTTATGTAACCAAGCAAATAAACCAGTTGCTATGCAAGAACTTTTTTTGAGGGGTGACAAAATGAATAAGTTTTAAATACATCTAGGTGTAATGCACTAGAACCTGTCTAAATTAAACAACTTTCCTTCCATACACAACCTTGTGTGCAGTTTAGATATAAAAGTTAATTTCCTAAACAATAATTAATTTCAGCTTACTTGGTGTTCTGTTTTCAGGTTCCACTATTTATGTTATTTACAGTATTTCAATTTTGTCTATTTAAAGGATTTTGTTGGCTGAAGAGATGTTACAAAGAGGTGTTATGTATATGAAGCTATGTCAGCCTGATAGTAGTAACTTTCTCTTGTTGGCAGCGGCAACTCTCGGAACATTCTACAAAATATTTGACAAACCAAGGGAGGCAATTGTAATGCTTCAAGATGTCATTAAGCATTTAGGTAAACTAATCAAATAAAAAATAAAAACATAACAGTCCATGTCAAAATTACCAATACCAGTAAAGCAAGGTAAAAACTTTGTAAACTGCCAACTTAGGTTAAACATGCAAACTTCCACCAAGCCTAATAAAATCTTACACCAGTAACAGGGTAAGACAGAGATATCTCAAATGAGGATGAATATTTTCCTGTCGAGAATGACATTTAGCGAGTTCTGGGACATTGAAAATATTCATCTGAGTTTGAAATATCTCTGTCTTACACTGTTACTGGTGTAAATTTCTTTTTCCTATACATTTGCAACATAAAACTTGATTTGTAAACAAACATGTGCATCAAATAATCAGTTTTTATGCCACCACCCGAGCCTTGTGAAAATGACGTAATCAAATTCTGTTGATGTTCTTGCTTAAAACGATTATGAAGTCACCGATTTAGTGTCAGTAAGTGGTTGTGTCGTGGAATGCCCTCCATTTTTCATAGAATTGGATTAAAAAGTCAGAGAAAATTGATGTGGGAGATGGTTTGTGTGATCTGTCTCAACCAGGACAAGACAGGGAAATCCAGCACCTGTGAAATAACTGGATTTCCTTATCACATGTGCTAGAATAGCCAATATCCTTGATGGTTCTCAACTTTTTCTGTCTCAATCCTGTTGATTGACCAAAGAATGTTTTTCATCTACAAATGTACTCAGCAAAATTTAAACCACTCAAAACATCTTGACTTAAGTATAAGAACTATCAGCCTTATTAAAAACTATGTCAAATATCATCGCTTTATAATCTATACTAGTTGTGCGGCTAGCTAGACAGGTGGTGCTAAAGTACCCTTCACAACAACTGCCTTTGTTTCCCTGTTTAGATTTTCATGTGGTTTTCACGTAATTTACTAGTTTTTTGCTTTGTTTTGGGGGTTGCGATTTGAACATGGAGGGTATGTTTTTGTTTGATTAACAAAACTGTTATAAATTATATAATGCAGACAACATTTTCAGAACCAGTTAAAAATTAAGATTTGAAAATAAGCTTGCAATCTTTATTGCTTATAAGGTCCTGAAGTGTTACACAAATTAATGTGTTTGACACAGAATAATGCTTACCCTTCTAGATATATCTCTTTTGATACATTGTTGGTCTCTATTAGTAGGACATGCTTACAGATAACAGTCCCTTTTAACAGCTATAGATTTGAATCCAACTTGGGTAGATTTCAGAGCGAGAAAGATTTTGTCAATTTGCTTGCTGCAAGTTGATGTTGGTGGAAAAAAAAATCTTGATTAAAAGTCATTTCTCCACCAAAATCCACAGTACTGGCTGTCAAGGTAACAGCATAATGGATTAAATGTTCCAAGATGTGTACCACAAAAATTCTGTGTGTGAACACATACAAGTACATTCTGTACACATCAAAAACAAACATGCTAATCCATGTTCAATTACAATCCAGAAATAAAAACTTTGAAATTGACAAGTTAGGTTAGACACATGAACGTCCACCAAAGAAATGTTCACACCACATGATCTTATGTAAAGATTTATCCTGGAGAGAAATAAATTAGTGTCGTGTCATGAATAGCTTAAATTAAGGTTGTCACAAAGTGATCAACCAATGGCTTGTTTTAATCAACAGCACTATAACATTTATTTTTTATAACATTTTCAGATCCTGTCGGTATGTATTTGAAATGGGTCCATGTTTGTTATGAACATCTTATAAGTACACTACAATCACTGAACCGTAACAAGGAGGCCGATGAGGTACAGATACAACTGTCCCAGTGGTTACGCGACAACAAAGTCGATGATCATGTAATTACATCAGAAGAACTCCACACAGTGCCAGGATCTTTCTCAAAATTCATGGATGAATTTGATGTCTGGGACAAGACTGCAAAGAAAATCCTTAGTCTAGCTCAAGCAGAAGCAGCTGGTAACCTCAAACTACAAAACATTTTTCAGGGAAAATAAGCAATAAACATTAAAAATGTCTGCTGGTTTTAAAATACTGGTACAGTGGAACTTGAATTTAAAATTGAATGACTTAGAATTTTCACTTTTTGCGTTTTCCTTCTTTGAATATAAACCAATATGAAACCAAATAATTGAGAAGGACCAAGAAAATCAATAAAGAACAAATTTGATTTTGAGTATCTATGATGTTAGAGTTATCAAGACGTTCAACTGTATAGAACTATGTTTCTATGACAACTGATTTAGAAAAAATTTCTTCCAGTTTATGAAATGGGTGGGTTACAGCTGTGTATCCATCTTTTATACAGGTTGACATGTTTATACAACTGACTTTTTATCTAACCTAATAAAAGTGCAAAAAGACATACTAAAGACGAGTAATAAAGTAAAAAAAAAAAACAAAATGGGCATCGCCAGCTTAACCATATCAATGTTCTGATCAATACCCATCATATGTGTGTATGAGATGTTTTGAAAAATGCTTATGTCGCCAATTCCTGTTCTTTCTTTTTGGAAAATATCATCTTGTGTGATTTCATATTCAATGAAGATGATGATGATTAATTACAAACTTTATGGGTATCTTGTGGCAAATCTGATCGTTGCAGATATGTGAACAAGGCAAATTTAATGAAGAAAATATGTTTTCAAACCTGTCTAATAACCACCTATATACAGAAGTAGTAGCCTTTGAGGTAGTTTAAAACTGAAATTATACCTGAAATAGTCTCTGAAAAAGTGATTTACATATTTCATATGGTTGTGATGTTGTATAGAGGTGGTCACTGATACAGTCATGACTGTATTAGAATTGAAGATTATCAATTGAATGTAAAAGATTTTAAATCTTTTATTATCCTAAGTCTTCATATTTATTTGTTAGAAAAACATCTTAGTTCTTTGAATGTTATATTGAAATTGAATTTTTTGTTGACAGGAAAATTACCATGTGAAATTGAAAACATATTTATCAAAAAAAGTCTAGATCCTTTATTATAGGCAAACAACATTGACCTGTCCGCTTGCCCTTTGATTTAGATATTCATTGTGTTGGGGTTAATTTAAGTATAGGGATCACACGTGTATATTTCGTCTATATGATAAGAACACTAATCATGGGCAATGTTTTTATGGATTAGCTGCAAACTTTAACACTACCCATGTATTGAGTGGGTCGTCCTATATGAATATTCCTAATGAAAGGTCAAGCAGACAGGTCATTATTGTTTGCCAATACTAATATATTTTGAATAGGGAAAACTAGATTTTGTTTATATTATATATTTCTCTTGCATATACTAGTGCTCAACTGATTTACAATGGATATAATGTTAAACGAATACAAATTGTGAGAACGGCGTTCACTTAATAGACATAATAATGTTTGTATAGAAAATCCTGCTTGCGGAAGACAATTTCAGTATTCTGCCTTTTTCTTCCAAGGACTATTTCAGCATCATATTGCTTGTTGGGAAAACCCGACAATTTCACCATGAACTTATAAAATTGTGATATGCTTATTCATTGCCTTAAATATTTCAGAAATAAATTGTTTTCCATTGTCATCATGAACTCATAAATTACACTTTTAGAGTTCAACAGAGAATAGAAAACTTTTATGATTATTTGTATGTACATGTACAACCTTTATTCAGTAATTTGTTTACATTTAATGCTGTTACATCTTTTTACAAAAAGCATAGATTTTACCACAAAGTTTTAAGATGTTGCTGAGGGATGTCTGTGTCTAGTGCTTTATTAAAGAAAAAAATTGCGATTTTAAATATTTCTAGTTAATATTATATTCTGCTTCTCAATCTCATGTTATTCCTTATACTGGTATACATTATGTAGAAATATATACATTGTACATGAAAGCATGTCTGTGATGTCATCGATTAAAGTTTAGCTTATGTAAAAGGGCTATAAGTTAAATTTTAACTTGTGTGAAAGAATCTCACAATTTTATTGTAATTTTACTTACAATATGATTTATCACTCTGAAATCCTAAAAAAATTGAAAAAATAGATATGTATGAAAAATATAAAATAAAAATTTATCACTGAAAAATTCTGAAAAAAATTGAAAAATGGATATTGTATCAAAATCTGTAGCATGACTGATATTGATACACATCTTAGCTAAAAGTCAAGAATTAATGCTTTACCATTTTAACACACTGCAGTGCACTATGTTTTGTTTTTACACAATCAGCATTGTAACTTATAGATACAGAATTTATGAGCCAACATCATTGAATTATGCTCAGAGACTTGTTTGAGAATATTGAATTAGATACATAAATGTTCATATATACAAATTTTAATACTTTTACATTATTAAGATATTTTTGTTGTTTTTTCTATCTTTTATTATATCAATATTTGATAGACTTTTTTCTTGATAAATATTTTTTTATCATTGCTCATTATTTGTACATGAACCTTGTATCAATTTGGTCATTCATCTAAAATTTAATCAATGGAATCATTTCTGCTTTAGTTATCTGTCTTTACCATCATCACACCTCTGTCTACCTTTCTTCTTCATCTGGTACAGGACTTAAGGTCTCATCAATAAGTGTTTTAATGCTCCAATGCATGGCAAGCCAGCTAAAAACCTTCAGTAGGCATATTTACAATTAAAATACTGTGATATTTTAAAACCATCTCTCTCAAATAATTTAATTTAGCTTTAACAGTCAACAATGAATTTAATTATTTTGTTAAAAAGTGAAAATTCTAATTGATTGATAGTATAAAGTAGAATCCTTCTATGTACATTTTTCAATAATTAAGAATTTTTGTTGCATAAAAGCTTAATTTTCATGTCAAATATTATCCATTTGAAGTGCCTGGCTTAGTAAGTCTGTATCATTGGTAACTAATGAGATGCCCATTTTATCATTCCAACCACTTAACTTGCTAGGCTTTCATGCGTGAAAACAAGAGCCTTTTATATTTTATATATTTATATATATTAGTACATGTATGCAATCCTTGGCACTGTTTGAGAAAATTGTGTATTATTTACTTTGCACCCTTTATAACAATTTTTGTTAACTTAATAAAAATATTAATTTTTACATGCATTTTGTTTTTTTTACAAAACTTTTTGAAAAATATTATATTTTATTGTTTATAAAATAATCAGTGTTGTTTGTTTTCAGTTTATTGCCATTTCTTTACAGACAATATATATGAATAAAAGGTCTTCAAATATTTTTCTTTAGTAATTGTGATAGTAAAACTTACCTCCCTTTATTTCATAATTTTAACACCTGCAATAATTTTATGTTTTTTCAATGCCAGTTTAACCAATAGTAACCAGAATCATTCTTAATTTCATCTTTAATAAACTTGAAGGAACTCGAGTATTCAAACAGTTTTATTAGGAAACCAATCACAAACATACTAATCCATGTTTAAATTCCAATCCCAAAAACAACAGTTTTGTCATGTGCTACTTTTTCATTTTTATGAAATGATACATTCAAAAGTAGCATATGACATTGACAGTTTTAAATTTTCAGTTGGTAGTATTGTCAGCTTTATCATACATAAATTTGGTTTTTCTTTTTTTGGTATCCAGGCTGGATATTCCAGTAAAGTACATGTATATAAACAAAACAGAAGAAACATGATTCCTTCAAACTATAGATTTTTTTCTTAAGTGTGACATAAATTTACTGAATCAACAATACAATTGAAATTGAATAAATAAATGTAAGAAAATCAGTTTTTTAACAATTTTGAATTATTTTTACAGATTTCAGCCATTTATCAATAACAGATTTTCAATAGTTTTGGTTGTTACTTTGCCCTTTTTTGGATTGTGATTTCCATATTGTCCGGAATGTTTTGTTTTGATTAAAACTATTTTTGAAAATCAACATGTTTTAAACTTATTTCATCATATTCAACTGATATGTTAATTTTTGTTATAAAAACAATGGTGTTGTTAATGCATTTAAAACATTTCAAATATTTTATGACAAAATATTGACTCTATCATTCTAAAACAATCTCCTCCTCAAAATGATAAAAATTGAGTCCAAGTAGTTTATTATATAATTTCATAATATGCAATAAAACAAACATACCAATCCGTGTTAAAATCACAATCCTAAAGTAAAGTAAAATTTTTAAAAAATGGCAAGCAAAGTTTAACTAGTGAACTAGCACAGGAAGTGATGCCTGGTGCTCCGGAAGGGAAAGCATCTCTGTTTAGCTGGCTACACACGCCAATCTAAATCTGTAAAGAACTTAATTATCCATTGAACTATGCTTTTCCGGTACATGTATATAATGGTAACAGTATGGCACGCCTCACCAACAAAAGTTCGATAAAGTGCTTTATAATTAACGGTCGTTAAAGCGCTTTAACGAATTTAATGTTGCATTAGCGTCGATAACAAGAACAAAATTTCCAATTTTGTTCTTGTTATCGACGCCAATGCAACATTAAACTCGTTAAAGCACTTTATCGAACTTTTGTTGTCGAGGCGTGCCATATAACAGCGTTATTAACAATTATCTATCATCTATTACTAACTTAAAATTTAAAATATAAATGTTTTTATTATTATAATAAAACTAACACGTGGATAGTGATTTTGGAACTCTCCTCTAGGTAAAAAAGATAATTTGAATGATATTAATTGTTTTTAAATTGCAGAGAAAACTTGTTGAATGTTAAATTAGTATCTTATACAAAATTTAAATATCAATGTTATTTTTAAACTTATTTAGATTGTATACAAAGCAATAACTTTAGGTAAATTTTTTACTAAATTTTGGATTTCATAACATAATTTACAAATAGAAACTGGTTTAAACTGGTTTAGAACCAATAAAAACTACTTGAATTGAATTAAATGTTGTACACCTGACAAGTGCTCTTGTCTATTCTTTATCCAGATGAAGAGAGGTCTATTGACATTGCAGTTAATTCTGAGTATATGTTATTTCCCTTTATATTTTCTAACTATGAGGTTATCTTCAACCATTAGATCCATTTGTTATTGTTTCTAATTTGTTTTTTAATGATCTGTTTGCTTTAACTATTGTTTCAACATCTTTTAAATAAAATCTATTTCTATTATGTGTTGATTTTTGTTCCATTGCCCTTACATAGATCTCGATCACAGGGACCAGTTTTCTAATAAAATTTCAAAAAATTTAAAAGTTTTTATATACTTATGGATATTTTAAAAATTTTATTTTGAAACTGGTCCCTGTGCATTTAAATATAATTTTGTGACGTTTATATTAAACGAAATGTGATATGCAATACTACGCATAATTAATATGTCACTGATCTAGGCAATAACAATTAACAGATGACTTTCAACATAGTTCTGCAGCATCTGTAATTGTCTTGTAATAAAAAACAAGCAACACATTAAGCCATATCCAAACCACAATCCCAAAGCAAACTAACAACTTTGAAGCTGGTAAATTAAGTTAAACACGTTCATCTAGCTTCCGCTAGGGAAGTGAGGCCGGGTGCTCCGGAAATGTAAGCACCCCTGTTAAACTACACTTGCCACGACATGTTATCAAATTAGGAATGAAAGGAACATGGAATTATGGGAAGTCAAATATATCCAGAGAAATTTTGGATACAGAGACATCATACTTATCAACAATGTTGTGTCGGCGGCCATTAAATTTTTTGAGGTCTTTAATAAGCCTAGGTTTACAATACCCTTGTGTCAACCATCATTGTGTAAAGTACCCGTAGTCAGAACCACACCACAGCAGGAGCAAGAGTATTGCTGCATAGAAAATGAAAGATAACAATAGAAAAATGAAAGTCATCATGTTTGTTATAAAGTTTCAAATGTACCTTTCGTGGGCGTCATTATTGAGGTAGAAGTCTATATACCTAACTAGTATGAAGCAAAACATAAAGAATCAGTGGTATCTATTATTTCAATCCCACTGGGATAGATAGCATCATCATAAGCTCCAAATTTAGGATCACTAATAGATAGAACTTCATCTATATATCTGTAAGTGGGGTTAAATGATTTGGCGACAGTCTTTTCCCCATATTTCACAGGGTTCAGCTTCATAAGTATACAGAAACAAATCGGTAGACAATGGAACCGTGTTTTAAATAAGTAGGTACAGAACATGTATGAACAGCGTATCTTTCAAGAGGTTAAATTTAAAGATACTAAACGTCAATACTAGCATCGACCTTGTAATAAAAATTTACTCCCACTCCTGAATTCAATGGGCTAAATCAGACACTCAACGTTTTAGAGGATTGCTTCTAAAATAATTTTAGTATGGCAACAGCGATGGAGAAATATCTCTAGCATACAATGATTTGAATCTCATTCTAAGTAAAAACTTAAATATCCATTTATAAAAAAAATGATTCTACATCCATTACAGAATTCCCAATGACAACCAAAAGAAACTCAAAACAAAACATAAAGAGAAAAATTACAAAAACAAGCAAATTCAGTGAATTAGGACCCCCACCAGCAGGTTTTTTGTGATGTTTAAAGGGTCATAACTCCGAGGAAAATGAGCAAACCAACTTGGGTCAACGATATACGCATCCGTCCTATCTAAGTTGATTCTTTGCACCGAGTTGCGTTAAATAGTACATCATAGTTTTGAAGAATTAGCGCAGACAAGAATTTCGAAAGGACGGACGAAACTCCTCGAATTGGTCTTCGAAAGGCGGTGGATATTAACAAAAAAGTAACATAATGAAAGTATCGGGTTAGAGTGGTACAATTGTCATTATGAACAAGGGCTGCTACCTAGAGAAAGTCGTTGTATGAGAAACTCGATGATAAAGAATACTAAACTAGTACATACCCGGTTAAGTACAACAATCCAAAAAGCTGTCGGTACACATAAACGTTCTTTGTTCAAATAACGACAAATTGCAAATCAAGACAATGTATCTTAAAGCCTATATTCCTAACTGATAGGATCATTTTCTTTTAAATTATTTGAATATTCTTTAACTAAAATAACTTCATTGTTTATGGACGTATCTTTTAAAATTTTTCATGATTTATGTGTAGGACTCATGTTAAGTTTTTAGACAGTAAAGCTTTTGTCACAAAAAATGTGATTGCTTATATATGTGTATTATTGTCAGAAATATACTGTTGTCTAAACTTCCTGCTAGTTAAAATTTCCCCAAGAACTATGGTATACTCCCTCATGCAAAATATTTCCTTAGCTAAATTTGACAAAATATATTTTGATCCTTTGAGTAATTTTTCAACATCTTGGGGACACAATTTTGATCAAAGCACTACTGATGAGGAATTGTATTACGTCTAGTGCTGTAAAATTAAAACTGGTATAATATGTAATATGGCCATCATCGAATTACTATCAAAAACTAACATACGAATCCGTGTCCAAATCACAATCTTTAAGCAAAGTAAAAACTGCCAAACCATCAAATTAAGTTAAACAGGTGAACTTCTACCAGGTAAGTGAAGCTGGTTTTCCTGAAGCACCACCTGTTTAGCTAGCTACATCCACCACTATATATTAAACGCAATATTCTAGCTTGTAACTTACGAGCATAAAAAGGTAATAAGTTTATCTTTACTTAAAGCTGAGAGCATACGATTCTACAACATAGCGTATATTGTTAATTGTGACATATGGCATGAACTGTTACGATCGATTTCCTCAACTTTGCTAAACACAAATTCCAAATCGACACTTTTGTAACTGCTGCTTTCTTACTGATACCAGACTGTTGAAAGTCTTAGACTGGTGATTATTTTATTTTTTATTCCGTTTATATTTTGTCTGTCAGACTGTGCATTTGAAAATGGATGTTAACGAAACTTGTATCATTGTGGATCGCATCAATCACAATTGGTTTTATGTGCCTAAAGTCAAAGTAGTCACGAGGGTAGAATCAAAGCCATACATACGAACCTATGCTCAAATCACAATCCAAAAGCAAAGTAAAACATTTGAAATTAAAATATTAGGTTAAACACGCGAAATTTCACTACAGATGAGAGGCAAGGTGCCTCCGAAGGGTAAGCTCCTAGTACATAGAAAACAAAATACATAAAAGTTCTCCGTTAAAATACTTTCAAATTACTCCTAATTGCATCTAGCCTACAATCAGCAAATTAAGTCAATTTTAAGACAATGTGCCTTAAGGCCTATAGTCTTCCAAATGATGGGATCACATGCTTTTAATTAGATTTTTCTTTAATTAAAATAACTTCATTGTTTATAGACGTATCTTGTAAAATTATTCATTATTTATGTATGGTATTTCTGTTAAGTGTTGAAACAGTAAAGCTTTTGTAACAAAAAAACGTTTATATATGTGTATTATTGTCAGAAATATACTATTGTCTAAGCTTGCTGCTATTTAAAATTTGAATCCTCAAGTACTTCTTTAGCTGGATTTGGAAATATATTTTGGTCCTTTGGGTTAATTTCAACATCTTGAGGGGGAGGGGTTGATTTCACAATTTTGGTCAAAGCACTACTGATGAGGAATTGTGTTTTGAAAGGACCTGTGCTGTAAAATTAACACTGGTTTAATATTTAATATGACCACCATAAAGTAACTATCAAAAACCAAAATATTAATTCGTGTCCAAATAAAAATGTCAAAACAAAGTAAAAACTGTAAAACTTGCAAACGTGAACTTCTATCAGGTAAGTGAAGCCGCTTCTCCGGAGGGATAAGCCGCCGTCTAATAAGCTAGCTACACCCGTATTTGGTTTGCATTGAAACGATCAGGTAGTCTATTGATTTCCCCAGCTTTGCCCAATACAAAAAAACCAAATCCACGCTTTTGTAAACGACGGCTTTATTATCGGCACCGGACTGTTGAAAGTCTTAAGAGTAGTAATGATCCTAACTTTTACTCAATCTTTTCGAGGTATTTTTTTGTTTTGTATGTCCGCCTGTTTTATTTGTACCTCACAGCCTGTATATTTCCTAATGGATTGTAAGAAAACTTGTAAAAGTGTGGATCGGAATAAAACTTTTTGTCATGAATCATATTTAGTACTGTGGGCCTCAAGTCAAAGTCGTCATCAAGATAGAATGAATCAAAAACAAACATACGAATCCATGTTAAAATCTCAAACCAAAAGCAAAGTTAAAGCTTTGAAACTAATAAATGAGGTTAAACACGTTAACTTCCAACAGGAAAGTAAGGTCAGGTGCTCAGAAAGAGTAAGCACCTCCTGTTTTGCTAGGTACATCCGCCTTGTATTGTTTTTTTTTTTTTGCGTCTGCTCTGTGTCTCGCACATTTCACAATTAATATTAACGTAACTTGTTACAAGTGTGCACCAGCATAAGACGATTTGTCATGAATCATGTTTGGTTTTGTGGACCAATGGTTAAGGTCATGAGGGTCAAATCTTAGAAATTTTGTATTGGTTTTCATGTCCGCTCTATATCTCCTTTAATAATTTCAAAATGGATTTTAACGACACTCGGTATGGGTGTTCACTTGCATAAGATGACGTGTCATCAAATCAAATTTATTTATGTGGGTCAAAGATCAAGTTCACGAAGGTCGAATCTATGAATTTTTGTATTGCTTTTGTATCGGCTCTATTATATTGGTACATGTATTATTTTATTTATAGTTTTGATGTTTATTTATCTATATCAACTTCTGATTATAAATCATCTAAAGTTTTGTATTCTAAAATCAAAGTCAGAATTTACTAGATTTCTCCCATATATTTTGGGAAATTTTATTTTATTTCTTTTACTTATTGTCATACACATAGCACCACTGGTCAAGCAAAGCTGGACAATATAACAACTGTTTACTTTACATTGTAAAATAAATATTGCCCATGGTTGTGTGGCGATGCAGCAATTCAAACTAACTTTTCCTGGGCAGTTGTCAGTGATTACTGGAATCTTTTGATTTATATATACAGGTCCAACTCGAAAGTTTTGAGCACCCAATAAATGTAGTTTTCAGCAAGACAAGAGTTTGTCAGCTCAAATAGCTCTTGTTGAACTGACAAATATTGTCATGCTATAAACTCCATGTAATTTATTGGGTGCTCCAAACTTTCGGATTGAACCTGTACTTATAGACTTTCACGATTATCGTTAAATGAAATACTTCTACACTAAACAAACATTCAATTAAGATACAATTACAATGGACATTAACGTATTACATTATCAATTATCGAATCAATAAAGTTACTGTGAAATTCTGGGTTTTGCGGTAATCGTTCGATATGCCAATGTCCCTGTCGACCTGGGGGCAATCCCTTAGAACCTCTTGCCCAACCTATATATGTATCAACCATGTACATAAACCAATTTGGCCATTTCCTTGGAGAAAACATATATGTTCCATCTTGTAGTCTGATAACTTTCCATCTTTCTGCGCCATCTTTATTATTCAATGTCCCTCTGATAAAACCACATTTATCCTCAACCATATAAAACCTGCAATCAGGATACTCTCTTGTTGTTATGTAAAACACATTTTCTTCCTCCGTGGCGGTGAACGTTATGATCCCACTTTCACGTAGATACGTTCTTGATTCTACAATTCGCATCATATTTATGGTTAGAACTTTGTGTCGCCAAGCTTCGGGAGATATTTGATATTCTCCTTCAGTGAGCATGCGCAAGTTTTGGAATTGCAGACCAATAAAATTCATAAACCGATTCACTGTTACCCATCTGTCGTCAAAAAGATTAACAACAGAAAAGAACAACACATTTTCAATATCAGGCTCAGACAAAAAACGAAGTAAACGCGCGTCTTCCTCTTTTGCTTCATTGATAACACTCATGATCGATCTGGCAGTGTAGTTACTGTATCCGGTGCTCCGTGCAATACAGTACATCTGATATAAAACCGAATACCGAAGAGAAGTGAGTTCACAATACAATTTAATAAAAGCCATTGCTTTTTCGTGCTCTCCCGCATTTAAGGTAAATGCTTTTAATTTCCGCCCAAGAACCCCAAGAAATTCGACACCATGAAAAATTGTCAACTGTATCATGGGAGAAATTTCACATGGATTCATGTCAATTCCGCCGTCCATTTCACCCAGATATGCAATAGCAACACAAAAAACTCGTCTTGTACCGTATGCCAAACTACTTAAGACATTATCTTCAAAATTCCTAAGTGCCTCATTTATAACACTCTCAACAATAGCACCTATGTTGTTTCTTTTTCCTAGAATTTGCGAAAAAAGTTTAAAAACTGGACTTAAAAATGGACCAGCAACTGGAATAAATACTGCTACAGAGCCTAGAATATCAAAGATGGCTGCAAAGACCTCCCTCGGATTTCCACTTCGGAATCTGTCGATGTTGTGTCCTATTCTGGATATTACAGTGGTTAGGGTTTCAATAACATTTACATTTTCTACTGAATCCACTTGACGGTTAATCAAAGCGATTTGATCTCTAATATTTGTCTCGGATTCGTTAATTGCTGATAAAAGTTCATTAAGAGACTGCTGGCAGTTTTCTCTAGGATTTTCTGAAATATTCGGCTCCATTCTACAACGTTACTTACTACACTGTACGTGTACTTCCTTATGTACAGTGTCACTGAATCTGAAAAGATAGAAAAATGTGCAAAATAAAATTATTGTAGGAACCACTGTGACTGTGACAGTGAAATTCTCTTTATATCCATAGAAAATCAAATAAATTTGAATAAAGTTTGATATTTTTCACTTACTTTTACCTAGTCGTAACAGGAAATCTGTATGCGCATTCCTACTTAGATGACACTTAAGTTTCTATTATTAGTAGCAGGAATACCCGGTTCGATAATCAATATCCAGGTACCTGTTAAACATATTTGCATCGCCAACTCACATCTCTATTAAAACTAAGGTGTTTAATTGGTTAGTCTGGAATACTCTCTATCATGTTATATTATACGCATGCACGTTGAAGAGAAACTGCTGCCTACCTTAAGTTGGTGATGATAAGGAGGCTCTTGTGGGGAACATTTATAATAAACGACAATTAAGGACGAGGTGATCTAATGGATAAGACACGACTCTACAAAGCCAAGGTTTCTCACCGCTCGAGTCCCGGCCAGACAACATATGGGAAAGTGGATATTCCTTGTCTTTGAGAAACACTGGTTCACCCGGTGTCAGTAATGTTACTCGGGTGGTACGTTTTTCTTTAGCGTACTTACTCGGTGAGCTAGCACCTTAAAGTCGCCCTGGGTGCGCACTGGTTCTACCCAGACCATACAACACAATCGCACTTAAAATGCATACTACACACACTTCTCTTCGCAAATAACTGAAAAATTGTTGTTGCAACGTTAGGCAACAATCAACAACAATCAACAACAACAACATGTATTTGTGTCTGCACAAGTAGGACGAGTCGAGCCAAGACGTTGACTGGTTTATTTGTAGAATCGTTCGTGTGATAATACATTGCTCTTATTGCCCGTCACATATGACAATGACAACGAATTACTTTATCACAGGATGTACTTATACCTATCCATAGCGCCTGGTCTCATCTGTGTGTGTGTGTGTGTGTGTGTGTGTGTGTGTGTGTGAAAGAGATATCCACGAAATGGATTATCACACGGGCCAAATTCATTAAAACAATAAAAATACGAATAAAAACGAGTAAAAAAATAATCTAGCCCCTGTGTAGTATATGGTCAAAAGGCAATAAACTGAAACAATTCAGGTGATACTTCTTTTTCTATAGTCATAGAATATATGAGATATATATATATATATATAATATATATATAGAGAGAGAGAGAGAGAGAGAGAGAGAGAGAGCTTTCCATGTACACTGGTAATATATATATATATATATAGAGAGAGAGAGAGAGAGAGAGAGAGAGAGGAGTGAGAGAGAGATTTTCATGTACCCTGGAAGTAAAATCGTTCATATATTACATAAGTACAAGTAACATGGCTATCCATACGCGACATTTCAGTGTATCAGTTTTTGCCTGTGTTAATGACAACATAATGCCAATATTTACTGTGCCATTAGCCAACCGACTGGTTTTGGTGTATTCAATAACTGGAATGCATGCGTACATGTGTTTTCAACAAGTAAAATATTACTAGAGCTTACAAAATCCAGACGCCATTTCTATTCTATTATTAGTAACAAGAAATTCCCGGTTCATCATGCAATATTGATGTATACCTTCATCACCAACTCATATATATATTAAAGGTCACCGGTCACCAAATTTATCAATTTTGTATTTTGCATTCCAATGGGTAGAATAGTCAATATTGATGTGTCTGACGGTTTCCCACACCTTACATTTACCTGAAATACACTAAAACCTTACCTGAACGAACTGCTAATACTCGGTAGTTTCCGACACCGCTCGTAACTTTCCGGCGATCTAATTGATGACGTACATGGTGTTAAGCTGCTGAGGAATAACACATTACCTATATATGTGACCATATATTACAAGTGGGTTTGTGTGGCGTCTTGAAGGGTTTTAAAGTTTGATTTCAAGTCAAAATGATATATTTTGTGAAGTTTGGAGATAATAAAATCACAATGACCGATGAACATGTTTTTTTTTCCCACAAATTTCAGAACAAATTAAAGCCAGATTTACACAAGTCCTTCATGCAGCTTTCTAATTGTTTTGAATGTATTCAGATTAAATATTACGAGATAAGTCAGGACGATTTGAGTGGTATAATCATTTAAGACAATTCAAATTATAATGAATGAATTCAGTCAAATAAATATATTTTAAACCATTTTAATTTTCAAAATTAATTTAATTCTGTAATTTAATCAGTTCACATGTTCAAACAAAGACTTGTATGTCTTGTTCAAATTAACCAATCTAATTTAACTTTAATTTATTCGATTTTCAGAATCCATCAAAAATGACAAATAACATTTACCGGGTATATCATAAAGATAATCACACGTGTCAATTAATGTTGCATATTGTAAGGTAAACTCTGTTGATTACAGGTGGTAAATGTCTACTTCTAAACAGGATGTTTCCCAGTGTACTGTAGCATATTGATAATCTCTTAATTACTGGCATGTGAGGGGTGTTAATCACGCTTAGAACGATATTAATTTATTGCGAATAAATGAAAGAAAGTTACACTTGAGTTTTGAGTCCTTAGTTAGTCGAGCATAATCCCACTGGTATCACATTTTGACAAAGTTCTTTTTATCCCATTAGCATTAAAGCGTAATAAAGTTATTATATGCTTTTTTTATTTCATCATGAAAACTGAAAATAAATGAGAATTAGAATTCTGATCAGTACTCCATCGGAAAATATCAACAAATATTTAAAAAAAAACATTACGCACTGACGTAAACTTCAATTTTCATTATTATTTTATTATTATTATTATTATTATTATTATTATTAAACTTACTGCAAATAAGGAATAGGAAGCTATTGAATTGAAATTGCTTTCATATTCAAGTAATCCTGGGATGAAATATTTTATTTGAGAGACAATAAGAAGTTATTTTTTGATATTTTAGTTGTACAAAAAACTACAGGTCTTGGATCCAGATTCTACCCGAAAACGTGTTCTTTTGATTAATTACATGGGTAAATAATAATAATAATAATAATAATAATAAATCATTGATTTTAATCTAAAAAGAAATGGGACAATTTCTAAAACAAATATAAATTAAAATCAATTTGAGGTCATAATATGGCTGTACTAGAGAGGAGAAAAGATTCTTAAAAAAATAAAAAAACAAAATTTAGTTCTTCTTATTATTCCTTACGATAAAAAGATAAAAATAAATAAATAAATAAATAAATAAATAAATAAATAGATAAATAAATAAATAAATAAATAAATAAATAAATAAATCAAAGAGATATGTAAAGATAATTAAAATGGTATTAAATATAAATGAAAATTATTATGAACAATATTTTAAATAAAAAACGGAAATTTGGGTTCTCGGAGTTTATTATTTTTTGTGATAAATAGATCTAAATAAATAAAAATAAATAAATAAATTTGAAAAGAAATGTAAAATTATGCTTTGTAAAAGTATTAGTAATAGTATATCATACTTAGAGCAAATACAAATACAGTTTTTTTCTTTCTTTATCTTTTTCTTATTATTATGTTAATTTTTTATTTACTTTTTTTCTGCTGAAGGAAATTGAAATACCCAATGCTAAAAATAAATAAATATATAAAAACACAAGAAGTTACTTGTGATAAATCTGGGTAATAAATACAGTTCACTATACAAGCTTCATTTACTAAATAGCTGGGATAACACCTTCTGCGTCACTTCCGGTTTTGTGCCCTTTTCTACCAAAGGGAGATAACACCATGTTTCAACAGTTTCAGGACTTTATTTTACGTTGTAAAAAATGACAGAAATGATTAAAAAATGTTATTTGTGGCTAAATCGACTTTTTATTATGTAATCTTTCGGAAAATAGTAATAAACAAAATTCGGTTTTTGGTGACCGGTGACCTTTAAACGAGGACATTTAGTTATTTAGGAATAAGAAATGTTAGGTTTTTAGAAAAAAACTTTGAATGTGTGAATCATTGCATAAGAGGCTCTTTGGGGGTTATATTTGTTAAGCATTTATGCGGAGTCGTGACCTTAGTGTATCATTTGGAGAATCTGCCAGACTAATATCGATAATGGTAAATGACTGGTGTTTAACGTCCGATCAAGAGTTCTTATATATGATCAAGAGTTCATATATAAATGTACTGTCCGCTTTAATACATCAATGAAAGAATATATTGACAGTCGTCTCTCTGTAGGGGAAAGAAGATCTTGTTTCCTGTTTTCTTTATATGGAATGGCGTTTACATCTCAAAACAATGTTTGTTTACATTTGCTTACTTTATCATATTTTGCAGTACTTAAAATTGCTAACTTTGAATGTAAAGTTGAAAGTACAAGTTCTGTTGCCAGTATTTTCCCATTTCAGAGATTACACATGAGCAATGACTTACCTATTCCTAAGTTAACCTCTATTGCGTAAAATAACAAAAGTTCTACTAATTTATATTTCGAATGGAAAAATGTTTCTGATTTTGATTAATTGAATGGGATTTTTTTGTCCCAGTCAAGAATACTTCACTCATATCAAGACGTCGCCAGCTATAGGTGAAGTGGCAGCAAGTTTTACTTTTGCAGTGCGCTCAGGGCAATGTGCAAGAAGGTTTCTTTAACGTGCTATAACTACCGTGATAACATAGGGTTTTAAGCCCTGTTTCTGGTGTCAGTACCGTTACTATCTCCTCTTTGTGTGTATATATACGTAATTGTGGTGTATTCCAAAATGAACGGTATCCGGAACGTTACGTTCTAAAATATAAACAAAAACAAGTTTCACCATCATTCCTTAATTAAGTAAGTCTTTTTAAGTGGCCTAGAAAAATTGCATTCTAATGCATTATCATGAGAGAGAGAGAGAGAGAGAGAGAGAAGAGAGAGAGAGAGAGCTTTCTTTTCATTGCTCATATCGTATACCTACATGGAACGTTTCCATATGCGACAATGTGAATCAATTTGTGCAAGTTTTAATGGCAACACCAAGATAATATTAATTGTGCCATTGTCACGCAACTGATATAGGTGTATTCTATAATTGGAATGCGTGTTTACATGTGTATCCAACAAGTAAAATATCACCAAAGGTATCAAATTTTATCCAGACGCCATTTTTATTCTATTATTAGTTACAGGAATTCCCGGTTCAATAATCAATACCCGGATACGATATTGATGTATCCTACTACCTAATCACCAACTAGCATATATTAACGGCACTTTTTTAGAAAAAAAAACATTATCCGTATTTGTGCATCAGAGGCTCTGTAGGGGGTACATCTGTAACGAACAATGTTTAGCATTTGTTCCGAACTGTGGCCTTAACGTTTTATTTAGAAAATTTGCTTTAACTATGTTTAGTGACCAATATAATTTTAAATGGCTGTTGTTTACCGTGCGACCAAAATCAAGAATAAATATAAAGTATTGACCGCTTCAATGTATAAATTAATGAATATTTTGACTGGACCGCTCTTGGGTCTTATTTTTGTTACATGGATTAATGTTGAATATCAAAACATTATCTATTTACACTTACCTTAATTTATCATATTTTTCACAAATTTCTATGTTAGATTAAACAGGTTGTACGAAACTCTTGCCTACCTTTATATGACTTGTGAAACCGAAAGTACTTAAAATTTCCTATTTTTGAACCAGTATTTTCCCCATTCAGAGATCACACATAAGCAATGTAAAGTTTAAAGTACAAGTTCTGTTGTCAGTATTTTCCCATTTCAGAGATCACACATCAGCAATGTAAAGTTAAAAGTACAAGTTCTGTTGCCAGTATTTTCCCATTACAGAAATTACACATAAGCAATGTAAAGATGAAAGTACAAGTTCTGTTGCCAGTATTTTCCCATTTCAGAGATAATACATAAACAATGTAAAGATTAAAGTTCAAGTTCTGTTGCCAGTATTTTCCCATTTCAGAGATAACAAATAAGCAATGTAAAGTTTAAAGTACAAGTTTTGTTGCCAGTATTTTCCCATTTTAGAGATTACACATAAGCAATGTAAAGTTTAAAGTTCAAGTTCTGTTGCCAGTATTTTCCCATTTCAGAGATAACACATAAGCAATGTAAAGATGAAAGTACAAGTTCTGTTGCCAGTATTTTCCCATTTCAGAGATTACACATGAGCAATGACTTACCTATTCCTAAGTTAACCTCTATTGCGTAAAATAACAAAAGTTCTACTAATTTATATTTCGAATGAAAAAATGTTTCTGATTTTGATTAATTGAATGGGATTTTTTGTCCCAGTCAAGAATATTTCACTCATATCGAGACGTCACCAGCTATAAGTTAAGTGGCAGCAAGTTTTACTTTTGCAGTGCGCTCAGGGCAATGTGCAAGGAGGTTTCTTTAACGTGCTATAACTACCGTGATAACATAGGGTTTTAAGCCCTGTTTCTGGTGTCCTCCTCTTTGTGTGTATATATACGTAATTGTGGTGTATTCCAAAATGAACGGTATCCGGAACGTTACGTTCTAAAATATAAACAAAAACAAGTTTCACCATCATTCCTTAATTAAGTAAGTCTTTTTAAGTGGCCTAGAAAAATTGCATTCTAATGCATCATCATGAGAGAGAGAGAGAGAGAGACCTTTCTTTTCATTGCTCATATCGTATACTTACATGTAACGTGGCTTAAAGTTTCCATATGCGACAATGTGAATCAATTTGTGCAAGTTTTAATGGCAACACCAAGATAATATTAATTGTGCCATTGTCACGCAACTGATTTGGTGTATTCTATAATTGGAATGCGTGTTTACATGTGTATCCAACAAGTAAAATATCACCAAAGGTATCAAATTTTATCCAGACGCCATTTTTATTCTATTATTAGTTACAGGAATTCCCGGTTCAATAATCAATACCCGGATACGATATTGATGTATCCTACTACCTAATCACCAACTAGCATATATTAACGGCACTTTTTTAGAAAAAAAACATTATCCGTATTTGTGCATCAGAGGCTCTGTAGGGGGTACATTTGTAACGAACAATGTTTAGCATTTGTTCCGAACTGTGACCTTAACGTATTATTGAGAGAATTTGCTTTAACTATGTTTAGTGACCAATATAATTTTCAATGGCTGTTGTTTACCGTGCGACCAAAATCAAGAATAAATATAAAGTATTGACCGCTTCAATGTATAAATTAATGAATATTTTGACTGGACCGCTCTTGGATCTTATTTTTGTTACATGGATTAATGTTGAATATCAAAACATTATCTATTTACACTTACCTTAATTTATCATATTTTTCACAAATTTCTATGTTAGATTAAAAAGGTTGTAAGAAAATCTTGCCTACCTTTATATGACTTGTGAAACCGAAAGTACTCAAAATTTCCTATTTTTGAACCAGTATTTTCCCCATTAAGAGATCACACATAAGCAATGTAATGTTTAAAGTACAAGTTCTGTTGCCAGTATTTTCCCATTTCAGAGATCACACATAAGCAATGTAAAGTTTAAAGTACAAGTTCTGTTGCCAGTATTTTCCCATTTCAGAGATTACACATAAGCAATGTAAAGATGAAAGTACAAGTTCTGTTGCCAGTATTTTCCCATTTCAGAGATCACATATAAGCAATGTAAAGATGAAAGTACAAGTTCTGTTGCCAGTATTTTCCCATTTCAGAGATTACACATAAGCAATGTAAAGATGAAAGTACAAGTTCTGTTGCCAGTATTTTCCCATTTCAGAGATAATACATAAACAATGTAAAGTTTAAAGTACCAGTTCTGTTGCCAGTATTTTCCCATTTCAGAGATTACATTACGCAATGTAAAGTTTAAAGTACAAGTTTTGTTGCCAGTATTTTCTCATTTTAGTGATCACACATAAGCAATGTAAAGATGAAAGTACAAGTTCTGTTGTCAGTATTTTCCCATTTCAGAGATAACACATAAGCAATGTAAAGTTGAAAGTTCAAGTTCTGTTGCCAGTATTTTCCCATTTCAGAGATCACACATAAGCAATGTTAAGTTGAAAGTTCAAGTTCTGTTGCCAGTATTTTCCCATTTCAGAGATCACACATAAGCAATGTAAAGTTGAAAGTTCAAGTTCTGTTGCCAGTATTTTCCCATTTCAGAGATAACACATAAGCAATGTAAAGTTGAAAGTTCAAGTTCTGTTGCCAGTATTTTCCCATTTCAGAGAAATAGTCAGACTAATCGTGATATGGATAGCTAGCGACCGAAATAACTTGTGAAATATAGATAACAGCTGCCTAAAACTGTAGAGATATAGCTAGCGAGAGGCCAAGATGAAATGACAATTCTATTCGCTGAGTGTTAAACTTTCGTCAGGTCCAATGACACATGTTGCTAAGATTGGGTTTTATGGACAAGATATTTTATACTTTTGTGCACGTACATCATAAAACTTTGAATACGGATTGTTCTGAAAAATTGGATATACTGTAACGCGACGGGGGGTATCACTCACCGCCTACCCTTGTTTCAAACTGAACGCGCCTCACGTCGCCGATTATTCTCTTTATTTAGTAGCTGTGCGCGCCGCCGGAATGCCCGAATAATAAGACACACCTGCGGTAACGGCGCTGTGGACGTAGTCTAATTACAAGGTAAACGCCGCCGGGCTGATCTGGGTCCGACCAAACCCTGCGGAAACGGCGCTGTGGACGTAGAGTCTTAATAAAACCGAGGTACAACAGCAGGGCACACCCGTGCTGTTGACGCCGGCACGTCGTATTTATATTGTAGATAACTAATAAATATTGTATGCCTGTCTGGCATATGATTTGGTTGATTGGATATGTACACTTCACTTCACTGGACAGGATGGATAGTACACCAATAATTCTCACACCCACTGTGCTACTTGACAAATTGACCACAGAACACGTGTCAGAGTAGACCGCACTCCTCACATGTACCTGCCGGCACAATTACAAAAGCCTCCACAGCGTGGGATTTTCCCTGGTGTATTTCACCAACAGCCCGAAGCCTTTCCTAGGACCTGGTGCACGCCACTAGCCAGTACCAAAACCAATGTACCTGGCCAACTCCTCTGATCGGTTATCTGGCGCACGCCACTGATCAGAACCTGTGCACGCCATTGGTCTAAACCAAAGTTACTTCAACTGGGCTGCTGTGTGTGTTACCACTTCGCTCTCATTTACGCACGGCACTTGGAAATCCACCAAGCCCTGCGCAGCGCACGGTCAACGCACGCACCGCGCACGGTCAACGCATGGACCGCGCACGACCACGACGCAAGCACCGCGCACGGTCAACTCATGCACCGCACACGACCAGCGCACGGTCACGACGCACGGTCAACCCACAGCCGATTTTACCGCAATTCACAAAGTGAATTACAACGGCCAATGCAGTGGTGTGTACTCTTCTCCGTCTGGACCACACAGAGAAGCTACTGTCCACAGTCTGCTGTCGATCTGTCAGGTAATCTAGGTTATTCACCCTTACCTAAAGCCAATATCTTCTTATTCTGTAAGAGATTAAGGGCACTTAACTCAAACATCAAATGCGAAATGTTATTGTTGTTGTATTAGTTTAACGTCTACATGTAGGCGTTCGCCCAATGTGTAGACTTTGCTTTACTGTAGTCAGGAGTGGTGTCTGGAGGTCGGGTTCAGGGTCTGGAGATGGCCGTTGTCCGGTGGAGAGTACCCGCAGTAACACCCAGTGCATCACATTCCAGTAAGTTTATCGCCAGCCCGGAGGCATGTAGTTGAATCCTGGTTCTCCGGGCGGGAGCGGTCTATTTCGTCGTTGCAGGCGTTGTAATTCCTGCGCCGCCATGTTAACTAGTTGATTCATAGGAGCAGCCATAGGTACAGGAGCACTCTGTACCTATGGCTGCTGGTGCGATGTAGGCTTCGGTAATGGTAAGGGCAGCATCCCGACTTTTTGCTTTTTTGGGACAGGATCCCCTGGTGGCGAGGAAGCTGCCGGCTGGGTTTTCCGGGCTGGCACTGGAGCTGGCTGGTTGGTCCTGGCTGGCTCTGGTGCTGGCTGGCTGGTCCTGGCTGGCTGGGGAGCTGGCTGGCTGGTCCTGGCTGGCTCCTTAGTCGCCTTCCTCCTCCTGCTCCAGCGAGTTCGGTTTCGCCGGAGCGTGGAAGGCGACTTGTGCTTCTTCTTACTTTCAACAACGGCGTTTGTAGGGCCATCCTTCTTATCTAGTTGTTGGCTGGTGGGACTGGAGGTGTCCGTGTCCTTCCTGGCCTCCTGTTTTACCCACACCAAGGTGCAGGTAAAACGCTCCTTGTTCTCTTTCATAGAGAAAGAGACAGGTAGTCCTTTTAGAACAGTGTCTAAAAGGACGGAAAACGCTGGTGGCAAACTGGTAGAGTCCATGTTGGCTATCCAAGTGCTTTAACAACTATATCAATCTGTCATGGCGAAATGTTATAGCTCTCCGCCTCCTTATATACCCCTGCTCTAGCTGACCAGCCACGTGATCGGCTAATTCTGCATTCTGATTGGCTGAATATAATTAGCCCTACACTGTGGTGTGGTGATGTGTTTCTCTGCTGTCAAGGTCGGGTCAAACTAGATTCTGTCCATCTTTTAGTATTTAATTTATAATTTAAACTGCCCGGAATTAAATATATGTACGCGGCCTGTAAAACAAACATGTATTAGTATGTATGATTACAACTTAGATCTTTTCGAAGAATTGAAGGTTGTTGTCGGCGATTTCATTAGCCATATTTCATCCGGTCAGTTCATCCCGCCATTTCTTCTGTCCATCCTCTCTAGACTATCCTGTCCAAATATCCTATCCTGCCCAGTCAGTGGAATCATCGTAAATTAAGGTCAATCACAGTAATATACAGCTATATATATATACACAATACAAGTATTACATCAGTCTTCTAATGGGCAATCATACTGAGTAATTTAATTCATTGGCAAAACAGTTAATTGTTCACACATAAACTAGTCCTAGGAGGTCCTTCGCTACAATACCACGGTGGCGAACCTACGTCATAGACGCGACTTCGTAAACACAACAATGGCGGCCAAACTATCGACTCGCGGTGAGTTTTACCTAAATTTCCATACTTCCCATCAGTTTATAGTTATCTCAATGTGCCTAAAGAAGGCAGAATAACTTCACGAACGATCGGTTAATGTATATATATTCTTAGAGCTGCTAGTTTATTCAAACATTCGCGTCAAAGTAAATTTTCGTACCACGATGTCGGGCACACTTTTCACGACGGCAAAGGAAAAAGTTGTATTTTCACCATTTAAACTCGTCCTACTAACCATAATGTTACAAATGGGATATGAATAAACTAAAAGTAATATGTATCAAAGGAAAAATTCCAAAAAATGGGCCTAATAACGGCTATTTTAGCATTTTTGGTTTATTGTAGTCGTGCACACTCTGCAAAACTCCTTGCAACTTATGTTGTCGTGCACACATAATATTTATAAAAAAAACCATCCAGAACGGTTTTCACTGTCATTATAAATGTTTTACTTGAAATGAATCAATATAAGGATTTTTGAGTAGAAGTAAAATGAAAAAGCTTACCTTAGAGTTTGAAAAGGTAATTGGTGCCATAGAAAGATAACTATAAACTGATGGGAAGTATGGAAATTCCGTTAAAACTCACCGCGAGTCGATAGTTTGGCCGCCATTGTTGTGTTTACGAAGTCGCGTCTATGACGTAGGTTCGCCACCGTGAATACCTCATCTCTCAATTAATACTAAAATTGCCCGCTATGTTGTCAAAAGTCACATTGCGAGTACAACCGAACCATACCAATCCAGATGATAAGATATCGGAACATCACAAAATAATTAATAGTAGGAAAAAAAACTTTAGTCAGTGAGAGGCAGAGAGGTCGGTGTGCGTGTGTGAGAATGTTTACAAGTGTGTGGGCGCGTGTGTGTGTGTGTGTGAGAGAGAGAGAGTGTGTGTGTTTGTGTGTGTGTGTAAGAGACTTTGTATCTATGTTAAATGTCTTTATATACAAATAAAATACTTACAGTATATATATGTCCTTGTAAGACGATACTCTATACAAACATCAAAATCAAGTAAAGCAGTTATTGTCTCAGTAATTTGTGATTGTGACGTCTAGTCTAATAATAGTAAATGGATTTTCCAGACACCCATCGGTTGAAATTTGCTGTTATTTTAAAATTCGTTGAACTTTCTACTTTCTGTTTAGCTCATGTTGCATGAGTCAGAACTACGTACGATGTACCATGTAACACATGTTATAATAAGGAATTACGCAATATTATCACTAAAGTGCGTTTAAATTACATGTTTATCAAATTGAAAGGAAAAGGTCTGAATAAAGAAATGTGCTTCGATTAAATAATGATTATTTAGGAGACCGTATGGTTCAAGTCGACGTCTAGAATTGATTGATTAAGTTGTGTTTAATATCTGATCATGATTTTGTCACACCGAGGTATTTTTTGTAAATCTCGTACTTATATAACCCGTGATTAAAAACATTGACCATTTCGCTGAAATTTTCTTTCGCGTGCATATGTAATGGTTACAATCATAAGTGATTTATCTGGAAATACCATCACAACAATTTATTAAAAACTATCAAATTTTATATTTAAAAAGGGCTGTGAAAATTCATTTTAAACTTTGGGTTTTTTTCTTTTTTTCTGGGGGGGGGGGGGGGGGTAATTTAAAATTCATAATTATAGGACAAATGAGAATAAATGAATAAATACCCTAGAATATGGTCTCTATTGAGCTTTGTATACCGTGGCTGGGTAGTCAAAATGACACGCAAATCATTTAGGCTCATACGAAACACAGTTTTTACCCAAATTATAATGTTCATTTTTCAAAACAATTTTTGTCTGTCTGAACGGTAGTTGAACTATAGACTATATTTTTGATAGCAGGGGAATGTGGTATATTTTTTGTATATGACTGTTCTCTATAGGATCAATATAACACTATACAATAACTCATTAATCAAGGCTGACCAATACTTGCACTAAGATATAATGATATAAATGTATACATATGTTTATTACCAATCTTGAGGCCCTTAAAGGATTCTGGAATATATAAAACGTTACGTAAGCGGTAATTTTGTGCTTGCAAATGTTTTAGAGAGCATTTAATTTTAATTAACATCACGACTTGTTCCTTAAATATTTTCCATGGATTATTCAAGTCACAAAATATTATCTTATGAACATATTCCAGGGTTTATCGGTAAGGTAAAATCCATTCATGTGTAAACGAATAGTGGGAGTTTTTTGGTCATTAAATTATGATCAGTGATCAGTTGTACACAACATACAAGTATATCCGTGTGTTGGTGTTGGAATAAGGCATGGCTTTGTTTATGTCGGTAAGTCAATATAAGAGCAGGGAAAATGTTGTTATGGGACCAATCGTGATTAAAAGTGTTTCACTTTCATCGTAACGATGAGTTTGGTAGTTTTGCGGGGAGGTTTAACGGAGACCCCCCCCCCTACCTTCGACAAAGAGTACCGACAAACTTTTCATTCTCACCACCTCAGACAGAATTGGGGGGGATAGTAAAATCCACCCACCCCCACCCCCCGGTTGTGCGTGTGATCAATCTGAACCTTGTTGTAGGGTCATCAAAAGTATAACTTACGTAAATGTAAAATTTAAATAAAACAATTTTTCGCGAAAAATCTGTTCATTATTTGAAGCATCAAATGCGAACAATGATATTGTAAATCAGCAAAACCCATCGTAGACTCCAATGAAGAAAGCATGTTTTTTCAAAGAATTATTTATAATTTGAACAGTTTACCAAGTCAAATAGTTTTAGCACCAACACTAAACACTAAATATATCCTGGAAATATGTAGACATTAAGTTCAATCCTGACTGTTATTCATTGTAATCTATACAGTTTTGTACAGACACTATAGAAGTATTAAATCAAGCCAAAAAAGTACCGTGTTTTCATAGTAAACTGCCACCAAGAACGCTACAAAAGTTATACAGTAACATTAAGGCGGGTCAATACAAGCTCTAAGCTTTCTCTAGACCGGTATTTAGTAAGTTATGCAGCAAGGACTGGAGCACGAATAGACGACCCTTGAAAAAAATCTCGAACACTCACGTATAATCACTTTTCCAATATTTTTGTTTTACTTTTAGGTTGGATCTGATAAGACACCCGATGTTCCCGAAAAACAAAAATCATTTAAAAGGCTATGTGTCCGATTTGCCGAAAAAACATCAATGACTGGTGTTCCATATATCAACTCGGCCAGGTTAATAGTTGCTAAAGTTATATGGACTATTTTGTTGATCGGAGCTATTGGTGCTATGATATTTCACCTCTATTACCTTTGTAGTCAGTTTTTCAGTTGGCCGAAAATTACGAAATTAACACTCGAGTTTAGCAGCTTACAATTACCGGAAGTGACGATATGTAACAGCAACGTGGTTAAGAGAAGCAAATTGTATCTGGCCTCAAAAGAGTTACAAAACTTCACCAAAGCTATAGACCCTGAACCTGCAAAAAAATCATGGTCATTGGTGAGTTTAATTTTATTATTGAGCGAGGAAAATATAAGTTATCTCCTTTCATGATATATTTAAATAGTGTTTGCCCTTCTGGAGCACCCGGTCTCACTTCCCTGGTGGAATTAACGTGTTTAACTTAATTTGCCAGTTTCGAAGATTTTATTTTGCGTTGGGATTGTAATTTTGACACGGATTGGTATGTTTGCTTTTGATCTGAACAGCAGAGAAGTCTGAAGCAAGTGCCAAGACGACCCTTTAGCTAGAAATAGTCTCTTTTAAAATAAATGTAGTGATGGTGTCCCTAGCATGCTTATAGTGACACGATATGATGTCACGGATCGCCTGTGTTATTGAAGACGCATGACTCGTAGTTTAGCTACTGCACTCCCGGTTGTCTCCACCATTCAGATACTACATGATCGCTTCAAATTAGTGAAAGGGTGAAAGTACGACTGGCTTCAGATTGTTTTACTCTCTGTCGTCTACCATTTTTAGTTTATGTTGAGGTTTAATGTATACATGTAAACTCGCACATACTGTTTAAAACAAATGCATATTGGCACTATTTTGAACCTAGGCTAGGATTGAAATACATTTTAGGCGCTAAAATGGATACGATAACGTAGAAAATAAACCTAAACATATTTGTCTTATTGGCAGTCTTTGAAACCGATTGTCAATTAATGCATCTATCGGTATTACTTGGTTCAAACATTTGGGTGATAGTGTCTCACTTATATCGAGGCGTCATCTGCTATATCTGAAGTTGCAAAAGTTGAACCAATTGCAGGCTGACCAATTTGGCGGATTAATTAGGTTTTGACGAATTTGTAACATAAGAACGGATAACTGGACGGATATGTAAAGGTCAAGTTCGACGGATTTCTTTAATTTTGACATGTTTTTAATCATTAAAATACTAAAGATTCGGACTTTTTGTATTGAAATTGAAATTTGTGGATGTTTTAATGCTTATTGTATCACAGGACATTTGTATTCAGGGAGAGAGGTCTAAAAATCATAAAGGGATGGGTATATGTCTCAAAATGCGTTATATATAATTACGGTATGTACTCGCCCGAATCGGTCGGCTGGCAAACATGTCATATCTGATATAGTTTGCAATGTTCAACATTAAATAATTAACTATATATTGATTTGCAACATTCAAATATATTTTCGTTTCATCTGTATTGCAGCCAACTATATCATATCATCGATATCGATAATTTTATATAGCCTATAGCTGGCGACGTCTCGATATAAGTGAAATATTCCTTACGGAGACGTTGAACACCATTACTCATCTCAACTCTAATCAAGATGAATAATACGCCTGTACAAGTTATTGAATCATCACAAGTGTTCCATAAAACTTTCACTGTGCCCTAATTATCGAAGTGTCATTTCGTACCTATATGTCATATTACTGCAATTTGCTTAACCGCATAGCCCCTGAACACACGCCTGAAAAAAAAAACCGCGCCAAGCATGTATCATAACACATTCTAATCCATATAGGCGGAAACTATAGGGTTAGGATATAGTGAAACTTTTAATATTCCCAAACTATCGAATTGTCATGTTGTAATACTATCTATAGGCACTACATGCCAACCCTCAGATTACATACTCAAGGAAGGCATTACTGTGTCGAAACTCATTGTGTCCCGGTTAGATAATGGAAATGGCGTATGTTTGTTTTTTATTGTACCGGTTTTGTTGCTTTCGAAAAATGTGTTTTAAGGGCTTGTGGTTATTCATACTTACTTAATCGTGACATTGCCAGATGGATTTGGTACAAATTAACACTTCTTTCGGAAATGTTCGGAACAATTGGAGGAAGCTTCATTGTTTTCGAGCTCCTTTCTTTGTAAAATCCTCATTCTGATTTGTACAGGTTTGTTACTTTCGGATTATGTGTTCCGTGGGTTTGTGGATATTCATACTAAGTCTTGGTATTGACATTATCCGTTGATGTGTTACAAAGCAGCACCTCGAAAAATTGAAACTGCAGACGTTTCACTGTGCCGGAACCACTTACTTTCAAGTTATATTTAAAACGTATTCTAATATGTACCTGCTTTGTTGTTTTCGGAACACGTGTTTTAATGGGTAAATGCGGATAGTCACGTTGAACAAAGGTAGTAGTATTAAAGTAAAACTTCATTCATTTGGAAAAAGAACAGCGGAAGCATCATAATGCCCACAGTCTTACTTTATGATTAGAGTCAATAATGGTTATGACATTTGTGTACTGTATATCAAACGTACATGTTTAATTTGCCACTAGTATATATAGTCATTTAATTAAACTACATATTATACCAGTTTTAATTTTACCGTGAGCACTAGACGGCCGTTTCGGAATACAATTCCTCATCAGTAGTGCTTGGAACAAAATTGCAAAACCAAAGTTTTTCCGATATGTTGAAAGCAAACCCAAAGGACCAAAATATATTTTACCATATTTAGCTAAGGAAATACCTTAGTTTTTGAGGAATTTTAGATTTTAACTAACAGCAAGACAAGTAGTATAATATTTAATCATTAAATACATTTAAAATGGATATGGTATTATTGATTTTTTTGTTTATTGGCAGATATTTTCCAAACAATAAATAAATATAACCCCAATGTTCAGTAAGTAACAAGTACTTATTTGATGTTGTACGCTACAATTTTGAAAAATAAAAACCCTTCCGCAATTGTCAACTTGCACCAAAATCTGTAAAGAATTGCGTAGTTTGACGTATCTGCTTATTAAAGGGTTGCGAACAACACCTACAAGCGACGCATCCAAGACGTGAGATCAGTAAATTGCTTTTTTTGGGGTAGCGTTGGACAAATAAATCAAAGTCAGCCTGCAAGCCCAGCGGTCAGACCGACTGAGGATTTCAATCCCATGACCACACCGGGACTTATGATATAAGCGCTTTATCGACTAAGATACCGTATATATATGACAATACTATTCTTTTTTCAGGGAAGAAAAAAGCGTTTCACTTCAAAGTTAATGGATTTTAATTTTTCGGCATACAAAGACTACGGAGAACATCCTTTAAAGCAATTAATCGAAGAAGAAGACTTGTTCTACAAAGCTGATTTGGGCCCTGATAATGAAATTGTCAAAATTGGCGAAACTTTTAAAGAGCTGTTTATGGAACACGATAGGTATAATACGAATACTGACAACTTAATGTATTTTTGATTGTTTAAAACGGGCGATGTCATGGTATAAATTATGCATCTGAAAAGAAACAATATAATCCAGATAATCCACCACACGACGTCACCATGGTTCACACTGACCATTGCTCAGCCCGTTAGAAATTTACATAATTCTTATAGCTGGTTCAAGGGTTTTTAACATATAAATTGATTGAGAAAGGACATCGGGTTTGTCACAAAAATATCAAACGTTTTATCATGTCCTGCTTGATTGGAGATGTTTATTTAGTCTGTCAGTGTGAAATCTTCAATATATCACTAGTAACCCTTGAGCACAATTAACCAGACGCCCCTAGCACTGCAGTTTTAACAGTGTTATAGCGTAAACATGTCTTCTGACCATACATCTCCATATAAAAATTGCTGATAAGACAATAATGATTTGAGAGGAATCAGTACGAAATCCCGGGCTGTATATGACAACAGTCGGACACCTGACTCTTAATTGTCATACATCTGTCTAAAGAAAGGGGTTTAGTAGTTGTGTCATGTGCTAACTTTTGAATGTAGTATTTCATAAAAATTCAAAAGTAGCACATGACAATTGTGCCGTTTTTGCAATTGTTATTTTTATTATTGTTCTGATGCTGGTTATTTTAGATACCGACGAGTACATATTATTTCAGTTGTATATTTGTATTCAATGAATAGCACACTTCACCGGTTTACCAATGACTTCAAAATATTAAAGTAATTATGAAAACATAATTCTTTGGATAAATGTTAGATTCTAATTGTTTAAAAGATAATTAACCCGTTTATATATTTCACGTTGGTAATTTCGGTCGGCATAGACGGCAAGTCGAGATGATGACTTGTGTCATGAAATCATCTTCAAGAAAAGGTATATTAGCAACGGTGGCTTTCTTACCGAAAGCCGCGTGTCTAAGGTTTTGTTCTAACCGGTAATTATTATTTTCAGGGAAACCAGGGTAGCCATGGGGCACAACATAAGCGATATGCTTCTTAGTTGTTCGTTCAATGGGAAGCATTGCTATGCAAAGTGAGTATCTATTACCATGTTTTCCTTTCTATACTTATCCCAGACTAAATTGTTAGAAAGGTTTGGGCATATCGCCATTTTAGTTACTCGTACTCGTGGAGTGGTTTGTTTACGATTGTAATTAATGTTTCAAAATTTAATAATGTTATATGATTAGTGATTTATCTGTCCACACCCAGGGTCTGGTAAAAGGATTATTCTCAATGCAAAAAAAAAAAACAAAACATTCATTTTCTTCATTCGCACTGTAAAAAATAATTAACATCTTTTGTTTTCATGTATCCCAAAATGTGGATTTTGTTGATTAGTTTTTACCAATTTCATTCCAAGATCCCTTTTCCGAAATGGCTACATAAATCACTGGGGACACAAAAAAGATAATTTCTAGCGTCATTATCAAAGTAATTATTTTCGTGTGGTGTTTTTTATCAATGTTTGTGATAATTTGTTTCGTGATGATAAAATGACTGCTTTATCATGATTGTTTTGTAGACATTTTGAACTATTCACTACTGCTGAGTATGGCAATTGCTACAAGTTAAAAACAGACGGATTCGTTGCTAAGGAACCGGGCCCAATTATGGGTACGTGATATTTACCTATATTAATACCGTATATCATATATCATATCATCAAAATTAATTGTGTGAGATTTTCCGAAAAATGCATGTGGTAGAGTCAAATGCCAAGTTGGAGAGGGGGGGGGGGGGGTGTCCGCACCCGCACCACGGAAACATTGAAATTTTTAACGGTGTAAATTCGTGTCAGCTCCTGCAATTTGAAACATTATATCATCTGTAGTAAAACCACACGATTTTCAAGGAGGAGTATTAACAACAAATTTTTGTCCATTCCTTATTTATGAACATGATTGAAAAGAATAACAATAAATTCGGCAGTGGATTAACGGGACGGGATAACTGTTAAACCCCAATATACTGATACATACATAACTGATGTCATATTATAATTTTTTAATTTTCTGAATGAAATATTAAAAACATATGAGATATGACAACTATTATAAATTTTTGAATATTTCATTCAGAAAATTCAAAAATTTATATGACACTGATACCAAATAGTTTGATAATACACTGTTTGAAAAATACAGCTTAGAATAAATGTGAGCGTAATTCACACAAAAAATACGCGCTAACCTTAATTTGGCAGATTTGATATATGAAAAAAATATTGTTGATCCATCAGATATTCAAAAAATATTTTATATAAGATATATGCTACTTGAAAAATCTTGAATTTTAATTTTGCCGGATGTTGAAAATAATTATTTATATAATAGTAGTACAGTTAAAAAAGTGCCAAAATTGTTAAAATATAAGTTAACGAAAGTCTTAGTTAAGGGATAATTGTGAAACGTGACCCTGACGAAATAAGTCAAGATAATTCTTTTGTTTCTTGTTTTTTAATCTCCTTTTTTTTGAATAATATTTTTCAATAATTGTTATTAAATAGGACTACAGCTAATATTATTCATGGAGAACAATGAATATATCGAAGGTTTAACGGAGGGCTATGGCTTACGGATATCCTTGAAACAGACAGGACATATTTCTTTCCCAGTAGATGATGGCATCTTTGTTTCTGCTGCAGCTGAAAATGCCATCGGTTTAAAAATGGTAAGCGATTTATACTTTATCATTTTGTTTTTATGACTGTCATCACAATATTGTGGGTTCATATTACTCGACTAGATATATTTGACGATCCATAGTTCCATGTCCCTTTCGTTCTAAATTTTGATTACACTCATTCAGGTTCAGCTAGTTTAACAGACTTTCCTGGAGCATCCGGCCTTACTTCCCTGGTGGAAGTTCGTGTTTAAACTAATTTGCCAGTTTCAAAATAAATTTTTACATTGCTTTGGGATTGTGATTTAGACATGGACTGGTATGTTTGTTTTTGATTTGTCTCATCTGGGAAGTTTGAACATAGCAGAGAGAGATAGAGAGAGAGAGAGAGATTACCATATCGAAACATCTGTTGGTCATTGTCGGGTACGGTACCAGGTATTATTTTTCAATTTTATTTTTTAAAAGGTTGAAGTAAATCGGAAAGGCTATCCATATGGTGTTTGTGAAGATGGATCATGGTTTACTGACAAATACAAAAGTGCATATTCACGACAAGTAAGTTATCTCTTTTATATGCCAGTATGAAAATGTTCCTTCTAGTGACCAGATTCAGTTTCACATTAATTCCTTAATTGGTAATTATGATGTACTGAAATCTGGCAACTATTTTATGTTTTGCCACAGTTCACCACTTTAAGTGAATGACTATTCTTCTTTTATTTCCTTAGCTGGTTTGTTTGTTTGTTTGTTTCATTTTTTTATATTGTTCTTGGGTTGTATTATTATTGTCAATTTAACGTTTTAACTGAATTGTTTTCCATTCTTGTCTTTAAATTGTTCAGATTGTATGTTGTAATAGGTTTCACCTATGTACCACGTTGATACCATCTAACGTTTGTGAAACATTTTCAAATTGGGCATGGAGTCATAACAGGTTTTTTTCTCCCGTAAAAAGGCGTCATTTTAGGAATTTCCGGAGTAGACGTTTTCCAAAACTGCCAACACAACAGCTGGTACAGCGGCGAACCCCATTAATACCACAAAAATGTACTAAATATTTGGTCTTGAAATTTCAATATTCATTGTGGTATTTTATTTATCCTGTTTTAGGCTTGTCAGAAATTAAATACACAGTCTCACATAATTAAAGAATGTGGGTGTTTTGATGAAAAGTACCAAGAAATATACCTGAAGGCAAATATAACTGATTCTCGTCCTTGTAAAAAGGGCGAAGGTAGGTTTTGATTAGTTACTGTAGTAAAATAGGTACGTAAAGAATCTCCCTCCTTTACAACGAGCATTTTCCATCATGTAATCGTCACTATCTATATTCATGAACATCTGGTCGCCGACTGACATTATTTTTCGATGAACTGTAAAAATGTAAATAATTTCCTTATGACGTAAACTGGTTGTGACGTCATAAAAGACAACACAGACGTGCTGACATTTGCTTCAGTAACGTTTCTGTAGTAACAGTAATTCATAATTAAAGATAAGCAACACCATATTATTCGAGGCAATCGTGTCAATGTAGATGTTGTCAAAATCATATTTGCGGAATTATGACGTACATTTATCATGACAGTAATGTATTGATTTTGAGTTTCTGACAAGGTGTATTATGTGTCAGAAATCCCTAATACGTCTTTGAAATAACTTGGTCATATGGGGCTCGTCAATGTATAATGATGTAGATTTGTGCAAATGAACTTCCTGTGGCATCCAGTGTGTGCTATGGATGGACAGATAACCGCTGATATCGAAAATTGAAAAACACGAAAATAAATTATTGCACAGTATGTTATAAGTATTTGACTTCGATGTACGTTTTGTGAAATAATATGGCGGATTTATTTTTTTTCCAGAGAAAATATGTCAAATTAAAGCATTGAAGACACTTGCAAGAAATGGTACAATTCCGGCATGTAAGAACCCCTGTAGGTAAGAAGGTCATGGTTTTTCTCGGAACATTCCAGTTTGCTTCACTATTTCAGAGCTTACAGCCTCAATATCAGCGAAATAATCTGGTCGTAGGAGAACTGTAAGCTTTCTAAGATGTTAACAGTTTTACAAGCTGTATTATAATGACCACGTACATACTGATTGTCTATTTGACACATTTTTCTTTGGCTTTCATAGTATAGGGGTTAATTGTCGACCGTGATAAGAATATTTGGTGCTTATATCTCCTGCCCATTAACCAGTTGTAAAAAGACTCAGATTAATATTGGACCATAGCTTTGATCTACATATAAATTCCAATATGCCATAAAATACATTAATTGTTCTTAAAGAGCCATGAGCTGGAGCACGATAAATAAAATAATTGAACACCAATACATTAAATTAGAAGTTAGCGCCTATATATTTTATAAAAATTCAGGCTCAGTCATGAAACACAAATACATTTTTTTCAAAATTCATCGCCAGTCATCAAACACGAACGCGCCGTTACATTTCATCAAAATTTAGCACTCCGGTCATGAAACACAAACATGCCTATACATTTTATCAAAATTCAGCCTAAGTCATGATTCAACAATATCAAAACGCACTGTCTCAGTCATGAAACATCCATACATTTTATCAAAATTTAGCGCCCTAGTCATGAAACACCAATACATGTGATAAAAATTTAGCGCCCTAGTCATGAAACACCAATACATGTGATAAAAATTTAGCGCCCTAGTCATGAAACACCAATACATGTGATAAAAATTTAGCGCCCTAGTCATGAAACACCAATACATGTGATAAAAATTTAGCGCCCTAGTCATGAAACACCAATACATGTGATAAAAATTTAGCGCCCTAGTCATGAAACACCAATACATGTGATAAAAATTTAGCGCCCTAGTCATGAAACACCAATACATGTGATAAAAATTTAGCGCCCTAGTCATGAAACACCAATACATGTGATAAAAATTTAGCGCGCTAGTCATGAAACACCAATACATATGATAAAAATTTAGCGCCCTAGTCATGAAACACCAATACATGTGATAAAAATTTAGCGCGCTAGTCATGAAACACCAATACATTTTATTAAAAATCAGCACCAATACATTTTATCAACATTCAGCACCAGTCATGATACACCAATACATTTTATTAAAAATCAGCGCCAGTTTGCAACATCAATACTATTAGTCATTCGAGATTTTCCCGGGGTACACGGGGTGGTATGTACCTTGGTGCTCATTTATTACGACAAAATGCATACTTCACAACGGTATATGACATGATAGAAAATTTATTGATTTTCATATCTAAAAGCTTGAAAAAACATGTGCTCTGCCGGACATGAATTAAACAGTACAGTTTTCTTCACAAATTTGGCCCCTGTACACAGAGAGATCTGTAGCCACAGAAAAAACAGATTTCGACATTTCAGGAAGGTTTTCACCACCCCGACGACAGAAATATAAACGTTATTCAAAATGTACTTTATTAAACAGTCCCATGGGCGTATTTGGATTCATGTGAATGCTAGAATATAATTTCCCTTAATCGTCATCAAGCGACGTTTCTATGCGAGTTGCTCCCCTTTAGCCGCAGAGGCGAACTTTTAACTCTCGAATTTTGAATTTTATTTTCTAAACGTTAGACACAAAATTTTAATTTTTAAATATTCATTAATTTATGAAATTAAAAATCGTTTGTTACTTTTAATACTTTTTTGAAAACCAACAGAATTAAAATATACTGCAATACTTGAAGCGGACCATGGGGGCGGCCATAACCCGACATGTTTGAAGCTCCGTATTACCCGATCACGTGGTATCCGTATCACCCGTTCAGGCGACCGTATTGCCCTGGAAAATTAAATATATGGGATAGTATAAATAAGATTTTAACCAATCAGATTGTTAGTATTTTACCAAAGTAGTAATAAATATCAAAATTCAGCACCAGTCACAAAAAAACAATAAATTTTATAAAAATTCAGTGACAGTCATAAAACACATAATTATGTTGTGACACCAATACCTTTTATTAAAACTAAGCGGTCCAGTCATGAAACAAATATATTTTTTTATCAAAATTCATCGCCAGTAATGAAACACCAATACATTTTATCAAAAATCAGCGCTCAAGTCATGGACAACCAATACAATTTATCAAAATTCAGCGCCAGTCATAAAACACTTGATACATTTTGTTGAAATTAAGCGCTCAAGTTTTGAAACACAAATACGTTATATCAGAATTCAGCACCAGCCCTGATCACAAATATATTTTTTAAGCCTCAGCAGCAGTCGTGAAACACCAATACCTTTTACCAAAGTTCAGCACCATTCATAAAACACCAATACATTTTACGAAAATTTAGCACCATTCATGAAACACCAATACAAAAATTTTATCAAAATTCCTGCTATTATTATGTCAGCGTAATGATTTAATCCGTTTACAGTTATATTTTATCTTTGTCAATGGATTATTGGTTAATTTTATTTGAATTGTCAATAAAATGCTACTTTTTGTTCTATTTAATAGTGAATCCATTTATGTTCGTCAGTTAAGTTCCCGACAATGGCCAAATAAAGATTTTTCGGTATGGTAATCTCTCTCTCTCTCTCTCTCTCTCTCTCTCTCTGCACAATAAACGTCTGTAATTGATGGGTAGCTGCTAACTCTGTTGTCTGTTCCAGTTAAGCTTCTTTGTATAATATGTAAAGTTGTCTCTGTTTTCAACAAGTGTGCCTTATATTATGTTTTTTGCATTTCGTCACATTTCTTTGTTTCTTTGGTTTTACTGACAATTGATACGACTGGATTATTTAAACTAGCCGTCATTTTTCTGGGGACTCGTGATGTTTTTTTTTCAAATACACTGTGTCAGTTTCGCAATCATCTCTTAATTAATACAGTCCAACCTGCCTTTAAGGTCCCCTCTATATAAGGACCACCTGCTTATAAAGGCCAGTAGAAATGTATCCCAATTGTTCTTAATTCATATTGTTTGAACCTTTATATTAAGACCTGCCCATAAAGGTCACATTTACTGGATCCTGTTAGTGGCCTTTATAGACAGGTTTGAGTGTATTGTCTATAAATCTCACAAATTTGAAATCAGGGATCAGTTGTTTGAAGTTTGATTAGTTTATATACTGATTAGTCAAAATTTGAATTTTGCATAATTTCCAATTTGTAGTGAAATTTATACTGAAAATGTCTTAAGTAAATATCATCTAACTAAATCCATCAGTTTGATATTTTGAATTTGTGTTAATCATCGATTAAACTAATTAAACTTTAAACAACTGGGACCTGAATTATTTTGTTATTTTTCAAGATTTTCATTAATTTACTGGCAATCGAAGGTCAATCTTGTATCCTGTTCTTTGTTGATATTTTTATTTGCGATATTATAAAATGTTGTCAAAATTTGCACAGAAAATCATTGTGAAACTGAAGCTTGTACATGCAATCCAGAACGATAATAATACAACAAAAATTAATGCTGAACTGTTTTTTTTTAATTTTCAGTTTCTTTTATTAGAAGTGCATGTCAAAACAACCTAAACATTGTGCATATATTCGGAAATTGACCGAAAGAGAAATGTCGTAAGTATATATACAGACAATGAATTTGACAAATAAAGTATAGACCTGTCGAAAGTTTTAACACTGTCCTAACATAAGGAGCCGAGATATGGATACCTATAGAAACCAAAATACTGTCAGGTGATAGATTGTAGCTGTCGAAATGATGAAGATACATTGTACGTTTACGATTCGGTACTTATTCATTATCTTAGTGTTAAACTCTCGATAGGTCTGGCTCCGGGGTCACGAACAATACTTAAGCTAATTTTATACTTAAATCTTAGTTTTTCTTAATTCTGAGAGATAAGAAAAAACTTAAAAAGTAAATGTATCACGAAACAAAATTTAACTTATTTTTTCTTACTTAAATTTAAGTTTGAACTGAACTTTTCTAAGTACCTGGCAGTCTTAAATATTTAAATCTGACTCAAAATGTCGACCGTTCTTGGTTTATTGGAACGCCTCGAAGACATTGAACGTAAAATGAACGTTCGTAGAGTCTTTGTCGATTGACAAAACCCTTTAGGATGTTTGGGGGATGAGGAGATTCTCGTCCGATACCTGTTTCGTAGTAAAATCACACTCTACACAACAGATTTGGTGTTGGACAGGTTGGTGCATTCGACGAGGAGCCTGTCATTGACACCGCTACTTTGGACTGAGCTTGTTTTCGTGGTCCACTTTTCTTGGAATTTAATTAGTTGAGTCAAAACTAAGTTTTTGCTGAAGTTAAGTCATGACTGTTCGTGATCCCGGGGCCTTTACTGTATTACCTAGCTAAGATTGTGTTAAGTTAGACAAAGAAATCTAATTATATCCCCTCCCCCGCAAATTAGTTTTTCCCATGTCCAGGCCATTTCCCATAGCTGCTTTGGACGACTGTTATAAAACTTCACATGAATAATTTTCATGGACAAAGGTGTGCCATGACCTTGAACCAAGGTCACGTCAAAAAGGTTCAGTTCCCGGAAAAACATTAAATGTTGGGAGCGAGGCCATTTTGTTCTCAAGAGACAGTACAGTTTTGTTAAATGTACCAATTAGATGCCCAAGGTGTCGATAATCATTTTAAACATTTAAGACTACATTGCTATATTGTCAAAGTAGTTTTAAACCTCACTAAAACATGGTTTGTATCATATACATTTTGCAAAAATAATAAAATTTTAAACTTTAGGTAAATTATTTTGGAAAAATTGTTTTTTGTAACATTCCCTGATAATATTTTCAACCCTTTTATACTACGAAAATATAATTTGACTAAATATATTTACGTTTTCAGACTCCATTTTGTGAAACTAATGGTGTATTATGAAGATCTGAATTACGAAGTTATTGACGAGGTAGCGGAAATTGAGGTAACTGTTCCATACATGTATAACATAGGGACTCCATTGGTTTGTTGCCTAGCAACATGAGATAAAACGTTCCAGTCAATACCAATGTCCGACACAATTATCATTCCACAGACTAAAACCAATCCTATACCATATATATCCTCCATCAATGAGCTACAGCTAGTTTATATTACCAAATGGTGGAGAATTGTACTATTCTATACTAATGATAAATCATATTGTTTTTGGTTCTGTTTCTTATATGTATGTCTGTTCCTTCTTATTGTTAGTTACGTCATATACCATTTTTTTAATTTAATCATAAAATACATTTTAAAAAAATGGTATATGACAGTGATGTTACATTTTTGGCAATATGAGGATTATGGATAACAGACCGTGATCCCAGTTACAATCTTTTTTATGTACCCAAAACAAAGTGGGTGAGATATTATGCTCACTCCTTTGTTTCTTCTTTCTTATTCTTCCTCTAATATTATTATTATTATTATTATAAAAAAGATACTGACAAACTATTTTTGGATTGAGCAAATGTGTCTTTTGAATGACGAATTAAAGTAGGTTACTGTGACTTAATTTTCAGTTTGCTTTGCGTGGCAGTGGGGGCACTATAAACTTTTTAATGGTTCATATACTTAGCATATGATTAGTAGTATTGTCGAGCTACATGTATGTATCCCATGGTAACACTAACTACTAGCTTTGTTCTTCTTTCAGAGTGCACAATTTGTATCAGATGTGGGTGGTGCTTTAGGTCTGTGGATAGGTCTATCTGTATTGAGCATATTTGAGGTGTTTCAGCTGGTCGGCGAGATAGGTTCTTACAGTTTCCATAAATTACTGAGATCGGAACCAACAGAAGATGAAAAGTCAAATAAAACTCACAGTGACACTATTGATAAAAAAGAACGCAGAAACGGAAATCCATATTCAGTTACCAAGGTAGCAGTTCTGACTTCGAGGATTCAAACGAGAGTGGAGTTATATCAAACACACTTAGTCCTGTATTTAGACCTTCAATAAGAAGAGGGCGCCATTTTCAGTCTGTCGATAATTACATCGTGTATAAAGGACCACAGAAACAGTGAAGATTTACCTGTAGCCATAGCAACTATTTCACTATAAAACAACACTAGAGATTAGAAATGATAAAATACTCTCTTTATTATCCACATATTTGGGATATGTTTATCATAATACCTCTGTGTTTTATTGTCAACATAAAAATACTCGGTCATCAGGTCGTCCAGGTAAAATGTTTAAGAAATTCTTTTTTTTCAAACCTTGTTATTAAATACAGGTAGATATAATCTACCCTAACTATGCCAATTTACAGAATAAAGTACATTTATTTTTTTCTTCTTTTTCAAGCATATATCATTTGAAAAATGCGACACACACCCGTACTAGTTTGTATTACTGGCATTGTATCTGTTTTCATAAAGAAACGCCTATCTCACGATCGGGTTGCTACAAGAATAATGTTTCAAGGGCACCCGTTTTATCATGTGAAATCGAGTTGTGTCACAGGCGCATGAGGTATATCCAGCAGTCTATAAATATATAGAGGAAAGGTTGTAAAATGTTTAGTTTTTTGTCAATATCTATAAAAATAAGGACAAAATTACTTACTTGTGCACTTACGGCAAACCATATAACAATACATATAGCAAAGTGAACTAACATCACCGTGGAAGTGAGACTAGGTGCTTTGGAAGGAATTTACCCAGTTTAAAACGAATACAGTGCTTTTTTACGTTATATCATACTATTAATGTTGTTATCAATTAAATATAGGCAAAAAAAAATTAACCTATCCGCTTGACCTTTAATTTAAATATTTATTATAGGCGAGTACATTTATGTATAGGGAATGCAAGTGTTTGTTTCGTATACAGAATGGGGAAACGCTATTTTCAAAGAGTAAACTCGTCCATTGTGTGTGTATTATTTGCGCACGAACCCCAATACTACCCACATATTGGATGGGTACCCCTATATGAATACGTGTCATAAAAGGTCAAGCGGACATGTCAATATTGTTTGCCTATACTAGTAAACATTATATGTTATGTAACTTGTCTTGCTTCGATAAATAAAATGAATGTTATGATAACATCTACGGCCTTATTGTTTTTCATAAGAAATATCATTTATTTGAAAAACGAGTAAAATGAAATGTCAGTGAAAAAACCTTGAAGAATATCTTGGTTTAAATTAACTATTTTGATCGCATTTTTATTAAAGTGTAATTTTCAAGTAAGCTAATTAATTCGAATTTAACATGGAATATATAAAGTTTTAAATAGAAAAAAACATGTGCTTGACAGTATCAAATGTACAATAGAGGCGAAACACACATAAACATTAGATAATAACTTTACAGACTATATTACTCCATTGTTAAAACTGTATAGCTTTGACAAAAGCCAAACGCATAAACACTCGCAACTAAACATGGGACAACAGAATAAGATGAAAATAAATCGAGGCCACTGATTATACAACTAATAAGTTTGAACAGGCATTATTTTTCAGAATTTTGTTTCAATATTTCTAAGTTTCGTTCTAAATCACTGGAAGTCGGCGTTGCATTTGCGCCGATTTTTTTTTTCATTTGCGCCGATTTTTTACAGGTAAATCTCGGATAAAATAAGTAATTTTTTATTAAAAGCACAACTACGAAAACGGAATACAGATTATAGATCTGTTGTGGCCGAGTACTTGTATGCAACACATCTTATATAGTCCGATCTTGTAATTTCACCATTTCAATACTTATTGTAGCGATCAAGAACAAAGTCCATCTTCTTCTTTTCTGGTTTGCGTACGGCGGCAGGCATACCAAGTGTTCTCATCTTAACGTAAGTGGTAGCTTGGATTTTCTTGATTACATCGATGAATATAAACATGTTCGGATGATGCGAATAAAATTGTTCATTGTAGTGAGAATGACATGACTCCGGACCATTATTTGTCCTCTTGCAGTTTTCAACAGGCGCGACTGCCCAGAAAGGAGGTGGCTATCGCGAATCTGAACATATATAATTGTTTACCAGATAGTCTAGAAATTCCGTACACTTTTTATCGGATGGAGCGTTTGGCATTATGTCCTCGGTAATTCCGTACACTTTTCATCGGATGGAGCGTTTGGCATTATGTCCTCGGTAATTCCGTACACTTTTCATCGGATGGAGCGTTTGGCATTATGTCCTCGGTAATTCCGTACACTTATCATCGGATGGAGCGTTTGGCATTATGTCCTCGGTAATTCCGTACACTTATCATCGGATGGAGAGTTTGGCATTATGTCCTCGGTAATTCCGTACACTTATCATCGGATGGAGCGCTTGGCATTATGTTCTCGGTAAAACATTACTCTATTTAATCCGGCGGAAGAAACGGTAATCCAAAGAATTGAGAAAGCCATTTCCCAATTTCACACGATTTGTCTTTGTATTCATTGCTTAGACCGACAGACTGGATTTTTCTCCACCAATTTTGAGCGAGATAAAAGCGACAACAATCAATCCTCAAGTCTGAAACAATGCACGTAATATACATTATTTATTTTACATTATACCTAAAACATTTTACAGGTAATTACAGGTAAATCAGCAAATAAAAAAAAATAATCGACGCAAATGAAAAAATGAAATCGGCGCAAATGAAAAAATAAAATTTTTAAAAATCGGCGCAAATATCATACGACTCTGGGAGTAGTACATTTATAAGTTTGAAATCATACATGCAAATTCACAATTAGCATGAAGAATTACTGTACATTCCGTATAGACTGTACAAGAAGCTGCTTCGTTTGATGATAATCAGAACAGGTATAGAAATAATCTGAACAGCTCGCATCTGTAATGCTTACAATTCAGTACTTATGTTTTGATCAATTAATAAATTAAAGTCCGTATGAATACGAAGCAGACCAAAACAAACTTGCGCAGAACTGTTGAAGAAGAACTAAAAAAACAACTGACACTGGCATTGGGAGGGACAAAAGCTAAATCATAAATAGAGCTGAGTGGTGAAGCATTGTGTTGACCTTATGCTCCACCGAAAGCGGTAGGTAGGTAGGTAGGTATATGGATACATAGAGCAGTTTCTTGAGAGCCAAATAACTCCGCCCCAAATATTGCAGAGATGTTATTAATAAGATTTGGTCGTGTGGCCTTGACCTTTGACCTATGCATTCAGATTTGGAATTTGCGAAACATAGTCTCATGTTGGGTCACATTTGCTCCAAGTTTGATGAAAATACATCAACAGACATGGAAGATATGGAGCGGGTACAATTAGGGGACTGGCAGACAGGGTTATTCCTATATACCCTTTATTTTGAATTCTTTTGAGGGGGGTATAACAAATGTAATCCTCGGATTTTACACCTTCCCTTTTCTACAAGGAATAGATTATTGCAAGTTTCTAACCTTGCAATTAAGTGGAAGGTTGTAAATTTCAACACTAATGCCGCTTTGTTTGACAGCTTAAGCTGTCTATTATCTTGTACTTCCATCTGACGTTGGGCATGGCGCAGAGTCAACCCCAGCTGTAAGTTCATTGCCTCCAGCGCATTGCAATGGTCTTAATAAAATGCTGAGTAATTTTGACCTGGGACAGTTGTCATGTCATAAACTAATGAATATTTCATTCAAGTTACAAATTTTTGAATATTTCATTCAGAAAATTCAAAAATTTATAATATGACATTTTAGTTCTTAATCCACTCATTTAAGTAATTACCATTTGAGTTAAGTTAGCAATTAAATAATTTTCAGAATATTATGCAAACAAATCTCTGAAAAAATCACTTTATGAAATCGTATACAGTTAATACAGTTTGCTTAATTCTGTTGACATATATTACACGGCGGATAATGGTGATTTAAAAAGGACAGGTTTATCGGGTGAAACATAACTAGTGGCGTGTGAAGACCGGCAATCTAAATAGTTTTCGTCAAAAATTTTAAATAATAGTTGACTATATATAGCTTATATTCGTGACAAGTAAGTGAGAAGGATGTTCAATACGATTTAAAATTTCGATTTTATCGACTTTACTGAGGAGGGACAAGAAAGCAAGAAGATGGCATCGAATTTGGTATGTACATGTAATTGTTTGCTAGTTTTGAATTTTTGTTTTTTTGTTTTTTATAAACATAATCACAGCCTGTGTAAATATTATAGGTCAATATTTACATATTTTTTATTGCACTAATGATTTCCACGTGGTTGTGATTTTTGTAACTGATGTAGAATATCCCGTATAAGTGAAATCGGAGTGAAAATCATTACCCGTTGCTTTTTAGCTCACCTGAGGCAAAGGCTCAAGTGAGCTTTTCTGATCACAATTTGTCCGTTGTCTGTCGTCGTCGTCGTCGTCGTCGTCGTCGTCGTCGTAAACTTTTCACATTTTCATCTTCTCACGAACCACTGGGCAGATTTCAACGAGACTTGGTCAGATGCATGTCTTGGTCGGTGCAATTCAAATTTGTTCGTGGTGTTGCCATGGCTACCATAACTAGGTCAAGGTGACCTAGGGGTGCAAAAATCTTAAAAAATCTTCTTCTCCGAAAGTATTGATTAGAGAAAAATCTGATGTGATATTTGGCTTCTCTAGGGTCTTTAGCCTATAGTTTGTTCATTTTGTGAAATTCGGACAAAAAATAGGTTACGCGTTTTTGCGTTTAATTTTGAAAAAATCGTAAAATAGCTTCAAATTGTTATAACTTGACTATTTGGCCAGATAATGACATGGGGTTTTCAGTTTTGACATCTTCTTGTTAGTATCTTCAAATTGAGGTCAAGGTCAATTGTGAAGGTCGTGACCTAATTTTTTTTACCTCTGATTATAATTATTATCTCGAAAACTATAAACTTTTTGTATAGGCATGTATATTAGAATGTTGTAGGTATTGATACAACAATCATTTTGGTGTATAGAAAAAGGTCATGGGTTCAAAGGTCAAGGTCACAGATGTAAAACAATACCAAAATGGTTACTTATCTCGAAAACTATAAACTTTTTGTATAGGCATTTATATTAGAATGTTGTAGGTATTGATACAACGATCATTTTGATATATAGAAAAAGGTCATGGGTTCAAAGGTCAAGGTCACAGATGCGAAACAATACGGAAATGTTTAATTATCTCGAAAACTATAAACTTTTTGTATAGGCATGTATATTAGAATGCTGTAGGTATTGATACAACGATCATTTTGATGTACAGAAAGAGGTCATGGGTTCAAAGGTCAAGGTCACAGATGCGAAACAATACGGAAATGTTTAATTATCTCGAAAACTATAAACTTTTTGTATAGGCATGTATATTAGAATGTTGTAGGTATTGATACAACGATCATTTTGATGTATAGAAAAAGGTCATGGGTTCAAAGGTCAAGGTCACAGATGCGAGACAATACCGAAATGGTTAATTATCTCGAAAACTATAAACTTTTTGTATAGGCATGTATATTAGAATGTTGTAGGTATTGATACAACAATCATTTTGATGTATAGAAAAAGGTCATGGGTTCAAAGGTCAAGGTCACAGATGCGAATCAATACCGAAATGGTTAATTATCTCGAAAACTATAAATTTTTTGTATAGGCATGTATATTAGAATGTTGTAGGTATTGATACAATGATCATTTTGACGTATAGAAAAAGGTCATGGGTTCAAAGGTCAAGGTCACAGATGCGAAAACAATACTGAAATGGTTAATTATCTTGAAAACTATAAAAGTTTTGTATAGGCATGTATATTAGAATGTTGTAGGTATTGATGCAATGATCATTTTGATGTAAAGAAAAAATTCATTGGGGTTTAGTATTTATGTTTTCTTTAAATCTATCAGCTAGCCATTAGTTATCAGGTGAGCGTATAAGGCCCATGGGCCTCTTGTTTTATACTAGCCATGTTTGATCCCATGATTCCGTTGTCCAGAATAAAATTCATTAACCATTCACAAGGTTTGGAAAGAAATCTTTGGTGGAAAAAATTTACTGTTACAAGTCAAATCGAATTTTTTCACTCAAATCTACTGGAGGTGGTAAAATTGTAGGTTTCAAACATAAATGTATATATATATATACATTGGTGTACAATCTAGACATAATAATCACGGTACAAAACATGACATACTAAAAATACTAATGCAGTTTACCTGCAACAATATGCATTGTAATAATGATAGCTTTAAGTACGAAAGTTATATGAAGTATATCTATTGAATCAAATTAAATATTCAAATGTATACTACAGTCAACCCAAGGGAACCAGTAAAAGTGGTCTTTAAGAGCAGGTGATCTTTATATACAAGTTCAAATAATATGAATTGGGATTTCTACTGACCTTTATATGCAGGTGACCCTTATATAGAGATGGTCTTTACGGCAGGTTGGACTGTATTTCATTAATATGGAAGTTCTTATATATAATTATAAATTAAAAAAAGGTAAATTTTTTAAGAGCTATTCATTAATAAACAGACATAAATCTATCGTCATTATTAATATCAATTGAATTTAACATTTGAAAGATGTCCGGGTGTCCTTTTAAAGGAACTTTTTCTTGAGGTGAGAAAATGGGAACATTCTAATAAAAAATGAAATTCAACTCCAACAAAATTCCTATTACATAACCAATCGGTGCGGTTGGTAGAGTGGTAACTCTGTAAGTGGGAGGTTGTGGGTTCATTCCCGGCCGGGTCTGACCTAATATAAGATTTGAAAGTGGGTAGTGACTGTCTTGGCATTACGAGATAAGAGTTCTTTCGGTTGTGAACTTAATTAAACGATGTTTCCGTGTGACGGTAGGCGAGACGTCTCGATATAAGTGAAACGTTAAACACCATTGCTTAACTCAACTATTACATGACATAAAAATCTAATATTTCTATCAAGAATTTTCATATTCCCGTTTCTATTGACAATTCATAATCACATGTTCGAAAATTTACTTACTAATATTAAACACAGCCTTGACAGACAATATCATAGTATGGTTCAAATTCAAATTTTACTTGTGAAACCTGTGTATACCAATTTTGTATATAATTGTATCTTTTATTCTCATCTCCATGATCTCTATCGCATTGATAAGTCAAGTTCTGTGTAATTCAGATGTTACCAAACCCTAAGTTATTCAATAAATTATTCATATTATAAATCCAAGTAAATTTTACTTTCCAATAACTTAAAAACAAAAGACTGTAGAACATATCGGATAGTTTACAAATTTATATAATTTCAAACTATATAAAATCATTCCCTTAGAGACATTTATATTAATTATTAATTAATCAAGCTCTATGTTATACTGGTAACACAATGGACACGGTACTATAGGACCATATTCATTATTACTAAAACCCCGTTTTGCTACATTTTATTGGTGACCTAGTGTACATTATCAAGCTCTGCACAAAATCTTATTGTATGAAGTCTGTACACCCCAATTTTTTTTCAATTTTTCGACTTCACTACAAATTGTAAAAATCCTATGTCCAACAAATCCGCATTTTTTATCCTAAAAAGGATTAATAACTGATAATGTGGATGACATTACTTACCTGATCAAACTATCATCAGAAAAGAAGTGGTATTGGGCCAAGTTTCAAAATCGTTCCTTAACTAAGATTTTTCTTAAGTCTGAGAAATTTTGGTTCTACAAATAAAATGTTTTACCAAAATTAGAATATAGGTGCAATAAACTTAAAATGATCTGAAAATAACACATTAAATTCATGATTATCTTAACAATTAAAATTATTAAGATTTCTAATCTACCAGACTTAAATTAGGAAAATCTTAGATAAGGAATGATTGTGAAATCCGACAAAAATGTGTATTGTTACATAAATTCTGTTTGTCTAAACAACTTCATTAGAATTATTACATTCATTGTAGTAATTTGGGTCTAAATTCTAAAGAAAACAATAACAGTCGGACCTTCCGTACATAAAGTTGTAGCAAGAATTGCTACATCACCTGAAAGCCATGGTTACCGAGTAGTAAAACACTATTGCCCGGTTGCTCAGACCAGAGTTATGGAAATATAACTTAGATAAATCGCCGATCAAATAAACCAGACTTAAGTCTGGTCGGAGTAAACTCCGGATCAAATCCAGTTGCGCATGTAAATTATGATCGAGACCTACATGAGTTATAGCTCGACTGGTTTAAGAACTTTGAGAGGCAATCGACTTACGGATCACAACACCTCTCCCACCACCTAGGTTCAAGATCGTATTGTGAGACTTAGACAGCCAGTCCTTCCAAACTTTGGCGTTTTTCTCCCCAGGTAGCTATTAATTAAACATGTTTTGCGAAATTTTCTTGTTTAGTAAGGATTAAAATTTTTAGGATTTTTTTTTTAATTGGACCACTTGTTGTAAAAATGGGGATAGTTTATGGCTCTCTAAAAGTATTTTAACTACACTGAAGGACTTTATATTTATATCTATGCACGTCAAAAGCCGGGGGTTTTATTATCAGTGGTCCCTGTTACTGTCGATTGTTGTTTCGTGTTTTGGTTGCATTGCCAAATACGCATCTGTCAGTAGTACCACAATGACAGCTCAGTTAGTAGAGTGCTCGCTATGCGGATATGTTGGGAGATCCGAGGGTTGGGATTTAAATTTGTCGTTAAATACGTCAAATAATTAAGATGACCTAAGAAAGATTAAAATAATGCACTTTACAAATAACTTCCTTTGACTCTGGTGCAGTAATAATACGTTGTTTATACTGCCTAGTATCCTAATGGGACCCATTCGACTTGTCAGTTTATTCTTTGCATATTCACACACTCTCATGTAGCCAATTGTGAACAGAATTTCACCAGTACCAAAATATTAAGCAACGGTGGCACGGAGGTGACATGAACTATATAGAGGATCTAAGACGAGTGAGCCTTGGCGAGTGGCATATTTAATCATTGAACGAGTTTAATAAAATTTCATATTAAACTATCACAAGTCTAAGATTCTATATATCACATAACTCAAAATACCGAGACACAATGACTTAAGTACATGATATTTGATGCCATATAGAAACAGTTGATTTCTATCCAAGTCAGACAAATCACCTCTAATTATATAATTAACTGCGCAAGTAAGAATATAGTTCTATTTAGTTAAAGTAAATCAATCACCTAAAATAAACAAGACAAACTCAGTATGTAAGTTCAAATTATGTTGTGTTTTTAATCATCAAAAATACTTTTAAAAGAACGGGAAATGCTTCAAAAGTCTAAAAATAAACAACAGACTGACATAGTTTTTATATGACGTCATTAGGCGCGACCGCTACGTAAATGATATCACGTTTGCAATCCACATATGATTACACTATAGAATTTAGCAAACCCTTTGGCATTTTTTCTTTCACTATGCCAATTCCTTCTCCATCTACTTTTATGGTACCCCAACATTAAATGCAGCCATTTTGGACGTAGTAAAAGTTGTAAAAAAAGAAGAACGCCAAGTACGTAAGAATATTTTTTACGCTTTAAACCAATCAGAAACACAAGAACTGATTACGTCACAATCAAGTAATATTACATGGGTACGTGTGTAATATGAAAAATATTACACTGTTTTATTCCATCAATTAACAGGAGTTATGTGATATATTTTTATAATACGTGCGCGCATAATAACTACTGTAATGCGTGTGTACGTGGTAACTATTATGTGCGTACGTTTTAGTTACAACGTGCACACGTAATACAAAAATATATTTCATGTCACCACTGTGCCACCGTATTTAGCTCATGAAAATACGAGAAGTATTCTTTAGAGTTATTACTATAGACTGTGATATACCGTGGATAGTTATGATTTATAAAAAGATCTACTTGGCACCCATACAGTGAAAACAAATATAAGGGTCACTGATTTAAAGTTCAGTATTATCCTAATTTAAACAATTACCCACGGTTTAAACATTTTCTATCATCTATATAACGATTTGTTTCAAAGTATATTTACCATTTAACCTCGTCCTACTTTCCACCTAAAATACTTAAAGTAAATTTAGATCGTAAATATACTTGTCGTCACGTTGTAAGTTCCAATTCACTAATTCATATTCGATAAACGTGTATTTAGTATTGACGAAACCTACTAATAGTTAACAGGACAAAACAACGCCTTGTATCACTTAGTAGTGACATTAACCATAAATAGTTTTAGTAAAGTGAAAGCTTCGTCATGCTCGAAGCCTTTTCTTTCCGCCTGTATAAAATATACTGTGTAATGGTGTAACATGCATTCTTTGTGTAATACCTGCGAATTTTAACACTACTAGTGCCTATGTATTGGATAGATCGTCCTCTAAGAATATTTCTAATGAAAGGTCAAGTGGACAGGTCAATGTTGTTTGACTGTAACTGTAGGCCTGAAACACGCAAAACAATTCCCTATCAAAATTAATTGATATTTACCTTAACATTATTTTAAATCACCGAGACAAATATTCTTTGAAATTCGATCATTTAATTTAGGAATCTCATTAAGGATTTGTTTAATAAGTCTAACAGATTGATTGATTTTTCCTGATTTCAATTATGACCTAAAAATTAGAAGGTAATGGAACGGAATCACGTGCAAATAAAAGCCACTGCCACTAACTTTTTTGTTATCATATTCAATTTAAACTGTGAAACAGAAACTGTTCTTTCGCCAAGCACTTGGCATTTAGAGATTCCCGACCTGCACACTGCCCTGAGTGCAATGCAAAGACCACTTCACCTATAACTGGTGTAGCGGTGACGTATCGATATGAGTGGAATATTCTTGACGAGAGCGTAAAACCACATTCAATCAATCTACCATTGCATATACTGAATAGCCTGTTGATTTCAATTAATGTTTGTGTTACAACGAGAGTCGAAGCTAAGTTCCCACTGAGGATCTGTACATGTCGATTTACTTAAAATTCCTAATTAAAAATATATTTCTTAGTTATGTTTATCCTCAAGATATACATAGAAGCATTTAAAATAATCAATTAAGATCATAGGTAAAAACAACATTGCTAGTCTATCTAATTGGCATAGAACATCACTTGCTGCATAATGATCGGTATCAAGTTGTGTTCAATACCCCACCCATTACAGTCACTCACACTTCCACACAACACCCCCGTTATTTAATAAGTTAATGTACACATTATTATGTGTTTACAGGAAAGAAGTCAGAGTGAAGATTCCATAGATTCTACTGGAAAGAAAAAATCATTCAAGCGGTTATGTGTTCGATTTGCAGAAAAGACGTCAATGCAAGGAGTACCTTACATAAACGCCGCTAGACTAGCAATTTCCAAAGTTATGTGGACTATCATGTTCATTGTAGCAATTGGCGTAATGGTGGGGCATCTAGTTTACTTGTGTGATCAGTTCTTTTCTTGGCCAAAAATTACCAAATTGACCCTTGAGTTTAGTAAACTAGAGTTGCCAGAATTGACAATCTGTAATACCAATATAATTAAAAAGTCACAATTACACCTGGCATCACCAAGACTTCGGAACTACGTCCAGGGTTAGATCCAGCTAATATAATAAAACAGGTAAGTAACAGTAACACCCCTCCTCTCTCTCTCTCTCTCTCTCTCGCTCGCTCTCTCTCTCTCTCTCTCTCTCTCTGTATGTGTGTACGTGTGTGAGAGAGAGAGAAAGTGTGTGTGTGTGTGTGTGTGTGTGTGTGTGCGTGTGTGTGTGTGTGTGTGTGTTCTAACCTACCAAAGTGGCAGATTCAGAAAATGTTATTCAAATGATCAAATTGAGACTGTTATAACTGCATAACTTTCGGAACTTGTTATTACACCCGTTCAAAGTTGTAAGTTCTATAATACGTGCGATCGCAGAAGTTATGTGATTAATGGTCAATGATTAATGACAATCATTTTGTCGCAATCAGTTGCCATACATTTACCAGTATTCGATTGTTGCGATGTGTTCATGTTGTTTTCACTATTTATTGCTGTCATATGATACTGCTCAATAAAAATTCTAAAGTTGCAAATGCATGTTTAACATTGCCCTCATAAGTAAAACAACTTGATTACAAATACCGTGATGGACTTTCTAATTCCAGAAATGAGTAAATGAAAACTAAGTGTTGTGTTGTAAATAATAACGATTTTTATTCAAATAGACAAATTCGACGGTAAGTTTCCATTTTTATTAAGCACACTTGGCAGTGGTAGGAGTCTTAAGCCTATTAATAAGGCCAAGCATATCCATATGTAGTTTGTCTTTCTAATTCACATGCACAGAAAGCTTGGTATTTATCATTTTATCTATTTCATTTATTCTAGAAAGGAAGGGACTTTTGTCGTTGAGTGGTTTAAATGCCGGTTCATGCACAACGCTTCACATCGCTTAAGTTCGAATTCCTCTTATTGTAGATGTAAATTGAGAAATTGCCATTCACTTGCCGAAGGCCGGTAGTTTTCTCCGGCCGCACTATAGTTTCCTACACCATCCATGGACTGACCATCTCGATTAAGTCAAAGAATATTGACTCGGGTACTACACTCATCTATTTTACAAATAATTCCGTCAGTTGCCAGGAAGCTACAGTTTACCTAGCTACATAGAAAACTAAACAGAAACCTGACAAATATTAAATGTTAGATACGATTAACTCGAGATCAACATTTGCGCAGTAGTGGACGTTGGCGAGATGACGTTGAGATCGCTATCAACACTAATGCAAATATTTTGGTTGAAGTATTTCCAAACCAATTACATGTACCAATAAATACATAAGCAATGGTATTGAAATGAAGGTGGTATTCTTCTTGCTGATGGACACGGTTTTGAATTACCAGTGTCTGTTCTGACACATGTTTTCCTTGCTTGCTGAAACATTGTCAAACTACCTCCGTATTTGGTAGATTGCCTTTTAGGATTCGTCTAGAGTAGTTAGTTATTGTTTGAATGACTATTGATAAGGCAGTAGAAGTAATGGAATCAAAGAATTTTCAGACATTTCGTTTAGTTCACGAAAATATAGTAGTATACTGAAAAACCTCATTATGATGCACCTCCGTAACTTTACAATCTCTTGTGATTTTGAAGTTCCAATGTCTCTTTTATGCTTCCTGTTATCCTAAAACTCCTTTATAACGCCAGAATCTGACCGAAAAAATAGTACAATACATTGGGGTTTTACTGTATTTTTCACAAAGCTTCTAGAAATGGTGCTTATAGTGCTTTAATAGCGTTGATAGTTCTTTAATTTTCATGATTTAAAAAGCTTCAAATTTTGTAATCGATGCCCATTCACTTTAACACACAGATAAATCACACAACACATATATCTATAGGTGGTGTGATCAACGGGGTATTAAATAACCCATACAAACCCCATTCCTATAGAACAAAGTTTTAAGAAAAATATTGCAAATGTAAATGTGTCAACCTGTTTAAAACGTTGACATACCCTTTTTGTGTTTTTATTTGTTTTATGTTTTTAGATTTTTGTATTTTAAAAGGTTTTGCATGTTGTAAAGTGTTTCAGCTTCTTTAGTTTTTATTTACAAGATTCTTTTGTGTTTATCTTGAGCCTTGTTCTTTTTATTTGTTTTTGCTTTTAATAGATAATGCTTTGCCAAACGTGCCTTTGGTTGTGCTAGATAATAAATTGAAATGTCGACGTAGTCTCAAACTGAACTCTTATTTAACAAACCGCATTAACATGTACTAACCAACGGATAAGAAATTGACAAGACCATTTGAATGAACAAAATGTTTAAGAAAAAAGAAAGAATACGAAAACTAACTTACCAATCTATGTCCAAACCACAATTCCAAAGCAGGAAAATAAGGCTATACACGTGAACTTCTACCAGGGAAGTCAGACCGGGTGCTCCGGAACAGAGTGATTTGTGGCTGAAAACATACACATAGTTGGCTACTATGGAAATGAATGAAGCAAGAAAGCAAGACCGGGGAAATAAACATACAACGCGACACTGATTATAAAAATAAAATTCTTGGAAAGCCATTTGTTGATGGTTATAATGTCAAAGTGATGTTCGGTAGTACCTCAGTTAAAGTATGATTAGTGGACACGAACAATCCCTGTTATTGAAACACAATTGTAAATGCATTTCCTTAGCGTTGTTCATGTTTAAACAACGTCTGTTTATTTTCAAGAGTGGATTCAGGCGGGGCGGAACGGGGAAGCATGCCCCCCGGACCCCTAGCATGTAAATTCCATAAAAATGTTCCCTGAATCCTTATCCTTAAATCCCGGACTCGCTCCTGTACATACCCCACATTCAGTGATCTTTACCTATGGTCATTGAATATTTCAAAGACTGACTAGATTGCATCTATATTAAGACCATTGTTAATAGCTGTTGAAAATTAATTTATCATTTAGTTCCAAATATCATGTGCGCATGCATGCATGCTGAACTCTGGTCTTTTGACCTTTCACATGCACAGTGTATCTTTCAGATCTGCTGATATCATTAACTTATTATTTTATTTATTTATTTCAGACAAACAAAGTAAGTATATACATTTTTCTATTTTTGTAATGGTTTAAAACTTGTTTAAAATGGGTATTAGGTATTTCATGTCGCCAATGAATAATAATGTAAAATTCATACTTTAAGTGAAATAAAGGGAAGTGAGGCCACACTCCGGAGGGTAAGCACATGTTAAGCTAGCTACGCCCGTCTCGTGTATAATCTAAATTAAATGAAAGGAACATGGAACTTTGAGGCGTCAAAATATCCAGTGTTCTGTAAACTATTTTACAGAACAACTTTGTCGACATAATTATGGACTGAAGCTTTTCTAAAAGTCAGTACTGCAAAACAGTTATTTATTTTTAATACATTGTATAATTTTTATTTATAATAATAATAATAATAAACTTTATTGCACAAACTCACCATAAAAAATCGGTTATGACAAAATTAAAAAATAAAGATTAAATAAGTACAAGCATAAAAATTTATCATCTCATATCATATATAAAAACTGCAAAATGTCTTTTTATTTTTTTTTTATTATTATTATTTTCCTGGGACAATTATTTTTCACAAATTTTCGTTTTTCATCCGCACGTCATATAATGGGGAAATAACCCATAATTTATGAAAAAAATTCACTTTTGGAGTGATATTTTCTCGGATGGAAATGAAACATTACAAGATACCATCGTGATAATTTACGTTTGGTTTCATAAAAATAAATGACACAATTTTTCTTGAATAAGTTACTGAGTTACTGTTTTTCAACCACATTTCATATAACAAAACTAGTAGGAAGAAGGTATAAAACTGTGGCATGATTTCATTTACAGAGAAAGAAGCGTTTTGTGTCAGAACTGAGAAATTTTAACTTTTCCGCTTACGATGATTATGATTACGAAAGTAACTATGACAACGCAGATGGTCTGGGGCCACCCAATGAAATGATTCAAGCTGAACAAACATTCAGGGAGTTATACATGCAGGAGCCAAGGTAAACATGCATGGGAAATACCTAAAAAACATTGTTACGTACCTTTTTCCAATGTTGCAATCTTTTTGTTTTGAAATCATTGCAACAATCTTTTGTTTTAAAATTTTCTTTTTTATTTTATTCAGTTTGCAAGTACAACACACAAAACATACAATGTATAATTGTCGTAGTTTCAATTCAAACCTTTTGAAATGAAAACAAACTGCAGATATGTAACTAGAATATAGTCACATCGCGCCTGTATGACACAAGTGACTTAATAAGAAACATGACGCAAGATAAATAAAAGAAGCCAATTCGCCCGGGCAGACAACTAACATAACTTTTTACTTCAAAAACTCGCCCATGCCTCTAATAAGTGGTAACTTTATGACAATTGTTTGAAATCTAAAAGGAACTGCTTGATTTTTAGATCTAAAATCGACACAGGCGTTGAAATTAAAAATAAAATTGTCAAACCTGCCTTAAAGACCACCTCTATATAAGGACCACCTGCTTTTATAGGCCAGTAAAATATCATCCCAATTCATCCTTATTCATGTTATTTGAACCTGAATACAATGGTCACCTGCCCATAAAAAACATTTTAACTGGTTTCAATTTATAGACACCGATGATGTAACTACACCGCAGTTAGAATTTTAAATACGATTGAGTGCCACATGATATAGTTGTGTAACAAAATTCTTTTATCATACATGTAATATGAAAACGTATTTCAGGAAAGTGAGAGTTGCCATGGGACACAATATTTCTGACATGCTGTTGGATTGTTCGTTTAATGGCAGGCAATGTTATGCCGAGTAAGTATACATGAAACATCTCCGGTATCGTCAGTAGCATTCATAAAAGATTCCAATTGTATTAGTTTTTTTAAACTTCTATCTGTTTACCCTATCACAGAGAAGGCAAAAACGTAAATATTTTGCAGATTATAAATGGAAGGTGTACAAATCAATTATTCATTTACTTACAAGACCGCGTCGTTGTTAAAAATCCTGACTTCAAAATAATCCATACATTACATCTACTTTAATGTACCAAGATATATTTTGGGCAAGTGTTTACAACGGTAAAAATTTTGACAAAATTTCCGCCCTTTTCGTGTGGCGTACTGATGATGGAAAAATTTACAATTTAAGTAGGCGCATGCCGGCGTAAAACGTTTTCTTTATTGCTTTATTAAATTGAATTTGATCATCCCAGTTACGCCTAATCAATTCGTTCTTCAACAGCACTAACCTACGTAAATAGTCAACTCTTCCGTCGTCCCTACGTCACATAATATACCTCGCCATTTTGTAAAAGAAACTCCATTGTAAACAACTACCCAAATTGCATTTTATCGCATAAAATGATATATAATGTAAAAATGGAACGGAAACCGAGTTTTTTAGCAACGACTCGCTCATGTAAGTGAACTTATTATAGATTTATGAAAATCTGTAAAATATTAGCGAATTTGCTTTCTCTGCAGTAGGGAAACAGACAGGGCTGCATTGGCAATATAAACATATCTGCCCTTAGTATCCAATCAGGATTTGACATGTTCTCGAAATGTAAAATTGTAGCGTTTAAATGTTGTGATTTCAGGAAACAGCAAAAACGAGAGTGTATATATTATTATTGAAGAGTTGTTATCATTTTACTGGTCAAAAGCTAGAATTAGTCACCATTAAATATAAATAGTTTTAGCGGTTTCGATGCTATAACGTAAGATTATCTCAGTTTTATCAAACTCTTAAACTTAAATGGATAGAAAACAACATATATTTTTATTAAAATTCCATCAACAAAGCTTGGAGCTATCTTGTATTATGCATTCAGTTGTCTCTGCTGTTATTCTTAATTTTAAAAACATCCCACTTGTTATAGGTAGAATTAGAAACTAGAAATGATTGGTTTAACTTTACGGGCAAATGAAGTGGCATTTTCAAAACACTACAATCAGATAAACATCTTCATTAATAAATACAAATTTCAATAAAATTGCACCATTTCTGTTATTAACGACGATTGTTCTTGTAAACGCGGAAACCGCATTATTGCGTATGTTACATGCTAAGAGAACTATTGGATACACTAAAACACGCGGAACGATATTCAGCTTTGTAGTACTTTGATTTGTCTTTTTAATTTTTTTTTTGCTGCACCTAAAATTGTTTTCTTGTTACAGAAACTTTACATTATATAATACTGCTGATCATGGTAATTGTTACACATTGCCATCAAAAAAGTATGTCACGACGCAATCTGGACCGACAAAAGGTAAGACCAATCTACATAATATAGATCTACGAAATAGTTGTCATTGATACCACAATGCTGACCAACAATTACCATCAAACGACAAAATGGTTGTCATTGGCAAGAAAATGTTGACCAACAGTCAGTCACAACATAATCTTCACCGCCTAAACGGTTGTCATTGGCAACACAGTGGAAATATAGAGAAGTCGGTGACAACACAGTGTGCACCAAGGTAAATGACAATATAATGTCACACATGTCTATAAAGGCCACTTTTATTGATTCTCTTTGGTGGCCTTTATAGAAAGGTTTCCCTGTATGACGATTTTATGGAATGTAAAAAGAGTAGATTGATTAATGGACGACTTTATGATTATTAATTCAAATTCATTACAGTAAGTTAGTTAATTACAAAATGGAGTCATAATTAGTAATTTTACACACAGTTTTATCAAACTTGTAGGTTTACAAATGATATTCTACATGGAAAACGAAGAATATTTAGACGGTGTAAATCAGGGGTACGGAGCGAGAGTATCCTTAAGAGATAATGGACAGATACCTTTTCCGGCAGACGACGGATTTTTCGTTTCCTCTTACAGTGAAGTAGACATTGGACTAAAATTAGTAATTTGCATTTTAACATTCTATCAATTTTAAATGTTCAGGATAAAGCCTTAAGTGGATTTGGTAAAATACATTTTGATCTTATTGGTTTTTTTTTTTAATTTCGACATCTTAATTTTATATATATTTGGTTCTGGCACATCTAGTGAGGAACTTTGTTCCGAAACGACCGTCAAGTGTTGCAAACATAAAACATGTTCAGTAATAATTATGTTGATGTTTCATATTTGTATCCTATGGGAAATAAAAATTGACAAAGAAATTAGAAAGTAGTCTCTTAGTGTCCAATAACTGAAATTGAAAAGTAATCCCATGTTTGGATAAAGAGAAAATTCTTCCTTACTTGCAACATTTCTCTATTCTTATATTTTAATTGGTAAAAACATAATACCGCGATGTGACCTCTTAGAAAGCCCAGCATATCACTGTTGACAGAAAATTTTATAATCATTTATCATCAAGCCAAATTCAGATTTTGTACTAGGTCAAACCTATTTTCCGGAATTCATTTCTTTAGTTCTTAGCAAAATTCCTGAATTTTCCCGAATGATTCGTTTTGAAATCTCTCGTAATCTCGCGTTTCAAACCTGTATTCAATCTTCCTATTTTTTCTATTAACAAGGTACAGATAATTCGATTAGGATTTCCTTATGGCACATGTGAAGATGGTTCGTCCTTTGAATCGCGCTACAGAAGAAAGTATTCGAGACAGGTAGATGTAGAACAAACACTTGTTCATATATTTTTGAAAGAAAGTTTTACATGATTAACTTAATTGTTCTAATTTTCTTGATCAATGAAAATATAAAAAGTATATTAGCGAGTACAAAAACGAAGTGTTATAGCCTGTCTGGGGTAAGTTGTTCGAAGCCTGATTAGTTTAATCAATTGATTAGTTAAAATTTGAATTTTGCATAGGTGCAGATATATTGTGAACTTAATGTTGAAATGTCGAAAATGAATAAAAATTTCATCAAACTAAAGCACACTGAAAAAATACCAATTCGAAAGTGGTATTTTTATTTTTATTTATGTTTTAATTTTTAACTTATCGCTGATTAAGCTAATCAAGCTTCGAACAACTGGGTCCTGGTGTTATAAGTGTTCAGTTAGAAGAATTTTAGGACCACACGCTAACTGCGATATATCTTGTTAAGCATTTATTTAACCTACAAGTTATTTTTTTCTTGAAATATTAGATTCTGAATTAAAAAAGTTTTATGGCCGTCATTACGATATTGTTAATAAGTGTGATGTATCTGTATTTAAAATTGCCATGGATGTGTTTGACGTCACATACTTCCATGTTCCTTTCATTATAAATTTTGATTTCACACGTGGCGGGTGTAGCTATCGAAATAGGAGGTGCTTTCTCGTCCGTAGCAACTGACCTCTTTTCCTTGGTAAAAGTTCACATGTTTAATTTAATTACCAGTTTCACAATTTTTACTTTGCTTTGGGATGTTGATTCGGACATGGGGCCAGAATGTTTATTTTTCATTTTCATTTATTCATATATTTTGATATCCTCGGAACCGGACCTTTCTACTAGAGTTGGCAGTTTTATTTTCAGTAATCGTTTGTTTTTAACTTGTGTCCGGTCCCGTACTTACTCCCTATGGACACATTATTTAACAATCAATACCAAGGCCAATTTTTAAATATGTTGTAATCAAACAAAAACATTCTGATTGCAAATCACAATCCAAAGAAAGAAAGTTAGTAAAAACTTTTTAAAAAACCAGCAAATTAAGTTGAACATTTATCTAATTAAGGGAAGTGAGGCTCGGTGCTTCGGTAGGGTTAGGACCTGTGTAGCTACCTACACTCGTCACATTTGAAAATGAATGGAACATGGAACTAAGTGACTTCAAATATATCATTTTGAATACAGACACACCACGATTATGAAAATGAAATTGTGATGCCGGCCTTTTGATACAACCAGGCTTGAATATCCCTGGGTCAACAATTTATGTGTAGGTAAGTCACTTGTATCGGTGTATATAGTTCCTGTAATAGGAACAAGCTCAACCAATTAAATGTGAAACATACGCAGAAGAGATGGGTACATTGTTACCTGGAAAAGTAAAGTTGACAAGAGAAAACACGTTATAACATTTTCATATGGCTTCTAATGAAGCCTTTTGTTGTTTTGTTGGTGTCAAGATACAGTAATAATCTAAATATGAATCAGATCTAGGATATATGGCATTCACATAGTTTCCAAATGTAGGATTAATAAGAGATAGAACGTCATATATTTATCTTTATGGGGAGAGTTGAATTAGTTGTCCGACATTCTTCTCTCAAGATTTAAAAAGATTGGCTCATACAAAATAAAGAGAGTATACGTTAAGCAATGGTGCATGCGTGTTTGTGGCTATTAGTATATTGATTGTTTCTTGATAAATCATATTTTGTTGATGGTATATTCGATATAAAGGTACAATTGGTGACCAATTTCATTCTTTATTTTAGGCATGTCAGAAAATGTGGGAGCAGACTGTTATCATCCGTAGATGTGGATGTTTCAATGAAGAGTTTGCTGAAATTTACCGTTTAGCTGCTTCTTCTTTTCAGAACCTCCGACCCTGTAGAAGTAATACAGGTACGGATTTGTTCATTAACCATCACCTAATATACTGTATTTTTACCATTTACCATGTATTTTAAAAATGTGAAATTTTAAACTTTTTCACTTTGATTTTGACAGATACATTTATCAATATTTAATTTTGTATTCCTCAAAATGAAACTTTTTGCAAATACATCTTGAAATTGCAATTGAAGCACTATTTTGTAAGCTTTTTGAAGCGTCGTATTATTTTTCACACTTAACACAGAAAAAGTTGCATTGTGTGTCACATCAAATTTCACAGGAAACTTTTTGCTTTCTTTCAGTAGACTTCGGAATGCTTATCTTTTAAAGAATGTGCCCGTTATTAAACTGTTCCCCTTGTGAAACCCTTTTCAGCAGTTATTGGTCAATTGTCTGAAATAAATTGCCATTCATTTTAAATTTTAATTTCATTTGCGGCGGCTATAGCTAGCTAAACAGCAGTGCTTACCCTTCATCAGCATCCGGCCTCACTAACTCCCTTGATGCAAGTTCAGGTGTTTGCCGGTTTCTAGCTCACCTGAGCTATATACTTAGATGAGCTTTTGCTATCTATCTTTTTCATTCGTGCGTTGTGTGAAAACTTTTAACATTTTAATCAACTCCTCTAAATCTACTGGCCTACATTGGATGTTATTGGGCAACTATTGTCTCGGTGGAGGGCTTTCAGATTTGAGCAAATGAAGAAGTTATGCCCCCTTGGTGCCCTAAAAAGGGAGAAATAGTCTTTCAAAAATACAAGAGATATAGCTTAAACATTTCATGTATAACATACTTAGGGCATTTTGTTTCAGATTTGCACTAATCGTAGCTGTATGGGCTAAAATGTCAAGGAACTTAAGGGAGATATTGCTAAAATTAATGCATTCGCAAATATATCTAGAAAACTGGATTTGTCCTATAGGCATATGTTTTAGAATAAAGTAAATATTGGTATAATGATCATTTTGATACACGAATGAAAGTTAAGGATAAGGACGAGAACACTTTTTGTATACGCATGTGATATTGATGGTATTGATATGCAGATCATCTGGATATATGCACAAATCATTGGTACAAAGGTCAAAAGTCACGAATATATAAGAATACTGAAATTGTTTTTTTTTTACTTTGTACTTTTGTTCACTAATTAAGCTTTTTTAAATTGCTACAGCTAGACCTTAGCTATGTTAGATGTAGCATTCAAGTACAATAATTAATTTGTAAATTTCTTTGCATATTGGCATTTTGGTGAAAATTTGGATGCTCTCTTTGACTAATGTAATTGATACTTGAACAAACCACTGCATGCTCAAGTGAGCGTTAGTGCCCACAGACCTCTTGGCAAAGTTTTTACTTTGTTTATTGTGATTTGAGCATGGACTGGTAAGTCTGTTTCTAACTTAGGAGGCATCCTGTCGATTGTTATTCAGTTAAGTTGTATGAAGGGTATGTAACAACATATATCATACCTTCAACCATTTTAGAATCTTTTTATTATTTCTCTTCCGATTCTATTTTATGTAGTGCGGAGTAGGTAAAACTGGACATTATTCAGTCTTCAAAAAATAGTTGGTCAGAGCTATAACTAATCAAAATGATGTATTTTTAAAAGGTCAAAATAAACGCTTCATTCGCCCGACGGGTTATTCTTGTCGCTTTGATTTATTCAAGTTTTGTTAGTCTACTATTTTCAGAGGAGGTACTTTTTGCCTGAAGTTTGTTTACGGAGGTGTTTAGAAAAACCTTCATGCATCATTTTATTGCTTTTATTGCTAATAATGCTGCCCAAGACATGGACTATAGTGACATTTTGTAACTCGCTAGATGAATATTTTTAATTTATCCGGAGATATTACGCTACTTTGTTTACATTATTAGCTGTTCTAGACTATTGAACATCTTTTCAGAAACTTGTTTTTTTCATTCTTTTATTATTTTATTTTAATAATTTTTTAAACAATTCTGTATCGTATATTAAAATTTGTCTTAGTTTTTTCTTGTCTTAGAAAACTTAACATGTTTCTATTGATATAGCTAGATATATAACATGAATTTTTAAGCAGGAAAATGCCTAATGATAATGTACTATTTCAGAGCAAAAATGTCTAGCACAAAGCAAGCTGAACTAAATGATAGAACTACAGTACCAGATTGTGATAACCCATGCACGTAAGTAAAAAGCATGTAATATGTTATTGGTATTTTGTTAAAGGTAAAAAGCATGCAATATATTATTGGTATTTTTTAAAACTGATATATAAAGCATTAGGTTATAAGATACTGACCAGTTATATCAACATCTCTGTAACATACCACGTTTTGAATGATAAAATTAAAAAACGGTATAAGACATCTCCAATTTCATGATGATGAATATTAGATTTATGTTTTGAAAGCATTATTGAAAAAGATAAGAAAGGAAAAAAACAAACCCATAATAAAAAACAAACATATTTATCCATTTCCGAATCACAATCCAGAAGCAAAGTAAAAACTTTGGAACTGACAAGTTAGGTTAGACACGTAAACTTCCACCAGGGAAGTGAGGCCGGGTGCTCGGAAGGGTAAGCACCTCATGTTTAGCTAGCTACACCCGTATAACATCGACAATGGATGAAATATCGTTATGCTATCATTGCATGTAATGTTTTAATCAAAAGGTCAAAGGGTATGTGTCGTTCACGATCTGATGGCAAAGTAGTAGCTGTCATGAATAAATGTGAGCTGGTGTGATTATACATATACGGTGTTACGCTATTACAGTCCGATCACTTATTCAGTGATGAATACCGATGTGGCCTTGAAAAGATCGTGGATTACTAACCTCAAATTTCATTTATGTTATATGTAGATCTTATATTTATGTAGCGTGTTGAAACAATTTTATTAAATTTCTTAAATTAAGTCTAAAAATAAAATAAAACCAGTTTCTATCCGGCACACGTCTAAATTCAGATAATTAATGCGTATCGCGTAGTAAAACGCTTTATGGTCAATAACTTCATCTTTTGAGACAAAAATCTCAGTTTTGTTAGATGTCCTTGAATGTTTTGTAGTTCTAAAACATTAAATTAAAAAATTGCGTCGCCCTAGGCCAAATAAATGTAATTAATTAATTTTATTCTTTATTTTGGTGTTTGTGCTGTTTTACCTGTTGTTTATTCATAAACAAGTACAATGGGCTAGTCAGTGACGTAAACTGGTTAGGAATATGAACACCTGTATAAACCCGTATCGCGTAAATACGTATTAGCCAATCAGAACTCAGTTCTGAATGACTTATATGAATAAAGCTGTCGAATGTGCCATATCAAAATATCAGAGGGAGGGACAGCAGTTACCTTTCAATTGATTGCTAAATATAACTCCCAAAAACTCAACAACTACAGTGAATATTAAAAATTTTACCATGTAGATAGAAAAATAGTATTTTAAATACTTGCCTTTAAAACAAGACTGCAAACGAACAAGTATTTATTTCTCAACAAACTTTTCTCAAAAAAATTTTATTAAAATCTATTCATATATATTAAATGGAAAAAGTTTTAAAAAGCTGGGATATTTGCAAAAAATATCCAAAATATGAAAAAATATGTTCTTAAAAGACATGGGAAATTTCAAATCTATTGAAGTTATATCAAGTAAGATATCTAAGTTTGAATTACACCACCCATTCAAAACATGTTTTTTCATCTCTTAAAATGTGATCGGACTATAATATCCATATACGTTATTTAAACTTCGTGTTTAATAACACTTATAGTGTATGACATGGTCTAAAGGAAATAACTCTTACAAGAGTTATATGATTATCGTTCTTGTATACCATGTGGTTGTGAAGACTGGAGGCAGCCATTAAATTAGTACACGTCTGTTGAGCAGTTGTTCAGTGACATTATTTAATAAGTATATGCATATGAACACTTCAACACTGTCATCAGATCATGAACGACTCATAAAATAATTATAATATTATGTTTAATTTAGTAATATCAACATTAATTGAATTGCTTTTATTCATTATATCTGGATAAATCGTTGGTGCATAAGCATCATAAACAAACATACCATTCCATAACCAAACCACAATCCCAAAGCATAGTAAGAACTGAAGCTGAAAAATTAGCTTAAAAACGTGGATTTCCACCAGGGCAGTGAGGCCGGTGGCTCTGGAAGGTATGCACCTCCTGTTTAGTATTCGCATTTTTTGTGTAGTGTTATTGAGTACATTTGTAATAAATAAAACCATAAAATAAGAAAATTGAAATTATTTTCATGTTTCTTTGCTGCATTTCAGGGAAAATGTTTATGTAAGACAACTGAGCTCTCGACAGTGGCCAACAGAGGCTTATTCGGTAAATGTTTCAGAATATCTTTTTATATGCTAAGACTGTAGAATTTCTTTCTTATATACAAGTGTTTGTGAAAATAAAAGAACATAAAATAAATTTCTTCATGAGTAAATAACATGTACGTTCTTCCAAAATATATGATTTTATTTAGATAAATATTAACACTGCTATAAATGATGCAGCATAAAATAAAAACAATAAAGCATTTAGATAGAAAATATCTCAATGGTCGACACACACACACACGCACACAGAGAGAGAGAGAGAGAGAGAGAGAGAGAGAGAGATAAAGAGAGAGTTCTTAATAAAAAACGGTATATATTTTTCTTCCAGACTATGCTGTTACAAAGTGTCTGTGAAAAAGATCAAAGTAAATGTGGAATCATGCGAGGATACGATAAGAGACAGTTATCGTAAGTTACAAATTTAAGCATTTCTTGAGAATATCAATCGACTGATATATTAACCATTTTAATGTTTTATCTACCATAAATAAATTAGAAATAGAAATCATATGATGTGTTGATCTGCATATTGATTTCTTGTTCGATTTTCGAGTTATGGCCCTTAACGCTGTTGTTGAAAATTTTGTTCACACTAGTTCTATTCTTTCACAGCAGAGAGTTGGTAGGAATGTTAATTAATGATAATCACAATTGTCTCTCTTTTAAATTTGGTTTATTTTATGTCATTTGTTGTAATAGTTGCAGGTGATGAACATATGTTGATTTGCTTTAAATTTTTGATTGATGTTATTTATTCAGATTATGAAGGCCACGCGTATTGCATTATTACTTTTTGTAGTATTATCATATAATGTAAATATATTTCTTATGAATTTATAATGTATATGTTCTTATATTTGATAAACATGACAGTAGTTACATTCTTCTGTATGTGGTTTATATTTGTATGTCGTAAGATTACTGTTTGCCCCTTGTTGGTCGTTTATAGAACAGGATGAAGAGGGACAGATTAGTGAAAGAGCTTTTGGGGGTGCTCTTCGATCTTTTTTAATTATTCTGTTAAACCATGGATTGTAAACGGTTTATAGTTGTTTCTGTCTTATGTAGGATATTTGATGTTTCACAATTTGTCTTCTTGGTTGTTGGAAGGAAGATAATACAATTGAGAGGGCTAATAACCGGTACTTACTCGCAGCTACTTTGTAGAAGATTAGATGCCCTTGTTGTATTGACTATTATGATGAAGAATTCGTGTATCAAATATCATTCGAATTTTGATTTCACTGAACGCTCTTGTAAAATTATAGACGTATATAAAAAACAAACTTACCAGTCATTGATCAAATCAAAATTTTGATTCTACAAGTGGTGGGTGTAGTTATCTGGAAAAGAGTTGTCTTTTTCTTTTAGAATACCTGGCTTCACTTCCCTTAGAAGTTCATATATTTTACTTAATTTTTTAATGCCAAAAGGTTTTACTTTGCTTTTGGAATTGTGGTAAGAACATGGGCCGTTATGTTTTTAAAGTATATAATAGGACTGAAATTCTGAATAAGATGTTGTTGTGTTTTATTTTTTAAAGACGTTTAAAGTTGACATTTGGTTGACAAACATTACAATCTAAAACATTAAAAACACTAGATACAATGACAAAATGACACACGAGTAATTTTAGACTATGGCAACCATGTCATTTATAATGCAAATTTATTTGAATGTGTTCAAAATAAGTCACATATCAGGCATTGGTATGTTATCTATGAACATATTTGACCATCACATTTTACTGTAAAAATATCTGTTCGACAGATGCACTATGCTTTAACAAGCTAGTTACGACGCAGAACAAGTTCAACTAATATGTATATAAGCGACAATCGAGACTCGCTTATCTCTCCGTTATGCATAAGATGGTTCTGGATAGTGCTTCCAACAAAGAAGTGTATTCCTAAACGGACGTCTAGTGCTATAAAATTAAAACTGCTATAATATGTAATTTAAAACCCCAGCACCGGTTTCTCTGCTGGTGGCTGGGTGCTCAAGGATATCAAAAAATCAGTAGGCAATAATTGTGTATTATTGTCAAAAATATACTTTTGTCTAAATTTGCTGCTACTTAAAATAAGAAATTCTTAAAAAAAAACTAAGGTATACTCTCTCATGCAAGGTATTTCCTTAGCTAAATTTGGTAAAATATATTGTGGTCCTTTGGGTATCTTTTCAACATCTCGATAACAATTTTGGTTTCATAAGTTTGGTCCAAGCACTATTGATAAGGAATTGTATTCCGAAACGGCCATCCAGTGCTGCAAAAATTAAAACTGGTATAATATGTTATTTTCTGTTCACATATAAAATCTCCCCAATATTTGTCGGTTAAAGAATATTTCCAATCTTTTTTCGATAATTTAAGATTTTTTATGTTCTGTCATGTGCTACTTTTGAATTTTTATGAAATAATGCAATTCAAAAGTAGCACATGACAATTAATTGTCATGTGCTACTTTTGAATTGCATTATTTCATAAAAATTCAAAAGTAGCACATGACAGTTCTATAACCGACTGCTAAATACTTATTTTTTGTAAATTTATTATTTTATTTACAGACTTAATTTTGTAAAACTACTGGTTTATTACGAAGATTTGAATTATGAAGTGATAAAAGAGGAGGCAGAAATAGAGGTAGTTTTATTGTTAATAAATGTTTATAAAACTTTTAATTTCAGATGATATAATTGAAACTTACAATTGTATACCTTGCAGTTGTCAATAGACAGAGCAACTAAACATATGTCATTACATAACTAATAAATTATATTCCGAAACAGCCTTTTAATGCTGTAAAATTAAAATGGATAGTAGAAATTACAACGACTGGGCTGTTAACTCTGGTTGTGGACTAAGCATTCATGAATCCACGAGGATATCGTTAACCAAGATGGCAATACAATGTATTGTCAGATTAACATTGTTAATCAAAAATATCTGCTTAGTAAATTTTAAAATTCCTCAAAAATTAAGCTATGCTTTATTCTTCAAAGTAATGTCGTAGGTGGATTTGGTCCTTCTATTTTTTCTCTTTTCAACATCTTTAAAATTATTTTGGTTTCCACAATTTTGGTCTGGGCACTACTAATGAAGAATTGTATTACGAAACGGTGGTCTAGTGCTGCAAAAATATAACAGGTTAAGTAGAAATTAAAACGCACTGAGACAAGATTATTAACGTTTCTTCTACCACAATAGCAACCGATAATAGTCACAATTATTATTTGCTTTCAAAACGCATACGACAAAATAAAACAAAGTAGCTGATAAAATTTACTTGAAAGTATTCAATACAACCAAGAACATAAAACTACTAGTATAAGCAAAGAAGCAAGCGAACAAGACAGATTACACATATTGGGGCAAACAATTTTAAAACTTCCGACATTGTAACGTCATCGACTAAGTGGTGCTGTGACAAGAGATCACATAGGCATTAGCTTATAAATTCCCAAAATTGGATAAACTCAAGTTTTTTTCTAATTTTGCGCTCTGGTGCATTCTAAGTTTGAAGACAAATAATCACTTTTATAAAGAAATGGTTATTTGAAAGTGATTTTAAATTTGTTTATTAAACAAGCAAACCAACTAGTCAGTGTATACATTTTAAAAACGTACATTTTTCGTGTACATAGTTACAGGTATCTTCATAAGAAGCAAAAAAAAAAAAAAAAAAAAAAAAACCAGAAAGTAGAAAAAGACTGTTGCATAGCGAGCGTTTTAGGTCCACTTTTTTAAATAATTTTTATTTTATTTTTCACTTTTTAATTAGTAAAATTTACACTTTTGTAGCTCTAATGCGCTTCCGTATTTGCATAATCTAAATGCATACTTATACGTGAAATATCTGTGCATAATATAAATGTATTTCATTTACAGAATGCACAGTTTGCCTCTGACGTAGGTGGTGCTGTAGGATTATGGATCGGGCTTTCTATGCTCAGCCTTTTTGAAGTTGTACAACTCCTTGTTGAATGTTGTGACTATGGAAGACACAAATGTGTGAAGTCAGGTGAGCGAAAAGAAAGAAGAAAAGAAAAGAGAAGGAGAGACGATATAGAAAGAAGACAAACATATGTGGATAATTCTTTAGACAGAGGAAGGAATCAAAAGTATGTGGATAATTCCTTAGAATTCGGAAATAGGAAGGATAATTTTGGATTTCAGGGTAATGATTATGACCATTTAAAACATAATGGATTCAGAGAAAATATGTATAACCCTCCGCCATTAGGATTCAGAACTTCGCAACAGCAGAAGAATAATGACTATCAGTCTGTGGACGATTACTATATATACAAAGGATCTCAAAGAATATAACAGTTGTTTTAACAAATTTTATCATGGGAGACACGAAAATTGAAAATAATGTTTTACTTTGAACATAGTAAAAGGCTGTGTTCTTTTGAGAAGATTCAAGGTTGTTCATTTATTATATATGTTTATGTGTTACCTTACACAGTTCATTACGCATGAAAGAACATTTATGTTCTGTATCCATTGTATTAATTGACAAACAGGAAACAATTTCTTTTACGACATTTATATGAAAGGACGACAAAAGGACAAAAAAGTTATACAGTTGTCTGTTAACCTTTATGACCCAAAGATATTTATGCAAACAAATAAAGAATCCTTGGAAACACGGTCCCAATATGGATATTTTCTTAATCATATTTCTAGGAAATGTCAAATTTACAAGTTCTCGCTTGATCGATTTTATTTCATAAACAGAATTTTGAGACCATGGGAAATGATTACGCACCAAACGAATACAATATTCAAACGCATGCTCCTCAATTTAATTTCATATTCTGATTTTGAGACCATGGGAAATGACTATGCACCAAACGAATACAATATTCTAACGCATGCTCCTCAATTTAATTTCATATTCTGATTTTGAGACCATGGGAAATGACTATGCACCAAACGAATACAATATTCTAACGCATGCTCCTCAATTTAATTTCATATTCTGATTTTGAGACCATGGGAAATGACTATGCACCAAACGAATAAAATATTCAAACGCAAACTGCTCAATTTAATTTCATATTCTGATTTTGAGACCATGGGAAATGACTATGCACCAAACGAATACAATATTCAAACGCATGCTCCTCAATTTAATTTCATATTCTGGTTTTGAGACCATGGGAAATGACTATGCACCAAACGAATACAATATTCAAACTTATGCTCCTCAATTTAATTTCATATTCTGATTTTGAGACCATGGGAGATGACTATGCACCAAACGAATACAATATTCAAACGCATGCTCCTCTATTTAATTTCATATTCTGATTTTGAAACCATGGGAAATGACTATGTACTGAGCGAATACAATCTTCAAACGCATGATGCAAAATTTTACTTCATGTTCTGATTTTGAAACAATGGGAAATGACTATGCACCAAGCGAATACAATCTTCAAACGCATGCTGTTTAATTCTTTCTTATTTTAAGACCATGGGAAATGACTATGCACCAAGCGAATACAATCCAGTATGTTCATCTGATATTCCAGTCTCGTTGGACGTAGAGTTGCGTGTTACTATCATCTCAGTCGATTGTCAGTGCTTTGAATACGTCAGATGCTGACTGAATCGGTTGAGATATACAGTTCGGGCCTGTCGAAAGTCCAACGCTAACCTAACAAATTAGTGCAGCTCATCTCGGTCCAACATTAGCTATATCTCCAAAACTTTTCGGTAGCTATATTGCTTACATCTCGGCAACTTTTGGACGTAATCTATCCATATCTCGACCACTCGTTAGCCAAACTTCGCCTCCTTTTCGATACTTTGGTGTTAAACTTTCGACAGGCCTGCACTGTACGTGAAAATACCATGTATTAAAAATATGCATATAAATTTGCAAACAAATGAATTAATCAATAACAAATCAATCATTTAATTACTCAATCAATAAACAAACTATTAAATACAAAAGTAAATAAATTTGACACCATACACGTGTGTACATGGAATGTCAAATAGTATGTAACAAGATGCGAGAATAAACCATTAAAATACATTGTGTAGAGTTATAAATTGGCAAGTCACTTTCATAAGGCAATCCTCATAAAATTTGACGTAGTATATGTACTTTTATTGTTATAAAATTGGCACTTTAAGAATAACAGAAACTGATGCTGTTGAAGACATCGAGTGTGGTGTACCTTCTATTTTGGTTCATTTCAAACAAGAACACATCTTATTCCCTAGAGGGACAATCCGTTTGAAACTGTCAGCTTGTTGTCAATCTTTCGCCTATAAAGCCTTCATCAAGACACTAATTATTTAGTACTCTTTTTGTATGATTGCATCGTATTGGTAAACAACATTGACCTGTCCGCTTCACCTTTAATTTAAATATTCATTATGCACGAGTAAATTTAAGTTATAGGGATCATGTGTGTATATTTCGTCTACCTGATGTGAACACTAATCATGAGCAATGTGTATATCTATTAACTGCGAACCCTAACGCTACCTATGTATTGGGTAAACGCTATATAAATAATCCTAATTCAAGGTCAAACGGACAGGTCAACGTTGTTTGCTTATACAACCAACCGCCATTTAAAAAATAAATAACCTTGTCTACATATATTACTTCTCATACCCCCAGGGCAGCAGACGACTTCCGGAATACTTTCATCAACGTCCTTAAAATGTTTTGTAACTTTTTCCTGTATGTTAAATAGACAACTGTCAATAAAACACAACACACAATAAAATTTATCCCGAATCCCTCTTGAAAATTACAAATGTTATGCATGTGGCATTGCCATGCTAGATAAAATTCTTCTCTCTTGCTATAACCATGAGAAGCAAGTATGTTTTTAAAATGTCGATTTCGATATGACACTTTGTCAACATGAATGTTGTCATTGTGTTTAGGATAGATTCCAAGTTTATGTGCAATAATAGCCAGATATATATCATCCAACTTAAAGTTTTTGACTACTTTAGATGCGATAAATATTGATTTGGCAACTACAGCTGTCATCAACAATGCCCCTCCAGATAAATATCGGGGGTATTTATCAAATGGGTATTCTGAAATAGGAATATACCATTTACAAATCTTACAACGAACTGGTTCCAGGTAGGGATTGGCAAACCCCATGAGTAACGGAGAATTGTTATCCGTTAACTTCAAATAAGATATAAGTGACGTTGTTGCCACAAAGAAATCATCATCAACAAGCATGATAAAATCCACATTTTCACAAAACTCATAAAACCACCTAAGTCCATTAAAGGTTTTTATCGTATTATTATAATAAGAATCTTTAAAATCAATTAATAAAATATCCTTGTATTTTTTCGATTCATTTTTAACATTTTCGTTGATAATGTTGTCCCTGGAATTTCCCATTAAAAATACCCGTTTGGTGGACTTTGCATCAAGAATTTCATTATTAGCCCATGTCTGTCGAATGGCGTCTCTTCTTTCTATATTATCCGGTTTCGATTTTATCAAAAATATCAAAAATGTATTATTTTGAGTTTGAGAACATTTGAAACTAGGATATGTCAAAAATGTGTGATTAAATCTATTTATAATTATATTTTTATACTTATAATTGGTTTTGTGATCCATAATGAATTCGCTGATATTGATATGCCTAGGATATCTGAATTGTGAGAATGGCAACTCGTTCAATCTGTCTATAAATCCTACGAGTGATAGTAGATACAGACAACATATAAACAGAACTACTAATACCACAATGACACTTAATCTCCAATATCTGTACGTCATAAATAATTGACATACATCTGATAGTAATTTTAACACGGAATGTATCCTCCTTTTCCAAATATGTGTAACTTTCCCCTAATTTGTGTAATTCTCCACATTTTATGTACGTCTCCGAGTTGTCTTCTAATTTAGATGACACAGATGGTATATTGATAGCTTTATCGTCTTCTTTAGATTTTCTTACATGCTCCTTTTAAAGCTTTCCTTCAGTTTCCAAGTTGGCAGGCTGTCCTCGTATACTTTAACTGCCAACTGTATGACACACAGTGTAGTTGTCGGTAGCGCTGTTTTCTGAAGCGAGAAAGCAAATGAAAATGGCTGACGTGGCTGAAACTGTTGGCGAGTACTTTTTAACCACTGTAATATCTTGAACAAACTTTTATGGAGGAATTTGACAATAAAAATTGAACACCATTTCAATAAATCGCTATCATATATACCTGCATAATATTCGTCAATAACGATACTTGAACACGAGAGAAATCAACAAAACAGCCCCGACTGGTCGCGGAAAACCCATAAGTTCTCCGATATCTATTAAAACAAACAATACTCAGGACAACTATATACGCTCCTGTAGACGGTTATCACAAAAATAAGATTTTTCATTGCACCTTGAAAGTTGTTTACTGTACAGGTAGCTTGGGTCATCTTTCTTATTTCTCTGTCCAGGTAGCTCAAAATTAAAACAAAATAATTTAATGTTTATTTCATTATTTATTTTGATTTTTGCACCTAGTTGCTGATTATTTTAATACTGCGTATTTTAATTGCATAGGTTAACGAAAACCAAATATAGTCCAGTCAATTTACAATTTGATTTCCAACTAATTGCAACAGGAAATATTTTGTTACTAATATCATAAAATCTTTATGGGGAAAAATCTACAAAAATCTGATAGAAAAAATAAAGAACTTATAGTGAATTTATGAAAATTCCGCTCCTACTTACCGTGTTCAACAAACAAATAAATGTCTTAGGCTAAATATTTTTATAAACGTATTGTATAAATAATAACTACATTTACTGAGAAAAATCACAGAACAGTTCATAACAACAATAATTTTAGATAATTATACTTAGGTTTGGCCCAACTGTTTTCATTTGTCGCTTCAGAAAACAGAGCTACCGGCGACTGTACAGTTTGACTGAACTTCCATTCTCACACTGTGTTTAAATGGCGTAAAGTTCATACTACATCTGTCACTGTATATGTATACAATATAATGCAGTATATAATGTGTCCTTAGTACATCTTATCTACTGAATACTGACATGGTGTCACATACAACCAGTCATACTTACGTACGTTTTTTCCTGGTTTCGTCGTCGCGTATTTGGTGTTATTGCTTTTTGTATACAATATAATACAGTAATGTTATAATTATATACATGTAATGTAAATACAACCACATGTCTTCATTCAGTATTTTATCTGCATCCCAATCCAACTGAATACTGGCATGGTGTACATACAATCGTTCCTTCACTTCAGGCAATTTTTAAATGCACAGTTATTACCTGGTTTCGTTGTCGCGTATTTGGTGTTATTTAAACCATAGTATAGGCATGCTGCTACTCTCTTTCGTCATTTGGATGCTATATGAAAAACTCCACTTATTATTATATAATTGATTTTTTTTCAGTCGGACATAACATCTATACATCTTACTCTGCACAGTGCCCTACTGGGAGTGAACTTATGAATAACAGTGACTAGGAATATAGTACTGTAGGCAAACAACATTGACATGCCCTTTTGACCTTTGATTTAAATACTACATTAAGAGTAATATATAGAGAACACGCGTCTGTATTTCTTTTTACGAAAATAATATGTAATTTGTTTGCGTAATTATGTTTAAATTTATTGTTTATGTTTGGTGTTCATAATTTTCTTATAATGACATTGTAATCTACGGAAGCGCTTTTAGGACATGCAAAAAAAAGAGAAAAAGTTGTTAATAGCAATCCGCCCAGGCGGAATAACAGTCTGCCCGGGCAAAATAAGTAATCCGCCCGGGCGAAATAGTAATCTGCCCGGGCGGAATAACAACTAATCTGCCCGGACGGAATAACAACTAATCTGCCCGGGCGGAATAGTAATCTGCCCGGGCAGAATAAGTAATCCGCCCGGGCGGAATAAATAATCTGCCCGGGCAGAATAAGTAATCCGCCCGGGCGGAATAACTAATCTGCCCGAGCAGAATAAGTAATCCGCCCGGGCGGAATAAAACATATATTAATATGCCATAGAGAATTAGTTGTATATACTCCCTACATTAGTAGTTTATGTCGTGCTGTTCTATACATGGAGAAGGGGCATCTGTTGCAGAGTGGTCTAACGCGTGTGCTTACAAATCAAACGCGCGATCAAATCTCATTCGGGACAGATCGTAATGTGAGAAAGTTTGTCAGTTCGCTTGCTAGTTGCTAGTTAGTGTTTTATTCCGCCCGGGTGGATTACTTATTTTGCCCGGGCAGACTGTTATTCCGCCCGGGTGGATTGCTATTCTGCCCGGGCAGATTAACTACTTATTTATTTATTTATTTATTTATTTGCATGTCCTAAAAGCGCTTTCGTAGTAATCTCTTTAATAGAGGTCTTTATAATGTGAACACCAATCATGGGCGATGTGTGTATGTACTAACTGCTACTTATGTATTGGGCGGATCCTCCTATGTGAATATTACCAAAGAAAGGTCAAACGGACAGGTTAATGGTGTTTGCCAATACCAGTTAGTATACTATAAATTACTATTATTTGCCATTGATATCCAAATACCATTCATTTTTAATCGTTTGCGGTATAAGAAAGTGAGATCTATGTATAACAAAGGTTTTTTTCTTGGATTTTAAAATTCTTAATTTTGAGAGAAAATGTTAAATTGTGATTTTTTTAAAGGAAAAACACTATTTTATGAAAAATACTCATTTTTTTACAGAATAATGTTTTCAACAATTGTATTTTCTGAATATTTTAAGTCTGTAATAAATGACATGTTTTTAAAACTATGGATGACAGTGTAGCCATGTCTACCACCACCACCACCACCCCCCTTTCAATGACGGTCTTTTGTTGGCAGTCCATTCTAATGTTTTGTCCAACCCCTTATCCAATGAAATACTTTTGTCGTTCTGACATTAGCAATCCCATCTAATTTTTTGTCCAACCCCTCATCAAATGAAATACCTTTGTCGTTCGGTCTCTGGCAACCCCATCCAATGCTTTTTGTCCAACCCCTCATCAAATGAAATACCTTTGTCGTTCGGACTCTGGCAACCCCATCCAATGCTTTTTGTCTAAACCCTCATCAAATGAAATTCCTGTGTCGTTCGGACCTTGGCAGTCCCATCTAATGCTTTTTCTCCAACCCCTCATCAAATAAAATACCTTTGTCGTTCGGTCTCTGGCAACCCCATCCAATGCTTTTTCTCCAACCCCTCATCAAATAAAATACCTTTGTCGTTCGGTCTCTGGCAACCCTATCCAATGCTTTTTGTCAAACCCCTCATCAAATGAAATACCTTTGTCGTTCGGACTCTTGCAACCCCATCAAATGCCTTTTGTCCAACCTCTCATCAAATGAAATACCTTTGTCGTTCGGGCTCTTGCATCCCAATCCAATGCTTTTTGTCCAACCCCTCATCAAATGAAATACCTTTGTCGTTCGGACTCTGGCAACCCCATCCAATGCTTTTTGTCTAACCCCTCATCAAATGAAATTCCTGTGTCGTTCGGACCTTGGCAGTCCCATCTAATGCTTTTTCTCCAACCCCTCATCAAATAAAATACCTTTGTCGTTCGGTCTCTGGCAACCCCATCCAATGCTTTTTCTCCAACCCCTCATCAAATAAAATACCTTTGTCGTTCGGTCTCTGGCAACCCTATCCAATGCTTTTTGTCAAACCCCTCATCAAATGAAATACCTTTGTCGTTCGGACTCTTGCAACCCCATCAAATGCCTTTTGTCCAACCTCTCATCAAATGAAATACCTTTGTCGTTCGGGCTCTTGCAACCCAATCCAATGCTTTTTGTCCAACCCCTCATCAAATGAAATACCTTTGTCGTTCGGTCTCTGGCAACCCCATCCAATGCTTTTTGTCCAACCCCTCATCAAATGAAATATCTTTGTCGTTCGGTCTCTAACAACCCCATCCAATGCTTTTTTGTCCAACCCCTCAACAAATGAAATACCTTTGTCGTTCGGTCTCTGGCAACCCCATCCAATGCTTTTTGTCAAACCCCTCATCAAGTGAAATATCTTTGTCGTTCGGACTCTGGCAACCCCATCCAATGCTTTTTGTTCAACCCCTCATCAAGTGAAATACCTTTGTCGTTCGGACTCTGGCAACCCCGTCCAATGTTTTTTGTCCAACCCCTCATCAAATTAAATACCTTTGTCGTTCGGACTCTGGCAACCCCGTCCAATGCTTTTTGTTCAATCCCTCATCAAATGAAATAACTTTGTCGTTCGGACTCTGGCAACCCCATCCAATGCTTTTTGTTCAACCCCTCATCAAATGAAATAACTGTGTCGTTCGGTATCTGGCAACCCCATCCAATGCTTTTTGTTCAATCCCTCATCAAATGAAATTCTTTTGTCGTTCGGACTCTGGCAATCCCATCTAATGATTTTTGTCCAACCCCTTATCCAATGAAATACCTTTGTCGTTCGGACTCTGGCAACCCCATCCAATGCTTTTTGTCTAACCCCTCATCAAATGAAATTCCTTTGTCGTTCGGACTCTGGCAATCCCATCTAATGCTTTTTGTCCAACCCCCCATCCAATGAAATACGTTTGTCGTTCGGACTCTGGCAATCCCATCTAATGCTTTTTCTCCAACCCCTCATTAAATGAAATACAACCCCATCCAATGTTTTTTGTCCAACCCCATCCAATGTTTTTTGTCCAACCCCTCATCCAATGAAATACTTTTGTCGTTCGGTCGCTGGCAAGTAATTTCTGTCGATGGAACCTGGCCATCACATGATGTACTTTTGTTGACCGGCCTTAAAATGCCATCCAATAAAATACATCTTTCATACAAGTCATGGCAAACCCATCCAATGCTTTTTGTCCAACGTTTGACTCTGACAACCCCTTCCAATGAAGTACTTCTGCAGGTCGGACAATCCCATCCAATTCTTTATTCCCAACCCTTCATTCAGTGAAGTAATTTTATTGGTTGGGCTCTATTAGTTCCATCTACTGATTTTTTCCCCCCCCCCCCACCTCCCCAGTCAATTTAATACTTTCATACTTTTGGCCCCAGCAGTTCTATTCAAGTCAGATTCTGAAAACCCTATCTAATAAACTACTTTTGTTGGTTGGGACATGACAATTCCACCCCCGGCAATGAAGTCCTTTTGTAGGTCTATCTGACGACAACCCCATCCAATAAAGTATTTCATGTTGGGGTCTCATGGGCCTGACCAATACCATTCAGTGAGGTAATTTTGTTGCTCGGGTTCTGAAATTCCCATCACAATTTGACAGTTTTGTTGTTTTGTCTGACGTCCTCAATCCCATAAAATGAGGTTTCACTTAAGTACTTTTGTCGGTCATGACAATTACATCGAGTCGGTAGGCTCTGACATTCCGGCAATCTGTAACTGGTAGTGGTGCCAAAAAATCTCAACAAAGCTTATCTGGATAGCGGTAACATATCTATGAACAACAATACAAATTGGTTATTTTCATGCGTTATTTTAATCGACTCGATAAGATTTGTATTCCTAAACTAAATACATGTAATTTATTTGAATGTTCAAATCAATACTTCATCGATTACCTGTAATCGTTCAAGATAAGGATAAGTGTTGGGCCATAGGTATATATATGTCCATTGTCACGTATGCATTGCTCCTGAGTCATATGATCTAATTTGTTTTACACGTCGTAATATAATGTTTAAGGTCCATAATGTTATGTAATAGATATGCTGTGCTTATTTTAAAAAAAAACTATGCTCTAATACTTAACGGTATTCTTTTGTTTCAAAATAACCAGATATTCAACCATTAATATGTTGAATAGAAAATGTGCACCCATTTAGTGTGTGTGTGTGTGTGTGTGTGTGTGTGTGTGTGTGGTAATCTATACTCCAATTAAGTGCAAAGAGTTAAAGTAATATTTTTTACACTACTCGATGAAATCGTAAACGTACAGCCAAACCTGTCTATAAAGGCCACCCAAGGGAACCAGTTAAAGTGGTCTTTATGGCCAGGTGGATTTAATATACAGATTCAAATAATATGAATAAAGAACAATTAAGATAAAATTCCACTGGCCTTTATAAGCAGGTGGTCCTTATATAGAGGTGACCTTTGAGGCAGGTCGGACTGTACAAAATGAATCAATGTAGAAAGGCCGTGTGAGTTTTATGGGTGTAATACACAAAATGATAACAAAAACAGACAATAAACACTCCACATAAACATGTCCACCACGTGAACTTCTTGTGGTGTTGGGCAGATGCAACGTAGACACAATATGCAGTCAATTCTTATTCAAAGGCAGATTGAACTTTCAATTTAAAGTCGAAATGTTTAAAATAAAAAGAACATGCAAGTTTTAGAGTTCCTTTTAAAATCATTTATTTCTTTATTTATGTGATATTACATAACAGAGTCACGGTTCAATCTGCTTTAAAGGCCACCTGCTTTTGAAGACCAGTAGAATCGTATCCCACTTGTTCTTTATTCATATTATTTGAACCTGTATATAAAGGGCATCTGTCCATAAAGGCCACTTTTAATGGTCCCCTTGAGTGTCCTTTATAGACAGGTTTGACTGTATATGAAAGATTTGTTATTAAACTATATATCATTGGATAAATCACATGTAGTCTATAACAGAATTCAAATTACTACGGTTGTAACTACTTGTTTGAGAACTGTTTTACGTCACACTATCAATTTTTCTTCCGATGGCGGGCATTTTTTATGCATATGTTATTAAGTGTTTACAGTTTTCGTTGTACTAGTATACTCATATAGCGGTTTTGAAAGTGTTAATACACTTGCATACAATGCCGCAGACCATTCAGTTCAAGTCAACCAGTATTATTCTTACTTGCGGTCAACCAGGATCGAACACATAGCGATGAGTTAAAAGTTTAGCGCATTAACCACTTGAACACCGCGGTCCAAGTAACGTTAATGATATTGCATGCTATAACCCAAATGATGTTGTCATATTATACATGTAAATCAGTTTTTACTTTTCTGAATGAAATATTAAAAAAATATATTATATGGCAAAAATTCAAAAATTTATAATATGACACTGTCCATTCGTTCTTTCTTCGGGGTACAAAATGTGATCTTTTGTTGGTATCCATTGTCATATTTCTCAATGGTATCCTGGGTCTGACCACTGCATGTTTACCGCTGGTATCCTCTAAAATGTTGGTATCCACTTATCAATATTAACAGTCTTATTCACAACATAATCCACAACACACTATATAATAACAGCAATTATTCTTCACATCAGTACAAAGTTCAGCATTTTTATCGTAGAATTCGTCAGATCGACTTTCCGTCGTCGTTGTTGTCGATGATATATTTGTACTAAAATATAAAACCATTCATTTTTTATATACGTGCATTATTTTATCTGAGTTTTTTTTTCAAGTAAAGACCAAGAAACCCCATTCTGAATATCAAATTGATAAAGAAACAAAATCACGAGGGTAATCATGATACATCGTATTTTATTTCCGTCAGAGTACTGGTATTTTGTCGGGTTTTCGTTTTTCGTCGGAGTAAAATGATACCTTTTTTGGTCGATACGCTTTCCGTCAAAGAAGAAAAGGCAAAGGCGTATTCTAATATAAATCTGTCATATGCCATTTTTTGAATTTAATCATAAAATACATTCAAAAAGGGTATTGTCATGAATGTATTTTATGATTAAATTAAAAAAATTGTATATGACAAATTTATTAAAACACTATAAAAGAAGGTAAGTTGTGTTGTATTTATTTGCTGTAACTACTTGATATAAAAGATGCAATAAATCGTCGTTTAGTTCACTTACTAATAACTTTTCCGTTCTTTTCCGTTTTTGCATGTGCTTTTGTTTCGAAGCGTTGTATCATTTTACTCTGACGGAAATAAAATACGGCGTATGAGGATTGCCTCCGTGAAAATAGTTTTGAAAATTTTGTGAATAGCTAGTTTTGTACGTCTTTAAAGAACTTGTCATGTCCTGTTATTGAAAGTGTATATATCCGTCTTTTGAGAAATGGTTTTATATCTCCAAAATAGACCTACAGAGCACAGCAACTAGAACCCTTAGCGTTGCTTAAACGTAAAACATGGAAAGAAAAATGAACATGACTATCAATATGTACGACAATATAAGAAATACATGTTGACACCATTTGACCTACACCATGTAATATATACTATCCTACTGATTTAACAAAAGCATAAAAATATTACACCAAACATCAACCCCAAACAATAATGTCATATGCCACTTTTTGGGTGTATTTTATGATTAAATTTAAAAAATTGTATATGACAATAGTGTTCTCAAAATAATAGAATTGTGGATTTTTTATGATTGACGTGAAAAATCCTTGTTGTTGCTTGATTATTTAAATTTCGCTTTAGGTGCTCTGTTGTTCAGTATAAAGTCTCCTTCAAAATGACAGCTTAAATTCCTGACTCTAGAAAACTTACAGCTATTCCGATTTCTTTCCCAGATTTAAGTTAAGGGAATTCATTGTTAAGGAATGATTTTGAAACTAGGGTTAGATATTGTAATTAAACAAAACACTTACATTTCATCAAAATTTATCCCCGCTCTGATTGGTTGATTAGTGACAGGGATTTTACTAATTCCGGGAGTCAGCCCTTGGTACATTTTATATGTTTCTACATAAGGTGGTGTTTTACTATATAGAATAATTTGTCCTTCGTAAATTATATGTCTTTTCGTCCAAACTTTCGGAGTCTCGACATTCTGTGCTTCTTTATGTTCGTCGTTTTCACTATTATTTTCGACAACTTCTAGGTTTTCGTCAGTTGTGTCCACTCTGTTCGTATATATAGTGTTGGTATTTTCATACACTGTAAATGAATCATCCAAACGAACCGCGAGTCCAGGAAATCCAACTGGAAATACTGGAACTCCAACTTTTGTTTTTAAGCTACTTTGATGTCCCTCTGGTGTTCGGACTAATCCAGAAGTGTGTCCAATCATTGTATCAACGGTGGTGATTTATGATGCAAAAACCTGAATATCAAGGAAATATGTGATTGAATGAATTAAACCATTTTTGAAACATTTTTCACAAGTTGACCCTTAAATACAATCATTATTATTCCTTCTAAACTGTTACTTTAGCTTCAACTTGATCATCCAAATAAATAAATAAAAAATGAAATTAAAAAATCTACACGGGACCCGTTCTTTTTACGGACATATTCATGCATAAGTTAACCATTGAGTAATGACATCTCAAATAAATAAATAGACAAATAAATAAATAAATAAATAAATAATAATAAATAAATAAATAAATAAATAATAAATAAATAAATAAATAAATAAATAAATAAATAAATAAATAAATAAATAAATAAATAAATAAATAAATAAATAAATAAATAAATAAAAGGAAATTAAAAAATTGAGGCACACACTTTTATACAACTGGTACATTTCCATGCACTGTTTTCTTATTTGTGTACTTAACTGATTTGACCATTTGGTAATTAATAAATAAATAAATAAATAAATAAATAAATAAATAAATAAATAAAATATTAAACAGAGTATTTCTATATAGTTACTTACAATTTTACACGTGCATTTTGGGGTATAATTTAAACGCACGTCCAGACGGAGTGTACTGAAATAGACGAGTTATGTTTATTTTTGCTTTTTCGTTAAATACTAAAAATATTAGTGGACATGCATACATCATTATTATCAATTACTAGTCGGTGTCTCTAATATCATAAGTGGTTTAACGTAATATCAATTAAAACTGGACATAAGGTAATGACCAATTCTGACGGATAAAATCATAAAAATAATAGAATAGACAGTCGTTTGACCTCATTGACCTTTCCGGTCACTATCTAATTGTTATGATGTACATCCAAATTTGTAAGTAATACATATCCCCTGTGGCTATTTTTTTGTTTTGTTTAAATAAAGTAAATGCTTAATAATGAACATATTTTGCTTTCAAGTGTCATTTTATAATTTTTTCTTATTTCCAGAATATGTTTTGAATTTTCTGATAGGAATATTTAAAAGGGAAAAAATCATGACACGTTTTTCTAACATTTCATTCTTTTCAAGGTTTATTCAGTTAAAAACAAGGTTTTGAGACATTTCACTTTAAAGTACATGCAATAAGTTTGTATCACCGATTCTTTTCAACTTAGTAAATTTTAAAGCAAAGCCGAATGTCCCGAACAGTAATTCTGTCCTTGTTCCTAGTTACGATGCGAAAACAAGAAATCTCGGTAGCGCAGAATCATGCCCCCTCCCACCGGAGTCGTATCCTTGGTGGCTCAGCAGTGTTGGTCGTGGGTTTGATCCTTCCCCGATGTACATAAGGACTTGTAGGTCAACTATATACAGGTACATACCTAATATGAATCCAATATCTCAACAAATAAAGAAGAAAAAACCTGGAAAGCTGTTTTAGGACAGAAGGATAGATAGGCGGACTGACAGAGGGAAACCCCCTCTCTGGTTTCACTTGAAGTTGACTAATAAATGTACATTTAATATGGATTAACTGAAAAGTAATTTCCCTTACATGGCAACCGTTGACTAAAAGTTTTGGAAACATTTTGTCAAAACTTGAAATACAAGAGGAAATTCCGGGATTAATAATACGTATTGACACATTGACGTCAAGAAAAGTTAAAGTTAAAACGTATGTAAATTTTAAAATAACAATAATTTAAGCCTTCAACCAAAATAAATATTTGTCTTCTTCTTCTTCTTTTTCTTCCAACTACAGTGCAAAACCACTCCAGTATCATCGCATATCTATACGTTCAATACAATCCCTGTAGAGACCTAAAACGCAAGAATTCCAACGTCATTTTTTTTTTGTTCTCACTTATAGTAATACAACATTTGGTTGGTTGAGTGTTGTTTTACGTCACATCAAGAAAATGTTCAATTATTCTTAAAACGACAAGAAGTAATCTGAACAATGTAATATAAAGCAATGCAGTCCTGATTAGCCAAAAAATTCCCCCGAGAGCAATCTAAGTGATTTTGATACTGTTCAGCGCTGTAGGTACTGTTTTGGTCAAATGTCACCGGGACAGTGAATTGTGACAAGTGTGGATTCGATGGTTTTGAGTATTTTGGATGACGTCAAAGGATTGACGATTATTGCAAAGTGTAATTATGACGTCATCTGCATATCAACTAGTTACCAATAGCTAGAAAAATACCACAAAGAAGAAGTATTGATCAGCGTTACATTCAGACCAAGAAAATGCCAAAAGGTAATAATTAAGATTAAGACCATTCATAGAAAACATATCTTTATGATATAAATTTGATTCAATTCCAAAACCGATATTTTGTAATACAGCAGTAGTATCATTCAACAGTGATAGGGTTTTCCAAAACACTGAGTTGTTTGCGACTTGTGCTTTTCTGTTCCATAAGACATTTATTAAAATTGATTAAAATTACCAAGAGCACATTATTAACAACAATTTTATTTATTTATTTATTTATTTATTTATTTATTTTTATTATTTATTTATTTGAGTAGAATCTAAAATTTATAAGGTATAAAGTTTTGGAGATTCGGTATATTTATTTATTTATTTATTTATTTTTTATTTATTTATTTATTTATTTATTTATTTATTTTAAAAGTATCGATGGTATGATTGGTTTTCCCTAAGGTATTTCAATATTCCTTTTTTCTTTGTACTAGAAAAAGCAAACGATTCAGCAGATGCACAGAAGAAACAGTCTTGCATTCTGGTTGTTCAAAGATTACTAACTTCAGAGAGACTAAATAGAAATCGCACTGTACCTTATTTGAATGAGAGGGGAATGGCGTTAGCAGCAGAAATAGCATTTGAAAGCATGGAAACAATGTCAAAAATCATGTTTGGAAATACAAAGCGTTTGTATAATCTGCCACACTACATCATTGTGGAAAGAATGCTAAAACAGGTATTACACTTACACTATATAGTTGTGGGTGGGTTATATGTTTGAAAGAAGTTTTATATATTTTCATGATGTATCCCGTCCATGAGTTCTTCCGTTTGTACCACTACGGTAGTTTAGCTGGAAGAGTGTTCGCTCCGTATGTTGGAGGCAATGGTTCGAATCCCGCCCGGGTCTGACCAAGACTTGAAAATAGGTAGTGACTGTTCTTTAGCCAAGCACTCGACATTTAGAAACGAAAGTCACGGGGTCCTTCAGACTTTAAAACCGATGTCTCATGTCACGGAAGGTGTACCGTTATAAAGTTCCCCATACACATTGCCCTGGTCAAATGTCTGTGCCTTTGCCCTGGACACGTCTCGATATAAATGAGTTTTTTTGACTGGGGCATAAAACTCCATTGAATCAATCAATTTTCTGAACATCTGGGTTATATTTGGTTTGTCCAGGGTGCTTCTAAAAATTTCAGATTTAGAACTTTTTAACAGGTAACGTTACTATTAGGCCAGATTACCTGCCTTAATGGTGGTACGTTACTTTTTTATTGCTACCATTGTAGCCCACGACGGCAGCAATATCATAAAAGGTAACATTCTATCGCTAAGGCAGATAATTCGACTTCAGTTACCGTTATTTAAGTTATATACGTTTATGATTCAAATCTAACCCCCCCCCCCCCCCCCCCATAAAAAAACACTGTTCGAATTATTAAGACATTGACTGTAACTTATCATTTAGAATCAATCTTTGGTGTTGTGTCGTTATATAATCTTTAATTTGTTGTTGGACTTGTCCATACAACCTGTCAGGTGCGAAATTTAAAAAATATAAGTACAACAATTAATTATTTCAAAAACCCTGGACATGACATACCGACAAACTTATCGCAAGAAAATACAAACTGATAAAAACTCAGAATCGATATTTTATGCAATAAAGGTCGTTTTGTCGTGGAGAGACTCATTTATAAGCAAACTACTACGTGATATGTTGTACTGATTTAAAGGGCAGTCATGTACTGTGTCATATACTTGTGAATTTAATCATAAAATACATTTTTAAAAATGGTATATGACAACTGCATTCGAAATTAACACATGACAATATTGTCACATCGTTTTGTTTTAATTTTTCCTCTCAGCAAAAACATTTATTCTATATTTACAGATAGTATTATGCGGTCCATTTTACTGTGTCAGACGGTTAGCATGGACATTCATGGTTAGGTGTGATGGTAAGTGTCATTATAGGCTCAATCACCGTGAAACATTCCATACACCAATTTCACGATGATGCCTTAACCAAGATTCCTTTTTAAACTTAAATCTGACAAGTTTTTGTAGTATTTTATGTTACTACATAAAAAAATCAACATACAGATGTAATTAAAACATAAATGTAATACGCCTAGTGTGATCTGTAATAAATTAATATCCTACAAATTAACAAAATTATCCATACTTCAAATCTTGCCAGATTTAAGTAAAAGAAAGTCTTAGTTAGAACTGATAGGAAAACTTGGACCGGTCCATCAACATAGTAAGGAACTAGACGCCTCTAGCCTTGCTAGTTTAATACATTGCAAAACTTTTTAAGCAATAAACCTAAACGTATTAAATATATAGAATGTTGCAACATGTTTCTCAAATCAATTTTCAATTTTATTCTTCATTTACATGTATCACGATGGACAGGAAAAACACATGTATTTAAAAATAGTCGAATCTTATGTGAGGTTAGTGATGCCATGTGATACTTTTGAATGTATTATTTTATGAAAAAAAATCAAAAGTTGCACATGACCGTGATATGCCTTTGAATTTGTAGAACTGAGAACACGCATGGAGAATCAGTTAACTGAGAATGCCGACTTGCTTACTAAAATGCTGATAGAAGAGAAGAAATCCGGGGATCTTTATCTTCCGAAAATATCCGATGACAAAATGCGTACTTTGGTTAAAGAAATGGTCGAATATAAAGAAAAAATCCGATTATCGACAAATGGCACCAGTATATTTGAAATTAGAGGTGAACTGTTGATAGAAACAATAACCGAACAGGTATTACATGGTTATAGCATTTTCGGTTGTCAAATTTCGCGTGTATCGTACTGGTATAATTTTTCTAGCAAGTTCACATAGAACAAGTATATTTAAAATTAGGCGATCTTTTTGTATATAAAACAATAACGGAACATGTATGACAAATATTAACATGGTTCATATCAGTTTCTAGTTGTTTTCTGTTCGGTGTGCACAATTTACGTTATACTGGTATAATTATTCTACGGCAATATGGCTTTATTGAGAAGTGCAATTTGGACCTGTTAAAGTCTTTATTTTAGCATTATGATGCCTATTTCTCTTGCAAGCAAACCCATTGTGTTATTTATTTATTTATTTATTTATTTATTTATTTATTTATTTATTTATTTATTTATTTATTTATTTATGTCATGTAAACTCTTTTGTTTTCGAAGATTTCATGATGTGTGCTCACTTTTTTGGTTTTTAGATTAAGAGTTTTGTACTCATTACCAATGAATATGAACAAGAGAAGAAGGAGCTAAAACAATTCTTAGGTTAGTATACGTATGCTGTGTACATCAATTAAACTCTAATTATAATTAATTTACACTCGTATTTTACACCGTTTTGTCATTTTAAGCGGAATCTTTGAGTCCTACAACGGTATTTGTTACAAACCACTAAGACCATTTAATTTTTGTCATTATGCCCAAGGTCCATCCAAAATCGGAATTATAGAACCATTAATCGGACCACATGTTATCAATATGTGCTTGTGGTTTATACGTTTTTTATTTTTTCTTTGCGCTTGTGGTTCGTTTGGGTTCTTTTCCGATCCTTTTTATTGTTTGTCAGTCTTGTGTCTTTAATCCCCTATTTATTGTAGCGTGTTCTTGGTTGCTGTTAATTGCATTTCTATAGAAATTGATTCAAAAGTGTATATAAATGTTCTTTTTTTTCTTTTGTATTTTTTACCGTTTCTTAAAACTGTTTACTTTTTAACATGATATATTTTCTTTCTTCTTTCAGTGGATACAAAAAAGCTTATTCGTAGAAGACGAAAATCGTCCTTCAAACGTGCTTTCAGAAGATTTCTACCCTCATTCTTAAAGTCATAATTAGCAGACAAAAAGCAGTGAAGAAAGATTTGATAGTTTATTGAATTATTATTTAAAATATATATGAAGTTAAAATTCTAATTTTATTTACCGATTGTTTATAAGTTTTTTGCCTAAAATGTTGAAAGAATGAATATTACAAAAATATATGGTTTTTTATTATGACTATATACAGTGTTCCATTTCATCATAGCTGTAACATTGTATGGAAGATAGAAAAATTTCATTTGGAACACCCTGTGGCATTTTTTCCGTCTTTCATCCCGTGACAGGTTGTTGATTACTCACATGGGTAAATACTTTACAACAAATTTAAGTGTGGTCTTTATTGTTGAAAAGTCCCAAATTTAAAAGAATCCCTTCAAAATGCCGGATGAGGTGACATTTATTGTTTTAAAAAAACGGTGGGAGAAAACGTTTTACTATTTGTTGATGTGGACAAGGCAACTGACAAACAAATTATTGAAATTAAAGTTTGGACCCGAAGGTAGAATATCTCTATCCCACATCAACACAGAAAAGAATATATTAATTTCGCTTTTATAGTTGACCGCATTTTGTTTAACCAAAGCATAAGATAGCTTAATAATTGCATACAACAATCATGAAAAACATATTCCAGCATTTTCTCCAAATATTGGGCATAATTTGAATTCAACTATCATCAATTAACTTATTTACTTTGCCAACAGAAACCAATTGTGCCCCTGCCGTTTGTAATTTATTCAACAGATTACCGGCGTGGTTTAAAGCAAGTACCGCTGAGAACAATTTCTTCTTCACAAAGGTCTGCCATCTGACTTATTTCAAGTGATTCATTTTTTAGTGGAGTGGTGGTGTTTTGTCTCTCAGTCACGACTTGTTCACTTTTACTAAGGCTGTTAGTTCTGGAATGGTGGAGGAAAAACGAATAAAAACGGCGAGATTGCTGATGGAAACATTCGACATTGGATGGAACTGGAAATTGGCAATGAAGCAGTATTTTCGTTGCTTCCAGTTTTCATGGATTTGCTTTAATTTCATTAGTTATTGACTCATTGCTGTTGGTTAATCTAACCTGACTTGTCAGTTACAAAGTTTTTACTTTGCTTCTTCTGAATTGTGATTCAGACATGGATTAGTGTGTTTGTTTTTGATTAGATACTATTGTTTCTAAAGTTATTTTTAGATAACGATACACTTTTCAATTGAAAATATTGATACCCGTTTCTAAATCAGTATCACAACCACATTCACTTGATACCATAAAAAGGTCACCCTATGTCTCTTATCCTTTGAAAGGATAGACATAGGATGATTGATATTTTACGGTATCAAGAGCCACTACGTTAGCTAAGTTGATACAGTGCTGCTTCATATGTGGGGGTCGTGGGCTCAAACCCCAGTCGTGTCTGACCAAGACTTGAACAGTTACTTCTTTCGCCAAACACTCCACATTTAGAAATGAAAGCCACAGGGTCCTTAGGAAGATACCTTAACAACTGAACCCTGTGTCAAGGCTGGTGTAGATAAGTTGAAGAACCTTCCCTGCACATTGCTCTGAGCGCACTGCAAAGGTAGAATTTTTTGCCACTTCACCAACAGTGGTGACATCTCGATATAAATGAAATATTCTTGACTTGGATGTAAATGTCCATTCAATCAATCAAGCAGTTTCTAAAACAATGACACCAGAAACTAAATGTGTATCTAAATAAAAAATAGAGTAATGTAATTACAATATTTTTAAAATGAAGCTAATGTTTTCAATAAAAACATTTTATGGGATCCGTGTACAATTATATCCTTTAAATGTGATTATTTAGGAGTTTATTTTAAAAATCGAGATGTCACCAGTAGATTTTAATTGTAGATACAGAGCTAGCCATAAAAACAGGTTGGCTGAAACTTTTGTAAAAAAGGCATGTGCAGTCAAAATTACAATGTTACACTTATATCAAGATGGTCAGTTTTAGAAAGGAACGTTGTGGGCTGACTATCAAACAAGCACATTTTCACATTAGAATCTGACTAGATAAGAAAAGAAAAATATGAACATGAAAAATATTAAAACTGCTTTTATTCATAAAAATACATAAACAAGAAAATAAATGCATGTAATAAAAATAACAATGATATGGCTTTCGTGTAATAAAAATATTATCCATTTCCTGTGAAATACAATAAACAAATAAACATTACAATAACAATAAAATGATATGGATTTCATGTGAAAATAAAATTTCATAAAAACAAAATAAAGGTACATTTAAATGATATGGATTTCATGTTTAAAATCAGTTTCAACTGACTACCCACATCTACATGTATTTGATATGTAATGGTTAACTATTAAATTGAATACATACATCTGTGTAAATGTTTATAAACATCACATCTCTGTGAGACGTCTATCATTAAGGTGACATCAAAGATGAGGGTTTCAAATTCAGATTTGTTTCTGAAACATATTGATTGTCTAAATCTAATAACTATAATTTTTACATTTAAAAAAACCAAACAAAAAAACATGGGTATCTTTTAACAAGCAATAAATATAAAAAGTTGTTATAGTCATATAGAATGTTGACATAGCTGAATAACATGTAAATTGGAATAGCCAATAAAATATCAAAAACATGATCAAGAAAATTAATGACCATTGATTATAAAACACTATTAAATAAGCATACACATTTTACAAATATGGTAGTAAAGTTTCAATAAGTGCAAGTATATATAAAGAAATAACCAATGGAATATAAAGACCTTCTAAAATACAGAGGACAATAATGCAAAAATTTTAACAATGTACAGATGTACCTTTAGGCGTTTGGTACATGTATCACTTACAAGTAAGTTGTTCTAATCTGTTTACCCAAATTTTTATCAATATCAAATTCCCACCCAGAAAGTTTGGTGCCACCTTTCTAAAATTGCTGATTTTATTTCTGTGCCATTTTTGCAGAATTTATTATATATAGAACAGGGCACCAAACATTCTGAATGGACCTGTACATCTGTTTGTAAATCACTTGTTGTTTTAATAAAACAGTGGCACAAAAATAGGTAACAATAATAAAAAAAATTCTACAGAAACAATAACAATAATATCTTGTAACACTGATGTAAAAATGTAAATATATAACATTTCTGGAATGTAATAAACATCTAAGTCCATTGTTTAAATAATTCTTCATCTCTTTTACTGTCAAACTCTGGATCAAAATTAATCTCGATAATTTCAGAAAATCCTTCAGCTGTTGTCGGTTCTTGAAAGTTTTTGTTGTACACAGCATATCCTACATCTGGAATTCTCCTGACTTTTCCATTAGTCTGGTTCTGTCTGACAAAGTTCAGATGATGAGCTAACTCAATGGGTGTTTTCATCCAGAAACACCTGCATGGTATACCTGTTTAAATACATAAGCAGAATAATTATGAAGTCATTAATTCCAATAATCCCTATTAATTGATATTTCCATTTCCTTGTACAGTTTTGGAATTGTGGTAATCACCAGAAATAGATTGCAGAAGTCACAGTAACAAAGTAATTGCCAGCTTATGTAAGAATAAATTCTTTCCCAGTAAATGAATCAAAGAACCTTAGTGGCAAATGTTGCTCTGCCAAAAAAAAACCCGAAGTTACAGAAAATGGGATTTGCCACTGTATCACTTGATCAACACCCCTTAACGTTTGTGTGGAATTTTTTGGAGAATGTTATTGACATGAATTCCAGTTTAATAAGGGAAAATGTGAATTAATATGATTCCATATCCAATTTAAATACATAAAACAGTCTAATAGAACTTTAGGGGGTATCGGGTGATAAAGGGGCGAACCCCACTGAAGTGTTAATTTGATGGCCATTATTAGGTTGTTCTTGTAAAGGTAAGAGAGTTAAGTCTTACCTTTCTGTTCAGCCAACTTAACAAATTTAGACCTGACATCTACTGTAGGATTTGTATTATCAGCTACAACACTCGTATTATTAGTCAATGCCTCTTTACCTGCCTGGATCATAAAAAAAAATATTTCAAATCATTTCAATGAATTTTTGATATGAAGAAAAGGAAAATAAGGCCATACAGGTAAATATAGTAACTTTGCTAACATCTACACAGTGTAAACAAATTAAAAGTTAAAACTGTAAATTAGAAAATAAAAATAGAAATAATAAAAAATGAATAATAACATTTGTTGACAATGACTTAAAAAGTAAATACAATGTATAAAAGAAATCAGTGAGCTACTGTTTGGTCACTTAGTATATCTCTGCTTTAACTTCAACCATTGACAGTAAACGTCAAAAAATAACAAAGTTAGTAAACAGGAAGTAGATGTCTGGCAGACTTGGTACTTGTGACATGGGACCTCATCCTAACTCACATTCATGAAGTGGCTGTGTTTTGTACATAGTAGTTGCTGAGAAAACTGTTAAGAAAGCTTTTCTTTGGGATGGATGGAAAAAAGGACGGAGGTAAACTAATATACCCCCTTCTTCTTTGAAGCAGGGGAATGATAATTAAACAATTTTTTGTACCTTAACACATTTGTCCATGGTCCCTAGAGTATCTCTGTTAACTGCTACATAACCATGTGGTTCTAGATACTGCTTTCTAAATGTACTTTTACCAGTAGCAGGTGCTCCCACCATGATCACAACTTCTTGTTTCTGCAAATATATAAACAGTGCATGTTTAAAGCAACACTGCCTAATAGGTCACCTTATATCAAGACCACCTGCTTTTAAATGCCAATAAAATTTAATCCAGATTGTTCTTGAATTATGTTATTTGAACCTGTATATAAGGGCCACCTGCCTATAAAGGCAACTTTTATTGGTTTCCTAAGGTTGTCTTTATAGACAAGTCTGACTGAAAATATGTGTCAAAGTTCACCTGTATATAAGGACCACCTTCTAATTAATGTTATAAATCTAAAACTTATATCACTATACAAAGGTAGTTGTTCCTTGTTTAGTTACATGACTTTAAAGAGTCATGAATGAAATTGAAAACAATTCTTTTGTTACAGTAAAACCTCTTCATAATGCCCCTTGATAACTCTGCCATCTCAGTTATCGCCAAAAGTATTCTGAAGTACCAACATCCATTAGTGCTATGTATTTCTTTATAAGTGTCTCTCAATTTATCGCCAAACCTTTTTATATCACCAAAAATTTAACTTAACAAATGGTGGTGATGAATCAAGGTTTTACTGTATTTTTAAAGTTTGACCTTGTGACCTTGAGCACCTAAATTAAGAATGCGACATATTGTCTCATGCTGGTTTACATTTGTGCCAAGTTTGATCACAATCCATCCATAAGACATGGAAAATATGGAGTGGGCATAATATTAAGACTGATTGACAGTCGGACAAAGTGATTCCTATATAAACCCCTAAACTTTGTTAGAGTGGTAAAACAAAGTGTATTTTACCTGCGAGTGATATTGCTTTTTTTCTTTCTTTGAGGTTGATAAAAATTTACTTGGATCTACAGAACCCCATGTAAATGGTACTGGTTTCTCATCGAGAAAAAATTCTTCTGGTGTTTGAAAATCTGAAGGAAAAAATCAATATACAACATACATGCAATTTTAAAAGTAATATGATAAAATGTATTTAAAATACCGCAAAGCCTTCTAAACCAGTCATCTACCAGACTGAAGATTACTGTATTGGTAAGATGTGGTTTGAGCTTACCTGTACAGAGGTTTAATTACAAAACAAGCAAATTCAGTGAATTGGGATTCGCCGCCAAAATTTACCTTTTGTAATTTGCACTTAATGTTCAAAGGACCATAACTCCAAGAAAAATGGACAAACCAACTTTGGTTAATGAGACATTTTTGTATCTCTTATCAATGTTGACGCTTTGCACAAAGTTTCATAAAATAGTGTACCATAGTTTTGGAGAATTACTCTGACAAGAAGTGTCTGGACGGATAGACAGAAGTTTGAATAAATAGCCCACTCTTTCCTCGAAAGTAGGGGAGTAGGGCCCCTGTGAACTACCAAGTATATGTACTTGATATTGAAGCTAGACATGCTCTCTGTTTACTCTGGGTTCAGTTCCCAATCAAACAAATACAAAAAAAAGATTGTTTTACTTTTAAAATAAATAATAAAAACTGCTATAAAACTATGGTACTTATAAATGTCTAATTTTAGTCAAATATATAATAACCATACCTATCCCAATATTTGCGGCAAACATTCTATCACCACAGGAAAAGTCCTTTGGTTTTCCTGGTGCCCACCCCTTAGCTCGTCCTGCTGCATCACCAACAAACTTGCATTTACTTAGATCAAGCTGAAACAGAAATATAAGCAACATTTAAACCAAGTGCAGCAGATAAGTGAAAATTGTGTAGTGATTATGTGTTAGGCTTGACTGTAAATGTTGTGGGTTCAAACCCCACTCTGGATAACTGATCCTCTGCCCACACTTCAGGTGAAATATAAACAACATGTAATTTTCTTAGACTGCTAGACAATGATTAGAGTTGGGTAATAGTGTTTAATGCCCCAGTAAAGAGTTTGAGTCTTAGATCAAGGCAGTCAGTTATGGGAACATGAAAGAAACCACAGTACCCAGAGTAAACCAATAACCTTCAGTAAGAAAACTTTCTCACATCTGTGAGATCTGTTCAAGTGGGATTGAACCTTGTTTGTAAAAGGCACTGATATGAATTAGCTGGTGTTTTACACCACACAACCACTATAATAAGATTCAGCTACCTATGACAATATGTGATGACACATACTACAATTGACATAAAGAGCTTGAACTGAATAAAAAAACAAATTAACATGACTGCAGTACCTTGGATAACCAATATGAAATATTCTAATCCTAAGGGAGATAATCCATTAATCAAAAACAAACATACTAATACATTTAATCTGGCAGTTTCATGAAATACTTTATAGCTTGTGATGTATAATGAAGAACTAAACAATAATGAGTAAATTAAATATTATAAGTAGCAATATTTCAAAAACATGTTAAATTATTGTCCTTTTTAGAGTATTTTTTCACAAATTTGCAAAATAGCTTACTTTTTGGAATTAGTAGCCAATAACAATTTTGCTTCCACAAATGGAAACACAAGCATATTGAGGTCATTTTGATATTTTATGACAAAAAATAAATAAATAAAGAAAGAAATAAATACCAGTATAAGGAATGTAACGGATACAATAATAATAATAATAATAATAATAATCATAATAATAATTCATTTTATTACCTCTACATCTTGATTACAGTTTTTAACAAAATGTTGCCACATCATTGTGCTTGGTTTTCTGTAGTGGTTGTTCCCAGTACATATAAATGTCTACAATACAAAGTATATAAAGATATTTGTAGTTTCCATTTCATAAGAAATAAATTGCCTATTTTCTCTGATAAATTTTGGCCAATAAAAATCTGTATGATAATCTTTTAGTGTAGCCATGGATTCAATTGGTTTGGATCTCATTATGCCAGATCCCAGTGTGAGAAAGTTTGTTATTACTGATGTGACCAAAAAAATTGTATGGTTAAGTTTTAAATGCCAAAATCCATTTCTTCTATGCTTTTTCTTTATCAATCTCCCACAATTTATTACCAAAACATTTATCATGCCAAAAGATGACTGAACAAATCGTGGGGATGAATTAAGGTTTTACATCACTAATTTCAACCATAACCACTGGCACTTTAAATGGGTTCCCTGTTTGTTGTGTTTTTTAATAAATTTCTTCCAGCCAACCCCCCCCCCCCCTGCCCCAATGAAAATAAATTGATGAAAATCTAGGAATTAATTTTATATGGCCTAACCTTGTTCCCAGTACCTCACAGTCCTCGGAATGGTACATGCCTTTGTTGTACATGTTTTTATAAATAGAATAAGCATTACCAAAGATCCATAAACTGGTAATTTTTCATACTTCTGGCAATATGTCTTTAAAACATTATAATTACCATGACTGGTATCCCAAGTTCCTGTATAACAGCCTCTACTTTCTGCATTATCTCCTCTGGTTTTACTTTAAGCTTCTCTATACCAGCTTGGTTAGTAAAAAACAAAACTCTGTAACCATCTTTATTAATGTCTCTTAGTTTTTCAGGAACTTTATCATCCCACCATTCCCAATCAGTGGCACCTAGAAAGACAAACAAATGCTATATAAAAATAGATTATCAAGAAAAGTTTGTGCTTTCACACTTAAATCGTGTTTTCTCTATGAAACTTTAAATGAAAATAATTATAGATCTATATGACACTGCTTTTATCAAAATTTAAGAGTTCCATTTGTATCTTTCACTAAAAAACTAAAATTTTATGTTAGTGACTGAAAAAAATGACATCAAACCATTTTGAACATTTCTATAAAAAATAATAATAATAATCATAGAATTTAATTGATGGGGGTGTCATATACCATTTTTTGAATTTAATCATAAAATACATAAAAATGGTATATGACAATATACCATTTTTTAAATGTATTTTATGATTAAATTCAAAAAATGGTGTATGACAGGAGTATGTAAGGAACTCTTGTGTTGCAACATTACTTCATGGATATTGTGAATTACGTGTTTTAAAATAACCCTGGTATTTTTATCTATTTTTTTTATCTTGTTGCTCAGTCTGTTTCATTTGCTTCTAGCTGTAAGCGTCCTCTCCATCAGTATCATCTTTGCTAAGTCCAGGGTCAAACTCAGTTTCTAATCAGCTGACAATACGTGGGTGCTGTTAGAATTGGTAATTTATTTTCATTGTTTATAGAATTAAAATTACCAGTTGCAAATTTTCTACCACTTGCCGGTTTAACAACTGTAAAGTCAATATCAAAACCCACAACTTTATTGCATCCGGGTAAAGTGTCCGAACTTAGGGCTATCAGTGGACACGCCCCTTTATAACCTCTCATGCATGCACCCTTTAGGTTGTCTGTTAAATCTGTCTCTCCTTGGCTCTTTTAGCTTTAGTTTCAGCAGCCGTGGCAGCTTTGCGTTTTAGATTTCTCTGTCGTGAAGACATTGTGATAGCGGGTAGATCAGTTCTGATGTAGAAATAGCTTGCTCAGTCTATTTATATAGCTGTGTAACACACGCGTCTGAACTTGTTTTATATAGTACTAGCACAAACACGATTCAAGGGGGATAACTCAAATAAACTTTTGATGAGACTGCAAATTATGGACATGATTATGTACTGTATGCATCATTGCTCAATTCTGTTAATCTTACATAAGAAAACAACGGTTCAGAGCTTTATCCAACTTTAAGGGGTCGGGGAAATTATTTTTAGGCTATTATATGTTTTTATTTTTCGATAGACTTCAATATATATATAGACTGGAATTAATGTGCACAGGACTCTTTTTAAAAAAAAAAAAAGAAAAAAGAGCCAGATTGGTATCTATCAAATTTAAGCGACCGGGCCGATTCTAATAAAGTTTATTCCGTATGGATTGTTATTGTTTACATTTATTTTATCTTATTTTTTAAAAGTAAAAATTATAACTTTATTTCCTAGCTGTCAGCACAGGCGCTTGGGGTCAGGTTTTTTTAAATTTATTATTTTATCGACCAAGCAATGATATATTTTGCTATTTTTGTCAGATAGGCGTTACTGTTCATCATGTAAATCTATGCTCAAGGAAATGAAGCAGATGGGTGGCTATTTTGTTATTAAGAACTGAGAAACTGAATCGCATAATATTGAAAATTTGGATTATAAAGTTGTGGCCATGTTTAATCTGACCAAGTGTAAACAGTAAATGAAATGGTGTTTAAAATTCATGTCACAGTTTACATTTTACTGCAGATAGTACTAAATACCTGGGTGTAGGAATAAGGGTATTTGACCTATCCTAAGGCATGTTAACCAAAAATATTTCACCAAATATCGAGACAAATTAGAAAATATTTCACTTATATCGATCAAATTAGCAAAGAATATTTCACCAAATACCGAGACAAATTAGCAAAGAATATATCACCAAATACCGAGACAAATCGGTCAAGAACTTTCACATGTATCGATATCGAGTTAATATTTCACTATCGATATAATATAGACAGCTGAGAGTAATTCACCTTTGTAGTGGCGACATATTCAAGAATATTTCACCCATGAAAAGGTATACATACGGTAACAATTCACCTATGTCAAGGTATGCATGTGGTAACACTTCACCCATATCAAGGTATGCATGCGGTAACAATTCGCCTATATCAAGGTATACATTCGGTAACAATTCGCCTATATGAAGGTAGACATTCGGTAACAGTTCACCTGTATCAAGGTAGACATTAGGTAACCATTCACCTGTATGAAGATATGCATGTGGTAACACTTCACCCATATCAAGGTATGCATGCGGTAACAATTCACCTATATCAAGGTATACATTCGGTAACAGTTCACCTATATCAAGGTATACATTCGGTAACAATTCACCTGTATCAAGATATGCATGTGGTAACACTTCACCCATATCAAGGTATGCATGCGGTAACAATTCACATATATCAAGGTATACATTCGGTAACAGTTCACCTATATCAAGGTATAGAATCGATAACAATTCGCCTATATGAAGGTAGACATTCGGTAACAATTCGCCTATATCAAGGTAGACATTCGGAATCAAATTATGGATATGGTAATATTCACCTATATCAAGAAATACATTAGGTAACAATGTACCTATACCAGGGTAAACATTCGGTAACAATTCACCTTTATTAAGGTATACATTCGGTAACACTTCACTCATATCAAGGTATGCACGCGGTAACAATTCACCTATATCAAGGTATACATTCGGTAACAATTCGCTTATATGAAGGTAGACATTCAGTAACAATTCACCTATATCAAGGTAGACATTCGGCATCATAGTATGGGTATGGTAATATTCACCTACATCAAGGTATACATTAGGTAACAATGTACCTATACCAGGGAAAACATTCGGTAACAATTCACTCATATCAAGGTATGCACGCGGTAACAATTCACCTTTATCAAGGTATACATTCGGTAACAATTCACATATATTAAGGTATACATTCGGTAACAATTCACCTATATCTAGATATACATTCGGTAACAATTCACCTTTATCAAGGTACACATTCGGTAACAATTCACATATATATAGATATACATTCGGTAACAATTCACATATATCAAGGTATACATTCGGTAACAATTCACCTATATCTAGATATACATTCGGTAACAATTCACCTTTATCAAGGTATACATTCGGTAACAATTCACCTTTATCAAGGTATACATTCGGTAACAATTCACATATATTAAGGTATACATTCGGTAACAATTCACCTATATCTAGATATACATTCGGTAACAATTCACCTTTATCAAGGTACACATTCGGTAACAATTCACATATATTAAGGTATACATTCGGTAACAATTCACCTATATCTAGATATACATTCGGTAACAATTCACCTTTATCAAGGTATACATTCGGTAACAATTCACCTTTATCAAGGTATACATTCGGTAACAATTCACCTTTATCAAGGTATACATTCGGTAACAATTCACATATATCAAGGTTCACATTCGGTAACAATTCACATATATCTAGATATACATTCGGTAACAATTCGCCTTTATCAAGGTATACATTCGGTAACAATTCACCTATATCTAGATATACATTCGGTAACAATTCACCTTTATCAAGGTATGCACGCGGTAACAATTCACCTTTATCAAGGTATACATTCGGTAACAATTCACATATATCTAGATATACATTCGGTAACAATTCACCTTTATCAAGGTATACATTCGGTAACAATTCACCTATATCTAGATATACATTCGGTTTCAATTCACCTTTATCAAGGTATACATTCGGTAACAATTCACCTTTATCAAGGTATACATTCGGTAACAATTCACATATATCAAGGTAGACATTCGGAATCAAATTATGGATATGGTAATATTCACCTATATCAAGAAATACATTAGGTAACAATGTACCTATACCAGGGTAAACATTCGGTAACAATTCACCTTATAAGGGTATACATTCGGTAACACTTCACCCATATCAAGGTATGCACGCGGTAATAATTCACCTATATCAAGGTATACATTCGGTAACAATTCGCCTATATGAAGGTAGACATTCGGTAACAATTCGCCTACATGAAGGTAGACATTCAGTAACAATTCACCTATATCAAGGTAGACATTCGGCATCATAGTATGGATATGGTAATATTCACCTACATCAAGGTATACATTAGGTAACAATGTACCTATACCAGGGAAAACATTAGGTAACAATTCACCTTTATCAAGGTATACATTCGGTAACAATTCACATATATTAAGGTATACATTCGGTAACAATTCACCTATATTAAGGTATACATTCGATAACAAATCACATATATCAAGGTATACATTAGGTAACAATTCACCTATATCTAGATATACATTCGGTAACAATTCACCTTTATCAAGGTATACATTCGATAACAATTCACCTATATCAAGGTATACATTCGATAACAATTCGTATATATTAAGGTATACATTCGGTAACAATTCACTTATATTAAGGTATACATTCGGTAATAATTCACCTATATCTAGATATACATTCGGTAACAATTCACCTTTATCAAGGTATACATTCGGTAACAATTCACCTTTATCAAGGTATACATTCGGTAACAATTCACCTTTATCAAGGTATACATTCGGTAACAATTCACATATATCAAGGTACACATTCGGTAACAATTCACATATATCTAGATATACATTCGGTAACAATTCGCCTTTATCAAGGTATACATTCGGTAACAATTCACCTTTATCAAGGTATACATTCGGTAACAATTCACCTTTATCAAGGTATACATTCGGTAACAATTCACATATATCAAGGTACACATTCGGTAACAATTCACATATATCTAGATATACATTCGGTAACAATTCGCCTTTATCAAGGTATACATTCGGTAACAATTCACCTATATCTAGATATACATTCGGTAACAATTCACCTTTATCAAGGTATGCACGCGGTAACAATTCACCTTTATCAAGGTATACATTCGGTAACAATTCACATATATCTAGATATACATTCGGTAACAATTCACCTTTATCAAGGTACACATTCGGTAACAATTCACATATATTAAGGTATACATTCGGTAACAATTCACCTATATCTAGATATACATTCGGTAACAATTCACCTTTATCAAGGTACACATTCGGTAACAATTCACATATATTAAGGTATACATTCGGTAACAATTCACCTATATCTAGATATACATTCGGTAACAATTCACCTTTATCAAGGTATACATTCGGTAACAATTCACCTTTATCAAGGTATACATTCGGTAACAATTCACCTTTATCAAGGTATACATTCGGTAACAATTCACATATATCAAGGTACACATTCGGTAACAATTCACATATATCTAGATATACATTCGGTAACAATTCGCCTTTATCAAGGTATACATTCGGTAACAATTCACCTATATCTAGATATACATTCGGTAACAATTCACCTTTATCAAGGTATGCACGCGGTAACAATTCACCTTTATCAAGGTATACATTCGGTAACAATTCACATATATCTAGATATACATTCGGTAACAATTCACCTTTATCAAGGTATACATTCGGTAACAATTCACATATATCTAGATATACATTCGGTAACAATTCACCTATATCAAGGTATGCGTGTGGTAACATTTCACCCATATCAAGGTATACATGCGGTAACAATTCGCCTATATCAAGGTAGACATTCGGAATCAAATTATGGATATGGTAATATTCACCTATATCAAGAAATACATTAGGTAACAATGTACCTATACCAGGGTAAACATTCGGTAACAATTCACCTTTATAAGGGTATACATTCGGTAACACTTCACCCATATCAAGGTATGCACGCGGTAATAATTCACCTATATCAAGGTATACATTCGGTAACAATTCGCCTATATGAAGGTAGACATTCGGTAACAATTCGCCTACATGAAGGTAGACATTCAGTAACAATTCACCTATATCAAGGTAGACATTCGGCATCATAGTATGGATATGGTAATATTCACCTACATCAAGGTATACATTAGGTAACAATGTACCTATACCAGGGAAAACATTAGGTAACAATTCACCTTTATCAAGGTATACATCGGTAACAATTCACATATATTAAGGTATACATTCGGTAACAATTCACCTATATTAAGGTATACATTCGATAACAAATCACATATATCAAGGTATACATTAGGTAACAATTCACCTATATCTAGATATACATTCGGTAACAATTCACCTTTATCAAGGTATACATTCGATAACAATTCACCTATATCAAGGTATACATTCGATAACAATTCGTATATATTAAGGTATACATTCGGTAACAATTCACTTATATTAAGGTATACATTCGGTAATAATTCACCTATATCTAGATATACATTCGGTAACAATTCACCTATATCAAGGTATGCGTGTGGTAACATTTCACCCATATCAAGGTATACATGCGGTAACAATTCGCCTATATCAAGGTAGACATTCGGAATCAAATTATGGATATGGTAATATTCACCTATATCAAGAAATACATTAGGTAACAATGTACCTATACCAGGGTAAACATTCGGTAACAATTCACCTTATAAGGGTATACATTCGGTAACACTTCACCCATATCAAGGTATCACGCGGTAATAATTCCCTATATCAAGGTAACATTCGGTAACAATTCGCCTATATGAAGGTAGACATTCGGTAACAATTCGCCTACATGAAGGTAGACATTAGTAACAATTCACCTATATCAAGGTAGACATTCGGCATCATAGTATGGATATGGTAATATTCACCTACATCAAGGTATACATTAGGTAACAATGTACCTATACCAGGGAAAACATTAGGTAACAATTCACCTTTATCAAGGTATACATTCGGTAACATTACATATATTAAGGTATACATTCGGTAACAATTCACCTATATTTAGGTATACATTCGATAACAAATCACATATATCAAGGTATACATTAGGTAACAATTCACCTATATCTAGATATACATTCGGTAACAATTCACCTTTATCAAGGTATACATTCGATAACAATTCACCTATATCAAGGTATACATTCGATAACAATTCGTATATATTAAGGTATACATTCGGTAACAATTCACTTATATTAAGGTATACATTCGGTAATAATTCACCTATATCTAGATATACATTCGGTAACAATTCACCTTTATCAAGGTATACATTCGGTAACAATTCACCTATATCTAGATATTATACATTCGGTAACAATTCACCTTTATCAAGGTATACATTCGGTAACAATTCACCTATATCAAGGTATACATTCGATAACAATTCACATATATTAAGGTATATATTAGGTAACAATTCACCTGTATCAAGGTATGCATGTGGTAACACTTCACCCATATCAAGGTATACATGCGGTAACAATTCACCTTTATCAAGGTAAACATTCGGCAACAATTCACATATATCAAGGTATACACTCGGAAACAATTCACTTATATCTAGATATACATTCAGTAACAATTCACCTATATCAAGGTACACATTCAAGAAGAATTCACCTATATCACGGTAAACATTCAGTAACAATTCACCTATATCAAGGTACACATTCAGTAACAATTCACATATATCTAAATATACATTCAGAAACAATTCACCTATATCAAGGTACACATTCGGTAACAATTCACCTATATCTAGATATACATTCGGTAACAGTTCACCTATATCAAGGTATACATTCGGTAACAATTTATCTATAACTAAATATACTTTCGGTAACAATTCACCTATATCTAGATATATTTTCGGCAACAATTCACCTATATTAAGGTATACATTCGGTAACAGTTCACCTATATCAAGGCACTAGTATACATACGGTAACAATCCACCTGTATCGAGACCAAATATTATATAGACAACTCAGTAATATTCACCTTTGTAGTATCAACATATTCAAGAATATTTCACTTGTATCAAAGTAAGTGTGGTAACAATTAACCTATATCAAGGTATGCATGTGGTAATAATTCACCTTTATCAAGGTATGCATGTGGTAACAATTCACCTACTTCAAGGTATACATACGGTAACAATTCACTTACTTCAAGGTATACATACGGTAACAATTCACTTACTTCAAGGTATACATTCAGTAACAATTCATCTATATCTAGTTATACATTCAGTACCAGTTCACCTATATCAAGGATATCAATAGTCAATCGTCAATGCTTTTACTTTGATTTGGTTCATTTCATAAGATTTTTGTCCCCGTAACAACGATGTGACAATAAATTTTTAATACACCCTATTTCAGAAAGAATTAATAAGAATTAATTTTTAATGCCTACCAAAATGACCGCTACTTTACCTGTAAAGTGGACAGTGTGACGTCACACATTCGTTATCAATTCACTTATATTATGGTATACATTCGGTAATACACTTATATCAAGGTATCATGACATCGGTACCTAACAGTTCACCCGTATCACGGCAAAGTATACATTCAGTAACAGTATGAAACAATCAACAAACCGTTGTTACTTGTATAATTTAAGCTTAATTCCGAGTCCAGAATGAGATTAGTCATTCTGTGAAACACCGTTCATCAGTTTTCGGCGGCGGTTCGTTTTTTTTTTAATTTTTTGAAGAAAAAAATCAACAGAAGATGAAATAAAGCACATCGCACTTGTATAATTTTCTGAAACTTCATTTATCTTGATGACATCTCGATTTGAAATAAAGCATTCACCCATCGTGTGCTGCGACATGTTAATGAAATTTTGGCATGCCTGCATGCACGTCCGATCTATCATATTTCGCGGGTATTTGTCAATGTCAGTCCCAGAATCCAATTCGTGAATTAGAGCATGCGTGTAAAACGAATTGCAAATGGCGGCACTTGTTATTGTTCCATGGCGTTGAGGATACAAGCACATATTTAAGACCATTTCGTCACCGTAATAGGTCAGTTGTGTCAGCAACAACAATTGCATTCAAAAGAGAGATTTCTTTACTTTATCTAATGAATGGCAACTGGAAATATGCGCATGTTTTTCTTGACGAAAAGTTTCGTCGAAAGGGTGAGGTGTTTCGTGGGTCGGGTGTTCGGTTCTCATGACATCACTCCCATATTTACGGAGGAAACCGTAAGAAAAACGATCATACTTGTTCTTCGAACGAAGAATTGTTTGTGATTTACATATTTGATTTCTGCGTGTATGAAATGACAAGAGTTAACACAACATGTCAACTGAAAATGCATGTTGACATTGCAGTCCTCAAAATCCACCGTGTCTCAGAATTTGTTAGTTCGCGAATTTGTCCTTAACAGTTAATAATTTAGGGGTTAACACTTGAATTGTTACTTCATAAAGAATTAAAAATTCGTATAACTACACATTGAATTTATAAAATATGATTTTCATTTAACTTCATCCCGTAATTTACTGAACAAAATGTCTGCCTTCTCATTGGATCATTAGCAGATATAATTACAGAAATGGCCGACGTTGGAATATAGTCCTTCAATATGTGTCTCCAATTTTCCACAAATTTACTGGCAACTAGTGCCCTGTATACACACTTTGTTGTAAACTTTTTATTTTCACTTTGTTTATTTATTCCACATGCATAATTAACTTTTTACCTTGACACAATCATTCTGTGCTAAATATAGATTGTAATGGATGTAAGCATAAAAATAGTTTTCTGTGTTTTGAAACTCTTTACATGCCTTTACGATGAATAAATTAAAATTATACCAGTGCTCTGAAAGTATACAATTAAAAACGTACATTGTCATCAATCCATAAGAATATTATTAATTATTATAAGGAAATGGTCGCAGTCAGTCCCCTGTAACTTGCGCACATGCTTGAATTATAGGTTTTACTTGTGAGCAACAATCAACATATACATGTTTCATATATATATTTTTGATATTCATATTTCTGATTGTTGATATTGGTAAGAGATTAACCAAATATTGATGTGTTTGTGTAATGTCTAGCAAAGTATCATTAGACTGTATCGCCACATGCATTCTTGCATGGTACAAATTACAATATTATACCCAAATATATGTCATTATACACCTGTCTTGATGTTACCTGTTTTCTGTCCATGTTATTGGGACTTAATTTTTTTTTTTGCCTTTTCACATGTTAATTTTGATACATTTTTTGTGAAGAAAATTGGTATAAAATTCGTGACATTTTCGAAGTATAAAAAAATGACAATACACTTCTCTTTTAGCAATTAAATTAGTTAATCATTTTCATATTAGCTTGAATTATAAAAGTTATGGGTTGTATTTTGTTAGCATTATTGAGGTTTTCTTAACTTTCAACAAAAGTCATGTGTTATGTATCATAGAGCGTATATCTTGAGGTAAGGATATCAAAATTGTTTTGAACTATGGTAAGCCCAGATTAATCATTAAATGCAGAGTTCCAACCAATCTGAATGTTTAAGAGTACCATGACATTGTTTAATGGAGAATGCTAAATTTCTAAATGTCAAAATAAGAACCAATCTGAAGGGATTTCAAGAAGTCTTGTATGGAGAAATTCTTTTCATTCATTTACCAAATGATTGGCCTTATCATTACTATGGGGATCTGTTATTTCCATTGGATATTGAGCAGTTCAGATAGTTCAGTCAAATCAATTCTACATAATATTTATATAGCGAATGCACTGAATTTTTGTTGTTGTTAATGTTAAGTTTTTTGGTTGATGTAGCAGGGCAAATGACAGATTTCCAAATAGTTAATGAATAGCATGGATAATTCAGACAAAACCATTCTGCATTATTACATTGAATGTACTCGGAAATTCAATATATGAATTTTATATAGATTTTGTTTTAAAATTACATGATTGATGTGGCAGGGCAATTTGCAGATGCCAAGGTGGTCATTGGTTGAACTCAGAAATCTAAAATTCTGTATTCATGTTAATTTTCATCTTTTAGTTTTAGTATTTGTAAAGAATTTGCATGTCGTAAGAGATACTTAAAATATTCAGATACTAGTACTAATGTTTTAACAGGCTTTTTTTGTTTTCTGATGCTGTAATAGTGTTCAGAACTAGAAGAGTTATAAAATTCAAACAATAAATTCAAAAATGAAATCATTCATTATGCCTCTCCAGTGTCAATTTAATGATTTACTGGTTTATAAATTTATATTATTTTCTTCTTTCAGGTGGTGACATATGTCATCCTGGTGACAATGGGTCCTCAAGAGGACTATATAGAAACCGTTTTCACTTGTGAAGGTGACATCAATGATCCAAACTTACAGTCTAGATTAGAGGACTTTAAACAAGGATTACGGGATCTCTTGTCAACTGGTAGGTGTAATACCTCATTTCTGATTAATTTTGGATCATCTTTTTAACACCATTGCATTTTAATGCAGGATGTTTAAGTGTTGCAGTGAATGGTAATAATACCAAAAGTATAATTAGTTGTTTATTATCACTGGATCTATCTGACATTTGTTGAACATTTCGCTACCTTGCCTCATAGATTAAATATAAAACACAAAAAATAAATGTCAGATTGTCTTGGTGCATTACTACATGTGTAGGTTATATATCTTGAAAAGCATGAAAATAAGGATGTCTCTTTTCTCAATTAAAATTTAAACTCGGTGACCATTCATATCAAATAATAAAATCATTAATTCAGTGAAATTTCTTATTGTGGCATTGAAATCCATATGCTGTTTTAAGACATTGGTTTTGATAAAATTACAGCTTCACAATATATTTTTACTTATCCCAGTGATTTTGTTTGCTTAAAATTACTATTGAATAAAGATAGTTTCCTCTGGGGGAAATGATTAGAATTTCCCGATTTGCCCACTAAAATTCTCCAAAACAACAGTGATGCACTGAAAAATAAATCTAGTTGTCCTTGCCCACAAAATATCGGATAGTACTACAATGCAATGTCTTTGCACTGAAGATACTAGCTATTGCCAGCATATCATAATGCAGTTTGCTAAATTGCTAGATCTCAGAACTTCCATTTTCCCAATCTTAAAGGTAAAAGGTAGTTTTCAAAAAATGTAACAATAATCACTGTATCAAAAAATGTTTCAATATGATCAATCAGCATGCAATATAAGAGTTCTAATCCCAGTTCCATTAAAGAGGTGATAACTGTGAAATGACAATCTTCCAAGTGTGTTGTTACAAGAGAGTCCTCACAGGCGGTTCTTGCATATACATGATCATAACATTTGCAGACAATTGCACAGCCTACAAACTTCTCTTAACCTTTGCTTTAGCTTCATTTCATCACTACATGGAATATACATATATGCTGGGTAATTGACTTAAACCTGTAGGGATTGGGTTAAGCTTGTAGGTGTAACAACTGTAGCTGTAGTGGCAAATGTTCATAAGATCCATGCAGTGTACATTTGTGCAATGACCCATAAGGATTATTCACATCAACCCTATTGGCCTAAATTGACATTGGTCCTTCAGTTCAATAAATGCTTTCGTCTGATTCAGTCCAATAAATTGATTTAGTCTTCTTCTGTTCAAATACAAACTTTTAATGCTGTCTAAAAGGGCCAATGTTATTGAGCCCTGAAACTTGTCACAAAAAGTTATCTTGCAATTCAATTATAACTTTTCTATTTTCAGCAACTCAAATTCGTACAGGGTATTGAAAAATTATTCAGTTGAACAAGCCCAGAACTGTTTGATGTAATTCCTATTTAAAGACCACAGATAGTTTAGTAATTTACTGTAAAGACCAAATACCAGAAATGTTGTATAAAATAAAGCCATAATATTCATAATGTTCAGAGGGTATTTTGTAGCATTTACACAGTAGAAGTATTAATTTTACATATGATTGCCACACACAACTACAGCATTGTTTCAGTTCGGGGTCCTGATTGTAAATTTTTCAGTCCCAGACATCTGATTTTGCAGAATACTTGTTTATTATATTTTGTGCATGTGTTATGTTTAATGTACTAAGAACTAAACCTTTTAATGTTTTATGTATTACAGATAAAAGAAAGTTGATTATAAAAAAGGTAGAACCTTGGAATAGTGTGCGTGTGACATTTAACATCCCTAGAGAGGCAGCTTCAAGATTGAAACAGCTAGCACAGCAGGGTAATAGTACTCTCCGGCAACTTGGTGTGTTAGCAGTTCAATTAGAAGGAGATCAATTAATATCATTGACAATAGCTGGAAGAAACAATGAAAGGACTCAGTTAATATTCCGTACAGCTGATGATACGGTGGATGCACCAACTGTGCCAGCTGTTGATGCCACTCCTCATACGGCAAATGAAATAAATGCACCTATACCTAAGAATGTTGAAACCACTCGTAGAAATATTGCTGATTATTTGCGACAAGGGACATCACTCTTTGATTCCTTATTTGCACAACAAAATCCCCCAGATAACTCAAGAATTCCAAACACAGTGGCATTGAACAATGACCCTTTGTCATATCGGGCAAATAATTCATTAGCAAGTTCTTCTCATGGTCATTTGGATTCATCATTGCAGTCTTATGGACCACCTCAAAATCGGGGACTGGTTGGATTTCCAACACCACCTAATGCAACTTTACCATCCCCAGATGCAAACAAGACTCATATTGGACAACCAGGTGTGACATTTCCACCGCCTGCACCTGGTCATATCCATAGCAACAATCAGATGGGACTTCCACCTCCTCCCCCATACCCACAGGGGAGTGCTCTTATGAACAATGTTATGAAAGGTGTTAAAGGAATTGTAACTTCAGGAACAAGTCCTTTATTAGTGAATCTATTACAGACTGAACCTTCTTTAGCAAATATTAACAATTTAATTAATAGTAAAATGTTACCCCCACCTGATGGAAGTCCTCCTCCAAAAAGAAAAGAAGACCAAGAAAACCAAAAGAAAGGAAACCTCAGCTTCCATCTTTGATACCTGACGGTTCTGATGGTGAAATTTCAATACAGAGTGTACCCAATCCTGCACTTTCATCATATGACACGCCGTTAGTAACATCAGGTAGTAGTTCACATGTGCCACCCATTCCAATGGTAACGCAAGCTTTACCAGCAACAACACAACCTTCTGTAACATTTACTACTCAGGGGAGACAACCTGTTCATCCATCAAATGCATTACAACAGCCATGTATAAGTGACACTAATTTAAGTTTAACATCTTCATATTCAATAGACAGTCGGACAAAATCTGAATCATCGGACTCAGTTCAGCATGTAATAGAAAATACTGTAGGAAAGATTATTAATCCAATTACTGGAGAATTGGAACCTGTGGAAAATTTGTCTGATAGTAGTCCCAATAAAAGTGACAGTTCTCTTGATGGTACATCACCTTATAAAGTAGTCGGACATAAAAAAGTATCTGCTAAAGAAGGCAAGTCACCGGCAGCTTTATATTCACATAGTTCAACTACTGGACCAATAGTTAGTACTGTGCATCAAAGACAGGACTTTATTAGTGATAATATGATCTCTTCTGTGCCAATTCCTTCTCCGAGACTTACAAGTACTGATCCCTCACTAAGGCAGCACCGTGTGAGTAATTCATATTTATCATCGTCAGAGTCATCTCAGGCTAATCAGATTCGAGATAGTGCTTATGTTCAGTCTAGTCATATTGAAACTGCTGTTAGTAAAGGACCTTCCTATTTAAATCCAAAGTCATTACAGACACAAATGCAAAATTGTTTAACAACAGCGTCAAGAACATCATCTGTGATGGATTCCGTGTTGTCAACAGTGGGACATTCAAACCTCATACCTAATCCAATGGCATCAAGTCGATGTGGGACAGTCTTTACAGAAAGGTTTTCCTAGTAATGCTAGGGTAGATCAGAATGTTAAAAACATTTTAGCAATGAGTGCTAGTATTGCAAAAGAGAAAAAAGTAACATCAAGCAGTAATTCATTAAGTGGCAACAACAACAGTGCCACTTTGCAGAATTCTTACCACCAAACACTGCAACAATCAACATTTTCAGAACTTTCAGCCACAGGATGTGACCATTCTAGTCTTGCTCCAAACTCTGAACACTTGCTCAACTCTCAAATCAATCCAGCCAAAAATCCGAGCCTAAGCCATTGTGAGGCCGACAGTCCTGGTGGGGATTCAGAAAACTCCAGTCAGAGTAGTCTGCCTCATGATGCTCATATGCAAAATGATATTGGTGCTGTATCGTCTGAACATGATCCCAGTTTGAAATCTTATAATCATGATTCCGGTGTTGGTAGTTCATCTGAGCGATCTGACGATACACCATCAGAACCTGGTGATAATGACTTTAAAACTGGTCATGCTAATGGAGATGACTGTAACGGAAAAAGTCATTTTATTATGCATGCAAAAAACCCCAACAAACACAAAACCCAACTCTCAAGTGATAACAGTGGGGTATGCAATGTCTGATCAACATCTAAACATGGACAGTAAACATACAGATATCTCCACAATTCTAGCAATGGACAAAGTTTTAAACCATCCAAAGTTAAACAATTTGAATTGTATGTCAAACAATAAACTGAATAAAAACATTACTGGATTGAATCATCAGGTAAACACAGTGCTACATTGGTCAACTAAAGAAAAAATAATATCAAATAAAGTGGATTCTAGTAATAGGAAAAGTCCTAAACAGTTTCTCAGAGAGGATGCGTTGGCTGCAGCACAAAACCTACAGAAAGCTAATCCATATATGGCAGAACAATTTCAACAAATGGAAAATTACACTAAGAAAGTAGATGGATTGCCAGTGACACAGAAAGGTCATATGCCATCCTATGGTTAGTAATAATAATAGTGTAATATAAGTTTGGTATAGGTTTTAGCAGGTTACATAGCCCCACATGCCCTGTCAAATATTAATGTACCCTGAGTTTAGAGTTGAAACAATTCATCCTGTATCACAATTTTTTCTTGCAATTGGTACAATACATAAATGTCTTTGAACTTTAAACATTATTTAAATGCATTTAGATTGTGAAAGATACTCAAAATTGAACAGAATACACAGAGTTTTGATTATTAGATTAAAAACTCGCATTAGGATTTGAACCTAGGCAGTAAGGTGCTGTAATCTATAAGCTGGAGCTTTGGATAACTTCCAAAGCGGCCATCTAATAAAAAAAATTGAAAGTGTTTGTGGGACACTTGTAAAACATCCCAGATTTACCTTAATTTCATATGTATATATCCATAATGCCGTTAAACATAAGTATAACGTGGCCTCAGGGGCCAAGTCATTTAATGCGCAGTTTCGTATCACAGTGCCTCTCGCTGCCAAAGTTCAAATCCAGCTTGGACAGATCGAAGTGCAAGAAAGTTTGTCAGTTCGCTTGTCGAAGGTTGGTGGTTTTCTCGGTGTACCTCCTTTTTCTGCCACCATCTCAAAACTGAGTCTGACTACCTCTATAAAAATTAAAGAGTCTTGACTAGGGCGTAAGAAAACATTACTCCACTTTACTTAAGTATAAATTAGTATACAGTTTAAACAATCTGTAAAGGCTGTTACAAAGGTGTTTTGATTGATTTGTGTACAATATTCATAATTCCAGTGACAAACATAAAATAGGCCCCTAATGGCTACCTTCATAATACAAAAATTTTTAAAAGACCATATTTTTTCCATGGCTTTGCTAAATTAAAAATATCAAAAATGGTATTTTGCATAATATCATTTTATACAACTTTTCATTTTGAAAATTGTTATTACAAAGTCAAAAGATTACTGAAAATACCAGTAATTCTAGTACATGTAGCACAAAATATCTTTTGAAATCTACTGGTCCAAAGACAAAAACTTTTTGTTGCAGAAACAGGTGAATCTTTTTAGTGGTCACGCTTGTACTTGGAATATCAGCAATTTACAATTTCTTGGCACAAAACATTTGTGGTAAGCTATTGTGATCATGTCCGGTTGTGTTTCCTGCATAACCATTTCATTGTTAACAACAGTACAGAGTAGCAACCACATTTCTGTCCAGTCTATCAGGCAAACTACCGGTAGATCAAGTTCATATATCTGAAAGATGGCCACTTTGCCCCCTGTGTCACAATAATTCCTTACCAAGAATTCCTCTACTTAAATGTAGCAAAATTGAGATTACTGGTATTCTATATATTCTTGGATTTAAGGTGTCATTTAAGCTTATAACAAATATATTCTAGTTTTGTCAAAAACTAGTATTTTCAGTTCATTTAGGATTGCCAAAATTAGCTAAATTTAACTAAAGGAAAATCTTAGTTTAACAATGATTGTGAGGGCCTGGTTAATATGCTAGGGATGATCATTGTTACCCATTCTTCATGAGACTTGCTCATCCTGATAGTCAGAAGTCTTTGTCAATGTGACACCAAGGACAAAAAGCTAGGTCTAGTTTGTATATTGATCAAAAACCTTTCTTAATACACTCTTGGGCATAGTTTTTGATTGATATTTTTGGACAAGAACTGGGTTTGTATTGGTTTAAAAATAGACATGCTATCAAGTAATCAAAAACCTTGTTAAGAGATTTAGAGGCCACACTTTGTTTTGCCAAAATCAGGTTCTCAGCTGAGCATTCAGGGCCCTAATTGCTCTTTTGGTTAATGTGTAATTGAAACAATAGGTGGAAATTGAAATTGTTAAAAGAAAAAAATAGTAGTTTTGCAATGGGACTTGTATTGTGTTTGAACTTTCTATTATGCAAAAAGGGTCCGTAGGCCCTTATCTGACTGAGTCGTCTTTTCTTATTTATTAATCTCTGTTGATTCAAGAATGTATGTATTTACCTTTTATGCTTGAAAATAATGGTTTTGCTGAGAAATTAGCAATTTGAAAAATGTGAGAAAATTGTGCCATATGTCTTGTTATGAAAAATAATAAAATACATGTACTTGTTAAAATACTTAACAAATAGGATTAAAAACTTTTTTGGTCATTGAAAACTGGTGTCCGGGTGGTTTTAGATGCAGGTTTAGCTGTACACATGACTTCACTTTCAAATCCTTTAGTGTTATGCATCAATACAAGGTTACGATATACATGTAGATTAATTGTTAGCTCCTCAATGCAAATCATAATAAATGAGTTTTGAAGTATTAAAATCATTTGATGTACCCTAATCAGGGATCTTATTGAAATTTTGGATGTTCCCAACATTTAAAAATTAAAAGTTTAGTAATTATATCTCAATTGCAATTTGACTCGAGGGTGGAAAGAAAAGTGGATATAAAATATGTTATTTATCCTCATGACATTATTTATGCTTTAAAAAGGAAAAACTTATGTTGATAGAGTTTTATGCCAAAGTCAAGATTTTTCACTCATTCTGTCATGAAAATCTATTGATTCATTAACCAGTGCTCTAGACCACCAAACTTGTTAATTGAACTACAGTCAACCCTGTCTATAATGGCCACCCAAATGGCCTTTATATACAGGTTCAAATGATATAAATAAAGAACAATTGGGATACAATTCTACTGACCTTTATAAGCAGGTGGTCCTGATATAGAGATGGTCTTTAAGGCAAGTTGGTCTGTACAATGTTTCTGTCAACTTTCTGAAAGCTCATATACAAATGGTTCATTCTTTAATATTTATGTTCCAGGTTTAGTTTTGTAGATTGTATAATGAAATTTCAATATTTTACACCTTCAATTTGTTTTTCAGGGATGCCATCATGTTCTAGGAATTCTCCAGTTGTTGGTGATCACTCCTTACCAGACAGTAACAGGCGTTCACCATACTCTTCCCTGTCAGTGCCATATACATCAAGTAGGACACCATCACCATGGCAACCTGGCATTAAACATTCTGATGGATATGTAATGACTGATAGTACTATATCAAGTGTAAAGTGCAATAGTAACTCTGTGCAGAGATCTTATGCAGAGAATGTTAATATAGGACATGCTGCATCATTTAGTGAATTGCCACTCACAAATTCAGTCACAAAGAACTCTTTAAGTAATGGCCCTGTCAGCCATCAGCGTTGTCGTCACAGTACACATGTACATCAACCTTAACAAACTCTGTTCCAAGTGCCAGTACGTGATGTCAGGGCAAGTCAATATGGCTAGTGGTGATGCACACCAAAACTACAAACATTTTTTAGCCCAAACAATGTCAAAAGAGCAAAATGCTAGACCATCTACCAATGGGCCTTTATCAATATCTGATACAGAACTTGCAATCAAGTCTGTGGCACAAAGTGGCCACGAATTTTCTATGGTAAACAAGTCAACAAAGTTGCCAAGTGGTTCTATGTCTAAATCATTAAGTAGTGCTTCTTTATCAAGTGTAAATGTAGACAGAAAAGGAAAGCCACCAGTTATATATGGACCTGGTGGCGAAAGTGTGTCTTTAGAAAATTCTGTGTGTTTTAGTAGTGGTACAGAGTCCACAGAAAATGTGTTACATACTCAGGTTAACTGTGATTTTGATGGCAGTGGATTGGATCAGAAAGGGGCGGAACATTTACTCAAGTCCCAATTACACAATAATTTAGAACAGCAAAAAGGAAGTAATATTACCAGTAAATATACTCGGAAATCTCCGGCAAGTTCCATGTTAAATTCTCTCTCTCAACAGTATTTCAATCCTGCTCTCCCATTGGCTAAGAGATTAACCGAATCTGTGCAAAAACTTGTTAAACCATTACCATTTAGTGACTCCTCAACTCTACCTCAGTCTCAAAAGAAACTTTCAGTAAGCACTGCAGGAAATAAGGCAAATGCAAACCCACCTACTTCAAATAGTACCAGGATAAATCGTACTCAACATGAGTTTGGATCAGCCAAACATATTTCAGGTGTAACTGAAAGTTTTACTATGCATGACTTAACATCATCACACCCAGACAACAGTTGTCGAAAACATTGTCAGACATTACAGCTAGTGAATCTTTATCTATGGAAGATAACCAAGCAAAGTCGTGGAAAATCGACTTAAAGACGATACTGATTACTTTCACAAAGAATTGATCTCAAACTCGGTAACAAGTACTGTTTCAGCAATGACAGATGTTGACTCTGTAAAACAATCTAGTGTGACTTCTGCAAGTTTACAGGACAAATGTTACACTTTGACAGTGTCATCGTCTTGCTCTGTTGGTAATGGTCTAGATTCAGTAAAAAGTGTGCATACAACATCTCATTCAGAACGAAATATTGTTAAGAATTCTATCAGTGCAAGTGAAATTTCAGTGCCAGTCACAGGGACCATGTCATCTTGTTCAAGTTCTAATAGACCAATCTTGAGTAGTTCAAATAGTGCAGGAGAAATTTAGAAAGCAAATCAGACACTCAATTAGGCAATTCTCAGGAATCAAATTCTCATAAAAGCATGCCATATTGTGAGTCGTTTTCTTCTGCCAATTCACTCCCAGGTCACAACTCCCAAACTTCAAACTGTGATGATAGGTTATTAAATAAAACAGTTGATTCTGTGATTGACTCTGTGCAAAGTAACACAAATACTGTCAATCAGAGTCATTCAGCTGAGTGCAATAAAAGTTCTGTTAGAAATACACAAAAAACAGCAGTCAGTACTACTACACCAGTGACTCAGCATTGTAAAGTGAGTGAATCTAATGTGATATCGTTATCTAGTCAGAATTTACAGCAAGATACATCAACATCTTCAGAAAAGTTACTCAAAGAATTGTCAACTCATACTCCTGATTCAATAATGGCAAGTTCAAATTCAGGACAGACTAGTACAGAATCAACTTTACCTAAATATACAATAGTGAAGACACAAAAAAGTGAAAACTCTAGTGAAGATAACACAAAAACTCATATGCAAACGTCTAAAGAGGCAGTAAACCCCTCTGCTGGCTCAGAGGCAGTGGCTAGTTCAGGAGATACTAAACATTCTAGTGATGATAGGTCAGAAATTCAAGCACAAAGTTCTGGTATCCGTCAGTCGAAGCAAGAAACCAGTGAATGTGGAGATGAATCTCAGCCTCCCTTAACTATGACTTTACGCAAAAGAAATGTATCTGAATCAAGTGACACATCTCCAACGTTACAACACAATCTACGTCCCAAAAGAACTAATACTGGTGAAGCAGTTGATGGAGTAAAACAAACACCAAGTGATAACGAGACGACAACAATGTCTCTTCGTACTTCACGCCGTAGGAAAAATGCTCAAAATGATCTTGATGTAATAGAACCAAGTAAAAAGGCAAATTTTGAGGAAGGGGAAGGAACTAGGCATGCCACTCGTTCTACTGAAGTTAAGGAGAATATTACAGTCACAACTAACAAAAATGAGGCTGAGAGAAAAGTGGAACCACTTGGAATAAATTGTTCAGATGAAAGTAACGACTCTGTGTCATCGGTAGATACAATAAAAACTGGACTGCGAGCTAGAAGTCAACCTAAAGGTGGCCAGGTTGAGATTAAATCTGGTGTCAAAGAACAGCCTAGCACAAGGCGGAATTCACAGTCCAGACGAGGCCGGCAGTCACCTGTTACTATACAAGATAAATCAGTTACCGTCTGTAAGTATTTTATTAACATGTATGTTATCTCTTCTTTCCAATTCAAAGATACTATATTCAAACAAACCCCATGCTGTTTATCACTGTTAATATTTTATCCATTGTTGCTTCATGTTATGGTAGACGTGGCATGTCAAAGAACCCATGTTGCTAAAAAGTCTCATGTATGCTGTGAAATAGGTGTTTGTAAAAATTCTAAAATAGCAGATTTCAGGATATAACACTAGGTCTCAAAGGTTCCCACTCCCAACTTGACCCAAGCAAAATGTCTTAAGTTTATAATTTCCATTGACAGGTCTTTGAAAACATACTATAGCAGTATTTGTATATACTGAAAAACATTATTTGTAAACGACCCTTACAAAAACATAAAAATGTTTTGATTGTTTGTGGGAAGTCTTATGGATCATATGATTATTCCTGGTGGTGTCAAATATAGCTAGTATTTTATATTAAAAAAATCATTTTAAGTAGTTTGTTTAAACAATGTACATTTATAATAAGAAAAAATATAATAATGGATTTCTATTGTAAAATAAAGAATTTGTTTGTTTGTAACTGCATACTATCTGGTAAAAAAAAAGAATAAAACAAAACAAGGCTGTCAATAAAACAAAACAAGGAGACGACCATGTGATTTACTATACAGTTTTGAATACACTCAAAACTAGATTTACTTGGCATGAAGAGATTCATTTGGGAATTGGGTAAGTAGTTAGTAGGTCCAAGACCACATTTGTAAATAACTTGTGTGGATCTAGTTTTGTTTAAAAATGTGATGAAAAAAAATAAATAGACATTGAAATCTGTCATAAATTAAAATCCCTGTTGCATAGAATTGGCAGTGTTTGTCTGTGTAATGATGCATTGCAGCATTAGTACTTCAAACTACATCTAATGAATCTTAATCTGGTACAAACAAAATGAACATCTTAGTACACAGTTTAAGGGGGTTTGAGGACATTGACTTGAACACAAATTCTGAACACTGATATAACCAAAAATACTTTTTGTATATTTTCAGCAACAAGAGATAAATCTCCAGTAAGAGGAAGCAGGACACGTGGACAAATCTCTCCAAATGTAGAACAACATGAAGAAGTTGGGAAGAGATCCACACGTTCTACAAGCACTAATACTAAGTCTAAAGGTAAGGGGAGACAATCAAGGAGAGCTTAATGTTTTCAAGAATGAAACATTATTGTGAGTCAAAAGGGGAGGTTGGCTGGTTGAATGTTGCTTAACGTCGCATCAGCAATTTTTCAGCTATTAGTGGCAAGAAAATTCATATGGAAACCTTATTGTCCATATAGTTTAATCTTTATTAGGTTAACAGTATGCATCAGTGATACATGTAACCATGAAACCTGAAGCTATGTTTTTCCTTATTTATACCCCCACCAACTTAGTTAGGAAACTTAGTTAGGAACCACCTAGTCCATCTGTAATGATGTAAAACCATGTCCGTTTTATTACCTACAAATCTATGGATGGATTATAATCAAATTTGCACAAAAGTAAAGAAACACAAGATGATACTTAGTGTATTACATTTAGGTGTGTAGGTCAAAACCTTTCTGATCACAAATGGGGGGGGGGTGGGGTTATTTGGGGCTCTTGAGACAGCTCTAGTTTCAATTTGTATTCAGTACATGTTAGTGTTTTCTTTCATTTATTAAAGTAATATTATGTTTAATAAAAGTTCAGAAATTTTAAATTCATTTAGATGTATTTTATAGATGTAAAAAAAGGTATGCAAAATTTAAAAAGCTTATATTTGATTGTGTTTTTCAGATGCAACCGAAGCTCTACCTCCTTCAAACAAGAGGCGACGGACGTCTAGAGACCATAGATAAGATGAAAGCTGTCTCATGTATATAGTGTAAATAGTATACACATTGTTATGAAGTGTACAAACTATGATAGTGTGGCCGAACATTATAGTGGCCAGTGGTCATGTTACCATGGTTTCCAGTTGTATATAGTTATGTATGTAAATAAGTACTACAGATTTATTTATCAGTTATAAATAGTGCTTTGTTACGGATTCTTTAATTTTCATAAAATGGGTACATATGTATATGAAACAATTTACAAATAATTATCATTTATGTAAAATGAAGTGTGAAGTTTGTAAAATTGGATATTAGTGTGTACAATGTACAGTAGTTATATATAAATTATAGTTATATATAAATCAAAAACTCTATCATGATATAACGCATTTCTAGAGGAATTCTACCTGCATAGTGTTATATATATATATTATATAATGTAAATATATATATAACATTTGTGATAATAGTGGATTTTTTTTTTAATTTGGTGTTTTTGTTGAATTTATTATTATTAATATTATTATTAAACAGTTTAAAGTATTTTATTTAGTTTGTCAGTATGAGCTGCCAAGTTTAAAAAAGTTGCATAATTCATTTGAATATAGATAACATGAATATATTAAGATATTATTAATTTTTGTTATTAATTTAAGAAAAAAAGTTATAAAGCCAGTATAATATTATATCTGGTCAAATAGGGCTTTATCCTTTCATTATATAATTATTTAATATCACCATTGAAGTTTTTTTTTTCTAGTCTGTGTCAAGAGTTCTTTCCCCTTAATAATAGAATGTATGTGTACATATAGGTAAATGAGGTTATAAAGAGAGAAAATCCTTCGTATATAATATTAAAAAGAAATTATATAGATTATCATTAACTGTTATTTCCAGTTCATTTGTACATAAATTATCTATGTGTATTCATTCTGCATGTACATATAAAACATCAATAATAATACTCTTGAGTTTTTCTGTCTTTTTTTTTTTTTTTTTTTTTTTAGATAATTTTTTTTGTTAAAATGAAATTCTGGAAAATAAAATTCCTAACTGTTATGAATTTTATAAGTGTGAATTGATCAGGTTGATTAAAAAGTGTTATATCTGCTGTGAAAACTAGGTTTGGTTTGTCATTCCCAACATGTTCCTTCTCCTTATCTTCCTGTTCACTGACATATTTTATTAAAATCATGAAAGTTGTGCTTGTTTGGAGGTTTATAGTTGATTTTTGTTTTACTTGTGCTCCCAACGTTTAAAGTTACGCTGTTATGTACATCTTTAGCTGTCTGTTTGTCTTTACTTTTTCTGTGTCTATCGGCATATTTTTATTTTTATATCCAGTATTCGTGAATAAACATAGCTCACATTTTCAATGAATATTTGTTTGATTGTTTATTTATTTTATCCTGTTTTATATAGATATTTATAAAGTTAAAAAAGAAAAATTATGTTCTTGACAGATCAGCTCTTTAATTTATCATCACTCATATTAAGGAAAAAACATTTTAATTCCATGTACTGTTTCATTACCTGCAAGCAGTGTAAAAGGTGATCTCAAACTAAAAGTAACTACTTTGAAAAGGAGAGTATTTCTAATAGACAATACAAAATATGAATAAAAAGTAACAAGGCAGCGATTTTGTTTTGTACATTGAAAAAGCAGATTAGACCTGTTACTATTCCACTTGACCCAACCTCAATTTTAGGTTAATTTTTAGTTTTCAAATTCTTTCTTTAAATTGAAACATGGGTGTTTTTTCATTCTGTGCATTATTTAGTTTTACCCAAGCTATACAAATGTACTTACAAGATTTTGTATCACATATGAAGTTAATACTACCAGTAAGACATGTTTGCAGAAAAGGTGAAGGCATTGAGTGTTTATCTTGAAACTGATGCTCTGTGTCATTGTAGGCATGGCACACTTAAACAACCTTCCCTGCACATTGCCCTACATGTTTTGCAGAGGTGAAAATTTCTGTCACATTACTCATAAATGATGACGTCTTGATATAACCGAAATATTCTTGACCGGGACATAAAACTCTATTCAATCAATCTGACAATAACTGAATGGATTTGATTCATATTTTGCATGTATGTACAGTAAAACACGAATATAACGAACACTCTTAAAACAAATACATGGATAGAATGAAGTCAATTGACCAATTGCCAACCAAGCCCTCAATGTTCCGACACTGGCCGCCATTACATACCAAAGCAGTGTCAAGACAACTAATGACATACTAGTATCAGTGACGTCATAAAATGGCACGATTCAGGCCATTTTCGTTCTTTTTGTGTGTAATTCAATCATGCCAGGCCATTGTCGAAATATTGTGGGCGTGGCCCGCGATCCATCAATTATTATCAATTATTATTTCTATACAAGTCTGTATATAACAATATAACAAAGTTTAAAAAAGAGTCCTAGGGCTTCGTTATAAACGTGTTTACTGTATTCTTATACAAGAAATTATATTCTTTCATTTTCTGCCTCAGTTCTGATACCATGTAAAGGTCAAATTCTGTATTGAGTGATTTGAATATAAGAAAGTAAAAAAATATTCAACAATAGCTCTGATCTTGTACAAGTTTGCAAGTTCATTTGGTTTGGTTTTAAACTGTCCTAACTGCAGACGTCAATGTGTTTTACTGTATTCCATGATAGAAGCAAGGATAAATTGTTAAAATCCACTTCATATTACCTTTTTCAAACTTTTGCTGCAAAAATGGGGATCTTCAAAAACAATGGATTTCATTCATATTTTGTTTGTATGCTTTTTGAGATTAAGAGAAGGTAAAATACAATCAAATTTGTCTATAAAGGCCACTTAGGGTAACCAATGAAAGTGGCCTTAATGGGTAGGTAGGTTGCTGTTATATACAGGTTTAAATAACATGAATAAAGAGCAATTGGGATTAAAAACAATCACTGGCCTTTTTAAGCAGTTGGCCCTTATATAGAGACTGTTTTTAAGGTAGGATTTACTACATACATACGGTACAGGCCTGTCGAAAGTTTAACAATGACCTATCATAAAAAGTGGTCTAAGTTGAGTTGCTGAGTGGCAAAGATCTAGACAGCTAGTGACCAAAAAGCTGTCGAGAAATAGGCAACAGCTGCTTAAAAGATGTCGGAGGGACCTAGAACTGTCGATTCGGTACTAATTTGTTAGCTTAATGTTAATCTTTCGACAGGCCTGTACTGTATCATTGGCGTATCAACCTCTATTAATAAAGTTTGTGAAAATGTTTGACCTTGACCTACATTTACCCTTCATTTAACTTGAAGGAGTAAAACCCTTTAAACATCTGGGTGTAGTATATGCACTGGCTACATGAGGAAATGGAAACTAATAAATTAAAAATATATTTAACCAAATTTATCTGAGGAAATACTTTGCATGCGGCAGCATACCTTAGTGTTTTGAATTTCAGATTTTAATTGATTTATTTTTATTCCCTCATGTAGCCAGTGAATATACTGCATTTGGGTAGTCTCATGGGATATCATCAGAAAAAAAGTTGACTAAATGGAATCACAATGCCTCTCAACACCTTAGTATTAGTGCAAGTCTCTTCATTCACTTGTCAAATTTTTGTGGTTTTCTCCAAGCACTCTTCTATTTCCATCACCATTCCCAAAATTGTGCCACGTTACAAGTGATATGACCTTAACTGGGTTGTAAAACATCAGAAGCCCACCGCACTAAGTAGTATCCAAACATTAACATATCAAGTTTTATCAAGAATGTTTATTAGTCAGTCATTATGAAATCTTCATAGAGAATATCAGTACTTTTTGCATATTTTACTGTTAGTAACTGAAATACTATGGTGTTGCAAAACAAAAATATACAAATTAAAAGTACAGGATATAAAATGAGATATTCTACATAGATGTGAACATCTAACTGTTTACATATGGTACAAATGAAGTTCGCCAGCATACCACCTGATCAACACCCCTCAACGTTTGTGTACTTTATTTTGGAAAATGCCTTAAGTCCAATTTTCTCGGAGTAACCTCATTGTAACGGAAAATGTTAACTGAAGTGTTTGTGTTGTTTAATTTGGAAAATATTTAAAATGAAGTACCAAAGTAACTGGAAAATGTGTATTGAAGCGATTCCATCTTCAATGGAAATAAATGATCTGCAGAAACATTACGGGTATCATGTGGTACACTGGTTAGCCCCATTACATGATGGGCAAGAATTTACGAGCAAGCCAAATTAATGTTTACAAAGTCTTCAGAATGTAAACTTGGTCAAATGAAATCAATTCATAATGTATTAAATTTATTAAAACCCACTAAAATGAATGTGAGGTATTAACACAGATAGTACAACTACATGTAAAGATAATGTAAAGTTAAACAAAATCTGATAGGAAAATATTATAAACTCTATATATATAGATAGATAGATTCAATAAACATGTACATTTCTTCAGTTATAGCAATTTGTATTGACAAATATCTTTATTTTGTAACTGCATATTTATACTAATGTTTCACATTAGTTGCCCGGCAACACAACTTAAAAAATTAGCTTACATTTATGGATATTGAACAATTACCATATAATTTTGCCAAAAATTATGCATACATGTCCTATGATGGAAATTATATTCTTTCATTTTCTGCCTCAGTTCTGATACCATGTAAAGGTCAAGTTTTGTATTGAGTGATTTGAATATAAGAAAGTAAAAAAAAATATTCAACAATAGCTCTGATCTTGTACAAGTTTGATTGCATGTTCATTTGGTTTGGTTTTAAACTGTCCTAACTGCAGACCAAGATCAAATGTTTTATTCTATAATGCCTTTGACTTAAAAAAGTTAAATAATGCCTCCCACTCTAAAAAAAGTTCATACAAAAAATTGATTGCATGTTCATTTGGTTTGTGTTTAAATTGTCCTAACTGCAGATCGAGATCTGTTAATTTACTCCATTGCATAAACATTGAACGTCTATACATTAATGTGGTGATATAAGACACTGTAGCATTTTTCTGTAATCTCCACTACACTCTTCATCTATTGTATGACCCAGAGTTTTCTCACCATCCGTTAACTCAAGATATTGCTCAAGGATTTCCTCCATATCCACCTAAAATATACAAGTTAACAAGTGTAAGCGAGCAGTTTATCATCTGAACATCTAGAATGGTGTAAGCAAAGGTAGTCTAACTCTCACCAATGGTTTGCTTGCAAAAATGATATTCATAATTTACATGTCCTTGGTATTTAGGCTTGGTTTGTGTAGCTGTTTAGCCTGGTTTGAAGTCCTCTATATATCAGAAGTTTGTTTGTATAAGGTTTGACCAAAAAAAAAAAAAAAAAGATTTATAGATTTATCTTTATGTAATAGCTTCGTTTGATTTGTGGTTGAAGTCTAAATATAAAGGGAATTAGTTGGCCATAGACTGCAATATTTCAACCATGACTTGAAAACATAATTCTAGTGTTTAATCAATGACAAGCATTGATTTAAAATTTATAGCTGGTTAAGTGAAGATATAAATTATATAACTTTTCATTGTCAAGTGACTGAGTTGTCTATGAGGTTTGCTTAATCATCTGATGCCATGTTCATCTAAAACTTAAGCTTGTTAATTTTTGTGTAACTAAATTATATCATTATAGAGCTGCAATTTGTACATGGTCTATATAGTATATATACATTTAGTACATCACATGAAAAAATTGTAGGAAATTGATCGGATATGTACATGCACTCTATTTTGTATAGTTTCCGTCTGTCCTTAGCAACAAGTATAGTACAGTTGAATGCAAGGTACTATTGTTTTTCTACACGGGTACTATTCTTTATGCACGCATCACCTTGGGAACGAGAATGTTATCTATTTTACACTCTGCTTTAGTTGATGTTTGTAAAGAAACATGGCGTTGAGATTTTGCGATGAGGACCCAGACAAATTCATTTCAGACCAGGATTAAAATCAAAGGAAAGCACAAAATATGTGTGAATATATTGAGGAAATATTTGAGAGCAAAGGACAGAGATGTAGACTTTGAAAACTTGCCGCCGGAAAATTCACGTATTGTTCTGAAACTTCGAAATTTTATACAAACGTTTGTGCACGAAATGGGGAATTTTACTCAAGGAATTCTTTAGTAACTATAGAGTCATGTGATGTACTAAATACATTATTATGTTTTCCTTTGGAACCAGTGCTACTGTGCTACTATAGTATTGTCTTGTGGAGTATAGTGTCTTCACCTTCAGCTCAAGCACTATTCTACCCAACACAATACTATAGAGCTGCACAGGTCCCTCAGAAAAATATAATAATATATAAGTACAGGTACACAGATAGTCCAGATATTCCCATAACATTTTTATTCCATTTTAATGCATGACACATGTAGTTTGTCCTGTCTAAACTGATGGAAAATATCATGGATCATGGTTTTATTTGCAACTAATCTAGGTCAGTATTAAATTCTTCTGAAAAATTCTTTATTATGTAATAAAGCACCTTCCACTTTTAGAACAAAAATTAAACACGAAAACAGGGCAAACACAAAATTAAAATTATATGAAATAGTCGTCAATAAATTTGTGAAAATATAGTTGTATGAAAATTAATGAATTACAGTGATGAAGACGAGATGAAGAACAATAAATAAACATGTACCTCACTGCGAGAAACGATTAGCCTGATTAAACCATCATCATCTGTACCTGCACCAGCACAATACTCCCTGATTCTCTCTGCAAAATATCTAGGTGGATTTCTGGTAAATTTTACTGAAAAAAGAAAATATACATGTATATTATGTGAATTGGTTTTGTCTTGTCAAGGTGGAGGGATGGAGACTGATTCTGTCTTGTCAGGGAGTTGATATAGCTGTTTTGTCTGGTTTAAGGAGTGAAGACTTATTTTGTCTCGTCTGGTTGAAAGAGTGGAGACTGATTTTGTCTTGTCTGGTTAAAGGATTGGAGACTGATTCTGTCTTGTCAGAGTGAAGATGTAGAGACTGATATCGACTTGTCTGGTTGAATGAGTGGAGACTTAATTTTGTCTTGTCTGGTTAAAAGAGTGGAGACTGATTTTGTCTTGTCTGGTTAGAAAAGTGGAGAGTGATTTGTCTTGTCAAGGTGAAGGAATGGAGACTGATGTTGACTTGTCAGGGTAAAAGAGTGGAGACTGATTTTGTCTTGTCCGGTTGGTGGAGTGGAGACTTGATTTGTCTTGTCAAGGTAAAGGAATGGAGACTGATTTTGACTTGTCTGGTTGATTGAGTGGAAACTTAATTTTGTCTTGTCAAGTTGGAGGAGTGGAGACTGATTTGTCTTGTCAAGGTGAAGGAATGATTTTGACTTGTCAGGGTAAAAGAGTGAAGACTGATTTTGTAGTGTCTGGTTGAAGGAGTGAAGACTCATTTTGTCTTGTTTGGTTGAGAGTAGAGACTGATTTTGTCATGTTTAATTAGGTTGGAAGAGTGGAGACTGACTTTGTCTTGTCAAGGTAAAGGAGTGGAGACTGATTTGTCTTGTCAAGGTGAAGGAGTGGAGACTGATTTTGTCTTGTCAAGGTAAAGGAATGGAGACTGAGTTTGACTTGTCAAGTTAAAGGAGTGGAGACTGATTTTGTCTTGTCTGGTTGGAAGAGTGGAGACTGATTTTGTCTTGTTTGGTTGAAAGAGTGGAGACTGATTTTGTCTTGTTTGGTTGAAAGAGTGGAGACTGATTTTGTCTTGTCTTGTTAAAAGAGTATAGACTGATTCTGTCTTGTCAGGGTGAAGGTGTAGAGACTGATATTGACTTGTCTGGTTGAATGAGTGGAGACTGAATTTTGTCTTGTCTGGTTAAAAGAGTGGAGACTGATTTGGTCTTGTCAGGATGAAGGTGTAGAGACTGAATTTTGTCTTGTCTGGTTAAAAGAGTGGAGACTGATTTGTCTTGTCAAGGTGAAGGAATTGAGACTGATTTTGATTTGTCAGGAAAAAGGAATGGAGACTGATTTTGTCTTGTCTAGTTGAAAGAGTGGAGACTGATTTGGTCTTGTCAGGGTGAAGGTGTGAAGACTAATTTTGACTTGTCTGGTTGAAGGAGTGGAGACTGACTATGTCTTGTCAAAGTTAAGGTGTTGATTAACTTATGACAAGTAAATGCTCTAGACTCTTGAACATAAATTGTAAATAATGTTGAACTTGATGATGAATGTTTATTCCTGTATTATATACTAGTTCATGTATATGTATACTTAAGTTGCAGTAATAACCTACCTATAGACATAAACCCATCATGTAATCCACCACTGGTCTCAGAATCTAAAGCTTCTTCAAAACTTTGACCAGTCAATTCCTCATATTCATCAAATGTCTGGAGTAACTGTGGACGGCTTCTTAAACAAAGTATTTTATTAATTTCAGCCTCCTCTGTTCCTAGTGTTCCAACTCCAGCCTAGAAATTATGAACAAGTCGTTTAGTAATACAGTTTTCTGATAAAAATTGTAATTTACAATCGAGTTGCCTCCCTTTGAAAACTATAGTTTGAGCATGGGGATTCACAATGACATTGAGTGTTTAAATGGAAAATCATTATTTTATCAGAAAAGTTTCTTTGATATTCTTTAGAAATTGATCATTTAAGAGCTTGAAGTACAAAAAGAAAAGTCCTAAATACTTGGTATTATTTATTAATGTTTTTCTGTATGTTCTTGCCCTTCCATGGGAACTTATTGTTCAGTTAAAAATAATCTCTTTCCTACAACCATTAGGGGCATAAGGATACCTCTTGTAGCTGTGCAGCATCCTCTTTAGCCTTATCAAAATCTATAGTTTGATCTTCCTCCCGTGCTCCAGTACAAAGGGAGACCATCATTCTTCCAAAATCACCACCAGTGTCTCCTTTTAAATCTTCCTCCAATTCACATTCAAATTCTGAAATATTGAATTACTGGTATCAGTAAATTCCAGGGACAAGTGTTATGTATGTTATGTAATACATGTATGTATCATGACAGTCAAAGTTTTGGTAATAAGTCAGCATAATAAAAATCACAGTACCGTAATTTAAATGGACAGGGGTTTAAAAATCCCTGGGTCTGAGGTCCGAGATCTACTGATTCCTTGATATTTAAACTGTAAAACGTCTGATGGATCTGCCATTTTTATCAAGATTATTTAAGAATTGACTTTCTTTTTATTTAGGGACATCAAGGGATGACCCAGATTTTAAAACTAGCCAATCTATGAACTGCTAATGATTTGCTAGTTTAAAATCTGGGTCATCACTTGATGTCCCAGAATAAAAAGGAAATCAATTCTTATATTTACAATATTATTCTTTCTACAAACTTCTCGATTGTGTAATACAAATAATAAAGAAAAACCAGTAAATAACAATTAATCTGTCGGCATTGTAAACATTCTTGGAACAGCCAATATGTCAATCAAGATAATTTCTGCCTACTCGTTGGTGATGTGAGGTAATAGGCATCTTAAAAACAAAAGAACATTTCAAAAATGTTTATTCGGTTTGACAAACAAAGTTACACATTCATTTTAATTGTCAAATTACAACTGTTAAATGTTGAATTTGTTAAAAATCCCAATTGTACAGTCATGGGAATCCCCATCTTAAATTTAGGTGTATTCATAAGCACAATGTATGTGAAAAAAGGTGCGTCATTGCCATATATCTTTGAAAGGCGAGTGCTATTTCATCCATGGTCTATGCTCATTCATCAATTGCCATCCTTAAACTTTACACCTATATGACTTCTTGCTAAAAAATGGCAATCATTGTCATCTAAACTTGGCATGGACCTAGATTGCAATGTTGGTTGACCTTGGTCTTTCCAAGCATGGCCATCTTAGTTATTATGCCATTTACTAAAAAAGACCTAAAAGCTTGGTATCAGTGTATGACTTTCAATAATTTGCATATTCTAAAAGTAGTGTTAAACTTGCAATTCATCAGTGGATGAAGCCATATTTGGTTTGGGACCTACTGAATTTCACATTTAATCACCCTTTTGTCATGGACCAAACAAGAGGACTGAAATATCATATGTTACATAGTTAAACTGGTTGGCCTTGACAATTACACATTCATCCGGATGTTTTAGTTTGAGGTACATCCCTCAAGTTTATACCTTCTTTATATTTTTCTTTTATTTCTTCAATTTCAGCATTTGATCTTGTACAAAGAATTTCCACAAGTGTAGTTTCACATGTACCGATACCCTATAATATAGAAAATTGTTCATCAATGTCTTCATAAATTTGTGTTTATAATTGCATTTTGTATTAATTAATGTAATGATCTTAAAAATCTCTATATATTTAGAATTTTTTCTATATAACTAAAAAAGATATTTTTTAAAACACTACATGTAAAACATTGCTATATGGATTGCTTTTCATTTTTGCACATTATATGGACTATTATTCATATGAAGTGCACTTTATTTCCATAACTTATATGTAATTTTTGATTTGCAGACGTATATTGGTGGTTATACTGTCGCAAATTTGTTTTCTTAGCAACGCATCAGCGGAATTTGCAACAGTATATCGTCGATTATACTGTCGCAAATTATTTATGTCGTCCAATGAAAACCAGAGTTACATACGGAATGAATTAGAATACATATAATATGGAGCCCTACATTTCTTGATTATCACATCTTATACGACATGTTTTCTTATTTTATCTTACTTACTTTGCCCAGTTTGTTTCAATGGCATTTTAGTTTTAAGCATCCTCTGTTAAGCAACCACAGAGTGGCCTACTCTTTTTCGAATGCTACAGAGGTGTCTTTAGCATGCACTGAGACACCGAACCTTGGTTTTGCGTTTCATCCTAAAGACTAGACTTGTATTAAGCTTTTTACAGCTCTAGTATATGCAGGAGATGAAAATCATCTCAGAAAATGTCCAAGGCCCGAGTGAGGTTCGACAAGTAGCAGGCAAATTAATTATGTCACCTAGTTGGCTTTATTTAAATCACTGCCACCATACATATTATGTACAAAGAGGCCAAAAGAGCATATGTTTAGAGCACTTCATTCAAATACACTGTTTACATATGGAGTGTTATATCTTAGAGTGTTTCACACTTTATTTTATAATTTTGCTATTCTCTGAAAAAGTATATGTCAACTCTGAATATCTTATAAATGTAATTTCTAAGCTGTTTCATAAAAAAAATCAAAAGTATCACATGTCACAATGCTAGACCCTGAATCAAATCCATTCAAGATCGACCAAGTATAGATGACTTACATGCATAGCTTTGTGCAATTCTCTGGCATCAAATGTTCTAGGCATAGCTACCATAGCCACCACAACATTTTCAAAGTCACCACCTAGTTCACTTTTAAGGTCCTCGATCATATCTTCTCCATATGATTGTTTATAGGCATCAGCGATCTCACAACGTTGCTGACAGTCATATCGGGACAGACATTGGATGATGGCATCTTCATCAGTACCTAGATTTGTTTAGAATAATTTTATTCATTAGAGAATGTCAGGCTTTAATTTCCTCTTTAACAATACATGCACCAAAACATTTTAAAATGTTGCATTAGTGTCATAAATGTATGTACATTGACATGGATGCTTCTTGGTCTACTCGACTTTATTAGTTACCATATGCATCAATGCCATATTTCCATTCCTGGTAACCAAATCATCACCAGCTACTAATTTCAGAGAAATTCCTTTAAAATATAACTTGTTTTATCAAATTTGTTAAAAAATAATTTCACCTTTTTTTTTTTTTTTAGAAATCTGACTTCCAATAGAAACCTAGCCAATGTGTTTATCAACGAAAATGTAATAAGTAACATTACTATTAATTGGGTGTGGGTACAATTTGATAAATAGTATCTATATTTTAACAAAGCTTATTACCTATATCATTTCATCTGAAGCAGAGTTTACCTATGTACCCACATGATCCCACCCCAGCTCCATTTATAGCATACTAATTAGCATGATGCTAATAATAATAAGAATAAGATGGCAACAGACAGTCCCAAATGATAAAATATATGAAACAGGTAGCCTTAACAACATGCACGTGTAAGCTGTGAGATCAGGAGAAGAAAGTGCAACCGGTTCAGACACATACTAAAGAAAGAGGGAACTTTAATGACTGCAAGACAGCACTAGGGTGGCAACTAGGGGGAAGACCCAAGTCCGCTTAGAGAAGAACAACGAAAAAGGGAAGAAACACCGCCGGATGGACTAGCTGGAACACAGCCAACACAACAGCAAAGGACGGACAAAAATGAAAGAATAGCGTTGCAGCCCTATGTGTCTTCTGGCCCGTCGAGCATTAAGGTTAAGGTAAGCATAATAAGAACCATTAGTTTCAGTATTAGGCGCAGCTGTCCTCTGGTGTTGATAGTGTTTGTTGCCTCCCATTAATCGTAGATTTTTTATGTTTATACATTATTTTTGTTTTTAATCCATTTTATTATCCAATACTTACCAAGTCCTTTCATGGCATCGTACAGTACTTTCGCTGCGTCGCCAGCATCGAACTCACCGCATGTTTTTATAGTACCCTGAAATAAACAAAATTATAAGCAAATTAAATGTTCTTGTACCAGTGTTCATACACCAGGCTCCGGTTTCACAATCATTCCTTTGCTAAGAAATTCCTTAACTTAATTTTAGCCACTTTTGGTAATCAATTTTTGGAACTACTAATAATTATTTATGTCAAAACTATTATAAATGCAAATGTTTCAATTTATAGGTGATCTTAAAAATGACACCTTAAATTCCTGAATATCCCAAAAATTAACAAAATTATAAAGATATTAAATTTGCCAGATAGAAGTTAAGGAAAAACTTAGCAAAAGAATGATTGTGAAGCCGGGGCCAGTCACCTAGTGCTGAATACGGGGTAACCTGTCAGCGGAACCACTGTCAATGTCACGGCGCTAAATTGCATCTCAATGTTGTCTTATTGTGTCGAAATCTAGCACCAAATGCTTCGGAGCAATGAATACGGGCATGCAAGAACTGATACCCAGTCCAAATAGGATGTCACATACCAAATAATATCGGTATATTAGTAAAGCTACCAAGAACAGTGATACATGGGGAAAAACGCGGGAAAATTTCCGAATATTACCAAATACGGTAGTGGTACTTAGATTAAAACAATATAATATAGACGTTTAAGAATTAAAATTATCGAGAGAAGAATAATTTAACCAATGGGTCGGATTCCGTTGGTTTCACCGGCTCGGATGATATTTGAGGCGAGTTGTAATTTTTATGAGTAGGTGGGTTATTGACTAGATAAAATCTCTGTTACATACCTTAGCTTACTGTAGACTATTGTATGGGTATATAAGTATTGTGTATAAACAGGTTGGTTTAAGAATTACACGTCGGATAATGCAACTTTTTAGGTTAACTTTGTTGCATGCGTAAGGGTTTGGCCACGCACCTTGTCCATTACGAATCTCCCAGGTTGCTGTTTCATTTTGAATATTTACCATCCCAATGTAGTATTTCGAATATCATTTGGTAATTAACGAAATAATATGATCAAAGATTACTCAACTAATCAATGTGTTATTTCAGCAGTGAAGTAAGGGACACTGGGTCATGACAAAGTCTTCAATAAGGACCTCGTCCGTGCCTTCGTGAAATACGCACTCCGCGGCGAACGCTGTATCCTTTTCAAACTCAACAATATGATGATTAGCCAATTAATAAACTTTATTCACGCTCCACATGAATAAAAAAAGTTTAATGTACAATAGCCGCGACCGAATGTGATGATGTGACACCCGTCCCTCATTTTACTATAAAACATAAACCAAGTGGATAAGTAGCTTAATTTTGTCAAAGTACCAAATGTAAAACTTGGAAATCGATCAACTTCGGACAAAGTAACAAATGGTCGATGGCGAGTTTGGTTTGCATCTTTTTCGACGCCAAATCCCATTTTTGCCAGTAATGGTTTTAAACGAGCAAAATAAGATAAAACACCTTAATATACTTATATGTTCGGATTAATAGTTATACCCGGCAGTACACTTGATTTGTTTATTTTATATCAGCATGTATCAATGTGTGTGTTATGTGTATTAAGGTGTATTGAAACGGGTGGAAAGATCGGAAAATAAAACTCTATATATATAAATAAAAACTTGACGATGGGCAGTCAGCCAATACAATTTTGATTCACGTTGTATATTAGCTTACAGTTATCTCAGAGAGAAATATTTGAAGAATTAGCTATAACTTGCCTATAGGGTCTAACTGTATGTATGGTTGACCTTCCACTATTTGTTGTGATAGTCATTTTGTCTTGTGTAAGATTTTTTTTCATTTCTAGACAGTAAAACTTACAGCATTTTCTACAACACAGGTCAATATTATTTTTTACCGGCATGTGAACAAATACTGAGACTCCGAGTGAGTCATATTTAATATCCCTATTTTGGACTGGTTACATATACTATATTTAAACAGCAATTATACACAATAAACTGTAATAGATATCTGATACAAGAGGAATGGAAATGGACATAATCAGAAGTTGACAGAAGTACATAACATACATGCATACACAGATACACGTCTTGAACAACAAAATAACGGACACCTGTCATGTTAGTCTAGTGATTAATGTGCATTTCATTGTGCATTTATAGTATCAATGTCGACGTCTATTTGAACGTAGGTTTTACTGAACATTACAACAGGTAACTTACAAATCGTACATTCACGTGCATCTTACCCCAGATTTACCCAAAGGGTTACTTAATATACAAGCAATTGAATTGCCAATGAATAGAAATTGACAACATAATTGCTTCTTCTTTAGGTAGTGTTGTTATAAGTTAATCCTCTTATTTATGAATTTAATGGACAGATGAATTGTTAGTTAGAGAGTCAATTGACCAGTCGAATTATCAGTTAAATTATAAACTTGTTTGCTAAATTATTTTTGAAACTACATCTTGGATTGTGATTTTGATTTTCCACTGATGCTGCATACTGGTCTACAAATACACATGCATTGAATTAATAAAAAAAACTACCTGTATTAACTAATAATAATAATAAGTAACTAATAAGTACATTTTTGTACTGTACACCTAAATAAATTTCTTAAATGTTTTCCCCACCAATCTTGACAGACAATTTTAGTTTGCTTTATGCTCTCTTTACTTATTACATTTTGTACATCACAATGTTTATTTATCACATTACAAGTGTGATACTCAAAAATTGGAAGTTGGATGAACATGAATAATTTGCAAATTTTAATAATAAAAATATAATTCAACAATAAAAAATCAATGAACACCAGGGTGCACAAGTCGAGTTGCAAGTTCATATTCTACATGATGTGCGATTCACATACCAAATATCAATTCAATATCTGTGACGGTGTTTTGAAAAAAAACTCTGGAAAACTGCTATTTTTAAGCAGCATTATGAAAAACTTTTGTAAATCTAAACTAGTACTAAAGTTAGTATTTTTCTGTGAAATAAAACATCTTATTAATTCAGTGCATGTGTATTTGCAGACCAGTATGCAGCATCAGTGGAAAATCACAAATCCGAGATGTAGTTTCAAAAATAATTTAGCAAACAAGTTTATAATTTAACTGATAATTCAACTGGTCAAACTCTCTAACTAACAATTCATCTGTCCATTAAATTCATAAATAAGAGGATTAACTTATAACAACACTACCTAAAGAAGAAGCAATTATGTTGTCAATTTCTATTCATTGGCAATTCAATTGCTTGTATATTAAGTAACCCTTTGGGTAAATCTGGGGTAATACTTTATCTTTAAAAATATTGATTTCTTGAATTTTGTTCAAATTAGGTATGACATGATGGGAAAAATGTATATACTCAACTTATGCAGTGATATAAATGTAGGAATGGATTTAAAATGTAAAACTATTTCTACTGTTCCACAAACGACCAGATTATGCAAATTTTATATTGTTTTATAGCTAAATGTTGAAGCAATAAATTCTCGCTAACACTTGACACTTAAACCTGAGGTTGTTATGCGGGGGAGGTGGCTCAGACATTTAATATTAAAATATGCATACTTTTGGCGATAAGGATTTTGAAAGCAGGAACTATTTCTAAAAAATAAATAAGTAAAATCGACTATCGTTATATTTTTCGTTAAATTTCTTAAATACCATTTCATTTTCAAATACTATTTCTAAAGCTGAAAAACATGTAACATTATAACCTGGTATTTTATTTTTCTTATGACCATGCATGTATAATATCTATAAATGACCCGCCCATCTCTAACAAACGAGTAAAACTTACAAAGTACACATCACCTGTGCTTGGGAATTATATATTATTTAACATTTTAAAATAAAACAGATTTAAAATAAAATATTTTTTTTACTTACTGGCATTTTGAAGAGGTGACCGGTCCGCTAACGTGAACAAGTTAAAAGTAAGTAACAAACAGTTCAAGTGGGATAGTAAACAGGTAAGGCAATTCATAAAATGACAGGTATGTTGTCACGTGATCATAAGTCACTGAAGCCTGCCTACACATCTACAAGTTAGTATGAAAATATTTCGTTGATAAAATATACACAATCCACATATTTTTATCTACTCTCACAATGATGTAATTACCCCCCGGGAAAATCACCTGAAGGTCACATATCTCAATATCTTATTAATTATAAAGCAATTTTATATTTGTTGATTAATGGGAAATGTCTTAATAGAAAGTAATCAGGGATTGTAAAAGAAGGGACAGGGGGAAAGGAGTGCTAAAGCAGGGGCAGGTATATATGTTTCTGACTGAAGGAATATTTTGGTAGTTAGTGACAAGACTTTAAGTCGTACATCCCCACCCACCTACTCCATCCCCATAGAATTTTGATTTTTGACCGAAAAGCCTAGAAATGAGACCGCGGTGGCCTAATGGATAAGACGTCAGTGTACAAATCTAGGGTCTCTCACTGCTTGTCTGCAGCGTACCGACTCTGTGAGCTAGCACGTTGAAGTCCTGAGTGGAGTGAGTGCGCGCTACTGTACTTCCAGAAATACTATAATTATAGTCGATGTTTTTGACCTCATAGTTTAATTATCAGGAAAATTGAAATGACTTTGATGTTTATGTGTTTAAAATAAATAAATTTTTATTTTGTCGGTTTTACAAGCAGTCCAACTATGATGTTTAAAGAGAGAAAAATGACCTTTTTTCAGATAATTATACCTTACATACAGCCCCGTCAGAACCTCTATGCAAATGAGAGAAAGAAGGGCATGAATTAACCCGTGAATGATATTTGAATCTTTCACCCCAGGTGTGTACCTGTTTACTATATATAGATGTACTTTTTACAGGTAAAAATAGGTACCATACCTCATTGAAACCATGTGGCAATTTTAAACAATCAATTGTTTGAGGCATCTTAAGGTAATATAAACATGCTTAAGTTGGAAAAATAACTAATTTTTCAATGTGAGGGGCAAATATTTAATCACTTAACTGAAAGAAAGTCAAAATTCCTGTTGGGTACAGAAATTTTAAATATTATTTTCATAATTTGAAATAAAAAGGTTTCGTTATAATCAAGTAAAAAAAAAAAAAAGATCGACTATATAGTATTTCTGGAAGTACAGTAGTGCACTATCCAAATACGAATGAAAATGTACATTTTTTTAAAACAGTTACATTGCACATTGACATTGACATACGGTACAACGACTAAACATCGTGAAGCAGAAAATACATCGATGGGAATTGTCGCCAGCATTCAACAAGGGCAAGTTTTGTCAATCGGTTCTACAAAATGCAGACCAGTTATTCTTAATGCATTTAGGAAAGTTGATAACTGTCTTATGAAATAGATATGGGGTGACGACATAATTTTTTCAGGCCAATGATCGATAATGCCTTACTTAAAATATAATCGGGTATAAAAGCCGGCGTAGATTAACGGTTAAGTAAAATAAGACTGACTCGAATAATTAAAACTGATAAAATTCAAATTATAAAAATGGATTTCATCTTTATTTTTTAATTTGGGTCATCGGCTCATCCGGGAATGAACAAACAAACAGATAATTTGTTATTTAGGAACAAATCGTGTAACAAATGTCATACCAGTAAGTCTTGAAATCCAGGAGTGTTCAATGTTCATAAAAAGTTACATAAAAACATGTCTATATAGGCTATCTCTGAGTGATTGGTAACTATTTTAAAGTAAAAAATAATTAACAATGTCTAGACTACATAATGCTTCCCTAAGAATGGACAACGCAACAAAACAAGGTAGCCATTTCGAAATTCCCGCCAGTGAAGTCTTGACCTAGCGTGACCTAAACTTCGATTGGTTAACATTCATCAAACGCCATATTTATTTGATCAAAGTTCTTCAAACACTTTGATAGTAGACTTCCTTTGTTAAAAACCATGCACATCTGTAACAACTTACTGCACAGGACAGTCTTGTTAAGTAGTTTGTGTTATAAAAACGTGATTTAGTAGTTGAAAACCATCAATAACTTTTTGATCAAAGTGAACTTTGTAGCGTGTTATAACGTCAAAAACTTGGTCAAATGGAGGCATCTTAGTGCACAAGACTGGCGGGAATTTTGGAATATTGTCACAGCTTTATCCTTAGTACTGAAATTGAAAGGCAAAACATGGCCGTTTGGTCGAATGGAAAGATTAATGAATTGATTACTTTAATTGAAGAAAGAGAAATTATATGGAATGTGACAAGTGAATTTTACTACAACAAAATCAAGAGAAGAGATGCTGTGTTAGAAATTACACAAACGCTTAATATAACCGGTAAGTATACTGTCAAACTTGACTATAAAGACCGCCTAAGGGAACCAACAAAATTGGCCTTTATGGGCAGATGGTCTTTAAATACAGGCTCAAATAACCTTCAGAAAGAGAAAGTGGGGTCAAATTTTACTGGCCTTTGAAATCAGGTGTCCCTTATAAAGAGGTGGCCTTTAAAAACGTTCGACTGTATTGTCGCGTCCTCCATTTTATTTCAGAACCACCGGTCGTAGACCATATGTATATAGATATGTACAATTTGTGCTTAATTTTATAATGATGAAAAGTGAGCATAATTTTGGTTCTTGACATAGCTCCTGATTGATTGGAGATAATGACAATCAAACACACTTTACACTATTTATTAAGGCAGAGCGAGTCCATTAGTGCTAAGACTTTAAAAAAGTCCTTTAATAGCATAATGAACTTATGGTTATGGTAATATAAAATATTAAACACGTTATTTATAACCGAAATAGGACTGTAATGGGCGTCATTTAAAAATGTCCCAAAACGAACCCAAACTGGGATCTCTTTGTTTTCCATTACAATACGAAAATCCAATTACACTCAACGATTGTTTCTGTGAAGTTTCAAAAAAATCTGTTGAATTGTTTTCGAGAAAAGATTAAGACAACATGTTGTCGGAAGTAAGTGAGTAGACACAATGTTTCTCAATTTTCATATGTTCTTATAATTAGAGGAAGAGTTCAAGAGAAAATGGAACACATTGAGAACACAGTATTCACAAGAGAAAGCCAAAGTAGAGAAGTCCATAATGGGTGGAGCTAGGACCGATGAAATGTATTCATCAAAGTGGGCGTGGTTTAATCGAATGTCATTTTTGTGGGATGTTATTGGATTTAAGAAAACTGCTTCAAATTTATCAGTAAGTATAGATGTATATTATATCACACTGCCAGATTATTTGTTCACATCAAAATACAGATTGTTTGACCACTTTAGCTTCTGTAGTGTGATCATAACCTCCTCCCCATAAGGCAAAGAAATTTGGCATTAGAAACACGCGTATTCGCCGTATTGCTAAATAAACGGCATTAGAACGTTTCTTAACTGGTATTAGTAACGCTTCTTCGCTATAGTGCAATGACATTGGCATTAGTAACGCTTCTAAATTTGCATTCGAAACGTTCTTCACCAGAGTGCAAGAAAATTGGCATTAGAATTGGTATTAGAAATGCTTCTACGCCATAGTGCAAGGAAATTTGACCAAATAAACGCCTATTTTCCAATACATGTAGTCCACGTGCATTACCTGAAATTAATGTTCTTGGGGTTTTGTTGTTCTGTGAACATTTGCATTACAACTTCAGCGTTCTCTTGTCTCTAGCTGTATGGTTTTGTTTGGATCAGTCATTCGAAAACCTGAATTTTGGCTAGTACAACAAAGATTTTTTTGCAACAATTTGACATGTCGATGACAATATAATATTTGCTGTTATAATAGATGCGTCTTTATGGGAAAGACATGGTCGTCTTCTATAAATGTAAGGCCAAGGAAACATACACGAACTGATAGACGGGATTACATCTACACCAACCATTGGTAGCAACTCATGCAATGGTCTGAATGTCATTTGTGGGTTATAACAACATTAATCATTAATCACATTAATCATACTGGTTCTTTGTATTTGGAATCTGAAAAATCCATACATATGTTTACTATTTTCTTTTTTAGTTTGATATTACTGACAAACCATTAACTAGTCGGCATAATGACACCGACGAAGAATGTTCACCGAGTGAGACGGGAGATGTACAGAACGTGGAAGAAAATACACACATTCCGGCTAAAATAATGAAATTCAGCAACAACAAAACCTCTGTCCGAGATCCTGATACGGAAATACTGGTGCCAGACAGAACCACTGGGTACTTAGATTCAATGAAAGGTGTTAGGCATTATGAGTTAAAGGACGAACGCAGAGAGGACGAATTTGACATCTTTGGCAAACATGTTGCTAACGAGCTTAGGATTTTAAAAGATCCACAGACGCTACGACTTGCTAAATTCAAGATAAACTGTGTTTTATTCGAGTCGCAAGGGGGGTTTCCAGTGACGTTACCGAATAATTCAACAAGTAGTTAACAGTGGTATTTTAGGGTGGCACAACTCAAACACAGTAGCTAACGATGGTCTTTCTGGTACCGTTACTGTACAATGTTATAAATGCTATAAAATTATACAAATGTTGTGGGTATTCAGAGTGCAAGTGATATACAAATAAATACTTTTCCTAGAGGTAAATATGATTTACTTGTGTCTCTGAATTCCCTGGGGAACAAATGGCCGCACCAACGGACACAATTGTGGGAGACCTACAGCTCAGTATATGTCTTTCCAGCTCCTCTTGCCTCTACATCAATGCGAATTCTATACACAAAGTCTGTTTTGGAGATGAGGTGTTGTTGCTCCTCCAGTGTATATGTGTAGGGTCCACTAGGCCAGTGTACCGGTATAAACAACAGCATTTCACCAGTATTTATAAGTGGACGGACTGGATCAATGTGAAATTAAATGTCTTGCTTAATGACATATACCAAACAAACTGGCTGGAGTCTAAACCACTTGACCACGTGTCTACACGTCTTTTCTATTTCTCATGTTGTATATAGGGTCGCTTTGTGAGTGCAAAACATGTTTCAACCGACAGGGGATTTTTATAGAATTAAAATCGGGGAAAAGTAAACAAAATATCGGTAATTCCTTGTTATAATTCCGTACATGTCCTTTACATCATATCTAGATGGTATACTAGATGTACATGTGTATCTATAGATGGTATACTAGATGTACATGTGTATCTATAGATGGTATAGATGTATGTGTATCTTATTCAACTCCACCAGCACGTTCTGAATTAAAGATTTAAGTTAGAAAGGTATTTGTTCTTTTTTTGTGAAATCCAAAGGCGTCTCACCAATGTGAAGCTTCCATAGTTACAAAAATCTTTAAAGGTACACGAAACTTTGCACAATCTGAGTACTGTTTTGACGACCCATTGTTCCCTGTTCGTTTCACTCTCAAAGGATGTCTTCGGAAAATATAAGGAAATGACCCATAGGAAAATTTCATGCATGTCAAAATTTATATTAATAAAATATTGGTCAAAAGTACTTATAATCTATTAAATAAAGTATGTTCTAAAGTGGCATGTAAAAAAATATATCTCTGGTAACGGATAAGTAGTTCTATATGTACATGAAAACGGTGATTTAAAGCAAAAATGGACATTTCCATACTTTTGACTGTATATATATTGCAATTTCATACTGATGGCAGGCCTGCCCGTGAACAAAACCGACATTAAAATGTAGGTATTTCATGTAATTTTCACTGACCTAAAGCTTATCCACGGGCATGCCTGCCATCATGGTGAAAAACTGAAAAACGCTTAAAATTAAACCATTATCCTAGTCCGTCACTCATATATTATAGCGTATACAAAACGTTCGTTAAGCTTCGGTAGCTCAGTGGTTAAGTGTGTGGGCTGCTAATATATCACGAAAAGCTATTCTTTTAATGTGTGGGTTCGAATCCCATACATTGCACGGATTTTAAAAAAAGATTTATCCTAATTTTTGTATCTTCAAAACACATTTTTTACTAAATTATATTTAACTCATTTGTAAGTGAATAAGTAATAATTATTTTTTCGTCAAAAGTTAATGGCTTAGCAAGTTGTATAAGCATTGGTATTAATATACTAACGTTATTACATGTATATAACGAGACAAAGCAAAGTGAAAGTCTCGTTTTAAACATGCCGTCTCAACAACGTGCTTGTTGTTGTATACGTATATGTAACATAAGAGTGTCATGGCTGTAGAGTTGTTTGTAATCTGGAACAACGAGTTGCAAATGCTGCTGCGGCATCGGTAAATCAAAATAATTTACTTTCGATATAAACATATTTATGCATTGTACAGCCACTGTAACTGAAACATTATCACCGATTAAGTGACAGAAAACACTATTTTATATAACAGTGGCCTCATACAGGTAATATCTTAAAGCCATACCAGGAATATTCCTGTGGGTCGATCGCTCGCAAAAACCGAAGACATCCTTTGATTAGTTGCTATCTAATCACGGAGTGCTTACACTCCCGGAGCACCTGGCGTCGCTTTTTTGGTAGAAGTTCGCGTGTTTATTTTAAATTGCCAGTTTTTTAGTTTATTAAGTTTTTCCTTTGCTTTTGTATTGTGATTTGGATATTTATTGGTATGTTTGTTTTTGATTTTATTGCACAAAACTGTTACTAACGAACTGTTTGCTTCTTAAGTTTACTGAGTAGTATCATCGTGTACAACCCTTACCATGTGAGAATCATGGACTAAGTGGTCTGCGACATTGCGGGTGGAAGGTCGACGTAACTGCCCACTAGACTAATAAATCAGACGAGAAATATTTGCACGTCGCGAATAAATACGGCGCCACGGTGTGAAAAAATGGAAACGTGAAAAAATATACTGCGTACAAACGCGATACCTGTTGCGTACTAACGCGATACCTATTGCGTACTAACGCGATAATATTGCGTGCTAACGCGATACCTGTTGCGTACTAACGCGATACCTGTTGCGTACTAACGCGATAATATTGCGTGCTAACGCGATACCTGTTGCGTACTAACGCGATACCTGTTGCGTACTAACGCGATACCTGTTGCGTACTAACGCGATAATATTGCGTGCTAACGCGATACCTGTTGCGTACTAACGCGATAATATTGCGTGCTAACGCGATACCTGTTGCGTACTAACGCGATAACTATCGCGTGCTAACAAGATACCTATTGTGTACTATGCGATATATTGCATATGTATCGTATATCGCATAGGGTATTGCATGTTCAAGCGAAAGTTATTGCGTGCTCGTGTTTCAACGTTATCTGTCAAAGTTTATGTTGCACATAATTGTATCCTGCGGTAGAATAGAAGCAGGCTTTAGGTTTTGGGTATAAAGCTATTTGAATTAAAGAACAAGGACATGATCGTGTATAGTGTGGTTAAGGGAATGCTTAAACGCAATTCTTCCATGTCATTAGTTGAATATTGTTTTACGCCGCAGCAGCAATGTTTCCGTTTTTACGGTGGCACAGAGACGACACGATCTTTTTATATTGTGTATGGAATTCGAAAGTCACATTATTTAGTTAAACTCAATTTATCTCAGTTAAATTAAGTTTAACTCAGTTAAACTTAATTTAACTGACAAATTATTCACATGAACTGGACTATCTCTTATTAACTGGAGATAAACCTGATTATTCTCATTTTATTGACTTTCGGCGTCAGTTAATGGTAGTTGTAACTATTATTAACTGACAATTTTCATTAACTGCAGATAAGTTGAGTTGTTCAGTTCATGCGAGATAATAACGTCACTCAGTTAATGATAATTGTCAATCGAACAGTCTTTTGTAAGGTCCTATTTCATTAGTTGGTGCTTTTACGGGATGCGGATGATGGTTACGGATAAACAACATTGTCGCGACCACCACGTTTTTTTGCAAGTTCGCCTGTTATAATAGTTTGATAGTTTTCGTCTTTTCTGCGTAGTAGTAACATTTTAAATATTTTATAGTGTTTTATTCTATATCACTACTATGCCTACCTACCTACATACAAAGTGTTAATGTCCAACGAGTGTATTTATTCTTCATAGTGTAAAAACGTCCACAGAGTCCATATTTTCGCGAAGAAGGAGACACGGAATACAACAACAACAATAATAGTTAAACAATGCCACAGTCGACTTTTAAAAGTATGGCATATGGGAAAAATACAAACCAATTAAAACGCTTGCTGAGTTCATACGAGTTAATTGTCAGTTCCGATGGCAATTATTCCTCAGTCAAGTCATAAAAGCAGATAAAATCGATTTATCTGAGTTAAATTAAGTTTTTCTCCAGTTAAGTCGAATTAATTTGCATTTTCTCAGTTAAACTAAGATATTCTGTAATTCGCATTAACTGCAGTTAATGCAAATTAATTGGCATTAATTGAGTTAATTTAACTGAGATAAATTGAGTTTAACTAATTTGACTTTCGAATTCCATAATTGTGTGCTTAACTACACGAACGGTAAATTGCGTTTCGCCGTATTTAGTCGTCTAGATCGAGTTACTTTATAAATGACCAATTAGTGTTATATATGACGAGGTGAGGAAAAATGGCACGGTAGAACGAACAAAACAGCAAACACAACATAATTAAGTGACGCTCGATTAACGAGATATAATCTATATTCCAAGAGAGACAACTCGTCCAGTCTTAGCTTTTATTACAAAATATGCGAATTGTAGAGTATTTCACTTAGATTGAAACGCCACTAATAATATATTTAATGTTTATTCATTGTGTTCGCTTATGGTAATGAAAACGGAGTGGCCTTTTGAGAGAAAAATTTATTCACCAACCTTTGCTATGAAGAACAAATCCAGATTCAAAACCCGCTGGATTTTTGCAACTACATTAATGGCAAAGTTCATTTGCAAAGCTAGGGTACGTCTAGTTGCTTACTATAAATATGGAATGCCTTTCTTTGTCCCGACTGAAAATATCATGAATAGGATTAGGTTTCATGTCCTACATGGACATCTCCGATAAATCTGGTATGTACATGTAACGCTTTTTGGGCTTTGGGATAAACATTTTAAATTTATTTACAGCTATGGTCAACATAAAATAAAAGACTGGTAAAACCATACTTAGTCTGATATTGATAAATGTTATGTTTTTTTTTCTTTAAAAAAACCTAATTGTTTATGTGGCCAAATTGAGAATACGGAACACTTTTTATTACACTGCCCTTTGTATCATGTTATTCGACGTCTTACTGTCATATACCATTTTTGAATTTAATCATAAAATACATTCAAAAAATGATTAAATTCAAAAAATGGTATATGACAGTACTATAGGAACTTTGAATTGCCATTATAATTTGAGTACATTGTTATATGGAGATAGTTCACTAACACCAGCGGAAAATTTGATTTGTGAAATTGTTTCATTACGTTGTCGATTTGATTTTCAAATAAATATTGTTTAAACTAAAAAAGTAATAATAAAAAGATATAGATTCTATTGAAAGTCATTGATATTCAAATTTAATAACTAGTGGGCCTTAAATTTTAATACAGAAAAATCTTTAGAATGAAAGCCTAAAGCTTTGTATAAGAAACGTATTAACTGCTTATAATTTGATAAAATAACATCTAATTCAGTTTTGGTTTGTTTAAAAATTCTTATACGTGTAACTACTTTGTCGGTTTATTTTCGTGTGTATTACAGTTAAGGACTTCAATCTCGATAAAGAAAACGTCATCATTTATCATCATTTATTGATATCCTCATTACATGAGATACATAGTTATATAATTATGTAACTTAACTAACTATATAAAAAAACATGTAAACTAACATAGTTAACTATAAACAAAAAAATTAAACTGTGAAACATGGTAAGTTAATAACTATGTGTACAATTATTATATACAGTATATATATATATACCTGTTATAGCCTGTCTACTATAGCAAGTCGGAAATTTTGGGTTTTGGAGTATCCGTCAAGAGTCCAGTAGCCTTTGATACAAGGCTGAAGCACGTAAAACAAATTTGAACGATGTACGAATGAACGATATCCATTCCTCTGGTTGTGTGACACATTTCATTGGTTTACCCAAGAAAGATAGGTATTGCTGGTGTTCACTGTAACTATTCAGTTCAATGCATTTTTTTCAAATTCAAACACGGGGTCAGGGGTTAAGTTATTGTTACTGAAGATTCGTATCATTTACAATATTATCCTTGTGTGTCTATAATTATTGCACTAGGAAATCCCTATGAAAAGTAGCCATAAAACGGATAAACTAGGGATTAAAAATTAAGTAATTTTATTGGGATAAGTCAAAATCACTATTGAGAGCTAAACAAAAGATAATCTCACAATAAGTCAATGCTAATTTAACTGTATAGATTTATTTAAAAGAGAGCATATTTAGGTCTATAAACGATACAAAATTGTATTCTTTAAAGTTACATTTTTCAGTAATTTTTCCTAAAATATCTTAACTTGGTGGTTTATTTTATTTATTATTTATTTTTTTATTTCTGGTTCTTAAAAAATCATTAAAAATACGAGGATATGTATTTTTTGCATCTTAAAGATTCTAGCTTGTGAATTCTGTCGTTTCTCAAAATCAAAACAATAACACGTGCTTTCTGAGTTTTGTATACATTGCCAAAGCAACACGGTGGTACTATAAAAATTATGACCCGGAAGTAGTATTTTGTTAAATTATTGCGCGATTTGCTTGAATAGCGATGTCAAATTAAGGGTATTTAAGCAGTATTAGCAACAATAAAATTCTTTAAAGCGTTATAGAAGTATTTCAATTTACTTTTATGTAATCTTTTTGAAAATAAATATTTTCTTTTAAATTACCTATTTCCTCTCTTTTTACGCGGAGGTATATCTCGTAATTTCCGTGAGTAGGCTCATTTGGTCTTGCATGGAACTCGACATGGGAATGGCGAAATGAGGATAACTTTACAAGTATGTTAGCTCTAGTTACATTGAAAATCGGATTGAATAAAATAGATTATGACGTGGTTAACTAAGTTGTATATTTGTTTTAATTTCAGCTTTTGCGTTCACGGACAAAGGGGCCACTCCAGGCCGCCGAATATTTAGACTTGTCAAACTCAGAAATAGGTAAGTAAACATTATACCGTTTTAGTCTAGCTTTGTTGAAAGTTTGTTTACCAAACCTTTACTTAATAAAACTACACTGAACAGCGATTCAGACAACTGCTAGTTTCTGTTTATGTTTGATGAGGATTCCACTTCCTTACAGATCATACAACACTGTCAAGTATGAGCACATAATAATTTTCACTTTCCAACTTTGCCATTGAAAGTAGTGAATGAAACCTTGAACATTAGATTGCTTCTCTATCATTTGCATGAGTAACTATATAGAAAAGTGTTCACTCTGTAGAATTTAGATGCATAAGACCTTTGGCACTGGTCAATTAATGCACCATGCCAAATTAGCATGACATAAAAAGAGCACCTGTTAATAGTACATAATTTGCCATACACATCCTGAAAATGTCAACTTCTCTTTTATCTGTGGAAGTCTTAATTTAATATTTGTAAGTGGAATAACTTTGACTGAAGTTTATAACCCATTTTACTCACTGTAAATCTTGGCTGCGTTGACACACTCATATTTGCCACACAGGCTCGTTTACTCTTTCCCCAGGTATATATTGTTCAAATAATTTTTGGTGTCAATGAAGTCATGTTTTTGTTTTATTTTCAGTTGCCATAGAAAGATTAAATAGTTGTCACAAGTTAAAAACACTGAACTTACGAGGAAATAAAATTTATGAAATTTGCAACTTGGAAAATTGCCAGCAGTTATGGACACTTGACATCAGTAATAACCAGGTAACAAAATGTTGTATATAAAATAAATACAGTCAAACTCATCTATAAAGGCCACCCAAGGGAACCAGTGAAGGTAGGAGTTCCGTTTGTACCCCCTCACCTATTAAATTCTATGTAAAATTTTTGAAAAATAATTTTTCACAGAAATGTTCAAAATTGCTTGATTCCGTCTTTTTAAGGCTTTTAAGTCAAAATTAAAATATTAGTGGAGGGTACAAATGGAATTCTTTCCCCAGTAAAAGTGTTCTTTATGGACAGGTGACCCTTATTTACAGGTTCAAATAACATGAATAAAGAGAAACGGGATAAAATTTTACTGGCCTTTAACAGTTGGTCCTTATATAGAGGTGGCCTTTTAGATAGGGTTGACTGTATCCTGGTATCTAGAATATCCATCATGATCTGATTGTGAATAGTATGAACCCAAATAGACTATTCAGGAGTGTGGAGTTGTTGGAGGTAGAATGAATTAGTATACTAATACATCTTTTTTCATTTAATTATGTAGATTTAATAGGAATTATAAAAAGTCAGTTTCTGGAAATAGAATTGGTCAGTTTCTAAGTCCATGTTGTCAACTTGTCAGATCCATTTGGATGTAGATTATAGGAATATAACTTAATTGAAGCTAACACAAGTTGATTCATTCACAGGGGTCTTGTCCTGAAGTTTGTTTTGTTTATTTTTCCATACACAACACCATCAGGTAACTTGTGATTAAGGTAAATGCATGTCAAAGTTGCCCCATTGAAGACACTACAAACAACAATATACACTATACCAAGGGTCCAAAATTTGCCAGGTCTGAGGTCCTGGACCTTTTGATTTTACATGGGGACCCTTGATGTTTAAATTTTAAAGGTCCAATGAACATGCCATTTTTTACCAGGTCTCTACAATGTACTGTTTCATTTATTTACAGATAAAAAGTTTGGATGGCTTAGCCAGATATATTGCACTTGGAACATTAAATTTAGCTAATAATGACTTAAGCTGGCATGAACTTGGAAAAATACGGAATATGCATATACTGAATCTGTATCTCCATGGCAACAGTTATCTGGAGAAAGATCCATATTGTAAGTAATTGTTTAATTTATATTAAAAGCGGTGATACAAATAGAGGAAAAATTGGAACTTACAATAACATGTAAATAAGTAATCATCAAATAAAAAAAATGTTCCATTAATTGATTTGAAATGGAGTAATGGTCAAAGTTTTTTTTACAAATCTTGTGGTTGCTGACCTTCGGGTACTGTTAAAAACTAATTTCTGCTTTCCACTCATCATGACAGATTTGTATGAACTGAATCTTTTAAAAACTTAATTTTATTAAATAGCTATCAGAGAATGATACATGTATGTAATAAGTTTCATGCTTATATGGGTACCCAGTATCTTTGTAGAGAGTAAAAAACAGTGATGGAAAACAGATTTTTTTAATTGCACATGGGCATGCACCATAAATGTGAATGCTTGATTTACATTGAATAGCCTATACTTGAGATCAAAACATATAGATTGTGTCAGTATGATGGTGTAAGGTCTCTTCAATCGTCCCAGGTTAAATCTAAGATTTTAAGATTTTTCATAATGGGTCATTTTCAAAACTTTTCATCCAAAACACCACAACATCAATATTTTTGCATTCAAGTCATGTCAAGTGTACTCCACTAAAGCCTTAACAATAGGTTCATTTTGCAAATTAAGGGGTTTTTGGCTCTATGGACCCTTCTAGAATGAACACGGTTTGTCTGACTATATAGTCTTTCAAAGCCATATGAATACAAGGAGATCAATGCATCATGTAATCTTTACTGTCAGTTTTAGTTATATCTGGATTATGGCTGCAACTGATGACTCCATTGATAAAAAATTAGATCTCTTTTCATTTCGGTTTGAACTTATCCAAATAACTATATACAAGTATCAACAATACAAATATTGGGCTAAACAACTTAATTTATTAATTTAGAAAAAAATTGTTTTCATAAATATGATATGATTATCTGGAATGTGACTGCAACTGCTGGCTCCAATACCCTAAATTTAGATCTTTTTTCTGTTTCTGTTTGAAATTATCCAATAAACTATATGTATCAGCGATAAATAATTTGGGCGAAACAACTTCATTTGTTTATGTTTAAAAATGTTTTCATAAATATGACATGATTTTAAAATCAATAAGCTGTATATTAGTAGTATTATTGACAGAATCTGGAACGCTGATGAAAACGTTTAAATACTTTATTATATAATTTTCTTGTTAACGCTTCATAACCATTGATTTCTGTTTGTAAGATAATAATATTTAATGAGGCACATAAACACATTATTTACATGTTTTATAATGGTAAATGATTTGGCTGATTTTAAGATAAGTATAAAACAATAACATCATAAGCTGTAATGTTTGCACATGTACAAATAAATATATACATAATCAATACACATGAACATATATATGTAAATAGATATGAAAGATATATATGTGACAGACCGGACTCAACAGGTGCCCGATTAATTAGCTCAATCGGTAGAGTGTCCCACTAATATTGGGATGGTTCCGGTACAAGTCCCCATTTTGTTGTGTAACGTAAATGCTAGTTACAGTGAAATAAATTATAAAAATTTATTCCTTCCCTGATGCAGGGAATCGAACCCATTTGTAAAGCGAGTGCTCTACTGTTTTGCCTAAAAGGTACCCCATAGGAGACAGTATTGACGTTTCTTAACCTATACATAGTACATACTATACCATTTAGCTGTGTCGCTACAGTTGCTGCATTTTTTCCCTTTCCTGTTACATATAGATCATATACATTACGTATACTTAATTAAGTATAATACAGTAGAGTGCTCGCTTCATATGTGGGATGTCAGATTTGTCTGACCACGACTTGAATGTAGGCAGTCACTGTGCCATTTAAACATTCTGTGTTTAGAAATAAAAGTCACATGGGTCCTTTGAAGGGGCCTTAAAAGCTGATGTCCAATGGCACAGTAGGTGTGGCATGTTATAGAACCCTCCATGCAGATTGCCCTGAGAGGATTACACATGTATAAAGTGTCTGCAATTTCACCTATTGCTGGTGTGAGAAAGTTGCTTACTGAAGATTGGTATTTTTCTCTTGGGGAAGTACTGTTTCCTTCACAATCTCAGAACTGATCATGTAGATATAAGTGAAATAATCTTGATAGGAGGCTAAATCACCAGTACAACACTTAATCACTCTATATTTCATTTCAAAACATAGAATAAATACTTGGTTCAGTTTGAACAAAAACATATACTTGTACAATATACTTCAATACTTTGATATTTAAAACATTTCTTGTTACTTGAAAAACATTTAACACTAACACATAAAGATAAATGAAAAACGTCAATTAATCTGAATTAACTTTTATAATGTGATAAAAATACTGTAGCCTCTGTAGGTAATGGCAAAGTTAATGCATTTTAGCTGTATTTAAACACTTCAAGTATTTATAAAAGGAAATAACATTATATCAACAAGCTTTGTTCACTTTAGGAATTAGACAAATTATATAACATAAATCTTGGTACAATAAGCAAGGTTTCAAATTAAAACCTATATACAGATATCAAATATGACATGCTTGTTTGAAAAATGAGTTTTTTGTTCTGGACAAAGTAGTGAATAATTGTAAATTAGGCCTTGGTCTATATAACTTTGCCAAGTGACTCCAAAAGAGACACGAGACATATAAATAGAAACCCAGTATTGAGGTCCAAATTTTACTGTGTTATGTTTTTGTCTTTTGTGGTGACACTACTTAAATTTTCCTGTCTTTGTGGCATATTGCTAACAGCATGTCAAAATATGGCAAGTGCAGCGTTTTGCATACCTGTGATTATTCAAATCTAGTTTTTGTGCTCTCTCTCTCTCTCTCTCTCTCTCTCTCTCTCTCTCTCTCTCTCTTTCTCTCTCTCTCTCTCTCTCTCTCTCTCTCTCTCTCTCTCTCTCTCTCTCTCTCTTTCTCTCTCTCTCTCTCTCTCTCTCTCTCTCTCTCTCTCTCCTCTTTCTCTCTCTCTCTCTCTCTCTCTCTCTCTCTCTGTGGCAGATTCTAGTGTGATAAACTTTGTCAGTCCACTTGCCACATTTAGGTAGTTTTCATGGACTCACCATCTTGATATAAGTGAAATGGTCTTGATTGGTTTGTAAAACACTATTAATCCACTACACTTTGTGACTATGAGATTATGAATTGATATACTCAGTACTGGTATAGGATAAATGAATCAAAAACTTCTAAAATATAGAGGCTTGAATAAGAGATACGCTGTAATAAGTATAATCAGAACTTTAGATGATAGAGGTACCGGTAATTCCTTGTAGAATATTCACAACAATATTTTCTTTATGATGTGGACACTAGTACTAAAGCATTGAAAAACAAGGCTTTAAAAGTAACTTTATTACTATTTTTAGGTAATTAAACTTGATCTTTGGAGTATTTTATCTTTCTAAAAGACCAAAAATTGTGTATAAATATACACATAAATTTACAACTGTAAAAACTGTAAGGATATTTTTTATTTAGACATGTTTTTGTTACTTTGTATATATATAGTGTCTATATAGTGTAATACGGTTCACTGTTCACATAAAGTAAGGCACTAAAACCTTTATCAGTTTAATACACATCTGTATACAAATAAAGTCAGTACATAATATTATCAGATCTGGTAAAGAATGCCAGTTAAATAATTATGTTCTTTTAATGATTTAATACCACATAGTTTATCTGTACAAAAATCTGTGTTTTAATTACTAAATAACTGGTAAACATTTAAAGACTAAAAATATCTTGTCCTTTAACAGATAGTACCTGTACTTATTATCAGTACTTTATTGTGTAAATTAGGCATTGTTGTTTAACTAAACTTATGACGACATAGGATTATCAGGATGGTGCCTACCTTGGTTTAAGTGGGGTTTAACCCTATGACTCTTTTTACGCCCATCGAACCATCAGAAACAGGATGTATTCTAGTATGGCATTACCAGTCCATTTGTCAGTGACCTTTTTCCTTTTAAATGGCACAATACATGTTTGCTATAGCATCCAGTCTAAACAGATGATACATTATACAAATTAGGTGGTATGTTTTGCACTTGCTCTGATGAACACTTGAGGTTTTGCACTAGTTCTGCTGAACACTTGAGGTTTTGCACTAGGTCTGCTGAACACTTGAGGTTTTGCACTAGTTCTGCTGAACACTTGAGGTTTTGAACAAGTTCTGCTGAATATTTGAGGTTTTGACCTAGCTCTGCTGAAAATTTGAGGTTTTGAGCTAGCTCTGCTTAACATTTGAGGTTTTGAGCTGTCTCTGCTAAATATTTGAGGTTTTGAGCTAGCTCTGCTGAACATTTGAGGTTTTGAGCTGTCTCTGCTAAACATTTGAGGTTTTGAGCTAGCTCTGCTGAACTTTTGAGGTTTTGAGCTGTCTCTGCTAAACATTGAGGTTTTGAGGTAGCTTTGCTGAACATTTGAGGTTTTGAGCTATCTCTGCTGAACATTTGAGGTTTTGAGGTAGCTTTGCTGAACATTTGAGGTTTTGACCTAGCTCTGCTGAACATTTGAGGTTTTGACCTAGCTCTGCTGAACATTTGAGGTTTTTAGCTGTCTCTGCTAAATATTGGGGTTTTGAGCTGTCTCTGCTAAATAATGAGGTTTTGAGGTTTTGAACTAGCTCTGCTGAACATTGAGGTTTTTGACCAAGCTTTTCTTAACATTTGAGTTAAAGGCACTTTCTTAAAGCTTTCTTGGCTTATTAGTTTAAAGAAACTATGAATACATGTCTTAGTCCTTTCCAATCATAGGTGTAAATGACATACATGGTTACATGTGCAATACAGTGTATACATAGTCAGTAAAATAACAGGTGTTGTAGGTGTGGATTACCAATATTTGGTTGCTAAAACTGCATACGGTAAGTGGAAGAGCACCATCACTGGTTTGAGCACTAGAAAGTTGTCTACCCTTTAACCTTTGCTGTACATGTCCTGTTAAGGTTACTAAGCAAGATTAAAGTCAAGCATGAAAATAATTACATGATAGCTTTTTGTAGTTAAAGGACATTATTATAATTTCAAATTCCCCCTTTTTTATAATGATTCTGGTATATATATTTTTCTATATTGATGTGCTTTTTTACATCTGTTTTTGTGATGGCATCATTAAGACAGAACTACATTCTACTCTGAATGTTCTAAAGCAAACCCTTATGTATCATCTCTCATTGTCTACATTCCTAATCTATTTCTGCAGGCCATAGTGCGAGGACATTTGTCAGTTCACATGCTAAAGAACAATGGTTTTTCTCTGGGTACTCTGGTTTTCTCCAGCATCCCAGAACTGATCCCCTTGATATTGGTGAAAGAATCTTGATAAGAACATAAAACAATTACTCCACTCCACCTTACTCTACTGTCCACTGTCAATATGCAGAAGACTGAAAAGTTGAAAACTTTGATGAGCACTCTCAGTTGTGATGTCATTTCAATTATCTAAGCTTACATCAGTGATTGTATAACATTTGTGAAAAACTAACTTTTGCCTTAAAGATCAAGAATATTAAATCCTAAAATATAACAAACTGCATTATGACATGTTTGTAATAGCTTAGGATCCTCTTTGCAAAGATGTTATATTGTAACAATATCTGAAATTTATGTGGAAATTAAGGCAACAAAAGTATGTTAAATCTGCAAGTGTACCACTGTTGTTTATGGTCAATTTGAGAATTTTAAGTCATTTTTCTTCATACTTTCAGTGGTTATTGTAAGTGAACAAAACCAGTATACATCTATCCCCCATTTTCCAAATCTTTCATCAGTAACAATGTACTAAAATAACAATATTGATGTGTGATATTTGTTTGTATTTCAGACCGACTACACGTCATTGACTGCCTACCTAATGTCTGGATGCTGGATGAAGAATTATCACTTGTAAGTCTATATATGCTTTATTTGCATAGTTAAAATTGCCTGTTTCAGTAGAATAGATATTTAGTTCACCCTTCCTAAAAACTTGTTGATGGTGATTAACATAAATAGTTTATATATGTATATATGAGTTCCCAGTTCCAGTTCAAGGCCTCAGTTTCTGATTGGTCTAGGATGCACACTTACGGATAACAGCATCTCTAACTGTCTGGGTTCAAATCTTACATTCAAGTGTGAGGAATTTTGTCATTTCAATTGCTAAAAGTTGGGGGGGGGGGTCTGAACACTCTGGTTTGCCTACACCATCTCCAGATGTAAGTGAGATACTGGGGCATAAAGCACCATTACTGGTCTGCTGCAGTTCCAGACCAGTGATTTTTGTCTTGCCTGGTGACTAAAGCCATCATAGTTTCTACTTACTGCTATGTTTTACTTCTTTTATGTCTGGCGTGCGAAATATATAAAAGTTTTATATTAAAAATCATTTGAAAATCTAACCCATGATGCATGATGACTGTTAAAGGTAGACAAGCATCTTATTCTCCAGAATTCATATTCAAAGAGTAGTTGGCCTTTGAATTTTTTATATTCACATTATATTTTGTGTCCAGGCAAGCTCTTAAACACTTGATTAACATAAAACATACATGTACATTGTAGTGACTACTTCTCAAGCATAATGATTTGTCTACAAGTTATAGCCATTTTCCATATATAATCTATAGCTTCACCTCAGTAAGTGTTGCTTTCACTAAGAGCCTTGTTGCTCCAATCCACACAGTTAATTCAGTGGATATCAGCAGATATGATGGGCAACCTTGTAACAGACTGGTGACCCATCAGGGGGTGGGGTGGGGGATTTCACTCCACTGTAACTATAATAAGTACTGGTCTTATGAACTTTTAGGCTTGAGACAAGACAACATTCAACTTGTTTAACTTTTTGTTGTACTTTTAATGTCTTTATTTTCTCCATATTTTTCGCCTCATAAATTCTTGTTTTCACGTTGTGTTAGAGAAAATAGCAAAACCTTTATGAAATCCTTGTAAGGGAAAATTAAATGTAACAGACAGGCATTAAACAAATGTGTAAACATGATAAAAGTTTAAATAAAAAACCAAGTACCTACCGGTAGTTATATATACCAACTCAACGACACAGATGTTTGTTTTTATTTCTTAAGTCATTCGTGTAAATATTTGTACAAAAGAAATATGTTTTAATGAAAAATAAACAGTATAATTATGATCGGTAGAACAAATGGATCATGTTTTAAACTTTATTTAAACAAGAAAAGTATCAAACACCACTAATTGTTCTATTTCGCTCTTTGTTTTCATAATTTAGTGCTTATTGAAATGGAAAATTGTAAATTTTGAATTACGTTTATATTTGTTTTACAATCTTAGGTCTACATAGTTTCTATTTTACCATTAAACTTTTATTTTATTACGGGCATACATTTTGTATCTTGTGCAAATAGATCATTTCTAATTAGGCCAAACAAAAACAGTTATGTTTTTGTGATGGTTGCCCTAATGCTCTTCATGTACTTTTTTGGCCTGTCCTTAAGTTGTGTCCATTTATTTTACTCCCTCCCCTCATAAACCAAGTTATAAGAAGGTATAAAGGAATCAACCTATGCATCTGTCTAGCCATCTGTTCCAGTATCATGTCTGTTCCATATCTTCCATGTCTATAGATAGATTTTGATCAGACTTTATACAAATGTAAACGGACATGAGACAATGTGTCACATATCAAATTAAGGTGCATAGGGTAAGGGTCATGACCCTATGACAAAACCTAGGTGTGTGGGGAGAATAAAGTAACTTCACTGACAGTTTAAGTTTGGACAAGCACTGATATAGAGATAAAGGTTAAGAGATTGTCAGATCTGCCAATAAATTGGAATATCCAAAGATTAAGCACCATCCTTTGATAATTGAACTGGCAAACTTTCTCTAATTAGGAACTGTGCCACATGTAATTCAAATCTAGGCAGTTAGTTGACCAGTGATTAGTTGTAATGTCACACTTTAGACCACTCAGTCACTGAGGCCCTTGCAATATTGACAAAAGCTGTACAGTAAAACATGAATATAACGAACACACTTAAAACGAATACATGGATAGAACGAGGTCAGTTATTTGGCCCGACTGCTTCTCTATATAATTCTTTATATAACAATATAACGAAGTCGCTTTATAACGAAGTTAAATATAGAGTCCCTGGGGCTTCGTTATAAACGTGTTTTACTGTATGTACTTCTCCATAGTCTTTGTTTAAAGACAATCCAATTGAAAAAAAATCATACCTATTAGGCTATTGCCTACCAACCAACCAACCAGCCACATTTTGAGTATGTTATGACATAGGAAACACAGAAAATATTTTTAGGCCTTACATAGTCATTTTACTGTTAAATTTACTAGACTTAACAAATAGACACTAGTTTCCTTAAAATATTCAAAATTTTAAAATTGATTTTTTCCACTTGAAATGATATTGACTTTAATCTTGTTTTTATAGATTCTGTAATTAACAAGTAAATAAAATTTCGTCCTAAAATATTTGATGTAAACTAATAATACATCATACTTATAATAATAAAAATTCAATAACTTGGAATTGAAGTCTGGACTTTTTATGTACATGTACTTGTAAAGACTAGCATCATTTTAATTACTGTAAATATCCTAATCTTCGTATTACTTGAATTTGTAAAGCAGAGAAAATAAATGTTTTCAATAATGATACATCAAAATTTTTTGGTAAACATGTTTATGTTAATTACAAAACAATAGAAAATATCTTTTAGATTTTTTTTACAATCTGTTTACAATAGATTTCCACATATTGAAAATCTGTAGTAACCAAATTTTCAAAATTTTAGAAACTGTACATTTTAAAGTATTTTTTCACAATTTTGCTAAAGGTAACCTTTGAAAGAATTTCTCAGAAATTAGTAGCCAGTGACAATTTTGGCTACCAGGAATGACAACATAATATTGGTACAATGTACTACCAATGCTGATTGTCGCAAAATGTGTGCATTTTAAATTGCTTGAATTTTTAGGACATTTACTGTACATATTGACTTTCTTACCACCTAAATAGAAATTTAAAATTCTGTGCATATCTGAATCATCTTTGCTTTAGCATGTGATTTTAAAGAGTTTTCTATGTTGATAATGTCAAATTTACAAACAAATAAAAATTGATTTGTTGGTAAACTGATGTACCATTTTAATGGTTTTTAAGTTATTTATTATTACAAATTGTTTGTCGTGTATTGAATATTGATTTTTAAAAGTTTGTAAATCATTGTTGTTTATATTGGAAAACACACACACACGAATGCATGCATGCCTGCACACATGCAGGGATAGAGAGACAGAGTTATAATGTTTAAGAAATAATCAACATTTACCCATGGTATATGTCAAATAATACACAGGCTGGAGTTCACATCCACATGTTTACGACAACCCATGTGTTATTCGATGATATGCCACTGGTAAATGTTGATCATTTCAATTCTAACATGACTTTAATAAAAAGGATTGAAAAAAGCATTGCAAACGCTTTCTTCGGAAGTACAATTTACTATCTATTTGCAAAAAAGTCCATTGAAACAATTTGGATCATGAGGCTACCTCCATTGAATTAAATAATTTTATGAATGAAAATTACGTTACAACCATTGTTCATGACACATAACAATGTGTCATGGACATCATCATATAAGCAAGGGAGTATGTCACTAAAACAGAACAGCGATGGGTATATCATTTGTTATATCCTGGCTGACTCTCTTCATGTTTCTAATGAAGGAAAACACAAGTCATGTTAGAATAATTGGTATAACTTATACTTTTAAAACTATTAAAGACCTATTACAGCGCTTTGTTAGGTTTCAATTTAAATGAAAGGAATTGATTGTCAATTCATAACAATAGGGACCTTGATGGACAAGTTGTCAAAAACACCAGCATATGAATCACCAGCATATAAATCACCAGCACCTCTCACCACTCAGTTTCAATCTCACTCAAGCATGTCCTAGCATGAGATAATTTGTCAGTTCTTTTGTCAAAGATTGGTGGTTATATCTTAGTATTTATTTTCTCCATTCCAGAACTGAGTCTAGATATATGAAGGAAAGAATGTAATCTAAACTGGAGAGTACAATAACATTATATCGTTTCACTCTCTTCCTAGCTCATTGTAGCTAACATAAGATTATTGACAAGGCATAGTCACAGAGCATGTTCCTGTTCTGTTACCATTGTTGGCGATGTCAATATTTTTTGTTGGTTTACTTTTACATAAAGTTCCCAGAATCTTCACCATATTTTATTATCAAGGTCAGAAGGGGAAAACATTTAATTATTAGTTAACTTTGTTTTGTTTTGTTTTTTTCAGCTGCAGAAAGATTACAGGTTAAACATTTCTTCCAAGATTCAGCTCTGACTGATCGCCCTATTGTAAGTATAATGTTAAGTCTTATTTCACTTTATTACTGGCAAATTTAAAAGGTGGAAAATAAAATTCTGGAATAGTGAAAGATAAAAAATTGAAAAGTTAATCTGCTTCACAATTAATTAAAGAATATGATGTATTGGAATGAAATAAATGAGAGAGAGAGGAACATGTCCAAAACACTTGCAGGGCCTAAGATTTTGTTCAGATTAAGAAGGTGGTTAATCTAACAAAGAATATAAGTCATATGTCTTCATGAAGCTGTTTAGTTTTGACAGGGTTTTGGTTTACTTGGTTTTTTTTTTATTTTTCAGAGACACAAGCTATCCAAGGAATGGTTTATACCAACAACCTTGAAAAAAATTGAAGTTCATGGTATCTTTGGAGAAAAGGTGAGTCGAAACCAAATATTCATGTGAAAACCAAGGATTAATTATGTCATATATGAAAAGTTTGTAGATGTTTAAATGTTGCCACTTTCTCGTTATTAGCTGAAAATGTAAGCATTTCTGAACTGTAGGTGTTAAGTTACTTTTGGCCTTAGAATACTGTCAATTATAACACTTTTTGTCTTTAATTAAATCACACAGGTGGAAAAAATTGAAAATAAAAGTACATGTATGTACAATGTATAGTTAATTTGTACTTGAACTTACGGTCACCCAGCAACACTAATTAAATTAAAGAACATGCTTAATTGTAATTTTAGCTTTTCCTTCACTTATAATTGATTAACATGAACATTTGGTTATTTACCATAGAATTTAATTCTTTCCTACATTTAAACTTAAATTTTATAATAAATTCCAAGGATTTAATTTTTATTTGAAAACGCATTTTGAATTAAAACTGCAGGTTTGAAATATTTTATCACACCTTACATATAGAATACCAGACAAATTTAATTTCACATGTAAAATTGACTAGGATTTTATTTTATTGCATAAGTGAAAGCCGTGTAGTAATTTGTTATATATTGGATAAGTTACTATGAATAGTCAACTCAGCTGGAGTGATATATAGAATGAATATACATATACTTTTATTGCCAAATGTGACCATTATTAAGTTTATTCATTATATATATTAATCTTCAAGTTGTAGATTTTAAGATTTTGATATTCAGATATCGAGGAAAAATTGTCTAGAATTCAATAAAAAACATTAGTGAATGAGTTATTATACCCCCCACAATGAAGTTGTGTTTGGGGTGTATAATGTTTTTGTTTCATCTGTCAGTCTAACACTTTCATGTTTGTTCTCAATCCCTTACATTTCTTAATGGATTTTAATGAAACTTGGTACAAATGTAGACCAGCATGCAACCATGTAACATGAACCATGGTTAGTTATGTAGGTCAAAGGTCAAGATCACAAGATCAAATTTTAGAATTTGCAGTGACTTTCATGTTTACTCTGTCTCGTCTACATTAATACTCTGTATGGATTTTAAGGAAATTTGGTATATAATACATACATGCCATATCTCACGCCGTGAGACAAAACCTCACGGATTTTTGTTTATTTTTGAAACTCCCGGCGTTAGATCGATTTCTCACGGGAAATTGCTATTCCCCCCTTTAATTTTTTCCAAACAAGCTACGCCAATCAGTTGGGATAATTACTGAATAAACATGGTTTGAAGTGTCCAAAGTTGTGTGCAATGTTCCGTAGATAAATCGTCAAGCTAAGTTGACAAGTTTATTTAACCTCTGAGGCGCCTCTGTATATGACATGCATACAAAGGTAAACACAGGTAACTCCCGATATCTACAGGTGTTTTAATCCGATAATTAGTAGATTAACTTGAGATCATCCATGCATGTCATGGATTCATCAACCTGTTGACTGATGTAATTGAATGCAATCTCGATGAAGAACCTATAATATTTGCATTAAAAAATGAATTGAACAAAATAGCAGATCGTTTTTTATATGAAAATTTAATAAAATAACAGACCTTCTCAGAATGTTGCCTCCTCACAAAGGAATCCATAAATAAAAGCATTTTCTGATTGAATGATTGAAAATGAGTAAAATCATCTCTAGAAATTTGGAGTCAGAAAGCAGCCATGCCATGTGGTTTTTTAAAAACAAGGGAGGTAACTCAATCAGTAAATAAAAGTGCAAGATTTATTATTTATTTTTCATTTATTTTTGTATTTTTTATGTTTATAATTATTGTATTTTTAACATTAATTTTTAAAACAAATTGTACATGTACTTCACATTTACATTGTAATCTTAAGAAAATGAATGATGTGAAAATGTAATATTATTAGGACATGTTTATATGATCAATATGCACTCAGCTTGTACATCATTGCAAAATAAATAAATAAATAAAAAAAAAATTATAAAAAAAAACAATTGAAAAAGGAAAATAATAAGAATTTTACATCCTGGTTTATTTGGATTAAATAATATTACATTTATGTAAGATGCAAGTCATAAATAGTGATGCTCTCATTTATAAAGTCAAACAGCTTGGAACACACATCGTCGCACATTAAATTTCGCGGCGTAAAAACTTCTCCCTGTTTTGAAAAACTTCTCCCTAATCTTGGCTGAGGGAGAAATCACTTCTCCCGTCAAAATCTAATTTGAGCCCTGATTACAGGTTTACGTAAAACCTCCCTTATCTTTTTCAAAACTCCCTTAAAATTGCCACCAATCTCACAGTTTGCTCCCATAGAAATATGGCATGTATGATAATAGCATAAAAGGATGTGTCATGAACCATAGTAAGTTATAAAGGTCAAAGGCCAAGGTCACAAGAACAAATTTTAGAATTTTTGCAGTGACTCGTGTTTAATCTGTATTTCCTACATTAACTTTTTATTTTTTTTTTTTTTTTTATTTATATTTTTTCACATTTTACAATATATATACAAGTGACAAAAAACAACACAAGGACACATACAGTCTTTCACTCCCTCATACACCCACATATAGATATGTAGCGGCAAACAACTTTGACCTTTCTGCTTGACCTTTAATGGGGACTTTCGATATGCATGTAGAAGGATCCACCCAATACCTGGGTAGTAGTAGTATTTACAGTTAATAATGTGTATACAATGTGCGCGATCAGTGTTCGCACCATGCAGACTAAAACAAACCCAAGTGATTTCTAAATGCACTTGTCCACGTTAAATTTTCTAATCAAAGGTCAAGCAGAAGGGGTCAAAGTTGTTTATCTATATACAAATAATCCAATCCTAAGTATGATGTATGTACAAACAATATTCTTGATTCTATGATAAATATATTTATATATAATCAAATAGTCAGATAGAACAAACAGCTTGAAATTGACTTCTGGTTTATTCATACGGCGTACTACAGTGTACAGAAAAGTTGCATATTTTATTCGTTATTCGTGAAAAGTTTTGAGAGGATTCCAGTTTTGTTGAAGTTGTATTTGTTGTGATAGATGGTAGAATTCTTCTTTTTGACGATATAATATTTTGCAATATATGTTTTCAATTCCGGAAAATAAAGCTGTTGCTTATTATAGCGCTTTAAACTAATATATTGTTTTGTTAAGGATATAATGATGTTAATATCATAATTATTTTGACTCAGAATCCCGAATATTACATCTTTTATACCAATAGTAATAATTGTACCTGTAGTTTCAAAGATCCAAGTCTCAATGTTATTCCAGATATCCCTTACTTGTTCGCAGTCAAAAAACAGGTGACATAGATTTTCTTCAAATGCGTTACAAAATGTGCAGTTAGAGTTATTAGTAATTTTCATCTTTTTTAATAATTTATTTGTTCCAAAAATTTTAAATAAAATCCGAAAGTTTAACCATTTTAATTTTGTGTCGTTTGTGTTTTTTAGTATATTAATATAAACTGTATTCCAATCAAAAGTGTCTGGCAAGTTAAATTCATTCTCCCATTTGGATTCGACTTTTGGTTTTGAGTAAAAAGATTTAATGAAAATATTATAAATATGTCTTGTTCCTTTCGGTTGTCTGCTTATGTACTCTAAATCACTAGTTACTTGCTCAATATTAGAAATATCATAAGATTTACAGATTGATCTTTTTAATCCTTCATAAGTTGTGAAGGGAATATTTATTTGCGTGATGTTTTGTAACATCTCCAGTGTAAAAAAGGTTTTCTCTGCACTTAGTAAATCTTTTATTTGTTTTATTCCTTTATTGTATAATCCCTTTATGAAAACTGTGTTTCTGTTTATTTTTATATGAGAGTTATGCCAAATAGCGCTATTAAGGACAGAATATGTTTTCTCGTAAATCGGAAGTTTATTTTTAAACTCTGCAAGGTTTGTTAAAACCTCAATCCAGAAATTATTTGTGACTATGGCGGCTGTATTAAGACAAAACTTATCCCCGAAATCGTTAAAATATTTAATGTTATAGCTTGTTATTTCCTCAAATAACCCATTTATCATATAGTTACTATTGTGATACAGTCGGCGTAACCATGTCAATTTCAATGATTTAATAAAGCTTTCCAAATGTATCATGTTTAAACCACCAACTCTGTATTCTTGTATCATATGTTTCCTACTTATTTTATCACATTTTCCTTCCCAGATATAATTGTAAAATTTAGTTTCTATGGTTCTAATAAAATTATCATTGGGTTTAGGTAGGACGGAAAATAAATGTGTTAGTTTTGGTAATAATAACGATTTAATTACTATTATTTTTCCAAATGGAGTCAACAATCTTCTTTTCCATGACTTTAGTTCATAATCTATTTTATTGAGATAATTATCATAGTTTAATGAAGTAATATTTTCCAGATCGGGAGTATAAGTTATACCTAAAACGGTGAAATTTGAGTTTGTCCATTCTAATTTTATGTCTGAACATAGAATTTCATTAGAAAATAACTTTGCACCTATCCATACTGCTTTTGTTTTGTCGATATTAGGTTTTAACCCGGAATATTTCGAAAATTGAAATAGTAGATCCAACGAGCTTTTAAGACTTTTCTCTGTACCATCCAGAAATATACAAGTATCATCTGCATATTGCAGTAAGCAAACTGACATATTTCCTAATTTGATTCCTGTTATGTTTTTATCATGACGCACCATAATTGCCATTATTTCCGCACACAGAATAAATAGGTAAGGTGAAATAGGGTCTCCCTGCCGACACCCCCTATATATATTGAAAAATTGAGAAAATATTCCATTTTGTATTACACATAGCTGTACATCTTTATTAATTATTTTTACCCATTTTAAGATGTCCGGTCCGAAATTAAAGAATGCTAAAGCTTTATCAATAAAATTCCATGAAACGGAATCAAATGCCTTTTCAAAGTCTATCAAAAGAAGTGCCCCGGGTATGTTTCTATCCTTTGCTAATTGTAAGGTGTCATATATGATCCTCGTATTTTCGCCAATAAATCGCCCCGATATGAATCCCCGCTGGTTTTCATGGATTAGGAAGTCTAGGACTGATTTTATTCTGTTTGCAATGCAACTAGAGAGCAGTTTATAAGTGACATTTAGAAGCGAGATCGGTCTCCAATTTTTTAAGTATGATCTATTTTTATCTCCTTTGGGTAAAATCGAAATTATTCCTTGTTTCTGAGTAATAGAAAGTTCTCCCTTCTCAAAACTATAATTAAAAGATCTAATTAATGAATCTGATAAATCCTTCCAGAAAAATTTAAAGAATTCGGACGTAAATCCATCGGGGCCCGGTGATTTGTCATTCTTCATGCTTTTTAGAGCGTTTAGGGTTTCGTTATAAGTAATTACACCTTCCAACTTTTCAGATTGATTACTGTCGAGTTTTTTAATATCATTAAAGTTTAAAATAGTTTCGAGAGCTACATCCTCTAGTTTATGATCGTTATTTGCATATAGTGTCTTATAAAAGTTCTCAATTTCTGTTAAAATTTCCTTTTGATTCGATATAAATTTACCTTTATCGTTAATTAGTCCAGATATATTTTTATTAATACAATTTCTTTTTTCAAGACTTAAGAAATATTTAGTGGGTTTTTCTCCCTCTTCAATCCATCTTGCTCTAGCTCTTACAGAAAGTCCTTTCATATAATTTTCTCTTATTTTTTCGAGTTTTTCGCTAATATTTTGTTGTTCACTTTCATTTTTAATCGGATCGTAAGTGTTTGGTTGTAAATTTTTAAGTATATTTAACCTTTTCTCTAAATCGGCTTTTATATTTTCCCGTTCCCTCTTTTTTAGAGCTGTACTTGATTGTAAAACCTCTAATCGCTAATAAGATTACATCTAGTAACAAATTGTCATTTATCGTATAACTCTGATTTATTTGATCACTAGTTCTTTCTTTACTGTATTCCTTTTTTGTTTCTTCTATAATATTTTTTATTTCTTTTACGTAGTCGGGATCATTTAGTAGGCTATTGTTGAATTTCCAGAACCCCCTACCCTTTTCAAAATTTGTAAATCTGAGTTCAATTTCTACGGAAGAGTGGTCTGTCCTATAGCCTGCTTTTATATCGGTTTTCTTTACTAGAGACATTAATTCATCAGATATCATGAAAAAGTCTAAGCGAGCACTCTTTTTAGGATTGGAAGAAAACCATGTATAACATTTTTTATCATGATTACAAACCCGCCATGGATCTACTAAGTTAAACTGATCTTTAAATGCCAAAATTTCTTCCCTAGCCTTAGGGTTATTTGTTTTTTTATAATTATAATAATCTAAAACTGGGTCCTGTACTAAATTATAATCTCCCCCAACTATTAGGAAATCATATTCAATATCTTGGACTAATGATTTTATTTTTTTATAAAAACATGGGTCATCCGTATTAGGACCGTATATGTTTACCAGAGTAACGTTATACTTGTTTTCTATTAATATTTCTAATATTAAATAGTTGCCATTAATATCTTTAGTTTCTTTTTTAACCATAAATTCGAAGTTATTATTGAAAAATATTGCTACACCACGAGAGTTACTTTTCCCGCAAGACATATAAACTTCGTAACCCCAAATCGTGCGTATATCCACTAAATCTCGTGCAGTAAAGTGCGTATCTTGTAGAAAATATATACAAAATTTTTTTGTTTTTAAATAGTTCAATACATCACGCCTCTTATTTTTTTGTCGACCGAGACCCCTGCAGTTTAAAGATAATAATTTGATGTCAGTCATTATTGTTTTTCAAAAATATCATACATTAAAAATATAAACATAAACAAAATATATACACGCCATTGTGACAGTCTGCCTATAAAGTCATTATACATCAAATACCAGATCATTATGATTAAATACCAAAACAAAATCGCAAAAAATTAAAAAACATTAACTTTTTATGGATATCAATGAAACTTAGTACAAATGTAAACCAGCATAAGTGGGCATGTTAATGAACCGTGTTGCATTCTGTAGATTAAAGGTCAAGGTCACAAGGTCAAATGTTATTATCCTTAGTTTATTTTGTGTTTGCTGCCAGCTGTCTCCTACATTTCATCGATGTCAATGAAACTTAGTACAAATGACATGTTAACCAACAAAAGAGGATGTATCATAAACCATGCGGTGTTATGTCGGTTGAACGATAAGGTCACCATGTCAAATTTAAGAATTCATACAGTGTATTTCTTTTATATTCACCCAACCCCCTACATTTCCAGAGGACTTTCATTTAAAATTTTCCACAATTGCAAACCAACATCGGAGAATGTGTCATGAATCATGATGTATTATGTTGGTTGAAGGTCAAGGTCACTTGTTAAAAATCTTAGAATTTTTAATTTATTCCATGTCTACTCACTATATCCTGCATTTCTAGATGCATTTTCACGAAAAAGGATGCTCATTTTAAGTAAATAGAAATAAAAAGTAAATATAAGTTTCTTCAAATATGAATAAATTACAATTTTTTTACATTGCATTATTAACCACAATCAAAGCATACAGTATATGTACATGTATGTGATCTTGCTCTCTCTTCTCATGTTATTTTAAGCCAAATCAACACTTTTACAGCTATTCTTGACAAATTAATAATAAATAATATATGTATGTTATATATTCCTCTTTATCTATTAACAGGCTACCCATGTGATGACTAGATTCCCAGCTAATGGAGCACATAACATAGGTAAGAAACAACATGTCTAACTTACATGTTTATGACTAAAACATGTAAAAATATGATAGTTAAATTCAAAATACAGTACAAGCCTGTCAAAAGTTAAACACTTAGCTAAGAATTGATAGGCAGCTCATCTCATATATATACCGGTACTAAATAAATAATATTCTATATGTTTGCAATGATTAACGTTCATAATTCTAATATCCTGACAAAAGTTTACATTAAGCTAAGTGCTGAATTGACTTATCGCCGGCCAGGTCCACAATGTTCTGTCAAATGGCCGGATGCTTGATTTACACGCAAAAAGAACGAAAACTCAGCCTGAACAACGCCATTTAATGACGTCACTGACACTAGTACGTCATTAGTTGCTGTGACGCTGCTTTGGTAGCGTGATGGCGGCCAGTGTCGGAACATTGTGGACGTAGCCGGCGATACGTCAATTGGTCAGTAACTCATCTGAGCCCCTTGTTAGCTACATGTATATTATGGCAGCTGCTATCTGTCATGTGTTGGCGGTTTTTTGTCCACTAGCTATCCCAATCTCAATCACTCGCCAGTCAAGATTTGACTCTTTTTCATTAGCTCAGTGTTAAATTTTCGACAGGACTGTACTGTATCGTAAGTCATATTTGCTTCTTCTTTCTCTTCATGTTTGCACTATCATTTATTCATGTTTCTTTTGATCTCAAGAGAAATTGTGAAAGGTAAAAGCCGCAAAAAAGAGATGTTTTACAGTATGCTTTCAAGAGGTTGATATTGTTCTAAATATTTTTTGCTTTCATGTGAAGCTAAAGGGCAAAAAAGCTAAAAGAATGCAAATTAAGAAAATATAACAGTAATTGTCTGTAGTTTTCTGTCAAACAAGAATCTCTTCCATTAATTGTTATTTTACCTACTTTATTTTGATCAATCAGTTCATGGACAACAATTGATGTATCGCCAGCCATGCCTCTTATGTTCCAACACTGGCCGCCATCACAATATTAAAGCAGCTAATGACCTACTTGTATCAGTGACGTCTTTAAATGGCGCAATTCAGGCCAAGTTTTCATTCTGTTTGTGTGTAATTCAAGCATGCTGGGCCTTTGACAGAACATTGTAGGCGTGGCCGGTGATCTGTCAATTGCAATTGTACATTTGTTATTTGACTGGTAAAGTGTTTTCAACATGTTTTTCATGAGTAACCATTTTCTTAGGGGTGACAATCTGTCTAGCACTGTACTAGTTGAATGGCAAATGAGAAATTGTACATTTTGTATTCTGTGATCTGATATCAATCAATGGAAATGTCTCTTGCTAAATGGAAAACTACCATTTCTTCTGGGCTGAATATTTTATAACTTTTATGTTAAAATAAAGACCAAAACTGCGAAGCAAAGTTAAAATCTTAAGATGTCTTCACCATCTTAACCACAAGTATCAGACATTCTGTTAATCCAAAATATGCTAAGATTTAAGATGATTTACAGGAGGTGCAAAATCTTGTTTTCTGATGAAGCATGAACATGTCATTTCAAAAATTTTCTATAATTTGGTCATTGGATTACCAGTACATGTATGTTATAAAATATTCATAATAGAATGATGAATCACTGAGATATGGATGTTTATTTTTAAAGTTCATATTTATGAATTCATATCATTGAAGTTCATATTTACGGTATTGTTTTGATGCCTCATTTTGAATTTGTAAATATTTTCACAAAAGAATCATGAGAATTTCAAACTTATCACTCTTATCTGCCAGTTTAGTGTCGACACATTGATAAAAATCAATTTTATACATTACAATAAGTATATTTACATATTTTCAAATTAACAAAGTTTGACCATTTAAAAATTACATTAATTCCAATTAATCAATATGACCAGTTTTATCTCATTAAAAATGACCCCTTGACCATTAGAACTGACCACAAGTAAATATTTTGACTTCTGTTGTTTAAAGAAGGGTGTAAACCCTGTATTGATTATGTGTGTAAAACAAATTTTGATATGAATTTATCATTAATAGGTATTGATAGACCATAGATACGGAAACTTTCACAGCCGTAAACGGCTTTGTCGTCGCTGTAGACGACTTTGTCATCGCTATAGACGACTTTGTCCTCATAAGGCCTTTAATTGAATTAACATGTCAGGTGTTTAGCTGTCTAAAGACAAGATAATCCCTGAATTGTTTAGTTGTGACATATTAGAATTTATCACCTGATCAAGTTTATAAATGTATATAAAACTTTATCAGAATTCATAGAGATATTAAAGATTATCAAGATATATAATAACCTGTCATATCATCTACCTCTACATTTAAAGTCTGTCTGTCTGGCTTTAAAAAGAAACTACTGTAGCTGAAATGAACCTCCCTGAAATGATGAATTATTCTTGCACCCTAGATAGAAAAATCCTTAAAAAAACAATAAAAGATACTGCCATCATGCAAACCCAACAACAACCCCTCCCCACCTTTCACATGATACTACCATACTTAAATATTTTATGTCCCTTAATTGTACTTTGCCATCAATGCAATCTTTCCTAACAGTTTAATTGCAAAAATCTTGCTCTTCCCTGCAACGTTTTTGTTTGAAGTGTGTTAGAATGTCAAGGAAAAATTGAATTCTGTCAGGGAAAGGTCAGGGTATTGTCGTGGAATTTTTAATGAAGTAATGTGTTAGAACAATGTCTTATATATATGGCCTAGGACAAGACTTTTATTTGTCTGAATTATAATTACACTTGTAATGATCTGGGCCATGTTGATAAAATATTGTTAAATTAACCAGTCAGTTAAAGAAAATTTGTCTTATGTATGTGTCAATTTTTGCTAACCATTCCAGGGTCTTGTTGTAGCACTCTTACCTCCTATTTTTGAATCCCACTCGAACAGTTCCTAGTGTCAGAAACTTTGTGTGTCTACTTGCCAAAACTCTGTGGGTTTTTTCTTAGGATACCAGAGTGGAGCACTGGTTTGAAATTGAAAAGTACTGTCAGTAGGTAATATGACTGTAAATGTATTGTGACTGATATTTTTGTTATTCTGTGATGTTACAGAGACAGACAGACGAAGATTAAAGTACTTAGCTTATGACTTACAAGAAGAATTAATGTTAAGTAAAAAATACACAAAGAAGTAAGTTATATTGCCATGTCAGATTTTGATGAATTTTTATTAGCTCACCTGAGCTGAAAGGCTCAGATGAGCTATTGCAATCTATCACCGTTCATCGTCCGTCATCCGTCATGTGTAAACTTTACATTTTAATCTTCTCCTCCAAAACTACTGAGCTGAATTTGATGAAACTTGGTGACTATCATGCCTAGGTAACAGGCTTTCAAAATCGTGTTCGGGGTTTGACCACGCCCAACAATATGGCTGCCGTTACTATAAATAGCCAAAAGACAAAAAAATCTTCTTCTCTGAAACCAAAAAGGTGCAGGCAAATTTTGATTAGATATTTGGATTCAGGATACCTAGGAACATTACAATTATGTTTTTCATGAAAATTAGACGAAAAATAGGTTACGCGTTTTTTGCGTAAAATTACATAATTTTTAAAATGAGACATTTATTGTTATAACTTCATAACGGCTGAAGATAATTGTATGGAGTTTTCACTGTTGATCTTGTCTTGCAATTTTCTTCCAATTGATGTCAAGGTCATGTCTCAGTTTGTGACCTTTGATAAAAAATGCTATTTTTAAACATTTCTGGTGATAATGGTGTAGGATTTTCAGTTATTTGTAGGTATTGACATGACAATCATTTTGATACAAGATCAAGGTCATTGGTTCAAAGGTCAGGGTCACAGATGTCCAAGTATACCAAAATAGTTAATTATCTGCAAAACTATGAATTTTTTGTATAGGCATGTATATTAGAATATTGTAGGTAATGGCACAATGGTCATTTTGATATATGAATAAAGGTCATGGGTTCAAAGGTCAAGGTCACAGATGTAAACAAGTACTTAAATGGTTAATTATCTCAAAAACTATAAACTTTTTGTATAGGCATGTATATTAAAATATTGTAGGTATTATCCTAACGATCATTTTGATATATGAATGAAGCTTGTGGGTTCAAAGGTCAAGGTCACAGATGCGAATAAATACCTAAATGGTTAATTATCTTGGAAACTATTAACTTTCTGTATATGCATGTATATTAGAATATTGTAGGAATTAGCCTTGCAACTATTTTGATATATGAATGAAGGTTATTGGTTCAAAGGTCAAGGTCACATGCAAATGAATACTGAAATAGTTAATTATCTGCAAAACTATTAACTTTTTGTATAGGCATGTATATTAGAATATTGTAGGTAATAGCACAATGGTCATTATGATATATGAATGAAAATCATGGGTTCAAAGGTCAAGGTCATAGCTACAAACAACTACTGAAATGATTATTTATCTCAAAAACTTTAAACTTTTTTGTATAGGCATGTATATTAGAATATTGGCTTTATGATCATTTTGATATATGAATGAACCTCATGGGTTCAAAGGTGAAGGTCACAGGTGAGCGTTAAGGCCCATGGGCCTCTTGTTCTAAATTAAATTTGATCCATGTTCCAGTCATGATAATTTCAGTATATCTAGATATAGCTAGCTACAAGTAAAGTTGCAGAAATTTTTACCGGTACTCTGTTATGCACCTATGGCAATAAGTATTGAAGATTGTTTTTGATTCTTTACTGTGTAAAGGCATACCGGTAGTTCATTAGGCCACATCTATTTTATCAAGTATCAGAAGCTAACTTTCAAGTCTCGTGTTCTGACTCAGCTAGGATTCAACCCCAATCTCTCATGTATAGACCACTAGGATAGCGCATTAAGTAGAGTGCTTGTTCCATATGTGGGAGGTAGTGGGTTCAAATCTCATCAGGGTCTGACCAAGACTTGAAAATAGTGACTGTTCTTTCGCCAATAACTCAGCCAATAACTCAGCCAATAACTCAGCATTTAGAAATGAAAGTCAAGGGGTCCTTCAGAAGAGACCTAAAAAACCTATGCACCGTGTCTTGGTAGGCATGGCACACCAAAGAACCCTTGCTGAACATTGCAAAGGTAAAAATCTCTGCCTCTTCACCTATAGCTGGTGATGTCTCGATATAAGTGGGATATTCTCTTGACTGGGACATAACACCCCATTCAATCAATCAAACAATCTCATTTACATAAAAGTTCAATACCGATTGCAACATATACTGAATCCTGCAATATGTTTTTCTTACTTTATAAATGGAGCTTATGTTGTTATGTAGATTATAATATTTTATATTCATCTAGCAAACACAGAGAGAGAGAGAGAGAGAGAGAGATGGGCACATCAGAGACTATATACCACTACATACTGGTGTTTTATTGGGATATAATATACTATGTGATTTGTTTTCTTTTACAGAGAATATCAAGTGTTAAAGTACAGAAAATCATTTCTAGAAGACATCTTAGAAGCTAGGCCAAATGACAGGGAGAGATGTAATATGTTGTTACTCTTGTTAGTGGTAAGTAAACACACACACACGTACAGAGAGAGTTGAAGAGTGAAAGAGTAATATAACTGTAAGATAGATACTAGTATCTCAGATGAGCCATGAATATTTATCCCCCTGTTTTAAAGAAGAGGGTGGTATACTGGATTACCTCTGTCCCTCCGTCTGTTCAAACAAAAACTCATTGTAACTGTTTTCTCTGAAACTACTAAACACAGCCACTTGAAATTTTGTATGCTAGTTCAGTATGAGGTCTCATGCTGCATGTACTGATGCCAGAAATTTACTTCCTGTTTAAAGACTTAGTTTATTTGTCGACATTTATGGTCAATGATTTAGTTAAAAGCAGGAGTATACTAAGTTAGCAGTAGCTCACAGATGTCTTGTTTCCTCTGCTCTGCTAACTTTTACAGAACTTTGAAAACTTCACAGAACTAACTTAACAACTCAATGCCCAATAAATGGATGCAGTTGGTATGTGAGCTTGCTTACTTTAAAGTTAAGGGTCTTTCATTATAAAAAAATTAAGATTTGTTTGGGGTTGTTTAATGTCTTTAGCATCAAATTAAACTGCATTTATACTAAGGGCTTACTTAAATCACTAAAATAAGTACATATATGCACAAATATAAAGCAATTTACTGTATCATCAATATTTAGTTGATGTAAATGATTGTGGCATAAAAGGTGAAAGAAATTATCCCACCCTTGAGTTGAATAGATAATGTAAATCATAAATTGAAGGGATGGCACAGGATAACACTGTTCATGGGTGACAATATGTACATTGTAGTAACATATTTTCATTATTTTATTTTGTATTAGGCATCACTGGAGTTTGTTATGCCGACACATTTAGTTAAAGAGACTTTAGATATAGCAAAATTAAGTCGAGTTGGGTGAGTATTACCAGGTTTTATTGGTTTCTTTTTCATTGAAAGTCTGTTGCTACTCAAAGTAGGAATGAATTAAGAAAAAATATTTTTTTCTAATTAAGATGAGATCTCATTTTCTGTTTATTTGTAGCATTTTTTTTTAAATTTTCAAAAATAATTTGCAGTGTTATTTCGTTTCCACTTGTTTAAAATCTTGAAATTAAAGCTTGGAGCTATACTGAATTAATTACTATGTCAAATAATTTATAGTCAGGCCCTAAGAATTTAGAAATTAAAATCCAGGTTTTTCAGGTAAAAGTTGGCAAACTAATGTCCAATGTCATGGAAGGAATATAAGGAAAGATAACTCTCACTGCTCTTGGTGACATGTCTTTGAATTTAAATTTTGTAATTTCCCCAATAGCTGGTCATATGTCTATATGAATGAAATATCAGGTATGGTAATACTAACTGGAAAATCATTCAATAACCGATATCAAATAATGCCAAACTATGCTTTGAAAAGGCCTAATTTTCAAACTCAGGGCAGTAAATATTCTGGGATTTTGTTTTGGGCAGGACTTGTTTTAGATAAGGTCACAGTCAATCAGGAATGACTCTGATATGCATATATATTTTTCTTTATTACAGTAAAGTTTATACAATGGACCTGTTTCTGTTACCTCGTGACATCCGCTGTCTCATCGTGTGTATATTACTTGGTGCTGTTAAAATTGACAAGGACGATAGAGAGGTTAGTTTTATTTAAACAGTCAGTCCATGCATTTAAACTCGTGTAAACCAGGAAAAAATCATTTCTTTGTTGGTAGGGTGTTTAGCATTTTGTTGTATCTTGCTTTTATTTTCTAATTTAAGTCATAAAAATATAAAAATATTTATTATATTTAAAATGGGATACACCAGTATACTAATTCAGTGCTTTTCTAGAAAAAAGTATGGGGTCATCGACCCCTTATTTTGCCAAATGATTGCCTCCTTAGATTGAACACTCACTGCCACTTAATGCCCTTAGTGTTTGAGTACAACTTTTATTTCATACTGATATGGAATAGCACAATTTGATATTCTCGTTAGTCCAAAACATAATGTGACCAGAATGTTTTCAGCAACCAGTGGAAAACAAAGATCAGTCCAAATGTTAGTGTATAGCAACTTTATATATTTAGCCACATCTACATAAGGAAATCAACTGAAATATAAAGACTTGTAATTTTCATGAAAATTGTAAACGTTCATGTTTTATTGCACATGTTGTAATTAACCTGTTTGAATTGTTTCAGGATGGTGGATTGTATGATAGATTATATTTGTGTTTATTTTATACCATATCTGAGCTCACTAAGTTGAGTAATTCCTCAAACACTCGACAATCAGCCATTAAATCCAGACTTAATACACTGTGAGTATCATAATAAACATAACAAGTGAGTATTAATGTCAGGGGTTTAAAATTCCCCAGGTCTGAGGTCCAGGACAAATTTTACAATTCTACCCTTGATATTTAAACTGAAAAGGACCCCATTTTTCAGATTATTCTCAGATAACATAATTGCACATGGATACTGGACTTTTAAAACTTAATGTGGGGCATGTCAAAAAAGTCAATAGGTCCTGGACCTTCCATTACAAAACATAATTTTAAACCCTTGAATGTACAGTCAAACTTTGATTATTTGAAGTCAAATCATAGAAGTGTTTTAAGTAGGAGTTATAGTACAGTACAGTCTGGACCAGATGGGAACTTTGAAAAACCTAAGGTGAAGTTGGGATGTAACTAGTATTAATGCAAATTGCTACTTTTACCTTGCATGTTAAAAGTAGGGAATAGCTTTTATCATGGTAATACATTACTTATCATCATTCACTGTCCAAAAACAAAATTGAACATGGGTTATAGGCCAACTATGTGTTTTTCTGAAGCATTAATTTCTTGAAAACATTTAACATGTAGGATACATATACATGTAGTAATGACAGCAAATATAAAAAAATGTTAGAACTCATCTTGTATACTATGGTTGCAAACATACTTGTCTATCTTCAAATCACAGTCCCAAAAACAAAGTAAAAAACTTTGAAAAGTTGCAAACTTTGCCTTGTAAATATTTGTTAAATTTATGAATAAATATTTCTTTAATTTTCAGTTACCATGACTACAAGTGTTTACTTGCATCAGAAGTTGTACAGTTATTATGCATTGTACCTGCATTCTTTGAATATGTTGCTAAAGATGTTGGTAGGTAGTCTTGTAAATTGATTTTCTTTTTCTTAGAGGGGCAATCATGGTGGAGTGGTTCAAAATGCCCGCTTATGAATCACAGGACCTTTCATTGTTTAGGTTCGAATCTCACTGGGGACAGCTCCAAGTATGAGAAACTTTGTCAGTTTAATTGCCGAGGTTAGAGGTTTTTTCCAGGCACTCTGGTTTCCTCCACCTTCCCTGAACTGACTGCCTCTATATAAGTGAAAGAACCTTGATTGGGGTATAAAACACCATCAATGCGCACCATGTTTAATCAATTTTAAACATGTTTAAATTGATTTTATAATGTTGTAATCTGGTGAAAGGATCATTAAGGTTGTATTTGGTCTCCACAAATAAATAGTTGTACATTTGTGAAACATGTTTCAATGTAATGTTTGTGATATCATTGGGCATAAAACATAAATATAGTTCAAAATTAATCTAATCAAATCCATGCTTTTGATCTTCTTTGTGACTCTTGTTGGCTGGCTGTAATGTTATATAAAATAATGTTTTTGTAGGTATAATGAACTTGGTGATAACAGCCACAGGTGACAGCAGTATAACTGACAGTTTAGCTAGAGTAGCTGCCATAAATGAAGGGGTAAGTTTTAACAGTCAATTTTATGTGTCAAATTCTTACTTACTTTGCTCAGTCTATTTCAATCACTTTTTGTAAGTGTCCTCTGTAGTGGTCACAGGTGGTCTACTATTTTTTTTTTTAACTCTACAAAGGTATCATTAGAGTGCACTGAGACACGGGACCTTGGTCTTGAGTCTCATCCAAAAGAATGTTCTAGTGTTGAGCTTTTTACAGGTCTAGTATGGGCAGAAAGTGAAAATCATCTCAGAAAATTTCCAAGTCCCGAGTTCTTCTTCTTCATAAAGAAATATACATCTTAACTGCAAATTTTGTTTTTTAATAGATTTTCCTACCTTGTAGATAAGGACTAAAAGACCAATATTATAAATAAAAGTATTATTGTGTTTATTTCAGGGAGAAATTAAGAAGTTGTACGAGGAATTATCAGAGATGTTACTACTTAAAGTACAAGAGCAGTCATTAAACATTAATAATAAATCACGTAATATGTCCATGCAAGATGAAATACTCAGTGTAAGTCTACAATGTTGTCATAGAAGCCTGTTTAGAAACATATTTAAGGAATAACTGTGATATTATTTTTTTTATTGGTGTATAAAAGAAAAAACGATTTGCACACTGAATAATGTGCTTCTTATAATTTAATTTAGACATTCTTCAATTAGTCAAGAAATTAAAAAAAAACAACCAAAAAATCTGAAACATTTAAATCAAGTTTAATAATATCTACATCAATAGTTATCATGAGGCGGATGAATATGACCCAATTGTTTTTTTAATCAGCCAATCAGCATTAAGATGATGCGTGATCAGTCACTCAATAAACGTGACCAAGTTGGATGTGCTCACACATGGATTACCTATTATTGGTAAAATGAAATGCACAGTAATTAGAAATAAAACCAGATGACATTACACTGTTACTGGATGTGGGATTTACCCATAGGATTGCCTCTCAGACAGTTTCTTGAATCTTGACTGTGTGTTATATCACACTGCTCTGTCGGGTCCGGTTCTGCAGGACTATAATTTGTGTACATATTTTTTATTTTCCACAACTTTTTTGTGTTTTTATTTTTTCTTATAATCTAAGCATGTTTAAAATAAAAAATAAGCAGAAACAAAAACAAAAATATCATGTGACATTGTGTACGTGATCTCATTCATAGTGATGTGTATTGCAGATGTAAATAATGAAGTAGTTCCTGTTAAATCCGCCAAAACGGGGCAATTGGGCGGAGCTAATCTAGATTTTTTTTTATTGAGGTATAAAGAAATAAAAATTGGTCACGTGGTCTCCATTGTTTTGTATTGTGTTCTGTTGTATAAACAAATTTTAATTAAATTATTATGGAGTAAAACAATTATGGTGGCTGAATATATTTCCTGATATATTTTATCACTAGAAATATGGATGAGCAACTCATACATTTTGATAATCTTTTTGCCAACCACAAGTCTTTACAATATTACTTACCTAAATTAGTTCATGTTTTGTGAATGATATACATATTTTTCCGAGTCACTCATTTTTCTCCCTTTATGGATACATTCAGTCAACATATTTGTTTGTTTTTGCAGTCCATGAAGGCTTTACCCATGAAGAGTCCACTTAATCCTGTGGATGCTGCTGATTATCATGCTAAAGGTATAACTAGTCCTGACAGAGAACCGCCTCGAGTTCTTAGTGCCAAGAAAGCTGCTGAAAGAAACAAGAAAAGATTCCCACGTAAGTCTATAATATTATTCTGTTGATAAATTCAAATTTATAACCAGTAAACAAATACATTGTATTATTTTATTGAAATTTTATAGACCAGTAATAAATTTTAACAGCAGAACAAAACTCTTGAGTAATCTTGTGACTTCAATCACCAAGTTGTCCAAAGCACTGGTGTTTGTCAGTCTGCTTGCTAGAGGTCGCTGGTTATCTCCAGCCACTCTAGTTCCTTACTGTGTCTAGTGTCTACTTATTTATAGCTATGATAAAGAAAAAGATTTACAAATTTGTACATGTACTTTAACAGAATTATGAATAAACAATTTAAAAATTCCTTTTTAAATCATTGTCAGCATTTATTCATACTCTGATATAAAAAATCTCCAGAAAATAATCTGGTTACATTGTCATTGCCTGTTTAATAAATATTTATTTCTCTTTTAGATTTGGGAGATTTACTTCTACTTGGCCCTCAGGTATGTAAAACTTATTTATAGTTATTGTGCTACATGCATTGTGTTATACCCCTTATAAACAAAGCTTAGAGGGTATATAGGAATCACCCTGTCTTTCTGTCTGTCCGTCCATCCATCCATATGTCACAATATCATGTCTGCTCTATATCTTTCATGTCTTTGGATGAATTTGATCAAACTTGACACAAATGTAAACCAACATGAGATGTTGTGTTGCATATCACATTTAGTGTCTGTCTGTCCATTACAGCAATGTTTGGTACATCTCTCAAGAGACTACTCTAGTTCAATGCTGAGCTGCCTCAAAATTTGGATTGTAACTTTTTATTTTCACAAAATGATAAGAATAAGGGTTTCGGTAAACAATTACATTAATCAGACTTCAAAATTCAGACCAGCTTGAGGGGTGAGGAAACCTGTATGTTTTAAGTCTGACCTGGTACATTTGTTAAATTTCCTTGATTGTTCTTGTTGTAAACTCTGAAATTGTGGAGGGTTACAGTTTCAGCCTTTTTTTTAGATTCAAATTTGAGACCAAGATCTTTTACATGGAAGCAAGTAAGAGTATTGGAGGTGGAATTATAATTATTTTTGTTTTTTTACAATAAAAACCTTAAATTTTGAAGATACATGTATTGATGATAATTAAATATTATAATTTCTGTATTTTCAGACTTTAGGAAAGATTGTGTCATTACCACAACCATTTGTTGCTTTAGTGGAAATGGATTCAGTCCCAGGTAATTGTTATACTACGTGTTTGTTATGACTGAAGATATTTATTGTTTGCTCCGAGAGCAGAGGCATATTATTTTTAGTTATCGTAGCAAATAAGTTTTTGATTAACATTGATTGATTAACAAATGTAAATCAAATTGAATGAATTTCTCTTGCAAATTTCCTGTGGTTTTTGGTAAATTTTGAAGATTTTTCTCCTTAAAATTCTATCATTTAAACTTATCTAAGACTAAGTTAAAACATTAATAGAGTGTGATGTGGGGATGTCCTTTGTTCTTGTGATCTGTTATTCCTACAATTACATACTGATTTGACTCAAATTTATACCATGTATTCTGGACATATTGAAGATGTATACACGATATTTTGATCAAATAATTTTTTTCACAAAAATTTTATTTAAGACTTTCCAGGCAATAAAGTCTACATCACAATTTGCTCTTGACATCATTTTTCTCACTGCTTGTTTGATAGGTATGATGCATACTAGTGTATAATTTAAGAACTTACTGACTGAATGGATGATCATCTCCAATAAAACTAAGGATGACAAGGTCAGACAGTATTGCAGCTGTTATATTTTCTCTTTAAACTTGGCTAAACCTTAGACCAACAGCCTCATGAAGTCATTGTTTTATCCCAGTTTTAGTGACATGAAGCTAATGCAAATACAAAAAATTCCTTCTCCCCTTAGATGGGGAATATCGTAAGGTTTAACAACCTCCTCCAGAATTTTTGATAGTTCCCACTTATTTGATAGCTGGGTGGATTTGGAGAATGTAAAAAGAATGTCTTTTTCAAGGACATAACACATAGTAGCCTTGCCCAGGCTCAGACCCATGGCCCTTGAATCATGAGTCTGCAACCTTAACCACTCTGTCACATTTCTCCACCTTTTTATACTTGATATTATCTCTTTATTATAACAGTTGCTAATGGTGCTATGGTCAGTAAGCTAAATAAGAATGATGACCACTATACTTATGTAAATATGGATCAGCTGGGATGGGATCAAGAACTAGGATTCTGGAAGCCGAGAGGTGCTATAGGAGATAGGTAAATAACTTATTTAACAGGCTTAGTAGCGGTGTTCATGGAGCTTAAAATGCTATGTCTCTTTGCTGTTACATATGATGTTTTTACATAGATATTAACAAGTGTGATCTGGTATTCTTAGTATTCTAAAGAGTATAACATCCTATAAATACTGAATGGAACAAAGGGAGATAACTAGATTGCTTGCATGGATTAAAAATAAGGTCTCCAAAGTGTTTGTTTTCAATTTTACTCATTGTTTTATGCTTTTGTCATTTTCATTTTGGAAAATCAAATCAAGCTGTCATTTAAAAAATGTTTTACAGCGTACAGATTTTACTAAATTTGTTGTACTTGTAATAAATCAGAATTGGACACTTAAATAATTTGTGAAGTTTTTACATGCATTAGTTTTGGAGACATTTTATCAATTCTTCTGATTTGTAGGAGTGTGTGGTTTGTGTATTTGCTTAAAACTTTATGGAATGAAAGGGAAATAACTAGTAATATATATTTTTTCTCTATTTAAAGGCATTTTCGGGTTTATTTATTGCGCACCGAATCCGCGCATCTAGGGGCTACAACTTTTGTTTGTAAGTGGTGCGACATTTCAAATGAAGGGATATATTAACAGTAGACGAAGATCGACCGTAGCAACTGTAAACATACGGCTTTCTTTTAATCAGTATTCGGCTATATAAATAGTATAAATCGTAGAATTAGTGATCAAAATGCCTTTTAGAAGAAGAGATGGTTTATTAAAGTATCGGATAAGAAAAGGCAAGACGTATGTTCTGCCCGCATGATTTAAATGAACAAATCTGGTCCAACTGTTGTCGAACCCGAACGTACTTCTCAACTACTAACTTCGAAAAAATTATTAAATGATATCTATTACAGTAAACATAAACAAATGGAAATTATGCATCGGTGAATATGTCCAAATTTCATCACAACGTTGTTCTATCTTGTGTAATCCAGAACGAAAAACGGTACGGCCTATAATACGAGTATTACTAGCACAGATGCACAAAATGTAAAGTTACCATGTTATAGAGTTTTCTCTCTTTGACCATACCACAAAGTAATGGAAATTTATGTAAGTTCCCAGAGATATTAGAATGTTAATATGGTTGAACAAAACTGTTCTATTTTGTTCTTTTCGTTGAAGTTTTTCAGAAATCTTAAAGATTCGCAGGTATTTTTTACGATAATTATGAATCTATTTTTAATATCCAGATTATAAAACAAAGATTAATATTGTAAGTTATATGTAAAAATATACTTTGTTTTGCTTTGTTTTGTGTATTATCTTGAATCTGATGCTAATATTTGAATTAACTGAAGAGAGAAAACCTTTTGGGGATTTTTTTCATTTTTTTTCAATAGAAAATTTGAAAAAATCATGGGGGGTAGGGATAATTTTTTATTTTTAAATCCTAAAATATCCCGGTGACCTATCAATTTTTCTATGTTTTTGTGAAGTATATAGTCTGGTCAAACTTTTGGCAGATTTTGATAAGATTTCGAATGGTAGATTTTTTTTTGTACATGAAAATGTATGGAATTTTTGTGAAAAAAGGCGGTAAAATGAGCACTTTCTCCAATGCATTTTTTACCAATTATTTTAATAAATGTGTATTGAACTGCCAACTTTGACATTTTTTAACATGTTAAATATGGGTATGATGTATTTTTGCTGTTTAAAACATTTTAATGAATTTCTTGAGTTTGTTTGAGGTTGATTTTTCAAATTATACTGATTTTTGGGTAAAAATGCAAAATCCTTGAAATAATGCATACATTGAACAAGAGTTGTTGAGAAATTACATGCGGTGACCTACCATTATTTTTGCATATTTTTGTTTGCATGTTCATATAGAACAAACAGTGAAAAAATTAGCTTGTTTTGAATGGTGGTTCTATTTCATAGCATATGCCTTTAAAACTTGCCAGTGTTGATTATAGAGTTATGCTTTTCAGAGCCGTAACACCCCTTTTTGTAATAAGTACAGGGCTGTTTTCATGCAATTTTGAGAAAAATTCAAATGGGAAAATGCATAGCAGAAATTCAACAATGTTACCATTTTGTTTTTAATTTATCTTCTCTAAAATATTTAGGAAAAATATGGGTTTTGAACAATGAGAATGTACCCATTTTTTGCCCAAAATTAAGTACAGTCAACTCTCTTTACAACGGCACCCTTTATAACGGCATATTCAGTTAACGGCAAAAAATTGTTGGGAACAAATCCATCGCAGCATTATTATAACACTTTATAACAGCATATTCGGCTACCGGCTCCGGCAATGAAAAGTCAGGAACGAATGTACAAAATAAACACTAATTTTGTTCGTTATAACGGCACTGCTAACCAGCAGAAGAGCAGACAGTATCAAACACACCATGCCTTCAGGCATCGCTGCACATGGCTACATGGCTTAACCGATTGTGTATACAGGTGACAGTGACACTGATTGCCGATAGAACACCTGCATGCGTTGTGGGCAGTAATTAATAGGTACCCATAATTAAATTTACCTGACGGTAATTATCGGGATGATTATCACTCGAATGAGATATACCGGCTAGCGAGCAAAACTTTTGAGTACGCGTATAAATCACCATTTTCAAGTAAACTCAATAAAATCATACCTCAAATAAGTACTTTAATTTTCTTTGAAAGCGAAAGTTGGTTAAATTAAACATCTCAGCTTAGAAAAATCGTTTGTAACATGTTTTGTCGGCATACAGATTCAACATCAAAGACATTTTTTCAGGATGTCCCTTGGAATTTAGGAAGTGACGTTATTATTGAATTTCATTGGATTAGACATGTGGTGATACACATTACAACGGGAATTCCCATAATTTTGTGTCCTCTTTAATTCATAATAATTCCGTAAAATTATAACTTTGTATTAAATAAATAACGATGTCAGGTGAATGAAATCAGCATTAAATAACGGTATGATGTACGTTGTTATTTATTTCAAATTAACGAGACTTCTTTCATTTTTTGACTTTCTCTTTTCGTGAAAGGGAGATAAACAGTACAGTGCCGTGTGCAAATTCACAGACAATTACGAGAAATTGCATGCCGATTTGGAAGCAAATAAATTCAAAACGGGAATGTTGCATATGATAAGCAACAGTCTAATGAATACTAGGCATCAACAACAAAAGTTTCAGTTGCATACAAACACTAGAACGAACCTAATAGCGATGGTCTACAAAAAAGCCCACCTACACACGGTTTGAAATTTCATCTACTGATAAATATGACAAAAACGATCAGGTAGAATTTATTAAACTTTATTAAAATTAAATTAGTGATAATTTGTTCATATTCTAATAGAATTAATCATTTTCTGTCGTGTCTACATTGCAATACGTTGTCTTGTACATTGGTTCTCTACTACAACGGGCATGTCTGGCGTATGTACATAACTTGAATCAGGGGACGTAACTCTTACAAAATTATGCTAAATTCATTACAACAGCATATTCTTTACAACGGCAAAACTGCTGATCACGGAGGTGGCCGTTATAAAAAGTGCTGACTGTATATCGACAGCCCTACCTTTTGTTATTTTTTTCCTAATATTTAAGAAACAGATTGAATAACACATAAATGCTATCAGGTTGTAGCTATTTTACTTTAGAATTTAATGTAGCTTGATTGTTTTTTAAGGAATTTACCTCATCCCATCTACCTAAAATAAAATGTTTCATGTTTATGAACACTGTCACTTCAAACAGATTTTAGTCAGATAATATTTGCCATGATTAGTTCCATATTACGTGGATTAAGAAAAATTTAGAATTTTATAAGAAACTTGGAGCTTATAAATTATATATGACTTGATTTGCTTTCAGCATACTAATGGAGTTTATAGCCAGTAATAAATTACCCAACAGGTACTTGTCAAATATGCTAGTCATCTCAGAAATACTATAGACTTCTTTATAATTATTGTATATTTCTCACCCTGTATTAATTCATTTGTTTATTTTCTATTGTTTATTTTCTATTATATGTTAATTTTCTGAGTATTTAACCACACTTTTATTTATGTTATTTCCTTTTTCAACACTGATGTATTATATATAATTGTTTTCTACAGCAAATACCATGGATACAGTTGCCATGGTGCCAGAGATAAATTTCCTAGTAATCTTTATATAGACTATCAAATATATCTTCAGAATGGGGTTATATTTTATTTAAGAAATGGAATTTTACTTTTGTTCTACCATGAGGTTATGGAGAGGCGAAGAAATGCTTCATGTTAAATTTGCGCCATTCTCAGCGTCTCCAAATGTCAAACTCGGCCAAATCATGAGAAGCTCCGCCCACATCCGCTGACACATCGTAAAAGCTTGTGTTTGAGACCTCAAACTCGACCAAGTCGTATGAGCATCTCCACGAGGTTATGTGTTTGGATAATGTGTTTCATATAAGGAAAAATAATACAATTGTAAATATTCTAAAATAATCCTTAATTTGAAGAAATTTTGAAGTCTGGCTCTATGGCAATTACATGGGCACCACCAAATGTTTTTTGTTCATTCTATCACATGTTTTTGTTTTTAAAATTATTATTTTAAGTTTTGATTTGTTTCTTATTTTTTTAAGTGTATACATAGAATCATTGATATTGAAAAGCAAACTTGAAAGAGGTTAAGAAGTTATTCTTCTACAAAGTTCATACTGTAATGCCCTTTTTATATGAGACTGTTTTAAATTCAAATTAAATGTTTTTCTCTGTCCGCATTGGTGTTGCAAAATAAGCTCTATATTTAAAAAAGCTGAACACTAGAAAAGTGAGTTTGTTTTCAGTAAAAAAAGAACACCTTCGATGGGATGACTTAGTACCTACAATGCACCAGACTAATAATTATATGTAAACTATATATAACACTGGTAGATGGAGACATGTTTAACCATTCTCAGATAGATTTAGTATTTAACTGATGTAACTTTGCTTTTATGTCAACACAGAAAAAATTGAATACATGTACCAAATGCAAAATTAAATTTGCAATGAATATGACATTGAAGAGGTTTGTATGCTATACATCATGTTTTAATTAAATGTCAGGATTCCCATGCTAAATGGTGCTAAATGAAAAAAAAACCAACAAAAACAGCAGGTCTATATTTTTTCAAAAATATGGAAGTCTATTAACTTTAATATTACTTGTGCTGTTCAGTGGATCACCATTGTTTTGGAACTACGGTGTTGAGATACCAGAAAACTCAAGGGTTATGGTACTTATGGAATGCCTCAACGACATTAAATACATAATTCGCATTATGTATACATAATGCAATTTATGGGATTAAATGTGGTTGAGGCGCATATTATCGCAACTAAATTATGTATTTTTTTAATTATCAATCGATAATTTTATTATGTTTTCATAATGTGAATTATGTACTCATAATGTAAATTATGTATTAAATGTGGTTGAAGCGTGCCGTTATGGCAAGCTTTCGCCACTTTTATTCTCATAAATGCATTATGTACATAATTTTTGTATTATGTACATAATTTACATAATTTATGCATTATGTACATAATGCATAAATTTGCCGGTTAATGAGGTACCGTTTAGCCAATCAGAAGCCTTGTAATAAAAGGGTCTTTGACATTGGGGTGTACTTTCGATATGTACCTTGACATATTTTAAAATATTTATTTGAAAAAAAAACCAGCACCGATTATCTTCTTCAATTTCAAATTTGCGTTAATTTTCTACTCGGATTATTTAGGGCCACTCGGAATCCGTGCCGACGACTAGTATTTTTTTCCAGAGGACGAACGGACATTATCAACTGCCATCACTGAACCATGTGCATATGCTAGCTAAATAATAATTGATATAGGGCATGTATTACTTTTAGCCGATAAACAGATAAAGTATTTATTTTTCTTATGAGAACATACAGTTTTTATTTGGCGTATCTTGTATTACTGAAAGTGACCAAGTGAATCTCGCACCCCCCCCCCCCCCCCCCCCCCAGTTATCTTAACCACTAAATGACAAATTGTTATTAGATCATGGCTGCTCTACCACAAATATTTTAGACAAACCACTACACTTCTTCTGTTCTTCTCATTTCCCATAGTTAGCCCCACAAGGGTATAATTTTACCATTGCCAACACTGGTCATGAAATGGAGTACAGGCCTGTCAAAATTTAACACTAAGCCAAGGAAATGGTGCCAACTCGACAGCTATACTGCAACCCTAGACTTGAAAGTTGATAGTGACTGTTCTGACGCCAAGCACTCAGCATTACGAAATGAAAGTCACAGTTATTTTAGATGGTAACTTAAAATAAATTGGGTCCTATGTCGGGGTAGGTGTGGCTTGTTAAAGAACCATGCTGTATAATGCCATCAGCACAACACATAGGCAAAGTTTCTGTACCTTCGCTTCGATATAAGTGAAATAGTCTTACTGGGACTTTAAACACCATTACTCAATTGCAACTTGACCCCTTGTTAGCTTTCAGCACCTTGACATCTATTGGCCACTGGTTTTTCAAGGACCAGTCCTGTTTCCTTCACCATCCCAGAGGACCTTATGACTAAGTGGTCTGTTTTCTCATGGAACTTGTTTTCCACAATTTCTAACATTCTTGGAAATGACTCTTGACAAGTTTTTTGTGAAAAAGTCTTGACAGGTGTTAAAACACCATTACTATTACTCTACACCACCATCTAAGAATTGGCTAATTAGTGATATAAGTAAAATAATTTATTTTTGACTTAGTTGTAAAACACCATTACATTACATTACTCCCCCAACCCAGAAATGACAATCTCAATGCAAGTGAAATTTGACCAGATTGTAAAACACCATTACTCCACTAATGACCATGGATATAAGTTAAAGAAACTTGACTTGGAAGTAAAACACCATTACCCTACTATCCCAACCCAGAACTGACGATCTAGATACATTTGAAATAATTTGACTGAGGCATAAAACACCATTTCTTGACTCCACCATCCAAAACCGACCTTGTCAATATAAGTGATAGAATCATAGTTTAGGCATATACCAATATTACTCCACTCCATCATTCCATAACTGATTGTCTCGTAAGTAAAAAAAAAAGTTTGTTCTGGGGCTCAAAACACAATTTTTCTGCTCAATCATCCCAGAACTTAACTTTTAAATATAAATGAATAATTTCTTGACTGGGGTGTCAAACACCATTACTCCACTCCACCATCCCTGAACCTGATACAAGTGAAAGAGTTTGAAAGAGTTTTGAATTGGGCACAAATTGCCATTACTTTACTTCACCATCCAAGAGCTGACTGTCCAGAAATACATTAAAAATATGGGACTATTAAAATATTTTCTAAGGAGTGAAACACCACTATACCATCCCAGAACTGATCATCTTGATATAAGTGAAAGAATCATGATTGTATTAAAACACCATTACCCCACTGTATCATCCAAGAGCTGACTGTCCAGATATAAATGAGAAAAGTGTTGACTATTAAATTATTTTCTGTGGAAACGCCATTACTGAACTAAACTACACCACATCTAACCATTTCAATATAAGTGAAAGAATCTTGACTGGACCATGAACCATATTTAAACACACTCAACCATTTCAAAACTGACTGCCTTTAATAAATAAATAAATAAATAAATAACTTGACTTTTAAATTGAAATATCAGATGTTCATGTAGGAGTTTTCTTTTATGACTTTAATGGACTTTTGTAAAATTCGAGATAAAAGCAGAAAAATAACAGAATAAAAGATGGCAGACAAACACACTATGACATCATTGTGTTCCCATCTATGTCATAGCACCTAATCATGCTAATGGTAGATACCAAATATACACAATATGGCATCATAGCACTACCCTCCATGACATCATACTTATTTGTAGATAACAGATTGACACTATGATATCATAGAATTCCCCTCTATGGCATGATACCTATTTGTAGATGACAGATTGACACTATGATATCATAGAACTCCCCTCTATGACATGATACATATTTGAGATGACAGATTGACACTATGATATCATAGAATTCCCCTCTATGACATGATACCTATTTGTAGATAACAGATTGACACTATGATATCATAGAACTCCCCTCTATGACATGATACCTATTTGAGATGACAGATTGACACTATGATATCATAGAATTCCCCTCTATGGCATGATACCTATTTGTAGATGACAGATTGACACTATGATATCATAGAATTCCCCTCTATGACATGATACCTACTTCACAGCATCATCATAGCACTCCCTTGAATGAGAAAGATGCCAGATTAACAATATGACATTATAACACTCCCCTCTTTCACATGTTAGCTGCTAAAAGATGACAATGGCACTATGTCATCATAACACTACCCTCTATGACATAAAACCTGCAGTTATTTGATAGATTGACACTATTGCACTGCCCTCTGTCATGATAGCTGCTGTTATGTGACAGATTAACACTATATCCTCTATGACATGATATCTGCTGTTATGTGACAGATTGAAACTATTGCATTACCTTCTATGACATGATACTTGCAGTTATGTGACAGATTGACAGTACTGCACTACTCTCTATGACATGATACCTGGTGTTATGTGACAGATTGACACTATACCCTCTATGACATGATAGCTGCTGTTATGTGACAGATTGACACTATTGCACTACCCTCTATGACATGATACCTGCTGTTATCTGACAGATTGACACTATACCCTATATGACATGATACCTGTTGTTATGTGACAGATTGACACCATTGCAATACCTTCTATGACAAAACCTGCTATATGACAGATTGACACTATTGTACTACCCTAAATGACATGATACCTACTGTTATGTGACATAGTGACACTATTTACTACCTTTATGACATGTGACCTGCTGTTATCTGACAGATTGACACTATATCCTGTATGACATGATACCTGTTGTTATGGGACATATTGACACCATTGCAATACCTTCTATGACATAAAACCTGCTATATGACATATTGACACTATTGCATTACCCTCAATGACATGATACCTGTTGTTATGTGACAGATTGACACTACATGTATTGCATTACCTTTTATGGCATGATACCTGCAGTTATGTGACAGATTGACAGTATTGCACTACCCTCTATGACATGATACTTGCTGTTATGTGACAGATTTACACTATATCCTCTATGACATGATATCTGCTGTTATGTGACAGATTGACACTATAGCCTGTATGACATGATACTTGCAGTTATGTGACAGATTGACAGTATTGCACTATCCTCTATGACATGATACTTGCAGTTATGTGACAGATTGACACTATACCCTCTATAACATGATAGCTGCTGTTATGTGACAGATTGACACTATTGCACTACCCTCTATGACATGATACCTGCTGTTATCTGACAGATTGACACTATACCCTGTATGACATGATACCTGTTGTTATGTGACATAATGACACTATTTACTACCTTTTGACATGTGACCTGCTGTTATCTAACAGATTGAGAAAATACCCTGTATGACATGATACCTGTTGTTATGTGACAGATTGACACTATTGCATTACCTTCTATGGCATGATACCTGCAGTTATGTGACAGATTGACAGTATTGCACTACCCTCTATGACATGATACTTGCTGTTATGTGACAGATTGACACTATATCCTCTATGACATGATATCTGCTGTTATGTGACAGATTGACACTATAGCCTGTATGACATGATACCTGTTATGTGACAGATTGACACTATTGCATTACCTTCTATGACATGATACTTGCAGTTATGTGACAGATTGACAATATTGCACTATCCTCTATGATATGATACCTGGTGTTATGTGACAGATTGACACTATACCCTCTATGACATGATAGCTGCTGTTATGTGACAGATTGACACTATTGCACTACCCTCTATGACCTGATATCTGCTGTTATGTGACAGATTAACACTATACATTGTATGACATGATATCTGCTGTTATGTGACAGATTGACACTATTGCATTACTTTACATGACATGATATCTGCTGTTATGTGACAGATTAACACTATACATTGTATGACATGATATCTGCTGTTATGTGACAGATTGACACTATTGCATTACTTTACATGACATGATACCTGCAGTTATGTGACAGATTGACATTATTGCACTACTCTCTATGACATGATAGCTGCTGAAAGATGACAATGACACTATGTCATCATAGCACTTCCCTCTATGATATGATACCTGAGGACTATAATATCAATAAGCTTTTAAATTTGACTACTAGTAATTTTAAATCTTTTGAAACCTAGACAGTTTCTGTATGTATTTGACACATATAACTCTTTTGGAGTCATAAAGCAGTGTGAACTCTTGTTTCTTGTTTAAGTAAGAAAAATTGAGTAACTTGGATTGTATGGATGACAACAGAATGTAATTTTAAAAGTTTTGATAACATGACACTGAAATTTTAGGACATTTAAGTTTAGTGTGACTTGACTGGTCCACTTTCACAATCATTCCTTAACTAAAGTTTTCCTCAATTTAAATTTAGCAAATTTTGACAGTCTTTTATGGAACTCAAAATACCAGTTCTAATATTGGACAAAACTTGAGTACATGTTATGAGCTGCAAGTGATCTTCAAGCTGACATCTAAATTTTCTGAAATGTAACAAAATTATTATTATTTTACTTTTACCAGATTTAAATTAAGGAAACTTTTAGTCAAGGAATATTTGTGAATCTGGAGCCTGGTACTAAAATGTGGGGATGATTGGTAGTACATCTCAACACAAGACATGCACTAGCAACACAAACTAAGATTATACTCTGTATTAAGTCCTCCATTTCACCAAACGTGATACTGGAAGATGAAAACATGTAACTCAATTAAACTCTAGAACAAAGGATGATGGTTTGGAATATTGTTTGTACTACCATCACTATTAATTCTATAACCTTAATCCTTAAGCAAGCCTCTTTATTTGGGCTAGCACCTTAAAAACTAAACTGCCTTACAAGATTCAAAATGAATCGAACAATCATAGTGTGGGGATGCACTTGTATTTGCATTGGTCTATTTATAAGATTTTGTTAATATATACAGTCCAACCTGGCAATAACAACACTGTGTATAGTGGTCAGCTTTTTCAAGTCCAGACCCCTTTTGCTGAATATTTCACCTCTCTATAGTTGTCACCTGTCTAATTTTAGTCCAAAAGTCATCACTTCCCTGTCTATATCAGCCAGTGTTTTATTTTGACAGAAGTTTTCACTTCAGTCAGGATTATTTTTATTTCAATTGAGGCAGTCCATTACTGAGTGGAATTGTTTTTTATGGCTATACTGTCAAATTTTCTGAATTTCAAGATTCAGGTGGTCAGTTCTGGGAAGGTGGAGAAAACTGAAGTGCCCAGAGGGAACCACTGGCTTTCAGCAAGTAAACCGTCAAGATTCCCAAGTGAAATTGGAACTTAGCTAGACGGCGAGAGATACTGTGGTCAGTTATGGGATGGTAGAGGAAACCAGAGAGCGAACAGAAAATCTGCATTTAGGATTCTTTCACTTTTAACGAGGTGGTCAGTTCTAGGATTTAGAGGAAAACGTAGTGCTCGGAAAAAACCACTGACCTTTGGAAAGTGAGCTGACAGGGTTTATCACATTTTTGCTGAATATTTCACCTCTCTATAGTTGTCACCTGTCTAATTTTAGTCCAAAAGTTGTCACTTAACTGTCTATAACAGCCAGAGCTTTATTTTGACACAAGTTTACACTTCAGTCAAGATTTTTTTTATTTCAATTGAGGCAGGCTATTACGGAGTGGAGTCATTTTTTATGCTCACACTGTCAAATTTTCTGAATTTCAAAATTCATGTGGTCAGTTCTGGAATGGTGGAGAAAACAGAAGTGCCCAGAGGAAACCACTGGCTTTCAGCAAGTAAACCGACAAGATTCCCAAGTGAAATTGGAACTTAGCTAGGATGAGAGATACTGTGGTCAGTTATGGGATGGTAGAGGAAACCAGAGAGAGAACAGAAAATCTGCATTCAGGATTCTTTCACTTTTAACGAGGTGGTCAGTTCTGGAAAATGAAGGAAAACGTAGTGATATGAGGATACCATTGACCTTCTGCAAGAGAACTGACAGGGTTTCTCACATTCTGGTCTGTCCGAGTGGTTTTGAACCTAGGTGACAATGAACAGTGAAGTCAGCTAAAGGATGGTAAAGGAAACCAGAGTGCCAAGAGAAAACCTGCAGTCAATTAAAATTCACTTATATCAAGGCCGTCAGTTGTGGGATAATGGAAGAAACCAGTGTCCAAAGAAAACCACCAACCTTCCTTCGACAAGCAAACTTGCATTAACATCTGCCCTAGTAGGATTCAAATTTACTGACACTGTGAAGTCAGTTAAGGGATGGTAGAAGAAACCAGTACCCAGAGAAAATTACAGACCATTGGTAAGCTGAGAAACTTTCTCACACTAGAACTTGTAGTGAGTTGGATTTGAACTTTGATGTCTAGAGGTCACGTGAGCTGTATCTGTAAACTACTTGGTCATCAAGCCCCCCCCCCCCCCCCTTCACTGTACGCCACAAAAGTTTTAATCTGTTAATATGTAGCAACATATAAAGTCCGATTACTCCATTTAACTTTCAACAATCTCAATTATTTTTGTCACATTTATACATATATATAGTCTTCTCGACAATATATCCAACTTTCAGCTTTGTAACATGTATAAGAAATTCCTTGGCGCAAAAATATTCCTAAAAATTTGCTGGGCTTTAAATCTACTCCTGGGCGTTAAGTACTCTGACCGCTGTCGCAGGCCCATGCCGGATATCGGACATTGACATACCAAAAGTAATAAATTCTAATACCGCTATTTTAATCCAGTAATATATGCACAATTTTGTAAACTTAATCGATGTTAATTCACAGACATTGACGTTTTACTGTCATTTTCAGATTCAAGGTGCCCCCGGGTATCGACAGAACCTATCCACAAGTACCCGTGTCCCTGCCCTGGTAGGTTACGGTAGGTCAATTTTGGCGTAGAATATATCTCGTATAAAAACAACGATAAAAACGTACTTTTTTGGGTTCAATTAAAGTAATATGGCATGCATACTAAGTTATATATAAAGTACGTAAATACCGACTAGTACTATCGCCGGTTAAGTATTGACCCCTTTGTTACAAGGCTTCTGATTGGCTAAACAGTACCTCATTAACCGGCAAATTTATGCATTATGTACATAATACATAAATTATGTACATAATGCATTTATGAGAATAAAAGTGGTGAAAGCTTGCCATAACGGCACGCTTCGGTCACATTTAATACATAATTTACATTATGAGTACATAATTCACATTATGAAAACATAATAAAATTATCGATTGATAATTAAAAAAATACATAATTTAGTTGCGATAATGTGCGCCTCATCCACATTTAATCCCATAAATTGCATTATGTATACATAATGCGAATTATGTATTTAATGTCGTTGAGGCATTCCATAGGTACTTCTCTTGAACTTTTCAACACATGTCATTTCCATTTTGTTTTTCTAGAAATAGCTATGACTTTATTCTTTTCAGCACTTGATTCATACACCTATTCAGAACAGTGTTGTCATGGATTTTACCCAATGTTACCATGACAGTCATGGCCATGCATTATGTCAGTGTTTTCAAAAGGGAACATTGATCTCATGAAAGGAAGCTTAACAAAAATAACAAAAATTTTAACATGATTTGAATATGATAGGATATTTTAATTTAGACAGATCCAAGTATTTAGTCTACTAGCATTCAGTTTCAATACAGTAAAACTCTTGATAGCTTGAAACCCATTTTGTCCTTGAATTATCAGGGTATTTGAGTGTTTGAAGATTACATAGAACCAATTGGGACCAAATATTTTACTTATCTATGGTGTTCAAGAAAATGTTATTCAAGGTATCAAAGTTCTACAGTCTAGTACTGTGAGAAAGGTTCCTTATTGTTTTTGAAAAAGTAGTCACCCTGTGTAGAATATTGAAATATTTAGCATTACACATTTTCCATTAGCATTACACATTTTCCATCACAAGAAGCAGACATGTAATGACTCACATTTATACTTTATCATAGGCTGTTAGATTTCTCATTTACATGTCTACAATCCATTCAGTGTTTTAATTGGTTCTGTATCAGTAAAATAATTTTGAAACCTATTTGAATATTTGGTATAAAATTTTATTTTAGATTAACAATGCATACAGTAGAAGATTTACAGAGAGAACTTGAGAGGAAGGCTAATGTAGCTGACAGAACTGCTAGACCTAACTCTCCAGATTGGATTCTTTCTGCTACAGGAACTGATCCAAAAGCTCCCTTGGGATATTCTCCACGACATCCACCTACTACACCCTTAGAACTTCACAAACAAAAGGTAAATATGCTAGAACCTAACTTATAAAATCTGTCACTTCTTGTGGTACAAGATATTGAACTCTCAACCCAGGTTCTAGTATGAGGATTCTAGTATATTTGGTCCAGAATGAGGCTTACCAAGAGGCATTTACTGGTAATTGACCTCTGTGGTCAGTTTTAAATGCAAAACTTTTCAGTACATGTATTATAAGTGATAGAGATTTGGTACAAGGGGAATAACTCATTTGGTGTTGCATATTGCCAAGATGTTAGCAAATGAAAATACTAAAATATATTCATAGCACACTTACTATTTTCAAGGCTACCTATTATCAAAGAAAGCAGCTTTTATAAGTTGAATCCTTTCTTAACAAGGGATTTTGTATTTCTCAAGTTCACTGAAGTATCACTTTCCCGTTTTGAGAGGCACAGTTTGAACAAAAGACCGATGTATGGGTTAGATACGTGTGTACCAGATTTCTCTCAGAATAGCAGTGTTCAATCTAGGATTTTTCTTAGGGTCATTTTCAAAAACTTAAACCTCTAAAATACCATAACATCAGTAATTTTGCATTTATGTAATGTTAAATATGGCCCACTAGGGCCATGACAATGGGGGAAATGTGGCGAAAAAAGGTATCAATGGCCCCTTTAAGAATGGACACTGGAACATGTAAATCTCATCAAACAAAATTTTACTGCACGTTTTTCATCTACAGTTAATTATGGGTATACTACCAAATAGACTGTTTCAACATCGTCATAACTGTTATTATATACCCTTGGTAAGTGTAACTTACAGCTGCTTCTGTTGTGGTTCTGATTTGCTAGATTGGATTTGTATGAGAACATGCAAATTACACCTGTTCATGAAATTTTGAATAAATGAGTGTTTTTTATATAATTTATAAATGTAGAAACATTTGAAGTGTCAGATATTGAATTTATGCTTGCTTGTTTTAGGAAAATTTTATTAAGGCTACCTATTGTCTGATATTGAATTTATGCTTGCTTGTTTTAGGAGAATTGAAGAAATGTTTTTATTAAGTTTTTTGATGAGCTAGCTTTAAATCTAGGCATAATCCAATATTGTTGTGTGACCATTGATTTATTATGTTCCTCAAGCGAAAAGTGGGGGGGGGGGGGTATATAGTGTTTACTTCATTTCTTCCACCAACATTTTGTCTACTACTCTTCTCAGATGATCTTGAAGCTTCACAAGAACGATCTCTTGGTGGAGTAGATGTGTCATTAGTTATTCATATTTTGATCATGAGAAAACATGGATTTTGGATTTCCCAGCTGGGGTTTGTTTAGGTGACAACTTTTTAATTGGCATCCTATTTCAGTTATTATTAGTTGATTTTGTATATGTAAATGTCCCAGCCAAAAAAATGACACTTAAATCGGACTTTTCCCTATACATAATTATGACTAATTCTTCTTGACAAATTTTTAAGATTTCTTGAAGTGTTTTACAGACCATTTGTTTTAACATTCCTATCCAAAATAAGTTGACTGTCTGCTTTTAATGCTGACCATAAAATGTAGATATTGTCAGTATTGGCAAAATTGGCACAAAAATGTTCATATTTCATATTTGTTAAACACTGATTTAAGAATCTGCTATTTTTACCAACATGATGGGCCAACTCTTTCAATCTATATATTCTAATACACTTAAAATGCAAAACATGAGAGTTGTAGGATGATTTATGTTGCCATGGTGTTTTTGGCGGAGTAATTTTCTAGTGAGAGTGTTTACAATGGTACAAAACTTGTATGAGACTTAAACTATCAGCAGATGTAATATAGTAAGAGTATCAAAGTGGAGTGGAGTAATGGTGCTTACACCCCAGTCAAGATTCTTCCACTTAAATCATTGCTCTCAGTTCTAAGATGGGGAGAAAACCTAAGTACTAAAAGAAAACCCTACCTTTCCCAAGTAAACTGAAAAACTTTCTTGTGCTCGGATTTGCCTGAGAGGCACTGTGATTCATAAGCCAGCAGTTATCCCACCAGAGAGTTATTGAATAAACATTGCTAGTTTTAGTTGATTGTATGAATTTTGAATGGCTTCAAATTTTATTTTGCACTTAAATTATTTTCAACTATGAAAAATGTTTTTGAAGGAGATTAACAAACAACTAGAAATAGTAAGTAAACTTGAATAATTAATTAATAATGAACCAGTTGCAGAAAAAACTACTGGAAACTTGTATAAAAGTAACAAATAACTTAAATATTGTCTCTGGTGTCGGCAGTAATGTTTGCAGCTGAAAGTTCTGTAAAAATCAAAATATATGTCAGGAGTGAGCAAACACTGTTATGGAGTTAAAATTTTAGTAGTATGAATACCGTAATCAAAGCAGCTAAAATATGCTTCTGAAAGATTCCATATACATTACTATAATTTAGTGTTGGGTTTACAACTATAAAAACTTGAAAAAAGAAGTAGTGTTGCTACCTACAGTACTAGAAAGTTCTTAGGTTTAATGTTTGAATAAAATTGACTTTTGATTCTAGTTAAAATCAGAGTGGTTAAACCAAAAGGGTTCTTGTTGACGTTAGTTTTCAAACTGTATGTATCTCTCTTCCCTGTCAAACACCTCTGAAAAGGGACAATATAGAAGACCCATAAACATCAGCTAACTCGCCTTTTATTTCCTTGCCTGTATAAGTACCAAATTGCAGCACAGTATTCAACTTGAGATGAAAAGCACACCTTTGCATGGGAGCATTTTTGAATGGGGACAATTTTTGGAGAGGAGATTTTATTGTAGGGTGATTTGACTTGAATTTGTATATAGACATTATAAATGGTGTTGTCTCTTGTCTTTTTAGCTCACCTGAGCCGAAAGGCTCAGATGAGCTATTGCTATCTATCACCGTCCGTCGTCCGTCGTGCGTCGTCCGTCGTGCGTAAACTTTACATTTTAATCTTCTCCTCCAAAACTACTGAGCCAAATTTGATGAAACTTGGTGATTATTATGCCTGGGTGACAGCCTTTCAAAATTGTGTTCGGGGTTTGACCACGCCCAACAATATGGCTGCCGTTACTATAAATAGCCAAACGACAAAAAAATCTTCTTCTCTGAAACCAAAAGGTTCAGGCAAATTTTGATTAGATTTTTGGATTCAGGATACCTAGATACACTAAAATTGTGTTTTTCATGAAAATTGGACGAAAAATAGGTTACGCGTTTTTTGCGTAAAATTATGTAATTTTTATTCGCGAATGATCTTGATCATTCTCGAATTTAGCTGTTACATGCAGATTTCTCAACCCGAATATTCTTCCGTTACAGATAATCAACTCTCTCTCGTATGTAGGTTCAAAGTTGAAATAAAGGTAGATAACTCAAATTTTGAATGCGGGTTATGGACGTTTCGCCCCAATATTAATATTTTCCGCCCCAACTATATTCTCCGCTTTATCATACCTGCCAACCCTCCCGATCAGGGATTGAGATTAACGGGCGCCCAGTTTTTCGCTCTGGGCGATAAATGTATCATACACAGGTCGCCCAGGGCTGCCAGGTGGCGATTAGAATTTTCAGTTCGGGGTATTTGACATTCCGATCCGTTTACCGATTTCCTGTTTATATTTCTGACTGGCGACAATAATAGTAAAATTGAAAAATGGGTATCATATAGTTAACAATTGTAAATGGACCGGTGTTCCGACCGGAATTCAAATACGGTGCCATTTCGTTTCCTTTTCTGATATTTATGTATAAAATGATACTTCCGGCTTTCTGCCATGTGGAAATTTTTAGGAGCATCGACTCCAAAGGCTAAACAAGGACCTGCGGAAAAACGAAAGTACTATCAAGAGTATGATAAGTCCAAACGCATCGGAGCATATAAAAAGCCATGGGAGATGGCAGGGCTTGGTTGTATGATACGCAGGACGGAATGAAGTGTGCCGATTGTGTAGAGTTCGACAGGAAAAAAATCTGTATTTACCGAGGGTTGCACTAGTTATAAACTTGACAGTGTAAATAAACATGACATTTCTGAATCTCACAAACAGGCCCAAGCCTTTAGTAATGCAAAACAAGTTGCTGCTAATAAATCAAAATCTGCCAAAATTATACAGTCATTGACATTGGCAGTACCTATAGATTAACATTTTCTGCAAAACCATTCGTCAATGTAATTGCAGATGTTGAATATCGAAAAGTAAAGCAAGGGATAGAATAATCCAAATGTATATGCCTGATATATTCAGATCAACCATCACTCTTGACAGTTTATTGTATGGCTCATCGAAAAGTTAAGCTCAATCCCTGCTGATGTGAGGAGTCTCCCCATATTAAGACAAAAATTTTGGAATTATGTGCTATCATACTGCTTTTCCCGTTTTTCAAAGCATTCCGTGAAGTCATCCTTAAAAAATTATAAATTGATTAGAGTGAAATCTGGGATAGCGATCACTTTGTAGAGTGGTCATCTGTCAACTACATTTTTATCATGTACAGAACCTTTGTAGAGGGGTCACCTGTCAAACCCAGTCAGCGGGGATCCTAACGGCCACCCGATTGAAAAAATTGTTGTTTACAAGATTTACTAAAATTATGCTGGTCTCGGGAATAAAAAGTCTTCCAAAAATTATCGAATTCTTAAAACACAACTCTGGTGATATAAATAATAATAAAATAATAGTTAATTTTTTCAAGTTATTAATTTATTTAACAAATATCCTCAATTATGACATGAAAGATATCAGAAGCTTATTAGCTCACCTGAGCCAAAGGCTCAGATGAACAATTGTCATCTATCTTCATCCGTCTTGTATAAACTTTTTAGCTCACCTGAGCCAAAGGCTCAGATGTGCAATTGCCATCTATCTTCGTCGATGTGCGTCATGTATAAACTTTTCACATTTTTTATCAATTCCTCCAAAACTACAGAGCCAAATTGGATGATATTTGACAGTAATGGTCAAGTAAGGGGTTTTCAGATTTGCACAAATGCAAGGATTATGTCCCCTTGGGGCCCCATAAAGGGGAAATTTGTGAAAATCTTTAAAAATCATCTGCTCTGAACCTACAAGAGATATAACTTAGATATTTCATGTAAAATACTATGGGCATCTAGTTTTAGATTTGCACATATTGTAGCTTTAGGGGCCAAAATGAGATAATGGCAAGGTACTTGAGGGGGAAATTGCAAAATTAATGTATTTGTCAATATATTTGAAAACTATAAGCTTTTTGTATGGGCATCATCATCATGTGTATTGGAATACTGTAGGCATTTGCACAACGGTCATTTTGATATATGAATAGAGGTCATAAGTTAAAGGTCAAGGTCATAGATGTAAACGAATACTGAAATGGTTAATTATCTCAAAAACTTTGAACTCTTTGTGTAGGCATGTATATTAGAATATTGTAGGTATTTGCCTTACGGTCATTTCCATATATGAACGAAGGTCATAGGTTCAAAGGTCAAGGTCATAGATGCAAACAAATACTGAAATGGTGAATTATCTCAAAAATGATAAACTTTCTCTATAGGCATGTATATCAGAATGTTATAGGCATTTACACAATGTTCATTTTGATATATGAATGTAGGTCATAGGTCTAATGGTCAAGGTTATAGATGCAAATGAATACTGAAATGATTAATTGTCTTAAAAACTATAAACTTTTTGTATAGGCATATATGTTAAAATATTGTAGGTATTGGCCTAACGATCATTTTGATATATGAATGAAGGACATGAGTTTAAAAGTCAAGGTCACTGATGCAAACAAATACTGACATGGTTAATTATCTCAAAAACTATAAACTTTTTGTATAGGCTTCTAAATTGTAGGTATTGACCTAATATTCATTGCGATATTTAGATTAAGGTCATGGGTTCAAATTTTTCTTTACCTTTTTAGTTGTTTATAAACAATATATTGTAGCTAGATTTCAGATATATTATATGTAGCACTCTTATGACTAGTTATGTTATAATACATTTGCAAAAAATCCTTACATATAATTGGCCCTTACTGCTGAAAATTTATTTGGACATTCTCTTTAATTAATGTCAATGACCATTGAACCTCTGCATGAGATATGTACTCAGCTGCATGTGAGCATTAAGGCTCATGGACCTCTTGTTTAATATTAGGGTCTCCATGACGATGGAAGTAACTTTGACCATCCTTGATGGTTCCATACATGCATTTATTCGGATTGAACTATTTCCTACATGAATCCTTAATATTGGTCCAATGTGTGAATATTAAAACAGCCCCATGCTCATAGTCTGCACATTGCACACTACATGAACCCGCTATGTTGTGTTGGGAGCAATGCAAGGTGAACATAACAACCTCCTTTCAGTTACCTGACAACTTCATATACCTGACACTACATTGATGGAGACACTGAACTCCCTGTCTTTCTAATCTTTCGCGAATTTTAGTACTTTCAGTACTTTGATTAAAATGAGACATTTATTGTTATAACTTCATAATGGCTAAAGATAATTGTATGGAGTTTTCACTGTTGATCTTGTCTTGCGATTTTCTTCCGATTGATGTCAAGGTCAAAGGTCAAGGTCATGTCCCAGTTTTTGACCTTTGATAAAAAATGCTATTTTTTAAACATTTCTGGTGATAATGATGTAGGATTTTTGGTTAATTGTAGGTATTGACATGACGATCATTTTGATATATCGATTAAGGTCATGGGTTCAAAGGTCAAGGTCACAGATGTACAAGTTTACCAAAATAGTTAATTATCTGCAAAAGTATAGGCATGTATATTAGAATATTGTAGGTAATGGCCCAATGGTCATTTTGATATATAAATAAAGGCCATGAGTTCAAAGGTCAAGGTCACAGATGTAAACAAGTACTGAAATGATTATTTATCTCAAAAACTATAGACTTTTTGTATAGGCATGTATATTAGAATATTGTTGGTAATGGCCCAATGGTCATTTTGATATATGAATAAAGGTCATGAGTTCAAAGGTCAAGGTCACAGATGTAAACAAGTACTGAAATGATTATTTATCTCAAAAACTATAGACTTTTTGTATAGGCATGTATATTAGAATATTTTAGGTATTATCCTAACGATCATTTTGATATATGAATGAAGGTCATGGGTTCAAAGGTCAAGGTCACAGATGTTAATGAATACCTGAATGGTTAATTATCTTGAAAACTGTTAACTTTTTGTATATGCATGTATATTAGAATATTGTAGGTATTAGCCTTACAACCATTTTGATATATGAATGAAGGTTATGGGTTCAAAGGTCAAGGTCACGGATGTGAACAAGTTCTGAAATGATTATTTATCTCAAAAACTATAAACCTTTTGTATAGGCATGTATATTAGAATATTTAGGTATTATCCTAATGATCATTTTGATATATGAATGAAGGTCTTGGGATCAAAGGTCAAGGTCACAGATGCAAATGAATACCTAAATGGTTAAATATCTTGAAAACTATTAACTTTTTGTATAGGCATGTATATTAGAATATTGTTGGTACTGGCACAGTGGTCATTTTGATATATGAATAAAGAGCATGAGTTTAAATGTCAAGATCACAGATACAAACAAGTACTGAGATGATTATTTATCTCAAAAACTATAAACTTTTTGTATAGGGATGTATATTAGAATATTGGCCTAATTATCATTTTGATATTTGAATGAAGCTCATGGGTTCAAAGGTCACAGGTGAGCGTTAAGGCCCATGGGCCTCTTGTTACAATATGATTTCAAAATATTATATTAATTTTTCAGACAAATCAAGGAACTCCTAGACCTATGTCATCATTACTGAAAGAAAATTTTGACTTGAAGTTGGATTTAAGTCGACGTGTTAAATCAGCTGGAGGAAATCTGGAAACTGTGCCAAAGTTATCTACCCCTGATTTTAAACTGTTACCTGTACAATCAGATTCCCCTAGAATGGCTGTGTCTTCACAGGTTAGTATACACTGAAATAGTAATGAACTCATAGAGATCCTTTAACACACTATATATCAACATGCCATGTGCATTTCAATTACATTGAACCATTTCACAGAAAGAAACAATTTTAAAATATTTTTACTTTGCTATTTGTTGTTACTTGAAATAAACATAAGGTGCTTACCATTTGATGCATTTCGCAGCACATGACATTGCCAGTGATGCACTAAAAGATTAAATGTAGTTGTCCTTGCCCACAAAAAGAGACACAATATAGTGTCTTTGCACTGAATATACTTGCCAGCATATCATAATGCAGTTTGCTTAATCCCAGAATGTCAATTTCCCCAATCTTACTATTTAAAATACAACAAAATCACTGAATATAGTCAAAAATTTATTTTAAAACCAATAGCTGATTTTTTGTTGTATGTTCACTGTACAGCTATCATTATTATTATTGATTTTGTTCATTTAAATTTTCTAGAAACTGGAAGAAACAATAAAAGAAAATGTTGATCCATCTTTATCAGTTGAACATGAATGTCCCCAGTGTGCCATGGAAAGAGCCATGACGAAGGAACAAGGGGAGGTAAGTCTGTATTATTTGGTATTTCTAAATGGGTCTGGTTGTTAGAAATTTAAAACAGAAAACAGATTGCGGCCAACAAACGAGCTTATTTGATGGTCACATTGTACTTTTTGATAGGTAACTGAGTATGTCGTAAAAAATCTTGTGATAATGGTCAGAGTTTTCATATGGTATGTAGACACAGTAAGATTGATTAGATTGACTTTTTCTTCTGTGAGTGCTCCCTCAAATTTGAGTATATTCGCACTGTAATCATTGGCTGAAGCTTGTTGGTTTTGGCAAGATTAATGTCAACAGAGGACTACTGTTCTCTAGAAGTTAATATGATAAGTTGTTTCATTAGGTTTACTGTGCTTAAAAATCCACCAAGTATACAGAAGGAAGTGACATAATTTCACAATTTTTGGGAAGAGAAAAAAATAAATAAATAAAAAAAGAAAAAAAAAATGAAGAAGATTTTGGTTAAGAAGTGCATACTTGTACATAAATTAATGTCGTTACAATATTATAGATACAATCACTTCTTATACATATTAAATGCACATTTTCCTCTATTTTTTTAAGAAGGGGTACATTAACATACTGTTAACCACTTTATATTGATGCATATTTTTAAAGCGATTTTATTTAAAAAGAGGATAAATGAAGATTCATTTTATTATTTGTGTTCATACAGAGTCACTTATGCTTAATTTTAGCACAGTTTTATTTTATTGGAAAGGCCAGATAGCAAAACATGCTAGAATAAAACTGCTACTAAATTTTCCCAGTTAACAATAGTGGTTTTGAATTAAAAATTGCATTTTCTGACCCATGTTTTTTTGTTTTTCAACTTCAACATTTCATGCTTGTTCCTAATTTCGAAAATCCTTAATTAAATTGTTAGATAAAGCATTTATATTCTGGTTACAGATGGTTAATTTTGAGCTGTACAATATTAGTAATATTATGTGGTCTTACACTGCAGTTTTAATATGCCAGATGAGCTACAATGTGCATTTGACTTCTTTCTACTGCATTTATTCAAATATGTACTTTTAACAATATATAATTATAATGGAATGTCACTACAGTGTACCCAAAAAGAAGTTAATTCTGTTAAAAATGAACCAAATGGTTCCTTAACAAATAGCACAACTACACCCATACCTTTTCATTCCTATGAAATATCTGACAAATGTTGAACCATCACTGAGAAACATTCAGAAACAGACAAGGGTTTAAGCAGAAAAGGAAAGAGAATAAAAAGAAGGCAACAAAATCATTACACCCCTCTTCATTTGGGTGGACATTATAAGTACTATCCCAATATCCCAAAGTACTAGGCTTTGCTTTGAATCCCTTAGATGAACTACTATGGCCCAATTTACCTGCCATGGTATTCATTTAGACGACCTTTTAATAAGTACAGTCAAACCTGTCTACAAAGGTCACCCAAGGGAACCAGTGGCCTTTGTGAACAGGTGGTTTTTATATACAGGCCCAAATAATATGGATAAAGAACAATTGGGATACCATTCTAATGACCTTTATAAGCAGATTGCCCTGATATAGAGGTGGCAGGTTGGACTGTAATATCTTGAGTTGTGTACCTTATGTTTCATACAGATGAGCTACAAAGACCCATTTTACCTTTTTCTTTCAACATTTGTTAAAATTTTATCTATGATTTCCATTAAGGCAACCCTTTTAATGAGTAAATACACACCTTGTTTTGAATCAAACAGATGAGCTACAAATGCCCTTTTGACGACCTTTTTCTTTCAGTATTTTTTTCAAATTTGGACCCTGATATTCATAAAGACAACCTTTAAATAAGTAACATAGTGAGATGTCACACCTTGTTTTGAATTAATATCTTGAGATGTCAAACCACACAGATGAGCTACAAAGGTCCATTTGACCTTTTTCTTTCAATATATTCATAAAGACAACCTTTTAATAAATAAATGTGTACGGTGTCACAACTTGTTTTGAAACTAGCTTACAGGTGAGCTACAAAGGCCCATTTGACCTTTTTCTTTCAGTAAATATGGGCCATGATATTCATAAGAACAACCTTTTAATAAGTAATATCTTGAGGTGGCACACCTTGTTTACCGTTAATTATTTTTAATCTGTTTTAATACAAATAAAAATATTGACTTTAGTTCAGACATGTTGATTTTATTCTGTGTATTGGAAGGTGTTGACAATTAAATAACTTATAATGTTATTAATTCAATGATAAAATATTAAACAAAATGTACAGTGTTGGTGTTTATTTTACTGCCTTTAACAGTTTACTGGTCTCTGTATAAATATTTAAATTTTTATAGACTTGTTAAATTCTCTAAATAATTGAGTTCCTAATATTTATAATAATTTCCGATTACAAAGATATCAAATGGCCCTGAGTTGGATTTTGATGAGAGGGCATTATCATGAAGAAAGATTTTTTTAAAAATCTTTGTAAATATGAGGCCTCTGTGCCCCAGTGGTCCAAAGTACACTTTTATAGATCACAACACCTCTTTCCGCCTAGGTTTCAAACTCCACTGTGGGAAAATTCTAGGTTGAGAAAGCTTGTCAATTTGCTTGCCAAAGGTTCGTCGTCTCTGTCCAGACACTACAAATTTGCTTACCTTTCTTGAATTGACTGCCTTGATATAAGTGAAAGAATGTTGACTGTGGTGTAAAATCCCCATTACTCTACCCCACTCCACTTGGATATATATGCTATATACCAGTGTAACTCTGTTCTCATGTCTACTATTTGTTCTTATCATCCATAACACAAAATGAAACAAATCAGTTCTTCAAATATTGTTAACTGGATATATGCATATTTTGGCATTATCTTCAATGCAGTTTTAATTAAATTCAGCAAGGTAAACTTAGGTGATAATTTCTAGCTCATCTTCATAAAGTACAGAAGAGCATGTTACAATCAATGCATTAGCATTCGATGTTAGTTTGGTTTTCTGTTGAATGTCTGGTACGTTATGGAGTTATCATCATATCACCTGATAGGTCATAACATTTGTTTGAAACCATTATTTACTTCAAATGGAAATGGAATGATTTATGTTGTGTATTTCTGGAATAACAATTTTACTGTAAAATATCAAATTATGCAATTCCATATTGTGCATCGTAAACATTATCAGATATACATCACATGATTACTGGTAAATTCCTTTGTATTGGGGAAACATATTGCTCAGTGGTAGAGCCTCAGACTCTAGATTCAAGGGTCGCCAGTTAGAATCCCGGCAGAGGCATGTTGTGACCTTAAGCAAGTTTCTTAATTTCACATTGCTGCTGACTTACACGGTGTCAGGATAATTGGCTGGTGGAACAGCAACCTCTGCAATTGCTGTCTGTGTGAGTTAGCACCTAAGAGTCGCCCTGAGTGTGAGCTTAAGTACAAGGCAGACATATGCATAATACACACTGTCGGCCATGGTTACATTGGGATAGCCTAGTGTAATCTGGTTGACATTGTACCACAGTGCAAAGATTAAAATGCACCCATACAAGCCTAAGGCTTAATTACCAAGGGTGTGTTATATATAGTATACCGTAGTATTACCATCAATGTTGATCATAGAGGATGTATTTGTCAAAAAAACTTAAAAGAAAGTTTCTAAGTTTCAGAAGCTGATGGATGAAGGTCAAGGTCATATGTATATTTTAATGGACTAAATAATGCTCTATTTAGGCTTTCAAATTATCAAAATATCTTTAAAAGCTTTTGATGTCCATCTCTGAAAAGACAAAAACAAGATAAAAAGTTGTTGATAGATGTAAAAAGTTCATGGATTATATCTACAAGCTTGATGGATTTTAAATTTGTTTTAGTTTGTTCTCAAAATAGTTTTAATAATGTTTCTAATAACCTGGTGATTGTCAAAGGTCCCATGTTAATTACTATAAAAGTAAAACTATTATTTAAACAATTAATAAATCAATGTCGTTTATCACTGATACAAACAGATGATATATTAGAATAATGTAATTTAGACCATTTAATACTTTATTGAGACATCAATATATAAATCTATACTGTCTACACTATCTGCATTGATTTTCATTTATGGTGAAAATTTAATGGGTTATATGTCATGAGGATAGGTTTGGATGGGATTTGAGGGTTTAATTTATCATTTAGAGGATGTGTATATGTACTGGATTGGAAGTTTACGTTATCTCTATAAGGAGGAAATATCTCAGATTTTTGGGGGTTTATATTATCTGTATATTTGGACCTAGAATTTCTTATATTTATCAGGTGTTAAACTCATAAATCCTTTTGATGGTTCAAGGAACTCTTCTGATTTTCAGTTATCTATTTTGAAGATTGTCCAGTAGTCAAAATTTGGCTTGGTAAAAGGTTTTGAAAATGTTTATATATAGTTGTTTAATAAAAGCTTAAAGGCATTATGATCACATAGCAAAGTACACTTTGGGCATTAACAGGGTTAGCTCTGACTCTCAAGAAGTTTGAGCAAAAACATTAGCCAATTTTAAAATTTAGGAGTCAATTAATATGTTAAGGAGTCAGTAAAACTAAAACCAAAGTGAAAAAATGACTCAAATGTAGTTCTTCTGATCTGCTTAATAGGTTTTCTTTAATGTCAACAATTTGAATCACTAATACTCATGTTACAACAATTAATGATCTTCATCTGTCTCATAATGAAACTTATAAAAAATTTTAACCAAAATATAAGCCAAAAGCTATATTTTGGAGCCAAAAATTATAAGAATTAGAAATTGGCTAAATTGGCAAATGCCAAAGCTAACCCTGGCATTAAACAAAGTTTTTGACTCGTCACAATAAGAGAACTAGCATGGCAATAGGGGTTGGTGGTTCAACAATTCTTTATTATCTTTCTACTGCCTACAATTCTCAATGAATTTGAACCATATTTACCCTGCAGGTACCATATATATTGAGATTATCTTTATAGAGTTAGATAATGGCCAATTTTTGTTGTCCTCAGTTTATATAATTGACTTTATACTTAATCCTAACAGTGTTTTTGTTGTTGGAGGTGTTCAGTTTAGACAGGTTCCACTGTATATCATAAACAGTATACAACCAAACAAATATAACCCTTAGTAAACTACATGGAATTTTATTTTTGTTTTTTTACATATTCTCGAATGACATGAACTCTTTCCTAGCTGTGATTTAGAGTTTTAACAACATGTATAGAAATTGATTTTAAATTACATTACACGATAAAACTAAATGTAATATGAAATTTAAATCTCTCTTTTTTGTGTAAGCTAAATAACCAGTGCTAGAAGTGTAAACTTCCATGAATAAACATAAAAAAGCTAACTTTATAGAACATAAATAATCAATAAAACTGTAAAATGGCCAAAATAAGGGATTTCGGTCTATTTCATTTACAACCTTACCACCCCTAAATGTTTTAGTGGTATGACCCGTTGGCCTTGTCTTGGCCATTACAATTTTGTTATAGGGGTTATTTCTAGATCAACATGTATATGTAACTAAGTAATAGATAAATTGTGTGTTCATTGTACCACATATGAGTCAGAAATGTTTTTGATGTGTTTTAAAACCTTTTTTCATGCTTCATTTGAATAACATTTGAAAAATATTCATTAGTTACAGTGAGCTATTGGAGGTTTTATAAAATAAAAAAATAAGTTTTATAAAGGTAGTATGTGTTAGGGTGATGTGTACAAGTAAGGACTTGATCAGGCTTCACATTACTCTGATATATATATATATATATATAAAGTATGTATATATACTATATATCCCACTATTATCTGTATGTCTTTGTCAGATACTTGATATGATTTTCGTTATAACAATACTCCTTTTTTATAGTTTTGTTTTGGTATATTGATATTAAGATAAGTCTTTCTTCTCAAAAATTAATTTGTTTTGTATTTATTAAAATCTTTTCAATTTTCCAAAATAAGCAGATAATATATCTCTTTCATTCCTTCAAAATTATATTAGATTTTAATTTTAAATTCTTTTGTGTACATACATAGACATTTTTTACAAGCAGATACAGACAGATTGGGGCAGATATCAAACATTACTATAAGAGATATTGTTCATTCTTTTGTGTTGTACACTCACGGTTTCTTCTCTTATGCAGGTACTTTTATTTCATGTGCTGAAAGTTGGTGGTTTTCTCTGGACACTCTGGTTTCCTCCACTAACCCTAAACTGACTGCATAACTATAAGTGAAAAAATCTTGTATGGGGCATAAAACAACATTATTCCACTCTCACTAATGAATTCAGATTGTATGCTGAAATGGAACATTGAAATTTGTAGCTGAAAAAACATGTACTTGGTAATAGTCAGAGCAACCATAAACATAACACAACAAAACAAACAAAACACAAGTTAAACACGAGCTTATTGAAACCACTAATTGTAAAACTCCTGATTTTATGTGTACTGGCTATAATGACAGCAGTCTTCTAAGTGTTAAAAACACTTATTTAAACATGAATATCTGGTTGTTCAAAGCTCCTGTTTTGTGAATATTTATATTGCTATTAAAATTTAAAATACATGTATCTGATATAAAATATACTGGTACATTTATTACTTTTGACTGCTTCTATTTGATTACAACAACAGTGTGCATTAATTTTTGAGCAGAAATTTTGTCCAATACACAAAATACAAATTTTGACTAACAACTGGTAAAGCTAATGGGGCTTTGAACAAACAACTGCAACCTAGTGTTGGGTAGAGTTAAACTTGTAGCTAGCAATATACAATTGTCATTGTTTTACCTTCTTTAACACATTTTGAGGAAGTTCTAGATATAATACATTGATGTGACAATTTAGCTGTGACATCTCAATTGATGATGAATTACTCTGACATTGTTTGTACCATTTTTCTGACTGATATTGACATTATAGACAAATATGAAATTCAGCATATTTTTTATTACAGATTTAAAATATAAATAATAGTTATAAATCTAAAAATGACAATCTGTTTTGCTCATTAAATAGCAATGGCTGGCTTGTCCAAATTATGTAGGAATTGCTTTGCTTTCCGGATAATATAAGTTCATAATAAAAAAAAAAAAAACTCGGCCCTTAAAACATAAACTGGACCACTTTAAAATCTGACCTATTAGGTCTATTATCAAATCTCTTTTCATGATTGTTGTTGAAATTTCTTTGATAAAATACATTAATATCTTAAAAATTATTTCTTTTCTACTATAAAACAGAAGCCAATTATTGGTTCTTTTAAAACTAGCAATTTCAGTGTGGATTTTAGCTTGTTAAAAGACAGTAGAACTCCAAAGCTCAAAGTCCACAGGATTTGGCTGATGATTTCAAGTTATCCGGGTTTTCAAGGTTTTGAAGTTGAAAGGTGGTGTAGTCATATAGAAAGAAATGACTTTCATTTCCTTCAGATAAATCTTGAATGGTGGTAAACCAGTAACTCTATGCACTAATGCAATTGACACAATTACATTTAATAGTATTAATGAAAAACAAAAACTCTGAAAGCACCAGGTCTATTAAATCAAGATTCAATATAAACTTTTTTAGTTCAGTTAACGTTGTCATTGGTTATTTTATGCCATTTCAGATCTCTACATAAAATATTCTATATTGGTCAATCAATGGGTAAATGAACTTTTTAATCTGAATTTATTATACTTTGGCCTTATGGCATAATGTGACTGACATTTAAAACATTTACACCTTAAACACTTAAACTTGAATGTAGCTAATCTCAAACTCAAATATAAGGCTGGGGTCCAAGTCATTGGTAGAAAACTTTTATCATGATCCATTTCATAAACTTCTCCAAGCTATATCAAAACTATTAGATTTACCTCTATTTCCTTTTTTTTAGGATATTCAACTTCCAGTCTTTGTTATATCCAGAAAAATTAATTTACTATAACCACTTCAGATGCATTTTTCAGAGAAAACCACTAAACTTTGGCAAGCAAACTGACAAACTTTGTCATACTAGGATTTGTCCTGAGGAGGATTTGAACCTAGGTGTGATCTGTAAGCAGACATGTTAGACCGCTTGGCCACTGAGGCCTATGCAAACTGAATGGATACCTTTGGAAACAAAAGTCTCATTATCAATTTATCTTAAATTTTGTCACACAAATTATGGATAAAATTGCAGTAATGAAGGAATTGGTTGGCAAAAATAAAATTCAGTGTGGCACAAATGAAGTATGCTAGTCATGACTGGGACTTTGACACTAAATATGCTCCATTTAAATTATCTATATGATTATATCATATTAAAATTATAAAGCTGTTTTTCTACATTTCGTCCATTGAAATTAGATAACAACCATGTTTTCAAATACATCATATTTGTTTGAATATTTTTAATTAAATTTTAAGTTTTTAAAACAGTATTTGTAAACCAATAACAACCATGTTTTTCAAACACATCATATTTGTTATGAAAAATTTCAAGTTTTTAAAATGCTGTTTTGAATTCATTTTTGCTTAAAAATTGATTATTTGAAGTGTTTTATAAAAACAGAGGTGAGGTCATGTAAACAAGATAATCATCAAAACAGTAACATATTATGACTTAAAAAACGTTCCATACAAATTTTTTTAACTAAAGATTGTTCTTGGATACTATCTATAAATTTTTTCAATAAGTTGTTTAAGTTTTCCTGATTCATCATAATCCATGGCTGTTTGGTGGGACTCGTCCTCTGCATTGAAGTTTATTCCAGCTTTAACCAATGTCAAGGCTACGTCCATGTTTTTATTGAGAACAGCCGTATGTAAAGCGGTCCTTCGCTTGTTGTCATAGTTATTTACGTTTGCACCACTGCGTAGTAATACATTTAAACAGTTTAAGTTCCCTGATTTTGCAGAGTAATGCAGCAGAGTAAATCCTTGTAAATCACGTAAATTTACATTTGCTCCATTTTGAATAAGGGACATTGCTATATTTACATGGCCACCTTCTGTAGCATTATGAAGTGGAGTTTTGTTTCCAATTGTCAACATGTTCACATTAGCATAATGACGTAGTAATAATAGAACTATGTCAGATGATCCATTGGCAGCAGCGATGTGCAGAGGAGATTTCCTGAAACTTGTAGACACATTAACATCAGATCCATTATCAATAAGAGTTCTAGCAATTTTGAGATGTCCTATTTCACAAGCTAAATGTAATGGTGTCCTTCCCATGGTTTTCTCCTTTGTGTTCACATTCATTGTACTTTTCTTCAGAATCATTTTTGTAATGTCATAATATCCATTTTTGGAAGACAAATGTAGTGGAGTCATGCCAGACAGGTCTTTACTGATGACATCAGCACCACGCTGAATTAGAAGACGTGTAAGTTCTGGTTGCTGATAAATAATTGACAGGTGCAAGGCATTTTTACCTGTATTGTCACAACTATTGACTTCCGCGCCTCTCTCCAACAACAAAACGGCCATTTTGATATTGTTACGCAAAAGAGACACATGTAGTGGCGTTCTACCATCATTATCACGAATGTCAACTATTGCTCCCTTTTCTATTAGAAGTTGAGCCGCTTGTAGAAGATCACCGAGAACAACTTTGTGTAATATCGAGGAACCACTCTTTTTTGAGATCACATGATTAACATCTGCACCATTCTCAATAAGAAGCTTTGCTGCCATGAGATTATTGTAATGTAAGGCTGTTTGTAATGGCGTGTCTCCATCATTATTTCTGGCATTTATTTCAACGCCAACATCCAGTAGTATTTGTAAAATTGGAGGACGGCATCTTTGAGACATATAATGGAGGGCCGTAGTTCCATCTTCAGTTATTGTTGTACAGATGTCATGGCAATTTTTCTCATATTTTTTGAGAACCCTTATCACATCATCTGCATTCCCAAAATTAACTGCTTCCACTAATTCCTTGGCACCATTCTCGATGTGTGCGTAGTTACGCATCAGGTAGCTCATAATAACAACCTAACCTTATAAATACTATTTACACAATATGAAATCAAAAATCAAAGATGCTTTTCACAAGTATTTGTTAGGTCATATTTTTTGCAGAAATTTTCTGATGCAATTTGAAGTCATAAAAATGTCATTCTTAACAAATTAAAAAAAATTCTAATTTTCACAAATTCCTAAAAGCAAAAATTAATCTGTGAAAAAATGATATACTCCTTCACAGTTTTGAATTAATTAATGTCTTTTCCTTTTTGAATGAAGTACTTGTTCACCCTTTCACTGAATAAATGTCTTTTCTTCTAGGAATAAAGTATTTCACCCTTTCACTGAATTAATGTCATTTCCTCTTGGATTGAAGTACTTGTTCACCCTTTCACTAAATAATTGTCTCTTCCTTTCAGAATGAAGTATTTGTTCACCCTGAATAAATGTCCTTTTCCTTTAGGAATTATGAATTATTAGTTCACCCTTTCACTTTTCCCACATTACCTATAAGCATGTCCACAACTGTCCAATATCAATTTAGATAGAATAAATCCAGAACACGGATGATGATCATTTATCCTAAATCTGAGAACAAGTGTACTTCCTTATTAGAGAACTTTCACATAAGTACAAAGTATATATATTAACAAGGTGTTGTAAATTATAATCTGTAATCACTTTCTAAAATCCATAAAAATGTCAAATGATAGAGTTATTTCTTGATTGGCAATATTTATTATAAGTACCTTGTTTCTTTGTAGCCGATATAGGACCTTATTACAGTCAAGTTTTGTAAACAAATCTGGCATGTCATATACATAAATAAAGTTTAATTCACTTCATGGTCAACTTGTGTCGTTGATAAACCTGCCGATTTAGTGAAAATTCAAAGTGGTACTGATTTCTTATGGCACTCCAATCAGTTTAATGTCAACACTCTTAACAGTAAAGAACTTGTGTAGACTGTCATATAAATGTTTATATCTTATAACCATACAACCATTGACTTCTATAACAAATAAATTATTTTATATTCCACTTAAAAACTTGTTGTCAATACACTTATGTTTCCAGTTTGTCACCAAGGCATCCAGAACCAACGAAAGAATTCTGCGGAAGGATGAGGGTGATTACAGATAATCCTCTTAATCCTAATCCATTACTGAGATAATAAATATCGTAGAAGTCTGTTTTTATGTACTTTACACATAGATTTTCATTTGTACAACAATATTATCAGGAATACTGCGAGTACATCAGCTTTTTAGCATTAAACAACACCAGCTTTTCAATGTCATTATTTGTGAGTGAAATCCGTAACACAACAATTAACATATTGTTGTGTTTAAAAACTAAATTGATATTTTCAACTTGAAATAAGAAAATCCAGTAAATTGAAATGCACCAAGTGTATGTTAAAGTCCCATCGTAAATGTGTTCTTAACACTTAAATTACCTATATTTAAATATTATAGCAAGATTATAAAGATGAAATTAAACTGTCATATTGACAAAAGGATTAAAAGTCTGTATATTTTGCTCTTGATTTTCATCCAATCAGAAAAGTCCCCTCTAATTCCACATAGATGAATTTCATTTTTATCACTCCTAGTTACAACTGACTTTACCTGACAAAAAAATGTTTTAATTACGTTATGTCCTGGCATAGCCCTGTATTAAAAGATCAGAGTGTTTTTAGATCTCTGCCGTCACTTTCTAATATATATCAAATACCTTGTTATATTCATGATAAATCAATTTTATAGATATATAATATATATACACCAGGATTTTCTATAATGGCTTTCGATGTTCAGTAATTTAAATACACATATATACCATTATCAGTATGATTGATGAATTGCATTTCAATATAGAAATAATTTTTAAAGAAATTTTCAAAAAAAAAAATCTTATTGTACATGTGCCCACTTTTTATACATAATATTCACTTGTTTTCATTTAAAATGAAAATTGCTCTTTTTGACGTTTGAATTTTTTAATGAATATATTTTAATGTATTTTATTATATGAAACGGAATTGCTGTTTTATAAATGTTTAGTGGAGCATTTTGTGTATACACAAGTTAAGGAGTGCATCATTACATGTTCTTTGAATATTTATCAACCTTATACCACAATATGTGCATGTTTACGAACAAGCTGTTTATTATAGTACGAAAGCCGTGTAATTATAATTTTACATTTTAAATCAAATATCTATATTATTTACGTCTTTTAGAAGGTTATTATTCTTCTACAGACCATTTATTCTTTTAATGTTATTCATTACCATTATGTAATTTTAGAACTGTAAAAATCTTAATTGATATTGCATATTGCAGTAAAACGTGTTGTAAAAGATTCAACCTTATAAAATTAGCACCTATTGAAAAGGTTTTTAAGCTTTAATTGAATCTTGTACAAGTACATGTTTATTCATATGATCTTATATCACAAACCAGGTGTATGCTCCAAAGTTTTTGTTTCTCAAGGATCATCAAAAATCTGCTGTAAATGGTGTAATGAAAAACGTGAAGTTTGAGAAAAGAATTAAACCTTGACTATTGTTCAAATTACAAAAAGATTTCACATTGTTTATTAAAATTAAAATAAAAAACACTACCTTTGATATAGTGATCAAATGTATGTTACAATGTTGAGCTCAACAATTTATGAAATTATTTCCAAAAAGATAAGACCTTGACCTTCATAATTTGACCTTATATGAAACAACCAGCCTTTGAACACATGAGTGTTGTTTCTAGTTTTTGAACTAAGCTTGTGATTTAGCAAGTTGTAAAGCCTTATGAAGAGGAATTTGGTTTTAAAACAGCAGTTGTTGCCAATGACAACAGATTTTTAAAAATTCTTTGTGTAGTTCAATAGTCATATAAGTCTCCAGCAGATGACCTAATCGACAATTTCTTGAATCTAAAATAAATTTCAAGCCGCAATGGAATTGCCAGTTGCCTGAAATGAGAGACAGATCTCATTCTATATTCTTGACTAAATCAGTGAATGTTTGTTGAAAAGATGTGTATTCGTCAATAATTAGGATGTCTTTCATATGTTGACAAGTTCTTTCTGACCTCTCTGAAGGAACACCTATATTTGACATTGTCATGTGTTTGAAATCTAAACATTTGCTTGACATTGCAAACTAAATTTAAAAGTGATATTGAAGATTTCTGAATATCCTGATCTGCAATTGTCATTATTTACTCAAATCCTGACACTGCAGCAAATTACAAAATAAAAGCTTAATACAACAAAATCACAGAAACAAAATAAAAGTTAACAACCAAAAAAAAAAAAAATTAGTTATAAGAAACATTGACTGAAGTAATTTTCTCCAATGATGTTGGGATTAATATGCTGTTTAATCAACTCCACTTTTGAAATACCTTGAAAGTGTAAGTCAGATCTGCAAAATATTTTAATGGTGGTTAATCAATTCACATTACATTTTCAAACAAATTTAGTAGAAAAGTTATTACGTCTCTATCGAAATATGCAGTATACCGTAGTTTCTAATCATGTTACAGTACCAGTATATTGTTCTGGTATCAAGAAATTGCACATTGACACTGGTCACATGACAAAACTTAAAGACCCAGTGCTGTATAGGGTAGGTTTTGTGTTGCATTAGTCATAGCCATTTTCCAGCTGGAAATGAACATGATTCATATTAAAGAGCAACACTTAAGAATTTACAGTAAAAAGTCTGTGTCGTCTAACGTCATGTTAAGTTAGAGTGACTGGGTGTATTTATTTGTACTCTGTTTATCCCAATAAATGATATTTAAGTTTGAAATCAAGAACAAAATAAACACATATTAAAATGTAATAGAAAAATAAACATAAAAAAGGGTACCCCTCATAAAGTAATATATAAATCTTAAAGATTAAGATCAATAAATGAATATGAAATATACCGGTAATATCATACTATAGGACTGTCATATAAATACCAGGCCGATAGACCTAATGTCAGGGGAAATAGCTGATTTACAGCCAACCAAATGTCAGGGGAATATCTCTGATTAACATTGTCACTCACAGATATTTACTGATAATTATATGAAATTATGATTTATGAAATTCAATCAGTTATAGATATTAAGTATATATTAATATCAGGATGGTTAAATGTATAAAATATTCAGGGTTTATATAGCATGTAGGTAGTGACAATCTCCATTTATTCTGGCATGTTAATGATAGAGTTAAATGTTTCTGTCAAAAGGAATCTTGGTGGCCGAATGTTTTTAAATGCACTCTTACAATGTCTTACACTGACTAGAGTCAAATTCCACTCAGACTAGGCCCTCGTGTGAGAAAGTTTGTAGAAGGTTAGTGGTTCTCTCTGTACACTAAGGTTTCATCTATACCATCCCTGACCAGATCCCTCAATATAAATGAAAAAAATCTTGACTGAGACTTTAAACTTCATAACTCTACTCCACTCTGTCAAGGATGTTTAATGGTTAGATCATAGTGTTTTATATATGTCTTTTAAAATTAAGAAGACTCTAAAAAGAAATGATAAACCAGAGAACAATTTAGGTAATACAGTAAAACCTCGTTATAATGCCCCTCAATAACTTTGCCATCTTGCTTATCGCCACACTATTTTGAAGTGCCAAAATTCATTTTGTTTATGAATTTCTTTATCTGCCTCCCCCAATTTATTGCCAAACCCCTTTATAATGCAAAGATTTGACTGAACAAATGGTGGTGATGAATCAAGGTTTTACTGTAATTTATTTCAAAATGTTTGCGATCCCCAATTTAATAACTAGTCAGGCACTATGAAATCTTCAAGGCAGTTAGTTACTTTTCATAGTTGACTGTTATAGTCTTGCACGGTTTTCAAAATTGCAGATTAAAGCATAAAAACATTTATACATATTTTGATTGAAGCTATTTTGAAAGTTACCTCTGTATAATAAACTGCATGCAAACGGAAATAGTTAGAATTTGGTATATACTGATAAAAGTGAATGGTCTTTTCACAGTTATAAAATGAGAAAGACTCATGGTGATAAAATATGTCTCAAATTCTTTGGTGAAACAAACAGTGATTAAATTTGTATAGTTGAGTGCAAATCTCATCACCTTAATTTTGATTTTGTTCTTTCCTTATTTAAAAAAACAGTTCATTGATTTACAATTAAGAGTGTTCGGCAGTTTGAATACTTAGTACATGCATTCTCAAAATAATGTTACTTATACTCTTTCTTCTTATTTTTCCAGGGTGTACCAGATCACACACAACATGTTCACAGTGCAGCAGATCCACTATCATCAAGATCGTAAGTTGTTTATTTACTAGTTACATTCAAACCTGTCTATTAAGGCCACCCAAGGGAACCAGTAAAAATTGCCTTTATAGGCAGGTGGCCCTTATATACAGGTTCAAATAATATGAATAAAGAACAATTGGGATACAACTCTACTGGCCTTTATAAGCAGGTGGCCCTTATAAAAAGGTGGTCTTTAAGGTAGGTTCGATTGTACTTATATATACAGTTGAGCTTGGACCATTGATTTATGTGATTTACTAAGTTAAAAGCTCACAATTTGCATGGAAGCCTTGCAAATTTGCATGAATATCAGTTGATGTTAATATTGAAATGTTATGTGGTCAAGGCTCTGAATGGCAATGAAGAGATATTGGTAAACAATCTTGTATGTTTAAGTTTTGGGTATGACAATAGACTAAGCAAACTCTATAGTGTAACCAAACTGTCTGGACCGTACTGGTAGTGTGACGATACACTCTGCTGGACCATACAATAAACAAATAATTCCTTGGCCATAGAGTAACCAAACACTCTCTGGGTATGTTCCAATTATACAGGTATTTAGTTTTCATAGGTATAGCAGTGTGTCCTATTTAAATCATTTATTATAGACATGGTTTCCGTTTTCACAGTTTCCACTGTATAGAATTAATTCCATCATTATTTCGGTCACTAATATAAATGAGGCTCTTTTATAGAACTATTTGTTCAGTATGTGTAATTAATGATACTGGCGTCATTTTGTGAACTATATGATAACTAATCATATCTTGCACTTATGAAAAATCACCATTGAAAGGTCATTTGAGTATGTGATCTTTAAGCAGTTTTGATAGCACTTTTTGATTTGAAATGATTTTATTGCATTGGAAGTTGTGCTTCTTGCTTTAAGGCTGATTGCATGATATGTTGTGTTGTATTTCTGACACGTTTGCTTCGGCTTTGCACCATATTATTTTATTATCTTCTCTAGAAATGGCGAACAGGTTGATGATAAAATGGCAACAGCGAGATCTGAGGACGATCCCAATTCAAAAAATCTAAATGAGGAACAGGAAACACCTAAACTAAATTCTGAAACAGATAAGGCTCAACCTGAAAAAACTGATTCAGAAAAGAAACAGTCTGATGAACAAATGGAAGTCTCAAAACCAGAATCAGTAGCAGACAGTACAAAGAGCCAAGATGGTTCATCTACGTCGCGTACAGTACTTAGCATGAAGGAAATAGAATTCCAGAACCCAGCATATACAACATCAACCAACAAAAATCAGATGTTATCTGCTAGAAATAAGCCAATTCAGAGACAGACAAAAGCAAATGCCAGGTAACATATAATGATGTATTATTATACATTTCAAGTTTTTGGCTTGAGAATGGCCAGCACTGCATTTTCATCAGTGGCCTCGTTGGTCTGGAAATGACATGCCTCTCACACTACAACTTTGATGTTATTTTTATCACTGAATTTAATTGTTGCTTTATGCATGTTGCTTACAATATTTATGACAATAAATGATTTTTCAAAGAGCCTAAGTTTTGCAGAAATGTTAATTATTGCATTTACTGCTACAGCAATACACCATATAGTATTCATCATAAGCTGTCATTTATGAATACACAACAGAATTGATTCCAAAGTCTAAAGTTACAGAAGGTCCTTTTTGTCAAAAAACATACAAGTGTCAATTGTGCTTTAGGGGTCTATGTTGATGAATGGCCTGAAGTGTCAACTTACAGATCACAGATCTTTCCATTGCCTCAATGGTTCCATTTCCAATCAAGGCATATCCTTGATGTGTTCAACAAAGTGTGCATGTGCAAAATCTGGTCACTATCACACACCTTGGCTAAATTTCACCTGTCCATTCTTCAGTCAATCTGTCTGTCCATCACTAACAACAGTGATAGCACTTATTACTAAAGATAAGTGCAGCCTCTGGTCTATATCTCACACATAGGCTAAATTTCAAAGTTTACCTGTCCATTCTTCAATCCATCTGTCTGTCCGTCACTAACAACAGTGATAGCATTTATTACTGAAGATAAGTGCAATTCACAAAAAATAACTACTGGCTTCACTGAATTTGCTTGCTTAATACTTGTTTTCCAATGGTTTTATTTGTAATCTTTTCGTATAGTAAATCAGCAGCACCAAAGACAAGACCATACAGTGCCATGGATGCTTATAGATACATTGTGGCCCACCCAATACGACTGGTAGACGGAGGTTACAATACATCATACCAACAACAGAGAACGGAGGCATGGAAACGTAATGCCAGGAATCAAAGTATGTATCACTGGACATGCTACTCTTGCTGGGTGGCTTACTTATATATTTATACATATTTAGGCTTGTGTTAATTGTTTTATCTGATTTATAATTTGACTGTAATTTTTGTATTTATTTTGATTAAAAATAGATTACCATACTAAACACAGTTGCTTTCTCAAGTTTAATTTTAGAAGTTATGTCTAAATCAAAATATTATGCATCAATGTATCTAACAATGTTACAATGTTACAATTATGACAATTCATGAAAATGATCTCTCTCTCTCTCTCTCTCTCTCTCTCTCTCTCTCTCTCTCTCTCTCTCTCACACACACACACACACACACACACACACATTTCTTGTTAACTTAAGTGATTGTAAAAAATAAAAAACATAATTTGGGTTATCTTTACCAGAAGAACATGAGGAGTTTTGTGACTATAGTGACTGTCCTTATCATCCTAATCATAGTAGCTATCTTAACGAGTTTGATTCAGGTATGATCATCAATTGTTTTATCAATGAGCACTGTAACTAAACTACCCCTTGTTAGCATGAGTGGTTACTGTTTGTGCATAAAGAATATTATTCTAAACTTGCATGGTTATAACTCAATATTCTCAGAATTCACTATGACCTTTGTTTTAGGTGATCCACAAGAGACATGTATCACTAAAAACTGAATTTCCATCACCTAACATTCCATGTTAATTTTACCTTTATCCTGTCTATCACATTTTACCTTTATGTTGTAATGAACTTTTGTTGTTTCTTCTGAAATGACCCCACCCACTTGATGTTCAATATTTTGTTGCATGAACAACCATCACATGTGTACTTGTATATATTCACAACTTAACAAACATGTGTTGACAAACACAAATTAAATAAGAAGATAGAAATATCATTGAGAATGTAATATTGACTAATGTTAACTTAGTTTTAGGAGGAAGGGGGGGGGTGCATAAGGAATCACCATGTCTGTCTATCATCCTTGTAAAATGGTGTCAACTGCATAACTTTCGCATCTATGGATGGATCCAGGTTACCATACCAAGTATACCAATATGAGATTACCAATATGTGGTATACCACATTCACGTGTTAAGACCAAATTTAAAGGAGGGGATTTGGCCCTCAAGAGAAAGTCCTGGTTCATTCTGTCACATTTTTGCTGTGATCATTAAAAAAATTATACAGGTATATAACAAGGTTCCAGTTTGTGCCCGCACACATCTTTTATTAATTCAATTTTGGAAGTCCAGTAAGCCCTTGTCATATGAACAAGCTCTCTTTACTACCATTACATCTGTGAATAATAAATAAAGTGTTAATTTTCCTAGAGATAGAAAATGAAGTTAGTTGTACAACAGTAAGTGAGTCATTAGTGGTTCATATAAGTCAGATCACAGAAGGTATAACAAATTAAGTTCATGTATTAATTAAAACTTGTTACTGGTACACCTATCATACTTGTAAATCACTAGAACCATTCAGTACTCAAAGTGGAATAGGATTTTGTTAATTTTGTATACTCCCAACAAACTTAGTTTGAGAGTCAGGAACATTTGGCTCATGAAGCAGTTCATATTTTTTTTATCCCCCGCCTTTCAAAGAAAGGGGTGAATATAAAATTTGAGTTTCTGTTTTCCATCCTTCCTTCCATCCATCCAAAATTCTTGTCCAGAGTAATTTTCTAAAACTATGAAGCACTTTCAGAAACTTGGTGTGTGTCCAGTAGCAGAATTTTTTGTGAGAGTGTAATTGGCATTGAATTATACCTGTAAATAAACAGGAATTTTGCATTGTTTTCTCATTTTCCATTTTAATTTTTTTTTTTTTTAAAAAAAGAAAATTTAATTCAATAATATTGTGGCCATTGTTGGCTACTTACCATAAGTGAAAACATTGTTAATGATCATACACGTGTGTACTTTGAACAAAATGTTTTCCATGTGTAGAGCTATGCATAGAAGTACCAGTGTTTTATTTCTGTTTAATGTTTTTATTTTATTATCATTTGTATATTCAGTGTTCAATCTAGAAGGGGCCCTTGTTCCATTGGCCCCAAAATAATTATATTGTCCCCAAAGAATACCGTCTGTAGGCCTACCCTGGTTCATATTTTATAGTCTTGGTTGACTTTTGAATAAATAAAAAGCAAACATACAAATCCATGTCCAAATCACAATCCCAAAGCAAACTAAAAGCTTTGAAACTGGAAAGTTAAATATATGAACTTCCACCAGGAAAGTGAGGACAAGTACTGTGGAAAGGAAAGACACCTCTTGTTTAGTTAGATTACACCTGTCTGCTGCTTTCTCGTCAATATTTTTCTCTGACTCCATACTGGTCTTTCCAAAAAATACCTTAAGTTTTGTTATCATGTAGATCCAGTTTTGGAAAGTATGGCACCTGTTTTTTCAAGACCTGAGCCAAGATAATCCCACCATCCATGTTTTTGGACTGAACTTTGTATTCTGTAAGGGATCTACTTGAACTTTGATTTATTTGATATTGAATATACAAAAAATATACTTTCTCACCCCAAAGTTACAGTGAAGTGTACCGGGTACATATAATACACTATTCATATATTTACAGACATGCAGCATGTTTAATTTAATTAACTAAATTCTAAAGGCTAATTTTGAGGTGACAAAGTCACATTTTAGGACAAAACCTAACATAATGTCAATATCAAACATTTTTATCCACTGTCTTTCGTTCTTCCTTCCATCTGTCCGCCCTTTGTGTCTGAAGTAATTCTCCAAAACTATATACATGTAGTACTTTTTTACAAAACTTTGTTCAAAGCATCAATATTGATAGGAGATGTACATGTCATTTACCCAAGTTGTTGGCTTATTTTCCTGGGAGTTATGGCCCTTTTAACATAAGTGCATATTTAAAAAAAGTATCTACTGGCAGGGCATCCTAATTCACTGAATTTGCTGGTTTATTTTACATTGGCCCCAGTCAATTTTGATTGAAAATTTCATTAGCATTTTTATTCAAGCTGTGTCCCCAATAAATGAAAATTGTTATAATTGTCATAATATTTCACCGATTTCAAGAGATCCTGATTCATAGCAAATATGTCAGTATCACATTCTAATTAGATGTTTAGTATATTTGCTGCAAAAATTGTATTGAATTTTTACAGCTATGGTTGTAGCTGCAAATCATTAAGACAATATTAATTTCTGAGTTTGTTATATTTTTGTTGTTATTGTTGTTATTTTTGGTTGATATATTGTTATGCACTAGAAACATAATGTAAACATTGTTGTTTTTGTGAAATCATGATGTTGCATTTCAGGAGGGGGTTATTTTCACTATTTTGTCCATTTTTGTGGTACGAAGCATAAGAAATTTGACTTGCCTTAATAATCTTTCAAGAAGGGGAATTTTTGCTTTTTTTTTTTTTTCCAATTCTGAAAAATTTCCACCACATGAAAATAACAATGTTTACAGTATTTTGTTCTGTTTCAGTTTTCACTTTTTGACATGTCTGTACTAGGTACAGAAGAACTTACGTCATATCCTGGTTTATTGTAATTTATCAATGTCTGAATCCTGTGTTAATCCTCTGATTTGGTTAAAGTCTTTATTTTTATGTATTTTTATTTATTATGAATTTGTTTCTATAGACATTATTAATGATAAAAAAATGTTGATGTGCCCATGGCAGAATTTGCATCATATCCTGGTTCATTTTGTCTGAATCCACTGTAAATATTTCAAAATGCTGACATTAACGCAACTTAAGTTTTGACAAAGAAATATATAAATTAGTTCTATATGTGTTTTTCATTTTTTCATTCCCAGTAAGTTACGAATATCCTGTTGACATACACAGATAGATATGGAATGTAGAAGAAGGCATGCTGTTTTTGTGACAGCCATGTTTGTTTTATATGATGTTCATATAGGGTTTTGGTCAGAAAATTTTTCAAAATGTATTGGGTGTGTGAACAATCACTAGATAATTATCTTCAACTTCTTGGTCAACTTGAAATCAGTGTTTTGAATTCTAATTATGACAGGCAAATAAGTTTATGTTTTGGTTAAAAAAGGCGATACATTTTGGTTTAATAAGGCTTAATTTTAGTACATGTACATGATACACTTGTTAAAGTTTGTATTAGTAAATTTTGAAATTATTTGAGGTAGCTTTAACCTATATACATAGGATATTGTATATATCTCTATCTATTTCGCCCATTGACAGATGTTGAGGAGGAGGTTGTACATAACATCCCCGCCACAGCCGGGGAGGAAGATGAGGAGGGTAAGATTTCACGGTTAATCCACTACAGAGCTTCAAACCTACAGAATATTAACACTACACAGAGCTTTTATAAAACACATTTTATATGTCCAATATTTACATTTATTTTCATCACTTTAAATTCTCTCCATGGCTATAATAGGACTATGTATAATTCAGCTTCATATGTGGTGCTTTACAATGTACGGTAATGTTACTAATTTACAGTCAAACCTGTCTCAAATAAGGCTACAAACTAAAAGATCACATTTTCGAGCTGGTGGTTTTTATAAACTAGCTGCAAAAATTTACAGTGATGCTGATTTGGCTTATAGAAAAAATCATCCAGCTTTATGTATGTACTGGTCAAAATTACCTGAGTAGAGAATATTATTTCATTTATAAACATTTTACAACATACTTTATGTACTATTTTCATGCAGTCTTTCGATATCTCCAGTAAATTCCAGATTATATCCATCTTGTGATTGTATGAAAATCATTCATACCTTGGACCATGTTCTCATATTTCAAAACTTTTTGTCAAATCTTATTTCCACACTTACTTCTTGTTTGGTTTTCTAAATAGGTTGTTATTGAGTTTCTTTATTAGAATATGAATTCTTTTAAATATTTCTGTCTAAAAAAATCATGGAGTCATATTTCAAAGTGTTGAGAATTTGTATTTTAATCACCTTATATTTATTTATTGTTAATTTTTTATTATTTTGTGGTGTAAGGGTTATTTATTTTGCATGTTATTTTGTTTCAGCACCTATTAATTTTTTAGTTGTCACTTGTAGAAATGTTTATGTTATATCTGCCAATATTTACACACCCATTATGTTATATATTTACATATTTACATATCATTATGCAATATTTACACACTTTTATTTTGTTTAAACACTTTTTATATAATCATAAACAACACTTGATTTTAACCATTTGTAAACATTTATTTTATTTTTGAAAACTTCGAAATTTTCACATCATAGATATGATATGTAGGACATGGTATTTGGTAATATTGGGTCATTAGAAACGCCCATTAAACACTTCACTATTATATTTATAAACGATACTCAGTTGCCAAATAGATTTGAAGAGAGTTCTAAAATTTGTCCTTATTTTAGTACTGTGAAATCAGTTCTCATTGAGGATTTAATGTCTGCCCTAATTTTTTACAATCAAGTCAATTTGCTGTTTTAAATTTCTTGTGAAAATGGTTAGCATTCTGTCTCGTATAAGGATTCAAATTTCTTTTAAATAAAGGTTCATCAACTGGTAAGGCACATTTTGAATTTAGAAACAAGTGAAACCTTAATTTAAATTTTCTTGAACCAGTCTTAGCACCAAATAGGGTCTGAGAATTTTGTCATGTGAATAGATTGAAGTTGCTATTTTTGAGAAGAATTGGCTTGATTAGAAACCATGATGTAAATGACATTGTGAAACAATTTGGCATTTCTCGAAACCGAGGACAAAATATGTTGTCTGACATCAAATTGCCAGACTGGTACAAATATAGAAGCGACAACTCCTATATGACAATCAAGTGATGTATAAAATAGGATTGGATTTGGATAGAAAAAATTATGAATGGGATCATTTTCAGAATTATTAGCAAATGACAACCAAATGATTCAGGTCTGATTAATCTGTTCTATCATTGAGACAAGAATATATTTTGGGTATGAAGTCCACACTTGCATTTCATTTGCCCTCTCCAGGTGTTCCCAGTATTGTACATTTCACCAGATCCTTTACAACCAGTGTTGGTACTGGTAGGCTACTTCTTAAACCTCAATGTGTTGCTTGTAGTTTATGATACAGAAGTGCTTCAGAAATTTTTATCTTTTATTTCTGCTAATTATTCAATGCTTATGAGTATCTAGTTGCTTTCTACAGAGTGCTTTTACTTGTGTAGAGCATTTTATAGTAAGTAAGTAAAAGAACACCTGCAATAAAACCGAAGAACTTTTTGGATGTGTAATTCTGGTCAATCAATCATTATTAGAATCTGTTGAAAGTTTTCAGTCTCATAGGCTTGTATAGGAAAGATTCCACTTGAAATATTTGCAAAGTTAACTATCAGTATTATAAATTATGGCTTTGTATGCTATCACCGATTTGAAATGGTAAGGGAGATAACTCGAATTATGCATATGGTTTTTTTGTTCCTAGATGATGGTTTATTAATAGGAAAGCTCAACCTACTTTGCTACTGTAACTATACAGTTTCAAGTCTTTTATGAAAATTTTATTGCCAAAGAAGATATGTTCATTGAAATTGTAAATTAATCTTAATCCTTCTTTTTAATAATTAAAGTTCACTTACGTGAAACATATAATTCAGTTGTGAAAGTAAAAATTGATATGAAATGCTAACTTATTGTTTGAAATCTAGATTTATGAATATTATGTATCCAAACAACCAGTATTGATGTCTCAAAACAGAAAGCAGTTGGTATAAATTGTATCATGAATGACAATGCTGTTATGATTTAAGAATTATAAATTTTTAGGGCTTCATTCGGCCTTTAACTTTTGTATGCCAAATTGACTTTTTCAAAATTTTAAGGGTCAATCTATATTTATTCTTCTTGAAAATTGAATGCTAAGGTCAGTTTTTAAGAGCCCAAAATATAGTTTCAAGATCTAAAAATACCTGGGGGTTTTTCAGGTCGTCATAAATCACCTCCGCCACAAAGACCTTCATCACCTGCCTGGAGAGGTCAACTGTCACACTCTCAGCCAACCAACTTGAAGTTACATATGAAGGCTGGAAATGAATGGCTAGCTGGAGGTCGTGACCTTTACTTTGAGAGCTATCAGAAGAGACCACAGTCTAGTCATGTGCCTGGATGGAAAGAGGGATTACCAGAGAGTATGAAGCGACCAAAATCAGCCTTTACACCAAAGTCATATAGGTTAGTCATATATCTGAAGTTTTAGCGAGGGGAAAATAACTTTTAGAGATTGGTCCAAAGGGTATATTATACAATTATAATAAAACATGCAAGTTAATTTTGAAAGAGACTCTCACAGTGCATCACACCATAAAACCTTTTCTTGTGTTTCTGTGGAAAAACAGGAATGTGTTATATCAATGAAAATTCTCATTATGTAAAAATTAAAATATTTTAGAATGTTTCAATAAATGTTATGTCGAATTGGAAAAAATACATCATTATTGATCCAATCACAAATTAAAATTGCATTTGAATATTACAAATATATTTACAAACAGAAGTATGTAATTGAAAATGCATAATGAGTGCAAAATCACCTATTTTAGAATAAACCCCCAATGACTAGTGTGAAATTGTCTACGCATGAAAATAAAGTGATCTACAGTTAATAAATAATGAGAAAATTGAATAGTTCTTTTATAATCTAGTGGTTCAAAGTAAAGCTGGCATTTAATTTTGAATTGTCAGAAATATACTATTGTCTAAATTTTCTGCCAGTTAAAACCTGAAAATCTTTAAAATTAAACTAAGGTATACTTTCTCATGCAAAGTCTTCCTTAGCTATATTTGGTTGAATATACATGTACTTGTTCCTTTAGATATATATTTGCAACCCCTTGGAAAAAATTTTGATTTTACAATTTTGGTCTAAGCACTGCTAATGAGGAATTGTATTCCAAAACAGACATCTAGTGCTGTAAAATATTAACACTGGTATAATATATAATGGTAATAATTTGAAATTTTACATTTATGTTACAGAGGAAAATCCAGAAATTCAACTCCTGGACCAGTTACTCCATCATCTATAGCTTATGAAAATATGTTACATGGTTAGTATGATATAATAAATATCAGATAAATGTTCATTATGAAATCAAAATTCAAGTCATGAATATTCATTATCCAATGTTGATAATTAACTTCTCACTTTATTTAAATCATCAAAATGTTTAACAGAAACAGGAGGTCCACACATTTTCCTATATTTATATTTCCAGATTCTCATATAAAAATTTCAGAACTTTGTGTTTTTATTGTACGGCGTTTAACGATAGTGAACGCGTACTTTGCTATCGCTTTCTTCCAAGATATTGGGCTTCTTTGCTATGAAATTATAAGATATGAGTACACATGGAAATAGTGCGCCTGGTAAATGAGTGTGAAAGAAATATATCTGTTTTATCGTGAGATGTGTATTCTGAGACGGGTAATGCATTTGGTTACATATGTACATTTGGAATAAATTTTCGGAATACATTTCGGAATCTAGTAAAATATTGCGACGGGATGCATCCAATAATTTCTGCAATTTGGCGAACTGATCTCGTGTTTACAATAAAAAGTAGTCTGAGAAGTTTGCGTCCTACGATGTAAAATCATAACTTTTTATGAAATAAACAGCAATGGCAGGTTGATTTAATTAATTCTTAATGAAATTTACGGTAATTTAAATTTATTTTGAAGGGTATGATAACATATTTTGATGTTGAGGCAATTGTGTCATATTTTAAAACTGTTTATCGATTAGATTTCACTTTCGTGAAAGGGAGATAATTCGTACAGTGTTGTGTGCAAATGACCACATGTGGATTTTAAATACTTCACCATTAACATGAAACGGGAATATTGTGAGTGATAATCAGCAGTTTATTAAAACCCAGATTTAACAGCAAATGATCCAGTTACATACAACCGCTAGAATGTACCCCCTCATAGCGACGGTAGGGTCTGCAAAACTCTACTTTCTCTCTATCCGAAATGGCCAAACGATCGGGTACGACTTTATTAAATTTTAATTACTGATTGTCTTTTTCATATATTTATGAAATTATTAATTTCTACCATTTAATTTAGCAATACATGGTTTGGTACATAGTTTCTTTTTCCAAAAAACATCTGTCGGACTATGCATAGATCGAACCAACCCAACACCCCCCGTCCTGCCACAACACCATTTTCCATACAACAGCACGGCAGTGCTATGTTTTCATATTTTACAAAAATTCTTTGATATCTGCCCACAGCATATGAGCTCATCATACACATCAAGAATGGTGCATATTCTACAGCCATTTGAGTGAGAACACAAGACTGTACCATTCATGGGATGCTCACCCAATGTTATGTTAACCGTTGGTACCCATGCATACACTTTATCATCTGGATGGATTTCTGGGTGAAATTGTGTCTTGCTCAAGGATTGATGGACAACCAACCCATTTCATTTCTCACAAAAACTTGTAAATAATTTTAACAATCTGGTATCTTTTAGCCAACCCTTTATTAATGCATAGTGTATTGGTAAGTGAAAATCAAACAATTTCCTTTCCCATTTATTAAACAAAGGTTCTTTATTTTAATTCTGATATAAGAATTGTTTTACCTTTAACCATCTACATGTAATATTCTTTACCAAACCAAATTATTATTCTGATTGTCCTATCTATACACAAAGTCTCTCCCAACCAAATAAAATTGCTGTACATTGCCCTACCACATTTACCACACTGAAAACATACCCTAATGGAGTCCATTTAATGTATACTATGATATAACATAATGTTTGTGTAAATTAGTTGTTTCTAGTTGTAGTGAGAAAACAATTCACTGTAATTTCTAAGATAATGTTCATTTTCATCATTGACAAGACATGGGAAAACAGTTTTACACAATCATTGTTGCACGAGTGAAGTAGAGTGGGATGACAGCCCAGTCAGGATTTCTTTTACTTACAAGAATATTGAGTCATTTCAAAGATGGTGGAGAAAATTGGAGTACCTGGCAAGCCACCTTTCTCATACTAGGAACTGTTCTGAATGTGATTCAAACCTAGGTAGTGAAAGGAACACCTCGGCCACCGAGGTCTCTATGTTGTATAGTTTATGGGTGAAGTCATTGTTATCAATGTTATATCATATATACATTTTCTCCAACCATTCTACATTACCCGTTTGTATATTCTTTTTTTTTACCATGAATTTTCCCAACACTTTTATATACCTTATGCCTACAATTATTCTGATTTATTATGGTTTTATTTTCCCCCCTCACTTTTACTTACCAAAATTTCCAAACTGGATATATACAACGGTAGTATATAAAACTTTGGATTGTGGTTGTTCTTTCCTGCTTTATTCCATTGAATTGGTGTTTATTTGAATGTTTGTATCTCTAAAAAATCTTTTACCTTTAAGAATGCGGTCCATCACTGTACCAAGTGATGCTCCTTAATGTTTGTTTGGAACAATTTTCATTGAATATGGAATCATCTGTTCATGTTTTACCATAAAAATGTTTTATTCTGGGAATTCACAATCTAAATGTTTTTTAAAATGTCCCACACACTTGTTAATGGGTGTTAAATACATGGTACAGCATGAAACAACATTTTATATCTGAAAAAAATATCACAATGAAATTAATGCCTCAAGTTGCAAAAAAAAAAAATCAGGGATTCATTTTTCATGTGAAAAATTCCAATTTCAGCTGATTATATTATTGGGACACCTAGAAATAGTACCAGTGATTAAGTGGTAATGATGTCATTTGATTTATTTATAGATCCAAGATTATATCAGAGACTTAAGGAATTCAAAGAGTTTAATATTTAAAATATTTCATTACTGACCGGTAATTTTAATACTTTCAAAAAACAATATTTCAGATATATTACAGCACATTTTTTCTGTCTGTTAGCAATTACATTGTACTTTTAATTGGACAAATGATACATTTTGTTGCCAACAACATCTGGACTTCTCAACGGTCCAAATTATATATTGTAATGGAAGGTCCAAGACCTATTGCCTTTAATTTTGGCAGGTCCCACAACAACATTTTGAAATTCCAATACCATCATTGAAAGGGATATGTGCAATTATGTTATCATATGGAAAAGGTAGTATTTATTATCCTGGTAGAAAATTGCATGTCCGTTGAACTTTTGCAGTTTAAATGTCAAGGGTCCCAATGTAAAATCAATAGGTCCCGGACCTTGGAACAGGGAAATTTTGAACCGCTGATTCTTTCATTGCTGAAAGCTCAGTCACACTTAGAACCATGATTAGATGAAGTAAGTTCAATTGGACGTAATCATGAAGGTGATGTGCGGACATAAATGCCCTGATGTTGATCTTATGCTGCTGTCTATGCATATTTTTCAAAAATTTATTTCATGTGCATGTCGGCCATGTGTGATGAAATAAATTTACCGGTAGTAGCTTTCTTCGAAGTCAACAGACATTATTATAAAGATGACTGGGCAGATAAAATATGGAAATTGTTTATCCAAGGAAGTAATTGTTAAAAAAAAAAAGAAATAATGGCTGTAATATTTTGAAATATCCAGTTAAAATTAGTTGAGTTTTCTCTTGATTCAAAAATGTTTAATTGTTTTTTATTTTTCTTAATTTTAAAATTAATTCTATTTTTTTATCTTATTTTATTTGTTGATTTATTTTGAAAATGATACATTTATAAATTCAGTTTGATAAAGACCTTGTATAATCTTGTTTCAGAAGCACTTTGTGTTAATACATACATTGTAATTTACACTGGTGTTGGACAGGGTTGTATGTTCTTGTCACCCTTCAGAGAATTGACGGATCGCCAGTCATGCCCACAATGTTCCAACAAAGGGCTGGCATGCTTGATTTACATGGAAAAAGAATTAAAACTTGGCCTAAATTGTGCCGTTTAATGACGTCACTGACACTAGTATGTCATTAGTTGCCATGACACTGATTTGGTACCGTGATGGCGGCCAGTGTCGGAACATAATAGGCATTGCTGGTGATACGGCAATTTCTGGCATAGCCAGGGTACCTGGAACTTTGTTCATAAATCTGCCAGGGTGCATAAATACATTGTACACATGATACTTAGTGGTATAAGGGAAGTAACTCTTCACAAAGATGGTATTGGTCATCTTGTTATGATAAAGAAACATAGCAAAAAAGGTTCATGACTCGAACAAAGGACAATAAGAGTTAAAAGGGCATTGAATGGTGACAAATGCAATATAATTGTAGTGGGAATATTTCAGGAGTTGGAGGATTTGTGGGGTTTGATTACTGCTACTTAATTTGATGGCTCAGAGGTTTTGATCACAATTTAGAATTTTGAGGTCAAGAATGCATTCTGAGATTTTGCTTGTCTGTTTGCGTGTATGAAAGAAAAGAGCTTACAGGTATGTCCCTGGTGTGAGCATCAACGTAAACCACCATTCAGTGTTAAAGTATGTGATTACAGATTAAAGATTGACATGCTCAAGTCTTTGATCAAAGTTTTTGATGGGCTAGATGTGCAGACAACCTATGCTGTTTACATTTCCTGTTTGTAATAAACATTCCAAAGAAACGACTTTCCTTTGGAATGTATACATCAACATCATTTAAGTGTATATTTTAATGACTCTCTTGTATGCCGACTATGACAGTTATGATACTGTATAAGAAGAAACATTAGCAGTAGGAATCATTAACAATTATGGTCTTCTTATGTTTCATGGTAAGAAATATTTATGGTTCTGACTGTACTGAAAGTGACAAAGGGAAATAAATAATTTTTGCCGAGAAGATATATTTGCTTTACAAATGTCCCCATGAAAATCAAAATATTTCTTCGTTGTGAATATTTCTTCTTAAACAGTATTAGATTATAATTTACTTCAATTTCCTCTTATTGTTATTGACAGAATATTACCAGATATTGAGATGTAAGTTAACAAGAAATCTTAAAAACTTTAGAGTTTATTCAATTTTTTCTTTCTTCACCACAATTTCCTTATGAAGAAATCACATTTTTTGTCATTTTGGGTGAATTTTTTTGTCAATACTTGTTAAACAGAATTATAAAATTTTATTATAAGTTTGATAGGTATGGCCAAATAAATTTGCATATCACAATTTTAAACAATTTGCTCTAATTAAAGCCAATAGAATGACTGAAACCAAGCTAATGATCATGCTGGCTCTTAGCTTGGTTTCAGTGCCATTAAGCAATCAAAAGCAATTGACTCCCATTAGATCAGACACCAGCCAATCTACTGACTGGATTTAAAAAATGTTAAATTAAATGACTTGCTCAGGAATTTTAACAGGCAGCCATGTTGGGTGAAACTGAAGACCTTTGAATCTTGAGCCAGTTACCTAAACCACTTGGCTATGTGTCTTCACATATCCTACTTTTACATCAGAATTTAAAAAAACCCATGTATATTGAAATAGTTCATGTAAGTTAAATATATTTGATTAAAAACAAATATGTAGTCATACCTACACAAATGGTTGCAACATTTAATTCACGTAATTATTTTAAGTAACTCACAAATTGACTAGACGTTAATAGTGATGCACATATAGATTATTGGTCAGACTTATTTTATTGTTGATAAATTAAATTCACCCAGAGTTTCTTTATTTTACCTTCAAACCTCACAACATTCACACCTACCCTGTTTTATGTATCCCATATGTATTAACACCAAGATGTTATCCATACATATACAATAGCACCCTTTATCTGATGTATCCTAAATATATTATAAGACTTCCCTTTATTGTAACATTTCCTTTACAGCACTCTACTTGTAATTCCATCTGCACATTGGCCTACAGGTCACATGTAGAGGTAAAACTCAGTCAATTGTCACCATGTATATTTTCCCTACTAGCTATGTATGTACCTGTTATAAAAACCTCATCCACATACCAGTACAAAGCAATATTTCTAACAAAACACAAATAAACCCCAGGCCTGTCTAAACTGAACATGCTCTAAACGAACAAACTACATGTAGTACCGGTAATATTTTTGGTTAGTTAAATAATATTTATGTAAACTGAAACTGGGTTCAGGTTCCAGTTGTACAATTATAGCTATGTCAGCTTAAACAATGGTTAGTGAAAATAAAAAATGCTTGATTTAATAGTTTTCATTTAGATTGCTTCTACAGTGTAGTTTATAATAGCAATTACATGCATTTACTTTGGAACAGAAATTAAATATTTAAATTGTATGTAGTATAGTCCAGATACCAATTTTCACTAATAAACTGTTTAAGTTAACAAGCTTTAAAAAACTGGAACCAGATGTTCAGTAAAGACAGGTACTGTGTATAGATTAGTTACCTCCCTTTATGAAACAATACCGATTAAACAGATAAATGAAAAACTCGGGGAATTTTCATTTATAGCAAGTTCAGATCTTGATTACTTTTAACATCACAGTTTTACTGCTTATTATTCAAAAGATCTACTATATTAACAACTTTTTGCACATCTCAGTATTTTCAATACATTTTGATATTTAGCACCGATTTATTTTTTCACACTAATCTAACCAAGTTCTTTACCAAATTAACTTGAAAATAGGTATTTTAAGTCAAAGGCTCTTATAAACTAGGACAGCAAATTTGGATTTAATATTTAATATTAAACATTGTTCAGTATTTGATTGATAAAAATTCAAATATTGGATATAGACAAATGAATAAATGTCAGCAACAAGATTGTTCTTGGCAGTATTGACATTGTATCCACTTTTCATTTCATCCTCCAAAACAAAAGAGTTTCAACACGGGGAAAATAATTACTAGTATTTGAGAAAGGTATGTGTATGTATTACGTATTTCTTTTGTGACCATTTTTCACCCTCTAAAACAAAAGAGTCTAAACAAGGGGGAATAACTATTTGAGAAAGAAATTGTGTATGTATTACCGGTACCTATTTCTTTCATGATCATTTTATCACAAAATTGAATTATATATCATACTGTTTGTGTTTGTGTTCAGCACATTAATATTTGCACCATGATTTTGTTTTGTTTTTTCACAGGTTATCCATCACCTAATGATTCACTACCAAATTTAACAGACTTGTCCGATTATCCACCACTGTTCAACCAATCACAACCAAGACAACTCGGAACTCCACCAATCGGATCTGACTTTTATAATCCACCACTTCAAGATATGGTCTATAGGTAGAGCTAGTAATATCATCTGAGAAAATCGAGGAAACATTAACGAAGGGGAATTCCCTAAAAATCTGTGTTACTGTATTTGAGTCTCGCTTCATTTAGTTGAGATCTGAATGTACATAATCTACTGTCATATTTTTTAGGAACAGTCAATTTGTTTTTGTCTTGCAAAAAAGTCTATCATTTTATCATATACATTTTTGATGATGCACATACTTCAAGGAAAAAATTATTGATTTTTTTTTTACTAAAGAAAATGAAAAAAGAGATATTTAACATTTGATAAACAGCAAAAATATTAACCCGATAAGGAATTAAAGCATTTGTATGTAGGTATTACGATTACAAGTATGAATTGCTATACATGTAATTAGATTCCAAGAAAGTGTATCATAGTTAATGGTATTTAAAATTACCGTAATTGCTTTTTAGATGCTAAGAAGTACCTTGCATTTGATCCCATGTTTCTTCTAGATATTTACGGTTACCTTGTAAGTGCATTTTGGCTCATGTTAGATGTACCAGTATATAATTGTCTTGCAAGTTCATTTTTTGCTCTTATTTTCATGCATTCAGATTATTTTGCAATGATTTGAAGATAAAATACAGTTGTTAACAATGCTTACTTATTAGAAGTGTGTTAGATAGAATTCATAAAACACATCTAGATAAATCACTTATTGTTGGATGTTAGTGAACCACCTACCAGACTTACTGGTTACCTTGTATAAAGCCAGATTATGCTTATAGAAGTTTGTAAGAAGAAATCGGCTTCCTCACTGAGCAACCTGACTAAAGTTTGGGTAATAAGGGAGCACTCTACCACCCAGACCAGAAATTCTGAGAGTAAATTACTTCATTAAATTGACTAAAATACCACTGGTATGTCACAACTAGCTCAGTTCTGCTCAAAAGTCTTAGTGTACCCTCATTCCATGATGTAGGCTAGCTGAGAATCAATAAGAACATTCCAAAATATCAGTGGTGCACACACCCAACATATCAGTGGTGCACATCCACTATCCATTATAATGATTCCATACAAACAACAGCTAATATGTACATTAATTATAAGTCTTGGTAACAGTTACAATGTTTGCCAGTAGTATGTAACTCAGATAATTCTAATATAGACTTACCAGTATTAATTTCAAATTTTTGTGCCTTGTTTTATACCATAGTGCTGTTGGTTTATAATTGTTTTCCGATCCATCAGTTCTACCCATAATTTTTCAGAATTTTTATGATTTTGAATTTTTAAAAATTGATATTTTGCTTGTTAAAACATAGTTTGAATCAGAAATTATTGGTGCATTTTAAATAGATTTAATTTTATTAGGAAAACATTTAGCCTTCTTGAATGTAACACTAGATTTCTTGATAAAATATTTAGCTACTGTTAACTCAGGAATTAAGTTTTTAAAAGGGTAATTTTATGTCTTTTGTATTGTTTCAAATTTATTGTGCTTTATTTTCATAAGAATCTAGATTTTACGATTTGCATAAGATATTTTTGAATTTTATTAAAGAATTTTTATTAGGCATTGAGAAATTTTTGTCCTAGCTTGATATATTACAAAATAACATATCATAAGATGACATTTTCCTTTAATCTGCAACATCTGAAAAATCATTTTACAACATGTAAATGGAAATGTTCTGAGAGAGATTCTTTGTTTTATCTATAAAGATTCTTTATGTTTCCAAGTCTAAAAAACATTTTTGACCCTTGTTTTTATGTAAAAATATGGCTATAGCTGGTGACATTTCAATGTAAGTGAAATATTTTTGACTGGGAGGTAAAACCCCATTCAATCAATCAATTTATGTAAACAGATTTGACAATACTTATTTTGATCATTGAGATATAAACACTAGGTAAATGTCTTAATAATTCCAGCACCTTTTTAATTTGAACACCTATTTTGATTTTCGTACTAAATACCTACCAGTTACTAGGAGTGACCATACCTCAACATTAACAAATATGCAGTAGTTTTTACCTGTAATACAGGTATTATAGACAAAATGTAGAAATAACAGATTAGTTGCTATTAAAAATCAGATGTTTCCTCGCTGTACAAATATCAAACTTTGTACAGAAGTTTTTCTTATTTATTTATATATATTTTTGTTCATTTCACTACATGTATTAACATTTCTTAGTATGTACAAGTTACATTGTCCCGAAAAGGTTCTTTTCTGCTATGTACCATGACGTAACATTGGTTGGGTGGGGAGGGGTAGACATATAATTACCATTATATCTTGTTTGGTTTACCTTCTCTACGAGAACATTCTTGACCAAACAATCAAAAGAATTTTCTAAAACTTACTGATTGGTGCTTTCTAAATCCAGTTAACTAAAAATAAACATTTTCTTCACAAATGTAGGTGTACATGTTTTCTTCACCATAATAGAATTATTACTGTATTTTGATATATAAATGTGATGTTCTTTTAGACTTTTTTGAATACATAAGAGCAGAAGTTTACAAATTATTCTCCTGTGATTTACATGTTATAATAATTAAGTTTTACCAAGGCATTTCTAGTTCAATCACAAAGCTGTTAAGTCTGTAGAAGCTGTTTTAAGAATTTGATTACCCCCACCATATAGATGTATTACCAAAATACCAATTAATTCCATGCTTTGAAATCTGAAGCATACTTCATTCATGTGTAACTATAGTTCAGCCATTCTTCAATCACATCAGAGCAAATTATCCCACTAAAAATCAGTTTGCTAGCTGTTTTATTCACCCCATCAGTTAATTCCTCCCTGTAGATACAGAGTTTAGTTTCATGTTTGTGGATTTTTGAAAAAGGGACTTAAAGTTCAAATACACAAATGTAGTTTTGAAATTTTACTGCTTGCATAACAAGATTTACAATACTAGCTTACAAATAATTTAACAAACCACTTAATTAATTAATTATTATTATCATATAACTTCTAACAATTTTATTAGTATTTTATTTTAACATCTTTAAGATGGCCGTCTAGCTCTTCCTTGGACAATAACTTAAACATTGTTGGTTTATAATAGTCGGACCAATTCTGTGATACCCAGTCTTGCACATACATACTGGTGCCAAACTGCGAGCTGAATTATAAAAGCATAATGGTGGTTGATATTTTATCTATGCAGCAGCTTAAATATATCTATATATATCTACTGGTCATTACCATTCGTTCCCATCAAGGGGAGATAACTCAAGTAAAAATGGAACATATTCATGATGTAAAGTGGTGTTTGGTGGTCGTATATATATATCTTGGTGGATTGGCGTCTTGTCACAACTTATATCTTATTACTGCCTAACAGCTAACGGTAAGATTATATACAGCTTTAATATAAATGCAGTAAAACTTGTCTATAAAGGCCACCCAATGGAACCAGTAAAAGTGGTTTTTATGGGCAGGTGACCATTATATACAGGTTCAAATAATATGAATAAAGAACAATTGGGATACAACTCTACTGGCCTTTATAAGCAGGTGACCCTTATATAGAGGTTGCCTTTAAGGCAGGTTGTACATGAAAACCTCTTTATAATTTCCCTCAATAAGTTTGCCACCTGGCTTATCACAACAGCATTTTGTAGTCCAAAACTCTGTTTCTTCTATGTTTTCTTTATAAGTTTCCCTCAGTTTATTGCCAAATCCCTTTATGAAGCTGAAATTTGAGAGAACAAATGGTGACTATGAATGGAGGTTTTACTGTACATGTATATCATTAAAATGCATTCTATATTAGCCATTGTTATATGAGTAATTCATTTTACACGCCAGCTAGAAGCTTAAATGTGTAATGATTACATAATGGAATAATATGAATGTAATGTATGGTCTATGTTGAAAGTTCAGCACATATATGTTCCTACTGATTCCTACCTATTATTTAAATTCTTACATCACTGAATAAATATTAGTTAATTTTGACAATGCACAGCAGGGATTGGATGTAGATTATGATAACTGATATACCTTGAAAAATTGGGTTTTATTTCTGTAATATGATATTTCAAAACAGACTCTCTCTCTCTCTCTCACACACAAACACACACACACACACACACACCATACTTTTAATGTTCTTATGCTTTTAAGCTCTCTCTTCTTTCTCTCCCTATTACATTGTACTTTTAATGCCCTCTCTCCACTTTATTTTAATACTCACAGAAACAAATTGCTATATGGTTATAAAATGACTAGTAATTTTGTTTTTTATTTTTATCTGCAGTACCCCACCATGTAGCCCTAGCTCCAGTTGTCAGAACTTATCGGTAAATTTATTACAGCTGACTGGGGTGTTACTACAGAGGAAATGATGGACCACCAAGAACTCACATTACAACGATGCATCTTCATCAATAAATAACTAACAGAGAAAATGACGAACCACCAAATACCTGCATTACAACTGTGCATTGTCATTGACAAAATATTAACAGAGAAAGTTATAGACCACCAAGAACTCACTTTGCAACTGTACATTGTCGCCTAGTTTATTTTATTGGACTGCCATAACCTCACATATCAAATCAACAGACATATTTTGGAGTTTTGACATAACAGTTTTATAAACATTGAAAAAGTCAGCAAAATGAACATTTATTTTCATTAATGATTTGGGTTATACTTGTGACTACAAGTACTGGTAATTTCTTTCCTGAAAATTTACTTGTTTACATTTACTGAATGCAGGATCCAGTTCATTAATATTCCTTAATTTCTATAATTTTCCCAAATATTTTCAATTTTTGTTTATTTGTTTATTTATCAACTGAACTTTCAAAGTTGAAGAATTCAGTTCTTACCATAAATTTTGGACAAGATGTAAATAAAATTCCTTTAATTTTTTCAAACTCAAAGCTATTTTTAAGTCAATTTTTGGAATACATGAACTATATAATATAGTTTAAGAATTAGCATCCATTAATTATCATCTGAAAACAGTGATAATGGTAGTTAATTTGATAGCTACACATTTTTCACTTTTGAGTTATTACATGTTACAAAGTAAATGAATGTTTTGGGTGCAAGAAATGTCTTAAATAACCATGGAAACGTTGACCACATATAAGTACATGTACCGGTAGTATGGTATACAAAATGTTTGTATCATAGTATACACTTAATCTTTATTTTTAAAAAGAAAAACACAATAGCTTGCGTTTTGGTATCGTACTATAAAGTGCCAACTTTGCTGCTGCCAATCCCTATACACTTTATCATGTGGCTGGTTTTTCAATTTGCCTTATAAGTCCACTTTTGTGGACACTAAAATTGTAAAAATATAAACATTGATAACTTCACTGCTTCATGGATAGCTAGCACAATTTTTTTTTATACAGATTTGCAAAAAAAAAAATAGAAGTTACCGGTATTTATTTTAGGATACAGTGTGTTTTTACTAGTAAGCAAAAATAATATTACTGGTACAAAGTGCTTCAAAATTATTTATTTTTTGTTAGTAATTATTTTAGAAATTTTGTATTTTTTGCTGTATGAATTTGATACATGTATTAATTTGATCTTATTTTGACACCAGATCACAGAGTGATCAAAATAAGACTTTTTTTGTAAGAAATGATATAATCATTAACATGTTTAACAAATACAGGTATAACCATGGAAATATATTTCTATAAATTCTAAAATTCATTTGTATGTTTCAAGAGATTGTCAAGTGTTTTGGTTTTTCTCTGTTATGTTATGTTTTGACCTTTTCTCTAATCTGTCTGTAATAGTTTCTTATTGTGCCAAATAGTTGTGAACCTATAGGAGAAAATATCTGAATATGCCAGTATCTTAGTCTGGATATTCACTGACTCCTTGTCACTGCTACAGAGAGAGAGAGAGAGAGAGAGAGTTTGTGTTATGGAAGAAGATTTTTTTGTACCTGCTTATTACAGCTAAGTGATAGGTTTTCCAAAGAAATAGTCATTAACAATGATATAGTTGCTATAGTTGTTAGTATTGACATCTTTTATTGTATATAGTTAAATGTGACTGTGAAACAGTGTGACTATGTAAAGTAGTGTGACTATATTATTGTGAGACTGACAATGTTTATATACTTGTAAATATACCATATTTGACTACCATAGTTATAAAGGATCACCAAACCTGATCACAAAGTTTGATAAGTTTACACATATGTCATGTGGTACCCCTTTATATTTGTGCAGAACTATATTTATTTACATTGTTTATGGGATCGAATAATTTAACATTGTAAAATATTTCTTCCAAAAATGTGTTAGTTATGTTAGAATCAATAGGTCTACATGAGTATGAGGTGTCATGTTATATATGAGTGAAGCCCATTGTATTTTGTGATTATATTGTTGACTGTGATAGATCTATATAAAACTGTGATTATATTTATAATTTTTTGATATATTTTTTTATTTTATCTAAAAATGTTATATTTATCATTTATATGTTGATTTTGTTTGTTTTTGTATTTTAAAGTTACAATATTGTTGGCAAATTTATGTTGGTTGCTAAAATGAAAATGCATCAAATTAAAAATCTAACATAAAAAGTTGTACCATAAAGTACAGTAAACAGGAAAATTTGCAATTAGAATGAGTTTAAGTAGGCTTATATAACAAGTATAAGTGTCATGATTTGAAATTCTCATAGATATCAATATAAGATAACATTTTGGTACCATTTAATGTTCGTGTCAATAGGCTCAATACATATTGTAGAATACTTAAAGGATAACACACTTTTTCTCCAGAAAAATACATTTTTTATGAAAATATGAAATTGTGCATCTTCAATATTTTGTTCAATATTCTCAGTTTAATTGCAGTTGAAATAGATTACTTAGATATGATTTTTAGATTTTAATTTAAAGGGAGATAATTGCTTTTCAAAGGTAACATTTTAACTTTCCCAGTACTGCTTTAGTCAAGAACTTTCATTTAACCAAAAGCTTTGTCAATGAAATGTTAATAAATTTATCCTTGTTCATTGGTATGTGGGTAAAATGCATTAAGTGTGTTTGAAAAACTATTTCATGGTTCCATTGCAAATTTTATGCTCATTCAGATTTTTTTCTAAACATCTTGTAAGTGCTTAAGAAGCAAAATATGTTTTTGATATAAATTTTTGTGATTTTTTAAAGTCCATGCTTGTGTACATTTTAACTAGGAGACAATCAGAAGCCTGCATGTCTTTATTATTATTATTATTATTTCCTTTTATAATCTGTTAGTGTATGGATACGAAGCCTGATAATTTAAAATTTGCAAAATTAAAAAAAATGCAAATTATCTATACTGTTTTTGAGGTGATGTAAATGTTATAAATATAATAAATACAATTTTAACATGTAAAATGATGAGAACAATCTTTTTATTAAGTATTAATTAGCATTAGTTTTATTGGAGTTGTCCATCTAATCTGTCATCTCAAAATTCTCAATAACTCTCTCATATATTCATGCAAGTACCAGATGTTCCTAGGTTTGTAAAATTTAAAATGCTAATACATATAATTATACTGTAAACTTTTTTTCGTGAGTGGAAATTTTCATGCAATCAATTTATTGAAATTTTCGGAGGGGGTTATTTTTTTCACGATTTTATCCATTTATCCATTTTTGTGTCGATAACAAGGTCTTATCGAGGTCTTCACGAAGGGGGGTGGGGGTGAATTTTCATGATTTTTTTTTTTACAATCTGCGAAAATAGTGGAAAATTTTCACCATGCGAAAATAACCAACTTACAGTAAAAAAAATTCCAGAAAATACATTATAGCTGGATATTTAGAAAAAAAGTGCTTCAACCTTTCGCTTTGTACCATTGGTTGTCTCAACTTCGCTTTGCATCATTGGTTGTCTCAACAGAATTTGTATCTGTGCCTTACTCTTAAGTGTGTCAGTATTATCTGGTTGTATTTAGGGCATTTACTACTACTACTAGAAAGTTTTAGTGTTTTGTGATGCATCTTATATAATAATTTGTACTTATAACTATGCAATGCCAAATAAATATTTGTAGAAAAAATTTCCTGCAGGTGTCTGTTGTATTATAGCTTATCTCATTATGTCAAAGGTCACATGAGATTATGAAGTCTTTTGTGGCGGCAAATGGAGCATACATGCGTCAGAAATTTAGCAAAAAGAAGAAAACCCCAAAACAAATTGTGGACTACTAAATAAACAATTATATTTTAATAAGTTTTGTTTGCTGAAAACAGACATGCATTGATTTTACATTTTGCAAATCATTTCAGACAATCACTGGTCTAAATTCACTTTTTACTACAAACTTTGGTAGCTAATAAACACTTTGACAGAAAATATCTGATGGCTGAATACATATTTTACGAAAGTCTAGTTCACTGAAACCAGGCATACAATGGCAACTTAATAGACATTTTGAAACAATATTTAGTAGCTGAAGCTAAATAAATGGTTTTACAAAGAAATCTTTAGAATCTGAATAAAGATTTTGCTAACAAATCTTGGTGATTGAAAACAGATACCAGGTACATACAAAACACACATACATGTACTTATCTGTGTCTGAATCACAATCCAGAAGCAAAGTAAAAACTTTGAAATTGACAAGTCAGATTAGACACTTTAACTTCCAACAGGGAAGTGAGACTAGGTGCTCTGGAAAGGTAAGCACCTCCTGTTTAGCTAGTTACATCTGCCATGTGTGTAATCAAATTGTGTGAAAATGTATAAATGTGCCTGAATACACATTTTGCAAGACATTCTTGTAGTTGAATAAACGTTTTGGTGACTAAAATTATAAAATAAGCGTTGGTCTTTGGCATTTGTTGCTTAAAACGGGCCTGCATTTGTCATAATAAGTATTTTGAAGAAAGCATCAAGTTTGTTGAGTGGAGTAATGGGGTTTTACACTTTAGTCAAGATTCCTTCATTTATATTGAGCCAGGCAGTTTAGCAATGGTGGAGGAAGCTTGAAAAAAAAACGTGACAAACCTTCAACAAGGGAATTGACAAACTTTCTCACAATAGGAACAGTCCTAAGTGGGAATTGACGGATCACCGGCCATGCCCACAATGTTCCTTCAAAGTGCCGGCACGCTTGAATTACACACAAAAAGAATGAAACCTTGGCCTGAATTGTTTCATTTAATGACGTCACTGACACTAGTACGCCATTAGTTGCTGTGATGCTGCTTTGGTATCGTCTTGGAGACCAGTGTCGGAACATAATAGGCATGGCCGGCGATACATAAATTAAACCTAGGCTGTGTGATGCACTGTAATCCTCATGTACACTTTTAACCACTCGGGTCCCAGCAGTAAGTAGATAATAAACATTATGTAAGAAACTGGTAGTTGAATTAACCTCAATAAAACATATTGCAACAGACTGGAACAAACATTACTTGCAAAAAAACCTTTAGCAGTTGAGTTAACATTTTGCTGCACTGCCATCCATGAATTATTATACATGTTTATATAAACAACTGGTCATATCATTATCAAATTTCTGCTGACTGAATAACTATATTGTAAGAATTTCTGATGTTTGAATAACCATTTTGTAAGAATGTCTGCTGAATGAATAACCATTTTGTAAGAATTTCTGATGTTTGAATAACCATTTTGCAAGAATTTCTGATGTTTGAATAACCATTTTGTAAGAATGTCTGCTGAATGAATAACCATTTTGCAAGAATTTCTGATGTTTGAATAACCATTTTGTAAGAATGTCTGCTGAATGAATAACCATTTTGTAAGAATGTCTGATGTTTGAATAACCATTTTGCAAGAATGTCTGCTGAATGAATAACCATTTTGTAAGAATGTCTGATGTTTGAATAACCATTTTGTAAGAATGTCTGCTGAATGAATAACCATTTGTAAGAATTTCTGATGTTTGAATAACCATTTTGTAAGAATTTCTGATGTTTGAATAACCATTTTGCAAGAATTTCTGCTGGCTGAATAACCATTTTGTAAGAATTTCTGCAGGCTGAATAACCATTTTGTAAGAATTTCTGATGTTTGAATAACCATTTTGCAAGAATTTCTGATGTTTGAATAACCATTTTGCAAGAATTTCTGATGTTTGAATAACCATTTTGTAAGAATGTCTGCTGGCTGAATAACCATTTTGTAAGAATTTCTGATGTTTGAATAACCATTTTGCAAGAATTTCTGATGTTTGAATAACCATTTTGCAAGAATTTCTGATGTTTGAATAACCATTTTGTAAGAATGTCTGCTGAATGAATAACCATTTTGCAAGAATTTCTGATGTTTGAATAACCATTTTGTAAGAATGTCTGCTGAATGAATAACCATTTTGTAAGAATTTCTGATGTTTGAATAACCATTTTGTAAGAATTTCTGATGTTTGAATAACCATTTTGTAAGAATGTCTGCTGAATGAATAACCATTTTGTAAGAATTTCTGATGTTTGAATAACCATTTTGTAAGAATGTCTGCTGGCTGAATAACCATTTTGTAAGAATTTCTGATGTTTGAATAACCATTTTGCAAGAATTTCTGATGTTTGAATAACCATTTTGCAAGAATTTCTGATGTTTGAATAACCATTTTGTAAGAATGTCTGCTGGCTGAATAACCATTTTGCAAGAATTTCTGATGTTTGAATAACCATTTTGTAAGAATGTCTGCTGGCTGAATAACCATTTTGTAAGAATTTCTGATGTTTGAATAACCATTTTGTAAGAATGACTGCTGGCTGAATAACCATTTTGTAAGAATTTCTGATGTTTGAATAACCATTTTGCAAGAATTTCTTATGTTTGAATAACCATTTTGCAAGAATTTCTGATGTTTGAATAACCATTTTGTAAGAATGTCTGCTGGCTGAATAACCATTTTGTAAGAATTTCTGATGTTTGAATAACCATTTTGTAAGAATGTCTGCTGAATGAATAACCATTTTGCAAGAATTTCTGATGTTTGAATAACCATTTTGCAAGAATTTCTGATGTTTGAATAACCATTTTGCAAGAATTTCTGATGTTTGAATAACCATTTTGTAAGAATGTCTGCTGAATGAATAACCATTTTGTAAGAATGTCTGCTGGCTGAATAACCATTTTGTAAGAATTTCTGATGTTTGAATAACCATTTTGTAAGAATGTCTGCTGAATGAATAACCATTTTGTAAGAATGTCTGATGTTTGAATAACCATTTTGCAAGAATTTCTTATGTTTGAATAACCATTTTGTAAGAATGTCTGCTGAATGAATAACCATTTTGTAAGAATTTCTGATGTTTGAATAACCATTTTGTAAGAATGTCTGCTGAATGAATAACCATTTTGCAAGAATTTCTGATGTTTGAATAACCATTTTGTAAGAATGTCTGCTGAATGAATAACCATTTTGTAAGAATGTCTGATGTTTGAATAACCATTTTGCAAGAATGTCTGCTGAATGAATAACCATTTTGTAAGAATGTCTGATGTTTGAATAACCATTTTGTAAGAATGTCTGCTGAATGAATAACCATTTTGTAAGAATTTCTGATGTTTGAATAACCATTTTGTAAGAATTTCTGATGTTTGAATAACCATTTTGCAAGAATTTCTGCTGGCTGAATAACCATTTTGTAAGAATTTCTGCAGGCTGAATAACCATTTTGTAAGAATTTCTGATGTTTGAATAACCATTTTGCAAGAATTTCTGATGTTTGAATAACCATTTTGCAAGAATTTCTGATGTTTGAATAACCATTTTGTAAGAATGTCTGCTGGCTGAATAACCATTTTGTAAGAATTTCTGATGTTTGAATAACCATTTTGCAAGAATTTCTGATGTTTGAATAACCATTTTGCAAGAATTTCTGATGTTTGAATAACCATTTTGTAAGAATGTCTGCTGAATGAATAACCATTTTGCAAGAATTTCTGATGTTTGAATAACCATTTTGTAAGAATGTCTGCTGAATGAATAACCATTTTGTAAGAATTTCTGATGTTTGAATAACCATTTTGTAAGAATTTCTGATGTTTGAATAACCATTTTGTAAGAATGTCTGCTGAATGAATAACCATTTTGTAAGAATTTCTGATGTTTGAATAACCATTTTGTAAGAATGTCTGCTGGCTGAATAACCATTTTGTAAGAATTTCTGATGTTTGAATAACCATTTTGCAAGAATTTCTGATGTTTGAATAACCATTTTGCAAGAATTTCTGATGTTTGAATAACCATTTTGTAAGAATGTCTGCTGGCTGAATAACCATTTTGCAAGAATTTCTGATGTTTGAATAACCATTTTGTAAGAATGTCTGCTGGCTGAATAACCATTTTGTAAGAATTTCTGATGTTTGAATAACCATTTTGTAAGAATGACTGCTGGCTGAATAACCATTTTGTAAGAATTTCTGATGTTTGAATAACCATTTTGCAAGAATTTCTTATATTTGAATAACCATTTTGCAAGAATTTCTGATGTTTGAATAACCATTTTGTAAGAATGTCTGCTGGCTGAATAACCATTTTGTAAGAATTTCTAATGTTTGAATAACCATTTTGTAAGAATGTCTGCTGAATGAATAACCATTTTGCAAGAATTTCTGATGTTTGAATAACCATTTTGCAAGAATTTCTGATGTTTGAATAACCATTTTGCAAGAATTTCTGATGTTTGAATAACCATTTTGTAAGAATGTCTGCTGAATGAATAACCATTTTGTAAGAATGTCTGCTGGCTGAATAACCATTTTGTAAGAATTTCTGATGTTTGAATAACCATTTTGTAAGAATGTCTGCTGAATGAATAACCATTTTGTAAGAATGTCTGATGTTTGAATAACCATTTTGCAAGAATTTCTTATGTTTGAATAACCATTTTGTAAGAATGTCTGCTGAATGAATAACCATTTTGTAAGAATTTCTGATGTTTGAATAACCATTTTGTAAGAATGTCTGCTGAATGAATAACCATTTTGTAAGAATGTCTGATGTTTGAATAACCATTTTGCAAGAATTTCTGATGTTTGAATCACCATTTTGTAAGAATGTCTGCTGAATGAATAACCATTTTGTAAGAATGTCTGCTGGCTGAATAACCATTTTGTAAGAATTTCTGATGTTTGAATAACCATTTTGTAAGAATGTCTGCTGAATGAATAACCATTTTGTAAGAATGTCTGATGTTTGAATAACCATTTTGCAAGAATTTCTTATGTTTGAATAACCATTTTGTAAGAATGTCTGCTGAATGAATAACCATTTTGTAAGAATTTCTGATGTTTGAATAACCATTTTGTAAGAATGTCTGCTGAATGAATAACCATTTTGTAAGAATGTCTGATGTTTGAATAACCATTTTGTAAGAATTTCTGATGTTTGAATAACCATTTTGTAAGAATGTCTGCTGAATGAATAACCATTTTGTAAGAATTTCTGATGTTTGAATAACCATCTTGTAAGAATTTCTGATGTTTGAATAACCATTTTGTAAGAATGTCTGCTGAATGAATAGCCATTTTGTAAGAATTTCTGATGTTTGAATAACCATTTTGTAAGAATTTCTGATGTTTGAATAACCATTTTACAAGAATGTCTGCTGGCTGAATAACCATTTTGTAAGAATGTCTGCTGAATGAATAACCATTTTGTAAGAATTTCTGATGTTTGAATAACCATTTTGTAAGAATTTCTGATGTCTGAATAACCATTTTGTAAGAATGTCTACTGATTGAATAACCATTTTGTAAGAATTTCTGATGTCTGAATAACCATTTTGTAAGAATGTCTGCTGAATGAATAAGCATTTTGTAAGAATTTCTGATGTTTGAATAACCATTTTGCAAGAATGTCTACTGACTGAATAACCATTTTGTAAGAATTTCTGATGTCTGAATAACCATTTTGTAAGAATGTCTGCTGAATGAATAACCATTTTGTAAGAATTTCTGCTGTCTGAATAATTAATTTGTAAGAATGGCTGCTGTCTGAATAAGCCAATTGTCTTAATTTTGGCAAGCATTGACAGTCTAATTTCAAACACAATTTGACATGAAGAACTGCCATCGGTACTTCAGTCCTGTATTCTATCCACTGTTGGATGACCTTACAAAACCCCAGACACTTGCTCATTAATTGGTTTCCTGAACGTAAATGTCTTTGATAAATGCATCTCAGTATTGTAATTGTTTTCAAAAATTTGTAATTATCCAAAGTCATAAACTTTTAATGACATTAATTGTAAGTGCAAAGGTTAAAAACTATATATTGAAGTTTTCTTTATAATACTACTTATCTAAGTAGGAAAATTCAAGTGAAAACCATTTGGTTGAAAAGCGTGAAAAAGGGGGTATAATTATGAAATTACCTACACAAATGTGAAGATTTATGAATAAAAATGAAGCAAGGATTGATAATTTAAGAATTTTGAAAATATTTGTTGCATTTCTTTATACACGCGTTTTAAAAGAAATATAAATCGTAGAAAACCTCAACCGTAAATTGTCGAGTTTTCAAAAACCTCGTATTTCTCTAACAAATTCTGGCCCCTTTGCACTGCTCTATGGCGTTGATTATGTTAATATCTTTTCATTTTTTTTAATTAATTATATAATTTATACAAAGTGAAAACTATTTTCCCCCAACACGTGTATTTTTGCACAATTTCCATAAAGAAATGCCACAAATATTTTTAAAATTCTTAAATTACCCATTCCTGCTTTATTTCTATTTATAAATCTTCACACTTATGTAGGTAATTTCATAATTGTACCCCCTTTCGCTTTTTTCAACCAAATGGTTTTCACTTGAATTTTTCTATTTAAATTACCCTTAAGGGGATTTTGATATTGTAAATCTAGCTTTAAGCATTACAATATCAACGTTTTTTATAACAGACTTAAATCGAGGCAATTTTGATCAATAAACATACCAATCCATGTCCAAATCATAATCCAAAAAGCAAATATACCAATCCATGTCCAAATCATAATCCAAAAAGCAAACATACCAATCCATGTCCAAATCACAATCCAAAAAGCAAACATACCAATCCATGTCCATATCACAATCCAAAAAGCAAACATACCAATCCATGTCCATATCACAATCCCAAAAAGCAAACATACCAATCCATGTCCAAATCACAATCCCAAAATGCAAACATACCAATCCATGTCCATATCACAATCCCAAAAAGCAAACATACCAATCCATGTCCAAATCACAATCCTAAAAAGCAAACATACCAATCCATGTCCAAATCACAATCCCAAAAAGCAAACATACCAATCTATGTCCAAATCACAATCCCAAAAAGCAAACAAACCAATCCATGTCCAAAACACAATCCCAAAAAAGCAAACATACCAACCCATGTCTAAATCACAATTCTTAAGCAAAGTAATCAAAAACAAATATACCAATTCATGTTCAAATCACAATCCCAAAGTAAAGTAAAAACCTTTAAAACTGACAAATCAAATCAAATACGTATACTTTCACAAAGGATGTGAATCTTGTACTACGGATCGGTAATCACCTCTTGTTTAGCTAGTCACACACGTGTAATCAAAATTGAGAATCGAGGAACATGCATGGAGCTATGAACGTCAAATATATCCTGGATAATTTTGGATACAAAGACAATATATACTCAACATTTTTGTCCATATTATATTACAGTGTATAAAAAATATAGTATTTTTGTTTTATTTATTTTTAGCTCACCTGACCAAAGGTCATGTGAGCTTATGGTATGGTGCGGCGTGTGTATGTGCGTGTGTGCGTGCGTGCGTGTGTGCGTGCGTGCGTCGTTAACACACATTTTCGACTTCTCCTCTGAAAGTACTTGGCAGATTTCAACGAGACTTGGTCAGAAGCATGTCTGGATCGGTGCAATTTAGATTTGTTCATGGTGTTGCCATGGCTACCAAAACTAGGTCAAAGTGACCTAGGAGTGCAAAAATCTTGAAAAATCTTCTTCTCTGAAACCGATGATGGGAGAAAAAATCTGATGTGATATTTGGCTTCTCTATGGTCTTAAGCCTGTAGTTTGTTCATTTCTTGAAATTCGGTTGAAAAATGGGTTACGCGTTTTTGCGTTTAATTTTGAAAAAATCGTAAAAGAGTTTCAAATTGTTATAACTTGACTACTTGACCAGATAATGACATGGGGTTTTCAGTTTTGACATCTTCTTGTTAGTATCTTCAAAATGAGGTCAAGGTCAATTGTGAAGGTCGTGACCTAATTTTTTTTACCTCTGATTATAATTATTATCTCGAAAACTATAAACTTTTTGTATAGTCATGTATATTAGAATGTTGTAGGTATTGATACAACGATCATTTTGATGTATAAAAAAAGGGTATGGGTTCAAAGGTCAAGGTCACAGATGCGAAACAATACCCAAATGGTTAATTATCTCGAAAACTATAAACTTTTTGTATAGGCATGTATATTAGAATGTTGTAGATATTGATACAACAATCATTTTGATGTATAGAAAAAGGTCATGGGTTCAAAGGTCAAGATCACAGATGTGAAACAACACCTAAATGGTTAATTATCTCGAAAACTATAAACTTTTTGTATAGGCATGTATATTAGAATGTTGTAGGTATTTATAGGACGATCATTTTGATGTATAGAAAAAGGTCATGGGTTCAAAGGTCAAGGGCACAGATGCGAATCAATACTGAAATGGTTATTTATCTTGAAAACTATAAACTTTTTGTATAGGCATATATATTAGAATGTTGTAGGTATTGATACAGTGATCATTTTGATGCATAGAAAAAAGTCATGGGTTCAAAGGTCAAGGTCACAGATGCGAAACAATACCAAAATGGTTAATTATCTCGAAAACTATAAACTTTTTGTATAGGCATGTATATTAGAATGTTGTAGGTATTGATACGACGATCATTTTGATGTATAGAAAAAGGTCATGGGTTCAAAGGTCAAGGTCACAGATGCGAATCAATACTGAAATGGTTAATTATCTTGAAAACTATAAACTTTTTGTATAGGCATGTATATTAGAATGTTGTAGGTATTGATACAACAATCTTTTTAATGTAAAGAAAATGGTCATGGGTTCAAAGGTCAAGGTCACAGATGCGAAACAATACCGAAATGGTTAATTATCTCGAAAACTATAAACTTTTAGTATAGGCATTTATATTAGAATGTTGTAGGTATTGATACAACAATCATTTTGATGTATAGTAAACGGTCATGGGTTCAAAGGTCAAGGTCACAGATGCAAATCAATACTGAAATGGTTAATTATCTCGAAAACTATAAACTTTTTGTATAGGCATGTATATTAGAATGTTGTAGGTATTGATACAACAATCATTTCGATGTATAGAAAAAGGTCATGGGTTCAAAGGTCAAGGTCACAGATGCGAATCAATACTGAAATGGTTAATTATCTTGAAAACTATAAACTTTTTGTATAGGCATGTATATTAGAATGTTGTAGGTATTGATGCAACGATCTTTTTGATGTAAAGAAAATGGTCATGGGTTCAAAGGTCAAGGTCACAGATATGAAACAATACCGAAATGGTTAATTATCTCGAAAACTATAAACTTTTAGTATAGGCATTTATATTAGAATGTTGTAGGTATTGATACAACAATCATTTTGATGTATAGTAAACGGTCATGGGTTCAAAGGTCAAGGTCACAGATGCAAATCAATACTGAAATGGTTAATTATCTCGAAAACTATAAACTTTTTGTATAGGCATGTATATTAGAATGTTGTAGGTATTGATACAACAATCATTTCGATGTATAGAAAAAGGTCATGGGTTTAAAGGTCAAGGTCACAGATGTAAAACAATACTGAAATGGTTAATTATCTTGAAAACTATAAACGTTCTGTATAGCATGTATATTAGAATGTTGTAGGTATTGATACAATGATCATTTTGATGTTAAGAAAAAAGTCATGGGTTTAAAGGTCAAGGTCACAGATGTAAAACAATACTGAAATGGTTAATTATCTTGAAAACTATAAACGTTTTGTATAGCATGTATATTAGAATGTTGTAGGTATTGATACAATGATCATTTTGATGTTAAAAAAAAAGTCATCGGGGTTTAGTATTTACGTTTACTTTAAACCTATCAGCTAGCCATTAGTTATCAGGTGAGGGTATAAGGCCCATGGGCCTCTTGTTAACAATTTGTATATAATTTACACATCAAAATATTATAGATATAAATCATACACAGCATATAAAGAAAAAATGAGGCTTCAGGTTTTCCACCGTGATATTATTAATGTTTCGACATGATATCGATTAAACGCGTGGATTCGGGAATCTAAGCCGTCAACTGTGAATCAGATAGCCAAGTATACAGCGAGACTATTTTAATATGAGGGTGATTGTAACGAAAAAAAGCGTGATTCGGCGTGATTTCTATACTGGTGACGCCACGATTAAAGTGAAATATTTTGACTTGGACGTGGAACCTTATTCAATCAACCAATTGTTGTTTAGGGTGAATTACAGCATACATGTTTGCATTCAAAATATTTTTAAAAAATCTTCCAACACCTAAATTCACTCTGGAAAAATAAAATACCCGATAAGTGTGTAAAATTTCATTACAAAATATTGCACGAGAAAGGAAATGTTGCGGAAGATCAGATTACACTTTTTGGATGGTGTCCCAGAGTTACCCTTGGTCATAATCAATCGGGGGCTTGATAATTCTTTTGATATTTTAAAACTTTACGTCAATAATCTAAAATCCAAAAACTTAACAACTTAAAACAATTTTGGATATTTGACTTTTTAGATTTTTAGTCAACCGTGTTCACGACTGATTTTTTAAGACTGCAATGGATGGGCTTAAATGTTTTTACTATGAACATGAAATTCTTTTAAATTTTATTGTGACAGTGAAAAATTGATAAAAAAGGTTTAGTAATAAATTTGGTGCAAATTTTTTTAATGATTTTTTGGTATCAATCATCTGTCAGTATTAAATGTCGCTGCACATATTTTCCCGTTTTTTATGTTGATTGTACCAAATTTGGGTAAAATTACATGGGTCGTTTTGTCAGGTTACGTTCCCCATCTCTAATCAACTCTCGTTTTGTTGCAAGTGCTCGGAGGAAATCACGTGGTTCGATGCGAGACTTTCGAGTTGACAACTGCTCCATGCATGGCGGTATAGAGATGTGACACATTGTTTTGATTTGCATCATGAGCGTCTAAGGAACCGATTAATGTTGACAGACACAATTGAAATGCAGACATTAAGTATCTAAGGTGCGATTAATGTTGTTATAGAAATCACTTCAAGAAACTGTAGTTGGGAAAACTTCTTTTAGTGATAGGATCTTTTCCCGGGAACCTGCCAAAGGCAAAGTCAGTTTGCAGTTGAAATGGGCTCCAATTATCACCGTAGACTGGCTATCCCTGTTCAAAATGAAACAGCAACGGTGATAATTTAACCACTTGTCCGCATGAAAAGTAATATCCCCATTGTATGCGTTCCCCGAGTGATTGTATATTGCACAACAAGTTTTCAATTTTATTTATTGACAGAAATTGGTCATGATTCCCCAATCCCTTAATTTTGTATCTTATTCTAGAATTTAGTAGAAAGTTGCAGCTTACTTACTTACTAATGTAGCAATATAGAGTTTTAATATTAGTGTTATATGTACGTATGCTATTGTCTTCTGTATGGGGTACCTTTTTAAGGGAAGTGGTAGAGTGCTTGTTTGACAAATGGGCAAGCCTGGTTAGATTCCTGGCATCAGGGGAATGGTAATTATTAATTGAGTCAACATAACTCTTACCCATACCAAGACAACTCCTACCCTAGACAGCTCGTACCCAAGCTGGCAAAAACTCCTACCTAACCCAAGACCACTTGTGCCCATTGAGTAAAATATAACGGATTTCCTTTTAATCTTAGAAAAATTAAAACCATTGATTTATTATAATTATTTAACTACATTCAAACTTGTCTATAACAACACCTGTCCATAACATCCTGTCTATAGTGATCAGTTTTGTCCGGCCCTGATGACTTTCCATAGTGGTCACCTATCTAATGTGGTTAATGGTCACTACATATTACTATTATTAGTCCCAAAGTCATCATTTACCTGTCTATAACAGCCAGTGCTTAATTTGAGATAAGTTGTTTTAGGTCCCAAATAATCTAACTTAGTTCTAAATTGATACGTCTAACATCCAATTATATAATTAACTTCAACATATCAAACACAGAAGTAATTGAGCTTTCTATATGGCTTCAAAAACAAAGTAAAGTGGTTGGTGGACAACTCATACCCAAGACAACTTGTACACAACCCAAGACAACTTGTACCTATGGCTTTTTTTACATCAAGACAACCTGACCCAACCTTATTTTATTCAGAACTTACTAAGTATCAATTTTGCCATCAAAGAACATGCACACTCAAACATCAAAATTACGTTCTTGATTGATAAATAAATTAATAATGGGGGGGGGGGGGGGGGGAAGGGGTTTTCTAGTAATACTTTATAACTTTGAAATACCGGTAGTCAAATAAAATTCATTTAAAGATAAAAAATTATTTAAATTTTCCTAGATTAAAAAGAAATCTGTTCATTTAATAATTCAATTGTTTTCTTGGGTACGAGTTGTCTCGGGTTGGGTATGAGTTGTCTTTGGGTACAAGTTGTCTTGACTTGGTATGGGTACAAGTTAATAGGGGTACGAGTTGTCTTGATACTGGTAAAATTTACCTGTAGTGGCTACAGTTAAATGAAATGTATTAATTAGGGGCTGCTGTTGTGACATTCTTTTTCATATACAGTAGGTAACATAATTATTTAAGTTTTTCTTGAACATGGACAGATATGTCTGTTTATTATTTTAAAAAGAAATTTAAGATGAAAAAGAAACTAATTATGTCAAATACAAATGTTTATATCAAATTAAAAATTATTTATTTACAATTTTCTATGAAGAATTGCTTGCAATATTACATTCATAATATTTATGAAAGCTTTCAGGGTACATATGACATACATGTATTTGTATTTGATACAATGAGAGAGACCTAACAATGTAAAAAATGTCCATAGTGCCTTTGCTCTGGTCCAGCAACAGACCACTATTGACAGGTTTGACTGGCATTGAGTTAAAAGGCATTGCTATAAAACCCACCACCATCCCCCCCCCCCCCCCCACCCCTTTCTATTTTTTTTTATCAACCAAGAACATACACTTATGGGTAATATTACCTGTGGTATTTTGTCAACTTAATTGCTAGAATACAACTCGGTATAACATTTGTTGTGTATGCTTTGATGGCAAAATTAAAAGTAAGAAAGTTTGAAAAAAAAATCTATTTTCTTAAATTGTTTTTTTGGGTTAAGTACAAATTGTCTTGATGTAAAAAATCGCATGTGTATGTGTTGTCCTGGGACGAGCTGTCCAGCAGTCTTATGCATTGTATTTGTAACTAGTATTCACATTATAAATGCCGCCCACATTAAGGACCACTGTCTGTCAAAGATGTCCTAAGAATAAATATGGAAACATTTTAAGATTTCAAGTGTAGGCACTGTCTATGGTGGACAAGTCTTTATTATTGTAGCTTTATAACACTTAGGGAGACAGAAAGATGTATACTAATGAATAATTCTGCTAATGTTAGATACTACGGAAGTTAAAATGATTTTGTCATCTTGCAGTTTCATCAGTGATTCTTAAAATTGTATTGTTTGTTTATTTGTAGCTTTAATTTGAAAATCAACATCATGGCTGAATCTGACAAGAACATTGGGCGATTTTCTCGTCAGAGATCTGAGGATTTAAGATATGCAGATGAAGGCACAAGTGGAGTCCCACTATTCAGCACTTGGACCCAGTTTAGTGGAATGCCAACACATAACAGTTCAGAAATAGGAAGTACATTCCCTTGGGAAAGTTTTGGTCCACAAGGAGGAACATTCAGTCCATCTACTTTAAATGCTGATCCAGCTCCAGATTTTATGCATTGTCAGAAATTATTGTCACATTCAAGGTCAAGTCCAACTGTCCTTGAACCAGACCCAAGACCAGCAGATAACTCTGTAACAAGTGGTATCAGTTTTAATGATGCAAGTCAAGAGGGAAAAGATGCCTATGCAGAGGCCATGCAGAACTGGAGTTCATTCTCTCCAACATATGACCCATTTGGATCAACTTCTGATGTGATTGGGAAAACCATTTTATCAAAACCACAAGAAATTCCTGGTCAGTCCAGTAGTAACACTAAACCAAGCTACTCTGATATAGCCAAAACTCTTAAAAGCAAACCTATTCAAACAAAAGACAGAGAAAGAGAAGAAACTGAATCCATTAAGAAAAAATTACCTGAACCAATTACAAGGCCTTTCAGACCAAATGTTAAAAAACACTATGTTACTCGCCAAAACTCTAAAGGACATGGTGGCTCACCTGATGACATGGAGTCAAAAGTCATGCCAGACTCTAAGTACGGTTTGGATCAGTTTGAAGAGGTAGCGCCTACAGAGGGTGAAAGATTGAAAAGTAATAGTGTAGAAAGTATACCATTGTTGACGAGAAAAGGTAGTACAAGCAGTGTTAGTAGTGGTACTAGTGGAATAGAGGAAATACATCTCTCTGGTAAAAATACCACTTCTAGGAAAGATGACCCATCATCAGGAAATCGGAAAGCAGATGTACCCAAATCTGGAACCCCCAAAAATTCTAACAAAGCATTTTTTGATCCCAGAAGAATCTTTCAAAGTAAGAACAATAGAAAGTCTACCAATGAAAAATTGATAGATCCTGTTGATAATTCAACTGTGCTAAATAACGGAAAGCCAGCTAATTCTTCGAAATCTTCTACGTTAACCTCAGATCATAAAAGAACAACAGATTATATCAATAATGATTTAAGTGATTCAAAGAAAAAGACTAACACTGTTAACAATGCGAATGAAAAATGTGAAAATGTGGTTAAGAATGGTAAGGTGGACAAGAAAGGAAAACAAGGGGGTACAACCATGACAAAATCTAATACAGGTAGTGGAACAGGAAATTCTAGAAATGGAGGAAGACATCGTGGATTTCTTCCCTTACAGTCTACATTTGATCAGGAATATGTTGGTAAGTGTGCCTTTTCTTATTGCATAATTAAGTATATTTAATATTGCTGCATCCCTTCAACTGTATAGAATGGACAAACCTATAATTTGAAAAATGAAACTATAGTTAAATTGTTATACCTATTAAGAGATATTTGCTCACCTAAACAAAGCACAGACAGGCTTTTGCAAGGCTTTCATTGAATTACCTGGGAACTTGAGTATTTGACTTTGAAATAAAGACTAGTCTTCTGTGTTAAGGGTCAACCTGACTCAGGTTTTTCAGACATCTCTTAATATAATTATCCAAAAACCTAAACTTAAAGAGAATTCAAGCTGTTACCGAGGGAGGTCAACCACAATATACATATATAGTGTCATTTCTATATGATCACATCTAGGCTGTCAATTATTGGCTAATAGTAACAAACAGAAACTGAAATTAGACGATTTAATTTAGGTCAACTAAGGTGTAGTTTTAAAAGAGATTTATTCTCATTATCTCATCTGTAATGATTTCAAGAGAGAGAAAGTGTTGTGATATCTAGCATTTAGGTTTGGTTTAACTTTTTATTCTGACCTTTGTGAATTAAGAGTCACTGACTCTTCACTTTAAAATCCTAATGAAAATCCTGCTTTTGAAGTTTTGTCTTTCCTTTGGCATTAGCTGTGAGTGTAGTGGACTAGCTGTGTAAGCATGCAACAGTGTAATCTGTTCTTTTGACAGCTTTTGTTTGGTGTTTGTGTTACATACATAAAAAAATAGTCACAGTTAATAATAATGTGCATATTATAAATACAGTTATGTTGTAAATCATATACTCAAGAAACTTTAGGTATTGATCCACTATTAAACTTTGTATCTGTATTTTATGTTATAGATGAGTGGCTGGGTTATATATTTGAGAAGGTGCGACATGGGCTGTCTTCACTATGGTCATTGATATTTACAATCATTATCTTAGCCTTTGGTTTAATAGCATATCTGTAAGTATTTACACTATAGTTGTTTTTTCTGTGTTAGTGCTTACTGGATAGGGGTCTTAAATACAATGATCACCAAATTTGTTGTTCATAATTTGTTTTGTCAGGGTTTGACACTTAACTTTTTTCAGCAGTAGCCCACAGGGCTAGTAGTTGTTTAAATTCATTAGCCCTGCTTGAAATTTAGTAGTCCGGGCATGTCCTGTTCCCCTTCTACCCCCGGAATAAAATTAGAAAAATGGAGCAAAATCCTGCTATCTGGAGAAGTTTAGATAATGAATATATATTCATTAGGTCTAAAAAGCTCTGTATCAAATATATGAACTAATTGTTTTTAGAATAACTAATAGCCGATCTGGCTACTGGTAATACAAGATTCGCTCGCCCTGACTCATTTTTACTAGCCTCGGGCTATCGGGCAAGTGTTAGTGTTAACCCTGTTTGTAATATAAAACCATATATATTCATTATCAGCATCTGAGATGCACAAATTCATATGATCATTATCATGCATAATTATCTTAGCCTTTGGTTCAATAACATTATGTAAGTAACCAAAAAACATGATGTAAACCTACATAATGTTATTGAATCAAAGACCAAGATAATGTACTTGTACATTGTACTAGAGTTATTTTGATCCATGTGTTAGTGTTTGTTGGATAGAAGGAGTAGGAATGTCAGCTGATGGTGTGCTATTTTATTTTCACCAGAATGAGGGAGTAAGTCTCTGCCAATACAGCCTTGCTAGGATTGTCAACTGTTATTAGTTGAATGTATTTTGCTTTTGACCGAAATGGTTGAAACAAGAGTTCTTATCCAGAACCAGGAATATGTACATGACATGTAAAACTTAATGTACCGTAATAATGTTGTCATAATTTTAATAACACCCTGTGACTGTTTTCACGTTTACAGATTTTGTAACCGTTTACTAGCCAAACACGAGATGTGAACATGCATACTTGAAAGCCTTAATTTTGATGCAAATGTTAAGATAAAATCTGGTGGGTAAAGGTCCAGATAATTTTATTCAAAATACTTGTTATATTGAATTTGATTTTTGAATGTTATTTTATATTTTTCAGAGTCTCTGGTTGTGTATATATTGTTAACTGGATTTGGAGTAGAACTTACGTATTTATCAAAACTAGAATTTTTAAAAGTAAATATTTTGCTGGTAGATTAGGTGACTCTGGTGCCAAACGAAAAATTGGATTAGATGAAAATATAGCTTTACCCTCTACAGGTAAGTACACAGGTATTTTAGGGGTATGATAGGCTCATTTAACCACTTTCAGTATAAATTATACCCTGAGAAATGACGTTGCAGAGGGTATGTTTTTGACTTGCCCATCTGTCAGTCCACCATTCCATTTGAAGTTTTCTGCACTTTATTCTGAATGCTTGCAGATGTTGAGTGGAATTTTTGTAAATGAGTCGACCACAAAGAGTAACAGTACAAATTTACATTTTGTTCCACTCCATAATGTTTTTTAGCTCACCTGAGCCAAAGGCTCAAGTGAGCTTTTCTGATCACAATTTGTCCGTTGTCTGTCGTCGTCGTCGTAAACTTTTCACATTTTCATCTTCTTCTCACGAACCACTGGGCAGATTTCAACCAAATTTGGCACAAAGCACCACTAGGTGAAGGGGATTCAAGTTTGTTCAAATGAAGGGCCACACCCTCTTTAAAGGGGAGATAATTGAGAATTATTGAAACTTTGTTGGTTTTTCAAAAATCTTCTTCTCAAAAACTATTCGGCCTGTAAAGCTTAAACTTTTGTGGAGGCATCCTTAGGAAGTGTAGATTCAAGTTTGTTCAAATCATGGTCCCCGGGGGTAGGGAGGGGCCACAAGAGGGGGATCAAGTTTTACATAGGAGTATATAGAGAAAATCTTTAAAAATCTTCTTCTCAAAAACTATTAGGCCTGAAAAGCTCAAATTAAAATGGAAGCATCCTGAGGTAGTGTAGATTCAAGTTTGTTCAAATCATGGTCCCCGGGGGTAGGGAGGGGTCACAAGAGGGGGATCAAGTTTTACATAGGAATATATAAAGAAAATTTTTAAAAATCTTTTTCTCAAAAACTATTAGGCCAGAAAAGCTCAAATTAAAATGGAAGCATCCTCAGGTAGTGTAGATTCAAGTTTGTTCAAATCATAGTCCCTGGGGGTAGGGTGGGGCCACAAGAGGGGGGTCAAGTTTTACACAGGAATATATAGAGAGAATCTTTAAAAATCTTCTCCTCAAAAACTATTAGGCCAGGAAAGCTCAAATTAAAATGGAAGCATCCTCAGGTAGTGTAGATTCAAGTTTGTTCAAATCATGGTCCCCGGGGGTAGGGAGGGGCCACAAGAGGGGGATCAAGTTTTACATAGGAGTATATAGAGAAAATCTTTAAAAATCTTCTTCTCAAAAACTATTAGGCCTGAAAAGCTCAAATTAAAATGGAAGCATCCTCAGGTAGTGTAGATTCAAGTTTGTTCAAATCATGGTCCCCGGGGGTAGGGAGGGGTCACAAGAGGGGGATCAAGTTTTACATAGGAATATATAAAGAAAATTTTTTAAAATCTTTTTCTCGAAAACTATTAGGCCAGAAAAGCTCAAATTAAAATGGAAGCATCCTCAGGTAGTGTAGATTCAAGTTTGTTCAAATCATAGTCCCTGGGGGTAGGGTGGGGCCACAAGGGGGGTCAAGTTTTACACAGGAATATATAGAGAGAATCTTTAAAAATCTTCTCCTCAAAAACTATTAGGCCAGGAAAGCTCAAATTAAAATGGAAGCATCCTCAGGTAGTGTAGATTCAAGTTTGTTCAAATCATGGTTAAATAATAGTGTATTTTCCATGCTGTATTCTTTTATATAAGTATTTTGATATAAAGTTAAATATATTGTTCATGAGAAATATAATTGTACTTGTATTTAAAAGCTAATTTTTAATGTAAATCCTGCTGTATTCTATAATTTCTATTTGCCATTTCCCGATTACAGTATTCGGCCTATGCATTTTCTCTCTTTTGAGATTGGTAGATTGCATGATGAAAATTTTTTTTAAAATTATTTCATTGGTTGAAATGCTGTAAGAAAAAGGTAACAGAATAAGCCGAGGCTTGTCGAAACATCAACCTTTTACGGTACATAGAAATACTTACAAATTGTTTAGTGAAAAGCATCGGTAGGAAGTATAGATTTCAGTTTGTACAAAACCTCCCTCCCCTGCACTCACTTCAATACTGAACTCATTTCGGCTTCTACCTAGCAAGTTGCTTAGGTGAGCGATGTGGCCCCTGGGCCTCTTGTTTTTTTTTTTTTGGCGGAAACTACAGTCTTTGGTCGAAGATAATTTCACTGAAATCGCAGTTTTGCAGGACTAATTTTGTTTTCATTTACTCATCTTACCTGGTGGAATGACCAGTAAGCAACAGTTTCAACAATAATTTTAAATTGTTAGGTAGTTACACTGTAGTGATTGTACATCTTTCACCTTTCAAGCTTATAACAAGTACAGTATTGGCATTATTTATAAACTTACTTCATTTGAACAAATTAAAAAATATAACAGTCTGCCAAACTCTTATTTGAAAAATAAATATCAATCCATGGCATAAATGTTATATACAGATATGTTGATTTGGTTGTCTGTTACGCTAAGTTAAACTTAAATTTACATGTATTATATTTAGGTGATGAAGCCATGCAGAGACTTCTGGCTTGTAAAGGAAAAGACCCATATAGGTAACTGAAAAAAAATTATAGCCTGTTTTCATACAGAAGTATGGTGTTAGGTTTTCATTCAACATTTCAGTATCTAAATTTTAATACCCTTGAAGCTATAGAATTTTGGACAGTGTGCAGGCATTTTGTTTTGTTAGTAGGAAATTTATAAAGTACATGTAATTCATTAATTGATGTGGTATAAACATTATTAACAATGTCATAGATGTCTGGAAAACCATTTGCATTCAGTGATCACAAGTTTTGTCTAGTTGTTCTACCATTGTTTATAAAATGCTGCCGTTTAAGTTGTAGTGGAGAGTTCAAGCAATTTAAATTTGTATTATCCTGATACACTGTATCCTTTGTACAAATTCTTGCAAGGTCATGTTGGTAGTTTTCCATTTGCTGGTAGGGACTTTGCCTGGGTAACAATTTCAGAATACTTTTAAAGTCTTTATCTTGGTCACAGATACTTAAGTCTTTATTTCACAGACCTATTTGTTTGCTGTTTATATATATGTATGTATTTTTGTTATTTTATATCCAGTATATTAGGATTACGATCTGATGCTACAGATGATGATATACGAAAGTACTACAGAAAGCAAGCTGTCTTAGTTCACCCTGACAAGGTAAATTAATGTTTTAAAGATGAATGAGCATATCTCCTAAAAATTGTTGCACTTTACTGAAGTTATTTATTTAAATGTTACATACTCATTAAGGAATTAATTGTAACCAGCATAAAAAAGTCACAGAATTCTTTCTAAATTTAAATGTCATTATGTTGATGTGTATGGCTTATAGTGACTGTTTTTGCTCTATTTCTGCTGGCCAACATTTTGTCCCTCACTTTTCTGGAAAACTATGTAAGCGATCCATATGAAACTTCACAGGAACAATTTTTGGGTGGAGTAGACTTTTGACATTGGCTATTATTATTTTGATTGCATATGTTTGGTTGGTTGGTTGCTTAACGTTGCTTCAGCAATTTTTCAGCTATTCGCGACGAGAACTATTTAATTAATCTCTATGGATTAATCTATGAACAATTTTGTGTATGCATGTGAAGTGCGAGTGTGTTGTATGGTCTGCCTTGTACTAGCGCGCACTCAGGGCGACTTTACCGTGCTAGCTCACAGAGTCAGTACGCCGCAGACAAGCGTACCACTCCCCCAGTCCATTATACTGATACCAGGTGAATCAGTAAAGGCCAACGGTAAGGAAAATTCACTTTCCCACATGTGGTCCGAGCGGGACTCGAGCATATGTTTGGGACTCAAAGGGTTGGTAATCATTTTTGGTACACTTGAAATGGCAAACTATTTTAGTTAAAGCTTGTTACATATGAGTTTAATAAAGAATAATAAAATAGGTATGGAAACTATTTGTAAAACAGTTGATGCAGCATACATGACATATATTGACAAGGATGGTTACCATATAAATGGATTTTGTTGTAAAGACTGAATTTATTTTAAATACAGCTGACATTAAGTATTATGATTCACGTTGCTGTAATATACAATTGCAAGTTATTGTATTTTATTTTACAGAATAAACAGCCAGGCGCTGAGGAAGCCTTTAAAATATTAGGACATGCCTTTGAATTAATAGGAGAATCTGTAAGTAAACTACTGAAATTTTAGCAGCGAAAATATATTGGCGGTACAAGAGTAATTGTGACAATTTTTCCACACAAATGTTTTTCTTATACATAACTGATATTCAGTTGATAGCCAGCATTGGCTTTTGTAATAAAAGATTATAGTAAATGAGTGAAGTGAAGTAATGATGTTTTACAACCCTAGTCAAGATTCTTTTACTTAAGTTGAGGCAGTAGGTTCTAGAATGATGGAAGAAACCAGATTTAGGGAAAGGGACCTCTAGCAAAAGAACTGACATCCTTTCTAACACTTGGATTTGTTTGAGTAGAGTAGTATTATCTATAGTAAAAAAAAATAACACTATAATTGATTGATTTATTTTTTTATTCGCGAATGATCTTGATCATTCTCGAATTTAGCTGTTACATGCAGATTTCTCAACCCGAATATTCTTCCGTTACAGATAATCAACTCTCTCTCGTATGTAGGTTCAAAGTTGAAATAAAGGTAGATAACTCAAATTTTGAATGCGGGTTATGGACGTTTCGCCCCAATATTAATATTTTCCGCCCCAATTATATTCTCCGCTTTATCATACCTGCCAACCCTCCCGATCAGGGATTGAGATTAACGGGCGCCCAGTTTTTCGCTCTGGGCGATAAATGTATCATACACAGGTCGCCCAGGGCTGCCAGGTGGCGATTAGAATTTTCAGTTCGGTGTATTTGACATTCCGATCCGTTTACCGATTTCCTGTTTATATTTCTGACTGGCGACAATAATAGTAAAATTGAAAAATGGGTATCATATAGTTAACAAGTGTAAATGGACCGGTGTTCCGACCGGAATTCAAATACGGTGCCATTTCGTTTCCTTTTCTGATATTTATGTATAAAATGATACTTCCGGCTTACTGCCATGTGGAAATTTTTAGGAGCATCGACTCCAAAGGCTAAACAAGGACCTGCGGAAAAAACGAAAGTACTATCAAGAGTATGATAAGTCCAAACGCATCGGGGCATATAAAAAGCCATGGGAAGATGGCAGGCCTTGGTTGTATGATACGCAGGACGGAATGAAGTGTGCCGATTGTGTAGAGTTCGACAGGAAAAAAATCTGTATTTACCGAGGGTTGCACTAGTTATAAACTTGACAGTGTAAATAAACATGACATTTCTGAATCTCACAAACAGGCCCAAGCCTTTAGTAATGCAAAACAAGTTCCTGCTAATAAATCAAAATCTGCCAAAATTATAGTCATTGACATTGGCAGTACCTATAGATCAACATTTTCTGCAAAACCATTCGTCAATGTAATTGCAGATGTTGAATATCGAAAAGTAAAGCAAGGGATAGAATAATCCAAATGTATATGCCTGATATATTCAGATTAACCATCACTCTTGACAGTTCATTGTATGGCTCATCGAAAAGTTAAGCTCAATCCCTGCTGATGTGAGGAGTCTCCCCATATTAAGACAAAAATTTTGGAATTTTGTGCTATCATACTGCTTTTCCCGTTTTTCAAAGCATTCCGTGAAGTCATCCTTAAAAATTATAAATTGATTAGAGTGAAATCTGGGATAGCGATCACTTTGTAGAGTGGTCATCTGTCAACTACATTTTTATCATGTACAGAACCTTTGTAGAGGGGTCACCTGTCAAACCCAGTCAGCGGGGATCCTAACGGCCACCCGATTGAAAAAATTGTTGTTTACAAGATTTACTAAAATTATGCTGGTCTCGGGAATAAAAGTCTTCCAAAAATTATCGAATTCTTAAAACACAACTCTGGTGATATAAATAATAATAAAATAATAGTTAATTTTTTCAAGTTATTAATTTATTTAAAAAATATCCTCAATTATGACATGAAAGATATCAGAAGCTTATTAGCTCACCTGAGCCAAAGGCTCAGATGAACAATTGTCATCGGGAATAAAAAGTCTTCCAAAAATTATCGAATTCTTAAAACACAACTCTGGTGATATAAATAATAATAAAATAATAGTTAATTTTTTCAAGTTATTAATTTATTTAAAAAATATCCTCAATTATGACGTGAAAGATATCAGAAGCTTATTAGCTCACCTGAGCCAAAGGCTCAGATGAACAATTGTCATCTATCTTCATCCGTCTTGTATAAACTTTTTAGCTCACCTGAGCCAAAGGCTCAGATGTGCAATTGCCATCTATCTTCGTCCGATGTGCGTCATGTATAAACTTTTCACATTTTTTATCAATTCCTCCAAAACTACAGAGCCAAATTGGATGATATTTGACAGTAATGGTCAAGTAAGGGGTTTTCAGATTTGCACAAATGCAAGGATTATGTCCCCTTGGGGCCCCATAAAGGGGAAATTTGTGAAAATCTTTAAAAATCATCTGCTCTGAACCTACAAGAGATATAACTTAGATATTTCATGTAAAACACTATGGGCACCTAGTTTTAGATTTGCACATATTGTAGCTTTAGGGGCCAAAATGAGATAATGGCAAGGTACTTGAGGGGGAAATTGCAAAATTAATGTATTTGTCAATATATTTGAAAACTATAAGCTTTTTGTATGGGCATCATCATCATGTGTATTGGAATACTGTAGGCATTTGCACAACGGTCATTTTGATATATGAATAGAGGTCATAAGTTCAAAGGTCAAGGTCATAGATGTAAACGAATACTGAAATGGTTAATTATCTCAAAAACTTTGAACTCTTTGTGTAGGCATGTATATTAGAATATTGTAGGCATTTGCCTTACGGTCATTTCCATATATGAACGAAGGTCATAGGTTCAAAGGTCAAGGTCATAGATGCAAACAAATACTGAAATGGTGAATTATCTCAAAAATGATAAACTTTCTCTATAGGCATGTATATCAGAATGTTATAGGCATTTACACAATGTTCATTTTGATATATGAATGTAGGTCATAGGTCTAATGGTCAAGGTTATAGATGCAAATGAATACTGAAATGATTAATTGTCTTAAAAACTATAAACTTTTTGTATAGGCATATATGTTAAAATATTGTAGGTATTGGCCTAACGATCATTTTGATATATGAATGAAGGACATGAGTTTAAAAGTCAAGGTCACTGATGCAAACAAATACTGACATGGTTAATTATCTCAAAAACTATAAACTTTTTGTATAGGCTTCTAAATTGTAGGTATTGACCTAATATTCGTTGCGATATTTAGATTAAGGTCATGGGTTCAAATTTTTCTTTACCTTTATAGTTGTTTATAAACAATATATTGTAGCTAGATTTCAGATATATTATATGTAGCACTCTTATGACTAGTTATGTTATAATACATTTGCAAAAAATCCTTACATATAATTGGCCCTTACTGCTGAAAATTTATTTGGACATTCTCTTTAATTAATGTCAATGACCATTGAACCTCTGCATGAGATATGTACTCAGCTGCATGTGAGCATTAAGGCTCATGGACCTCTTGTTTAATATTAGGGTCTCCATGACGATGGAAGTAACTTTGATCATCCTTGATGGTTCCATACATGCATTTATTCGGATTGAACTATTTCCTACATGAATCCTTAATATTGGTCCAATGTGTGAATATTAAAACAGCCCCATGCTCATAGTCTGCACATTGCACACTACATGAACCCGCTATGTTGTGTTGGGAGCAATGCAAGGTGAACATAACAACCTCCTTTCAGTTACCTGACAACTTCATATACCTGACACTACATTGATGGAGACACTGAACTCCCTGTCTTTCTAATCTTTCGCGAATTTTAGTACTTTCAGTACTTTGATTTTTTTTTGCAGGAAAAAAGACGTTTGTATGATACACGTTTACAAGAGGCAGATAAAGCAGAGGCTGCCATGGTAAGTTAAATGAGTGTAAATCATGTGTATTATTAGCACATTCTAAAGGGTAGTCAAGGAATCAATAATATTGAGAATGCAAATGTTCAATAGATAAACTTGTGTCATGCACAACATTGTTATGGTAGCCACATAGATAGCTTAAGGATGGTCTGTCTAATATTTCCACTGGTGTAAGTCCAGAGATGTGGATTTACTGTAAACCTTACTCTGAATTTAGAAACTTTTTAAGATTATCACACATTCAGTTTTAAAACTTCTTTACAAGAGTTAGCAGTTAGCAGTCTGCTGAGTATGAGATATGTAACTTTTCAGTCTGCCCTCTAATGTTTTGTAAATTATCTTGTATGTTCTTATAAAAAAACATTGAAATCTTGAGATTCATATTGGCTAGTATTTCTGTCTTATTTTTCGAATATAAAATGAGTTATTCTTTTGTGGCAAGGTTAAAAACTTGTTCCATGTCTTTTTGCATGCTACTTGAGTTTGAAATGGTGTGGCATTAGACTTAATGAACTAGATTGACTGCACTATAGAGTTATATATTATGTATTAGTGAACTAGATTTGACTGTCCAATAAAGTAATATACTTTTTATCTCACCTGGCCTAAAAGGCCATGTGAGCTTTTGCCATCACTTTGCGTCCGTCGTCGTCGTCGTTGTCGTCGTCGTCGTCCGTCGTCCGTCCGTCGTTAAAGATCAACTCCTCAGAAACCACTGGGCCATTTGCAACCAAACTTTGTCACAACAGTCCTTGGGTGGTCTACTTTAAAAATTGTGTCCGACATGTCCGCACCTAATCCAAGATGGCCGCCAGCGGGTAACATAGATTAACATTGGACCCTATGGGAAAATATGTTCAAAGATATTTTTCTCTGAAACTACTGAGCTGTCACAACAGTCCTTGGGTGGTCTACTTTAAAAATTGTGTCCGACATGTCCGCACCTAATCCAAGATGGCCGCCAGCGGGTAACATAGATTAACATTGGACCCTATGGGAAAATATGTTCAAAGATATTTTTCTCTGAAACTACTGAGCCAATTGGAACCAAACTTGGTCACAGTAGTCCTTAGATGGTACCTTCTGAAATTGGTGTTTTTTAAGTCTGCACCTAATCCTAGATGGCGGCCAGCGAGGAACATAGGTTAACATTGGACCCTATGGGAACAATATCAAAGATCTTTTTCTCTAAAACCCTTTAGCCAATGGGAACCAAACTTGGCCACAATAGTTTTTGGATGGCTCCCTATAACATTGCGGTTTTTGAGGGCCACACCAAATCCAAGATGGCCGCCAGCGGAGAACATATTTTAACATTGGACCTTATGGGAAAATACGTTCAAAGATATTTTGCTCTGAAACTACTGAGCCAGTTGGAACCAAATTTGGTCACAGTAGTCCTTAGATGGTACCTTCTGAAAACAGTGTTTTTTTAATTCTGCACCTAATCCAAGATGGCGGCCAGCGGGGAACATAGGTTAACATTGGACCCTATGGGAACAATATCAAAGATCTTTTTCTCTAAAACCCTTTAGCCAATGGGAACCAAACTTGGCCACAATAGTCTTTGAATGGCCCCCTACAACATTGGGGTTTTTGAGGGCTGCACCAAATCCAAGATGGCCGCCAGTGGAGAACATATTGTAACATTGGACCTTATGGGAAAATATGTTCAAAGATATTTTTCTCTAAAACTACTGAGCCAATTAGAACCAAACTTGGTCATAGTAGTCCTTAGATGGTACCTTCTGAAACCGGTGTTTTTTTAAGTCTACGTCTGATCCAAGATGGCCGCCAACGGGGAACATATGTTAACATTGGACCCTATGGGAACAATATCAAAGATCTTTTTCTCTAAAACCCCTAAGCCAATTGAAACCAAACTTGGCCACTATAGTCTTTGGGTGGCCCCCTACAATATTGGTGTTTTTGAGGGCCACACAAAATCCAAGATGGCCGTCAGTGGAAAACATATTTTAACATTGGACCCTATGGGAAAATAAGTTCATACATATTTTTCTCTGAAACTACTGAGTCAATTGGAACCAAACTCGGCCACAATAGTCATTTGGGTCTTTACATTTGGTATTTTAAAATAACATCTGCATTTAAAAATCAACTCCTGTGAAACCACTTGGCCAATTGCAATGATATTTGGTATGTGTCTTAGTCTTGGAGAGTACATGTCAGTCTGCCATATGACTTTTGTCTTTGACCTAAACTTAACCCTCCAGTGACTATGTTGAACTTTTTGGATTAGGTCAGTTTCTCTAAATCTCGAATACTACAATGGTAGGTCAATGATATTTGGTATATAGCTTGATCTTGGATAGTACATCAGTCAGACTGCCTTATGGCTTTTGTCCTTGACCATAATTTCATGGTCCATTGACCAGTTTTTGGATAAGGAAAATTTCTCAGGTATTATACATGAAAAGTCGATGATACTTGGATGTATTGTCTCAAAATTTTGAAATATGGTTTAGTTTTGAAAGGAAATAATATTGAAATTTTGTGATAGAAATAAATATTGTGTAATAAATTTCAAGCATTTATTTAAACATTAGACAATCTGTTGATTTTCATTCTGCAACAACTCTACCTAGGTGAGCTATACAGGCTCCTGGGAGCCTCTAGTTATTTTATCTTTTCTCTTTTTACAGAAAGAATTTAATGACTTGTTGACCAAACTTAAAGAAAAGATTCAGGAGGTAATGATAATGTTTTAATTACAGACAGACCAGAAATCATGATGTTTATAAATGTATTAGTTAACATATTATACCAGTTTTAATTTTACAGCACTAGACGTCCGTTTCGGAATACAATTCCTCATCAGTAGTGCTTGGACCAAAATGCATGAGGAAGTATACCTTACTTTTTGAGGAATTTCAAATTTTAACGAGCAGCAAATTTAGACAATAGTATATTTTTGACAATAATATTACACAATTTTGAATGTTAAATTATTTTTTCATTCAGATTATGGGGCTATTTTATGTCTCAACTTTATGATTGATAAAGTATAATAAAAGCATGAAGTTAATTTTTTTCAATGTCTTTTAAAAGACCAACTTAGGAGCAATTTTAACAATATAGGTTTTGGTATGAAATTAAAAATGAACTGTATTAATTTAAATAAGTTTCAATGTATGGCAATATTTGTATTCTCAGAGGTAGACATTTATGGTTGTCTGACTGCCCAAGACAAATGATAATCGCTTTTGGTTAGTAAAATGCAAGTAATCTGTCCCTACAGGACAAGTGAAAAATTTTAAATCTGGCAGTTGTTCTTCCTCACTTAACAATGGAAGTACACTTAACTAAAAGTTTCTCATTTAAGTTCTGAATTAACCTGTAGCTATAACACAGTGGCAGTTGTGTATTGCTGGAACAACCAAACACCTTTATGTTTTGAAATGATTTATCAGGTAATCTAAAACTTGCACAGACTATTAGTATTTATTTTGACAAGGGAATGATGGATTGTACTTATAAAGATAATAAAGTTCTGGACAATCAGTAAGATATACAAATGTAATTGTTTCTTGCTTGTATTACAGGCGGGTAACTTGATGAGATGTGATAATTGTGGCGGTAAACATAAAAGGATACCAGTTGACCGTCCTTTCTACAGTGCCAGATTTTGTAAACGTTGTAATATACGACATTCAGCTAAAGAGGTAATTATTACTTGGCCCTGTCAGTTAATTTTAGATTAGAAGACAAATCTCCTAAAGTATGCAGCAAGTTTGGAGCAATATGTATTGCAAAACATATAACATATTCACAAAATGTAAACTTAGGGAAAGTAGGTGATAAACTGAATCCAAATCCAAACAAGTAGCAGACAATTTCCATTTCCTTGCTAACTTTATAATTGAAACCTTGTAACTATTTATGAGTTTTAGACCTTAACTTATTCATTTGAAAATAAAATACATGATTTATGAGTATGGGAAAATTGTCTTGGTTTTAGCACATCTGTACAAAGTGTGAGTGTTTGCCATGCAATTTTAAAGGGTTTCTGGGATGGACTGGATGTGTGCATGGGCGAAATTTACTTTCTCCAAACTCCTCTTTTTGTAATTTCTAACTGCGTCAAAAATTCTGCTTTATGAATCCTTCATAATGAAATAATATTGTGTTGTTTTAATACAAATGTTTTATACTGTTTTGTATACAGGGAGATGTATGGGCAGAGACTTCTATGCTTGGTTTCTTGTGGCATTACTATGCATGTATGGAAGGAAAAATTTACGATATTACTGAATGGGTTGCCTGTAAGGTATGTTATGTTAACAATACCAAAATTTTATTAAATATCCATTCTGTCTTAAATTTTGTACAAGTACTGTTTTACTGTGGTAAATCAGTTTATAGAGTGTTTGCTTGTGGGAGGTCAGGGTTTGAACCACAATCTAGTCTGATAAAGACTTGAAAATAGGTAGTGACTATTCTTTTGCCAAGCACATGACATTTAGAAATGAATGTCATAGACCTTAAGGACTTAAACGATGTCCCATGTCACAGTAGGCATGGTACACTAAAGAACCCTCTACATTGCCCAGAGCACACTGCAGGAGTGAAGACTTCTGTCACTTCACCTATATCTGGTGATGTCTCAATACAAGTGAAATATTCAATACCTCAATCAACTAATCAATCAATAATTATTGAATCATATAAAAACTTATATAGGAAATAAGACCAGGCCCCACTTTCACAATAATTTCTTTAACAATATTTCTTTTAACTTCAATGTCAAATATTTCAATCTGATCAATTTGGTTAGTTTTTAAGATACTTATAAATTTAAGATGACATTTTGAATATCTTTTTAATCTTATGATATTTGTATTCTAGTTTTGTTAAAAGATTTATTTCTAGTTAATATTAAAGATAAAGTGCAAATTTGATTTGTCAAATGAAAATTGATACTTTATGAATTGCAGAAAGATTTCTTTAAACATATGCAGCCAAGTGCCCACCATGTGTTTTATAGAATAGCAACAGAAGGCAGTCGAGATAAAGGCCACCAAAGTCGATCAGGGTAAGCCAGTATTATTGTAAATGTTAAATACTGTAGAATAGTCCAATCGGCATCAGATTACATGTGTATACTGTTGGACATATTGAATACATCATTCATTAATGCTGGTCATGTTAATCAAAAGTTATTTAACTCATTCAGATCATAGAAGGACCTTGTCCATACTCTAGAGTCAAGAGATCATGTTGTTGCACAGCTTTCATCAGACTTGCTCATAATAATGCTCTAAACAAAGAGCTAGATAAGTTCATGTACCCAGTGGGTATGTCGGGTCCAAAACTGGGTCATTGCATTTAAGTCGAATCTTACAAAAGCTTCAGTAATACCAGGGACCACATATTTGGCTCTTGAACCCATGTTTAATAGCAAATAGATAAAAAATTTAAGTGATGTTAACACACTTCTGCAGATATTTGTTGCTACTTTTCATAATCTAACCCCGCCTGTCCATTTATTTTCATGATATCCTTTTATATTTGTTATAGGGAAGCAGAATTAGAAGATTTTATTAATCATTTATTCCATCAAGCAATGCATCAGGAAGGTAATACCAGTGGGAACCAATGGCAACAATCTGCATCTTCCACCTCAACCAATCAGAATTACTCCTCAACTTCTAGTAATACAACTACTCAAGGAAACAAGAAAGCTCGACGTAGAAAAAAGAAACATTAAATTCTGTTTAGTTTTTAAGATATACTTGTATGTGATGATGGTATTTTTTATCATAAATTGAAATTACATTAGTATTACATGTGACTTTAATCGTATACACATTTTAGTTTTCCCAGTTTGAGTGCTTTATATTATTAAGTTAAGTATAACCTGTTCTCACCTACATAACAGTGGTATGACCTAAAAAGCGATTATGGCATCTGCCAATAAATAAAATAGTGTACATGTAGTCTGAAGAATTGCAATTGTTTCAATCTTGTACCATGTAATTCTCAAAAAGGTTTTGTTTCTACAAATTTTCCACAGAAATTTCATGGAAAGACCCCAGTTTAATGGAGGAAACATAAAATTTTATATATATGTGATTTCAATCCATTAGAGAGGATGGTTCTATATAAATGGTATGAGGTATATTGCATGATACATAATGAAATGGGTTTAATATGTATCAAATATCTACAGTATTGTTTAAGTAATCATTTTCACAAATGATGCAATCTTTGAGTAATCTGATGTAAATGGATTTATCCTGATAATAACCCCAACAGATTAAATGGCATGTCCTAAGTTTAACATGAACAGATGCATACTTAACCTTGATATTCTGCCTGAAAAATTTACAACAGGTAAACCAAACATGCCTCCAAGTCTTTTACAAATATATGCATGCAAGATGGGCCTCACACTCAGGTTCTGCAAGCACTAGAGAAAATATCTAAAGACCTTTTTTTACAAACAGGTTGTCTTTTAGAATGTTTAGAAGTGACGTTTATCATAATTTTTGGATCATCAGAGTTCACAATATATCCTTGATATGACTTTTCATAATTCTTTGATAATCATACATCTATTGGTTGTACATGGATTCATTTACAGAAGGTCAAGGTCAATTTGTCCACTAAATAACAGCTGATATTTTTTTATTTCATAATATGTGATATTTTTATTATTAATCATCATTGGTAGAGTGATATACATGTACATGTATATGAAGTGGTTAGTTTGTTGTGTTATATAAATGTGCATTATATTTGTCAAATACATGTAAAAACACATTGTTTTGATCACTATAGTCTGGTATTAATATACAGTATTGCTTGGAATTTAACAAGCAAAGCCCATCAGTTTCTGCAAGCCAATCTACATGTATACTAGCTAATTTATGAAAAATACTTTCAAAGCCCTGTATTATCAAAAAAAATTTCAGTTCGTGCTGTATTATCAAGTTCTTTCAGTTTATGAATCCCTCGCCATGTCTCTACATATGTATATATATTAAAGTTAAAATATACTGTAGCATATGATATTGGTCATTAGAAATGCCAATAAGTTGTTTGTTGTTAAAAGTGCCAAAATGACATTTTGACTTAATTCAGAATGATACTAAGGCTGTCATTGATAGATCAATATATCATTGATAAAAGTCATTGATACGATATACATACATTTTTTGAGTATGATATCATCAAAAATGGCCACCAGTTCATGACTAAGGTAGCCAACTGACATACAAAACAAAGTGCGTATAATATTAGAAATTTAAGATGACACCAGGCATGCAAAATAATGCGAAAGTAATTGTCGACATAAAATAAACTATATTTTATTAACTTTTCCGATATTTCAATATATCAATTTATCGTTGATATATCAATATTCAAATTCTCATCAATGACAGCTAGATGACACATATGAATATTTTCTTGACAATTGTCGAGTCCTGGATAATCACTAAGACCAGTTATTCATTATTCTTTTTATTCTTTTATATTAAAAGTTGTACATTGAAATTTCGGTAGCGACTACAAGAAAATTCTGGCTTTGAGACAAATGTCTTGTTCACAGAGTTAAGTTTCTGTCCCTGGTAGCCAAACTTGCAATTGGCTTCTTATTTCTGAGGCATTCTTTCAAAAAGTAACCTATTTTAGCAAATTTGTGAAAAAATATTTTTAAGAATGTCTTTATTGTTACAATGTATAAAAAATTTGGCTTATTTTTAAATGTGAGGAAACTGGTATAAATAGGTTGTGTGCAATAAATTATCAGTTGCTGCCATCATATAGGTTCAGATCAAATAATACTTGTAAAGAGAAGCATAAGTAATGGCTTTGAACGAGATAAACTATGTGTTGTCTCTGTCAATATTTTTGCTTTTTATGGTCAATATTACACAGATTTGTTCACTCAAAATTCCTTATACTATATAATCAAAGTTTTGTTTTACTCAAAATTGGATTTGTTCCCGTCTTTGAAATTTCAGATTTCTTAAATTTAATTCAATTTCTTAAAATAAAGCCTTCATGGCTTTATAAACTTGTAAGCAAGACTACAAGATCATTCTGTAAGAATGCTCTGCAACCAAGAGAATTCACAAATTATAGAGAATGTATCATAGAATATGACTAGTGTTTATTATGTTACAAATGGATGTCAAATATTTTCTTAATGGGTAGCATAGAATGTATAATGCTTATATAATACTGTGAGGCTGTATTATGCTTTCTGTAACAAAGGAATCAATTCAGTTTGCTTGTAAATCAGTACCTCTGTATAAATATATATGTGCATGTACATGTATGTGGTGCCTGAATGTAAGTGAAATAATATTGACAGGGACGTAAAATCATAACTGGAATGTTAGTTTATATCCCATATTGACATTATAACCAATATCGTAAGAAGAAATGAAATTCAGAAATAAGCACAATATTTACATGTCATTTAACTATTTTTCACAAAAAAAGGTACCAATGTTGTTTCACAACAGATTTTCTCTTAATTTATTTATTGTTCAGAGATTGTAGAAGCAATGTCTGTTCAGATACACATTGAAATAATGAACACTTTGTTTTAGAAGTACATGTATTTATAAATTATTTTGTGCAAAAGTTTGTGTTTGATGTTCATAGTGCTAGTGTTAAAAATTGACATATATCTAGTTTTGTTAACAGTGAATTTAATAAATAATAACTAGCATTAATCAACTTTTATAATTACAGTTTCAGTTGGCTAAGGTGTGCAGTGGTGTGCCAAAAGTATTGATTTATCAACATTGATAATGAATTTGATTTTAGACCAATTATTTTAAACCACCGTAAAGGGGCTAAAAAACTTATTTACAGTTAGTTGCATTTTTTCAAATTGTTTGAAATTTTTCTAATTTTTTTAATGATAATTTCAGTCATTTATTAAAATCACACTGGGATTCTTCCTTGAAAACTTGGGGAGTTATACCCTTTTGATAAAAGAAATCTAAATTCTGAAACATGTAATTTCATGAAAAATAAGTTACAGGTTTTTGTGTTAATCTTCACAAAATTTGTTAATTACCTTTATTGCTGTATCTTGACTATTTAAATCAATAGTTCCATGGTATTCAGTTTTTAAATTTTCTTGAATCTGACTTCAAAATGAGTTTAAGGCCACAACCTAGTTTTTACCCTTACTTGATGAAGCTATTTCAATGATTTTATTTTATACACTCCTATTTGTAATATTTATTAACTGTGCTTCAGAAAAATGAAAAATGTACCATTTCCTACAGCATAATTTTGCTTCTAATAAAAGTTTGGTGAATTTTTCTTTGGTCACTCCCGTTTCCTCCACTGTCCTCCTCAATATCAAGTGAAATACTCTGGATTTGGGATATAAAACACCATTACTCCATTCCAGTCTTATGACGATCCAAAATACAATTGCTCTTGATACACAGTAGGAATATGCACAGGTTTGTTATACCCCCTCCCCTGTAAACGAAGTTTAGGGGAGTATGTAGGAATCACCCTGTCTGTCTGTCCCAATATTGTGTCTGCTCCATATCTTCCATGTCTATGGATGGATTTTGGTCAAACTTGACAAACATGTAAACCAACATGAGCTGATGTGTTGCATACCACTGACTGTATACTTCAAAGGTCAAGGTCAGGAGGTCAGTGTTAAGGGGTGGTGGTGGTATTTGGCTCTCAAACATAGTTCTATTTTTATTTGTAAATGCCAGTATAGATTTTTCACAGTAATGGGACATAGTCACAACTTTGAATGGTCACTTAGCTTGGTATAACTTACCGTATATAATAAACTGATTTTGACAATGTATGTGTACAAGAATGGTTTACATAGTGTGAATGCACAAATACACAAAATTACATGTATCATGGTAGTCGCATAATTTTTTTTTTCATTTTTTGAAACCAAAAAAAAAAGAGTAAAAAAAAATATTAAAAAATTAATTATCATTTATTAATAATCATTGAAAATTGGGAAAATTATTTTCTTAATTATTTTATCATCAGATTTTTAAAAGGTGGAACTGTTTGTTCTACACTGACGTATAAAAGTTTTGTCATGCCTGTCATGTTTCACACATTGCTGTTTGGGCTTCCATGAGAATTACATGGAAGATTACTAGGATGTATGTATTATTTTTTGCTTGTTAATAATTGAGAATATGTTTATAAAGGCTGCCAGGCTTTAATATCTTTCAAATTAAGAAGAGCATCAATGGCAACTCAAGTTTTGAATTTTATGGTCATGTTTCCATGCCGACAGATACATGCGGAAATGTTGAGATTTAATGATAAGTGGTGTGAACAATTGGTTAGAAAAGACAGAACAAAATTTTATACATGTAGCTTGATCAGTATGAAACATGTCGAGAAATTCAAAATTTTGTATGAAATGCTTATTCTGAAATGAATTGAGATAATGAACCTAAGGCCAAAAATCATGATTTCAATAATTCATTAAAAATATGCAATGTTGGCATAAAATTAATGTGTTATGTTTTTATTCTAAAATTGTGTTTTGTAACATGCTATTAAATTCTCATCTTGTACCAGTATTATTGATAAAACAAACTATAATAGCCTACTGTCAGAGCCAGTCTGTTAGTGACAGTCACACTTTTTTCATGGAAAATCAAATAAATCTGAATAGAAATTGATAATATCCACTTACTTGTACCTAGGAAAATGTTGGCACTACGAGGATTTTACATGGTGAAAATGATGTTTACACCGGAAGTGATGGCCTTGCTGATGTTTTACATCATATGCATAACAGGGTCCGCCATTTGCCTGATTTTTCAACACGTTAAATCCCAATATCGCCAACGTTTTGGTCTGTGCAGAAATATTCTATGCTCATCATACAAATTTCCTGTTATGACTAGGTACAATTAAGTGAATATTATCAATTTTTATTCAGATTAGATTTATTTGGTTTTCTATGGAAAAATGAGTTACTTCACTGTCACAAACAGACCGGCTCTGACAGTAGACTTTTATGACATTAAATCCAAACTCCTGTGAGTGCTGCCAGTCAAGTTGGAGACCTTGTTGGTTGGCTCATTGACAAAACAGTGCAACTTGTATTCTTTATTATTCTGATGCAAACACAGTAGATTAATGTCCTCCATCATCCATGAACTGATTACCTGATTATATGTGAAAGAATCTTGACTGAGGTATCTATTACACCACTCGCTATCAATGAGCTTTAGTTTGCAAGACATGTCAATATTGTGGATAAGCTGCCCCACTACGCCTTGACTGGTTGGCATGGTTCTAGGTCAGTGATATTCTGACAATGAAGGCTAATGTGCTAGCACTTATAGTGATCATTGTGGGGCCCTTGTATAAAGCAGTTCAAAATCAATTGCGATCTTAGATTGATTATGGTGCAAGAAAGTTTGTCAGTTTGCTTTCTGAAGATTGGTGATTTTTTTCAAGGCACTGTCATTCTGGTTTGTTTGGCCATCTCAAAACTGAATGCTTCAATATACATGTATATAGGTAAACAATATTGACCTGTCCGCTTAACCTTTCATTAGGAATATTCATATAGGAAGATCCACCCAAAACATGGGTAGTGTTTATATCCAAGTTATTACATACACAGTGCAGAGGTGTACTCAAAGAGGTGAGTATATCTCATGATGTATACAATATAAACACCTGTGCTCCCTGTACATAGATGTACTTGGTCCATGTGTATAGGTAAACAATATTGACCTGTCTGCTTGGCCTTTTATTAGGAATATTCATATTGGAGTGTCTACCCATTACATTGGTGGTATTAGGATTCACAGTTCATACATAAACAGTGTTCTTGTTTAATGTTACATGTACTAGTACTCATTATGTCTGAAATAAACATGTTTTCCCAATAAATAAATAAACTGGTTCATGATAAATATTTAAATGAAAGGTCCAATGGACAGGTCAATATTGTTTGCCTATACATGCAAGTGCAAGCATCTCGACTTGGTCAAAAACACCATAACTCTATTCCACTCGCTCATCAGGTGAACTTGTGGTAAGAGCTTGAAGTTTGCACAGTAGAAGAAAGAAGGCGACAACAATGTATGTGTTTTATGTACAACATGGGTGAATACATGGCAGATACTATCATAAGTTATGTAGTAAACAATAAATGCCCAATCCTAATTCAAACGGCACAATGTCTTCAATACATGTACATAAAAGCAAGCACTAGAACACAGTCGCATTGTAATTTGCCCAAAAACAACCAAGGAATGTTATAATATTTACATTTAAGATGTTTGATTGTACTGAATTCTTTTCAGACCAAATAAAGTTATAGGACTATAAACACATTTGCTAATGTGACGCCACTCATCTCTTGCTTAAGCCTATAGCCGTGATGTCATTGATTGGCTGTTCCAGCAATTGGAATTGCATGTCATACACAACAGTGTTTTAAATTTATTTCAGAATTCAAAAAACAAAAGATTTTCAAAAATTGCAAAATGTAAATATAATTATTAAACTGTCTAGAAATGGTGTATATAGTGCTATAACTTGCATTGCCTTGCAAAGCAAACTAATCATAACGCCCTGGCACACGTTATTCAGTTTGCTTTACACGGCAACAGAAGTTATAGCTCTATAAACGCCATTTCTAGACAGTTTAAAGGTTAAGAAATACAGATTGATTCATTATTTCATCCTATCATAAAAAAGCTAGATATGTACCTCTTAAAAAGATTTTCATTCTTTCACCCTTATTAGAGACATAACTCCTGTCGTGCAAATCTGAAGGGCCTTCACTTGTGCATAAAAGATACAAAGTTTCATCCAATCTCTCCACAGTTTTAGAGAAGATCAAAATGAGATTATATGTGAAAGTTAATGCACAATGACAAACAAAAATGGATGGCTATAAGTTGCGGCTAATGTTTAGCCAATGTTGATACAAACAAACAACAAACTGGCATTGTAAAATAAAATATTTACTATTCAAAATCTGCTCACTAAATTACAGTCAAGTGACCACCAAATAAATACTACGGTACTCGATGTCTTGTTTATTTAAGGAATAACTGTGATATTTTTTTTATTGGTGTATAAAAGAAAAAACGATTTGCACACTGGATAATGCGCGTAGCGCATTATTCAAAAGTGTGCAAATCGTTTTTTCTTTTATACACCAATAAAAAAAATAATATCACAGTTATTCCTTATAATTTAATTTAGACATTCTTTAATTATTCAAGAAATTAAAAGAAAACCCCAAAAACTGAAACATTTAAATCAAGTTTAATTATATCATCATGAGGCGGATGGATATGACCCGAGTGGTTTTTTTTATAATCGTGATCTCATTCATAGTGATGTGTATTGCAGATGTAAACAATGAAGAAGTTCAGGTTAATTCCGCCAAAACGGGGCAAGTGGGCAGAGCTAATCTAAATTTTTTTTTATTGAGGTATAAAGAAAAAAAATTGGTCACGTGGTTTCCCTTGTTTTGTATTGTGTTCTGTTGTATAAACAAATTTTAATTAAATTATTAAGATTAAATGCACATTAAATGAATTTAACAAGTCAAACACAAAATAATTTATTTCAATTTTGAGTTAATACATAATTTCCATTTATATTCTGTAAAACAGCTGCTACCAATTTGAGTCTGATGATGGGGAAGTTCTGAAAGGGCTTACAAACTTGCTCTTTGCAATCTTTACTTGACAAACCAAAATACATGCACTTTGTAATAAATTTTATACAAATATCAGCTTGATAAGACAAATAGAGCTACATTTTCAGGTGTAAGTTTGTAGTCAATATAGATCTTTAATTCACTACGTAAACCTTTGTCTTTAAGATATAAAACACGACCAATGTCTATCAGTCTCTTGCATTTCCAACCAATAGCTGCCCTTCTCTCATCTGATAACTTTAAGTCTGACCTGTAAGTAAATAAAGGTACATGTACAATGTATATAATTCTTATCAGAAATAATATAGACGATTGATCTTTGGTTTGTAAGTTTCCACTTATACAGATGGGAAAACACACTTGAAGAAATTATAATTGCTAATTTATCTACTTGCCGAGTGGTAAAAATGTGCTTGAAGATCACAGTCAGGTTCAAATCCTATTTCGGACTTCCTTATGCGAGAAAGTTTATCAATTCACTTGTTGAAGGTTTGTGGTTTTCTCTAGACACCCGAGTTTCCTCCACCATTGCTAAAATGACTGCCTTGATATAGGTAAAAGAATCCTGACATTACTCCACTTTATAATTTTTGTCTGAAAGCACCGTACACAACATTCAAGAAATAAAAAAAAAAAACCAAAACCAATCCATGTCCAAACTACAAGCCAAAGCAAAATAAAAACTTTGAAGCTGTCAAATCGGGTTTTACATGTGAACTTCCACGAGGGAAGCAAGGTCTGCTGCCCTGAAAGTGTAAGTACTCCCTGTCTAGCTACATCCGCCAAGGGTGTATGATACAATACAGGCCATATTGTATAATGACCACCACCATAACAAATTTGGAACTTAATGGCAGGTGATCTTTATATATATATTATAAATAAAATTTTTATTGAATAATGAATCAAAGTACTAGTTCTTAATACTGTAAATCAGGGTGTATAAATGTTTGCATTTTAATTTTTATGATCTTCATGAATGCATACATTTCATGAAATGTTGCAAATTATTATTTTCTTTCTAAGCTGGAGATAAAAAATGGAGCAGGTTTTACAACTAACTACAACATGTATTTATTACTATAAATTGACCACATGTTTTACAATGAATCAGTCGTTATGAATTAATTTTCCAATATTTAATACCTTTTCCATGATACAGCTGTTGTATGCTCATCATCAACTGTCTCATCATTGTCAGTTTTCAGATTGCTGTTTGATGGAGCTTCATTAGAAGTTTGTTCTGAATTGTCTTTATTTCTATCTACTTCATCAGAGTTCTGTTTACTTTCCTTATCCTGATTGGGTTGTTGTGACCTGACCTTGAACTCTTGGGTCACATTTGACAGATGATCTGTATCATGGTTCTGATTGGACAAATTTGTATTACAACTTCGAGTATTCTGACTGGATAGATTTTTCTGTTCTTCAAAATGTATTTTATCTTTATTTTGATCAATCATATTTATTGAATTATCAGAAGATTTAGGATCTGTGTGATAAGTTTCATCTGTCTTTGAACTATCATGTAAATTTTCCTTCATCTCACCAACAGATTTCCAGCCTCTCCAGTTATCAGTGCCCCAACCACTTAATTTACACATTAAATGAAAATCACTGGCTTTAAGTTCACATTCATTGAAGAAGTTTTTACCAACATATGACTTCCAATTACACCTATGGTGACAACATAATGCTACTGTTAATCCTCCAAGTTTGATTCTGCAAGAGAAATGAATGAAATATATACTGGAAACTCTGTCTTAAATGTGCTTAATGACTCTGTAAACTCATTTAGAACTCTAGATACATTTCTGGTTTTCATAGCGATCATAGTCATCTTAGATTTTGGACAGCCATTTTTATCTACCTGTACATCAACCAAGGAACATTTGATACAAATTGCCAAACATTTTAAAGAAGATTTTCATGAAAATGCTTAAAATACCTCCTTATTTGCACAAATTTGGGAAATTGGGCCAAAAAGAAAATTCTCTCCAGAACCAGTTACAATTATCTATATCTACATTCTATAAGTCAATTTATGAAGCTTAGTTAAATAAATTTATTGGACATATTTTGTTTTTATAGTACGGTAATAGCTGTCATCTTGAATTCCGGGTGGTCATTCTGGACAGAGTTTTGAATTAATATCAACCAAAGATTTTCCATTCCAAAATTTGACTTTTTAAAATGTGTCAATGAACAACTTCAAAGAAGCTTAAAGTGTAAGCATTATGCACACTTCATCATGCTATGATCCCTGCTGGCTATAGCCAATTACATGTATAAGCACATTCACTATGTCATAAACTTAGTTGTCCACATCCAGTTGAGATAAAAATGAAACGAATTACAGTAGTTTAATAGCTACAGTGCTCATAATTGAATCACTCCTGTTTGTATAAGGATGTCCTAAAAACTTTTAAACTACATGCACACACAATACAATGCATGTATATACAATGTACGGTGTACCTTGAATGTTGTTCTTCTTTATTCTTTTTAGCTGGCGGTTCCTCGTCTTCCACATTCAAAACTTGAGATTCTAAACTGTTGATCAAACATCTCAAGGCTAGATCTATAATTACATGTACATGTATAGATTAATGGTAGTGTGTGTGTGTGTGTGTGTTATTATATCATTCTTTTTTTATTGTTTGAGATTTTATCCTGGGGATAAAATGTTTCAGCAATCTTGTCATTAATTTCTTTCCACTGCCTCCTCATGTATAATTTGCTACCGTGTTATGAATAGTTTGCTTTGCTTGGCAATGGAAGTTATAGCACTATAAACACCATTTCTAGACAGTCCAATGGTTATATCTACATTTCAAATTTTTTGAAAATCTTATTTTGGTTTTTTAATCTTGAAATAATTTAAAACACTGTCGTATAGGACATGCATTTCCAATCGCTGGAACAGCCAATCATTAATGTCGCAACTATAGGCAAAAGCAAGATATGAGTGACGTCATGTTAACAATAACATTTATACTCTTATAATTACCATATGGTCTCAAACAGAGTTTAAAACATTAAAACATTACAAATGTAAATATATATATACCGGTTATGTATGTATATTGGTACCATGTGTTCAAATTTAGATGTTGATATGTTGAGTTTATTGGAATATGGATAATACTGTACAGGTTTCTTGTATGAACATTTTCATGACACAAAATTTTACAGATGTCTAATCCATGAACCAATTTTCTTCAAACCTGTCAATAAAGGCCACTTAAGGCCAAGTGGTACAAATGGGCACTATCCTACAAGTTTCTGATTTTTTCCATATCTGTAAAACTTTTTGAGGCGCATCCGAAAATGTAAAAAAATATAGGGGTCACTTTTTTAGCTATAAAGCGTCAAAAATGTAAAAAATGTTGGGATTTTAACATAGGATTAATGGGAAATGGCATTTTTTCAGGCTCTGAAAAATTGGGAAAAGTGTAGAAAAATAACAGATTGTCCTACAAGTTTTTGAAAAACTAACATAATGTAGTTCTGAATTTAAATTTTCTGAAAATGTAAAGAAATACATATGTCACCTTGCTTGATTTTTCGGTATAAAACTTTAAAGACGAAATTTGATGCGAAAATATGATCAAAATTAACAATAACGTCATGATTTTTGACGATATTGTTAAAGGATAGGCAAACTTGCAAAATTTAACGTTATCGCGTCGTAAACTAGGAGTGGTGTGTTTGTGCTTCTCGCTGTTATAGGAAATGTATTAATTTTATTATTTGTATACAAATTACTTCATCAATTACATTATTTTATATTCCCAGTCACTATGGAATAATAATTATGATAGAAATAATGATACATGTATTAAGAAACATTATTACTTCGAATAGCAGAAGAACAAGGCTTTATCATCCGAAATAAGAGTCAATGATGATACTTCGAAAATGCAAGAACAAGGGCCGATTAGAGTCGGGGAAATTTTATCAATGGCTACATTTGAAACATGAAAAAGATATTGAACTATTGATACCTAAAATCTTGACTGGAGTGAAGAAATCATTATAATTCAAAACATTTTACTTGGCCAAAGTGAGTTGCTGTTCAAAAACCACCGAGCTCAAAAAAATATGTCACTCAGAAATTTCGTACGGAATTCTGCAGATACACCCCATATTTTGGTATAAATTTTCATGACGTCATTGCAAATTAATTTTATAAGTCATAATGTATGAAAAAATATATAATTTTTTAATTTTTTAAATCTGAAAGAATTTTAAAAATCGAAACAATATTAAAAAAGATATCGATTAAATTTTGTGAAAAAATGTCTTTATCAATTGAAGGTATAAAAAGGCAAATCTTCAGTGAATCACTGGTATCTGTTGAATTTATCCGTGTATCATATTTATGATACTTTTCTTGTATTTTTAATATCATATTTTTAATCAATAGATATTATGTATTTTATTCCCTGCAAGATATTTATCAAAATTATTACAGTGCCTTTAAGTTAGAATTACTTAGAATAACACCATTAAGGTACATAGATTCGTACACGTCGTGCGTAAAGTCAGCGTCCATTTGTACCACTTGGCCTTAAGGGAACAATAAAAGTGGTCTTTATGGGCAGATGGGCTTAATATACAGGTTTAGACAATATGAATAAAGAACAATTGGGACACAATTCTACTGGCCGTTATAAGCAGTTGACCCTTTAAGGCAGGTTAGATTGTAATAGATATGAACTTTTGAAAGTGAAATGTGTAAAGTGATCATGTAAGCTGTAAACTATAAGTAATTCTGTATAAATACAAACCAGTAGCACATCCGCACAAGTGTTTACCAACAGCAACAACAGGTTTATCCCCCTTTGATACACTCTCTACTTTAGCTAAAATGGAAATCAAAAGGAACGCACATGTAATCAGTTTGCTTATACATTGTTAAAAACAGGGACTGTATATACGTTACATCAGTTATTAGCATTAATTTCCCTTTTTGTCATTTCCAGGTAGAAGAACACTGCATCACCAAACAATTCATAACTTGACATAACCAATAGCAATGTCTGTTCTCGGATGTCATATTACAAGAACATTTCCTATGCAGGTACAAAATAAAAGATTTAAACAAGACTTGGGGACCCTGTTAAATTTGCATGTAAAATACAAAAACCATTTTAAGAAATAATGTTACATGTACTTGTAAAATGTGTGTACAGCATACCATTATGAAAAACAATAAACTACATGTATATATATATACAGGTATATATAAATCTTGCATGGAAATGATTCACACAAATGTTAAGGGGTACTGATTTAGTGGTACAGCGTGGAATCCAATTTTTTCATGTAAATATATTTTTTTGGCTTTAGCTTTGGAATTTGGATTTGGAATTTAGCAAGCATTCTAATGGCTGGTCTTCAATAAAAATAAAGAAGATTGTTGTAGTTAATTTCAGTTGAATTATTATTTAAAATTAGTACTTACCAAGATCTAAATTTTCTATATCAATGCGTAACCTTTCAAACTTTGGTCCATTTTCCTCCCATTTGTGTAAGTTGTCAAACTGTAATGAATAAATCAAAATACATGTACACAAAATAAATAAATAAATAAACTAATTATTTAATTAAATTCCAATAAAATGTCCAGTAGCTTTTTACAATCATGTATTCAATATAAACCCTTTACCCACTAAACAGTAGGATTCAACATGCATTAATTTTTTATCATTTAATCTGCACCTCCATCATAAATACTTGTATTTAAAGCAGTCTCATTTAATTTCCCATGCTAAAATCCACTACCAAGCAAATGGCACAGAACACTAATAACAAAATAAAGTTTATGTATTCATATTAAATTTCAATTAAGAGTGTGAAACTTGTTTCTCTCTCTCTCTCTCTCTCTCTCTCACATACAAAATATTGATTTGTATCTATCGTCTTATACAAATCTCGTTCTCTCTCTCCCTCTGTGAATCACTCACCATACAAATCTTGTTCTCTCTCTCCCTCTGTGAATCACTCACCATACAAATCTCGTTCTCTCTCTCCCTCTGTGAATCACTCACCATACAAATCTCGTTCTCTCTCTCCCTCTGTGAATCACTCACCATACAAATCTCTTTCTCTCTCTCCCTCTGTGAATCGCTCACCTTATATCTTACAGAACTTCTATCTATCAATACAAAAGACACATCTTCTACACCATCTAATGCTTTCTGTATCCAATGTGATAAACCACCTATTAAATAAAGATAACATTTCTTTACTTGTATAGTCAGTCCATGGTTTTTGACAGAGTGTTTATAAACATGGAAGAGTCTATATAACGTAAATAGGGGATCATATATAAGGGTGGTTTTAACAAATGACAAACGAAGGCGTGAATATAAGCATACAATAACTGGTCGGTATTAATACCAATTTGTGTGAAATAGACTCTACCATGTTTATAAATACTTTGCCATCTGGTTGATGGCGGCCTATACTAGTATGTATTAAGTTAACCTATACAGCATTTCAAGAAAACTTTTAAATATTACACGGTAACCCTCGTTACATATTTGATATATACGGTAACAAGAACAATTTTTATTTCAAATAACATGAAAGGATGATGTTTGAAATATTTAGCATTGTGACTAACAGTTCCATATGTCAGTTCTAAATTGAAATTTCAGGAAAAAAACTATTAATTAATTACCTTTTCCAGCACCCATTTCCACATAACAATTCCCTCTGTCCAATAGTCTCATTTTCTCTAAATGTCCAATTAAAGAAGCCTGTAAAATATGTATGGAAACATAACATAAACTAACAAACTTTGTTCCATGAATGGTGCTGAAAAAAACTTAACATAATGAGGAATTGTGACAAATCTGAATACGAACTTGAGACTCTGAATAAATACCAGTAGAAAAATGTTCAGTACAGGTAGATGTAATGGCGAGTCTGAAAGTTCAATCCCTAGGTAAAGTAGCAGGTAATACATGTATTTAAATTTTGCCCTAGTTTAATGTATAATTTTTTTAAAGTAATTATTCAGTTGTAATCAGTTTTTGCCATGGGGATGACTGTCAACTAATATTTACTAAGCCATTGGCAGAACTCATTTGAGGTTAACGCTAGAGAATTAGTGCAAATTTGACTTATTCTCTATCAATGTTGTCACATAATTGTGGCACTGAGGCAGCGTTCTGAGTGTGAGGTACAGGGAAACTCAACTTTATAAGAAGACAAGAGAGAAATATGATAATTATATCTTTGTCATGTGTTTGCCCTCATCCAATCAATTCCCAATATTCATGAATATGGTAAATATATAATAAAACAGGTTATTACTTTACAACTTATACAAATGTCGTTCACAATCAATATCTTATAACATTTGTACTAAACAATACAGAGTGCAGTTGTTTTCCCCCCCAGGTATGGTCTTTATATACAGGTTTTACTGTACATTTAAGGTTTACCTGTTGCATTCTGTGTCTAATTGCTTGTATTCCATAGGATTCATTTTTCAGTTCTTCATTAAGACAGTGATGTGTAAGTATTTCTTGGTCTAAATCTTTGACAAACTCTACAAAATCAAATAAAATGTATTTTCATGTATATGAAGTGTTTTTATATATAGATGTAATGAAAATCGTAATCAAATTTTGATAAAAAATAAATTCATTATAATAATATATATTTTTTCTATAATAATGAAAATGGTGTTTCTTACATAAGTATTTGACCACTACAGTAACTGAGTTGGTGGAGTGCCTTCTCTATATATGGGAGGTTGTGGGTTCAAACACTGGCCAGGTCTGACCAAGACTTGAAAATAGGAAGTAACTGTTCGTTTGCTAAGCACTTAGCATTTAAAAAGTCAAAGAGACGTTAAAAACCAATGCTCTGTGTAAAAGATCCCTCCCTGCACATTGCCCTGAGTGCACTGCGAAGGTCAAAATTTCTACAACTTCGCCTATAGCTGGTGACGTCTCAAAAAATGTGAACTATTCTTGACTGGGACATAAACCCGATTTAATCAATTACATCTGTATTCCACATTTTTTTAGAAAAAAACATAGAATATTGACACTGTTTGCCATTGTAGATGTATCTTTATGTGGGAAAGATTGTAATTTTTTTCCTAAAGGTCAGTGGTTTACAGGTTTATACTTTTACAGTCACAATGCCATATAACTTGTTCTCTACAGTCTTACTTACTGTCATATAATTGGTCTATCTTATCTATGAATGTTTGAAGCTCATCAAGAGGAATCTCTGAAAAGGAAACCTTACTACTACCAGCATCACTCTCGTCACAACTTCCGGCATTGATTCCTGAAGAATGATACACCTGAAATACATACACATGGAAATGTAGTTTCATGTCAATCCCCCTGTTGCTACTTCCAATATTGCTTATACAGTTAAACATATATCATTTGAATGACTTCTTTAAATACCTGTACAGTGCCTTAAAGGCCACCTCTATATCAGGGCCAGCTGCTTTTAAAATCCAGTAAAATATTATCCTAATTTCTCACTAGTTATTTTATTTCAACCTGTATATAAGGGTCACCTGCCCATAAAAGTCCCTTTCGCTGGCTCCCTTATGTGGCCTTTATAGACATGTTTGATTGTATGTAACTTTAAGACACAGCTGGTCTAGTTAAACTTGTTCTATACTTAAAAATAAAATGAATGATAAAGTCACAAATCAAACTTCAATGGCTTGTAATATGTGACAGAGGTCAGATACCATGCATCCCCTCTCACAAGCACACCACTTACCACCACTGCCATCAACAGGTTCACATGGCTTTTTGCTCATCATTTTTTCCATATTAAACACATCAAGTTATGTTATGTTATTATGTTGGCCCAAGTTTGAAAAACAGGATGACCCATGTTTTATTTCAAGGCCTGGGTCAGATTGGTCCCACCAACATTTCTGAATGGAACACAGCATATATATTACAGTCAAACTTTGTTATAATGCCCCTCTATAATTTTGACACATCATATACTGCAAATGTTAAAAATCCATTTCTTATATGTTTGCTTTATAAACCTCTCTAAACCAAAATTGGACTGAACTTATGGTGGTAGGAATTTGTTGTTTTATAATATGAGTATATGATGTTTTCCTGCAGCCATGCATAGTGTGTCAAGTTTGACCTTTAATTTGAAAATCCAAACAGACATATCCATTGTGTTATTTAGGGAATATAAAGTTAATATACAAGGATAGATGATAGCAATACTGGGTACCGAGTGTTTATGGTAATAAAACATGCTGTATTCCCTAAATAATATAGTCAATCAGTCCAATCTAATATTCAAATTAAAGGTCAAATGGGCAGGTCAAACTTGAAGTATTATAAAAATAAAACTTATGTATAAACACAAGTACAATACTTACTGGTAATATCCCTGGTCTGTTCTTGCATTTCTTCAAATGTTTAGCTAACTTTGATTCATAACATGTGCTAAAAATTAAATACACTAACATTAAAATTTAAGTCAGTACAGTCGGCCATAAACAATCATGTGGAAAATTCAAACAATTAAAGACAATAATAATAAAAATAATAATAATAATCAGACTACATTTTTGTAATATTAATAATAAAACATTATTTTATTTTGATATACAAGGTAGAACCATTACTGATGTATGTACAGGGCATACACTCATACAGGCCTGTATGCCCTGTCATGTAGACATTATGAGTTTTAAAATTCTGGGTACAGACTAGTGGGTGTCATTAGAAACTGCGTAAATCAATATCACTGAACAACTGATGATATGATTAACCTTAACGGAAGGTAATGTGTTTTAATCTCAAAATGCAGCAAACACTTAAATTTCTGTGTATAAAATCAAAAGATTTCAAACCAGACATACAGGTCCAATACAAAGTACTGGTAAGTTGTTCCATTATTTAACAAAAGATACATATATACTCAACAAAAAAAGTTAAGGACTGATGTAAAATTTGAATTAAAAATCCAAGAACTGAAAAGTATAACATCTATCAGTATTCTACTCTTGTTCTCTTCTTGTTTCAAATAATGAAAAAAAGTAAAAACAATTTGCATGAAATTAAATGTCATCAATGAAATTACGAGAAGTGTGATGAAATGATATGATTTACATTGTACAAAATTAAACAGCTGATATTAAAAAATTTATCTGAGATCACAACAAATGGATCATGTCGATTAGGACAGGAAAGATCATTAAGTTACTTTTTAAATTTACTTCTAAAGAAATCAGAATACAAACAAACTAAAGACAAGACAAAACTTACTGCTTTGGGTTCAATGGACAGGGTATCCGTTTTTTCTCAAGTTCCACCTATTTACAAATGAAAAATATGTTTAATATAAATCACATATAGACCTCTAACAGAATTATTAAAATATACCGGTATGTATGTCATAACAGCAACATCTAGAACAGTCTGGAGGATAAAACCCCATGTATATACAATTGTCTTGAAATTGCACTTACATACCAACTGCTAGGTATCAAAATGACTTGAATGTTTCTAATATAGCAAGTATAATAGTTCTATGGTACTTCAGGACAGTCAAGAAAAGTAGACCAAAAGAGGAACGTCATGCAGATTCTTATAAATTCTTATAAATCTCCAACTTTTAGCAGGGATATATAATACAGGGATATTGCAATCCTAGGCTTATCAGGGCCCTCAGAAAAGTTTTCTGGCAATCATCACAATATTGTTGATAAGCATGATGTCTCTGTATCCAAAAGTACCCTGGAAACATTTGACATCCCATAGTTCCATGTTTCTTTCACTCTCTAAACTTTCATTACACAAGTGGAAGGTGTAGCTAGCCAAACAGGAGGTGCTTACCCTTTCAGAGCACCCAGCCTCACTTCCCGGGTAAAAGTTCACATGTTTAACCTAATTTGTAAGTTTCAAAGTTTTTACTTTGCTTTGGGATTGTGGTCTGGACATGGATAAGTATGTTTGTTTTGTCATTTATTTGGATAAAAAATAAACATTATATCAAAAATACAATTTTAGTTAACAATACTCTACATTACCCCAAGTAGTCCAGCATGTTCAGCACAATACTGCTGGCCTGCATGTGGTTGAAATCTGCAGTATCTCCTTTTTCTTTCCAGATAAAATGCACAGCTACCTTCAGGTACTGGAATTCTAGTATTTCCACGATCCATATGGTGTCCAAGCTACCAGTACCTCTTTATATGTAAATTTAATACTGTAAATATACAAACATAAATTTATATGAAAAATCTTTACTTGTTTATAAATACATATACAATATTATTGTATGGTTAATATTTGTATAACATTTTAATTTTGGACATTCATATATGATATAGATTAGAGCTGCTAAATTTTCAACCAATGTGTCAAAACAAATTGGGGTCAGTAGACCTTATTGTCAGTATATGTAGTTTGGAATCATATTTTAAAGAGTCTGAGTGTGTCCTTCGAATCAATGATGTAACATAAATATTAGTTACAATGAAATTAGTTATAAAATTCCCATCCCCCAATGCCGGGAATGGAACCAGGGTCACCTGTTTGTAAAGCGAGCACTCTACCGTTTCGCTTAAAAGGTACCCTATAGGTGAGACAGTAGTAACGTCTCTTAACATAGCAATGGTAGTACATACTATACAATGTAGCTATATCGCTACATTTACATCCCTCCCCTTTAGTCTTCGTCCCTTGAAGACGTATCCTAACACATACACAGTAACATATATATTATTTTAATTATATTTTATTTTATGAATTTTATTGGGATCTTTCCTGCGGTTGCACTATGATGGGTGCCCCCATTCAAGGGCAGGGCCCCGTTGTGGGTGCCATTTGTAATGTAAATGCTAGTTACAACGAAAATAAATTATAAAATTCCCTTCCCCTGACGCTGGGGATTGAATCCAGGTTGCCTGTTTGTAAAGCGAGCGCTCTACCATTTTGCCTAAAAGGTATCCCATAGGAGAGACAGTAGTAACATGAGTACATACTATTGGGTATACCATGTAGCTATATTGCTACAATGACCTACAACATACATTGTACCATTCATATAACTCTTCTGTTGTTGCACTGCTACAATTTTTGACAAAGAAAATCCCCCTTCCTTTTTTTCGATGCAACTCCTTTGAATTGAATCCATCAGGTTCCACCCTGGGACCAACCTAGTATTTAAATATTTCAATGGATTTGTATATCCTCGACCGTCTGTGATTTGAGACTCTAATAGAAAACGAACTAAATTTGCTAATGCAACAAGAATTTGAGAGCTGAAAAATAGACAACTGATTTTTCTGGATAGTTTCACAGTAAATACCTAAATTTTGTCTTTAATGCATGAAATCGTCACTGCAGAGATGATACTCGCGTATAATAACTGAAAACAAAAATGGCCTCGAATCTTAGGACGCTCTCGATTTTAGGACGGTCGACGATACAGTCAAACCTGTCTATTAAGGTCATCCTAGGTAACCAATAAAAGTGGCCTTTATGGGCAGGTGGTTCTATAGATTCAAATAATATGAATAAAGAATAATTTGCATATGATTCTACTGGCCTTTATAAGCAGGTGTCCTTTATATAGAGGTGGTCTTTATGACAGGTTGAACTGTATTTGTTTTAAGTTGACTCGACTTACTATATCAGGGACTTAAGCCAGGTGAGCTATATAGCATATCCATAAGCAATATGCATGTGTTCATCCATGTTAGCTATACATATTGTTTAATGCAATATGCTCCGGGTTCAACCCGTTGGGTGAACAGACAAATTGGATTGTGATTTCCGAAAACAATACACCAAACATTACACACATGTTACAACTTACCATAAATAAACAATGTGGAAGGAGATCTGAAACACGAGTTAAAAATCGAACACGTCCTTCTTGAGGGAGTATAGACATGTGCGCATTGTGATTGGTGTAAATAAAACTTCAACTCTAATTATATTCATATAAATTTAGATAAATTAGAAAAATATTATTCTCTATCAATAATTAACTGCATGTGATGATAATTGTACTATCGAAAAGACAGAATTTTATATGTTTTATTTTTATGTGGAAATCAGAACAGCAGCAAATTTACGTCATTTAATGGCGGCTGGTGTTTCGAAGCATTACTTTGCGTTATCCAGAAATATTTCCCATTGTGTATCAATTTAATGGTTCATTGGTAATTAGGTCTCTTGATAACTGAATCACAATGTTCATAACACTCAAAACTTTACAGCAACAAACATTTAAGGTGGAAGTAGATGCAGATGACTTGGTACGTAAATAAAACTTGGTAGATTCGCCGAAACCGGTGCAGTTTCGTTGTCTGCCGGGTTAACACACGTGTAAAATTATTTGCTTCACTTTCTATACTTTCTTCTTTATCGCACTCTGTTTTCATTTAATTGAATAATGTTAAAACTACAGTCGCCCCTTGATAAAAATAAAGTATCTATTGTATGTAAATGAAGATAATCCATAAGATGATCTAGACTGAATTATTATTGACGGCAGAAATACTTCCAAGTCAAAAGATAATCCATCTATCCTCAGCAACGGACTACAATCGCTTATTATTCATTCGCAAACAATCATCCAGTAGAACAAACCTAGATCATGCAGAGATGTTGGGAGATATTTAATTTTCTCTTTATTTTAACACTACTGTCGGAGTCGGTCTGTTTGTGATGGTGAAGTTACGCCTTTTTTTCCACATCTGAAATTCTAAATAAAAATTGATAATATTCACTTACTGGTACCTAGTTGTAACAGGAAATCTGTATGCATCAGTGATTAGTGTAGAATATTTCTGCACAGAGCAAAACGTTGACACTATGGGTATTTAACATGTTGAAAATCCTTGCAAATGGCAGACTCTGTTGCGCATATGACTTAAAACGTCACCAAGGACATCACTTCTGGTGTAAACATCGCCATTTTCGCCATGTAAAATCCCCGTAGTGATAACATTTTCCTTTCTACAGAAATACTTTATGACAATCGCAGATGCGCATATAGATTTTCAATTATGATTAGACAAATGCATTTCCTCACCAAATGCCACAGCTGAGGATCAAACCTAACAGACCACTGCGGTAGCTGATTTTGTAGAGTGCTTGCTCCGTAAATGGGAGGTCTTGGGTTCGAACCCTGACCGGGTATGACCCAAGACTTAAAAGTGGGTAGTTACTGTTATTTCACCAAGCACTTGGCATTAAAAAATGAAAGTCGCGATTCTTTCCCATGAGAACTTAAACGAGGTCCTGTGTCACGAAAGGCGAGGCACTATAAACAGTGCTCCAAGTAGCCTAGTAATTACTCGAAATTTGCGACCAAAAATTGGCTATTGCGACTACAAATTGTCAGACGATCGCCATTATGTCAAATAATTTTTTTGAGTTTGGCCACTAAAAATCGGGAAATCCGGAAATTTTGTTCATGACCCGTCACCCAATCTGACAAATAGTCTCGCCATCAATAATATCTTAAAAGCACTTGAATCAAAGCAGGACTGGTGACTTTATAGTTTAAAGCGCATAACTGACTGTGATCTAATTTTGCATAATGGCAGCCAAACGGCAAAAATCACTTTTTGATTTGGGTTTTGTTACGACTTTTACTTCCTCTAAATGATCAAGTTTGATTGTCTTCTCATTGCTCTGCCTAAAAAGTTGCCTCCCGTGGCGGGGCCAATCCGAGGATCTCACTAAACCATTCAATCGGTAGTACTAGTAGCGACGGGCGGTGTGATTAGAATTCATTTATAAGGTTTGGCTACCAAGAATTTTACCTGGCGACAAAAATCTTGAAATGGCTACTGAAATTTTTGAATTATTTGCCATGTGGCTACCAGTTTTCAACATCTGTTTGGAGCACTGATAAAGAACCCTGCTGTATAATGCCATCAGCACAATGCACAGGGAAAATTTCTGCACCTTTGCCTATTGTTGGCGAGGTCTCAATATACCTAAGTGAAATATTCTTGACTAGGATGTTAATCACCATTGCACAACTCATCTGGGTGAAAAGCAAGAATTCTACCCAGAGGTTCAAAGATCTGGACCAGAATGTCTAGCAGTAAATCACTCTATTTACACAACATACAACACCACAACTAGTTTAGCCCAAATACATTTCTCCCCTGTTTTCTGAGATTTGAGATTTCCCACCTTGGAAGTCTCGCACAACCTCTCCGTGGGTTTTTGTTGGACACCAATGTATCGGAAGGAGGAAATGCCCGAAAAATCCACTTTCTCGCTGAGGGCCGGGCTGAGGATTGAACCAAGCCCTACCAGGTGAAAAGCAAGTGTTTTACCACAAGGCTAAAACATCTGGACCAGAAAGTCTGGCAGTAAATCACTCTATTATATCTACTTTATATTTATGTACAACACTACCACTAGCCCAGTCTGTTACATTTCTCCAGTTATATTGAGATTTTCCCACCTTTGAAATCTTACACAACCTCTCTGTGGGATTTTGTTTTGGGCACCAGTGTAACAGAGGATTGGACCCTGCTCCTTCAGGTGAAAAGCAAGTGTTCTACAGTACCACAAGGCTACTCTATCACTCTGTTATATCTACTACATACACACAACACTACAACTTATTCAGCCAAGCTACACCTTCATTCTATTATTACTCTTCTTTTCTATCTTTTGTTACTAGCTTTTCTGCACACACATTGGTTTTAAGTTTCGTAGTCCAAGGTAGAAAATGCAGAAACAATTTTAAGTGATTACTCATATTTTCTTTGTTCTTGTAGGTAAAGAAGTTAAAAGAAAAGATTGAACAAGAGAAAGGGAAAGATGTGTTTCCGGCTAATGGACAAAAGCTTATTTATGCAGGTAAATTAATCTCCACCATAGAAAATTTAACAGGACAAACACTTAAGTTTGTATACCAGGTGTCAAAAATTCTCCAGGTCAGAGGTTCAAGACATATTGATTTTACATTGGGACCCTTGATATTTAAAAGTCTGGTGGACATGCATTTTTTTACCAGGATAATGCTGCTTTTTTTTCTATGGTAACATAATTGCATATGGTCATTTCAATGTTGATATTGGACTTTCAAATTTTGTGAGGGATCTGCCAAAAATAAAGGCAAGAAGTCCTGGACTGTCTAATTTTGTGAGGGATCTGCCAAAAATAAAGGCAAGAAGTTCTGGACTGTCTATTACGAAACATAATTTTGAACCCCAGTTATACTTACAATTTGACTAATCTTAGTCGCATAAAAATTATGTTAAATTTTGCTGTACTATAAATGTTTTGATAATTTTGAATAAAAGTAGTTTTCAGATTTGTACATAGTTTTAAATTCATAATTGATTTGTGAAATTGAGATACTGTATTTGAATTTGATTTTACTCTTGATTCAGAAAAAGCAATTGCGTTAACATTTAATTTCAAAGAGAAAGACTGTTCAACAGTGAAAATTAAGGGCCATATGGAGCTAAGAAGTGGAGATAAACATTTGTTTTGACCAGGGAGCAATGTTGCTTATTCCTGTTTGTTACATTGATTCATTATTCAATAATGTAACATCTATTTTTCAGGAAAAATCCTTGATGATGAGAAAAAAGTCTCTGAATATAAGATAGAAGAAAAGAATTTTGTTGTTGTCATGGTTACAAAGGTAAAAATACATGTACCCAGTATTTCTGTTACGGTTGTTATTTATACATTTTTCATCATACTTGCGTGTTAAGAATATTACATTATTTAAAGTACTGCAATAGGTTTAATTAATGTTTTAAGTCTATGGCAATTCTTGTTACTAAGAATTAGAACCAATAATGTAAAACGCTATAACAGCTGGTGTTGATAAATTGTTTCTTACACTTCTTGCTGATGCTCTGACCACATGCATGATTAAGTTGATGCTCTGTTTAAAGTTCTATTTGATATGGTACATGCATTTAGATTTAGATGATTGTCAGAGTTTAAGGTTTACATGTTGCTTGTAGGCCAATGTGCAGACTGAAGAAAAAAGTGCATGCATGTAGAGGTATTTTAGTGTGTTTCATGGTCTGCCATGACTTGTACTAGCATGCACCCAAGGCAACTTTAAGATCTGAACATACAAGGTTGTTATTTAAATTCATCTTTATTACATGTATTAATGTATAACAATGATGTTTAGAGGCACTTGAGCACCAAGGTGCAGCACCCTTTTAAAATTTATAGAAGCCATAGTGAGATCCGTCCTATATAGATAAAATCAATACTTGCAAGTGGTAAACTGTTAAAACATGTTTATGATTGATGAATCATGTTTAAATGTTTATGATTGATGCATAAACAAAGTTTGAGGGGACATATAGTATTTGGACCATTCATATGTACTGACCTAATTACACATGTTACCCATTCCTTGTAGTTTGAGGGGATATATAGTATTTGGACCATTCATATGTACTGACCTAATTACACATGTTACCCATTCCTTGTAGTTTGAGGGGATATATAGTATTTGGACCATTCATATGTACTGACCTAATTACACATGTTACCCATTCCTTGTAGTTTGAGGGGATATATAGTATTTGGACCATTCATATGTACTGACCTAATTACACATATTACCCATTCCTTGTAGTTTGAGGGGATATATAGTATTTGGACCATTCATATGTACTGACCTAATTACACATGTTACCCATTCCTTGTAGTTTGAGGGGATATATAGTATTTGGACCATTCATATGTACTGACCTAATTACACATGTTACCCATTCCTTGTAGTTTGAGGGGATATATAGTATTTGGACCATTCATATGTACTGACCTAATTACACATGTTACCCATTCCTTGTAGTTTGAGGGGATATATAGTATTTGGACCATTCATATGTACTGACCTAATTACACATGTTACCCATTCCTTGTAGTTTGAGGGGATATATAGTATTTGGACCATTCATATGTACTTACCTAATTACACATGTTACCCATTCCTTGTCTGTGATCTAACAACTTTAATTCTGACAGAAATTCCATAAAATTTAAAACAAATATTAAGTATGGTGCTAGCTTTAGTGTTTCATAGTAAAAGTTCTCTTATATGGAAATATTATTTTGTTTATATCATACAAATGTTTTTATCAGCATTTAAACAACAACTTCAATTATTTCTGAACATAATTTCACAAAACTTGATACAAGGATTTAGTATCTGAAATAATTACATGTTTTTTAAGATTTATTGTAACTTGCACTTTCTCATTACAGAGGGATTGTCTGTTCCTCTTTACAAGGTTTTCACAAATTTTAAACTATTAATAACTATCTTTTTTTTTTAAATTGGTAAAAATGTAGTCTTTTTAAAAGTATTTTTGTACAAATATGTAAAAATAGGTTCCTTTTTTGAAATAATTCCTCGAGGATTAGTAGCCATTGGAAATTTTGGCTACCAGGAATAGAAACATTATCCTTGCTTTACATAAAAATGACTTTTCTCAAATATCATTCCAATAACATTAACCTGTGGCTCATACAGGTACATGTATACAATAACAATTCCATTGAGAGGTAATTTGTATCACTTGTGATGCTTAATTTGTGATAAATAATGATTCATTGGATGTTTTTAATTCTTCCTAGGTTGTGACGCCCATTAAACCTTTAAATAACAATAATGTTGGTATAAATATGGTACAGTAAAATCAAACAAATTTTGAAGTTTATATATTTTATGTTATTTGTATTGTTGGCCTGGTGCAGTAAAACCTAGATATACAACTGGCAAATGATCAGTAATACCTCCTTATAACCACTGTGTGACAGTAAAACTTAAATTAGACACCATTTAAATGACATATTGTCTAGCTTTGAGAACTCTTGTAGCATTGATATTCAATGTAGCATAAACAGAAACAGAGTTACCGGTATCTATATATTGTGTCAGCCCAGACATCATTCACTGTTTTATTTAAAACATAACTACATGTAGTTCTCCTTGATCAAAGGTACATGTATATGAAAGTATTTCTCAGATACCCCATTTCTGATGTACAGATACCTGGTTTTCACAGATGTTCCTCAACTCTTGTTACCTGCTTATTTGACAGGAAAATTTTCTTATCAAAAATGTATATCAGGTTTAACTGTACTTTACTGCAGTTTCACAATTATTTCTTAAGTTCTAAGATTATCTTTAACTTATATTCTACAAATTTTGGCAATATTTTTCTGTATTACAAATAAATGATCAACAAAACCAGAGTACAGATTTCACAAGCATAATCCAATCTTTAAAATGGCACCTTTTAAATTCTTGAATAGCTTGAAGATCGACAAAAATTTTCTGATTTAAAATTTGTTAGATTTAAGTTAAAGAAAATCTTAGTTAAGAAAGAATTGTGAAACTTGTTTGCAATTGTTACTTTTATTCAGTACTTATCAAATATACTGTTCTATTGAAATTACAATATACTTTGTTTTTGTTGCTTTGTGGATATCTTGAACCACAGATTTACATGTCAACATTTCAAATATATTTGAAACAGAAACCACATACCACAAATTAACCTTTCACCAACAAGGTGTCTTTCCTCAGAACCATGAAAACAAGACATCACATAAATAAATTATTTCATTGTATTAAATTTTTTTCTAAATTTACAGTACCAGTAAATTGACTAAATGCTTTCTGCTTATTTTGTTTTTATCAGTGGAGTATTGTATATTTACAAATGGACTGTAATATTTATAACAAAAATGTCCATTACATGTGAGACTACTGTTCCTGATATTTAACATTGATTTTACTGTACATGTATTTACATGCATATGGATCAACTTGCCAGGCTTTTTGTGTGTTTAAAATTTTAAATGCAAGTAAGTTCAATCACTGAAAATTGTCATCTGTAGAAAGTTATTCAATTTTGCATAAGTTTGGATGTGAATTAACATTTTAAAAATACCTTTATTTATTACTTAAATAGAAGCCACCTGCAGCAGCAGCTACAAAACCTGCAGAAACTGCTCCAGCACCCGCACCTGCCACAGAGGCATCAGCAACACCTACTACAGACACATCAGCAGCAGCAGCAGCTGCCACACAAAAGCCAACAGAAACTAAAAAAGAGGAGAAGATGGATGAAACGCCTCCAGCTAGGTATGGTTGTATATCATAGGAATGGTAAAACAGTTTATATTTGCAATTTTAATTATGTAATCCAATGTATATGGGTACTTAATATTTCATATGTTAATGGTTGTGAAGAGATTTGATGTAAGTTCTGACAGAAAAACATTTGAAATAAAACTTGTGTGTGACATGGTTTTCTGTGGCACATGTAAAAAATTAAGTTATAGATCAGATGTTATTTAAACATTTTAAGCAAACAAATATTAGTTGTACAAATGAATACAATTACAAGGGTAATATTACATGAACATTTTCACTTAAACAGTCATTTATCTTTCAGTGCTACAACAGAAGCCAAGACAGAGGCCCCAGCAGCCACACCCACAGCTACCCCCGCTGCTGCCCCACAGGCGACAGCTCAATCAGAATCAGATGTCAGTATACAATCAGCTGAGAGTATGTTAGTTACAGGGTCAGAGTATGAACAAATGGTACTAGAAATAATGAGTATGGGATTTGAAAGAGACAAGGTCGTACGGGCACTTAGAGCCAGCTTTAACAATCCAGACAGAGCGGTGGAATATTTATTTAGTGTAAGTAATTATTTAGTGTAAATATTGCTTCTCAAGATATTATCTGCTCTATAAGCCAGCAACATAGGCAACCTTTCCAGGTACACTGTTGGTAACCAATGAGGTAGTTCAGCTAGTAGAGTGTTCGCTCCATAAGTGGAAAGTTGTGGGTTCAAACCCCAACCGGGTCTGACCCAAGACTTGAAAGTGGGTAGTGACTGTTATTTCACAAAGTATCCGGCATTACAAAAAGAAAGTCAGTTCTTTTGAATGGGGACTTAAATTAAAAGAGGCCCAGTGCCACAGTAGATGTAGCATGATGAAGAACTCTGCTGTATAAAGCCATCAGTGCAATGCACCTGCAAAACTTCTTCACCTTTGCCTATAGCTGGCGACGTCTTGATATAAGTGAAATATTCTTGACTGGGATGTTAAACCACATTACTCTACTCAACTCTTGTCTGTTGGCACAGCCTTATTATAGTTACTGGTATATCCAGTCTAAATTGATTAAAGGACATTTAGATGTGAAATAGGAACTTTTTATAACAGATTTTTTATTCTTTTAACAGGGAATACCAGAAACGCCACAGGAACAGGAAACTGAGGCACCACCACCATCAGTACAAGCCACCACTGGTGCCACTACCAGACCAGAAGAAACATCCAGTACACCTACACAACCTACACAGACAACAGGAACACCTACAACACCCTCAGCAGCATCAGCGCCATCTGCAGCTGGAATACCTACAACAGGACAGCCAGGTACATCTCATCAGAATACTTAAAATCAATCACTATGCTTATCAAGTCAAGATTTGTGTAGCATGTGTAGAAACTGATTATGACAGTCATAGATTTTTCTGAAATAAACTGAGAATGGTTTGCTTGAAATACCTATACTTCGCAATTTTTTTATAACAAGTTTTATTGACACAAAGAGAATTTGATCATGAGATGTTGGATTCTTTGACTTTACACCAATTATACTATTGCCAATGTTAGATTTATGAAACTCATTGGTCTTCTAGCAATGGAGACATTGTGTCAGGATACAGACTAGGGATGGGTAACTGGAAGCTATCTTTGAGGTTATGAATGCCAAGTACCTATATTTTATAACAATTAAATTTTAATACTATCCAGTGTTGTAAATTTTTTATGTCTATGATCCCATAGACAGAATTTTTTGAAGCATGCCGGAACTACCTTTTTATTTCTCCGATGACGTCATTGATGTATTGTTTACATGACGTCATATTGTGCAAAAATGTTCATGCAAGGCTAGCTACTGGCGGTTGCCATTGGCAATCAGATGTGTTCCGCTTTTAGATTAATGTGCCAATTTTTGTTTTAATGCACTGGTTTTTTGTTTCATGTTTTTAATTTAATAAAAGAGTACATGAATGGTATGCATATTGAACTTATTTTTGAATTTAATTATAAGGAATGATTGTAATTTTTTTCCTATCTATGGGGCCATAGATAAAATTATTTGGTGCACGCGTATGCATAAACAGCTTCACAGTTTTATGCCGCCTGCACCAAATAATTTTATCTATGACCCCATAGATAGAAAAAAAATTACAATCATTCCTTAATTATTGTTAAGTATTCATAACTGTTAAGATAGATTTGAGTCATGCAGTTCTGACTTCTATTCAAAAACATCATAATAACAAGGGACACTACTGTCTGTGTCAGCTTTTTTATTCTGTTACATGTATATTAAGATTATAATTATACTTGAGTAAGCTTCTGTTGGTTGTTTTTGCAGGTGAAGATCCATTAGCATTTTTAAGAACACAACCACAGTTTCAAAGAATGAGACAATTAATTCAAGAGAATCCACAATTTTTACCAGCATTACTTCAACAGATAGGTCAATCAAATCCTCCACTTCTACAGGTAAGTAAAGGGTTTTTCTAACCGATGAAACAATCAGATGTAAAATTCTAACATTGATTATAAAAAAAATATTAAAAAATCTATTCATTTATCTTCTCTATTTATCTTATGCTTATTACAAATTCCTTCAGCCAATGCCAAACTTTAGCCAGAAAATTTGTCACAATTTTGTTCTTTATAGTCTCAAACTGTTGAGTTGGTTGTAAGATCATTTAATTGTACAAAGGAAGACAACTTAAAGTGCAGTAATCAGTATAAGATACCAGTAAATACAGATTATCTTGATTTATTTGTTTTTATTTAAATTACATATTATACCAGTGTTAATTTTACAGCATTATGCGACTTTTTCAGACTACAATTCCAATTTGATACTAACCGATTGTAACCAATAATCAGCTTGTTTACATGAGCCAATCATCGATTGTGAAAATATAACAAATTTCGACCACAATTAACAGCTTACATGTCTTGGGAGCTAGAGTATTCTGAGAGTATTATGAAGAGTAAATGACATCACAATTACTTTTAGTCATGTGGGAACTGTTAGATAGCACCCTGAAGTTGTTTTAGTGTATTTAGAGTATTAGGAATGAAATTGTCGAACAGTCAAATCTGTCATGGTTCCCATGTGTCAAAGAAATGTCAGGGAATTTTATTTTTCAAGGTCAGAGAATTTGAATAATTAAGGAAATTTCGGGAATTTTGTCATTTTTTTCAAGTTTGAACAGAATAGGACATACACGTACCTTGTATTATGGACTAGAACCTTAAGTTTTTGTTTCCCTTTCATATAATATTTTTTGCCCCTTGTACTTTTGCATCGTTGCCTTCCTTACTAACAGTTGGATAGTAAATACATAAACGAGCATATCTTGCTTTGCCTAGTGGCATTCTTGTTTTGAAGTGTATAAGAATGTCATGGAAAATGTAATTCTGTTGGGTGTAATACCATATTGTTGTGAATTTTGAAAGAAGTGAATCGCAGGAACCACGGTCCACTAAACAAGTAGATTAATACATGTGTATTTTGTTTTATTTTGTAGATGATTAGTCAAAATCAAGAAAGATTTATTCAAATGTTAAATGAGCCATTGGAAAATGTAGAACAGGCACAAGGAGGAGGGGCAGCACCCCAAGGATCTAGCTATATACAAGTTACACCTCAAGAAAAAGAGGCAATAGAAAGGGTTAGTATATTCTGTATTGTATTAGTAAATTTAATTTATGGTAAAGCTATGATCCAATGTAACAAGTTTTAAAGGTATATTATGCTAAACACTGAAACATATTCATTGTTTAGGGCATACTCCTTCACTTGAAAAAAATAGTTATGAGATAATATGTAGTTATTTACCTGCCTGCCCCAATTTGCAATATTTAACCCCTCTAATTTGATATGTTTTACCACCTGAAAATGTATTAGATGTTTTAATATTATTACACAAAGCATATTTTTTGCCCAAATATTGGGACAAAGTTGCTCCAAATTTTTGAATCCAAAAACCCATAATTAATAATAATAATATTATACTTCAAAAGTTAATTAGAAAGAACATACTTCTTTACTACAATTATTAATTGATGTTGTTTCTATTTTCAGTTAAAACAGTTGGGTTTTCCAGAAGCAATGTGCATTCAGGCGTATTTTGCATGTGAAAAAAATGAAGATTTAGCAGCTAACTTTTTATTGTCACAGAATTTTGATGATGAGGAACAGCAGTTAAGCTGATTTTTAGGTTTAAGACAATTTAACTTGGTGCAAAACATCTATATAAGTGACAGTGGAAACTTATACGCTTTACTGAGACCTTAAGTTTATGTCTGGTGTCAGCGATGATAAAGGTGTGAATTATCTCCCTTGTGATATTCATATTTTTGCATTTTTGTTGACCGAAATTAAACGCTGCTTCATATAAATGTTGGTATACATGAATCCATTTAACTTACACCTGAATGAATACTGAGGATAGAGTTATTGTCATTTATTCAATATTTGTGGGAATTGGGACTTCTATGACATCAACATTGATAAAGTGAAATGATTGTTTTAGCAACAATAACAAAACACACGTCCTATTTATAAGCTAATAAAATTAGAAATGAAACATTGACTTCTCCCAACTTTCTTATGCATAACACAAAGCTAAATGATCTGAATTAAATGTGTATTACACCCCATTCGTAATCATTCACCTATTTTGAGATGAAGGAGTGCCTGGCTAAAACCATTGACTTTTAACTGACAAATTTATTTCCAACTTTGATCTTCCCAAATTGGGATTAGAACCGTCGCAGTGAAAGGATCTGTAAGCCAACACTTTACACTCCTTATCTACCAATGTCCCTATGACAAAGGTATAATCATTGTAATGTTTTGTTTACATTCTAATTCCTGACCATGTCATTTCCATTGATTGATGAATATGGTGCCATATATCACATAAAAATCCAAAGTTTTCTATTTGTGTCAGTTTTATCTTGCATAGTTCTTGGAGAAGTTAAAACATACTACAAACTACTATCAGAGTCACTGTGTTTGTGACCTTGAATTATGCATATTCCTACACAGTGACTGATATTATTAATCCTTACACTCTCGAGAAGTTTTAATGCTGTTATGGTATTATCTTGCTTCTGGTATTATATATATAAAAATACTTGCCATTTCTACACAAGGTTCTGTACATCAGTGTTAAAGTATTACCTTTTTGTTATTTTCAGTTAAAGGAGAGTTGCGTTTTGTTTTGAATGTTATGTTATTTACTGTACAAGTATTTATTACCTTTTTCATAAAGAGTAGCTTTTTACATTATGTACATAACCATGAGTTTTACATCCATCAAAGATTCAATTGCGTTGATGATAATTTATATTTTTCAGATTATCTAAAGAAAGATAATATGGGTTTATAACTTGGTATAATACATATACAGTCCTGTGTTTTGTACAAAAATCCAACTTGCACCAAAATGACTGGTAATATTGTGTAATTGATCTAATTTGAATCTCTATTAATGTAATTGAAGGGTACAACAGATTTTGTCAATTTCAAGCATCATTGATTTTGTTGAACATAGAATAGATAAATATTAAAAGTTACTTTTAATTGAAACTACCTATCAGTTATAAACAAGTTATATAGGAGAAATGTGGTTAAGACATAGGACTGTGTATGTCTTAATACTACCGGGTATTTAAGGTCTTATTTTGTTTTTTAGTGAGATGTTCATTGCCCTTTTTTACTTTAAAGTTTTCATATGTATTACTTTGTATTACTTTGTCAGTTAATATCAAACGTTTTCGGCTAGCACCAGGGGCAGTAAGCAGATAGGGCATTAAGACATGGTGTCTTTTTAATGTGTCAATTATAAGGGTTTAACCTTAAACGTCAAAACTAGTTGTGTTCAATTTTGATGATCAGTATACATATGCATGTATATATAATACAGTTAAACAGAGTTGTGAAATGTAATCTGGCTTATGGCAAAGTAAATTTGAAATTGGTTGAAACTGTTTATCTTCTTTTGAACTAAATATGAATGTCCCTGTCATTTCACTAGTTTTTAGCTTATTTTAACTGTGTGATGTACGCCAGTATTTAAATAGGTAAAAGTATAGAAAAATCATAAGTATAGTTGAATCATGGTTGAATGCTCATAATAACTTTGTATGAGTACTGAGAAGTTTAAATTTGCCTAGTAAACTGATTTCAATAAAAATGATATTTTATGTGTATTAGAAATATATTGGTATACACAACATTAACCATTATAATGTTAGTATGTAATGGGTGGGGTCAAGGTTTTTGGATAACAAGTTTTTAGTATTGGGTGGGTGTGGGGTCAAGGTTTTTGAATAAAAAAATGTGTTAGTATTGAATAGGTTTGAGATCAAAGTTTCTTCATAAAAAAGGTCTCTGTTGGTATATTTAAGTATCAGGGATAAAGCTCAACTATTTTGAGTTGGGTTCCCAGCTGACTTCAGAAAAGAAGTTGTAATAGTAATAAATAGCTAAACTGTTTAAACATTAAGTTCCCAGATTAATTTTAGTAGCCATAGGCTACTGGGCCCCTGCTAATCTTCATCTCTAAGTACCGGTATCAACTGGTAGAAAGTTCTTTATATGAATGCTATCTACATCTAGTTGTAATATGAAGGAGATATGTGTGAATGTTGTATAAATGGTCTGAATCTGTATGTACATTGTATATGTAATACCTGTTTTATCTCCTTAATGGATGGTGCTGTATGAAGATAACGAGCAGGTGTGAAATTTGATCTGATGGAATACATATGAGAATTTAGACTAACATACATGTAGTTGTTTAATATAGAAACCATTAGTCTCAATATGTTGCCAGTTAATGGGTTAATTAATAGTTAAAGATTCTTATAAAAAGACGAATAACGCTTTTTACCGCCAACCCCTCGCATTCAGTCACAGTATGTCATTTGTGATTTCTGGATACTCTGCGGTATCAGCCTACAGAATTAAATCCATGCAACATAGAAAGTTTTACTTTTTGGTTTGTCCTCTGGTATCATATTGTGTGGTGTACCATTATATTTAGTTATACAATCAATAATATAAGAAACACAAGTACAATATTGACTCTAGAAACTTACAGACCTGGTCACAGGTCATTTATTGCTTCCAGTGAAGTATATCCTGAATATAATCAAACCTGTTTATAAAGGCCATCCAAGGGAACCAGCAAAAGTGGACTTTGTTGGCAGGTGGCCCTTATATACAGGTTCAAATTACATGAATAAAGAGTAATTTTGATAAAATTTTATGACATTAATGGTCAGATTACCCTTATATACAGTTGGCCTTTACGACAGGTTTGGCTGTATATCCATATTTATTAAGAGGACATGTCTACCAAGATACAGTCTAATATGTCAAGTAGGAAAACTAAAACGTGGCAATTTCATGGGAATGATTTATTTGTCAGTCATGTATAAGCTGAACATTTAAGTGAATTTATTAAATTTTAATATTGTTTAACATGTAAAACAAAATATAGTCACATCATGAGCGATGTGTAAAAATAAATTGTTTAATTATTGAAATTGATGGCATTTTTCTTTTTATTTAATTAAACTGTTTTAGTTTTCAATGCATACTTTATCTAGGTTTCCATAAATTTAAAATAATTAGTAGCCAAATTTCCAAAATTTGTGAAAATATAGTCCTTTTTAATGTATTTTTCCACAAATTTGCTAAAATAGGTTACCTTTTGAAAGAAATCCTCAGAAATTAGTAGCCAATGGCAATTTTGGCTACCAGGAATGGAAACATAGCTTTATGAGGAGAAACATCAGCAGTAGGAAACTTTCATGGTTTTGCTCTTCTAGACTATTTTGCTGTAAGAAATTTTCACGGTTCTGACTGTAGGGAAAGTGTACCAAGGGAGATATACATTGTATTTGTGGTAAAAGTCACCATGAAAAATTGCTTATATTCTTTTTATACAGTATGCAAATTGCTAAATTTATCAGTTGATTCAAAGCTTGATACACATGTACAAGCCAAGATGCTTCACAATAAAAATCCTTATCAGTGGATGCAAAGAAAAAATAAAGACCAAAATCCTGGTACATGTAGGTCTTTAATATTCCATTCAAGGTTATAATTATTACTTGTATGAAGATACTGCATTACCTCAATTGATAGGGTGCTCATTTTGTATATGGGAGGTTGTCGAGTCAAACCCTGGCTGGGTCTGACCAAGACTTTAAATAGGTTGTGGATATTTTTCCCTCCAAGCACTTGGCATTTAGAAATGAAAGTCACAGGGTCCTTCGGAAGAGACCTTAAAAACTGTTGCCCTATGTCACGATAGACATAGCAGTTTCTTGCACATTGCCCTGAGCACACTGCAAAGGTAAAAATTTCTGCCACATCTCCTTTAGCTGGTGTTGTCTCAATATAAGTGAAATATTCTTGACTGGGACGTAAAACCCCATTCAATCAATCACTTGTACTGATAGATTGAAATTGTAGATATATATATATATACATACATGTACCTAGACAATCCATCAGTAACAATAGACCAGTTATACAAAATTGGATGGCAGCAACACATCACCTTGAAATGGCAGAAGTGGATAAGATCAGTGATGAAGTAAGGAGGAAGAGATGGAATTGGATTGGCCATGTACTAAGGAAAGGGAAGACAGACGACTGCGTTGTTGCCCTTGGGTGGACTCCTGAGGGAAGAAGGAAAAGAGGTCGCCCTAAAACAACTTGGCGGCAGATGGTAGAAACGGATCGGAACGATGCAGGCTGGAACACCTGGAATGCGGCATGTCAAGTAGCCTTAGACAGACCGACATGGAGGATTGACGTCAAAACACCATTAGTCCACTCCTAACCTCCAACCAATACACGTACAAGCTACTGTATATGTTATGAGTAATAAGTAACCAGATATTTATAAAAATAATTTATTTTCTCTAATAATAATTTAGCATACAAAATGACATTTGTACAATTTTGATATGTATGTGAAGATAAATGTACAACAATTTGAATAAAATCAACAAATATATAAATATTAAAGCACTAGCAGACTTGTAACAAGTACAATTGCACTCAATTAGAATTAAAAATGGTGAAAAACCACTTCTCTTTGTCAACTGAAAAAAAAGATCAGGTTGACCCAGGAAATAGTAATTTCTATACCATAATTGTTCATATTAAACTACCAGTACATACTGGTATTTAAAACATTGAACCAGTACATACTGGACCCAGTATCACAATCATTCCTTAGCTAAGATTTTCCTTAACTTAAATTTAGCAAATTTTGGTACTCTCTTTTTGGAACTATTGATAAATATTTTTGTCAAAACTAAATCCAAATGTTTTAATCTTGAGGTCATCTTAAAAATAACACCTTAAATTCCTGAATATCTTGAAAACTAACAAAATTATGAAGATTTGATATTTTGCAAGATTTAAGCTAAGGAATGATTGTGAAACCGGGGCCTGGTATTTAAAAACAATAAACTATGTCATTTTTTTCTTGGATATATTAAAAGTTTTTACAGTAAATCTAACAGTATACTGACTACCGTAGATTGTCTTATCACATTAACAACTTATAATGTACATTGTACGTGTTATTATGGACTCCTGAATATTGTGCCATATCATTAAAAATTATTTATTACCCTGTAAAAATGTTTTAAAGTTCTTAGCTTATCACAATGTTAAACCCATTTCTTGAATCCATTTAAGACCTTCTACTGTATTTCCTGTAAATAAACAATTTAAAAAATTAAACCTGCAGTTATTTCTGTCTATAAGACCGTCACATATAAACCTGTACAGACTAGAGTAGTCTCTTGAGAGACAAATACCCCCATCCCCCCAAAAAAAAAACATTGTGAAGTTGTAATATGGGATTGAATATGCTAGCTAGTAAATACATGAAGGAAAGAAAACATTTTGGAATACAACTGTATGTTCATTGTGATAATTCTGTGTTCTTTTGTGTTCAAATGTCAAAATAAAAAATCATAACATAATGGTCTAATGATGTTTAAGAATCCAAAATTACTGTAATGTTAAAAATAATATGACTGATTTCAGACTGAAAGACAGCGCAGCTTTAAGTTGAACCTTTTAAAGCCCTAATCTATTTTTCTATATTTTTTACGAAAAATTCTGAATCCATTCTAAATGATTTGTTTCAGAATCTCTTTAGATCTTGCAATATCCTGTTCCCTTCTAATCTAAAAATTTGGACATATTGCAGGAAAATTCTTGTGAATTTGACACAAATTTTTCAACAAACAAGTATAAAGGATGTTGAGTTGGAGGAACGGACTTTTTGTAGGGTGATTGGTTCAAGAATTATGTACACATGTATCATAGAATTGTGTGCCATCAAGTGCTCATACTAACCTCTTGGATTATATTCCAGTCCTATATACCCATCATAACCTTTTTCTTCCAACATTTTAAATACATATTTGTAATTGATTTCACCATGTATATTTGGTTCACCTCTATCTGGTACCTGAGCAACTTGGATGTGTCCTGTAACATATAGGTAACTTAAATTAACCCATAAAATGTCTTTCTTTTTATACTAGTACATGTACATGGACTGATAACATTTTAATTTCTACATGTATTTCCACTTAACAATAATTTGACTGAACATTTCAAACAACAAACCAATATACAATGCCATCCATAAATAACTTCACAAATTTTTATTTGCCATAGGTTTGTATTATAAGCATCATTTCAAATTTTACTTAAAAACAACGAAATATTGAAATCTTTAAAAGTACCGCATTTGAACATGATATTGAAATTTATGTGATCTTAATGTATGCAACAAAGTTTTTATTCTTGAAAAATAACTTTCTTCAATTTTTTTTAATTTTGGGGAAAAATATAAACAACATTTTCAAAATAAAAACACTATTCTAGCAGAAAAAATACTCAGCTTTACCAGAATAATGATTTAAAGAATTTAATTTTGTAAAGGTTTCAATCAGTAATGATGTGGCCAGTTTCAAAAATGTAAAAAAAAATTATAGATGACAGTGTATAGTAAAAAATATAGAGTGTTGCCGCCTAGCTGAGAGCTTGTCATTCATTCCCTTTGGTTTGAGCGTTTTTAATTTGAGGATCCAGTAGTCCTCAGTCATCCAAATGTTTTTGGGAGACTATATCTTCTGGGTCACTTGTTAGTACTTGTATGATCTCAAAGATCACATTTTGGAGACTGTGGTCACAGTGAGTGTATAGTACTTGGTGCCTCTCACAGGTTAGATATGAATCCCACTCCAGCAGATCCTTGTGTTAGAAAGTTTGTGCAAGTTCGCTTGCCAAAGGTAAGTTTTATATCTATCGGTATTCTAGTTTCCTCAACCATCCCAGAACTGACTGCCTTGATATATGACAAACACTCTTGAGAGGGGCATAAAAATCAATAATCCTTAATAACTGACTTTGTACCTTATGGGTGTTGGCTTCTGATATTATATTTCAATTTCAGCTATCAATGTATTTCATTTATGTGATGATAATAACTTACCTATATATGGTAAATATTTTTCAAAATTTGCAGTAAGATTACCATCCATGGTCTGTATGTGGAAAAAATCCTAAGAAGAGATAGAAGAAAGATTATTGTAGTTTACATACCAGTAATAATGCTCTGCAGCACTGGTAATAAAATGTAATGCCAGCATAACACAAATGTAAAGACAAAAGTGAAACCAGTGGTTTTGTGTAGAGTTTCAATTAGCCAGTCCATTGCAAAAGGGTCCTTACTGCATAAAATATCAATTTTTAGTTTTTACTGTTTTGTTAAAGTACATATCTCTTGATTCAAGAACTATTTTCTACCTTAAATTTGACTATTTGATGTTGCTATAGTAACTTTAATAAATACATGTACCAATTACCCAAATATAGATTTATTACTCATGATCTCTTAAAATTATTTTGATTCACTTAAAACATTCTGGTTTAGATCTCCAGATTACCTTATAAAGTAAAGAAGAATTTGGCTAATTAGGAGGTCATATTATATAGATAAATAGAGGCGGGAAGCTATGATGAATGATATATTTAACAACAACAATTTCATACTTACAAACTGTAGTTTTACATTGGGATGATCCATTCTCTTCAAATAATCTACAGCTGAAATTAAAACAGAAATGACACATAAAACATCAATATCTGATACTGAGTACAATGTATATCAAGATAAAGGTCCCAAACATAATGGATTACAATGCTGTATTGAGCAAACTGGTAAAGAAGCCCTTTTTTCTGTCATGATTGAATGTGATAGCTGCTTTGGAACATCAAGCTTGACAAGTCCCATTGGAACATAGCTCTTGTGCCAGAATGGAATAAATGGGGTTCACCATAACATGATACACCATGTTTGTGTGGAACAATTATTTCAACTACCGGTAGATATAAAATTTTCCCCTTAAAATTACATGTACAGAGGAAAACACTTCCATTGTTCCTCAGAAATGTAATGAGGTACATTAATTTAATACCAAAATCTGACTTAACAAAAACTGACAACGGATCAAGGTTTTACTGTAAGTATTACTTACCAGTGTGTATATCATAGAGGAAATAGTTCGGAGCTGACCGTCTTGTATTTATAGGTTCTATCAATGTTAGTATTCCTTCCTACAGTAAATACAAACAGATATACATTATTATATCAGGTACCAGAATACAAACATTACTCTTACCATAGGTATCTGAGTAATCGTGATAACCCTAGTTTGAAAATGCCATTTATAGTCGAATGCCACATTTTTTTTTACAACAAATTGAATAATGTATTATAGCCATTTTTAGTCATTTTGACTAAAACACCATTTTAAAACAGTTCAATTTTCCTTAAAAATATTTCTTTTATTGTACATCCACTGAAGTTTTGTAGTTTTCTCCAACATTCCAGTTTCATCTATCATCCTAGATTTAAGTGAAAGAATCCTGACTAGGGCATAAAGCACTTTACTGCACTATAAACAAATTTAAATCTTAAGATCCACCATACCTTCTGTAACTTGTCTGCTGCATATTTAATGTTTTTCAGATATGTTTCTTCCATAGCTGAATCTGCAAACTTTGGTTTGTTTCCTGCTTGTATATGCATCCTTAAAAGAAACACAATTAAAACCAATATATACATGTAGTAATGAATATAAAGTTATATAACCCAAATCATTTATAAAAAAAGAAATTGGGGATTGATTGGATGGGGTTTTATAACCAGTCAAGAATATTTCACTTGTATTAAGACGTCTATAGCTACAGGTGAATTGGCCGGAATTTGGACTTTTGTGGTGTGCTCAGGGCAATGTGTATGATAGTTTCTTTTATGTGTCATGCCTGTTGTTACATGGGTCATCAGTTTTTAAGATCTCTTCCAAAGGACCCTGTGTCTTTCATTTCTAAATTCAGAGTGCTTGGCAAAAGAACAGTCACTACCTTCTTTCAAGTCTTGCTCAGACCTGACTGGGGTTTGAATCCATAGCCTCCCATATAAGAAGTGATCACTCTGAGCTACCATGGTGGAATACAGAGGTACAGAGATGCTGTATAACGTTCAACCATCTTTACAATCTACTGAAAAACACTGAACCAAACAAATATGCACAATGCATTCGTTCTCCTTATAGACATTTACACCCTCCATCACTGAAAAGAAATTTTAGGATTGTATTAATAGTCACTATCAAAGTGAAAAGAGTAACAGACAGTTACAGGAAGATTGAAAAGATAATTCCTATATACATGTGCTCAGTTAATAATGGTAGTTTAGTGGGTATTATCAAACATACATGTATTAGAGATACGGACCTTTATTAACAATCAGTGATATCTTTCCCTCAAATAACGGTATATGAAGGATGAAGTATTTTACCTTTTACAGTCCAGTGCCTTTGCATATGCTATAGACAGTTCAAGTTTTTCTTCAAATTCTGCCTGTCTATTCGGCAAAGCTGAAATTCCCAAGTCGCCTTTTGTCAAATCACCTGAATTAAAAAAAAACCAGCTTACATTATCATCAAAAAATATATTGAAGATTGCTATTGAAGAATATTCATTCGGAAAAAAAAAACTTTATAAACATGACATGATGACCTGTAAATACTTGAATTCATTGTGTGATATGATTGTTATCAGATGCCCATTCTTTATACAGTGCACTGTATGGTTTGACCAAATTTGGATATATCTAGTGAAATTTTCTTCTTTGAAATGGGTCTTTGAATAAGGGGTTGGTTCAGTGCCTGTATAGTAAACTAACTGATTTACAATGTCAATCTGTAACAATGTGTGACGCTCAAACAGTTGCCACTTGTGCACTCTAGCTGGTGTATGGGACTTTAGATACACTTACATTTGTAAGTATCACACCATCTTCACAGACACTGTCTTAAAATAAAATCCTAATGATAATAAAAATGTGCCTGACCATAAATATTTGAAAATTCTGTTGATTATTATGCATGCAATCTACAAATGGTACAAATTGTATTATCAAAGTCTACCCACCCAGTCTTTTTTTATGCCCGGAGGCACATAGGGCAAGGACTAGAGTTTTCCAATTTTCTCTATCTCTATATTATCAAAGTATTGCAAGAAATATTATTATTCTATATGACCAGCAAGTGCATCAGGGTAAAATTAGTGGATGGGTGTCACCGTGTGGTGAAAGAGGATGCAGGTTTATGTATCACAAGAATAGCTAAGTTAGAGTTTTTGATCTGTATGTGAAAGTTTTTTATTCTTACTTTGCTCAGTCTGTTTCAATCACTTTTTAGTTGTAATGGTCCTCTGTAGCAGCCACAGGTGGCTTACTATTGTTTGAACTCTACAGTCTCATTGAAAAGACTACATTAGTATTTTAGCTTTTTACAGCTGTAATATGGGCAGTAGATGAAAATCATCTCAGAATATTTCTAAATCCTAAATGAGGTACCCAAAACCCTTAATTTCAGAAGCCAGTGACAGTACCACTTGGCCATGTCAGCCCATGTAGGGATAGTCCTTTTCTGTCCAGGTCAAACAGGGTATATTTTGAAAATGGGTAGTGACCATTTTTTAAACAAGAACTTTGTATTAATGCCTCAAAGACAGATGGATCTGTGGAATTTTATGTCTACATGTGGCTTTGCAGCTAAAGTGCAGAGAGTGAAGACCTTACAACTGATAACCCATCCAATCATTAGAGGCATGGCACAAAAAGGATCATCACAGTAGTTTAGTTGGCTCACTCCATATGTGGGAGGTGTAGGATTCGAACCCAGCCTTGTCTGACCAAGACTTGAAAATAGGCAGTAACTGTTCTTTCGACAAATACTCTGCATTTAGACATCACAGGTCCTTCGGAAGAGACCTTAAGAACTGATCAACTGTGTGACATGGCTTGTAAAGAACCCTCCATGCACATTACCATGAGCGGACTGCAAAGGCAATAATTTCTGTCACCTCATATAAGCTGATTATATCTCAAAATAAGTGAAATAGATTGACTGGACGTAAAACCCGATTCAATCATGACACAAAAAGAACCCTCAATGTCCAATGCCATAATCCCATTGTATAGGCATCAATTTTTGCAATGTTATCAATATTAACCATTGACAGCTGGTTACACTTAATTATGAGCGAAAAATCAGTAACTGCACAATTTGCAAGATTGTGAAATAGGGATTCGGGGAGTTTCTCATCTAGCTCAACTACATGTCTATGGCTAAAAATGCACCATCGGGTACAAAAAATATCAATACCGGGCCAAGCATTGATGAGAACTTGCTGCAATCCAGATTCTTGTTTGGCTTTTTTCACTGTTTCCAAAGGTTCTGGATAAGGATATCCACTTTCTACATAACGAAATCCACATTCCTTTGCAGCTTTGTATCTGTCCGAAAGCACCGGGATTTCCTGGAACATCATTTGTATATTTGCTGCTATCTTTAAAGGCATTGTGTGCGTGCTGACACCTCTTACTTTGTTCGAGAGGCTGTGCAATAAGCGAAAGGTTCGAGAACCAAACACAAACATGTGGTAAGTAGTGATAGAAATCTCGGTCAAGAGGTTGATTGATGGTCACGAAAAGAACCATTGGATATCAAACGTCTCCGTGATATCGATGTTTTGTTAAAACTTTTTTCATTGGCTAAAGGATTACATCCATTCAACAGTCTCTAACTTTTTGTACATTGCAAACAAATTAAACCGAGAGGTTCCGATAAATATTCAAATCTCATCCAATCCGAAACTACATTACAAATGACTTCATTGGATTAGTTTGTTTACACTATGGATGAATCACATGCTACATTTTGAGCTCTTACTCATTTTTGAACATTCTTGAAATTTGTCCGAGAAATCTTGTATAGTTCCACACCAAGGTAATGCAAACAACTTTGTGCATAGATAATTTAACTTTAAATATGGTTTCTAATGCATAAATGCATTCACTCTGAGTAATTATCCTTTACTGATTTTACTCAGAGTGAATCAGCTGTTTGTCTGAAACATTTTGACATCATATTCATAATGACCATTTGGCTGGTTTAAGAAAGTTTACACGTAAACTCTACAGGTGGTTTTCCAAGGCAAAGCAACAAGTGTTTAATATCAAAGTTTAATAGTTGTATTTGATTTTTTCTGCAGGTATATTAACATGTTTATATTCTTTTAAATGTCAGTACTGTTCTTGGTTGTAAGCTAGTCTGACTAATCAGCCCACTTAACCCCCTTTTTAATTTTTGACTTAAATCCCAACAATCCAAAAATTAATATGGGGGTTTAATGGGTTGATTATGGCAGTCAGGCTAGTTATAATCTACATGCATGTTCTGTTACTGGGTGCCTTATGCTCTGTTGTGAGACCATTTGATATTTGATCTAGGTTAATTCTGGGTCTGCACTAAGAAGAGAGAAAGATATTTTAAATAAAAAAAATTAAAAACTTTTAGCAGGGCACATATCTATCTTTAGATACTGCAGCACCCTCATTTGAGTATTAGTACTATTGCGTGCAGGATTTGTGTCTGAGTAAAAAAAAAAGCAGGTTTGGTGAAATTTATTATCAATTTCTTTTCTTTTTTTACCAGTTGAATAATCTGCAAATGCCCTGTGGGTTTGGTGAAATTTATTATCAATTTCTTTTCTTTTTTTACCAGTTGAGAAATCTGCAGAAAATATAGAGAGAAAAAAATGGAAGAATCTCAGGGAGCAGTATCTCAAAACATGAGTGGTAATGGAGATGAAATTCATCAGAGAGATGACGCAAAAGAAATGGTTTGTGAGAATGCTAATGCAGATTTACATGTTGCTGAAAATTCATGTCAGATGACTACAGATAGAAAGGGTGATATAAATGATAAAATAGCTTATGTGAGTACAGATATGGATAGTGTGAATGAGGATCATATGGAGGAACCAACAGAAAATCTGATTTTAGAAAAACTACCTGTTGAAATACTTATGCATATATTTAACTTTTTGGATGCCAGGTTTATTGTTAAAACATTGACCAAAGTTTGTGTGGATTTTGAGGATATGTTTAACAGTGATATATATTGGAAGACACGGATCAGCAAACAATGGCCAAAGAAATATCCCATAGTTCCAGGTACATATTTATTGCATAAAATCTACAAAACTTCATGTTAAACATGGGGCAGAATTTCTTAATCTTTACAGACTACTGAAATTTAGAATTCCTGGCTTGTCTGCCAAGTTCCCTATTGCCTAAGGTAAATGGAAGGTCCTCACCCCGAATGAAGAATCATATCTAACAATGCCATATTGTCCCTCTTAAATTTTAAGAAAGGTATCATGTCATGATAATCTCATGGTATGATGGTATCTTAGGGTGAAAATTATTTATAAATTATTACTCTTGCAAGCCAGAGAATATCATGGCCCCTATTTGTGTGTCAAATAGAGCAGAGAAAAAATATTGCTTCTGATGAGATTATAACACATTAACTTATAAAGCGCTACACATAAAAGATAACTTAAATTCCTTCATGTTCCAATTAGGAGTGTAACAGTATCTAACATATCCACATTTTGATTTAATATAAATAATCAATTGTAAATCCAGAAAAATACTAAATCTGAGATTTGGTTTTCTTTACTTTTGACAGTTGAATAAGTTTAGTATATACATTGTAGTTTTATTATGGATTAGACTTCGAAATAGTTTTTAAAATTTCAGTTTAACATTAATAGATTGAGTTTCTTAAGTTTTTTTGGTACATTTGTTTATTATACATACAATCTGATGTTATTTCCATCATTTTTAAGTGGAGAATTTTGACTGGAGAGAAGCATGTATAGAGAGAGAAGAACAATACAAACAGTGGAGTAAACCTGAAGAAACTTGTGAACATTTTATGTTTAATGATGGAATATTTGCATCAGTTGATTGTGTGCATCTGATGAAGGTAATGTTCATAATAGTGGTGATGCACATAACATTTTTATACACACAATTATGTGGCATTATGTGATGCCACCATTGTTCCTTTTTGGTTTGTAGATGATAACTTGAGAACATAAGAATTGATTTCCATTTTCAAACATTGTACAGTAATTTGTTTTATAATATAAATTAGATCAAGATTGGTTTCAAGCAAAATCCAATCTGTCAGTAAGTTAAATATATGCGTGATAATTTCAGTCAATTTAGAACTAGACTCAACCTATTACCCTGCTTTAAAGTGTATGACATATAACTCAGGTACCAATCATCACCCATCAATACATATCAGTAAAGTCACCTCTAATGGTTTCTCATCTTCTGTGTCTATTATCAACAAAAGGGCCTCCATGATCTAGAGTGCACATTTCAAATCACATCACCTCTTACCATCTAGGTTCAAATCCTGCTCTGGCAGATACAAGTGCCAGAAAGTTTGTCAGTTTGCTTGCAGAGGTTGGTGATTTTCTGTGGATACTCCAGTTTCTTCCACCATCCCATGATGATCCCAGAACTGACTGCCTCGATATAAGTGAAAGAATCATAATTAGTGCATAAAACACCATTACGCTACTCCACTATTGTCAACAAAATTGTACTTGTGATGCAAGATATGTGATGCAGAAATACGCTGTTTGAATTTATCTTATTTGGTCAGGAAACTTCTTGTTTTAATGGTTTTAGAAATAACTTTCCATTTGATGTGGTTTATACAGGTATAAACAAGATTTTGGAAGTGGCAATTCTCATAAAATTTCGAAGTGCAAATGGCAAACTGATTTCAGAAAATTTAAATAAATTTAACTCATATGATGAAGTATTAAAACCATGTATGTGTATTAACTACCAGTATTTAAGTTTTGATTTTGTTTCAGGAAGGCACCTTGCTGGCTACAGGATCAAGAGATCGCTATTTGAATTTACTAGATCTGAGCAAATATGATCCAGATGAACCTAACTCTAAAAAGGAGGTTACAGTTCACACTGACCAAAAAGCACACAAGGTGAATTTATACTTTTACTTATTTTTCACACACACAATGCTCTACTAGTGCCAGAAAGAATATACATGTAGTCAATATTGTACACTGAATCAAGTAATGTTAGACATCATGGATACCATTTCTATTGGAATGTTTATTAATGTGTCAATGTGACAATTGCCTCTGATGTTTTGGACGATGCATTAAAATCAATTCTGTAACATAACCATATAACACAAGCTGCTAGATGGATACATATGTATGTATTTACAAATAAATATTTTCTCCAAACATGTAAAAGTGCTTTGTACGCATTAGGCAAGAAGTTTGGTGTCATGTGTAGTTCCAAGTATTTAGAACACTAAACCTCCATTTTGAAAACAAAGATGTTTTATGGAATTTTTGTGTCAAACAAAAAATGGCATTTAATGGAACAGGTTGTAATGTAGATTCTAGTGATGGGAATCGGTTGCATTTTCATTAATCGGTTATAATCGGAAGATGATTTCAATTGATTTTCCGATTATAATCGGTTAATAAATTGAAGCGGAAATTACAAAGTAAATTAGATTAAATTCTAATTTTTAGTCTTGATAATATCTGCAAGATATTTGTATCTCAGTTAAGACTTGAAATATCTTCAATTTTTCTGATCATTTACTCTTCCTTACATTTGTGTTAGTTTTCTTTTCCAAGTACACTTATTTCAGCTACAATTTCATACCTATTTTATAAGAGATGTGCAAATATTACACACAAGCTCCAAATGAACCGTTCTGTTTTTCCATAAATGAACTTTAGTTGATAATCGAAATCGATCGATTATTAGATTTTAGAATCAATTATCGCTATTCGGACGCTCAGACAATTAGATATCGATTAAATTGATTAATTGGTCCAACACTAGTAGATTCAATGATAATCACTTTCAGAACTGTATTTAATTACAAAGTTCACCAACATACACTTACCGGTACAGTATTTTGATTTTTGAATGCTGTAGAACACTGGTGGTACCAAATAATTGAAAAATTAACATTTTACTTAGTACAAACTAGAATAGCATACTGATACTTGAGTACAAATTTAATTGATTTAAAAGCTTAATGTTTATTGGCAAACCATAATTATATTTTTTGTTTCTTATATATTTAGGGTTGGATATGGTCTTTTGCATCATGTGATGGTTACTTAGCAACAGGATCCTGGGATACACATGTCAAAACCTGGGATTTATCAGGAGGTTGTGTACCGATAAATGACTTTAAGTAAGTCTTTAATAATTTCATAATTTGTTTTTTGATTTATCAGCTAAGCTGTGAAATATTTTGTATATATCTGGAAAATATTTTTCATATCAGTTTCAAATTGAAAATGAAGTTTATGTTGCAGGCTAGCACTAAGTAAAAGTTCTTTTTGTGTCTTTAAGTGTTTTTTTTCAATGAAAAATAATTTAGTAGCAGTTTCAAATGGAACTTTTATCACACACTACAGTATAAGTAAATGTATAATGAAAAAGCCATGAAATATATTTCTTTATTGGTCTGGTATTCCAGTCATTGCAAACAAAATATTAAGAATCAAAAACCAACATACTAATCCATGTCTGAATCACAATCTAGAAGCAAAGTAAAAACTTTGGAACTGACAAGTTAGGTTAGACATGTGAACTTCCACCAGGGAAGTGAGGCCAGGTGCTTGGTAAGGGTAAGCGCCCCCTGTTTAGCTAGCTACACCTGCTGTGTGTGTAATCAAAATTGTGTGAAAGGAACATGGAACTATGGGACGTCAAATATATATCTAGGGCAATCTTGGACACAGAGACATCAAATAAACATTCACTATATATGTACATTAACCAGTGTTTTAGCATCCAATAATGCAGGTGCATAACAGTTCATACATAGATAAGTGTTGATCATATTATTTACCGTAGAACATAACCAAAACTTCTTATTTCAATCTATTTACTGGCACTCTTTTAGTATTTTCCTCTGAGAAAAAAAATTACAAATTTTGATGCTTTAGGTGTAAATCAGCTGTACTCGGATTACATATGGAGGAAAATCAAATTTATGCAGCAGGATACAATTCAAGGACATATGTACTGGACACTCGCTCAGCGGAGATAACTTGGAAGAAAGTTCACAAACAGCCAGTATTATGCTTGAAAGCAAATCAAGATTACATTATAACAGGAAGTGAAGACAAAACTGTTGTGATATTTGACAGGCGAGCTGATGAAGTTTATAAAACAATAGAGGTAAAGTTCAATTTTACAATTGATTTTGAATAGTGAAAAATCCTCAAACATAAAATATGATAAAACACATTTTTATTATTATTATTAATATTATTATTATTATTATTACTATTACTGTCTAGAAATGGTGTCTATAGCACTACAACTTCCAGGGCTATACAATTCAAAACAGAAACTTGCATGAAAGATAGTATCATGTTTTGATTAGTTTACTTTGTACAGATTGTGAAATTATAGCACTGTGAATATGATTTTTAAACAGCTCAATAGTTACATTTAGATTTATCTGTTTTTCAAATTTCATCTTCGTTTTTAATCTCTAAAATTTAACTCTGATGCTTATGACATGATTGTCTATTTACTTATGATCATCAAAGAGAATAAATGATGTCACACATGTATTCATGATACAAGTGACATCTAGACATGATTAAAGAATTTATAGCTGATAAAAACAGTTTCACAGCACAAAATTATTGGGAATGTGAATTTTTTAAAATATCTTGCAACTGCAGTGTTCAATTTAGGTTTTTTCAGAAGGGGACATTTTCAAAAACTTGACTCTAATATAAAATAACATCAATATTTTTGCATTCATGCTGTGTTAATTACGGCTCACTTAGGCTTTAAAGACTATGCCATTTGGCAAAATAAGGCATCAGTGGCCCTATGGTCCCTTCTAGACTAAACACTGTAACTGCATTCTCCAAATAATAAATTCTCAAATTGCTAGTTTCATTTAAAAAGTGCATCTTGCCCTCCAGACCACCCACTTACTTTGTAACTCTATTTAACTCCTTAAACTGGGAGTAATTATTATTAAAACAAAACAATTCAGTTCTCTCTTGTTTCAAGCATTTTGATTGGTCAGATATTTTCTGTTACGTTTGCATGAATGGATTGGCCCTCAGTGACATCATCTTGTTATGGATGGTGCACAGACATTTGAATTTCTATGCCATAGGGATGATATTATTTAACTTGCTATGACTACATTGTTGATTGATTTGTTGTTGAAAAAAATCATCAAATTAAATTATAAGCATTGAAAATAATTCTGTTAGTAATAACTATGGGAATTACTGGTATGCAGTGTGCTAAATGTCCAATGAGATTCCCGGAATAACACTGTTTTTATGGGAAAACTTCATCTTTTGTGACTCAATATCCATTGGAAATAAGTGTTCTGCACAAAAATTAGGGGTATCACATGGTACAGTGGGGAACCTCATTCTTTCATACTTCTATAACAAAAGGAATTCATTTCTATGTACAGCTGGAAGATACCTATGCCATGAGTATTAGTTACAGTAATAATCAGCTATGGATTGGAGATAAAAGTGGAAATATATATGTGTATGATGCTCAGTATGGAAAATTTGATCTGGTCAAGGTTAGTTTATATTTAATATGTTGTAAAATTATGATTTAAGGTTTTAGTCTGACATCAACAAAGAACAGACATAAAGCATAGATCTGCAGAGTTCAATTCAAAAATGTGTTTAGCTGGGTCATCTTACCCCAAGCCTAGAAAAAAACAGGGACCATGTTTTCAGATCAAAAAATTTAAATGAGGAAAGGGCAGAATTTGTTTTATTCAAAACTCAACTAAGACCAAAAATGGGCTAAGGTTGGCACACAGACAGTATTTTTGGGGACAATGTTAATATTTTGGGCTCAATGGCACAAGGTCTTTTTATATATTGAACACTGTGCCTAACACCACCAGCTGTTACTGTGTCCTTTTATCAAATTCTAACTCTTACTCTTACACTAAGGTACAATATGATGGCCTAAGGTTTTTTAAACTTTATAACATAAGCAGGTGGGTTTTATAGACAGGTTCCGTTTGGTTGAACTTTTAAACAATGATCTCTATAGGCAGGTGGTTTTTATAGAGAGATACTGTTATGGAAGGTTTTGCTATAATATTTTGTTCTTGTGTTGACTGTTTGGCCATAGATGTAAAACTAGTGTGGGATGCATAAATGGCCTTTCACAAAACTTCAGATAATATTTGACATGCCCTCAAGTGAGCAATAATGTTTTATGGGCCTATTGCCAATATTAGGTGTTAAATTGAAAAAAATGTTGTATTTTTAATATTTATTAATGCAGCTGTAGAATGTAATAACTTTAATTTGAAATATAGACAAGTTGAATTGTTTGAATTTATTTTTTTTAAACATTTATATTTTTTTAGACATATGATGTTGTACACTCAGAGAAAGTAACTGGTATTTGTTATACACCTGGTGCTTTATTTACCTGCTCTACAGACAGCAAGATAAAAATAATGGAGCCTAACCAAGATCCTGGTGTCATAAATACACTCTCAGTACACAATGGAGCTGTTGCTAGGGTAGGTATTACCAGTAATTAAATTACACCCAAACTTCAAGTGTAAGAAACTTATATAGACCTTTGTATCAGAAGTAAATTATCAGTACACACTTATGTAAGTGCTATGTTTCCATTCCTGGTAGCCAAAATCGCCATTGGCTACTACTTTCTGAGAAATTCTTTCAAAAAGTAACCTATTTTAGCAAATTTGTGGAAAAATACTTTAAAAGTGACTATAATTTCTCAAATTTTGGAAATTTGGCTACTAATTATTTTAAATTTGTGGAAACCTAGAAGTGTTAGGGTAACTATTTCACTGTACAAACAACTATTTATTATTTTGTATCAACTACTTTGCTTGAACTAAGAAAAACATCTGTTAGGTACTGGTACATTACAGTTCTGAAATTATCATATTTTCTTGACTCAAAATTTCCATTGATTATCATGCCTAGCCAAAACTATTGGTTTTCTTCCTTAGCCCTGTTTTTCTAGTTAAACTAACTAGCAATTCTACATATAAATGATCCCTATAAATTTTGGGCTTTAATGGCAAGCTGCAGTTTATGGATCATAACCCTGCTCACTGTCTAAGTTTGAATCCTCATGGCCAGCTAATACTGTGAGAATATTTGTCAATTTGCTTGCCATTGATAGGTGGTTTCCATTGGGTATACTCCAGTTTTCTCCACCATCACAGAAATGAATGCTTAATATAAGTAAAAGAATCTTGACAGGGGTATAAAACAACATTACTCCCAGCTCTTTCAGTTATTTATAAAGCAGAAGACAAATATCCTAAAGTAGGTAGCAAGTATGTTGTTATATGTATTGCAAAAAATATTCACAAAATGTAAACTTATTGAAGGTAGGTGACAAACTTCATCTTAATCCAAAAGGTAGCAGACTGCTTTTGTTGCCTTGCTTGCTTTATTGAAACCACTGAGACCTCACTCGACTCCTGCACAACAACATATTGAGGACTAACTTAATTCTCATTATACTGCATTGTTTATTTTCCAGCTGTCAGTGCAGAATGGTGTTTTAGCCAGTGCTGGTAGTGATTCGTCAGTTGGAATCTGGATACCAAAATCAAACATTGTAAAGACTATGGTATAGATCATGTAAATCATGGTTAAAATTAGACTTGGTGATTTATATTTAAAACTAATTATTTATCAATTATTTGAAAATGTGTGATAAGCAACCCAGATATTTTGTTTACACTAGGATTGTAAGTAAATGTTTAACAGATGTAAGAGAGTAATTTTATAGAAAATAGGTTTTCTAATGTCAACATTCCAGAAATCACAACATATGATCTTAAAATTGTGTAAAGTGTTTGTAGATGAAACATCATTGTGTAAACCAACTTTTAATACATTATTTATTATAATTCCAACATCTTTATAAACAAAACTTCCAAAGTAGGTACAAAATATTTCACATGTTGTATCTGTAAAAAAAGTAAAGTAAATTTTTATGTAATGAATATGCACAAAATAGAATGATATTGTTTTATATATACCCGGTAGTTATTGCATTTAGTATGTCAGCACCTTCAGTACTTTGTTTATGGAAGTCGTGCATCAACTTAAACATCTTTTTCATCTTCTTAGACAAATTATTTTTTATAGAATCTAATTTATTCAAGAAAGCTAAAATTTTACAGTGGACCCTGTTTAATCTTTTTGACTGAAGTGTTTGTATGGTCTAGAGTCTAGACTGGTATTCAAGTAACATGCATTAATTATAAAAATATTTATGGTATGTCCTGGTATAATGATTCAGTTTACTCAGGTTGCACTGTAGTTCAGTTTAGACAAGTTTTCACTTTACCAAGGGTTCGATTCTGCTGTAAATTAAATGATTGGTTTAGATAAGCTTTGTGTTTAAACATCAATTAAGGACCAGATTCACTTCATATGCATTAGGTGCAGACTAGTAAGCAGTAGTTTGCTTGTGTATAAATTTATCATGGGTTATTTTAGCATGGCATGCCTCATTATGGGCAAACCATGATTTTTGTATATATTATATGTGTGTGTTATTGTTACTGTTTTATATTTGTATGATTTTTACAAAGATTATCTTTATTGTTTTCAATTAACTAATGATTAAATTTTTTATAAAAATACTGAACACTTAATGTGTAGCAGAAGGGAGGAAACACATGCAAAAATCCACTTCCTCACAGAGTGCCTGGCTAAGAATTGAAGCTGGCCCTCCTGGGTGAAAAGTGAGTGTTCTACCACAAGGCTTAAATACCCGGACCAGAAAGTCTGGCAGTAAATCACTCTATTATATCTACTTCATGTATATACAACACTACAACTGGCTCAGCCATGCTACAAATATATGCACATGTAAACATGTTTTTCTATTTTCCCTTGCAAGATCCGTAGTATTTTTAATGTTTATTATTATAAAATATATAATCAGAATTGTAGCTCACTTGGCCACCTTGTAATCACCATATAACATGATTGGGCCATTACATTCATAGTAGATGGTTTTAGATGGTTATACTATTTCGCTAGACTAAGGACACAAGTCCTGGTATTTTAGTTATATTTCAATATTTTGTCATTTAAAATCTATTACAGAAGTCAACTAAACTAGAAAAACTGTGAGCCACAAGCTCACAAAAAATATCCCTCGCTCCCCACACATAAAAAAAAATCCATCGGATCAAATTTTAAAATAGAAGGTGCACATCTACATTATATTACAAAGATTGTGTGAAAGTTTCATGAAAATCCATTGAAGGGTTATGGAGGAGTTGCAGATAAGAGATAAGTACCCTAAGGTGTAACAGAAGAACGAACGACACACGGACGGACACCCCTATCATTATATACCCCCCACTTTTTAAGCGGGGGTATAAAAATCTACTGAATGTCCCCACCATGTCTACACATATACATTGTGGCTTTAGTCTGTATTACAGTATATGGTCTTTTTGTAGGACTTTTTTATGGTTTATTATACAGGTCTATTGTTTCACAAAAATATTGTGTTATGTATTATTATAGAAATCCATTTTATTATTTCATCATTCTGTATAGGGTCTGAAAGTCTCAACATGTGACCACTGTACAAGGTACAAGAAACATTATTGTGATTAGATACCACGGTAAATGTCTTGCATGCTATACATCCAGAACGTCCCTGATTTTTGCCCTTTTAAAACCTGTTCCACCAGGACACACAAAATCATGGAATTTTTATCCAGTCTTGCAAACCCTGCCCTTTTCACAAAAATTGTGATTGTGTAGTCTTGAAAAAAAAATGCAATCACATTTCATGGTAAAATTTCACCAAGAAAGAATTTATATTGCTTGGTTATAAATATTTATTACATTTCAATGTTTTATTTACTGAATGACATTATGGAACAAGTCATCTTTCTGAGGTAACTAACAGTAACATTTGTGCCCCAAGGTCAAATGCATTAGGAGAACAGTTTTATTTCTGAGTTCAAGATTAAAAGAGATATGAGAGGAGATTTGCAGACCCTATTGATGACCAATGATAGTTCTACATGCCTGTGAAAAATGTTATAGATTTATTTATTTGTGCTACGAAAATATGAAAATAAAACATCAACTTTACATATAATATAGTTTCAATACTTTGTTCTTTGAAATACAACAAGAAATCCATGGGCCTTATTGCTCACCTGAGAACATGTATATGGACAAATATCATTTATAAAGGGCCCTCTTAAGTGAAAATTAAATACTACATGTACCATTTATGACCTTACAGATTACAATGCAACATCTGAATATCTAAGCTCTATCTATTGTATTCCCATTAGATAGGATTTTTAACTACATGTATATATATTGTCTGAACTTGTTTCCCATATTGGGCCCCAAAGCAATGTTACCTTTACCTGCTACATATGAAATACATGTATCTAAGTTGTAGTTAGTCCAATTAATTCAAAAGATGCCCATTTGCACTTTCCCTTTTCTGCCAAGATTTTTGCAAATTAAATACCACTTGTCTTTTGGAGATACAAAGAGTAATTTAAGACCATGCTTGTGCATGCTCATTGAATAATTTATACGGGGGCTTCTGCACTTTTTCCATATGGTGACCCACAGTCAAGTTTTATAAAAATTTAATACTGTTTGCCTTAATATCCAAGGTCTAGCTACTGTAGGCTCATCAGAGATTGTTTATAATGAATTTAAAGGGCCCTCTACAGTTCACAAATTTTAGGTCCCCAGCCAAGATTTGTGCAAATTAAAAACTACATGAAGGATGCTAGATCTGAAATGTGTAATGTTTCATTTTTAGCTCACCTGACCATAGGTCATGTGAGCTTATGGCATAGCGCAGCGTGTGTATGTGCGTGCGTGCGTGAATGTGTGCGTGCGTGCGTCGTTAACACACATTTTCAACTTCTCCTCTGAAACTACTGGACAGATTTCAATGAAACTTGGTAAGAAGTATATATGGGCCGGTGCAATTCAGATTTGTTCGTGGCGTTGCCATGGCTACCATATCTAGGTCAAGGTGACCTAGGGCTGCAAAAATCTTAAAAAATCTTCTCCTCCAAAACCAATGATTGGAGAAAAAATCTGATGTAATATTTGGCTTCTCTAGGGTCTTAAGCCTATAGTTTGTTCATTTTTTGAAATTCGGACAAAAAATAGGTTTAAGCATTTCTGCGTTTAATTTTGAAAAAATCGTAAAATAGCTTCAAATTGTTAAAACTTGACTATTTGACCAGATAATGACATGGGGTTTTCAGTTTTGACATATTCTTGTAATTACCTTCAAAATGATGTCAAGGTCAATTGTAAAGGTCATGACCTAATTTTTTACCTTTCTAATATTATTTATTATCTGAAAAACTATAAACTTTTTGTAAAGGCATGTAAATTAAAATATTGTTGGTATTAAGGTAACGATCATTTTGATATATAGATAAAGGTCATTGGTTCAAAGGTCAAGGTCACAGTAGCAAAACAATACCAAAATGTTTCTTTATCTTGAAAACTATAAAGTTTTTATATAGGCATGTATATTAGAATGTTGTAGGTATTGGTACAACGATCATTTTGATGCATAGAAAAAGGTCATGGGTCCAAAGGTCAAGGTCACAGTAGCAAAACAATATCAAAATGGTGAATTATCTCGAAAACTGTAAACTTTTTGTATAGGCATGTATATTGGAATGTTGTTGGTTTTGATGTAACGATCATTTTGATATATAGATTAAGGTCATTGGTTCAAAGGTCAAGGTCACAGATGCGAAAGAATACTGAAATGGTTCATTATCTTGAAAACTATGAACTTTTTGTATAAGCATGTGTATTAGAATGTTGTAGGTATTGATACCACGATCATTTTGATGTATAGAAAAAGGTCATGGGTCCAAAGGTTAAGGTCACAGTAGCAAAACAATACCAAAATTGTTAATTATCTCGAAAACTATAAACTTTTTGTATAGGCATGTATATTGGAATGTTGTTGGTTTTGATGTAACGATCATTTTGATTATAGATTTAGGTCATTGGTTTAAAGGTCAAGGTCACAGATGCGAAAGAATACTGAAATGCTTCATTATCTTGAAAACTATGAACTTTTTGTATAAGCATGTATATGAGAATGTTGTAGGTATTGATACAACGATCATTTTGATGTATAGAAAAAGGTCATGGGTCCAAAGGTCATGGTCACGGTTGCAAAACAATACCAAAAAGGTTCATTATCTCGAAAACTATGAACTTTTTGTATAGGCATGTATATTAGAATATTGTTGGTATTGATGCAATGATCATTTTAATATATAGATTAAGGTCATTGGTTTGAAGGTCAAGGTCACAGATTAGCGAGTAGCAAGTTTCTAAATATCTATATCAGAGTTATTGCTCCTTAAATGTAGTATTTATTGTGTTTTTGTGCTGTTAATGGCCCAGGTGAGCGGTACAGGCCCTATTGGGCCTCTTGTTATATTTCTAAACAAGAACACTTTCAAGATTTTTATTATTTCCCCTCTAAATGGGACCCCAGGAAGACATAACCCCTTCGTTTGTGTACCGGTAAATCGGAAAACCCTTTACTGAGACATTGTTTGCAAATATCAAATTTGGCTCAGTAGTTTAGGAGGAAATGATTTAAATGCAAACAATGTACAGATGCATGGCAGGTGAAAAATCAACAAATAATTGGCAGTTAATCTTGACCTCTCTTTTAAAATGAGCAGCGTTCTGTCAACAACTATTCAGCATTTGGAAATCAAAAGTCCAAATTGCAATGAGACCTTAAAAGAACAGATGCCTAGAGCTACACTATATTGCATTATAAAGAAACACACTGCTCAATGGCCAACATCTGTCTTGCTGTGCCTCTTACGTAGCTTGGAATCCTATTTGGTACAGATTTTAGTCTAATACAGTTTCAGCTCACTTGCCAGATTTTGTTGGTTTTCTCTAGGTACCATACCGGTACTCTAAATTTTCTTGCTTGTCCAGAGTTGACCATCTCGATACTGTTTCCTCATTGCCATCAGTGCTGGCACAAGTATCAATTTCTGTAACTGCATCTAAAGCTGGTGGTAGCTCAATATAAGTTAAATAATAATTCAATCAACTACCCTTACATTTGGGTTAAATGGTTGTGATGTTATGAAAATGAAATGCTTCCCTTTGTGGAACAGGCCACAGTTTCACTATCATTTCTTAATTAAGATTTTTCTTAAATTAAATCTGGCAAATTTCAAACCATGATTATTTTGTTAATTTTTAAGATATGGAATTTTAATAAGGTTTCATTTTGAAGATCACTTTAAGCTCATAACATTTGTCTTTAGTTTTGTCAAAAATGTTTATTTATAGTTTCGTGAGAAACTTGCCAAAATATGCTAGATTTAAGTTAAGACATCTTAGTTAAGGAATGATTGTGAAACTGAAGCCAGGGAATGTGATGGCTAGGTGTTAAGGATTTAGCCCTCAAAAACTCAAGGTGTGTCACTGCTGTGGGTTTGACCCTGGTTAACCTCAAGTGAGAAAGGGTTTTCCTTGTCATATGCCTTTACTGGTTGGCTTGGTACCAATATAATGGAAAGGTTGGTCTGTGTTGTTAATCTGTGGCATTACAGGCAAGTTTACTAGCACTCTAATTGCCATAAGTGTAGCACTAATATAAAGCAGATCAAAAACATTTTTTGTATAAAGCACACATTTAGTTTTAAGTTTAATCCTTGCAACCATACAACCAACCAATCATTGCACTATATAAATAATAAGGTTGGCAACATGTGCACACATGACCAAAAATGAAATAAATAAGAAAGACTTGAAATACTGATAAATACATTTTATTGCTCAATAATGATTTATGTAATATAAAGGCACAATTAATCGTAAACATTTCTTGATTCTTAAGTGGCTACAAGTTGAAATTTAAAAAAAAAACCAAACCAGTAATCAGAGCCACCTAGCTCTTGACCAGTACCTATTCTCACCATCTTGTTCAGATATTCGCTGTACTTTGATAAAATTAATAATTTAAGAATTGAGCGGTGGTTTCTTGTTTCAGGAAAGGTTTATATGCAATCACAAATTTAACAATGGCATAGCTGAGGAGAATGGATTATTATGGAAGTTTTCAATGTGTTGCCATCAAAGGCAATTGGATATTTTTATGACCTATTCATCTCCTTGGGATAAAGACCTCACTCCTCTGCACTTTCACACAAGGGTCTGACTTAGACTACCAAACCTATGGTTTCTTTCAAAGGAGACATCAACAAACTAACATTACAGTAAGTTACTATAGACAAAACACACATGATGTAACTGTTTGTAAATAAATAAATTACTCGTAATCAATTAATTAGGCAGTGATGGAAGATTAATGATTTTAAATTTTCTATAATGATCACTCTATATAAAAAGTAATGTACACACATGATTTAGTGACATCATTTATTACTCCACACACATGTACACATGTTCATACACACATCATGCATGCACACTTCCTCTGATTACAGTTGCATGTACTTTTGCCAAATTTTTGTTTGAAAATAATGTAAAAAAGACAGTTTACTAGCAATACTAGTACATGTGTATACCCGCTATACGATGACACAAGTTTGGTTGAGCTGAAAAAATCTACATCAGCATAGGCAGAAGTACATAAATGAAAAAATCTACATCAGCATAGGCAGAAGTACATAAATGAAAAAATCTACATCAGCATAGGCAGAAGTACATAAATGAAAAAATCTACATTAGTATAGGCAGAAGTACATAAATGAAAAAATCTACATCAGCATAGGCAGAAGTACATAAATGACCTAGAAACCCTGTATTTAATATGATTCTAAAATCAATGCAAAAAAGCAATGTGATGTAAAGGGGTACATTAAAAGTTCCACAATTTCAGTATTCATGGACTTCTTGTATGGGTATATATGACGTCACTATGAATACAAGTAGTACAGGTACCTGAAACATGCTATTACTACAAGTTATCTACAGGTAAACTACAGCATAGCACCAATGTTGTGACTGAGAATCAAAATAAAGTAGAAAACTGTTGATATAAAAAACTAAATCATTTCCACAAAAAGCATATATGATGACAGGTGAAACAAAAATAATATGATACATTTTGTATGTATTATATGTATATAATGTACAAATGTATATAAATAACAAAAGCATGCATGTAAAGTGTTGTGCTAAAAATTGATACAAAAAACAAAACCCACTTATCTTAAAAATAGATAGTACATGTACATGTATATATTTATGTAATCACATAATACATCATACACACAACCATTTGGGTATATTTAGGCAAACAACAATGGCCTGTCCACTTGACCTTTAAGTTAGATATTTTTATGGAGGAATATATTTATGTATAGGTATCACAGGTTTTTATTTTGTCTACTTACTGAGAACACTAATCATGTATGTAGATATTATAATCAACTGCAAATCATAACACTACCCATGTATTCAGTGGATCCTCCTATATGAATATTCCTAGTGAAAGGTCAAGCAGAAAGGTCAATGTTGTTTGCCTATACAACATGTACAATGTAAATAACATGTATGTAATCAAATCATATATAGGGAAACAAGACTGACCTGTTCGCTTGACCTTTCATTAAGAATATTCACCCAATGCATAGCTGGTAGTATTAGGAATTTCACAGTTAATAAATGCACTATGTACGAACTTACACCAATACTATAGCACCTAAATTTTATGTTTATATTTTCTTGACTCCCTCGAACCCTTGAGCACTGATTCTACATGCAGGTACCTGGTATATGTTTGAAAATAACATTTCCAATGATGGAGATAAAATAAACACCAACGGGTATTCACAAAACATTGAATTACTGGTTCATATTAAAAGTCTAACGGACAGGTCAATGTTATTTGGTTATCACACGAATATCATATAGACACAACCATGTGGACATGTGATATAACATGTACAATCTTTTTGGCAATCAAACTATCCAGGAATGTCAATTGTATATTTCATAGCTACTGGTAGTACAATGTACATGAAATCAGCGATATATAATACACTACATAATCTGTATTACAGTAAAACGTGAATATAACGAACACGCTTAAAACGAATACATGGATAGAATGAAGTCAATTATTTGGCCAGACCGTTTCTCTATATAAGTCTATATATAACAATATAATGAAGTCGCTATATAACAAAGTTAAAAATAGAGTCCCTAGGGCTTCGTTATAAACGTGTTTTACTGTATATGTCACTGATGAAATATTTCAAATAAACAAGCGAAACAAACAAATCTTGCTGTTAAACAGTCTGAACTGATACTAATGCCAGTAATGGCATCTTATTTTACAAAAGAGGTGACTGACCTTTGAGTCAAATGCTTGACCCTTTATGTTTTACTTTTTGCAGTAAAATAAAATCTCAATACATTATGTCTCAAATGAGCTGTACCATGTGAACATGTTCTTTAACTTGTGACTGACCAGTGACTCTACATGTGTCTATCTTGAAACAGTAAAATTTAAATACATAAACCTTTATAAAAATTACAGAAAACCCTATATACCACCTAGGAGTTAACAGGTGAATCTTGTATAGAAGAGTCTTAAGTAGAATCTCTTCAAAGTGGGAGAAAATTTGTCATACTATCATTTATGTTTTACAGTAATAAGGAAAAATTCTAAATAAAATTTTGTCTTATATCAGTGAACATTTTTTATAAATAGACAATTTACATGTATTTTTTTAAAAATATGGATAAAATGGGTCATAACTTTGATGTGCTGTGATTGAAAAAGTAGCAAGGTAAAACATACATGTACTTTATATCCATTCATATACCAGTACATTATATGTATTTACTGAAAGTGATAAGACCTTAATGCATGTACATGGATAATCTCATACCTGCCAACCTTTCCCATATGAGTGGCAGACTGCCGATATCAAATATTATCAATTCAAAATTTTGTGGATCTCCTGCTTTCCATACTACGACTGCAGGGAGGTTATAATCTCCCGATATTGGATATTGAACTCGCCCTCTTCAATTACAGGTATTACTAACCTATTTGATAGATCTATGTCAAGCATATGCCTTTAATCCGTTTTTTATGTCACCAAGATCAGTATATATAAATACTGTATATCACAGCTGTCACATCTCTGTGTTTATTCATAAATTTGTATCACAGTGTCCAGTTCTTCCTTTGGCCATACTCCATTCTGTTTAACATTTGCAGGGCTTTCTTTCCAGGACCAAGTTTTAATCTGCTCAAACCAATTCTTCCCATAGTTAGCCTCTATATATGGTTTTGTGGGACATGGCACCCGGACTCGAAGATCCAAAAATATTGTCCAGCATAATTTAAATTTCGGAAAAGAATACCTTAAAAAAATAAAATAAATAGATGTACAAGCTTTAATCATTAGTATACCATTAGGTCATTCATGATCTGATAGCAGAGCGTTTATAAACATTGATGAATCTAAACCATTTAAAAAGGTTCATGTATTATATATATATAACAGTGTATTTCAGTAATACATAATCACACCTTTTCCAGCCTTATTTGTTAAAACAACCTAGTCCGACTTATCAGCCCATTAAACCCTCGTTTTTATTTTTGATTTGTTGGGCTTAGTTGGACTACAGCGTACAACCCAGTTATTGAAATAAGACGCCCTGTATACATTGCCATCAGATTGTAAATGAGTGATATACATATACATGTACATATGCATGATACAAATTCATGCAGACAATTTTCAACTGTGAAATAAGTGAAAATTAGTACACCATGTATAAAACTACACTTACAGTATTAAACTAAGAAATGACATTCTGATCATGGTATTTCAAGGGGTAATGCAAGATAGTGTGGCCCATGCCAAATTCAAAATGAAGGACAAAGCATCAAATTTGGCACATGCCACACTATCTTGCATTACCTCTTGAAATATTTTATACCCATATTTGTTTCAATTCTTTTTCTTTGCCATGCGAGATCTGCATGCCCTTTAGTGACATCATAATCAAAAGACAATCACATTACATCACCCAGTGGGGAACATGGCTTCATCTTGCGGGAAAATTCATATGCATCAAGGGTCATGACCCTTATTGTTTTTCAATGGGAATTGCAATACAATTGCTTCTGCATGTTTCACCAAAGAGAGATACAGTCATATTGGAAATATTTGAAAGTGAAAAAAACAGACGAGGAGTGTATGAATATACATGTACATAGTTAAAAAAATGTTTGTTTTACTTAATTTTACCTTCTGAATTTTATCTGATTAGGTACCATGGGTTTTTGAGGTTATTTTAGGGTGAGGGGTGAAAGAAATGTTCTTTGCCAGTAACTGTAAAACCATATTCAGAAATACAGATAAAAAGATGTAATCAAATATGTTTATTGTTTTAAAATGGACAAGTTTAATTCTGTAAATAGATACATGTACATATATTTACATTTTGTCTGTTTTCTGTCTTCTACACAAGGTTTCAGAGCAATTGCGTTCATATCGGCTATAAACTGCAAGATATACCTTGGTGACGTCACGGGAATTCCATTCACAACAATCAGCGTATGAATACAATAACCCAATATATTTAGTTTTAACTTTTTATTGATTGTTTGCATAATTGTGATTATTTATTACCGAAATAATTGTATTTAATAAAAAATTAAACAATTTAGTAGAAAATTTGTATGCAATTTGTTGTTTTTTTTCCACGCACTATTTTGTCCTAGAATTTCTGGCGCCAAACTGCACAGCTGATCAGTTGGATCTGCTGTTCCATCAGCTGTTCCGTTAATCGAAAATCGTTGTTGACAAAGCGCGGAATTAAAATTTTCTAAAATGATTTTGAACCAAGAAAGAGAAAAGAAAATAGTTTTAAACGTAAATATAACAATTGAACTGTTTAGAAATGCGGTTCATAGTCGATATGAATGCAATTGATATGCAAGGCAAACTAATCATAATGCGCTAACGCGCGTTATTCAGTTTGCTTGCATATCAATTGCGTTCATATCGACTATGAACCGCATTTCTAAACAGTTCAATTGTTAAATATATAGCTATAATCTTGTGTATAGGTACATACTTATACTTAATGGCAGTTGCTGCATCTGTGCCAGCATTCCACATGTGGTCCGATTCTTCATAAAAGAAAAATATATCTAACTTCACATCACCAGATTGGAATGATAATTCAAAACTGTCTGAGACCTACAACAGTACAAACAATAGATATCAAATTGATAGAATTTATTTGTAAAAAATAAAGTAAAGGTACGGTCATGTTCAACCCCAAAACATACATCCATTATAATCATCAAGCTATAATGGCAACATTGGCCATTAGGAATGTAGATGGCATGCACACTAAATATAATAACATTATAGATACAACAACTACATGTAAACGTTTTAAGCAAATATTGTTTTATCAAAAGGTGAGAATCATTTACACCTAGATGTCACAAGCTATAAATTTATTTTTATGTCAATATCTGTAGTGTGCTTATGACAATAGACAGTGTAGGTTCTTGTTCATACCAAGCTTATAGTTACCAGGTTATGGAACATGTGTTTTAAGGTCTTATCCAAATGACCCAAATGTGGGCAGGGATGAAAATCTAGTAATGATATCATTGTAGATTATGTCCATCCATAATACTCTTAAGAAATTATCTTCAAATATAATGCTTAAAATAAATACCAAAGAGCAAAAAAAACAAAGCAGAAAGGTGTAAAGGAGGTTTATCAGATACCCCATAACATTTGTGTAGAACTATTATCGCCCCATAACATTTGTGTAGAACTTTTATTGTCCCATAACATTTGTGTAGAACTTTTATTGCCCCATAACATGTGTGTAGAACTATTATTGCCCCATAACATTTGTGTAGAACTATTATTGCCCCATAACATTTGTGTAGAACTTTTATTGCCCCATAACATGTGTGTAGAACTATTATTGCCCCATAACATTTGTGTAGAACTATTATTGCCCCATAACATTTGTGTAGAACTATTATTGCCCCATAACATTTGTGTAGAACTATTATTGCCCCATAACATGTGTGTAGAACTATTATTGCCCCATAACATTTGTGTAGAACTATTATTGCCCCATAACATTTGTGTAGAACTATTATTGCCCCATAACATGTGTGTAGAACTATTATTGCCCCATAACATTTGTGTAGAACTATTATTGCCCCATAACATTTGTGTAGAACTATTATTGCCCCATAACATTTGTGTAGAACTATTATTGCCCCATAACATTTGTGTAGAACTATTATTGCCCCATAACATTTGTGTAGAACTATTATTGCCCCATAACATGTGTGTAGAACTATTATTGCCCCATAACATTTGTGTAGAACTATTATTGCCCCATAACATTTGTGTAGAACTATTATTGCCCCATAACATTTGTGTAGAACTATTATTGCCCCATAACATTTGTGTAGAACTATTATTGCCCCATAACATTTGTGTAGAACTATTATTGCCCCATAACATGTGTGTAGAACTATTATTGCCCCATAACATTTGTGTAGAACTATTATTGCCCCATAACATTTGTGTAGAACTATTATTGCCCCATAACATTTGTGTAGAACTATTATTGCCCCATAACATTTGTGTAGAACTATTATTGCCCCATAACATTTGTGTAGAACTATTATTGCCCCATAACATTTGTGTAGAACTATTATTGCCCCATAACATTTGTGTAGAACTATTATTGCCCCATAACATTTGTGTAGAACTATTATTGCCCCATTACATTTGTGTAGAACTATTATTGCACATGAAAAATCCCCATTGTCAAATAGTTAATGCATCTTATAATCTAAAACTGTCAATGAAGCTGACTTATACCTCCGGCATAGGTTTGTCATTGGGTCATGACCCTTGATTCATGCACCTAAATTTAGTATGTAACACATTGTCTCAAGTTGGTTTACATTTGTTCCAAGTTTGATCAAAATCCATCCATAGACATGGAAGATAAGGAATTTGGGAGGATTGGTGAGAGGGATAGGTGGCCAGACAGGGTGATTTCTATACTGTATAAGAAAAAACATTTGTGGGGAAAAAATATTAGCAAATTTCACGGTGACTCTTGTACCACAAATATATCTTCTCAGTAAAAATTTCTTTTTTTCTTTTGGTACACTTTTCCTACAAGAAGAACCGTGAAAATTTCTTTCCGCGAAATAGTTTAGAAGACCAAAACCGCGAAAGTTTCCTAACGCTAATGTTTCTTCTTATACAGTATACCCTTTATCTTTCTTTGTTTAGGGTATAACAATGAAATAAAAGGACATGTTGTACTATTACCTTGCCATAAACCTTTTTGACAGACAGGCCAGCACTTTCAAAAGCAGGAACAATATCTGATTTATGATCCTTGATCCAGACACCTAAATCTACATCCTGAGCATACGGTATAATATCACACTGTCTATACCAACCTGAATGATATAAAAATAAATCAAATAAAAATACCATTAAATCAACAAATGGACACCTTTATAAGGTAAATATACAGATAATCAAAAAGTTTGATTCAATATGTTAATGTCTGTAGAATTTTGCATGTTCTCAACAACTCAGTGGAATTCCATTACTCCCCCAACTTCCCCTCCACACACATACCCTATCATCAATCCCCCCACCCCCATGCTTAAAGTCTAATTGCTATAACCCTCTCCCAGTCTTGTACCCTATCATCTATCGACCACACACACAACACACCACACACACACCCACACACACACACACACACACACACACATACCCTAATTGCTTTCACCCATCACCTCTATACACTATCATCCATCACTCCATCCCCTTCAACTAAATACATGTAAGAGTCTGTTGTTGTCTATTGATTCTTGTCTTTCATGCATAAAAAGTATTGATTACTGGCTAGAATATTAAATCATGTGTACTTGTCCTCAATTGAGTACCTATTCTTGCCGACTAGATTGCATCATGTAATTAAGAATAGACAATTTATTCTGAAGCAAGACATGTTGGACTACATTTGCAGAAAAATTAAATAATTTTATATTTCATCAAAGTACAGAAGAGATCCTAATTTTGATGACTAGAATAGATATGACACAAGTATACCTGTGATAATTGAGTTACATACCTAACAATGTTCCACTACTAAGCCAAAAACGTACTCCTATACTGTCAAGAACTTGTTTTCCTATAGCAACTAACTGTCTAGATTTACGCTGAAATTTTAAAGCCTGTTCAGAAGTGTCTTTTTTATACTTATTAAAGAATTCTCTGGCTCTTTCTTTATCACATTCTATAAATGTGGAATCTGGTATCTCATCTAAAAATTCATGGATTTTTTCAGGAACAGTAAATGATGTCCCATCCACATGTACAGTCTGTAGTTTAAACCTAGAGTAGATAGAGAAACAAACTACTATTAATGATAGGTTCTTTTAAGGCCTTAGAGCTAAATATTCCCCACTAGTATATAGTTCTTGGGATCAGTGGCCAAGTGGTCTAAAGTGCTGGCTTATGAATCACAGTTGCTTTAATTGCCTGCAGGTTTGAATCTTACTTGGGGTAGATCTTTGTGTTTGTCAATTCACTTGCCAAAGGTGGGTGGTTCTCCCCAGGCATTCCAGTTTTCTCAATCCCTGAACTGACCGTCTTGATATACCATAAGTGACAGAATTTTTACTTGGGTTTAAAACTTCATTACTCCGATCCACTTTTCTATAAAGTCCTTACTCATATTTTCCAGAATAAACAATTTCTACCACTGGCAACATGTGGAATCAAATTTACCTACTCCAATCAACAAATAAAGGGTTGACAACTTGCTGAGGGCAAAACAGCCCTATATTGAAGCAGGAAATGACCCCACACATTGTACAAATGGTCTTATGCAACAGTTCTACTGGCCATTCAAAATATCTAGGGACAATACATTTGACTGTTTCCAAAGTGAGCATGAACAGTAAAACATGTTTATAAAGAAGCCCTGTGGACTCTATTTTTAACTTCGTGATAAAGCGACTTCATTTTATTGTTATAACTAAACTTATATGAGGAGCAATTGGGCTCTATATCTGAATTTTCACTATCCACGTTCATTGTAAGTATGTTTTATATATTCCTATTTACTGTAGTAGAAAAACCAAGTCTTTAATCGGTCAAATATTAAGGAGGAATTCTACACAGTTACACAGTTTTATGTGCTAGTGTTGTATAAAAACCATATGATTTGAACATGCAACACAAAGTTTACTTACTTATTTAAAATGCCAGCAGTGCTACCAAACTTGACATCAGTCACTGGCATATGTATCTGACTAAACCAAAGTCCATCTGCCCGGTCATAAAACACCACGAGATGAATGGATGGTTCCTGGTATTTAGGATGTTGTAAAAATATGTGAGTGGATACTTGTGGTATTGGTTGACCATCTGGAACATCTGGCCAGTTCTCTATTCCATCAACAGCTAAAAAACCATGTGCTCTAAAAATATTTAGTGGAAATCTCTGAAAAAAAAGATTAAACATACATGTTACTTTGAATCTTAATGAAAATTTGGGAGTTAAATGAACTTAGAAAATAATTTGCAAGAACAATGTTATGCTTGTGTCCAGGGTTGGAACTTACTTAGTCCTTTTTGTGAGTATGTGCACATTTGGCCACCAGGGTTAGGACAACACCATCTTTTAAAATACTGATAGATAAAATTCCTTGGGAAATGCTAAATTCTTCACACTTTTTCTTTTTTAAAAAACTTAGTTCAGCTATTAGAGAAGTTATTTCTTTTCATTTCAAAATCTAATTTGAACCTTGATGTACATGTGCTCAATTAGTTTTCTCAACTGCTAACATACATGTACCACTACAGTGACTCAGTGGGTATACACCTGGTCTGCTAAACTAAAAGCACATAACACCTAATAATATCAACCCAAATTTAACTTACAGTTTTTATCCAGCTGGTTCCTATGACTCCCATTGTGATGGATCGTTGTTTGGTTTGACAAAGAACAGCACATGTTTGTTGCTGTTTGGATGTTTTATGTAATGATAATTCCTGAAGGATATCTGTGTCTATTACAAATAATGGACTGCTGTCATTGTCCCATATTTGGTACATAGATCTAATAACCTCCTAAAACAAAGAAAATGTTTACACTCAGAAATATAAATACATACATGTATGGCAACAGTTTGAAATAGGGCTAAAATTCTCTAGTGTCCTGAATTTGAAAAGAATTAATTTTGGAAATCCCTGGTGATGTTAATGGTGCTAAAATTATTCTGGCCAAAAGGCGAGGCACATCTGTACTGATATAAATTTCAAACCAAAATCAATCAACATTTAAGAAATGGAATTTTACTTTTTTTTCTACCATGAGGTCATGGAGAGAACGAGAATGGCGCAAATTTAATGAAGTGCGTCAAAAATATACGGAAAAAACAAGTGTTTTTCTGGATGGCACTTAAATTTACTTGTTTACCAACTCTCCGTGGCTTGATGCACATCATTCGATAGAACAGCAATTGGATCTGACAGAACCGTAACTCCGCCCACTCTGACGTAACTTGACGTGATTGACGTGAAGCTCCGCCCGTACCCGTCTCCAGGTGACGGAAAAATAAACATAATCCCTCAGCTTATCGTAAATATTTTATTTTACTTAAAAGATAATCAATGGTAAGAGTCACATTTTCATATTAAAATTAAACGAACAACTATTAAATGTTGAATTTGTAAGCATTGATGGCTGAATGGAAGACAACGAAAAACCCAACTGCGGATCGATAGTGTAGTCCGGGTAATGTGTATTGGAAGTTATGTATTTATACGCCAGTCAGAATTGGGTAGCGTGCGCGACTCTCTCCATGAAGTTATGGAGATAGTCAGGAAGACCTGTTTCATATAAGGAAAAGTATTGCGATTGTAAATATTACAATATCTTGCATCATTTCAGTAACATATTATTTTAAAAATTTTTTTTAAGAATACTGTTTGTTGATCTCAATGTTCAGAGAGCTAGTTATAAATTAAACCAAGGTGTTGAACTAGGTGATTCCAATATAATCAATTCAAATGAAAGACATTTTATTTATTTACCTTAGCACTATATGACTTGTATTCATTTTCATGCTGAAATTTAAAAAAAGAAACAATGATTAATAACAAAATTAAGAAAATGTTACCTAACCACAAATATGTTATGTCAAACATTTATGATTAATTCATTCATTCTTTCATTTTTTATTCACATGTTGAAAGTCTTTCAATAACTTGTCATTTAAGTTTTCTTTCTGATTTAATATACAGTAATTAAAACTGTTGTTTTAAAATTCAAAATATAAATTTATAGCCTCAGTAATGCAAATGTGTTAGCAATGCCAAAAACAGAAACTATGTAGGACAAAACATTGATAGTAAAAAACTGATACGAAGTCAAAGTGGATTTTTTTTAAATGTTTCATTCTTCCTGTCACATTGGAGCTCATTAAAACAAGAGGCCCAATAGGGCCTGTACCGCTCACCTGGGCCGTTTACAGCACAAAAAACACAATAAATACTACATTTAAGGAGCAATAACTCTGATGTGGATATTTAGATATTTATGAAACTTGCTACTTGCATCTGTGACCTTGACCTTCGAACCAATGACCATAATCTATATATTAAAATGATCATTGCACCAATTCTAAAAATATTCTATTATACATGCCTAAACAAAAGTTCATAGTTTTCGAGATAATGAACCTTTTTGGTATTGATTTGCAAATGTGACCTTGACCTTTTGACACATGACCTTTTTCTATGCATCAAAATGATCGTTGTCTCAATACCTACAACATTCTAATATACATGCCTATACAAAAAGTTCATAGTTTTCAAGATAATGAACCATTTCAGTATTCTTTCGCATCTGTGACCTTGACCTTTGAACCAATGACCTTAATCTATATATCAAAATGATCGTTACATCAATACCAACAATATTCCAATACACATGCCTATACAAAAAGTTTATAGTTTTCGAGATAATAAATAATATTAGAAAAGTAAAAAATTAGGTCATGACCTTCATAATTGACCTTGACACCATTTTGAAGATAATTACAAGAATATGTCAAAACTGAAAACCCCATGCCATTATCTGGTCATATAGTCAAGTTATAGCAATTTAAAAATATTTTACGATTTTTTCAAAATTAAACGCAAAAACGCGTAACCTATTTTTAAACCAAATTTTATGAAATGAACAAACTTAAAGGTTAAGACTATGTAGAATCCAAATATCACATCAGTTTTTGCCTCCAATGAGTGGTTCAACAGAAGAAGATTTTTTTAGGTTTTATCTATTTTTAGTAACAGCGGCCATCTTGGATATTCGATCGCCATGATTTGAACAAACTATAGTTAGACTCTGTCAAGGACCTTCCATGGCAAATTTGGTTTCAGTTGGCCCAGTAGTTTCGGAGGAGAAGATTAAAGTTTACTGATGCACGGACGCACGCACGCACGCACGGACGCACGCCTCGCCATGCCATAAGCTCACATGGCCTTTGGCCAGGTGAGCTAATAACAAAGGAAGGAGATTTAAGATTTTCAAGGTTGAAAAGCTCAAAAATAAAGCAGGGAATTAATTGGACTGAGCCAGTTGTAGTGCAATAGGGTACACTCAGTGAAGAAGTGGATTTTTCAGGTGTCTCCTCCCTTCTGGTACACACAAAACATTATACATGTATACATTTATATGCAATTCCATCACTAAAAACCAGAAGCTAATTGTTCAACTAAAAGTAATGTTTACTTCATCATGATATATGCATCCACCACATGTCCCAACTAATGACCCGAGGCCATGGTGGCCTAATAGATAATACATCAGTCTACAAATCTAGGGTCTCTCAATGCTGTGAGTTCGAGTCCAGCTCAGACCACATGTCGGAAAATAAATTTTCCTTGCCGTTGGCCTTTACTGGTTCACCTGGTATCAGTATAATGTTACTGGGGGAGAAATACGCTTATCTGCGGTGTACTGACTCCGTGAGCTGGCATGTTAAAGTCGCCCTGAGTGTGCGCTAGTACAAGTCAGACCATAAAACACACTCACACTTCACATGCATACACGAACTTGTTCATAGATTAATCCATAGAGATTAATAAAAATAGTTCTCATCGCGATTATAGCTGAAAATTGCTGATGCGACGTTAAGCAACATTCAACCAACCAACCCAACTAATGACCACACTCATCCTGCACAGTTGATAACCGAGCACTCCACCACAAGACTAAAATATCTAGGCCAGAAATTCTGGCAGTAAACCACTCTATTATGATTTATATACAGCTGTGTATAGATCATTCTTTACAGGCGAACGTTATTTACACTTAAGGCCGTATAATGCAGGTAGTAGGCTGGTGTTATTTACACTTATGCATGCGCAATACGATAACTAATATCAGCTGTATAAGGGCAAGGTTGTGTTCAATGAAGTATATCGGCTAATATATCGAGAACACTTTGCCATGAATAGTTACATATGCCATTATTATGTAATAAAAAAATTATTTAATTATTCAAAACATGGTACTGTTGATTAATATTAAATTAATTTAAATATATACATGTATATAATATGACGTATAATAACTGAACATGTTTCCAGATCCCACGACGGGACGTGGTTCTCATGGGATCCATTTGATTAGTTATCTATCACAATGATTTAAAATTAAAGAGAAAATGAGAATTTTAGAAGCTTTTTGTGATAGTATATAACTAATATATGACAAAATTTATAGACAATTAATATCTCTGAAGTTACACAAAGAGAGTGGATCTCACGAACAAAGTCGCAACTGATCACCTCAGACTGTACCGGTCCCTACGAATTCACTTCTAAAATAATTACTTAAAATTACTAACAAATATTTACACATTTACAAGAAATTAAAATTTTTAGCTTGCTGTTCAGTTTCACAAATGTCACTGCAAAAATATTTTGAATCAGACTTTGCTAAAGACTCAATGGGCCCAGATGTTATACAAGAAACATGGTACTATTCGCCACAATTAGTGCATTCTACCATTTCAGCTGTTTTCTGATCGTAGATATTTCTGCAACGGCAATATATTTTGATTTTTTGCTGGACATGTTTGTAATGTTTTGTCGATTTGGCTTTAGGAAATGTGGAAATGAGGTAAATTCTTGTTGTTCTAAACATTTAACCAGATGGGCTCTCATTTCACTCTGATGGGAAAAAAAGTTGCAGGATCTATTCCTAAACAGTTAACAAAACTTGCAAAGAAACACAATAGGAAAAATATCAGAAAGTTTAGTTTTAATCAACGTTTTGTAAATTCCTGATTACCACTTGTAATTAACAGGTGATAACACATTGAAGCCAGTGACGGATCGGTGAGTGTCACTAAATAAACAAAGTAATTAACGACCGATGTTAATCAGCTGATTATCTAAGGTATGAATGCAAGACTGTCTAATTATCGGCAGGTAAATCACTGTAATATCGGAGTGTGTTGACACTGCCCGAGGATATACCCAGGTGACCTCCCGATTTCGTTCAGGGGACAAAATAAACATCGATGGACACAGAATTACTGTAAAATCCGTAATAAAATATAATAAAAATTACTTTTTTCATAAAAAAAAGATTTTTAAAAAGTGTTTGTTGATTAATAATCTCGATTCAATGCACAATACAAACCGTAGGAGATCATCTGTTATGAGCAAATTACGCGACTTTTAAATCAGTTATTCCCAAATATGTTTGAGGTTCACGATTATAACGATATATCCACTTAAATTAAATTAATTTTTGTAATCCCAGTCAAAAATATTTCGTGTCTGTCAAGAATATACCTTGTTTTGTCATGAGTACGTTTTCTCAGGAAAAATAGATCGTGAACACGACTAGGGGAACAAAATATTTCAAAGATTTTTGTTTTAAGTCGCATTTCAAATTCAAATACATTTTAAAATAATTCAGTAAAAGTCAGTATCCCGTGTTCACGGATCGTAATTATTAGATTAAGTGATTAATGGCATCCCATGCAGCATCCCATGTTCACAGATGTATGCCTGAGCGGTGAATGAATTACTCAGTATCCTGTGTTCACGGATCTTAATTGGATTAAGAGATTAACGGTATCCCGTGTTGACAGCCTTCTTGGAGTATGGAGATTAACAATCAAAGCGAAAATTAGCATGAATTAGGTGTTCGAACACGATTCATAAGGTAGTTGCTCTTTAATTTCTGTTGACAATTCTTCTATGAACAGGTCAAGTACATCTATATTGATTTAAATTTTAAACTTTTAAAAGATGAATAATTATGTTCTCATCAATAATAATAATAATAATAATAATAATAATAATAATAATAATAATAAAATAAAAAATAAAATCAATTATTAGAGGAAAATAAGAATAAATTGCTTGCATTGGTTTTAATTTGGTATCATTTTTTAACAAAATACAAGAATTCTGATTACCGGTCGTGACACATGTTGCAATCAAACTTTTTTACATTTAAAGGTCACCGGTCACCAAATTTATCAATTTTGTATTTTGCATTCCTATGGGTAGAATAGTCAATATTGATGTGTCTGACGGTTTCCCACGCCTTATATTTACCTGTAATACACTAAAACCTTACCTAAACGAACTGCTAATACTCGGTAGTTTCCGACACCGCTCGTAACTTTCCGGCGACCTAATTGATGACGTACATGGTGTTAAGCTGCTGAGGAAAGACACATTACCTATATATGTATCCATATATTACATGTGGGTTTGTGTGGTGTTTTGAAGGGTTTTAAAGTTTGATATCAAGTCAAAATGATATATTTTGTAAAGTTTGGATATAATAAAATCACAATGACCGATGAACATGTTTTTTTTCCACAAAATTCAGAACACATTAAAGCCAGATTTACACAAGTCCTTCATGCAGCTTTTTAATTGTTTTGAATGTATTCAGATTAAACATTACGAGATAAGTCAGGGAAATAAGAGCGGTATAATCATTGAAGACAATTTAAATTATTATGAATGAATTCAGTCAAATATATACATTTTAAACAATTTTAATTTTCAAAATTAATTTAATTCCGTTATTGAATCAGCGTTCAAACAGACACGTATGTCTTGTTCAAATTAACTAATCTAATTTAACTTTAATGTGTTCGATTTTCAGAATCCAGCAAAAATTGACAAATAACATTTACCGGGTATATCATATAGATATACGCACGTGTCAATTAATGTTGCATATTGTAAGGTAAACTCTGTTAATTACAGGTGGTAAATGTCTACTTCTAAACAGGATGTTTCCCAATGTAGCATATTGATAATCTCTTAATTACTAGTATGTGAAGAGGTGTAAATCACACTTTGAACGATATTAATTTATTGTGAATAAATGAAAGAAAGTTTCACTCGAGTTTTGAGTCCTTAGTTAGTCGAGCATAATCCCACTGGTATCACATTTGGATGACGTTCTTTTCATCCCATTAAAATCAAGTGTAATAAAGTTATTATTTGAAAATTTTTATTTATTTTTTTTTTATGATGATGATGATGATGATGATTATTAAACTTACTGCAAATAAGCATAGGAAGCTATTGAATTGAAATTGTTTTCATATTTAAGTAATACTGGGATGAAATATTTTATTTCAAAGACAATAAGAAGTTATTTTTTAAACCTTTATTTTGATATTTTCGTTGAACAAAAAACTACAGGTCTTGGACTCAGATTCTACCCGAAAACGTGTTTTTTATTCATTACATGGGTAAATAATAATAATAATAATAATAATAAATCTTTGATTTTAATCTAAAAAGGAATTAAAAATGGGACAATTTCTAAAACAAATATGAATTAAAATCAATTTGAGGTAATAATATAGCTGTACAAGAGAGAAGAAAAGATTGTTTTTAAAATAAAAAAAACAAAAAAACAAAATGGGTCCTTTTTATTATTCCTTATGATAGATAGATAAAAATAAAAATAAATAAATAAATAAATAAATAAATAAATAAATAAATAAATAAATAACTTAATTAATTAGTTAATTAATAAGAGATATGTAAAGATAATTAAAATGATATTAAATAATAATAAAAATTAATGTGAATATTTTAAATAAAAAACGGAAATTTGGGTTCTTTTATTATTTGTTGTGATGAATAAATAAATAAATAAATAAATAAATAAATTTAAAAGAGATATAAGGATATTTAGAAAGATATTAAATATTAATGAAAATAAATATGAATAATATTTTAAATAAAAAACAAAAATGTGTGTTCTTTTTATTAATTCGTTGTGATAAATAGATAAAAATAAATAAAGAAATAAATAAATAATGTAAAATTATGTTTTGTAAAAGTATTAGTAAATAGTATTTCATACTTAGAGCAAACACACATATGAAATATCGTTTTTTTTTATTTATTTCTTAACATTATGTTTATTTTTTATTTATTTTTTCTGCTGAAGGAAACTGAAATACCCTATGCTAAAAAATATATATATATAAATACTAGAAGTTATTTCCGATAAATCTGGGTAATAAATGCAGTTCAGTATCCAAGCTTCATTTACTAAATAGCTGGTATAACACCTTCTGCGTCACTTCCGGTTTTGTGTCCTTTTACTACCAAAGGGAGATAATACCGTTTTTCAACAGTTTCAGGACTTTAATTTACGCTGTAGAAAAGAGCAGAAATGATTAAAAAATGTTATTTGTGGCTAAATCGACTTTTTATGATGTAATCTTTCGGAAAATAGTACTTCAAAAAATTCGGTTTTTGGTGACCGGTGACCTTTAAGGATCAATTTACCTTAAATGGTTTCATAATTTAGTTTGACAGTTTACTTTACGTAATCTCATGTATTATTAGGCAGATATACTTCAGCGATCACAACTTAAGAACATGGGACCACAACCTTGCCTGTATACAGCTGATATTAGTTATCGTATTGCACATGCGTAAGTGTAAATAACGCCAGTCTAATACCTGCGCTATACGGCCTTAAGTGTAAATAATCAGTCCGTTCTTTACACCATGACCTCCCCAACACATCTCATGTAGTATGGTCTGTCAGTATTTTGGGGAGATCATGCATATGGGCATTCCTTTTCATAGTGTTTGATTGTGGACTACAAACACTGTTACACATTATTTGGTCTAAGAATGGCTAGAAATAAAAGAAATTATACAAAACATACTTCTGAAGAGAATATTATCCAAATAAGAATTTGTATAAACATAAATACGAGTGAAACCACTCCTAAACGTTTGAGAAATTTCCATCTTCTCATTTTTGTTCGGTGTTAATTCGGTAAATGTCATATTTTTGTCCAAATTCTACTTAGATTTTTCATTGACACCATCTTCCTCTATGGGCGCTGACATTTTGCAGTCTCGCACTTGATCGAAATAGTTATGATACTCTGATGGATATTTTACCCCAAAAGTTTCATCAGTCGAATAATAAAAACAATTAAAAATATACAGAGAAGAGTTTGATTTATTTTAGAATTTTAAAATTATAAATGGGCAAATTAAAATATCGCGATTCATTTTATGCGGAGTGAAAACATCGTCGGCATCAACGTGTACACACATCACACAGCTGTCAAGCCAAATGTCAACAATGAAAAATGACAGATGTTTTGGACATTCGGTGATTTTTAAACGGTGAATTCATTCAAAACAGACCAAAATGGAACCAAATGCCGTATTTGATGCGTTGAGAATTGTGCTGATATGTATTTTGTGGTATATTTGTAGTGCCAGTGGGAACATCATTGGAAAGTTGGTGTTGAATGAATTCCCCTACCCCATGACAGTTACCATGATACAACTTTTATCAGCATCTGTGTATCTTGGACCTATACTCAGGGTTATGAATATACCACATACAGGTTCTGTGCCTAAGCGATACTACATGACCATGATTATACCACTGGCATTTGGAAAATTCATTGCATCTGTCTCGGCACATATCAGCATGTGGAAAGTTTCAGTCTCCTATGCACACACAGGTAAAATACTGTACATTATATTTCTGTTGTCACTATTTACATTAACAAGACATGACAACACGATACATATAAAGCATGAGACAAAATAAAAGTATAGCACAACATATTATGGAATGAAAATGAAGAGATAAACCAGAATAAATTAGTAGCAAAGCAGTTTCATAGCGATACAGCTACATGGTATAGTATGTACTATGTACAGGTTAAGAGATGTTACTACTGTCTCACCTATGAGGTACCTTTTAGGGGAAACGGTAGTGCACTCGCTTTACAAACGGGCGACCCAGGTTCGATTCCCAGCGTGGGGGAAGGGAATTTTATAATTTATTTTCATTGTAACTAGCATTTACGTTACAGTTTAAAGGACAATTACGTTACAGTTGCACAATGGCATGAGCTGACAGACTGCTGAATCATAATACCCTTTAACAGGTTGGGACTCTTACCCAAAAGGGGTAAAATCTCCTGTTTGGGTTAATAGTCCAAACTGTTAAACTAGTTTAGAAACCTGGTTTGTCTGTACTCACTGATGAGACACACATCATTCCACAGTCTGGCAATCTGTTGATATCACTGCACTCTGAAATTTTCACTTTAATCTGCGGTCTGTCTACTTGACAGTCTATTCAAATATCAAATCAGAAACTTCATATAAAATTTAGGCATATTGCATGATTTATCTTAAAAAGTCTATCTTTGGGCCTATTCATTTGATTGCAGGTTTGAAATAGAAAATAGGAATTGCGGCAGAATACTGTGCACTTGACAATAGCAAAAGACACAAATTTAAAAAAAGCCAACATATTTTGGAGACCACTGATCAAAGAACTCAAATTTTTAGACACTCGATATAATGACAAAATGACATGTTGTGGTTTGAAACCACATATCCAGTGTTGTGGTTTCAAATTCTTTTGGAGGACCTTTTGGCTAAAGGCTTGCATTAAACTGAATTTATACATCGTATTCATGAATGATTTGTATTTTAAATGTAACAATGTATTGATTTATATGACAATTAATCTTGAATTTTTGTCTTCTTTATTACAGTTAAGGCTACATTACCATTATTTACTGTGATATTATCCAGAATTTTACTGGGAGAAAAACAAACATATCCTGTAAGTACAGTAAACATGAAAAATCCTGAATGCACAGAAGCTCTGTATTGGGGGTTAGGAACTTAGGTCTACACATTGCTTTAAGATTTCTGAACTGAAAATTCAGCCTTTTTAGTAAATTTTCAAATTTTGTAAAGTAGGCAGCAAGTATAGATTTATAAGTATTGCAAGAATAGCTTCACAAAATGTAAACTTAGTGAAATTAGGCGACAAATTCAATCCAAATCTGAAAAAAGTAGCTTTTGTTGCCTTGCTGGCTTTATTGAAACCACTGTTAAAAACTGTATCTGGCAAAAATATCTAAAATATATGAGCCCAGAATGAAATTTAAATGGTCATGTGGTGATAGGGGAGTATTCATTTTACTTAAAGTAGATACATGTACTATCATTCTATCACATTTCCTGTGATTTCTATATAACTATATATTTTCTCATTACTGATATAATACACTTTTCATTTATCTTTTATTAGGACCTCATACATGTAGTTTGAACAGATGTCTTTATTAGCAAGTTTAATTAGTTTTGTCAACGTGGAGAATTGTGATATATTTTTAATAGATTGCTAAATGTAGTGCACATTCCATACTTGTCATTCAGCATTGAAAATGAGCCCTATTCACAGAGTCAACCCCCATAAAAGTCATAAGATTTCAGAAAATGTCAGTCTTGGAGGTTTAGGTTTTGGGTTTGATCCCTGGTCAGTTATTGCCCAAAACTTGAAAATAAGTTGTCAATAATTTACCCAAGCAGTAGCATTTGTAAAAATGAAAATTATAGATCATTTGTTAATACCTTTAAAGACAGATCTTCTGAAGTTGGCAGGGTGTTGATAAAAATGAAATTCTTGGACATACATCCTATTCAATCAATGATTTCAATCAAGCACCCAATGTTCATTACAGAAGTCAGATTAAAAAAGTTTTTATAGTCTTTGAAATTCCACGATCATTTCTATAAAATGAAAGGTAAAAACACCTGCTATATTATAGTTTTATACCATTTTTATACTACTTGAACAAACATTTAGCTTCTTTTATTATTTAACAAAATAATCTTTTTTTTATCAATATATTGATAAAATACAAACATCTGCTACACAAATGTATGGTAATCCTATCCTTTAGTATGAAAAGTTTTACATATGTCATTGAATTTTGTTTAAGCTAGTTTAGATAATTGTTCTCTGTATAATTTGTGAATATATTCTTAAGTTTACACAAACTTAAAAATTCTGGTACCCAAATTTTCAAAATTTGAGAAAATATAATGGTACCTGATGTCCTTTTTTTTAAAAGTATTTTTTCACAAATTTGCTAAAATAGGTTACAGTACTTTTTGAAAGATTTTTACAGAAATTAGTAGCTAATTTCAATTTTAGCATTCAGAAATGGAAATATAGATATTAATGGGGTTTTCTTGACATAAGTGTGTTTTACTTCAGCCTTCACCCTACGTCGCAGTACCTGTAAATATTAATGTACATGTTATGACCCTTATGTTACCTGTATTGTGGTTATTTTTCAGGTATATTTTTCATTATTACCCATCATCGGAGGTGTTCTTATAGCTACATTAACTGAAGTTTCATTTGACATTGTTGGTCTAGGTAGTGCTTTAATAGCGACTGTTGGATTTTCTGTACAAACTATATTTTCTAAAAAAGTAAGTATTAAACACTTTAGTTCATGTGGAATGGAGTAATTGCATTTTACACTCTTCACTTTCACTTATATCAAGATTTGTTCTGGAATATTGGAGGAAACCAGAGTGCCTTGGGAAAACACAGACTTTTGTTAAGGTAACTAATAATAAACTCTTACACTAGGATCTGTCCCGGTTGGATATTTCATATTGATAATACTGTTATGTGCAATTACTTTCTGTATGCTCAAGTTCTTTGGCAGACTTAAAATCCAAGAGTCATTGGTTTAAATCCTAACTGTTACTTTGTTACATGTTGCAGATTAAATTTTATTTGTCATACTTCAGTGTTTGTAACACTAACAAGTGACTACATGATAAACAGCACCTACCCGTAACTTCCTTATATATTGTAAGTGGTGTAGTGGCTATAGCCCATTAGCCTATTGCCAGGGTATCTAGGTTTGATTCCTGTATAATGTCACCTGATTGAACAAAAGTTGGATGTTTTGTCTCTAAATTATTGTAGAAAGATATTAGTTTAAAAATCTTTATTATTATTAAAGACTGGGAATACACATTTACAGCATTAGTTTTATTTTAGCAATTTTCAAGCTAGAAAAGTAAAGAAAAGGCTTTTTAAAAACGTTTAAGTGTCTATAAATAATCAATCAGTGAATTCAGTATGATATGTATATATAAATTTTATTTTCAGTGTTTAAAAGAGACTGGTCTTCATCATTTAAGACTTCTTGTATTGTTAAGTCGACTTGCTACTTTGTGCTTCCTACCCATGTGGCTTTTGTTTGATTTTAGAAAAATTTTACACCAAGAAAGAATGGTAAGTTTTATAGCTGAACTTTGAAATAATTTCATATTAAAACAATGTATACTCGTATAGTCAACTCTTCCCAACTTCATTTCATGGTCACTGCTAATATAAATAGTAAAACAGAAAAAAGTAGAATATAGACCATCACTTTCTTTCAGTTAGGTGAGCTATACAAGCCATTTTTGGTCTCTTCTTATTCAGACAATAGCAATTTTTTTCTTACATTGGAATTTTTATGCAAATTAGCGAGGACTAGAACTGTTTACATTTATTTCTGGAAATATTAACAGAATTTGAATGAAAATTAGATTATTTTCAGTTATTAATATACAAAATGCAAGATTTTATTTCATACTCTCTGCATGATCAGAGACTCAGTTGTGCAGTGCTTAAGTTTTTACATGTAGATGGACTAAATGTGTAGGTCAGCTACACTGTTTTTTCTGCTGACTCTTGTTATATCTCTTCTTTCTATTGACAGGTAGAAGAAAACAAGATGTTTGCTCCTGTATTTTTGTTGTTACTAGATGGTTTCTTCAATATGTTACACAATATTTTTGCATTTACTGTGATTGCCATGGTGGCACCACTGAGTTATGCTGTGTGTAATGCAACAAAAAGAATTGTGATAATCGGTGCATCTTTGGTATTTTTACGTAATCCTGTTGCAACTGCTAATATTATTGGAATGGTTGTTGCAGTGTTTGGAGTACTGCTTTATAATAAGGTAAAATATTAACTTGTTCTGCTGTCCTGTATCTCAGAAGTGACTGCAGCCATGTAACTCAAAGACTTGACTGGGGCATAAGACAGTCCTTTCAGTAAATTTTTTAAGTACTGGTAGGCAAGAAATGTCTTTAAATAGGCAGCAAATATGGAGTAATATGTATTGCAAAACACGTTTTCAATATGTCAACTTGAAGAAAGTAAGTAACAAACTTGATCCAAATCTAAACAAGTAGTAAACAACTTTTGTCACTTTCTTGGCTTTATTTAAACCACTTCAGGTAGCATTATTTTACTCCTTGTTTTGCAGTCTTTTTCTGTTCTAAGTGATAGAAAAAACAGACCAAAAAGTGTCAAAAAGACTTATAATAATTTAATACTAGTGAACATATTTAATACTAGTGAACATATACTCAAAAAATTGAATTAAAGATGTATCCTTTTAAGAAAATACTCTTTTTTTAAAAATTTATAACTGAAAAACTTCATAGTGGTAAATCTTGAATGTGTTTTCAACATTATGTGACTTAACTTTAAAATCTTCACAAATTTCAGTATGTATTTACTATTAAGTTTTATGTATATTTTTATTTCTAGGCAAATATGATCATCAAAACCAAGCCAGACACAAAGAACAGATCTTACCATATGTTCATAGTGACTCAGACTTACAATCACATTTGAAGATGAACAGTCTAACACATTCTAAAAGTGAGGCAAACTTCCACCAAAATGGCTTTGTATATCCAGAAAATCATATTTTATTTGGTAACAATGTGAACTTTAATATGGAACAAGTCGCACTTATGCCGGTGTCAGAACATAGATGGACAGAAGAAACAAGTGGTGATAGAAAGAAGGACATAACTAAAGATACTGAACATCCAGATCTTCATTCTAGATCTGTTCATCATGTATAACTAAAATTAAATGAAATTCAGTTGTTCTCACTTGGTGTAGACTTGTCACTCGCCACAAGAAGAAAAATTTTCAGGAATTTCTGCCGTTCCATATATTATCCACCGCAGATGGGGAAGGACACACTATTGATATCATAGCTAAATTCATATCTTTTTATATACACAAAAGTATTTAATGAAGTATGTATGATAAGGACTTTGTATCTGGTGTCAAAAAATTTAAACAATTAACTAGGTTTCCACAAATTTAAAATCACGAGAAGCCAAATTTTCAAAATTTGTTGAATTAAAGTCCTTTTTATAAATTGATGAAACAATTAGAGCATTTTGTGATGGTACCATGACATCATTAGTCATCAAACATTAAATATAATAATGCCCTTTTGACAGAAATCTTTTTTACTCAAATTTGAACTTTACAAGTATCCTGAATTAAATTTTCATTTTCATCACATGTGGGGGACAAATAAGACCCTTATTATGTAAAGTGTATTGATTTTCACCTTTTTCCAGTATTGATTTCCTTGTCATTTGACCAGTAGAATCTTATGATTTTGGATAGTGCAAACTTAATCATGTGACCAATACAATTTTGTGATTTTGGATATTGCCAATCTTGTCATAATATATAAAATGCTATCTTTTACTGGTCTTCAGATATAATATCAGTTGAGATTTGCGATTTGCTATCCCTTATGCCAACTTGTGGACTGGTATGCTGTTAAAATCTTCTCTAGACATGCAAAGTCATTTTCAACCAGAGACATTTAACTTGCTTTAACTATGGTGCCACAACAGGGGGACCATTTCATGACCATTATTAGCAGTGATTATTAAAGATACAGAGGCTTTATGTTAAAACTTGTCTTTCATTGCAAAATACAAAACAGAAAAGAAGAATGTTATACTACATACATATATATATACAGAAAAGAAGATTGTTGTTATATACTATTTTTTGTTAGTAATTGTTTTTTATTAGTAATTGGTAATGTGTGATTTTATATTTAAGATAAAGGATTTGAATTTAATAGCATATTTTTCAATAGATTTTAATTTTTATATTTAAAATCATGAAATTTGTTTTGATAAAATACATTATCATGAAATTTTACAAAACATTATGTATATGTTGAAATTTTACAGATATATTTAAGAGGTCTGTCAGATTTGGTCTACCAGAATGTATTTAAATAGTTCTTTGCAATTTTTAGGATTATTATTTGGTCTAGTCTAGCATTACAGTAGGTGAGATTGATTTTGGATTTTGTTTTATCCGTCCTTATTGGTTTCATTTGCATATGATAGTCAGCTTTATACAAGTTTAAAAAGCCTTGACTTGAGTTAATAAATTTGAAAGCTGATTACAAACCACATGTATTCAGTATAGAAAATGAAATTGTTGACCATAACCAAGAATTTTTACAGTATATGCTTGAAATATGTTTCGCAGTGATGCTATGGACAATTGCAAGTTGTTTGATCTTTTGCAGTTTCCATGGGTCACATTAGCACTCATTGAGTACATGTACTTTGATTCATAGTTTAAAACATTATTAGAAGATTACCGTAAGTTGTCAAAGCAATTCTTGTTTTATGTAAAATACACTTGGATACAAATGCTTCACCATTATTTGCACGATTGTAGTTGCTTTATTCTTTTTTTCTGTCATCTAGACTTGTTGGTTGTATCAGAATGAGGTATATTTTGTACCAAATTGTGTAACTGTAAAGGGATGGGGGATATTTGATTACTGTATAAGTGATGTCTTTGAAGGTATCTGGTTTTTGTGTTTATTTTGTATTTAGTGTTCTTTCCATTTGCTACACCATCATTGTGTTCATGAAGCCAAAATGTTGTGAATATGGACCATTTTAAAATATTTGTGCAACATTTGTGAAATGTAATGCTCATTAGTCTGTTGAACTAAGAACTTATTTTTAATATATAATCAGATTTCCTTTACATTTAATAAGGCATATTTATTATCAAATTAGGGGGTTATATCAACTTAGTTTTATCCACTCTTCTCAAACAGAGAGGTAAGAAACACCCAGATTTAAATTGACGTATTGCTGGCCACGCCTTTTATGTTCCAACACTGGCCGCCATCACAATACCAAAGCAGCGTCACCTCAACTAATGACGTTCTAGTGCCAGTGATATCATTAAATTGCACAATTTAGCACGAGTTATCATTCTTATTGTGTGTCATTAAAGCATGCCTGGCCTTTGTCGGAACATTGTGGGCGTGACTGGTCAATTGCATTCAAAATATTAGCTTTTCCAGTTTTGAATATCACAATAGGGTTTGTTGCTGTACCACTAGCTGCCCCTAACGCTTGTGTGGAACACTTATTTCCAATGGATAGTGAATTAAATAACATGATGTTTCCCGTAAAAACATCATTATTCCAGGAATTTGTGATGTGAACATTTTTAAAATGTTCTGCATCAAACAATTAAAAGGTATTGATCATATGGTAAGGTGGAGAACCCCATTCATCTATGAGAGGCAACATCTGTGTCCTTATATACGGTACATGATTTTTTCTGATAAGTTTCAGACACACTAACTGTACTTTAATTATTACTTATGTATACATGTATCTGGTGCTGATACCTCTGCACAGTGTATTCAGGTATGCAAGACCTTTTCTTGTCTGGATAGTAAACCATACTCATGAACAGATGACATACAATTTATATATATCTTGAATGAAATTGTTATCATGTGATTAATTCTAGTCATGTTGAAAATATATATTATATTTATGCAGTTTTTATTTATTTTTGAAGAAGACAACAGCACAGTTTTCAATTTTGATTCATGTTTGATCAGATATATATGTATGCAAATAATGATCAGATGATGCCAAAGCATGACAGAAACATTTTTCATCTTTGTTCAACAATCTCATGGGGGTGAAGTAAAGAAAAGTGTATAGTTTTCTCTTTTTAAGGAGTGATCTACATGTATTTTCAAATCATTAACATTATTATATTTTCATTCTGTTTCCTTGCAACCACAAGCTATATGTTACTTGCACTCATTTTCCTTGTATTAAACCATCTTTTTTTAAACACACAAGTCATGTAAATATAACATCATAAGTTATTTTTGATGTTTTGTTAAATCGCTGATATAAAAAGACTGATTAGACATTTTGAGATGTTCCTGTCAATGTTCCAATAACAAAAATGTATTGATGATCCTGAATTATCTTTCCTTTCCCAAGCTGGAAACTTATTGCAACTAAAACTCTTTTAACAGGGGTTTTCAGTAGCATTTTAGTGATCTAGCTATCTAAAATTGATACGGTAATGAATTTTTCACAGTGTTGATGAAGTCATAACCATTTGTTGAAAGAAATAACTGATAGTGCTCTTTTTAAATTTGTACATTGTAATTAAACTGTTGTCATTGAAGATTTTTGTTAATGATTATTGCTACCCAGATTTTATACAGAGTCCTCAAAATTATGAATGCATGTATATGTAAAGGTTATGACTTTAGGGATTCAGTTTTGATATGTTTTTTAAGTGACCATCAAATGAAGTTGATTTTAAAGGTCCTTTCAGTAAAGTAGATTAACAATGAGCTTCCTTTGTTTGTAAACTATATTAACGACTAGTGTCAAAATGTCCTATATTTTGTTTTTACAGATAAGTTTATTTTTTGTCATTTTTCAATGGGCAGAGGAAGCCAATTATGGGATACACTGCACATGTATTTGGTACATGTGTATTTATAAGATAAACATGTCATTCAATACAGCAAATAGTTGTGGAAAGCATCAAATGCTCTTGTGAATAAAATTTAGATGAAATACTTGTTGTTTCTCAGAGTAAGGAAAGAAAAAAAAAATTGGTAAGTCCACTCCTGGACAGCATGTCATCATGCTTAAAAATGAACATTAAAGTTTCCAGAAATATGATTTATGGAATAGTTTTGATCAGATCAAAATAATTTCTACAACATCGTCATGTTGTGTATTTTGTCTATTTTATGCTATGGGTAATTTTTCTTTGTTTTTCTGTAATGTGTTTTTATCTTGTCAAGCTAAGAATACTGTGTGTGTGTGTGTGGTGTGTGTGTGTATGTGTGTTAAATACAAAGAATCTGGTAAGTGGAAATATTTTGGAGAAATTTTAACTATTTTTTTTTCAAGATTACCACTGAAACATTAAAATCAATTTTCCAGCAATTATAATTATGTATAATGTATTGTCCAACTCCATTTCACTTTGTGCACATGTCAATACCATTGACACTATGGTGGAAGTGTCTTACAGGAATGGATTCATGGACTGAAAATTACAACAGGGTCTTCACATGGTTGTTTCTACTTATACAGTATGGCTTGGTGTTTTTAGGTTATTTGTCTATGGTTATTTATCTCAGTAATATTTACATTTGTATTATTTTTGTTCTATAAAACTATTTGACACCAAACATAATTCTATGACCAAAATTTCCATCACTCATTTTTTGCTTCTTCAAATACACATAAATTGATATCATTTGTTAGCAGTTTCAACAGCTGTATATGCATGTATAAAGCAGAAGTGGTTTTTTTCTTTCAAATGTATAAATATAACCAATGAACTGTCTAGAAATGGCATTTATAATGATATAGTTTCCATTAAACTAATGCAAACTAATCACTGTCCCTTGTTGTTCAGTTTTCTTTGCATGGCTATAGAAGTAAATACTGGAAAATACAATTTCTATACAGTCCAATGGATGATAATTTATCAAACCACTGCAAGTACATGTATGACGAAATGCCATTAAACCAAAGCTTTTTTTGTTTTCTTTAAATTCATACAGTTTAAAGCTTTCCATGCAATGATTGAAGTCAATGTTGTAAGCTTTTACAACAAACTTTAAAATGCCTCAATTTACTCATTTTATTAATGAAATTTTGATTTGTAAAATTTCCATAAAATATGGAAAATAATAATAAAATGGCTGTTTACATGTTGTTTTACATCCTACCTACTTGTTACAGATCATGTATATTTATATTGGTATCATGTTTTTGAATATGTTAAAAATGGTCATATAATAAATTATTTTGAGAATAATATTTCAGTTTTTTTATATTACACATTTTTCACAAGAAAACATTATCTGGTTAGTTTTTTTTTGCACATTTTTACATATTTTGGTGTTTTATAATCAGTGTTCTTGTTATTCATTTACTACACATTTTATATTTTATTCTGAAATGGCGGTCAAAGTGCTGTAAAATTAAGAATAATATGTAATTAACTCATTATCTGTTGCATGCTCTTGATGGATCTGGCTTTTTACAAAAACAAGTGTACATGTTATTTCACTGGCAAGTTCATGTCCACATGTTTTAATACTGCATTCTGTATCGAATTTCATAATTTTGGTCTGTTTTGTCAACTGATAATTTTTGTGGTTTTCAGAAATTTACTGGAAGGCATAATACTTTCCTAACTGCAATGACTTTGCCGAAGAATGCATTTGTGTATGGTTGTTAAATATTTACTTGCAGCTTAAATAGCTGACTAAATAGATAAACATGTCTTTTTTACTAGAGATAACAACTGTCAGATTTACTTAAGCCATTATGGGAAATTGGTAAAGTGAATTTTGATCCACTAATTTGTTCCTCTTGTTTATAACAGTATATAAAATACATTTTTCTTGCTCCTTTCGATAACTGGTCTTTAATTGCCATGCAAGAGGTTTGTCCTTTTCAACTTTGACTGATGACAGACTGAATTCAAAGTCAAACCATCAAGAACAAACATATAATCCATGTCCAAACCACAATCCAAAGCAACGTAAAACTTTAAAGCTAGCTAGCTAATTAGGTTAAGCATGCTAGGGAAGTGAGACCAGGTGCTCTAGAAGAATGGTAAGCACCTCTTGTTTAGCAAGCTACGCCAGCCACATGTGTAATAAAAATTGAGAACGAAAGGAACATTGAACTATTGGATGGCAAATATATTAAAGATAATTTTGGATACAGAGACTTAATACTTATCAACAATATTGTGATGAAGGCTATTAAACGTTTTGAGGGCCTTGATAAACCTTAGCTTACAATATCCTTGCGTCAACTATTTATTTGTAAGCAGCCTGCATCGTTGCATAAAGTTCTTGTAGCAGGAATAAACTATACCATAGCATAGTAATTGTAAAACAAATACACCATAAGCAGGAGAGGCAGGTATATTGCTGCATAGAAAAGGAAAGTTGACAATATAAACATTGGAAGTCATCACGTTTTTTAAGCTCACTGGGATAGATGGCATTCGCATAATCTCAAAATTTAGGATTATTAATAATGACAGAACGTCATCTATATATCTGAATGTGAAGTTAATGATTTAGCGAGTGTTTCCTCCAGATTTAACAAGGTTCTGCATTAATTCTGATTCATACCAATAAAGAAACAAAACCGACAAGCATTGTGCACAGTTTGTTCCCATTGGTTTACCAGCTGTTTGTTCAAACTTACATGACCAAATACTTTGAATATGTTGTTTATAAAAACTCTTAACATTTTCTTGACAGTCTCGTCAGTATCTTTTTGTTTGGAGTCGATATGGTGCTTGGTAAAGTAACCAGTAACTATTCAGCACTAGGTATTTGTATCTTTGCTAAACAGTTTTGTAAAAGACAAGTGAATCATTTGTTTTAGACGTTCTTTTAATTTTGAATAAGGGATAGTGGTATAAAGAGTAGAAAAACCAATGGGCTTTTATACTTTTAACAGGGGATAAATTATTGAAAGCCAAACTGTTACTAACAAAAATATACCGGAGATACCATTAACAAAATGTTAAAGTTTTTGACAGACAACATACTTGTTGAGTTTGATAAATAATTTACCAAAAAGCAATCGGTATAACAAGGGGCACAAACTGCAAACGGTTGCTAGCTGATTTATGCAGAGCCTTGTTAAATAAGGATAGAAGATTGTTGACAAATCATTCGACGTCATGTATAGAGATATACGTTGTATATTTTAATCATAACATAATTTGAGACATGTGAAAGTAATCTATCTTATTGAGCTTTAATTAAAATAAACGACCTATTCTTCAAGGTCTGCTTCATATTTCGGCCTGTACTTCAATTATGACAAGCACGAAAAGCTACATTTGAAAAAAAAACCCATGATGGCTTCAATTTTCCTATTGTCGACTTTCCTTTTCTATACAATAATAAACCTGCTTCTCATGCTTGTTTCTCAATAAATGCACTATAGTAGAGCTTGTTCTCACTACAGTAACTTTATGCAACGAACCAAACTTCTTACAAATTTACAAATTAATATTTGAATATTAGGCTTATCAATGCCCTCTAAACGTTTATGACCATCATCACAATGTTGTTGGTATCATGATTGTATCCAAAAGAACCCTGGATTCATTTGAAGTATCACAGTACCAGATTCATTCAATGTTTATCACAAATGTGGCGGACTTTGCTAGCTAAATAGGAAGTGCTTACCCTTTCAGAGCATATGATCCCACTTTCTATGTGGAAGTTAATTTTGCCAGTTTTCAAAGCTTTTAATTTGCATAGGGATTGTGATTTTGACATGGATTAGTATGTTATAAACAAAATTGAAATTGAAACACGGCGCTGCTGTCAATTGAAAACAATGACATGCAGCAAATCATAGTTTTTAAAAGTCAACAAAGTAAATTGCTGCTAGCAGTGTGTTATATTGGAAATAAACTAAAGTTGTAAAATTAGGTGACAGTGTATTGCTTGAAAGAAACACAATACTTTAGGAAAATTATTTAAATTCTCACTGCACAAAATAACAGGTACATTGAAAAACATTTTTATTTAATCTAGTTAGATTTTTATTACGCTATGGTATTTGGAATTCAATTCATTTATTATGCATAGACAACTCCTAATATTTTAACAATACCAGTTAACAGTGCTGTCCTTGCTGTCAATTATCGGGAAACTACAGAAAACAACGCACATCAAATTTTTAAACTTTTGACCTTTGGAGGATTTTGCCTCTGTAGTAAACGCGTCCTCATTGAAAATTAATAGGAATGCCTTAGTCAACATAAAACTGAGACAGGTAGTCTTACAGTATCAAACTTGGCTCTCTACAGAGCTAACACTAGTTCTTCTTATTGGTTCCTGGTAATAACTGACAAGGTCAGTCGATGCTGTAAAGTCAGTCCTGTAACTTATATCAGCAGAACCGGCAAGAGATGTTGTGGAGGCTTTCTCAAACGCTGCATTATCCATTGACGTTAGTCTAGACTCCTGTGTAGTTCTGGAATTCATGGAATACATATCCGGGTTAAAAGAAGATCCATAATTTGTTCGTGAACTTGTACTTATATCGTCTGCTATTGTGTATATAAATTTGTTACTTTTGGATTTCTCGGATTTTCCGCTAAGTTTCCGTTTTCGTCTGTCGAGAAATATGAAGATACTTGTTGCTATTGTAAGTAAAACACAGATGACCTCTAATCCATAACTGGAGCCAATGGTCCCGTCTTCCAAGTTAGGGACTTCAGATCCAATAAGCAACAGCAAGATGATTGATGATGATGCTGTATAAAATAAAACAATCTATCGTAAAGATATTTTTCAGTTGTACATGTAGTTAAAAAGCCCTTATTTCAAGCAAAAATGGTAAATAACAAGAAATAAATTAATAAATAAAACACTAAAATACTAAGAAGTCAAAAAAAAAAAAAAAAAAAAAAAAAAAAAAAATTGATGGCTCAGGACCATGTAGCTAATTATAATTAAAAGTTTAATACCTACCAATAAACAAAAGATACAAGACAATAAACTTATGTTGGATCCAGTGATTGTAAAACTAACACCTTTTGACGGACAGTGGGTTTATGACAAAATCCAAGCGATTCAAAGACCCATTCGAGATGATTCTTTTAAACCAACCTTTCTATTTTACTTGCTATTGCAGTTTTTAAAGGGAACAGAGAGACAATTGGACAAAATAAACAAAATCCTACATACCCACAAAGAATGACATTCCGTATATTATCTGTGTAAGGTGTTTTCTGTGGCGCTTGAGTCTCTTTATACAGACATAACTGATCATCACAAACTCCATCAGAAACAACACTATCAATGAGAGAGTGGCAAATATTCTGGCTCCAAATGGCCATTCTCGAACTACTAGGAAAACAAATAATAATTTTATATTTCTTCATCTTTCTACATATATTCTGGATTTAAAGAATTTAAAACAAATGAAAGACAAATTTTGAAGCTATAAAGGTTTGGGTAAATTCACAGTAATTTTGACAATGTGCAACAAAGTTGGCGAAAATAAGGACATCAACATTGATTGTAATGTCTTGTGCGTATTCTTTTAATATTTGCCATTTGTAAAAATACATCTATGCATGAGAGTAATTGAATTAATATCAGTGACGTAACCACTTCAGGAAATAATGCAATAAAAGTAGAGAAAAGTGAAACAAAAATGTTTAGCAACAAACGAACAAGGTAGTTGTCTGTTGTTGAAATTACCGACTTTGATAAAATTATAAATTTTCCAGTGGTAAGGCTCTAGTACATCTGCCTTTTTAGAGTTATGGCCACCTCCTTTCAGAACAATAATTATTAAAAATTGATGTCAAAGTTTTTACTTTGCTTTTGGATTTTGATTTGGACAAAGACTGGTATGTTTGGTTTTTTTATTTTATTACCGCTTAAAAATTCTGTGTCCTTGAAAACTTCATCTGAGCATTGCCAGGAATCGCCGATCCCATTGTAACCACAAGCTAACCACAGTCCAAGTTTTATACGACGTCCATTTAATGTGAAATGACACCAGTCGATGGTTGCAAATGCGATAATTTGAAGTAACAGATTCAGTGTATATGATATGAAAGCAAGTGTGCTATAAAGCGTGGGTCGCTTGTTTAACTCGACCAACATGACGACACACTATTAACATCACACACCTGGATTCAAGTCTTTGTCTTGATGCATCTACAATATGGATTAGAATACGAATCTTTCATCCTAAAACACGTACAGAATAGTAAAATAACTACTAGTACTACAGATAAGACACCACATCAAATACACAAAACACATTTGGGAATTTAGTAAACTGGAAGACATTTAGAAGACATGGTATCCAGTTTCCAACCACTATAATCATTGTGAACAAACATAACATGCAAAAGCGTTCACCCGTTTGTCGTTTTTATGTGTTTAGCAATTATATCGGATTTCGTCTTTTGCTACAAAATGATATTGTTCATGAAAATGCTCAAATAATAAGCGATCTTCATAAGTATAACTTTGTATTATTTTCTTATTTCGTTCATTTTTGGGTTCGATTCTAATGACTGCTTTGGCTATTCTCAATTGCTGTCTTTTGCAGCTAGACATTTGATGCCTAATAAGACGTAGATGCCAATTACCAGAGCAATCATGAATTGCCACTATAATATGAAGAAATGATGAAAATACAGTGTAACGCAAAAGTTATAAGATGGGCACCAGGCATACCGACACTAAGTGGTAATGATTAGGGACCTTATATATCATCCGACACTGGTTACCACTGAACCACACGTAATACGTATCTGCTGAAGAATGGCGGGTTTTAAGGAGATATCGGACCTTGCTTGCACCTCTATACAAGCAATTAAACCAAGATTGAAAAAAAATACTTTAAAAAGTATAGCATATCCATCTCTACTTCATTAAAAAGTTAACTAAATACCTCCGTAGAAAATCCCATTCCAATGAATCACTATCATGTAACTATTATAAAAAATTGATCATAGCCAATCATGATTGATCAGCTGATTTAAATATTATAACTTCCGTTTTCAAAAAACAAAGAAATTGAAAAAATTCAAAAGTTCTTTTTAAGCTATTACTTTAAATTTCTTACCTGGAAAATTTAAAACTGTGTCATAATGCAATTATCATATTTTATCCAGGATGTTACTCACCCTACCCTCAAAACACACCAGCATTCAACATTAGAACATATCATATGCCTAATGCATGATTCGTATAGTGGTGGGAAAACTTGTACACGATACATAGATCTAGTGCATTTAAAATCATCTAAGGTGTATAGGTAGTTGTTTGTGAATTCACGCTTGAGGGGATTTTAAGGTTATTTACATGTTTCCGTATTGTGCAAAATTCATGTCTATATATATAAGCGGCCATTTGTATCATTGTTGTTTCAAAAAGATTTCCTGAACGATGGTATAAGTTTTCAGGTGAAGCGTGCGTGTGTGCGTTAGCAAGATGAATTTCAGGTAAACATATGTTGTTTTATACTGTTTTACTCATTTTGTCATCTATAACTTTATATTATTTTCATATTCAAATGCATAATTACCTTATTTTGTTGGAAAGGGGTAGGGTTGGGTTGGGTTCACTCACGCTAACAAAAAGGTCATACCCTGACCACCTTACTATGTGTGTAGATAATCAGTGAAAGAAACCAAAAACATTTATTCTATAGTGTTGTTTTTTACAAATTGTCTCATGCAAGTTAGCTACACTCAGATGTATTGTAGATATAATGACTAACTAGATGAACAACTCCAATCAAACTGGATAGGATAAGCTATTTGTTTTACATTATTAGCTAATGACTCTGCTTTATTAAATATTTTTCAGAAGCTTCTGTCTTAATCACCACTAGGCAATCATAGATTTTAGGCCCCCCAAAGCATTAACAACAACCACACTACTGCCGATGCCATTTAGTGCTCATCCAAGACTTATATGGGTAGCATTAGTTTGCATTTCTCTTGTGCCATTTTCTATTTCTATTTTTTCTAGTTTCGCGTAAATGTTGCACGTTTAAACAATGTTGGCATGGAATATCATGTCTACCAGCACTAGGTTTCAGATGATGGCGGTTGCACTTTTAAGCCATGTTTACATGGAAAGCTCGTTTTAGCATTGATATTTTTTTCATTTCAGATGATGGCGGTTGCAGTTTTAAGCCATGTTGGTACATCTGAACACCCCCACGCTTTATAATGTGCTAGCCCTAGTAGCATATGCGTTAAACATATTATTTCACGTGATTGCCTACGGTACCAATGATTGGTGTCACTTTACTCTGCATGGTCGGCGTGTAAAGCTCGGACTCTGGCAGGGATGTATTCATGACCAATCACGTGACAGCTGGGATTGCTCAGACTCCGTTTTTGGTGAGGATATATTCATATCCGGTAAGCGTTTATGGTCTGGGAAACGCAAATATGGTAAGGCTAGCTTAAATGTCAAACCATTGCAAATGTTTAAATAAGACGATTGCCATTCATTTATTTAAATTTTACATAAACGTTCCAATTACTTGTTTATCAACACTGTTATATACCAATTTTTTTGAATTTAATCATAAAATACATTCAAATGGTTCTTATTTAATAAATGCAAAATTTTAATCAGAACTAGTTTCTATAAATTTCATTCGAAATAATGGTCTTGTGGTGACATAATAGATCTGTATTGAATAAGCGGGCTTCGCTCTTGCCCCATATGGTATCTACTGATATGGTCACTAGCATGCCATGTAGCCAATCGGCCATTTCCCGTTTCCAGTACAATGGTATTGGTCCTGCTTAATTTCTTTAACCTTGTATCGCAGGCACTTGTTTCTGATATTAAAAAGAATTTTGGTAAACGTTTTGATTGGCTAAAACAATCTTCTTTTGGTTGTTTGAATCTTTTATCCCTATGTACTTTCACTTCTAGCCAATCAAAACGTTTACCGAAATTCAGTACGGGATCAGCATTCACAGTTGACTGTCGCAATGTCAGAATGGTCAAATAAAGTTTATGTTCTGTGACACAGTTTAGAGACGACAATGATAGACATTTTATACATCATTCTTTAGCGGAAAATATGTAGAAAAGAATGGTTTATGTTGTTTTTTTTAATTCCCCAGTATCACGTCAAAAACAAAGAAAAATCAAGGGGGTCAACGTTTTGGATAGCGTGAAGATAGATGGATACCTTGTGTTATGTTTAACCCTTTGAGTGCCAGACCATTTCGAAAATTCCAATGTTACGTCACAAATGTGCCTGTGCCGATGTGTAACGTCATAAACACATGACGTAACTTTACATTACGACCTGTTTTTACGATCTCCCTAAATATCTCATATTATGTTAATTGTTTACAATTTATATTTGAAAAACGCTACTCTGAACTTGATACTTGACTAATTTGTATGAAATTTTGACTATATAAATTTTAGAAATTATGTGTCCTTCCTCATAATTTTTACATAATTCCACTTTTTTGTTTTTTAATACTATCACTTTCAAAATGATGAGCAACTACTGAAAGAAGACAAAATATACTCAATGTAATATTAATATATGTATATATTTATGAATAAAGATTTAAAAAATCAACACAATTATGAAAATATTTTACTAACAAAAACAAACTGTTATCGCGCGGCTACACATCAAAAATGTCAAAATATAACAATAAATATTTACAAACTGTCATCGCGCGGCTACACATCAGAAATCAGAAATGATAAGATATAACAATAAATATTTACAAACTGTCATCGCGCGGCTACACATCAGAAATCAGAAATGATAAAATATAACAGTAAATATTTACAAACTGTCATCGCGCGGCTACACATCAGAAATCAGAAATGATAAAATATAACAATAAATATTTACAAACTGTCATCGCGCGGCTACACATCAGAAATGATAAGATGTAACAATAAATATTTACAAACTGTCATCGCGCGGCTACACATCAGAAATGATAAAATATAACAATAAATATTTACAAACTGTCATCGCGCGGCAATACATCAGAAATGATAAAATATAACAATAAATATTTACAAACTGTCATCGCGCGGCTACACATCAGAAATGATAAGATATAACAATAAATATTTACAAACTGTCATCGCGCGGCTACACATCAGAAATGATAAGATGTAACAATAAATATTTACAAACTGTCATCGCGCGGCTACACATCAGACATGATAAAATATAACAATAAATATTTACAAACTGTCATCGCGCGGCTACACATCAGAAATCAGAAATGATAAAATGTAACAGTAAATATTTACAAACTGTCATCGCGCGGCTACACATCAGACATCAGAAATGATAAGATATAACAATAAATATTTACAAACTGTCATCGCGCGGCTACACATCAGAAATGATAAGATGTAACAATAAATATTTACAAACTGTCATCGCGCGGCTACACATCAGACATGATAAAATATAACAATAAATATTTACAAACTGTCATCGCGCGGCTACACATCAGAAATCAGAAATGATAAAATGTAACAGTAAATATTTACAAACTGTCATCGCGCGGCTACACATCAGATATAACAATAAATATTTACAAACTGTCATCGCGCGGCTACACATCAGAAATCAGAAATGATAAAATGTAACAGTAAATATTTACAAACTGTCATCGCGCGGCTACACATCAGAAATCAGAAATGATAAAATGTAACAGTAAATATTTACAAACTGTCATCGCGCGGCTACACATCAGACATCAGAAATGATAAGATATAACAATAAATATTTACAAACTGTCATCGCGCGCCTACACATCAGAAATCAGAAATGATAAAATATAACAATAAATATTTACAAACTGTCATCGCGCGACAACACAAAAATATATCACCAACATATCGAAGTTAAGTATCTGTAGCAAACCATATCCTAAGTTAAATGTGGTAAAATCTATTATGGTACTTCAACTTGTAATATCTAGTTTTTCACATTGTTGAGTCCGAAGGAACTACATTGTACCACTTCAAATGCTGATATCTAGTTAACCTTGGTGAAGGTCATATGTTACATTGAATACTTTATCATAACTGAGCAGATGAACATTGACAAATTACATAATGGGAACTATCTTAACAAAAACTTAACCAATGACCAATTAAACACATTACCTGTCGAGTAACATTTCTTTTGTAATCTGCTACATGAAGGAATTTTATTATATTTTGAAATCTATTCCTCGAAAGAACTGTTTTGAACCATTTTGATATCTGACTTGGCAGTGTTGAATTCCAGTACTGAGGAATGGAAGCTTTCTTTATTATACCCATATTATAAATGACTGCAAGAAAAGCCTGGAACTCTTTCATGGTTAGTCTTTTCCATGTTTTTGCTCTCGAATGACTTCCAAGGCCATGTCCAAAAGTTTTCAAAAAATTTTGGGCATATCTGAAATTTTTTAAATGACTTTATTGCATTAATGTGTATAGATGTGTCATGTGCTACTTTTGAATTTTTATGAAATAGTACATTCAAAAGTAGCCCATGACACATAGACAACTTTTGAAATGAACTGTATTTCATCGTTCTGTAAGAGGAATATGCTGATAACAGCGCCGTTAGTTCTAACATTATCGGTCATTCCCTGTGTTCGTCGAAATTAAAGTCTCGAATTTACTAATTCAAGTACATGTATATGCTTGTCGTTGTTGCCTTTTTGGCTTTTCTGACGACTACAGAGTTCACAACTCATTAAATTACCTGCATCTTTTTCAAGCGATTTAACATATTGAATAGGACATTTTACTTTGCGTATTGTTCTATAATGCAACATGCATATTAGCAAATCGGAAAAATAAACACAATTGCACAGACCGCGCTGACATTTTCACTTTCTAATACATGTAATAACATGTCCTATCTTATGCATGTAGCCACATTATATATAAGGAGGCAAAGTACGTGTATATATCAAAAACAAACATACTAGTTCATGTCCGAATCACAATCCAGAAGCAAAGTAAAAACCTTGGAACTGAAATGTCAGGTTAGGCACGTGAACTTCCACCAGGGAAGAGAGGCCGGGTGCTCTTATATATATATTATATTACGTGCGCAAGTATAATATTCACCATAGGTTAATACGTGTATGCGTATGTTATGTTTTATATAATATTTTTTACTACAACTAATATCGAATAATATTTACTTTTCTTTCAAAGCTTTCAATATTGACGACGCGTAAAAGCTTGAATTGGTTAACGTGTGCACAGGTATGTTTCACACCGTACTAGACACATGACAATATTGTGACATGTAAGAATGAAATTTGTTATAATCAAAAACAAACATAATTATCCATATCCATTTATAATTATTTTGAACTTGCAACCAATATTTTTCTTCGTGAAGAAATTACTGAATAAAATTAAGAGCAATATTGTCATACCTATTGGTCTGCCTGATGATTTCACGCATTAAATCAACTGTAAATAGTAGCATAAAATATCTTATTGGTGGAGAATTTCTTTGCGGAACATTGACGAGGCCCGGATTTTCTGTAAATTGATTTCTTCTTTGATCTTCCGGCGGGAAAACCCTCATCCATATCCCTGCCATTTCTACCACAGAATGGTGCCGAAAGTACTGACGCTAAATGACGTCACGCAATTCAACATGACGTCGTTTTGAGAATACACAAAATGACGTCATAGGGTTTTGGGTAAAGAGAAATATTCAATTTTATTTAAAAAATAAACAAACAAAATATTTTATCTTGAAAAAATCAGTATAAAACATGTTCATAAATCCATCGGCCCAAATCGGCCCATCGGCACTCTAAGACACATACAATCGGCCTGAATCGGCCCGATGGCACTCTGAGACACATGTCATCGGCCCAGATCGGCCCTACGGCACTCAAAGGGTTAAGTATAGAGTGTTATTTTTTAAATATCAGAAACAAGTGCCTGTGCCTTATATGCAAAAAAGAAGAAGTAAAAATAAAAAAAAAACATGTATTTAACCAGACTTCGTGCCTTTTAAAAAGAAAAAGATGTTGGTGTTGGGGTACCAGTGCTTTATTTATATTTTTATTACACATGACGGTTGTAACTAGCTAAATATGAGGTGCTTACCCTTCCGGAGCACCTGGCCTCACTTCCCTAGTGGAAGTTCACATATTTCACTTAACTTGCCAGTTTCAAAGTTTTGATTTTGCTTTGGAATTGTGATTTGGACGTGGATAGGTATGTCTGTGTGTTGTTTTTGATGATCACTACGTTTTTATTTTTCAGAATTAACGTTAACAATAGCTATGTAGTAATCAAACTTAATTACCTTTAAAATTGTTGTAATTGTGGAAATTATAAGTTGTATTATTTCTATGATTTTCTCACAGGTTATTTAAGAAATAACTTTGATATTTTTTTGGTTTATCATTTTTAACCCCAAAAACCGGTGTGCAAACTTTTGTATAACCCCGCTGGGTTATACAAAAGTTTGCACACCGGTTTTTGGGGTTAAAAATGATAAACCAAAAAAATATCAAAGTTATTTCTTATAATTTAATTAAAAAACAATTTTAATAATTTTGCAATAATATTTATAATTTTAATGATAATTAAATTGATTTGAACAACATTTTACATTCAAATTACCACCGTCATATGGCGCATCAATACAAATGACGTCATATAATTATGACGCATGATTAGCTCGTTACCATTAACAACCGCCGACGGCGACGGCAACACATGTTCAATGGTCAAACATGATGATGAACGTTTTTACGGTATACTGGAGTTTTACGTTGATCAGTCAGTGGACACGATTAGTTTTTAAACTGGAAAACAGAGTTGTTAAAAATGGAATTTAAAATGAAATCAAAAGTTACTGTTGTTCACAGAATATGGAGCAGAAAGTTGAGGACGGCACTGATGTGGATTGTTAACAATAAATTCTACAGAGATACTGGCAATGGCGGACATTTTATTTGCATCTTAGATCAAATTGATTGGTTTGATTTTGTTAGAATATAAAAAATCAGTGTGCTGAGGTATCAAAACAAACCGCAAAAATCACAACATGTAGAAAGCGCTACATTGTATACTTTTTCAACCAAACACAAAAAGTAGTCCGTCATTTTTGCTATTGATCACGTGACCAACATTGGTTATCACAAAATAAACCGAAAAAATGGTATTGAAAAGATACATGGAATTAAATTATAAATGATTGAACTCATGGATTAGGTCATATAAGTATTATTAATGGTTTTAATCGCCATGATAATTAAATAAATGGAAAGACCAGGACCCTACAAACATACTCAAACCATACTACTGTATACCTTTTTTTGCATTATATCCAGCGCCCGTGCCATTTTTATAAACGGTAGCTTTAGTATGGTATTTATTACACGTATTTTGTTCAGTAAATGTGTTAAGTGCAATTTGCGTGCTTTCATTCATATATGTAAAATGTTCTACACTTTCAGGTAGCGACTGGCACATTGGAGCTCGAGTTTTGATGACACTTTCATTAGTTGTGCTCTTTTTGATGGAATTTGCATTAATAGGATATGCATGTATACGGAGGCTTCAACCATACAAAGACCGCCTCTCTGGTATCGTCATGGGAATGTCTTTTGGTTTAGGTAAGAAATATACCATCTAAATAAAAATATAAAATATAAATGATATAGTATGACATATTTGCAACTTAACATTTGCTATATATATATAGTCCTGTGCTTTTTTTCTATCACAAACTGCTCACAAATATATTGTAAATGCTAAATTGTAAACAATTGTTGTGGCATGTATATAAAATTTTCATCTAAATTGCCAACAGATTTTATACTGTTTAAACTGTTTTGAGTACTAACTCCATATTTCGGAGCAGACGTTTAGAGGTAAAACATCAGTATGCGGCATGGTTATTCTCGAGAAAAAAAACATTAGCAATCATTACCATATATTTTTAATGAGGGGACTGAAATCTAAAGTGTCAGTTAAAATGTGACTTAAATATACCAATCTAATAGAAAATGCCCTCGAGAATAAGGACATTACCATGATGACGCCCATTTCTTACTTTTTAGGTGGCTGTACGAGTGTAAGCGTTTTACTGTATGGAGTAGAAGCAACCAAACATGATGCCAGTCTTTCTTCTTCATATGTTTTGGCGATATTTCCTTATTTTTCACCGTGCTCTTATTAATATTCGTTATACTGGAAAGAAAAGGATGGGCGATTCCATCCAAAGAAGACATGTTTCTATGTGCATTTGTCCATCTGTGACAGAATACTTCGATAATAATGATAGATCTATTGACAAAGCAAAAGCAAATTTATACGAAAATGAGGAAACATTTTCGAATTATTCCAAATCAACTCTAGAACTATGGCTGTCGTCTGTAAGCGGTGCTGATGGGATATCGGTTTCATCGTATGCGGAATCGAGGCAGAATACTTCAGAATTTAGTGGTTCTACAGAAATAATAAATTATCTTCAGGAGCCACTTAAAAGCATAAGTTTAAGTTCTCTAGAAAGTACAGTGTAGAATGTTGATTTTTTATTTTTTATATAACCGGAAACGGAAGTACGGATTGGGGAGACGTCTGCAAATACCAATATGTTCATTTCATGAAGAATAAACATACTTCACCGACATACCCTACAAGTATTTTTTGTTTTGTAATTTAATTATGTATGTTAAATATGATATGAAATATCGATGTGCATATTGTATCGTTAAGAACATAAATAGTGCAATAATAATAACAAACTTTATCCTCATCAGTCTGTTACTAACGTTCACTCTACCCCTAGTACGTAACCTATTTTCACGTTTGACTATTTCAGTTATAATGACACTACTTTTACTTCTCATCGTGGGAACAGAGACCGCCATGTTGGAAGAGGGAAAAGTCAGCGGTTGTTATGGATTGGAAATATTAAATGTTCTACTTTCAAGTGCCATAGGAATTTTGATTTTTCTAGATAGAAAGAAATCAAAGAATAAACAAAAACAATTCATTGAAAATAAACCGTCAGTATCTGTAATACTAGACAAAACAAGCATAGATTCTTCGTTCAACCAAGAACAAGCATCTGTAAACTCCAGGTCGACTCGGGAACTTGGATTTTTATCAGTGAACAATGATTTCGAGAAGGCGTCTACAAAATCCTTATCTGGTTCATTTGGCTACTCCTCCAACTTTACAATGTCTACAGATGTTGTTAGCTATCATCAGGAGCCGATGCGCAGAACTAGTAGTGTTAGCTCAGTGGAAAGTAGAGTATGATATGGAATCTAAGTGGCATGACAATGACCATATGCAGGGTTCTAGTTTTGATGTTTTTTTTGAGGAGACATTTAAAATATTCATCTCAAATTCAAGGTGGATATTAAAAATTTAAGTGCCAAGTCAAACTTTCAATAAAATGGAACACGGCACGGTTATATGGAAAGCAAATTGTTGCCACTGAACCAAGAAATTTGTAGATAATGAAATCCATATTTTTGACGACCTTAATTCGATACCAAACATTAAACGGAACTCCGTATTTATAAGTATTACTAAATCATTTATCATTTTTTCTAATATTTCTTTTACATATTTTGTCGCGATTATTGCGATTTTTATCTAACATTTCATTGTAGTCATTAAAATAAACAACATTAATTAAAATTTAAATATAAGAGTTATTACTAGTATGCATATTAATAAGTTTGAAATTAACGTAAAAGTTGTTTTGCTGCTAAGATTTCAAAACACGAAACATAAGTTTAAGCTGAATAATATGTACTTGGCAATTGACCCAGTTAGCACGTACACGGGAAAACATTTAGAAGATCACATCATAAGACAATTTCCTAGTTTAACTCCCAATCCCAAGAAAAACCTCATTAACCGGCTACAACACAAGAACACCCAGTTGGTTAAAACAACCCCACTGTTTTTGTAATCAGAAGATAGCTAACTATGACCATGACAACACTATCAAAGAAGTATCATGTCATGATGCAGATGCAAATCTACCGCATAGACCTGTCGAAAGTTTAACACTAAACTTAAAATTAATGCCGATTCGGCAGCTCATTTCGGCCTCTCGTTAGCTACAGTCCAACCTGCCTTAGAGGCCACCTCTATATAAGAGCCACCTGCTTATAAAGACCAGTAATATTGTATCCCAATTGCTCTCTATTCATGTTATTTGAACCTGTATATAAAGGTCACCTGCCCATAAAGGCTACTTTTACTGGTTCCCTTGGGTGGTCTTTATAGACAGGTTTGACTGTATATCGCCACAACTTTTTGGCCACAACTATACATATACTTAGCTTTGTGTTAAATTTTGGACAGGTCGGTACTGTATAATGAACAGAATAGAGTGGAACAAAGATCAAGCCAAGATTCTTTCACTTATATCGGGACTAAGAGTTCCTGGATGGAGGAGGAAATCGCAAAACCGGGGTCTCCAAAGAAAATCACCAAACTTCAGCACACGGAGTGACAAACACTTGACACTAAGGTCTGTTTCGAGTGTGATTTGATCCTAGACTGCGAGTACATCTATAATGGATACATTCACACAATGCAGGTTGTATTCATATTCCAAACAACAGTCATAATGCATCATGAAAGGCATGTCGAAAGTTTTAACACTAAACTAACGAATTAGTGGCGAATCGGCTACTCATGTCGGCATTTCGTTACCAACGTCGATAGTACATTTGTACTATCTATCTCTTGGCCACTTGGTATCCATATCTCGGCTAATCAACTGCTGTTTTTCGTTAATTCGATACTATACATTATGCATTTTGCTTATAATCGATATATTAATCAATGTCCAAATCACATTCCTAAAGCAAAGTAAAAACTTTAAAACCCTAAATTAAGTTCCACTAGGGATACGAAGCTAGATGCTCCGGAAGGGTAAACACCAAAGGTATGAATTGCCCACATATAACCAATGACCAATAGAAAGGTAAAAGTATGGTTATATTTATCGTGGGTCATTTATTCTTGGGTGTTCTTTGGGTACATTATATGGCAGAATCTTATACTATCCACAAGACACCATTTGATTGGGAAATAAGAACAGGCAATGTCGCCATGGGAACACTCAGATGAATTAAAGTACTTCGGGTCTTTCATAGACACACAGAGACTGTAAATAGTTCACGTTGTACAGCAATTGGTGCCATTAATTCTAACCATCTGGAGCTATCCATATGCCAAACAAATGCTCCAATAAAAAACATACTGGAGATATCATTAACAAAATGTAAGAGGCTTTGATAGACGACATTTTTGTTCTGTTTGGTATTGATTTTCCAAAAAATCCGTAACCAATGGACACAAACCGTGCACAATTGCTTGCTTATTTCCAGAATTCAAAATAAAAACTATATGATTTGGTAAGCAATGCGTGTTTCGATAACTATGCAGTCACCATATCGCGTACTTACAAAAAATAAAACATTACTTATTTTAAATGAATTTTTAAAACAGTACAAAGCAAGAAAACACATATCCTGAAACCTAATAACCAAATTATTGGATCTTATTTGTTGTTTAAATACATTTAACTTGCATAACAATGGTTCGCTTAAATTAGCACAGACTTTAAATACCCCGATATGGTCGGTTGCATCTAAAGGTAGTTTTACGACAAAACGACCCTATTTTGAGTGCAGATTTAGAAGTATGAGGACATTAGAGCTTGTCTATTGTCTTATATGCCTGGTGAATATTTTGATCCTATCATTAGGAACCAATCACCCAGGTGAGCATTTTATACACAGAAAACACACACAGACACGCAAGCACGCACACAAACACGCAAAAAGCATACGAGGTGCTACAATAAGTTGGTACACTTAATTTACCTCTATATTTTTATTGATAGTTTTTAAATTTAATAACGGCTTGGGCATTTCGTAGTTCTAATAAGACAATTAGGTGATTAGTTGTTGTACATCGGACATACTAGTATTCGGTAAATTGTATTTTTCGGTTATGACTTTTAAGATAAATTTACATGGGAACCAGGAAGTAAAGTCAACCAACTCGTTTTTACCTAGTCAACTCTACTGTAGTTTCAATTTAAATTCTATTAAGTAAAGGTATGAATAAGGTGATCACGCTCTTGATTTCACCGTAAAATACAAAGCACGCACATGCGCAAAAATAAATGAGACGTTTCTATAGTTTTTTAGTATTAGAACACCCAACCTCAATTCGGAAAGAGTTCGATTTGCATTGTACCCTCCACTAAAATTTTAAATCGACTAAAAAGTCTAAATATGACAGAATCAAGCAATTTTGAATATTGAAAATTTGTGTGAAAAATAATTTTTTCAAATTTTTTACATATAATTCAATAGGTGGTGGGTACAAAAGGGACTCTTACCCTCAATTCCCTTGTGGGAGTTCAAATATTTCAGCTTATAAATAAGCTCAGTTTTCAAAGTTACTGTCATGTGCTGATTTTGAATTTTTATTAAAATAATGCATTAAAAATTACCACAGTAATATGCTTTCGGGATTGTGTTATGAACATGGACCAGTATTTTTGTGTTTCATTAATTTCCTTAAACCATTGAGAACATCCGTAAATATTTTGGCAGATTGACATGGAGATCTATCCATCTACTTAATCTATGTATTTATAAGAATTTCGGTAGCAATAAGAATGCCAGGGTGTAAATATGCTCTCATCTTCGTATTTCATTAATTGGAAACTACACCAAAATGAATTATGCAAGGATTAAACATTACATTTGTATTTCCAACCATACTTAGAATAATAAAAAAGTTGAATTTGTTGTTTTTCTCATGCATGTTCGTTTTAAGAGCTGATCCATTTACTATTGATAAAAACTCAAAATACTTGTCGAAAAAAAAAAAAAAAAAAAAAAAAAACACGTTAGCAAGACAATATGAACTCATATTGAGACCACTGATTATAGAACTCCCGATTTTTATCTATGTTTGGGGATAAAATTTCCTAATGACATCTTGTGGTGTGGGTTGTGGACTTTATAAGCTAAAGGTTCAATGAGTCCTTCCACATACCTTGGTACATGTTACTTTACATCAACATTTATGTTATGTCAAAGCAATCTTTTCAAGTTCTGCGTTTATTTTTTTATTACTCCAGGTATCAGTTGTTCGTTCAAAGACAATTTTTGTGGATGGTCGGTCCAGAGCTCGCCAGGTGTTGTAGGCTGGGAGCGTTTTGGATATGGCTCTGTGTTACAGGGTGTGTCGGGTCCCAATAAAGCATATGGTAATGGTAGGTATCACTGGTATTTCTAGATAATCAGTACATGCTTTAAAACGATATTACGACATACCCCAATATAGTTCACAATAATGTAGCTTGGAATGACTTTTAATGACATGTTTGCTATGGACGGCATAACTATATTCTATATTTTTTGTCTTTCTACATAATTCTGTCATGTGCTACCTTAATTTTTTAAATATTGCATTCAAAACTAGTATCTTTATGTGTACATGGCAATTCTGATAGGGTGTTTTAAGGAATGCTTTAAATGAAGGTAAAACTCATCCGTGTATATGCCTAAATAGGTACTTGCAAAAATTTCACAGACGGAAAGGAACTTTTGAGAAAATATTTCTCAAAACAAGCATATTGATCCATGTCCGAATCACAACCCAGAAGCAAAGTCAAAAATTTGAAACAAACTGACAAGTCAGTTTAAACACATGAACTATCCACAGGAAAGTGTAAAAAATGAACAAGAAAGAAGGTTAATAAAAACCATAGCTTACATAGCCAACACAACCAAAAACACAATATCACGGTGGATGAAACAGTAACACAAGACAAAACCGTAGCTTACACAGCCAACACAACCAAGAACACAATATCACGGTGAATGAAACAGTAACACAAGACAAACCCGTAGCTTACACAGCCAACACAACCAAGAACACAATATCACGGTGAATGAAACAGTAACACAAGACAAAACCGTAGCTTACACAGCCAACACAACCAAGAACACAATATCACGGTGAATGAAACAGTAACACAAGACAAACCCGTAGCTTACACAGCCAACACAACCAAGAACACAATATCACGGTGAATGAAACAGTAACACAAGACAAAACCGTAGCTTACACAGCCAACACAACCAAGAACACAATATCACGGTGAATGAAACAGTAACACAAGACAAACCCGTAGCTTACACAGCCAACACAACCAAGAACACAATATCACGGTGAATGAAACAGTAACACAAGACAAAACCGTAGCTTACACAGCCAACACAACCAAGAACACAATATCACGGTGAATGAAACAGTAACACAAGACAAAACCGTAGCTTACACAGCCAACACAACCAAGAACACAATATCACGGTGGATGAAACAGTAACACAAGACAAAACCGTAGCTTACACAGCCAACACAACCAAGAACACAATATCACGGTGAATGAAACAGTAACACAAGACAAAACCGTAGCTTACACAGCCAACACAACCAAGAACACAATATCACGGTGAATGAAACAGTAACACAAGACAAAACCGTAGCTTACACAGCCAACACAACCAAGAACACAATATCACGGTGAATGAAACAGTAACACAAGACAAAACCGTAGCTTACACAGCCAACACAACCAAGAACACAATATCACGGTGAATGAAACAGTAACACAAGACAAAACCGTAGCTTACACAGCCAACACAACCAAGAACACAATATCACGGTGAATGAAACAGTAACACAAGACAAAACCGTAGCTTACACAGCCAACACAACCAAGAACACAATATCACGGTGAATGAAACAGTAACACAAGACAAAACCGTAGCTTACACAGCCAACACAACCAAGAACACAATATCACGGTGGATGAAACAGTAACACAAGACAAAACCGTAGCTTACACAGCCAACACAACCAAGAACACAATATCACGGTGGATGAAACAGTAACACAAGACAAAACCGTAGCTTACACAGCCAACACAACCAAGAACACAATATTACGGTGGATGAAACAGTAACACAAGACAAAACCGTAGCTTACACAGCCAACACAACCAAGAACACAATATCACGGTGGATGAAACAGTAACACAAGACAACACGTGTTGAGACTAGAACACTCATTAACTATAGTATATTAAAACAAACATTGGAAATTGGTTTTTTCTCCTAATATTTTATAAATTCATTTTGCAATATATTTACTTCAAATATGACAGTGAGATATTTATCTCGTAATTATAATTTATAATATTAGATTCGTTCTATATATTCTTCGATACTACTTCTGAAAACACAACTCGGGATCTAAAACAACACTTCTGAGTTCTGAAGTTACCAACAGTCCAAATGGCGGGTGCGTTCGGTTTTACTACCACATGTATGGCAGCACAATGGGGACTTTATCATCTGGCGTTATCGTAGGCGGTAAAGTAGAGGAAAAGTGGAGTAAATCCGGAAATCAGAACAACACATGGCACTGTAAAGTATGGTCATTTAACAGTCAACAAAATTTAAAGGTAAAAATATGTTTCATTCAGATGGTATTGAAATTAATCATGACCCATCAAACATTTTCAGAACATTCTTTCCAACTATTTAAAATGTCTACAATTTTTAAATGGAGGAAATCAATACTTTTAATTCAATTACAATATATAATGAATATACATTTTTTGCACCCCAGATAGAAAAAATCCATTAAAAGAGAGGTGCAAGATATCTCCATCTTGTAACCTCCCTCCCCTTGTACCTACACGATGTTTTCCCTAAACTCATATCAACAAAATCGATATGTTGAAATTGATTTTAAATTGAAAAATTTTACTTTCTGATGCAAGAAATAGAATCAACCACTACTTGTAGTTCTCAACCCTCTGCAAGCCCCGTTCTGGACCAAATATATTAGAACTTGGGTTGAAATTCCCTATCTATAAGTTGTGATAGATTCTAATAATCTATATGAATTTGATGTATTTTTGTTGCATTTTTATATAAGTGCATATTTCAATATGTTTTAATCTTGTCTTATTTTCTGGTTTTGTGCTTTTTGAAGCATTTTCTATTTCTAAGTACGTTTACGAGTTAAGGAAACATTGTTGATTACCCTATTTGAGAGAGCAACAAGTTTTGAAATAAATATTTAAGGAATCTTTCCGATTGAAGAAGTGCCTATACCATTCATATTCACCATCAAATTTTATTTCACAGATATATTTTGAAGCAACTCGAGGTGAGGAGATATACAGCATCATAGCCTTGGATGATATAACACTGTTTACAACATTTGATAGATGTTCAGGTACAACTAAGTTTAATTTTATCTCGTAATTGTCAAAACTTTGCTCACTGGGTCATGCCTTTACATCCTGTGTGGAACACACACCACCAATGTTGTTGTGTCCCTGTCTTTTGAGCTCTTACACTATTTATTATTCCTTTCTATTTCAACTAAGATCCTTCTTTCTCCTTTTGTTCTTGGATTTTTATCAGGTTCTCTTTCCTTTTAGGTCCAATAACAAAGCTTTGACTTGTGATTTGACACTTTGTTTACGCATTGTATCCAATTTTCTTGAAACACTGTTTTCAGGAACATTTGGGAAATTGAATGTTCCTAATTTATCTGCTTTATGTGTTATGCTAAAGGTTAAATTCAACTTGAGACACAAAACTTGACTACAATTGTGTTCTCTTTAAAAGACGATGGAAAGTTTAAACAAACATACTTATAGGTGTTTATTGTTTATTTTTAATGATTCGCATTATATTTTTGCGTGTTCAGGCTAGATGGATGGTGCGTTCTTATGTTGTTACTTCTGCATTTCATTTTATGACTACTGTTTCAGTTAATTTTTGTTACACTTATAGCAATTCATTAATTGGACGTTGTAATACACCACATTATTCAACCGAACCATTTGGAGATGGTTTAGTGAATGAATTGGCAGAATGTTTTACCTTTGAAGTGCGATCATGGCAATGTGCACCGGTTCTTCAACGCGGCACGAAGTACCCCGTAATTTTCATGTCTAGATGCCGAGTGGTTAGAGAAACATTTGATACCTAAGTTGTTTTTCAGACCAGACCGGGGTTAGAAAGCTGACCTTCTACATTTGTGGAAAAAGAATGTCTTGTCTTCTTTAAGTTAACTCTGTGCCTTTTAACTTTCTTGATAAAGGTAGACTATAGTAACTTAAGCATAAAATAACTTCTCTCTCATTACTTAACCCATGTACTCATAAAATTGTATTTATACTGTCGGTTACATTTTGTTGTTTTCATGTATGCATTTTTGTTTTGTTTATTTTCTTTAGAATGCTCCGACCTCGTTCACACGTCACATATAACAACGTCTCTGTCATCTAAAAAGGGTTCATCGGTTACACAATCAACAATAACCGATACAACAACACCAAGAACTGAATTTACAAGTAAGAACATACGTTTTTTTTGAAGAGTAGTATTTTACTGTAGAAACCACTGTGACTGTGACAGTGAAATTCTCTTTTTGTCCATTGAAAATCAAATAAATTTGAATAAAGATCAATATTTTTCACTTACTTGTACCTAGTCGTAACAGGAAATCTGTATGCGCATCCGCGATTAGCCCAAAATATATCTGCAAAGGGTAAAACGTTGGTGCTATGGGGATTTACCATGTTGAAAAACCATGCAAATGGCGGCTTCTGTTGCGCATATGACGTAAAACGTCACCAAGGACATCACTTCAGTTGTAAACATCATCATTTTTGCATGTGTAAAATCCTCATACCGCTTATATTTTCCTTTTTACAGACATACTTTATGACAATCGCGGCGCGCATACATATTTCCTGTTACGACTAGGTACAAGCAAGTGAAAAATATCAAACTTTATTCAAATTTATTTGATTTTCTATGGATATAAAGAGAATTTCACTGTCACAATCACAGTGGTTACTATAGTAACTGTTAACAATGATTTAGGATTTAAGCACAGAAAATAGAAGCCATAGTAGTTTATACTTAGCATGAATTAAAAGTGCACTATACCATTTTATTTTTAAATTTGATCATTCAATACATTAAAAAATCGTATACAGTACAGACCTGTTTAAAGTTTAACACTAAACTAATGTATTAGAAGCCAGTCTCGGTGTCTCATTAGCTATGTTTTGGCAGATATTCGTCAGCTATTACCCATATCGCCAGCTGTTACCCATATCGCCAGCTGTTACCCATATCGACAGCTGTTACCCATATCGCCAGCTGTTACCCATATCGTCAGCTATTACCCATATCGACAACTTTTCGCTAGCTGTTACCCATATCGACAGCTTTTCGCTAGCTATTACCCATATCGACAACTTTTCGCTAGCTGTTACCCATATCGACAACTTTTCGCTAGCTATTACCCATATCGACAGCTTTTCGACTTCTAGCTATTCATAATTCGGCCACTCCTCGACAGCATTTTGAATTTGTATTTTTGTTTAGTGCTCTCTACCTTAAACTGAAGTGCATTGATATACAGTACAGACATGTCGAAAGTTTAGTACTAAGCAAAAGAAGACAGTCAAAGCGACCGAGATGAAGATTTCTAGCTAATGACCAGAAGAAAGACAGCAGCTGCCGATAAATAGGTAACGAGGTACCCGAATTTACCATCCGATTTCGTTTTGTTAAACTTTCGACAGGCCTGTACTGTAATCGATGTTTTTTTCATTTAAAATTGTTTTGCAATATTTTATATTGATTGATCATAGGTAACGGACGTGCAAAATCAATTTTGTGATACCTTATGGTTTCGGATACCTAATGGTTTTAATGCCTATAATTCAATATGATGTCGTGTGCAACACTCCCACTTAAATTGTATGTTTTTGTTATGGCTTTTTAATCGTTTGTCTTTTTAACATAATGGGAGACCTATTGTTTTACCAATTATATTTTTATTCTTTCGGCAGGAGGTGCTTTCCCTTCCAGAGCACGTGGCTTCACTCCCCCGGTGGGATTTTACGTGTTTAACTTAATTTGCCAACTTAAAAGTTTTTACTTTTCTTTGGGATTGTGGTTTGGGCATTGATTGTTATGTTCGTTTTTGATTTGTTCAAAACGTTACCAACAATGAGTAGATGGGCATTCTGGTTTTCAAATATTCAAAATGGCTATCGTTTTTAAGGAAACTATCAGAATATGAAAATCTTTTAACTTATTCGGGCCTAGTAAAAAAACCATATCCATTTTTATGACATTGTTGAAAATTCATTATTGCAATTTTCTATTACTTCCATGGCAAATGTACACATGGCAGCACAATGGCAGAATAAAGTAATAGAAAAATAGGACCAACTTTATATGCCCACTGTTCATTTTATTTGTTCAGTGATAGATCTACACGATTTCCCCTTTATTATACCCCCGCTTAAAAAGTGGTGTGTGTGTGTGTGGGGGGGGGGGGGGGTATATAGTGATAGGGGTGTCCGTCCGCCCTTCCGTTACACCTTAGGGTACCTATCTCTTATCCGCAACTCCTCCTAAACCCTTCAATGGATTTACATGAAACTTTCACACAATCTTTGTGATATAATGTGGATGTGCACCTCCTATTTTAAAATTTGATCCGATGTATTTTTGGGAGCTTGTGGCTCACGGTTTTTCTAATTTATTAATAGCCCTTCTACTCGACTACACCGATTAGTTTAAGCCAGTGCTGTTGCGGGAATAATATACTGGTACTAGTGATTTAACTCTTTCCCTTGTAATATCTTAGTTTTTTCCCTTTTCAGATACGGAAATAGTTTTAATAATAGTGGGCGGAGTTTTGGCCGTGGCACTGATCGGTACCATTATACTAGCCGTTGCTTTGAGCAGACATAGGTTAGTTTCTTTGATCATGTTTTCTCTGGGTATTCCAATGTACACCGCCAGCCAAAAATTACCGGCGTCAATATAAATACCACTTTTAATACTGGGTGTCAATTTTATATAATACAAGTGTTAAGTTTACAGTACTAGACGGCCGTTTTAAAATACAATTCTTCATCAGTAGGGCTTGGATCAAGATTGAAAGAACACAAATTTTTTCAAGGGGTTGTAAAAAAAAACCTAAATACCAAAATTTATTTATCAAAATTTAGCCAAATATTTTGCATGAGGGAGTATAGCTTAGTTTTTGGGGATTTTCATATTTTAACTAGCAGTAAATTTGGGCAGTAGCATATTTCTGACAATACAGTGTACATGTAATGTAGTTTATCTTCAAATAACACAACCTTATTGCAATTATTGACACGTTTCTTTTAAACTTCGAATCACTGTTATTTTTTTTGCAGACGAGAGATAGCCAAGGAAAAAGCATTAAAAAAGGAGAGTGTGGGACAAAGTGTACAGAGGCCTTACACAGAATTTCCAGATCCATCCACGGACTACGAAAAGCTGCAAAGAGACAATGTTTATGATTTACCTGATGAAAATATCCCACCGCTGCCACCAAGGCCACCGTATAATGCAGACATTACGGGTCAGTCTATACTCCCTCTGACTAGCATCAGTGCGTCTAATGATACAAGTGAGATAGGAATTAGTACCGGAGATAAAAGTGGCCATTTAAAATATATGACTGATAGTTATTATGAAGGACGTGTGTCTTCAGATGCCGACATCGATTATGCAAATCCTGCAAATAGAGGGATACCAAACGGACAAGGCAAAGCATCTTCTAAAGCTGGCAATTCACAAATATCAGAGGATGATGATTATATCACCCCAATATAAACTGTTATGGTAAAGGTTGTTCTAAATCAAGTTTTGAATATTAAATGTGTTATTTTACGGGGTTTATTTCAAATTTAAATTTACATTTGAATTTTTAATGACATAAAGCTTTTTCTGAACGCTTATAACCCATTATATAATGCTTATTCTTATGTGGTCACTATTAAAATGCAAATATTTATATGGAAGAATAAAAATGGTAAGACAATTAGTTGCATTTATTTTGCAAAATTCGAAAATTTCAGTAGAATGTATCCAACTAATTATGGTTCATAAAACGCCAAACCAGCAAAAATGAGTCTGTTAGTCCGACCAACACCTTTAATGAAACAAGAGTGAATAGGGGTGACGGAATGGTCAAGACTCTTTCACTTGTATCAAGCCTTATCAGTTCTAGGATGATGGAGAAAATCATAGGAACTGAAGAAAACCACTGACCTTTAGAAGGCACACTGACAAACTCACTTAATTAGCAAGGTTTGTATGATGGTAAAAAGATCCGTTAAGCACAAGTTGTTGGTTTCAAAACGTGACGCGTCTTATAAAAACAATAAATATTTGGGGATATATTTAAATACGCTAATCGTGTGACTCACCCGTTTCGAAATCACGGGTGGATAATTAGGGGTCCTTAAACCACACCGCTAGTTACTATTGAAGTTACAGTACAGGCCTGTCTAAAGTTTAACACTGAGATAACGAAAGGGGGTCGAAGATCGGCAGCCGAGTGCCGAGAGATAGATTGCAAGTGCAGTCGGCAAATACCCAACCAGAGGCTAAAATGTTCTACGTTACATTAACAAGTACCCGCTTTCAGCATCAAACCATATTAACAGCATTTTTTTTAGTCGGTCCTAGTTACTTGTAAATCTTGTTACGGATAAGCGAAGGTTATATCAAATTACTCAAAATACAAGTTTTATTTTTACAGCACTAGACGGTCGTTTCGGAGTACAATTTCTCATCAGTAGTGTTGGACCAAAATTGTGAAAGCAATTTTTTTCTTCAAAAAAAAAAAAAGACATGTAGACAATCATTGTTAATTTGTAAATGCACTGTCATGTGCTACTTTTGAATGCATTATTTCATAAAAATTCTGACACGCCGGTATTTGTCCATTTGTAAATTATCCATAGGGCATTTTATTCTTGTACATGTTGTTTTGTTTATAACATGGAAACATATGGAAAATACACTCGTAATTACAAATAAATGAACATGGATTTTTAATTCAATTAATGCAAGAAATAGAATCAATCACTGATTTTTTTAATAGATGGCAAGTTTGGACCAAATAGATTAATTAGAACTTGGATTGAGATTTCCCTAAATAAAAAAATATGTATTATGTAAATAAACCAAAAAGTTGAACATATAGCAAGGCCTTAGGATTATACACAACAGTACAGATTGTGTCCATTTTACATGTACAATACAGACCTGTCGAAAGTTTGACACTGAGCTAACAAATATACAATACAGACCTGTCGAAAGTTTGACACTGAGCTAACAAATATACAATACAGACCTGTCGAAAGTTTGACACTGAGCTAACAAATATACAATACAGACCTGTCGAAAGTTTGACACTGAGCTAACAAATATACAATACAGACCTGTCAAAAGTTTGACACTGAGCTAACAAATATACAATACAGACCTGTCGAAAGTTTGACACTGAGCTAACAAATATACAATACAGACCTGTCGAAAGTTTGACACTGAGCTAACAAATATACAATACAGACCTGTCGAAAGTTTGACACTGAGCTAACAAATATACAATACAGACCTGTCGAAAGTTTGACACTGAGCTAACAAATATACAATACAGACCTGTCGAAAGTTTGACACTGAGCTAACAAATATACAATACAGACCTGTCGAAAGTTTGACACTGAGCTAACAAAGATGAGTCAAAGCTCGGCTAAGACATGAATAGCTAGTTTCGCAAAACTGCCGAGAGATTTGTAGACTAGGAACAAATTCAGAAAATGTGACTTGAAGCGGCATTATTTAGTAAAAGTTGGTAACATGCTTTTTAAACATAATTCTAGGGTGCTGAATTAAAAAATGGCGGATACCAAGCTCTATTTTGAGTTTTTAAACCCATAATTCCAAAAACAAAATGGCGACTAAAACTAATGGTGCACCAATGCAAAAAATGTTACTTGGGTTGACAAAATTTAGTAAAAGTTGGTAACATGATTTATTCAACATAAGTAAAATTTTGAGTTTTTGAACCCATAATTCTAAAAACAAAATGGCGACTGAAATTAATGGTGTACCAATGCAAAAAATGTTACTTGGGTTGACAAATTTTGGTTAAAGATAGTAAAACTTTCGAGAGATTTGTAGCAGCTGCCGAAAAGCTACCGAGAAATAGCAAAGGAATGGGTCGAGTTAAGCCGCCGATTGATACTCATTCGTTTGATTAGTCTTAAACTTTCGACATGTCTATCTGATTATTAGTTAAGTGTGTACCTACATACGCTTTACGTTATAGACATTCTTACATAATGTAACTCATCAATATATTACCAAACACTATTATTAAGTCTTCATGTTCACTGCTACTCAGCTAATTATATATATCATATAACATATATTTAGTAACTCCCGATGTCAGATTAGTAACCACTGCAGGGTTAACTGGACATTTTATGTTGCTTAAAATTAAGATGTAGTGAAAACTTATCTCGTAACTCTCAAATCCTTAAAAAACAATGGGCCTCGACATCTTCGGGGTCTCGGCTCCGTTCTTTTTAAGGAATGGAGATTAATTCGGACTTTCATCCTTACAGAATGTAGTATGGTTTGATTTGAAAGGGATAATGTACTTTTATATTTAAAAAATATTTTTGATTTTACCCCTGCATAACTTTGTTCTAATTTAAAAATTCTCGTTTACGTTTAATTTTACATAAAATGTTTCATTGAAAATTTAATTCTAAAATTGATAATTGTGACTTATCAAAGATGTTTTTCAAACTTTCCAAAAATCAATGTTATCAAGCTGCTGTAGTGTTATATTTTTGTTCTTTTTTAATTTCCATAACTCTAACACTAGTTTTGACTTTTAAGATCAAATACCAAAAGCTATAAACTCTCGATTGTCAAACAATGTGCAACAATATACAACACTGTCAAAATCGAAGACAAATTCGAAATTTTACAACATATTCTTTGTAAAATAAAATCATAAAATGTTATTTATTTCACCAACTTCGTTTAGAAAGATAAATATAGGTCAATTTAATCCGTAGTCCTACTCTTGGCCATTTTAATAACTAATGAACCGCAAATGTTGTATAAGTGAACGTTTTGGATATTGGCCAGTATCACTGATACATTCAGATTGGAAACACTATGATCTGTAATTCGGTAATAATAACAATAATTTCGGCATATGACCTGGAGCTTGACCTCTATCTAATGGTAAGGTAACTTCAGCATCGACCATTCATAAATCTGAAGGAAACATTTGGGTTCAGATAAAGGGAAGAAAAAAAACAACAAATTAATTTGGGAAAAAAGGGATACAAGGACAACAACGGAGCCTGTTGTCAATTGTCAATATAAGGTTTGTTGTTTTTGTTTCGCCTTTTGTTTTCTATATATAATATATAACGTGTACGTAACGCATATCTTCCAGTAACTTAAACGATACGCGAAAAACTGATCATGACCCTAAGCAATTGTTAGCTGTATATGCATTTGCAAGGATTGGTCCCAAACTCATAAATGACACTTGCATGTTTATATTAAACATCAGTCAAGTGTTTAAGTTTATGCACTAAGCGTACAGTACAAGCCTGGTGAACTTTTAGTGATAAGCCAACTAACGAAAAGGAGCCAAAACTCAACTGAATGACCGAGAAATGGATAATTGTTTGCCGAAAAACGGACGAGAAGTAGGCAACAACTGCCGAAAAGCCTTTGGGATATACTAGTAGGTAATGAGGGACCGAGATGAACTGTCATATTATAAATTTTTGAATTTTCTGAATGAAATATTCAAAAATTTATAATATGACAGAACTGCCAATTCTACTTCGTTATCATAGTGTTTAACTTTAGACAGGCATGTCTTATATATATTCGTTGTTCCATGGTGTCATTAAATATTAAATACTAAGAAAATCAAAGATTGTTGTCCAAACAGTTTTTACCACCAGATCAGATGCCTTGTTACTTGACACGATGCTTCATTGTTGAATGCAATGACCGACTAGATGAACATCTTCAGTAAAACTTGAGATGATAAGCGCTTGATACAAAAACAATTGCTCTTGTAAATCAGCATTTAAATTGCATTCAAAACCAATAAAACTTGAGAAGGTAAAGGTAAGGTATTTGAGCCATAGAAATTGTTCTGTTAATTCAATTTCTCAAGTTACATACCGGTTATGTATCTATCTTTGTGTCGTAAACTTGATAATAAAATTCAGTAACAGTGATGCAAACAATCGGGTTTGGTAAAGAAATGTAAATTTTTGTTGTTGTATGTATAGGCAAACAACATTGACATGTTCGCTTGACCTTTAATGAAGAATAGATATCAACGAGGATCCAACCAAAATATATGGGTAGTGTTAAGATTCGTTCATTATACATAAACAATACATGTTACCCATAAGATACACGAAACAAACACCTGTGATCCATATACATGTAATGGTATATAATAATTATTTAAATTAAAGGTCGAGCGGACAGGTCAATGTTGTTGGTCTATACGTCTCTCACAAACCCGTAGACATTAAAATTCCGTATATAATTTAAAACGTATCTTATGTCCCATTTAGATCTTACAGCGATGACACGGGTCATCATACGACATTTAATTATTTATTCTTCAGAATGTCGTTTTAATTACAGTCACGTGACTTCGACTTGCTTGGTTTGTATCCAAATATTAAGACAATGTCCTAAAGCCTGTATGTAAATTGCGGTCACGTGACTTCTCTTAAAAAAGTCAATGTCAGTTTCAAAGTTAGTTATTTAGCATGAATCAAGCGATATAATTTTAAGTTTATTCTAAGTTTATTGCTTTTAAAAAAGTATGGAGAGGCGTTTTATTTCAGAATTCATATGAGGTAACGGACACAGGAAGATGTTTTCATTTGGAAATGTCGTCTGCGTCTGCTGCATACTTTTTCCGACGTTAGTATGTGGCCTTGTTGAAGGTAAGGAAGTTACTTTAATGAATTAACTTGTTGATATAATCAGAGAGATTAAAACTAACTTAAAGTATATTATATAATTAAAACAATGTAAATAATTATATGTGAAGAGAGTTTTAAGAATTTATTGTCGTTGTCATGAAACATGAGGTATGCAGACGTAAGAAGATGTAACATACATGTTTTCTTTACCAGTTGTACAAGTTTTTCTTGTTCAAAAGTTTCTTGCAAAAAACATTTACAAAAACACATATGCGTATTCGTTGAATATTAGAAGTTATTAATTCAAAGGTCATCTAAAACACTTTTGTGTGTGCTGTAAAAATATATTTAGAGAATATGAGACGTTTGAATTAGGCCATCTGAAAAAAACAACTTTTGTGTGTCCTGCTAAAACTATTTAAAGAAATGGTTGGGGAATGTAAATATGTAATTAGGTTACTATGTCTTCTGTGTATCGGTTGGACTTGTTCATACAAAGCTCCTTTACTACCTTCATAAAGTCATCTTTGCTGTATGAATACTGGTATTCTTCATTTGGTTATTTTCCTTTCAATAATATAAGTACATAAAATTGTTACGTAAAATAAAGCTTCTTTTTCTTAGATGAATGTGCGTTTATGGACCAAAGTGCCAGGAAATCCAAAAACCAATATAACCACACGTATAGGATATTAATAGTTAGTGGTCTTAATGTATCTTCATCTTATTTTTGGTTTCACTTTGGTGTTGTTTCGTGTACATGGTTACTTTTCTTATTCTAAAAAGCATTATACCTGCTTCTCCTGCTTATGGTGTAATTGTACATGTATTTGTTTTGTTTAATTATTATGCTATGGTACAGCTTGTTCCAACTACTGGATCTTTATACAACGACGCAAGCTGCTTAGAAATAAATCGTTGATCATGATGCAAAGATATTGCAAGCCTAGTCTTATCAAGACTGTCAAAAAGTTTTATGGCCGCAATCATAATATTGTTGATAAGTATGATGTCTCTGTATACAAAATTACTCTGGATATATTTGACGTCACATAGTTCCATGCTCCTTTTATTCTCAATTTATATTACACACGTGGCGGATGTAGCTACCTAAACAGGAGGTACTTACCCTTCCAGAGCACACCCGGTCTCACTTTCCTGATGGAAGTTCGCGTGTTTTGACGTAATTTGCCAGCTTCAAAGTTACTTTGATTTGGGATTGTGGTTTTGTCATGGATTGGTATGTATGTTTGGTATACATTGGAAATTTAAATGTTTTCAAAGTTTCCAATCAATGTTAACTGTAATATTTGTCGTAACACAATTTTACTTGATCATTTGAATTTCATTTAATTTTTGTCGTATCCTGTTCAGAAATATCACAGTTACTTGGATGGTAAAAGTTAAAAATAGGTTGTAATAAATAAGTAAATAAATAATAAGTAAGCTGTAAATGGCATTTAGCCCAGTTTTGACATTGGCAATACCCGACAGATTTATTTTTGAAATGTTAATGACGAAACATTTAAAAATATCATTTATACAACAAAAGATTTGATGGATAGAACCCTCTTAAAGATCTTGATCTACAACCCTAGACAGTTTATTTCTGGTTTTAGTGTTTGTTGTGTAATGTTCTAAATTCGTCGTGTCGTGTTTATGGTTGTTGATATGCATTATTAAGTAAATGTTTCAATATTCCTTGTGAATGCATTTCAGAACTAAAAGATTTTTCATGTGGATTCGAGAAGGATTTATGCGAGTGGCACACACCTGAATGGTCAGCTTACAGATGGTCAAGAACCAAATATAAATCTTTATCTTCACCAACCGGAAGTGACCCTTCAGCTGCATATGAAAAAGGTAAGAAATCGGGAACCGGACGAATTTGCTGATGGTATATGTCCAATGATTGTTATACTGAAAATATTGACTTCGAATATTGATTCTTACTTTACTGAAGTGTATAGATATAAGACGAGAAGTGTTTAAATCAAAACTTACAATTAGAGAATTCGGAACGAACGAAAATGATGTAACTTTACACAGTAGACTGAATTTCACCTGAATTTAGTCTTACCTCTTTGATGATATGTAATGGTGTTCACCAGTGTTCCACGTGGTACCCCATTATGTTTCTGGGAACAATGATTTCCATTGGAGATGAATTCGTTTCAGTGCACGTTTTCCCGTTAATGTTAAAGAGTTTTGATCAAGTGCTACACTGGCGAACCCCATTAATGTTAATATTTTCAACTGGACATCCAAAAGCATCCAGTAATTCTTTGGATATGGTTGGTAAATAGATATTGGTATGGAAGCTGTAATCATTATAAAAACAACTATAGTTTTTAATGTATGATATATGTTTGACATGATCTACCAAAACTAAAAGCTGAATATTCATTGATTGGCCAATAAGCGTGACTGTAACTTGAGGTAGTTATTATTGGTCTTTATATATATGCATCTTACACGTGCCTTCTGCTGTTCATTTTTGTGGCATGTTCTTCTTTGCATTTATTAAATCTATGCCTTTAATATTTTTCATATTATAAGTTAAACTGGAAGATTTTCCTTTGCTTTTCTGCTCTTTTGTTTTCCAAGTTTTTTCTTTTTTGAGATAAAAATTTAAACATGGACATGTATGTTTGTATTTGATAAACGTTGAACAAGAAAAAATATTTTAGTTCGTTTTTTATCTTTCAGGTTACTATGCTTACTTCAATAATACTTTCTTATCTCCAAATTCGGAGGCTTACCTCGAAAGTGTTCCTATAGAAATCATTATCAACAGACCATGTTTAAGATTTTATTATCACATGTACGGCAGCACCATGGGGACATTAGAAATTGGATTGGTACAGAATGACGTCAAGAAACCATTATGGCAGCGCAGTGGTGACCAGCTAGATACATGGCATTGTGGGAAAGTAGATCTAAGTTCGGCCAATCCCGGGGATACAGTGAGCACATTTTATGTTTTTAGATTGGTTTTTAGATTATTTTTAAAACTTTTCTACCAATTCTAAAATTAGATACTAAAATACATAACCTTTCTTTTATTAAAAGAAATTAAGTAGTTTATGCACGCTTGACAGTTATTGCCTTGCAAGATTATGTGTATCACGCTAACGGACGCTATTTTTTAAAATAGTTTCTGGTACCCTCTTTTTAATTTTGTATTTTGTGCATTACGTTGTTGTATGTTTGTGAGTTCTTTCTATTGTTATATACACAAAATATAACATCTTTAAGGGTTTCAAATTAATTGCTTTTTCTTGTTTATAACAATAACTACACAATTCGATATACATGTGCATGTAATTATGGTGATCGGAAGCCAACATGAACGGAAAACAGGAATGAAGAAGTGGTAAAATGTATGCTTACAAACATAACTTTACCCTAGTGAGCTTGAAATAAAAGACAAGACTGATTCCTCAAGTTCTGCTTCATATTTAGACTTATACCTGAATTATGACGCACACGAAAGGCTACATTTGAAACTTTATGACAAACGCGATGACTTCAATTTGTCTATTGTCAACTTTCCTTTTTTATACAGCAATATACCTGCTTCTCCTGCTTATGGTACATTTGTTTCCCAATTAATGCGCTATGGTAGAGCTTGTTCCCACTAAGAAGTAGGCTGCTTGCAAAATAAATTGTTGACTCAGGGATATTGCAAGCCTAGGCTTATCAGGGCCCTCAAGAAGTTTTATGGCCGTCATCACAGTATTGTTGATAAGTTTGATGTCCCTGTGTCCAGGATTGACTGGATATATTTGACGTTTCATAGTTCTATCTTCCTTTCACACAATTTTGATTACACACGTGGCGGGTGTAGCTAGCTAAACAGGAGATGCTTTACCTTCCGGAGCACTCGGCCTCTCTTCCCTGGTGAAAGTTCACGTGTCTAACCTAACTTGTCAGTTCCAAAGTTTTTACTTTGCTTCTGGATTGTGATTCGGACATGGATTAGTATGTTTGTTTTTGATTTTAAAATAATCTGCGGGATCTTTGACCATAAACCATTTGATGATTTTCAAAAAGTATTGCAAAAGTTTCGGTATTGATCAAATAGTTTAATCTATTTCATGCCAATTTATTACACAGCGAGATTCGTTTCGTATCATCAAGGCAATCCAGCCCATATATCTTATATGATTTACATGAACTTGTTCTTAATAAAGTCCTTTTCATTTTCAGATATATGTGAAGGCTATTAAAGGACCAGATTTACATACTGTAATGGCAATAGACAACGTACAACTGTTTATAAATGTACAATCATGTGCAGACGCAGGTGAAGTGTTGTTTTGTACTAAAATTTGCCAGTTTGCAATGTTTTCGTATCTTACCAAGGCTCTCAAAAGTTTATGGTCGTAATAATACTGTTGTTGATAAGCATGGTGTCGATGTCTCTAAATTTTCTTGGATATGTTTTCCGTTTTATATATATTTCCATGTTGCATAACGGATGTAGTCAGCTAAACAAGATGTGCAACTCCCTCCGGAGCAAGAAGCCTAACTTTAGTGGAAGTTTACGTGTTTAGCTTCATTAACAATTTTCACGTTGCTTCTGAGATTTTGTTTTAATTTTGATCGGTAATGCATTGTAATTCAACATTTGAAACTAAATGTTATTGCTGTTATTTCTGATTATAAATTTCTATTACTTCATTGATTTAAATGTAGCTTATGACAGCTATAACACAAATCAACAAATTTTGTGTACATACTCAAAGGTGACCAACTATTAGATCTTTCAGACGCAGTCCCTTTATATCTTTCACTTGTCCATTTGTAACCATTTATTTTAGAGACGCAGACTAATAGAAATGTTTCAGAAATTAATTAATCATTTTCAAGTGAAATGTAATTCTAGGAGCAGAACATGGTCTTAATTTTTCAGTTTTTGGAGAAATAAAATTTAAATATGCTTTCGAAACTATTCGAATAAACTACTTATAATTCTGTGACATTTTTAATTGTTAAAGTAATTTCAGTCGAAAAGACATTTTATCTGATAAAAAGGTATGCAATTCTCGCAAGATACGTAGCTGAGAATAATATACCATTTTATCATGCAAATTTTTTCTCTTATTTTTATTTTCTTTTTTACACAATGTCGCCTCTTTCTGTGTCTGAATCGTAGAAAGGGAGTTAATCGCAACATTTTCTATTGTTGTGAGCCTAAAATTTTTTGCTAGATGTATTAGTTTTCACAACAATTAAAACCATTATTACGATACGTATCAAATAGTTTACACTGTTGTTCATTTATAACTGTAACGAGTCTCTTGCGATCGACCTGTATATTTGGTTCCGTAATAAATGACTGAATAATAATTCTCACGTACATGTTTTTACGATTATATGGAATCATTTTCAAAATGATATATACTGTTGGTTTTTTAGGTTTTTTTTTTTTTTATAAAAGTTTGCCTAATGTTTTTGTATTGGAATATTGTTTCGAATAGTTCTGTTATTTTTTATGTTTTTATCTCGAGTGTGGTTATTTTACTTTTGCTTCTTTAGATTGCGACAATCTTGAAGACAGTTTATCGGTTACAAGTTTACTCCAGATACAGACTACCACCATTACAGAAGCACCAGTACCCGAGAATACAACGTTAATTGAAGATATATTTCCGGCATTTGTGTGTAAGCAAATATCTTGCAGTATTTTACTTTATTCCTTTGACCTCTAACTTTATATGTTCAGACGATACTCAGCAGTTCTTGCTACTGAAATTAAATTGGTACATACACTGTTGCACGACACTGTATTATTTGTAACAAACTTTAGTAGACGATTTAAGAAATATGTATAATTGATAAATAGGCCATTTGTAACTTTCAAAACTGTTAATGAATTCATCAATTACCATGTTGTTTATTTTGTCACTTGAAGATGGTTATAATTTAAAAAATCAGTGCCATTTTCCTCTAAATTTTCTCAGTCAGTTTTTCCAGTCGGGTTCTGAAAGTAATCTACCGAATTGTGAAATCTGTAAGAGCATGTCCTATTTTACCTTTCCCGTTTTTAGCTCACCTGACCGAAGGTCATGTGAGCTTATGGCATAGCGCAGCGTGTGTATGTGCGTGTGTGCGTGTGTGCGTGTGTGCGTCGTTAACACCTATTTTCGACTTCTCCTCTGAAACTACTGGACAGTTTTTAATGAAACTTTGTCAGAAGTATATATGGGCTGGTGCAATTCAGATTTGTTCGTGGCGTTGCCATGGCTACCATAACTAGGTCAAGGTGACCTAGGGGTGCAAAAATCTTAAAAAATCTTCTTCTCCGAAAGTTCTGATTGGAGAAAAAATCTGATGTGATATTTGGCTTCTCTAGGGTCTTAAGCCTATAGTTTGTTCATTTTGTAAAAATCGGATAAAAAATAGGTTACGCGTTTTTGCGTTTAATTTTGAAAAAATCGTAAAATAGCTTCAAATTGTTATAACTTGACTATTTGACCAGATAATGACATGGGGTTTTCAGTTTTGACATCTTCTTGTTAGTATCTTCAAAATGAGGTCAAGGTCATATGTGAAGGTTGTGACCTAATTTTTTTTACCTCTGATTATAATTATTATCTCGAAAACTATAAACTTTTTGTATAGGCATGTATATCAGAATGTTGTAGGTATTGATACAACGATCATTTTGATGTAAAGAAAAAGGTCATGGGTTCAAAGGTCAAGGTCACAGATGCGAAACAATACCGAAATTGTTAATTATCTCGAAAACTATAAACTTTTTGTATAGGCATGTATATTAGAATGTTGTAGGTATCAATACAACGATCATTTTGATGTATAGAAAAAGGTCATGGGTTCAAAGGTCAAGGTCACAGATGTGAAACAATACCGAAATGGTTAATTATCTCGAAAACTATAAACTTTTTGTATAGGCATGTATATTAGAATGTTGTAGGTATTGATACAGCGATTATTTTGATGTATAGAAAAAGGTCATGGGTTCAAAGGTCAAGGTCACAGATGTGAAACAATACCGAAATGGTTAATTATCTCAAAATCTATAAACTTTTTGTATAGGCATGTATATTAGAATGTTGTAGGTATTGATACAACGATCATTTTGATGTATAGAAAAAGGTCATGGGTTCAAAGGTCAAGGTCACAGATGTGAAACAATACCGAAATGGTTAATTATCTCGAAAATTATAAACATTTTGTATAGGCATGTATATTAGAATGTTGTAGGTATTGATACAATGACCATTTTGATGTATGGAAAAAGATCATGAGTTTAAAGGTCAAGGTCACAGATGTGAAACAATACCGAAATGGTTAATTATCTCGAAAACTATAAACTTTTTGTATAGGCATGTATATTAGAATGTTGTAGGTATTGATACAATGATCATTTTGATGTATAGAAATAGGTCATGGGTTCAAAGGTCAAGGTCACAGATGCGAAACAATACTGAAATTGTTAATTATCTCGAAAACTATAAACTTTTTGTATAGGCATGTATATTAGAATGTTGTAGGTATTGATATAATGATCATTTTGATGTATAGAAAAAGGTCATGGGTTCAAAGGTCAAGGTCACAGATGTGAAACAATATCGAAATGGTTAATTATCTCAAAATCTATAAACTTTTTGTATAGGCTTGTATATTAGAATGTTGTAGGTATTGATACAATGGTCATTCTGATGTATAGAAAAGGTCATGGGTTCAAAGGTCAAGGCCACAGATGCAAAACAATACCGAAATGGTTAATTATCTCGAAAACTATAAACTTTTTGTATAGGCATGTATATTAGAATGTTGTAGATATTGATACAACAATCATTTTGATGTATAGAAAAAGGTTATGGGTTTAAAGGTCAAGGTCACATATGCGAAACAATACCGAAATGTTTAATTATCTCAAAAACTATAAACATTTTGTATAGGCATGTATATTAGAATGTTGTAGGTATCGATACAACGATCATTTTGATGTATAGAAAAAGGTCATGGGTTCAGAGGTCAAGGTCACAGATGTGAAACAATACTGAAATTGTTAATTATCTTGAAAACTATTAACTTTTTGTGTAGGCATGTATACTAGAATGTTGTAGGTATTAATACAACGGTTATCATGATGTAAAAAAAAAGTCATTGGGGTTTAGTATTTATCTTTAAATCTGTCAGCTAGCCATTAGTTATCAGGTGAGCGTATCAGGCCCATGGGCCTCTTGTTCTAATTTCAGATCAATTACAATGGACGGTTGGAATGCCTGCGGGTGTAATAGTATTTTTTCTTGTACTACTGATCGTGATAAAGGCGATAGACCGCCAACAACTGTAAGTATAAATATGCATTATAATGCAATATATGTTTTTTTTGCATATTTTGTTTTCAATTGTGGGTAATGTTTTTGCAAAGGTAAATAATCAAAACAAACACCAATAAGCTGTGTCTGTTTGCGCTTATGGGTTAAGTTTGCGCCTGATAGACTCTGTAAGATAAACAAGTCTGTGCTTATCTGACCTTATGGGCATAGAACGACTAAGACTACATACCCCTAGTTGTATAGGGACAGTTTACTTCAAATGGACATTGGTTCCCATAACCGAACATTGACAAAGTACGAGTGATCTGAAAATTGTAAAGGTTGAACAAAACCGTTTTCTTGTTATGTGTTATATGTCAAATCATGCCCATAATGTCCTGTGATATATTTAGAGATTATTATATGACCATTTTGATATCACACCCCTTATCAGCCAGAGAGTCCTGATATCAGCCAGAGGGCCGAAGGCCTGAGGGCTGATATCAGGACTCGAGGGCTGATTAGGGGTGTGATATCAAAATGGTCATATTATAAACTTTTTATCATATGTTTCATTCAAAGAACTAAACAAACGTGTTTTTCTGACGTTGAGAAAAAATCTTGCCAGATAATTGGCAAGATCGCAAGGTGAAATATTTTCTGGGTGTCGGAATACTTCTACACTGCACAGGAAGTCTATGAGGATTTTTATGTGTCGGGTACTGTTTTTCGTAAAGTATTTGTATTTTCATTACGTGTACATAATTTTCTGTGTCAGTTTCTTCACCCAATCGATTGATTGTCTATTAAAGCATCTAACTCTAATATTCTGTTGGCAAGACTGCACAACACACGTTCTCCCTGTTCCGACATTTTTGTTTGTAAACAGACGAACGTCGCTTATTGTCAAACCGGTAACGATAAAGGAATTGAATTCGGATTTTTTTCATATCAGCCCCGGTCACGTGACCGGGGCGTGATATAATCCGATATCAGCCCTAGGGCTGATATGACTTTTGAGAATTTTGACTCGTATCACATATACAAAATATGATAGATTTATAAACATATGATAATGCATATTATACCAGTTTTAATTTTACAGCACTACACGGCCGTTTCGGAATAAATTCCTCATCAGTAGTGCTTGGATAGTCGAGTAGGCATTTTATGAACCTAGAAATGTTCATTCCTATGAAGTTTTTTTGCTATTTTGTTTTTCTCATGGGTCCTTGAACAAAACTAACTTAGTTGCCCTTCGGGCAAATTTGGGCAACTTGCACAATATACATAAATCCAAAATGGCCGCCAAACGTCAAATTGAAGTACATACTGCACATAAAAAATCTTCCATTAGCTTGTAATATATCCTTTTAGATGTTTTCAGGTATGAGAAACTCATTTCTGGCGTTAATTTTTACATATGGAACACTTTACTTGCACAATAAGCTATCAATCCAAGATGACCGGCGGACGCCATCTTGAAATATTGATTTTATACAAAATCAAATTTATAATAGGTTGTAATATATCTTTGGAGTGATATTTAGGCATGGGCAACTCAATCCTGGCATTAGTTTTACATTAAATACCATCATGTCAACAATGACCAACCAATGTGCCAAATAACTATTCATCCTAGGATAGCCATGGGTAATCTCATTTTGTGTAAAAATTTAAACGCATCCTTTCTCCAGAACAGTTACAAAATTGTTTACAGAATGTATTTTTAAGGCAAGCATGTCCTTGTGTGTTGCACTTATGGTTTTGTGCCTTATATTGACATAACATGACATAAAGAAGTTCTTGTGGCGTCGGGTGTCCTTTCGCTATTACAGATAATGAGAATTGATCTTTGAATTTCAATCCGAAATTGGTTATCATCTCATACTCTTCAGGAGGACAATGACTGTAGGTACCCTTTCATAACATTAACTAAAGGTGAGACAACAGAAAATGGTGTTTGAAACAACGGCATAACTATTAGGCTTTGATGTTTTTTATGAAGATCCTGAAGAAACACCAGTTTTTCCTGCTGGCTGGCCATACAGAACAACAAAGAATGGTTCAGATCTTATAAAGTTATTTGTGATCTTTGTTTACCAAGAACACCAGCTTAATGAGAAGAAGAAGAATTTTTAATTAGGATGTTGTATCACAACCTCTTAAGAGTTTGCATACCTAGCAATTCAAGATATCTCAAACGAAGATCATGCCCCTAAGAGCATATACGCCTTGTATTTGACATCTCGAACCAAGACCATGACACTTACAGTGTGCATGCCTGTCAGTTCAAGACATCTCGACCAAGACCATGTTACTAGAGCATGCATGCCTGGCAGTTCAAAACATCTCGAACCGAGACCATGACACTGAGAGCATGCATGTCTGGCAGTTCAAGACATCTCAAATCATAACCATGACACTAAGAGCATGCATGCCTGACAGTTCAAGACATCTCAAATCATGACCATTGTTAGTTGCATAGATGTTCAAAACTTCTATCCTATCACTCCATCTGTATATCACATTGTTCCCATGCTTATGCACCCAATACACTAGGAAAAACAAAACCACGTGTCGTCAATCAGCACACAAATGCTACCGGTATCATGACCTGTTTGTGCAGCCTGGAGAACATACGATACCATAGTTATGCCGGATTCATCATGGCCGAATCCACAACCGTATACTTATTGCTGTGTTGTATCCTCTGTCCTGGTCCTTAGAAGATACGAGATGGTATTTGTCAAACACAAGATTTTCTTTGAAGTGCCTGGGTACCAATATGACCTTTTTGGGGTTGATTCAATGAAATCTGATGGTTATCGTCATGTAACCAAGAGATGCGATAGAAAACTGTGAATCATTGTGATTTGTTTGTGAGTTTTGGTGAACGAACCCACAAAGCGATTTGACTAGAGCTGACTCCATGCCTTTCCAATGACAACCATTCAACCACTGTCTAAAAAAGGAAACAGAACCGATATCAAATGCAAGCTCAAGCTAAGCTCAAACTGCCCTGCTGTCAAAACAACGGTAACAAAGAAACATGTATCTTGCATTTTGACAGCGTCGCTTTGAAAACGTATTGCCTTTATCATCTTATAGAGCTAATAATGGCATTATAAAAACTCATCAGGTAGACTTGATTGTACCGTATTCCATCTACTCATCCATTACAACTGAATCCACCATTACACTGAATGACACATAAGAAGCAATTTTACGAACAAATGCCAGAGTTTGAATAAGCATATATATCCAAGGAACACCAAGGATTGAACTCTTGAGTTATGGTCCATGTCATATCAGAATATATTCATTTCAATCGATCATAGAAGCACCAATTACCCACTTAAATGATTAGGGTAAAGAGTCATGCCTTTAAAGGCTCATTTTTCAAATTGATAGCAGTTTGTTCTCCAAACTGTTAGCCAAGACAAGCATCCTAATAATTACCATGGGCCGACAGCGTGACTTCGACAGGACACGCATGTGTTTATAGCAGACACTGAGAAAGTTTACCAGCATATTGTACATGTCAAGCATCCAATAAAATAATTTGTTGGGTGTGCTAATCAGGATACAAACAGTTTGGTGGTAGACAGTGCAGGGGTATTATTTTCTGCTGTCCAGTATAATTTGTAAGTGAAACAGAATTGTCAGATCTAGATGTTGAGATGTTGCTAATGGTGACTTAAAAGTAAACCAAATCTAGACTGTGCACTACCTTTTCATTATATCACATGGATGAACATGGCAGTCTGTAGTCATAGCGTGTATCATAGCAGTCATTTGGAGTGTAAATAGTGGATCAAAATATCAAAACTATCATAAAACCAAAAATGAGTTCTTCTGTTCAACTCCAACAAATCAATTTGTGGAAAGTTGTTGCATTATCAGTGACAGATTTTACTGTAGATTCCCGAAACCATAATACTTCATTATATGACGTAATGTATCAGTGTTCATGTAAAAATCGAATCAATTCACTGTTGACAAACTATTATTTAGTTTGATACCATGTCCGAGTATTAATTTGGTTTCATTCGTGGTAATATACATGTATATGTGACTGGATTAACTATGATAGCAATATTGTGGCTTTGAAAACTTCTTCGTTGGATACACGCTTAAAAGAAACCTTAGCAAAGTGAACTAGCCTTTATGCTAGACTTAGTAAAGCTGAAATACTAAGATCATATTTTTAATTTCTTATTAAAAGGAATTGTTCGAGCCTCATGTATGACCTTTAAATCAAAAATGTATCAAGATGTATGGTTAAGTTACACAGCATGAATGTGATATGCTGTGTTACATCTTTAATAAAAAAAAACCTGTTACTCCTACCGTTGGTTGGTAAAATTGTTAAATGTACTTTTAAATTCCCCCAAATGTTAAAAACATCAACGGAAATGAGTTCCTCATCCCCGAAAACATATAAAACGGTATTTACAAGCTATTGTAGACTGTGACAATTCTACAAAAGATAGTTTTCAATATGGCGTCAGGCAGCCATCTTGGATATATGCAAATTATGCAATTTGCCCATTGTTGCCTGCAGGGCAACTAACCTAATTTTACTCTAGGGACCCTATAGAATACAAAACAGCAAAAAAACTTCATAGGAAAAAACATTTCTAGGTTCAAGTATTGAGTATATGGGAGTGTCAACTCGACTAGACCAAAATTGTGTTATCAAAATGTTTTCGAAGATGTTAAAAAGTATTCCAAGGGACAAAATATATTTACCAAATTTAGCTAAGGAAATACTGATGTACTCTTGTATGTTTTCTATCATTTCGTAACATATTTCGTGTAAATTTTAATTACAAAAATTGGTTTATATATAAAGTTAACATGAAATTCTTCTACTATTATTAATCTCATTAAACTTTTTGATTTTTACAGTCGAGAAAAGAAAAGGAGGGAGGCATTCTCAATGCAGCTTTTACATGAATACAAACAATCAAGTGGAAACCAAGCAGGGAACCCATTTTTAGCTTTAACAATTCCAGGACCATTGTACTGCGATATTGCCGAAACCGAGGAAAGCACATTTAATAAACCAAATGGGGAAACCCTATCGTCAAATTCTAAAACGGCAAATGGTGGAGGTCATATCGGAGACACAAAACAGCCAAGTGTTAAAAATGGACAAATTGTAAAATGCGAGATAAATCATCACAGCGTTCCTGCTTCATCCAATAGTAATGATAACGAACCATGTTCTTCCAAACAGTTAGACGATTCGGATTATGTGACTTTGAAGCAGTAGTTCACGGTATTGGTGACGTCTTTCGGTGCCTTATATTATTTCTGATTTAGTTATTCTGTGTTTATATGTCACTACACTTGGTATCATTGACATAACAGTCAAATGGTAATGAAATTTGTTCACTAAAGCACAAAGGATGCAGAGTTCCCCTTTAATACTCTAGAAAACAAATCCGGCGCTTCATAGAACAATTTTGACATGCTTGGAGTATAATGTAAAGGATTGCAATAAGTTGACATAGCATATTATTGTAAATAGATATCATACATTTTAGAGAACTTCACTACAAGTAATAGAAGTGGTCAATATCAGTCAGACGCTTGATAAGAAGACTGGGGTTTTCAGTGTGTGATCACAAATGCTTAATCCATGGTTTTGCCATGCATCATTTTAATCAGATTACTATGTAATGATGTTTAAGTTTGTGATATCTAGACACATGAGATTCGGAGGTCTATATGGTTTAATCAATAATAACATCCGATTATCTCATCTAAACTAACTTCCTAATTAATTAATTACTTAATTAATTAATTACCAAAGATTTATACATATCATCCAATGTAAAAGAAAAGTATTAACTTTGAATTCATGTATTCATCTAACACAACATAACTGTATAAAGTTTTGTATATTTTTTCATTTTATTTGTAAATTACATTTATTAATACAATAATTAAATAAATTTCATTGAATGAAAACCGATCCTGCGTCCTATAATTCAATGTTCCACACATTCTCAATTTCGATTTCACACGTGAAAGATGTACCGAGCTGAACAGGGTGTACCTACCCTTTCGGAGTACCCGACCTCACTTCCCTAGTGAAAGTTCGCGCATTAAACCTAACTTGGCAGTCTAATAGTTTTTATTTGCTTTAAGATTGTAATTTGGACATGGATTTTTAAATCAAGTTATTATACCAAGTCAAAATAAAAAATATACTAATCTAACGTCAGCAGCTTGTCTGGTAATAATGAGAAAAAAACGACCATTAAAGTAAAAATTGAGCGAATATTAAAAGCCTCGTTTGCAGAATTAATTATTATGAAGTCTTTTTTTATTTTTATCACATATCTAGTTTATAGCTTTGACTCAATTGACGGTGTACAAACAGCCTGGTATACAAGGTTAGCCGCATCAAGAGCACATCCCCAGTGTAGTGTTACACCTGATCCACCATGGCCATAGTTATGTATTACCTGTAAAATGAAATATTTAGTAATAGACAGGTTAATAAATATTTTTTGTGTTTAACTGAATAAATACACAGGTATTACCTTTTACCTGCAATAGGGACACAATTATTGTGGATTCTGTAGATGAACATTTTAGTCGTTGAAATAAATTTGCTTGGGTTTCTTATTTAGGAGTTTGAGTAGCACATTGGAGAATCCTACTTAGACCAGAACTAATTTCATAATTTTCCAGTAAACAATCGGTATAACTGTACACTATTCTTGCTAATTTGCTTCTTTATTCGTGTTCTGAGAGAAAAATGTCGCCAAACGATTCAACTCCGCATACAAATATAAAGATTACGCTCTATCTCTAAGTGATCCTAAATTTGGATGTAATGTGAATGTCATCTATCCTAATAAGCTTGAAAAAAGATGCTACTGATTCAGGTTCTGCTTTATATTTAGACTTACTCCTCACTTATATTGCCAACTAAAGGTTACATGTGAAGATATATAACGAACGTGATGACTTCATTATTTATTGTCAACTTTCCTTTTCTATGCAGCAATATACCTGCCTCTCCTGCTTATGGCGTATTTATTTCACAATTAATATACTATGACAGAGCGTGTTCCCACTACGTGAACTTTATACAATGAAACAAATAACTTGTCGACTCAGGGATATTGCAAGCCTAGGCTCATTAAAGTCTTCAAAAAGTTTTATGGTCGTGATCACAATATTGTTAATAAGTATGTTGTTTCCGAGTCTGTAGATACTCGTAGTTCACGCACGTAGTTCGACGTTCTTTTTATTACACTTGTGATTTAGCTAGCTTAACAGGAGATGTTATCCCTTTCGGAGAACACGGCGGCCTCACTTTCTTGGTTGGAGTTCTCGTGTTTAACTTGTCAAGTTCAACGTTTTAACTTTGGTTTGGATGTGATTGGACAGGGATTGGTATGTTTGTTTTTGATTTATCTAAGATAAAATCGCATGTATTTGTAATCACTGGATTGTGATTGAGTATCAATTTAAGAGTCGTCGGTATCAATTTAGAGAGGAAAACTTGACATTACTTTGTTCTTTTTGGTTTTTAAGGCCTCAAAATATTCATGCAAAGAAATGTTTGACCAATTTCATTATCAGTAATTTCTAACATAATTTTTAAAAGTCACCGAAGATTGTTTTCAGTCTTATTCTGATAAATTCTCTACTTGATGCAGATTTTATATATCTAAATTATTACTTGAACATCTTGGTTCTTGATTAAATCTGGAGATTTCACACGTGATGGGTGTAGATTTACTTTCCTGGAGAACCCGGTCTCGCTCCCCTGATGGGAATTCACGTGTTTTATTTTTTATTTCTCAGTTTTCAAGGGGTTTGCTTGCTTTTGGGATTTTGCTTTGAACATGGATCGGTTTTATATTTGGTTGAGAATATGTGAATTCATTTATTCTAATGAGTTTCAAATAAAAGAAATGGAAAAGCAAAGAAAGGCTACATTTGAAACTTTATAACAAACATGAGGACTTCAATTTTTCTTCTAACATTCCTTTCTATACAGCAATATATCTGCTTCTCTCTCCTGTTTATGGTATATATATTTCACAGTTACTACGCTATCGTAAAGCTTGTTCTCACTAAGGAGTCTTTATACAACGAAGTAAATCCTAACAAATAGTTAGTTCCGGGATATTGCAAACCTATGCCTTATAAATGCCTTATCAGTTTTACGACAGTCATCACAGTATTGTTGATAAGTATGATGTTTTTGTATCCACATTTATCTTGCACTTTTTGACGTCTTATAGTTCCATGTTTCTTATGTTCTCAATTTCACACGTAGATGGGAGGGTAATCACCTTCCGTGGTAAAAGGTAAACATTACCGTTCCCTTTTTTGATTTGAACAAAGATCGGTAAGCCTGTGGTTGATTTGATAAAAAATAATTTTTTTTATTTTATTTTTTACAATTTTCAATTCGGTCTTTTACATTGTATAACTTTACACGAACACATAAAACAAAAAGATCTTAGTTATTACCTTGCATTTCTGGTACTTCTTTTTGTCTAATTCAAGTCTAACCTCAGATCTAGCTGGTCTCAATCCAACCCAGTCATACAATATCTTTGCATTCTGTTAAAGAAAGTAACGTCATACAACGTTTTTCGCATTCTATCGAAGAAAGAAAAATTTTCAGAAAAAAAATTATTCAGATCATTTCTTCTTGAAAGCGTATTTGTTTGACACAATAGTCAAATTATAAACGTTTTCAACTTTTTAATTACATTTACTAGTCTTAGTTTACACAACAATTTAAACCGGTCCGTTTGATCTTTAATCTGAATACTTATTATGGATAAATACATTTATGTATAGGATAGGCAGATGTTTTTGGCAACATTATTGAAAACATGCATTGTTATGTATTATCTATGGATTCTTACACTGCCAATAAACTGGATTGATGCAGATTATTGAATATGGTCACATTATTGAAAACATGCATTGTTATGTATCAACTACTAGTTCTTACACTGCCAGTATACTGTATTGATCATCGTATATAAATAATTCTAATGAAAGGTTAAACCGACAGGCCAGTACTGTTTCATCAAACATCATTACACTATTCATAGACCGTTTTGCTGACAATTAGTTAATGCAATAAATGTAATATTATTTTTGCAAGTTGTGCTTGCACTATACATTTTATTTTACAATAATGTATTTTCTTTTTCAATATAAACCAAATGCTGCAATGCCAAATATAAACGTTAGGACTTGAATTTGTAGAATAAACACTTACTTTCAAACTAGGCATGAGTTTACAACAAGTACGGAATATCCTGTCTTTGTCTTCTTTAATTACACTTAGATCCCAACTATTGACATGACCACTTCCACCTAGAGTAACGCTCTTTGCTCTGTATTGCATAAATAAATAATACTTTTGTACCTATTACCAAGTAACAGAATTCTGTATATTTATTAATCTAAAATAACAGAAGTCTATGCATTAAAAGACGATTGTTAAAAAGAAATTAAGCATAAATTAATGAAAAAGAAGAAAAATACGAAATGTTTTTCATGGCCCATAGAGACACACAATTCAAACTACGTGTATTTGTTATTTAAGAAATGACATTCTGCTCATGGTATTTCAAGAGGTAATGAAAGATAGTGTGGCGCGTGCCAAATTTGATGAAGGGCGAAGCCTTTCATTTTGAATTTGGCATGGGCCACACTATCTTTCATTACCCCTTGAAATACCATGAGCAGAAATGTCATTTGTTATATTTACAATTCTTTCTTTTAATAATATTTTGTACCTTGGCGCTATTTTTTCCATATTTGCTCGTGTGATATAGGGTTTCTAGCCATGCGAGATCGGCGTGGCTCACATGACCAGGCGACCCCCTGTGTAGGACATGACGTAATATTGCGGGAAAATTGATACACATCAAGGGTCATGACCCCCATTGTCTTATACTGGGAATTAAAATACAATTGCTTCCGTATGTTTCATAGAAGACAGGTACAGTCATATTGTAAATATAATAAAATAGACGTGGCAATTGGACAATAAAATATCAACGTTTACAGTGAAAAAAGTTTTATCTGGTGGTTGTAGTTTTGTTTTCGAACAATTATCATATTCCGAAATTTACACTGCAGTTTACTTACAAATTGGTCATTTTTAATTGGCTAGTTTTTAAAGTTTTAGCTTTGGTTATTTATGGTAGGCTAGGTATAGAGTAGTATGTTTGTGTATGATGCAAAAACGGTGATTTTGTGATATTTACCCGGTAGAATGTAAAGTTCCTTGTGTTCGTCAGATGGATCTTTATCCATATAAAAATGTTTTACCCAAGGCGCTTGAACCTAACGGCAACAAAACAGTTGATTTACAAATACTAAAAAAATATAGATCAGAAACCACACTAATTACGTTAAAAGCGCGTTTTTATCATCGCAACAAAAAGTATTAAACACAAGTGCATCACAAAGTAAATATAAATCTGGTAAATGCTCAATACATAATTTTCACTGTTCATGCGACCAATGGTGAAAAATGTGCATACTACTATGGTAGTTTCAACTGATAGCGTGCTCAATCCGTGTGCGGGAAGTCGTTTGTTCGAAACCCGGTCGTGATCTGACCAGGACTTGAAGGCAAAAGGCCATTGGTTCGATTCTCTGGTTGCCGCTTGCTAAAGGCATAACAAATGTACACAGGGCTTGTCAAGTTTCAGTCGGGAAATATGGTTGTTCATGAAAACAAATTAGCCATTTGAAATAACAAACTAAGTGTATCATAAACGCAAATTTAAATAAGCATATTTTTCAAATGAACCCCTTCGGTCTTCGTTGTCTTGGCGTTATGTTGCTAAAACCAGAGCCACCTAGAATATACACCATACGAAAGATATAGAAGAGCCACCTAGAATATTAGATTACGTTTTTGTAAAACAACATATGGAAATGTTATTTTACGTTTTTTTTAACACGATATATGAAGATATATAGAAGATACGTTTTTGTAAAGCAACATATTGAGGTTTAGAAGAGTCATCTAGGTTATACGTGTCAGTAAAACAACATATGAAGATATAGATGCACGTTTTTGTAAAACATCATACATGTACGGAAGATACGATATTTACCTTTATAACTTGGCCTTTCACAGGGTACACATCTGTATCTCCTACTAATTCTCTTGCTCCTAGACCTGTACAGTTTACAACAGCGTCATACGCCCCAGTAACCTTATAACGAAAGCAAAAGTAGTTCGCTTATTTGGTAAAATCAACAAAATGGTAAAACTTAAGTATGTAACATTTTATACACACTGGTATGTTTTAATGGTGAGATCTATTGTAATAGATACTTGAAAAAAAGATTTCAAGATTTGACATGCATTATTTCATAATTTCATAATGCTGTCGTACATAATTATTATAAACCAACTTGAAAATATAGATAAAATACATGACGGAAACGTGTACATTAGTCTTAACCAGATAAATGCAAGAAACAAGAAAAGTGTTCCTTGGACTCTTATGGTGAGAAAATTAGTAAAAATACGGATATCAGAAGTCGTACTTAGAAATTAACTAGACACAAATGCGCAAGAATGCGCCCTTTTCGATCCTTAAACTGACAAATTAGAATAATGCCCAATCTTGTTGATATACATGTTTAAAAACCCATTTATTAATGTCTATAATGATTTAATTTGATGGGAAACAAAACCACCAACTTACAATTATCCAAGCAAAATATTGCGAAAACTTCGGCGAGATATTAAATGGTGAAAGTAAATTGACAGCATATGTGATCAAGATGATTCAAGAAGCCCAGTTTCTAAAAGGTTCGAGGCTATCTAATATCCAAAGTTTTTTATATATACTTTAAAATATGCACCAATTGTTTATTCATATTGGACAAACGAGAGGAGAGAAAGAGAGAGAGAGAGAGAGAGAGAGAGAGAGAGAGAGAGAGAGAGAGAGAGAGAGAGAGAGATCCATACCTCCGTCAAAGAATTCACTTTCAGAGATACTATTTTCCCGCCCTTTCCACGAAATCTGTAAATACAATATGAAATGTATTGACATGGGCGAATAAAAATTAACAAAAGTTAATCAAAGCCTTTTCTAATCAATAAAATTAATCACAACAATACCATAATAAAACGCATTACCTTCTGAAGAGCCATGAAAGATAGGGAGCTTGGTCAGCTACCAATGTGGTATAAAAAGCACCTTCTCTGTAAATAAAAAGAAAGATAATGTGATATGTTATTTACGAGACAGATTCCTTTTGGAAAAAGGAAATCTAAAGTTAATTGAAATTTGTAATATAATGTAGCTTACTAGTTCACTTAAAAATGGTCTTTTTGTAAGTTTCCAATAATATCACAGCAAACCGCGTTACGCTTTATCCACTCTACAGCGAAACGATGCAGTTTGACGTACATGTTTTAATAACTGTCTATCAATCTACCAGTAAAAGTTAGAAATGACGTGCAAATGATAATCAAAAACAAACATATCATACCATGTTCAAATTTCAATCCTAAAGCAAAATAAAAACGTTAAACCTGACGGATTAGATCCAATTTTGACCAGGGAAGTGAGATCGGGAGCCCAAAAAGGGTAAACGCCTGTTTAGCTAGATACACCCGTCACGTGTGAAATCTAAAAAGAACCAGGAACGTCAAATACATCCAGATAAAATATTAAATTATTCAAACACTTCTAGGAATGAATTCCTAAAGGGATGGAAACGTTAGCTCAATATCCTAGGATGTTGTTTGTTTTTGTTTCATTGTGTTTTATATATAATATTTACTTGTATTGTGGGTGTAACTCCATATCTTGTTTTGTTAACGTCCTGTAACCTATCACCAGGTCTTTTTTCCATTGTGGATCCTAAAATATAATTAATAAATTATGATAGATATATTGTATTAGGTAGTTGACAATATCATGTTCCAATAGCGCATGTGTTAGTTTTGATCAGGGTTTGATTCGAGACAGCATTATATCAGGCCTGGGGTAATGGTAATGTAATGACAGTAATATTCCGTGTAATTATGATGTAATGTGTAATGGGCCATTTTTGCATTACAAGTAATGGTAACATAATGCATTACTTCTAAGAAAAAGGACTGTAATGCATGTTACTTTCTATTACATTTACATTACTTCAAGAATTTGATTATATGATTATATAGAGGATTCCCATCTAGCAATAGTGACATACTATACCAACATTTTTGAGTAGTCTTCTTTATTTTGCATTATGTAGCGTTTGCATATTCGTGTTCGCCAACAGTTTTATCTCAAAATAAGTTTTAATCTTAATTCGAACATAAGAAGAATGGCATTAACTGGTAAAAATGAAACAAAACAAAAAACTTATGTAGGAGTATTTGTGAACTACATACATATCGCCCAGTGCTCTAAAATCATGCATGCTCTAAAGTCGTGCATGTTGTTTCTGAGGAATTGTGGGGGCATTTGCAGTGCTGATGAAAAGTAACAGCTGAAATTGTCAAAATATTTAATAAACTCACAGCAGACAATGAGGTTATAAAAATGTTTCTTAAATAGGCACATTATTCATAAAAAAGTGAAATATAAGCAAAAAGTCGCGATTTCACTAGGTCTGTTTTTCTCTCTGCTTAAATTGCTTTTAAAATTTTATAATAACAATTCAAATGACTAACAATGTATCATCTGTCACAGTACCTCTCGTATGTAGGTCTACACATATCAGAAGTTTCATCGACCTGAAATAGGATTTCCAAGCAGTGCACTTTTTTATGACACATTTTTTAATTCAGTCATCTTGTATTAGCAGACAAGCTTAAGCCCACGACAGATGGATGTTAGGTACATTTAAACAAAACAAGCTCATCTTTGTGGGAAAATAATTTTTTTAGAGGTAGGAACAATGCATTTGACATTGATGCTATCTTTTGTACAAATTATTTCATTTTCCTCTTAGCTACGTGATTTTAGGGCAAGGGAAGATATATTGACTACCTATATTTCAATCTTTAAGAATTGTCCCACTTTTTCTAAGACAGATGGCATGTTATACATTTTTGAAAATTTCATATAGCTATGCTGTAACACTGTATTTAAGACCTGTGGATAATTGTAAAGCTTTATCTATTCAAATACTCGTTCAATAATGAATAAACTGCACTATCTCGATTAATAGAATGATTTATATGATTTTTCAAGTGTTTAATTTTACCTTTGGGCTGTTTTCATTTCGAGACATTAGATAACCGGATACAAAGTGAACGCCATTAGCACCACCCTCCGTAGAGTGCGCCACACGCTTTAAATGATTAAACGTTTCTTCTCCCCATTTCCTACAACAAGCAAAAAAACCACGCTTAAACAACATGCTCTCAAAAGAAAAACAAACGTATTGGCCCATTTTCAAATCACCGTCCTAGAAGCAAAAGAAATTTGTTAAACCCGTTATTGTCCACAACAGAAATGAGGTTGGGTGTTCTGGAAGAGTAAGCGTATGCTTTGAGTCCACTAATTTCAAACTTCCTACTATGGACTGGGCATAGTTAAAAATGAACTATTTCGTGGTATTGAACTGTTTTCTATCCTGAACAATTCTTTAATAATCTAATTAGTGGTCAAATTTATTTGCGTCTAGGATTGTTACTATTAGAATGACCTAATTGCAATAATTTGTTTCTAGGTAAAATATTTATCAACTAACAAAGGTTGGGCAAGTCAAACTCCAAAATTTTATAATTCGAGATGTCTTATGGGAGACAACTTCCTGTTATGACACAAGGGGCAAAATAAAGTAAAATTGCTAAAAAAAATTTAAGGAGTTCTAAGTTTTCTAATCCTTTTAAATTAATAATTTATTAGTACATTGTGATTACAATTTTAAAAATACAAAAAGAAATAAAAGCGATAATTTAAAATAAAGAGGCATAATTACATGCACATTTAGAGACACATAACACTGTCTAATCAACCTTAATCATATTTATTTATGCGCTATGAAACTTTACCGGTAAAGATCTTTCTGTATTGGACTTGGGTAAAACGGTTCCCAGAACCCAGCTGATCCATCAGAAGTTGTATTTGGAGAAAACGTTTCAGCTATTATTGTCACTTGTGCTGACGGAATCTTGTCTTGAATACAAACAGCAGTGGACAGTCCTATAATTCCCGCACCAATTACACAAACCTTTTTCTTCATCTGACTTCCGTGTTTTGATCAAGGATCTTTTACTAAAATAGTTCAGTTTTTTATATTAAAAATACACAATACTAAGAACTAAGATTAAAAAAATATTGATGGACAAAGGGCGCATATCTAACTGTAAACGCCACGTCTTATCTTCGGTTTGATTACAGATGTGCATCTAGTCAGCCACTATGAAATATCTCTCCTGGGTGCTGAAATACTGTTTTAAAACCTTTGTATCAAAAGGAACCGTACCTTTCCAATCAAAAGGAGAGAGAGAGAGAGAGAGAGAGAGAGAGAGAGAGTACTTACTATACTAGTAACTAAAACTGAGTACAGAACCAGATGAGTTCTATAGGAAACCACATTGGAAACATATTTCAGATGAAAATAAATGTAACCTATCTGGCACCCCAACATTATGATTTCCTTTGCTGTGTAAGTGTAATATATGTAAAGTGATTATAAAGTAAGATTTACGAGTATATTGAGGTACTGACCGAGTTATATACGTAAAATCAAACATCCGGTCCATATTTATAATTAGCTGGGATCAATAGGATATAACGTATTGTACATTTTGCTTTACTTTTAAAAACTTTAAAACCAATTCACTGAGACCATGTACATGTATTTGACCTCGAAGTGGTTTGTCTTCTCTGCGATTGTGGAATTAGGGCACTAGATAGTATACATAATTTTACGCTGGAAGACTCAGCTTTAGACATGAGCAATCACGAGATCATAATAGGCATGACACTGCATATTCTTAAGAGAACAATCTATAAATGGCTACCTGATCGATTCCAAGTAAGTTGCCAATCCAACGAGATCGATATCCCAAATCCCAGATGCAAGTTAAATTGCCAACGTGTAAACGGATATAAGCGTATCTATGTCAATGGAGAAATTTAAAAATATACGTTTGCATTATGTTTACCATGCACCTAGAACTACCGTTGTATCTCAAGTCACACATACCCTTTGAACTACTGAACTGATCCAGAATATGTTAGTAAACATCATACCTCGTTTTCTAGTAGACAGCTTGTGTGCATAACGGCGTTGTGTAAGATATAGTCTGTGTGTCACAGGTCGTTAGTATCAAATGATGAAATGCACAGCAATGTAAATTTAAGTACTCCCCAGATAAAAGTTTTACTTTTTTATTTCCTCATTGAGGTGTTGAGTGTATCGAGTAATAATTTTGGAAAACTTAAAAAACATATTACTTTTGCGTAGATAAAAGTACGGTTCAGTAGAAATGTCATGCACCACTTTTTGAATTTAATCATTCAATTCAATCATTAAGGGTCATCTAAGTAGGAAAATTCAAGTAAAACCATTTGGTTGAAAAACGTGATAGAAGGGCACAATTATGAAATTACCTACACAAGTGTGAAGATTTATAAATAAAAATAAACCAGGAATTAATTTAAGAATTTTTAAAATATTTGTTGCTTTTCTTTATGGAAATTGTGCAAAAATACACGTGTTGGGGAAAAATGGGTTTCGCCTTGTATTACTAATTAATTTAAAAAATGAAAAGATATTTATATAGTCAACGCCATAGAGCAGTGCAAAGGGGCCAAAGTTTGTTAAAGAAATACGAGGTCTTTGAAAACTCGATAATTTAAGGTTGAGGTCGTCTACGTTTTATTTTCCTTTTAAAAATGCGTGTACCAGGCGTGTTATTTATATTTTAAGGCCACTAATAATCCAAAATACAACAAGTCATAAAAAGTGCACTGTCACACAATACTGTTCTATTTGAATTGAGGTGAATATTGTTTGGTTTGAACAATGCTGAACTACATACAGCCGAATATGCCTCAACAATTATCAAGTAATATACAAACTTATCTTTTACAACCTTACCTTGGATCGTTGGTAGCCTTAGAATATGAACTATCACGCCTTGTACACACATTTTTAAAAGGAAAACAAATCAAAGAAAATATCAACCGTAAATTGTCGAGTTTTCGTATTTCTTTAACAAACTCTGGTCCCTTTACACTGCTCTATGGCGCTGACTATGTATTAGCTTTTCATTTTTTAAATTAATTCGTTATACAAGGTGAAAACTATTTCCCCCAACCCGTGTATTTTTGCACAATTTTCGTAAATAAATGCGAAAATATTTAAAAATTCTTAAATTATCAATTTCTGATTTATTTTTATCTATGAATCTTCACACTTGTGTAGGTAAATTTATAATTATACCCCTTTTTACGCTTTTCAACCAAATGGTTTTCACTTGAATTTTCCTACTTAGATGGCCTTGTATTCAGACTCTGAAACACTATTTTGTTAAAAGTTTGAATGAAATTCGACTTTATATAATATTTTAATATATATCATTTGATTACCAAAATATTTCACGATATACTAAGTATAGTAATCTAATACAGATCATAAATAACCAGACATTTATTTATTAATCTGCTACATGCAATCACAAGTAAAAATCCGTATATTCTTTTTGTATTCATGTAAGCTATCAAAACCATGAACACGTTCTTATTAATTTTATAAAATATAATAAATAAATAATGGGATTTAAAATTGAAATTGATTTACTCTATTTTGAAAATTAATATCTTGTCAGAAAAAAAAAATAAAAAGTGAATATCTAAATAGTGCCAAGTGGTATTATTAAAATACATTCTGAAATATTTTATATGCTAGTGCAGCACCTTAAAAATCTAAGTGCAAAAGGTAAAAATAACCCAATTAATTTGATACGTACATTGATAAGTACAACTGGCTTTAAGATAAATGAGATGGTTGATCCCAGGGTGCTTGGACCACACAACATGCTTCTATGTTATTATTACAGTCAAACCTGTCTATAAAGGTCACCCAAGGGAGCCAGTAACAGTGGCCTTTATGGGCAGGTGGCCTCTATAGACAGGTTCCAATAATATGAATAAAGCACAATTGGGATAAATTCTACTGGCCTTTATAAGCAAGTGGCCTTTATATAAAGGTGACCTTTTAGGCAGGTTGGACTGTATATTTAATGTTTGCCCAAAGTCGTCAATTTTTTTATAATCAGTAGTATCTAGTCTTGCTTTCTTATTTCGCTTAGTTTGTGTTATTTATTATCTTTTTGTATTGTTTTGTATTGGTTAATTAGAGTTGAATTGAGTAATGGCGTTTAACATCATAGTCAAGAATATTTCACTTATATCGATACGTCGCCAGCTATAGACGAAGGTGCGTTGCGCTGATGGCATTACAAAGCAGGGTTCTTTATCGTGCCACGCCTACTGTGACACGAAACCACGTTTTTTCCCATCTGAAAGAACCCCGACTTTCATTTCATAATGCCGTGTGCTTGGCGAAAGAACAGTACTACCCACTTTAAGTCGTGGGTCAGACCCGGTTCCTTCCACTTACGGAGCGAGCACTCTACCAACTGAGCTACCGCAGTGGTGCATTGGTCCCGTTCATGTTTATTCAGCTATAATATTCACAGAACCTTTTTTTTCCAATATTTCGGAAACTTTTTATAAATTTATTAACCTTCGTAATTTTGATCTTTCATTCTCAATTTCATATATGTCTGGTGTAGCTCTCTGAACAAGAGATACCTACCCTTCAGGAATCACCGGATCTCACATCTTTGGTGGAAGTTCATGTTTTTAACTTAATTTGCAATTTTTCGAAAGTTTTACTTTGCTTTTGCACTGTGATTTAGACATGAATGGATATGTTTGTGTTTGGGTTGATTGCTATTTTGGGATGTCAATGCAGACTGACTGTTGCAATGCTTGGAATTTTTATATTTTGCTAAGGGCATCACTACATTGCAACCAGCTAGTAATCCGAATCGTACGTATGATTATTAAAAAACATCTACATGTATACTTTTTGGTAATAATTGTAGACATAAATAACATAAGCTGATATTTTACTGACGATCCCATAGTTTCGATCTTTGACAGGATTTTCGCATAAGAAATAAGGTCTACATTATTTATTTATTGCTCTATAATTTTGATTTTCGTTGTGAAATTCTGTGTATAGCGTTTTTACAAAGATCCACCACATCTTGTGCACAACCCCAAGCTACCGTTATACCAGATCCACCATGTCCATAGTTATGGATTACCTAAATTAAAACACAATAAAAAGATAATACCAGAAACGTAAAGAGTTGCTCAACTGAACATATATTGTAATACTGAACGCCAATAATCAAGAGTAACGCATTGTATCTACAAAATCTATTTACATCAGATTATTCACATCTATGATATTTGGAATTTTGGATTGTTTCATGTAAAATGTTTTTAATTTAGAATAGAAAGAATCATGTACTCGGCAACACCCAAATCAACTAAGACAAGCAAATAGTAAAAGAGAACAAGACAACACAAACGCAAAAACAAAGTATCTTTTGTATACGCTCTAAGTTGCGACTAAGAGCAATTAGTCCAAATTATTGAAGATTGCGAAGATCGCATTTTGAGATGACTGCATAGTCTTCAAAATATGGCTAATTTAATCATAGAACTCAATATTGGTAAGATAAAAAACAATACGTTTGTTCGGGAAGCAATCATGTTTGGTCCATATTGTAAACAAATTTTAAGACTTATCTCCAAATTAAAATGGCTGAACCATAGCTTCAAAATGATAACAATATTGATATTGCATTGTTAACCGCAACTCGAATCCTGCTTACATAATTTAATTTTTCATCAAAGTCATGATCAGAAGTTTTATCAAATTGCCTTTTCTTAAACAAATTTAACTTTCAGATTAATTAGCAATTAATTGCAGGAATTGATTGTCTATTAAAAGAGGTAAATTAACCTTAAAAACCTGGTCAATGAATAAGTTTTTTTATAAGTTAATTGGTAGACTTACTATTACTGGTTTAGAAAATGATTGTAGTTCTTCCATCTCTAGTCGAACCGTTGTTCTTGAAGGCCTCAATCCTACCCAATCTTCAACTTTTTTGGCATTCTACATAATATTAATTTAATATTAATTATGTAACACAACATTTTAGTATTATATAATACTAGGTTTGCCTCAATGTTCACATCATATGTTTTGTACAAAACTTTTGTTATTTGAAATAGTGTTATTCGAAACGAATAGCGTTTTGATGGTCATTATTCTGAATACATTTTTAATAAAGATTGTTGATCAAAGTAAGTAAGTAAGTAAGTAAGTAAATTTCTATTTTGGTATTTATTGTTCTAACGATCTATGTTTGGTATTATGTGTCTAAATTCCATATGGAATTTATCAACCAAATAGAAAACGTGAAAATATTACTTTGCAGCATGTAAAATTTAAATCTTTTGCATAGCACTAGTATACGTGCCAATAGACAAAGTAACCAACAACACAGAACAATTGGACTAACGAAATAAATAAAAAGAAGACAAGTTTATAACATATACAACTGATATAAAACTTAGGGCCTTATGTCTTATTTTACGTCTTGTAGTCATCTAGTGTTTTACAATTGATGAAAGGTGCTTTAACAATCTTACCTGTAAACTTGGAACTAGTTTCAAAGCACCTTTCCAGATTCTATCTTTATCTTCTTGACGAACTGACGTATCCCAATCGCCCACATGACTGGTACCGCCGATAGAAACAATACCATCGGCACTGAATCAATAATAAAATAAATAAATTTCTTGTTAGAAAAATACAGATTTAACGGAATTAGGAATATGTTTTCGTTGGAGGTAAAAAAGATGTCAATACGTAACTTTAATTCAGACTTGATGCCACACTCTGTCAAGTAAGCAATAGATTGATAAGATCACTCTACGATTTAAATTGCCCTCATATTATTTTATTTCAACCTTACATTTCAAAATGAATGACAGATCAACCGGTAACAGCATAGCTGTAAGCAATACAATTGTGTTATAATTATTACTAAAAATGTTTTTTTATTATTCTGCACTAGACGGTCATTTCGGAATAATGTTTCTCATCAGTAGTGCTCAGACCAAAATTGTAGAAACCCAAATATTTAAAGAAAATAAATGACAAACACATTTTACGACCAAATACTCTTAAATTACGAAAGGGGTTACAAAGGAGACTAGCTCCCTCTCAAATGTTATATATAACTATATATAATCAACTTCTTCTAATTGCTTAATTTGTTTCTTAGGACACACACACCACACACACACACACACACACACACACACACACACACAGTTGATTGTATTAATTTATTACCCTGGAAGAATAAGTATAAAATCTTTATCGTCTTTATCTTGGTAGAAATGTTTAAGCCATGGTGCATATACCTGAAATAGATGACAAAATTTAATTACAACTTTTTACAAAAGGTCAACACTTACAATATACTGGATGTGTGTCCATCAAGTGGACTCGGTCACTGGTAAAAGTGAATCAATTGCAGTTGGGATTTACAAAATACAAATACATCGTCTAAATACATTAGACATATCCTTGACTTTTCTGTTAAAGTTTTTTTTGTTTTATATTTGTATAGAAAAGTACATTATTTATATAGAAAGGACTGTGTTTGTTTGGTGCAAATTATAGATGAACAATTACTGAACAGTAAACTCCTACACAGACAGACCCGGCCTTATTAATGCATCAATTTGTATGCTTATAAAGTCTGTCAATTAACCAAAAAGTCAACTCTTTTGTAGGCTTGTCAAGTTTGTTAATTCACAAAACAGTATACTCTTTGTAAGAGTATACAACAGCAGGAGATACATTGGCAAAACTATACATCTTGACATTTATTTATACCTACTTTGGTTAAGTGTCCTCTAATTGGCTGGACATTTCTGTCTCCAACTAACTGGCCGGCACCTAGTCCTGAACAATTGATTATAACATCAAAATCATTTGCTATCTGCAAGTTGAAATTAAAGTAATAAAATACAAGATGTCTTTGTGTACCTATTTTAAGTTTCACAAAGTTAAAAATAGTTAAAAGTGGTATAATTATTCGTGAACAAAACCCAACAATGAAATAAAACATAATCAAACACAAAAAATACCGGTCCATGTCCAAACAACTGCCAAATTACAATAAATACGTACATGAGCTTTAGCCAGAAAAGTGTGACCGGGTGTTCCGAAAGGACAAGAATCTCCTGCCTAGCCAGCTAGATCTGCCACGTGTTAATTTATAAAACAGCCATGCTATTTAAAACACGGATATGTCACGATGTATTATGATTATTATTTTCTATATCATATTTAAACGTACCTCGTTGATAGAATTTAGCTTCCTCTTGATGATCCTTCCCCCTTTACTCTGGAACCTTCAAATAAAAACAATATTCTGTTTTTCAACATCAAGTAGCATCTGATACTGCATACTGAAAACGTAAATGTATTTTTTTGGTCGCAAACAGTTTATTCAATATATTACAATTTATGCTTAATTCTTGAGAAGCGTCATCAAGAAGCGTCATTGAGATTTTAAACGAGTATTTTCGTTCCACTGCTCATGAAGAAAAGTGGAATGGTTTGGTTCCAATGTGAATATCTGAACCATTTTCGAATACAAAAACCTAATCTGTTAAACAGACTTTTTAACCTTATATTATAAAAAAGATGAATCTGAGTGACTTTGTACAAACAAAACTTCAAAGGATCAACAAGGTCAATGATAATATATACGATATAATACTCACTTTTCCATCAACCATGGCAGATATTTATGGGAGTTTAAAACGAGAGTCGTAAAAAATACCCCTCCTCTGAAAATAAAATAAAAATTCAATTAAAACTAAAGTATTGTTGATAAGTTTGATGTCTCCAGGATTGCCCTGGATATATTTGACGTCTCATAGTTCCATGTTCCTTTCACACAATTTTGATTACACACGTGGCGGGTGTAGCTAGCTAAACAGGAGGTGCTTATCCTTCCTGAGCACCCGGTCTCACTTCCCTGGTAGAAGTTCACGTGTCTAACCTAACTTGTCAGTTCCAAAGTTTTTACTTTGCTTCTGGATTGTGATTCGGACATGGATTAGTATGTTTGTTTTTTATACTACCTTCATTTGTGTAAAATATATAATAAGTACTAGTAATTACTAATTCTGCTTTTTATATATATTCCACATTGCTTTTGTTATACGGCATTGTGAAGATGTGTATCCAATGCAACGCGAATTTACATGTCTAAGGTTAAAATAATATACATGCGTTGTATTTGAATCATTGCAAGCCAGATATCTTATAAATTTTTGAATTTTCTGAATGAAATATTCAAAAATTTATAATATTTATAATATTTATAATATTCCAAAGTTTTTACTTTGCTTCTGGATTGTGATTCAGAAATGGATTAGTATGTTTGTTTTTGATAATATGACACAGAACATTACAATTTAGTGAAACACAAGTGTAGCGTCTTATAGTGCCTAGATTCGAATTTCTTTTGTCTAGATCTTATGTGGGAACGTTTTTCAGTTCAGTAATTCTGTGTCCTCCAATCACCATGGTCTTGTTTAAACTTCAGAATTCGATATGCTCGCGGTAAATCGTTACGTTTAACCTCGTGTGTGTGTGTGTGTGTGTGTGTGTGTGTGTGTGTGTGTGTGTGTGTGTGTGTCGAAATACGTACTTAGCAGAGGGCTTTATTGCTTTTATTTCCTGATCTGTTAGAGTTCTGTATGCTATCACAGTATCTTTCCAGAAGGGGCTCTGTGAAAACGAATAAGTACTAGAATAGGGCTCCGTTTTGAAATTAACTTATGAACTTAAAAAAGTTGGATGAATGTTTTACAATGGTCCCCGAATTCCCCTTGTTGTTGGCTTTCCTTGTTTAACTAGTTACCAAAAGTAATTCGCTATGTTTTTTCTGCAACATTACAGGAAAGTGTACAAAACAGATATATTAGCTTAAAATACATGCAGTGAAATAGTTTTTAATGAATTAGTTTTTGTCAAAATGCATTCACTTTGACTCAGTTTATGCTTGAAATTTAGAAATCGTTTCTGGTGGAATTTCACGTGTATAACCTAACTTGTCAGTTCCAAAGTTTTTACTTTGGTTCTGGATTGAGATTCGAATATGGATTAGTATGTTTGTTTTTGATTACGACAAGTTTGGTTACCTGAGTTTCTGGAGTATCTAGTCTAAAATTAAAACCGGACATGAGCTGGACCCCGGAATCTTTCGCATCGGGCGACAGAAACAACTTTAGAAGATAGTCAAAAGTTAGTTGACCCCATCTCCTGAAACATGCAAAATTTATCATTTATTTTAAGCAGACGGCTAGATGACAATTAGTTTTCTCAATGGAACAATAATTGATCCCATGCAAATGGGCTAAAGTAATAAAATTACGATAAAGATACACGAATTATGACATCGTACTCAGTATTAGTTAGAAGAAGAAGAAGAAGAAAAAGAGGAAGGGGAGGAGAAGGAGTAGGAGGAAGGGAAAGAGGAGGAGGAGCAGAGAGGAGGAGGAGGAGGAGGAGGAGGAGAGAGAGAGAGAGAGAGAGAGAGAGAGAGAGAGAGAGAGAGAGCGAATAAGAGTGTGTTTGGAGAGGGACACACACACACATATACCTGATCACATTTTCTTGTGACTTGTGGACAAGATGTGGTTCCCATTTCCCTCCAGATCCATCTGAAGTTGTATGTGGTGATACCTTTTCTGCGACGATAGTCACATCAACATTAGGTATAGAGTTTTGTAAACAGAAAGCTGACGTTAACCCCGCAATCCAGCACCAATTACACACACTCTGGTGGGCATTACAGGTTATTTTATCTCCTGTGAATCTGAAACATTAAACGAAAACCAGCTGTCCGTAAATCCAATATATTCAAGTCCCATTTTAACACAGAGAGAGAGATAGAGAGAGAGAGAGTGTTTGTGTGTGTTTTAAATTCTTTTTGTCCAAAACAACTCGTATTTTATATGCATTACTGAAAATTGATTATATCCATAGGTGAGCTTTTCCAAGAAAAAAAAAAAACCCAACTTATATCGAAATAAACGTTATGGTCACGGCCGCTGTTGGTCATCGTAATTACGGGATTTTATCAGCTCAAGGCCAATTCAATTCTGCACCAGTTAAACTGACCTAGATAAGATCTGTCAATATTTTAGTACATGTAAATTTGTACATATTACAAAAGTAAAAGTACTGGTAATGATTTGTCATTTTGTAGGCAACTTAGTACGTGTATAAATGGACAATTTATAAGTACATGTTCATGATAAAATATGATGAATGTATCTTTATTTGCCAGGCGGTTACCGACGCTTTGATGTACAGTATATCAAGGACAAAACCTAAATACATGTATTTAAGCACGTGCGTAAGTTGAAATTTAGGATCCTGGTTTCTGAACCTTTATTAAAAGATTCAATTATTTATATTATGTATAGTTTGTGTGAAATGGACAAACAAAATATTTTTATATTATCATATTATTGACAAGTAAATTTCATCTCAGTAGTAAAACGTTAACCGTGTACTGTATACACAAAAAGTGATTAAAACATATTTTTAAAGTTTTAAAAAAGACAAACATGACAGGAAATAAGTTATTGGGTAAGTATTCAACATTAATGTGTAAATTAAAATTTTTGAACCCCTATATAAAAGTCACCTGTTACTAAGGCTATTTTGACACTTCTATAAACAAGATCGACTGTACATGTAAAAGAAATAAGTTCAGGCATCCTGAATTCCTTACAATGACTTATATATGTATTTCTGAAAACGATAGACAAATTAAAAAATGATGTAACCTGAATGGTTATTATCACATCATAAAATTAACATACAGGCTGAGTCCCAAAGTTATGTTTGAAGCATTAACCATTAGATACATTTTAAAATCAAGGTGCCTCTGGGGTTACAAAGTTACCCGACCCTTTGTGATATAAAATATTCTTGATTCACGATCAAGACGAACCTCCCTTGCCCCTGTAAATCACCTAGTCTACATACCGTCTGTTGTAATCCTGAGACAATTTCTTTTTCAAGGTCATTAGATGATAAAATTTCCGCTACTTTTTATACACCACAATATTAACAAGAGTTATCTTTCTTGCAACGACACGAGTGGAGTTGAGTAATGGTCTTTAACGTTCCAGTCAAGAATATTTCACTTATATCGAGACGTCGCCAGCTATAGGCGAAGGTGTAGAAGTTTTGCCTGTGCGTTGCGCTGATGGCATTATACGGCAGGGTTCTTTAGCGTGCCAAGCCCACCATGACACGGGACCTTGTTTGTTTTAAGTTCCCATCCGAAATAACCATGACTTTCATTTCGTAATGCCGAGTGCTTGGCGAAAAAAACAGTGAGTCACTACCCACTTTCAAGTCTTGGGTCAGATTCGGCTGTGGTTCGAAGCCACAACCTCCCACTTAAGGAGCGAGCACTCTACCAACGCTAGGGGGGGAAATGTGCAATGACAGTAATAAACTGAATGGTTTTAACGCAAACGTTTGCCTTATGTATAGTTTGATCATTTTTTAAGCGGGGGTAAAACATATTTTGATAATGAGTGGGTGATGTTACTTTGTCTTCAATATCGTGCCTGGTATCACTTCTATAGACTTGAATTTTTACTTCAAAAAATTATTCGAGTTTAAGAGTATTTTGCTGAAATTTTCTCAGCTTTTTAAAACGTTTGCTTTAACTTTATAGGAACATATTTTAATAAAGTTTTTCGAAAGAGGCGTGTTGAGAAATAAATACATGTTCTTGTGCAGTGGTAAACGTTTAAAACATTTTTCTATCTACATTGTAAATTGTAAATTATCACTCTAGTTTTTGAGTTTTTAGAATAAATTGAAAGGGTATATTTGTTGCTAGCTCCATTCACATAAGTACAATGTCATCTATGTTTAAATACTCAACCATCATTATTACCACAGAACCGATTTTTGTATAAAGTCTTACATGTCATAAATATTTATATGAATCTGCTCATAAGTCAGTTTGGTGCCTTTATAAACTTATGTGCACAATCTAATATAAATGTGAAGAATATAAATAAATAAATAAGAAAAAATAATTACAAATTTTACAGAGCTATCCTAGGGTTTACAAAATTTGTATCAATTAGGACGTTATATTTATACACACGTTTCAATACCGATAACTTGTATATGTCACGAACTTAATAATTCAATATTGCAACTTTGTAAATGTTTGACGTTCCATAGGCCTAGTTTATCAATTTTACACGTGAGGAATGAAGCTAGCTAAACAGAAGGTACTTTCCCTACCGGAGCATCCGGGCGAGACAAATTTCCCAACTCCAGGGATTTGTTCAACTTTGTTTACGGGTTATAACGCTATATGCCGAAATAGGGCACAATTAGTTTTACAAATCCTTATTTTACTTCTTTAGCAAAGCATTTGTGTTTTACAAAGGTAGATAAACGATGACATATCTGCATATTGCCCCTCTTTGCATATGTATCAGGCGTGTTTACCTTAAGTTTACTGCCATATTTGTTCTTATCACTCCTACAGATAGGACAGTATAAAATTTTGTTCTAGCTAGAACAACGTTCTTGTTGCAAGTTCTCGGTCTGTTAGGGTGGGGTTTATATTCGAGAACATTGTTCTCGTGTCAAGAACAGCTCACCAAGCTGGCCTCACTTCCCTGGTGGAAGTTCACATGTTAAACTGGATTGGCCAGTCTTTACTTTGGTTTTGGATTGTGGTTTTGACATGGACCAGTATGTTTGTGTTCGATATTATGGATTGTGGTTTTGACATGGACCAGTATGTTTGTGTTCGATACTATGGATTGTGGTTTTGACATGGACCAGTATGTTTGTGTTCGATATTATGGATTGTGGTTTTGACATGGACCGGTATGTTTGTGTTCGATATTATGGATTGTGGTTTTGACATGAACCGGTATGTTTGTGTTTGATATTATGGATTGTGGTTTTGACATGGACCAGCATGTTTGTGTTCGATATTTTGGATTGTGGTTTTGACATGGACCAGTATGTTTGTGTTCGATATTATGGATTGTGGTTTTGACATGAACCGGTATGTTTGTGTTCGATATTATGGATTGTGGTTTTGACATGGACCAGTATGTTTGTGTTCGATATTTTGGATTGTGGTTTTGACATGAACCGGTATGTTTGTGTTTGATATTATGGATTGTGGTTTTGACATGGACCAGTATGTTTGTGTTCGATATTATGGATTGTGGTTTTGACATGGACCAGTATGTTTGTGTTCGATATTATGGATTGTGGTTTTGACATGGACCGGTATGTTTGTGTTCGATATTTTGGATTGTGGTTTTGACATGGACCAGTATGTTTGTGTTCGATATTATGGATTGTGGTTTTGACATGGACCAGTATGTTTGTGTTCGATATTATGGATTGTGGTTTTGACATGGACCAGTATGTTTGTGTTCGATATTATGGATTGTGGTTTTGACATGGACCAGTATGTTTGTGTTCGATATTATGGATTGTGGTTTTGACATGGACCAGTATGTTTGTGTTCGATACTATGGATTGTGGTTTTGACATGGACCGGTATGTTTGTGTTCGATACTATGGATTGTGGTTTTGACATGGACCAGTATGTTTGTGTTCGATATTATGGATTGTGGTTTTGACATGGACCAGTATGTTTGTGTTCGATACTATGGATTGTGGTTTTGACATGGACCAGTATGTTTGTGTTCGATACTATGGATTGTGGTTTTGACATGGACCAGTATGTTTGTGTTCGATACTATGGATTGTGGTTTTGACATGGACCAGTATGTTTGTGTTCGATACTATGGATTGTGGTTTTGACATGGACCAGTATGTTTGTGTTCGATATTATGGATTGTGGTTTTGACATGGACCGGTATGTTTGTGTTCGATACTATGGATTGTGGTTTTGACATGGACCAGTATGTTTGTGTTCGATATTATGGATTGTGGTTTTGACATGGACCGGTATGTTTGTGTTCGATACTATGGATTGTGGTTTTGACATGGACCAGTATGTTTGTGTTCGATATTATGGATTGTGGTTTTGACATGGACCAGTATGTTTGTGTTCGATATTATGGATTGTGGTTTTGACATGGACCAGTATGTTTGTGTTCGATATTATGGATTGTGGTTTTGACATGGACCAGTATGTTTGTGTTCGATATTATGGATTGTGGTTTTGACATGGACCGGTATGTTTGTGTTCGATACTATGGATTGTGGTTTTGACATGGACCAGTATGTTTGTGTTCGATATTATGGATTGTGGTTTTGACATGGACCGGTATGTTTGTGTTCGATACTATGGATTGTGGTTTTGACATGGACCGGTATGTTTGTGTTCGATATTTTGGATTGTGGTTTTGACATGGACCAGTATGTTTGTGTTCGATATTATGGATTGTGGTTTTGACATGGACCGGTATGTTTGTGTTCGATATTTTGGATTGTGGTTTTGACATGGACCAGTATGTTTGTGTTCGATATTATGGATTGTGGTTTTGACATGGACCGGTATGTTTGTGTTCGATATTTTGGATTGTGGTTTTGACATGGACCAGTATGTTTGTGTTCGATATTATGGATTGTGGTTTTGACATGGACCAGTATGTTTGTGTTCGATATTATGGATTGTGGTTTTGACATGGACCAGTATGTTTGTGTTCGATATTATGGATTGTGGTTTTGACATGGACCAGTATGTTTGTGTTCGATATTATGGATTGTGGTTTTGACATGGACCAGTATGTTTGTGTTCGATACTATGGATTGTGGTTTTGACATGGACCGGTATGTTTGTGTTCGATACTATGGATTGTGGTTTTGACATGGACCAGTATGTTTGTGTTCGATATTATGGATTGTGGTTTTGACATGGACCAGTATGTTTGTTCGATACTATGGATTGTGGTTTTGACATGGACCAGTATGTTTGTGTTCGATACTATGGATTGTGGTTTTGACATGGACCAGTATGTTTGTGTTCGATACTATGGATTGTGGTTTTGACATGGACCAGTATGTTTGTGTTCGATACTATGGATTGTGGTTTTGACATGGACCAGTATGTTTGTGTTCGATATTATGGATTGTGGTTTTGACATGGACCGGTATGTTTGTGTTCGATACTATGGATTGTGGTTTTGACATGGACCAGTATGTTTGTGTTCGATATATGGATTGTGGTTTTGACATGGACCGGTATGTTTGTGTTCGATACTATGGATTGTGGTTTTGACATGGACCAGTATGTTTGTGTTCGATATTATGGATTGTGGTTTTGACATGGACCAGTATGTTTGTGTTCGATATTATGGATTGTGGTTTTGACATGGACCGTATGTTTGTGTTCGATATTATGGATTGTGGTTTTGACATGGACCAGTATGTTTGTGTTCGATATTATGGATTGTGGTTTTGACATGGACCGGTATGTTTGTGTTCGATACTATGGATTGTGGTTTTGACATGGACCAGTATGTTTGTGTTCGATATTATGGATTGTGGTTTTGACATGGACCGGTATGTTTGTGTTCGATACTATGGATTGTGGTTTTGACATGGACCAGTATGTTTGTGTTCGATATTATGGATTGTGGTTTTGACATGGACCAGTATGTTTGTGTTCGATATTATGGATTGTGGTTTTGACATGGACCAGTATGTTTGTGTTCGATATTATGGATTGTGGTTTTGACATGGACCGGTATGTTTGTGTTCGATACTATGGATTGTGGTTTTGACATGGACCAGTATGTTTGTGTTCGATATTATGGATTGTGGTTTTGACATGGACCGGTATGTTTGTGTTCGATACTATGGATTGTGGTTTTGACATGGACCAGTATGTTTGTGTTCGATATTATGGATTGTGGTTTTGACATGGACCAGTATGTTTGTGTTCGATATTATGGATTGTGGTTTTGACATGGACCAGTATGTTTGTGTTCGATATTATGGATTGTGGTTTTGACATGGACCAGTATGTTTGTGTTCGATATTATGGATTGTGGTTTTGACATGGACCGGTATGTTTGTGTTCGATACTATGGATTGTGGTTTTGACATGGACCAGTATGTTTGTGTTCGATATTATGGATTGTGGTTTTGACATGGACCGGTATGTTTGTGTTCGATACTATGGATTGTGGTTTTGACATGGACCAGTATGTTTGTGTTCGATATTATGGATTGTGGTTTTGACATGGACCAGTATGTTTGTGTTCGATATTATGGATTGTGGTTTTGACATGGACCAGTATGTTTGTGTTCGATATTATGGATTGTGGTTTTGACATGGACCGGTATGTTTGTGTTCGATACTATGGATTGTGGTTTTGACATGGACCAGTATGTTTGTGTTCGATATTATGGATTGTGGTTTTGACATGGACCAGTATGTTTGTGTTCGATATTATGGATTGTGGTTTTGACATGGACCAGTATGTTTGTGTTCGATATTATGGATTGTGGTTTTGACATGGACCGGTATGTTTGTGTTCGATATTTTGGATTGTGGTTTTGACATGGACCAGTATGTTTGTGTTTCGATATTTTGGATTGTGGTTTTGACATGGACCAGTATGTTTGTGTTCGATATTTTGGATTGTGGTTTTGACATGGACCAGTATGTTTGTGTTCGATATTATGGATTGTGGTTTTGACATGGACCGGTATGTTTGTGTTCGATATTATGGATTGTGGTTTTGACATGGACCGGTATGTTTTGTGTTCGATATTTTGGATTGTGGTTTTGACATGGACCAGTATGTTTGTGTTCGATATTTTGGATTGTGGTTTTGACATGGACCAGTATGTTTGTGTTCGATATTATGGATTGTGGTTTTGACATGGACCGGTATGTTTGTGTTCGATATTATGGATTGTGGTTTTGACATGGACCGGTATGTTTGTGTTCGATATTTTGGATTGTGGTTTTGACATGGACCAGTATGTTTGTGTTCGATATTTTGGATTGTGGTTTTGACATGGACCAGTATGTTTGTGTTCGATATTTTGGATTGTGGTTTTGACATGGACCAGTATGTTTGTGTTCGATATTTTGGATTGTGGTTTTGACATGGACCAGTATGTTTGTGTTCGATATTATGGATTGTGGTTTTGACATGGACCGGTATGTTTGTGTTCGATATTATGGATTGTGGTTTTGACATGGACCGGTATGTTTGTGTTCGATATTTTGGATTGTGGTTTTGACATGGACCATATGTTTGTGTTCGATATTATGGATTGTGGTTTTGACATGGACCGGTATGTTTGTGTTCGATATTTGGATTGTGGTTTTGACATGGACCAGTATGTTTGTGTTCGATATTATGGATTGTGGTTTTGACATGGACCGGTATGTTTGTGTTCGATATTTTGGATTGTGGTTTTGACATGGACCGGTATGTTTGTGTTCGATACTATGGATTGTGGTTTTGACATGGACCAGTATGTTTGTGTTCGATATTTTGGATTGTGGTTTTGACATGGACCGTATGTTTGTATTCGATATTTTGGATTGTGGTTTTGACATGGACCGGTATGTTTGTGTTCGATATTTTGGATTGTGGTTTTGACATGAACCGGTATGTTTGTGTTCGATATTTTGGATTGTGGTTTTGACATGGACCAGTATGTTTGTGTTCGATATTATGGATTGTGGTTTTGACATGGACCGGTATGTTTGTGTTCGATATTTTGGATTGTGGTTTTGACATGGACCAGTATGTTTGTGTTCGATATTATGGATTGTGGTTTTGACATGGACCGGTATGTTTGTGTTCGATATTTTGGATTGTGGTTTTGACATGGACCGGTATGTTTGTGTTCGATACTATGGATTGTGGTTTTGACATGACGGGTATGTTTGTGTTCGATATTTTGGATTGTGGTTTTGACATGGACCGGTATGTATGTGTTCGATATTATGGATTGTGGTTTTGACATGGACCAGTATGTTTGTGTTCGATATTTTGGATTGTGGTTTTGACATGGACCGGTATGTTTGTGTTCGATATTATGGATTGTGGTTTTGACATGGACCAGTATGTTTGTGTTCGATATTATGGATTGTGGTTTTGACATGGACCAGTATGTTTGTGTTCGATATTTTGGATTGTGGTTTTGACATGGACCAGTATGTTTGTGTTCGATATTATGGATTGTGGTTTTGACATGGACCGGTATGTTTGTGTTCGATATTTTGGATTGTGGTTTTGACATGGACCGGTATGTTTGTGTTCGATACTATGGATTGTGGTTTTGACATGAACGGGTATGTTTGTGTTCGATATTTTGGATTGTGGTTTTGACATGGACCGGTATGTATGTGTTCGATATTATGGATTGTGGTTTTGACATGGACCAGTATGTTTGTGTTCGATATTTTGGATTGTGGTTTTGACATGGACCGGTATGTTTGTGTTCGATATTATGGATTGTGGTTTTGACATGGACCAGTATGTTTGTGTTCGATATTATGGATTGTGGTTTTGACATGGACCAGTATGTTTGTGTTCGATATTTTGGATTGTGGTTTTGACATGGACCAGTATGTTTGTGTTCGATATTATGGATTGTGGTTTTGACATGGACCGGTATGTTTGTGTTCGATATTTTGGATTGTGGTTTTGACATGAACCGGTATGTTTGTGTTCGATATTATGGATTGTGGTTTTGACATGGACCAGTATGTTTGTATTCGATATTTTGGATTGTGGTTTTGACATGAACCGGTATGTTTGTGTTCGATATTTTGGATTGTGGTTTTGACATGGACCGGTATGTTTGTGTTCGATATTATGGATTGTGGTTTTGGCATGGACCAGTATGTTTGTATTCGATATTTTGGATTGTGGTTTTGACATGAACCGGTATGTTTGTGTTCGATATTATGGATTGTGGTTTTGACATGGACCAGTATGTTTGTGTTCGATATTTTGGATTGTGGTTTTGACATGGACCAGTATGTTTGTGTTCGATATTATGGATTGTGGTTTTGACATGGACCAGTATGTTTGTGTTCGATATTTTGGATTGTGGTTTTGACATGGACCGGTATGTTTGTGTTCGATATTTTGGATTGTGGTTTTGACATGGACCGGTATGTTTGTGTTCGATATTATGGATTGTGGTTTTGACATGGACCAGTATGTTTGTATTCGATATTTTGGATTGTGGTTTTGACATGAACCGGTATGTTTGTGTTCGATATTATGGATTGTGGTTTTGGCATGGACCAGTATGTTTGTGTTCGATGTTTTGGATTGTGGTTTTGACATGGACCAGTATGTTTGTGTTCGATATTATGGATTGTGGTTTTGACATGGACCGGTATGTTTGTGTTCGATATTTTGGATTGTGGTTTTGACATGGACCAGTATGTTTGTATTCAAATTTTGGATTGTGGTTTTGACATGAACCGGTATGTTTGTGTTCGATATTTTGGATTGTGGTTTTGACATGGACCAGTATGTTTGTGTTCGATATTATGGATTGTGGTTTTGACATGGACCGGTATGTTTGTGTTCGATATTTTGGATTGTGGTTTTGACATGGACCGGTATATTTGTGTTCGATATTATGGATTGTGGTTTTGACATGAACCGGTATGATTGTGTTCGATATTATGGATTGTGGTTTTGACATGGACCGGTATGTTTGTGTTCGATATTATGGATTGTGGTTTTGACATGGACCAGTATGTTTGTGTTCGATATTATGGATTGTGGTTTTGACATGGACCGGTATGTTTGTGTTCGATATTATGGATTGTGGTTTTGACATGGACCGGTATGTTTGTGTTCGATATTTTGGATTGTGGTTTTGACATGGACCAGTATGTTTATGTTCGATATTTTGGATTGTGGTTTTGACATGAACGGGTATGTTTGTGTTCGATATTTTGGATTGTGGTTTTGACATGGACCGGTATGTTTGTGTTCGATATTTTGGATTGTGGTTTTGACATGGACGGTATGTTTGTGTTCGATATTATGGATTGTGGTTTTGACATGAACGGGTATGTTTGTGTTCGATATTTTGGATTGTGGTTTTGACATGGACCGGTATGTTTGTGTTCGATATTTTGGATTGTGGTTTTGACATGGACCGGTATGTTTGTGTTCGATATTTTGGATTGTGGTTTTGACATGGACCAGTATGTTTGTGTTCGATATTTTGGATTGTGGTTTTGACATGGACCGTTGTATGTGTTCGATATTATGGATTGTGGTTTTGACATGGACCAGTATGTTTGTGTTCGATATTATGGATTGTGGTTTTGACATGAACCGGTATGTTTGTGTTCGATATTATGGATTGTGGTTTTGACATGGACCAGTATGTTTGTGTTCGATATTTTGGATTGTGGTTTTGACATGGACCAGTATGTTTGTGTTCGATATTATGGATTGTGGTTTTGACATGGACCGGTATGTTTGTGTTCGATATTATGGATTGTGGTTTTGACATGGACCAGTATGTTTGTATTCAAATTTTGGATTGTGGTTTTGACATGAACCGGTATGTTTGTGTTCGATATTATGGATTGTGGTTTTGACATGGACCAGTATGTTTGTGTTCGATATTATGGAATGTGGTTTTGACATGGACCGGTATGTTTGTGTTCGATATTATGGATTGTGGTTTTGACATGAACGGGTATGTTTGTGTTCGATATTTTGGATTGTGGTTTTGACATGGACCGGTATGTTTGTGTTCGATATTTTGGATTGTGGTTTTGACATGGACCAGTATGTTTGTGTTCGATATTGTGGATTGTGGTTTTGACATGGACCGGTATGTTTGTGTTCAATATTTTGGATATGTTTGTTTGATTGATATTATGAATGTACAACATGTAAAACGTTGAAATATTTTTGACTTGGACGTAACACCCCACTGCAACTCAACTCAACATTCAGGATTCAAACTGAAAGTGAAACCTCAGATGATAACGGTAAGTTATTTTGCTTAAGTTAGTACATCTGTTCAGAATTCCGTTTTATAGATCCTTACTTTCTTTTGTACTACAAAAAGCTGTTCATGTGTATTTGCTGCTTCGGGCATGCGCCGTTTGACGGTTCATAATAATGCATATTTCCTTACATAGCAAATGGCAAAAACATGGAGTGAACTGTCTATTTTGAGCTATTGTATGTAGGATTACGAACTCAATTCGTACTTAGCTGATTAAAATTTATAACACGTGCGCTTACACAAGAGTACAGACCTGTCGAAAGTTCAACAACGAACCAACAAAAAGGAATCGAAACTCGGCTGCTGAGATATCGATAGCTGTCGAGGGTCGAATTGAGCTGTAGACACAGTCGGCACTAATTCGTTATCTTAGTGTTAAGCTTTCGAAAAATGTGTACTGTACATAAATTGTCGTCTTACACATGGCCTCCACCCCCAGTAATGGAACGATTTCAATTTAATATCCGAGATGTTATAACATCACAATGTCATGACAGCAGCTCCTTTACTACGCAGGTCGAACTATTCCCATACACACATGCAGACGATTATGATACATCTTCATGATACAGAACGTATGTTAAGTTAAATCAGTTTTTAAAACGGAAACAAGAATGGACGTATATTACCTGAGAGTTTCATTTTACATCTTGCTGTTGCTTCTGTAGTCTGCTGTTTATATATCACTGCTACTCGGCGGATGTTCCTAACGAAACGGAATCTATAATTCCGTTGAACTATATTTATTGACCCAGAACTTGATTTGTTTATCTGCACATATAAATATCTTATATATTTACATTGTTTTATGAGGTCTGTGGGACCCCTATATGTAGTAACTACCACAAATGTAGTTACGGTCACAAATGTAATAAAATTGTGTCACATATGTAGTAACGAACCACAAATGTAGGAACGACCGTTACCGCAAATGTAGTAACAATTTTTGTTACCACAAATGTAGTAAATGAAAACCGCTATATGTAGTAACGAAAATTTCGAAATCTGAACGTTAGAAACCAACATTTAAGGTACGTTCTAACCCGATAGATTTAACGCGTTAGAAGTGACTTTTAACCCGATAGAAGGGAATTCTATCCCGATAGAAGTGGCTCTGATTCCGATATAAGTGACTTTATCAAATACCAAAGAAAAATATATGTATAAATTGTTAATTTTGTTAGGTTTTTTTCTATTTACTTGAAAACAGTGTCACATCAATCGGCACATTACAAAATGATTAGCATAACATGTAATAGTAATTCAGATATAAATATAATATCTGATAATCCTTGTAAGGGTGTGTTACCCCTGTACCTATGTTATGCATTATGCGATGAGCGATAATGCCAATTGGTCTCTTACTTTCATTATACTTCGGTTTGTAAAGTACATGTAAAATTCAGTTTTAAAATTTAAGTTTCTGGGTTTTCTGTATTTTGGCAGATTTTAGTAGGGTACATGTATTTATTATTATACTCCACGGCACTTAAGATGTAGGCAGTATAATGCTGTTGTAGTCAGGGGGCAGATCCCAAAAAAGTGACACCCCCTAAACTTTTTTGTTAAAAGCAGGAAACATGGTGGATCTTATTGTCCTATATGTACTTAGTCATGCTAGGTATGTTTCCACCTTGACTTTTTCCGTTTAATGAAAATATGGCTAACAATCCTAGATGGCCGCCAAAAAAGATAGTTTAAGTATAAAAATTCAATATCAAATCAACCACTTAACCTTTTAAGTTGAAACTTGGTATTTGATCAATTAAATATTTATACTAATTTTTCATGGATAAACATTGGTTGTGAAATTCAAAATGGCCGCCATTTTTAAGATGGCCGACTTATAATCATCGCGCTGTATTTTAAATCAAATACAACAAAGGATGCCATTATTTTATGACATAAAACCAATGAATAGTATTTAATATATATGTACAATGTACTTAGTTAGGCTAGGTATGTTTCCGACTTGACTGTATCCGTTTAATAAAATTACGGCTGCCAAATCAGGGGGCAGATCCCAAAAAAGTGACACCCCCTAAACTTTTTTGTTAAAAGCAGGAAACATGGTGGATCTTATTGTCCTATATGTACTTAGTCACGCTAGGTATGTTTCCACCTTGACTTTTTCCGTTTAATGAAAATATGGCTAACAATCCAAGATGGCCACCAAAAAAGATAATTTTAAAATTAGAATTGAATTACAAATCAACCGCTTAAGCTTTTGAGTTGAAATTTCGTATTTGATCAATTAAATATTTATCCTAACTTCTCATGAACAAACTGTGGTTGTAAATTCAAAATGGCCGCTATTTTCAAGATGGCCGACTTATAATCATCGCACCGCAATTTAAATTAAATACAACAAAGGATTTCATTATTTTATGATATAAATCCTATGTAATTTATTTAATATATCTATCCACACACACACACACACACACACACACACACACACACACACACACACACACACATATTACATAACAGCTCTTTAAACTTATTTCATATAATTTAAATAATTTAAATAACGAAGCCGAAACGAAGCTTTAAAACAATTTTCAAGTTTTCAATAAAGTTCATTTGAATCAATTTAATAGCTATGACTTTTGATGTCTGCAGTAAAAAATAGTCATCTCGCTCATTCAACATTCAAAGAGGTCCAACAGCAACACGATTAACAACCACAAGCACCTTGCAACAATATATTCTATACGTATATCCCTTATACTTATTAAAATTATAAGTATGATCAGAATATAACATATTCCCCCGGTTCAACAATTCAACAGCTATAAATATAGGATTTAATAACAATCTTATATTTCCAAAATATTAATTGGAAAACAAAAACCAAGACCATAACAAAAACATCTGCACCGCTACAAAGAATAAGCGTCCGACCATTATCTGTTTCTTTGGCTTTTTGTTTTGCACAAAGAACAATTCTTGTGTCTGCCTCTTTATGGTTTGCTCAGAGACCTGATTTACCTCGCCCTGTACATGTACCCTAGAACGTAGTATTTGCATCCAAAAAAACAACTCTAACCTAACCACCAACTGCTTATCATACACTCTTTTTGTTTAACTCGTTTGATATAAACCTAAAGAAAATCAGATCCATTCTTTATTCTCGTCCATATGTATATTGAATTATTCCAAATTTTCAACTTTGCATCTTTATTCTGCAGAACATGTATTATTCTTTAAATCAAATTATTCTTACCAGTTCTTACTGGTTTTAATGCTCTATGATTGTGATTTGTGGATGAATTGTTGTGTTTGTTTTTGATTATTTTTTTCTTGTCAGACTTTATAGAATGCTCAAAATATCAATCAAACAAAACATCACAAAACATCTACTCTATTACTATTCCTGAAATGATACTTTGTGCTCTCTGCAAATCTACAAAGTTGTCAAAAAATGATGTTACATGGTACAAATCTGTATACCCTTTTCTGAACATATCTGGATGACATCATTTATCTGTTGCTACATTAGATGTTTGTTGATTGGTCGTAAACTACCTACTTAGAATGCAGTTACTTCTTTTTGTCCAGTATATCACTATTACCATTACCTCTTCCTGCTTTCACTGGCACAATGATATTATTTAGCTATTATTGTTTTGATTTTTGAAACTCCATAATGCTACCGAAAAATATAAAGACCTGTACGATAATATATGGCACGACAATGGTTAACAGCATTGGGAAACCACAATATGCACTTTGAAGATTGTCTCGCAGCAACCACAAAGTATCGTTTTAGAAAATATTGTTAGAGTAGATTGTTTGCTTTTATAAAGGCTTGAACCAGACAAAAAATAAATTTAAAATAAACATACCAATCTAGGTCAAAATCACAATTATGAAGCAAAGTAAAAAACTTTCAAATGAAGTTTAACACAGTAACATCCACCAGGGAATTAAAAACAAGTGACCTGGAAGGGTAATTGAGCACCCCACACTCAATGAACATGGAACTTTGGGATGCCACATATCCATGGTATTTTCGGATACAGAGTTACCACACTATATTGTGATGATAGCCATAAAACTTTATAAGGGCCTTGATAAGCCAAGGCTTGCACTATCCCTGCATAAACAATTCATTTGCTAGCAGTTTGCACCGTTGTATAAACAGATTTAAAGAATGCAGAAGAGAGATAGAATTCTATGTTGCCTGAGAAGTTAAACAATTTGTACAACGAAGTAGGCTGCTTGCAAATAAATTGTTGACTCAGGGATATTGCAAGCCTAGGCTTATCAAGGCCCTCAAAAAGTTTTATGGCCGTCATCACAGTATTGTTGATACGTTTGATGTCTCTGTGTCCAGGATTGCCTTGGATATATTTGACGTCTCATAGTTCCATGTTCCTTTCACACAAATTTGATTACACACGTGGCGGGTGTAGCTAGCTAAACAGGAAGTGCTTACCCTTCCGGAGCACCCGGCCTCACTTCCCTAGTGGAAGTTCACGTGTCTAACCTAACTTGTCAGTTCCAAAATTTTTACTTTGCTTCTGGATTGTGATTCGGAAATGGATTAGTATGTTTGTTTTTGATAATTAAGGGAGAGAATAAGGCTTCACTGACTAGTTTTATATCAAATGAGTTAAACAAGAAAATACTAGGCAAGGAGACGGTGGTTAGTGGCGGGTTGCGAATCAAAATACTACATTTTCGAGTACAGGGCGGGATACATGAGGTCTTTGTGCAAATCATAAATAGGCAGACTCAAACTTGTTCCTTATGCCGAGCGAGGTGAATAGAATGACGTATAATGACCAGATGTTTGTATTCTCTTGGTTTTGTTTCATAACTAAACAGTAAGGTTTAAGTGAGTACTAGAACAAATAAGAAACCGAAATTTCCAGGAGTCAATAAGAAATATCAGAAGAAAAACATTTAGATCTGTCGGTATTTGATCAACAGACCGTAATTTAGCATCCAGAATTGGAAGTGTTCAAACAAATAACAGAGCTTGAAAACTCTGAACGAAAAAGCTTATGAATATACGATAAAGTCGGTAATGCTGTTATCAAGGGTAGATTCCTTTGTTTGAAATCCATTTCAATCCTCAACAAAAACCTTCGTGGACTTCACTGTCATATGTTCCGTCATTGCCACGGGTCATGCACATTAAACACATAAATTATCAGAAAATGGTTTGGATTCTGTGTTTATTTTCTCAGTAAAAACAACCATTAACTTTTGTTAGTAGTTGGGAAACGTGGAACTGTTGAATCCTTGTGATGATTGTGCAGTTTAATTATTGTGAAAACACACTCTACTACACAGATGTTTGTGGATGTAAATCAATTTGGTGTAAAAGCTTTTGAAGGAGCCAGTTAACTAGAATATATATTAACAAATTCAAAATATTGGTTTATTGTATTAAAACAATGCAACGCGATGATTATAAGTCGGCCATCTTGAAAATAGCGGCCATTTTGAATTTTACAACCACAGTTTGTTCATGAGAAGTTAGTATAAATACTTAATTGATCAAATACCAAATTTTAACTCAAAAGGTTAATCGGTTGATTTGTTATTCAATTCTAATTTAAAATTATCTTTTTTGGTGGCCATCTTGGATTGTTAGCCATATTTTCATTAAACGGAAAAAGTCAAGGTGGAAACATACCTAGCGTGACTAAGTACATAAAATAATGACACCCTTTGTTGTATTTGATTTAAAATGCAGCACGATGATTATAAGTCGGCCATCTTAAAAATGGCGGCCATTTTGAATTTTACAACCAATGTTTATTCATGGAAAATTAGTATAAATATTTAATTGATCAAATACCAAATTTCAACTTAAAAGGTTAAGTGGTTGATTTGATATTGAATTTTTATACTTAAATTATCTTTTTTGGTGGCCATCTTGGATTGTTAGCCATATTTTCATTAAAAGGAAAAAGTCAAGGTGGAAACATACCTAGCATGACTAAGTACATATAGGGCAATAAGATCCACCATGTTTCCTGCTTTTAACAAAAAAGTTTAGGGGGTGTCACTTTTTTGGGATCTGCCCCCTGACTACAACAGCATTATACTGCCTACATCTTAAGTGCCGTGGAGTATAATAATAAATACATGTACCCTACTAAAATCTGCCAAAATACAGAATAAAGAATAAAGAGGCTACTTTTTTAGATCTGCCCCCTGACTATTGGTCGGTATCTCCGTCCGTCCATCAGTCAATTATAAGTTTTCCGCATTGTTTCCTAAACACTTTCAGATACTAGAGTTTTTGAATGGGAGTCAACCACAATGAGTTGCAGATCAAGTTAACGTTTTTTTTTTACTACGAATCCGATCCTTTGCAATTGTCTTTGATAATTTGATTGAAATACTAGTAACAGTTTTCTGCAGTTTTTTTTCGTAATAGCTTGCACATATTGAACTGATTTGGCATGTAGGTCTACCATAATGTGTTACAGATCAAGTTCACGTTTCATTTTGCTTCGCTGAAATTTGTTTTTACGATGACTACACTTGATTTGGTCCAATATGTGGGAGCAACCTCACAAAGGTTTTTGTAATATTTGCTGATTTTTATGATCTCTCTCTCTGTTTGATTTACAATACTTCGTAAATATCGTTATTGAAGTATATGAACTGCATTTTATAAGATGTGTTAGTCTGTGAAATAGAACGTCTGTAATCATATATGGTGTATCTTGTTCTTTCGCCAAGCACTCGGCATTACGAATGAAAGTCACGGTTCTTTCGGATGGGAACTTAAAAAAAACGAGGTCCCGTGTCACGGTGGGCTTGGCACGCTAAAGAACCCTGCTGTATAATGCCATCAGCGCAACGCACATGCAAAATTTCTGCACCTTCGCCTATGGCTGGCGACGTCTCGATGTAAGTGAAATATTTTTGACTGGGACGTTAAACACCATTACTCAACTCTCAACTCTTGTACCCTGCTTAGTGTTTAAGTGCACTTCTCACAGGCTAGTTGCGTACCCAATCCGCTAGAAACAGATCATATAGTGTGGTACTTCTTTAAGGTTTTCTCTTTTGTCTGCGGTTTAAATTAAACGGAAGTGTAAAAAAAATTCAGATTGTTTTATTTTGTAACTAAATTCTTAGCTTATTATTTTTAATTTGCATTGCTATGGGTGGGTGTCCAGTTGTCTGCTGAATATTGCAATTTGACCAACTAGATGAAAAAAAAAAAAAACTGACATAATAAGTAATTTGGCGTTTTCTAAGTTTTAAGTGACGGTTCTCATACTTTAGCCATTATCAGAATAATTTTGTATTTTGTTATTGTCTAGTTATGTACGCATCTACCCCCACCTTCATCCCACCAACACACGCACACGAAGTCATCTGATATCACTCTGTATTAATTGAAGCACTACAAACTGTCTATTTTGATTTGTACAAAGGTTACACGTTTTTAAGACTTTTGATAAATATACAAATCTCAATGTTGATCCGACGTCATGTAATTTGCAGGAGTATCGATCCGTTAATTGAATGAATGTTCCACTTATATCAAGGCTTCACCAGCTATATGCGAAGTGGCAGAAAGTTTTATCCATGGAGTGCAATGGAATGCGTTAGGGTTCTTTAACGCGTCACACCTGGTTTTAGGGTCTTTTCCAAATTACCCTAATGGCTTTCATTTTAAAATACCATTTTTAAGTCTTGTTCAGACCCTGCCCGGGTTGCGAACCCAAGAACCTTCCTGGAAGTGGAATAATAAACAAACCATAACAAATAAATAGAACTAAACCCGTCAAAGATGGGGGTGTGACCAAAAAAAAAAAAAATCTCTTCGAAGCGGCGACTAATAAATGTACTGGGGACGTGAAAGTCATCTTCGGACTTCCTTGTAGTAGCCTTGTCAGAGCTGAAAATGACTGGTCACATGAACATGAACCGTGACATTCCACATCGTTATGAGTAGCTTAGAACTGAAAAATCGACTTGCATTTGACTCTAGCTAAACATGGTTGAAACCGAGGCATAATATAGGTTTGGGGTTTCATTCCTTAAATTACCCGACAAATATACCTTAAATTACCTGGCAGAGAAACCACAGTGCTTGTCATTAATTAACACTAGCCTAGATATCACCCATTTTGAAAAAAAAAAAATTTTTATCATTTTTTAAATTGTACTACATTTGTGGTAAAATTTTGTTGCTACATTTGTGGTAAAATTTTGCTACATTTGTGACCAACATTTACTACATATGTGACAAACCTTACTACATTTGTGGTCCGTTACTACATATGTGGCACTATTTTATTACATTTGTGACCATTACTACATTTGTGGTAGTTACTACATATAGGGGTCCCACAAGGTCTGTAATTACATAAGTTCAACAATGCGGCAACTCATCTCGGACCCTCTTTAAATTTAGATTTTCAGTAGCTGCTCACTATCTATCTCTCGGCTGCTTTTATGATTACTAGCCGAGCTTTGCGTCCTTTTCGTTAGCTAGTGTTACACAGGTCTGTCATGTATACATACATTTCAAACTGAAAACACAAGTTCTGCAATATCCATAGACTGAACCACGTGTTTACATAAAACAGCAAACGACGGTAAAACTTCATCTTTGATGGTGACTGAATATACATTATACATAATAATATAGCCAAAATACAAAATTAAATAACACGTATCCAATGTTTAGCATGTATGTAAACATATCAAAAACAAACATACAATCCATGTCTAAATCACAGGCACAAAGCAAAGTATGGCAGGATGTAAGGCCGGGTGCTCCGGAAGTGTAGCACTTCCTGTTTAGTTATCTACAACCGCCACATGGGTAACACACTTTTCACACTGAATAATTCGCGTAGCGAATTATATATTATATTACGTCTAATTCTTTTGAACTTCAATAGCGTAAGGAAAAATTAATTTCAATTCTTTTAATTCAATTTATAGATTTTTTTCAACAACAAATCAACAATTTAAACAGAATATAGTCGTAGAAAGTAATATATAGCATCTTTGCGTCATCAATAATACAATGACACTGAGAGCCAATCCTTTCATGCAAACAGAAAAGAAAAGATCAGACCAATCATAATGCTTGACACAAAAGAGAGTTTAATTATTTGAAATTAAAATACAAACGTTTTAGAATAATTCATACAAATAATTATTATAGTTTTGAATTCATCGGTATTTTTCCTAAGGCAGTTTTAACCAGATCCGCTACATCATCAGCACAACCCCAACACAGCGTGACACCAGATCCACTATGTCCGTAATTATGGATAACCTGTACAAGGTATGATAAAAACAATAACGTCAAAAAATACTGTTGAAGCTAATTAAAAAGTTACTAAAACATAAGCTGCATAAAAATTATAGTATTCACCAAAGCAATAGATGTTATGGTGTTATTGTGACTTGTTTGGGTCTAATGACATAACTGCAACATGTGCAAATCAGATATATCTGTTGAGAATCTGTTGAGAATCTGTTTTCAACAGATACCGAATAAAAACATACATACCGATCCCAAAACAAACTGCATACTTTCAAATTGGCAAATTAAGTTAAACATGTGAACTTCTACCAGGGAAGTGAGACCGGGTGCTCCGGAATGGTAAACACCTCCTGCTTAGCTAGCTACACCCGCCACGTGTGTAATCAAATTTGAGAAATTATCGAAACATGGATCTATTGGAAGTCAAATATATCCAGGATAATTTTGGAGACATCATGCTTATCAAAAATATTGTGGCGACAGCCAAAACCCTTTTTGAGTGCCTTGATAAATCTACACTTGCAATATTATTGCGTCAATAATTTATGTGTAAGCAGCTTGCTTCGTTGTATAAAAAGATTAAAATACTTCTACTGCTTAAGTGCAAAATGGTGATTTTGTTTAGTTTTGCTCATAGCTTAAGCAGAATTTTAGGAAGATACAATTAATTTGAATGATTTTTGAAAACCTTGAGGCCTTGGCATTTTATATATCTTCTAAAAAGCACGATGATACTCATGCGACTGATATCTGTTAGTACAAATACTGGTTGCATCTTCAAACTCTTTTGATTCTGAAAACACATGTTTCCTCTTGTGATAGTATTCAAACATACCGACATCGATTTGTTACTGCCAAATTTATATTCCTCCATTTCTAAGCGTACTTCTGACCTTGATGGTCGTAGACCTGTCCAATCTGTTATTGGTTTTGCTTTCTGCAAGTAAAAAGGTTTTGTCTAGGTTGTGTAAAAACATTTTCTTTTGTAAAAGTTTGAACTATCACCATTTCGTGGTGTGGTTGGCTTACAAGACAAATAATAAAAAAGGCCAAATAATAAAAAAGTCAAGCGAATAAGGCAAAAAGAAAGTAACAACGAAATTAAGCAACAATTAAGGACTGGCCCTCAAGGACAACATAAGGAAAATTTTCTCAATTTTGTAAATAATTACGCTTTATATCGAGTAGAATGTTTTCTCCAAAGTTGGATTATAATTGGGATTGCGAAAATTTTAAAGCCTTGAAGTTTCGTCTTTTTACGTGCCGTACTATCTCTAAATAATAAATTTCAAATAATTTTCTGACCTACATGTATTTGAAGTTTCTAACAACGTCTTACATCGTTGTTAAAATTTTAAAAAAAAATTGGATAAAATATAAATTATTAAGATGGTTTTGAATTTTTCAATACTTTTGTCAAAATGTTTTTGGAAATCAAAAACTTTGATTCGGTAACTGAACTTGAAGTCATGTTTTCAAACTGTATTATAATATATAATAAGTTAATATACATATACCTGTAGACTTGGTAACAGTTTAATGCATCCCGATAATATAGTGTCTCTGTCTTCTTGGTCAATACCAGTGTTCCAATTACCTTTCTGACTGGTTCCTCCAAGAGTAACGTTATCGACACTTAAGCGAAATAAAACATCAAAATAATTAGTTTCACAATAATTTTAACTAAGATTTACATTAACTTAAATCTGGTAAATTTAAAACCTGAATAATTTTGTTAAAGTATACAAGAATGTCATGATTATAAGGTGTCATTTTAAAGATCATTCTAAGCTTAATACATCTATATGCTAATTTTGATGAGACCTTTTATTTTTAGTACAGTTAAATATAATCAAAAGATTGAGGAAAATTTTAGATAAGGAATTCTTTGTAACAAAAATTTGACAAATCTGAACTATTAATAAATAATGAAATTAAAAAGAAATACACATATTCAAAGATGACAAGTTATTTTGTTTTTCTTTGTTCCTATGTTTTTTTTTAATTCTTAATTTTTTATATCAATACATGTACTTACAAGGGAAGTACATATATTGTGTTGGTTTTATCAGACGGGTCTGGTGCTATGTAGAAATGCTTTATCCATGGGGCACTGACCTGTTAATTAAAAAATACCAATAAATCCAATGAATAAAATACCAAATAATTAATCAACAAATACCAAATACCCAATCAACTCAAAAATAAAATAAAACAAAACAAAATAAAATAATCTTTGACCATTAAGAAAATATCAGACTAAATAATTTTCTTGTGTAGCTAATTAGCCTCAGTACAGGTGAAGATCACTAATCTTTAATTAGCAGCAGTTGCCTTCGTAGGGCACCCTTTTTAAAAGTAGTTCAACGTACATACGGTATCAGTATCGCTGCTTAAGTAGGGATATCGCTCTAGGACTCTCCAAACAGTTGGTAATGGGATTGGAAAACTTTTCTGTGACCATGCACTAGCATCTTCTGATGGCTCTTGGTATGGTAAAGTACCGTCGCTATACTTTTACTTTTAAAACATTGCCAATGCGTTCCCTGTTACTCTCATGTACTACTTTTGATTTTTTTTACATGAAATAATTTATTCAAAAGTTGCACAATATTATAATTCAAAGGAATCGCATACCAACCTACCTACCCTCTTCGTCCCTGGTGGAACATAAGGCCACAAAGGAATCACATGCCTATATTGAAAAATATTCCTGAATCTAAAAACCCCGAGTTAATTATATTAATCAAGTATTCCCCTAAATGTATAATTAATTGTGGCCATGGCTCCAGTTTCACAACATCTCTTTAATTAAGATTTTCCTTAACTTAAATCTGGAACATTTTGGCAATATCTTATGGTACTACAAATGAAAGTTTCAATAAAATAATAATATAGATGTAACAAACTTCTACCTTAAATTTGTGAATATCTTCAAAGTAATACAATTATTCAGATTTCAAATTTGCAAGATTTAAGTTAAGGAAAATCTTAGTTAGGAAATGATTGTGAAACTGGGGACTGGTTCATCAACATTTTCATAGAATTTTCATAGAAAGGCCATCCAAGAGAATCAGTAAAAGTGACCTTTATGGGCAGATGACCTTTATATACAGGTTTAAATAATATGAATATAGAACAATTTGGATACAATTCTATTGGGCTTTATAATCAGATGGTCCTTATATAGAGGCGGCCTTTAAGGCAGGTTGGACTGTATATTGTCTATTTATTGGAGCTTACCCTTGTTACTTGTCCTCTGATTGGCTGTACGGAACGGTCACCAATGAGCTCGCTAGCAAAAATTCCGGTTGAATTCACAACAATATCAAAATCCTCAGCCAGCTAAATTAATAAAAAGGATTTTATTCAAATAAATATAGCTCATTGCTCTTGTTGCTACGGGAACTTTATACAACGAAGCAAACTGCTTACAAATGGATTATTGACGCAGGCATATTGCAAGACTATGTTTATCAAGGCCCAATAATGTGGTACCTATGATGTGTATGTCAGATCCACAATTACCATGGATATATTTGACGTCCTAAAGTTCCACATTTCTTTCATTCTCAATGTTGATTTCACAGGTGGCAAATAAAGCAATCTAAACAGGAAGTCCGTACCCTTCCGGTGCACCAAATCTAACTTCCTAGGTGGAATTTCACGTATTAAACTTAATTTGCTAGTTTCATAATTATTTACTTTGTTTTTGGATTGTGATTTGGGCATGGGTTGTTATGTTTATTTCTGATTTGATGAGTATCTAAATCAAGGTCCCTATAAGCAGAATTTGGTACATTGTCGCGGTTTTTAATATTTGTTTCAGATTGATTAAAATGGATGATTTTTTATGTATGTCAAAATGTTCAATGTTCAAAGTATTTTTAAAACTGTCATTAATATCTTTATATATGCAAGGTTTGTTTTCAGGAGTTCTCAGCCAGTGGCAATACAATATACAGCTTTATATAGGTAAAATCGTGTTACCTCTTCCAAAGATGTGATCTTTTCTCTTAACATAGTTCCACCTTGCGATCTGAATCTGTAAAAACCATACAAAAATAGATGTCATGTTTATGCCGTATCACGGTACTACGGTACTACATAACTTACTTGAGCAATCGTTTTCTGAAACCACTAGGCCAATAGAAACAAAATTTTGATTGAAAGGTCATTTGGGTGCTAAAGATTTAAAGTTGTATCCGAAAAATGACAGCAAATGACAAAATAAGCAATAAGTAAAAAAAACAATACGAGACAAAAATAAAACAAGTACATGTATGTTGAACACTGATTATAAAATGTCATGCTTTGGACAGACACTGTAACAAACACCCATAGGGGCGGTTTTAGATCTATTAAATGACACAACCATCCCTCTTATTTACAACCAGTGGTCCATAGAACTTATTTCACTTTGTATGGAAATCTATGATGTTCATCAACGAGGGGTAGTGTTTTCTGAACACCTTGTTTTATTTTCTACATTCATTACAACGGATGTGATTTAGTGTGGGATGCCATAATATACTATGTACCATGTTTGAAAACGAAATTCCAATTCTAAGTCCACTCAATCAGGAAGTTGTTTTATAAATATATAGTAAATACATGGTCATTGACGGTGAATAAAGGTCGTATTTGGCAAGGGTGAGAAAACGTGTAGAAAGCTCGGCAGAGCCTCGCTTTCTACACGTTTTCGCCCCCGAGCCAAATACGACCTTTATTCACCGTCAATGACCATGAGCCGAGCTTTCTACACGTTTTCTCACCCTCGCCAAATACGACCTTTATTCACCGTCAATGACCATGTATTTACTTTATCCTGCAACAGATACGTCCTAAAATTATAATTGTAACTGCGTGTTATCCATCTGTTTGACTTGTTTGTTTACACTTCAAGTGCAAGGATACAAATGTTTACGTGACGTCACACTACCCCATCACGCCCGTACTTGTCATTTTCGCTTAGTTCGACGTTCAAGCACATGTAGTTCTCAATTATTTATTTTTTAAATCATATTTATATAACTACGTGTATTTTTTTAAAAAAAATCAATCTTTTTTTAAAATAAAATATTAAAATATTTATGAATTTATTGATCATGTTTATTATACTGTGTTTTGTTTACATTGAGAATAGGGTTCATTTGGGTCAAAGGTTACGTCAAATGTTGAATGGAAAAAGTAGTGCCGTAACTGTGACGTCACAGTTAGCGCGTGGCTTTATTGGGTCAGTGACCGAATAAAGATAAGGTTTATTCGGCAGGCTTTATGATGTCAATGTACACGTTAGTTGCAGGATAAATGCATATACATATATGTGACCGCACAATCATCTATAATTAATGCACTGACACTTTAAATAGGCGCCTCATCCCAAAGTCAATCTTGAGTGTTATCTTACTTGTCACGTAGACCCAGTTATTTACCAACGGAGAAGGCAGTAGTAAATGAGGTCATTCAGTAACCATACTGTTTTCCAAATGTCTCTATTATGCAAAAACACTTACTTTTTCATTAACCAGGGTAGATATTGTTTTATGTCCACTTGTACGGTTGTATAAAATACACCATGTTTGAAACTGAAAAGAAATGAAGACTTTGTGAATACAGTGATTCCTGTCTATAAAGGCCGCATACGTGAACCACTAAAAGTGACATTTATTTGCAGGCGACCATTATATATAGGTTCTATTAACATGAATAAAGAGCAGTTGGAATAAAATTGTACTGACCTTTAAAAGCAGATGGTCCTTATATAGATAGAGGTGGTCTTTAAGGCAGGTTCGACTGTATCTGTATGAGAAAGGGCTACTTCCCATTACAGCAATAATACTAGTTTGTGAAAGTGGGGTAATTGTGTTTTGCCCCCACCCCCCGTCAAGATGCTTTCACTTGTATCGGGGCGATCAGTTCTTGGATAGTGGAGGAAACAGGAGTGTCAAAAAACAAAAATAAAAAACCAATCGACATTTGTCAAGCAAACACTAGACTGTTTCGTGTCAGATTGGAACCCACGCCGCGAGGTCGAAAATGTTACTGGAGTCTAGTACGTCTGTCGAAAGAGCGAAATATATGAATAGCTAGTAAATTTTGATCGTAAATTAAAATAAAATTCCAGATATTTGCTTTTCGAGAAAAAAATTAGTTTTGCATACATTTAGATGCTTTTAAAAGTTAAGATATTACTTTCAAACATTGCAAAAATTTTCAGTATTTCATCTCTATGTATGAAAATAAAATGCTGATTAAAATACAAACCTTAGGCAAATTTAAATTTGTGTCATTATATATGGATGACAGTAAGTATACATGCCATATAAGTGAAATAATTATTGCCTGAACATCTGAAAAATTACAATCTAAAATACAATCATAATACAAGTAAAAAATAGCTAAAAATAGATAAGTCCTCAGACCAAAGATCTAAAGTGATCTATTATTTTTACTTAATAAAAATATTTTGAATTAAACAGGTACACTCATTATAAAAATGATCTTACCCCATGTTTGGATAAAGATAAAGTTCATCTTTAGTCATCTTTCTGAATCCAAAAACTTGATTCTTCCATTCTGTTTCCTGGAACCGGAAATAAATATTATTACACAGGCGTACTATGTTTTAGCTTTTGACACATCCACCAAGAAATGGAACATAGGTAATGTCATAAACCATTTTTTGAATTTAATCATAAAAAACATTTAAAAAAATTGCATATGGTCATATACCATTTTTTGAAATGTATTTTATGATTAAATTTTAAAAAAAGGTACATGTATATGACAGTAACATCGCGAACTCAAAAACCCCAAACATTGTTTCAATATGGAAATAAGAAATTCCTTCCAATTGTAAAATTCAGTCTTATAAAATTCACAAAAACATCATTACACTTCAAAGGATTGATAGTTTTACGTATAGACCATTAAGGGGATATATATCTATATTTTATGTTGTAACTACGTTACCAGGAGTTCGTGGACTTTTGTACTTACTGAACACCTTAAATACCTTGATAGTTTTCTCATCCATGGTGAAGTTGTACCCAGACAGTAGTTGTATTCCTACGTCCGCGGCATCAGGAGATTTTAACAAGTCCAATAATTTATCCAGAGTTCTCTGGCCCCATTTCCTGTAAAACATTGAATCAAAAGCAAACATACCAATCCATGTTCAAACCACAATCCTAAAGCAATGTAAAAACAAAGATACCAATCTATGTCCAAACCACAATCCTAAAGCAATGTAAAAACAAACATACCAATCCATGTCCAAACCACAATCCTAAAGCAATGTAAAAACAAAGATACCAATCTATGTCCAAACCACAATCCTAAAGCAATGTAAAAACAAACATACCAATCTATGTCCAAACCACAATCCTAAAGCAATGTAAAAACAAACATACCAATCCATGTCCAAACCACAATCCTAAAGCAATGTAAAAACAAACATACAAATCTATGTCCAAACCACAATCCTAAAGCAAATTAACAACAAACCAACCAGACCATGCCCAAACCACAATCCTAAAGCAATGTAAAAACTTTGAAGCTGGCAAATAAAGTTGAACACATGAAGTTCCACCAGGAAAGTGATGCCGGTGCAAAGATGCTGTTCAACCATATCGACTTCTACGAACCAGATAACCTAAAGTGGTTCGTTTAAATCAAGATAGATCTAAGCGCATTGATTTTACCCAAATTTCACGAATAAAACATGTTGTTCAGCCATATCAAGTATGGTTTTGATTAATCAAACATAAAAATTAATGTTTATCTTCTATGAGCATTTCAAAACAAACGAATATTTAAACTTAAAAAAATAAAGTACAGGCCTGTACAAAGTTTAACACAAAGCTAACAAATTGGTGTCGCATTGACAACTCATATCGATTATCTATATCTCAACAGTTTTTATTTATCTCTTAGCAGCTTAAGGTGAATTTCGAGACACTCTGATCCCCTTTTTATTGTTAAACTTTCGACAGGTCTTTACTGTAAATATATAAGTATGGTTTTGATTAATCAAACATTAAAATTCTTATAATTACCGTATTTTCTCAGATTTATTTAGTAGGTGTGGCTGCCAGAAGCCACCAGAACCATCTGATGTCGTGTTTGGTGAGAACTTATCAGCAACAATGGTAACATCAACTCCTGGTACATTTTCTTGTATCGTAAGAGCAGACGTCAGTCCTATAATTCCCGCGCCCAATACACAAACCTTTCTTTTCATTTTATCCTTGAAAATCAAATTATGTAGCTACTTTTAACATTGGCGTGTCGATAACACAACTATCTCACTAAAATAACGTTCTTATAAAACTAGTCATGATCAGATATAGGATTTTGCTGACTACCTGTTACAAGTGAAGTCAGTGTGGTCAAGACTGTACACGAGAGGAATTGTTGCCCTGAAGTAGATGTATGGTTGTCCTCAGGAAAATAGCATTTTAATAGTTTTCTTGTTTTCACGTCAACAAATGCTAATGTCTTTCTTACTTTAGGGGTATTTTGGTTTTTTTAGCATGTGGTAGCCCAGACATCATTTCACTCGTATGGATCAGAGTTGGTCTCAATGCAGAAAATCATTTGATATCCGATAACAATTATCGCGAGCAGATAAAACAAGAAGTCGGTTATCTGTATATGTTCACCGATAACTTTCTTAATGTTATTCCATTTTACTTATAATTATCCATGCATGTTCTTTATTGTCAGTTTTTAGATTCGGACCAATTTTCAAACACAATGTATTACTATTCTTTAGTTACTATTGTTCGGTTGTCTTATGTTGTAGTGTACGATTGCCCTTTGTATGGTATTCTGTCAGGGCCAAATTGGCATTATCGCTCCTTCGATCTGAGCGCGAAGTTGCGAAGATACGATGGCGAAGAAGCGAAGATACGGTGGCGAAGAAGCAAAGTTGCGAAGATACTATGGCAAGGCTGCGAAGATGCGATGGCGAAGAAGCAACGTTGCAAAGATACTATGGCAAGACTGCGAAGATGCGATAGCGAACAGAGCGATGGAACTATCGCTCCTTCGCCGTCAAAACTTCGCAACTTCGCTCCTCGCCATCCTATCTTTGCAACTTCGTGTTCAAGTCGAAGGAGCGACGGAACGATAATGCAAATTTGGCCCTAACAGAACACAATACCTTTGTTCAATTTTGCATTGTGTACAGTTGTTCTTTTTAATAAATTAACATGACATTTCCGTTTTTATATGTTTGTTTTTTAGTAACACAGATGTCATAATGGCAAAATTATTAATCGAGACTCGTGAGCTGTTTCTCGATAAAGACGTCATTTCCGATAATTGTAAACACTTTCTAAAAAGAACCGAATACAACCGAAATGGACAACCTACAAAAGCATTTCCAAACATTTAATACAACCGGACAGTAGTATTGTTTTTATTTTATGAAAATTACAAAATCGAAATGTTTGAAAATTTTGGATTTTAAAAAACTGGCAATAAAGAACACGTGTATACAATTTTAAATGAAATGGGATTATACTTTAGAAGTTATCAGAGAAACTAAAAAAACTACTTGACATGTTTCGCGAAAATGTGTTAATTTTAATATCATAGCCAAACATACCTGATAGTGTTATTATACGATAGCTGTTTACCTGACTCCCAACAAGGTACGTGTGACATTGAATAGATATAAAATCGTGACCCTTCATATTATAAGGAAAACGTGGTCCATGGGCTTTATCGCTCACCTAATATCAGCAACGGCAATAATATAGAATTGATCAGCAATTTAAAACGTTGTATATAATTTAAATTATTTCTAACAAGAATTGAACTATATAATACTATCACCAAAACTTGACAACTCATGTTCAAGTGCAGGAAACCTGATATAAACAATGATTTATAGGTCTAATATTGTTTACGTCATCATACATTCTATAAATGCTATATTTACACAAAAGGCACTTGTCTAAAAATGGATATTTTCTTGAACAAGCACACCTGCCTAAATACAAACTTTTTAGAACCTAATTGATAACCACAATATATGCGTTTAAAAACAAAAATACTAACAAGGTGTTCAGAAAACACTATCCTCCGCAAAGGTTAACATCAGTGAATTCCATACAAGGTTAAATAGTCTTTATGGAACAGTTGTTGCTAAATAAGAAGGGTCATCATCATCATCATCATCATCATTTATTTAATTCCACTACAATAGTGATTCTATGATAATTGGCTATTTAATAAATCGAAAACCACAACAAAGAATTAAAGAATTAGGCTATAAATACACCTTATTTGCATATTTCATAAATATTACGCAAAAAAAAAATTAAACTGAAAAACCTATTACATTTGTTTAATACTCAGTTTCATTTCCTATATTTAAAATTCTGACGGAATTGGTACATAAATATGGCTGTAATGGTCATTTATCAGTTTTGCTATTTATAGTTACAATGGCCATCAAATTTACACTATATTTTGCAAACTAAAAATTTCACAGAAAAATCTGTTAAATATGTTTAATATCATGAGTTCTATTTTTTATGTTTAAAATTTCAACAAAATTAGTACATAAATAAGACTGTAATGGCCATTTATAGGTTTTTGCTATTTATAATAACGGTGGCCATCTTGGATATGCTATAAGACTGTCGAACAATCCCACAACAATCACTATCATAACAAATCAACTGACCAAGTTTCAGCTCAATGGGATGTATGGTTTTCTTTTATATGCGCGGAAATCCACTGGGACGGGGTACATAAATAAGGCTGTAATGGCCATATATAGGTTTTTGCTATTTATAGTAACGACAGCCATCTTGGATAGGCTATAAGGCTGTTGAGCAATCCCATACCAATCACTACCATAACAAATCAACTGACCAAGTTTCAGCTCAATCGGATGTATGGTTTTCTTGTAAATGCACGGAAACCATGAATTGGGTGAAAATGTCTATTTTAGTAACGGTGGCCATCTTGGATGCGCGATTATGCTGTCGAGCAATCCCACACCAGTTACTATCATAACGAATTAACTGTCCAAGTTTCAGCTCAATCGAATGTACGGTTTTCTTTTAAATGAACGGAAACCAACCGGGACGAACCCACCCACCCACCCACACACACACACACACACACAAACAGACAGACAGCGGTATTACTATATCCCCCCCTCACCACTGGTGGCGGGGGATAACAAGGAAAAATCACAAAAAAATAAAATAATTGTTTTTATTTCTGTATAAAGGTTAAAAATCAACAAATTTACAAATATAGTCAGTTGTTTAAGAACTAAAACACCCGTTTTGGACCCCATGTTCTAAAACATAACATTCACGCCTGTATCAAAGATAAAGCAGTTTGCCACTTTCAAAGTGACCCTATTGTTTTTTCTTCCTAATCAAATATTTCAAAAGTTTCAAAACTACATGCTTCACATAATCTGGAATGTATATTTCTTCTCCGTGATATTGCCTAAACCAATGTCAATAATAAGGGTGATAGAAGTGATTTGCATTTTAATTGCTGACATTAGTTGACCCTTATTTTTGCAGCACTAGACGACCAATTCGGAATGTTACTAGTGCTCGGACTAAAATTGTGAAAATCCAAATAATAAGAGTTAGGCGTTGAAATGAGAAAAGTAGAAGAACCATTTACCAAATCAAGCTATGGCAATTTGTGTAAATGGATTATGGCATGTACCGTTATCAGTTGACGGTCTGTGGAATCTGTACCGTGCGCGTTATTACCGGTAGTTGACAGTGTAACGTGTAAGGGTGTCGTACCCAGGTTATTTCCTAGGATTCGATAAAATAATACAATAAAGGGTTTCTTTAAAAATGAAAATAACCACAAGCTATAATAATTGTTAACCAAACCACTGTTTGCGAATAGCTCACGAGTAATTTAAGCTTTAATTTAAAATAAGGCGCACGAGCAAATATATACAAATAAATGTGCGAATTAACTGAGCAAGCATTAATTGGACAGAATGAATTTATAGAAATTATAGTATAACGAATGTTTATTTATGAATATGATTATGTATGATTCAAGGGTAGCAAACTTGCTCTTCCTGAGCTTAATTAAAAGAGTGAAATCAGCTTTCTGGGTCTGCCGCGCACTAGCCGCTACATAAAATGTACAGTGCGCACGAGGAAGACTAATTGTTGCGCACGAGCCAGTACATATATAATATGTACAGTGCGGGAGGAATAACCTGGTAAAACAGCTATATCTTCAATAGCTCGCCGAATCAACAGTATAAAGTACAAAGTAACTATACAGCATCGGACTCCAATAATTACCATAAAAATACAGCCTTCTTCTTCTGCGAACAGATACAAACTGACCCCGCTGTCAAGTTTTCACTCCTTTATATACCCAGCCACTGTTGGATCATTGAAATGATTGACAGCTATTAAGAATCAATAACACAATTAAAACATTTAAATTCATTTATTACACTACCCACGCCTCCGAAAAACTCGTCCCGAGTTACAAAAACAAATCATAGAATTTACAAAATATCTACAGTGTTATTAACATATTTTCAGTGGACAAGCACACAAAAACATTAAAAGTCATTATTTTCTTCTTCTTCGATGACTTTGATAGTCTTGCCTCCCTCCTTGTATTTTGTTATTATTGTCCGTTTACGTTTTGAAACATTGTCGGTTTGTACGGCAGTGGACGCATAAGTTTTAACTTGAGTCTGAGTGCTTGATGTAGTAGAGATTATGGAGCTATCTGGACCGCAACTGATATTTCGAACCGCCGGCTTTGATAGAACAAAAGGTTTGGTTCGATTGAGGCTGATAGGGTTTCTCCTTTTAGGTGTATAAACTGGATTTGGACTGGTCAGTTTACGTTTTGTAGGCTCAGAACTCGCTGTTGATATCTGCTTAGCTGGTGGTCCAACTAAAGTAGTATTGTTCATAGTATTAACACCTTCATCCTCTAGTTTCTTATTCACTACAGGCACATTACTAGTATCCTTTTCACAAACACTCTCTTTCTGAGTTTCAGGTTTATGAGCTCCGGAAATTTCACTATCAGAATCTTCTGAAACGTCCCCTATAAGCTCTCCAGGATCTTGTGCCTCCCAGCTAGAATCATCTTTGTGAACTGTAGCCTGATGACGTTCAAAATCAAACTTCTTATTAGTATCATATTCACAGCCTTCATAACAACACTCAAATTTCTTCTGGCGCTTCTCTTTCCCACACATAATTATATGCTCTTGCCACGCTTTCTCATCTTCAAACCTCTTTTTACATAATGGACACTTCAATCCTGATTTTCTCGGTGTAATCTTTGTGTAAACCATGTTCTACAAAATACAACAGAGAAAAATATGTTAATCAGACACTAATTACAGATATAAATCATTCATAAAATTTCTATTTTTTTTTTACAGATCATAATCTTCATGCCAAAAGGGTCGACGCGGCACCCTACCAGACCTAGTAGACTTAAGAATTGTGTTTTCAATTTTCTCATTTTCAGGAGTGTCAATGTCTTCATCATAATCATCATCGTTTTCATTACCTATGAAAACTAACTCTTTATTTGTGCTCGAACCATCTTCAACCTTTATATTTTCCTCACGCATTTGTTGCTGCCTATGAGCACGCATTCGATCACAGTGTATAACTTGACACTTTCCTTTGGCTCCACAGTTAACTTCGTACAAAACTGAAGTTAGTTTCTTGTTTACCAAAAATGGTCCTCGCCAAAAACATGTAAACTTCTTTGAGCATCCGACTTTGCTTACTGGAAAATAAACATACACCATCTCTCCTGGTTTGAACGTTTCCCATGAAGCCTTTTGGTCATGATATCGCTTCTGTCTGATAATTTCGTTGTTTACAGTTTTTCGTACATGTGCATGAGCGTCCTCCATCGTCTCCTGGATTTCCCAAACCCACTGATTTGAGGGTATGTACTTTGCTTCTCTCGGCATTTCATATAGAATATCGAGCGGTGTCGATGTTTCTCTTCCGAGCATTAGCATATTTGGAGTACATCCGGTTGTTTCATGCACTGCAGACCTATACGCCATTGTCACAAATGGTAAATGACAATCCCAGTCTTGGTGGTGCTCTTCTACGTATGCACTGAGCATAGTGACAAGGGTTCTGTTGAATCTCTCTACCATACCATCTGATTTCGGGTGATATGGTGTTGTGTGGGTCTTTTTAATTTGCAAAAGGGTACACATTTCAGCAAACAAATTGCTTTCAAACTGACTGCCTTGGTCAGAATGAATGACATTCGGCACACCAAATCTGGAGATAACCTCAGTAACCATGATTTCAGCGACGGTTTCTGCTTTCAAATCTGCCATAGGGAAGGCTTCTGTCCATTTTGTATAATAATCCGAAATTACCAGAATGTGTTTATGACCGTTATATGTCTCTGGGAGATTCGTCATAATGTCAACCGCAATTCGCTCCATTGGCATACCGCTGTGCGTAACTTGCATGGGTGCTCTTTTCTTCTGTTTTGGATTTTTGCGCTTTAAACAAAACTCGCAACCATGAACATAAATTCTGACGTCTCTTTGTTGTCCAGGCCAATAATATCTTTGGCGAACTTTACCTAATGTTTTCTTAACTCCTAAATGTGAACCAGAGCGATTGTCGTGCAAAACCTTCAAAATCCGCCTTCTTTCCTTTAATGGTACTATCACTTGTAAAACTTCCTTCTGTGTACCCGGCGATTTCCAACGTCTGCATAATAGACCATCGTTTACCGTGAGCAACTCCCACTGATTCCATAATGCTTGATGAAGAACCCATGACTGGCTATCTCGTTGAAATTAGGCTTGGAACCTTTATTAATGTGATTCATAAGAAATGAGATGTTCTCGTCTTTCTGCTGCACATCTGATATCGAATCAATACCAAGCTTATCGTCAGAATTGTCTTTGTTTTCAAACAATTGAGCGACACGCGGAGTATGGCTTTCCCAATGGATCGTATCCACACTGTCTACAGGGCACTCGGCTCAGCGCATCTGCGTTACCGTGCTTAGTACCTGGTCTGTGTTCGATTTTTATTTCGTATTGATAAATCACTTCTAGCCAACGAGCAAGTTGTCCCTCTGGGTTTTTAAAGTTCATCAACCATCTGAGTGAGCTATGGTCTGTCCTAACTGTGAATGGTCTACCATATAGATAATGCCGAAAGTGTTTTATAAAATGTACCACCGCTAACAATTCTTTCTTTGTCACGCAATATTTCCTCTCACTTTTCGACAATGTACGACTTGCGTAGGCTATGACACTCTCTTTTCCGTTTAGTCGTTGTGAAAGAACTGCTCCCATGGCATTAGCACTGGCATCTGTATCCAGGATAAAGGGCTCATTGAAGTTAGGGTAGGTGAGTATGGGTGCTTATTAGCCGTTTCTTCAGCGTTTCAAATGCTGCCTGGCATTCCGTCGACCATACAAATTTGTTGCCCTTTTCTGTTAACCGGTGTAAAGGTTTTGCTATTGCTGAGAAATTTTCAATAAACCGACGGTAGTAAGAGCATAATCCGATAAATGATCGCACCTCACTGACATCACATGGTTTTGGCCAACTTTCCACCGCTTTAATTTTCTCAGGATCTGTTGCAATGCCCTCGCTTGTAATAACGTGTCCAAGATACGTTACGCGCTTAGCAAACAGAGTGCATTTCTTAGCTTTCAACTTAAGCCCAGCGCTTTCTAACCTATCAAACACGGTATTAAGATTTTTCAACATTGCTTCAAAGTCCTTTCCCACAACAATTATATCATCCAGATATACAAGGCAGATCTCCCAATGCAATCCCGTGAGCACTTTGTCCATTAAACGCTCAAATAGACTTGGACTGTTACATAGGCCGAAAGGCATTACTTTAAAATGGAAAAGACCTTTCCTCGTTGAAAACGCCGTCTTAATTTTGTCACTCTCTTCAAGTTCTACTGCCAATATCCAGATAACAGATCAAGAGTAGAAAACCAGGTATTACCAGACAAGTGATCAAGGGAATCATCTACCCGAGGCAAAGGGTATGCATCCTTGATCGTAGCAGCATTGAGCTTCCTATAATCTACGCAGAACCGCGTGGTGCCATCTTTCTTTCTCACCAATACTACTCCAGATGACCATGGGCTAAAGGAAGGCTCAATGACATCTTTCTTTAACATATCTTCAACGTGCTTGTCGACTTCCTCAGACATATGTACTGGTACCCGTCTCCAAGGTTGTTTAATCGGCTGTGTCTCTCCTGTGTCTATTTTATGTTTCACCACAGATGTTCTTCCTAGGTCTAAGTCTGATGAGGCAAAAAGGTTTTGTCGGCGCATTAGGAACTCTTTGACTTGTAAACTTTGCTCATCGTTCAAATGCTCGCAGGTCCTTTCAAGCAAACTCTTTAATGTTTTGTTCATTGGATCTTGGTTGCAACTTATAGAGTCCGTTTCAACAAGATCAACTGGACTTAGCTTTCCTATGTGCGTGCCTGCGTAAATAGTTTGCGATTCCGCACCTGCATTAAACATTCTGACTGGCACAATTTCATTCATCTTCACCACTGATCTGGCGACTAATGCCTTGCCGGATTCTAAAAACTTCTCTGCAGGCTCCAAGATACAGGTCTCAATGGGTATTATACCATCTGTGCACACCTTAGCTTGGATAACCACTTCATTTTCGGGTTCTAGTTGAATATTGCTCATAGTAACGACTCTGAAACAACCTAAATGTCCATGGAATTGTATGGGCACTTTAACTTTGTTTGCTTCAAACTGCTCGTTCACCACATCAACTACGCATTTTTCTGCTTTCATAAAATCAACACCCACTATCCCGTCAACATTTAACTCTGCAACAACAGCGTTCAATCTAAAAACATTCTCTCCAAATTTCATTGAGAAATTGCCTTGTCCCATTATCTCCAAGTTGGTTCCATTAGCAGTTACAATATTTTGTTGTACTGAGTCCACATTAGGTTTCTTATCATCGGGTATAAAGCCAAACAGCCGTTTGGAAACTAAACTTATAGTTGCGCCTGTGTCAATAAGTAGTTTTGCCTCAACACCATTTATGCTCGCAGACACATACATTCCTGCTTCCTCTGTAGCCATGCTTGCTCCAATTGTTGGTGACCCGGACTTCCGCTCCTTGGTGCGTGATCTAAGCGTGCGAGCAGCAGCTCGTTCCCCACTACTTTTATCATTCTGGTTACGGGTCTCTAAAAGCGGACAATTCTTTCTAATATGGCCTTGCTCTTTGCATTTGTAGCATTTCACTAACTTGTGAGCATTTTGTCTTCGTCCCGTATTATTTCCAGTACTTTGTGATTTCCTCACGAGGGAAATTTCCTTCTCTAAAGCGCTTAATTTTTGCTCCATTTTTGCCATAACTTGCATAATAGGTCCACTGCTGTTTGCACTGTTTTCCCTTGCCGCGCGTCTTCTGGTATCAATTGTCTGGAGTAACTTCTACGTTCCGCTTTGTTATAGGCTTCTAACTCAACTGCTAAGCTCACTGCTTCATTTAATGACTTTGGCCTTGACTGTTTAATGCGAATACGTATGTCAGAATCAGCTAATGCGTCTATAAACTGATCTTTGGCTAAGGTTTCTCTGACATCAGCAGGAGCTGTTGGATATGCCAAATTCGCCAACCTTCTTATCGTCTGACCTAATTCTGGAAGTGTCTCGGCTGCTCTCTGTCTCCTCTCACGTAACTGTATCCGGTACAAGTCTGTTTGGTTTGCAGGAGCAAATCTGTCTCCTAGCGCATGAACAAGTGATTGGTATCGGGCTTGCTCATTCTCAGGTTGATTACCAAGAACGCCTTGCGCCTGTCCCCTTAATGACACTGCGAGAAAAAGTCCCTTTTCTTCTTCGTCCCAATTATTTATCTTGGCGCATGCTTCAAAGTGAGTGAGGTAGTCTCGCAGTGAGCCACTTCCGTCATATGTTGCTGGTTTCAAAGACTTCAAACTTGACTTGCGCACGCTGGTTTCCTCATTCGCAGTGTTTGAATTTGCTGCTGTGCTGGCTGATGTAGGTTGCCCGAGCGAAACAGAAACTCTTCTTCTGCGCGAGGTAACATTGCTCTGTCGCGCTTTGGCAAACACATGTCGGGCTTCCGGAGTCGTATGTTCATCTTCAAATTCGGCTTCACTATCACTTTCGCCATACAATCTGTAGCTAGCTGGATCATCAAATACCACCCTTGGACGTGAAGTATTTAACGCATTCACATCTTGCTTAGATGTACCAAGAGATGGACGAACTGTAGACACTCCCGAATCTGAGTTTCTAGTTGCAATTGGAGTTGACTGAAGTCTACTTCCACTAATGCGCAAACTCTCATTTCTCAACATTTCTAATTCTTTCTCTAGTTGCGCAATCTCCGCATTAACTTTACCAAGAGAGGCCATTTTGTGAATTTTACCAACAAAATGATTTAAAATAATAATAATTGAAAGAAAAATAATTTAACCAAAAAAAATTAACAAGGAAAAAACGTATTATTCGAATCCCACCGCTGCCCACCAGAAATTGTAACGTGTAAGGGTGTCGTACCCAGGTTATTTCCTAGGATTCGATAAAATAATACAATAAAGGGTTTCTTTAAAAATGAAATAACCACAAGCTATAATAATTGTTAACCAAACCACTGTTTGCGAATAGCTCACGAGTAATTTAAGCTTTAATTTAAAATAAGGCGCACGAGCAAATATACAGATAAATGTGCGAATTAACTGAGCAAACATTAAATGGACAGAATGAATTTATAGAAATTATAGTATAACGAATGTTTATTTATGAATATGATTATGTATGATTCAAGGGTAGAAACTTGCTCTTCCTGAGCTTAATTAAAAGAGTGAAATCAGCTTTCTGGGTCTGCCGCGCACTAGCCGCTACATAAAATGTACAGTGCGCACGAGGAAGACTAATTGTTGCGCACGAGCCAGTACATATATAATATGTACAGTGCGCGAGGAATAACCTGGTAAAACAGCTATATCTTCAATAGCTCGCCGAATCAACAGTATAAAGTACAAAGTAACTATACAGCATCGGACTCCAATAATTACCATAAAATACAGCCTTCTTCTTCTGCGAACAGATACAAACTGACCCCGCTGTCAAGTTTTCACTCCTTTATATACCCAGCCACTGTTGCATCTCGGGTAATAAGTGACGTCATCAACTTGATCATTGAAATGATTGACAGCTATTAAGAATCAATAACACAATTAAAACATTTAAATTCATTTATTACAACAGTATGTGGAATCTGCACGATTCACGATTACAGATTCCGTGTACAGTGCGCGTTATTACCGGTAGCTGACAGTATGTGGAATCTGCACGATTCATGATTACAGATTCCGTGTACAATGCGCGTTATTACCGGTAGTTGACGTTCTGTGGAATCTGTACCGTGCGCGTTATAACCGGTAATTGACGTTCTGTGGAATCTGTACCGTGCGCGTTATAACCGGTAATTGACGTTCTGTGGAATCTGTACCATGCGCGTTATAACCGGTAATTGACGTTCTGTGAAATCTGTACCATGCGCGTTATTACCTGTGTAATCTGTACCGTGTGCGTTACTACCGGTAGTTGACGTTCTGTGGAATCTGTACCGTGCGCGTTACTACCGGTAGTTGACGATCTGTGAAATCTGTACCGTGCGCGTTACTACCGGTAGTTGACGTTCTGTGGAATCTGTACCGCGCGCGTTACTACCGGTAGTTGACGGTCTGTGTAATCTGTACCGTGCGCGTTATTATCGGTAATTGACGTTCTGTGGAATCTGTACCATGCGCGTTATAACCGGTAATTGACGTTCTGTGAAATCTGTACCATGCGCGTTATTACCTGTGTAATCTGTACCGTGTGCGTTACTACCGGTAGTTGACGTTCTGTGGAATCTGTACCGTGCGCGTTACTACCGGTAGTTGACGTTCTGTGAAATCTGTACCGTGCGCGTTACTACCGGTAGTTGACGTTCTGTGGAATCTGTACCGTGCGCGTTACTACCGGTAGTTGACGTTCTGTGGAATCTGTACCGTGCGCGTTACTACCGGTAGTTGACGGTCTGTGTAATCTGTACCGTGCGCGTTATTACCGGTAATTCACGTTCTGTGAAATCTGTACCGTGCGCGTTATAACCGGTAATTGACGGTCTGTGTAATCTGTACCATGCGCGTTATAACCGGTAATTGACGTTCTGTGGAATCTGTACCATGCGCGTTATAACCGGTAGTTGACAGTCTGTGTAATCTGTACCGTGCGCGTTACTACCGGTAGTTGACAGTCTGTGTAATCTGTACCGTGCGCGTTACTACCGGTAGTTGACAGTCTGTGAAATCTGTACCGTGCGCGTTATAACCGGTAATTGACGGTCTGTGTAATCTGTACCATGCGCGTTATAACCGGTAATTGACGTTCTGTGGAATCTGTACCATGCGCGTTATAACCGGTAGTTGACAGTCTGTGTAATCTGTACCGTGCGCGTTACTACCGGTAGTTGACGTTCTGTGGAATCTGTACCGTGCGCGTTATAACCGGTAATTGGCGGTCTGTGTAATCTGTACCGTGTGCGTTATTACCGGTAGTTGACAGTCTGTGTAATCTGTACCGTGCGCGTTACTACCGGTAGTTGACGTTCTGTGGAATCTGTACCGTGCGCGTTATAACCGGTAATTGGCGGTCTGTGTAATCTGTACCGTGCGCGTTATTACCGGTAGTTGACGGTTTGTGTAATCTGTACCATGCGCGTTATAACCGGTAGTTGACGGTCTGTGTAATCTGTACCATGCGCGTTATTACCGGTAGTTGACGGTCTGTGTAATCTGTACCGTGCGCGTTATTGCCGGTAGTTGACAGTCTGTGTAATCTGTACCGTGTGCGTTATTACCGGTAGTTGAATGTCTGTCGAATCAGCAAGATTCATGTTTACAGATTCCGTGCACCGTGCGCGTTATATCCGGTAGTTGACAGTTTGTGTAATATGTACCGTGTGCGTTATTACCGGTAGTTGAATGTCTGTCGAATCAGCAAGATTCATGATTGCAGATTTCCTGTACCATGCGCGTTATTACCGGTAATTGACGTTCTGTGTAATCTGTACCATGCGCGTTATTACCGGTAATTGACGTTCTGTGTAATCTGTACCATGCGCGTTATTACCGGTAATTGACGTTCTGTGTAATCTGTACCGTGCGCGTTATTACCGGTAATTGACGGTCTGTGTAATCTGTACCGTGGGCGTTATAACCGGTAGTTGAGTGTCTGTAGAATCTGTACGATTCATGATTGCAGATTTCGTGTACCATGCGCGTTATAAGTTAAGGTTCTGTAAAATCTTTACCGTGCGCGTTATTACCGATAATTTACGTTCTGTGGAATTTGCACGATTCATGATTACAGATTCCGTGCATCGTGTGCGTTACTACCGGTAGTTGACGTTCTGTGGAATCTGCACGATTCATGATTGCAGATTCCGTGCATCGTGCGCGTTACTACCGGTAGTTGACGTTCTGTGGAATCTGTACCGTGTGCGTGACTACCGGTAGTTGGCGTTCTTTGGAATCTGCACGATTCATGATTACAGATTCCGTGCATCGTGTGCGTTACTACCGGTAGTTGACGTTCTGTGGAATCTGCACGATTCATAATTTCAGATTCCGTGCATCGTGTGCATTACTACAAGTAGTTGACGTTCTGTGGAATCTGCACGATTCATGATTGCAGATTCCGTGTATCGTGTGCGTTACTACCGGTAGTTGACCGGTAGTTGACGTTCTGTGGAATCTGTACCGTGTGCGTTACTACCGGTAGTTGACGTTCTGTGGAATCTGTACCGTGTGCGTTACTACCGGTAGTTGACGTTCTGTGGAATCTGTACCGTGTGCGTTACTACCGGTAGTTGACGTTCTGTGGAATAAATACCTGTATGATTTATGATTGCAGAATCCGTGCATCGTGCGCGTTACTACCGGTAGTTGAAGTTCTGTGGAATATTCAGCCATCAATCGATGTACCGAAATTAGTTGACGTTCACACGACCACTGTGTTATCTTCAATTTTCAATCGATTGTACTGTTTGACATTAGTTTAATTCATATCTTACCGTGCTTCCCATACCTGAACTCAATGTCCAAGGCTTTCTCGAGGTCTATGCAGTAAACATTATTGACGGCGTGTAGATTGGTCCCTATTAAACATTTCGGCTAAATATATTCTGTTCAGATGTGTCTCTGCATATTTTTTTGTTTTATAATTAATGTGATATCTGGTCAAAGTGTACAGTACAGATCTGTCGAAAGTTTAACACAAAGGTAACGAATTAAAGACTTTCGTACCGAATCGGCAGCTCATGTCGGGCCCTTTTGTTCGCTACATTTCGGCAGGTTTTCATTAGCTGCTATCTAAACCTCTCCAACGTTTTGTCACTAGCTATCCACATTTGAAGAGACAAGCTTCTACTCCTTTCTGTTGGCTTAGTGTTTAAACAGGCCTGTACGTACTGTAAAACATAGTTCAATGACTTGACTAGCAGTTTTTTTTAACGTTTTAACCCATTCCCTACTGAAATTTTTATGATGTTTTAATGAAGATCACATTTTAATTTATCTTGGCTTTTTATGTTTTATGTCAATATCCATTGAAATAGTCGATTTCTTTAAAATAACCGGCCACATCTAAAAGGTTTAAATACGTGTAAATAAACTGGGCCTATATATAAACATCATACGGACACATGGTTGGATCTTGTATAATTAGTATAATACCAAATGTCCATGATTAAGTGATAATGAGCTGTTTATTACATACTGACATGAGATGGAGAAAATTCGGCTGCCAGCAAGTATTCAAGGGGAATAACTCTATATCAAATTATAGAGAGCACTGTTTTCCAAAACATGGCGACTCCCATAGATTCGATTTTGGCGTTACTGCAAATGTAAAAAATGTGAATTTACGAAGATCAAATAGGTTATATGTTAATCAGGCGTTTGATAATTAACACTCAATTATGGCTGGTATGTATAAGTGAACTGAAAACTTCCTTATGAAAAACAAAAAGCTAATTTGAATGCGGGAGGGATGGGCAACAAATTTTGACAGATGAACTGTCGGTGTCAGTAGCTTTAGAATGATCATTAGCCACATTTTTATTTTACAGATTGCTATCTGGTTTTCTTCAATGCTGTGTATTTTGGCATAGTATATTAGTTGCACAGTTACTTGTACTTGTAGGCAAAATTCTGCATACAGAAAAACACTGACTGCATCCTCCTGTGCCCTAAGTTCATCCAGGGGCAAAGAGAAAATTGAATAAATTGTATTAAAGATAATATCAATATCAAAACCATTGTTGCTACCTTTTAAACTTATTTAAAATTTATTTTCTTACAAAAATGAGCTTTTTTGTTTAAATGTACCTAAAATCCATCTGTTATGGTTCTTAATTTGTCTGCTAATACAAGATGTGTCCTAAATCCGTGCAGTTTTTGAAAATCCCTCCATTTCAGGAGCACTAATAAATATGTTTCTATCTTCAGCTCGCTAACAACCAAGTTACCATAGTTTTATTATATCACAAAAGAAAGTATATATGGAAAGAATGTGTGTGTTTATTTACCATTATTTTCTCTCTTATGCCATTTTGTTGCGATATAAATTATAATTTGAGGTTGCCATAAGGACGGGAAACTGAAGATGACAAACTTGTGGTATTTAGGTAGAAACTAACTGAGTGATAGCAAGTTACATAACCCCATTCTACACATTTTAGAGTGATCACAACTTACCAAGTGGCAAAAAATGTTTTTTTTTTTTGGCAGAAAAAACAAGTTCTGCAAATCTGGCATGTGTATAGAAAACTGATAAGAAATACTGTCGACTTTAATGATCCAAAAATTCAATGATTTAGGTTTGGTGAATCTTCTGATGTGCTTAGACCTATGAGAATTCCCATCTGAAAGAACCATGACTTTCATTTCGTAGTGCTGAGTGATTGGTGAAAGAAGTCACTACCCACTTTCAAGTCTTAGGTCAGAGGTATTTGGTTCAGACCTGGTCGAGGTCAGAACCCACGACCTCCCACTCTACCAACTGAGCTACCACAGTGGTTTTATACAAATGAAAATCACTCATTAACAAATTATGCAAATTCCAAGAAAAACAAAACAAATTAACAAATTACAATAAAAACACTAATGCAACCTGCCGTACTTAAAATGTCAAATTGATGTTTAACAGTTTATACAATGACTGTACATTTCAAACAAGGCACGGAATTAAAAGTGTAAAATGGTAAATAAACGTACTTTTATAGTAATTAACTAATTTTCAAAATTACAATCTACAAATCTTTCGGTTTCACAATAAGAATAATGTCTGGTATGTTTTTATAATGTTCAGCAGTTAACTGACTCTTTGAGGCATCTATATATAAACTTGTTGAAAATACTGTGCAATCTTATGTTTCCACTCCTGGTAGCTAAAATCACAATTGGGTAGGCTACCAATACTGTCAGTATCTGTATCTTTATTTTTCACTGACATGCACAACACAGGGGTTAGACTAGGTTCAAAATTATGTTTTGTAATGGAAGGTCCAGAAACTTTTGCCTTTATTTTTTATTTATTTTTGGCAGGTCCTACATAAAGTTTTGAAAGTCAATTATCAACATTGAAAGGTTAATGTTGATATGTTATCATACACAAAAGGCAGTATTATACTGTAAAAACTGCAGGTTCATCAGACTTTTACAGTTTAAATATCAAAAATCTCAATGCAAAATCAAAGTTCTGGATCTAATGGACCTGGGGAGTTTTTAACCACTGTTGTATCATAAAAAATATTGTGAAATGTATTTGTAACTACATGTACCTTGAATCATAACCAGCTAGTTCCATTGGCATCCTGTAACTTCCCAGGGTCAGACAACCCCCTAAAGGTTAGAGGAAATTTGGGAAAATGTGGCAGCAAACCAAAATGGAATTTAACCGGGGACTTTCTCAATACTAGTGTGATGCTTTAGCCTTTACAGACTGAGCTTCAATGTACACAACCACCTTTCAAGCCCTGTTCACTACATATTGTATCATCAACAAACTGTATTGTTTCATTTAGGACTATCAGTGTCATTTGCTCTGGTACTTGTTGTCTACCATACTGGTGTAGACTTAAGAGTAAGTCAGAAGTGTTTATACAATCAATGCACTCCATAAACTTTGATTGAACTTCTAGTTTATTTAGATGAATGATAAATGATAAAAAATATGCTAATTCAATAACAATATACACAAGGGACGGGGGATGGGGGGGTGGGGGGGGTGGGGGGGGGTTGACAAGGAATCACAGCATGTCTCATTGCTTAAGGTTCAAATGACAGATCCTATTGTTAGTAAATTTTGTCAGTTTCCATGTCAAAGGTGGTTGTTTTTTTTTCCTGAGCACTTTAGATTTCTCTACTATCCATGAATTGACCTCATCAATAAAAGTGAATTTTTTTTGACTGGGGTGTAAAACTTCATTACTCTTTTCCACTCTCCAGTAAATGAGTATACGTGTTAGAACTGACCATCTCTCTCTACTATATTGAATACATGTACTGTATACATAATCACAGCTGATGGATGAGTAAGGGTATAAATAACATGATAATTACTCATCTGATGATATCACTATGTCAGATTTACACTATATAGAAAGGTGCTGCAAATCTATTTTCTATAAAGTTTATTGATTTTTTGGCAACATGCTGTAGGCATATCTGTATATAAACAAACTCTAATAAATTGGATTTTACATCCATATATACTTGGTTTCCATAATTAAAAAATAATTTGTTACCAAATTTCCAAAATTTGTGAAAAAAATACCGGGGTAGTCCCTTTTTTTAGCTCACCTGAGTTTAAAGCTCAGATGAGCTATTGCAATGGTTCACCATCCGTCGTCTGTTGTGTGTCGTGTGTCATGCGTTAACTTTGTACATTTTAATCATCTCCTCTAAAACTACCAAGCCAAATTTGATGAAACTTAGTGATTATGATATCTAGGTGAAGGCCTTTCAGATTTGCACAAATGAAAGGATTATGTCCCCTTGGGGTCCCATAAAGGGGGAAATTGTGAAAATCTTTAAAAATCATCTCCTCTGAACTTACAAGAGATATAGCTTAGATATTTCATGTGAAACATACTTAGGGCACCTAGATTCAGATTTACACAAATCGTAACTGTTGAGGCCAAAATGGGAAAATGGCAAGGTACTTAAGGGGAAAATCGCTAAAATTAATGTATTTGTCAATATATCTTGAAAACTATAAACTTTTTGTATAGGCATGTGTATTGGAATATTGTAGGTATTGGCCTAACGATCATTTTGATATATGAATGAAGGTCATAGGTTCAAAGGTCAAGGTCATAGAATTGAATGAATAATTAAATGGTTAATTATCTCAAAAACTATAAACTTTTTGTATAGGCATGTATATTGTAATATTGTGGGTATTTGTACAACGATCATTTTGATATATGAATGAAGGTCATAGGTCCAAAGGTCAAGGTCATAGACGCGAATGAATACTTTAATGGTTAATTATTTCAAAAACTTTAAACTTTTTGTATAGGCATGAAATTGGAATATTGTGGGTATTGGCCTAACAATCATTTTGATATATGAATGAGGGTCATAAGTTCAAAGGTCAAGGTCATAGACACAAAAGAATACTTATATGGTTAATTATCTCAAAACTATAAATTTTTTGTATAGGCATGTATATTAGAATATTGGAGGCATTTGCACAACAATCATTTTTATATATGAATAAAGGTCATAGGTTCAGAGGTCAAGGTCATAGATGCAAATGAATACTGGAATGGTTAGTTATCTCAAAAACTATAATTTTTTTGTATAGGCATGTATCTTAGAATATTGTAGGTAATGGCCTAATGCACATTTGTAATATATAGATGTTTTAGCTGTTTATAAGTAATATATTGTAGCTAGACTTTAGATATGTTATATATAGCATACTTATATAATAATTATTATAATTAATTTGCAAAAATACTTGCAGATTATTGACCCTTACTGCTGAAAATTTTGATATTCTCTTTTATTAATGTCATTGACCATTGAACCTCTGCATAAGATATGTACTCTGCCTCAGGTGAGCGTTAAGGCCCATGGGCCTCTTGTTTAGTACTTTTCTCAAATTTACTAAAATAGGTTTGTTTTTTTTTGATAGAATATCTCAGAATTATAGACTTTAGAGGCCAATGACAATATTTTGGCTGCAAGGAATGGAAACAGTATATTTTAGAATGTTTAAATGGTCAAATCATATAGAGCATATCATTACAATTAATACAATATAAGAGTTTAAAGTTCCATAAATAAATGAGAAGATGTACGGATTACTGTTAAGTAAAAAGTAAAAATTCTTGGTTAGGATATTCAAGTGGTTAATGATAAAGTATGCAGAACTCAAAATGGCTCATTGGTGTGACTTTGACCTTGGTTGGCTTAATTCTGTATGGCTATATAATAGACTTATGGTTTTCAGTGTTTAATGTGTGATATCATTTGTCAGTGTAGGGACACAAAAATGTCCCAAATAAACATGTACAGTGTAAGTCAAACAAGCAAACAAACATACACACATACCACATGGACTTGTCCTTGATATTATAAAAACCCAAGAAAACCACAGGTCCAAAGTCTCTAAAAAGATTTAATTTGTAGACAATAAATACTTAACCCTTAACAAAAAAAGAAAGTTGATGATGATAATGGCAACCACATGAATGCATTATCTTGGCCTTTTTAGGCATGACAAAAATGTGAGGTGTCTAAGAAAACTTGAAATTTGAACTTATTGATACAAGAAATGATTTTCTTTCATTTCTGCTCATGGGAGATAGGTTTTCATGTCTTGAGATACACATATTCCTCAGGACCATGTGTCATTTAGTGAATTCATAATAAAATGACATTGATCTTGTGGTGAACATAATGTCATCTTGCAGGAAAATGACATCCTTCAAGAGGGAACAAAAGAGTATGGTATGTGCTACCATGAATGGCCTTGCAGTTCCATCTCAAGGCTAATTCATGCCTTGTATATTTGTTATTACCCACTGGTATATCAGCTTGGCTGATTGGAGCAATGTGACACACAGCATGGTTTTGGCTTGAACCTTCCTTTAATGAGACAATCTTCACCATTCAACCAGGCAGTTTAGTCATTTAGTTGGTAAGTCTGTTTAATTCTTCAGTCAATTTTGATATTTTGTATTTATTTTATTTCCTTGTAGGATGCTGTGGATGTGTCGCGGCATTGAGGCCACGTTACAAACGGCTTGTGGATGATATATTTCCAGTTAACTCTGAGGTATCTATATTTGATTTTAGATTTTCTAACACATGCATTTGAAACACACACACATTTGAAATACACACACATTTGTATTAACACACATGAATGAATACATGCCATGTATGAAGGATTCTCCTGCATGGTTTACTGATGTATCTATGGTCATTAGCTGCTTACACTTTCAGTATCAAATTCATGCTGTAACGCTGATATATTTGAAACATCAAACTAAAACTAACTGGGTATTTGTTGTCATGTTTTGAGAAAATATGACATAAAATTCAACCATTTTCCAGATGTTCTCTGCATTGGATGAATAGAATGAAGTCTGAAGACTGAAGTCTCGGTCAAGATTTTTCCACTGGTATTCAGATGGTCAGTTCTAGACTTGGAGAAAACCACTGACTTTGAGGCACTCAAACTGTCTTGCACCAGGATCTGTCCTAACTGAAATTTAAACATAGGTGGTAGGGGCTACTGTGATCCATTACTGCATGCTCTAGACTACTTGACCACCGAAGCCCCTTATCACTTGTCATCGTATTCATAAATATGATGCTCCAGTACCTTGTTGTTATTGTTACACATTGTTTATATTGACAATCCATATCTATAATACATAAATCAATTTTAAATATAGTTTAGAAGATGTATTATGAATATTAAAAAATGAAATATAACTGTATGTTTTTGACAATAGCAGAAATCCTGCATGTTGTTGAAATTGGAAAAGTCTTCGATGCACAGTGAATTTTCATCTCATGATTCTGCAAATAGTTGTAATATTTTATCTATACTTTATATATATTACCATGATTTGAAAATTACTGTATATTATATAGTTATACTAGTAGTACCATTTACATGTATGGTATATCAAAATAATCTTTACAGTCCTTACTGGTAGTATAAACAATTTTGGGTTGTTTTCAGGATGGGTTAGTAAAAAACAACATGGACAAGTTAACATTTTATGCCATGACATCACCTGAAAAGTTAGATAGAATTGGACAGTACCTAGAACAAAGATTAAGTAGAGATATCAGTCGTCACAGGCTTGGGTAAGTACAGTACAACCTGCTGTTAATCAATGAATAAACTAAATTTATGTTTAAACTGAACCACATGTACATGTGTATTACCATAGTTTACATATTGGGTGCAGATGATATATTTTCATTATGAGTGAATTCATGATTTAACTGATAGAAAGAAATTTCTAATGAAAAAAAATTATTGCCTTTGTCACAGAGAAAATCAAAATGTTATAATAATAATATAATTGTAATAATATTAATAATGATATTCTTTGCTTGAATTTTTGTATCCTAGTTTGTGAAAATGTGTTAGTAAACTTGGCAAAGATAGTGTTTTTTCTTCCATCTATCTGGGACTGACCACTTTGATATATAAGTCAGATAATCTTGAATGCAATGTACCATTTTAACTGAACACAGGAGTGGTGGAATGAACTATTTAAAGGGAAACAACTCAATTAGGCAATATCTTAATATATTGATATATAGAATTTTCTAAACCAATGAAGCTGAGGTTTTATTGTCACTTTAAATGTAATAGGTACCTACCCAGATGCAGATTCAGGGTTTTAGTAAAAGAGGGCATATATGGTGAGAATCTAACAAGACTAACATGCAAATCTTCTATGGAGTTTCGGAAAAAAAATGTTAAAAAAAAGACACAAAGTCCCAAATTCTGATACAATCTGAGCTGTATGAAAGAGATAAAAAATTATATCTTTCATTTAGAATGCATGGCTCATAAATAAATACACAAAATGTATAAAATTTGTTACAGCAACAAAAGTTTGGAGCATACATGCATTCTCCCCTCCCCAGACTAGCCCTAGTAGTTTCAAATGTTATATTTAATGTCAATTTATGATCAGAACATAAAACATTTAAAGTTATAAACATGTTATTCTAAATATAGAATGAGAAAATAAATAAACAATTCAAAGAAAAGTTGTAATTGACAGGTTGAGACACAACCGAAACCAAATTCTGCCACTTGTTGAAATGAAGGGAGATTATGGGTAATATAATTATGTTTGGATTCAGAGGGTGGCATGTTAATATATATATATTCTAGTATATAAATATTTTTACATCCCAAAACATGCTATAAAATTTTGTTTATCTGGCTATAAAATAAAGGTGATAGGGGAAAATCGTCAAAGCGACCCATTTAGCCATATAAGGGTTATAGGGATATGCATATAATTGCAATTATAGTGCTGTACAAAATATTTTAGAATGAATTTTTACTTACTCAAAATACAGATATTGCTCTGGAACATGGTTTAGTTTTTAGTTTTTACCTGGTAACTTGTGAATTTTAAATGCATGGGGTACTTAAAAAAAGCATTTCTTAGTACCTAATATATACATTATGTACAGAAAAATCTCATTTCTTCTTCTTTTTATTTTTCCTTTCTCTTCGTGCGTGGTAGAAGTTCTTTTGTTACTTTTCCTTTTAAAGCGAGAATTCACAGGAGCAGGTTGCTTTTTGTATGTTAAAATGTTAAGCATGTAGAAAGGATCCCGTTACAATTACAAGCTGGCTATGGTTTCGAAAATATTTAAAAACTGAGTGTCCCTTACTGAAACATATGACATCATTGTTATTGCTGGAAATTCTATCTGTTAAAGCTCAAACAGTCCATGCCCAAATCACAATCCAAAATGCAAAGTTAAAACTTTGTTAACCAACAAATTTAAGTTAAACAATTGGACTTTCACTAGGGAAGTGAGGCTGAGTGCTCTGGAAGGATATGCACCTCTTGTATAATTTTAAAAAATCCTATACGTGTATTTATTACATATAGAATAATACATGGTGAAATTCATATCATATGCCATATCTGACCGAGACCCCCCCCCCATATCAGACAGAGGGCTTTAGCCCGAGGTTTGATATTGGTCAAGGTCTGATATGGCATATGATATGGATTTCACCATATTTTATTCTGTTTATCATAAACTTCATTTTTTTATCATTTAAAACAAAAACATGCATTAAATACAGACATTTATCAAGAATATAACACAAAATTCAACTTTGCGGCAATTAGACTATTTAGACTAGTTTAAATGTATTCCTCCAATTCCATTCGCATAATATTCCTTCGTGGTTCACCTTTATTTATAAGGCGTAGGGATGCCATCAAAGAATTTTCTAATTGATATAGTGATTAGATCTATTTGTTCTGATATGGCTTTTTCGACGGGGCGTGTGCGGTCGGTGATATGGATGACGTCATTTTAGCCGTATCTTAGTGTGCAGAAACTACGTATTTACTACTAAGTATATGATAAATAAAAATATTACATTCCAGTCTGAATATTTACTTTCAATTAGAGACAGGTAGGCAGACAGGCAATAGGATTTTCATAAACACTATTAAGTGTAAAAATTTTGACATGCATAATAATGTTAATGATTTTTACTCAGAATTGAAAACAAAGTTCAATCAAGTACACAATCAAATTTAGAGAAGATTGTATGATTTTATAATCTATTAAATCAGCAGGCAGTATTGTTGACTACCGTAATTTATTTAATTACACTTGATAAGTTGATTAAGGATTCAATCTGATTTTTTTGCCATTGAGAAATAATTTGAATAGTCACTATGTCTACTGTGTGATTCAAAAATAGGGAATGCTCATAATTAAATCTCTGATAAGTGAAGTAATATGTTATGTATACTGTAAACCTGTTTATATTGATGCATACGTATTTAAGGGATTTAAGTTTCCCCCTGTTACAATAAATAGTAAAAATGCTTTAAGTAGCATTCAGTTTTCAACTGATTTTGTTCAAATATAAAATATAGAAAGTAGATACAGTGTAGTGGGGCATTTGACAGGTACCGGTATTATGAAATTCCACATAACATTTGCTTGTTGTAAATAAAAATTTACTGGCATACATTGTTAGCCAGTTGAACATCTATTGGGGCTCTTGTTACAAAAGGATTGAGCCCAGTTTTATTTAAGTGGAACAACTTTTTATGTGCATACAGAGTGTCTTTTGTCCCTGAAAAAATATGGTAAACACGAAAATTTAAGCACAATTTTAATTAAGGGGAAATGTCAGATAGCAAAACATGCAAATTAAGACTGTCGCTAAAATTTCCTGGTTTACAGTATTTGACAACTTAAGTCATTAAATTTTACATAGAATTTAAAGGGTCTATTTACAACAAAATTATATATTATCATGTGGAATTTTATAAATTCTGTAAATAGTGATCATAGGAGTTGTTAATATAGAACATGTCATGGTTTTCTTTACAGAGGATACCTTGATGACAGAGTGGTCTATAATGTATGCTTATGGATCACAGCCCTACTCGCAGTCTAGGTTCAATCCCACTTGAGACAGATTCTGGTGCGAGAAAGTTTGTCAGTTTACTTGTTGAAGGTTGGTGGCTTTGTTTGGGAACTCCAGTTTCCTCTACCATCTCTGAACTGACCTCAATATAAGTGAAAAATTCTTGACAAGGGCATAGAACTTCCATACTCTGCTCCTCTCTGTAGAGAAAATGCATTAGCTGGTAGAATGTGACTTCAGTTAGTTTTAATATATAAAAGAAACGTGAGACAATACTGACTTATATTTGATGGACACAGTAGATGTCTTAGTTAATGGCTTATTATAGAAAACACAGATGTGAGTTAAATGATTTAAGGTACAAAGTGAAAAATTCTGGCCGACTTTAACATCGGTATAATGGAAAATCAATATTATCATATTAGCATATACATTTGTATAGATATGACATAGTCTCGGAATATTAGCCTGGAAGTCTGTAGCATACATTAATGTTCCTCTTTAGTAACTTCAAAGTCTGGTACATTTGTATAATGGTCATTATAACTTAGTTACCAGTAAAATTTACTGGAATAAATGGATTAATTTTGGTGATGATGATGTGATTATTTTGACATTACGGAAGTCTGAATCCATTAAAACAGTCAAAACATAGAGAATAAAATTTTGTAGTCTAAAACAAATTTGTAAGCTATGGTAACTTAAAAATAAAAAAAAATTGTGAAGCAAAAAAGGTCATAGATGTGCAGTGAACAGTCCTCTATTGGTCTCAACCCAAATACCATGTGTTAACATTTATGTTAATGTAACTAGATAATGTCAACATATGCAGTAGGGTTGGCATAGTATCATATGATATAATATGACATTCAAAAAAATAGTGTGGAATATTTATTTCCATTGCATATGGAACTCAAATAACTTCATTTTCAAAAACCCCCCCCCCCCCAAAAAAAAAAAAAAAACCCAAAAAACAACATTATACCAAGAAACTTTATAAGAAACACATAAGCATTCCCCTCAAACGCTAGGGAATTACACCATAAACTTTTCCCATGAACTCTGGAAACTTGCAGCATAAACTTACCTTACAAAAGCTGTAGGTTGTTAATCATGTAGAATGCTATCAAATCAGTTCCTTAAGCAGTATCATTTGGTTTCATCACTGAACCCTGTTGACTTACAATACAATACAATGTTATATAAGAGATTGACAGGGTGGGAGAACATAGAAACAGTTCTCTAAGTTTTAGAAACAGTTGGTAAGTTAAGCCCATCACAGAATATATAATAAATGTCTATCCTTCTTTAAGTTTAATGAAAACTTTGCTACAAGCACACTTTACAACAATAATATGTGAATAGGAAGGTATATCATACCAATAAAAAAACTGCATGTGTACTGATATTGTACCTATTCTTGCTGTGAACCTGTTCTGGCAGTATGTCTATGCTCATAATGTACATAATCCCACCAAGTACATAATTTTTCCATTTTCCTGTTTTTGCCAAGTACAAATTCTTGTTGTGTACCTTTTTTGGCAGCTAGTGTACCTTTTCTTGCCATTAAGATTTGGTGAGGCTAGTTACTCTGTAAGAATAGATACAATGCCAGTGAGAAATTACCATGATATTAAACTTACCCCTTGTTTAAGTGGTAAGTCATACATTTAATAGCTTTGGAGTATGATACATTTGGCATTTGTTTTTCAGTTAGTGTGGTGATAGTGTGGTATGTCATACACTTGATAGTTTGGAGAAAATGATAATTTGGACAATTTTTGATTTTTCAGTTATGTGGTGATAGCTATGGATGGAATGTTAAATTTGGACAATTTTTGTTTTTCAGTTATGTGGTGATAGCTATGGATGCTTTAGATCTGTTACTGGTGTCCTGTCACTCCCACTCACTTAACCTGTTTGTAGAAAGTTACCTCAAAATGGTTCAGAAACTGCTGGAATGTGAAGAACCAGATCTACAAGTTCTAGCAACACAATCGGTAAGTTCAAGTCCATTTCTGAAATTGTGGTATCATTAGTTCACTACTTGTTCTAACCAGTTAATTGTAAATATCAAACTTTATAGTACTGATGTAATTAAGATATTGATATGATCAGGTACCTTAACACCTCAATATTTAAATAAAATTATAAAAATTTAAATTAGACATTGTCTTGCTAAGAAAAGTGTCTTATGAGGGGGATCACAGTATACCTACCTTTTCATTGGTCTAAGAAAAAAATTAAGTTGTGTCAGACCAGTGACCAGCATTACCAAAGGAGCAGAAATTCAAAACATCAAGCTGTATATTGCCCACTAAATTATGATCATTTTATTTCATTGAACATCATATTTAAAGATTTTAATGGTGACATATTTCTTAATTTTAGTTTATGAAATTTGCCAACATTGAGGAAGACAATCCATCGTATCACAGAAGATATGATTTCTTTATATCTAAATTTAGTGCAATGTGTCATAATGGCCATAGACAGGAGGCTTTTAGAACAAAGTAAGTAATTATTTTAATTTTCAATTTTGTAGTGAGTAGAGAAACATATTTATTGTCTTGAAAATAGGAGTTTTTTGGAGTAATCTTGTTTTATGCCTCAGTCAAGATTCTTTTACTTATATTAATACTTGTCAGCTCTGGAATTGTGGAGGTAACCTGATTGCCTGGAGAAAACCACTGACTTTCTGAATTTCCTCATACAAGGATCTGCCCCAAGGTGAATTCAATTGTGTTTTATATTGTATTGAAATTATTAAAGTGTAGCCTAAGAATTTTGATACATAATATACATGTTGTAGTCAGGTAGGTGTATAAGTGTATTATTACAGCCCTATTCCTCCATCATCACAGAATTGATGGTCTCAATGTATATTGAATTAGGTAAAAGATAAAACACTATTACTCCACTTTTTATATATTAGCTAGAAAAAAATAATGCAAAACTTACTGTCTGTTTACTCTGTTGCAGAGAAAGGAACAATGCAAATATTACAAAGATTTGAATTGCACGATTAAAAATCAATTAATCATTTAATTACATGAGCCGATTTGTTGCTTATAATCCTTATTTCAATCTAATCTATGCATAATAACGTATTTTGGATGGGTGTTTACAATGGTAAAAATTTTGACAAAATGGCGGTGTCTTTCATGTGACGTCATGATGATGGAAGAATTTATTATTTACATAGGTTTGCAAGGGGTACAATGAAGGGTCATCAAAGGTCAGCTTTAGTTTAAAAGTTCAAATTTACATCAATTTTTTCAAAGTTTGAAAACGCAGAAAGGTGGTTTACTTTATTAAAACAATTTGATCATCCCACTTACGCCAAAATCCATCCAATTCTAGAGCTGCATTAAAATAGGTTAATAGTCAACTCTTTTGCCATGACTACGTGACATAAAGAACCCCGCCATTTCGTAAATTTTTCTTATCATTGTAAACACCCACCCAGGTTATATTTTTTCACATAAAATGATATATGAAGCAATGATGGAGCCAACATGGGATTTTTAGTAACGACTCGGCTCATGTAAGTAAAAGAATCATTGATTTGTATCCGTCATGTTGAAATATATAAAATATTTTGCGATCTTGCTTTCTCAGAAATCGGCTAAATAAACAGTAATTTCACTTTAATACTTAAATTTTCATATTTGAATGTTTTACCAATATATCTTTAAAGCCATGTAGAAAAAAATAATGAAATTTTGTACAGTCAAACCTATCTATAAAGGCAACCTAAGGGAACCAATAATTGGCCTTTATGGGCAGGTGACCTTAATATACAGGGTCAAATGATATAAATTCAGAACTCTACTGGCTTTTGTATAGAGGTGGCCTTTAAGGCAGGTTGGACTGTATTTGTATAGACTTTAGTTTGCTAAAAAACTAATAATGTTAGAAATAATTAAAGAGTGATTGTGAATTGTCACTTAATATGTCACGAAGACTGTTATTATCTTGATAAAACTAGAGATGGAATTTTAGGTTTTTCTCTGACATTGATTGTTATAATATCAGATAAAACTAAACTTAGGTTCCAGTATTAAATGTTTATATTTGTATCATGTACCGGTATTATATAGCACTTTCATGATGATATTTCTTGTTTCTTTACATCAAACATTTAAAGTTTCCTGTCTGGAATTGGTTATATTAATGAAGGAAATAGTGATGAAAAAATATGTGTTTTGCCCTTGTAAGAACATAAAACTTATCTTTTGTAGCTGTTTGACTTCCTGTTTTATCTATTGTGAAATACCAATATTTATTTAAGATAAATCTATCTCTACATGCTATAGGTTCATGAATTAGAAAGATAAAACAGTTTTCTAGTTCTACTGATACAGGCAATTCCTGGCTTAGAAAGACATAACAATTTCCTAGCTTTTCTCTGTATCTAGCCTGCTGGAATTAAGTCATAAAAACCACAGGTTTTATCTTCTCTTATCTATGTTGGCTATGTTCTACTTTGCTCAGTCTGTTTAAATCACTTGTAGTTGTAAGTGTCCTCTGTAGCGGTTACAAGTGGCCTACTCTTTTTCGAACTCTACAGAGGTGTCTTTAGCGTGCACTGAGACACGGGACCTCGGTTTTGAGTCTCATCCGAGACTACTGAGTAACAAGCTTTTTACAGTTCTAGTATGGACAGGAGATGAAAATCATCTCAGAAAATTTCAAAGTACCAAGTGAGGACTATGGAAGTATGATGAGCATATCAGAGTTTTAAGATTTTCCATTTTCTTCTTACTAAGTATTGTTATTTGTATTTTGTTTTTACCTGATTTTATCCTAATTTTATATGAATATAACCTTTGATGACTATGCATATATTTTAGCTCATCTGGGACATATTCTCAGGTGAGGGTTAAAGCCCATGGGCCTCTTGTTATAATTGCATTTCCTGTGAAATAGGTCATGAATTTAATCACACGATAATGCAGAATGTGTCAGTAGAAAAGCAGAAAAACCCATTAAACTAACTGCTGCCAATCTGCCTATCAGTTTTTCCATTTTCAGAGTTCTAATTAATTTAAAACATATATGTACATGTATCCGTCTAATAAGTCAACAACAAGATGGACCAGTAAGGTTCAGAACATAATCTTTTCTCTCTGTGCTGGTTTATTGTTGCTTATTTACACTTGATTGAAAACTTCCCAGTATGATCGGCATTCTGTTGAGTTTTATAGTGTGATATTAACTTGTTTTGTGATGAATCTTAATCATATAAACATCAAATAAAAGTCCCCTGATGTATCGGGAATTACAGGGCTTATACACACTATTACATAGTCAAATTGTCTTTCTTTATCAATTTGACAAGGTTGGCATGTTTTCTAATCTAATATTGTAAGACGGCTAACAGATATTCAAAGAGGAAAGTAAAACAGACTTCTGCCTTGCTTACTAATATGTTACTACAGAGCTCTTAAGTTAATATTGTACCATAAAATGATTTTCAAAGAAGAACGTGAAAAGATCTGGCTTGCCTTTTATACTACATGACTGATTTAATTAATTATTTTGTTCTGCTGAAGTTTTGAATCAATAGTTTCTTGGTAATATTATGTTAGGATATAATTTTTGTCGCCAATAAAACATGGCTCCCAAAGGGGAGATAATTCATTTATGGTTTATGAACCTGATCAGTATTTGTATAATGTAGTTTTAGATGGTTTATCATTAAATTAAAAGTTCTAAAAGATTGAGTATACAGTTAAATTGAGTTCTCTTCATCATCACTTTATTCAGTCATATTTCGGTATTATAGAGTGATTTCACCAATTTTTACACAAAAAAAAAAATAGAGGAAAGGTTATGAAGAAAAACAAAATAAGGAGACTGTAAGAAAGGTGGCAAAGATAATTAGTGTAGTGAAGTATAATACATAATAATTTTATGCCCAGTCAAATTCTTTTACTTATATCAAAGCAGTCCATTTCTGTATGAACCACTGCAGTATTTCCGGTAGTTCAGTTGGTAGAGTGCGTGCTCCGTAAGTGGGAGATCATGGATTCCATCCTTAGCTGGGTTTGACCCAAGACTTAAAATCGGTAGTGATTGTTTTTTCGCCAAGTGACTGTTTTTACGCCAAGCACTTGGCATTATGAAATGAAAGTCTTGGTTCTTTTGGTTTGGAACTTAAAATAAACAAGGTCCCATGTCACGGAGGGCTTGGACCCTGCTGTATTATGTCATAAGCGCAACGCACATGCAAAATTTCTGCATCTTCACCTATAGCTTGCGACATTTTGATATAAGTGAAATATTTTTGACTGGGATGTTAAACACTATTACTCAACTCAACTTCATTTCTGTATGGTGGAGAAGTTCTTGGAAAAGACGATGACCTTTTGCAAACTAACTGACAAACTGTTGCATACTAGAATCATTCCGAGTGGGATTCTACTGAAGGCAATGAGAAGCGATGGGATCCATAATCCAGCACTATAGAAGTGGTCTCTAAATTGTATTTGGGGGGTCCTCGGTGGCCTAAAAAGCACACCTATAGCTCATAGCATCTTTCACTGCCTAGGTTTACTTGGAATATATACTAGTATGAGAAAATTTCTCAGTTCACTTGTTGAAGATCAGTGTTTTTCACTTGGCATCAGTTTTATTCACTATTCCAAAACTGACTGCCTCATTAACAACAATAAAAAAACAAAACAAAACTATAATATATAGGGAGTTGCAGTGGTCAAATGGTAAAAGGCGCTAGTCTACAAACCAAAGACGTCTCATTGTTGTGAGTTTGACACCAGTTGACCACAAGTAAGAAAGGGTTCTTCCTTGTAGTAAAAGATGCTAGCCTTCAAAACCAAGACATATGCTGCACCACTGTATGTTCAACCCCAGTCGTCCACAAGTGAAAAAGTGATTTACTGATGGACTCGTTAAACTTCAAAACACAATCTAAGAATGCATAAATCTGGTTTTCAGTAAGCTGTTCCTCACTCTCTTCAACTATAAGTTGTATTTTTACGGCAGTTTTGGGACACTGATTTAAAATTTGTAACTCGTCTGCTTTCATTAAACCATATAATTCCAAATCGTTCATAATAATTAATCTTCAATTTTACTGTAATTATTACAGTGTTCCAAATAAATCAGAATGTTCAATCCTTAATGTCCATGTCTTGATAATTTTAACATTTACTATTGTGGTATATAAGAGACTAATGAAAAAGTAACAAGTCTTTCCCAAAAGTTACCAGTCTGATAGCCATACCTGTCTGAGACTGTCAGACTGGCTGTTATTTCCAACATTTGCTATTGTGGTATATAGGAGAATAGTAAAAAAAATAACAAGTCCTTCCGACAAGTTATCAGTCTGACAGTTGTTCCAGTTTGAGATTGTTAGACTGCCTGTTATTTCTGACATGTATTATTGTGGTATATAGGAGACTAGTGAAAAAGTAACAAGTCCTTCTCTAAAGTTACAAGTCTGACAGTCATACCAGTTTGAGACTGTCAGACTGGCTGTTATTTCCAACATTTACTATTGTGGTATATTGAAAACTAGTTAAAAAAATAAGAAGTCTTTCCAATAAGACACCAGTCTGGCTGCTATTTCCAACATTTACTATTGTAGTATATAGGAGACAAATGAAAAAATAACAAGTCCTTCAGTCTCAGACTGCCAGACTCGCTGTTATCTAGAACACTGCATGTAAATGTTGTATTTTTATGTTAATGGTATTATGTAATATCTTGATACACACCAATATGTCATTTAATACATTTTAGTTTTTTTACCAGATGACTGTCTGGAATTAAGTTTTGTAGCAATATCAAAATTGACTATTTTTTGCAAGATAAATTGACATGCAATTTTTATGGGCCTTTTTTGATGTGTTAATGTAAAATCCAGACTCCAGGGTCAAGGAAAATGATTGTGTTTATGACCAAATAATTAATTAAAACCACCAAAGTCTATTTTTTTACTCATAAATTTATTTTATTTTCCTATTGGGAATTGATTTAGACAGTTTCCATAGGGCTTGTAGGTGAGTTATATACCCTGACGGTAATAAAGTATAGGATGGTGTAATGGGCTATCACTGAGAATGAACAGCTGCAGTAATCCTGTGCTGTTTTATCCCTGCTTAAAAAGGATAAATAATTTTTGAATGACGACCCATTGTAATCTGGCTAGTTCCTGTTTTATTTTCTGTCAACAGTGATAATGAGCAATTGTTGTAATCTGGTATTATTGGCGATGGGTAAAGATAATCTTATAAAAAGATATTATTAGTTTGTTTGTTCTTTTATATTCATTTTAGTTTGTTATCCTCAGCACTCCTTTAATATTGATTTGGTATATGCCACAATTATTGGTTGGAGCATTCTATTGGAGTTGCAGGGGTAGACAGCAATAAGTTTTGTTGAGATCAGTAAAACTGTAAAACTGTGAGGAAATATAGAGGATGTATAAGGAATGTAAACTTGGAATACTTCCAGTCTGTGGAATATCTAAAAAATCTAGTGGAATGGACAATAATATCAATATACCATAATGTGATAGAAAATGATTATATTGAAAGTTCTCAAAATAACATCATATTTATAGGAAACATCAGCTTGTGCGTTTCATTATTAAATAGAAATGGGGTGAATTGCTGTTTGAGTGGTCTAAAAAGCTGGTTTACAGAGCACAGTGCTTTTTACTTCTAACTTAAATCCCATTTAGTGAGACAGACTTGAGCTGTATTTACAGTGTTATTGCCCTTGATTTGTAATTGAGAACATTTAGATTTTAAGAACATCTTCAATCTCTGTCTTAGACTTTAAGATATTGAAAATATTATGGTATTAAAATTAAATGCCTTTTCCAAACATAATGAAAGAGAAATATATTCCGCAAATAACCAACAGAAAGTTGAAACATATTATACAAATTTGCTTCTGTATAAACTACCATAAATCATATTTTTCCTGGAACATTACGGACTGTTGCCATGGAAACCATGTTAACAAAGCCAGATTTATGAGAGTATTTATGTCGTTTTGTTTAAGGAGGGTATAATTTTCTGTTGTCACATTTTGTGTTAAACTGCAGTTTATTGTTGCTTTTATATAATTTGATGGCTAGTTACATCAATAAAATACAAAAAACAATTAAAGACGGATAATGTTTTTTTTCTTTCTGATAACAATACATTCACAGCAGCTTTGTGTTTTTGTTTTAGCTCACCTGAAAAAGAGCAGCACACACTTTAAAATTATTATACAAAACATATTTAAGAATTGACTGTCATTTTTTCCTGGTTCATCAAGTAATAAACCAGATTTTAAAACTAGCAAATCTGATGAACTGCGAACTGTCAATTCTTATATTTACAATTTATTCTTTCTTTACGAGAGCAAAATTGCAAATTCCGTTGAATGAAATAAATTCCAATGTTTTGAAAAAGAATTTTTAACGGCGGACGTGACCTAAACATGGAACAGCTGTTCAGAAACATTAAGCCCCGCCCATTTGACGTCATGTCTGGAAGAAACAAAATAGGTTATCAATCTTGGATAATATTTCAAACAAATTTTATTTCAGTCAATGACAAAAAATTACATATTCATATTTATGGTCAAGTTACAGTTATTAAAGGTAGAGCTTGTTAAAAAACCAGACTTAATAGACGATAAAGTGCTCGAAATCTGGACTTGCGGATTGGTATTCGACTCGGGAGTATTGGTATTCATGCACGATGTGAAAAACCGATGTTTATGCGAATCTTGAAAAAAGAAATCAAACTGGGTTCAACGTAGAAATTATTTTTCTATTGTAAATATTTTTAATTGAAATACATAGATACATGTATGTCACTCAAGGGAATTGTCAATGTGGGTTTCATGAGCAGGGACAAAATTGAATTTGCTCTGTCAGGGTAATTTTATTTTGAAAAATTTCTTTAAATTACAGATTAAAGATAAAAATGCTATTGATTCACAGTCTGTGTAAAAAATTTGTTCATTACTAGAAATTTTCATGCTATCCATTGTTGGAGATATATGTACTATGGTAGGAATTCCATTTGTAACACCCCCCCCCCCCCCACACACACACACACATTAAATCCTGTGTAAGAATTAAGATAAAAAAATTCACACAATTGCAAAGGTTCAAAATTAAGTTTGGTTATGGAAGGTCAGGGACCTTTTGCCTTTGTTTTTTGCAGGTCCCACAATCAGTTTGGAAAGTTCAATATACATGTGCAAAATGTGTTATAAGAGAATAATCTGAAAATGGGGTCCTTGTAATTAAAAATGACATGTCCATGGGTAAATCATCCATCAGACTTTTTCCGTTTAAATATCAAGGACCCAAATGTAAAATCAAAATGTCCTGGACCCCGGAATAAGGGAATTTTGAACCCCTGAATGGTTTGTTTCCATAATGTTTAGGTTTTTCAGTCAAATTGTAGTGGATGGTACAAATGATACTGTTGGTAAAGAGGTAGTGCTGAACATGTCAATAACCAACATGATCAGCTAGGACACACTGATTGTGTTCTGTTGTGATTTGGAGTTTGTAGATCAAGAAAAGAATATTTGATAAAAAAAATGTAAAAATTGTTTGGTGTTAGCATTTTTGATAACAAACACAATTCTGACATTCAAAAAACTCTATATTCATCACATTTTTATCACATTTATTGTAGTGGAAATCAATTTTTTGTTGAATGTTTTCTAGAATCTGTGGAATGTATTGAACTTTGGTGTCCTGATTCTTTTGAAGCCCAATATACATCACATATGGTTATGATTGAAAAAAATTAGCAAATGTTTTTCTTCGATTGAATTCCTGCAGGTCCCTATATAAATGTTATATATTACCATGAACTCTCTGTGACTGATCTAGCTAGTAGATAAAGATTTTTCCATAATCCATAATTACTTTAAAGCAGATATATTTATTGATAAAAAACTTAGTGTCTATTGGGGTAAGGGTAATTGGTAATTGATTTTTTTTTTCATAGGGCGATCATAACCTATTGTGATATACCGGTAGTTTTTGTACGGTGTATTGCAGGGGACATTATATTGATATCATTAAAGATTTTAAAAAAATTATACAAAAAGTGAGCTGAGATTTATCTTTCATTTACGAGATTAATGGATGTCTGTGAGTTTGAGTTAATATCAGCGTTAAGTGAAAACTGTTAAAATAAAAAAAGCTTCAGTTTTATAAAAAAAATAATTGCCTTCATAGCAGTTTTGTAAAAGTTAATCACTATCTTAGCTTGGAAGAAAATTTAATCTATAATGATTATTAACTAGAGATGTATCAATCCCTAAGTGACATATCAATTATCCTGAGTCCATACAGATTATTCCCCGGATACTGATACAAGACAAAATCCCAGTCGTGTATTGAATCACATAATGAAAGGGAAGTATTTCTGACATTATTTGAAGAGCTTGACAGACCTGGACATCGCTTGTGATAGTTATGTAGGACAGAATTCTCAGACAGTGTGATTAGGTATCTGAATGATCAGTATCCCAATACAGCAATTACTTTATCAATGTAGTGTTTGTAGAAACTTGGGATATGTCTAAATCATTTTACTTTCCAGCTTACAGACAATGAAACAAGCATAACTTGCCAATATGTGTAGAAAATTGATATTTTCTTAGAAATCAACATGTGATGTGTTAAATTCAGTTGATGTGAAACTAGTCATGTGTTAATTGAAGAAAACTAGTGTAAATTGTTACCATATCAGAAATTCAGCGTGATGTCTTTAAATTGATCTAAAGAAATAAGTTAGTGTCTGTCATCTGTGAAATACGTTAACTACTGGAACAGTCCAGAAAATGTTTATTCTTAAAACTAACCAAGATTCTATGCTGTTCTGATACTTTTTAGTGTTGGTATTAGATTTTGATTTGTAAATTTTTTCAGATGGATTTTCTGTTGATTAGCCTGTATATATATGTGATGGTTAAACAGTTTGGTTACTGTTGACAGTATTACTTATTGGAAATGATTTAGAGCACATGGTTTATTCATGATTTGTACAAATAGGAATTATAAATGGCCTTTTGTCATAATATTTGTGTAAGATAGATACAAGGCATTTATCATTAGATATTAAGATACAATTTTAGTTTTACTTGTTTTATAAGATTTTTGACAATGTTAGAACTAATACCGAGATTATTTTGTTGTCGTCGTAGAATTCGGACTGCTGGACTTCGGGGATTACAAGGAATAGTTAGGAAAACCATTACAGATGATCTCCAAGTCAACATCTGGGAAAATGTACACATGGATAAAATTATACCATCTATACTTTATAACATGCATAATCCTGAGTAAGTAATTATCTCTCTCTCTCTCTCTCCTTCTCTCTCTCTCTCTCTTTCTATCTCTCTCCCTCACACACACACACACACACACACACACATACACACACACTATGTCTGTCTCTATCTCTTCCCTTCTGATACTGTTACCAAGTTTTCCATGAACAAAGTATTTATCATGTAAATGCATTGAAATCAGTTTAGTTTTCCATTTGTTATAAACACTGAATGAACAAATTCGATAACATCATGGTAGTCATTTTTTGCACTTTTCAAATTTTTACCATCATTTATCCATGATTGGCAGGTCATGTAATAGACTAGCCAAATCATAACTAAGGTCATGCCATTCAGTTGACAGTGTATTTTATATTCATAATTGAAAAATTATCTGATCTGAAAGTATTATTACTTTAGAGTTATATTTTGCTGTATCCATTAAAGTCTAACAGATTTGCTTATACACTTGTATCTGACAGTGTTTATTTTAGCCTAATGCCAGGATTGTAAATATGTGAAATGTAATGTTACTTTTTGTTTACAATGGGGTCATGGAGAACATAAAGATACATAGATTTAATGAAGTGCAAAGCTCAAGTAATATACCAGTTTTTAAGGAACAGCAATTGTTAATAATGTTCACCCCTTACACTTGAATGACACATTCTATTTTTTTTGTATTGGCTCATGGAGAACGTGAATATGGCAAACATTTAATGAAGTGCAAAGCTCAAGTAATATTCTTCTTTTTTAAGACCAACACCAACTACAAATCATGCTCATCCCTTACACTTGAATGACACATTCTACTTCATTTGTATTGGCTCATACCACTAGTTTAAGGGTAGAACAGTTTAATACTGCAACTGCCTAGTTATATATCATGCTTCACGATATAAAATGTCTATATTTAGTATAATCTTAATCCTGAAATATTACATAGATTAAGTCTTAAATTATCATTTTTTATTTTAATATTAGTTTCATGTCTGTGGATCTTGAAAGTCCAAAAGACGAAGAGCATCCTGCTTATATTGCAGAAACAGTCTTTAGGGATCTCATCTGTCGAGCTTCATACGGAAATGTTAAAAGTACACTTAGACCGATATTAATGTAAGTTAATATTTTTTTAGTCACTCAATATAAATATAGGCTTCACAATTTATAATTAGTTGTTAATGGTAAGTATGACTCATCATGAAATGAATTGGTGAAAATGAAGTTTGGGGAGTATATAGGAATCACCCTGTCTGTCTGGCTGTCTGAACCAATATTGTTACCACTTCATATCTTCCATGACTATGGGTAGATTTTGATCCAGCTTGGAACAAACGTAAACCAACATAAGACATTGTGTGTCATACCAAATTTAGGTGAATAGGTCAAGGTCAAAAGGTCATATCTTAAAAATTAACAACTTAACAATGTTGAGAATGCTCTTGTTTTGTAACCTGTAAGGTCTAGTGTCATAGCTGTGGGAATTTTTATAACCCCTCCTAGTATCGGAATATATATGAATTTTATTTTAGTCCATATGTTCCAATTCATGTTTTGGGTGACATCTTATTGCTGAATAGCAGGATTCTCATCAAACTTGACATAAATTATCTTCATGGCTCAGTTAAATAAATAAGTTAGTAAAACATTTAAAATAGACAATGTCATATTTTAAAGGTCAAGGTCACATGTGTTAGTTGTGGTATGTTGTTGATGTGCTCAATACTTAAAACAGACATTTTGACTGATACAGCCACATTTAATCTTTAGATAAAATTTTTAGTTTTATAAAAATTGTTCTTGCTGATTTGTGTATAGATTAAAATATTTGTTTTATTTATTTTCAGACATATAGATAATCATCAGCTATGGGTTCCTAATGAATTCGCTATAAAGTGTTTTAAAATTATAATGTACTCTGTACAGGTATGTATTAATAGACATAAATTTTCAAGCAACTAGCCCATGGTGCATAGTGTAAATAAACCTGCCTTGGATAGAATTTGTAAGCCACTAGTCAATGTTCCATAATGGAAAAAATTGTTTACATGAGAAATTAACTTGTCACATCTAAAGTGTCTCTGTTAACAGTTCCTTAAATGTCAGTCTACATCAAGCAGGCATTCAGATTTATTTCTAATTACTCTTTACATTCTTAATTAGTTACCTGGCCAAAGGCCATGTGTATGCATGTAAATACTCTTAATACATATTTTCGCATTTTCGAAGCTTTTATATCTCATTGTGTAAGAGTAAAAGAATATTTTCCTTAGTATATTATGAGCAGTTTTTGTACAGCGTTCACTACAGCGTTCACGATAGTGAACGCGTGTACATTGCCATCGCTTTCTTCCAAGATATCGAGCTTCTTTGCTATGAAATTATAAAATATGAGTACACCTGGAAATAGTGCGCCTGGTAAATGAGCGTGAAAGAAGTATATCTGTTTTATCGTGAGATATGTATTCTGAGACGGGTAATGCATTTGGTTACATATGCACATTTGGAATAAATTTTCGGAATACATTTCGGAATCTAGTAAAATATTGCGACGGGATGCATCTAATAATTTCTGCAATTTGGCGAACTGATCTCATGTTTACAATAAAAAGTAGTTCGAGAAGTTGGCGTCCTACGATGTAAAATCATAACTTTTTATGAAATGAACAGCAACGGCAGGTTGTTTAATTAATTCTTCGTGAAATCTACGGAAATTTAAATTTATTTTGAAGGTTATGATAACGTATTTTGATGTTGAGGCAATTGTGTCATATTTTAAAACTGTTCATCGATTAGATTTTACTTTCGTGAAAGGGAGATAATTCGTACAGTTGTTGTGTGCAAATTTTAAATACAGTCTTTTTACCAGTTCCGAACAGGGTTTCATATAAGCGCTGCTGCAGACGTCATCCACAAGCAGGGGAAATAAAATTTATGTGGTGTAATAATACAAATGTTTACTGATTCCAAAAAATCGACACCTGTCCTCAAAAACACGTGGTAGTATGTTTTCTTGAAAAAAGCATTTCCGTGATCACGATATTTGTTTACATCGTTAAACTAAGTCACCAACAATCTGTCGACCTGTCCTGCACATACATTTAGAAAGCGGTTGAAGTTTATATTATTTAAACAATTAATGCCCATACATTCAAGTAGAAGCAAATTGAGAAAGTTATTTTGCGATTCCTTTAATTGAACGGGATTGAAATTTTAGATTATTCGGTAGTAAAAATTCGGAACTGGTAAAACAACTGTACTTCACCATTAACATGAAACGGGAATATTGCGAGTGATAATCAGCAGTTAATTAAAACCCAGATTAACAGCAAATGATCCAGTTACATACAACCGCTAGAATGTACCCCCTCATAGCGATGGTAGGATCTGCAAAACTCTACTTTCTCTCTATCCGAAATGACAAAACGATCGGGTACAATTTTTTTAAATTTTAATTACCGATTGTCTTTTTCATATATTTATGAAATTATTATTTTCTACCATTTAATTTAGCAATACATGGTTTGGTACATTGTTTCCTTTTCCAAAAAAAACCCATCCGTCGGACTATGCATAGATCGAACCCCTTCATTCGGAACTGGTAAAACAACTGTACTTCACCATTAACATGAAACGGGAATATTGCGAGTGATAATCAGCAGTTAATTAAAACCCAGATTAACAGCAAATGATCCAGTTACATACAACCGCTAGAATGTACCCCCTCATAGCGATGGTAGGATCTGCAAAACTCTACTTTCTCTCTATCCGAAATGACAAAACGATCGGGTACAATTTTTTTAAATTTTAATTACCGATTGTCTTTTTCATATATTTATGAAATTATTATTTTCTACCATTTAATTTAGCAATACATGGTTTGGTACATTGTTTCCTTTTCCAAAAAAAATCCATCCGTCGGACTATGCATAGATCGAACCCCTTTCCCCCCCCCCCCCCCCCGAATTTTCGGTTATATTCTGTCTTGCCACAACACAATTTTCCCAACTACGCTGTACAACAGCACGACAGTGCTATGTTTATCTGAAGCAGAACCCTGTGATGTCATTGTTGTTGGGTTATCTCATCCTAATACATAGGAAGTATATGTTTCTCGCTATTTTTCTAGAAATTAAAAAGACATTGGGCCGCTGTTTCTGGCAGACTGCCATGTGATCCCATATTTGCAACTCAGACACAAATGATTAAAATTAGAAAAACATGTTCATATCACCTAAAGGGTCTCCCTCTACATGCTCTAGGAAACATAAGTATTGTAAAGAAACATCCATCAATCTATTTCCTAATTCTTTTTAATAATTCAGTTATTAATTAAATTTAGATTAACTTAAAATCACTATAAAAATAATGCTTGCATACTAAGACCCGAAGCATTTTGCTGAATTAGTAATATCAAATCATTGTAATTCTGCAGACTGAGCAGGCTGAGTTTATCCAGTGTATTCCATCATAATGTCAATGAATCTTAGCCAAGGGGTTTTAATACAACTTATGATATGTTTTTAATTACTATGTTTTCAGATTATAATGTATTTTTTGTTTGTTTTTCATTGCAGCAACAGTATGGTTACCTGGTAATACAGACATTGATGTCTCATTTAGATAAACATGTTAAAAGTGATCCCAGTATTAAAACTAGTATTATAAATGTCCTATACGAGTCTGTTATCATATCTGCAGGAGGCTCCATAGGTAAGACAGTTTTTGTCATGTACTACAGAACAAGAAGATATTTGTCTCACAAATGTGATACATGTATCAAAACTAGTATTATAAATGTCCTGTAGGAGTCTGTTATATTATCAGCAGGAGGCTCCATGGGTGAGACAGTTTTTGTCTTATATAACAAAACAAGATATTTGTCTCACAAATGTGATACATGTATCAAAACTAGTATTCTAAATGTCCTGTATGAATTCAGAACAAACATACAACTCCATGTCCAAACCACATTTCCAAAGCAAAGCAAATACTCGGAAGCTGGCAAATTAGGTTAAACATGTGAACTTCCACCAGGGAAGTGAGACCGGGTGCTCTGGAAGGGTGAATCTGTTATAATATCTGCAGGAGGCTCCATAGGTAAGACAGTTTTTGTCTTGTACAATAAAATTTTGATCCATCACCACCATTTGTTCTGTCTTTTGGCATTACAAAATCAACTGAGGGTTATTTGGAAAAGCATTCAGAAATGGATAAGCAAGGTGGCAAAGATATAGAGGGACATTATAACAAGGTTTAACTGTATATTAATACAAGAGGATATTAACCTAACAAATTTGATATAAGTGGTAAAACTTGTGTTATAAGTGCATTATAGTTAATAATGAGTTACAATATCTACTGGAGGTTCAGTATGTAAGACACCCTTTAGCTCATGTTCATGTAAGTGCAGCAAGCTAATGCCATAACCCCTGGCATGAGCATTAGGGCCCAATGTTAAATGTTTATGTTAAAAATTTTTAATGTTGTTGTGTTTATGATATGAATGTTCAAATATCATATACTTGATAAAAGTGATATCTGCCGTAGAGGTTGTGTGATCCAGTTGCAAAATATAATGCTGGAAAGTCAAGGTCAAAAGATCACTTGGTTTAAGTTTTCGTCAGAGTTATATTACCATGTTTTTGATGTGCTGTTCAAAAACCAAAATGATATTTGTAATGCCACAATAGATATGTGATAAATATATGTGGCCAGGCATTGAGATTTCCAGGCTTATGAAGGTAGGAAGTCGTAGTTGAAGTATGACGTCGATGAATGACAGTAACATGAACATTCCAACATAGTTCCTCACTCAGCATTCTTTTGATTTTTAGCTCAACTGGCTATAGCCAGCTGAGCTTATGCCATGGTGAAGCGTGTGTCCGTGCGTCCGTGCGTCCGTGCGTCCGTGCGTGCGTCCGTGCGTAAACTTTAATCTTCTCCTCTGAAACCACTGGGCCAATTGGAACCAAATTTGGTGTGGAAAGTCCCTAGGTGGAGTAGATTAAAGTTTGTACAAATCAACTTCCTGCGGCATCCAAGATGGCCGCCATTGCTATAAATAGCAAAAACCTATAAATGGTCATTACATGTTTATTTATGGACCGATTTAGTTCAAATTTGAGATTTAGAAAGTAGATGTCTAGCCATTTAATATATATAACGGGTTTTTCTGTAACTTTTTCTGTTTGCTCGTAATTAGCGGAATATGCAAATTAGATGCTAAATTTAGTCGATTCTTTGAAAATCTTCTCCGCTGAAACCACTGGGCCAATTGGAACCAAATTTGGTGTGGAAAGTCCCTAGGTGGAGTAGATTAAAGTTTGTACAAATCAACTTCGTGCGGCATCCAAGATGGCCGCCATTGCTATAAATAGCAAAAACCTATAAATGGTCATTACATGTTTATTTATGGACCGATTTAGTTCAAATTTGAGATTTAGAAAGTAGATGTCTAGCCATTTAATATATATAACGGGTTTTTCTGTAACTTTTTCTGTTTGCTCGTAATTAGCGGAATATGCAAATTAGATGCTAAATTTAGTCGATTCTTTGAAAATCTTCTCCGCTGAAACCACTGGGCCAATTGGAACCAAATTTGGTGTGGAAAGTCCCTAGGTGGAGTAGATTAAAGTTTGTACAAATCAACTTCGTGCGGCATCCAAGATGGCCGCCATTGCTATAAATAGCAAAAACCTATAAATGGCCATTACATGTTTATTTATGGACCGATTTAGTTTAAATTTGAGATTTAGAAAGTAGATGTCTAGCCATTTAATATATGTAACGGGTTTTTCTGTAACTTTTTCTGTTTGCTCGTAATTAGCGGAATATGCAAATTAGATGCTAAATTTAGTCGATTCTTTGAAAATCTTCTCCGCTGAAACCACTGGGCCAATTGGAACCAAATTTGGTGTGGAAAGTCCCTAGGTGGAGTAGATTAAAGTTTGTACAAATCAACTTCGTGCGGCATCCAAGATGGCCGCCATTGCTATAAATAGCAAAAACCTATAAATGGTCATTACATATTTATTTATGGACCGATTTAGTTCAAATTTGAGATTTAGAAAGTAGATGTCTAGCCATTTAATATATGTAACAGGTTTTTCTGTAACTTTTTCTGTTTGCTCGAAATTAGCGGAATATGCAAATTAGATGCTAACTTTAGTTGATTCTTTGAAAATCTTCTTCTCTGAAACCACATACCCAAATGATGCCAAATATGGTGTGGAAAGTCCCTAGGTGGAGTAGATTAAAGTTTGTACAAATCATATTCCTGCGGCATCCAAGATGGCCGCCATTGCTATAAATAGCAAAAACCTATAAATGGTCATTACATGTTTATTTATGGACCGATTTAGTTCAAATTTGAGATTTAGAAAGTAGATGTCTAGCCATTTAATATATGTAACGGGTTTTTCTGTAACTTTTTCTGTTTGCTCGTAATTAGCGGAATATGCAAATTAGATGCTAAATTTAGTCGATTCTTTGAAAATCTTCTTCTCTGAAACCACATACCCAAATGATGCCAAATATGGTGTGGAAAGTCCCTAGGTGGAGTAGATTAAAGTTTGTACAAATCAACTTCGTGCGGCATCCAAGATGGCCGCCATTGCTATAAATAGCAAAAACCTATAAATGGTCATTACATGTTTATTTATGGACCGATTTAGTTCAAATTTGAGATTTAGAAAGTAGATGTCTAGGCATTTAATATATATAACGGGTTTTTCTGTAACTTTTTCTGTTTGCTCGTAATTAGCGGAATATGCAAATTAGATGCTAAATTTAGTCGATTCTTTGAAAATCTTCTTCTCTGAATCCACATACCCAAATGATGCCAAATATGGTGTGGAAAGTCCCTAGGTGGAGTAGATTAAAGTTTGTACAAATCAACTTCGTGCGGCATCCAAGATGGCCGCCATTGCTTTAAATAGCAAAAACCTATAAATGGTCATTACATGTTTATTTATGAACCGATTTAGTTCAAATTGAGATTTAGTAAGTAGATGTCTAGCCATTTAATATATGTAACGGGTTTTTCTGTAACTTTTTCTGTTTGCTCGTAATAAGCGGAATATGCAAATTAGATGCTAAATTTAGTCGATTCTTTGAAAATCTTCTTCTCTGAAACCACATACCCAAATGATGCCAAATATGGTGTGGAAAGTCCCTAGGTGGAGTAGATTAAAGTTTGTACAAATCATATTCCTGCGGCATCCAAGATGGCCGCCATTGCTATAAATAGCAAAAACCTATAAATGGTCATTACATGTTTATTTATGGACCGATTTAGTTCAAATTTGAGATTTAGAAAGTAGATGTCTAGCCATTTAATATATGTAACGGGTTTTTCTGTAACTTTTTCTGTTTGCTCGTAATTAGCGGAATATGCAAATTAGATGCTAAATTTAGTCGATTCTTTGAAAATCTTCTTCTCTGAATCCACATACCCAAATGATGCCAAATATGGTGTGGAAAGTTCCTAGGTGGAGTAGATTAAAGTTTGTACAAATCAACTTCGTGCGGCATCCAAGATGGACGCCATTGCTATAAATAGCAAAAACCTATAAATGGTCATTACATGTTTATTTTTGGACCGATTTAGTTCAAATTTGAGATTTAGAAAGTAGATGTCTAGCCATTTAATATATGTAACGGGTTTTTCTGTAACTTTTTCTGTTTGCTCGTAATTAGCGGAATATGCAAATTAGATGCTAAATTTAGGCAATTCTTTGAAAATCTTCTTCTCTGAAACCACATACCCAAATGATGCCAAATTTGGTGTGGAAAGTCCCTAGGTGGAGTAGAATAAAGTTTGTAGAAATCAACTTCCTGCATCATCCAAGATGGCTGCCAATGCCATAAATAGCAAAAACCTATAAATGGTCATTACATGTTTATTTTTGGACCGATTTAGTTCAAATTTGAGATTTAGAACGAAGATGTCTAGGCATTTAATATATATAACGGATTTTTCTGTAACTTTTTCTGTTTGCTTGTAATTAGCGGAATATGCAAATTAGATGCTAAATTTAGGCAATTCTTTGAAAATCTTCTTCTCTGAAACCACATACCCAAATGATGCCAAATTTGGTGTGGAAAGTCCCTAGGTGGAGTAGATTAAAGTTTGTACAAATCAACTTCCTGCTTCATCCAAGGTGGCCACCATTGCTATAAATAGCAAAAACTTATAAATGGTCATTACATGTTTAGTTATGGACCGATTTAGTTCAAATTTGAGAATTAGAAAGTAGATGTCTAGTTTTGTATAGGCATGTATATTAGAATATTGTTGATATTGATGTAACGATCATTGTGATATATAGATTAAGGTCAGGGGTTCAAAAGTCAAGGTCACAGATATGAAATAATACTGAAATGCTTAATTATCTTGAAAACTATTAACATTTTCTATAGGCATGTATATTAGAATGTTGTAGATATTAATTCAACTAGTATTTTGATGTATAGAAAAAGGTTAAAAAAATGCTGAAATTGTTATATCTTCACTATTTGATCAGATAATGACATGGGGTTTTCAGTTTTGAAATATTCTTGTAATTACCTTCAAAATGAGGTCAAGGTCAATTGTGAAGGTTATGACCTAATGTTTTACCTTTCCTGAAAAAAAATTGTTGACCCAATTTTCAGGCAGTGTACAAATAAGATGTTTGTTGCAATCAAATCATTGAAAATTTTCTCCTGAATTGGCCAATTCTAACCCAATGCAGCATGAAAAGTCCTTTAGTAACAGTAATCCAAAAGTTTTGTCTGGCATATCAGCCAAAATCCAAGTTGGCTTCTGTTCCTATACATAGCAATAACACGAAAAACCAATGCAGATTTGGTTTCCAACCACTTTGGTTCCAGTTGCAATTGTAAAATGGAGGGGGAATGCCATTTCACAAGATTTGCATGTTATTTATCAAAATGTAAATTAGCTGCCAGTTGAGCATCACAGGCCCTATTGGGCCTCTTGTTGATGTATGGTACATGTAATTTTTAAGTATCACACATTCTGTTTGCAGGTCCCTCTGTGTTAGATGTCTTTAATACCCTGTTGAAACATTTACGGATATCAGTGGACAACAAGAGCTCTGAAGAAAACCAGAGAAACAAAGAGAAAAAATTTGAAGAGGCTGTTATTAATACTATTGGTAAAATATTTGAGTCTCTCAAGTGAAATTCAATGATTTTTTTTTACAAAAAATGTGCTAGTATCATGCCAAATTCTTTGTTATGTGTTGCTAAATATTTTTATTGTATCATCACTCCTAAAATCCATTTAATAAAATCATGTAATTAAAATCATATTACACTAGTCATACTGGTGTATCACTCATGTATCTATGGTAAATGACATCATGCAATTGTTGTAACATAACATCACATTTAGTCAGCGTGGTTTGTGGTTTGCAGCCATTTTAGCTGTTCTGTCATAGCTGAGAAAAAAAAAAACTTTACAGACAAAACATATCATGTTTTCTCAAATTATACAATAAATAGAATCTTACATTCATGTTTGTGTAATATTAAATAACATGCACACTGACTCTGATATTGTGGATTTTACCTTTTTATGGGGCATTGGATATGGTTTCTAAAAGTACTTCGGGAAAGACTATGTGTATTATAGTGCAGTATTTGGCATTTGTCAGAGCATCAATCAGTCCAATCAAAACCAACCTGTTGTCACAATCATGTCTCCTTCAATAATGTTCATATTTTAGCTGACCTTGTTAAATTTTTGTAACCAAGAAATTTTCTATTGAAATACAAAAATATCTACATTTGTACATTATTTCTTATTTAGGTGAATTTGCTAATAATCTACCGGATTACCAGAAAATTGAGATTATGATGTTTATAATGGCTAAGTTTCCACAGTTTGGTAATGAGGATTTAGGGTAAGTCAGAGAGAGAGAGAGAGAGAGAGAGAGAGAGAGAGAGTCTTCAGTGATGCACAAGTTACTTCCCTTTTACTGCATTTATGCACCTGGGTAGATTTATGAAAAATTTCCATTTACCCTGATAATTTAACAATTGCTTAAAAACTTGCTTGATAAGTGACAAAATTTGTTATATCAGTGAAGCTTATGTAAATTTTCTGATGAATGTGGAATTTCCAGTAAATTTGATTCATAAACTAATGATCATTACATCTCTATTCTTAGATTACATATACTTATCATGCAGGGTTATATGCAGGATTATATAATCAGTCAAATGACTGCAGTTACATGGGGTATAGGTGAACAATAATAAAAGTGACAGTGAATTCAGCAAGTCTATTTTGAAATAATGGTTATTATCACAAGTAAAGCATGAGAAGTCATGATTATTTGCAAATGATGTCATGGTATTATTACATGTATGTACATTGTTTAGAATTGTCCATGTCTAAACAGTGAGCCACTTATACTTTTACAACCTATATATGTGGTACAAGTTTGATTTATTGTTGTTTTTTTTACAGATTTGGTACTATGGACATACAGTTACAGACCATGTTACTAAAGACACTTCTTAAAGTATGTTATTGTTTTATGTAATAAAAATGTACATTTAAACATGATCATATTTGCATGGATATTCAAAAAAAAAAAAAAAAAAAAAAAATACAAAGTTTAAAAAATAGGCAACATCTGCTCATGGTTTACCAATCAATAACACATTCTGAATTTCATAAGCAGAAGAATAAATAATCGAGTGGCATAGCCATTGAGTGATGTATTTGCTTACATGTGAATGACATTCTGTGTATTATTCGACAATATACCAAGGGTAGATGATGATTATTTCTTTTCAAACATGATTTAAACAGAAAATGAAATTAAGACTGAAAACTTTCCACTGAAGTTCAGTTTACTATGTATTTGCAAAAAGATTCACTGATACAATTTGGCCATTGAGATTACATTTATTAAAATAAATATTTTTATGAATGATAATTACATCACAACCATTGTTGACGACATATAGCACTGATATGTCATAACAAGGTGATAAACAGATTGGGTCAATAAAACAAAACAAACATGGGTAAATTGTATGTTTTACCACAGTTGGCTTTTGTCATGTTTTATATCAAAGAAAACGCAGGTCATGTTAGAATCTAAAATAACACAGGGGATTTTTTAAAAAGATTTTTTCAAACTTAACTCTTTTGGTTGCACTGGCAATGCCTATTGTAGAAAAAAGGATGGCATCTATTGAGGTGCTTCTGATGTGTCTTCACCAGTTAATCATAAAAACATTTATTGATGCGACACTATTATTTATAAAAGTATGAATAATAATGACTTAAAAAGTGTCTTAAGAGGAAAAATAACATGAATAGGGTTGGTGTGTTTACTTGAAATTTGATTTTATATACAAATACATGTAATATATATATGTTCCCTGCACTTTGACATCAGAAAACTTACTTTACTTTAAGTTACCTTAAGTAATCAGTTGATTGGCAACATCATTTGGCAGGGTTTCTAAATGCGCCCATTGTTTTTGTTCCTGTAATTCATACATTTATGCTGCCCACATGACAATACTTGCAGACCCTAGTGGTAATCTAACTTCCTCCCATATCAGAATTGTTTTAACAATGAGATTGTCTGTCTCATCCTTGGGTAAAGAAATGTTACGCACACTATGACATCACAACACAACTTTTAATTGCGACGTCAGCAATTTATATTGTCATATCATTGGTTGCAAGTGCAAACATTGTACTTTTTGTGTGATGTTTGGATCATTTTACCATAAAAGCTTTACAAAACAAAAATCATACTGGATACTGGAGAAAAGAATCATCACCTATTGTGGAGACATAGAAATCTTATGTCTATTATATATGTCTCTACTACAAAGCAGGAGTACATTCTATCAGTCTATAGATTAATGAAATAAAAATTATTATTTTAGGTTGCAACTAAATACAAGACAGTTTCCATGGCAAACACATTCCCTCCAGAGTTTTTGCAGCCATTATTACGGATATCCTTGCTGGAAGATCCAAGTATGAGGCTTATAGTACAAGAAATACTACATACTCTTATAGATCGACATGATAATACTAGTAAACTACTGAGAATTGTGTAAGTAATAATTAATACAAGAAATACTGTAAATTCATTTATTATCATGGTTATTAGAAAAAATACAATTTTGTGGAATTGTAGATTTGTGGTTTGAAGGTTCCGTTTCAGGTACGTTTTTATATACACTATTTCGCTGACATATAACCCCCCTCCAAAAAAAAAAAAAAAAAAAAACCCAAAAGAATAAAACAATAACAAAAATTGGGGCGCCACAACAAAAGTTACTGATTTCACATTACAACACATTCTGAAAGACTAACATGATATTAATATTTCTAGCAAACTTTTTGTTGACTTTCATCTAGATAAGATTTGATGACAGTTTTAGACAAAGATTTGTTATTGACCTTGTGTCCAAAGTTAGCACACAACAGACCAAACTGTTAATAAGTGTCTTGCTACACTGTGTTGAATAGGAAGTTTGTCGAATCCTAGATTCTCCATACCAGTACAGAACTATACTTCATGTATGTTACTCACTTTCAGAATAAGGAATTCTGATATATCTTTGTAATTCTTTGCTGCCAATGCTTTGTTGCCATAACAACCAAGGTAATACCAGTAATAATTGATTCAGCTTCATTTTTATTTTACTCACTTATCTTAGTTAAATTAATAAAAATGTAGTTTATTTTTATAAATACTTACTCAAGGTATAAACATTGTAGGGTAAAAAAATCAAAAAAATTTCAAATCTACTGTACCATGATCATAAAATTTATTTGTTTTTCATTAGCTTTTTAATAATTCAGTGTTTAATATAATATATCTATGATTCCTTCATCACTGTATTTATATTTCATTTCAGTATCCCTAAGGATATATCTCAGCTTCGATTAATGTTAGAAAAAGTTCAGAGACAGGACAGTATGTTTATGAAGAAGGTAACACAATGTAGTTATAAGTATCACTGTTTAAAGCTCATCTGAGCAAATGCTCTGTCATCTACTGTCAGACATCCATAAACTTTTCCTTCAGAACCAGTAAACAAATGACAGTGAAATTTGACAGATATGTTGCCAGGCCTGAACCCTTCCATGCTTAGCTTGTGAAGCTGATTGACCTCCACTCTCATTCAACTTTCAAATCTGAACTGAAAGGCCTAGGAACATGAAAATTTATAAAGAGCATCAGGGCATGTAGCTCCATCAAGTTTAAGAAGCTGCTTGATCATGACCCATATTCAAGGTGTCAATGACCTAAGTAGTAAAGCCTTTAAATAATTGTGAAGGGAAACTCATTTAAACTTGAATAGAAAAAAAAAACATATACAACATTGGTGCATTATGTTCCACCCGGTTAAAAATTTATAAATTTACTTCTCAAAAAATTAAATATTAAGTAATATATATAATCATAAATTTCTGTCTTGTTAAATGTTTATTACAGTTAACATCATTTTTATTATTTTAGAATAGTGTACAGTTTTATTGGAGTATATTGGAGAATGTGATGATGGAGTCAAACAAGGTGGATAACTTTGAGGCTCTCTATTGTACAATGTGTCTGATATCTATTGAGATGGGTGGTGACGATATCTTGTTAGAACTTTTACGATTAGGTCTGGATGTTCAGGTTAGTGATATACAGTTGCTGGATTGGACGTTTGGTATTTTTTCTTTATGAGTGTTGATGTTCAATATAAATTAAACGGGTCTTTGGCAAGTTACATGACCTTATGTACCCTCAGGATACATACATCTCTGACAGGGTACATGGAGTCCTGTAATTAAAACTTGCCAAAAACCTACCCCTTAAAGTGGCACTAGTATGATCTTTTCACCTGGGATTTTGTATTTTATGTGACTTGTGTACATTATCACCATGTTTGTTTACCGTAACTAAAGTTCCATATTGTGCGAGTAACTTCCCTTTTACCACTGAATGTGGCATGCGTGTATGTACCCCAGTAGATTTCCAAACATAGTTCCATGTACTCTGTCGAGTTAACCAATGGCTCTGTGATAAATTTCTTTGATGGGTGACAATATATATAAATCCATATTGATGTTTTTATGATTAATTTTATCATTGATTATAAAGTTTTGAATAGTCAAGATTATTTCACTTATATGAATGTGGTCAGTTCTGGATTGACAGAGGAATACTGTCCCTGACAAATTTTTCCACATGAGAATTTCTCCTTAGTGAGAACTGCACCTCGGTGGTGAGAAACCATGTGATCTGGAATCAGACCATTTAGCTACAGGGACCCGTCTCTGATCATGAAATGCTTATAAGTCATTGGGTTTGCCAATGTACATCTACATTCCTTAACGTTGTGCAGGATGTTTTGGAAAATCTTTACATTACCAATTCCTGCAATAGCGTCATTTATTTGGAAAAATGTTAACTGATATGATGACATATCTAGTAATTGTTCTACACAAATGTTAAGGGGAATCATGTGGTACAACAGTGAAACTCATTTGTAAATATTTTGTTCACCATAATTTGTTGAATTAAGTTTTTCAAGTTTTTAGTAAGTAATTTATGACTTTACATGACAATTTTGTGACAAGAATATTTTTTTGAAAGTTAATATTTTTTCTTTGTAGCAAATAGCTTTGGACAACCATTTACCATTAACTCATCAATGTGCAATACATGGTCTGGTGGCAGCCTTCCTTAACATAGTATCACAACTGATGTCTCTACCACCATTGTGTCAATATGTATCAGAGGTAACACTTAATTACAGGTTATAAATAATTAATTTCAGTACATAATACATTTGTTTTAAAACAATGGGTTTTTCTGCATCAAATATTGGGATAAAAATTTCACTTTTGTTACAAATTTTTTAGCCTGTATGTGTTTTCTTTTAAAATAAAGAAATACTTACTGTTTATTTAGCCTGTTTCGGAGAAAGCAAGATCGCAAAATACTCTATAAATTTCTATACGACGGGTACAAATCAATGATTCTTTTACTTACATGAGCCGAGTCGTAACTGAAAATTTCTGTTTCGGTTCCATCTTTGCTTAATATATCATTTTATGCGACAAAATATATTCTGGGTGGGTGTTTACAATAGTAATCTTTTTTACGAAATGGCGGGGGTCTTTATGTTACATAGTCATGACGAAAGAGTCGACTATTTACGTAGGTTAGTGCAGCTCAGAAACAGATTGATTTTTGCGTATCTGGGATGACCAAAATTGATTAAATAAAGTAATAAAGTGAACTATCTTTCTGCATTTTCAAACTTTTAAAAAAAATTGACATAAATTCAAACTTTTGAACTCAACCCGACCTTTGAACTACCCTTCATTGTACCCCTCGCGAACCTACGTAAATAATAAATTCTTCTGTCATCATTACGTCACACGAAAGACTCTGCCATTTTGTCAAAATGATTACCATTGTAAACACCCATCCAAAACACGTTTTGGTGCATTAAAGGAGTTATAATGCATGGATTAAATCGAAATAAGGATTATTAGCAACGACTTGGCTCATGTAAGTAAATGATTAATTGATTTTTAACCGTGCCATTCAAATCTTTGAGATATTAGCGTTATTCCTCTCTCTCCAGCAGAGTAAACGGACAGAAACTGTAGAATTTTGTGATTTTCACTATATAATTTATTAAAAATGCTAAACTATATTTAATCCATAATTTTATGATTTTTAAAGAAGTCATCATCACATAACTTGTAGATGAGACTTAGCTTTCATGTTGTAGTTTAAAACATCCAATTCTCACATATGGTGTTACATTTTCATACATTGTTTTATGTGTGGTGTTGCATTTTCATACATTGTTTCGTGTGTGATGTTCTATTTTCATACATTGTTTCATGTGTGATGTTCTATTTTCATACATTGTTTCATGTGTGATGTTCCATTTTCATGCATTGTTTCATGTGTGATGTTCTATTTTCATACATTGTTTCATGTGTGATGTTCCATTTTCATACATTGTTTCATGTGTGATGTTCCATTTTCATACATTGTTTCATGTGTGATGTTCTATTTTCATACATTGTTTCATGTGTGATGTTCTATTTTCATACATTGTTTGATTTGTATAAATTGTGCATTTTATTTTATTTTAAAGGTGATAGAAACAAGAAGAAAGGAAGCCAAATATTTACTGCCAGATTTTGCTTTTAACAGAACAAACAGACCAACAAGGTAGTTTATTATCACATCTACATCATGTACATGTATATGTGTTTGTATAAACAAAATAATGTATGATAAAGGGAAATATTTAGCACGAAATAAGGAGCTGCTATCCAGCATCTGGGCAGTTAGCTGTCATATGATGTGACATAACCATGCACGTGTACAATACATTTATTCTTGAACATTATCTTCATCATTATGTCTTTGGAAAACCCGTGGAGCGTTTATTCTCTTCACTGTAGATGTTAAAAATTTTGTTACCAAATGCATTGTAACAAAGCTGCCTGAATCTAACATCTTCCAGGCTGGCTGTCGAAATTTTGATCAGGATATGCAATTATCCTGATTATTTTTTCAAACAGTATAATGTTACACCTTGATATTTTAGTCCAGATAATTGGGCTTATTTGGGATAAGTTTTCACAGGTTTCACTGACCATGATTTACTATTGTGATCAGCCATTCTGTAGAAATACATATCCTGATGGTTTTTGTGCCAAATATTTTTCTTTGATTAATGCTGTTGGATTTCTGATATAAACCAGCTTTTTATGTGCTTTTTCTGTCTTTGTAACATACATGTAAATCAGTGAAAGATGACTTAAGTGATTTACTTGTGTTAACTCTGCTACTGTTTGGGTGGTTTGTTATTTTGACCTATGACCCCAGCACCATCTATCCAATTGCTATATAATTGCAGTTTCAATAAATTAATTTATTGTGTGTTAGCTGTAATTCATGTGAAAAATAATTTTTCCAAAAAAATTGTATACCAATCTGTCGCCAATTATACAAACCTTTGACTTGGCTTAAACTGATTGAGCTAAAATAAGAATTTTAGTGTTATGTATCGATATGATAAAAAAGGTCAGTATGAATGAAATTTTGTAGCTATGTGAAATTTGTTGCAGTATTTTAAATAATAGATTCAGCGTTGGGTATTGGATGATGACAAAATCAGTGTGCAATACACTACTCATTGTCGAAAGTTGAAAATTATAACTTTGGCTCCATGTTAATTTCTTTTGACAATTTCTGAAAATTATTCGGAATATTGCCCTTACATTTAAAAACTGTTGAATATTGCCCTTACAATTAAAATTGTTGAATATTGCCCTTACCATTAAGACTGATTATTGCCCATTTATGACTTGAATATTGGCCTTACATTTAGCAGTTATGAGGATCTAAGTGACCTTGAACATGATGAAGAGTAAGTATTGTTACTGACAGTGATAGAAGTTTTCAATATGTTACAGTAAAACCATCAAACCTATTATATAGTCCACCTGTATATAAAGACCACTTGATAACTAGGTTTCCAACCTTAAAAGTTTAAAAAAAACCATTGAAGTCGCTTCTTTCCTGAAATTATTTGCAGGGTTTCAAAGTTGAAGTTTGGTAATAGAAGTTCCGGGACCTTTTGCCTTTGTTTTTGGCAGGTTTTAAGTTTAACATTAAGTTTTGAAAGTCCAAAATCCATATGCAATATGTTATCACAGAATAATCTGAAAATGGTGTCCTTGTCATTAAAAACAACAGGTCCATTGGGCTTTTTCAGTCTTAATATGGAGGGGTGCAAAAGTTAAATCAAAAACCACTGGACCTCGGACTCATGGAATTTTGAACCCCTGGATTTCTTATTCATGTTTATATTCTTAAGACCATCTGTATATAATGATTACTAAAAGAACAGGCTTTCTTCATACAGTGAAAAATGAGGACCTCATGGACGGTATTTATATACAGGTGTAACTGTATAATGTTTTACTGTACATCAAGTTAATCTTCAAATATTGAAAATTTCTAAGATATTGTTGGAAGTGTAAAGTCAGTGCAAGTTGTGCTAGATGCATTTATATTTTTTAACCCTAATTTAACAAATGAAGTTATATTTTGCATGCTTTCTAAAGCATGTTATTAATAAAATTAGAATGTTGGTGGTAATTATTTATGTTATTACTAGTACAAATGTATTATGAAATAACAAAGATTATTAATACTGCAAATTGGAATGGTTGCAATTAACAGAATTATATTTATTAACTGACATTTTACCAGTTTACAAGTTAGGTTGGTCTACTACTGGAATTGCATATGCAGCAATGCATGCCTGTATGTCTGTAAAATAAGGGTACAGTAAAACCTCATTTTAATGCCCCTCCATAACTTTGCCTCCCCACTTGACACCAGACTTTTTTGAAGTCCCAAAATCAATTTCTTCTATGGTTTCTTAAATCAATTTATCACCCAACCTCTTTATAATACCAAAATTTGACTGAACAAAGGATGGTAATAAATAAAGGTTTTACTGTATTTGATATGAAATAGAAACAACATCAGACACAGATTAGACTGATTTTAATACAGTTTACTTTCAACAGGCATTTGTGACATTTGTCTGCCTCATTATATGGGAGTAGTAGACAACCTGGTTAGTATTGTTTCTTAGCTTATTTCATATTTTATTAAATACTGGTATTGACCCTACATTGGCCTCAGTGGCAGAGTGGCCTAAAGCACAAGCTTGTTTATCACAGTGCTTCTCAGTGCTTAGGTTTGATTCCCCCACAAGTTGATGCTAGTGTGAGAACTCATTGTTTGTCAGTTTACTTGCCAAAGATCGGTGATTTTTTCTAGGTACTCTGGTTTCCCCCACAATGCCAGTACTGACTGTCCCAATATAATTGAAAGATTCTTGACTGGTTTGTTAAACACCATTACTCCACTCCTCTTGACTCTTAAATTGAGTTGCCTCATCTGCATTTTAAGTTGCCATCAAATTAACAATAACAGATGTTTTGCAATGCATCAGCACTATATCTATAATATTTATATACATAGAAATGATATCATAATGCTCATCTGTCTTATCTATACTGGCATGAGGCATTTCTACTTATCATATACGAATAATTTTATTTACAGTATAATCTTATTGTAATACCCCTCAATAACTTTGCCAGCTTGCTTATCATTTCTATTTTGAAGTCATACAATACATTTCTTCTCTGTTTTTCTTTATAAGCTTTCTTTAATTATTGCCAAACTCTTCTGTAACACCAATATCTGAATGAACAAAAAGTGACAATGAATCAAATGTTTTCATGCAGTATATAATATTAATATTTCTTTAGATATTTTGGTAAGAAGTCTATTCAAGAGTCTTTGTTATATGCATGTAATTCCATAGGTCTCTATTTCATCTTTAAGATTTTCCTAGAGTAATTTAGACAGATTGGAATTTCAAAAATTTCTTTTTCTATACAAGGACTATTTTTGATTTGTAGAGTAAGGGACTTTGTTGTGTTCTGTATGAACAGCTTGTCAAGATCATTTGGCATGATGTATGAAAATGACAACACTTAGGACTGTGTCTTGTTTGCATGATATGATGGAGTTTGGAGGAGAATAAGTGTCTTGACATGATAAATTAAATGGAAATAAAATGATAGATTTCAGACTAATGCACAAACATATACAGTACACAGAGTATATATTAATTGTTTCTTTCACATTATATTCTTTGTCAGATAGAGATTTTAATTCTTAACAGGTGAATTTGTAATTTTTGTGTACGAGAACTATCAGTATAGTTGAGTTGAAGAATGATGTTTAACGTCCCAGTTAAAAATATTTCACTTATATCGAAACATTGCCAGCTATAGGCAAAGGGGCAGAAATTTTTGCCTATGTTTTGCATTGATGCATTATACAGCCAAGTTCTTTATGATGCCAATCCTACCCTGACATAGACCTCGTTTATTTTAAGTTTCCATCCAAAAGAACTGTGACTTTCATTTTGTAATGCCAAGTGCTAGGCAAAAGAACAGTCACTACCCACTTTCAAGTCTTGGGTTAGACCCGGTCTGGGTTCAAACCCATGACCTTTTACTTATGAAGCGAGTACTCTACCAAACAATCAGTATAAATAGATACTGTATTAAATGATGTCACTATACCATGTCTGTTTTCTGACATCACATCACATAGTTTACCTGTATGTCATAGAAGTCAAAATGTTCACTCTGTTATGTATTTTATGTCATTGTTCTTGTTAATGGTAATCACCAGCTTACCACCTGATCAATACCTCGTAACATTTGTGTAAAAGGTTTTGGAAAATGTTTATTTCACGGATTCCTGGAAAATTGTCATGAAGTTACTGTATGCAATCCCATATTCAATGAAAATAATATTAATAGTTTCGCACATTATGGGGTACTTATCATGTGGTATACTAGTGAAACCCAATAGACTTGTGTTATTCTAGTACCGATACATGTTCAATTAGAATTAGGTCCTAGATAGTATTTCATTTCAATTCATTTAAATGTTTTTCATAGTATTTTATTGTTTTATTTTTTCAAAAAGTCACAACACCATTACTTATATCAGTATTTTAATTTTTCTGATTTCATAGTTAGCTAGGTTTCCGTAAATTTAATATTATTAGTAGCCAGATTTCTAAATTGCCGTCCATGGCAAGGATAACCCCTAACATGTGTTTTAGTAGCCATTTATTTGTAACATGTAAAAACCTTATACATGTACTATGCAGCTTTGCTTGGGCTCAAACTCACAACTCTTGAATCGGAAGTCTGCGACCTTAACCATTCAGCCATGTGTCTATACACAAAATGTATATCGACTGTATTGGAATGTTAAAACATGTTTAAAAAATTAATTATTTCCTTTAAAATGAAAGAAAAATTTTTCTTAAAATTATAAATATTAGAATTTGCCAAAAGAAAATTAACCAAAGCCTTTATTATCTACAGTCCAACTTAAGATGTTTATCTTAAATCATGATAAAGTCTTCAATAATAGCACAAGGTGTACTTCACCACAGGTGAGTATAGATGCCCCTCACTGCACATCAACCAAGTTTAAAGATCCTTAAAATACTGATATACACAAATGATAAACTACAGGTTAAGTTTGAATTTGAGTGTTTTGGTCAGGTAGAGTTTCTGTCATTATCAAAGCAGGATAACATGTTTAGCAAGGTTGTTTTTCTGTTTACTTTAAGTTCTTAGGAATAATAGTTTAAATTTATATTCTTTATATTTGTATTTTGTCACAGTTATCCACAGTCACTGGTGCTTAAAGATAACTGTTTATTTGAGCAATCAGTACTACAAGAGTTCCTGAGAGATTGTGGTCAAGACGCCTCCAGACTTTCTGGCTCATTTCATCAAAAACCACACAGTACTATGGGTAAGTAAATAAGAATTATTTCTTAAATGATTAACCCAGTGCCTTGTACACAGAAGGTACTGAAGTCTGGATATGCCCAGGAATGGACCCAGACATATCCCCATAGGTACACCCCACTGAATGTCCTTTTGAAAATCAAAAAAAAAAAAAAAAAATCTGACCATCACCACTGAAGGATTACTGTCTAATTTAATGATAAGATTTTGAAAATTTAATAAAAAATATGATCTTGATGGTGTTTTGTAATAAAAGATTAATACAAATAATAGATATTCTCAAGAACCAATAAGTATTGCTCAATAAAGTTTCCTTGATTTTTAGACCCAGCTAGTATAAAACTGCTGTTACTTGAATTTTGATATTTTATTTTTAATTGGTTTGAATTTTACTAGATGTGCTATATTCTGCTTGTAGAACTCTGTGAAATGCTTTATGCTAGTTGAATTTTTCACTGCTTAATGCTTTTGAGAAATAAACACTGTAATGAAATAAAAAACTGCTCCTTAAATATAATGTAGCTGCATTTAAAATCTGTTTATGTTGCTAGAAGTGTCATTTTCAATAAGACTCTTGTTTTCAAATAGAAGTGAAATCATTTGAAAATTATCAGTCCTAATTACTTTTATGTCAGTATTTCAAGTTTGCATTATAATCATATTAATAGATTTCATATTGTCATTATATCAAGTGGACTCAGTATGTTTTACCTCATCTGAGCTGTCATGATAATCCAGTAGGAGTTGTTGCCCTTGAAATGTCAATTTTTGAGTCTTCTCCGATGAGCAACAAGTCACAAGGTCCTCTTGTGTCTTTTTCTTTTTACTGTATTCCTATTGTTGTGTTATTAGTTGCTTTGGTAATCAGTATGTGCCTAGTTCACAACTAAAACTATTTTTATTCCATTGTGTTTAATGATAATAGTGACTATTTTCATGGCAGTTGTTCACAACAAAAAATATGCAAATAAAAGTAAAGGTATTTTATTTTCAAATTATCAGCTTGGGATTTTGAAAGAAGTGTTACCGAAGTTTCATCAGTTGTTTGATAAATCTACCCTAAATTAATAGCTAATAGTCCATTTAATGTCCCTCCCTAATTCTGATGAAAACTCCCCCTCCTGTTTTGCTGGATGTCAGGATCCTGTTGTTTCTTCATAACAGTGTTGTATTTTGTTGTTGTAGAAGTGTATCTTTTATGCAAAGCATCCAGAGTTGTATCTCCAAATTAATATTTTTAAATTTTAAAATCACCTCCCTTATTTTCCAGATATTCCCATCTAAAGTTAATAATTACAACTATCCAATAACATAATTAGAACTAATAAAACAAGTATGTCGGTGAAACATTAATTAAATTAATATTGTGAGAGAAAAGTAATTAAAATGTTATTTTATTCTTGATATAAATGTATTGTATGTTATATTCCATCTTATCAGATAATTTAGTAAAATCCAACCCATAATAATTTGCCAGTCTTAATTCTGTGTCAAAACTAGTTACTGAGTAATATCTTTTCATCAACTTTAATCTAGAATTTTTTGCTTGAAAATAAATGCATGTGTGAATATGAAATGATTGTTTTAAGCAAGGGATATGGTTAAAACTGGTATCTTACTATAATGGGTGACTGCCATTCTAGAAATCAGAAAGCCATTTAATTTTTTTCTTGGTTGTGAATTTTATGTGCATGTGTGTAAATGCTTAAATAAATGGAGGGTAGTTGGATAAGAATGGCTTATTACTCTGTCTTCAAATGTGTCAAATCTCTTTTTGATATAAACTGATATATCCTAAAGGACATGAAAAAAGCAATATTAATGCTGCCATTTCAAATTTGAGGGATCATTTAAATTTAGGGTCTAAATATGAAAAGCTTATTCAAGAATATTTTGAAGTTTGAAATACTCAGGTGAAAAATTAAGAATAAACATTGCCATATTTGTCTTTATCTGATACACATGTGGCTCAGACTTGCTGTCTCTATATTCTGAGAATCCAGAAAGTATAGATCTTTATACTAGATGTTGGAAAAAGTAATCTTTATCAGTTCAAGACATGTCTCGATCTATGTTCTTGCATGAAATGTAAACTTTGGAATGGAATAGAAGCACAGTTGAAATGCCACATCCTGTGAAAAAGAGTTGTCAACCTTGGATGATTATCATCAATTACATCAGTGATGAAGTCATGGATCGTCCTAAAATAGCCAAACTTTTTAAATCTTTCATGAAGTATTGTCAATATATATCCTGCATAGATTACTTGGAAAACTGGGAATACTATCCATATTATATCTTGCTAGTTATTATTGTTTAGATCTAGAACATTATAGTTATTATGCTTACCTGTTATTTGCTTGTGTGTGTGTTTTTTTCGCTAGTAATGATTGTATTGTTGTCATTGTTTTTAGGGCTGAAACCTGGCGAGGGTAAATTATTTTAGTCTTTGTTCATTATATCCTTAAAGATTTCCTACATGCTTAAATTAACCACATAATTCAGCAATGTTTTTACATGTTTGTCTCCCCTGGCGACTATATCAATATAAGGCATAAGTGGCTTTGGCCTGTCAAAGTTTAGAAATTTGGGGATTTTTCATTTTTATTAAAGGGGCCTTGGGATGAAATTGGGAAAAATCAACTGACAAAATCTGAATTATGGATAAAAGAAGATACTGATTTTGAATCTGTTAATGATAATCTTGCAGTATTGTGGGTTAAGATAGTTCAATGATTCTTGTTACAAATGTATTAGACTGTAACTGAGACATCAAAGATTGATTTACATGTACTAATTACTTGAATACACATCACTGTATACCTAAATGTGGGGTATTATAAAGATATACAAGCTATTCTGCCCTCTCAAGTTTTATTTCATGAAGTCATTTTGAAATTTTTGCCTATAAAGTTGAAAAAGTGCACTTTTTGGCATAAAAGGGTCATTTTTCAAGGCCCTGTGATTACCCAGAAAAAATTCCTGTACTTGTATACAAAAGTACAAAACCTTGAGCCTTATAATGAATATAGAAGCTAGGTGAGACATTTAATTCTATGTAATTCTTGTTATTGATTTTAGTTTTATTGTTTAGTTGTATTATGTTTCAGTTTTTGGTAAGTGGGAATGTTGTGTATTAAGCTTACCACTTAGTATGACTCTGAAGTAAACTTAATTCATTGTAGTATAACACTGTTTATATCTATGTATATATATGCTTACCGGTAGCTAATGTTTATGCGGCAATATACCGTAACTGATAAGAACTTTTGGAGTGGGGAGTGGAGTATTGGAGTTTTGCACCCAAGTCAATATTCTTTCACATATATCATTTGGTGGTCAGTTCAGGAATGGTGGAGAAAGTAGAGTACCTGGAGAAAAACCACAGATCTTAGACAAGCAACTGACAAACTTTCTCATGCTAGGGTCTGTCCCAATTGGGATTCAAACTTGGGCAGTGAGTGAGAGGTGTTGTGATCTGTAAAAGCAGGCTTTAATCGACTTTGACCCTCGTGCCCTTTTGTAAAAAGGTTTTAAAATGAATTCAGTTAATATTGGGCCATTTGTCTTGTCCGAAATGGTCATGCTAATACATAGACAATGTAATCATTTGATTAATTAAGGTTGTCTCTTATTAGTTATCAATTTACATGCTCTGAGATTTAAAAAAAATAAATGAAAATCTAGCTACTGGTGTATATTGACATCATCAGATCATCATCATCACAACTTTTTATTTCATTAAAGTTTTTATAATATGGTATTCAGATGCACTTTTCATACAGGATTTGTGATTAACTTTTGTGTTACAGGTGTTTATTTCAGTTTTCATTCCATGATTATATAGAGGATATCTAACAAGTTTTGATTAAATATGATAATAATCACATGAGTTATATGTTTTATTTTCTGTTTTCACTTGTCTTTGTGAGTAACAATTGAAAATGAAATCTTATTCAATCAAAACTTGTTAGATTTCCTCTATAAAATCTTCAAAATTTATGAAAAAAGTAGTTTATGCATGTACCCACAATCAGAATCTATCAAACGAGATCAGACCAATGTGGTAACAGGGTGTCACAATGTGATAACAGGGTGTCACAATGTGATAGCAAGGTGTCATAATGTGATAACAAGGTGTCACAATGTGATAACAGGGTGTCACAATGTGATGACAAGTTGTCACAATGTGGTAACAGGGTGTCACAATGTGATAACAAGGTGTCACAATGTGATAACAAGGTGTCACAATGTGGTAACAGGGTGTCACAATGTGATAACAAGGTGTCATAATGTGATAACAAGGTGTCACAATGTGATAACAAGGTGTCATAATGTGATAACAAGGTGTCATAATGTGATAACAAGGTGTCATAATGTGATAAGTTGTCACAATGTGGTAACAGGGTGTCACAATGTGATAACAAGGTGTCATAATGTGATAACAAGGTGTCACAATGTGATAACAAGGTGTCATAATGTGATAACAAGGTGTCACAATGTGATAACAAGGTGTCATAATGTGATAAGTTGTCACAATGTGGTAACAGGGTGTCACAATGTGATAACAAGGTGTCATAATGTGATAAGTTGTCACAATGTGGTAACAGGGTGTCACAATGTGATAACAAGGTGTCATAATGTGATAACATGTCTCAATATTATTCCCATAGCAACAGTGTATAACTTAGTTATTAAATGTAATAAACTCCTATATATTGCTTTTGTTAATCATACTGCACACTTGAACCCATCAGTTGTACATTGTATATATAGAGAGTGTATACAGGAGTTTTAGCAGCATTTGTAAACAAGAAACAGTTGTCTGTTATATAGAAATGTAGGTAGCACATATATACAAGACTTATCATGACTTACTAGATGGACATTTTCAATCAAACCAGTTACAATATATTTCACTGCACACTTAAACCCATCAGTTGTTTTCACATGGGGATTTTTGGCAGAGTGTTTGTAAACTGGATACAGTTGTTTGTAGAAATGTAGGTAGCACATACTAGGCCTAATTATTACTCACTAGATGAACATTTCCAATCAAATCAGATATGGTAAAGGTTTCAATCACTATATTTTTGCACATTCTGCTGAGCATAATTTTTTCAGAAACATTAATTTTTCTTTTATTTTACACCAAAGGCAATGGTTAGCTTATGGTTTGAGATGTTCTTTCCTTCATGCATGAACTTGAAATGTTAGTTCTAATGGAGATCTTGCTGTCATTATGTATCTTGCTCCATGTAAATAGTGCTTAATTTTCAGTGCACATTTGATGCTTATCATTAGAAAGTACATAAGGATTTGTGCTATAATCCAACCTTTAGAGTAAGCATCAATATACAATGTTGAAGTAAGTTTTCTGATGGAACTGGGTACTAGATGTGAAGGCAAGTTACAAAATGTATACTGATCTTCTGGTGCTACTGAAAGCACATGTTGTATATAATATGTACTGAAAATGTCCTATCTTTTACAAGTAATCAATTTGTGTTTTGAATAATGCATGACCAATTTGTTTCACAGTCAGATTTCTTAAAATATTCATGATATTGGACACAATACAACAAATAAATTCTGCACTTCTTTTTGTCGTGTCAGGAGCTGAAAACATTTTACATTACGTTTTAATTTTCAGATACATTTGTTTAGTTAAGTGTTTGTTGCTAGTATTTTATGTTAACAGATATATGGTGTATTTCAGTAGTTCTTGAATATTCATGTTTCATTCTGTCTATACAAAGCTAACAACATAATTTTTGACCAACTTAACCTATTCCAAGTTGTCCCAGTAGGGAAATTAGGGCATGCATCAACAAAGCAAATAGTCTTTTAGTAGCAAAACATTGAATTTATGTATTATCCTTTAGCACTAAAGCTGTTCTAGCACTTATACCTGTTTATGTGTTGAAATTTTTCTTGAAAATGTATCTTTTATCATAAAAATGTGACTTATAGGTTTACCATACAGTCTCTAAGTCTCATCTGAAATCAGTGGAAATTAAAATGTTCAAATTTGTTGTGTCACATGATAAGACTTGCAGACATTGTTTGGGTCACTTCAGTAGAATTGGCTCTGGTATAGTCTTTAACAGTACATTTATGCTTTCTGATGTGAATGCTACCAGTAATATTCAATTTTACAGTTGATTAGTGACTACAAAAATTGAAAGAAATACTACATACACTTAGTCTACAAAATTCACAGTATTTCTGCTCATTCAGTATTTAGCTGGATAGAATAAGGGAAAAAAACAATGTCCTTCAGTGGGCTTAAGGCCAAGTATAGGCTAAAGTTCTGTTTACATGTACATATAATCAGGAGAGAAATTATTACACATAACAAATCATTTCTAAACACAATAATATTACCAGTATTCATTTATCATTTTATAAACATGTTTAAATTGACAAATGGTTGTTATTTTCTCAGTGTAAATACTTCATCTATCAACATTTTAGAGCCTTATTTTCACCTTTGTAGATTTTGCTATGGGTGGAAGTACAAGTGATATTGGATCTATCAACTTAGAAATAGAAAGCCCAGAGTCCTCTCCACATATGGGAAGGGTAAGTTTATCTATATGTACTTTTTACAGGGTTGTCTCTGGTTCAGTGGTCTAAAGTACTGGCTTATAAATCACATTTAACTTCCAGATTTAGAACATGCTTTGCATAGTTTAATATAATTTTATTTACTAAAGGTAGGCAGATTTCTCTATCATTCAAACATGACTATTGGTATAAATAAAATAAATTTGACTAGATCTTATAACCAACTAATGTATCTAACTGGATTTATAGTGAGTTTTGTCCCTTAGTTTCTTGGTAAATATAAACACAATTGTCTTTTTAGCTCACCTGAACAAAGGTCATCTGAGCTTATGGTATGGTGCAGCGTGTGTATGTGTGCGTGCGTGCGTCGTTAACACATTTTCGACTTCTCCTCTGAAAGTACTTGGCAGATTTCAACGAGACTTGGTCAGAAGCATGTCTGGGTCGGTGCAATTTAGATTTCTTCATGGCGTTGCCATGGCTTTCAAAACTAGGTCACAGTGACCTAGGGGTGCAAAAATCGTGAAAAATCTTCTTCTCTGAAACCGATGATGGGAGAAAAAATCTGATGTGATATTTGGCTTCTCTAGGGTCTTAAGCCTGTAGTTTGTTCATTTCGTGAAATTCGGTCGAAAAATGGGTTACGCGTTTTTGCGTTTTATTTTTAAAAAATCGTAAAATAGCTTCAAATTGTTATAAATTGACTATTTGACCAGATAATGGCATGGGGTTCCAGTTTTGACATATTCTTGTAATTATCTTCAAAATGGTGTCAAGGTCAATTGTGAAGGTCATGACCTAATTTTTTTTACCTCTGATTTTAATTATTATCTGGAAAACTATAAACGTTTTATATAGGCATGTATATTAGAATGTTGTAGGTATTGATGCAACGATCATTTTTATGTATAGAAAAAGATCATTGGCTCAAAGGTCAAGGTCACAGGTGCTAAACAATACCGAAATGGTTAATTATCTCGAAAACTATAAACTTTTTGTACAGGCATGTATATTAGAATGTTGTAGATATTGATACAGCGATCATTTTGATGTATAGAAAAAGGTCATGGGTTCAAAGGTCAAGGTCACAGATGCAAAACAATACAGAAATGGTTAATTATCTCGAAAACAATAAACTTTTGGTATAGGTATGTATATTAGAATGTTGTAGATATTGATACAACAATCATTTTGATGTATAGAAAAAGGTCATGGGTTCAAAGGTCAAGGTCACAGATGCGAAACAATACTCAAATGGTTACTTATCTCGAAAACTATAAACTTTTTGTATAGGCATGTATATTAGAATGATGTAGGCATTGATACAGCGATCATTTTGATGTATAGAAAAAGGTCATGGGTTCAAAGGTCAAGGTCACAGATGCGAAACAATACAGAAATGGTTAATTATCTTGAAAACAATAAACTTTTTGTATAGGTATGTATATTAGAATGTTGTAGATATTGATACAACATCATTTTGATGTATAGAAAAAGGTCATGGGTTCAAAGGTCAAGGTCACAGATGTGCAACAATACAGAAATGGTTAATTATCTCGAAAACTATAAACTTTTTGTATAGGCATGTATATTAGAATGTTGTAGGTATTGATACAATGGTCATTTTGATGTATAGAAAAAGCTCATGGGTTCAAAGGTCAAGGTCACAGATGCGAAACAATACTCAAATGGTTACTTATCTCAAAAACTATAACATTTTTGTATAGGCATGTATATTAGAATGATGTAGGCATTGATACAGCGATCATTTTGATGTATAGAAAAAGGTCATGGGTTCAAAGGTCAAGGTCACAGATGCGAAACAATACAGAAATGGTTAATTATCTTGAAAACAATAAACTTTTTGTATAGGTATGTATATTAGAATGTTGTAGATATTGATACAACAATCATTTTGATGTATAGAAAAAGGTCATGGGTTCAAAGGTCAAGGTCACAGATGTGCAACAATACAGAAATGGTTAATTATCTCGAAAACTATAAACTTTTTGTATAGGCATGTATATTAGAATGTTGTAGGTATTGATACAATGGTCATTTTGATGTATAGAAAAAGGTCATGGGTTCAAAGGTCAAGGTCACAGATGCGAAACAATACTCAAATGGTTACTTATCTCGAAAACTATAAACTTTTTGTATAGGCATGTATATTAGAATGATGTAGGCATTGATACAGCAGAAAAAATATAGAAAACACTTCAAAATTATCATTTTACAAATTGTTCAAAACCAATTTTTGTCAAGAACCCTATCTAGAAATTTTTAACTTAAAGAAATACCGTAAAATCATAACAAATTTCCGTATCAGTTCCCATGATTTAATGATCGAGAAAGGTAGATATTGATACAGCGATCATTTTGATGTATAGAAAAAGGTCATGGGTTCAAAGGTCAAGGTCACAGATGCAAAACAATACAGAAATGGTTAATTATCTCGAAAACAATAAACTTTTTGTATAGGTATGTATATTAGAATGTTGTAGATATTGATACAACAATCATTTTGATGTATAGAAAAAGGTCATGGGTTCAAAGGTCAAGGTCACAGATGAGAAACAATACTCAAATGGTTACTTATCTCGAAAACTATAAACTTTTTGTATAGGCATGTATATTAGAATGATGTAGGCATTGATACAGCGATCATTTTGATGTATAGAAAAAGGTCATGGGTTCAAAGGTCAAGGTCACAGATGCGAAACAATACAGAAATGGTTAATTATCTTGAAAACAATAAACTTTTTGTATAGGTATGTATATTAGAATGTTGTAGATATTGATACAACAATCATTTTGATGTATAGAAAAAGGTCATGGGTTCAAAGGTCAAGGTCACAGATGTGCAACAATACAGAAATGGTTAATTATCTCGAAAACTATAAACTTTTTGTATAGGCATATATATTAGAATGTTGTAGGTATTGATACAATGGTCATTTTGATGTATAGAAAAAGGTCATGGGTTCAAAGGTCAAGGTCACAGATGCGAAACAATACTCAAATGGTTACTTATCTCAAAAACTATAAACTTTTTGTATAGGCATGTATATTAGAATGATGTAGGCATTGATACAGCGATCATTTTGATGTATAGAAAAAGGTCATGGGTTCAAAGGTCAAGGTCACAGATGCGAAACAATACAGAAATGGTTAATTATCTTGAAAACTATTAACTTTTTGTATAGGTATGTATATTAGAATGTTGTAGATATTGATACAACAATCATTTTGATGTATAGAAAAAGGTCATGGGTTCAAAGGTCAAGGTCACAGATGTGCAACAATACAGAAATGGTTAATTATCTCGAAAACTATAAACTTTTTGTATAGGCATGTATATTAGAATGTTGTAGGTATTGATACAATGGTCATTTTGATGTATAGAAAAAGGTCATGGGTTCAAAGGTCAAGGTCACAGATGCGAAACAATACTCAAATGGTTACTTATCTCGAAAACTATAAACTTTTTGTATAGGCATGTATATTAGAATGATGTAGGCATTGATACAGCAGAAAAAATATAGAAAACACTTCAAAATTATCATTTTACAAATTGTTCAAAACCAATTTTTGTCAAGAACCCTATCTAGAAATTTTTAACTTAAAGAAATACCGTAAAATCATAACAAATTTCCGTATCAGTTCCCATGATTTAATGATCGAGAAAGGTAGATATAAAAATATTGTAAAACAAAACAGAATTTGTAAGTTTTGTAACCTTGGGTTAATTGAAGATGAATATCATTTTTTATTTATTTGTAAATTTTACGAGGATATAAGACATCAATTTATACCAAAACTATTTTTTCAATCCCCAAATGTTCATAAATTTGTTATTCTCTTGTCATCCAAAAAATTGTCAAATATACAAGCAGTGGGAAATTTTCTATATCACGCATTTCAAAAACGAAAATTGTATATAAAACACAATAATATTGTAATATAGCTTTCATGGCAGAATTGTAATGTATATACTATGTAACTATGTAACTACTATATGGGTCTGTGGCCTTACAAATAAAGATTATATATATATATATACAGCGATCATTTTGATGTATAGAAAAAGGTCATGGGTTCAAAGGTCAAGGTCACAGATGCGAAACAATACAGAAATGGTTAATTATCTTGAAAACAATAAACTTTTTGTATAGGCATGTATATTAGAATGTTGTAGGTATTGATACATGGGTCATTTTGATGTATAGAAAAAGGTCATGGGTTCAAAGGTCACGGTCACAGATGCGAAACAATACCGAAATGGTTAATTATCTTGAAAACTATAAACTTTTTGTCTAGGCATGTATAATAGAATGTTGTAGATATTGATACAACGGTCATTTTAATGTAAAGAAAAGGTCATGGGTTCAAAGGTCAAGGTCACATGCAAAATAATGCTGTAATGGTTAATTATCTTGAAAACTATTAACTTTTTGTATAAGCATGTATATTAGAATGCTGTAGGAATTGATACAACAATCATTTTGATGTATAGAAAAATGTCATGGGTTCAAAGGTCAAGGTCACTGATGCAAAACAATCCCGAAATGATAAATTATCTCAAAAACTATAAATTTTTTGTATAGGCATGTATATAATAATATTGTAGGTATTGGTGTAATGATCATTTTGATGTATAGATTAAGATCATAGGTTCAAATATCAAGGTCACAGATTCCAAAGAATACTGCATTGGTTAATTATCTTGAAAACTATAAACTTTTTGTCTAGGCATATATAATAGAATGTTGTAGATATTGATACAACGGTCATTTTAATGTAAAGAAAAGGTCAAGGGTTCAAAGGTCAAGGTCACATGCAAAATAATGCCGTAATGGTTAATTATCTTGAAAACTATTAACTTTTTGTATAAGCATGTATATTAGAATGCTGTAGGAATTGATACAACAATCATTTTGATGTATAGAAAAATGTCATGGGTTCAAAGGTCAAGGTCACTGATGCAAAACAATCCCGAAATGATAAATTATCTCAAAAACTATAAATTTTTTGTATAGGCATGTATATGATAATATTGTAGGTATTGGTGTAATGATCATTTTGATGTATAGATTAAGATCATAGGTTCAAATATCAAGGTCACAGATTCCAAAGAATACTGCATTGGTTAATTATCTTGAAAACTATTAACTTTTTGTCTAGACATGTATATTAGAATATAGTAGGTATTGATGTTTAGATCATTTTGTTATATAGATTAAGGTCATGGGTTCAAAATTCAAGGTCACAGATGCGAAAAAATACTGAATGGTTAATTATCTTGAAAACTATTAACTTTTTGTATAGGCATGTATATTAGAATGTTGTAGGTATTGATACAACAGTCATTTTGATGTTAAGAAAAAAGTCATTGGGGTTTCAGTATTTATGTTGTCTTGAAATCTATCAGCTAGCCATTATTTATCAGGTGAGCTTATCAGGCCCATGGGCCTCTTGTTTTAAAATAGTTTAAATTGAGGAAAATGTTGGTTAAATAATGATTGTGAGACTGGGGAAATTTATTGTCAGAAATATCAGAAGTACCAGTATAACAAAATCATATTCTAAATATAACTATTCCTTTATATTCTCTGTTTTCAGAAAAACACAGATGAAATAACAGTAGAATCCTTGAAACGAATGCTTGGTAAGTCAGTTTATAAGTCAAAGTCATATTAATTTGCATACTGGTACATACAAAAATATCAAAGATTACTTTAATGAAATGACAAAAACATAGAGAATTATCTATCAAGGATTCTCAATGGCATTTCTTCTGATTATGATGGGCTACAGTGACTGAGTTGTTAAGGCTCCAAGGTTTCTCACTGCTGTGGTTTCGACCCTGGTCAACATCAAGTAAGAAAGGGGTTTTCCTTGTTGTAGGCCTCTATCGGTTGGCTCAGTACCAGTATATACACTCCCACAAACTCACACACCACACAATTAACAATGTGTAACTTGATCATATTTCAGCTGAAGATAAAAGTGAAAGGAAAGAAGAAGATGACAAAAAAAGACTTGAAATCCTAGAAACATTCCGTACAGCTCCATTTGAGGAAATTGTAGCTCGTTCAGAGGCCAAGGTAAAAACACAGCTTTAAATTCCTGACACATTCCATACAATTTATATTTTTTCTCATTGTAAAACAGATAATAACATAGAAAGTTTTAGAAAGATAAATAAAATATCAAAAATGAATTGTGAAATAAATGTTGGATAGTATAAATATTTATCTCCTCTGTATAAAGAACAGAGCCCCTTGTGTGGTGTAAACAGGATCCCCTCATGACTAGAATTGGCATCTAGTGTTAAAGTTTTATATAATGTATATCATCGTTTTGTGATAGTCTAGATGTGCAAATGATCTATACTGTTCTTTTGGTGGTTCACATTTTTGTTTAATTAACAGAATATTCTTGTATAGAAAATTCTGGAGCATGATAAAAAATTCAGAAAATCTCTTATCCAAAAACAATTTTTGGTCTAAAAGATGTTGTGTTAGACTTCACTATACATGGTGTATTAGATAATTGAAATGTTTTTCTTTTTCTTACAGTCGAACCATTTTCACAATAAGCTGAATGAAATTTTAGACATGGTATCCAGACCTCCAGATAGTCCAGAAGCATCTAGAAAATCTTTAGAAGAAACGTCTGGTCCAGTATTCGAAATGCAGTTTCCAGATTTGTTTGTTTATTGAGTTCAGCCCAATATCATTGCAAGTGTAATTTTGTTTAAGAGTTCCAGACAACATGACATGATTATGAACAAAGTTTGCAGAAATTTTAGACTAGAAAACACTCGTATATGTATGGAATTATCAACCAGTAGTCTGTCTGTTTGACTAAGTGGTTTTTATCATGTTTATGGAAAACAGAAGAAAAAATTTGTTCCTAAAATTAGGGAAATGATGAGAGCAACCAGATTTGAAAATAAAACATCTGTGAGTTATTTAAATATAATGTAATCTACTTGCCAAAGTTATGTCTTTTGATGTTTGCAAATACATTTAAATGTAAGTTTTCATAAAAACTAATTGATATGAATATATTTCCCATTTTACAGTAAAATAATTCACGAGGACCTGTAAACAATCAATGGTAGCTTTTGGACAAAGAGATATAAATGGATTTTAAACTAAAATTAGAATTTCCCCGCTGATATTTTTAAGGTCTGTCTAGAGATGGTATGGTAATTGTAAACACTGGTCACTGGTGGCTGCTGTTTATATAGGATCAAACAAAAGCTAGTTTGACTTTTCATGTACAGCAAAAGTATTTAAGGTTTTTGTAGTTAAATAATGCCTGTATGGAACCAGACAGAGGGAATATAGATCATGTCAATTGTATTTAATTTGTAATTTTTTATCGTTTTTTGTAATTGTACAGAAATTTGATAATTTTAGTTTTAAATTGTATCTACTAAATTTTATTCCTTACATGAATGTCCAGTCCAGACATCTCTTTTACTTCATTCCAAAGATAAATATATATACACACATCTTTAATGTTTGAGACCATTATTGCCAAGTGTTGTATGTAATAGTCATGTAGTGAAGGTTTTCTTTTGAAACTTTTGTTGATTGTAGACAAGAATAGGTTCTTGTTGGACTTTTATTGAATGTCTTCTAGTCCAGTATAATTTAATAACAGGTGTATGATGTTTGTTTACAAGATTGTGGGTCTGTGTACTAATACTTTAAAATTTAAGTTTTTGATACAGAGCAGATCAGAAACATGTGCGCCAACATTATAGCCCCAAGACTACTGTTTTTATACAGTCATGTATAGCAGAAAAAATATGGAAGAGACCAATTGATTAAATGTATGTTGTGTCATGAGTATGTAAGTCCAAGTTAAAATGTTTTTGTACTTGGATAAAAAAAACAATTCCTGAATCAAATGTAACTGTCATTTATGTCATTGAACCATATGTGACCACCATTTATGTTAAATTGCAAATTGTTGCTAGGGGTAATAAAATCATGTCTTCACTGAGGAATTTACATGGGTCACATGGCAAGACGTGTGCATATCTTGTCTACCATTACTTATTTTTCTTCTATCTGGTCTTTGAGAAAGAAAATTGTGAAAGAATGAATTCACTTGGTTTGAGAAATTATTTAACTACCTAAATACATTTTTATCATATTTATTATTTATTTTTATGTCTGATACCTATAATACAGGTATTGTTTTCAGAAAACTACTAGTAGTATGTATGTTGATTATTAATATATACCTATGACATGAATAGTAACTGGCTTACTAAATAATTATTATGAAAATGTTATTGTTTGCATAGTCTTACCTATATGTGTTTGTCCTGCAAAAGTGTGTGTGTGTGTGTGTGTGTGTGTGTGTGTGAGAGAGATGTCCAAAAAGAGAAAGGAAATGTCCCAAGGGTAATAAGTAATAAAAGTTATTTATAAAATATGCCTGTTTTTGTTTTATGTCTATCATAAAAAAATTCCAAATGAAATTGTATGTTAAAAAAAGTTTTGTTGAAACTATTACTACTATTATCTTATTAAGCTGGGCACATTATAATCATTAAGGCAAGTAAAAGTATTTATTGGGAGCATGTGTACTGAGTAGATTTAATCAAACCACATGTTTCTCTGCTAATATACTAAAACAAATTCTTACTTTTCCTGTTTTATTTGAAATGTTCATCCAGTCAATGAATCTGGCAGAATCTTTAAAACACCTCAGGATATGGTAGTAGTTATTAAACTAGGAATTCCAGCCCACTTTTGGTCCATTACGGACAAAAGGACAGAGGTATACTAGTATACACCATGTTCTTCAAAGCAGGTTTATAAGTAATAACTTGCTGGAATTTCTTGTGCGATGGCTTAATATATGCAGATCTAATAAAATAGTAATTTAAAAAAATGAGGGGAAATGTTGAGAAAAGATGTATAGTTTCTCTATTATAAGTTTCTCTTGCACACGTTAAGAATTGCAATGCTGATTAAAACAACTAAATCAGCCACCTTATAGTCCAAACCTTTTGTGTCCGTTATTTTTTTATTTTTTTTTTTTTTATTTTTTTTTTTTTTTTTTTTTTTTAAGTTGTAATGTGTTTTATTTCCATAGAATTCACAATCCTTCACACAATATGTGTGAGCAAATTTGTTATACTACAGCAATATATAAGATAGTAAATACGTAATTAATTAATAAATTATAATACATATATATATATAGTACGGATCTGTCTACAGTTTAACACTGAGGTAACGAAGAGAATTGATGATCAGCTGCCGAACTCCGATGTATGAATAACTAGTGACCGAAGCTGCTGATATATATACGACAACAGCTGTTATATGTATATGTAACGAAAGTAGGCGATTAGCTTTCGATTCGACATCCATTCGTTAGCTCAGTGTTAAACTTCCGCCAGGCCTGTACTGTAACAATAAATACATTCTATAGAAAAAGTGTGCGTGTGTGTGTGTGCCAAAAAATGCGTGTGTGTGTGTGTGTGTGTGTCAAAAACTGCATGCGTGTGTGTGTGTGTGTGTGTGTGAAGTGTGTTGTAGAGAGCGAGCCAGAGAGAGAGAGAGAGAGATGGCGCCCGACATCCTTGCGAGTTCTGACGCACTAAATCGATGTACAAACGCTAAAACACGCATGAATATCCCGTGCGTGACTTTAAAGAGGTCAATACATGTGGTGTATAATACCGTGGATATAAAAAATGCTGTGTTTGTGATATATATGATGTATATAAAGATATGGATTTTATTGTTATTTTGTACCGTAAGTTATCTTTCTATATAATTTTTTGATAATTTATTAAAACTAAATATATTGAAAGAGTGTTCTTTTGCTAAGGCTAAGTTATCAAAGTAAATCCTGTCATGCGTGAAATGTGTAAACAAAAATTTAAGAATATAACATTATAATGTTTCATACTCAAAAATTTTTCCAATATATGCCAATATTCATAGTATACGTTGTAGTTACAATTTTTAAATAGCAAATATTTTTCAGCTGCCAATTTGGTTTCAATATAGTGCCTTAGTGAATTTATATTTGGCTTTTGTTTTTGTAATCTTTTGCTGTAGATAAAACATTTAGTATTTAATATTAACCAGTTCAGTGCTTTATTTTCTTTACCAGCGAATTCTGTACCAAAAACGATTGTTTGCTTATCTAACCGAAATGTTTTTCTAAATTTAATTTCAAGCATTTTTTGCAAGCTGTCCCATATTTTGTTTACGTAACTACATTGGAAAAATAAGTGTTCAATGGTTTCATCATGGATATCGCAAAAGGTGCACAAGTTTGAATTAACAATTTTAATTTTATACAGGAATGAATTAGTAGCCAAAATTCTGTGTAAGATTCTATATTGTAACCATTGTACAGCAGTTTCTTGACAGCATTTAAAAGATAGTACGTAGTTCTTTTTCCATTGTTCTTCTGGAAAATCGTATCCAAATTCTGTCCACTTAGACTGTGCCGTGGGAGTAGTGTTGCATTTGCATAAAATTTCATAGATTGGTTTACAACCTGACTTGTAACTCATCAAAACTTTCATATTTTGAGGTATAAAGGGCTGTGATGCTTTAGAAGATATACTATTCCCATCATATCTAACTAAAAATAGCTTTATTGCTTTAATTAACGTGGCATATTCCAAAAAATTTGTTTTTATTCCAAATGTCTTCTTAAAATCTTCAAAATTTTGAAATTTACCATTTTTGTCTAAAATATCATTTATATATATAATACCTGCTTTCCAGTAATTTTTATAGAAAAGTGTTTTCCCCCCTATTGCTATGTCCTTATTATACCATATATTATGTAATTCTAAATTTTCTCTTTCTGATAATTTAGCTTTATTTTGTACTATACCCCAGTTATACAACACATCTTTCCAAAAAAGGTTACTAGTTCTTTCCATCAGCAAAATAGTATAATCATTTCCGAAATTCATAAGTTCATTGATACTAGAATTTGTTTCAGACTCAAACAGATAATTCCATTTTGAATCATTGAAAATGAGTCTTCTTATCCATGATGTCTTAAGAGCAATCAAAAAATTGTAAATATTTATCATTTTTAAGCCCCCCTCATCATGGTTCTTATTTAATATCTTTCTTTTAATTTTTTCTATTTTTGATTGCCATATGAAATTATAAAATAACTTGTTTAACTCATCTAAAAATTTAACTGGCGGGTTGGGCAAGGATATTAGTAAATGAACCATTTGAGAAATTATTAGAGTTTTCACAAGTGTAATTCTGCCAATCACAGTTAATTTTCTCTTACCCCATTGGTTCATAATGTTTTTCATTTTCTGGAGCACGTGTGTATAGTTTAATTCATTCATCTTAAATAGGTCAACTGAAAAGTTTATACCTAATAAAGTAAAATTTTCCGACCCCCATTCCAGCTTCCACCTATCATGGTGATATACATCTCTTGAAAAATTTTTCTTACCTATCCATATACCTTTAGTTTTTAACGTGTTAATACATAACCCCGATATTTGAGCAAATAAATCCAATACTTGAAGTGCACTGTTTAGAGACTTGGGAGACCCATCTAAAATGAGACTTGTGTCGTCCGCATACTGCGAAAAAAAAAAAAATAGTAATTTAAAAAAATGAGGGGAAATGTTGAGAAAAGATGTATAGTTTCTCTATTATAAGTTTCTCTTGCACACGTTAAGAATTGCAATGCTGATTAAAACAACTAAATCAGCCACCTTATAGTCCAAACCTTTTGTGTCCGTTATTTTTTATGTTGAGTTTCAATGATATCGGTATCAAATGAACACCCCAATCTGCAGCAACTTTAATAATTTGCCCTTCTGATTGATTGAATGGGGTGTTAGTACCAATCAAGAATATTTCAGTATATTGAGACATGACCAGATATAGGTAAAGTGGCAGAAATTTTTACCTTTGAAGTGTGCTCAGGACAATGTAAGGAAGGTTTTTTGACGTAACGTGGGACATAGTTTTTAGGTCTCTTCCGAAGGACCCTGAGACTTTCATTTCTAAATACTGAGTGCTTGGTACAAGAGCAGTCGCTACCTATTTTCAAGTCTTGCTCAGGCCCCGACCGGGGTTTGGACCTACAACCTCTGATAGACAATTTGTCCTTTCGAGATTTGGTATGCATTTAGATGGCCACAGGACTTGTATTGGTATGTCATATCATGGCAGTTTTCAAACGTCATCATTAAAATTTTCCAGAGTTGGCATATTATTAGGCAATATAGAACTGAAACAAAATGTTCTTGGTAATAGTCAAAGTAAACAAGAACACACTGAAATGAACAAACAAAGATAAACGCATATTAAGACCACTTATCATATAACTGCCGACTTCAAGTGACCATTGAATATAATGGCAAAATACTTACTCTTTCGGAATACCCAGCGTCAGGTTTCTCGTTTAACTTTGGGAATGGGATACGGACTTTGTTTTTTATTATTCGCGAATGATCTTGATCATTCTCGAATTTAGCTGTTACATGCAGATTTCTCAACCCGAATATTCTTCCGTTACAGATAATCAACTCTCTCTCGTATGTAGGTTCAAAGTTGAAATAAAGGTAGATAACTCAAATTTTGAATGCAGGTTATGGACGTTTCGCCCCAATATTAATATTTTCCGCCCCAACTATATTCTCCGCTTTATCATACCTGCCAACCCTCCCGATCAGGGATTGAGATTAACGGGCGCCCAGTTTTTCGCTCTGGGCGATAAATGTATCATACACAGGTCGCCCAGGGCTGCCAGGTGGCGATTAGAATTTTCAGTTCGGTGTATTTGACATTCCGATCCGTTTACCGATTTCCTGTTTATATTTCTGACTGGCGACAATAATAGTAAAATTGAAAAATGGGTATCATATAGTTAACAAGTGTAAATGGACCGGTGTTCCGACCGGAATTCAAATACGGTGCCATTTCGTTTCCTTTTCTGATATTTATGTATAAAATGATACTTCCGGCTTTCTGCCATGTGGAAATTTTTAGGAGCATCGACTCCAAAGGCTGAACAAGGACCTGCGGAAAAACGAAAGTACTATCAAGAGTATGATAAGTTCAAACGCATCGGAGCATATAAAAAGCCATGGGAAGATGGCAGGCCTTGGTTGTATGATACGCAGGACGGAATGAAGTGTGCCGATTGTGTAGAGTTCGACAGGAAAAAAATCTGTATTTACCGAGGGTTGCACTAGTTATAAACTTGACAGTGTAAATAAACATGACATTTCTGAATCTCACAAACAGGCCCAAGCCTTTAGTAATGCAAAACAAGTTCCTGCTAATAAATCAAAATCTGCCAAAATTATACAGTCATTGACATTGGCAGTACCCAGTCCAGGGACTTACTAAAAACTGTAATATTACTTGAATCTGTAAGATTACAGGAAAGTGTAATCTTACAGAATACTGTAATCTAACCACTATATTACACAAATCAGTAATATAGTATATTATTGATTTATGTAAATTAAGATTCTGTATTACAGAAAACTGTAATATAAGTGTTTATTTACATTAAAATACTATATAAGTTAAGTTTATGATATCAAGATGCAATGGATATAAATACTGGTGTGTCACTTCAATCATCACTTGCATCAGTGAACATGAATGGACATGGAAACACCTACAGGAATGGTAAAAATCAATTAAATCTGACCTCATGAAAAGGCTAGTCCATCTATTTTCTTAAAATTAACAGGTAAAGAAAATTTTTTGGTCTTTAAACATAATTTTCTGTTGAAATTCAAAGTTTGCAACACATGGTCCCATATCCCTGTTATTGGTGAAATGTCTAGTTTTTGAGTGAAATGTGCTCTGAAAAAATGACCCCCTGATTTCAAAAACATTTTGTCAAGGGAAACAACTCATGTGTGCCTCATGGTATCTTCTGAAATCAAAGTAAATCAGCGGTTTGTACTTTATATGGGTGCGTGTTTATTTTTCGTGATATCAGGGTTTATAAGTTTTTATCTATATTAGAGTATGGAATTCAAAATTATCTATATAGACAAAGGTTTATAACAAAATTGAGTGAGTGATTTCTAATTTTGCAATAAATCAAGCTACCAATAGTCATGATGAATTATGAAATTAATAAAAAATAAATTATTCCAATCTTAAGACCACACTTCATCATTTATCTGAAATACATGAAAGGATGAAGTTGATTAATTCTGAAAATCATGGTTTGACCATTGCATCTTTTTTCTTGTCTACATGCAAATTGATGTAACTCTTGAATTTGTTTTCATTTTGATTTATAATTTTTTTTTATTTAAAAAATAAATAATTCACATTTTCACTCATAAGGGAAAAATTGTCACTCTTCTGGCCTTCTTTTAATTACTTTATAACAAAGAATACTATGTTATGAGAGGTAAAAGACAGAGACATTGAATTTGAATTTATTGGGATGTGTAAGTGGTGACAGCTAAGGAATATTGATGTATCCTCATTTTAAAGTCAGTAGGACCAAACTAAGTAATCACTGATGCCTGAAAAAAGTCTTTTTGTTAATGCAAAGTCAAATTAACAATACAGTGATTCAATTTAGAGGTCTGATGTTCTACAAATTCTATACTCTCTATGTACAAGCTCCAAAGGATGGGAAATGACATTTCATGCTACATTAAATACATTAAATTAATAGCTTTCACCAACCATCAAGGCAATTTAAAAAAGGTCACCCCTGTAGTGTAGGTAAACATTAAAACTGACCAGTAATATCAATGACAATTTCTACAAACTTGGACAAGTTTTGTCTTAAATAACTGTACACATGTATAGTCAACAATATAAAAACTGATCCCCACAGAAGAGACCTTAAACACTGATGTCCATTCACCACAAGCATGGCACATTACAATCCTCCCTGCACATTGATCTTATTGCACTGCAAAGGTAAAACTTTCAGCCACTTGTCCTATACCTGGTGATGTCTTGATATAAGTGAAATGTTCTTGACTAGGACATAAAACCCCACTCAATCAGTCAACCTATAATATGCACATCACACAGCTTGTATGTGATATATGTAGTTCTCTCAGCAGTTGCCGTTTCAATTTGTATCCTGGGCGGATAAATTTATCAACAGAATGTGTGAATGGAGCGACTACCTAAGGTTACATCTTATGTACTTAACAAGAATCAAACCCCTCACTTTGTATTGCTGATTGGTTCTTAACTTGATCACCTATCTTAAGCATATTCTGACACATTCCTCCCTATTTTTAGTCGAGTTGAACAAAGTTAAACTTGACCATTAATTTGGTGATGTGGTTGGGCATGTGTGTTAGCAGGCTCGCAGGATACCACTGCGGTAGCTCAGCGAGAGGTTGTGGGATCAAAGTCCAACAGGGTCTGATTAAAGTCTTTAAAGTGGGTAGTGAATGTTCTTTTGCAAGGCACTGGGCACAAGACACTGGGCATTACAAAACGAAAGTCACAGTTCTTTCGGATAGGAACTTAAAGTAAACAGGGCCCATGTCATGGTTGGGCATGTGTGTTAGCAGGCTGGCAGGATACCACTGCGGTAGCTCAGTGAGAGGTTGTGGGATCAAAGTCCAACAGGGTCTGATTAAAGACTTTAAAGTGGGTAGTGAATGTTTTTTGCAAGGCACTGGGCACAAGACACTGGGCATTACAAAACGAAAGTCACAGTTTTTTCGGATAGGAACTTAAAATAAACAGGGCCCATGTCATGGAAGGTGTGGCACAATAAAGAATCCTACTGTATATATTATGTCATCAGCCTAATGCAAAGGCAGAATTTCTGCACCATCATTTATAGCTGGTGATGTCTCGATATAATTGAAATATTTTTGACTAGGACATTTAACAACATTACTCAACTCAACTCTTAACACCTGCAGATATTAAACTAATATTTGGTATGTGAGTCTACCATAATGAATCACCATCAAATCATAATGCATGGTACTCGGCTTTACAAAATTAAAGTCACAGTTTTTTCGGATAGGAACTTAAAGTAAACAGAGCCCGTGTCATGGAAGGTGTGGCACGATAAAGAATCCTAAAGTATATATAATGTCATCAGCCTAATGCATAGGAAGAATTTCTGTACCATCACTGCAACCCCCAACCCCCCACCCACTCCCCAATACAACATATCATGTCCACCTAAGGCCAAGCAATACATGGTGAAATCAAGTAACAGTTTCATACAAGTATTTTATGTTTCATAATATTTTTATGTACATCTCATATAGACAGTATGTACTCGTCATATTTTACCCTTTAATTGTCAAATTCAAATGTACAAAAAGCACCATTATGTATTCATTAAAATAAGCAAGTCAATAATTGGGGTGGGGTGGGGTGAGGTGGTACATGGTACAGTTATTTTATAGTAAGCTTTGCAGTTTGATATTTTTTTCAAAATTCTCTAGTGGGCTGTACTCAATGTTTTAGAAAAGTAGAGCTGCCTTCTAGTATAAGATGGTCCCACATTGGGGTCCTAGTTTGGCTACTGCATTCTAATGCATATTCAACAAAAAGCGGGTTTGGGTTTGGATGTGTCTGTCCATTCATCTGTCTGGGTTGGATTTCATGGCTTGCAAAGCTCTCTTCTACTTCAGTTTGAAAGCTACAGCATTTATATTTGATAGGATGTTTGAATACATGATAGGCTAACTACAATCAAACTTCAATATCTTGATTACCACAGATATCTTTAAGTCAATATTGTATCTGTTTTCTACATAAAGTAAAAAGAGAATTATACCTGTGCTCAATGTTATTTTTTACAGTCAAAAGACTGTTTTCACTACCATAATGTGCAATACAGTGTAACTACTCACAATGTTATTAAAAACAATTGTGTCAATTGCATTAGTGCACAGAGTACTGGTTTATCATGCAAGATTAACTGTCAAGAATATAAAAGTCATTGCTTTCTGGCAAGTGACTCTTCAACTACAAAACCTCAAACACCAGAATAATTCAAAAGTACCAACAAATCCCCATGCACTCCGAGTTATCAAAGTTCTACTTTATCCTAAAAATGTATATAAGAGCAGTGTTAGCTCTGATCATTTGTGAATTTAGCTAATTGCTTGTTTTTATAATTCCTGGCTCCAAAAATAGCCTTTGACATATTTTTGTTTCAAATTTTTATCAATTTCATAAAGCAGACAAAATCACTGATTTTTTTCTATTCTTTTATACAAAAGTATGAAAACCTAAAACATAAGTTACAAACTATCAACTGAAAACAATCTATACTGCAGAATAGAACTATATTTAATACATTTTTTGTTGCTATTTGTTCCTCAGTATTTCTAACTCTTTAATGTATAAATTGGCTCCTACATTTTAAAATTGGCTCCTAATTTTAAGATTGACTTATGTTTTGGCTCAAACAAGCCAACCCTGTTAGAGGCAGTTAGTCAGTGCATAAGCCAGATAGGGGTATATGGCTTCTATGACAAAAATATTTTTTCAAAATTTCAAGCATTAAAATTGAAAATTTGATTGATAAGAACATGTTAAAGGTTGAGACTAAACAAACATTTGTGCATTTTCTAACTGTATGAACATTATTGGACTGACTCGATTTTTAAATGTAAATTTTTACATTGTTTTTAACTTTTATTCATAGCAGAGGATAACATACACATATTTTAAATGGGTAATTTACTTGTTTTTATGGTTTCTCTAAAAATATATATTAAGATTCAAATGGGCCATCAACATAGTCCCCATACATCTGGGAAGTATCAGGAATTTTTCTAAGGTCAGAGAATTGGCAGGGAATTTTAAATAAAGTCAAGTGTGGGAACCATGACCAGCTCTCCATGAAGCAGCATCATATGTTATTACTACAATGCATGATGTATATTTCAATCAGCAATTCCGTAGAATAAGTAAAATGGCAAATGCAAAATATACTTTTTGAATATGAATGTTGATAAAAAGTTGCATATATGAGGGATGCCAAGCCAGTCTATGACATAAATATGAGGAAAATGATCTTGAAAGATCCTGTATTTTCCCTGCTGTAATGTTGATGTGTCATTAACCTCTATTTTCATTTTCTCCTCTAAAACTACCAGAAAAATTTCAATGGATCTTGGTCAGAAATTCATATGATTTATTGGGATATTCCCATGGCTACAAAGATTAGGTCAAGATGAACTTGGCTGCAAAACTCTGGAAAAAAAACTTCTCCGAAACTGATATCTGAAGAAAAAATCTGATGTGAATTGGCTTCTCTAGAATCTAATGCCTGTAGTTTATTCATTTTGTGAAATTGAGACAAAAAAGGGCTAAGTTGGTTTTTTGCATTTAATTGAAAAAACTGTAAAATAGCTTCAAATTGTAGTAACTTGACTATTTGAACAGATAAGGTCATGGAGTATTCAGTTTTTACATATTCTTGTACTAATCTTGAAAATGGTGCAAGGTCAAAGGTCAGGCTTATGCTTTTATTAATTATCTTGAAAACTATAAACATTTTATAAAGGTATATACATGTATTAGAATATTGTTGCTGTTGATGTAATGATCATTTCGAAATTTAAGTACGGGTCATGGATTCAAAGATGAAGGTAACAGATGCTAAAAAATACTGAAATAATTATAAATATCTGGAAAAGCTTTAAAATTTCACTATAGGTGAAGATTTTGACATTGGAGTTTCAGATTTTATTTTTTTTTTTAAAAAAAACGTTTTAGCTAATCATTTATCAGGTGAGTGTATCAGGTCCATTTGAGCTTCTTAATAAAATGTGAAGCTATAGAAAATAAAAGTAAAGCAAAAACCACAATACCGGTTTTTGGGATTTCCAAAAGTCATTACCCACTAGAACGGTTAGAAAAATATATTCAACCTGCCTAGTCTATATGTCAAGAGAGAGAGAGAGAGAGAGAGAGAGAGAGAGAGAGAGAAATGAAACTTCTTTGAGAGAGAGGGAGAGAGAGAGAGAAGAATATTAGGACTGGTAACTTCAGCACACTGTCATGTGCTACTTTTGAATTTTTATAAAATAATATAATTCAAAAGTAGCACATGGCAATTTGTGCTACTTTTGAATTATATTATTTTATAAAAATTCAAAAGTAGCACATGACACACTTATATTTTAAATAGAGAGAGAGAGAGAGAGAGAGGATATCAAGAAAAATGAAACTTCAACACACTTATATTTGAGTAAATTTAGAGACAAAGAGAGAGAGAGAGAGCTAAGACTAAACCTTGTTATATTTGATCACGTGCCTATGTTCAAACCCTACTTGGAAAACATCCTAATGTGAAAATGTGACAGAGAATGTTTGTTATTTCCCTTGCCGAAGGTTTTTTTTTTCAAAACAATCCAGTGGCCTCCACCATCCTTATCTGACGGCCTCATTATAATAAATGACAGAATTTTGACTGGGTAGTAAAACATGCTTGACAACATACAATGTAACTAAAAATAGGACACAACCGACAACACAACAAAAGGTGATTGAATCAATATAGGAAAAGACATAAATATATTAAGACCACTGATTATAAAACTCTTAACTGTACAACCACTGCGGTAGCACAGTTGATAGAGTGCTCGCTCTGTAAATGGGAGGTCGTGGGTTTGAATCCCGACTGGGTCCGACCGAAGACTAAAAAGTGGATATTGACTATTTTTTTTCACCAAACACTCGCATTAGGAAATTAAAGTAACGGTTCTTTTGGATAGGAACTTAAAATAGATAAGGTCCCGTGTCATGACAGGCTCGCTACGATAAAGAACCCTGCTGTATAATGCCATCAGCACCTTCGCTTATATAGCTAGTGATGTCTCAATATAAGTGAAATATTCTTGACTGGGACGTAAACATCATTACTCTGTGTTGAGTTGTTCATACTATATATGATGTAAGTGATGGTTTCTCAACCCCGGCATTGAGAATATGTAGTGACCGTTTGAACTACACTAGTTGTGATCAGTTTTCTGTTTTGGTTGCTAACTTTTAAAAAAATGTTTAACAATTGATCAGTCCATTTGTATGGTTAAAGTTTCGGAATCAAAGTTACGGTTTCAGCTTTTAAAACTTAAGATATATCAAAATAAAAGCATTTGAAGGGGTTCAGCTTTTAAAACTTAAGATATATCAAAATAAAAGCATTTGAGTGGGCTTTATTTTGTATAATTGATCGAAAATCTATTATTTTCAGAGTTCCTAATTTAGGTGAAACATGCAAATTTGGATTTTTTACGCCTATCTATTTATCTTCTTCTAAAATTCAAGTCAACACAAATAACATATTTGAGTTTTATATCAACCCAAGCTCAAGGAATTATGAGAATAAAGTCAAATTACATAATTAATTCATCACTTGTGTAACACAGTTATCACACTTTTGGTTACCATGGTAACCATGCAATGTTGTTATTAAATGATTGGCCGAAAATACTACAAAATTCAGAATTCATAGTTTTTGGTGAAACAGAAATTGTAAAAGCATCAAAAGTCATATATTTTACACTTGCCAACATGAAAAAATATCAAAATATATTGAAATTAAAAAGCAATTTACTCTTATTTTTCGTTTTTGCACGGTTTTTATTGCCATGGCAACCATAATTTTATTGCTTTCGTTTTGTACCAAAATAACATATTTGGGTCATACTTATTGCCTCACAGAACATTACGATATGTCTGTGAGGCAATGCATCCACGATTTGGTATAAGATAAGGCCATAAATACTACTTTACCCCTGCAATGTTTTGCTGGTGCGGACTACGAAGCATTTTTCAATGCAAAACGTGATAATGTGTACACTTGAAGATCTACACAATGCAGATTTTGCATTCGGTATGTAAAATATCATCTATACAGTACTTTCATCTGTACCAAACTTATACCACAAAACCCCCTATTTCTTTCACAATTAGTGTTTTAAACATGTATCAACCGGGGAACATGACTTTGGAATCGCCCTGGGGACATGATCAGAGTTAAATTACAGACAGTGCTGTTGATTTTTACAAATAATTTAAGAAAACACACCGCCAAATGCCATGAATGCTTGATCACATCATAAGTTAACTGTTTGGGCAATGCACCTATGTCTGCATAGATACGCATTCATATTGCAATTGCTTTGGGAAAGGTTAGTCAAATCTTTTATATGCATTTGAGGATACCAATAAAGTACACCACATAATAATTGATGTTTTTGAATAAATATATTTATATTTTACAAATTTGTGACTGAAATAGATTGGTTTATTTTTCAATAAAGATAACATCACAATCAAGAATATCCACCTGTGTATTGGCATACATATGCTCTCTGCATGGTGCTGTTTTATCCTCAGCTTCCAGATTAGGAATCTATGGAGTTTAACTAAATAATGATGATTAGTATTGCATGTATTATCATTATTATTATTTCAGTTCGGGTGCGAATGCAGTGTCTTTTTATCAATCCCATGCAAAGCATTTTCTAGTGAATAAAAATGACATTTCGAGTGCCGAGGATATGTTATTTTTTCTTAGAATACTGCGGTTTCTCTATTATCCCTAAGCTCATGGCCTCAACATAAGCGAAATAATGTTTAACAGCAGTCAACGTGAATATAACATATTTGCAATTCAGCTCTTTGTATATGCCTTGTTAGAAGTATTTCGCAGTCATATTTGAAAATAAGTTAATTTTATTATTCATTTTTCTAATATCAGGTATATCACTGTATATGGTTCAAAAAGAAAACTTTTGTGTTTCAGACAATATGCCAAACAAAAAAAAAAGGACTAGTCTCTTGCTTCACCCCATAAACGCAAACCAAAATATGTCAACCTTCTTCAAAGAGACGTCAATTTACAGTTTCTCCATTTACAAAAAATCATTCTTCAACGTTGAAAATTGAGACCAGTTGTGTTGAATTAAGACCATATCCAGTTGAAAATTGAACCGTATCATGAAATTTTGATCAGAAATCCGAGTCAAATTTCAACTGGTTAAAACAGATAACAATAATAATAATAATAATAATAATAATAATAATAATAAATTGATGCTTGTTTTTAGCTCACCTGAGCCAAAGGCTCAGATGAGCTATTGCAATCTATCACCGTCCGTCGTCCGTCGTGTGTAAACTTTACATTTTAATCTTCTCCTCCAAAACTACTGAGCCATATTTGATGAAACTTGGTGATTATCATGCCTAGGTAACAGCCTTTCAAAATTGTGTTTTGGGTTAGGCCACGCCCAACAAGATGGCCGCTGTTACTAAAAATAGCAAAAAGAAAAAAATCTTCTTCTCTGAAACCAAAAGGTGCAGGCAAATTTTAATTGGATATTTGGATTCAGCATACCTGGGAACATTAAAATTGTGTTTTTCATGAAAATTAGACGAAAAATGGGTTACGCGTTTTTTGCGTAAAATTACATAATTTTTAAAATGGGACATTTATTGTTATAACTTTATAACGGCTGAAGATAATTGTATGGAGTTTTCACTGTTGATCTTGTCTTGCAATTTTCTTCCAATTGATGTCAAGGTCGAAGGTCAAGGTCATGTCCCAGTTTTTGACCTTTGATAAAAAATGCTATTTTTTTAACATTTCTTGTGATAATGGCGTAGGATTTTCAGTTATTTGTAGGTATTGACATGACGATCATTTGATACAAAGATCAGGGTCATGGGTTCAAAGGTCAAGGTCACAGATGTCCAAGAATACATATATTGGAATATTGTAGGTATTGGTCTAATGCACATTTTAATATACAGATGTTTTAGCTGTTTATATTATATATTGTAGCTAGACTTTAAATATGTTATATATAGCATCCTTATATAATAATTATTATAATTAATTTGCAAAAATACTTGCATATTATTGGCCCTTACTGCTGAAAATTTTGATATTCTCTTTTATTAATGTCATTGACCATTGAACCTCTGCATAAGATATGTACTCTTCCTCAGGTGAGCGTTAAGGCCAATGGGCCTCTTGTTTCTAGTTGTTTGGGTTTTTTGTGGTTTGTATAAATAATTTTGTAGGGATGTTAATGATATAAGTTTCAGTCAATCTGTCTATCTGTCATTATGTCTGTCTACCTGTACTTTCTTGTCAGGTACTTTTTTGTTGCATGCTATATTACACTGTGTTCCTGATTGTGTTGGCTATTGCCAAGTTCATGTTTTCATCTGCAAATCTCTTTTTTTATATGTATGACTACCAAAACTTACAAAGTGAATCTTAAACGACAACAGCATACAGTGTGATATATATAGGTAACTTGGTAGCCAAGTGGTTAGAGACGGATTGCCTCACAGCCAAGGTTCGAATCCCAATTGGGACAATTCTAGTGTGAGAAAGTTTGTAGCTTGCAGAAGGTCAGTGGTTTTCTTTGCGCACTCTGGTCTTTCTCTACCATTTCTTGACTGACCGCCTCGATATACATTAAAGAATCTTGACTGGGGTGTTAAACTCCAATATATAGTGTTCCTAGAAAATATTGAGGAATTCTGATGGAAACCGATTTTGTTAACTCCAATATATAGTGTTCCTAGAAAATATTGAGGAATTCTGATGGAAACCGATTTTGTTAAACTATTCATTAATCACAATGAATACATCAAAAGTAATATTTTGTTAGTCCACTATTTCCAGAAATACCAATGTGTTCGAAATATTTTCATAAAAATTCTCAATAATTTCTGGGAATTATGTAAGTAAATTTGATTTTTTTTTCTCAAAAGAAGAATAACTGAAAAAGTAGCAAATAACTTTTTCCTGTCATTTTTTCAATTAGTGACCCATTGACATTAAATATAAATTGAAAAAAGTTAGATAACAAAAAGCACCGTTACATGCATTGTAAAGATGATTAAGGTAAATTTTAAACTAACGAGAGAGAAATGACGGCTGAAACTGGTGAAGTTAAATAGAACCAGTAGAAGCAATAATTCACTATATATATAAGACAACACTTGCATGCATGCCCGAGACCAACAGATAATCGACACGACATAGATAGGACGTGCATAAATAATAATAATGGTGTGGTTAACTGAACAAAAAGCGATTTTGGGACTTGAACATTTAAACATTGTCCTTTTTGTACAGAACATTTCCCCTCTGCACAATTAAAATGCATATAGTGTTCATAAAAAATAAAATAAAAAACATTTTATGAAGTTATGGTTCCGTAACCATTTTAAGATAGTGGTTGTCAATTACAATTGGTTTTTCATAAACTAACCAAACAGCAACTTCAACTTACTCAAAATTTTAAAATAGACAACTTTCAGTAAACAGGTGTGAAAAATAGCATAAATATTTAGAGAAAACAGGACCACTGTAAAATACTTTGATATACCCGAACTTACAATTGTGTTTTACAATTAGATAAATGTATAATTACTAAATGCATCCAGTTGTACTAAAGTTTGAAAAAAGCGTAATAACACGCGACACGAATGATGAGCTACAACAAACTAATGAAATGGACATTAAGAACAGATATCCCATGAATAGAATACATTACAAAAACTTATAGAACAGATGTTTATTGAAACAACTAATAAGCTTATCTTATGCTGGGTCCATATTTTTCAGTCTGTTCAAAAGTTTGTATATTCTGATGTCAGTAAGATAATTTAGTAACCATTAGCTCAATGATACATTGGATCAATATACTGGTTAATAGTGACATATACCTCTTTTTAAATTTGAGCATAAAATACATTCAAAAAGTGGTATATGACAATAGTAAGCAACATAGTTAACAATTTTAAAATAATATGGCACGTGCATTGCATTTTTTAACAATTTTCGCCATGTAACCTTGGCGAAAATTACACGTTTTTATGAGAAAGAAATGTGTTATTTCGCAAAAATTAAGCGATATTATGCGAATGCTTTTTGTTCTATAAAATTGAACCCAATAGACTTTCGTAAAGTTGAATTTTGTCATTGTTGTAAACTTTACTGTCCTGTTATGTATTACGTATAGCTGCAAAATCGACGGTGTGTCATATTGTTAATGGCTACAGCGTACGTTCGAGTCCGGAAGATAGACCAAAACTCTGTGTTTGTGGGAAGGGGCAATATTAATCTGGGTAAATTTTCAACGAATTGAGATAATATTTATAGAAAAAAATAATTATCAACCTGTTGAAAAATGACCCGGGGTATAAATTTTACAAATTTTTGTCAAAAAAGCACCCCTTGCTAAATATTCAACGTTGAAAAATGAACCCTGGATCAAAATTCTTCATTACACTGGTTACTACCTCCTAATGACCACTGTCAGTGAAGCTGACTTGTAATCCCCCCTTGCATACATGTAAGGTTTTTTCATTTAATTTGGTCACGACTCTTGACCTACAGCCGTACATACCTGTCGAAAGTTTAACACAAAGCTAACAAATGGGTTAAATATCTCATCAAATGATATCAATATCTCGCTTGCTTTTCGACCAAGGGCTATGAATTTCTCAGCCAGACGGCAGGCCAACTTCTGTTTCTTTTCGTTACTCATTGGTAAACTTTCAAAAGGTCCCACTATATGCTCCAAAAAGTCAAAAAATTAAAATGGGGGTTTAGTGGGCTGATTAGTCGGACTAGCCTTATCTTATACCAAATCGTGGATGCATTAAAGGGTTAATATGCAAACATAAAGTGATGTTTCAACATTTCAATAAACACATTTTTATAATACATGTAAGTATATTTATCTCAGAATAGATCATTTTTACCTTGATCCTGGTTTTTCCTTGATGCACTTTATGTGTTAATATTATTATCCCCCCACCCCCGCCATCAGTGGTGAGGGGGGATATAGTAATACTGCTTTGTGTGTGTGTGTGGGGGGGGGGGGGGGGGTTCCGTCCTAGTTGGTTTCCGTGCAATTTAAAGAAAACCCTACATCAGATTAAGCTGAAACTTGGTCAGTTTATTCTTTATGATAGTGATTGGTGTGGGATTGCTCGACAGCCTTATAGCATATCCAAGATGGCCACCATTATTATGAAGAACAAAAACATATAAATGGCTGCTGCAGCCTTATTTATGTACCAATTTCATTGATATTTTCAATATATATAGAAAATAGAACTCGGGTATTAAACATATTTAACTGGATTTTCTGAAAAAAATTTAGTTTGCAAAATATATATGACCATTACAGCCATATTTATGAACCAATTTCATCAGAATTTTAAACATAGGAAATAAAACTGTGGGAATTAATCATATGTAATGGGTTTTTCCATTAAATTTTAGTTTGCGTAATATTTATAAAATATGCAAATAATGTGTACTTTAATTTGTTGTGGTTTTCAATCTGTTAAATGGGCAAACTAGCCTACTTATTTAACAACCAGTGTTCCATAAAACATATTTCACCTTGTATGGAATTCACTGATGTTCGCCTTTGTAGAGGTGGGGTGGGGGATAGTGTTCTCTGAACACCTTGTTTAATATAAAATTATCATGTCTTCAACCTAGCTATAGTACTAGAAAGGATGATGTCTGAATCAAGATAAAATTTCATCAACACTGTAATGTCACAATATAGCTTCTCTAAACAGGAAAGTAGCAGATGTTGTTTTGTTCTTTGTTAAGATAAATGCCTTTCCTTCTGGTTTAAATGGGAATCCCTGTTCCAAAGTCATTTGTATTTAGAATCATTGGGGCGGAGAGCTCAATTCTGTGTTAGACATTATTGACTACCTCTTGTAGTTTTATTCTAGTGTCACCAGATTTAACAAGAGTATAACAATAACCAAACTTTTTATATTATTCTAAATGTTGAGAAGGGAGATTGAACTTATTTTGATATCAAGCAAACAATAAACAAGAAATTTCACCAAAAATCCCATGTGCTGAAAAGTAGAAAGTCTTTATAAGTTAGTAGTAATCAGATGGGGCATACAGAGTCAAAATTAAAATGGATTTTTTTATAAATGCTTGTTTAGCATGCAAGAAAAATAAAAAAGTCTTTTATAATATCAAAAATATGTACAAATGCAAATATATAACAGGGTTTGTACAGACTTTTGGACTCCAAATTTAAGGACTTTTTAGGGTCTTTTCAGGGTCATATTTGCAAATTTAAGGCCTAATCAAAGGAACAATTTTAGAAAAAAATATTGGTGCAAAGCCAATTAAATAAATAAAACAATTATTTACGTGTCCATTGTAATGACACTTGAAGTGGAGGTTGAAGAAGGGCGTTCGGTTGAGCCAGGTACCTTTATGTTTAAATTGCCCATTTCAACATAACTTATCAGTTAATTATTTATTGATATCAGTCTATTTGCAACCACTTAATATTGAAATACAGACACCCAACTGGCCAAATTCTAGGGCCTTTTAGGGCCTTCAGGATAAATTAAAGGGTTTTTTTAGGGTCAGACTTGATTTTTAGGGTCTTTTTAGGGCAAACCTCAAAATTTAAGGACTTTTCAAGCCTGTACTGACCCTGTATAATAAATTTTCGAGAGAATCTTGCCATCATGGTTCACTGCATTGGTGTGACTTTATGGTTAGAGATATGATGTCATGGATATTATCTTTAACAGATCATGCATAAGACTTTAAAGTTTGAGAGATGCTGCTTTCTCCTCTTGCACTTGGTATAGAGAGGACAGAGTTTTGGTTCACAAAGTAGCCAGAAAAAAATTAAAAGTGAAAATTTGAAAAAGGTCCACATGGCTGTCAAATTAATCAAAATCAATTCAGGATGACATAGTAGATCACCTATAAAAAGTTCATCCAAAATATGAATCCAACATCTCAACAATAAAGGATACAACTGTTTAGGGACAGACAAGTGGAACAACCAGAGAGGAAAACCTATACAGTTCTACGACTAACACTAACGCAGAGCAGAATTTTTTTGTAAGCTGTCACTAGTTTACGCTAACATTAGCTTTAATTACTTGTGGTCATCTTTAAAGTCAATACAAACTGAAGTATCACTTTAAATAAACATAGCCATTGTTACAGGATTTAGAAATATCTCTTCCAGTATGAATACTTTCCATCTAATCTGACTGTAATTTTAATCTGAGTTTTATCTGGATGTTTAGAGTAATTTCTCCCAGTCCTGTGTGTGTGTGTGTGTGTGTGTGTGGTGTGTGAGAGAGAGAGAGAGGAGAGAGAGAGAGAGAGAGAGAGAGAGTAATCTACATGTAAACCAAATACCTTAATGATATAGGCTTTACTTTTTAAAATCATTCATTCCAAAAATGTCTTTATTTTGCCAATATATTTACAGAAACATAGCAGAAAGGTACTAATAACTGGTTACTGGTTACTATGGTTGGCTACTTTGAGAAGAAAAACTAGCTATTAGTAGCCAGTTACTCATGGGAGAAAAGTTAGCTATTTGTAGCCACTTACTTGTGAGAGAAAGGTTAGCTTTGTAGCCGGTTACTCATGGGAGAAAGTTAGCTATAGTAGCCAATTATTTGTGGGAGAAAGCTAGCTACTAGTAGCCAGTTTACTCGTGGGAGAAGCTAGCTATTGGTAGCCAGTTACTCGTGGGAGAAAAGCTAGCTACTAGTAGCCAGTTACTTGTGGGGGAAAATTTAGCTACTGGTGGCTAGTTACTTGTTGGAAAAGCTACTGGTTACTTTGAAAAATGTACTTATTACTACCTACTTACGGAATTTAGAAATGGGTCAATACTTCCGAAAAACTTGAACCCAATATTTTATATCCACCTAACATTCAAGATGAGTAGCCTGGCTGCTGGATATTAATTTTTTGGATATTCACAATTCAAGTATATCTTGATGAAGTATATTTAATTCTGCATCCATTGATACCACATATTCAAACATTCAAACTTACGCTTCCACAAACCGGGATGTAGAGTGGGGTGGTGTTAGGTTCAAGTACAAATTCTATCATTTTTCACTTTCAGACGAGTAGCTGGGTATTATTTTTAAGATATACAAAATTCAAGAATATCATGATGAAAATATTTAATTCTGCATCCATTTTACCACATATTGAAATGCTAAAGGTAGCACATGTCACACGACACATGACAGACGGTGAACCATCTCAGCCAAAGCTATGACCTGATAATCTGTAACGCCTTGTTTCGTCATTGAATTAATGTTAGTGCTTGAAAGTAGTTTTTAGCTCACCTGACCGAAAGGTCATGTGAGCTTATGGCATATCGCAGTGTGTGTATGTGCGTGTGTGTGTCGTTAACACCTATTTACGACATCTCCTCTGAAAATACAAGACAGATTCAATAAAACTTGGTAGGAAGTATATATGGGCCGGTGCAATTCAGATTTGTTCCTGGCGTTGCCATGGCTACCATAACTAGGTGAAGGTAACCTGGGGGTGCAAAAAAACCTAAAAAAATTTCTTCTCCCGAAAGTATTGATTGGAGGAAAAATCTGATGTGATATTTGGCTTCTCTAGGTCTTAAGCCTATAGTTGTTCATTTTGTGAAATTCGGACAAAAAGTAGGTTATGCGTTTTTGCGTTTAATTTTGAAACAAAATCGTAAAATAGCTTCAAATTGTTATAACTTGACTATTTGACCAGATAATGACATGGGGTTTTCAGTTTTACCATCTTCTTGTTAGTATCTTCAAATGAGGTCAATTGTGATTATAATTGTTATCCTCGAAAAACTATAAACTTTTGTATAGGCATGATATTAGAATGTTGTACGTATTGATACAACGATCATTTTGATGTATAGAAAAGGTCAGGGTTTCAAAGGTCAAGGTCGCAGATGCGAAACAATACCGAATTGGTTAATTATCTCTAAAACTATAAACTTTTTGTATAGGCATGTATATTAGAATGTTGTAGTATTGATATAACGGTTATTATGATGTAAAGAAAAAAGTCATTGGGGTTTAGTATTTATGTTTTCTTTAAATCTATCAGCTAGCCATTAGTTATCAGGTGAGCGTATCAGCCCATGGGCCTCTTTTTAATACATGTAGACAAACTGAAAACTGAAGAATGCTTTTATTTCATCCATCACAAATGCTACACTTGTTAAACTACATTTTTTATATTTTCTTACATATTTTAACTCTTGATTTTTAAGCCATTTATTTACCTAAACCAATCATGAAACATAAGTTTTAACTTTAAGATTTCTTAGTTTAAACGATATTTATTTCAATAAATATATACATGAACAATAACATTTCATCAAATAGACAGAAAGGGGATTCCGGAACAAGAGTGAAACTCTTATATTAACCAGTCTCCCTTTCTTTATAACAATGCTGATACACACAAGAGAGGATGTTTCCTTTATTTAACAATAGACCATGAATGGACACCAAGTGAAGTATAACCCTGTAAATATCTAACACATTAAACAGCTTGAGGTAACATCACTGTCCAAAATTAATTTAAATTTTATTGCTATACAAATAAACTGGCCAAACCACAATTGTTACTTCAAATTCAAAAGATTCCCTATTTTAGGGAAGATTTTGTGCATTTGGCGTAGAACTGTATAGTCCCCTTCCAGTTTCAATGGACTAATTAATATCTAATAAAAGTTTGACACTATTTATCTTTAAAACTGTTTTTTTAAACTGTCCAACTTTTGAAAGACATTCAAGTATATCTGGGACTAAATGTGCCTCCTATGATAATACAATATGTTATACCTTTTAGATCACCCCCCCCTTCCAATCATTTCTATTGTATTGGAGAAAGCTTAATAGCCATTTAGGTATTTTAAACCCATGCATCATTGACACCCTGAATAAATCTTTAAATAGGTGGGAAGAATAACCAAATGATTATGAGTTTAGAATAAACCAACTTTCATTTGGTGGGTTGAATATCAATTTAAGTAACACAAATGGCACAATAGCAAACCTATAAAAACCAAAGAATAATGGCCACACAATAAAAGGTTTAACCCTCATGTCAGTACAATGAATGTACACTTTCAAGTGTCCATCAATTTAAAACTCATTACTTCTACTGATCAGATCAAAAGGTTAATTTTCCATATACACGTATTGTGATAGTGCTCCTGAATCTGTGATAATTTCTATCATGGAAATGTGTCTGTAATAATCCTTACAATTTAAATTTCTAATGTAATGTAATGAGTTTTAACTTTAAAGTTGCTTTAATTATATTACGAAGAAAAATAAATTTATTTTGATTTTACACATGTGTGTATTTATTATGAGTGTAGAGATTAATCATCACAAATTATGAAATTTAAATTTTGGAGCACATAAGGATTCCTTATCATGAATACCCCTTTGACAAATTGAATCTTCCAGCAAATTAATCCTAGACAAACTAAAAACAATATCTTGAACAAAATAGTTTTCTGCTATAAACATAATTTCTTTGTTAATTTAATACATGTCGATTTTCAACTACAAATAAAACATTTTTCTTTTTCATTCGACAATATTGAAAAATCATTGTCCGTTGATTCAACAATTTTACATAATGTAATATAAGGCTTAATCAAAAATGACCATTTCAATATGTAGCATTGTATGATCAGAATTGGTTGATTCATCAATATTACATATTCCTGTAATATAAGATTCAATCAACAGGCCATTTCAATATGTAGCATTGTATGATCAGAATTGGTTGATTCATCAATATTACATATTCCTGTAATATAAGATTCAATCAAACATGACCATTTCAATATGTAGCATTGTATGATCAGAATTGGTTGATTCATCAATATTACATATTCTGTAATATAAGATTCAATCAAACATGGCCATTTCAATATGTAGCATTGTATGATCAGAATTGGTTGATTCATCAATATTACATATTCCTGTAATATAAGATTCAATCAAACATGACCATTTCAATATGTAGCATTGTATGATCAGAATTGGTTGATTCATCAATATTACATATTCCTGTAATATAAGATTCAATCAACATGACCATTTCAATATGTAGCATTGTATGATCAGAATTGGTTGATTCATCAATATTACATATTCCTGTAATATAAGATTAATCAAACATGCCATTTCAATATGTAGCATTGTATGATCAGAATTGGTTGATTCATCAATATTACATATTCCTGTAATATAAGATTGAATCAAACAGGCCATTTCAATATGTAGCATTGTGTGATCAGAATTGGTTGATTCATCAATATTACATATTCTGTAATATAAGATTGAATCAAACATGGCCATTTCAATATGTAGCATTGTATGATCAGAATTGGTTGATTCATCAATATTACATATTCTGTAATATAAGATTGAATCAAACATGCCATTTCAATATGTAGCATTGTGTGATCAGAATTGGTTGATTCATCAATATTACATATTCTGTAATATAAGATTAATCAAACATGACCATTTCAATATGTAGCATTGTATGATCAGAATTGGTTGATCCATATTACATATTCTGTAATATAAGATTCAATCAAACATGCCATTTCAATATGTAGCATTGTATGATCAGAAGATTCATCAATATTACATATTCTGTAATATAAGATTCAATCAAACAGGCCATTTCAATATGTAGCATTGTGTGATCAGAATTGGTTGATTCATCAATATTACATATTTCTGTAATATAAGATTCAATCAAACATGATTTCAATATGTAGCATTGTATGATCAGAATTGGTTGATTCATCAATATTACATATTCTGTAATATAAGATTCAATCAAACATGGCCATTTCAATATGTAGCATTGTATGATCAGAATTGTTGATTCATCAATATTACATATTCCTGTAATATAAGATTCAATCAAACATGACCATTTCAATATGTAGCATTGTATGATCAGAATTGGTTGATTCATCAATATTACATATTCCTGTAATATAAGATTGAATCAAACATGACCATTTCAATATGTAGCATTGTATGATCAGAATTGGTTGATTCATCAATATTACATATTCCTGTAATATAAGATTCAATCAACAGCCATTTCAATATGTAGCATTGTGTGATCAGAATTGGTTGATTCATCAATATTACATTTCTGTAATATAAGATTGAATCAAACATGCCATTTCAATATGTAGCATTGATTCAGAATTGGTTGATTCATCAATATTACATATTCTGTAATATAAGATTCAATAAACATGGCCATTTCAATATGTAGCATTGTATGATCAGAATTGATTCATCAATATTACATATTCTGTAATATAAGATTGCAAACATGCCATTTCAATATGTAGCATTGTGATCAGAATTGGTTGATTCATCAATATTACATATTCTGTAATATAAGATTCAATCAAACATGACCATTTCAATATGTAGCATTGTATGATCAGAATTGGTTGATTCATCAATATTACATATTCTGTAATATAAGATTGAATCAAACATGACCATTTCAATATGTAGCATTGTATGATCAGAATTGGTTGATTCATCAATATTACATATTTCTGTAATATAAGATTTCAAACATGCCATTTCAATATGTAGCATTGTATGATCAGAATTGATTCATCAATATTACATATTCTGTAATATAAGATTCAATCAAACATGACCATTTCAATATGTAGCATTGTATGATCAGAATTGGTTGATTCATCAATATTACATATTCCTGTAATATAAGATCAAACATGACCATTTCAATATGTAGCATTGTATGATCAGAATTGGTTGATTCATCAATATTACATATTCTGTAATATAAGATTAATCAAACATGACCATTTCAATATGTAGCATTGTATGATCAGAATTGGTTGATTCATCAATATTACATATTCCTGTAATATAAGATTCAATCAAACATGACCATTTCAATATGTAGCATTGTATGATCAGAATTGGTTGATTCATCAATATTACATATTCCTGTAATATAAGATTGAATCAAACATGACCATTTCAATATGTAGCATTGTATGATCAGAATTGGTTGATTCATCAATATTACATATTTTGTAATATAAGATTCAATAAACTTGCCATTTCAATATGTAGCATTGTGTGATCAGAATTGGTTGATTCATCAATATTACATATTTCTGTAATATAAGATTCAATCAACTATGGCCATTTCAATATGTAGCATTGTATCATCAGAATTAGCGGATGCATCAATATTACATATTTCTATTATATTTCTGTAATGTAAGATTCAAATTTGTCTAGTCACATGTGAATGTAAATAAAATCTATACTGTGTTTTATTACATGGTAATGAATGTTTTTTCTATTGTGTCATTTTGCTACAAATGACGCCATTGTATATCTTAAAACCATTTTCCACTTCTTTAGTCAGTCAACATGTGACTGTATTCTGACTTTGTTTCCATATATTAATTAAACATAACATTTTTTTCATGGGTATTAAAGTCAGTTGAAAGATTTGTTACTCTGAAAAAAAAATTATAATTGAAATGACCAAGACTAGCCTATATTTCATTTTCATGTATCCAGTAATATATTAATTTGCCCTCATGCCCATATGACAGAATGGCTTACTCCAACCTCATGCAGTCATTCCAAAAATGATTGTATTGCTTATATTCCTTTAAACAGTCAATAATGAAATTTTGAAATCAGACTCTTTTATGTCTCTAAAAAAACAAAGATGTATATGTACAGAATTAAAAAATGAATTATTACACACACCAAATTCGAAATAAAAAAATTATGATAATTTCTTAGTTTCAATAATAAAGTCATATAAAACTGTTCTAAGTGACTATTATTTTGCTGGTTTTAGCATTAATTACAGAAAAGGCAAATGTTTGTAAGAACTTGTCCGGTCGAGTGATAATATATCCTGGATAAATGCTTATATGCAATCTGAAATCATGGAACTTGATCCATGTTAGGAGGTTAGGCGTTATGGAGGTTAGAAATTAACAACTGTGCGCTATTAACACTGAATAAATCCGAACAGAATTTTACATCATTTTAATACTAAGAAGACATATGCCACTGTTTTTCTAAAATCAAATACAACTTTATCATATCAACGTAGTTTTTCAGAAAATGGTGTAACAGAGGTTAGTTCCTTATATGAGACATTGAAAAATTCTATCTCAATATTGGATTTAAAGACATGATTTAAAAATTCCTATCTAATATAAAGTTTCCCCCTGTACTCTTAGGCCATCATTGTAATCTGAAATAAGTTTCATATCTTTATTGCTTTTAGTTATGAATTCTGCATGTAATGAAATATCTGTTACAGGTTAGGAATTTTTTCCGACACATGTAAAATAACCGGTTCAAAATTATGAATAATCACTTTTAGAAAATCTACTTGGTTCAAGACCCTATCTGATGTTAAGAAATAAATCTGATAGAATTTGTAAAATGGTTCCATTTAAAAACTATAATATCAGCTCTGAAAGTTTACATATTGCTATTGCAGCATGCTCAAACGTCATATTTTCCTTCCAGAATCTGTCTCCAAGAACAAGAAAAACCATTGTCAACGTTAAACGTTACAATATTATTTTGGAATGACTGCATGGTATATTCTGCTGCATAGACTTTTGAAATTAAAATGTAGATTTCGTTTTATATACTGTATGACCCATATTTGTCAATTAAACAATAAAAAAAATTTTGTAATATAAATGGCATTATTCATATGATACTGTGTTATAATTGATGTTTTAATTGCTGAATATACAAATATTCTACTGTAGAAATTTTAGAAATCTTTTTTTTTTAAAAATAACCTTTTTTTAACTTATAATTGATTTATTCATGTTAATTTTAAAAAATCTAAAGGGAAATAACCACTACAGAGAATTGTTACAAATGTATTAAATTATAGGTTTTTTGTATTTGAAAGGGAGATAACCATTATAGAAAATTGTTAAATTACAGTTTTTTGTAATACAAACATGACAAAGTAAAGAGAGATAACTCTAATTACTTTGTTATATTACAGATAACTGTAATATTACAATATTTAGTAAGTCCCTGGACTGGTACCTATAGATCAACATTTTCTGCAAAACCATTCGTCAATGTAATTGCAGATGTTGAATATCGAAAAGTAAAGCAAGGGATAGAATAATCCAAATGTATATGCCTGATATATTCAGATCAACCATCACTCTTGACAGTTCATTGTATGGCTCATCGAAAAGTTAAGCTCAATCCCTGCTGATGTGAGGAGTCTCCCCATATTAAGACAAAAATTTTGGAATTTTGTGCTATCATACTGCTTTTCCCGTTTTTCAAAGCATTCCGTGAAGTCATCCTTAAAAAATTATAAATTGATTAGAGTGAAATCTGGGATAGCGATCACTTTGTAGAGTGGTCATCTGTCAACTACATTTTTATCATGTACAGAACCTTTGTAGAGGGGTCACCTGTCAAACCCAGTCAGCGGGGATCCTAACGGCCACCCAATTGAAAAAATTATTGTTTACAAGATTCACTAAAATTATGCTGGTCTCGGGAATAAAAAGTCTTCCAAAAATTATCGAATTCTTAAAACACAACTCTGGTGATATAAATAATAATAAAATAATAGTTAATTTTTTCAAGTTATTAATTTATTTAAAAAATATCCTCAATCATGACATGAAAGATATCAGAAGCTTATTAGCTCACCTGAGCCAAAGGCTCAGATGAACAATTGTCATCTATCTTCATCCGTCTTGTATAAACTTTTTAGCTCACCTGAGCCAAAGGCTCAGATGTGCAATTGCCATCTATCTTCGTCCAATGTGCGTCATGTATAAACTTTTCACATTTTTTATCAATTCCTCCAAAACTACAGAGCCAAATTGGATGATATTTGACAGTAATGGTCAAGTAAGGGGTTTTCAGATTTGCACAAATGCAAGGATTATGTCCCCTTGGGGCCCCATAAAGGGGAAATTTGTGAAAATCTTTAAAAATCATCTGCTCTGAACCTACAAGAGATATAACTTAGATATTTCATGTAAAACACTATGGGCACCTAGTTTTAGATTTGCACATATTGTAGCTTTAGGGGCCAAAATGAGATAATGGCAAGGTACTTGAGGGGGAAATTGCAAAATTAATGTATTTGTCAATATATTTGAAAACTATAAGCTTTTTGTATGGGCATCATCATCATGTGTATTGGAATACTGTAGGCATTTGCACAACGGTCATTTTGATATATGAATAGAGGTCATAAGTTCAAAGGTCAAGGTCATAGATGTAAACGAATACTGAAATGGTTAATTATCTCAAAAACTTTGAACTCTTTGTGTAGGCATGTATATTAGAATATTGTAGGCATTTGCCTTACGGTCATTTCCATATATGAACGAAGGTCATAGGTTCAAAGGTCAAGGTCATAGATGCAAACAAATACTGAAATGGTGAATTATCTCAAAAATGATAAACTTTCTCTATAGGCATGTATATCAGAATGTTATAGGCATTTACACAATGTTCATTTTGATATATGAATGTAGGTCATAGGTCTAATGGTCAAGGTTATAGATGCAAATGAATACTGAAATGATTAATTGTCTTAAAAACTATAAACTTTTTGTATAGGCATATATGTTAAAATATTGTAGGTATTGGCCTAACGATCATTTTGATATATGAATGAAGGACATGAGTTTAAAAGTCAAGGTCACTGATGCAAACAAATACTGACATGGTTAATTATCTCAAAAACTATAAACTTTTTGTATAGGCTTCTAAATTGTAGGTATTGACCTAATATTCATTGCGATATTTAGATTAAGGTCATGGGTTCAAATTTTTCTTTACCTTTTTAGTTGTTTATAAACAATATATTGTAGCTAGATTTCAGATATATTATATGTAGCACTCTTATGACTAGTTATGTTATAATACATTTGCAAAAAATCCTTACATATAATTGGCCCTTACTGCTGAAAATTTATTTGGACATTCTCTTTAATTAATGTCAATGACCATTGAACCTCTGCATGAGATATGTACTCAGCTGCATGTGAGCATTAAGGCTCATGGACCTCTTGTTTAATATTAGGGTCTCCATGACGATGGAAGTAACTTTGACCATCCTTGATGGTTCCATACATGCATTTATTCGGATTGAACTATTTCCTACATGAATCCTTAATATTGGTCCAATGTGTGAATATTAAAACAGCCCCATGCTCATAGTCTGCACATTGCACACTACATGAACCCGCTATGTTGTGTTGGGAGCAATGCAAGGTGAACATAACAACCTCCTTTCAGTTACCTGACAACTTCATATACCTGACACTACATTGATGGAGACACCGAACTCCCTGTCTTTCTAATCTTTCGCGAATTTTAGTACTTTCAGTACTTTGATTAAGGATATACTACAGAATGATATGACCAATGGTGACGTTCAAGCAGCTGTGATAGATATCTTGCTGATAACTTTCAAATCCAAAACAATTTCTTTTTACTTTTTAATGTGATGGACAGATATTTTAAGAATTTAAACTTCATCTTACGACACCATCAATTGTTTTATAATGATTGACAAATTCATGACGACTATTAAGATCGATATCATTCACAGGGCGCCTTAATTAATAACCAAAGTCATTCGACATAATTCTTCATAAACTGATTTTATTATGTATTATTCATTGATGAATAGAGATTGTAAATAACTTTTCTTTTCATTTATGTATGTCAAAAATTCTGACGCATTCTTAACATTGTGTTCTTCAATTCGCTCTGCAATAGATTTGATAATTTCATTCATACTATTCATTTCATCCAAACTCTTATGTTTCTTTGCTATCACAAACAATAATCGAAATTTCAGCTCTGCAAAAGGACGCGTGATGAAGTCTCCTGGAGGACGGATTTCTTTTTTCAACCAAGATGCATATAGTCCAATAAAATCCCAAAGTAGGCACCGTATGGTTGAATACAGCAGTTCTGTATCTACACCATCTTGTTGAGATCTACATACATCAATAAGCGGTTTAAATAATTCCTGTGGAGGGTTAACATAAAAACCAAAATACTTGTTCGATTCCATAAATTGGAACATAATTGGTAATGGATCCTGGATGCAACTCGACAGTTTTTCGACGGCATCATCTAGTGAGCTCGATGGAATGTGGTCAATCATGTTGTTTTCCGGAATGAAATAATGTTTAAGTTCCTTTGACTTTAGAAAACTTTGCAATTTATGAAGAAGGAGCAGAACATATGAACCTATCTTGTCGTCTGCTCGCCATTCTTCATGCGGAACCTCCTCGCACAACCAAAACATGGATGTTTTCAAGAAATATATTCATTGTCCTTCATTACAGCTTTTAACAGAATTTTTGCCAAAACATAACATGTTCTTTGAACGAGGTTTAAACTCTGTGCCAGCAACCTTTCCGGAATAGTAAATGAATATCTCCATTCCGTATCCATTTCACTACTTTCAGGATGACCAACTGGCACTAAATGTATAGCAGAACTAGTGATTCTTTGTTTCAAATCTTCAGATGGCCAATTGTGTTTTCTGTGCCTTTTTGCCCAGTTTTCAGCAGCTTTGGGCCAGGAACTGACTCTGACTGCCAAGACAATATCAACTTCACTTCCAGTTAGAACCTTTTCTGATCCTGTGCCCGGGTGTTCTGATTTGATCTTGTAGCATAAAGCAGGTCCATGTACAAATTTTTCAGTGCACGTCGTCAAAGGCAGAATTCTTTTATCCACAATTTCGTCACGACACCATCAATTGTTTTATAATGATTGACAAATTCATGACGACTATTAAGATCGATATCATTCACAGGGCGCCTTAATTAATAACCAAAGTCATTCGACATAATTCTTCATAAACTGATTTTATTATGTATTATTCATTGATGAATAGAGATTGTAAATAACTTTTCTTTTCATTTATGTATGTCAAAAATTCTGACGCATTCTTAACATTGTGTTCTTCAATTCGCTCTGCAATAGATTTGATAATTTCATTCATACTATTCATTTCATCCAAACTCTTATGTTTCTTTGCTATCACAAACAATAATCGAAATTTCAGCTCTGCAAAAGGACGCGTGATGAAGTCTCCTGGAGGACGGATTTCTTTTTTCAACCAAGATGCATATAGTCCAATAAAATCCCAAAGTAGGCACCGTATGGTTGAATACAGCAGTTCTGTATCTACACCATCTTGTTGAGATCTACATACATCAATAAGCGGTTTAAATAATTCCTGTGGAGGGTTAACATAAAAACCAAAATACTTGTTCGATTCCATAAATTGGAACATAATTGGTAATGGATCCTGGATGCAACTCGACAGTTTTTCGACGGCATCATCTAGTGAGCTCGATGGAATGTGGTCAATCATGTTGTTTTCCGGAATGAAATAATGTTTAAGTTCCTTTGACTTTAGAAAACTTTGCAATTTATGAAGAAGGAGCAGAACATATGAACCTATCTTGTCGTCTGCTCGCCATTCTTCATGCGGAACCTCCTCGCACAACCAAAACATGGATGTTTTCAAGAAATATATTCATTGTCCTTCATTACAGCTTTTAACAGAATTTTTGCCAAACATAACATGTTCTTTGAACGAGGTTTAAACTCTGTGCCAGCAACCTTTCCGGAATAGTAAATGAATATCTCCATTCCGTATCCATTTCACTACTTTCAGGATGACCAACTGGCACTAAATGTATAGCAGAACTAGTGATTCTTTGTTTCAAATCTTCAGATGGCCAATTGTGTTTTCTGTGCCTTTTTGCCCAGTTTTCAGCAGCTTTGGGCCAGGAACTGACTCTGACTGCCAAGACAATATCAACTTCACTTCCAGTTAGAACCTTTTCTGATCCTGTGCCCGGGTGTTCTGATTTGATCTTGTAGCATAAAGCAGGTCCATGTACAAATTTTTCAGTGCACGTCGTCAAAGGCAGAATTCTTTTATCCACAATTTCGTCCACAGGGATATCGATGGTTTTCTTTTCAATTTTGTTACAACAGAAATGAACCTTTCCAGAACAGTCCTCGTCAAATTTAGTACTAAATGGCGTGTGATCTTTATCGGAAACCAATGTAACATACCCCGGATGAAATGACTCTTTTATATGAAGTTGTTCAGAATGTGGTAATTCTGTTGTCGCGGTAACATCATCTTTTGCAATGAATCCGCGGAGTATTGCTATTAAATCGTAATCCGACATTAGATATGCCAAGTCGTTTGGTTTGATTGAAGTAATAGGCACAGTAAATCCTTCTCTCTTACTACCAGCCCATAAGAACCTTTCGATAGCTGGGTATTCATCAGTCGTGACACCAGGATCAAGGTCATCATTGATGTTACTTCTCCTATTTGTTGATTCATGTACAAGAGGTATAGGTAAAATAAACTTAAAAATAATGTTATATAAATCTTGCTCTTTCTGACTTACAATTGACGTTAGCTTATCCATTGATTCTCAGGTTAATCCGTCGAACAACTATGTCACCCTGAAAATTAAGCTCTGTGGTTTTCTAAAGAACCTCCTGTTATTGGCGATATTTTAGAGTCAGTCATGTGTCGTCCTTGTGAACGTTTGCTCAGTCTATTTTTGTACTGTTTTAGATGCAATCATGTGCTGCTGATGTGATCGTCTGCGCACACTGTTTCTATGTACTGTTGTATCAAACTGAAACTGCTTCAACAAATTACAAAATGGCGGCTCAGCGTTCTCATTGTTATGTTTTATATTTATTGATTTATAAATAGACCTGAGTCAAACGATCCGGATTTTACTGCATATATAAATAGATTCTACGGTTCGGTGGTTTTCGTTAGATCTTTTAAAATACTATGAGGTTCACTCGAGTGTGAAGGAAATGGTAGGTTCGTTTTGGGGAATTCGGCATGATGAGTTGGTTGATGAATGTTGTCATATGTTACATCAGCAATGTTTCAGCTTAATTCCTGACAAGCCAGTTTTCTCCTGTTTATTTTAATGAAGTGTATGAGAATACGTGGGTTTGTGCACATATTATGATACGTCATTGAATGTAAAATAGACAAGTATCATCCACTTACTCATAGGCTGTCAATTCTGGAATAGTAAGGGAAACCAGACTGCACTTAGAAAACATACCTTTAGCAAAAAAAAAAAAAAAAAAAAAAAAAAAAAAAAAAGACACTTTCTCATCCTAGGATGTGACGACAACGTCCAAGCTGAAATTAAATCGATGTGATGAGAGGCAGTGGATATGATTCGTAAATTGGTGCTTTAGCAGCAAGGGAGACCCAGCACTAGCCATAGAAATCGAGATTTTCCACATTTAACAAACAGAAGCCAAAACACATGCTGAAGCATCCAGACTTTGGACGAACATTAGTAACAGTAACAAAATAGTGTCTTATCTAAATTTAGCGGGCTATATGTTTCAATCAAAAACAAACATTCTAATCAATGTCTAAACCAAAACCCAAAGCAAAGTAAAACCTTTGAAGCTGACAAATAAGGTTATACATAAAATTTCACCAGGTGTTCAGTAAGGTTATAAGCACCTCCTGTTTAGCTGGCTACACCCGGTACATGTACGGTAAAAATAGGGGATGAAAGGGACTATGGGACGTCAACTATGCTGGGTAATTTTGGATACAGAAGCATCACACTTATCAACAATATTTCGATGACGGCCATAAAACTTCTTTTAGGGTCTTGATAAACATAGGCCTGTAATATCCTTGCATCAACAATTTATTTGTAAGTAGCTTGCTTATCTGTTTTTAAAATGAATTAAAATGACAGAAGAATATCAATAATTAAGACTATACACATCTTCTTTGTGCGAAGGAGTGTTTCTGGACCGTGTCTACGTCATCTATCCTACCTTACCCAGTTCTGAAAATTATATATGAGAGATAAAAGCCGGATAGTAAATTCTATGCCAAAGAATTGGGAAATCTTTTAAATTATTGACGACAGTGTAATTACTTCTCAAGTGTCAAATTTCTATCTGATCTTCTAGGTTTTTAAAAAATAAAATAAAAAGTTAAGTGGTATTTTAAGTTCTCTATGATGGTACAAGGAGACACCAAGAGTCTCATATTTTTACACTAAAATGACACAAAAAACAAACACATATTTAACAGCTCCTGAGTATACCAATAAGTAGCAAATATGATTTAAAAAATCAAAGTAAATTATATTTTTTCAAGTTTAATGCGACAACACAAAATACATTTGCATATTTTACAACTTTTGAGTATTACTATAAGTAGAAAACATGAATTAAAAACCACAGTCATGTTTTCTTTTTCTTTCTTTCGCATAATTATTTCTAATCAGACGTCTGGAACCTAACTTAATGGAATGCTTTTGTTGTACATGTATATTAAAATAAGCAACTTTCCTGCTGCTTGATTGAGAAGTCGTAACAATGTTCTCAACAGACGTTTTAAAAATGTTTTGTGAAATAACTCACAATATGCCTCGCTCCCCGGTCCGGTAGCGTTTGCTCAGGAGTTACATATCCAGTCGTGTCAATAACCATTGGATGACATCTAGTCCCATTTGTTATATTATCTCCCGACTCTGCAAACACCCTTCTCCCGTGCGTTTCATGCATGTCCGGTAGGAACTCTTACAGGATTAATCTGATTGTGTTAGAACACTTCATCTGTACAATAAAACTTGCCACGAAGAATATGGTCATTTGATGACAAACTCTTGTTTAGTTGTTTTGTGTGTTCTTTATTGTGTTTGTAGATTATAGATACGCGTGTATAGTGGCTGGTGCATTTTGATGTACATCGAATCAAGTATAAAGACGCACATGCAAGTATGTTGGTATTTGTGGTGATATATCACTTGTACATATGGGAAATCAATATTAATAATTAACCAAGACACTCCAATGGTCATTGGTACCTAAACCGGTGATATGTGGAGTGGTTATGGTACAGCAAAAGTACTACAGCCACTCCAATGGACGGTCAATGGTTTCTAAACAGGAAGTATAACAATGTAGAATGGTTATGATGCACTCCAGCCACACCAATAGACGGTCATCGATATCGAACCCGTAGGTTCAAGTGGTATAACAAAGGTATTCTAACCGCAAATGCAAAAGCAATAACTTTACCTTTATATCAAAGACAGACATACCAATCCACGTCCAAACCTTAATCCCAAAGCAAAACAAAAAGCCCAAAATTGGCGAACCAAACCAAACCTTCACCAGAGAAGCGAGGCCGGATGCTTTGGTTCAATAAGTCTACCTAAATTATCACAATTGGGCCTTTGTCTACGTAATCATTCTAGCCTTTTACTACAAGTTCAAAAGCGGAAGGGATAAGCAACCCCTGCTAAGCTAGTTACACCTCCGCATGTGTAATAAAAAATAATTGAAACTGAAGAGAACATGGAACTATAGGACGTCAAATATATCCAGTATAAATCTCGATACTATTATACCTATCAACAATATTTTGATAACGGCCATAAAACTTTTGAGTCTTGATAAGCCTAGGTTTGCAATACGAGACCTGTTCAATTTATAACCTACCACTTTTGATTTACAAAATCATCTTTAATAATTCAAGTTTTACTGAAACAAATGTTCTCCCTGAGTCAACAGATTATTTGTAAGCAGCTTACTTTGTTCCCTTAGAGGGAACAGGCTCTACCATAGTGTATTATTTATGAAACAAATACACCATAAGTAGAAGACACAGGTATATTGCAGCAAAGAAAAGGAAAGTTGACAGTAGAAAAATTGAAGTAATCACGTTTTTAAATAGAATCAAATTTAGCCTTCCGTGGGTGTACTAATTGAGTACAAAATCTTGACGGTACTTTAACTATTGTTTTCTGGTTCGAAGTAAACAAACAAAAGGACAAAAATTGTTACATTGCTACCTACCTTGGTGGTCATGCTATAAATTACTCAATTTGAACAAGAAACATGTTTATTGAGAACTTGGGCCTTAAAATATTAAAATATCTCAAATAACTTCGGAGCATTATTGAATTAAACAATCAAAGCAAAAATAAGACCTTTCTCATTAGAATTAATTAGCAATTAGTATGTATTATTAAGTTCTTAGTTCAGAGCCATTATAATATATTCTTTTATATGATGTCAATAATTTACAAAAAGTCAACTATAATAATGTTTTAATCACAACGTCGATTTTTAAATTTTTTGTTGTCGTGTTCGAATTCAGGACTTGGTGACTTCAATAGAAATTATACATACAAATTAATTATATGGTGTTACAGATAATAATTTCAAACAATAAATTACCTAGTTAGCTGTCAAATTTATTGAAATACATACATATTATGTCTTGTGTGACACATGTTTTATATACTATTAGCCACCATGAAGGCATTCAGTCATACTAAATGGTGACTATGACCCACTATAATAAACACATCACTATCAATCAGATAATAACAAAGATCTGCTCAATCAATGGAAAAAATACAACTTCATTTGTAGTCATACAATATTGACCTGTCCGCTTGACCTTTCAGTGGGAATATCCATATAAGAGATCCATCCAATAAATGGGTAGTGTTAAGATCGAAAGTTCACACACAAACAATATATGTTATCCATAAGGTACATGGAATAAACACAGTGTTCCCTATGTACATGTACATAATAATTACATTAAAGGTCAAGCGGACAGGTCAACGTTGTTTGCCTATAACTTCTCAAAAGTATGTTAAATATGCGGAATGTCGCTAGTTTGTCTGATTAAAATCAATACCTTATGGTATGTAGGTGGTCGAAAGCAAAGTCAGTGTTGCAATAATGATAAAAGAAAAACAAAGCACAAAATTACGAAAACAACAGTGAAAACGAAACAAGAAATGAACAACACAAACCAACAAAACTGGATAAACATATATTGGGGGCAATGATTTTGAAAAGTCTCGAATTTGAATTGGCAAACATAAAATTGCATAAATCACATTAATGACATCATATAGACATATACAGTTGTATGGCAATAGTTCTATTGGAGATTGGTTGGTTAATTGATTATAATGTTTTAGCGTTACATCATACACATGCTAGACTGTTTGTTCATAGTTTGATCAAATTTCAATCAAAAACAAAAGTACCAACTCATGTTCAAATCACAATCCGAAAGCAAATAAAAAACTGGGACCGGGTGCTCCGGAAGACTAAGCACCTCCTGTTTAGCTAGCTACACCCACCATGTGTGTAATAAAATTGTGAGTGTAAGGAACATGGAACTATTGGACGTCAAATATATTCAGGAAAATCCTGGACACAAAGACAACATACTTTTCAAAATATTGTCATGACGCCCATTAAACTTTTTGAACTAATTGTTCTTCGTGTCATTGGCTATAGCCAGGAATATATTCTTCAGCCAATAATAACTTTAAATGTATTTTTGTTTCTAACGAAACGGTTCTACTTTGAACCTACTTTCCTCCCCCTTAGGAATCTTTTAGTCACTCAACAGCAAATCGTTCGAACAAGAACGGTTACCGATTTTCTATAGTGTTCTATAATGCTTTTTAAATATCTTTTTTTGTTGGTTTTAGAATCTATAAATAAAAATTAAGATTATCAAAGTTTAAAAGATGACGTTTTTATGTAACTTTAAGGAATTGTGTTACAATTCTGGTAACGCCCTCTTATGGGAATATTATTATCGATATCAGTTTTGAATTAAAAAATCTTTTGTTATTGGTCTCTTATTTAATGAATAAATTTATATTTTCATAATTTATCTTTTGTGTAGGATATAGATCAAAGTTGTGATAAAAATTATATAGAAATAGCTTGTTACTGTGTAAAATGTTTGCAGATAGGAGTATCGGGTTTAAATTTAAATGGCAACAGGAAAGAAGAGAAAACGGACCAGAGAGTTTGAATGATCCCGAAAATAAATTAAAAGTAAAAAAGATGTATACATTGTACAGAATTTATTTTTATATCAAAACCCAAAGTATGCTCAAGTTAATATTGAATGATACATGTCATTTCAATATAGTACATGTGTTAACGGTGTGTTGTCTTGATTTTTTTCTCACAAATATTAATACATGCATAAATTACAGCACCCTGGTCCACATCCCTGATAGTGTTTTACTAAACTAATAAGTTTTCAAAATTTTTACTTTGCTTTTGGATCAAGGTTTGGGCATGCACCGGTATATTTGTGGTTGATCTGTGAATAAACAAGTTATCATTCAGGATACTGAAAATGCTGTTTAAAAATAACCTATTGTAATACTATTGAGTCAACGCTAGACCGAAGTATAACCAAAGAAATCAATTTTCTTAATTTTATTATAATTTAAAAAAGTTATAAAAATAAGAGCTTCTTAGACCATAGATTCCTGAACAATGTCAGGAGAGGGTAACCCCTCGTCTTTCCAACATACCATACCATCGTTAATATAACCCTTCTTCTCGTTTTTTAACTTTTCGGAATTGTCATGGGTTGGATGCTCTCTTTTAAAACTAGAATTGCGAAATTTTGACAAAGGTTTTTTGAACATTGATGATAAATTTGATAATTTTCTCTTACGTTTACCCGAGTCCGGTACCCCTGGTTCAGATTTACAATGGTCCCCTGGGACCTCTGTGTCCCTAAGGCATTGCGTGTTAAATTGTTCATATTGAGGACTTTCACTCGACATTCCCTGTGGGTATTGCACTTTGTTACTTTCGTCAAGGTTTTCTAAACCAATATCATCCGGGTATTGTCCTGGTTCCCAGTTATCTAGCCTACTTAACCAGCGACGAACATTGTCATTGGCTGAAATGCGTTCCTTTGGCAACGAATGGAAGTTAACTAGGACTATGGGATTGGATGGTGGCCATGTCACAGCAAACTCGGAATCCCAGGATGTCGTCGACCATTCAGTAGAATCAATGTAGTAACTATAACTGAAATTTTCCGAACAGGAAGTGTCACTGATGGTATCCATAGCTCCGTTATTGTCAATGGAGTTTCTGAAATTATGTACAAATTTTGGCGACTTTGGTTCGATGAAAGAATGACATTCATTTGGAAATAATGGTATGACTGCCTTTTTATTTGTAGGCTTCTTCCCTGAGAGTGGCGGTTTTTCTACCTCCACGTGATTATTATGCAAATTATATGAAATATGTGACATAGGTGTGATTGTTCGATCATGTGATGATGGGGTAAGATTCCTAACCCTAAGTTCTGGAGTACCGTTCGCTGCTGCACTATAAAACTGTCTTCTGCCAGTGCCATTTTCAATATGATCGAACACTGGTTTGTCGTCTGTTACAAAGTCATGATGATTGCTATTTACGCTTATATTTAAAGTATTTGTATTTCTACTATTGCTTGATGCTATTTCAGCATTACTTCCGTTAACATTCGGAACCCTTCGCATACGTTCTCTGTCTCTGTGTTTATTATTTGAGGCATTGGCTGGTTTTGATGCATCACGGGACTTGTCCCCAAGTTCCATATAGTTCGTCTCGTCGTTAGGTAGAATTGCATTTGAAACATTTAGCGGTTGTTCGTGAACCTGGAAAGCGTTATTGTCCAATCCATTTGGAACCCCTGTGTCTATAACTTCAATTTTTCTACCTTGTGTAAAACTATGACTAGTAAAAATTATTTTGTTCTTGGATTTTTTAATCTCATTTGAAAGAACAGATTCATGTCTTTGATTGGATTTTCTAGGCTTGCTATGGTCTTTTACAATTTCAATTCCAAAATTAAGAGTGTCGTCTGCGAGTTGATCGTCTGTTTCCGGGTTAACACATCCGCAGCTGCAGAATTTAAATACCATGCCACAAATAAACGTCACTAGTAAAAGAACTACAGTAGATAATTTAAAAACATAATCCAACTCGACCTTTAACATCCATAATGCTATCATGACGACATTCTCAATCAAAATGGCGGTGTAATAGATCACATTCTTACACTGAATTCTTTTAAATTGAACATCTATTACATCAAATAAATTCACATACGAAAACACAAAATTCCTGAGTATTCGATTTAAACTACACTTATTTTGGCACAGATTTGACAATGACACAAACACAAGATACAAAAATAAATGAATTCCAATTGGAATAAACACTAAATATGACATAGAAGTCGCCATTAAAATGAATGATCCACATCTCGATATAAAACCAGAAACGTTCCGATGATTAGTAACACCACTCCGAATGGTTTTCTTGCACGCGATTTCCATTCCAAAAACTCGTCTGATTCAAACAGATACTTACTCATGTTGAATATTGATAATGCAACAGATGAAGAAACAAGCGTCATGATGAACGAGACCAAGAGCCCCGGTTCAAAGTTCATATTATTAAGAATTATGCATCCTTCGATGATAAGAAATGGTAAGCTCTGTATGGCAGTGTGAAGAAGACGTAGGGATACAAACTCTGTCCAATCGTGTTCATCGAACAATATATATAGTTTGAGACAGCGCCACAACAAACCAAACTGGCATAAATGAAGCACAACACAAATGACTTTTCCTATCCATTTTCCGGAAAAATCCATCGTCCGTAGAACTAGGAAAGCGGATATAATGTTACTGAGAACCATTGCTCCAGTCACCATTGATATTATTATTGCAAAATTTTCAAGGTTCTTTTCGTATAATAAAGTAACTGCAACATGTATTTGTAATGCTGTCTCCACTATAAATAAAATAATACTGATTGTAGAGAGAAGGATCCCCATGTTGATCATTGTAATTCTTGAACAAAAATTTATCAATTGAGCAAAATTCACTAATTATGTCTCCATATCATTACACAAAATCATCGATCAAGAAATGTCCTGAAATTCTCGTCCCTACATTATAATTTGACTATTAGTATGTATTTGTGGTTCACAATCTTTGGTTGGCGTTTTGTCACATATTGCTTCAGTACAATACACGGTGTCAATTCAATACAAAGTGTTTGCTTCTTTTGTTTACCATCATTGTCCAGAACGGAACAGTTTGCAAAGTAATGTCAAGTTTCTTTCACAAATCCACAATTGCCTGAGCTGTTTCCCCGCCATTTGTAAGCCAGTGTATTAATCTGAATAACTAGTAAGTCGAACTGCAGCAAATGTATACTTTAAAGTATTTGTATTAATATGTTTTAATTTCATAAATTAATCCAGGTAATATCCGTTTTAATCCAACAGAAATGAAATACAACTGACTTCTAACAATTAATCCTTTGAAAATTTATTTAGTTCCAATCACAACCATTTGATCTAGAAACTCTTACACATCCGGTAGACCTGTCGTCTGCATCAGCCTTTTGCAGTGGTTTCCCATATCATGATGATGACCGGCAATCCTGGTCCAAGCACAAATAATAACAAGAAATATTGTTCAAATTATTTTGATACTCTGTTTGGTCACGTGTTTTATAGTTTTATATTTTAAGTAACACTGCTATGTTGCACTAAACATTGTTCACAATTTCACATAGAACCCTTTATCTCCGATATCAACCAAGATATTCAAAGTAATTCGATATATTTTTTGTTCAGTCGTTATTGTAAAGTTCAAGGCGTTTACGGGTAACACATAAGGTCTTTCTGCTAGATAGAATCTTATTGTTTGCGGATGACTGGCCGGTTTCGTACAGAGTTGGCGGGCGGTATTGGGTTTATAATTTTGGGTATGTATAAAGAACAAAACATTACGATTGTGTCCATGATATGATTATAATTTACATATCCATTCATAATCTGTCGATTAATGGCGTGCTGAGTGGATCAATCTTATCACAGCCGGAGATTTTGTCGTACACAGACTCATTTAATTCAACTCATTGTCGTTCGTATGTATGCTTCTAAATCCGGTCTTTGTATGTCTGAAATAGAAAAAAATATATAAGTATAAAAGACATTATCAATAGGAGAAAAATATGTTGTGGATTTCAATTAATACACAATTGTCCAACTAAATCCAATTAATACACAACTGTCCAACAAACAACAACAACAACAACAAAAAACCCATTTATAATAATAATAATAATAATGTGCTACCTTCAACTTTTCACGAAATAGTGTTATCCAAAGTAATGCTTAATAGTACATATAATAACTAGAACTGTCTCTTGAGAGCCAAATACCTCCCCCTCCGCAACATCAATAAAGGTTTATTCTTTTACCACGACCTTGACTTTTCCAATATGACATTGGTCCAAGGTCATGACACACCTTTGGACCATGAAGATTATTCATGTAAAGTTTTGTGACAGCAATTATGAGATATAGCCCGGAAACGATTTTACACGTACAGACAGACTTGGTGATTACTGTATAAACCCTGAAACTAGTTTGTGGGGATATAAGAAGGAGAATGTTATGTGGTACTATTCAATATTTTACTTCAAAAGTAGCCCCTAACAAAACCTATGATCATAATTCTAATAATTTCCTTGTTTCCTTCAAGATTTTTTCTGGTGCATTTTACTACCACCTTGTTAGCCACTTAATCCACTCAATTAATCTTTTACTCTACACAATCTACGTCTACTTTGGTTATTAGTTGTGAAATTCTTTTATTTATCCCTCAAGAATTGTATAAAAGTTTGAATTTGTATTATAATTTGATAATAAAGATTATACACAATTAACGACTACTGGAGAAAAAAACATTAAAGCGTTGTAAATATTCATCTTTTATGTACAAACTTGTTTATTTTATAGCGGAGTTCAACAAGGAGCGTCGTTTTAAGTCATAAATTTAAATTTAAATTTTTTTGGTGGTGTAAAGCCTATAATTTAAACGTGAGTAATTATGCAACTGAAAAAGGGCTATAATTAGCATCTATTTATATATCCTCGCTATCCATGGGTAAGTATAAAGTATCAGCCTGCTCCGAACTACACGATAAATCTTACACTAACTCGATAAATTAAGATAATCTTTGGTGCCTTTTCTCACAAAGGTGGTCCGAATCTTGTGCTATAGTGAGAAAGGCTAAAAAGAATGTTCCAAAAGGCGTTTGCTTATAAAATTAACATCGCTAAAAAGGTATCTTGGTTTCACGTACTTGGTAGAAAGTGATGGGTAATTTTGATTCATTAATTCTAATTTTTTCGGAAGCAGAACGTTTGGTGATAGCTAGATTATGGAACTAAGCCTATTGTAACGAACAGAAAGTGACAGTTTTGGAGTAAGCCGCCGATTTTCTCGTTTTCAAATTCAACACAAAGAAGAAAATAAATGTCGCTCATTATAATCCAATGTTTGTAGTTGAACCATGACGGTGTCGTTTAATTGTTCTTCATAAATCTGACACTCCCAACAAGAAGACAATAAAATCAATTCTCTCAACTATATAAAACACCTGAGAATTGTAACACATTTTTATCACGTAATCAAACGCCACACATTTTACAGGAGGGCGATTTAATATCTGTTTTATTGCTTAAGTAGATCTAGAGTCCCTCACACAGATACCTGATGCTCAAGATAATTCTTTTTAAAGTATTGTATTGTCCAAAACACTAAATAACAGCTATAATTAATGTTTTATATATGACCTGTTATAAATTAGACTGGATTTTTTTTATATATTGTGGAGATTTAATTTTCACAGTTTCTTGTTTCTTTTTATTACGTTTTACAGACATTTATCTCTGGTTATTCATCACGTTTTATTGTCGTCGTGAGTCTACAATCCTTTTTGATGATTGTTTTAAAATTATTTTTCTCGAAAAGCCGATTTTAACGCTGCATTTTCCATGATTTAATCTGTAGTTTGATGGTTAGATTCCCGTGATCGAGTTGATGATAAAATAAATACCGGTACGATAACCGATCAAACACTGTGACGTAACAATGCCCTCCCGAACAAAGTTCAGCGTACACAAACATACAGCAAAATCAGAAAAATTAACACTTGCAACCAAACATTTTAGCGCACAGTAATAAATCCTTGTGTGGATACACTGACATTGGGCGAAATGCAAGTACTAGTAAATGCAATTCCTGGAAAAACCCCACAAAAACATGGTTACACAATTTACACGCACAAAAACAAGAAGACACTTATCCAATTCCTGGACAAATGGACAAGACATTGCGTGCGCAATTACATTTTCAGGACAAATGCATAGTTGCCATTCATTTGCAAATGCACCAAACTTGGAGACAGAGTTGCCTTCTGGAACAAACGTACAAAGACATGGTTTCACAATTGCCATTCCTTGGCAAATGCAGAAAGACAAAAGGACATGATTGGCATTCCTGGATATATGCAAATACATGGGGGCATAATTGCCATTTTATGGCAAATTTTCAAAATCATGGTAACAAAAATGCCATTGTTGGACCAATGCACAAAAACATCGGAGACACTTTTTCCATTCCTGGGCAAATACACAGAACGTGAGAAACAAATATAATTTTTCGGGACAAAGCACACAAATATATGGGCATAAACTCGCGTCCAATAAAAAGTTGCTTAAACACAGCGTTGACACATGAACATCACCAAGTACTCACAAAAGAGCTAGTTATCAAACTACTAGTATTTCGTAATAGACAGTAATATGAAACGTGCACATTTGTCCCAGGAATTAAAAATGAATAACACTGGATTTTTTAAACAGACGAATCATGATGAGTTCAACTTAAGCACGGCACAATTTGATACTTAAACACACTTAAAAATGAACAATTACATCGGTTTACTTAAGAATGTCTTAATTGTGATGTTAAATTGATGGTTTCCTATTTCCACATCATCACATATATAAATCATTGTAAACATTTATTGGTCCGATTTGAAAGATCTCATGTTGTAACCAGATTTATTTATTTTTGCATCAAAATTGTTTTAACCGGACTTGGATTTCAATCCTTCTGATGCCACCCAAGGAGTACTGGAGCTGTTACCAAGGTGTATTGGAAAGGTTTTCTATGTAACACTATCAACGTGATTATTATACTGTTTATTGGAACCTGTTAATTTAAGTCATTTGTCCAAATTTTAAATCATCCACAAAAGGAATATTGAGCAATTTATCTATACTCGGATGGTCAAGAAATAGGCAAATGATGAATTCAATCAAGTTGCAGTTGCTTTACGATATCAAAGACAAGCATACCAGTCTAAATCACAATGCAATAAAATAAATAAATAAAGTAAAAACAAATGAAAACTTGCTAGTTTAGTTAAACACGTTGTGAATTTCCACTAAGAAGTGAGGTCGAGTGCCCCGGAATGCTACAATGTGACACATTTGTCAAGACAACGAACTAAACGTCATTCGTTGGTTCAAAAGTATATAGGGATATTTGCATTAATGTCATACACTAGCATTAATCGAGGGCTGAGTAAATGGGTCCAATGACTTACCAAAGTATCGCAGAGCAACAAAAGCGCGCTTTATTGAGGTGAAGAAAGGGACAGACTTCAGTTGTACCATCTACTAAAATTTTATTTTGACAGAAAGAGCCTAATAATGATGGGTTCAAGCCATTTTGGACATTTTTGTGAAAAATAATTTTCAGATAAATCACTTAGATTTAAATTAGGAGGGAGGGGGTTACAAAAGAAAGTCGTATAGAGAAATTAGTAAACGACAAAGTATTGCTTTCATCTATCGGAATGGGTATTTGGTTTAAATAAATAATAGATAAATGTTTAAATTTTAAAAAATGTTTCACACGATCTGGTGATAACAATGCTGGCACAGAAGGATTTGTGAAGGATATAAAGTGGATATAAGAGAATTACTAACTTGAGAGGGTGTTTAAGTCTTAGCCTGTCAACTCTGTAATCCGATACATTATTCTTACGTTAATCCTCTGTATTAATCTCTTTACCTTCAAAGTGGATTATCCTTAATCCTTCTGGCTTATCCTTTGTGTAAGGTGAGAATAACTTATACTTGTATCGAGTGTTTATTTTTTATTTGTTTTACTTTGTAATTCCGGCTCATCATACAGGCGTGGGATTGATTTATTATAATAGATACACGAACTGGAATCTTTCGGATTTTATTTGCATCATTATGAATAACTAAAGTTAAATGTACTTGTTTGAGTACCTCTGGGTAGAATACCGATGTGTTTGCGACTAAAGTGCCAATGTACATTGCCAACGTATTAAGGTATATATCTATCCGAGAATTAAAAAAAATGTCGGTAAGACTTTCTCCTCTCGGCTAAAATGACTGAACCAAGCCACTTTTAACTTTTCTATGAGAAAAATTAAACATTATAAAATTTTATGGAAGAGTGGGGTATGGAAAACAAAGGAAAATCTAAATCCATATACAAAAAAAAAAAAAAAAAAAAAATCAAACTGATACTGTGATTAATATTGATGTTTTCAGCTTATGATAAAGAGTCGGAGAGACAAAGGTGACGGATCCTAAAATGACGTTATATTCATATGAAAGTTGAGGCATAGTTTAAGGTTTGGTACGCATATAGATACCAGGTCTTCTAACAAAGCTAATATTGAATTCTTGTATAAATACGTTCTGGTACCAGCAACTAACTCTATGTATTACAATTCTGTAATATTGCTAGATGGCCTTAAAATACTTGTAGCTCACTAAATACATTGACGCCAAATAAAACCTTACAAAAAAATTTGAGCAATTCTTAGTTGCCAAGTACGGTTTTCCGATAATTTAGTCACAATTGTAGTTTACAGGAATAACTGCCGTTCCCATTTTTCGTTCGTTTATATTTGTCGCTTGATAAATGTTTGTTACATGTTGGATAGAACACAACAATTTCATAAATTTCCCATTAAGTAGCATATACACGTGTATTTGATTTAAATTCGAGTCAATATAACGTCATAAATAAGTATTATCTACAAATCAATTACTTTACAACAGAAGAATGCTTTCACAAAGATAAACAGTTCAAACATATTATACCCCGAGATGTCCACACATGTCAGTATTGTATCTTTAATTTATTTCTCGAAGCAGCCTTCGAGATGTCCATACATGTCAGTATTGTGTCTTTAATTCATTTCTTTTGCAGTCGAACAGAAGCAACCAACCAATCATTGCCAAAAATACAACTCATAACAATTTATTGAAAATTGACAAGTGTGATTTTCTAATAAGATTAAAAATTCCAAAACTTTATTTAGCAATTTCTGAAATATATCACGCCCGAATTATATGAACACGTGTTTAATGGGAAAGGGAAATATTACAAATATCAATAACGTTTGATTAATACATTTGAGTAGATTTAATAAAAACATAAATGTATGATACTACAGGTTACAGGGTATGATAAAACCAGTATCATAATTGAAATAACCCAAGTACAATTGTATATCTAGGTGTGTAAGCCCTATGTGTAATTTAAAGAAACAGTAAAAATTGACAGTTACGGTGTTTCATTCTGTATTTGACATCCCATAGTTCCATGTTCCTTTCATTCCCAATTTTGATTATCCACATGGCGAGTGTATTTAGCTAAACAAAAGGTCTTTACCCGTCTGGAGCACCTGGCCTCACTTCCCTGGTGATAGATCGCCTGTTTAACCTAATTTGCAAGCTTCAAAGTTTTTACTTTGCTTTGGGATGAATTGGCATGTTTGTTTTTGCTGCGACAAACATCTTAACATCTATTACCATATTAAGTTGAAAACTAACTGTTGTGAGGATAGCAGTTCGTGGATGGCAAAAACATACAGATAAATGGCAAAGGCATTTAGGTAGATGGCAAAAACGTTAGGTAGATGACAAAAACATTTAGGAAGATGGCATAAAATGTAGATAGAAGGAAAACAAATTGGGAAGAAGGCAAAATTTCTTAAGAAGAAGGCAAACACATTTAGGTAGATGTAAAAGAAAAAAATGTAGGGATTGAAAAATCATAAAGGTAGGTGGCAAAAAGATGTAGGTAGAAGGCAAAACATTTAGGTAGAAGGCAAAACATTTAGGTAGAAGGCAAAACATTTAGGTAGAAGGCAAAAACATTTAGATAGAAGGCAAAAACATTTAGGTAGAAGGCAAAACATTTAGGTAGAAGGCAAAACATTTAGGTAGAAGGCAAAACATTAAGGTAGAAGGCAAAAACATTTAGGTAGAAGGCAAAACATAAAGGGATTGGAAAAAGGACATTTAAGTAAATCGCAAAAATATTTAGGAAGATGGCAAAACAATTCGGGTAGAAGGCAAAAACATTTAGGTAGATGGCAAAATTAAGGTACATGGCAAAAATTTCAGGAAGCTATAGATGGCAAAAACACGTATAGGTTGAAGGCAAAAAAATTTAGATAGAAGGCAAAAATGTTTAAGTAGAGGGCAAAAACATGTTGGTAGATGGCACTGAAAAAGTGTAGGTAGATGGTGCAAACGTGTAGGTGGCAAAAACATTTAGTTAGGTGGCAAAAACATAAGGTGCCTAAAATGTGGATGGATGGCAAAAAATGTAGATAAACATAAAAAATGCAATCAAGAACACGGAAAATTAACGTTCATAGGCAAACAACACTGGAAAAAGACCAAATTGGGGCCATTGCTTATAAAACTCCTATGTTGTAGGAATACTGGACTAAATAAGAGAAAAATGTATACTGGTGTAGTTACTGCAATGCAGGAATCCCCCCACCCAGTTACAACCTAAACGTGGTTCAAAACCATTTTAAATCAACCAATTTTTAGTAAGCAATCAACCAACAACTCTGTCATGTATAATATGTTATATTATGAATATATAACAAACACTATTTATGACTAAAATAAGTAATTTACACATGCAGTGCACTATAGCAAAACAAAACAAAATCGAACTGAAAAATGGGTTTTTGACTTTCCGTATCTTGACAATTATTGTCTTAATTACAGTTTTGTCATGTGCTACGTTTGAATGTTTATAATAATGCATTCATAAGTAGCGCATTATTTTATTAAAAAAATCAAAAGTAACACATGACAGTATCATTTAAATTATCATACATACCGGTCTACACTTTAGGGTGACAAAAAATCATCTAATTTGATTACAAGTATGTAACAGTTTAAATAAATTATGAGGGATATATACAATAGTCAGACACGCGTGTCCCTTCATTCAAAATAAAATATTTTTATTTTGACGTAGTTGAAATTTGATACCGAATTTATGGCGCATGAAATAAATATCTGACATAATTCTTTTGTAGAAGATAATTTACAACTGCTAATAACTTTGTTAAATTACATTAAAAATATTTCATAAAAACGCTTTAAGATTTATTATTGGCGTTAAAGCATCTTTAATTCTAAGCAGGTTTAGCCTTTACAAATCTCCAGTTAGATATATAGGGAAATATGTTATATATATATATATATATATATATATATATATATATATATATATATATATATATATATATATATTAATGTTTACATCGGGAACCAGAAAGAAAATTGGTCATGAATTCGCAGATTTTCAACAAAGCATATACGGTAGAGTCAAAGACCCAATGCATAAAATTTTAACATAAAAGGGGACAATGTCCGTCGATCTATACACGCATAAATGGTACAGGCCTCTTCTTGGTCAGGTTTAAGTGGTGCTGCAGGTTTGCTTTTAAGGATTTGGTATTTTATTTGATTTTTAGCTAATTCAAAACGATAACTAGTGTTATCAATCATTATTAAATTTTATTTTTCAAATTGTGTGGCATTGTTTGATTGACTTTAAGGTGATGACTAAAGCAATATTATCAATGTCTTTGTTTTTGCATGACATAGTTAGTTTTATAGTTCAACAAAGATTGATTGCTGTCTTGATTGCATTTTATACCATTACATGCACGATTCATTCATAATGAAAACATGTGTCAAGGTTATACATGTAAATTGTCAATTTCCCTATTCCTAGGCCACACATTTTACACCTTTTTCTGATTTAAAGCTGCAATAAAATGTTGATTTATACAAGAAATGGTGAATATCAAAATCCATAAAGAATATTAACATATCAATGCAACAGGAAAACTAACAATAAATAGATAGCATTGAAATGGACAACAGTGATATGCTTAAAACATGTAAATATGAACTCTCTTCAACCTTTTAATCTCGTAAAACTTTGGTTTATCGTTCTGGATAAATGGCGGAATAAAATGTACACATCGTGTAATCTAAGAGATCGTGGTCTTGTTCATTTACTAACCAAATGGTTATTTGACTTGTTCTGTATACCTATTTAATGAAAGAATGAATCAAAGATTATTTGTCAGTCGACTCCTCCGTAACCACATAGAAAATGCAACATTTCGTTATTTTCCAGAGGCCAGTGGATATGACTTCGCTGTCTCGTTTGTCATTGCAGTTCGAGCACCTTTTCACCGAGGGAAATCATGTTTTAAGTGGGTAGTGTGCTTAAAACTTGGATATCTTGCTTGATATAAGTTCAAGACTTGATATTTCACATATTTTGTTATAACATTATCAGTATTGTACATCTACAGAGTATGTGTACATATAGCAGTCATATGACTTTTACTATTTTGCATCAGTTTCCGTGAAGGATTTAGTGAAGGACCAAATTTATAGTTTTACTACTTATCATAATGACCTTACTTTATACGTTACCCCTCGAAGTAATGAGGACCCATGATACAATTTTTCGGAGAAATTTCTGGTTTCAAAAATCAACGTTCAATAACGTGACGATAAGGCAATATCATTAACGGTCACTAACGTGACGTAAGGGCACGATCATTAACGGTCAATAATGTGACTTTAGAGCAATAAATATGTAAAAATATATATTAAACGGGATTTATGAGTGATTTAACTAATTTGAATTTTACAAGCGGCTACATATTCAGGTGTACTTATACAGGTAATTGACAACAAATATTCACGCTTAATTACACACTTTTATCAGATAATGTCAAAATTTCAAATTATTTGAGCATAAATCTTGTGGAGTTTTAAAATTTTAACATGATTTACGAAACCAGCCTAAAGTTTTTAACATGATAAATTTTTTCCTTGTCAAACCTTAAACTTAGAGAACGAATACTTTTTAAAAAACGGGAGTTATGTGATCAACGGTTTTCAAAATGAAAGTACAAATGTATTGTACCATAGCACAAACACGTTTGACCTATTGTAATACTACTGACGTACATGATATTCATTTGTAGTCATTAATTAGCAAGGGCAAGGCGACTAATTTTCAAGTCAAATGTTTATATTTTTTCTTATATTTACTTATTCTGTTTTTAAAATACACTCTTTTTAAGTCATCTCTTCATTTGTCCTTCCGACCTGTCTATCAGAACAATTTGGACAAAACCGTGACGTGCACACACGGATTGCACATTTTTATGATAAAATGCACGTCACATCGTAATTAAAATGTCGAAATAATAACAAGCTTTATGCATGTACAGCTATTCGTAGGGCGTTAACATGTATGCAGTTGTGACAAGATCCACCTACATGTAACAGCATACCTTGCTTGTAAGTGCACATGTCACCAATCATGTCCTAGAAGATATTACATTTAACTTTTATACCTCGTTTGACGGTGTCCTTAAATAACCATCTTCTGTTCACCATCTTGGATTTAGACTAATACCTTATCTTTTCCTTTTGTTTTCACCACACTCCCCTCTACCTTGGTTAAATTTGGTCCCCATTTTGTTTACATGCAGTCATTTCACCGAGTGATAAATGGTGTGTAATTTTTATGAACGACGCCATAAATCATTCAAATCGATTTGTGTCACTATTATACACTTTACAGGAAGTGTGTGGACGGTATATATAGCAATTTAATTACTTATTGATTTTGCTGCATTTGTCGGACCGATGAAAACATCCCACCTGGTACAGACCAGTAAAAAGATAGGCAACATGTCACCAGAGACACAAGATGAATACTGTCAAAAACTTTAATTTTTCGTTATAGTATGACATCAAAAGTTAATGGTGTTGAAGCCATTTTCACACAAAATTGAAGGGATTTAAACACAATTTGTTGAAAACGTCGACAACATGGGCCACAGCCGAGCAATTTTTTGTCAAGGCCATATTGAACACGTTTTCAACCAGCAGTGGGAAACACTTTGAAAATTTAATATGAAGGCAATGAGATTATATTCAGATTTAAGAGACGGAAAGATCTAATGGTCTGTTAAAATAAAATTGATTTAAATAACTTTGGGTTCTTTTAGTTTATTTCGTGAGAAATGTAATTGTTACGTACTGAAGGTAGGACTGAGTGTCGAATTTCTCTCCATTTTTACACTTGATTTGGTAGATTAAAATCAAACCCATAAACAGTTACAACAACCATGTTTTTGATCTGGAGACTTGAAAATTGTTCTCGTTATGAACGTATTATGATTCTTACAAAACTTTTATTTTTGATACTTTTTCATAGTTACAATAGCTACAAGTTTTATGACAAATTACAAACAAAAGAAGGAGGTGGTTTGTTACAGCAAATTCGAGACTTTAAGCGCCAAATTCCACGAGGGTCTGTTACAAACAACTTCAAGTGCCAAATTCCACTAGGGTCTATAACAACTTTCAGACCAAAATTCACGAAGGTCTGTAACACTCATTTCAGTCAACAGGTAGCATGACACCAGGGTCTGTTACAACTATTTTAATCAGCAGGTGGCACCAAGATCGGTTACAACCATTTAAATCACAAGGTGGCACCAGAGTCTGTTACAACCATTTTAATCACCAGGTGGCGCCAAGATTGGTTACAACCATCTAAATAACAAGGTGGTACTAGGGTCTGTTACAATTTTTAATCACCAGGTGGCACCAAGATCGGTTACAGCCATTTTAATCACCAGGTGGCACCAGAGTCTGTTACAACCATTTTAATTACCAGGTGGTATCAGAGTCTGTTACAACCATTTAAATAACAAGGTGGTACCAGGGTCTGTTACAACCATTTAAATAACAAGGTGGTACCAGGGTCTGTTACAACTTTTTTAATCACCAGGTGGCACCAGGGTCAGTAAAAACCATTTTAATCACCAGGTGGCACCAGGGTCTGTTACAACTTTTTTAATCACCAGGTGGCACCAGGGTCTGTTACAACTTTTTTAATCACCAGGTGGCACCAGGGTCTGTTACAACTTTTTTAATCACCAGGTGGCACCAGGGTCAGTAACAACCATTTTAATCACCAGGTGGCACCAGGGTCTGTTACAACTTTACAAGTTATTCACCAGGTGGTATGAGGGTATGTTACATCCGCTTTAAGCACCAGATGACATAGGATGAATAATCCGTTGAGAATCCCTTAAAGTACCGTAAATGACATTGCAAAATCTCAAACAACGCATGGAGCAATGTATGAATAAGTCCAATAACGAGCACCAGATTATGAAACAAAAGTTTATTCTGAGACCAAGCTAGAATACCAAATGACAATGTTTATATGAATTCTTGAAACCTCGTTTCTTTAATACTCAGATTCGTGGCAGAACCGCACATCCCGGAGCCCCATTTCTATTATTTGTGAACAAATAACCTCACTTAAGAGAAAATTTATGTTTGGTCTGTGGCGCATGCAGCTTGGACAGATTTAACCACTTTAAACCCCAAACACCAGACGAGGCAAACCAATGTGGAGAACACGTAAAATTATTTGGTTGGGCATAAATGTTGAGTTAAAACTAGTGAATATGTATATAACAAAATTTTCTTCAATTTTAAACTAGTTAAAATTTATATAAACAATAATTTCTTAAAGGTGGTTAAATACTTATACATCCCATGGACCGTTCTTCTGTTAGTCATTGAGATTGAGATCTTACCAAGCAAATTTGTAAAATTGATGATGCGGCATAAAACTATATTCACCAAACCAGCTAATGATTTAAATTCTATTAAAAACAAAATTGTAATTAAAATTTTAAAGTGATGTATTAACTGAATGACACTTGAAATTTTAATAAAGGTCATTTACATCTAGACCTTAAAGCTAGTTTGAATTTGTTTTAACCAAAGAGTGTTTGGATACAGTGTTACAAATATTTAAACAGTTAAATACAAACGAATACGAGCTTGAATTAAAATATTTGATTTTTAGGCCCAGGTATATATAAGCTCTTGTACAGTACAGACCTGTCGAAAGTTTAATAATGAGCCGACAGTTCATCGCCGACCCTTGTTAGGTATATCTCGGCGGGTGCTAACTAGCTCTCAACAGCTTTTCGGCCATCACCTGCAATCTTATCTCCCGGCAGTCGAGCTCTGGCTCCTTTTCAATAGTTTAATGTAAAACTTTCGACAGATCTGTACTGTATATATACAACTCATAAAGGTAACTATACACCAATAAAACAATGCCCCCCACAACCCCAACATGTCCAATTCTGACTAATAAAATAAATCCGAGACATTGTAAAGAAAATTTTTATGCACAGTGTGTTACAGATCTAAAGCTTACAAAGACGTTTTTATGTAAAGTTTACCTTTGTTCTTAAACAGTTAAACATGCTGTGAAAATTGTAAAACGAATTGTTTTCATTCCTGCTTAAACAGATAGTGTAAATTCACATGAATGTCTGCAGTAAAAATCTATATTTTAAAACTAGAGTTTACATAACACTTTATACAAGCATTAGTTCAACAAGCTTTTGATACTGGAACGTTTACAAACATTACTTATAAAGTTTTTCATTTGAAATGATTTATGTTGACTTGGTATGTTAGTTTAGTATGACCTCAAGATATCGCCGCCTAATTAATATCTATATGAAACTGTTTTCTCTCTTTTATGTCAAATCGATTCAGCGATTTCCGAATTCTTACATGTGCTGTGTGAAATATACAGGTTTTAAAAATTTATTTATAAAATAGAAAAAGCATTGCTTTGGGATTCAGCGAAGTCGTTGGAACCTGGGGTAACCATGATTGATTGAATGAGGTTACGTTCTAGCCAATACTATTTCACTAATATCGAGACGCCATCAGCTATAGGTGAAGTGGCAGCAATTTTTACTTTTGCAATGCGCTCACGGCAATGCAGAGTGGGTTCATTTACATCAGTACTTAAGGTCCTGAGACTTTCATTTTATGTCGAGTACCTGGCAAAAGAATAGTCACTGCTATTTTCAAGTCTTGGTCAGACTCGACCGGGGTTCGAAACCACGACATCTCAAACACGGAGCGAGCACTCTATCAACTGAGCTACCGTAGTGGTATATCATTTGTTGAAGGGCATTATCTGTATACTGAGTGATCCGCATAAATCAATTAAATTAAAATTATGTATTTTGGTCATATTTAATTTCCCATAAATTTAACTAGATGTCGACTTATTTTCTGACGTCATAGACTAGACCCGTGGACTGAAGCAATCTGCAATCTGGCATCGCCAGGTTCCGGGTACATTACCAGTCATCACGGTCACATACAGATCTATAAAAAAACTAATATCTGTATGTCGATTTTTAAAGTAATTGCTAAAGAGACAGGCTGGAGATATGATCGCAACAATAATACATAAAGATCGTATCAAAGATCACCCACAAATATAGAAGTACTGTGTTATTTTTCAATTACATTCATAGGTTAATCTTGGTCCGCTTCGTGTTTGGAGGGACGGTACATTGACCCCAAAATCAATCTCGACTCACTAAAAGCATCATAATTTCGAGTTCGGACACAGCTAATATTCTTTTTGTTTTCTGATTAAATTCTGCTTAACTTCAAGAGAACAGGATTTAGTTGTTAACCCTGTGATGTCATAGTGACCGACTAGATGAAAATTTCTAATAAAACTGCCGACTCTTTAGTTTTTTTAAATATAAATAACATCATCAGTTGTACATTTCTGATTCACCAAACATTTTTCAGAACATTTCACTGAAAATCCAAGATTATACATATTCCAGTTATTTGTTTGTAAGATTAATAATTTACTGGTGAAATAGTGAATTCTCTCTCTCTCTCTCATGGGTTTGCCAGCTCATTAATTGCTCTTGATGAGTTTTAAAAGCAAATCTGGTAAAATTAATAATTTACTGGCGAAATATCTCCAATCTCTCTCTCTCTCTCTCTCTCTCTCTCTCTCTCTCTCTCTCTCTCAGAATATTGTTATGTGTAAGCCAGCTTATAAATTACTCTTGATGACAAAGGTTTGATACAAATGTGATAACTATTGGATTATGTTTATTTCCGTAACGGGGCTTACTTTTGACGTATACGTTATATTATTTATTGGTGAATTATGGGTTAAAGAACACGTTATCAAAGGAATCTTATATTTACCTCAATTCTTTTTTCTCCGTTTATTATGTTGAACAATCTACTTTTATCAGTAGACTAATATTTAATTTAAAGTTTCAAATATTCAAAATTTACTTTAGGGACGAGGCGGATATTAACTACTTCATTATAATGCTTTGTAACAAAAAACTTGAACCACACATGCACATTTTCTTCTGTATTTTAAGAATAAACTCGCGTACATACTTTAATACAAATTATATAGCAATGCGTACGACAAAAACGCCTTACTTTTTAACAATGATGTATTCTTGGGACGTTCTAATTTTCATAAGTGTTTCAGCTCGACCCATGTCATTGTTAATCAATTATTTCAGCTTTTGAAGTAGTAGTGAAAGTCAAAATTAAATTTAAAAAACATCAAAGGAAGGGGATGCATAGTGTGTTAAAATATGAGAGAGAGAGAGAGAGAGAGAGAGAGAGAGAGAGAGAGAGAGAGTCTATATGTTGCAACTAGTGTTTTAAAAGAGTTTATAGACTGCAAATGGTCTTTTAACTGTGTGTGTGTGTGTGTGTGTGTGTGTGTGTGTGTGTGTGTGTGTGAGAGAGAGAGAGAGAGATTATAAGATGCAAGTTGTGTTTTAAAATGAGAGAATTTATAGGTTGCAATCAGTGTTTTAAAATGAGAGAGAGAGAGAGAGAGAGAGAGAGAGAGAGAGAGAGAGAGAGAGAGAGAGAGAGAGGGTTGCAACTAGGGTTTTAAAATGAAAGGGAGGGGGGGGGGATATTAACAACATGTCAGAAAATTGCCTCGGTTTATACCCACATATACAAAAAACGACTCATGTGTGATTTAAAAATCGATTCCATTAGGGTTATTTGGTTAATTTTAAATTTTTAAAAAGTGTTTTGACAAGTGATGGGGTTTATTCAGTACGGCACGTGAACACATCAGAATTCAATAACAGCCAAATGTGCTGAATACCGAGTTCCCATTCGTTTTATTGTATATATCAACCATCGGTGAGCTATTCTTTATGGAAAAATAAATAACAGTGAATAAAAGAATTTACATATATTTCACAGCTTAAAACATGACACTTCTCAAAACCGTAGGTCATGGAGATGATCAGATGTATTTATTTTTATGACAGAAAAATATTCTCTATTTTGAAAATGAAATATAGGTTAATAAATACTTAAAAAAAACTTTAAAAATTAATCGTTTTTGAATGCCAAAAGAAACGTTTGTTAATATGTGAAAAGATAATTTAACAAAGCATCAACTTGTAAATGAAGGCAAAAAAACACATTGATTGTATGAAAAGTAAATAACCATTGTACAAGCACGTGGCCTCACTTCCGGTGTGCGTGAAATACTGGATACATTGAAAAACAATGCAAGTTATGTTTGCTTTTATGCATATGAATGCTCACAATTCAACGTAACATGTGCTTGCTTCTTGCATGTATGCACACGCAACATAATAGCATTCATCCAGATATGTGATGTATATAAGAACCAAGCGATATATTGATGATGGTTCTCGTGGACTATATTGGTTTTATGTTTGTTTTCATCAAAACATAAAAATGCATGTATACATATCTTAAATTGTGTCCCAGTTTATAGCTGCGTGCAAATGTAAACAAAGAACTCGGAGCAAACCACCATCACTTGCTGCATAAGATCGCCAGCAAAAATAAAATCCGAATTTAAATCATAGTTCAAAATGCATACAATAAATTTGAAACATGATAAATATATATAAAATTGACTTACCGAAAGCCGATTTTACACAGATAACTTGTATATATACTTATAACACATACACCAGGTAGTAAATAAGTCCCCGTACTTCGTTCACCTTTGTAAATCCCTGTATATATGACATCAAAATGTCTAAGTTCACATGCTTTTAAAATATAAATCTATATTTCTACAAGAAAACGATTGGCTTAGAATTTGTCACAAACTTGTCAATAGTTAAATTCTATCAATGACAATATTTATCAACAGTACGTTCACGGGAAATTAGTCTTTACAACGGGTGTAACTTCAGTTGTTTGCCTTATCCTGTGTAAACACATACTGACTCAGGTACTTTAAAATCCGTAAAACATTATACTAGCTTAGATCACAGGTAATACCAACTAAAATATTATTTTCTTGAATAAAAAAGTTATTAAAATACACAAGTGATACCCCGCGACTAGACGCGTAATGTGTATGTATAACTCATTGTAATTTCACAATGCTTTTAAAATCTGTTGTGGTAAGTTGTAAATCAAGAAAGATTAATTTATATATCTCTCATAATTAATTGTATTTTAAAACTACCAGATGCTACCACCAGGCATAAATGCATATTATAACATATCCTACAAGGTAAGTATACTGTGTAATACGTTTATATTCATGTATGGTTTACTTTAATTCTCAAGAAAACAACCAATTCGAATGCAGCATAGTGTCATATACCACTTTTTAAAATGTAATCATGAAATACATGTACATTAAAAAAAGTGGTAAATGACAATGACATCCCAATTAACATAAAAATTCAAATAAGCTAAGGTGACTAGAATAGGAATTTGCCACTCAACTGGAGTTATATACTTTTGTAGATGACGTTCTCTCTTTAGCCTAAATTTGGTTCCCAGTGAGCTTGGAATAAAAGATATGATTGATTCTTAAAGTTCTGCTTCATATTCTGACTTATGACACCCACGAAAGGTTACATTTGAAGCTGTGTGACAAACGCAATGACTACATTTGTTATCAATTATCAACTTTCCGTTTCTATGCATCAATGTACCTGCTTATGATGCATTTGCTTCATAATTAATACTGTTTGGTAAAGCTTTTTCCTGCTACGAGAACGTTATCAAGACCTTAAAAAGTTTTATGTCATCACAATATTCTTGGTATGTTTCTTGATGTTTCTGAATCCAACATTATTTAGGATAAATTTGACGTCCATAGTTTAATGTTCCTTTCATTTTTAATTTTGATTACACATGTAGCGAATGTAACTAGCTGGACAGAAGGTGCTTACCCCTCCATAAATGGCCGTAACTACTACAGAGGCAGACGAGGCAGTCCAGGATTTTTCCAAATTCTAGGTAATTAAATCCAAAATATCCAAAAAATTTACTGATAAAAACCTATGAGTTTGATAATTTGTAAATCTTTGTTCTGTAACAGAGCTACTATGACAGGAGATCGGTAAGCCAGACATCTTAAACATGATGTAACTTCCAAATTAATTTTGTCTTTCTTAACTCTTTTATCTCCGAGTTTATATAATAATGATTTGCCGCCATATAAATGTATATTTTATTGTATATACCTATAAGTGTGTGCTTTTGGTTATAATAAATGAAATGAAACGTGGTATCTAAATTTGTCAGTTTTTACTTTGCTTTTCGGGATTATGATTTGGACATGGATAGCCGTGGCGTATGTTTGTGTTTGATTGTGAAGCATTCTGTAATGGCTAGTGTGTTTTATGTTATTTGAACTTTGCCTGCTAATTTTTTCAAGGTTTTAACGGTTCATCGATAGAGAAATGAGACTTAATATTACATAAGTTGTAACACGATTACATAAGAGTTGGACATCTTTTGAAATGACAGTATGGGGTTACATATCCCTTCACAAGCATATTTGTTACAATTCAGCTTTCTATTACAAGATACAAGGTGGCATTATATACGGGTAGAAAATACAAATAATCTATGTAAAAGCATTTCTCCAAAGCAATTGAATGATTCCCCTAAGCCATTGAATATCCGTCTAGTCAGGAAACTTTCCTTACTCTTTCTTCTTTGCAGTGACGCTTTACTGTTTGCTCAGTTTTTCAAACATATGTAACAAGGTAGTCTTTAAGTAACCAGGTCTAGACACTATTTTGATATGACCCCCTGATACGTTTCTAACCAAAAACTAATAAAACGACTAGATATGCTACGAAAATTTGTTAATAAAATAAATTTCATGCTCAAACGAGTAACAATAACGGCTAGAATGTACAGCCAACCTCTAACAGGTTTCACGTTCCACGAGGTTTATACGGGCGACTTAGAGACTCGATCTAATTAGTTATTTAATATTGTGTTGTAACATTTAGATATCGAATTTTACCGTGAAAAAGAAAAATCGAAATAAGCTAGAAATTGACTAGAACATTCAAACAGGGTAAAAGTCGATATCGCCCACAAATATTATATATTGAAAATATTGTAAGCAGAGGACTGGAAGGAAATTGAATTGATATATTTATTGCATATGCACTGTGTATGATCGACACCGGATATAGGTACTAGGCGAGGCGAGGCGAGGAGGACGACTGTAAAATATATCAGAGATGGTCAGTTCATATGTATTAAGTTTCTTCTAATTTCTGAAACTTATTTTTTGTAAACTAGTTCCATCACATAAAGAGTGATTATAGTCAACCAATTTCATTCACACTTCCAAAAATAGACGGTTAAATTATTAAAAATTGAAGTTTTAACAACATCTGGTACCGATATTTTCTTACAATTTGCCATAAACAATCGTCTTTCTTACAATGTTTGGGCATGATTATTCAACATTGATAGGTAAAAAGTTGTCATCGCATATATATACCTTTAACAAATTGTTACATTAATTAACATGAAATAAGAAATTAATGGACATATCTTTTAATAATAATTTCATTTCACTGAACGGCAGATAGATGAGCGATGTACGGCATATAGGTTTTTAGACTGATATTTGTGTACGGCGTATAGTATATTTTAATCATTCTTAATTTTTTTAGGCCATGGATTGGTTCCAATGCCATTACTGAACGAAGTAGTTCACGAAATTAATATAAGGTATTACAAACTAAGTGGAAAGCAAGAAGAAAACTGGTAACAATTTCATTAAGATCTGAAACTGCAAGAGGAGTAACACCGGTGAGGCAACATGACAAGTGTGATCAGAGTAAATTTTCCCACATAAGAGACCAGGAATTGAGATCGAGTACCCGGTAATAAACTTTATTGTATTCTACACCGGCATAATTTCGGTCGCCTATCATATGTGGTGCTGTTAAAATTTGATATTAAATGATAAAGTCAATGCAACTAATTTTCTGCAGTTTGGCTATTTTTCGTCTGTGCAATTATTATGTAGTTTGTAATATATTACATTTCTAAATGGCTGATAACGAGGTTATTATTTAATATGAGCCCATTTTATAAATAATACCGTTTTAATTTGACCGATTGAATAAGGTCTAACTACCCTGTCAGGTATATTTCACTTATATTTGGGCGTCATTAGCTATAGGTGAAGGGGCTGAAATGCCAAGTTTACCATTACAGCACGCTTGGGACAATGTGCGAGTCATCGGTCTCTTGAGAACGACCTTCGACCTTTTGACTTCTAATTGCCGGTGCTTTGAGAAAGAACAGCCACTACTATTGGTGAGATGAAGTCAGGGTTTCAACAGCCCCGACCTCTCACATACGATGCGATATACACACAGATACAACAAATGTAAGAAAGCACAGACATTATTTATTGTTGGCTATTTAAAATAAATTTTAATTTCAATTCATAAATAAAGAAAAACATAAATTCGAGACACTATCTTGATTTAAACCTCGTACAATTTTCGAATTCTGTTAATTAATGTTTCCCAGCGTTGTCATAAGGGAGCGAAGTTGCGATAACACGATATCCGGCTTCTCCGCGTCCAGGTCGGAGGAGCGATAATGCAGATTTGGCCCTAACAGGTCACCATACTTATACAATAACATTGTTGTACTAGTATGATCAATGAATGTCTGTCAATGTTTACTGAATAATTTTGAAATACCACATGGGCACGCGAAATCAAAATTCAGAATGAAAAGATCATGGTAGTGTGGGACGTCAAATTTCTCACACCTGTGACATGGAAATCCCGCGTTTTTACCCATGTGGGATTTTCTTTTCTTCCATTTTCCTATGTTGGAGATAGAGATTTCCGCTTGAAGAAACGATGGTAGAAATTTTTATCTTCACCTCCATGTGCGTATCTTAACCTCCTCGTGCGACTTTCAGTGACGCCACAATCAAAGGACAATTGAATGACGTCATATCGTGGAGATATGACGTCGTCTTGCTGGAAAATGACACCCGAGTCTCCAAAATTTAGATATTTTCACTGCGTTTCAAATGTTTATTTTGGGAGATTAGAATAAATGGCTTTGTTTTCTAGTTTATACATTTTGTATAAACCAAAATCAGGTACATTCTGTCCGATGGTCATATTTATTTTATATGTACAACGTTAAATAACAAAGTTAGATTTACATCTAAGATTTACATGTAAGATTTACAGTTAAGATGGCGTCGATGTCGATGTGACTGATACGTCAAGCCAAAAATTGTCATCAAAATGGAAGAAAAAGAATCAATCATGAGTTTATCCATGTAGGATAGGGAAATCTCACCCTCGGGGTTGAATATTTCTGTCAGAGACTCGGCAAGCCTCGTCTCTGACTGAAATATTCAACCCCTCGGGTGAGATTTCCCTATCCTACATGGATACTCATGATAGATTCTATTAGTCTCAGCTAGGGTTGAGACAGGCTACACGCCAAATTTCCCGCGTAGTGAAACCTGCTCTGGATTTATCGTTGAAAGGACTAAATAAGTTGAGAAAAGTTCCGAAGTCAACCAACAATTTCTCAACGTCACAAACACATACACACGCTGAATTGATGACGTCATAATCATTTTACGTGAGAACGCCAACAAAAATCAATTACGTCATTTTCAGTAGGCACGGATGGTGACATGAAAACTGAACATTTGATGCATTTTTTGTTTTCAAATCATGTTTTATGTTGCAAATGTTGTGAGAAAAAGAATCCTACACCAGTTACAGGGTAAGACAGAGATATCTCAAACTCGGATGAATATTTTCAATGTCCAGAACTCGCTAAAGCTCGTTCTGGACAGGAAAATAATTATCCTCGTTTGAGACATCTCTGTCCTACCCTGTTACCGGTGTAAGATTCTATTAGTATCCACCCAGAGCGGCTCGTCGTGATATCGTCATGAGAACAAGACTCGACTCTGATGCAAATTCCGTACATACATAAGATATAAATAATATGTTTACAAATTTAGCAAAAATCTAGTATTATTAATTAAGGTTAAACATAAATCTAGTATGTATGGATATCTAGGGTGTGTAACGTCACTGTAAAAAATGCGGATCACGGTTGACGGGCGCCATTATTGTAGTATCGTGATTAATTATAGACATCAGACCTGTGATCAACAAGCTTTTAGACAATTATGTTAGCAATAATTACATGTTACCGTTTTATTTTGGATAAAGATGGACATTTTTTACAATTTATCGTAGTTTTAACTGCATCATTTACCTTGGCACGACTGAATCTAGGGGGAATTCCTGATATTTGTTTACGTTTCCAATCTGATGACGTCATTAATACGAATCTGAAGTAGTCCGCGAACAAATGCACGCGACCTTGTATCAGGCATATGCCTGAGATACAGAATCTTGTAGCTGACACTCTTGTATCAATTCGAAAATGAATTGATTAAAACAAAATACATATTAATTGTAAGATAAATTATGCTTATCAACAATATTGTGATGATGATCATAAAATATTGCGTGCCTTAATAAGCATATGTTTGCAATATCCCCGCGTCAACAGTCTATTTGTAAGCAGCTTTCTTTCTTGTATAAAGTTCCCATAGTAGGAACAAGGTCTTGCAGGAGAAGCAGGTATGTTGTTGTAGAAAATTGAAGAGTTGACAATAGAACAATTGAGGTTATCACGTTTGCCATACATACATCTTCAAATGTAGCCTGTCATTGGCGTTATAATGACATGTTAGTCCAAAAAAAAGCAGAACTTAAAGAATCAGTCAAATCTTTTATTATAAGCACCAAGGGATAGATAAAATCAATTGTATTGGAAAAAACATACAGTCTTCTACTTGACTATAGCCACTGCAGTCAAGGCCACGAACAAAAACGTCATGGAAGACAAGTGAACACAAACCGCAAAATGAACACAAATTGTGGTCACTGGTTATAAAATTGCCTACCCTGTGCAGCACTGAGTTTAAGTCCTGCGGTGTCATATATTTTACAACCAACGATTTAAATACATGTATTATCTACCTATGCCAAATTTAATTTGCTTTTTTGAATACCGCCACATGCTTTCGAAAGTCGGACAAACGTTTAAACATGGCGGAGGGCTATGGAAGGTCGTTTGAGCAATAACGCGATGCCATAAACGTGTTGAAATCTGCTCTCAACGTTTGACAAACAAAAGAAAAATACAATCATATTAAAGGTTTCATAACTATTTCGGCACAAAGCTTTTATACGTCATTGCAATTAATCTTTAAGATTCTATGTAAAGGTCCAATGCGTTGGAACACATCTAAACCAAACGAGGTTCAATAAACTATTTTAAAACTTTCTCATGGCGTTAGATATAAACTGTACACGTTGATAAAATGGTCCAAAACACTAAGGAATATCAACGCATTGCATGGACAACGAAGATATTTTTCAACACGTTATTGACCAATATATTCCTGATTTTTAATTGAACACATAAACTTGCAGCTAAAATCATGTACAGTACAGACCTGTAGAAAATTTAACGAAAAGAAGCCAAGTCGATTGACTGATATAGAGATAGCTAGTAGTCGGAAAGCTTCTGGGAAAAAGATTACGGAGTCCCGAGGTTACCTTATTACGGAGTCCCGAGGTTACCTTATTACGGAGTCCCGAGGTTACCTTATTACGGAGTCCCGAGGTTACCTTATTACGGAGTCCCGAGGTTACCTTATTCTTTAGCTTAGTGTTTAACTTTCGACAGACGTGTACTATAATATGCAAAACATCCCATGACGAGAGACATGATAAACCAATAAGCAGAGAAATAAAACATATCAATATACTGGTTATAAAAACTGATTTAAGGTTCAGACCACGACCCCACGTACGATGTATTTGACAATCAATTGTCCATACAAAAAATAATTCATATAAGTCTACTTCCGGTGAAAACGGAAGGAGACTTAAGATTTTTACTCCTTCTGTCTGTCCTTAAACGAAACTGTTTTCCAAACTTTTGAGATATTGGAATCATATTTGGAAATACCTTTTTATAGTTAATTTAAAGCCAAGTTTGACTTATCCTTAATTTTGATTAGTATTGGTAGAGTTATGGCCCTTTGTAATTTTTACTTTTTGTTACACCTGTATACCTTCTATTGTGTGTCAGTAATTTATCCTTACTTAATAGACTTCTCCAGAACCAGTGAACCAATGAAAATGAAAATTGACAGGAATGACCCCTAGTTCAAGTTCTCTGAATTCATAGACCTTGGGCTTCATTAAATGTTACAGGTGACATTAATCATCTTCCTGACATGAGAAGAAAGGACTGGAAGCTAGAATCATCGAATTTACCACCAGTGCACAAAGCGCCAACAATGTTTACGAAAGTGCTTGACTTTGACTTTAAACCTTTAAATATCTCAGGTGTGTGATAAGGCCCATAGACCACTTGTCTAAGTACTTTTCTCTTTTCTGATTTTGCGGACGACAAGGATCGAACCCACAGCGAATGTGCTTGACCTTGACTTTCATTAAACCTTAAAATATCTCAGGTGAGCGATAAGGTCCATGAATCTCTTGTCAAACTAATGTTCTTTTTTCTGATTTTGCGGTCGATAGGGGTGGAACCCACATCGAAGATACTTGATCTTGATCTTTAAATAGTTCACGATCAGGTGAGCGATAAGGTCCATGAACTACCTACCAAACGACTTTTCTTTTTTCTGATATCATTCCTGATAAGTTGAACCACATAACACTTACTTTCTTCTTGAAATTGAAAATTTTTTCAAAAAGTTTGTAAACCAATCTACATATCGTGTGTAATTTAACTCATGAATGTGGACATTTATTATTACAAATCTTATGTAAAACATTAAGACAATTGTAACAAAATACTTTTTTATTTCAGTATTACCTTGTTTCGATTAACAGTACTGTCCCGTATTTTAAACCCATAAAATCGGTTTGTATGTATATATTAAATTAAAGTTATTTTTTAAAAAACTAAAAAACTAAATTATCACGATAAAAAATCTTCAGATCAGGGCGTTTTGTTTATTCTCTGTGTCAATCTAATAGATTTTCTGTAAAGATCTGTGATGCACTGTAATTTAACTAAAAATATCCATGAACTTGTAGGATCTGATTACAAGATTAAAATACTATACTTTCAAGTTCAGGTTTTTACTTCAGTTTTCGATAATTCTGAAATACTAGGTAAATGGCATGACATTCCTTCATGTCGAGTGATATTCCTTACGCGCGCGCGCGCGCGCGCGTGTGTGTGGGTGTGTGGAAATTGGGCCTGAAAATATTGATCTTCATATAAAAGTCATGTCTTTTCTTCTGCATCTTTTCAGAGTCAGGGGGAGGGGGGGGCGAATAAAAGTACCTGGTCCCGATTTCAAAATCATTTCTTGACTTAAATCTGGCAGATTTTAAATCAGATTAATTTTGTTAATTTTCAAGATATAAATGGAATTTCAAATGTAATTTTGAACATCATTATAAGATAATTACATCTATGTTCTTGATACCATGGTGAATCAGTACTAAAATCGTATTAAAATGACAATCTATATAACAGTGCAATATCTGGGATGGCTCCTCATACGAATAATACTTTGAATGTAAGAGTTGTCTTTCCTTTACTGCCCAAGTCACTATGGCGCTGAATTATTACTTTATTTCCATAGAAAATCCAATAAACTTTCATATCCAAGATAACATGGTGTCGCTGCATTCGCTTCCTATCTCTGCGATGGCAGGCATTCCGGTGGTTTTACATGCAGAACGCGTCACTTCAACAAGTCTTGCATGCTTTGCATGTATGTGAGCCTATGCATGTGCGTGAACATGCACCTTTCCTTACTTCGAACAGTAAATTCTGGGTCCTAACATTACATCGAATTTTTCTCCGTCCAAATATCTTTATGTAGAATATTTGCACTATTCCTAGTCTGGCCCAGTATAGTAGTGCCATTATGTGTTTACTATCTGTTTTATGGTCTATTATCTGGTAGCATGAACAATGGCGAAAAAAAGGAATAAATAAATAACAAATGGCTGCGTGAATTATATTGGTTTTGTGTTTGTATGATCTCGGTCTCGGTGGCTATTGCTATTTCAAGTACATTTTTTCAGCTAAAACACTTGAATAAACCAAATTCTTTTCTCACGTCAATGATGTTTTAGAATGCAGAAAAAGCACCAAATAGCTCAACAATTTGTTCAAAAATTTTCTGGGGTCCTCTAGCGTTAGACGCGTGTCTGGTGCATTTAGCTCCAGGCTTGTACATTCATTTTTTCTGGCTACGCCACTGCAACCATTCATAGTGGTAAAAGTTTCGAATTTAATCGACATGCGATTTGAGAGTCTATTTTTTTTTTTTTTTTTTTTTTTTTTTTTTTTTTTTTTTTTTTTTTTTGCTTCCAATTAACCGTATCGGACAAATTTCCAGAGCATCTCTTTTAACACCTTTTCCAAACTACTAATGTCGTCCAGAGGATTTCTGTAATATAAAATACATGTACAAGGTGGGAACTTAATAAGTTTGAAACTCATTCGATTTGTCTCCCCTTCTATGTGGGAAATACAAAACCACAAGGACAGCATAAATACTCTTTTTATAAAGATCTTAAGAAACATGTATCAACTTGAATTAGTGATTAATTGAAAAACGTTAAATGTGTTTCCCATTTGGATTTCTATGGGAAAGCCTATATATATGCAACATCTCGTGAAAATTTTCAAGAACCCTACAGGGATAGAACGGGTTTAACTAGAGCAAAGGAAGAAGACACACCTATCTGGTATACGAAATCTAAGAGACAATGAATCATCTGAGCATGCATTAAGCTTAGGTGAGGTAATAATTTATGCCTATTATATAGGAGCTATGCGTTAAAATGTGACATCATGACATAGAGTCCCCAGAGAGCTCTTTACGGTGGAAGCTCTATACAGCATATTAATGCCTTTTTAAAAAAGTCAGACCCCAGTAAAGTGCAACAGCCAGCATTTTTATAATATAATCACATTTCCGTGTTAAACGTGTCCCACAAGTAAATATTATCAACTAATGTTTTACAGAAAAGAAATCATGAAGCACAATACGTATATCGCAATATAGATTTTACTAAGAAATAATATCAACTCATTTTCAAAGGATAAAATTATCGCTTACATTAGTATTACCTATATTGAGACCGCCACTTCTTGAATGCTGTAAGGAATCAATTACTGACCAGTCCATTCTATTGTTATGTTGTCGTCATGTCAAAACGAGAAAAAACTGTGGCGGTGTAGCTACCTAAACAGGAGGTGCTGAACCTTCCGGAGCAACCGGCCTCACTTCCCGGGTGGAATTTCACTTGTCTAGCCTGACTTGTCAGTTCTGAAGTTTTTACCTTGCCTCCGGATTTTGATTTGCACATGGATTAGTATGGTTGTTTTTGATTATATTATTAACATGTCCGTTGTCAGAATAATGTCCTGGCGAAGTCACCACTTCTGAAACTGCTGTCTAGTCGACCTTGCACCCCAAAGATAGCCATTCAAAGGCATTTGTATCGTGAGGGGATCTTTGAAAAACTTGCTATAGGAATTAAAGATGTTATGGCTTTGGCTGTCTATTTTAAGAGCTGGGCCATCAATATATCAAAGTTTGGGAGTAAATTGCAGAAGTCAAATATGAAAGTGTCCTCAAAATGTTCCACTGAATGCTTTACTTAATTGTATGCATTTAATGCCATGTTGTATAAATTGTTATATTATAGAATATAGATGCACGTGCAGGAAACTTGTTATTATGAGTTTCACTCTTGTTCCAGAATCCTGATTTGTAAAAAGTTGTTTCTAAATGTTATTCGTTAATTTTGATTTTGTAATAAAATATTGTTTAAACTAAAGTGTCTTTGTGTCTGTATTTTACGGCGCCACAGAGGTGACATGAAAAATAATTTTTATACTACGGAGTCACGCGATAAGTATTGCATGGTCAAGTGAAAACGGTTATTGCATTCGCGTGAAATATTGCAATATCTTTCTTGTGAGCACGTGTCCTGTCATCTTTGCCCCACCGTCTTATCTAATACATGACAAATATAAAATGACTTTGTCCAAACATTTTTACTGAAACTCCACTGACGTTTCACAAGATCTTTGCCCTAAAAGGTAAAATGTGATTGGCTAATTGGACATATTAGTAATTATTAACTGTAAAAATAAAAGACACACTTCGCGTTGTTATTTTGTTTGTAACAGAACATGTCAATTGTTTTTGTTTTTGATAGGAATCAGCCGTGCCCCTGTCTTTCATGTAAGTTTAAATATGACTGTTTAAGAGCTTAAATAATTGTTAGACAGCTGACTTGGAGGTATTAAGTCAGCTAATTAAAACAAACTACTACATGTATAAAGATATTTATTATCAAGATACATGTTTACAAAATAGTAAACAAAAGACTACTCATGAATGAAATGTGTAATGTCATTATTTATACAATGTACAATGTTTTGAAATAATCTGTTTTCTTACAATAAAATTGTTTTTCCTGGTTGTTAACAATCTAAATACATGGCAAACCTGTCAATAGGAACACCTGTAATTAACAACAGCAACTTGTCTATATTTTACGAAAGCCTATTAAGCTCATGAATAAAAAAAAATTAAAAGGCGTAATAAGGCGAAATAAAGGCGTAATAACGCGAATTGAAAGGCGTTATAATGCGAAATAAAGGCGTAATAACGCGAATCGAAAGGCGTTATAACGCGAAATAAAGGCGTAATAACGCGAATTGAAAGGCGTTATAACGCGAAATAAAGGCATTATAACGCCTTTAGAAAGGCGTAATAACGCGAATCGAAAGGCATTATAACGCGAATTAAAAGGCGTAATAACGCCTTTTTGTGTATATGTTAATAACCCTCACCACAAACAGATTGGTTTTAGTTTGAATAGCTTAAGGCAACTGTAGATCTATTCATACTAAGATGTCACAAGTGTCATTTAATCATTGTTAAAAGTTAGCGATTGACAATTGGACAGGAACTTTTTAATAAAAAGCCATGTGTACATTGCCAATGTTTATCAATGTTTAAATTTCAGATTACTTAAAAGATTTCCATCCCCATATATAAAATGATACTCTTTATGAAAAAAAAACCACTTTAACATTGAAAAGAAACCTTTCTTTCTGTTTTACTGAAATAGTATGTTCATTTCAGCGCAGGATGATGTGCAGTTTTTTTTAATTTTCATAGAATAAATACATATAAAACAGCTTATTACATTACATATTGTTGTGCAGGAAACACACACACACACACACACACACACACACACACACACACACACACACCACACACACACACTTTTAATATGTATGTAAAGTGTGTGTGTGTGTGTGTGGGGGGGGGGGGGTAGAGATTAAACCCCAGGACCTCCACATCATTATGGAAGGCATCTTAACTTCGCGTTAATAAGCCTTTATTTCGCGTTATAACGCCTTTCAATTCGCGTTATTACGCCTTTATTTCGCGTTATAACGCCTTTCGATTCGCGTTATTACGCCTTTATTTCGCATTATAACGCCTTTCAATTCGCGTTATTACGCCTTTATTTCGCGTTATAACGCCTTTCAATTCGCGTTATTACGCCTTTATTTCGCGTTATAACGCCTTTCACTTCGCGTTATTACGCCTTTATTTTGCGTTATTATGCCTTTCAATTCGCGTTATTACGCCTTTATTTTGCGTTATTATGCCTTTCAATTCGCGTTATAACGCCTTTATTTTGCGTTATTATGCCTTTCAATTCGCGTTATAACGCCTTTATTTCGCGTTATAACGCCTTTTAATTCGCGTTATAACGCCTTCCAATTCGCGTTATTACGCCTTTATTTCGCGTTATTACGCCTTTATTTCGCGTTATAACGCCTTTCAATTCGCGTTATTACGCCTTTATTTCGTGTTATAACGCCTTTTTTCGCATTATAACGCCTTTATTTCGCGTTATTACGCCTTTTAATTTTTTTTTATTCATGAGCTTAATAGGCTTTCGTAATATTTAGTACTGTATAAGAATAAACATTAGCGCGGATTTGATCTTCTAAACTAAATTTTCACGGTTTTGACTGTAGGGAAAGTACGAAAGCTTGTTCGTGCAGATTTGCAATCTGATTTTTTTTTTCAAATCGTAGGTACCATTTGTAAAATCGTACCTACATATTGCAAAATCGTAGGTACGAATTAAAAATCGTATATACGAATTGAAATAAAATCAGATTACAAAGTGACACAAACAAGCTTTCGTAGGAAAGTATACAAAGTGGAATAAGAAACTTTTTCCGAGAAGAAAAATTCGTGGTACAAAAATCGCCGTGAAAATGGCGAATATTTCTTCCCGTGAGTGATTCTTCTTATACAGTATTGTTTTTTAAGTCCTGATTACTTTTGGTTTATATATCACCTCTAATTATATAAGGTGCTTAGTGGCCACTACATTTTATACTAATGTCATTTTTATCTGTCCATACGAGCCACTGCTTACTATGGCTCGAGTTTTTTTGGGGGGTAAAAACTAGCATTTCTAAGTCGATGTCATTAACATCTAACATTATCTGTATGTATTTAAAAATCTTATACAATGAAATTTTGTTTATGTCTATTTTTGCGGTTTTTCTTCGAATATATTACAGAATACAAGGTAACAGACAGTTACAAAGTTTCATTTGCAAAGAAACTGGGTTTGTTTTCTCTGTAAATGTGGTTTTAATTGGCTAGTTGTTTTCTGTTTTGGGTCAATAGCGCAAAAAGCAAACTGAATTGCCAGATTTTGACAAAGATTCTGAATAGTGTTGCCATTTCTTTTAAATTTTAATACAATTGCCATGACAAAGGTTTTTCCCGGTACTGGATCTTTAAACAACGAAGCAAGTTGCTTACAAATAAACTGTTGCACCAGAGACATTGCAACCCTAGGATTGTCAAGGCCCTCAATAAGTTTATGGCCGTCATCACAATATTGGTGCTAAGTATAATGCCTCTGTATCCAAAATTATCCTAGATATACCGAGTATTTGACGTCCCATAGTTACATGTTCTTTTCATTCTCAATTTTGATTTCAAACGTAGCGTGTGTAAACAGTTGGTGCTTATCATTCTTTCTGAAGTTTAAGTTTTTAGCTTGGTTTGCCAGTTATCAGTTTTACTTAGTTCTTTTTGGGTTTGTTTGGTCATGGAGCAGTATGTTTTTATTTGATTATAAACAACATAAACAACAAAATTCAACTTCTATCGAATATTATACTTAGATCTACATAAAACTAACTTTCTAACTAAGAAATCAGACAAAGTTGATGTTTTTTGGTAATATATATAAGACTAAAAACCATCATGCTTTTTAGTCAAGAGAGCTTTTATTGCTTAAAAATTTAAGTGGAAACGTAGTTAATTTGAGTATTGCGTGGTCCTGAACTTATGAAACAGTGGACGACATTACTTCACCAATTATATTGGGGATAACTTAAGCACTGATATTGTATAATGCGAACTGTGCGTACTCTCAATTTCTGCATGTATTCTGAAATCTTGATATTTGACAATCATTAGTTCAATGTTGTCGTATTTATAAACAATTTTTATTGAATCAATAATTTCGATTTCACAGGCTAACACATGTAACATCACTATCTATACATTGCAGCACTTCATACACCCTAGTGGATCTTCAGTTTGTATTATCCCAAACGTTAAACTCCCATTATATAGATACATAAAAACAGTTACATGTAAATATTTTTATTCACCTCTTATTCTAATTACACATTATACAAGTTTTAATTTCACAGCACTTGTCGGTCGTTTCGGAATACAATTCCTTATCAGTAGTGCTTGGACCAAAATTATAAAACCAAAATTGCTCAAACTTAAATTTTTCTAAGTTAATTTTCACATCCCTTAAAGATAATACATGTATAAGAACCTGAATTGAATTACGACTTTCTTTGACGATAATATAAGAACATACGAATGTCGATATGTAATTCCATTTTCAATATGAAAAATACAATGAGTTTACTTTGTTATGAAAACACTTACAATTTTAGAAGTAACATTATTCCATGAGTCTGTGAATGTGTGATGACCAGTGTTTAGTCTGTAACAATAAAAAATCATTCATGCTATCATCATGCTCCAAGCTGAAATAAGTTTTCCATAGACTAGTCTTAAATTCTATTTTCAACGTACAAGTAACAGTAGTCCGGTCCTATTTTTTTTTTAAATTTCTCGAATGAACACAATTTATATATGTATATATAGTTTTTTCACACTATACATTGACATTATCTGATGGTCATAAAATCCACGTCAGTGTATGGCAGTCGGTACTTCTAAAGTGTTTTGACCTGCATATATCAAAGGATTATAATATGAACCCGCATAAAAAGAGTTCATAAGATCTAGAGCGGCTTTGGCAGCTTTTAGTTTTCTCCTGCCGCCTTTCGGTTGTTTAGTCGTTTTGTCAGGTTGTAAAGGACGTCTCTTTCTTTCGAATACTCTACCGTAGGTCTGTAATTCCTGCATAACTGAGGTTCCCAAACTTTATACAAATGACGTAATATATCACGATATGTAAATGTTACAGATGGCGCTTCACCCTCTGTATCCGGGTATAACGCGCCGATTGGATAAATACCTTCTGAATGGCTAGTTATCGCACTGTAACAAAATCCACTAGGGCTGTTTATGTCCCTTTGAAATTTTCTGGCTCTATTTTTCACTGTTACCCATGACACTTCACTTTGTGGTCGTGTCGACTGTTTTGACGACACCACTTTCTTTTCAGTTTTAGATGTGTCACGTTTTGCACTGCGACTTTTTGGCTTTGCATCATGGACGTTTTTTTCAGGAAGCAGACGTATGTATTGTGGATTCGCCATGACCTTTTGATTTTGATGACCAACTTTCTTTTTACTTTGTTTCGACATAGTTCTTCTGTGTGTTTAACGTTGTAATTGTTCATGTAAAAACGCTCAAACATAAGATAATTTACCTTTTTTAAACGTCCAAAATCATATATTTCTCTCCATTCCTCAAGCAGTTAATTGATCTTCTAACACGACTGTTATTCTAAGGTTTGCTTAAATAGTACCGCATAAGGTATCATATTTCAATATTAAATATACGACAAGTCATGATCAATATTTTTTTTAAAATACGGACGAGTCAAAATTAATCTTTTATCAATCTTAATGAATACGTCAGTCATATTGTTTAATACACCAAAGAGGCTTAGTTGAGGGAATGTTTGAACTGGTTCCATATATTTTACATATCATGAGCATCATAAATAAAGCCATTTTTAAAAGGTCGTTTTTTAAAAGAAATTATTTTTAAATGTTAAAATGCTGGTGTAGTAGATACCTAATGTTTGAGGATTTTATTTTATTTTTCATCGTCTATTTTGCTTGGACTTGCTATTAATCTTTGATATATTCAATTTAGTATAATAAAATAGAGAAAGCTCAGTTTAAACTCGTGTATTTGGCGATAGCCAAAGTTACCATGAACATAACACAATAAAAATGAGACCATATCAAAATAACGAGACCTATAATTATAAAATTCCAGACTTTGGAAGGACATCTTAGTTTAAACAAAGAAGTAAGCTGCTTACAAATAAATTTTTGAGGGATGTTGCAAGCCAAGATTTATCCGGGCCCTTAAAAGGTTTTATGGTCGTTATCACAGTATTGTTGATAAGTTTCATGTTTCTGTGTCCAGGATTACCATGGATAAATTTGTCGTTACACGTTCCTTTCATTCTCAATTTGGTTTATGTACGTCGTGGGTACAGCTAGCTAAACAAGAGGTACTTACCTTTTCGTAGCACCCGGTCTCACTTCCTTGGTGGAACTTCATGTGTTTAACCTTGTTTACTAGGTTCAAATATTTTACTTTGCTTTGGGATTGTGGTGTGGAAATCGATTGGTATGTCTGTTTTGAATTTCAAACTTATTAAGCATTAATGCAGGTACATTTTTCAGTTGAACCGATAGGGATTCTCAAATTCATCACTAATAGCATAACCTACCAGGGCGATATTATATATGATGTTATTTATATTTTTTTCAAATTGATCTTTAAAATATGCTTAACAATGTATATTATGTTGGACTTATACCAAAGAAGGGCTACATTTGAAGCTGTATATGATAAACATGATGGCTTTAAGTTTTCTATTGTCAACTTTCCTTTTCTATACCACAATATAACTGCTTATATTTGTTTCAAGTTAATATGGTATTGTAGAGGAGGTTCACATTACGGCGACTTTATACAACAAGACCAGCTTCTTACAAATGAATTGTTATTGTAAGCATCGGCTAAACACAGTAACACAACAGGCTGGAATGGCTGTGCCAACTATTATTTGTTATTCAACGTTTATACGACCATTTTTGCATGACACAAAGAACAAGACGATGTGCACGTTCCCTCAAGCAGGTGCCCCTTTTTTAAAGTGGAATCTGATATCATGTTAAATATTCATTAATTTAAATATTCATACAGCCAGTTAGTTGTTTAGTCTGTGTATATATAAGGATTGTATAAATTATCAGCCTGATCGATTGTCAAATTTGTTGTTGTTAAACACATCAAGGACGAGTTTAACAAAACAACTAAATATTTCCGATACCAAAACAATGACATGATTAATTACATGTATATCAGATATTTAAAATGGGCCAAGAAGTATGCCGTATAAACGATTTTCAGCCATTTTTCATTTTAGTAAAATCGACGAAATAACAGGGTTTAAATATTTTATGATATAGGGATCGATATACATCATGTAGAACCATGTTAAACCTGAAGAAAAAGGCTATTGCCAAATCATTGAACTTTATACGCAGATATATAGATGCCGTTCTATCTTTTTTGGAGACTATGTCAAAGTGATCTTTTGTAATGAGCTTGAAATAAAAGATACGACTGGTTCTGCTTCATACTAATATTGTAAGCCTAGGCTTATCAAGGCTCTACAAGTTTTATGGCTACCATCTCATTATTGATGAGAAATATGATGTCTCTGTATCCAAAATTATCCTGGATACGGGTATATTTGACGTCCGCTATTTCAATGTCCTTTGCATGGCGGGTGTAACTACTTAAACTGAAGTGCTTACTATTCCGCAACATCTGAACTCACTTCCCTGGTTCGTGTTAATGTGTTTACCTTAATTTGCCATTTTTCAATTTCTTACTTGTATGTTTACTTTTTCCTTTTTCCTTTTATATATTTTATAGTTGTATAGTATAGCAGTCTTAAAGGAATACTGAAAAACATAACCTTCCCCGTTAAACTATTTTACAAGATACCGCCATCTACGTATATTTACCAAATTGGAGCACTTAACGAGATTAAGGCCCCATATTTATCAGTTTCAAAGTTTAGTTTTTTCTTCTGGAATTTTTAACATCGATTAGTATGTTTGGTTTTTATTATGCCCATAGACTGTTATTATACATGTATCTACATAGTTTGTTCTAGCATGACAGCGGAGGAAACGGCGTGTTGGGAGAAAAACAAAACGAAAATGTTCGATAAACGAACTGATACACTTTTTCAAAATACAATCTGTCCCGAACTGATTTCGAACCTTGAGAGGACCTGTGAACCATATGTTGGTGCTTTAAATCACTCGGTCATTGAAAGTCCACGGTTTTCTGTTAATACCGGCTTTAAAATGCATGTAATATGAATAATAACTCGGTCTTTGATAGGAAAATTGTTCCTATCGTAGTCTAAAAAGTTATGAAAACACTGACATCATTTCCTGTTCTTTTAGGCGTGTTAGGATAAGTCAATTAGGTTTTACCTTACACAGTTCTCTTTTATAGTGTTTTCACGATCGGTGTTTGTTGTTCCTAATAGCTTCAGGGCGTTGAACAAAACATATTACGTGTAAACCCGATATACATATACATGTAATTATTACAAACAAAACAAGAAGATATTAAAAGCATTAAATACAAACAAAAAATGACTTTTGAAATTGTGCTGAACATTACTAATTCGATGAAGGCGACCTCTTGTACACTGAAGGAAAATCCTCGAAATTCCATAAAACTTACTTGTTTTCTCACCATCTCATAATGACAGTATCCACAATGATGTACCAACTGCGGAAATTCCGACTACAGAATTGTAAAATAACTCTAATATACTAGTAGATTGTTATTTTCGTTCAGGGAAGTGTCTTAATTTATATCACCTTTCAAAAAATTAATTACTTTGACTAAAACCCACATATTTCGTTCGCCAAACACTATCCCTGTTTCCAGGATGGTCTCTTGGGACCATTAAGTCATTATTACCAGCTAGAAAAGACAATACACTTGTTTTTCTGATTTTCTGAAATTAGAATTAAAGTAATTTTCATTTTTATGAACTGTTAAGACTTGTTGGTGCTTGCTCTTTTTATATAGTTCACACTTTCTATGGCTGTTTCCGCAGATTTTATCTTTTGTTGGCGCGATTCTGATCGTTGTTTCTTTAATAATTTTGTCTTTGACTTATCACACTTAACTGATTTTGTTTCCAGTTCTTCTTTAGCAGCATATCTGTAGGATTTACTATGCTGTTGTTGCCACTTTTGAAGTAAAATATGAACTGTTTCCTTGCTCGTCATGTTTAATAAAAACATTTTACATTGAATTCCACATATTTATCTTTTTCATTTTAAATTTTGATGTCAATTTTTCTAGTCTCATAAAAATGTCCTTCCAACTTGAAATCTTGTTTTATTTAGTGTAAGAGAATTAAATTATATGTACGATTTTCATCATTGTTAAAAAAATATCGATGGTCTAGCACATACAAAAAGTAAACTGTTCGATGATTTCCAATATTGCAAATGCGACACCAATAATGTTACACACGAAAACTTATACTTAATTTAAAATTAAAGACGCATTTCTGTTTAGGAGATCTATGCTTCAAATAATTTTTTACTCGAAAAGTTTAAGATGAAACAATTCCAATTAAAAGTTTACATCAATACTACTATACTTTAACGTCGAATTGAATTCCAATGGATATCATCAACATAAACTAAAAATTTGAAAATTTATACAAAAGTAAAATGATATACCACTTAAATAATCTATCCAGATTTACAGGACACGTCGAAGATTTGTGTTAAATGCATAAACTCTTCACGACCTTCTTCTGTTTTTGTCCAATATCCTTTAAAAATCACTTTACACATAATGTAGACCACTTTCCATCCTGATCCATTGTTTTTTCTGTATTTTCAAATTGCATCAGAAATGTTAACCACTTCTCTTCCCTCTATGTAACTATTTCCCTTAAGATATTTTAAAACTTCAATGGGCACTTTAACCCTGAAGACGTTTTACTGATTTTTTTCAAGGTCCTTGAATATCCACACAATGTCAATCACTTTTCTCTCAACAAGTTTGTCTCAAAATCAAATGCTTGTCTTCTGAACTAAGTTTTACGTTTTTGAAATTATGTCACTTATGATCTCGATAATGATTCTCAATAAGTCAATGGAAAGTTACAAAATGTTTGTATCGAGTCATGCTGTTCTTTTTAAAATCATGAAAACGAAATACCGACCAGAATCGAGTTTGTTTAAATAGTTGAGAGTTAAAAGTCTATTTAGGACTATGGTACATCCGTAAAAATTCAATACTTAACATAAAGACTTTCTTTCTTACATTATTATTTATTTAGTTTTATTATTTACAATTTAGAATCAAGCATTGTCGGTTTTGTTTTGAACATATAGAATGTTTAATAAATTGACCTAAAATACTGTAAACGAGGAAAATAAACTTTAAAAATTGATTTTTTTTTCTCACATCACAAAACTTGAAAACACAATCACGTGTTATAGTTCGGTATTTTTTGAAAACTGTCCTCTAAAAGTGATTTGAAATATATGTATCTTAAATAATCCTGTTTTAATTTTACATAATATATTTCAACAACAACCTTTATTTCTCATTTCTGAAAATATTTGAAGTTTAGTTGATGCTTTCACATCACAGACCAATAGTCAATACCTTTCATATTTGTTCTGATAAAATATTTTTCGAAACATTTTCCTTCTCTAATAGGTTATAATATCCACTTTTAAAAAATAGAAATAATACAGTGATAGAAAGGCTGCATCGCCATTGTTCTGAGGAATATGTCAAAGTCGGTTTCAAAACTTTCTTAGATGGGATTGATTTTTATTTTAAATGTACACCCCCAGGATTTTAATGAAAGTCGTGTCATTTTATTTTATCCACATAACGAAAGATTATTATTATTATTAAATGAGGTAGTTTTTTTTGTTTTAATCTTTTCATTCATATTAAAAACAAACATACCAAACCATGTCAAAATCATAAGCCGGATGATCAAGCAGTGAAGCATCTTCTTTTTAAGTAGCTACACCCGCTACGTATGCAATGAAAATAAGAAAGAATAAGAATAAGGAACTAATCTTTTGGACGTCAAAAATATCCTGGATAAATTTTGATACACACTTATCAAAAATATTGTGATGAAGACCATAAAACGTTTTGATTGCCTTGATAAAACCTTGATATTATACTGTCAACAATTTATTTGTAAGCATCTTGCTTCGTTGTAGAAAGTTCCCGTAGTAGGAACAAGCTAAAGCAACCGCAAGAGCTGCCTAATAGAAGCACTTCTAATACTGAAAACAACTTATCTATTTTAAGCATAACTGTTATTCTCATACTCTGAAAAAATATTACATGAAAACAGCGATTTTTAGATCTGAATTGTATAAAGGGAGATAATTGTGACTTTATTGTGCACAAAAATTGTGCCTAATCTATTAGTTGTCTTTTATGAATAAATATAAAAATATTATCTGTAAACCATGTCAAATTTGTTTTATTAGACAAATTAGTCGGTTTTTTCCAGAGTATTATAAAGTGAACATTCTCCTTACCCTTATTTATTCCTTTCTATCTCTTCTTTTTTCGAGTCTTATACTGGTGGTTTGGTGGTATAACTACTGACTGTATTTCAGCATCTATGTAAACGAATGTGTTGCATTGTTCTGCTTAAACCGTTGCTAAGCCTAGTTTTATTGGCAATACTAATTATTTCTAACCCTGTTTTATATAGTAGAACCATGTCGAAATCAAAATCCCAAAGCAAAGAAAAAACTTTTTGAAGATGGTAAATTAAGTTAAACACGTGAAGCCGGTGCTCCGGAAGAGTAAGCTCCTCCTTGATACAACCTCTAGGTATGCAATCAAAATTTGGAATGAAAGGAAATATAACTATGGGACTTCAAATGTATCCCTGGGTTATTTTGGGATAAAGAGTTATCAACAATATTGTGATGGCCTTGACAAGCCTAGGCCTGAGTCAACGATTTAGTTTCGTTGTATAAAGTACCCGTTGTTAGAACAAGCTCTACCATAGCGTATCGTGTGAAATAAACACGCCACAAAATGCAGGTATGTTGCTTTATAGAAAAGGAAAGTTGACAATAGAACAATAAAAGTCGTACCGTTTTTCATATCAAGCTCACTTTCAAAGATGACATTTATATATTCTCTGAACTTGGGATTGTAAGAGACAGAGTGTCATATATTCGTTTGTTAAAACATTGTATTGGATTTTGATATACGGAATATATGTTTAGCTTTAAAAAAGATTGTAATATGTTATGTGTCTCTGTGCTAAACACTATACTGTAGAGTAAAATTATTATATTTTTGTTTGGTAACATATATAACATATTGCTAAACCTATAGAGAAAGGGATATCTGACCACATCCAAGGCTCTAGTCTCAAGCAAATTTACTAATCTTAATCGGGACAATGGATAAATATTTTTGACAAAACTAAATATAGTGATTTTCAAAATGACACCTGAATATATCTTTACAGTTACCAAAATTATCAAGAATTTAACGAAAATGAATGTGAAATATTGTTTTCTTCGGGTAGTTTCAGTTAACATTCTGGAGCCGGACTCGGGTTCAATATAAGAAAGTTTTAATAAATTGCCTTAAACTATGCAAATATTTTACTCGATTAACAATCACATTACAAGCCATTTTCCCATAGTTACGGGTAAAACACTGGTACATTCTTTTGGAAGATACACAAATAAGAGGTTCATAAGATATGAACCTTGATATAGTAGTATTCTGTTTCTAATTATAAAGTTAATAATCTATTACATTAATTGTAAGACATCTTGAGCAAGGTTATACAACCAATAAATATTTCATTATAGTTAAAGTCAGTACATGTGCATATTATATACTCAAACTATTTATTTTTAGATTAAGACGATATTCTATCAAAATTCAATATTGCTTACCGGTATATAATTACTATATAAATTACCAAAAAAATCAAATTTTGTAACATAATAGACTCAAGGTTTACGTAATTTATAATTTGAAAAGTATGGTAGGTTTTAAAATTATTTTCTTAATGTCATTGTTAGTCAATAGAAAGTCTTAAATCGAAAATTTAAATTTGCAATTTTACTAAAAAAAAGATATTGTATATTTACCATGCATTCGATTCATAATAACTTAGGGTTTTAAAGGAACTAAAATACATGTATATTTATATCAAATTAATGTTGATGATTAATATACAATCTGACAATAATGATGGTATTTATATATGAATATCACCAATAAATAATTTTGTTTAGCAGATGAATTGACGCATGTAGATAACTGATATGAAAAACTTATGATTTTACAAACCCATTACAAGCCATCATGATTAGACTATTATGTAACACAATACAGTTATAGTTAAATTTAAATTATTCATATGCTGATACCAAAAAAACCAACAAGCTATTACAACAAGGGGAATTAATTCTTTACAAAACGATAAGTAAACTTCGCAGACATAAAAAAGGAAAATCTTACTAAATCGGAACTACTCTTTGTAGTTTTGGTAAGTGGATACAGTATTCTCAAATACACATATCTTTTTATTTGTTAAGATTCGTTCAGCATAAAAATGTTGAAAATGAAAATATATAGAATGAAACATGTGTTTTTCTTTAATATACTGGTCACAAAGTCTGCCTTTCCTTTCACATTAACTTCAATTTGATTTATCATATTTATGTAAGGTTCATTTAATTTGAGAACAAAACATCCTTTCAAAATGAGCAGTCAATAAGACATTTAAATATGAATGTAATGTTATTGATCCCGGACAAGTGAATAGTTTATTTGTTCCTGATGATTGCTCTTATATATATCTAGTGCAACCAACTTTAAATTCTCTTTTTATTTGATTTAAATTTTGATTAAGGTGGCGTAAACTATAAAAATACGTCAAGTTCAGAAATGAAAAATGTTTTTCTTCAAATGTGTATCGGAAACTGTTTTAATGAGTCCTATGCGATTTTTCAGTTAAGACATGGATTGTTAAGAAAGTGATATTCATACAAAATCACTGAATACAGTTAAATCATAAATTTGAATAAGCTAAAATTTTGACTTTTTCCTGATTATCATGCGGAAAAAAGTTTAAGTACATTAAAATTCTTATGAGAGTTAGACAGAACTGTAGTATGGATTACCCAAACTGAATATATTTATGTATACTGAAATGACAGGATTTAGTGAACAAAATAATAAAGGAATACAACATTCTGACAAAATGGACAAAAGGATAGATATGAAAAATATAGAAGATATTTCGAAATCACAGTCATCAATAGAAACTGAAAACACGGAATCTGCAACAGAAAGTGTTCAGACGGTATCCTACGCCAGCACAATGATATCAACAAAAAAGGACAAACATCGACCATCTACTTCACTTTGTTTGGTTCATCATTTGTTACAAATTTGGGAACCGCAATTAAGTCGAAATTATAGACCATCTGCTGATACAGCAAATATACCAGATAAGGATACAGTGGTGCTGACAAAAAAGGTAAAAGGTCAAAATCACGTAAATTTAGGACGACAGTAACGGTTGTTTCAGCAGTCAGTCGGATGCAAAAAGGGCATAACACTGGAATCAAATGAAACAATGAAATGAATCATGAATCAGTTTGAAAATATGTAAACATCTGTTACAGACAAACCATCAGGAAACTACGAAAGGGGATACATTGAAATATATCGTGCAATATGGTAACTTAATATAAATAAACTTAAAGTGAGGATACCGGAGACTTCAGAAAATTCCGTTTTCCCATTTTGTTTTTACAAAATAGAATGTATATAACTTCTGCAATTTTTTATGAGGTTTTGGATTTAAGAAGGTAAACATTACTTATTTATGGTACTTGTATATGAAGAACGTTTTGTCCTCACATTTTTAGGTTAGGTTAAAGATTGTTAGGATTGAACCCCTGGTATAATATCAGGGGTTGATTTGATTGTGATTAAATGTCATTATTAAAACACAAAACAATATAGTTTAAATGTTCTCTATCTTTTGCTCTCCAGAAAAGTCATCAACTTTTATAAAAAAAAAAAACAAAAAAACCAAAAACATACGATGATGCTAGACCGATAGAATTGCTATACATGTTTTATTAAACTGCCATATACCATTTATTGAATTTAATCATAAATTATATTGTCATATACCAATTTTTGGATGTATTTTATGATTAAATTAAAAAATGGTATATGACAAAACTAATTCGTCATTTTCTAGTTTTTTACGTTTCTGGGTTTCGAAGTTTTGATTTGGATATGTATTTGTATGTTTGTTTTTGATTTATAGAAACCGTGACGTTACATGAGGTGAAGGTCCGACAAAGATGATTATAAACAAGTGCGAGTCCAAACAATCTATATGTGGTTATTATAATAAAAAAACAATCATACGTCTACATGCCCAAATCAAAATCCCAATGCAAAATAAAAACTTTGAAAAGTGATTTTATTGAAATGTTAACAAATAAAGGACAAAAATGCATTGCTATATACAAAAACAACTTTATCTTTGTCGACATATAACTTGGCTATATGTGCAATGCAACAAACAACAAATGTACAAACTAACAAAACAAGGCAATAATTGATGAATATATTATAGAAACCACCGACTATAGCAGTACCGACTGTGGATGAACTCTAGATAAAATGCCAAAATGGTTTGAGTACACTTGGTGCGTGAAAAACACCCTACATGTTTATCACCAGTGGTCTAGTAAATCTCAAGTAACGTACTCTTGACGTCAATTACTTGTGCTGTTTACCACCTGCCTGTATGTAAATTCTAACACCATACGAACACACTGAACTTGGTTGTTGTATTCATTTGTGTAAGCAAGGTTAATTTGGTAGAGAAACTCTAAAGAATTACTTTCAATGAAGTAGAAATGTTATTTAAATAATTTTATTTAAAAGAGTGTAGCAGAAATGTCATTTAAATGACTTGATTTAATAAAGTTGTTATTTAATAATTTTATACTATTGATAAGTAAAAATGGGTAAACAGGTTTAATTTCTGTTTAAATTTGCTTTCTAATCCCATTCATACAATGCTTATATATAAATAATGTCTAGTTCATTTTTTAACGTTCGTAACATCAACTATTATTAAGTTAGTTTAAGGGTTTGTCCGCAACTTTAGTAACGTCAATCCATGAATCGAACAACAGAACCAGTCAGACGCAATCACGATCAGCATTCCATAAATGAAGACAGGTGATAGTTTACTTTGCGGATTTTGTTAATTTAATAATAATACCACATGTACTTCAATTTAACTCAGTGATTTTATTGAAATCTTAAGTCGATCTTTCTTGCATGCTAATAGAACACAATTTTTCAATTAATGAATTCTAAATTGATTTTTATTGCTCTTCAAATATTTAACAAGATTTTTAATGTTTTTCTAAATCTATATTTCAAAATCAATGTTTTGAAACAACACAGTTAAGACAGCTTAAGACTTTCCAATTTATATGTAAAATGTAAAATGTTCAGCTGGATAAAATTGCACACAGGGGAGTTCATAGAACAACATATTCATTCAAGCTTAGTATAAATAATTTTCACAAAACAACATGGCATTACTTTAAATAAATGAAGTTTACTTGTGTGGTTCTAAGAAGAATAAAGCAATAAGGTTTCTCTCAAATGGTGGATGAAATGCTCACGAAAAAGGCCAGTGAATGATCAACGAATGTGATAGTTGTGGTCCTGTCTATTCACCAGAAACAAATGTTTAGCTAGATTTGTGGCCCACGCTGTTAGGTCAGCCAGTTGATATCCTCACTAATTTTTACAATACCTACTTATTTTGAGACCTACATAATGAATAGTTGCATACGTAATTTCAGTTAAATTGATGACATAAGGAGTGTGATATTGTGCACACGGTTTTTAGAACACGTTCCAAAATACACGTTCAATGAACTCTCTTGGTACTGTACAAAAACCGAGAATCACAAAAAACAAGACACATACTAATCATACGATTAAAACCGTCGAAAAGTAGTTTTAGAAACTCCTAATACCTTACCAGTTTATTGTTGTTCTTGTAGTCAAGACATGCAGGTTTTTCTCAAAAAACAAACACACCGATACATTTCCAAACCAAAATTCCACAGCAAAGTAAAAACTTTGAAGTTGGCAAATTAGGTTCAACTAATTTCAATCAGGGAAATGAGACTGGGTGTTCCGAAGGTAAGTGTCTCCTGTTTAGCTAGCTATGGCCGCCACGTGTGTAACTTAATTAGGAATGAAATAAGATGTGAGGCGTCAAATACATTCATGGTGTTTCAAAAACGGCCTTCTGGTGCTGCGAATTATAACAGGTTCAATAATAATTATGATTTAAACTTTTCTGAAAAATGGTTTTATAATTTCTTAACGTCATTATTAATCAAAAGAATCTGTCCGTTGTTATGGTTATTATCATATCATAAATAAACACTGATGATTGTTTGTTTATTACATAATCATATCAGATTATTACGTTAATGTAACTCAAACAGGTTTTATTGAAATGTTGAGTCGATCTTTCTTACATGATATAAGAGACATAACTTTTCAATTAATAATTTCTAAAATAGGTATCTATTGCTTGTAAAATGTTTTGCAAAAACTTTTTAAAATCTATATTATACAATTAACTTTTACAAACGAACGCGTAAACACAGCTTTGATAAGATAAAGTATTTCGAAAGTTTTCAATAGGTTATTATTTGTAATATACAAGATAACAATCTTTATCCAAGAATCAATCGCCTTGGTATAATTAAATATTTAAACTGTTACCACACCTTACTCTATATTCTTCGGAAAAAATGTTTGCAAAATTAGGACGAACCTCGTCAAATCGCACGAATGAAAAGGAATACAGTTATTTTTAGCTGAAAAAACATATTTGGAGATTAAAATTAGTAAGCAAGATGCAACAAACTAACGTGCCTAGTAACAAAGCACGACTATACAAGAAACACGTATTATGACCACAAATTGTATTCTAGATCAAAAACAAACATACTAATCCATGTCAAAATCACAATCCGAAAGCAAAGTATCAACTTTGAAACTGACAAAATTAGTAAAACACGTGAACTTACGCCAGGGGTACCCGGAAGATTAAGCATCTCTTGTTTAGCTAGCTACACCTGCCATGTATGTTATCAAATTGAGTGAAACGAACGTGGAAATATGGGACGTCAAATATATCTAGAGCAATCATAGACAAAGAAACATGAAACTTATCGACAATACTGTGCTGACAGTTAAAAAGCTTTTTGATGCCCTGATAAACCTAGGCTGACAATATCCCTTGGTCATCAATTTATTTGTAAGCAGCTTGCAACATTGTATACTATTCCCTTAGTTGACATAAACTCTACCATAACGTATAAATTGTAAAACAAATGCACAATAAGCGGGAACTGTGTACAAAAAGAAATTAGACAATACAAAAATGTTTCAAATGTAGCCTTTTGTGTGGCGTCATTATTAAGATATATGTCTAAATATGAAACAGAACTTAAAGAATCAGTGGTATCTTTTATTGTAAGCTCTTTGGAATATATGACATCCACATAGTCTCTAAATCTAGGATTGTTAATGGTATCGATGTTACGGCAAGTAAAACTAGTCGTGTTATAGTGGTTTTAGGATGCGTAGTGCCTTTATGTCGCTAATGATAAATGTTTGTGTACATTTATTCATAATTAAGATATTCTGATTAAACGCTTTTCATTATGGGTTCGATCCCCGTCGAAGCCAGTCGTACGCCTTTATTGGTTGACTAGATACTTCGCTGTTTATCTGCAACATTACGAGCTAGTACCAGACCAGGAACACTTGCACAGATACTCACTCACCAGATTTAAGTTCATCCTTGAGGTTGTCTCGCCACGAACTCATGTGAAGCAAAACAAGATTCAACAAAACAATCATCTAACATCCAGTATCTGCCTCTGCTAATGGAGACTGTACACGTATTAATGTCACTGATTATTGACAAGTAATTTGGTAATAGGTACGGCAGTGTATGGCATTATAATGTTGAATATGCTTACATGGTAGTTTCTCGTAATGAAGCTGATACAAGGAATTTTGGCCGGTGACATGGTTTTCTGGCGAATGAGTTGTAGTTCAACGCAAAAATATTTTCTAACGGACCTGACAAGAAAACATCAAAGTCTGGAATACTGTACTGTTTGAATGTATACACCGTCACAGAATTATCAACATGAAGCTGTGAATACGTTGGTTAGTTAAGGTAGAGACAGTAATGACGATTTTAATCTACTTTATTTTGATGTGAAGTTACGGTAAACATAGTCCAACCTAAAGTTCCCGAATAATTAAAGTTTCTTATCAGACGTTGTATATTTGTATACAAAATTCTTACTTTTCTGTCCTAGCGAGAAGAATAAAAAGCAAAACTAATCTAATGAAATTATCTAAAACATATAATCAAATCATTGATGCGTATAAAAGAACATGCATAGATGCCTAGAGAGTAAAACAAATATTGTTTAGATTCGCATCAGCATTAACGGCTTTATATCACAAATATCTAAGGTTAGAAATTTTTCTCTAAATATATCTAAACAACTACATGCCTGAAACCGATAGCATCCAACAAATTGAATAGATATGCATATTGCTTATTTACCACCATGTCAAATTCAAAAACATACCAACCATTTCCAAACTACAATCCCAAAGAAAAGAAACTTCCACCAGGGAAGTGAGGCTGGGTACTCCGGAAGGGCAAGCACTCAAACAGTTGAGTACATTCTTCACTATTTAGTTCCGTGTTTCCATTTTTAGTCTTCACAAATCTATTACATGTATCTATGTATTGCATAAAAGACCATGTGATTAGCAAAACACATATTGCTTTTTTTATGTTGTGTATTATAACAATATTAGTATATAACAAACCATAAATGTTTTGCCATCGTTTTTATATGATGATAATATAAATTAATACCAGTTGTTAAAAAACAATACCTTAAATAACTCCACTTCCAAATGTTCTAAAACATGAATGATGGACCATAATCATAGTACCATATACAACATAATAAGCCCTCGATATTATTACTTCACCTGTTTCAATTTTGCAAAACTAGACGGCCGTCTTGGAATTAAAATCCTCATAAGTAGTAACTGGAACCAAAATTGATGAAATATGAGATTAACTACAGTGTCGTTAAACTAACTCCATTTTAATCACATGTATTTGAATAGCTTCGATGGTTTTATTACAGATTATCTTTATCAGTGTAAGAGTAATGCGATAGTTCTCAATGCAATTTCTTGAATTAGTGAACGGATTTTTTAGAAGCTCAATACAAACTTGGTTTTTTGATAAATGTATTACTTCTGCAAATCTGTACGAATAGCAATCCTTTTATTTCGAGAACTTTCATATTGACGTTTCCTTAGATGGTTAACAGTTTCAATAACGATTTCCGCAGTTTTGAACGTCACTTCCTTTGTACAGACGTCGACGCCATTTTGCTTGACTCTTTTATCCTTACTTTGATAGAGTTCCGTTTCCCGTAGAGCACCAGGCCTGAATGATCCACAAATTTGTGTCTGCCATATTTCATAAAGAGAGTGTAAGGCATCTCGGCTGCTCGTCATGTCGATAAAATACAATTTTGGATTTCAGGACTTCAAATAGATATTTTTACAGTATCTATCTGTCAAATATGTATATACAAATCCGTATGAAAATATTGAAATAACATCTCTCTTTTGGATGGGCAGATGGAAAGAAACAAAGACATGCAGCTAAGAAATTGTTGATTTTATCACAGTCAATAAAAACCAGTGAAAAAGCACAAAAACGAATTGAATATAAAAACCAAAGACACAACTATATCTATAAGGACGCCATCACTAAACTCAGAAGTGTTAAAAAATGTTTATCTTTTATTCAATTCTAATATATAAGTGTGATATGAAAAAAAAATAAGATAAAAACATCATATAATCGGATTATACATCATCTATTGATTTTATGGTATAATCCATTGTATTCAGGAAAAATTACCTTGTTAAATACAGCTTAAAGTGTGTCATTAATGCATTAATTGATCGATATCTCGCTATATTCAACTTTGTATAATAATAATTATTATTGGTGAAATGACTGAGCATCCCTGGATTACAACGTATTTGCATTTCTTTTGTTGAGCATCTAGAATGCTGTAGATGATTTTCAATATTTTTTATTATTATTTTCTAATATTCAAATATCGATCAATCAATTTCATTGCTGGTTTCCTTATAGAATTGATGTATTGTGAATAAAATGAGTTTATTCTACATACCAATCCATGTCAAAACCAAAATCCCAAAGCAAAGTTAAAATTTTGAATCTTAAAAATTAGGTTCAACAATATTTTATTCATTCAAACAATAAGGTTGCAATCAGTTGACATTTTACCAAATTTAAATTGGTACATGTATTATGAAAGAAAAATAGAGTGGTTTTTTTTTTAAATAGTCGTGGCTTAAATATATGTTGGTACATCGATGGCCGTATGGCTTCGATCCAGAGTCACTGCCCAACTTTAATAATTGATCTAAACATTTTTCATATATCTTTCCTATTTTCCTCGTATTTTAAACGTTCATAGGCTATTGCCAAGCACGTGTTTCAACTTCGTATTTCTAGTTCTCAGTTGAAAAGTCAAGACAAATATATCAATATTTGAGCGGCGTCATAGTACCATTAGTGAAAACGCATAGAGGGAACATTTGCACAATCTCGCATAATAACAAGCATAGAAGAAATAAAAAAGAAACATATCATTCCATGTCCAAACCACAACCCCCTCCAAGCACAGTAAACATTTCAAAATTGGCAAATTAGGTTAAAGACGTGAACTTCCACTAGAACAAACCAATAACAATCTAAAAGATATGTACTGGACAATAGCTAATACAACACAGAACACGAAACAACAGCAACAACAACAATAACAAAATGAAAAAGGAAACAAGAAAACAAAAAAGATGTGCATAATTATTATATTGAGGCCACTGATTATAATATTTTAGACTCTTCACGGGTACTAGAAAAATTATAAATGATACAAAGTGGTGTAGTTAACCCAACTTTCCCACTTATTTTACTACCGGTCCATTTAATTTTATTATATATGTGGAGATTATGTCATGTAAACTATATACATATAACTTTTTGAGAGTGGAAAAAGTAAACAATACAGCCCCTCCTCATCGGCAACATTCTGTACCCAACTCATACATAATATTGCCGTCTCTGGAAGCAGTACCGAAACATCTGCACACTGCTTAAAATAAGAATCTTGTTTCTTAACAAGAACAGTGGATACATTGTAGTTCTAAACTTGCATGATGCTAGAATAATAGAATCTATCTCTACATGTGGTGCTAGATAGGAAAGTTTTCAACCCAAGTTTTAATATATCTGTCATATTATAAATTTTTCAATTTTCTAAATGATTGTTCAAACAATTTATTACTTGACATCATATTATAATTTTTTGAAAATCTCATTTAGAAAATTAAAAATTTATATATGACATTTAGTCTAAAACAAACTCGTTCTGTATTCAATTGTATTAAAACCCGGGTTTAGATTTAGATTTCATAACTGGTACACAGGTAGTGATTGATTCTATTTCAAAATACATCAATTCAATTAAAAACCAATTTAAATATGTTCTCAACCTATCGATACACCTGTGATTTCACTTAAAATCGATATCTTTTTTCTGTCTGAGGTGCAAGAAGAAAATATCTACGTGTTGTTCTCAGATAAACGGTAAGATCATTTGACATTCCTGTTTCTACGCATAGAGATTTATATATAACTACACAGTGTGGTAAGTGAAAATGTGCTGTTGCCATTCTCAGTTAATGAATCAAAACCAAACATACCAATCCAAGTCAAAATCATTATCCCAAAGCAAAGTGAAAACTTTGAAACTGGCAAATTAAACACGTGACATTTCACCATTTAACTGAGGCCGGGTGCTCCGGAAGGGTAAGCATCTCCTGTTAAGTTAGCTACAATCGACACGTGGTAATCAAAATCGGGAATGAAAGAAACCTGGAGTTATGGGACGTCAAATATATCTTGGATAATAGCATCATACTATCAACAATATTGTGATGACGATCATAAAATATTTGAGTGACTTCATTAGCATCTTAAAGATTGCAAATTGATATTTGATTTTACATATAATTTATCAGTGCTGGCTTTTCTGAAGTCATAGTGTAATGGAACACGAGGTAACAAACCGGTCTGCACTTGAATTTATGGTACTTACTGCGAGATGCTAGTATGTTTATTGGTGTGTGTGCTACTTTTTGTTAAAACATTTCTGAGTTGCAATTAATTATGCTGAGGTGTTTATTTTTTTAAATTAAGTGTGTTTCCGGTAACTCGACCGACCCCTAATTTTTGTTTGCCTACCCTAAATTTATCATGACAATATTTGGAAAACCACTGTTAACGTTGGCATCCTTTGTCCCATATGACCAATATAGTGAAACATTGAAAACTCTAACAACTCAAATGATAATAATAAAGAAATAAACATACTTTTAAGAAATTTTCTTTTAAAAAACCAACAATAATATAAACACCATGATACATGTATATATTAACTGTATATAGGTTATTTACATGGTAAACTGTTAAATCAAATGAAATGTGTTCACACGTCCGTTTTACTCCAAAGCTGTTTTTTCCGGAAATTTAAACTGAACAGCACCTGAAATATAAAACAAATATCATGTTAATACTATTTAGTATTTATTACAGGTAACTAACTACATTTACTTCTGTGTTGCTACATCATGGTTATAATTTTGGCCATTTTCTACCATTGACAATATTAATCCGATGTTGCTTTCTGCAAACACGACTATATGATACACAAGATCTTTAAAGTAAAAGGTTTGTCTAGATTGTTTGGGAATTCCATTTTTTTCAGAGTTAAATTACTAGTAATTATAAAATGATTGCTGTATTTGAATTTTATTATAATATTTGTCCGCAATAATTTAACCAAGAAAAGTTTTTTTCGCTATTCCTTTTACATTACTATAACATTAAAGCATTTTGTCAAGAAGTAACAATTTGGTCATCATAGACATTTTATCGACTAAATAAGTCATCAATCACAATGGCTGACATCGATAAAATAAGTCGAAATTATAGCTAGTGATTTTGATTTTGACTTATTATCCGAGAAAATCGAGATTTTAAATTGAAAACTGAGATAACTGACACGACATGTCGAGATATAGTATTGTTAGTCAATATTATTAGCTCGACTAATTGTGATATTAAATGAACATGGCAAGGTTATTTTAAAAAGTACAGAAAATATATTTACCCATCCGTAAATAAATAAATAAATAAATAAATAAATAAATGAAAAATAATTTTAAAAAAACATATATGGAAAGTTGGAATTCTCTGTGATCCATTTACACAGTTTTTAAAGAATGGGTGGAGTACTAGTAATAGTTTTACAGTCAAGTCAAGATTCTCTCGGTTATATTAAGATATCGAAACGGTCAACTCCGATATAGTGGAGTAAACCAGAGTACCCGGAGACAACCACTGACGTGAGCGATCTTAAATATTTCCTCACAGTCTAGGGAAACGAACCAACTATCTGGTGAGGATCTCTGTGATTCTTACATGTTATCGACAACATTTACTTGATACGATGACTTCGAAAATAGAGAATAGGCATTTACAATGATTTCTGATAGTGATACAAGACGAACGTACGTGTACATTTCTGTGATTCTGAAGTCTGAGCTTCAAATCATTCAACCATCGGGGATCACTAAAACTTTTTCAAGTTAAAAACTCATATACTGTGCTGTATAAAATGACAAAGTGACATATCAAGTAATGTAGTTTTAAGTTTTTTTTATATTACCCTAATCATTACTTACAGTGTACTACAAGTCATCCCAGTGTCCTACCGCATTTTTCTTTTGTCGGAACAAGATATTTTTTTTAAAAAATAGATGAGAAACGTATTTTTAATTTTTCGTTCAGGAAATAATTAAAAACGATGTATCACCAGGCTAGTTTTCTTGTTATAAATGGCATTTTTCTTTCTACAGAGTGAAATTTCATAAAAGGAACGGGAAATTCTATACATTAGTGGGAATGCAAATAAGTTCTCGTTTTAAATAATGGTACTTACTTCATTCTCGTTACAAGGCATCGATCGTGAATCCTAGAACATTTTGGAGTTTCTAGATACCGGCGCTGAGTGACCTCTCTGGAACCGATTAACTATTTCAATAGCAGTTTCTGCTGCCTTCATCCTTGAAGCTGGTGGTGTTTTCGGTGGTGGCGGCGGTGGTTTATTTGGTTGATACAGATAATCCCTTTCAGCAGAATACTCTACATGTGGTCTATGATTGTCACATAACTGTTGTTCCCATGCTTGCAGTAAATGTTTAAGAATATCGCGATACGTGTATTGTTTTTCCTGTTTTTTAACTTTCTTTACTGAAGCCGGTCTCGAAACATTTTCGTTATTTGGCGTCACGGAACGTGTAGACCGTGGCGATATACTCCCGTCACCTTTCGGAACTGGCGATGATATTGGTGGTATTTCAGATGAATTAATTTTCTTGGCAGAGTTACGTGACGGAGTACCAGAACGTGATTGACTTTCTCTGTTTGATTTTGTGGTATTTTCACTTATTTTATATATCTCTTGGTCAGTATTATCACTCGTTGGTAAAAATCCTTTTGAAACGTTTTCCCTTTTACGTAGTCCTTTTTGTGCATTATGAAATGGCATTAGTTTAAGTTCTGGCACTGGTATGAAAACACCATCGTGAGCACTGACTAATTCGGATACAACTTGACTCTCGTGTTTCCTTGGTGCCCATTATCACGCTTGGTGTCGAGTTAGATCTCTTAAAAACGGAAACCGGCATAATTCCTTTTTTTGTATTAAAATCTGAATGTCAATAAATAATATTCTGTCTAAATGATTCGCAAATGTATGTACATTATGTTTAAGTAAGCGAAGGTCAACTTGTGTTTAAGAATTCAATACCTCAGTCTTAAATCGAATTTTAAATATTGTTGAAACAGATAAATCATTTTCAATAAAACTGTGTAGTTACAATACATGTGAAAACTAGTTAAGTCACCCAATATGTGTACTTAAAATTGGATTTTAAATAATTTTACGTCATTTTCTTTACATTCCGCCAGTTGTGTTCGCAGGTATAGAGATTTTTAATCCTGAGTACTCCATTATTATTAAAACACTACAAGGTAACATGAATTTCCATAATAGCTTTATTGTATATAAGAAAGTTTTACAAATTTCTAATTGCTGTTAAGCATAATAACGTTACATTTATTATAGTAATTTAAAAACAAGTTTGTTTAGATCTACCGAGGCTTAAGACAAGGGGTTGATTTATCATCCCAATAATCCCGTTGGATTAATAAAGGGTAGCGGTGCTACAAAAGTTAATAAGGAATACAATGGTATTGACACAATACAATCTACTGTTTGTTATTAGCGCGAGTTAAATGGTTTTACTTCCAAACTGAAGTCCGTATTTAGTTTATAATTCATAATGTTAATTAAAAATCCTTTCAGTCACATGTAACGCGACATAAGTAATAGTCAGACTATCTAGCTATAATAATAGGTAATACTGATCGGTTTATAAACAGAGCGCTATAGAAAAGTGAGAATGTGTCCCTGGAGTAATGCGGTTTGACGCCCCATTCGAATTTTTTCACTTATAGCGAGGCAGTCAGTTCATGTATGACGGGGAAACCCGAGTGCCGGAGAAAAGGGAAATAAACTGACAAACCTGTTCACATTAGGATCTGTCCCGAGTGGGATTCGAACCTAGGCCTTGAGAGGCTCTGTTATTATGAAGTGTATGTTATCATGTCATTATACCGTCCGTTAATTTAAATGCTTAATCTAAAGACTTGTCAACGCCTTAGCTGAGACTAAAACTGTTTTATCTTTATAGAGACTTAATATTGTCCAAAACAGTCCCATTTTAGTTTTCTCAAAGCAATCCTTTCTAGTTTCCTTCAAAAGATAGGTTTTGGTCCATTTTGGTTTCCTTACAATGGGTTTGTTGTTACAGTGTTCCATCTTGGTACATTACGTAAACACCTAAGTCATACAATTCAACTCTTTATTTCCGATTTCACGGCCAGTTTTATAAGTCTGAAGTTTATCTCTGACAACTTAAGTTTACGCCCAAATCTTTAATTTGTCGCCTTTTGTCAATCACAATTCACCGATTGGGTGAAGACGGGGAATCATAAACGTTTTTACCACCACGAACAAGGCCTGATTCATACCCAAATAATGTTGGTTTTATGAATTCTTAGTGTAATGTTTATTGCTTTGTTCCCGCTGTCTGGTGGTTCTTGGATTGCTGGCCTTGCGATGCAAATCTGTACACAAAATCAGTAACCTCAATATTATATATTTTATTACTTAAATTATATAATTAAAGTAATCAAAACAATAAATAAATAAATAAATAATAAATAATAAATAAATAAATAAATAAATAAATAAATATAAATTGTTCTTTTGATATAGGCGATTTTGTCGGGTTTATAACATATACATGTATAACTAACAATAAATTTTGCAATATGAATGTTTTGGAAGATGAATATCATTTGTAAAAAAAAACTTGTTGAAGCACAAATAGATTTAAGATTAGATTTTTTAAGAAACATTTTTGTCACTGGCCAAATTTTATATCCAACTGTTAAATTCCAAAAAAGTCTCAACTCGGATTAAAGTTGCAAAGTTTATTCTTATGTAATGTCACAAAGAAATGTCATATTACAAAATGCTTAATGTCTGTTTCTCCATGAAAGAATGTAACATTTTATAGCCATATTGACTTGTACTTAACATTGTATATGCAATAAAGCTTTTGTAAACTTGACGTAATAAAGCCTTGCAATTGTTGTATTAACATGCATTTTTTGTTAGATCGTATTGGTATGTCAGGTGCTTGGTGTTTGGAAATAGCAGAACCTGTATTCATACTTTAATACCTCGTCAAAATGTGTTTATATACAGTGGAACCTGTCTTGAAGGTCACCTGTATATAAGGACCACCTGATTTAAAAAGCCAGTAAAAGTTATACCAATTGCTCTTTATGCATGTTATTTGAGAACATCTATAAAAGGGTCACCTGCTTTTAAAGGCCAGTAATTTTTTAATCCATATTGCTCTTTATTGGTGCTATTTGAACATGTATATAAGAATCGCCTGTCCATAAAGGTAGTTTTAACTGGTTCCCTTTTGCGATCTTTATAGACAGGTTTGACTGTAGGCATTTAATTGTCAGCATTTACTTATAATATTGTTTTGTAAACAATTAAAATCTATTATTGCTCCACAAAATTATCTAATATTTTTGATTTTGATAATATGACACAATATCTTACACACGACATAAACACACATCAGATGAGGACAGACTCTGTCAAAAGTGTGACCAGTCACATAATTGGAAGAAACTGTCTTCGTATATATTGCAGTAAATTCCCTGTTTACCAACTGTGCTTAAAATTCAATGAAGCATGTTTTGTGTTTTATAAGCAACTTTATTGCAAATTTATTTCTAAATGTTTAATTTTAGTACAAAAAAAAACAAAAAAAAACGGGCCCATGAACAATCCTGCTAGATTAAATTAAAAAAAATCATTTGGGGCTACCAACACTAAAATACTGACTGGCGAAAAAGAGGCGACCATATATGGCCATATTGTAAATATACGTGTGTAATATGAATTTTAATACACGGCATATTGTATTGAAATATTGAGAAGACCATACAATACAATAAAATAAAGAAAGTCAAGAATAAAGACCAATGCAATAAAGTCTCTATATGATTTACACAAGGTGTCCACTATGTTGAAAGATCATTTGTAGCTAAAACGAAAGAGTTTACCCTTCTGGAGCACCGGCTTCACCTACCTGGTAGAAGTTCATATGTTTAACGGTCAGTTTGAAAAGTTTTTTTTTAAATTTACTTTTGGGATTGACTTTTGAACATATACCGTTATGTTTGTGTTTGATTTTATATATTTTTGTAATAAGTGTATGTCCGTGAAAATTGTTTGTACAGTTGTCATGTAGTTACGCTAGTATCGTGTGCTACTTTAACTTACCGGGCTTTGTTTGGATGATAAGCATTTGTACAGGGCTCTGTTGGTAGGGACTGACCTAACAGTTCTGCTAGTCGCAGCCCAACGAAGTAGCTTTTTCTCGATATATGAGGTTCATGATTTGCTTATAACACAATAGAAAACAATCCCTATGTATAGTATTTTAATGTTGATGTCCTGTAATGACTTTATATTATTAAAATCGACATATAGCTTTCGTTTTACTGACTAGCTGTATCTTTATCATGGAATCTAAAAAAACTACTAGTATTAATTTTCACGAAGAATTTACAAAATATAAATGTACATGAATTAGCATGCATATTGTCATATATATATACATATATACTGGGCATATTACATAAATGTTAATGGAATCTGAAATAGTGACTTCATCATTTCACGCAATTTTGAAAATACTGTAACAGTTATGTTACTATATTCATTTCATTTTTAATATTATAAATGAAATACATTTATTTAGATTTTTTGATAGGACAAATCAAATAAATTATTTAATTGTTTTCTTTTTTCGTTTGCAAAAATTTCGTGGGTACAAATGTGGATCATGCAATAAGCACAAATTGCAGTCTATGATTTCAATGCCTAAATTGGGGTTATTTTGAGGCTTATCTGTTTTTACCAAAAGTCCATGAATTTCGGTGTACATTAGCAATCATTCTGACAGTAAATTCCAAAATGCCTTATTACACCAGAACCTGGATATTATATAATCAAACAAGAGTAGTCTCTCCTTCATTACTGTAGAGTATCAACAGTTAAAAACTTGAGAAAACATTGTATTTCCGTAGAACACATATGCAAAAAAAGAAATACGTTATTTAAATTGTTGAGCGATTCGAATGAAAAGCAAACTGATATGTCACTTGTCTGAATAGAGAGCGAATGACATACATTTATATTTGCTTGCTTTGGTTCTTTTAAGAATACAGGTCTATAATAGTTCATGGGCATTTTGCATGCATTACACTGGCGGGAAAATGGGAAGACAGGTGCCCGGAATAAAACTGGAGTTATCTCTCTTGAATCGTTGCATATGGCGGCAAAAGTTGTTGGAGTTCGGTAATTTGATTTACTTTATATATTCATCATTCATATCATTAACAACGCAAATTACACCTATTATTTTGCATCCCGCATTGCATAGAACGGTTTTGTTCATCGGTATTGACTCTCTTTAGCAGGTCTGGGATCAGCCCGAAACGGGGGATAAATTCAAATCGCCCGTTCGGGGGATAAAGCGTCTAAGCGTTTCTATGACTATAACATCGCGCATGCGCATTACATTTGTTTGCATAGAAACGGGCTGAAAATCGACCTAAAATGATATACCTTTCTTAAAAACGGCCGCGGGGTTTCATTTCTACGTTCGGGGGCTTTAAATTTTGAGGAGTAATAGTAAACATATTTTTCTAACGATCTGTCGTGCGGAAAAAAAATTTATCGTGCGGAACGAAAGTTATAGACTCTCAAAAACGTACTTCCGGTTAAAAAACTACAGATAAAATTACACCGTAGTTACGGGTACAGAATTACTGAAAGGATTGTTGTTTTACCTTGTACAGATGTGTGATGGGAGATACAATCAAAGTTAATTATCGTTAATATTACAAAATGATAGGACGAACTTTTAAACATGTTTAAATTTGGAGAATGATGTACAAAATATGGCTAGCCCATCTAAAAAATCAAGAACTGAAAGAATTGCAGTAAGCACAAACAATAACGAAACAAAAGAATAGTGGAAGTTAATCAGGTTTAATTATCGCATCAAAATGCTTTATAATGACTCCGAACTGAGTAGTTGTTTTAACAGCTGGCCAGTTGTCAAAAAAAAACTTTCGCATAGAAGCCATCAACGAAAGTAGACCTAGGAAACACAACAGAGACACTCCAAGCTAAACCCATGGCTTCACACCTGTAATTACATGTATATGACATGTTTTTAATAAGGTTTTTTGTTTTAAAGTTTCTATAATTACAGTCTCTTATAACTCTTTTAAGAGTGGCATATTTATATTTTTATGTGTGCTTATAATGTTCTACATGTTGTATATATCATGATGAGACTATAATAAAATTTATTTATATTTTTATTATGATTATTATTATTATTATTATTATTATTATGTAATTGTTACACAATAGGAACCTATTGTTTTAATTTTTAGTTGGCCGAGGGCTTCTGATTGTGTTACTCTATTCACATTAGTGTATTTAATAAATTTAAAAAAAGGCACAAAAACGTTTGTAACAGTTCATTTGCAACCACAAGAATTGGTTTTTAAGTTTAATTATGGGGGGGGGGGGGGGGGGTAAAAGTTAAAATCTGTAAAATAAAGCCAGATAATTCGGATAAAAAACAACAGAGTTAAAATTACTAATAAATTTGTGTTCAACTAAATCATCAGAAAACAAGAGAACATATTGTATTAAAATTACAAAAACTATCGAAAAACAAGATAAAATCATGTATTAAAATGTTTTAAATTGAGTTAAAATTGCTAATTAAAAAGAAAATAAAGTATTAAAATTACCAATTAAACTATCGAAAAACAAGAGAAAATAGTGTATTAAAATGATTTAAATTGAATTAAAATTACAAATCAATTTGCATTTATTTAAAAAAAAATACCCATTATCTTCATTTAATAATTCGTCGATTACAGCATCGACCATACCAACATCGAAAAACACTGCCGATACGTCTGCCATTTTTGTTTGTTGCAAGCTTTATTGACAACCACTAGTTTATATGCATAATCTACCGGAAGTTTACATAAGGTAGTATTACTCGCGATCAGTGGAACTCTCCTGTGTACTCGCGTTTAACATCCGGGAGAATTACCTCCCTTTGAATGTCCCCCGATCAGGAGATCCCCCGTTTCGGGCTGATCCCAGACCTGTTTAGTAGTAAACAATGACAATAAATGCATGGATGCATAAAAATGTTTCAAATTGTATAAGCACTAGTCATAGGCGGAGGAGCGTGTATGTCTGACGGGTTGATACGTTCACCGTTGGGTGGAGGGGGCAGGAAATTTATGAACCCCCCCCCTTTAATACCTATAATGGAAAGTGGAGGAGTGCAGATTTTTGCCCCATTGCCATTAAAAAATTATGCGTAGCCTATATATAGAGATTAATCAGACAGCTTTATTATTCCAGAAATCGTTTAAAATGTCACTCAAAACAGTGGCATAACCAGCAATGAATTATTATGCAAACCTGATGCCAGTGAGTGTACACGAGGGGGTGGGGGTGTGGTTTGTCCCTGAAAATTTTGAAAAAAATAGTGAAATTGAGTGCATTTTTCTGCATTCAAGAGAAATAAACACTTCTTATCACCCAAGTTAGATGAAAACATAGCTTATCTGAGTGAGAGTCAAAAAAATTGAAAAAAATGGGTAAGCAGAGGATTATTGGCTTATATCCACACTACGCAACTGCAAAATATCCATGGCATGCACCCAGAACCCCTTAGCAAAGATATGCGTTGGGATTTCATTGCAATACTTCTTGCTTCTGTACAGGTTTATTCTGGACTCTCCCTTTTCAAGTATCTGGATCTGTCAACTAATATGGTTATCCAAAAGGTGTCTTGAGTAATGACTTTAGATTTTTTCACTCATAGTTGCAGGTCTTGGACTTGTGGAGCGAGACCTTTCTTAAATTTTGAACCAATGGCCTTGTGATTGGGTATATAGATAATATATACTATAGACTGGTTGAACCTGGATGGATCTATGAAAAGTATCTAGATCTTTATTCATGCATTCTAAATATTTTCCTTCTTTTTCTTTAAAAAAAACTCTCCAAACATGTATACCTTTCAATATTGACATATAAACTGTACAGTTATTGGTGTAACAGTAGTTGATTCCCTTTGGTTGCATACTGTATGCATGCATAATAACTATAAGTACTGACAATGCACAGTTTTAAGTGCTATTATAACAGGCTATATTGTTTCAAGCTGATATCAGGAAAATAATTGTCTTTAATGTCACAATTAAACATCTTTATATCTGATAATACATTATGTCATTTAAGATGGTTTTCAGGAAATTTAATAGCAGTTATTCAGTTGTCATAGCAACAACATTAGCTCAAGGGTTCTATTTATTTTCCTGGTATTATGATGCGATGGTTCCCCTTGGATTTATATATTTTCATGATACCATAAATTTATTTTAATTTGAGAATGAAGAGAAACTTATTTGCATCTATATATTCAATATTGTCCTTCATTATTGATTGTCTGTTTATAAATATTTAGTACATGTATATATCTACATTTGAAATAACCATTTCAGCCCTCAATTTTGTCAACTAAAATGGTGGCCTAATTGACCTGGAATTGTGTCTGGCAACCTAAAATTTGTAAATGGTGGCCAGCTTGTCCACTTTCAATTTCACTTTGTGACCAGAGAACGGATATTATTTCTGCATCACAAAAATTTTCATGATACTGTTACCAATTCAGGCAATATAATGGACACTTAACATCATCATTATTTATTAATAACACTGATGTATGTACGTGATTGTAAGTCAGTTTTATAAAAGTACACTTTTGTTTTCCTAAAGCTCTGCTACAGCTCTGTTCTAAATTTTATGTGGTACCTGCCAAAAATAAAGGCAATAGGTCTTAGACCTTCCATTACAAAACATAATTTTTGGACCCCTGTTTACACCATCTAGCCACCCTGGTAAGGCTTCTCAAAATTATGAATAAAGCCTTCATACATCTTGAATTTAATTGAAACTGTAAATAAATGCATTTATATTACTTCTGAAAGATGAACATGTAAATGGTAAAAGCCAAAACTACAAAAAAAAAAAAAAAAAAAAAAATGCTAAAATTTAATATCATTTGTCATATAGCACAACTGACAAAGTAAAATATACATATAATCTATATTAATCTATATACAATGCATCCTGACAAATGCCAGAAAGCCCCAAACTATGCCCACTGAATCACATTTATTTTAAAATGTATGCTGTCTGCAATTTCCTGGCAGAATATGAATTATAATTTTTCTCTCCCCTCTTTCAATTTGGGAATTGCAATACAATTGCTTCAGCATGTTTCACTGAAGAGAGATACAGTCATATTGAAAATATTAATTTATGGAACAATATTGTACCTTTTAACAGTATTTGTTTAAAATGAAAGATAAAATCTTAAGTATATATCTAACAAACATGTTTGGTATGGCTCCTAAAACATACAAACCTTTTTTGACATAGTGTACTAGAATTGAAAAAAGGAAGAAAAAGTATTGATTTTAAAAGTTATTAGAATCCCCAGGTTTAGGTGATAAATGCATTTAGCTGTGATTTACTCTCAGATCATGGCCTTCTAAAAGGGTGTAATTACCAAGTTTAATTGCTTCTGTGCATTAACACGGAGATTGGTAAAGCAAAGTCATATTGTGTAACTTGAGTTTAGCACATCATTAAAAAAGCTGTTTTGTGTTGGAGTGTTTAGAAATGAGTTCATCAATGTAAAACATAATTAACATAATTAAAATATAATTTTGTTTTCTGCTGAAACAAAATGAAAAACATATTTTTTATAATCAGCATGAGTTTTTATTGGAGATTAACTGGAAAAAATTCAGAAGTTAAAATCTAAATTATTTTAATTATTTTTAGAGTATAGATAGGCATAGTGACTAAGTGAGTGGTGAAGGAGACAGATTTGCAGTTCAAGAGTCATGGGTTGGAGCCTCAGTTATAAAACACTACAATTACTAACCTTTCAAAATTTTATTTGAGTGCTATTTTGTGGTGTATTTACTTAAATCGTATCATGTAGTGGATGTATCGCTTCAGCCCTAGAGTTCACTAGGTTAGGACCATAGTTACTGAAATTCAAAATCTTTTAAAAAATCGTATTTTAGTACTATTTTGTATTGTTTTAAAAAGCATCAAATCATGGCCTTAAATTGTAATGTATTTATCAGACCTGTCAATTCTGATTTTTAAGAAACAATAAGATTGAGTCATTTGACCAATTCTGATTTGAACCTATAACCTTATTCATTTGATAATTCTAGCTGAGCACACATGCAGTGTTTAATTTGCATATATCTATCATTTATAAAACAAACCTACCAATCCATGTCCAGATCAAAAGATAGTGAATAATTTGAAACTGGAAAACCAAGTTAAGAACATGAACTTCCACCAGGAAAGTTAGGGTGGTTGCTCTGGAAGGGTAGGTACTTCCTGTTTATTTAGCTACACCTGCCTCATGTGCAATAAAAATTGAGAATGAAAGTAAATGACCTCAATTATATCCAGGCTAATTTTGGATACAGATATGTGATGACAGCCATAAAGTTTTTAGGGCCCTTGCAATATCCTAGTGTCAATAATCTATTTGTAAGCTGCTTGCTTTATTGTTAAAGTCAAAGGTGAATCTGCTCAGGTAACGTGTTTAATCCCTTATGCTGGTACTCGGATTTCCTCAATCATTGTTATTTTATTTTCATAGTATAATTGAAATTTTACACCTATTCCTTCTACTTTCACAAGATTAATTTTTTTCCAAATTAATGATCATAATTTTTATAAGTAATATTGGGTTTTTATTTCATAATGCCATTTGTATGATAACACCTGTTTTTTTTTTTTTTTTTTTTTTTTTTTTGGGGGGGGGGGCATCAATTTGAAATCCAGATATATAATAGTTAATTGTGATGTCAAGACTATTTTACAGAATTTGAGTTTAGTGTACATTGACATGCATACAATCATGTTTTGAACTACAAGTTAATGATCTAATATATGGAACTGAAAACCTCTTCATTGTTTTCCTGCAGCACACAGCTAGCAGCCCTCGGAAACATTTCCATTTTTACTAGCGATCTAATTGATTTTTTTCGCTCTTCCAGTAGATTACTAAGACTTATCAATTCCTTGCTGACTGATGCGAAAAAGCAATAATGATACAGTTGGGATTTTGACTTTGGAATGAAGCAATTTATTGATCGTTTGATTATCAGAGGCAAAGAACATCATTATGGTAAGTATCCACGATTATACCAACTTAACCAAATAGTTATTAGCACAGGAATAACACTACAGGCTACAATTTTTATTTATATTTGGTAATTAATGTTTTTCTTGATAATCAGTGGCAGTAGGATAAAGTCTTTAACCTTTTATTGATTTTGTCTCTTCCATTTCATGTCTTTCTTAATTTTTTATTTTGGAACAATTTTATTTTTGCTCTCCAGTGCTTTTAGCTAAAGAATTTAGCAACCTGAACTTTATATTAAATTTTTTTATTTACTCAAAATTTTAATGTCTAAACAAAAATCAATCTTCTTTCAATATCTTTAAATTTAAGGCTCAAATGGCTTGGTCAAACTTTTATTTTTTCAAAACTTACTGGTATGTTAAGAATTTTGATGAAATTTTCGGCATTGTTTTTCCAGAAAATTCAGAGTACAATTTATGCACACATTATATTATAAATCCCATTAGGTATGGGACTTTCAGAATGAGATGATGCCTGAGTTTAAAGCACTTGAGATGATGCGGTTACATGACAAGGGTTAGAAATGTTATAAAAATCACATCCTTTTGTATGTGCCACTGAAATCTTTTAATACAAATGTGCTGACATGGCATTTTTTCAGTGGTAATGTCATATTCACTGTTTATCTGGAAAAAAATTTGTATCAGAAAAATAATTGCAGATATTCAGGTAGTTTGTCATTAAACAGACATTATACCTATTAATATCTGATACCAGTATGTCTGATACTAATGCCTGATTTATTGGAGGAGGCTTAGTGTTTAAAGGTCAAGGTTACCACAAGTACAGGCCAAGCTATAGAAATATGCTATTTTCTAAGGTCTTTAGTTTTCAAAACCACTATTGTGGCCCATGATCTTGGTTTTTAGCTCACTTGCACAGAGTGCATAAATGCTATTGTCAAAACTTCGGTATCTGCTTCAAACATTATGACAAATCATTGTTGTTGTTTGTGAGACTTTCATAAAAAACATCAAATCAGGAAATTATACAGCTGTATGGTAATCAAGAATATTGTACAAGGATGTGATTTCACCAGCTACAAATACATCTCTATGGCTACAATTCTCTCAGAATGTCCATCACTATTGTGGATCTTAGTCGATGGAGATTTTTGCCTTTCTTTTGTAGGATTCAGTTCTTGGTATTATTTCACTGTGGTAATAGTTAGATCACACTGGGCTCCAGTGATTTAGCACACCTGATTTTGAAAATATTCTAAGTATTGTATAAGCATTCACATTGTAGGAATAAGATGATTGCTGATAGTCACAGGAGTTGCAGAGATGCTGTTAATTCTGCCCTTGATTTCATTTTTATATGCCTGTTTGTAGAAATGAGACATATAATGCAGATGGTATGACTTTGTCCATTTGTATTTGTCTGGTCTAATCCTCAAACACTATTGAAAATGTTTTTACTAACCTTTGTATACATAAATAACAAAATTTGACATTATTTAAATAACAAAAGAAGAAGTTACTCTGCAAGTTTCCTAGAATTGTTTGATATTTTAATCATTTTTTTTTTATCCAGCCTACTCCTCCCACACTACTGAACAGAACAAAATAATTATGGAGTAATGCATTAAGTTTTGTTTCCCTTTTACATGATACTGCTGAAATATTTCAAGTCCTGTTCTTACTTTGCTATTGCAACCTTTACCAGCAGTTTAATGTCAAATTGAATGGCACAGAGACACTGAAAATATGTATTACTCTAAACATTTCAGAAATGATTTTTAAAACATCATTAAGATATTAGTTTGTAATCCTCCTTCATCTAGTATATTAATCTATATTTTTATTGGCTTTTCAATAGGTAATATAACAGCCAGTGATTGACAGCAAGGAAAAATTAATGAAAGCAAAGACAGAAGGTAAGTCAGGTTTTTAGGATATATCTGTTATTTCTCTGTGAATAATGGTAGCTCAATTGGTAGAGTGCTCCTTCTGTATGTGGGAAGTAGTGGGTTCGAATCCAGGCCAGGTCTAACTAAAACTTGAAAAAAGGCATTGACTGTTCTTTCGTCAAGCACTCAGCATTTAAAAATAAAAAAAGCCACATAGTCATTCAGAAGGGACATTAAAACATCCATGACCCTGCCCATTGCACTGTGACTGAGCACACTGCAAAGCCGCTTCACCTATAGCTGATGATATCTCCATAAAAGTGATATATTCTTGACTTGGAGGTAAAATCCCATTCAAACAATCAATCTCTGTAAATAAGATGATAAAAAATGAAATAGAAGAAATATTAGGCCAAAGAAAAAATATGTTTCAACTAAGGCTCGTAGAAAATTCGGTAGATGGGCATTTTTAATTTTTTTTTGTTTTTTTACATTGACCATAGGGAGCAAGAATGCTAACTTTAACAGTGCTTGTCAAAATAATGTCATGAAATTGTTGTTTTATGCATTAAAATTTAGGGTTGTTTGGGTTATAGTGGAAATTTAATAAATTTTTAGACCTTAGAACAGCAGTGGAAAAGTGTCCAGTACCTGTGACATTTTATTTTAAATTTTACAACCAATAAAGTGATTTCATTAAATATATATGTGTTTTTAAATTCCTTTTTAATTACCAGAACTTTAGTGCATTACAGAGTATATTTTTACATACATGGGGGTTACCAGCATCTGAATTGATCAGTGCCCCTTATCTATTCACATTTGTGCAGAACTCTAGGGGAAAGCCTTTATAATACAAATTCCTGGAACAATGTTGTTTTTACAGGAAACATCAATTTTTGCAATTGAATTCCATAGGCAGCAGACATTTTAGTTTAGTCCAAGTGTTATGGGGTATCACAAAGCGAACAGGTGAACCCTATTACATGTACAGGTGTTGTGGCATTTTAGTGAAAAAGAAACATGAACAGTCTAAAAATTGTCTCAGTCAGGCCCAGTCTCTTGGGCAGTCCAAATATAAAATTGTCCCAGTTTAGGCCTAGTCTCTTGGGCAGTCTAAATATATAAAATTGTCTCAGTCCAGGCCCAGTCTCTTGGGCAGTCCAAAATAAAATTGTCCCAGTCCATGCCCAGTCTCCTGGGCAGTCCAAATATAAAATTGTCTCAGTCCAGGCCCAGTCTCTTGGGCAGTCCAAATATAAAATTGTCCCAGTTTAGGCCCAGTCTCTTGGGCAGTCCAAATATAAAATTGTCCCAGTTTAGGCCCAGTCTCTTGGGCAGTCAAATATAAAATTGTCCCAGTAGGCCCAGTCTCTTGGGCAGTCCAAATATAAAATTGTCCCAATCCATGCCCAGTCTCAGGGGCAGTCTAAATATAAAATTGTCCCATCCAGGCCCAGTCTCTTGGGCAGTCCAAATATAAAATTGTCCCAGTCCAGCCCAGTCTCTTGGGCAGTCCAAATATAAAATTGTCCCACTCCAGGCCCAGTCTCTTGGGCAGTCCAAATATAAAATTGTTCCAGTCCAGGCCCAGTCTCTTGGACACTCCAAATATAAAATTGTCCCCATCCAGGCCCAGTCTCTTGGGCAGTCAAAATATATAAAATTGTCTCAGTCCAGGCCCAGTCTCTTGGGCAGTCCAAAAATAAAATTGTCCCAGTCCATGCCCAGTCTCTTGGGCAGTCCAAATATAAAATTGTCTCAGTCCAGGCCCAGTCTCTTGGGCAGTCCAAATATAAAATTGTCCCAGTTTAGGCCCAGTCTCTTGGGCAGTCCAAATATAAAATTGTCCCCATCCAGGCCCAGTCTCTTGGGCAGTCCAAATATAAAATTGCCCCCATCCAGGCCCAGTCTCTTGGGCAGTCCAAATATAAAATTGTCCCAGTCCAGGCCCAGTCTCTTGGGCAGTCCAAATATAAAATTGTCCCACTCCATGCCCAGTCTCAGGGGCAGTCTAAGTATAAAATTGTCCCAGTCCAGGCCCAGTCTCTTGGGCAGTCCAAATATTAAATTGTCCCAGTCCAGGCCCAGTCTCTTGGGCAGTCCAAATATAAAATTGTCCCCATCCAGGCCCAGTCTCTTGGGCAGTCCAAATATAAAATTGTCTCAGTCCAGACCCTGTCTCTTGGGCAGTCCAAATATAAAATTGTCCCAGTCCAGGCCCAGTCTCTTGGGCAGTCCAAATATCATCTCATTGTATAGACACATTCCAAAACTAATTGTTGCATGAATATTTTGAAATTAGTAATGAATTTAATAAATGCATTTTATATTCATCTCTCAAAGTAATGCAAAAATTGAATCAAAGTTAGTCTTTGTCAGTATTTCAAAATCACATTAAGTGACATCAGTGTTACAAGAAGCTCACTTGGAAATATAAGAATTTAAATGTTACTTTCACATGATAATTCACAGCAAATCTGGTTGACAGAGAGAGAGAGAGAGAGAGAGAGAGAGAGAGAGAGAGAGATTATTACAGCAAATCTGGTTGACGAGAGAGAGAGAGAGAGAGAGAGAGAGAGAGAGAAATCATTACTGCAAATCTGCTTGAGAGAGATCAAGATCATTACAGCAAATCTGACTGAGAGAGAGAGAGAGAGAGAGAGAGAGAGAGATCATTACAGCAAATCTGGTTGAGAGAAAGATTATTACAGCAAATCTGGTTAAGAAAGAGAGAGAGAGAGAAAAGAGAGAGGTCGTTACAGCAAATCTTGTTGAAAGAGTGAGAGGAAAGAGAGAGAAATTTTTACAGCAAATCTGGTTGAGAGAGAGAGAGAGAAGATGTCTTCAATGTTTTATACCTAATTGTTTTGAAGATTTCTCTGCTTTATAATGACTGATCACAAATTACATCATTAAATTTCCATTATTAGAGATTTGTAGTTCAGTTCGGTTAGGCATCCATCAAGTAATGGAATGTCAGGATTGGTTGATTAATCAAAATTAATTACCAACTCTTGATTGAAACTTAAATTGATCAACACTTTCTAAAATTTCTCTAATCTAATGGGTATTGTTTTTCTTTTTGGTGATGGTTTGTATTATTATGATGTTTTTCTACACTTTTAATTTCCTTGAATGACATGATAAATTTTAAATTGAAAGTAATGCATTTTAAACACTGTTTACTTGGCAGTCAGGAAATATAAAAATGTATGAGTGATTGAACAGCGATCTTTGAATTCAAGATTTTCGCTTAATATGTGCCATTATGTGGAAGGTCGTTGGTTTGAAATCCAGCCAGGTCCAAAAATCCATAGACAAAGTTGAAACAATAAATGATCATATAAAATACAGGGTGTTATGGTCCTGGTGAGCAATACAAGTCAGATAGGGTCTCTTGTTTATATCTAGGACTGCCAGTGGAATTGGAGTGGCTGTGAAAATGGTTTCCAGATGATAATTTTTAGAATATTGATTTGATTTAGATGAAACTTGGTCAGTGTGTTTATTAATGAAATACCTTGGTTAAGCTTGATTTGTGACAAGTTTCATGCATAATAAATTAGCATGCTTGCATAATTAATTAGCATACTGAAATCTGATTGGTTTATTGTTTCCGGATGATAACTTCTGTGATATTTTAATCAGATTTTGCCGAAACTTGCTTGTTGTGAAAATAACATGCGTATTAATATCTGTGCATTAATAATTAGCATACTACAATTTGATTGGTTGATTGTTTCTAGATGGTCAGTATATTTTTAAACTCAGATTTAACCTCCTCTTATGTACTGTACAGAAAACCTGTTTTCCATGACGTTTGCTTAAAAAATTTAAAATCTGCACTATTGATAAAACATGACATATGCATTACAGTGTAGTGGCCATAGTTTTTCTGTTTGACGCCAACATTACATCGATTTCTTCAATCCTTATTTGATGTTGTGTAACGGTATAATCATCGTAACATTATATCTATTTGCAAATCTTTTACTCAAGTGGCAAGATAGTTTACAATCGAGTAATTTCATTTACTTAGATTCTGCACAGAAAATGGCTAGAAGGATTTTGGGGGATCAATAAATGATATTGTTTCCAATAAGCGGGACTATCAATGTCAAAAATCCAATTTACAATGACAGAGAAATGTGTTAGAAGATAGAGTCTTTTGTTTCAGCCGTCTACAGAGACGTAGACTTGTTTCTCCTGTAAATCGACCAACAGAATGAATGTCCTCATGTTGTATACAACGTCTAGGTTTAAAGGGTTATTACCTGAAAATTGCTATGTTATTATCTAGAAGAGATGACTATTCTTTTAAAAACAATGGTGACTTCATTATTTTATTGCAATACTACTGATTGTCATTTAAATTTTTAAAGCATTTTTAAAGTTTTCAGCCTTTCAGCTATTCAGTAATTTTTCAAATGTATTGATTATTTTCTTAACTTTATTTGTGTGGCCCATTTGAATAATTGGGTATGGTAGGCTTGGATTTTTCGTGGTAAAAGTGAAAACATAAGATTTTTTTCAAAAATGCAGAAAAATTTTTAAGAATCAGATTAAGATAGTTCTATTTTAGTTATTATTGAAGATTAAATGTGTAATAGATTGTCATATTTAATTTGGTATCAAAAGTATTGCAACAAGCACCATCTTTTAACGAATATTGCATGTAGTAGCTAGGTCATTACCAAAGGGAGATAACTATTTAAATACTCTTAGAATTGAGATAAAACCTGTTTATTGTCAAAAAACAGTAATTTATTAGTATAGTTATTGATATTTGATTAAAGTATAGAATCATTTGGAGCATGTTTATTGATATATTGGTTTTCAGAGTGAATTCCATCCCTGATTAAAATATTGATTTGACATCATCTTCAAACACCAGAGAACAGTTGCTTAAATATGCATCGTATTTAATCCTATTCCCCAGCCTCTAATGTCTTCATTTTAATTCATATTCTCGCTTCATGAACAAGTACTAGATTCTCTGTGTTAAAAATGGGATAGTTTAAAGCATTTCTATACAAAGAAAGCACGTCATTAGAGATGTGTTAGCACTTGATTAAATTCAAAATCAAGTTCTAATTTTTACTAAAATGTGCCAATAAATTAGTTTCTATAGTTATGAAATATTGATAAAGTTAACTGCAGTGTGAAATTAACTTTTAGTAGAATATTTTATCCAGTAATGGAAGAAGAGATTGATAGTAAGATAGGGGTGTATAGTGAATGTTGTAAAATGTAAATTCTTTATTATCCCTATATATATACATAAATGACATTTGATTAGGGAAGAATTAAGGAGATTTAATTAGTTAATTGTTCAATATTTATGTTGGGGTTATCTTTTATAGTGTTATAAGCTTTAGGCTGCTACAAGAGATAAGGTGATGCCACAGCCATTTGTCTTGGCTTAACTGTGTCTGAAAGACTCTTAAAATGTTTCAACATCACAGTGCTTGCCTGTGGTAAGTTATTTAATCTAAAGTCATGTTGTACTAAAATAGACCATGACTTGACCTGAAAGATCATAGGAGTGATCTGTGGGTCTTTGGTTTTGTCTGAAATAAAACGAGGCTTTGTCAGTGATAAATGTGGTTAACCAAAGAGTGGGCAACAGAACCTATATCTGTAACAGCAGATCTGTGAGTCTCTGGTTTTGTCTTAAATAAAAACCGAGGCTTTATCAATGATAAGTGTGGTTAACCAAAGTGTGGACAATAGAACCTATATCTGTAACAGCAGCTCTGTGGGTCTTGCGTTTGGCCTGAAAAAAAAAACCGAGGCTTTGTCAGTGATAAGTGTGGTAAACCAAGAAGTGTGGGCAACAGAACTTATATCTGTATCAGCAGCTCTGTGGGTCTTGCGTTTGACCTGGAAAAAAAAACGAGGCTTTGTCAATGATAAGTGTGGTTAACCAAAGAATGGGCAACAGAACCTATATCTGTAACAGCAGTATAAATGCTGCTTCTTGTACTTTTCAGGTGACAAATAAACATATTCATCATATGCTTTCTAATAATAATAACATCATTTTTGTATATGTGATAAGTCTAAAAATAACACAAGTTGATATCAGCCCAAGTGATATCACACCCCCTCTCAAATTCCTGAATAAGAGCGGATTTTTTATTTGCCGCTTCAACTTATTACTGCCTGCTTCAAATATAATAAACCAATAATTGGTATTTAAATATTCATCTTGTTGCCAATTGAATTTCAAAACAGTGTTGACAGTACCAAATTGATTTTCAACGCAACATTGGCAGTGCAAAATTCAAGTTCATAAAATGATATTAGAAAGCAAAATAGTAAATATTTTGTAGATTTTCAATAGGATGGGTAATTGGGTATAAATTTATAATTCATTTACTTACATGAGCCGAATTGTTGGTACAAATCCTAATTTAAATTGAATCTATGCATTATATTTTCTTTAATTTAATGCACCAAAATGTATTAACAATGCTAAAAACTTTGACAACATGGCGGTGCCTTTCGAGTGATGTAATGATGATAAAAGAATTTACTCTGGTTCTGTGGCTGATACCGGAACTCTCGGCTGATAAGAGGTGTGATATCAAAATGGTCATACATAATCTCTAAATATGACCATACTATAATCTCTAAATATGACATAGATTAAAATAAAGAAAAATTAGCAGTTTTTGAAAAATTATTTTTTACAGACATGTTCAAATTCATTATATAAAAAGAGAGCCTCAGTGACAGTGGTCTAAAGGCCTCTCACAGCCTTAAGGTTCAAACACCACTCTGATAGTTTGTCAAGTCAGTTGGCTTGCCAGAGGTTGATGTTTTTTTTCTGGGCATTCCAGTGTCCCCCACAGTTTCTGATATGACTGCCTGGAATATAAGTGAAAGAACATTAGGTACTCTTTGCACCAAAAATGGGGAATTCATAGAAGGACCTTTATAAATGATTTAAAATTCATAAACAACTTATATACCATAACAAGACCTAACATATTTGAAATAAAGCATCTTGGGGCAAATAATATTAATTTTACAAAAATGTAGTCTGTGGAGCCCCAAATGAAGAAACTGTAGAAGTGCCCCTAATTATTACCTAAAAATCCTAAAAAAAACTTCTGTACAATAGGTAGTGTTGGATACCTTGTGTGACAAATGGGATCTGACCTTACATCCTTTTACAATTTAAACCTGGTTTAAAAATTTTATTTATGCAACATCCCTAGTCTTATTTAAGAAATAATAATGAAGAAGATTGGTTCTTAAGCTGGTAATGTTATTGATCCTAGACAACATAGCTATTGTTTTATCTGTCTTGTTTATTTGTCCTAAGAGTAATTCAGACTTTATAACTTTTATTGTGAGAATTCCCAGGCAATGGATGTTGTATTAATTGAGTTTTAATGACAGGGATTACATCAGAATATTTACAGTGTCAGATAAATGTCTGTTCTAGCTGCATATAAAACAAGCAAGAACCCAGACAATGTCATGTGGAGTTATGCCCTTGTCTTTGTCAGTGCAACATAACATAGGCTCCATACAATATGTATAAATAACTGCATAAGAAGTTTTTCAGACATAAAAAATGTTTGAATAGACCAGAAATAAAGCTAAAAATTTAAAGAAAACAGCTTACCATCTCTGGTTTGCATGGAGATGTTCATCTTGTATTGTAAACTTATTTATTTTGACGGTGTACTAATTTTCACTTATTTCCGGTCACTTGTTTTGCGCAAAAAATTATATTATGCTTGTTGTGTTATAGTGTATATTTCAAAAATGTGAAAATTTAACTACTCAAATATGTTTAATTTCCTATACCGAGAAAATAAATACATGCGAAATTAAATATGTTTACAGTAAATTGAAATCTTTAATCCACTATTGTGCATTCCATAGAAGGTGGTAGACATACCTAGCCTTTCAAGTAGACCAGTATTTTAATCATCTAAATATTGATATGTAAACCTGCCTTTTAGACCTGACTCTTCTGCAGAGGATCTGATACGATTTGGAAACAAGCTATCTGGTTCTTCTGACAGCTCTGGTTCATTTCTGTATTTTCTCCCATTTCTATACTCTTACAAAACAGTAAAAGAAAATAGTTTACAGTAAAACATGTTTATAACGAAGCCCTAGCGACTCAATTTTTAGCTTCGTTATATTGTTATATATAGACTTATATAGAGAAACAGTCGGGCCAAATAATTGACTTCGTTCTATCCATGTATTCGTTTTAAGTGTGTTCGTTATATTCATGTTTTATTGTATGCATAAAGTACTCCTATATTCATTATAATTTCATATGTGATATATTCTTCAATTAAAGGTCTCTTTGTTTATATCATGATAATTGGAAAAAATTATCAAAGTATATTTTGCACATCAATTTAGAAAACATTAAAGTTCCAACTGTTAAAAATGTCAGTCTTATATACACATGAAAAACAGTGTAATAATTAATTGCTTTTCATCTTTGATATTGTTTTGTTTTAAGAATCCTTTGCCTCTAAGTCTTATTTCTAGAGAGAATCAAAAGTCAGTTTGATTTAGATATACAAAGTTCATTACAAATTTAATTTATCATTTGTTCTCTGCAGCAGCATCAGCAGCAGCAAACCTACAGATAAGAAGTAATATACAGTACAGACCTGTAGAAAGTTTAACAGTGAAATACTGCTAAGAGTTTAGAACGCGGCTAACGAGGGGGGGGGAGCGAGATGGTGGGGTAGCTAGTGACCGGAAAAGTTGCCAAGAGATAGACAATAGCCTCCGAAAAAAGCTGTCACGATATAGCTAACGAAGGGGCTGTCGATTTGACACTTATTTGTTAGCTAAGTGTTAAACTTTGACAGGTCTGTACTGTAACTGTATTTTTATTGATTGATTTCTTTATATTAATGGAAATAAATTTGGCTATATTGGTACATTTCAACTGTACTTTAGCCAAATAGCATTACAAGTGACATATTGTTTCTAGTAAGTTATATAAAGTGTGGAGATATTTCTAATAGAAACTAAAAATAGATAAATGCATATCAGGACAACGCAGTGGATCTTATGAAAAAGGTGTCTTGTGTTGTAGTTATAGTACTGTTTTAGGGTCCCATACATACCATCTCTATAAAGACATTTATATTCTCCACCAAAAAAAATCCAGGGTCTTTGGTGACCAAATGGTTTAAATTCCTGGTTTTAACAATTACAACACCTCTCAAGACCTTGGTTCAACTTCAACTTAGTAGATTCTAGTGTGACAAAGTTTTCGATTTGCTCGCTAAATTTTGGTTGTTCTCCAGTTTCCTCCACAATCCTTGAACTGACACTTAAATCGGGTTTGAAAAGCTTGCTTACAATTACAGCACTTTTCATTGCTTAGGTTTAAATCCCAAAGGCATGGGTTAGTGCAGGAAAGTTTGCGATTTTGCTTGCCAATGGTCTTTTGTCTTTTGTTTTCTCTGGACACTCTGGTTTCCTGCACCATCCCTCAACTGGCCTTAATATAAGTGACAGAATTTTGGCTGGGACAAACTCTATTTCTCCACTCCACTGAGACAGGTCTTAGTATCATTAAGTTATTTTGCCTGTCTTACGCTGATGGTCCTCTATGGTGTTATTGTTTTCGGTCTTTTTTGTGTCAAATATTGAAGTTGAATTTTCAGTTTTATCAGTTGGAAACTACCTGGAATTCTATATTTAGTATTTAGATTAAAGAAAGGTGCTCAAAGCCAATCAATTAATATAATTACCATGCCAGCTAACAAAAAATAATGGGGAGAAAAGCCAACATAGACATGATTCAAACAACTCTTCTTTAAAAACTAATTGTTAAAAGGCAATTTATTTGAAGTACAGTCATATCATGTTTGTTTTAATGAATTAATGCAGGTACTATGCTACCTGTGTAGTAATTAAGCTGCAGGTATTGCACTACCTGTGTAATTAAGCGTTTATTTCATCATTTATTATTGATGTTAATTTCACATATGATATTGCATGTTACCGTGATATTTGTTTAACCTTTAAATTGCAGAACAGTTCTACTGATTCCACGGTGAATCAATATCTAATATTTACTGTGTTGGTCAATTACGTAATGATAACCGCATTTGTGATGGAGATTCATTATTTATTATTATACACAAGTTCAACATCTATCACTGATGTTCAATTTGAAAATAAAACTGCCTTTAAAGTACAGATAATTTTACAACAGTAATTATTTTACAAGTAATTTGAATACAGTAATTGGTTTCCAAAACAATCAGAAACATTTATTGGTATTATAATATATTTAATTGTATTTGTTCTCTAGGTTTGAATATGCTGGTTATACCCAGACAGCTATTGGTTTACTGAGGTGTCTTGTTCTGTCTCTTCATCATCACATAAAAAAATTCTGGACACCTATTGCTGTTACTTTGGTGTCTTGTCCTGTCTCTTCTGTCTATCCCACTACCTGACAAAAGTCTGGAAAACTATCTGTTCTGTCCATCCCATCCCTTAGTAAAAAATCTGGGCAGTTTTTGATGTTACCTCAGTAGGGAAGTATGATAGCTTACTAAATTTTCTTGTTATTTAATGTTCAACATATGGAGTTTTGCCTCCATTAATTGCAATTTTATTTCCTTAATTATTAAATCAAAGTATTAATTTTGGTGTTTTGAATAAAAATGTACAAAAATATAAAAATATCCTAGACCAAATTTAAAACAAAAAAGCTAAAAAAAATTGTTGTGACAAAAGATGCTATTATATATGGTTTTCATTTTCTAGCTGGCTGATTAGAATTAATTCTTTAACCCTTTTTACCTCCTACAAATCAGCCAGTGGAATGGTATAAAAATCAAACAATTTACAAATTTGATAGAGATAGAGAAAAGATAAAAGTGATATTTCATGACTCGTTGATGGACAATTTACTAATTGATATTACTGTATATACCCAAGTGCTACTGTATATACCCAAGTGCATTATTAAGAAAAATTCAAAAGAAAATGTTGAATTTACATCTATTTATTTTTTCATAGATATAATTGTACAATTAACCATGTGTATCCACATGTTCAATAAAGTCAGATAAAACTGTTTGATGATATATGGATAGATATGATGTTGACCTGGTTACCGTTTTATCCTGTAAACATTGGTGCATAATTAGGGACAGTACATTTGTACTAATCTCAAAGAGCTAGCAAGGCAGTATTAGTCTGGTAACATCACTGACACTAAGGGCTACAATCTAGGTTCTTGCTCTTGTGTGGTCAGTTCTAGAACTGTGGAAACCAGAGTGCCTATGGAAAACCATGACAGAATACCACAACCATCAGCAAGGCAACCACTAAAAGACTAGGAGAAGGAAAAACACTTCCTCACTTAAAGTTAACCTGGATTGAACATACAGTGGGTGGCTTTAAAATGGATGTTTGCTTTATTTTATACTATGATCCTGGCCTGTAAAACAGTCTCTGTTACTGATCCGAATTACTTGTAACTTTCATAACCTAAATTCTTTGATAGATACCATTCTGAAGCCATTGCTGATTCAGTTCTGTCTGGACATATAACTGGCGAATTATTTACACAAATGAACAAGGACTCCATTTTTATGTGATTACCAATTCAAATATTAATACCCCTGTAATAAATTCTCATAAAATTAGTCATATTACTCTAAAACTAATAGATTTAATGGCTTAATTAAAGAATTCTTGTTTATTGTTTTGTTCATTTTGAGTTTGTTTTGTTTTTGTACTGGCAGTAAAACTAGGCCCTGTTGTCTTTTTATATCCCGTTTGATTGCTGTTGAGATGTCGGAATCGATAAGCGTGTCAAACTTGGGTTTATAAATGCTCAGACTTCTTTTGAAATTATTGACTTAGGAAAATACTAATTGATTTATTAGCAGCTTTGTCTCATTGTGTGCAAACTTGTGATAACAAATGACGATTGATTGGATAATACAAAATCTCCATGAATATTTGATGAATTAAATGTAATTTTCTCCTCTGATTTAATAAGACAATATAATTTATAGTGTGCGTGTGTGTGTGTGTGTGTGTGTGTGCAATGTGTTTGTACATGTATATCCCTGTGTGTGAAAGAGCAAGTGATCAATGTGTGTGTGTGTGTGTGTGTGTGTGTGTGTGTGCAATGTATATGTCTATATGTTTGAGTATGAGGTCCGATGCCGCAAGTACTAATTTTAAGTCCGCCGGACATTTACTACCTGTTTACTTACTTATGCCTGTGGTACCAGGGAGGTACATAGGCCACTGTTAACACTCCTCCATCTGGTTCTATTCTGTGCTAATCTGCCCAGGTCTTGCCATTTGTATCCCTCTCTATCTATTTCTGATTGCAAGTTTCTCAGCTAGGTGTTTCTTGGCCTTACGGCTTTTCTTTTCCCTTGAGGATTCCACTGCAGCGCTTGTCTTGTAATTGAATTTGTTGGCTTTCGCAGTGAGTCTTATCCATCGCCAATTCCTTTTAGATAGCTCAATCTCTATAGGTTGTTGTTTGGTCTTCTCCAATAACTCAAGGTTGGTGATTTCTCTGGCCATCTGATCTTTAGGATCTAAACTACCTGTTTACTGACTTAGTTTATTTTTCAACATTTATGGTCAATTGTTGAAGTTAAAAACAGAGGTGTACTAAATTAGCAGCAGCTCTTTTTCAACATTTATGGTCAATTGTTGAAGTTAAAAACAGAGGTGTACTAAATTAGCAGCAGCTCTTGTTCATTTTGCCTCATTTTTTATTAATATTTTCTGAGTAAATCATGTTAATTTTTAACAATCAGCACTATTTTACAGCTTCTACTTCCTTGATATCTATAATTCATATGATATAATAACCACCCTTTTACCATCATCATCATGGCTTTTGTTGTAAATGTGCTCCATACTGCAAACCACCTTTTATCATCATTATTATGGTTTTTGTTTTAAATGTGCTTCATACATCCTTTATGTAGTTTGATTATAAATGATAATTACAAGGCTGTGTTGACAAGTTTGTGTGATAGAATATATTTATAAAGAACCCGTTCTTTTCTCCAGTAGAAAATCTGAGCTGATTTGTTCTCATGTGTTACTGAATAAAATTAATTTTCATTTTTATTTTGCCATATTTCATGCACTTGAAAGGAAAATGTTGCTTAAACTGAATTCCTCAGAAGACTTTTATTGATTTTGATTTTTTAGATGAATTAGTATTAGGTTTTATTTTCCAGGATGTGTTGATGAAGATCATGTTTTAAAAGGGTGATTTACATGATGTACAAAATCAATGTCGAAATGTTGGTTGGTTGGTTGAATGTTGCTTAACGTCGCATCAGCAATTTTTCAGCTATTCGCAACGAGAACTATTTAATTAATCTCTATGTATTAATCTATGAACAATTTTGTGTATGCATGTGAAGTGCGAGTATGTTGTATGGTCTGCCTTGTACTAGCGCGCACTCAGAGCGACTTTACCATGCTAGTTCATAGAGTCAGTACGCCGCAGACAAGCGTACCACTCCCCCAGTCCATTATACTGATACCAGGTGAATCAGTAAAGGCCAACGGTAAGGAAAATTCACTTTCCCACATGTGGTCCGAGCGGGACTCGAACTCACAGTGGTGAGAGACCCTGGATTTGAAGACTGACGTCTTATCCATTAGGCCACCACGCCCTCAAATGTCGAAATGTATTTATTAGATCAAACAAGGCCATGGTGGCCAAGAGGTGCAAAGTGTAAATGCTTACGGATCACAACACTTTTTACCATCTAGTCATATCCTACTTGGGACAGATTCTTGTGCGAGTTTGTCTGTTCACTTGCTGAAGGTTGGTGGTTTTCTCTTATCTGGGAACTCTGGTTTCTTCCACCGTCCCTGAACTGACCACCTTGATATAAGTAAAAAATTATACATGATTACCAGGATATGATGTCAACATTGTTTGCAGTATAAGAGGAGGTAATTCTGTGTAGATTTCTCAAGAGTTGTGTCCCTTTGAAATTTGAATCATGTTTGTCTTGTATGGACTACTCCTTCCCTACACTACTGAGCATTGGAATTATATTGGTAGAATTTAGACCTGGCATATTTTAGTCATCAGCCAAGCCTGTATTATTGATGTTTTTACATGTAATTTTCTGATTGCTTTAGGTTTGTGACATTGTTGACAGTAAAAGATTGTTAATCATTTTGACTGATAGTAGTAACTTTGTAGACTGTACCTAGACCATTTGATGTATGAAAAATCAGCAGTCATTCCTTTTGTGTAACATCTGCTTTTTATACTCTATGACAAAGGCTAAAACAATCCATCTTACAGTGATAATGTGTATGTTTGGTGACTTTACGACTTTAAACCAGTCAACAGTGATACAGCACTCTTCTTGAAATTTAATTTACTTCTGACAGTTAATGGCTAAGTCAGAGTTTTTTTACTTCCACTTGTTATTAAGGTGATCTGGGTCCCAGAGTGCATTACAATCGCCATCTGTAACTGCCAATTAAAATGTCATGACATCATTTTATTGATGGCAAGGTCTGTAACATTGAAGTTGAATTTTATGACAAAATAGAGAAAAAAATAGAATCTTGAACACACACACACACACACACACACACACACACACACACACACACACACCACTCGACTCTCTCTCTCTCTCTGAAGTGTAAGAATTGTCAATCAAGTATTTTTGTGAAATAAACATAAGGTCGTAGATGACAGTACCAAGGGGACTAGTTCTATTCGGCACCAGATACCTTGAAACGGCGTGTTTTATAAAATTCTGATTCAAAATAATATAAAAGCTTGTTATAATGCCCTCGATAACAGCACCCTTTTGCATATTGCAACAGTATTATGAAGTCCCAAAATCTATTTCTTTTGTTTTTTCTTATAAGTCTTGCTCAATTTATTACCAAATCCCTTTAAAACACCCAACATATGTGAACACACACACACACACACACACACACACACACACACACACTTGAATAACTCCATTCGGCATCAGATACCTTAAAAGAGTTGAAAAATATCTGTTTAAAATTCTGATTCAATATTAAAAAATATTTTATAATGCCTCTTTATAACATCACCTCTTTGCATATTGCCACAGCATTTTGAAGCCCCAAAGTCAACTTATTTTTTAAATATTTCATAAATCTCCCTTCAATTCATCTCCAAATTCCTTTATAGTCATAATCTGACTGAACAAATGCTTGCAATGAACCAATGATTTTAATAAAGTATATTGAATATATATCTGAATTTAAATCACTTTACTCTCTTATCTATTGATAATATTTAATATATGCCATTTGTTTGTGCCGCAAGGTTTCAGTCATATTCAGTTTAATGTTTGTTTTACCCAAAGAGCTAGAGCAATTGTAGCTGATCTGTTTGTTAATTTAATTCTGAATTTTCCTGCAGGACCTCAGGATGTAGTTCCATGTTGTTTTCGTTCTATATGATATTTGATCATATAAATGCTTTATGATAAATAATGCATAATTCATGATTACACTTTAGGTTTTGTATTCATGGCTAAATTGGAAGTTTTCTGAGGGTAAAATTGCTGTAATTTTCATTTAGAACGCCTACACATTTACAGTTGCTTATCTGTCAGTATTTGCAGTTTTTGTAAGTGGTGGAAGTACGATAATCTTTATAAAAATCAATGTTTTAAGATTTGCAGAAGGAAATTCATAATGACATGGGTCTTTCTATGAACTAGCTGAATGAAAATTTTAATAACAAAGGAATAATCATTATTATAATGTATAACATAAAAATACAGAAATTAAAATTATGAATTAATTTGAGCATGCATAATAACAAAAAAACCTATATATAAAAACCACCTTAAAGTTTCCTTGCTGAACAGTAAGAAAATCATTGAAACTCAGTGTTTCAAATTAACTTTGGTGTTTGAATACTACAATTGTATTCTCTTTGCAGTGTGTTAATTTTCAAGTATTTCATAGTCAGCCTTTTTTCTCAAAAAAAAGTATCTGTATCATAAAGGTTCTCATTTTTTTCCAACAGCAAAAATAAAATTCCACAAAATTCAAATAGTCACCTCACCTCACCACACCTATCCTCTTTGTGCCCGCTGGCACATTAGGCCTCAATGCACCTTTTCCATAGGGATGAAGATTGGCAGGGGCCCAGTAGCCCATGGCTACTAAAAATCAGTTTGGGTTCCTTCACAATTTTAGCTATTTAGTACTATTACAACTTCTTTTTTGAAGTGAGCTGGGCCCCTAACTTAATATAGTTAAGCTTCATCCTGTTCTACTATGTTCTGTCTTTGGCAGCTGCCCTTGCTGATGCCCAGCTCTTCCATCCCAGTTGTGTATATTCTTGGTCTTGTTTGTCACCATGTTGTTTTTGGCGGACATACTTTCCTCTTTCCTTCTGGGTGCAATGTTATTGCAGTGGTACAAATCCTATTGTTTTCCATTCTAAGTACATCTCAATTTACTTATTGGTTTTAAAGCTACAGACATTTGTTCTCTCCAAAAATAGTAAAATTACAGTAAACAAGAACAACTTAAAAAAAAACTTTTGAGAATTTATTCTACCTCCCTATCCTTGATTGACAGTCACATCCAGTCAGAGGAATCCACACTTAGTCCCTTTATATTACAGAAGTATTTCTTCAGTGCTTACATGGGTTAATTAATAAAGGAATTGTCATTATCACCTGTATATGAATTTATGCTCAAGACATTTCACTTTCGTCTGTATATGTTTGCCCCTGGTTGACAGTTGAATCTTGTGACCGTTTTGGTAAGTAAACTACCCAGGTGAAATTATGATTGGGAATCCCATTATCTAGACCAGGAATCCTGGAAGTCTGACCAGGATTTTTGTTATAATGGCTTTATGTATGTCTCTGGTTGCTTGTTGCCACAGTTGGGGAAAGATTTTGTCCTTGTGGACCATTACATGGATGACTTTGTACCAGTGTGGTGGGTTTATGATGTTGTTCATAATGATAATCTTGTCAAAATTTGAGTATATTCTAAAAGTCACAAAAAGTATGTGCTAGTATAATTATATCAGAAATACTTGCACAAATTCATATAGCACATAAAATTGTAAATAGTTGAATGTTTCATTTGTATTTGGTTTGGATTAGTTAAAAATGCTTATGTGCTGTTGAACACTTTAGAATCAACCTCCCTATAAAGATATGAAATTTGTTTCCTCAATTGTGATTTTAATCTCTGATTAAGAACCACCCAATGTGATCACTTAAGTCATAACTGTCTTAATTTATTACCTGTCCATTGTGACCACTTCTGTCTATCCAGGCAACTGTTCACAGATCAATCATAAATATCTTTATTGCTTTGGGTAAAATTATCTTAAGATGAACTTTGGTATTTTGACGGTCACACAGTCGCCCTCTAGACATTGTATGTCGCCGGTGGTTCAACGTTCTGCAGCAGATAAATGCAGCATATTAAACGATGACTCACCGTCTCCTCGGGGGAAAGAAATCAATTTTACAATCCCAGAAAGATCAGATGTTTCTTGGTAATTGTGCAAAATATGACTTGTTTAGTTAACTATAATTTCATAACGTCTGTGAGAGATTGATTCTTAAAACCATTGAGATACTTTTCTTCTAGATATAGGATTATTTATTTCTGAGCATCGTTTTTCTGACGTAGCTGTTGTAAACAACATAAAAGGTTATATGAGGATTCATTACACTTTGTTTTTCTCTCTTGTTTATCTAGATCAACTAAAATCAATGAAATGAGTTGTCAGGACGAAAAATATGAGAGCCATTAATATAAAATAAAATTCTAGTATATCCCCTCCCAACACACAAACACCTCCTCCCTCATTTATAGCTATTATGTAACATTTATATTTAGCTTTTGTAAATCAGGTAATTTTTGCATCAAGAAATTGATGCTAATTATCAATTTTGCCATAAATGTGTATTTAAATTGATGAGATGTATTAAAATTTAAAAAATACCCTTGCTAATACAGAAGTATTTGATTTGCATAAAAACACTTTATTAACAGGGAATTAATGGACAAATTAGTTTTCAATCTACAAAGGTGCATTGTTAGTTTATTACTATAGTAAACATATAATTCTCAGGGTTAAAAAATATGTTAAACAGTTTTGTAATGTAAGTTTCAGGACCTTTTGCCTTTATTTTTGACAGGTCCTACATAGAGCTTTAAGGGTCCATTGAAAGGTCCATGTGCAAATATCAAGTCCATCAGATTTTTGCAGTTTAAACCTTCAGGGCCTCAATGTAAGATAAATAAGTCCTGGACCATGAACTCTGAAATTTTGTAGCACAGATTCTGATGGTTGTTGGTCATGATGATGCTAGTTAAGCTAACCAATTTTGTGTACAGGACACAGTAATAAAGAATATGAATAATCAGGATTTTGTTTACTGGTATTAGTCAGTAAATACCTATAGATGAATGTCTGTTCCTTTGTCTGTCTGTCTGTCTTTTCTACACTTTTTCATCATACTTGCATATATCCATTTGTTTAACTATTGGTATCTTGCTTAAGGATGACAACTTACAGATCAAGTTTGAAATTTGTATCCAATTTTTTGTTGATCCAATATTTTTCTGCAAATAAGGTATTTTTTCTGATGATTCTTTGAAAATCTTTTCCTTTGAAACCATTGGACTGAAAAAAAATCAAGTTTATAATTTAAGCTATTCCTTGAAAATATCAAATGAAAATCCTTTGTAAATGAAGATATATTTATACAGAAAGTAGAAGTATAGATGCCTTTAAGCATTTAAACAAATTGTGTTTAGACGGGTTTTCAGGGTTCCATTGCTTGTGGGTTCTGTCCGCTGTTTAAATATTTGTGTTAAATGTGGCATTTCGGGAATTTGATGGTTTTTGTTTCTAAATAATTTTAAGATTTAGACATTGACAAGAGTATACTGTACATGTACTTAAATTAGCACATTCAAATTTTAGCGCTCTGAGGGGGTGTAGACTACTTAGCGAGAATATTTGTCCCCTTCATACAGAGATATTTTAGCGCTGCACTTAAATTAGCATATTAACTGTGCGAAAAGGCCCTAATATTAGAATCCAGCTAAAATTAGTACATATACAGTAGTTGTTGTTGCCCCTTTCCTGTTTTCATCACATCTAGTCTTTTACTATTATACAGAGTACATTATATCTACTTCTACTATATAGATATAGATTGTCTTAACAGATGAATGTAATTATAAGTCTATTTGTATTTTATTGTCTTTAATTTGAAGTAAATAAATGTTAAGAAATAAGTTATTTACTCTGTCATTTATATTATTTATATATAAATAAAAGTTTTATAACTGATGATGACAAAAATGTTGTGGTTATGTACTAAGTGTTAGTGTATATGTGTAGAAAATGGATAAAACATGTACAGTAAAACCTCATTATAATGCTTCTCAATAACTTTGCAACCTTGCTTATTACAACACAGTCACTATTTCCTAGTCCAAAAATCCATTTCTTTCTTTTTTTCTTTATAAGTCTCCCTCACTTATTGCCAAACCCTTTATAATTCCAAAATCTGAAAAAATGGTTGTAGTATGAAGGTTTAACTGTACTGGGGATATATGATGGTCATCAAACAGAAATGAATGTGTTTGTCACGTCATAAGTAATTAGTAAATCAAAGATATAGTGTCCAGCAATATTTGATACAATAAAATTTTATTCAGTTAGGACAACAGGTGTAGCTTGCTAGACAGGAGGTGCTTACCCTTCCAGGGCACCTGGTCTTGCCTCCCTGGTAGATGTTCACATGTTTAATTTGATTTGCCAGCTTTACTTTTAGGATTATGGTTTGGACATGGATGGGTTTGCTTGGGTTTGATGATTGTAATTTACAATTTCCTCTTAAAAATGTCATTATTCTAAAAATGATACAATGATAGATTCTATTAACTACATACATGTATATTGTAGATTTTTTAAGTTTCAGAACTGTTTCTGAACTTACGACCATCAGAGTTTGGACCATCTTCAACAAATTATGACCCTAAGAATTTGGACCATCTTGAACAAATTGTAACATTAAGAATTAAGACTTTCTTTAAGAAATTATAAATCCAAGAATTGGGACCATCTTCATCAAATTAAAGCCCTTAGAATTGGGACCATCTTCATCAAATTGTGACTCTAAGAATTGAGACCATTCTTAACAAATTAGGAATAAAAAATTTGGACCATCTTCATCAAATTATGACCCCAAGAATTGGGACTCTTCATCAAATTATGACCCCAAGAATTGGGACCAGGTTCAACAAATTTTGATCCTTAGAATTGGGGATCATCTTTATCAAATTAAGACCCTAAGAATTGTGACCATTTTCAACTTCTAAAATCTGCTTCCAGCCATGTTAGTATTTAGCAGTAATTTTGTTACATTTTTCTGCCTTTAAAATGGGAAAATTTGAAGTTCTGAAGTACAGCAAATTGTATTACAGCTTAGGATCCTCATTGCAAATATGTTATATTATGACAGTATTTAACATTTTGTGTGTATAAGGACAACTAGATCGAATTTGCTAGTATATCACTGTTGTTTTGGGAATTTTAATGGAGTGGTAAAATTGGGAAAATTTAGTCATTTTCACCCAGGGGAAACTACCTTTATTCAGTAATTTTAGGCAAACAAAATCACTGTTAAGCATTCAGACTTATATTTAGCATTCTGTGGAGACTTACTTGTATGTAATGTACTCCAATGTTAGAAATAGTTGACAGGTCAATAAAAGACTGTCTGGAGATTGGAAAAGAAAATAGAATACTGAAATTAGATTGTCCCAGTTAATTGATGGTCATTACAGCCACCTGAGACTTATGATAAAGCTTATATAACACTCATAGCCATGAGACAATTTTATGTTTAGAGATGCTGGTTTCTTAGTGACTTTCAGACAAACTGATTTTTATGTATGGATGTATGTTATAGAGATATTGGAATTACCGGTAAAGAACACTTTGTTTTGTTTTGTAATTGTCAGTATAGTTTCCTTATGTACTTTTTGTTACAGAAACATTTGAAACTGTTTTTAGTGCTATGAGTATTTGTGTATTTAAAACTGATTGCTAATTTATAATTAAGAAAATGATGACTGGCAAGTGAAATATTATTACTCTACAACCACTCAATATTCATTATAATAACAGGTTTTGCTGTACTACTTCCTACTTTTAGTTAGACCACTACAGCGGCTCAGTTGTAGAGTGCTCGCCTCATATGTGGTAGGTCATTAGTTCAACCCAGGCTGGGTCTGAACAAGACTTGAAAATAGGTACTGACAGTTCTTTCACCAAGCATGCTGCATTTAGAAATGAAAGTCACAAGGTCCTTCGAAAGATACTTTAAAAACCAATGCCCCATGAGGCAGGCTTTGCATGTTAAAGAACCCTCCCTGCACATTGCCCTGAGGGCATTGTTAAGGTAAAAATGTCTGCTACATCACCTAAAGCTGGTTACATCTTGATATGAGTGAAATATACTTGACTGGGACGGACATAAAACCTCATTCAATTAACAAATCAATCCTATGTTTATATACAGCATAGTCATTAATTTTCTACTTTGCACTACAGATCATGGTTTCAAGTGCTTGCTTAATTTTGCATGTGTGCACAAAAATAAAATTATATCCTTCACAGCATATAGATGTATTTTCATGTGGGAAAGGTTTTCTTTCCATTCAGGTGTATACTTAAAATCATTGTAGGTGTGTTTGATTCAGGTGTGAATTCAGAGAAGAAATCAACATGTACTAATTCAGATGTTAGAATTTGTAAGAGGTAATTATCAGGTACAAATGATTAAGTTTAAGGTCACTGGATATGCTTAAGCTTAGCTTTTTCATCAGTAAGAGTTATAGAGTTGTTGAAAGAGTGAAGTAATGGTATTTTACATCCCAGTGAGTCAAGAGTATCTCACTTATATCTAGGTAGTCAGTTCAGGGATGGTGGATGAAGCCTGGATGCCTAGAGAAAAACCCACTGATTTACACAAATGAATTTACACGAATGATTTTACAAACTTCCTCAAAGTAGGATCTGTGAATGGGGGTGAGAGGTGCTGTGATCTGTAAGTGAGCGCTATAGACCACTAAGCCAACATGGCTTTGTCTAGATAAATAAAGAGGTTTTTTCAGGTCTAATACCCATTCATTTTGTTCAGTCATACATTGGAGCCTATAAAAACCCAAACCTAAATAAACATGGTAAAATGAACATCAGTCTACACTGAAATGTTTTATCAGAGGATCCTGTTAATATTGTTTGTAATTTAACTTGAATTAAATAAAAACCTATTTTCTCTGAAGTAGTATAAACAAACAGCATGAAAGTTTATGTGTATCAACACGGAATGGCCTTGTGTGAAATTAGTGTAAGAAAGAACAAACTAATACAATGTATTGCTGACAACCTGAATACACATGATTTGAGTCTTTTTGAGCAAAATAAAGTTAGTCCCTGTGATGTTTCTTTCATAGGTATCAAGGTGGTTAGTTCTTAAATGGTGGAGGAAATTAGAGTACCCAATGAAAACCTTTGGCAAACAAACTGACAAATTGCATTTGCTTGCTGGATAGACCAAACTTTTTAACTCTTTCTTAGTTACATTTCAAAAAAAAAAAAAGAATGAAAAGAAAAGAAAATGCAAAATTTATTGGAAAAAATAAAGTAGACATTGAAATTCCTACACAGACCAAGTTACTTCCCTTTGATGCCTGATATTGAAGCTCCTACATAGACTGACTTACTTCCTTTTGTTTTTCAATATTGAAATGCCTACATAGACTGACTTATTTCCCTTTGTTGTTCAATATCGAAATGCCTACATAGACTGACTTACTTCCCTTTGTTGTTCAATATTGAAATGCCTACATAGACTGACTTACTTCCCTTTGTTGTTCAATATCGAAATGCCTACATAGACTGACTTACTTCCCTTTGTTGTTCAATATTGAAATGCCTACATAGACTGACTTACTTCCCTTTGTTGTTTCAATATTGAAATGCCTACATAGACTGACTTACTTCCCTTTATTGTTCAATATTGAAATGCCTACATAGACTGACTTACTTCCCTTTATTGTTCAATATTAAAATGCCTACATAGACTGACTTACTTCCCTTTATTGTTCAATATTGAAACGCCTACATAGACTGACTTGCTACCCTTTGTTGTCTTTTTACTATCAATGTAAAGTTGATTATAATTGACAATATTGAACACTTACTTACAGGTATTACTATTTTTTATGCATGTGAAATTTGAAGAAAAAAAAATTCATACTAAATTGATTTACAGAAATGATGTCATTTTATTGGATTGAATTTTTAAAAATAAATCTTTTATTGAAATAAATGGCTATATAGGGCATTTCTGGAAGAATTTGCTGGAAAATGCTTCGTAAATTTGCATTATTGATTTTTAAGATTACTGTTATTTTTCGAATGATTTATGTAAAATGTCTGTGATATTTTTTATGTTACGATTTGCATAATTGAATCCATTAGGGTTTTGGAATATGGAGCTAAGGAAGAATTTTAAAAGAATGTTGGGCGTTTTAAATGTCAATGATCTTATTTTGTCAGTCAGTAATGAAATTATGTGGTCTAGAGAGAAGCAGAAAGACATGATTGGATAAATTAAAGAATAATGTTATGTCTTGTCTTGAATAACAATGTACAGTAGAAATGTTAAGAAAACTTAGTTCCAAGTTGGCAAATATGTCAGATTTGAAAATATGAGGGCATATACAATACCTTGCAATTGGTTGTGAAATTTTGATATTGAATTGTTTATCTACTTTACATCCAAAATTATCAAAGATTTATTTGTACTCCTGTAGTTTCATTTCCTTTCATTAATATTACACTTGATTTCACATGTGGCAGATGTAGCTACTAGACAGGGGGGCTATCCTTCCAGAGCACCCTTTCACAGATTTTACATGATGTTCTTTGCTCATTTTCAGAGCTTTTAGTTTGTGTTTGATTATCTTATCATTAATATATTTTGATTATCTAGTCAAATTGTAAGTGAAAAAATCAAAATATTAAAACTGATGGTTGCACTGTGAAACCTGTATAAACTGAACACTTTTCATGAGGAAAATTTTTATCATGATAGAAAGGCAAATACAGGTTCAACTCAAGGTTGGAGGCCACAATAATAAATTAAACTTAGTTTATAGGTAGGCATGAGTTTGTCAGTTGTACCAAATTTGTTTTCTGAATGATTTTTAGTAGTTACATACATGTGACATATAACTAGATCATACTGATATCAATTTGGAGAAACAAAATTGCAAAACATGCAGTTATCTCCCTTTATACATTTCAGACAAAATAAACTGCTGTCCTTTGGCAAAAAGTGTTTTCAGATACTAAGAACAAAGCATATGTTCTAAAACATGAATGGAATCATTTTCTTTCTCAAATGGTACTTTGAAACATCTTTTTGCAGTAGGAAATAGATGTTACAAGAAAGATAAATAATCTTTAAATACATTCACCAAAAATCATATTTTGACCAGTTTCTAAATATTTTAGTTTTTTCAATACAGAATGGATTGTAACTGATAAAATGATATGTTTTTCTTCTTGGTAAACGTTTTGATAACCCATTTCAGTAATTTTTATTTATTTAGTCAATATTTCAAGAAATCTTTTCAATTGTTTTTTACTGCTAGCAATTCACTTGAGCTAAAATGTAACCTTTTATAAATTATTTCAGTTGAAATTCATTCTATTTAGTCAATAAAAAATATCAGTTAACAAAACATAAAGTACTAAGACTGTTAAAACTTCTGTTTAACAAAGGTTATATAAAAGGCTTCTAAACTGTATGGTTGGAGCTGTAAATTCAATTTCCTAAAAGTAATTTTTTGCAGTCCTATATACTATATACTAATAAACAGTCCAATATACAAATAGCAGTCCAATATACAAATAAACAGTCAATAGTACAAATAAGCAGTCCAAGATGCAAATAAACAGTCCAATATACAAATAAATAGTCCAATATGCAAATAAATAGTCCAATATGCAATTAAGCAGTCCATAATACAAGTAAGCAGTCCATAATACAAATAAGCAGTACTAATACAAATAAGAAGTCCAATATGCAAAATAAGCAGTCCATAATACAAATAAGCAGTTCACAATACAAAAAAGCAGTCCAATATACAAATAAACAGTCCAATATACAAATAAGCAATTATAAGCAGTCTTATATAGAAATAAAACAGTCCCAAATACAAATAAGCAAATAACAAATAGTTTAAATGTGCAACATTTAGAAATCCAGACTACTTTTTAAGAACTATTGGCTACTGGGCCCCTGCTTATCCTTATCCTGTTCCAAAAAGCAGTTTTATACAGGAAATGGTATCAACCAAGCAAATATTAAAAACAATGCTAATGTTGATAATTAATGAACTTCTGGTTTTCCTCATTTAGAAACCTATAAATATACATATATATATATATATATATATACAATGTATATATATTATATATATATATATATATATATATATATATATATGTATTGGTGGTTGTATATTGGTATATGTTCTGACTGTTTATATGTTTTGATATTAAGTGTATGTTACTTGTTCCATTTCTCTTTCTTTCATATGTTTGTTGTAGTGTCTTTTTGTACGCTTATTAAAATATTTCACTGGTGGAAGTTCAGGTGTTTAACCTAACTTGCCAGCTTCAAAGTTTTTGCTGTGCTTTGGGATTGTGGTCTGGACATGTTTTAAATTACTATATATTATGTTATATTTTGCTTAATTTTATGTTTTATTTAACCTATTTTCTGGTATAAATCTAAACATATAGTTTAGTGGTTTCATTTTGTTTATTTTCATCAGATTCCATCAGTAAAAGGTGTTTGTTTGTTTATCAGTTCTAAGATAAACAACTTGCCTTTTATTCTAATCTGGGAGTCCAGGATTTTTTGGGCCACTAGAATATAAAACAGGTGCACACACCCTGGCTATGTTAGATACACTATAGTTTATATAATCTAGAGATGTTAAACCTTGGATGACTTGGGGTCAGCTGTAAAAGTCTGTAGTATGTATACCATTTATACATTCAATGAAAGATGTTGGCAGTTTACAAGGAGTGTATAGTCTTACTATCATTGTTTATCTCTCATTAGAATTACAGTAAAGATGTGACATTACTTAGATCCAATATATACTAATAATACTTCCTCGTAGATAGGGAGACTGCCAGAAAATCCAACGCTTTTACGTGTGTTTACCGTTTACCAATCTTTGTTTTGAAATATTGATATTTTCTAAAAGCATGTTCTGATTGGATAGAAAGAATTCAACAGTGTTAGAATTTGATTGTTTAAAATATTGATGTAATTTGACTACATGCTGATTATCCTGAAACATTGGAAAGATTTTTGTGTAAAACATGATAAAAAAGTGGTGAACAGGAAAAACGGATATAGTTGAGCTGTGTTATTTTGATACATACCTCATCATGTGTTTTGTGTTAAATTTTAATTGAAAATCTTTGTTTTGGATTCAGTGGTAAGTAAAGATGTTTTAATTATTTGAGTTTTTTGGTTTAAATTTAAAAATAAGAGTAGTAAATAGTAAAATGGATTATCTGTATTCAGGGGAGAATATCTGTAACCAGGGGTCTCTTTCACCCATTTATGAATGGGACCAAGGTCCTTGCAATTGTGAAACTATGCATCATAATGACTGATCAAATTTGGAAAAATACCATTAAAATTGTAGTTAACTCTAAAATTGCTAAAATTTCCTAAATTGTGAAAACTGTCAAAAGTAATTCTGAAAAAAACCCCATAAAATTTTGAATTGTGAATGGGGCAGAATATCGGCCCCAAAAATGACACGGCAAGAGCCTTGGTATCTGGTAGTAATTTCAAATTAATGGTAAGTAAAGGAATTTTTATTATTGTGAGATAAAAACTCATTATAGAGCATTCCTTCTTTTAGTATCTTGATTCAAATCTTTCAGTATATTCTAGCTGTGTACTGTTGCTCCTTTTACACCAATTTATGACTTTTTCTGTATCTACTTAATTTGCACCAATTACTGAGATTTGTACTTGACACATGTTTAGGAAGCAGTGCTTTATTATGTGCTTAAAATAGGTAAAGGTATTAAGTTTTAATCCACAATGAAAATAAATTAATTAAGAAAAATTAAAACATCAATAAATAGAAAAAAATAAACAAGTGAGAAAAATGTTTAAATATAAATAAAATAGAGTTAGGCAGGCAGAAGTCCAATTAATTCATTTATCATTGAAAATTGAGGTAAGAGTAACTGGGGTAAAACAAAAAAAATATTGGGGAAATAAATGTATTTCTTATTTTCAGATTTGGTATAAGTCCAATTTTGGAAATGAAATCATGTATTTGAATGTCCATCAAAGATTTTTGAAATGTCCTATTTTCAATTATTGATCAGTTAAGGCCATGATATTGTTTAATTAAGCCTAGAAAGTGCAATCAGATGCAGGAATGGTTAATCTTGATCAGATTTTAAAGATCAGTTCATAATTATCCTGGGATCATTGTTATCTGCCCATGTCTTTCATTTTATTTGATTCTATCTCTGCTTGTGTTGTCAGAATGTTTAAGGATGTTTTACTCAGCACATTTATGATAAGACCTTAATTGAAGGTCAGATTATTACAAAAAAGCAATGGAGCTTTTGAAAGTTTGCCATTTTAGATATGTTTTACCCTCATGCTTCACTTTTTAAACTAGTTACTTTATATCTCAGACCATCCATTGAGTAGAGTGTTTTAGGTGTGGTAGTGGTTGGGGTGGTACAAATTTGAAAGATTGTTGAAACATTAATTTGGTCTACATTTAGTGAATCTGTTTTATCATTAGTTCAAAATAGTTTGATTAAAAAGTTTGATTTCTTTGAATAGGAAAAGCGTGTTAATCTTGGAAATGGCACCTTTTCATGCTGCAGGGTGAGATAATTTTCCTTTTGTAGTTTATGTGTCAGAGAGACTTAATTGAGTTCAAAACAGAACAAAGATATGTCATCTGACCAAAGACAGCGCAAGCATATTTGAATATGAAAGTAGCAGTGGTTTCTTGTAGCATGATGCCACTTAAGCAATTTGGTATGACAACATTTAGAGATATCTATGGTACCCCTTTTTGTACAAATTGTAAACTTGGTTAATTCCTGTATACTAGGAAAGCAAAAAAAAAAAAAAAAAAAAAAAAGGTGGCCAAACTGGGACTCAGAACTTGGGTCCTTTCCAATGCTAGCCGGGGTACTCTACCGACTGAGTTACCCAGCCACATATCAAGCCCGGTCTAACATGCTGGTAACCCATTAGCATCTAAAGGGAATTTTTCCTTTGGTGGTCTTAGATAGGGTAAACAAGACTTTTGTGTTTATAAACATATGTATGAAACATGAGATCAGTTATACAGTTTTACTTGATATTTGTATACTATAAATTTAATTTTTTTTTCAGAAAATAAATTTTTGCTACTATTTGGTTGCAGTTTCTGAAATAAGGCTAAAATTTCAATCAGCTCATTGTAAAAAGTTTTGCATTTTTTATAAGAATATATAAGAAAATTTACAAATACACTATGTCTAACTGAAAGGTTACAGGCCTTGTGTTTTAAATTTTTTATATAGTGTTTCTTCTCAATCAGGGACTTTGGCGAAAGATGGCTTCTACTGCTAAGTTTTAATCACTCCAGTATGATCCTAGCATGAGTAAGTTTGTTAGTTTGCTTGCCAAATGCCTTGTTTACTTTGGGCACTCTGGTTTCCTTTGCATTATTTTTTATGATTCCTGAACCACCTTAGTATAAATGAAAGAATCTTGACAGGGACATAAAACTCCATTACTCCACTCCAATTCATTCTTCTTGACCATTCTATACAGGTCATTGAATCTTTTTTGATATTGTTCTGTAAAACATACAAAATACACTCAACTAAAATTATAAAACCAATTTAACTTTGATATTGTAATATCAAAAATATATAATTATATACATTTTGCTATATACTGACCAATTCCACTTTGATATTAAGTTGCAATATGTATAGTAAAATGTAAATAGTTAAAGAGAAAATGATTTATCTATAACATCTGGTAGGAGGGTCAGGGTTGTGTTTGATAGCTCCAAAATGAAATGATACACTGTTAATATCATACAGTCAAAAACTTACTAAATCAGCCTCATTTGATGTTAAGATATAGACTAATTTATCCGCTCATATAAATGCATATAGCACTAGATTTATGTATATCCATGAAGCACCAAATTTATTTCATACTGAGTCTGGAGAGTTATGTCTACATGTAGGTAATTTGTAGACTACTTATATCATAATTAAACACACCTGGAGAAATTAGATATCTTAATTTGAAAATGATTAATTTTGACTACATCTACTTTTCAAAAATTTAGCAGTTAATTTCCACTTTGTATGTCAAAGTAGCAGTACTAAGTATGTTTATTTGTATATAAATCATGTGAGATTTTATTTACATTAGTTAGACATCACAGTATATATATGGAGGTTTCTCCTTGTTTAATGGGGTTTGATCTAGTTAGTTTTGTCAATGTGTCTTCCTGACAATCTGGTATTACATCTGCTCTTTCATACCAGAGCTTTACGGACTGCCTAACAATCTACACTACAAGATTGGAGCATTCTGAGCCGCCTAATAAAAGTGGTCGATGGTCTAACCCTCAAGATTTGAGATTTACTCTGTCAGACCAGAGGTTTACGGACTGCCTAACAATCTATACTACAAGATTTGAGCATTCTGAGCCGCCTAACAAAAGTGGTCGATGGTCTAACCCTTAAGATTTGAGTTTTACTCTTTCCTACCAGAGCTTTACGAACTGCCTAACGATCTACACTACAAGATTTGAGCATTCCGAGCTGGCTATCAAAAGTAGCCTATGGTATACTCTACAAGATTTAAGCTTTTCTCTTTCCTACCAGAGCTTAATGAACTGACTATTAATCTACACTACAAGATTTGAGCATTTGGAGCTGGCTATCAAAAGTGACCTATGGTATTCTCCACAAGATTTGAGCTTTACTCTTTTCTACCAGAGCTTTACGAGCTGCCTAACAATCTACACTACAAGATTTGAGCATTCGGAGCTGGCTAACAAAAGTGGCCTATGGTCTTCTCTACAACTCTTGCAGACCAGAACTTTACAAACTGCCTAAGAATATACAAGATTTGAGCTTTGAGCATTCTGAACTGCCTAACAAAAGTTGCCTATGGTATACTGTATCAGATTTAAGCTTTACTCTTTCAGACCAGAACTTTACAAATTGCCTAACAATCTACACTACAAGATTTGAGCATTCTGAGCTGGCTATCAAAAGTAGCCTATGGTATACTCTACAAGATTTAAGCTTTTCTCTTTCCTACCAGAGCTTAATGAACTGACTATTAATCTACACTACAAGATTTGAGCATTTGGAGCTGGCTAACAAAAGTGGCCTATGGCATACTGTATCAGATTTAAGCTTTACTCTTTCCTATCAGAGCTTTAAAAACTGCCTAACAATCTACACAACAAGATTTGAACACTCTTAGTTTAACAATTTACACTACAAGATTTGAGCATTCGGAGCTGGCTAACAAAAGTGGCCTATGGTCTTCTCTACAAGATTTGAGCTTTACTCTTTTACACTTTTACTCCTCTCAATGCCAAGGTTGGAATCCCTTTTGGGACAAATTCCTAGTGTGAGAAGGTTTGTCAATTCACTTGCCAAAGGTTGGTGGTTTTCTTGGGGCACTTGGGTTTTTTCTCCACCATCCATTAACTGACCACTTAATATAAGTGAAGCAATCTTGACTGGAATTAACTGCATCATTCCATTCCACTTTTGATGATAGTCGTAATGGAGACCAATGCATGCCAAAAAAAGCCATATAAAATAAAGCAGATGCTGTCCTATAGTCACCATAGGAGATTATGCCTTGGCATTGATGGAGTGTATGTCATGAAAGAAAAAACAACTTTCGGGGAAAAAAATGTTTTCAAATGTCTTTTTGTGTTGAATTCTTTCATTGAGGTCTTAAATTCTAAAATGATACAGCAGCTGACCTAAATATCTTAATTAAGTAGTGCAAGAGTTATCTATCATTTCTGATACATGGACTACCTTAAAAAAGAGTATTCAAGACTGTTTTCTTTTTTCAGAACAATGTCTATAAGAATTATTTTGTTAATCTTGAATTAAATATTTTAGAGTTTTGTTAATCTTGTAATAAGTATTTTTGAGGTTAAATATCGTATACCGGTAATAAATGCACTAAGTTGATACATAACATTACAACTTGTTTTGGTCTTTTTTTAAAACTACAAAGTGTAATATATCAAATCGTTGAACTGTTAATTGGGGGTCTTCAGATAATGTAGGACATTTTTATCTACCGACCAGTTCTATAATTGTAAAAAGTCACTTTGTTTTATAGCTTTCTGGCATGATTACTGGTTTGTTAGATAATGTATCTTAGTGTATCGCCTTGTTTGACGTAATAGACCGAGATGTTTTAGGTTTCTGTTTTTTCTATGTCAAATGAAATATTTTTTATCAATACTTAATGATAAACAATATAAACTACTGGTTACTCATTATTCATTGTTAAATAAAGTGATATATATGAAGCCCATTGGCATTCCTGTCAAACTTATAAGGAACCACTTAATTGATTATTTAATTAAGTGAAGCTTAGCTTTTTTTTTCTAGGTTTTGGTTTCCTGTTGTTGCCATGGTTACATGTCATTTGTTGCCCTATTTTCATCATTTAGTGGCTTTATAAAGTTTGTTTCAAAATTTTAATCAACTATATTTAACAGAGGAAGCAAAATGATCCTTTGATCTTGTTTAATTTTTTCATTGAAATATATCTCTTTTAAGTTTGACATCAAGCATGGACAGTTTATTTTTCATATGTCTATATCTTCATTGTTCTTTCTCAAAATTATTTGATAGTAGTTTAGCATATATTGCTGCAGAATTAATTTTATTTACAAAAAGTAAAATCATGATCACTGAAGATTTGAAAATAGAATAATATGGCAAAAATAGGTACAATGTTAGTTAGTACAGTTTGCAGAATTTCTGAATTTTCATTACCGTACTTTTAATTCTGTGTATAAATTATGATTGGCAGTTTAGGAATGATAATGAGTAAAAAAAATAAAGAGATACGCTTGTTAAATTTTCATATCAAGAGTGTCAAACTTGTTTGGATTTAATTAACATGATTCAACTCTTTGAAAGTATCAAAATCTAACAAAGAAGGTACTTTGCTTTTAAAGAAATTTAACAAGTTTTGGAGAAATAATTTGATTTAAAATGATTAATCTTTCCTTGTAAAAAATGTTGAAAAAGAACAATTATGTGGTAGAACATGGCAGCTGTTTGCACTTTCTAGATTGGAACATAATCTCGTGATTGATAAGTTAATTCCATTACTTTGTATTTCTATTTCTATGTTTTCTAAACTGTTCTTTAAAAAACCAATATTTTCTGTCCTCCGGAATTGTATCATCATGTTTTACCTGCAGACTTATTCTGTTTTTACCCGAGTGTCAGATTCTGTTCCATTTATAACCTTGCTAATGTATTAGAACCAATTGTTATTATCTTAATTCCATGTTTCTTCTCGGCTATTTGCAGCTAAACCATGACAAAAACATCTGGATCTACATTTACATGGGTAAAATGGTTATTACATTGAAAAATGATTTGATGTTTTGTTGTAAGGTGATGTGTATTGCTCAAGTCAGCTGTGAAATCTATTTGGCTAGAAACATGAAAATACCAGATACATAAACATCCCTAATTAACCCCTCATAATGATTAATAAGGTTTTTTGTTGTTGTTTTCTTGTCTCGTTTTTCCTGATACAAAGTTTATCATTGATGATTATTTTTGTTGTAACAATTGTTTTGTCATTTTTTCTGTTAATAATCTTAAAACATTGGTATATTGCTTCTAGGTTAAACATACTCATATTTTTAGCTTTTAAAGAAAGAGAGAGATAGAGGAAGAGAGAGAGAGAGAGAGAGAGAGAGACTAGTTACAAAAACATTGGCTTAAGCCATTTAAGCTAAATCAACCCAATCTGAAAGCTAAATCAACCCAAGCTGAAGAAGACCTACCTACCTACCTACCTAATCCTCTTCGAGCAGAGTTTCACATAAGGTCCTTGGTTAGGGTTTCTGTATCGACTTACTTTTGTACATGGCAGGGTTGCTAGCCCTATGCAAAAACCTCCCCCTTTCTCCTCCGGGCTTATGACCAGCCATGGGCGAGTTTAAACTGACAAATAAGCAATTATATAATATATATATATTTCTGTTAAATATACAGTTTAGATCCATAAAATTATTCTGTTTACAAGAAATCATCAAAATAATGCTGGTTTGTTCTTTAGACTTTACAAAAAAATAATGATATATAAATAAATTGATAAAAAAATATAAATAAAAAATTTTAAAAAAGAAGATAAAACTGCAACAGTGTTTCAAATTCAATCATATTGTGTTATCACATTTTATGTATCTAACTGCAGCTTAGTTTCAAATTTACAGAAAATGAAAACCTGCTCTTTGTAAATAGAGATTTGTTTGTAATCAAGTTGTTTGACATTAAAGTTACCAAATATAGCTTGCAAGTTTTATTTTATACAGTTTACATGAATCTAGATGGATAATATTTATTATTCCTGATGGAGGTATCATTACATATAATGCATTACCTATCTGTCTGTATGACTTATTTAGATTGCTGTTCAGCTCAGCTTCAACTGCCCATTAACAGCTTCTGGTGTCCACTTAAGAGGCTTTACCATTGCAGATCCTTTGTTGTTATTACAAGTTATCATAAGTCTCTATACATCAGATTTAGACTTGTTATAAATTTTTCAGTAATGCTGTCAAGCCTTTTACAAATGTGAATCTTACAACATATCAGACAAAGAAGAAGGATAAAATGGCTCACTTAGAAGTTAATCATTGCAGTTTTAATGAACATCATGAGTTATATGTTATGAATAATAAAAACAATTGGTGTCACTAATATACCTATAAACATTATGAGTTATAATATGAAAAAAAAAACAATTGTTAACAAAATGTACCTGTAATCCTAGCAATAGACCAGTTTTTTCCTATAAAACATTAATGTTTGAAAGGTGAAAGGTTTCAATGACAGCATTTAAATTTTAACACAAGCATAAAAACTTATTAATATGAAAAATGTGTGTGTGTGTGTGTGTGTGTGTGTGTGTGTGTGTGTGTGTGTGTGTTATATTTGCTAAAGGTGATGTTACCTCAGGGGGGATAACAGTTGCCTTAAATTATATAGACTGGCAAATGATGGTTGTTTTTATGAAATGCTTGGTTCTAGCATTGGTACTTAAGGGCTTATGGTGACAGAGTGGTTAAAACTTTGGCTTTCAATCTCATGGAGTCAAATTTAACCCTTGTCATCTACAAGTAGGAAAGAGCTTTTCCTTGCCTGCCATAGGCTTCTACTGGTTTGCCTGGTAACGGTATAATGGATTGAGTGGTCTGGGAGAATCTGTAACATTGTTGCCAACTGCACTAACCATAAGTTGGCACTAGGTGCAAAGCAGATGAGAAACACTTAGCCCAAAATTCATGTAACATATGAACTTTCGTTTAGAGTTTAATTGATTATAATCTTTTGAGATTGAAATAAAAAAAATCCTCTACCAATAGATACAAATCAATGGGTGAAAAGTTTCTGATTTAACATAAAATAGTATTGAACCAATCTATAATAACATACATTAAATAATATGCATAATACACTGTATTACAATAGGAAGAAAAGTTAATTACCGGTACATTGGCTATGATATAGAAAATACCAGAAAATATATACTTTAATGACTTAATTGCAATGAATATAATCTGCTTGATCTAAATGTTTTACTTTTGTTTCTCATGCTATTGACAGTTCTATAGGACTTGTTGGCTGCTTTGATCACCATTTTAATCCCCTTGCAGTGCCACGAGAGAAGATAATTAAAGCCTGATATATGTTTAATTTGAAAAAAAATTGTCAAGGTTATTGGAGTAAGCCAAGCAAGTAAATTGATTTATTGACCAAAATTAATGCTGCTTTTTGTTCATTATTGTATAATATACATTTTGCTTTTGAATTCAGCTTGAGAAAGTGATCAGAGCGGTATTTTTTCCCCAGGCTAATGGACATGATGGTTTTAGTTAAGTGTATAGAGTATATCTTCTCATGAAGACAGCTTTGGATTGATCAGTCTGTATTGGTATTCTTACCAAAATTAAGTAGACCTGAGGGAACATTTTAACGTACTTAGTAAATAGCTTAAATAAAAGAGAGGACTTTAAACAACTGGTCCATCTATTTATCATGGCTTTAGATAATGTGGTGGATTTCTGTTTTAGATGAAAGGGAGATATGGGAGATAGAAATGTATGTTTGCTTGAAAGGTCACCAACCCATTTTCTCCTCCGAAAAGTGGGAAAAAGTTATGACAGAAAATAATGAATAGCAGCACAAAATCGATATCTATGATAATTATATTGTTTGTCTGCTAAGTTATATATATATATATATATATATATATATATATATATATATATATATATATATATAATTTATGACAGACGAGGTTATGAGTAAGATATAGCTATTTATTGCACAATTCAACATTTGTTTGACAAGGACTTGGCTCTCCATCCAACTGAACTGAGATACTGGACTAGAGTCAGTACAAAGATAGTTTTATTGTTTTCTTATGCCATAAATTCTGGTGCTGCAGATATGGCTGCATTGAGTCTTGGATAATTTCTTTTTAATTTTTATTTTTTTAAAGTTAGACTTGCATATTGATCATCATTTTAGTTGCATTTTGTCAATCAAAAACATCAAGTAAATTTTACCCCAGAAATTGAATTTGTTTTTTTTTTCAGATTTAACAGGTGTCTGTATACATGTATTTAGAATTTTTACCAATATAAATCAGAAGGAAACAAAATGACAAGTATATCTGTTTTATTTCATAAGAATGTTGACCAGACAAGTGACCTTTTGCATCAGCAAAAAAGCTGGAAAAGAATTTTTTCTGGAACAGCCCGTTGTCATAAATAGAGGTCTAATTGTGTTGTCAACGAAAATGCTTTTTTTTATAAAGTACATTTGTTGATGGTTACAAACTGGAAACTGTAAATGGTCTGTTGGTTGTAATGTCTAGCTCGCAACATCCAGCAAATGTGAAATCAAAATTTAGAATAAAAGAAATATGGAACTATAGTCTCCGTTATCAATAGTTTGAAAACTTCCATAAGAGCCCAAGCAGCATTTAGTGATACCAGAGAGAAAGAGAGAGAAAATAACAACTCACTTAGTAATCTGATTTAACTTTTTGTAACTAGTTTTACATGTAATAGCATTTCATCTTCTTAATTGTTATGGGTAGGGGGGTTGAGGTGATATTGTTTTGGTCACTGCGTGTTTGTGATGTTGCTAAGTTTGTACCTTGAGGATCTTGTAGAGGTTTTGTATTTTACTTAGTTATAATTTGCCAGTTTTTCTTTGATTGAAAGGTTTTATGGTTTGCAACCTTTATGTTATTTAAGCTTAACTATCATTTTGGTACATGTTTTCCATGTTATATAGGACCCTTTTTGGCTACCAAGCTGTGATCTTTGATGTACTTTACTCAAATGGCTACAGAGGCATATTGTTTTACTAAATTTCTTGTCTACATCAACAGTGCATAGATCTAAGTCTTATTTGTCATACTGGAAACTGCAATTGCTTGTCAGGAAGTGGACATTTCCATGGGTTTAACATCACATCTACTGTTTGTGTACGTGGAAATCCACGCCAATTGTATGTGACTCACAGACCCTGTTGTATTTTGTTGAATGGTTTTTGTCATATTTCTCTAGAAAATCATTTTGAGTAATATATATATGTAATATTATATACTGTTGGTTGGACAGATGGATGTCATGCTGCACATATTTCTGAAAGCAATGAAATTTAATCATTATGAATATGGTCACCTACTCCCATTTAAAGATGAATCAGAAGAATTTTTTTGTTATTAAAGTATCAGACAAAAGCATTCTTTGGATTGACCCATAAGCTAGCAATTGAACCTTCCTTTCTTTTATTTAGAATTTTTGGTTGAGAATGTAACAATACACCATAGATGTTGAATCTAGTTTGGTATTTGGTCTTAAGGGTCAGTAACATTTTGTTGTAGTATTTAACATTTTTTTTCTTAATAATAAAACAATACTCGGTGAATCCTGAATTTAGTTTGGTATTTGCTTCAAAGGGTCAGTAAGGATAAACTCACTTCAATCAGTACTCTAAGGTGATGAAGTTTCAGCAATAAATTCCATACTTTTGAGAATCATGTCTGATGGTTGTGGTCTAGTGATTCAGGGGAGATAATTCAGTACACATCTGTCAGTGGATACTAAGTATTGTTTATCAGTGTCATGCATTAACTTCCAGACAGTGTAATGTCTGGTATGTTAGAAACTTTATCCATTAACAGATAATCATCAGCTGGTTTGGTCAGTTACTTATAGCTACATACTGGACAACTTCTACTATAGTCAAACAACATTGACCTGTCCGCTTGACCTTTTATTGGGAATATTCATATTGCAAGATCCACCCAATATAAATGATGTTGGGATTTGCAGTTACTTCATACAATACAGATGTTAACTCTTATTTTCCCACTATGTACTTGCATTCCCTATTCATAAATGTACTTGTCCATTGTAAATATTTAGATTAAAGGTCAAGTGGACAGGTCAATGCTGTTTGCCTACTAACTGGTGTTTTGACTGAGGTTGTTTATACTATTTCTACAAGATTGGTGATGAAAATTGGTTTTAGTAGCATCAATCTCTGATCATTAGTTTGCAGTTTTCTTCATCTGTCATGTTGCTGTCTTCAGTTTTTAAGGACTCTGTACTCTTAAAACATGATGCAATAAGAGAAATCACTATAGACAACTTGCTAAAATAGACATATCATGCAAATCACCAGCATATGTCATTACAAGTTTCATGATCCTGAACCTACCAACATTAAGAGCATAGGCTTGCAAAAAGATGTTCATACAAGAACATAGGCTTGCAAAAAGATGTTCATACAAGAGCATAGGCTTGCAAAAAGATGTTCATACAAGAACATAGGCTTGCAAGAGGATGTTCATACAAGAGCATAGGCTTGCAAAAAGATGTTCATACAAGAGTGTAGGCTTGCAAAAAGATGTTCATACAAGAACATAGGCTTGCAAAAAGATGTTCATACAAGAACATAGGCTTGCAAAAAGATGTTCATACAAGAGCATAGGCTTGCAAAAAGATGTTCATACAAGAGTGTAGGCTTGCAAAAAGATGTTCATACAAGAACATAGGCTTGCAAAAAGATGTTCATACAAGAACATAGGCTTGCAAAAAGATGTTCATTCAAGAGCACAGGGATTTATCAAGGGCCTATGCATTTTTCCCAAAATCATCTGAGAAAATTCCCAATTAGAAAATTGTGTTGTTTTTAAATGAAAACGAGAGCAAATTTTGAAGAAAAAAAAACCAATCACATAACAGCAAGTATTACACAAAGCGCCTCAAGAGGGAGGATTCAAAATCAAGTAAAAAGATTCTAGAAATGACACCTGCAAAGCAAGATGAAAATACCGCTTCTACATCAAAGGAGTAAACCGACTTCTGACATAGAGATTGAAAGCAAACCGGCAAAATGTGATGATGTCGAAGTTTTCCCAAAATGCGCAAAAAGTTGATAGTTTTTCCCAATTTTTAGTTTAGGGCCTTTTCCCAAAAGACCCTGATAAATCCCTGGAGCATAGGCTTGCAAAAAGATGTTCATACAAGAGCATAGGCTTGCAAAAAGATGTTCATACAATAGCATAGGCTTCCAAAAAGATGTTCATACAAGAGCATAGGCTTGCAAAAAAGATGTTCATACAATAGCATAGGCTTCCAAAAAGATGTTCATACAAGAGTGTAGGCTTGCAAAAAGATGTTCATACAAGAGCTATAAACAGACTAGCATAACTCAATTTACACAGCAAATTTAGCATTTCCAGCAAAGGTCATAAAGTTCAACAAATTTAATTAACTCCTTAATAAGATAAGTAAGTAGATAATTATTGATTGACTTCAGTATGTGTTCACTAAGAGACAAGTCATACTTTGTCTGATTTCATTAATCAATTCCCTAAACAATAAAATGTTCTAACTGCTAGTTTGATGAAATGTAAATAAGGAAATGTGTGGTCTTCAATTAAAAAAGGTCACTAAAATTCAAATGTATTTGACAGAGCCATGCCTCAAACATCTAAATGAAATGCTTTGGCAATGTTGTCAGTTGTAGAAGACTATCTACAGAGTATAGAGAGGCCACAACCTAGTTATTGGACAGAACAACTTGAAGTGGTAAAATTGACACCAGTATAGATCAAGATACTAATGCCATGGGTCATTGTGTTGGTAGAACAAAACATGATTTTAACAGTCACACCACTATCAATATTGGGGATGTTGTATCATTTTGGGGATCATATATCATATTAAATAAAGTAAATAATGAAGTGTGAAGGTGATCAGAATGTTGGATACATTGTAATTACGTTTATGTGATGCTGTGTGGTACATCAGTGGAAACCAACACAGATTGGAGACACAGACTTGTAATATTCAAACAAAATTAAGTCATTTGAAAGATCATATAGACTTTCTAGTCACTAAATCAATGAGCCAAAATGCCCAGAATGTCTGTTTAATTCCATTTTAATATTCAGAATAACATTATGTTGGAATTTTCTTTGTTTTCCAAAAATATGTTCTGTTAATGCTAAAAAGTAACAAATTTACATGGTTCTTCATGAAATTGTTTTATTTTATTTAAACACATGCAATACATATAATCATATAAAAAGTTTATGATCTTCAATGATTCCTTTTTTTCAGTTTTCAGCAGTTTGAAAACATAAGCTTTGTTCCCACCATACCCTATCCACATTTAACAAAAAGAATGAAAATCTAGGTATTAATTTGATATGACCTTACAGACCCCTTTGGTATTCATGATATTTCAGGAAATTACCTCATATCTTTTATATCATTGATTTTGAACTATCATTTTTTGTTCCTTATAATATATATATAAATGTAAAAGCATTTCTGGCTTTTTTCAAACACTTCTCAAGAGCAATAAAAGTCATCTAAGCTGAGAAGTAACATAATACATGCACCTACAGATACATGCATTCAAAGTAAAGTTCTGAAATTTCACTGTTGATTGTCATTTTCCTTGGGGGGAAAAACAGTAAAAACTGACACTTTGGCATGAACCCTGTTTTGACTGCATCAGGAAAAGTTATTTGATTTGAATAAAGACAAAAACGTTGTGTAATTCCAATGTTTTAAGACCTTATCTCTTGACAATTTTGACAGAAACTGAATCTAAATTTAGAGTTTAACATGAACCATAAGATGCTTTAAAACATTATAACCCAATTTTAACAGTCTGCTCTTGATACAAATGAAATGAATAAGAAAGACACCTTTCAGATAGACATTTTGAATTGATCAATTAGTCTGACAAAACACAAAATATTAATGGAAAAATCAGCAGAGTAGAATTTAGATTAATTAGATAAGAAAACAATGTCTTTTTATAGAAGGGTGTAGAGTTACATCAAGTCACAAAATTCATTAAGAGAAGGAAGTAGTGACTTGTATCAAGTCAAATATTTTATAAAGGAGTGAGTTGAGTATAGTGAATTCATTGAGTTATTGGGTTTTATGCTCCGAACCAAAACTGTTTTGCTTATATCAAGTTGGTCAATTCTGGGATGGTGGATAAAACTGTTGTCCATGTTTTCAGCAAAAATTGAAACCCAATTTCTTTACTTCCAGCATGCTGTATTGTCCATGCTCAGCAATCAGTATATTAAAAACTCAATATCAGCTTGCATGTGAGCCAACTGAACAAGCAAGGTTAAACTGCATTATATTAAGTCAGATTGACACTTTGTGAGTTCAGATTAACCCTAAAATGGCAGTCTATTCGGAGACATAAAAATTGTGTTATAAATGTTTAATATGTTTATTAGAAATAGGTATAGGTTTTAATGAAGGTTGATATTGATGTCAGCTGGAATAATGCAAAAAATACCAAGATATTCCAATCATTGTGAAATGACCTGATGTTTTGTGTTGTCTCGGCCCAATATTGATTGAGTGGGGTTTTACGTCCGAGTCAAGCATATTTCACATATATCGAAACATCACAAGCTATGGGTAAAATGACAGAAATTTTTACCTTCGTAGTGCAGTGTGCAGAGAGATCTCTTTAACATGCCTGGCCTGCCATGATATGGGGCATCAGTTTTTAAGCTTTCTTCCGAAGGACACTTTGAATTTCATTTCCTAATGCTGAGTGCTTGGCGAAAGAACAGTCACTAGTACCTATTTTCATGCCTTGATCAAACCCAGCCATGGTTCAAACCCACAACCTCCCAAATATGAAATGAGCACTCTACCAACTAAGCTACTGCACCTGTGTGTAAAAATCTTCAAGCATTTGTTTTACTTTTTGGGTTTGCTGAATATAAAAGAGTTCATCTTACCACAATTATGAGAACAGTCTTTAGTATCCCACTGTCATAATTTTTAGATGGACAAAATCTGAAGGTTCTATTAATAGCTCTTGTAAGTAACGTTCCAATAAAATTACATGTAAATTTAACTACTAGATTACTATACCCACTGTATAAACACTTGGTCCAGTAATGTTTGTAGGTGGATTGTTTGGTTTTTGGTTGAATGGTAGGTCAACTGTCTGAACTGAAAAATCACAAGAAATAAAGATAATTCTGTTCTTGTTAGTGAAAACCCTTAAAAAGCCTAGACAACAAGTAATACTACATAATACACTTGTCCTAAAGATAATGAGAGGTACTTACACCAAGTAGCTGATAAGATGAGTTATAAGTATCTTTTAAAAAACACTGATACAAATATATATAGAGGAGGTACTCTTAGTAATTTGGTTTTTGATACACGATAAATTGGTTCCTTTTTGTATGTTAATACACCCATGTTTTATGTTTATAATAAAATGAGTCTGTTTGTTGTCTGTTTTGAATATGTTCTTCTGTGCATTAAATAGATTTAATACATTTAAAAGTAAAAAAGCTATGTCATTTGTTATAATAAAAAAAATTCTCTCTCTCTCTTTTCTCAAATCCTTTTCTTTCTGATCTGTTGTAAGGCAGCTCTCTCTCTCTCTCTCTCTCTCTCTCTTGTCTTGTCTGGGTTGTAGATACATATAGATGATATGTTTATATTTCTACTGTTTTTGATGAAAAGTCTGTTTTATATTCATGTACAAACTCCAGCTGTACTATTTCAGAACATCTGGAAGGCAATAAAGGCAACACTTTTTCTCATGCTTTCAATAACTGTAATGTAAGGGGAACTAGTTTTTTTGAGATTATGGCATTTTTTACAACAATCATTAAAATGAAACAAATGCTTGCAAAAACAAAATTGATAATCTACCATATGTTTAAACTTCGCTCTTCAAATAACAATATAAACTTATAGAATGCTACATTTATGCATTTTTCATTTCTCAAATTTCTTAACGCATAGTTTTGAATATGAAGCTATGTACCGTAAATTAAAAAAAAAAAAGAAAAACAATTCACTATGTCATGTTAGGTCTTGTTATTGCTTTTTTTCTTACATAAGTGGCATGATGGAGTGGTATGGTGTAGCTGTCCAGCAATAAAAAATTATATTGCTTATTTGGGTTACAGCAGCTTGTCAATATACAAAGATATTGTGCATTCCAAACATTTTTGAAATAGTTAACAAGATACAGTGGGTTACATATGATGTTTTCTTCATTTTATGATTTAAATATTTACTGTCTTAAGATTTTGCAATATGTTAAAACCAGAGAAATTAAAATGAAAGACATGATTAGGTTGTTAATTAACATACAATAAATTAACAGATTTTAAAATCACATTCCTATTGGTTACAAAGGATCATGTATTATAGAAGGCTATGACACAAGTATAAGACTTCAGCTTATTGCCTATTGGTTAAAATTACCCGTTTTCATGTAAAGACTAAGGGTTAAAATTTGTTTGACCTTACATTTCTGTAATTAGTTTAATATGAGCTTTGGTGTCCCAAGGTATAAATTAAGTGTTGCATTACAGATCACAGTGACTTTCACTCAATAGGTTCAAATCTCTCTGAGGACAGAACAAGATGCAAAAGCATGTATTAGTTAGCTTACTGAAGATTGCAAGTTTCTTCTGGGTGATCTATCCCAAAACTAATCTGCATTAGGTAATTGATATTGGACATCATTACTCAACTCTATTGAACTCCACTCCAGCAATTCCAAAATATACCTTCAAGAACTGAGAAAACTACTGTCTTGGCATAAAGTTGGCTAGCTTTAACAGAATTGAAAGTTTTGGTACTTGCTGTCATTTGTGATTTGTTACATAGAGATTATTTCTGGTAAAAAATACCTTGTAAATAGTTTAAAGTTTTATAAGGAAACATAAAATCAGCAATAACTTGACTATAAATGTTACATAAAAATAAACAGATTTCATTTTCTGGGTTTATGTGGTTTTTCAGGAGAATTTTAAGGTCTACCTACACATGTTTTTCTAAATAAATGTGAAATTTCAGATGTCACTGTAACTTAATTCATTTTATCTGGTGATATATCTGAATGTTTGAATGATTTTTAATAGTTTGAGGTTTGAATGTTAAAAAATATCTTCAGCTGTTCTGTTGCAGTAATTTATCTAACATTAGACTAGTTTTTCTATCTGATTTGACGAAATACAAGTTTTATCGAACACTTATGATACAGAATCTTGTATCACCACACTGTGGTGATACAACATTGGCGGTAAAGTGCACGTGCACGTTCTCATTGTGACGTCATTAGGGATAATGTAGAACAAATGTCATAACATAGTTCAGTGGTTTTCTGTGGTAAAATGTAAATTTTTCACATAAAGTATTGGTTTTTTTTATTATTGTAAATAACCTAATTGGAAATGTTAGATAAAAATATTATATACACAGTGTGTATGTACAACCCTTCGTATCAGGTCTCGTCCTTTTTTCGTAGCTGTATCACTACTCGTCACGCAAGCGCAACTTGTAGTGGTACGGCTACGAAAAAAGGACTCGACCTGATACTGAGGGTTGTACATACACACTGTGTATATAATATGTATTTATTTAGATATCTTCTTTTTTCTTTCAGTTTCTATTTATATTTTTCTATGGCCCCATAAAGGGCCAACATTTAGTACTATACTGCCTAGGTATCATATCTCTCACATTGACCTTTTGCAGAGTAGCCTTGAAAAGTAGGGTACTAGAATACAAGTCATAAGAATGAGTTAAAGTAATGATTGGTTTTATTTAAAATTAATATTTGTGTTTCTACAAATGTTGTTTTAAAGTTTGACTTTGTTTTGCAATTATGTATGATGTCGGCCATGTTTGTTGCATCACAGGTATTACCAAAAAATATCTTGTGTTGCCACTACTGGGATTTTAAATTTTGAAAATGGCCATGTGGTACCTAATGGTGATGTATTACTACGTATGTGCATTAGGATCTTTTGTTTGTCGGATTCAAACATGTAAAATCCCTATAGCTGCAATATTTAATATTCTACAGAGATGAAGTATATGCATAGTGATTTTCTGCAGTTGAAAAAAATATATATGACTTTATTCAAGTCCATTGGATTTTCTGATGAAAAAATGGCAATATTTGCTGTCATAATCAATGTGCAGTGACACAGATAGTACTTACAGTAAGCAAGCATACTAAGGTTTAAATTTCCTAAAGATCAAAGTAGCAAAAGCTTGATTGAACAAAAACAGTAAACAACCTTGAGTTTTATCAGTTTCAACAAGAATTTCATTCAACAAGATTTATGGAAATTGTTGTCTTTTTCCATGCATTACTTTGGAAGAAGTCAACATATATTTATTTTGTTATTGATTTTTACACATTTAGCTGGCTGTTTTATTCTCTTGTCCAGATTCTCTGAACATTTAGCTAGTTGTTTTATTTTCGGTCTAGATTCTCTGAACATTTAGCTAGTTGTTTTATTTTCTGTCTAAATTCTCTGAACATTTAGCTAGTTGTTTTATTTTCTGTCTAAATTCTCTGAACATTTAGCTAGTTGTTTTATTTTCCGTCTAGATTCTCTGAACATTTAGCTAGTTGTTTTATTTTCCGTCTAGATTCTCTGAACATTTAGCTAGTTGTTTTATTTTCCGTCTAGATTCTCTGAACATTTAGCTAGTTGTTTTATTCTCTTGTCTAGATTCTCTGAACATTTAGCTAGTTGTTTTATTTTCCGTCTAGATTCTCTGAACATTTAGCTAGTTGTTTTATTTTCTGTCTAGATTCTCTGAACATTTAGCTAGTTGTTTTATTTTCCGTCTAGATTCTCTGAACATTTAGCTAGTTGTTTTATTCTCTTGTCTAGATTCTCTGAACATTTAGCTAGTTGTTTTATTCTCTTGTCTAGATTCTCTGAACATTTAGCTACCGGTAGTTGTTTTATTTTCGGTCTAGATTCTCTGAACATTTAGCTAGTTGTTTTATTTTCCGTCTAGATTCTCTGAACATTTAGCTAGTTGTTTTATTCTCTTGTCTAGATTCTCTGAACATTTAGCTACCGGTAGTTGTTTTATTTTCGGTCTAGATTCTCTGAACATTTAGCTAGTTGTTTTATTTTCTGTCTAAATTCTCTGAACATTTAGCTAGTTGTTTTATTTTCGGTCTAGATTCTCTGAACATTTAGCTAGTTGTTTTATTTTCTGTCTAGATTCTCTGAACATTTAGCTAGTTGTTTTATTTTCCATCTAGATTCTCTGAACATTTAGCTAGTTGTTTTATTCTCTTGTCTAGATTCTCTGAACATTTAGCTAGTTGTTTTATTTTCTGTCTAGATTCTCTGAACATTTAGCTAGTTGTTTTATTCTCTTGTCTAGATTCTCTGAACATTTAGCTACCGGTAGTTGTTTTATTTTCTGTCTAGATTCTCTGAACATTTAGCTAGTTGTTTTATTTTCTGTCTAAATTCTCTGAACATTTAGCTAGTTGTTTTATTTTCGGTCTAGATTCTCTGAACATTTAGCTAGTTGTTTTATTTTCCGTCTAGATTCTCTGAACATTTAGCTAGTTGTTTTATTTTCCGTCTAGATTCTCTGAACATTTAGCTTGTTGTTTTATTTTCGGTCTAGATTCTCTGAACATTTAGCTAGTTGTTTTATTTTCGGTCTAGATTCTCTGAACATTTAGCTAGCTGTTTTATTTTCGGTCTAGATTCTCTGAACATTTAGCTAGTTGTTTTATTTTCTGTCTAGATTCTCTGAACATTTAGTTGGCTGTTTTATTTTCCGTCTAGATTCTCTGAACATTTAGCTAGTTGTTTTATTTTCTGTCTAGATTCTCTAAACATTTAGCTAGCTGTTTAATTCTCCATCATCTATATTCTCTGATTGCATGCTTACAAGAAATAAGATGAAGTAGTTTTGAATTTGAATTACTAGGTAGTCATTAAATACCGGTAAATTATACGCATGTATAGTTCTATTAATCATAAAAAATAAATATTAATCAATGAAATAGTTTTACCCTTGGAATCCTGCAGAATACACGAGTTCTTGGCAGCAAAACTGTTACTACAGTTACTGACAAATCATAAACAGCTTAACTAATGTGCTTGCCAAAATATTTTCATTCATTATTTTTAATAGATTCATTTACACTACTTGATCTTTTGACATTTAGTAAATTTTCTACCAACCAAACATTAGCAGCATTTAAGTCATCTGAGATGTTAACTTAAATATACAATAAAATTCCAATAACCTTTTTGATATCGATTTGGAGATTTCAGAATTTGGAATTTTTGGAATTTGAAGGGATGCCAAATCAAACCTGTTAGGCACCAGAAAATAGCATTTGACTATCTGTGCTATTCAATAAACTGACATTTCAATTATCAAATTATTACCGAAAAATTGAAAGGAGATTCAGGAGGTATTCATTCTAGAAATAGGAATGAAGTTGAGTGATGGTGGTACATGCAAAGTCAAGATTTTTTCACTAATTCAAGTGTGATGAAGGAAAGCTTAGTGACTGGGAATAATGGTGAACCACTGACCATTGGCAAGTGATATGGCAATCTTTCTTGATCTAAACTCTGCCCAATTGGGATTCCTACTTAGGCAGAAAGAGGCACTATTGTTCATAAGTGTATTTTAGACCAATTGGGTTCAACAGTGTACTATGTGATACCCCATTACGTTTCTGCGGAACCATTATTTTCCTTGGAGATGGAATCACTTCAGTTCACATTTTCTCATAAAAATTATGTTAATCCCGGAAAATTTCAAGGTAAACATTTTCCAAAATACATGTTGTAAGCTGGGAAACTCCATTGGCCACCAGGGCCCATGCATCCATTCTAGACATTAGTTCATCTAGTTTGTATGCAATACTATAGCAAAGTGTTCTCAGACTTGATCTGTAACTAGTATTTAGTGTATCTGGTTTAAGCTTTAGGATTTGTTTGTTGTGAAAAAACAAGGGCCGTTTTTTTCAAAAAACAGGTCAACTTTATATTAAAACTTCATGCATTTAATTTAAAAAGATTAGAATTGAGTCATTGAGAATAATTAAATTAACTTTATTCAAGATACTGGTAGGTCATGGTTGGCTCACAGAATGTATATTTTTGGGTGCCAATTGCAACAGAGACCCTTTTATATCCAGACCCTGTTAAAATGTGATGAAAATGACACAATCCTCTATAAATCTAATGATGTGTTTTCAATTTCATTCAATATTATACTGAAGTATCCTGTCCCATGCATCCTATAATAATTATACATTGCTTATCATGAATGAGAAAATAAGTAGGTGTAATTCACCATTATCAGGACATTGCACATTTGAGTAATTGACAATTTACATCATGCAGCACCCCAGTAAGCCCTAATCTACATAAAACTACATGTTTTGATAGGAACCATCTTGTATAGTGTCAGTATTAAAATTTACAGCGGAAAATAAAACCTGTTTTATAAAGTGATTGCAGCTGGAGACTTGTTTTTATAATAATATCTAATTTACAATAAGTATATAGGGACATATATTTGAAAAATGATATAAAACCACCCACCAGGCATGAATTTGAATTTTATTTTGGGATAATGTGATCATGATGATGGTGTTGTGATTGGAAGTAATTCAATTTTCATAATGGATTAAGATTTACTTCATGATCAGATGAACATCCTTTTTTAGTACATTCAATACTTTAAATCTTCAGTATTTTTTACTTTGTGATTTAGCTGGAATGTATCCATGTCCTTGGGGACCGGTATAAGAGACTTTGATTTATAATAAACAACTCAATACATTGTAATTCAAAAATTCAGTATCTTATCCTTGGAATACTAGATTTACATTTTAAGTCTTCAATTCCTTGAAAATAGAATTTGTACATTGTATAGTTAAGATTTTGCTGATAAAATCACTCCTCCTGCCAGGAAAATTAATGATTGGCATGTGGTTCCATTAAAAAGTTTGAGATTCATGAAATAGTGTAGGAGGCAGTCATACAACTATATTATGAAGCATTGTAAAAATGTTCAGCTGTTACATCTGAACTCATTGTCAGTAATAAAATTTCATCTTAATAGATTTGAGATGGGTATAATTAGAAAAGACATTAGGTATAAATGAACAAACTTATATTTCCTTGGATTACATTTTATATGGACAAGCCTCTTTAGCCCGAGGCCTGGTTAAATGAAAAAATAATATTAAAATATTTCCAACAGGGAGGGATTGTTATGGTACAACCAATATCTGTTTCCATCCCATTTAGCAAAAATAGCCATTGTCTACTAATTTCTGAGAAAAACTTTCAAAAAGTAACTTATTTTAGCAAATGTGAAAAGATATTTTGAATATGACTAACAGTATATTTTCATAAATTTTGGGAATTTGTTTACTAATACTTTTTAATTTGTGGAAGCCTAGCAATATGAATATTAATATAGGATTTTTGTTTTGAATACAAACTGATGAATTCCTTGGTCATCATTAAGTTCTCTTACTTCTACTGTTGACTGCAAGTGAGAGTAGGGTATTAGGTGACCTGGCAAAAAGATGCAGTGTGCATGTGACATTAATTCCCATTTTTTAGCTTCTCTAAATCTACTGGGTAGATTTCAATGAAACTTTGTATAAGTCTAATTTGGCCAGTGTAATTCAAGTTTATTTGCAATTTTTCCTCAGATATTTCTAATATACTAGTATGTCACTGTTTCATAATGAATTAAAGAATCTTCATTGCCAGAAATAGATGAATGGAGGCAAAACATATGATGTGATACTTTTTGATCTCTAAGGTCATAAAACTGTTATTTGTTCATTTTTGAAATTTTGTTTTTAATGTAGTTGTTACCAGCATAATTGACTGGGTTATCTGTAATGTTCATGAGAGACATTGCAAGCAAGTTTACTAGCTATTGAGGTCATCATAAGCAATACAGAGCATAAACACGTGTATAAAAACTCACAGGCCCCTTGAACTTTCAGTGGTTTCAAAGGCAACAAAGTTGTCTGCTACATGTTTGGTTTGGATTAAGTTTGTTGCCTACTTCCACTAAGTTTACATTTTCTGCATGTGTTTTGTAAACATATTTTTCCATACTTGCTGTGGTCTTTAAGAAAAATGTCTTCTACTTGAAATTTTACTGAAAGGGCTGATCTTTGTTCTTCTTTGCTAATGCTGGTCTTATCATTAAATGCTTATTGGATCTTTAGTAATGATGTATTCATATTTTTATTTTATATGACTTTGGTTGATGTATTTTCAAACAGCATGACTATCTGACATTGATATATAGGTACTACCAAATTAAAAATTGATAAGGGTGCCAAAATAATTATATCCATCTCTCTGTCCTCATGGTGAAACTGAAATTTTATCATCATAATTCTACACATTAGCTTTGATTTTGGTTTTAATTTACAAATTAAATTATATGTTAGGTGTGGCCTATAAAGTACTAAAGCCCCAAAATCTTTCTGATAGCCTGTTATTGAAGTTCCACAAGGCTCTTTGACAACTTCTCATTCTTTTGAGGCGTGCTCTGATAACTTGTTATTAAAGTTCCACAGGGCTCTTTGACAACATCTTATTTTTGAGACGTGCTCGAATTTCCACCAGATATTCTAACTTCTTGTTAAATTTGGGGCATAATTTAGGCATGTTTTGCATGTTTATTTAAAATTGATTACACATGATGCAGATTAAATTTTGTCAAAAAAGATAAGCCTTTAAATGACTGGTAAACTTGTATGTTTATATATTTCAGAGTTTGTGTATAATATTGACATTAAGATTAAGATACAGACTGTTTGAGCTGCAACACAGACAGAATACATAGATAGCGTGAGTAAGTGTTTTTTTCATTTTTTTTTTTTTTTTTTTTTTTTGGTTTTTTATTGGTTTTTTAACTTTTCCTCTTTATTTCATTTTTTCTTCTTCTATTTTTTTAATAATGAGAACTTTGCTTTCAGTGGAGTATTTTATGTAGAAACAATCAAGAGAGATTTAAATGGTATTTTACTCGAATTACTAGACAAAATGTGGAAATAAAGTTTTAGAATATTATTCTCATGTCTTATGGATGAATTTTAATTTTGAAATATATATTAGCAATGGTTTCTAGGTCTTTTATTGCAAGTTCAATTTTTTTTAAAATTAATTTTGTGTGCAAGTTTTAACCAGTGGATATAGTTACCATATATCATTTATTTCAATTTTGAAATGTAGTTGGTTTTTATGGACTTTTGTTTTAAGTTCACATTTTGAAATTTATATTTTTTGTGAGGAAGTTTTCAAAAGTTTTAGCTAATGTTTACAGTTACCAATTTATAAATTTAGTGATAGATTACATTATACTAGATATTATTGCATGTTCAAATTAACCACACAGTTTTATGTACTTTGTTGTACTTTTACATTTTGAAATATATATATAGTACATGTACATGTATACATGTAGTCAAAAGTGATAAATCATTTCAACCACTTGTTACTGTACTTACTCTAATTGGGTGTACTTGATTGAATATGTTGGAACTTGCATAAAATCCATGTCAAGAGTGTTAGTTAGAATGTACCTGATTGAATATGTTGGAACTTCCATAAAATCCATGTCAAGAGTTACACTTATACTCAATAAGAAAGCTGATTTTTATTTGTTACATTGTACTTGTAGAAGGAAAATTATTTTTTTTGCTTGAGTCCAATGTCCATGTTTACTGTCTGTCTATTTGTATGTAAACATGTTTAAGTATTATGACCATTTAGCATTAGCAAGAAAATATCTTATTTTGTAGAATTTTTTTTTTTGAGTACATTGTCCATGTTCACTATCTATACATGTTTAAGTATTATGGTCATTTAGCATTATCATTAGCAACCAAAATATCTTATTTGTAGATTTTTTTTCTCAAGTACAATGTCCATGTTCACTGTCTGTCTATTTGTATGTAAACATGTTCAAGTATCATGGCCATTCAGCATTATCATTAGCAACAAAAATATCTTATTTTGTAGATTTTTTTTCTCAAGTACAATGTCCATGTTCACTATCTGTCTATAAGTGTGTAAACATGTTTAAGTATTATGATCATTAGTATTTCTTACTTATTGGTGGTCTCTAAAAAGTTATGAGGTATATTTGGTCAGCAACTTTTAAACTTGCAGTTTTATTATCCATTCTTAACACCAGTGGGCAAATAGACTTGGACTTAGTCAAAGAGAAATTGTTCTTCACAAGAATTGTGTTTAACAGAAAATTGTGAAAACTGTGAACTTGAACAACCTCCAAAATCAAAATTATTTCCTGCTGTATTTCCTTTTTAATTACTTTATATGGTGGACATGTTGGACATATTGTTGCCATGAATATGGTTTATACTGTATAAATCAAAATCCTGCCTAAATTGAAAAACTTGATACAGACATATCGGTGTCATTTGGTATGGTTACTTAACCTGTTTTTAACAAACACTTTTCTAATTTGAGCAAAACACATTTGGTCAGACAGGTGCCTGGTTTAGACAGGTTTGATGACTAATTATTGGAATCTAACATAAACATACCTGTCCTTGTTCGAATCAAAACCTCAAAGTAGAAACTTTGAAAAACTGCAAATTAAGTTAAACATGTGATCTTCTACAATGGAAATGAGGCCAGGTGTTGCAGAAAATTGAGGACTTCCTGTCATGGTTTATCTACATATTCACATTTTCAATTACTCTTGAGCAAATGAAGTTACTACTTTCAAATTCTGTTTCCTATTTGTTACAGAGAATATGTTGATAGTTGTAAAAGTTGTAAAAATGGATACACATATAACTGGCAGAGTGACAAGTAGATCATTATTTCTATGTTACTTTTTACCTTGTTCTCACGTTGTCTTCTTAATTAGACTAATTATCCTTAATGAAACTAAGTGGAAAACTTTATATATACTGACTACTTACACATATAACCAAAATACTAGAAATTAGAAATCGTACAACCAAAATACTCGAGAAATTAGGAAACAGTATTGGAACACTTAAATCTCTGATTTGTTGATATCCGAAGCCAGGAACACCTTTTGACAAAGTTATGTAAGTCTTTTACGGCATGACAGAAAACTTCTATAAATGTTGTAACTTGTATAGTACACACAGGATTATAAATGTGAAGGTATTCAGTGTGCTGTGTTACACTTTTGTATCTGTTCTTTGATGTTGACGGGGTTTAAAGATTAGGGGTAATACCAGTAACATTGTGATGATATAATTAACATCTTCACCGATTAGGTCATTAGATAGGAATAGTCAAAGATAGCACGAAAAAATGAACCTGAGCCATTATACATGTGCTTTTGTTTTGTATGGGGTTTTTTCTTCATTGTTTGTATATTTGTGACATAAGTCTTAATCTGTTGTTTTAGTTTTCCTTTTGATTCCTGATGATATAGTAGATTGGATTAATTGTGCTTTATCCCCAGTCAAGATTTCTTCACTTATATTAAAGTAATCATTTCTGGCATGGTGGAGGAAACCTTGGTACATAGAGAAAACCAATCAACCTTTGCTAGTGAACCCTCATACTAGTATCTGGTTGAGTTTGGGTTTGAATTGAGGCAATGCAAGGCTCTGTCATTCATAAGCTGGTGCTTTAGACCACTTTACCACCTTCTTGATAGAAGAGATATGCATCATTTGATTCATTTTCAGGAAGTAATGGTATTCAATTTTAATTTGTAAGAACCTTAATATAATATTTCCTTCATCATGCATCATTTTGAAAATATTGCTTCATTGTTGTCACTTAATAAGTGTTGAAACTCGCTTTGTATTGATCATTAAATTGTGATTTTGTATAAACAAAAATAATTATAATTTTATTTTTGAAAAATTGTCATACTTTTTATTGAATATTTATGGAAAAATTGTCTACTGGAAATAGAATAAAATATAAAAAACATGTTTTTTTTAATAAAAATACCCTTGTAAAGACAAATGATGATAATTACCGTACTGTGAAATTTTGTTTCATGTCTATGGATCTAATATCAGGAAAGACAAAGTATTGGAGAGTGATGTTTTATCAATTAGGTAATCCTTATTATATTAGAAAACTCCTGGAAAGTAATACACTCTTTATTTCTCTCTCCATATGTCATTTGTATCAAGTCATTCCTGTGATCAACAAGAGCTGACAAGCATGAGTACAGACACCCTGCCGAGGAGGGCATGATACTGAGGTCCATCCTCCCAACATGATATCTACATTTACAACCATGTGTATCATCTTCTCTAAAAGAAACAGGTTTTTTGACTGACATGTGCTTGTTTGACTTCGGTGCAGAATTACTTTATCTAGCATCTTTACTGTGTTTACTATCACTGATATTTCCTTCTCTTTAACCCCCACCAATTACTACCAGATAGATATAATGTTTATTTGTGTATTCTGTGTGTATTGGATGTGTATTGGGATATATAACATTCAAAAAAGGTATGTTGTTTAACTTGTTTTTTTATTTGTTTGTAAATGCATGATATAATAGACTAAAAACAGAAATGTTTCTTATTATTAGTAGCTTTCTTGAAACAATATAAATTATTTGAACATTTTGCTAAAATCTTCCATACAAACATCACAAGTATTTTTCTTTCTCTCTTTATTTTTTATTTTTATTTTTTTTTATTTTTTTGAAATTCAATATAATTTTTGCAAATGGTGTAAATACAAATTTTGCTGGGAGGATATTATGATAAAATTGAAACGGAATGTATTGCTATCTCATTTGGTTATGATGGTTATATGTTGTTAATGAGCATTACTTACAAATTGTCAAAAACACTGCCTTAAAGATCAGTGTGATCACAGTACTCTCAACTTTTTAGGTTCCTAGTCCAATTAGAGCAGATTTTTGTCAGAGAAAATTTGTCAGATCCCTTATCGAAGGTCAGTAGTTTCTTCCAGATATTCGAGTTTCCTCTACCATTCTAGAACTGCATAGCTTTAGCTATAGATTTATTATCATTCTGAGCAGATTAAATTTATTACTGGTATGAACCCCAGTGAAGTGGGGGGGGGGGGGACATATTGACTCACTTGCCTCGAAAACTATTCAATATATCTTTATGAAACTTCACAGGATCAATTTTGCCTGGAGAAGATGCACCATTGACTATATTTTTTCATACACATGGTTGGAGATTTCCCAGTTTGGGCGGGTTGGGGACACTTTAGAAATGACACCATTATAGTTATAACTTGTTTCCACATAAAATAGAATATTCTACATTTCAGGTTTACTCATTGAATTTTATCTGAGCACTTGTTTATACAGTTTTGACCTAAACAGATAATTTCTAGAAGAAAAAAAAAAAAAAAAACCAGGGTCAAAAAGTGAAGACTTTTTTAGAATCAAATGATTTCAACAAAATACAAATATATTATGCATATATGTATCAGACCTATATATTAACACTACTATGGATTGATATAAGTTGGTCATGCAATATCACCATTCATCATGAATTCTGTATGTCTTTACATGAATCATAGTCATTATAATACAGAACCTAAAGTAATGGTCATTTTGTCTTTGATTCAGGACTGTGTGGTCAAGCTCTGAAGGTCATTTTGTCTTTGAGTCAGGACTGTGTAGTCAAGCTCTGATAGTCATTTTTTCTTTGATTCAGGACTGTAGTCAAGCTCTGAAACAATGGTCAATTTGACTGTTAATTACTACAGTTGAAGACCTACAGTGTCAACGTCACATTTTCACTATTAATAGGTTAGGACTGTATGTTAAAGAATTAATGACAAATGGTCACTTTGTCTTTTGTCCTTAGGACTGCCTGGTCATTCAGATCAAGCTCTGAAACATTGGTCAATTTGCAGACATTAAGTGACCAAGTAGCATTTTACTGTTAATTGCTTAGGACTGTATAGTAAAGAATGATTCAGAACAGTGTGGTCAAGCTCTGAAGCAGTGATCATTTTAACTGTTAATTTCTTCTATGATTCCAGACCCATAACAACAAGTTCATTCTGATGGTTAATCGCTAAGATCTGTACAATTAAGATTTTATGAGAAATGGGTCATTTTGACTGCTAAAACTGTGACCTCGGACTGCCGGATCTGAAGCTTATGGTCATTTTTAACTGGAGTTCTTCAATGTTATATCAGATATATAGATTGATGTTACATTAGGGACATATGATGAACAATTAACACTTAAGTTGTCCAAACTGACCAATAGTTTACAAACAGGACCTGCTACAGCTGTCCTCTGGGTATCATTGACCACAGATCATTTTGTAAAGTCAATATTTACCATAGATGATTCATGTTTACTCTGTCCATAATTTAAATTAGCCAATCAATTTTCTTTTGACAGAATTAGATGATATAGCTAATGACTTTTTAAATCAGTTGAATATATATGTATATGGTTTAACCAACAAATGACTTTTTCCTTTTGTTTTTTGTCCTATAATTATGTATTTCATTGTCAAACTGATTGATGATGCTATTAGTATAATATTTGTCTAAATGGTCAAGTCCAGCATACACTTCGCAATAAACAGGCCTGTTATATGGAAACTATACACAAACTTAGCACTGAATGCATGAAGCAAGGTTGAAACAGTCGTTCAAACACATACAATTTGTATTCTTATGGTATTGATGTTTTTGAATATCTTTTTGATGAGTAAAAAGGAAAATAAACAGCTTAAGTGCCATTTTGACATGGTACAAATTTAAGATTTACTAGAATTTAAATATTGACAATTTTTAGTTCCCAGTCTGGGAAAACTGGTGTCATTTATAATGGTTGTCATTGTCTGTCCAGATAAATTGTGTTTTTTGGTTACTTTGCTTACTTTCAAATATATTTTTTTAAACTATACATTTCTGTTTGAAATTGAATACTAACAGCAAAAGTAACTTTTTTTGAGAGATAAAGATTACATAACCTAGCTATTAAGAATTCTAAACATGCTTTAATAAAAAAAAAATCCACTTTAATCTGAACAAATAAGTAGAGATAAATGGCAATACCAATTTGACATAATCAAATTGAATACTTTTTAGATTTCTTAGGTAACACCAAATAAATTTTTAGTTCTATCAAAAAAATTGACACAAGTGAGTGATTAAAAATTCAATGTTTATTATTATTATTATTTTTTTGTAAAAGACTTTTTTTAAGCAGCCTGTATTTATCCTGGATTCAAAATTACTTTTATTGGTCATTTGACACAGTTTCCCTACCATACATTTAGAGTCGGACAAACTACAAATTAATTTGGCATGGCCTTAGCTATATTTTATACTCTAATCAAGTCAATTTTCAGGGTAGTTTAGTTTGAGTACAAACCATTTCTTTATATCAAAATCTTAATCTAGTTTTCATGACCAGACATTTTCAGTACAAACTAATTTTTACATTTTAAATTTAAATACATGTACATGGATAAGACATCAGTTTAATTTATGGATGATGATTTTGTTAATAAGATTTGCTTGTTGTTGATGTTGATGCAGGTTTCTTTGATATGAAATGTTATATATTTTCCTTCTTCAGTAAATTGAATTTTAATCGAGAGTTAAAGCACAAGATGACCTAATTATCTGTTGTACAGATGTATCAAACAGAAAATGATTTTGGCAATTAACGGCCCAAATCTGAAATAATAATATTTTTTATATCAGCCAGAGAATCCTAGAGAATCAAACAATCATTTATGTTATTACATTTTATGTAACTCTACAATCATAAAACCAGAGGCGTTTTATTTTAATGCTATAAAAGCACTGGAACACTCTCTCTTTGCAGCATCTTTATTATGACATATAACAGTGAAATGCTTCAATTTAACTAACATTTATTATTACTCGAGCGGAAAATGACCCCAGAACAGGCATGAAAATAGCCATATAATGTTATCTGGTTATCTGTATATGACGACTTTATAGGTAAACTTGTACCTATCATTTTGATATGAGGGATGCTGTATATCACGGATTAGAGCTTTAAGAACTCATAAATCTTGGTTGGTTCTTTTATGACAGAACTTCAATGCCATCATTTTGATATTTCCGAGTCTCCAGATGACTTTGTATTCCCTGAAGTTTCTTTTTTTTAGTTTTTGTCATAGAACAGGTGTTTATATTTGTGTTCCTGTGTGTAGAATGATAAATCTGTTTGTACTTTTTTCTTTGGTGTAAGATAGTGCTGACCTACTTGTTCCAGTTTCACAATCATCCTTTGACCTAAATTTAGCAAGTTTTGACAATTTTTTATAGAACTACACATTTAACTTTTTGAAAAGAAGATGCCATAATCCAAAAGAGATTTTCAAAATAACAGCAAAGTGACAGCCTAAGAAGGAGCTATTTTTCTGTAAAATTGTGTTCTTATACTGAAAAACACATTTACTAGGAAGCTCTGGACTCTATTTTTAATTTTGTTAAAAGCGACTTTGTTATATTGCTGTAAATAGACTTATATAATTAAATTTCCTTGATTTACAGTAATTTCATTGGTCAAGATTTTGCATCCAAATTTAGATGGATAAAAGTTGGATGTAACTATGGCAGTTGGTAACAAAGTGATTTTCTTGCATATGAATTCAAATTCATATTCAAATATTTTTTTGTTATAATTTATTTTTGTAACATTCAATGAACGTTTTAAAAATAAATTAAGAACCAAATTTTTTTCTTTTTCTCATCTTTTAATTTAATAATAAAGAATGATTTAAAAAAATTTGTGTCTATTAAAAATTGGACAAAATTAAAAAAAAAAAAACAAATTGCACACTTTTGTATAAACTCGCTTCACAGATTTATACATGCAGTGTTCAGAAAATTAAAAAAAACATTTATCTAAAATTTAAATCATTGCTGAAATAGAGGAGCGGTCGGGTCCAATATTTAACTTCGCACTATCCATGTATTCATTGTAAGCAACTTCGTTATATTCATGTTTTACTGTATCTCCAATGAAAAATAATGAAAACACTTAATTTTTTATATGACCTTTACTTTGACCATTCATCTAGCTTCAATATAAATAGCCAGACTGTTAATTCTGATTATGGTTAGGTAGTAGAGTAAATGGCAAAGTACCAAGAAAGCTGTAAAAAGTCAGATACCTTGTCATTGTTTGATCATAATATTTATCAATTAATCCAGGTGTAATGTGTTAACGATGATTTATTAACACCTTTGTATATGTTAAGGTTAGACCATGTTAAATGAGGGATGTAAGTGATTACATTTGTCATGTATGATACCAAGATGCTTACGGAATCGAAAAAATAAAAAAAATTGCCACCACAATTTTGGCATTATTAAGCATTGAGTGGAGTAATGGTGTTTTTCTTGCACTGGTCAAAATTTTTTCATTCGTATCAAGGCAGTCAGTTCTGAGATTTTGGAGGAAACATGAGTACCTGGAAAAAACTGACAAACATTTTTGACACTTTACTTCCAAGTGGGATTTGAAGCTAATGGATGAGTGAGGACAGTTATCTGTGAGCCATTGCTTAGACAACTTGGGCATTTAGGCTCTTGTGATAAAATGTGCCATGAGCATGTTGGCAATGTAATGGCGGAACATTTTAATAAGCTTTTACTGTTTCTGTGTTTTACATGCTTTGAATGGTTTAACATAGTTATATATAAGCAAATGTGATTGATTTAAGATGACATAGATGTACAAAGTACATTATATGCTATAGTCTAACGCTTGACTGGTCATTCATTAATTAAAAGATGCTATAAATAAGTGGTTTATCTAACAAGCCAAAAGAAATCACTGATAAAAAACCAAAATAAACAAACAAAAACAGAAATTAAAATAAATACAAAATTACTGTATCACCAATTCTTGACTGGGCATGGCTCATTATACACCCATATGTTGACTTTGTGATCAGATTGTCGGTCAGTCAGTTTGTACAACACATGTTGTTTTGTGAATGTGGAGATCAAACATACCTTGTATGTTCTTGTCTTAGACAATTTTTCAGATAAATATAATTCATATTAATTAGTCTTTAAAGAAGATCACAGAACACAGATTTTATTAATATGATACAAAAATGTGATGTATTTGAACTTATATCTAATATCAAAAATGCAGTTGATAATACACCAAATATCTGAATCGGAGTTGATCATATGTCTGATATCAGAATGGGCGATATCATTATATGTAAACTTTTACTTGTATCCAGACCACACGTAAAATATGTAATTGTGCCATTTACGATTAAGACTAGATAGACCATACAAACATAAAAAAGCTGTTATCTGCCACTAGTGTCAATCTTCTAGCTAGATATCGCCAAAAAGATACATTTTATCTACATGAAAGTCCACCCTATCTGATGCTCCTAGATAAACCTGACACTGAAGAACGGTAATGCACAAAACATATCATAATTATAAGACAATTGAGATTTTATATGTGTTGCTGTTGTTGTATCAGAATGATATGTTCCTAAGCTTCAGAATTATGACTATCAAAATGGGGTCATCATCCTTTTCCATGTTCTTTTGTTGTGTGGGTTATATTTTTTTATCTGAGGGAAATACTTCTATTTATATTTTTTCCAACACCAATACCAGATAGAGATAGATTTACATTTTATGTTGATACCATGGATATAGACAGCCGTATCACTTGTCAGAACATTACATATAACATTATACTGTCTGGAAGGAGCTGAAATAAGAGCCTTATATTGCTTTCTTGACTTATTTGGTGCATACTCTGTTTATTTTCTTATTTAGTGGATCTTTACACACCCCCTCTTTTTTGCCTTATGAGGAAGGTTGTCAGTTTGCTTGCCAAAGGTCAGTGTTTTTTCCAGGCACTCCAGTTTTCTCCATCATCCATGAACTGACAACCTTAATTTAAGTGAAAAAAATCTTGATTGGGTCAATAAAACTTCATTACTACTACTATTACTAAATCACAGTGATCACATTTAAAGATTTATTTTTATCTGTATGACTTTAGTTTAATGTTTCTAATGCCCTTATCATCACCTCTGGATACAATACTTGTAATTATCACTCTGGGTAACATTTCTTCTTTATTCCTCCCACTCTGCTGTCTTCCTGATTGTAGTCACACAGTCTGTTATAAACCTTACATCAACATCCAGCATGTAGGTATAAAACAATAAATCAGTACTTAGTAGACCTTTGTCTTCTTGAATTAGTAATTTCAGATTTTTTATTTGAAATTTATTGATCAGTTATGAAAAATCAATAGCTTCTTTGTTCTATAGAATAAAAATAAAAATTTGAATTTTATGACACATGTAGATAATGTATAAAGTCAATAGTTCTTTTATACCAGCACTGTTTTATTTTCTCCTTTTTTGTTCATAAATAACTGATTTAAGAGTTTTATTGTATCTCATCAATAAATAATTACAGATCAATAGGTTCAATTATTCTGAATATAGATGAAAATCTTTTATTTTATATATATGTATAATTTTTTAGCTTGACATTATTGTTTTCAATTCAGACAGACATTGAAATGTTATAGAATAGCTTATGGTTTAAATAATGCATACCGGTAATGTACAACATGTAATTGCAGATATTGAGATGGTCTTTGAATGTAATTGAGCTTTATGTACCTTAGTTGATAATTGATCATGAAACTTAAATTCAGATTTTCAGATTTTGAATAGGTTTACCATTTTTGTTTTATTCATATACTTTGTAACTAAATGTCAAATATTGCTCAGTTGTATCTTGTGTTAACATTTTAATGTTCTCTTTGCTGTTTATAGATCTCTCTGTCTCTTTCTAGTGTCTCCATACATTTTAAACTTCATGATTTTTCATTAACATAAAGCCAAGGTAATATTGTGCTTAATTTCATTAAAAATTAAAATCATCAATGGTGAAAATGGTGCACAATTTTATGCTTACAGAAAAATTTAGATGTATTTATAAAAAGAAATTTCTTGTACAGTGTCTGAAATTAAACTGAAATTCTAACTGGTCAGAATCTGAAAATTTATGTTTTGTATGAGATTAAGAATAAATACCAAACTTTATAAACAGTACAAGTCAAACTGAAAATTTATACAGATCTTAGGCTGAGGAACTGACCTTAATTTTGAACTCGATTTGGGAATTATAGATTTTGTTTTGGTTTTGAATGTCAAAATACTGATGATTTATCAATAAATAATGTGTTTGTCTTTGTTAAACTTCCTGATCAGATAAAGTTCTATTGAAATCATAAAAGTTCAAAGCTCACTTTTAAAGTCATTTTAATTGCAGATCTCATCAGGCCATTGCTAAGTAGATTGATACCCCAGGAATGAAGCTCAACTATTTGGAAACTGGGACTAAGCTCAATTCAAAAAAGTAGTTGTTATAGTACTAAATGGCTAAAATGTGTAAAATTTTAGGACACAGACTTATGTTTAGAAGCCATGAGCTATTGTGCCCTTGCTACTCTCAATCCTAGATACCCTACTCCCCCACAGATGAAACAGCTTCTACTGTAATGTTAATTTCATTTCTGTCAAAAGGCAATCAGACTGTATGAACTGGGATGAGCAATAAATGTAGTGTTGCATATATCATCTCTCTATATCTAATAGAGATCTATAATGCTATTGAAGAATACAAAGTTGATGCACTTGGTGAGTTCTGACATTTTATCCAATAACATGGGAAATAAATTAGTCATTTTAATTGCAGGACAAATAATCAAAAGTTCATACATCCCTGATTTTATGGTTGCTCTGTAACTACTTCAGGTAGACAGGAAACGTTCTGTATATAAACCATTGTTTATGTTGTTATAATATGTAAAAGATGGTGTTGGTACATTGTCTTGGCATTACTCATACAGCTTCTATTGGAATTATAAATGTGTAATACAGATATGCCAACTATTGTGCTCAGTTAGAAGGGTGTCAAACTCCAAATCAAAAGGTAGTGGGTTCCAATCCTGAAGGGAAGGGGTATGTTGTGACCCTAAGCAAGTTACTTCATTTCACATTGCTAATATCTTACCCCTTGTTAGTATAATTGACTGATGGGACTGCAATTGCTGTCTGGATGGGATGAGATAGCACCTGGATAATTCAAACTGTTAGAAATGGTCACTCCATTGTAGCCTAGGCTTACTTAATGTGTCTAATATTGTGAACATATTACCAATTTGCCATGGATTTTTACAAAATTTTACCCTAGATTATGGTACCTTGCTGTCTTTGAAATTTTGTGTCTGAAAAAAGACCCCTAGACTTCCTCTGGGATTTGTGCTGCAGGTTATTGGTTGTTCTGGCTGTTGTCAGGCACATATTTAAGCTTCAAATAAATTCAATTCTAAATGAATGTTATTTTTAGTCCTATGAAAGTTTCAGAACCACATCCATTCATTGATACTGAACTGATACAGAATTGTTGTAAGCTATAGAGTTATACAATGACAGTCAGTATCCAGGGAACACAATCTGACATGACATATATGTATGGAGGACTTAGGGGATTTCGATCACTTAGTGGATTTTGGAATAATTTTTTAGCTTTCTAAATGATACTGAATCAAATGTACATAAGCGTAGTTAATACTAATTAATATGGATGCTTTTATACTGACAAAAGCTCAATCAAAGCATTACACAGCATGTTTTATCTAAATCCCTACCGGTCCCCATTTCTATGTAAACAAAATGGCGGAAAGGTAAATCCGATCACGTGATGTAGTGACGTATTACACAAGAAAGTAAAAGTGTTTGAGGCTCAAAACGGGCCAGTGTTAACATGAAACATGAACATTATATCTTACCTCATGTAAATCCTAAGATAAGTAATATTCAAGCAACCATTCACCCATTTGTGTGTCATCCATCGATTTCATAACAATTAGAAACCTTATATTGACATATGTCTATATATATTATAAAAATTATATATACTGATGCAACATCAATAGTTTTAACTGTAAAAATCTGTTGAGAATGTGTTGTGAACCATGGAGCAGGTAGCGATTGTCATTTTATGGTGTTGAATTGCAGTTATAGAACCAAGTGTTGTATAATCTTGCTCCCCATATATAACAATTATGCTATAACATGTGGTGCCACTTTACAGCCTCAGTTTTCTTGAAACAGACTATAACTGGTGACGTCACATAAACTGACATTTGTTAAAACGCTTAGAGAGTAAACAGACGACATTGGATTGTATGAAAATGATTTGATCAAAATAAATTGGACATATTGTGATACAAGAAAAACGGGAATAACAAAAATGGCGGTTTTTATCAACATGGACAGAATGTGAGTTGTTTTGCCTTCCTAGAAAGTACTTTTGACTATTTGTTTACACTGGTAGGAAAAACGTGCTTCCGTCGTTATAAATAGATCATATGGCCTAAAAAATTCGACCGCGCATGCTTGCCATTCGATATTTACATAAGTGATCGGAAATACCTGGTGATCGAAAACGCCTTACGAGCCCATAGATATAATCTGAGGCTCATTCTGTTTATCTTTGTGACATATCATTGGCAGATGGTTAAATTATTATAAAACAATTACATTGTATGTTGTTTTTTGTGGAAAAATTGCAAAAAATGACATAGATTCACTCTCTCCTGTTGTGATTATCTGTCATTCTTTGTCATTCTTTGATAAAAGGTTAATAATACTATAACCTATGTTTATCAGATGGAACAATTATTATTGGAAAAATTGAGTATTATAGTATTAAGAAAGTCTTAAGGGTCATGATGTCCCATTGGTCTGAAACACACCTTTAAAGACCAATATATCTCACCGTCTTTCTTAAAATCCATTTTTGGGACAAATCCTAATGTTAGAAAGTTTGACAGTTTTATTGTCAAAGGCTGGTTGTATTCTCTGGGCACTTTGGTTTCCTCCTCCTTTACAAAACTGACTGTCTTGGTATAAATGAAAGAATCTGAATACTAAACTGTGAGCATTGTTGTGAGGTATAGAGTTATACAATGACAGACTATATCCAGGGAACACAATCTGACATGACATATATGTAGATATAATCTGAGGCTCATTATGTTTATCTTTGTGACATATCATTGGCAGATGGTTAAATGATTATAAAACAATTACAATGTATCTTGTTTTTTGTGGAAAAATGGCAAAAAATGACATAGATTCACTCTCTTCTTTTGTTATTATCTGTCATTCTTTGTCATTCTTTGATAAAAGGTTAATGATACTGTAACCCATGCTTATCAGATGGAACAATTACTGGAAAAACTTAGTATTATATTCTCTAAAAGTTTTAGCTGCCTCTATGGCCCAGTGTTCTATAGAAAGTCATTAGTAATGTTGAACACTTGCTAACCTTAGTACATTCCAGGCTTTGGAAAAATGCTTTGAAATTTGGAGATTTAGGGTATCTTATTTGGCTGGGGTCAAGGTTTATGAATATTAGCAACCTGTCATGTGATTTTTAAACATAATTTGTTTATAAGCATGGGACATATTAGACTAATATGTCTTAAGCAACACATATATGTTTTTCAATTAAGATAATAGCATTCAATTTGCAACACAGTTAGATACACAAAAAATTCAAAATTTATGATAAGTGTTTAATTTCCTTTGTTATAGCTGCAACTATTGTACTGTTAAAGTTTGTTTTTAAAATCAGCAAATTGGATGATAAAATTAATAAAAATTTAAAAAATTAGGAAAAAAGGGATAAGATGACTGAACAATCCGTTAGTGAAACATGTATAGTGGAAAAGGGTGATTTATATAAAAAACCCATAAATATTACCAACAAAGAAATAGAAAGTTATGGAAAAGTAGACCACCTTACAGAAACAACTAACAAGAAAGGAGAAAATTGGAGATGTATATGGAAGAGAAATTATTATTTGGCCAAAATTTCCGTGAAAAACATATTGATCAGAAGGGAAAATAAATTATTCAAGAAACATTTTTTCAGAGTTGAAACAAAGGACACAGAAAAACAGTAGCTAAGAAGTATAAAAAATCATCTCATGAATGATACCACCAGATGGAGAATATAGAGGGGAAAAAAACTATGCAAAGGACTTATAGTTCTGATACATATAGCAATACTGTAAAACTGTAGTTCATCACCACCATTTGTTCAATCAGATTTTTATACATTTAGCGATGCTGTTAAATTTTATTTCAACACCACCATTTGTTAGGTCAGATTTTGTCATAATAAATAAAATGGTTTTGCAATAAATTGAGAGAGGCTTATAAAGAAAAACATAGAACAAATGGATTTTGGAACATTAAACTAGAGTGGTGATAAGTGAAGTGGCAAAGATCAAGGGGCATAGAGTGACCAAGGAGCATTATAACAAGGTTTTACTTTATACTTGACCACATACAAAATTAGGTCACTGGAACAAAAAAAATTAAAAATCTCAAAACAACAAACAATCAGTATTCTGGTGGAATCAAATTATGTCTAGGAAACAAATGATCTTGACAATGACAAACAGACAGTCTATATATAAGTAGAGAAGATAATATACATACAAAAATTAATTGCTGAATATATCAGCAATATTAGCAGAAACATTATTAGTTCAGCGAAATGACATTACAGAAAAAACCCAAAGATAAAGCAAACAATAACAGAGAATTAAGACATCAAAGCCATAACAGACATAAGGATGATGAAAACCTGATGAATTAATTAATATTTTTTGTGATTGTTTTTCACAAACAACCTACCTTCAAGCAGTCTGCACACATAAACAAATTACAATGGATTATGCATAATGCATGTGTACAAGTTAACTTAAGATACCATAGGCAAAACCTCTGAGGTGAAACAAAACAACATTTGAGAAAAAGAGATAAAAGGCAGTGTTAGAGAATTAGATTGATTGAATGAGGTTTAATGTCCCAGTCAAAAAAACATTTTCCTATGCTGTATGCTCAGGGCAGTAAGCAGAAAGGGTCGTTTAACATGCCACATCCACCATGACACAGGGCATCTGAATTTTATTTTAAAAGTACAATACAGTCAGTACCTATTTTCAAGTCTTGATCAAACCTGGTCAGGGTTAGAAGTCCTGACTTCCCACAAAGGAGCAAGCACTCTACAAACTGATCCACCATAGCAGTTTAAGAGAAAAAGACAGTAAACTGCAACAACCAGTTCAACGTGTATGCTTGTATGAATCAAAATTACCACATGAAGAATTCACTGGCACTAAATTCTCACCTGGAATAACAAGTAAAAAACCAGGAGGAAGAGGCATATGCACAAAGCCACAAATGAAACCATGCTAGACAACCTATGATGTAGACTCATTAAGAGCATACATATTGGTGGTTTATTAAAGTGACATCAGAGGTACTAGAGACAAAAGTCTTAGGAGAAAATAAATGACACAATGTTGTAGAAGAAGATTACATGGTGGTTTGTTACAAAGTCATAACCAGCAGAATATTAGCACATGTATAAGTTCACTGGATAGTTACACATATAATTATAGATTATTTTAGCCCATTGGTAATTGGTCTTGGTGTCAGATATTGATATTTTCATTTGATCACTACCAATTATTGTCAATTACAGTCAACTAGAGACTGGTCTCTGGCTCTAGACTAATTGCTAATATCTACCATAAATGTTTCACATTGATATGTGGCCATGTACATTTGGAGGAGGACATAAAATTTGATTAACTCTGTGTAGCAAATGTGTATATTTTACATTGATAATAATGGAAGTTAATATTGAGTTTCTTGGAGTGTTTTCCTTGGATTTGTTCCATTTGACAAAAGCATTCACAAGAGTTCATAACCTTGTGCTTTCTTTGGAAAAACTAATTATTTTTCCTAAAATTATCCTGAATTTATTTTCTAGACTTATTTTGATGAAATTTTCATTGCATTTTGATTTTTTTCCATCTTCAGAAAAATCACAAGTTTATAACAAATGGTTGTACAATTTCTTATTTAAATATAATATAATTGTTGACTCAGGGATATTGCAAGCCTAGGCTTATCAAGGCCCTCAAAAAGTTTTATGGCCGTCATCACAGTATTGTTGATCAGTTTGATGTCTCTGTGTCCAGGATTACCTTGGATATATTTGACGTCTCATAGTTCCATGTTCCTTTCACAGAATTTTGATTACACACGTGACGGGTGTAGCTAGCTAAACAGGAGGTGCTTACCCTTCCGGAGCACCTGGCCTCACTTCCCTGGTGGAAGTTCACGTGTCTAACCTAACTTGTCAGTTCCAAAGTTTTTACTTTGCTTCTGGATTGTGATTCTGAAATGGATTAGTATGTTTGTTTTTGATACATTCCCCTCATTATATCACTGCCATATCAATAAATACTACCTCACATATTGGCACAGTATTTCTGATAAATTAAGTTTTACTGTATGCTGAAAATATTCTTTATAATACATTATTAGGTTGAACTTTTGATTTGTTCAACACAACAGAATTTCATTAAGAAAGTTTATAAATTTCTGCATTTGACCTAAAATACAGTTAATTTCACATAGGAAGTATTAGGAAAAGTTTCAAAATAATGCAAATGTGCAAATGCTTTTAACCCATATCTGTATATAACAGTGGCAAAGAAGTGACACAAAAATGTCTTTATATTTTATGGTCATGCGCATGTTTTTGCATGCTCAAGCAAAATCTTTTGTGTGATCATGCAAATTTCATCAGTTTTGCATGAGCAAGAAATATCCTTCGTGTGAGCACACAATAAATTTTGCAGGAGCATGAGCTGTTACAATATTTTTCATGTCATCTCTATGTCCAAATATTATTCAGATTTTTATTTTTGGGTTTCTGGACTAAACTGAAACAAATCTTTCTTAATTTGAGCCTCATTGCATATACCCTAGACAGCTACATGTATAGTGAGTTCCCCTCCTTGTTATATAATCGTAATATGGTATTAAAACATTTGATTGATAATATGTCATTTACAAATGCTCACATTGACTGATTAGTTTAATTTACATTCTATGTGTTTGGTAAATTTCATATCACCAAGGAAACGGTTTTGTAATAAATATATTGCATAAGTTGTTTCAATGATTGATTAATTTAATGCGTCGATTGGTCAAAATTTGTTAATGCTATATTTTTAAAATTTTTCTAGAATGAATCGCCAAGACTTGTGACATATTTAATTATTAAACTTGTTTAATAAATTTCATATTAAACCCCCACTCGTCTAAGATCCTCTATTTATTTCATTCATGCAGTGTTTATGTATTATCTGAATCCTAAAACTACCCAGGTATTGAGTGGATTCTCCTATATGAATATTCCTAATGAAAGGTCAAATGGGCAGGTTAATGTTGTTTAACTCTAATATTTAATTCTGTTTTGGTTATAAAATGTATTTGATAAAAAAAAAGAAGAAAAAAAAAGAAAAAAACAACAACATTAAAAGTATAGAGTAATGATTTGATTTAGTTACAACTGATATGATAATAATTCTGTGTCTGAGTTATCAGAGGAACATTAACGGCTTTGCTTGTTTAATTTACCTGGCAATCAAGATAAAACCCACGTTTCAGGTTAAATTAGAATCATGATTATTTTTATACAGTCAAGGAAGTAAGCTTTGATTATTTATCTAGATGAGAAGAATTTTCTCTTTCATTCGTTAGATGAGTGAAATTCTCTTGTTCAGAGAAGTATTTGTTTTCTGTGTTGGTAGTGCTTGTTTTTTATATTGGATCCTTATGTGTTCTTGATTTTGTTATGTAAACTTTAACTATGTTAGTTAGCACTTTTGATTTGTTTTTGATTTAATATTGTTTTATGTCATAATTCTGACCTCCCACAATGTTAAGATCTGCTACATTTAATCATTAAAGCATAAGAAAAAGTTAATTGGTTTAGATAGCTGTATTGAACATCTTTGTTTCCTCTTAGCTGTAATAGGTTTTGTACCACATCACATACTCATGCCTTCTATGTATTGTAATGCAAAAGTGGCTGTTTAATGCATTCAGAACAAAGTCATATAAGTTTATAGAAATTAGGAGCTACAATAATGTCAGCATTTCCACCTGTAACATGACAAAATGCCAAAGAAAAAATTGCTTGGATTTGCGACTTGTCAGTTTTCATTATGATAGCAACTACCTTTTACCCTTACTTTCTTGGTATAGCCCCTGCAAATGAAGTTTAGGTGGTCATATTATTATGTCTAACAGTCCCCAATATTGTATCCACTCATATCTTCCATGTGATTTATGGATGGATTTTTATTAAACTTGGAACAAATGTAAATTAACATGATGTGTGGCATACTAAATTCAGGAGCATGTCAATGGTCTTGACCCAATGGCAAAACCTGTTTAGGAGGTGGTATAAGTCAGCCTCACTGATAGTTTCAGTTTGATTTATTGGGAAATTTATTGATATTTGAAAGGTTTTATGAAATTTGACAATTTATTGAAATAGATATAATTGTGTTCATTATGCCATTTGAAATCAACAACCTGATTGAAAAGTGATCCGTTTGATGTGTATTGTACTCAGTAACTAACCTCGTTTTTTAATCAATGAAAAACGACAGACAAGTCTGTTTGATAAACCATCCATGTTTGACTCATTAAAAGGTTCATATTATGCTCTCAGTGCATCATGGGAATTCAAGTTATTGATATATCAATTCAAGCGTGACCGTAGCATGTTATGTATAAAGTCCCAGATGAGCCGGCTTTTTTAACTGTACACACCAGAGATCTGCATTATTGATATATACAAATACATGTTATCGCAAAAAAATTAAGTTAGTATTGACTTAACGTTATATCATATCTGACAACATTTTTCAAAAATTTCTGTATTGCACAAATATCTCTGGTATAATGGTTGGAATCGATTCAGTAGCATTTCATTTACTGTTGTGGATTATTGATTTTACGATTATGATTTGGTATGCCTTTAGTTTATGACCAAATCATAAATAGTCATGTTCTTTATTGTTACCATTACATGCAGTGTTATGGTTATTAGGTAATGATTTTCTTCCTTTAAGGCTTTTTTTCCAGGTCATTATCTAAGGTCGTGTTTTCAGATTTTGTTTTTTAGATTTATAATTGTTGGTGGTTATGCTTCAGTTATAAATGTATTGGAGCCTTTTACTTTTTTTTAAGCTGAAGGTAATGGGGTAGAACCTTGGGTTGATTTTTTCTTGTTTTTTAACCAATTATTGAGATACTGTCATAACTGAAAAGTATAAATACTTATTATCTAAATTTAGATAAAGCTATTCATGTTAAACAATAGAACACTGATTAGAGTTATTTTTTTTAAAGTGGATAATATTAAACTGACTGTTGGTAGAGAACTAAAAGCAAAGTTTTGTGAAAAATGAAAAGTGTTTGCTGATGAACCAAAATACAGCACTTGCAATTAAGCTCGGAGCCAAAACATTTAGTTAACAAAACTCACATAGAACCATAAAATTAAGCCCAGTATTGAAAAAAAATTAATAAAGAAATACAAAACTGACAACCATAAAATTAAACTTGGAGCTGAATTTAAAACATCCTATACAATTATGCTCAGAGCTGAAACATTTATAGTTCAGCAATACAAAACTGACAACCCAAGTGCTGAAAACATTTAGTTAGCAATACAATATAAAACTCACAGACATCCCATAAAATTATGTCCAGAGCTGAAAACATTTAGTTAGCAATACAATATAAAACTCACAGACATCCCATAAAATTATGTCCAGAGCTGACAACATTTAGTTAGCAATACAATATCAAACTCATAGACATCCCATAAAATTATGTCCAGAGCTGAAAACATTTAGTTTAGCAATACAAACCATAAAATTAAGCTGACTAGCTGATATAGATAGCCGAAGACTGCAAAGTTAACAATTTCTGGCAAATAATATGGAATAATACAGTAGTGAAATCCATATCATATGCCATATATGACCGAGACCACCCATATCAGGCTGAAGGCTTAGCCCAAGGGCCGATATTGGTGGAGGTCTCGTATGGCATATGATATAGATTTTACCCTGTTTTATTCTGTTTATTGTATACTGAAACTTTCACCATTTAGAACAAATAATGCTTTACAGACATTTGTTCAAAAATTCAACTATGCACCAATTACACGAAAAATGTATTCCTCCGAATAATTCCACCCACAACATAATGTTCCTAATCAGGCAAACCTTTGTAAGGCCTAGGGGTGCATAATATTCCTAATCAGGCAAACCTTTGTAAGGCCTAGGAATGCATAATCTTCCTAATCAGGCAAACCTTTGTAAGGCCTAGGGATGCATAATCTTCCTAATCAGGCAAACCTTTGTAAGGCCTAGGGATGCATAATCTTCCTAATCAGGCAAACCTTTGTAAGGCCTAGGGATGCATAATCTTCCTAATCAGGCAAACCTTTGTAAGGCCTAGGGATGCATAATCTTCCTAATCAGGCAAACCTTTGTAAGGCCTAGGGATGCATAATCTTCCTAATCAGGCAAACCTTTGTAAGGCCTAGGGATGCCATCAGAGGATTTTCTAAATGATATAGTGATTAGATCTACTGGTATTTGGTCTGAGTAGCTGGTGTGATATTGATATCAGACCAGTGATGCAGCATATTTGACCAGGCAATCATATGGATCATATCATTGAGCTCTATCTAAGCATACAAAAACTATGTATTTTCTTCAAACATTATGATAAAATACGGTTAAGCCCTGCAAAAATAATGACCAATACAAGTTTTCTTGGCTCTGCAAAACTTGTCAACTAATGAAAAAAGCAGTCAAAATAACTGGCATCAACTTTAAAAGTAAAAGTATGCAAAAGTTACAGTTGTTGCAATTTAGTTTTCAGTTTAACATCACTAATTGTATTTACAGAAGTAACAATGAGTGCCAGATAAATGACTGAAATTCAACTTTTAGAAAAAATTCCTAAAACTTTATAAATTAAAAAAAAATTCCAGACAGGTTTTAAAATAACTATTAAAGAAAAAAAATTAGAAATAAAAATAAAAAAAATATTTAAAAAATTATCTATTATCAAACAAAAGAATGAGCTTAATTCATTCTGTATGTTCCACTTTAAACAATACATGCAAGTTGGTTTGATCAATTCATATTGGAAATCATTATAATAATAGTATGGTATTTTGTGTAGTTTGTTAGGCCGTTTATTGTACCCTGCTTCCTACTTTGTTACAAACATTGTACATTGTAACAAGTGTATTGATTTATTTGTCCAAGAAGACGGCGGCGGGCGGCAGCACCGGAGCACAATCCCAATGATAATGACGATGATTTCATTGGTATTAGGAAAGACTTCTTCTGTTTCAGTTTCCACGACGACATCTTAATACATTCATTGTAGTATTCATGAGAGATTTTCCATCTTTTTATTTTTCGCAATTAAGTATCTTGATATTTGTCTAAATTGACTTAACTTAAATCCCTTTAATTTATTGGATCAATTCTATGTTAGTTTTTTATACATAACGGAATTCATTGGACTTAGCCGTATCTCCTCTGATTCACACTGCAAAGTGATTTCATATTCAGCATCTTGGATAAAGTTAAAATCCAATAGATTTGTTGTAATCCCGGACTGTACATTGTAGGTGAGTAACTATTTATCTTGGATAATTTGTTAAATAGAAAAAAATGACCGAAGGACTTATAACGAGAATCATTTGTAATTGATTATAAATTATCATATATATAGAGGAGTTGATAAAATGCAGCGATATGAAATACATGAGCAATTTTCAAATAATATATTCTGACAGACTGATCCATGATATCATCATTGGAGATACATGTCTGGTTGGAAGCCAGAAACTGAATTAAGATGGTATAAGATTGTTCTAGATGCAGAATAAGTTACATTGGAAAAGGCGTCTTGGGTCGAAACTTTAAATCCATGTAGGATTTAGATATATCCTGACAAATACTCTGACTTGTTAAGATATTCTGTTTATATAAATGATAACATTAGAACTGAATATATTGAGTACTTAGATGGAGATTAGAATTTGAAAGTAGTCAGAAAGGGGCAATATGTTTGAGGTGGTTTTTTTTATACTTTAAGTTTACATTTTTAGTGAGAATATGTTTATTTGTGGGAAAAAATAATAAGTTGAAAAACTGAAAGTACCAATAATTAAAAAAAGATGTATTTGTAATTCAAAACAAATATGTTTTTAAACTTTAAACTTAATTAAAGCTTGAATAATTGAATTCAAAGAAGGAGTACATTGGCTGCAGAACCATGACATCATATTATATAATAGCCAGCAGAATTGGTCTATGAGTTTGGGGTCAAAGGTGACTGCATATGAAGAGAGGTGGGCTCTTTTTATAGTGGTAAAAAAATTTAAAAGTCACAAAAATAATCCAAATAATAAGACTTAGATTCATATTTCTTCACCCCTTATGAATCTATGGGATAACCCAAACTTAAATCCATGGAATAGGAAGAGGGAGAGATACAAAAGGCAGAAATAAATACAATGTCAAATCGGAATTTTCTGGCAGTGTTGACCCAGTGTTCGTTTCATAGTTATTAACTGATTTGATTATGCATGCTTGCCTAGATAGCACCAGGATATACTGAGTGGGCTGGCCACAATGATTAAGTGTATAAGGAACCAAAAATCATTTGCTCAGAAAATTTATTTGAATGTGCTGCAGCTTTGTAAAAAATCAATAATCTGAAGCTTTATCTTGCCCTTTCTTTCCACTGTATTTTGTCATATATTATTATGAGGCTTACTTTAGAGAGATTTAAATCCAACAGAAGATTTCATTTTTTATGGCATGTATTTCTAGTTAAGATAGATGAACTTCATATATTGGTGAATTTAATCATTAAATCAAATCAAACAAATAAAAACACAGTTGACTGGTCAATTTATCTATAACAGTTAATGGGAGGGGAAAACTGGAACAATCTTTAAATGAGAAGCCAATAGCTTAGTTGGTAGAGTATCTGTAACAAGATCCATGAGTCATGAGTTCAAATCCTAAAAGGAGCAAGGGGGAGGAACAAATTATGACCCTAAGCAAGTTGCTGGATTTCACAAAGCTGCTGACTTACCCAGTGTCAGGATAATTGGCTGGTGGGGTATCCACTTCTGCAACTGCTCTCTTGTTGAGCTAGCACTTAAAGGTTGCCAATAGTGTGTACTAGTACAGAACAGACCTACACATAATATATATTGCCAGTCATGGTCACAATGAGGTAGCCAAGTGTAATCTGGCTGACACCAGAACCACAGTGCAATTTTAAATGCCCCCATGCAAGCCCAAGGCTTACTAAAATTGTCTAATGTAATGAATGAATAAATGGCCAAGGAAGAGGAATTGGAGGTCAATGCTGAATTTGCTTCATTTTTATATCTACCTTGAATAAGTGTGTTTTGTAATAGAGGTCTTATTATATGTGGTCCTTGTTTTTGTTATGACAAGACCTTTTATTTCAACCAACATTTTGATAAAGTAATCCTGACAACTGGTATATTAAATGGATGGTTGCAAGTAGCAAAATGCTTGATTTGGGTTCTGGAATGGTTCTATTATACAAATGTGTTTGCAGTGGTATAAAGGCAACTGAAATCCCAACCCAACTTTGAATTGAGAGTTTTTCTATACTAGTTTAACTTTAACAATACCACATTGCCAAAAGAGGGAAAAAGTGTCTAGATGCCCAATTCAGATTATTTCACTTATAGATTCATAAGCCAGCGTTTTAGTCCTCTTGACCAGCAAAGCAAATGAAATGATCTTGGAAGTTGTGTCATGTTAATTATGTTCTTAGACCCAAATATTTCAATAAATTCCTACTAGTCATATGACAAGACTTAAAAAAGGACAAAAATAATTGTTTTACTAGTTTAAGTAGTGTTTGAAATGGGTATCATGGAACACCTGGAATAGACTTGGATTCAGAGTCAAAGCCCAAAGTCAAGCCCAGATTTTCCATAACACCTTTTGAAATAACATCCAATCCTGTAGTCTGAGACTGGTGGCTTTTGGGAAGGACTAGTTACTTTTTCAATAGCCCACAATAGAAAATGTTGATTTAGCTAGCGGGAAGTATCTACCTATCTCCTTGATTGAGTTGACAGATTATCTACTTGTTTATGTTTGTTACAAAAGTAAATTACCTTTGACAGGTTGATAATTACCACAAAAATTGATTACTTACACAAAATCTGGATATATAGTTAGTGGCATATTTAAAAAGAAAATAAATGACAGAGGAATGATGGTTCATCCTAGACAGGCCAAAAACATCTGTATATCATTTAGTAGGTAATGTAAATGATTTATACAGGGGTACAGAGTTAGTGGCTTTACTGAAGCTTTGGTATTTACCTTCTGTAATCTGCCAATAAATTGTAAGGTAAAGTGTGTCAAGTTTGACCTGGCTGTTTTACCTTTCATTTGAATATTAGATTAGGATAAGAGACTGTGTGATTTAGGTAACAGTGCGTTTCATTATCATAATTGCATAAACATAGGGTACCCAGTATTGCTATCATCTATCCTTATATAGCAACTTTATATAGATCTTAAATTACACAATGGATATGTCTGTTTGAATATTCAAATTCAAGGTCAAACAGAAAGGTCAAACTTGACGCAATGTAATGAATAGTGTTTGTGTGATGTTTATACCCAAGACTTTTGAAAGCGTCCATTTTTGTAGCAGTTTAGGATATTTTTGGCTGTATGTCTACAACAAAAATGCACTGTATTTGCCTTATTGTTTAACCTATAGTGTTTGGTTAGATGAATATCTCAAATAATACTGAAGAATATTTGAAATACCTGTATCATTTGTGCTTCATAGCTTATGGGTCAGTTATAGGTTGATTTAAATTTCTAACTGACTTCTTGATCGGTATTTCAAAATCATGTTTCAGATTTCCATGCAAAAATATCCTACATGAGCACATTTATTGAGTTCCATTTGCACCTTCTACTTGACTGAAAAAAGCCATTTTGAACCTTCCTGTAAACGATTATTTCAAAAATGTTTTTACATAGAATTTAATGGTGGGTAAACAAAATTAACTCTTATTGAGTTGTTTTGTTCTTGTTTAGTACAACTAGTAAAATCATTTCTAAAATTACTCCTGAAATTAGAACTTCAATACCAGTGGTACATGTACTTTATAATTTCACACCTGTAAAGGTAGATAATTCAGGTAGTTATTTATTGGATACCTGTGTTAATTAACAGGTAAGATTGGGTTAGAACTTAACATAATATTTACTTTATCAACAACCATTGATTGATATTCTCAATAAATTCCATACTGGATAATTGTAAAGAAAATAATTACAAATCAAATTGCAATTAAATACTTAGCCACTAGGGTTAATATTGATTAACGGACATCTTTAAACATGGATTTACAAGGCGCGGTGAAGTAGGTACATTGTAAAGTCTCCTAGTTACAGCCTTTGCTAGCTAGCTCAGTCAGAGGAGGCAATATTTCCACACTGTTAACTCTCAGTCAGGCAGAAAATCAAGAAGAAGACATTGGAATAAATCTTTAGATCTGCTATAATTGACTTCTTTAAGTTTCTGAGCCACTGACATTAGAAATTATGGTACAAGATGTCTTTATTTATTTTGGACATGATTGCTTTGTTGGAGTCATTTCTGTATTTTCCAGTGCATAATATTTTTAATATGTCAAGTTATTTATATTCAAACAAAGAAGTTTTCATTACAGTTGGTACATATATTCCATTAGTTTACAGAAACAAGAAGCTGTCACAACATATAATACATTGATGTTCACATACTGTAATCAATAAATTCTAAGGAATTATAGACATATATTTTATTTATATATATATATTTTTTTTTTGTAATCTGTAAGTGCATATGCACTTGAAATTATTTCTGAGCACTCAATTGCAAAGAAAGAACTGGCTTTACTGTAATCTGTCTCTCTTTAATTAACTTTAAAAAAGATGCAATGTATCCATCCATGTACCATGTAATCTAAGTTTCTAAGATGTACATTGGAGCTGGTCAGTAATTCATTTTCAAGTATCAGTAGACCACAGATGTTTTGTGTTTTAAAGCATATTTGAATTTCTATATTATATGAATATCCTACATAGTAAATATACATATACATGCATCATTATGGATTCTAATAACATATGGTTCTTCTATAAGTATCTTGTGAAGTCTACATCACTTAAGTGTTGTCCAGTCTCTATATCCTAACTGACCATAGACTATCTTATTAGTTACACCTGTCTGGCCATCTGTTTTTCATAGTCACCTGTCACTAAGTATTTGCTTTAGTACCAATATTTACCAACTTAATGCATTCTTAAAGACTCCAAACTCCCTGCAGTATTAAACTTAATTAACCCTGTCATGTCAAGGTTTTAATAGCATCATTTGATTAACTTTTATGATTTTATATGGTCTTAGATTAGTTTCGAATTACATATATTGTATATTTTAATAAAATTTATTATCTATTTATTTATTCATGTACGTCCCCCAAATGAAGTTGGGGCATAAAGTATTTACTCCATTTCTTCTCACAAATATTTTGTCTGCCATTTTTCTGGAAATGATTTTCAGATCTTCACAGGAAAATCTTTGGGTGGATGTGGATGTGCCATTGGCTATTTATATTTTCATCATGCACATAAATTTTCCAGTTGTGGTTCATTTGGAAGACACTATTTAAATGACATTCCATTTCATTTACAACTTGTTTGTATTGAAAGAATAAGCTTGGAATTCAATTAATAGACACACCAGAATTTCTAATCAAAATACAATTTGTTCATGATCAAGAAACAAACTGGGTTCCAAGCAAGAAACTGAGTAGTTTGATCTGAAAGCAATTAGTGCTTTAGACCATTTGCAGTGGACCACTTGGCATCTATGAAGACATGATGGGACAGGATTACTGGTAGGATGTCAAAGTAAACTACATTATTAATACAGGTCCAAGGTCCAGAACCTATTGGTTTTAGATTTGGGCCCTTGATATTTAATCAGTATAAGTTCCATGGACCTGCAGTTTTTCCAGGATAATAATGTTCTTTTTATGATAACATAATTGGTTATGGACCTTTTAGTGTTAATATTGGACTTATGTGGGGCCTACCAAAAATAAAGGTAAAAGGTCCTGGACCTTCCATCAGAAAACATTTTTTTTAATCCTTTGGAAGCAGTTATTTTATTGAAAAAGCCTCTTAATGTACAGTTGAGCCTGTCTACATCAGGCACCTGCATGACAGAAAATTGTATATGGGTTAGACAGCTATATAGTTTACATGCTTAATTTACCAAGAACTGTTAATAGTATGTCTTAATATAATGTATGTGTACATCAGTTCAGTTTCAGTTTAAGCAGGTTTGTCTGTATTTCTTGAGATTGAAATGATTTGTTTTGATCGTGTTATATGGAGATAGACATTTCTGAGTTATATGCATGACATAATTATGAACATGTAGGAATTGTGTGTTTATTGTTTGTCTAAGTGCAAAATATGTGTATTTATGGGCCACCATTTGTAAAATAAAAGGGATAATTGAGTTCTTTCCAATAGTACCACACCATTGGACAATTCATACATGCCATTTGTCCTGGATTGTTTAGAACATCCCAGATTTTTTTAAAACCTTGCACTTGGATAGACGAAGTCCCAGAATTTTTACCCTTATATTTTAGTGCCTATTCAAAGTTTTATAAATCAATGAGCCCAAAATTGTGTTTTTGAAATACAATTTTCCTTCCTTTTTAAAAAAAAAAAAAAAACAAGCATACAAATTGAAATAAAAATGTCTTGCTTTTTCCAATATGAAAATTAAATGAATTTACACTCATGTAATTAAAAGGGAAAATAAAAATTGAATTTATTTTAATAGGGTTCAATATGAGTAAAAACTTTCCCTATATTGTGATGATTGTGCCTTTAACTTTTTTCCAATATGAACTTAAATGAATTTACACTCATGTAAATAAAATTGAAAAATAAATGAAATTTAATATGGTTCAATATGAGTAACACTTTTCCCTATACATGTATTATGTTGATTGTACATTTACGTGTATAAACTAGTGTTAAAAATGATTAATGAAACCAATAATTGATGCATTAATTAATTAATAGATATGAGGCAATCCATTTTTATTTCAAATAGATGTTTGATAAGAGATAAGTATTTTGTTTGGTTTTCAGTATGTTAATCAAGCGATGATCAATAGATAATTTAGGTGTCCATTGTTATCCCGGTGTTACACTAGTGATACAGCTTTTATATTCCTTTATTAATATTAAACCATGTTTACCACTGAAATTTTATACAGTATTGATCCTGAAAACATTCCCATTAGACATACAAAAAACAAATGTTATACATGAAACCCAGGATGACCCATTAATCAACATGGACCAATCCTAGTGTGGTATTTTTCAATATATATATATATATATACATGTATATATCAAACTTGTCTATAAAGGTCATCAAAGGGACTTGTCTATAAAGGTCATCAAAGAGAACCAGTAAAAATGGTCTTTATGGACAGGTGACCCTTATATACAGTTTCAAATAAAATGAAGATAGGGAAATTGTATATATATATATATACCGGTAGTAAAATAGTAAAACCTTGTTATATTAAGCTCCTGGATATATACATGTGTGTAAACATGTTTTTTCACAAGTGAAAATTTTCATGAAATCACATTGTTGATATTTCATGAGAGGTTAATGTCATGATTTCACTCGTTCTTATGTCAATAACAAGGTCTTATCTTAATTCGTAAGCAGGAAATTTTTAAGATTTTTTTTTCAAATTTGGGAAAATAACCACATTTACAGTATTTATATAGTAAAATCTTGTTATAAATGCCCCTCAGTAATTTGGAGACTTCATTTATTACCACAGTATTTAAAAAAACCAAAAATCCATTTCTTCTTTTGTTTTTCTCTTTTCTATGTTTCTGTCTTGATTTATCACCAAGCCCCTTTATAATGATGGTGATGATTAAAGGTTTTACTGTATACATAAAAATGTATTGATGCATTGAATAATGTCATTTCTAATCCTGGCAATTTAAAAAAAATAATGGAAGAAAGTAGGAAAATCCCTTTGACATATTTGACACGGTTACATTGATGTTACAATGTTATTCAGTACTAAGTATATTGGCGGTCGTTTTGGGATACATTGTCATATTGGTCTTGGAACATCTCTCCTTATGTTGTTTATTGATCTTCCCATCATCTCAGCACTGACAACGACGACCACGACTATGGCAAAATCCCGGAGCAAATACTGATAAAACCTTCTCAGTGTATTGGCATCAAGGTTTTTCTGTAATTCAAATGACGGCTGTTAATTTTAGCTGCATCATATTGGAAAGCCCCAGCCATCATTTTCACACTATAGAAATCGGACTTGGTTAAGCCTGGAAGACACTGGAATAATCAATTTTCTCTTCCATTGAGTCAGTCCTGTATTCTTTTGTGTTTGGTATATTGAATACAAATACCAACTTATTGATAAAACTATACATTCAGCTGTCAGTGTTAGTTAAGTAGGGTTTTAAGACAGGGAACAGTTTATAAATTGTAAGTAAAATTATGGTTAATTTTATTGATTATTTCTGTGAGTTTATAGTTTAAAATCAATGCCTTATATGGCATAGATCTTAATAAGTCAGCTAGGTAATAATAATCTGATGTATATTTCATAAATGGATACAAAACAAGGTACACTATTTATTTAAGAACCACTGGTACTTTGTGTGCTAGACAAAGGGAAAATTTGGGATTTGATCTCCAGCTACTGGGATTGTTTTATGTGTATGGAGGTTAAAAGAATTTTTTGAGATTTGATTGCCAGTATCTGAGTTTTTTATTAGCATGGAGGTTATAAATATTGACTATTCTAGTGGATGATGGAATTACAATGTGTTAATTTGATGAGACAATAACAAAGGAATCAGTAACAAAGATTCACCCTCTTTTTGTAGTTGTGCTATATTTGGATGTGAGAATTTTAATGGTATTTTTAGACTTTATTTGATTTTAATTGGTATTTCTTAATGTTATATTGGTGAATTCTGTTTATTCCAAAACAAGCTCTCTGTATTTATCTTTCCACTTTTATAAAGTGATTTAATGGTTCCTTAATGAGGAATTAATTTGAAGAATTTATTAATTACCCCAGTAATGACCCTTTGTTTTATGAAATGAGATGTAAATTATTTTCCTTGGGAAATGTAAATTAAGAAAGATTTAACAACTTTTATAGCTGGGTATTTGTAAGTGCTTTACTGGGAGCACAGAGGTTAATCAGTAGTTGATGGGTCACAATTTATAATACAACAGAAAATACATTCATAGCTAAATTAAGGAAAAGTTACAAGTTTTAATTTCAATTTTGATTTTGTTGGGGATGTTTGTATGTGTTATAAGGAATGTTGATGTAAAGATTTTTCTTTTGCTTTTCTTTTTAATTAAAAAATTAAATAAATAAATAAATAAGCAATCAAAATATTTCAGTCACAGTAGGGACATACACATTTAATGTAACTGTCACTTTGATTTAATTTAGGAAAAAAGAAAAATCCTGAAAATTAACATAACTGCACCAACATGCAGCTAATTCATCAACTCTTTATGATAGAAAAAATTAATTTAGTTGGCTGCATTGAATTTGATGTAAAGCTTCTGTATCTTATAAAGGCAAAGCTGACTAGATGTCATCAGACCTTGAATTTGAATTTGAATGGAATGATGTATTGAAAGAAATATTATTGGAAATGTTTCTGAACTGTGAAGTGCATTTCTGATGTAATTTGTCATAGAATAATTATAGAAAGCTTTGAAAATCATTCTTGAAATGTTGCTTTTCATACAACAAAAACTTGTTACGTTTTCATTGATAATACATATATAATTTACCATTGGGACATATAAATTTTACGGGTATACTAATATTTTGAACTCCAATGTAGTTATCGCTCAGTGTTTGTGTACCCTAAGTTTGAATTATACATATATTTGTTCATTGAATCGCAACCAGGTGAGAGTAATTGGTGATGGATATTGTTTATGTGTATTGTAATGTAAATTATAAAAGGTTTATTACACAGTAAGGATGGTGAATTATTGATGACAGAACTGTTTACACCTAATCAGTTATACTATAAGAATATTGTTAGCATGGAGTTCTATTTGTTAAACAATAAACATTGTATAAATAGGTTGGCTGGTTGAATGTAACTGTTTTACCTCAGATTAACAATTTTAAGCCGTTTGCAATGAAACAAATTTTTCTTATTAATTTCAAGGATTAATTAATTAAGCTAATGATGAGAACAAGGTTTGTGCAAATATTTATAATCTGTTTTGTACTAATGCACACTCATGATGACCTTTAGAGTGCTAGTACACTTTGTAGCAGAAAACCATTGCAGTCCATTATCCTGGTGCTGAGCTAACCCTTAAAGGGCTACAAGAAGGAAAAATAACCTTATTTACTTGTGGTCAACCAGAGTTGAACCTATAGTGGTGAGACACCTTAATTGAGTTTGAAGCAGTTAATGCCTTAACAATTGGGCAACCATGTCCCCAAAATTAATAGGAATTGGATTGTTAAGAACTGGGTGATCTGTACCACCAGGGAACAACTTATTTGAAATATTGTTTTGCTATGATCAGTCTAATAGGTACAAATAGTTTGTCTTAGGTCTGACCTTGGTATACTATTATATTTAAAGTTCAAGGTTTACTTTCATATTTGCCTTGAACTTTTTTTTAACCTTGACTTTACAAAGGAATAAATTCAATATCTAGATATGTATAAAAAGAAACAAAGCATGTTCATACAAATATTAGGAAATATATCACATTTGATGTTTAAAATAAAAATTCTGAAGATTAACTTCTGACCTTACAATTATGACTGAACGTACCAAACAAGTATCAAGTTCAAAGATAAATATTCAGGTTTACATTCTGTATTTGCCAATATGCCATAGGGTGCAGAAAAGCATTGATTAAGAATAATTCCTTTTGAATGGTTTGCATAAACCCTTTGAACTACCAGAATCTTTCAATATAACTCCAGCAGTTCTGAAAACTTATAGAAAAAAGTTTTGATGTTAGATGAAAACCTGGTTTGGAATGTAGAGAGATAAGCAAATTATGTTTGTATATTACAGATAATTTGTTTTGTTTTACAGAAAATAAACAGAAATAAACAAAAACAGTATAAATTGGCATGGTTACCATACACTTGTTAGAGATGTGTATTAAGTATACTATAAAGATGTACAAGTACCAGATTTATTATATATACATGTACAAATGATAATTACTTACAGTCTTATAGTAAATCTGTATTGTTTGTATTGATAACCAATATAAATACCTTTTTTGCAGTCAACCATTTGATTTATTTGATATGCTCTCTCTCTCTCTCTCTCTCTCTCTCTCTCTCTCTCTCTCTCTCTCTCTCTCTCCTTTCTCTCGTTCCAACAAAGCCCTTTCTCTTTCTCCCTTCCTCTCAATAAAGCCTCTCTCTCTTTCCTCAATACAGCCTCTCTCTCTCTAAAAAAATATATTCACTTTGTAAACCATTTTTATGAATGACAATAGCTTACTCCTTGCAAAAAATTGGTTTTACTACTTTTTCACATGGCAGGTTTAGCTAGCTAGACAGGAGGTGCTTACCCTCCAGAGTAACTGGCTTCACTTCCCATGTCGAAGTTCAAATGTTTCACTTAGTTTGCTAGCTTTCAAAGTAATTACTTTGGGATTTACAGTGCTTTGGATATGGATCATGTTAAATTAGCTCAAACATTGAATATTACCTTTATAGCACACACACACACACACACACACACACACACACACACACGCACACACACACGTCAAACTTTAAAAGGTTTTAATTGTGCTTTTTCTCGGAAAAATCAATAATTTTCATTTTCTTTAGGGTAATATTTTTGTCAAAGTCATCGACTGATTCTGTAGTTATACTAAAATTTTAATTTCTTTAAGAAATTGACATCATGCTGAAGTGATTTCTTTAAAACATTAAGAAATCATAAATTGCCAAAAATTGGTTTGAATGAAGGAAACAGTAATGGGTTAGTTGTAGTAAACGCTGACAGATTGATGAGTTAGTTTTCTATCATCGACTCGAAGAAAAGGCACGTTTCATGTGAGCATTGAAGAAAACTTACAACCTCCGGTAATCATCATAGAAAAATAAGTCATTAATCATGCTTTACCAGCAGTCTGACACGATTCTGCAGTTTTAGATCATCAGTATTCCATCATGCAGTAGTGTTAAACCTGTAATCAAGGTGTTGCAGAAAACGCAAAATTGGCAGTTAATGAAACAAGAATTAAATGTTTATAGTTTTTACAAAACTTGATGATTGATTAGTCTGCTCAATTTACTGATTTCTATTCAAGATTAATGAAATAACTCAGGATAGAAAAAAAATTCACTATCAGGCAAAAATTCCCTTACACTTTTCTTCACTTTAGTTAAAATGTTTTCACTGAGGTAACTAGACTTTTTACTTAGAAGCAGACTGCCTTATCCTACATGGATTTGGCTTCATGACTTCAACTTACACAGTTTGCCTGGAGTAATCTTTCTCTTACATTGACAAAATTACCACAGTCTTAAGAAACCTGTTTTTAAAACTTGTGTAAAAAAAAAAAAAGGCATTTTCACCCCCATAGCAGTGTATTTTTTTTTTAAAAATCCCATCTAGATAGGATGAAAAAAATGAAGTAAAAAATGCTTGAAAGATTATTTATGTTGATAGCTAGAAAAAAAATTTTGGGAGGGGTATTTAAAAAATTTCAAAATAATAGATAAAAACTAAAAAATATTTATTTCATCTAGTTAGAAAAATTTTGCATTAAAATTCTTAAAATTGACATGTCTTGTACTTTTGAGATTCATGTTTAGTATCTAGGATTAAAACTACATGTAACCTATTTTGATTGCATGTGATGCCATAATTCTTAACTAGATTCTGATCTTTTCTAATTAAGAAACATTAAGACAGTTTGACAGGGAAGTGGTGTTTTTTCCTCTCTTTTTTCCGTGTCAGCACTTGACTCAGATTTGAGTTTGTAACATAACTTCAACTAGGATTATTGATTCATTATGATGCTTGATAACTTCCAGAAATTTCTGGAATCTGGGTCAATCAATTTAAAGTTGCAATTATCTTTAATTTGAATCACAAAATCTGATTTCGTTTTTTGGATGGATTTAAGATGTTGCTTTGGAATCAATGTCAGCTACAAATAGAACTAATCTATACACAAAGTAATGTCTTTTTCTTTCCGTTTCTGGCTGCATTCAATAGACTGTATTTTGCCAGTTTAGGATGTGTGCATTGAAACACTGTATACATTAGGTTTAAAAATGGTTAAACACTGGTAGTTTTGAGTTACTGTGTTCCTGATGAGTTCTTGTTTTAAAGCAGGAAATTGTTTTGGAAAAGGTAATTTCATTAGACAGATTATTCCAGTCATTGTCAACAATATGTGTCGCAGCGTTTTCATGATAGAGTAAAATTTGTTATGGTTTTTTTTAATCTGAGTCAAACTGTGCACTTTTGATTGCAAAGCATCTTTGATTATCAAGTGGCTCTTTGTATATCTATTATCCTCTAAAAAATCTGCCTAGTCATGAAGCCCAGTACTGTAACAATTTTGATCTAATGCATTTACGTAATGTATTTTAAACATCAATTTAGTTGTCAAGATTTAGTATTCCTACAGGTGTCTTAGACACATTTTAATTATTTTTTTAACCATTCCTGTTGAAAATCAAAACTTAATCTGCTCTTTGGGTTGGTTATGCATTGTCTGGATACTGATATCTGCAAGTTCTTAACTACTGCATTCTATTTATATATCCCTCAAAAAAAGTTTCAAAAAAAAAAAAAAAAAAAAAAAAAAAAAAAAAAAAAAAAATTAAAGAAAATTAATTCTATCCAGAATACTTCCTATACTCTGCTGCCTCCATTTTCTCTTGTGCATACATGAACTTGTTCTTAGATTAATCTGTGCAGATTATTAAAATTGTTCTCTTTGCAAATAGCTGAAAAATTGCATTTGTGATGTTAAACTACATCACAACAACCTCCTTTTTGTACCTTTAAGGACCTTCTTTTATCCCTTGAGCCCATGCTTTTGACTTTGACTTCCAAATTGAAGAAGTTCAATTACTCTTGGGATTTTGAAGAAAGTCAAGGGTCAAATTAAAATCATTTTACTTTCCCTACTTTTAATTTAAACTGCATGTTTGAAAATTGATAAAATTGCAGATAGAATCTTTCCCTAGTTAAAATGTAAACTGCATGTTTGAAAATTGATAAAGTAGCAGATAGAATTCAAACAGAGATTATCTAGGAATTAAAAGATCAAAAGTAAATCTCTATTTACAATATCCTCTATGAATTCCCGCTATCCACGCATACAGCATCTTAAAACTGAGCATGTGATTTTGTAGAAGCCATACTAATCTAAGGTAATCATCTCCAGGTGTAGAGTGCATTAAGGATACCATGTTTTAAGACATATAACTGATGTTTTGCATGCAATGTGCAGTGAGTTGTTAAACGGCTGCTGTTAAATGGAACATGATCATCTACTCAGAATGTTTGACCTTAAGGCGGTGATTGGAGATAAATCTAGGGTTTAACTAGATGTTGAAATTTTAGTTTTAATCAGTTTTACAGACAACATGCCTGATCTGTATGTGTATATATTGAAGGTTTTTAGATATATACTAATTTAAGTTTTAACTAATTACTGCTTCAATAAAATTTTAGAAAACAGTGAAAATAAGAATTATTTGATAAAACACATTTTAATTATCACATATTGAGGCCACATATTATAAACTTTCAACCTTAGACAAGCACTGAAAATAATGTCAAAATGGTCTCTAGTCAAAAGAAGTGATTACCGTAACTCATAATTTCTTGAATGCAAAGTTATTATTTAGAGATTTAGAATGCAGAAAAATTATTTCTGGTTTTATAAAATATCTTTCTTGTTATATGATAACAAAGTAGGTTTTGCTGTCTTTCTTATTCTTTTTCTTCTTTCTCCTGCTTCAAATCTTCACCATTTGCTTATCAGATATGGATTGTCAGATACTTTTCAGAATTCATCAAAAAAGAAAGGCTTTTTGTTGTTGTAGATTGTTTTGTACGTTTACTTTATAAATCAAATTGGTCTAACCATTTCAGGGACATAAAAATTGTAAACCATTTGAGGTAAATGAAAGCCACTGATTTCTTTGTGGTAAAATTTGTTTTTGTATGTTACCAGGTTACCAGTAAGCAGACAATGCAAAAAGACCCTCTTTAACAATTCTGTAAAAAAGCCCAAAATCAGTTAATTGGTTAAGAAGGATTTGTACGGATGTAACTTACAATGCATCGGTATATGTTGCATGAACATACAGGAAGACTCACATGATCATGAACATCTTTTTATTGTATTTCAATCTGGCAGTCATTAATTAGTTGGTTCTTTTTTCAGTTTTAGTAATGCATTACTTAATTACTTGTAGACAGCACTTTTACTTCATTCTGACCTTGTTAAAACTGTGAATGGATTTAATTTGACTGGAAAATAAGTGGAAATTTGCCAAAATGATATATTTATAGAGATAACACAGCTATTGTAGAAAGCCTTGTTGGTAAATGATAATACTTCCTGTATTACTAGAAATTGTGTGTTATGTAATCACATAGTGCATCAGGTCTATCGTTAGTTGTCTGTGACTTTTTTCTCAGGGGTCTCTTTATTACATTCTACAACCCACAGAGAAAACCCTATTTCAATTTTGGAATTTGGCATTTTAATCCTTCTTGATATCATTATTAATTAAACTTTTTTTTTACAATTTCTTACTTAAGATTATGGTACTGATTCATACTCTGCCAGTACAAGTGAAGTAGAGTTATGATGTTTGACACCCCAGTCAAGGTTCTTTCATGTATATCAAGGCAATTATTTCTGTGATGGTAGAGGAAACCGGAATGACTTGAGAAAAACCACCAACTTTAGACAAGCAAACTGACAAACTTTCTCACACTAGGATCTGACTCGAGTGGAATTCAAAAGGCAGTGAGAGGCACTATGATCAGTATTCAGTAAGCATGTGCTTAAGACCAGTCTGCCACCAAGCCCCTCCATGTTTTTAGACTGCTTGATTGGTATACAGGTAATTGGTTTAAAAGATGTAAAACTAAAAAATAATAATACATGTAATTTTTTTTGTTTTGAAAAAATCAGTTTTGCTAAAAATGTCAGAATTTCTGATGTCTCTGATATGTAATGTACATCATTATTGTTTTATCATATAAAAAAGGGGGTTATGGTGATGAGATCTATATTCATATATTCATGCTAGTTGTCGAAGTTTTCTCCAAGAAAGTGTCAGACACTGATATCTTGTGTATATTTACTTTGGGTAATTAATTTTTTTGTGAGTTAGATACAATGTGTTTTTGTGTGTCATTATCTCTCATATTATGTCAGTCAGCTTGAGAATACATTTCTACATTTTAATACTAAATATTCCATCATGTTTGTATGATGTAACTAACATCAACAACATTGCCCTATCTAACAGATAAATTGACGGGAGCTTTTTATAGTATCGTAATTATTTAATTAGGAGACATTGTAGTATGTAATCTTTATCATGTTTGAGATGTGTATGATTGTATAACAATGTATTTAGCATATCTCCCCATGTCTATTACCCCTCTGATTTATGCTGGTTTTTTTTATTATTATTTATTTATCATACAGTACAGGCCTGTTGAAAGCTTAACACTATGCAAACAAATAAGAACAGATTAGAATCTCATCTCGGTCCTAGTGTCTATATCTTGACAGCTTTCTGACAGCTGCTGTCTACCTCACAGCAGCTTTTTGGCCATTAGTTAGCCACATCTCAGCCAGTGGACAGATTCCTCTTTGTCAGCTCACTGTTAAACTTTCGACAGGTCTGTACTGTATCTCTCCTGGATTTTGGTGTATACCTGTCTGTGATGTGTATTGCCTCATCTGTGATGTGTATTGCCTCTGTTACCTGTGTGATGTTTTCTCACACACTGATTTATCTTGGCATTATCATCATGGATTTATATGACTGATAATTATGTTACACAAACAACATGCTGAAAAAACGGAACTGATGACAAACAAGTATTGTGTTGGTAATTGAGATAGTACTAGTTATTGCACTACAAAATGGCAAAAGAAAACAAATTACAGATGTTTTATTTGAAGAATATGAGAGATTTTTCTTCACCTATTTTTTATTTTTCTCTTTATTTGTGTTTTTCAGATAGAACTAGGGATACAAAACAAACAAATTAAGGGAAATTAATATATATTCAGGATTTGGATAATATAGCGGAACTTTTGTTTGGATCCATATATCAGTTATTTACTTCATTGGATTATTTCTTCATTATAGTCACTGAACAGGTAAGTTAATCAGTTTGTTTTAGATACAACCATTGTTTGGATTTTTACCACACAGGTAAGATCGTTGGTATTGTGATGAGATAAAACTTGTTTGCATGTTTCTGTATTAATTGATTTGGTTCCAAATTGATTTCTTATATATACCCACACAATGCAGTTACAAAGAGTATGTGGTTCTTTTTTTTTTTTTTTTTTTTTTTTTTGCTACAATACTTTGAAGTTCCAAACATTCTTTTTGATCAGTCTCTTTCAATATGTTGCTAAACCACCTTTAAAATGTAAAAGCCTGTTAAGAAACTATGGCAGCATACAAATGATTAACTGTATACAGCAGAAATCATCTTTCCCACATAGTGTCCCAACTGAAGATCTATCCTAGACCTCCAGATCAAACAATCTTATTAAGAACAAGGACGATGAAACAGTTTTGTCAGTGTATCTACTGTATTACACTTGTCACAAGTCATTTAGAGAACTCAACCAATTGTCTGGCCCATGCTGTGTGGCAGATACAGTATAAGACTCGGACTCTTTAAGTACGGTAATACTAATTCATTATTACTACATCAACTAATTAACATGCAGAAAAGAAGCATCCTAGTGGAACAATTTCATCAGAGGATTATGAATTATTTACACAACTTTGTCTGAGACAGTCAATGATGACACAGCTCAAAGTAAAAACGGCAGTTCAACAATTAAATGACCATTTATACTTTTTGTTTCTAAGTTAGACAAGAAACATAGGAGACTATTCAACATTAGTTCAACAAATAAATGGCCATTTCCATTGCATATTACTTATATAAGTTAGACAAGAAACATTGGGGAATTGCTGACTTGGTGTTATATATGTTTAACAGAAATTACCATTAATATTATCAGGATACTATTGTGTATGACAGGGCCACTTGGTTTTCTATGCTTGTTTCCTTTGTTCACGAGTAGCTACATTTTCTTTGAAACAGGTGGTGTCAGTAACTGCCTTTGATTGATCTCTTGTATAGCTCGGACAAAAAACTTTCGCCATTAATTTTATTTGTCACCTTCCACAGCTTTCTGTCGTTGATTTTCTCCATCTCCATTTCCTGATTATTCTTATGATAAATAGTATTGAATTTGCACAAACCTTGGCACTGGGGCTCTAAATGGAGGATTTTAGAGGGATTTCTAGAAAATATTTAAATTGGTTTTCTATGCTTGTTTCCTTTGTTCACGAGTAGCTACATTTTCTTTGAAACAGGTGGTGTCAGTAACTGCCTTTGATTGATCTCCTTGTATAGCTCGGACAAAAAACTTTCGCCATTAATTTTATTTGTCACCTTCCACAGCTTTCTGTCGTTGATTTTCTCCATCTCCATTTCCTGATTATTCTTATGATAAATAGTATTGAATTTGCACAAACCTTGGCACTGGGGCTCTAAATGAAGGATTTTAGAGGGATTTCTAGAAAATATTTAAATTTGTTTCTAGTGTGCATACAATACACATACCTCAGGTATGTTTGATGTAGCATTCTAGGAGTAGAAGTAACCTTGGTAAATGGGCCCTAAATGGGCAAACTAAATGTGACCCTATAACATACAATGAACAGACAATATATATAGCTTAGATTCTTTATGGATTACATCCTAAGCACAGTGTATGAACGGAACTGTACGCAAAAAGGTAGCTACTGTTCGGCGAAGCGAGAGACAATGAGGTCAACGAGTAAATTGTTTCTTATTTTCTTGTTGCGCAAATAGCAACTCGAAATCAAATACGGTAAATAAGCAGTTGTTCTCTATCTTCTTCTTGGGCGTATTTGTATGTTTTAGAATCTCAAAATAAATTAAATATTCCATTAAGAACAGTCATGAACACGTATTTGAGCAACGCTGGACCTATCTAAAATATAGATTTATGCTTATTCAGTCGAAAATATCCGAGAATTTTAAAATACATGATGAAAACAAACCTTTTTTTCAATTAGTCTATATAGTTACAAAATCTACTTTGGCACAGAAACATTCAAAATATTGATTCAAACGACATGACTGACAAAATGTTACTGTACCGGTAGTTTATATTTTGTCTGTACCGGTAGTGAGTTTCTAGTAACAGAAAAACTGTACCGGTAGTTTTTATTGTGATACTTTAACTTCAGTATCTCTGGGATACTGGGGAAATTTCTCTTTTTCCAGTCAGAGATTTTTAGTACTTTTATGCTTATTATGCTACCATATGATTTTATCTAATTAATTGTATAAGTATTATGGTAATACAGCCACCACTTCCTTTTAAACATAACCCCTGTGGTAGCTTAGTTGGTAGAGTGCTCGCTCCGTAAATGGGAGGCCGTTGCTTCGAACCCCGACCAAGTCTGACCCAAAACTTGGAAGTGGGAAGTGACTGTTTTTTCGCCAAGCACTCGGCATTACGAAATGAAAGTCACGGTTTTTTGGGATGGGAACTTAAAATAAACGAGGTTCCGTGTCATGGTAGGCTTGGCGCGATAAAGAACCCTGTTGTAAATTGCCATCAGTGCAACGCACAGACAAAATTTATGCACCTTTACCTATAGCTAGCGATTTCTTGATATAAGTGAAATATTCGTGACTGGGACGTAGAACACATTTACTCAACTTAACTCCTCTTAAACTTGTGATATTGCTTTGGCCAAAAAAGATTGTCGTAAAATAAAATACTTGGTTTCTTACCATTGTTGTTACTGCAAATAGTCTTCATACATTTTTATCTTTTACGACATTGAGCTTGAACTTGAGTTTAAAACTACTCGCACCTTAAAGTCGCCCTGAGTGTGCGCTAGTACATCGAAAACCATAAACTTAACTTAATGTTCTCTGCGCCAGAAGGTGCATAAGGCCTCAACGCTATCCTTCCATTTTTGTCTGTCCTTCGTTGTTGCTTTGGCCATCTACTCCATCCAGCAGCTGTTCTTTCCTTTTCCGTTGTTCTCCTCCATGTGGACTTAGGTCTTCCTTTTTTCCGTCTGGCTGCCCCTTGTGTTGTCTTGCAGTCATTTGTTCCCTCTTTCCTTAGTATGTGTCCGAATCAGTTCCACTTTCTTCTCCTGATCTCATAGCTTATGTTGTTAAGCTGTTTTCAATATTTTTTTCATTAAGTATTTTCTGTTGCCATCTTATTCTTAGTATCCTTCTGAGGCAATATGTTTGGAAGCTGTTTGTAAGAGGTGTTCATCTTTCTTCGTTCTTTTCCACGTTACTGGTCCTACTAAGGTCTTAAATATGTGCATCTTTGTATTTTTTCCAATGTTTTTGGTGTTCCAAATCCTTCTAAGTTTATTTCTTTGAATTTAATTTAAGCCATATCCTTGATGCCTCTTTTTTTCTAGTCTTATCATTCAGGTCTTAGAATTTAGAGGATAAAAGTGCTATATCTTCAGCAAACCCAAGACCTAACAATAATGTTGTAAAGTCACTTCTTATTTCTCTTCTCACTCCATTTGTTGTTTTCTTTATCATCCAATTAGAAAGAAACCCTGACAATACACATCCCTGTTTTACACCACTTTTAATTGCGAACCACTCTGACGTTTCATTTTCTTCAATGACAGCACATTCGAATCATTTATACATCCCTCTTATAGCATTAGTGATTTTAGTTGGAAACCCATAGTTCTTCGTTATCGTCCAAAGGGTCTTCCTCTGAGTCGAATGCCTTTTCAAAGTCCACAAAGTATGTGTATATTGGAGATCTGAATTCATTTGCTTGTTCCAGTATTTTTCTCAGGATGCTCTGTTGTTACTCTCCCTGATCTAAATCCTGCATATTCCTTCTTGAGTCTCTTGTCCACTCCTGTCTAAATCCTTGCAATGACCATACAGCTAAATTCCTTGCTAATGACTGATAGTAAACGCACTAGCAAATCTCACGCATATAGATTAATTCTCAGAGGGTAATAATCTTGTTCTTGTCGCGAATAGTAGCTTACGTTTAATAATATTTCTATATTATAGCTATCACCCCCTCAGTTCCTGCAATATGGAAATTTGAGTAATAAATTGCCAAAAAACACGCTACAGTATACGATATATTTTAATGCAATTGCAAAATGTACTAAAATTAAGGGGCTATTGGTCTTTAATATTGTCCATAGCATATTTTGCTTCAATAGAAAAGCATGATTTATAATTTATAATTGAATTACAAAAATTTCTAGTATCAAACTGAAAATTCCATCTAACTCGCATGGATGGCGTGGAAGAGAAAAGTAGCTACCAGTAAAGAAACAATACAGATGTTGAAAACTACCGGTACAGTTCTAACTGTCGACCACGGAAGGAAAACTTGCTTTTTTCAGTGTAAATACGAGTTTTGTAACATTCTGTACATGCGTTAGGGAATCTAATAATATTTTTCTACATATAGTTACTGATAATGGAACATACAATGTGAAATAATACGTATTTTACATCATTTAACTAGAAGTGAGAAGCCCACGGCTCGACATTTGATGATGTTCATCATCATATTTATTATATAAGTTGATACTTTTCTGAGAGCATATGGCTACCACTAAAGCTTTATATAGTGAAGATGGATTAAATAAAAGGGATAAACTAAATTCATTAAAATTGAGCTAGAAAGATAGATAATCAACAACCTCGTGTCTCCCGATACACCTTCTTCTCGCTTCGACGAACAGTAGCTACCTTTTTGCGTACAGTTCCGTTCATACACTGTGCTAAGGTCAATTAGATTATTTTGCATTTAATAAGCGCCTTTCATCTATGAAAACTTCTATTAAAGTACTGCAAAAAATATTGAACATGTTGTCAGGTGAGCAAATAGTTCCATGAATTTTTTTTAGTGTTTTTCTTAGTTCTCATGAAAAAATTTTTAAATTGAAATTGTACAAATGTTTCCATAGTGATACCTTGGAGTTTTTCTAGATGGTGTCAAATTTGTTTATCTCATATTGCTTTATCCAGACAGTAATGATTTTTGTTATAATACTATTATGAGTTGTATGCTTGATGATGTGTGATTTCTGGATATCAATATTGGATATTGATCTCATTAAAGACATAAATAATACTTAATTTCCATGGTAACGGAAAGATATATGTGTATATATGTCCCAGTTGTTCTAATCCTTGATTGCTTTCAAAGAAAGACTTATTCAGAGAGACAGACAGAAGGATATTAATTTAAAATGTCTTTATATAGGTACAGTAAGTAGTTTAATACACTGACCATTTCCATGGTTACCGAGTCATTTTGTTGATGGATCTATCCTTTCCTTTCTGTTGGTGACATCTTATCTTTGTCTTTGTTATGAAAAGTACTCAAAGAAATAAAAGCAGTTCAATGCTTTGACTCTGTATTCAGAATGTGGCTGAATTTATGCAAAACTGTAGCAGTTACTGTTTGAACACTTGTTAACTTGACTGAAATACTGAGAAATATTATAGGTCTTTGACTTTGTTTTTCACAAAATGAGCCTTAGTTTTGGTCTTTCAACTACTTAGCCTTCATTTTGGTCTTTCGCAAACTTATTCATCATTTTGGTGCTTCCCTGTCTTATTTGAGTGCTTTTTCATACATAAGTTTTAATTGTTGTCCACCACATGCTTGTAATTTTAAAATATCAAGAAGCCAGCAAATTGTACAATGAAACGTCAACATCCCGAAGTTCATTGAACTATTGAAATTTTGCAGATGTTAATGAAAATTTTTTAGAACCTTATAATGACATTGGGTTGGATGGTAGTCTGACAGTGATATTGGATGGAAGAATGTATTGATCTGTAACTATGTCCATTATGCATTTTAGATATATTCTCATTTGACATTATTTAAAAACCCCAATTAATGTTATACTTGCCCAATACCTTAACGTCAGTTTCAAACATTTTTCTAAGTTTCAATCAATCAATCAGTTAAAGTGTCAACCTCCTCCTGCAAGGGGCATCTGTGGCTGATTGGTTTAAAGAGTGTGTTTAGGGATCACAGTGCTTATCACCACCTGGATTTGAATCTTTCTTCCTTCAGATCCTTATGTGAAAAAGTTTGTTAGAAATTAATTGCCAAAGGTCATTGGCTTTCTCCTGACACTCAGGTTTCTTCTATCATCCCAGACCTAACCACCCTCAATATAAGTGGGAAAAAAATCTTGACTGGAGGATAGAACACCTTTACTACACTCTTCTTCCTATAGCATCAGGGTTTAGACAAGAATAAACATTTGTTGTGGTGTCATGCATTTCATGGTTTTAATGGCTAAAGCATAAATATAGAGAGGTTTAACATAATTGCAATGAAACAATTAAAGGGGAATATTTATCTCCATGACATCTCCCTGGTGACATCACATTATTGTTCTCCAGTATCGATTTTTAACATTTTTGCATCATATATATATTTTTCTGTCTGTTTAATACTTTCAGCTTATTATTCAATAACAACTGGTATATCCTGGCATTTCCATACCATTTGGGTGTATGATGTAAGATAAATTTATTATCTTTGGTAATCAAACATTGACTATTCATGCATTAAGATGTAGATAATAATAATGTTGGAACTTATCATTCATTTAAGGTCAGAAAATGCCTGCAATTTGAATTTATTACTTTGCCTTACCATTTTAGGTCAGAAAATGTCTGAAATTTGAATTTATTACTTTGCTTTACCATTTTAGGTCAGACAATGTCTGAAATTTGAATTTATTACTTTGCTTTACCATTTTAGGTCAGACAATGTCTGAAATTTGAATTTATTACTTTGCTTTACCATTTTAGATCAGAAAATGTCTGAAATTTGAAATTATTACTTTGTTGGTTTAGATTTCTTAACCAATATTATGCTAAAAGGTCTTGCTGTAATGGTAGCTTAACACTTTCACACAAGCAATGTTTCAGTTTATTACAAGACTATTTGTTGGTTGGTTCTCTTGCCAAAGGTTCATGGTTTCCTTTTGAGCATTTCAGTTTTCTCCACCAAATCAGATCTGATCAACTTGTTATAAAAAAAAAGAAGTCGCGGTGGCCTAATGTATAAGGCGTTGGTCTACAAATCCAGGGTCTCTCACCGCTCAGACCACATGTGAATTTTCTTTGCCAAGGGCCTTTATTGTTTTACTGGTTTCAGTATAATGTGACTGGGGGAGTGGTAGGCTTGTCTGTGGCATACTGACTCAGTGAGCTAGCATCTTAAAGTCGACCTGAGTGTGCACTGGTACAAGGCAGACCATAAAACACACTCACACTTCACATGCTTACACAAATTTATTAATCAATAGAGATTAATAAAGCAGTTCTTGTCACAAATAGCTAAAAAGGTATTTTGATTGGGTGTTCAAATACCATTAATCCACCCCACTCTAATTTAACAATATATGTAGCAGTTGCACTTGTAGCTTGAACTACGATTTTTTTGCCACCAAGTCAGATTTTTTTCCCCAGACCAGACTAGTTAAATAATTTATAAGTATAAAACATATTAGTCATTTTTCAGGTTGAACTAGTTACAAGATTTGTTCTTTATTTGCTGTTTGAAGGCATTTAGTCTATAGACTTTAGATTCACTAAGGATTAAGTTATTCAGATGCATTGTTTTTAGTAATGGAGATAAAATGAGGTCTTGTCAGACAATTGTTGGTAAGAGATACTGGTAGTGCCTATTATCAACATCTTTATTAGTCCAAACCAGATAACAGGGATAAAATTGTCTGCTTCTTCATTAACTCACAAAATACAGGTAGTAAAATTAAACTTATCAAGGGTCAGAGTTACATATAGATAATTATAAAAAGTCAAAGTTCACACATTTTTGGATTGTGTGTGTGTGTGTGTGTGTGTGTGTGTGTGTGTGTGTGTGTGTGTTTTATGTTAGACTAGATAATTAAGAGATACATGCAATAAAATTGATGAATTATTTTGGTTAATTACGTAGTGGGTTCAAGTATCATGGAAGAATATTTTAGAATTGTTTGCCTGTATTTGATCTCCATCAGTAGAATAATAGTGCCTACCAACCTTCAGACCACATCCTTCTCAAGTCCTAATTATGATCCTGAAGTGAATTGGGAACATATTGCATTAACTCTGCTTCTTTTCCATCTTCTTTAGAGCATTTCTGCAAAATGGCTTATCAGATACTTTGGAACTTCATGGGTGTAAATTACAGATCATCCTTGTTCTGCCTCTTGCTTTGCACTTTGAACCAGGTCCATTTTTGACAATTTTAGCTTTTGATATAAATGTATATCTTGCCCCATACATTATAAATGAATTGCTTTTAAATTTAGCATAAAATAGTCATTTCTAACCATGACAAGAAACTCTATCATGGATAAGCCAAGTATTGATTTAATGTTATGTCATACAAACTGCTGTAGCATTTGTCTTTTAACCATTTATTTGAGAATGTTTGACAAATTTTGAACTTTCAGGGCTCAAAGTTGCCATTTGCGACCAAATTTTACTCATAAGTCGCCAATTTGGCGACTGCTTTTTGGGGATTCAAATTTCTCGAACATGACAGATTCCGTTTTTGTATTTGTGTTTTACATGACAAAGTGTTTCCGGCACTCCTTGGCCGGCTTTGTGACTTATAAAGGGAATCTTTCTATGTGTATATATACGAAACATCAAAAGTGTGCCGAATAGAACAGTTATCATGGCTGGGAAGTGGCTGTAGCTTTTTCTAGGCAAGTACGTGTGATGCTCCCAAAAAGCAGGCCATATATCCATTGCCTGATGATTGGTTGATAATAAATGTTTTATATTATACAGTGTACAATGTGTTTTTAGATTATTTTTAGGATAAAATCACATTAATTTTATTGCGAGTGCCAAAACTGCTAAAAGTCTCAATTGGTGCCTAAAAGTTTTAATTGGCGCCTAATATTTTCATATAAAGCCAGGCTGGCTCCTAGAATCAAAAAGTCACTTTGAGCCCTGACTTTCTAAAACTTGTTAAGTTTTTCTAGTCATACCACAATCTTTAGCGTACTGTAATTTACTATGCTCAATAATGAGTTTATTGAATTTTGTTACAAATTAATAATTTGGTTCTTGTTTTCATTTAATAATGTATCTCTTACCATTACCAGTACATATGCACATGTATTATAACCAATATTATAATAATTCTGAAAATAATTCTTCTGAAAATAGTTTGGGGAATAAAACGATGGTCCCATTATGAGAAGTAACATTGATGCAGGAGTAATTATTTTTGCATCAGTAATGAGTTTATCAATACATTGTCATAAATGTGTAATGTATTTTTATGATGATTAATATAAGGAAATAGTATACAGCATTCATTAAAATTTCATATCTTACTGGGTATATATCAGCTTATAATTGGGTTTTTCCTAACTGCACTACAGAAATGCACTCTTTAGCATTAGACATAGGCCAGTTTGCAAAACCATGCGATTGGTCTGAGTAATGCAAGTATCAGTTTTCAATTTATTAAATTTTATGTATTAACTTGTACATGAATTAATAATGTTTTCATTGATTATTTTTAGAATTCAGATTAATTTATTGGTAAATTTTAATATAAAATACAGAGGATAAAATTACTGGCAGCCAGCCCTCAATTAATTGTCTAAACTTAAAAGCACTGGATTTTGAATCACAGTTCTCTCATTGCCTATATTCAAATCCCACTTTTTGGCAGATCCTAGTGAGAAAGAGTTTGTCAATTTGCATGCCGAAATTTGATGGTTTTCTCATGGCACTCCAGTTTCCTCATTCATCCCAGAATTTATCTCCTCAATACAAGTGCAAAAATCTAGATTGGGGCATAAAAACCAATACTTCACTGCATTCCTTAATGCTACTTTTTGGTTTATTTTTCCTACATAAATTATATATATCTATTGCAATTAACACAACAACATGTTTTTCATTTGTGCTGCACTCTTAACAGCATGAGCAATTGTAACCTTGTACAGTACAGACCTGTCAAAAGTTTAACAGTAAGCTAACAAATTGACGTATCACCGTCCATGCCTTTTATGTTCTGACACTGGCGCCATCACGGTACCAAAGCAGCGTCACGGCAACTAACTGACCTACTAGTGTCAGTGACATCGTTAGCTGACATAATTCAGGCCAAGTTTTCTTTTTTTTTGTGTGTAGTTCAAGCATGCCGGGCTTTTGTCAGAACATTGTGGGCATGACCGGCGATCTGTCAATTAGAACCAAATCACCAGCACATCTCGGCTCCTACTTAGCTATAATTTGACAGCTTTTCTGCAGCTGCTATCTATCTCTCGACAGTTTTTTCGGCCACTTGCTATCCATATTTCACCTTAGTTCTCTCTCCTTTTCCTCAGCTTAGTGTTAAACTTTCAACAGGTCTGTACTGTATATCGGGAGCAACTGCATAATTTTAATGATGTTTCTTGTTATAACTCTATAATTACTAAATAGTTAGGATACAGGTTTTACAGTGAAATCTATCTCTAATGTATGATTCCTGAAATACTTCATATAATGCAGTGTGCTTTATGGTACTTTCATGATTCCATGGAACATAAAATGCAGGTATTCCTTGACTCTGATAAAACTAGAAAGCTGATGCAGTTTATAAATAATCTTAAAAGATCATTATTAGATCAGAAAATGACTTGGTCTATCTTGTTTTGATGTGAAGTGCTTGATTACTGTTTATCAAGATCACTGAATAATTATCATAATGCAATAAATAAAGTTCCACTTTTTTATACCCCTGCTTAAAAAGTGGGGGGGGGGGGGTATATAGTGATAGGGGTGTCCGTCCCTGTGTCCTTCCGTTACACCTTAGGGTACCTATCTCTTATCCGCAACTCCTCCTACACCCTTCAATTGATTTTCATGAAACTTTCACACAATCTTTGTAATATAATGTAGATGTGCACCTCCTATTTAAAAATTTGATCCGATGGATTTTTTTATGTGAGCTTGTGGCTCACAGTTTTTCTAGTTATGAATTGTACTATGGTATTAATGTTATGTATTGTCTCATTCTTGGAGGGTGGATGGGTTATGTTAAACAATCTGCAAAGTATTCCATATACTAGTAATAGCTTTTGGCAAATGAACTCAACATGAAAATCCTGTAAATTTATATGGAAAAACATTTGTGTTTTTTATGGTAAGTCATTTTGATATCTGCAATAAAACTTTAATTTCATAAAAATGTATTTGCATTGTTATTTACCAATAAGTCCAGAATTCTGACAAATCAGATTCAAATTGGAGAAAAATTACCCATCTCATTTAAATTTCTTTTTTAAAAAATATGGATAGTTAAGCATGAAGGCAGCTTTTTTTTTTTTTTTTTTGGGGGGGGGGGGGGGGGTTATTTAGAATAAATTTTTAAAACAAAATTGCCATTGCATTGGTGTTTTAAATGTGTATTGTGATTCAGGAGCACTGTTTTATTTACAATACCAGTAATAAGGTTGTTGTTGATTCAACATTGTCGCTGGTAAACAACATAGCCATTTTTGATACATCAGAACACAGATACAATAAATATCATTGACTTGTTTTTATAACCTGATTTATGGGATTAATCTTAATCCAGTTGAATGGATTAATACATTACATGTACAATGTTAATTTTTCAATGATTGATTTTTATGTCATTTTTACAACCTATCTAAATCAATTATGTTGCCTGTTTTTTCTAAATCAATTTTCCTCCATTGATTTTTTACATTAGTGATATTGTATTGATCTTAATTTACTATGTACATTAAGCATTTAGTCACATACATTAAGCACACAGTATGATTTTTTTTACCCTGAGATTGGAGCATATGTCATGTACTAATGATAATGCTGTGTATTGCTCTGAATTGTCTCATATACATTTCTTATTTAATTGAAAATATAAAAAGAGCATTAAACATAATTAATAATTGAATGATCACTTCTATTTAACAATCTATCTTTATGTCTATACTATTGGTAATAATAGTTAAATAATGTACATGTAGTTTTTTTCTAGTTTTTTTTTCTTTCTTTTTTTAAATACCCTGCCACATGGTGTTTACCACTATAGTAGCTCAGTTTGGTAGAGTGCTTGTTCTATATGTTTGAGGTCTTAGGTTTGAATCCCAACTGGGTCTGACCAAGACTTGAACATAAATAATTATTGTTCTTGTCCCAAGCACTTGGCATTTAGAAATTAAAGTCACAGGCTCCTTTGGAAGAGGCCTAAAAAACTGATACCCTGTGTCACGTCAGGCATGGCACAGTAAAGATCCCCCCTGTCACACTGCCCTAAGCGCACTGCACAGGTGAAAATTTCTGCCACTTTACCTATGGCTGGTGACATCTTGATATAAGTGAAATATTCTTCATAAAGATGTAAAATCCAATTTAATCAATCAATAAATCAGTCAAACCACAAAGTGGTGCAATTTTTGGTAGTACCCTCCGTTTTCGATGAGAGCCATCTAATTTTTAATGTATAGAGTTATTGATCTACAACATGACATGGAGGCAAGTTGGAGGAGATAGGTTATCATTCAGTGTGACAAAAAAACAAGGAAATTGATATAAAACATTAAAAATACATGATAAATATTAATGTGTGTAATTTATATTCAAAATACAAGAGTATTTTCATTATGATTTACCTGTAGTCAGGAAGTGATTTAAATAATCCTGATATCTATAAGAGTCATTAAGGACTGATTCTGGAAATGTTTTGCTGATGCATAAATGTAACATTTGAATAATTATACAAGTGGACGATACATATTAGGAATTACAAGTGCTGGATTGAATACAGACACCGTTTTTTGTAATTATACTTCCTGTAGTTTCTTTGTGTTGTTATCTATTTTCTTCTACTGCACCTTATTTTTGATAATTAGTCAAAATTAAACACTTATCCAATTCCAAATCACAATTTCTAAGCAAAGTAATAACTTTTAAACTGACAAATAAGGTCAAATATGTGAATTTCCACCAGGGAAGTGAGGCTGGGTGCTCTGGATGGATAAGCGCCTCCTGTTTAGATTGCTACACCTGCCATGTGTGTAATCAAAATTAAGAGTGAAAAGGAACATTGAACTAATGGTATGTCAAATATATCCAGGGAGACATCAGCTGAAATCAGTGGATATGTTGTAAATCAATGATAGAAATTGTTATGCTTTAAAAGAGTTTTTTAAAATTTAGTTGATAACTCATAATCGTTTCAACACTAATAATATGGGAAAAAATAAATGAATGTTAATTAAGTTATTATTTCTTTGGGATTTAACTGCAGGATTTTTTATTACAAGTGATCAGATTTTTATTGTTTTTTCTCCCTGATGTCATGTGTCATTCCTTTGTTCTGTCCCAGCAGTAGGCACCAGTCATTTCACAGATCTTGATGTATTCCCATTGTTTAGGAATAAAAACTAGAAGTTAAGTGATGATGAGTCATTCTTAAAATGCATTTCTGGTTAGATGTATAGGTTTTGTCATGATGTCCTGTAATTAATGCCTAATTCTGGTGTTATTTTTATGTGTGTATTGTAATTATGTTATCTCTTCTGTGTATTGTTGTAATTACAGACTCTTGCAATATGCTCACATACTGGGTGGGAACCTGAATTCTGCAACTTGTATCTGAAATTTTGTATTGTTAATTCTCAAGATTTATGCGAAAAAGATGTGCTGCATTAATATTACCTAATACATTTCATCTTAAGATGTGATGTAATTTTTATTGCTTTTTTGTTATGTGCATAGTGCAGCTGCCAAAGTGATGTTGTCACTTGATGCAAAGGTGTTATGCTTGATGTCGAAATGCTGATCTTTTTAATCTGAGGGATAAGTCTGGTCTTATCTATTGTATTGTACAGTAGGTTTTATATGTCTAGATTGTGCATGTTAAGGAGCAGTGGTCATGTACTGGAAAATATTGTTTAAAGTAGTTAGTCCCTTCTCTATGTATTTGCATTTTATCATTGGTTTATAACATCATGACTTTTATTTTCTGAACAAAGACTTTGGGAATCTGAGTGTCTCAGTCAAGAATATCATGATCTTTTGTGTCTGAACATAAACCTCTGTGAACCTGAGATTATCATGAATTTTTGTGTCTGAACGTAGAACTCTTGTAAACCTGAGATCATCATGAACTTAGTGTCTTTACATAGATCGAAATTGTGAACCTGAATGTGTCAGTCAAGAACATCATCAACTTTTTATCCATGAAAGTTATAAACAATATTGCATTACATATTAAATTTTATGGACTTCGGTGTTCAGTGTTTAATCTAGGGTATTTCAGAGGAGGACATTTTCAAAAACTTTTGTCTTAAACAATATAACATCAATGTTTTTGCATTCATGTTCTGTTAAATTTGGGTCACTAAGGCCTTGAAAATGCGGTCAATGGCTCCATGGCCAATTTAAGAATGACCAATGCAACGTCATGCGGTGTCTGAATGAGTAACTTCATGAACTTCACAGTGTGTGAATCATTAATGCCAGGCACTTAAATCTGTGTCTGAAACTTATGCTCAGCCTGGAATAAGTAAATTTTATATTTTATATTTTACAATCTTGTTTGGAGTCAAACTTATTGTTAAGCTGGATGTGATTAAATGTTCTGTCAAAAGCTTGAAGATACTTGTAGAAAATCTAGGAGAAAATCAATATTTTGGATGCAATGCCTATATGTGTATATCAAGGTTTACTTGGTGTGATAAGCCTGGTTCTGGCATTTAATTAATTAATGGAAGATCTTGTCTATTAGATGTTAGTATCTTTTGTATGTTAAAAAAAAGTGTAAGAATTATTTGTAAATATTGGAGCTGTCCATTTATGTATAGCTAGATTCTACTGTACTTGATCTTATAATACATGCCTTAATTACAACAATGAAAATAAATAAATAAATAAATAAATAATAAAAATATAAATAAATAAATAAATAAATAAATAAATAAATGAAAGTTTTGAAAATAATAAGCTTTGAATGTGATAATTAAAAAAAGGAAACATTGAACACAATTATAGGATAAAATATGTTTCTAGCAATATACAAGTATATTAAAGTTCAAGAATTGACTATAAAACTGCTAAAACTTTGATATTACACATATTTGAAAACAAGATTAACAATTAATATTTTGCACATAATTTTTTTAACCCTCTTTTTAAATAGTGGAAATAAAGATGCCATTAGTTAATAAATAGTTTGATAATGGATTTCATTAGACCTTGTTTCTTTCAGATCTTTCATCAGATAAATTGTATAGGTTTTCTGATAGTTATTGATTCATGTCACAGGAGTCTTCACAAGCTCCATTACACAATAATCATAATCCAAGCACTCGCCTCCAGCATCTGTGTCCAACCATGTCTGACTGATATTACATTGAATGTGTATTACTATTTGATCCGAGAGATAATATCCGATATTACAGGTGATATTTCATTGATCCTATAGACGATGTCCAATGTTCCTTGATCAGGGTTACTGATAGGAGATGGTCTACAATGTTATTTTATCAGAGAGCTACTGATCTGAAATGGTGTATGATTGTTACAAGGAATGTTCATTTGATGAGATACATGATCACTAGTTTTACTGCCGATACATGAGCTTAAATTTCAATAAAATTGTCAATAAATACAGTCTATACACAGTCCTGTCACATGATTACCTTTATTTCTTCTTTATATAGAGTTTTTATTGATAATCCATCATGTTTTTGTGATTATTTAGATCACTATTTTCCATTTTTCCATTATGTTTTCCATTTTTCCATTATGTTTTGTTTGTAAAGTATGCTGAGTTCACATTTGATGGTACATGCAATGATTTTACCTAATTGTTTTTTGGTTTCATTCATGGCTTCTTACTAGGTACTTGTTTTTCATTTACCAGAGTCAAACCTGCCTTAAAGGACACTTCTTATATAAAGGCAACCTGCTTTTAAAGGCCAGTAAAATTTTATCCTAAATGGTCTTTTTTCATGTTATTTGAACCTGTAAATAAGGGCCACCTGCCCTTAAAGGTCACTTTTAGTGGTTCCCTTAGGTAGCCTTTATAAACAGGTTTGACTGTAGCTATAACTGATTTTGAATGTACAGTAAAATGGTTATAATGAACACCTCCATATAAAGACCAACTTTCCATCAAGATAAATGTATTAAGATGTTATTGCTTCATGTGGTTCTTGAATTAGGATCTACCCAAGTAAGAATGAAACCTAAGCTTTGATCCTTAAGTTCGGACTGTAGACCACTTAGTCAGTAACATCTACCTATTATGTTGAATAATTAACTAACTGCTTAAGATGAATGTCACTATTTGTTTTTCTGTCTCAAGGAACAGAATATGACAACTTTACTGGTTATTTTAGTAAAAATTAATGTTTAATCAAAATATCTAGTGTATCAATAGCCCCATCTTTTTAACACTCACACCTTGTCAATCAGCTGAACATTGAAATATCAGTTCTATATAAAAAGGGTAATAAGCTTGGTCATGCCTTTTCACACTGACTGAATATTCACTTTCTATGGATAAAAGTGTTAATTTCTCTTGGATCACAGATGACAAACACAACTTGTGTTATAATTATAAATTAGAAGTAAGTGTTTATTTATGATTTAGTAGTGTTTTTATCCCTGAGAGACACCTGCTTGGCTTTAGTAGAACAGTTTTTGTTTCATCTTAGCGGGGTTAATAAAAAAGGTAAATTGATGAAGCATGCATCCACTATTGATTTTGTTTTAATCTAATTTATCAATGGAGAAATTAGATCCATGAACAACAAAGACCACTTGAGATCAATGTTAACAATAGTCGTACATTATACTCTGTTATGATAGTATTACTGTGTGTCTGTGTGACGGAGATGATCTCAGCACTGTCGTGGTGACATTTACAAAGGCTGGGAAAATGTCCACTGGTTGTAATTAAGTCTACATTGGAATCCATATTTTATAACTTGGATAGATATGTCTTCCTGCTATGTTAGATTAATGTAAGTATTTATTTCAGATTTGTTTTATAATCTGTAGCCAGACTGAGCTAATAACTGATCATAGTAGATACAATAGAGCGATTTACTGCCAGACTTTCTGTTCCAAATCTTTTAGCTTTGTGGTAAAATGCTCACTTTTCACCTGGGAGGGCTGAGTTCGATCTTTAGCTGAGGTACCCAGTGAGGAAGTGGATTTTTTCAGATGTTTCCTTTTTTCCTGTTACACATTTATAGGTTTGTGATGTGGTGGTTTTTGTTGTATTATTAGAAATCTTCTTCTATCCATGTCTGTCAGTTGTGTATTCAGCATCACCAGTTTAATTATGGATAATTATTTCAGATTCTAAAAACCTAATTCAATTTTTGTATTGTAGTTATTGATCAATACATTAGTACATATATTGTCATACGTATTTTTGTTTTTTGTCCTTTAACATAGCATAATGTGTTATTTGATAGTGCAGATACAGATAAAAATTAACACATTTAACCTCATTGGTATGTTGCCTGACCATTGAATAAGGGGATAAATTTGATGCTTTAGGGTCTATAGTGACAGAGTGGTCTAGTGTGCATGCCTACAGGTTGAAGTGCCTCTTGCCACCTTGGTTCAATCCCACTTGGTCAGATCCTGATGGTTCAGAGATGGCAGGGTTGACCCCTAATCTAGTGTTATTTAATTTTACCTTTGTTCAATCTGCCTAGCTGCTAATTGAATGGAATGGCAGATATGTTTGGGGTTAAACATATGAAAGAATATCTTATTATCTATAGAATTGACATGTGATTTCAAGAAGGAAGTGCCATGTGAGTACCAAGTGATTTACAAGCTGTATTCAAATGTGTCATGTGATTTAAACTGTATTTAGAAGTGCCATGTGATTTAAACCGAATTCAGAAGTGCCATGTGATTTCAAACAGTTTCCAGAAATTCCAAGTGATTTTAAGCCTGTGTTCAAAAGTGTCATGTGATTTTAAACCGTATTTAGAAGTGCCATGTGATTTAAAGCAGTGTTCATAAGTGTCACATGATTTCAAGTAGTGTTCATAAGTGTCACTTGATTTCAAGTAGTGTTCATAAGTGTCACTTGATTTCAAGTAGTGTTCGTAAGTGTCACATGATTTCAAGTAGTGTTCATAAGTGTCACTTGATTTCAAGTAGTGTTCATAAGTGTCACTTGATTTCAAGTAGTGTTCAAAATTAGGCTGGATTTCTGACCAATCTAATCTCAAGCTTTCAATGTTTTCTGTAGAACATATATGAGAATTTTACAAAGCATTTCAACTCCCCAACCCTAGACATTGCATGTCTAGGATATATTGTGAACTTGTCCAAAGTTTTAATCTGATAAGTGGCTGCTGGACCTGATGAACCTAAAGGCTTGGTACAGAGTTTTAATTATTAAAACAATCAAACCTATTTATTTGTTAGTATACTGCAGCATATGGCTAGACACAATTTACAGGTAGTTCATTTGTGAAATTTACATTTAGAATCTAAATATACACATCCAGGTGATGTTTGTATATCCTATAGATAGATTCCCCTGCTGCAACAGATTGTTGCATATTGTCTAGGTTGCTCATTTATCAGTTATTGTTTTAAAACCTATGGGAAGAGAAATCAAATTTTATATGCAAATGCTTGTTGACTGAGATGAGGTTTAGAGATTTTAGCATTGGCAAGTATTGTCATAACCTCTATACTAGAACATCCTGGAATTGTGAAAATGCAATAACTTTTAATGCATTTTCATTTTCAGTTTAAGAGGTATTTGCAAGGACTGAGATACATTCTTGATTTTTATGGATAATTTTTATGATGAGAAAGAAGATTATACTATTTTCAGTTGAGAAACCATTTTGGAGTGTTACAAAACTTCATAGGAATAATAAGGAAGTGTAGATGTACCTCTGATATTCTTTTGTTTTAGCTTGAGCCCACTTTGGACCCCAATTGTTCTAGTTTTGGGGACATAGTCATAGCATCCTAATACAGTTAACACTTGGTCAAAGATTAAATTTTAAAAATGTCTTACAGATCACAAGTCTTATCTAAACCGATCTACATTTAAAAACTTCCCCTAGACTTCAAGCTCAATGTTCATGACACCCAATAATTAAAACCATTGACTACCTACATGATCGTTATTTTTCACACTTTTCAGGTGAGACAAAAGATTACCTAGTATGAATGATACAGAATCTGATGCTCACGAAGACTATCCCTGTATTTTAACACATTCATTATGTAGGCTGTTGGTACTTGACAGCTAAAGGTCATTGGATTTACAAAAGTACAGCTAATTACCTGTCCATACCCGAAGAATATCAATTTACTAAATCAGGCATTGATCCAGGTGATTTATAGGTATATACCTGCTTGACTTGAGGCTTAATTACTGACAAGAGTTTAATTCTCGGTACAATAATTCCTCTGTGATTTGTATTATCATAATTGATCAGAGTTTTCATTTTCTTCATTCAACATACAAATTAGAATAATGAATAAATGATGGCATCTTTTGGTTTGTAAAGTCCATTTCCATCATAAACATTTAGTATTTAAATTAAAAAAGTTAAATATTTCAACTAAACTGAGTCAATGGAGATTTGATAGTTTGTGCTGCATATATGGTCATTTTTAAAGCCTTCTCACACTTGTTGTATCTACCCTGATATTAAAATAGACTTGTTGTCAACATTGCCATCAGATTGTGAACAATTTATACACAGTTGGATCATTTTGAGAATTTTGAAAAAAAAATTAATGAGGGCTGTAGGGATCCAAGTCTTATTATTGATAGACCATTACTTTATACATATGCAGGTCTTAGATTCAGTTCCATTTGTTTTTGGTTACCAACCATGGTATAAGTACTGGTATCATTCCTTTATAATGTGTTTTTGTCTCTTATTTTGTGGGTATTGTCCTGGTTTGTTCTTTGTGTGTTCTGGCGGTTCTGGCGGTTGCCAAATGAGTTCTGTTTAGCTGCAACATAGTATTTGCTCCATGTACAAAATTTAGTGATTTACCAAGACTGCAAGGAATTATGACAATCTTAATGAATGAGTTAGATTAAAAGCTTTATCTGCATCACAATCTTAATTGAGGATTGAATATTGATTCAAAATTTTAAAAACAAATTCAGTCAATTAGGAACCCCTTCCAGAAGGTATCGGTATTTTTCAGTCAAAGAGCATTAACTCCCAGGAAAATGAGCATGGAGAATCACTTCAGACAATTAGTGTCTACAAGGACAGTACTTCAAATTTAATATCTGCCTCTTCCTTTGAAAGGTATGAGATAAATATGGTGGAAATAGAAAATTATGAAAGCCTTTATGTGTGCAAACTGCATAGTTAAGAATAAATTTTAAAAAAAAACCAATCTGCATGTAATACTTCAGTAATTCAAAGCGCATCATAATGGAACTTTTGAGAGAGAATTTCCATCTTATTGCTACAAAATTATAGTCTTGGAAGAAAACTTTTGACAGTTTGATTAAAAAGGGGAAAAAAGAAAGGAAATTTTGCAATCTTTATTATGGATCTAAATAGACCTGTTAAGTGTGTGTCTGTATGATTGATGGAAAATTTATAATTCTGGTAGTTAAACTTTGAAATTCTGTGTGAAAACTATTAATAAAAATTGCCGTCCTGGGAAAATATTGCTTTAAGTCTTAAGTATCTTTATTATTTTACTGTAGAAAAAATCACCAAGAATTGTTATCATGGGAAAATAGTTTAAATTTTTTGATTTCGAAAATTGTGAAATTGGTACTGAAAATTGCTATTTCTCATGGTGTTTGGTATATATATACTCTGCAAAAAGAAAAATCCAAGGACATAAAAACTAAATTCAATTGTAACTTATTCTAATCCAACACAAATAATATGTACCAGTATATTTTTATTAGAAACCCTACACAAAAAATAAAACAGAAGCATATTTTTATTTCAACATCAACTGTGTGATAAACTTCATCATTTCATTTCCTTTGTCTTGACAGCTATTATGGCTAATTATTGATAGAACCTTAGCAAAAGGAATCGGTTGTCATAGCAACCAAATTTCTACATTATAGATTTGTAATGAAAGTGTTATGAAAATGTGACAATTTGATCATTAATTGGTTGTGATAATACAAGTGTCTAGATAGCTTTGTGGAAGTCAATATCTGTCAATAAATGAAAAATGAATCACAGTCTCATAGCTATTCAAATATAGTGTGTCGAGTTTGACCTGGCTGTTTGACCTTGAATTTGAATATTGGATTGAGCTAATTACTGTATGGTTTAGAGAAGACAGCATCTTCCATTACGGTAAACACTCAGTACTCGGTATAACTATCATCAATCCTTTTATATCAACTTTATATAAATGTATATGGCTGATTCAATATTCAAATTAAAGGTCAAACTGCCAGGTCAAACTTGACACACTCTACAGCTTTGTACCATAATTGTCTCTATAAACAGAATGATTATTCTCAATTCTCATCAGTTTTCCTGATTCTTTTATGAAAGTCCAAATAAAACATACTTAGCTAATGAGAATCTTTTATATTGATAGAGATTTTTGTATTTCATTGTTTGATCTTGATTTGATGTAATTTGTTGTAATTTCTTGTAACTATGACAATTATACAAATTACCCCAGAAAAGAGTTTTGAGTCATAAAAGATGCAAGGTTATTAGGGGTACATTTGTACTCAATATTTGAATTTGATACTGTTTAATTTAATGGAATGGATAGTTCATATCATTTTATCAAAATAGAAAGAGTGAAATTCAAAGGAGAATATTTTTTTATTGTTGATGATCTAACTAAATCTAGTAGTGGTAAAAAAAGTCATTATGAAAGGCAAAAAGACTCAGTGGTATAGTGGTTACAACTCTAGTCATAAAATTCAATGGTCTAAACAGAAGACTTGTTGGCATAGTGGTTATAACTCTAGTCTTCAAACTCTGAGTGATCTAAAGAAAGCATCGCTGTTCTACGACCGGAGGTCGTCCTAGTTATTGACCAATACTCTCGAATGCAAAACCACATGTCCTTCTGAACAATATAAAATGGCGATATTTACCCCCCGGTAAGCAATAGATCGTCAACTTTTAACATAATACCGACAGTCCAGTATTATAAAATCTGAAACATGAGTCTAATAACGCTATAAGCGACCCCCTTGTTTAAACAAATCATGCAATACATATCGCAACATCTGCGCATGATCAAACTTTGACTTCCTTTGTCGGTGACAGCAACATGTGAATTAACCGATCTCATGATCGGGAGCCAAAAAGTACATGTTTTATTCAATCAATATACATGGTTTGTATCCATACATGTAAAAAATAATATCTACAAACATGTTTAATTTACACAAGCTATTCAAACAATATTTATTAAGAAGAAAAATAATAAATGACACCGGTAAAAGCTTTTGTTTCTTTATTCATGGAATTGAAAATCAATGGCTCTTGCTGAGCAAATCTCGAATTTTCTCTTGCAAATTTTTGGCTGCTACGTATGTAGACGACCTTTAGAAAATACTGGGCTTGCTGGCCTGTGGTGGGGGTGCAACGTATCTACTGGGGCGACGTATATACCGAAATATACGGTAAGTTATTTAATTGATGCATATTAGTTACATTATGTACAGTCAGTGAGCTCCTTATGCTTTCCAGTTTTCTCAGCAAGTACAAACTAATGACAATAATATTGTCACTCAATGATCTGGACTCGTTTGTTTAAAACTTGGCCAAATGGTTTGTGGAAATTCAAAATGTTTTTAAAATAAAAATAAATGTATAAACATAGTTTTTAGCTCACCTGGCCAAAGGCCATGTGAGCTTAAAATTGCCATCACTTGGCATCCGTCGTCGTCCGTCCGTAAACTTTTCACATTTTGACCATCTCCTCTGACACCACTAGAGCAATTTTAACCAAATTTTACAGGAATGATGTATGGAAGGTCCTTTACTTAGATTGCTGAAATTTTTTTGATCCGCCAAAAAACATGGCTGCCAGCGCAGAAGATAGTTTAACATTGGACCCTATGGGGAAAAATGCATTTTTGACTATTTCCTCAGAAATGACTGAAGCAAATTTAACCAAACTTTACAGGAATGGTGTAAGGAAGGTCCTTTACTTAGATTGCCAAAATTTTTCTGATCTGTCAAAAAACATGGCCGCCAGCGCAGAAGATAGTTTAACATTGGACCCTATGGGAAAAGCATATATTTGCTATCTTCTTTGAAATCGCTGAGCTAATTTGAACCAAACTTTACAGGAATAATGTATGTAAGGTCATTTACTAAGATTGCCCAAATTTTTCTGATCCGCTAAAAAAAAATGGCCGCCAGGGCCAAACAAAGTTTAACATTGGGCCCTATGGGAAAACGCACATTTTGGCTATCTCCTCTGAAATGACTGAAGCGAATTCAATTAAACTTTACAGGAATGATGTATGGAAGGTCTTTTGCAAAGATTGCCAAAATTTTTCTGATCTGCCTAAAAACATGGCTGCCAGCGGGGAACATAGTTTAACATTGGACCCTATGGGAAAACACATTTTGGCTATCTCCTCTGAAACTACTGAAGCAAACTTAACCAAACTTTAGAGGAATGATGTATTGGAGGTCCTTCACAGAGATTGCCAAAAATTTTTCTGATCCGCCTAAAAACATGGCCGCCAGCACAGAAGATAGTTTAACATTGGACCCTATGGGAAAAACGAATTTTTGGCTATCTCCTCAGAAATGACTGAAGGGAATTTAACCAAACTTTACAGAAATGATGTATTGAAGGTCCTTTACTTAGATTGCCAACATTTTTCTGATCCGCCAAAAAACATGGCTGCCAGCGCAGAAGATAGTTTAACATTGGACCCTATGGGAAAAGCATATATATGCTATCTCCTCTGAAGCTAGTGAAGCAAATTTAATCAAACTTTACAGGAATGATGTATAGAAGGTCCTTTACATAGATTGCCAAAATTTTTCTGATTGGCCAAAAAACATGGCTGCCAGCGCAAAAGATAGTTTAACATTGGACCCTATGGGAAAAACGCATTTTTGACTATGTCCTCAGAAATGACTGAAACAAATTTAACAAAACTTCACAGGAATGATGTATAGAAGGTCCTTTACATAGATTGCCAAAATTTTTCTGATCCACCAAAAAACATGGCTGCCAGCACAAAAGATAGTTAAACATTGGACCCTATGGGAAAAACGCGTTTTTGACTATGTCCTCAGAAATGACTGAAGCAAATTGAACCAAACTTTACAGGAATGATGTATAGAAGGTCCTTTACATAGATTGCCAAAATTTTTCTGATCCGCCATAAAACATGGCTGCCAGCGGAGAACGTTGTTTCACATTGGACCCTATTGGAAAAGCATATATACAAATTTGCTTTAAAAGCATTTTAGTCAGGTGAGCGATACAGGCTCACCCACACTGAGCCTCTGGTTATTATATCTGCATCTATTTATTATAATGATTGTGTGTATTAAGTTTTGAACAGAAATTTCAGAAATATTGCTAATTAACACAAAATATGATTTTTAGCTAACCAACTGGTCAAGTTTATGGAGTTTTGAACAACTGGACATTGAATCTGCTAATCAGTTAATCATACATGTAGGTGTAGTAGCAGTTTGTTAAACATTTATTGAACTTCTTTGACATTAAGTGACAAACTAGTCACACCATATGTTATGTTGATTTTACTATTACTATTTACTCTGGTGTATTGTTCGTGTAACATGCTTCATCCAACAGATGCACAGCATATGTCTCATATATCAGATTGGCTCATTTACTTCTTAGTGCAACATTTGAATTCAAATTAATTCACCAGATCAGTTTGTAAAGTCTTCACTGAATTTAAATAATATGTCACATGGTTCTAGTATACATCACACATCATAATAATTTTTGACAGTTTCTGACCAGTGTTTAATAATTCAGTATGCAAGATCTAGATTTTAATGAAATAATTAGCTCACCTGAGCTCAAAAGTTGGCAAATTTAGCTATTGCATTGAATCTTTCTCTGTCATGTTTTGTCAGTCTTACATCATCTAAAGGCAACAAGTTTACCCATTCTGCATCAGACTTGCCAAAAGTGATCTTCTTGACAAAAACTGGTCAGTATTTTATGGATCATGTTGGGTAGTCTTCTTCAAACTTGCTCAGAATGATCATCTTCATAAAAGCTAAGTCAAGTTCATATATCAGTAAAGTTAGGCCAATAAGTTAACTAGGTCAAATCATAGTAAAGCCTTGTTAACACTCTTGGAGCCAAAACTTTAGTCCACAGCCCTTTCAACAGATTTTAAAGTAGCCGACAAGTTTTCTGGAGTAGACAGCAAATTCAGTTGTAACTCTATATAAATGTAATACTGATGAATGAAAGAGTGTAGAAATACCAAAGTAGACGACATGTTTTGCTGGTTGCTGGCTTCTATTGAAACCGCTGAGTCCAACCTTCAAAATTGCTCAGAATAGTCAATTTGACAAAAAGTAGGTTTATTTTTAAGTTTGTATATGATTTAATAAGTAGGTCACTAGGTGAAAAACTTTAATAATGCCAGAATCTCCAATAATTTTATTCCAATCTTGCTCAGTCAATGATGCTCCTGACAAAAGCTAAGTGAAATTCTATCAGTCATATAAGGTTAATTAGGTAAAAATAATCTTCATTGATTTTACTTATTGACAGTAATCCCGTCATGATCATGTAAATTATTGTAAGGTCTAGCTGGCAATACAATTCTGCAGGTGCTTCAATTTATCTACCACTAGGTTAGCTAAGTATGGAGCATCAAAAAGATATACCATTGAATGAAAGATAAAGGAAGGGATTTGGCTGAAAGTGCCACAAATATTCATCAAGACCTTTATCATCTCTGGTTTGAATGAAGATATTCATCTAGTCAGTCATGATGAAGTCTATAAGTGCTATTCAAACAGGTATTGAAAATGAAATTATTACAGTTCAAATTATTCACATATATTTTCCATAGCCCACTAATTTTTCTTTTGATTTGGTGTACATATGGACAGGAATTTGTCCCGCAATCTCTCCATTTTCATTGTTTACCTTTATTAAAGTATTGTTAACTTATAAAACTGGAATACATTACAGTTGTAATCTGTTTATTTTAGCATACAGACAATACCAAGCAGAAGTCTGGTAACAATGTCGCTTCCATAATAATCAATTATGTCAAATTATGTTTCATAATTTTCAGTTTCCATAGCTACTTGATTAATTTCAGTCATTTTACATTAGTCAGCATGCATCAAAGTAATCCAATGTGATTTTGTTTTGAAAGCTATATCTTGTTCATTAATGCCATCTTTAGTTACCATAATTAGTGAAACTTTGATTCCTAGTCACTGTTTGCTCAGGCAGATTTTGGCGTCAAAGGGGCTTGGCATTATAATGAAATTTTAATGTGGTGATTATTTAATTGGCATTATTATGAGGTTTTAATGTGGCTTTATGTGAGGTTGCAAAGTTAACAAGGATCATTATATTGGGGGTTTTACTTAGCAATAAGTAAGTTGTCACTATAACATTCATTTTCTGATCAGGAATGGTTCATTTATTTTGAGACATCTCCAGCTAGCTGTACTTGATCTTCAGAAATTATATTGTGTACTTTTGTCAAATGCAAGGAGTGAATGATCTTATGTCTTATATTTATGTTTAATCTGGAAGGACTGGGGGTTCAACAACGTAAATGGTAATCTCTATTGGTAGATTTCTAATAGTGTATGTCAATGGTCAAAAGATCAAACCCAAGCTAGGTCTAACCAAGACTTAAAATTGGTAATGAATGTTCTAAAAACAAGCACTGACAGGCATTTGGTCATTAGGCGAGACCTGAAAAATGAATGCCTCATGTCACAGAAATCATGGCATCAACGGTATGAATTTCTGCAATTGTACTATACTTATCACCATTTAAATATATCAGTAAGCAATTTTTTATTCAGAAGTTAAACAGCTAATCTATAAATTTCATAGTATAGTAATATCTCAATTGATCACCGCCATTTGTCCAGTTAAATTTTGGCATTACATGTCTATGGTGATTTGGTGATAAATAGTAGGAAGCTTATGAAGAAAAACAGAAGAAATGTATTTTGGTATTTCAAAATACCAGTAGTTTGGCAAAGAGCAAGTTGGTAGCATTATTGAGGGGCATTATAGCAAGGTTTTACTGTACACATAATTTTAAATCACTATTAAAACCCACTACTTTAAACATATTTAATTCCGTGTGTACCTGTATTTTTGCGATATGGGAAATTTAGACATATCTGCCTAGTTAAATTTTCACGTTTTGCGCAAAACAAATGACCTTGTTTTTTTTTGAAAAATGCACTGTAACATAATAAGTATAATATAATTTTCGCTTAGTATTAATTTTCGTGCAAAACAAACGACCCCGAAATAAGCAAAAATTAGTATACCACAAAAATAAATACGTTTACAGTAATGTAAAGAATAGCAAGCAAACTTAGATATGGATTAATGTAACTTAATTAGTTTGGGCCCTGGTATAAGATTTTTTGAGGGAGGCTTATAAAGGAAAATGAAGAAGAGATGTATTTTGGGACTTCAAAAATAGTGTGGCAAGGTTACTGAAGGACAATATAACAAGGTTTTACTGTGCATGCAAATCACTATTAAAACCACTTTTTTAAAGTCTCAAACCAGACACTAGGGTCACTTGCAGCTGTGAATAACAAGCAAACTTGGAGATGTATTAATCTAGTACCTTAGTTTGGGCCATGGTATAAGATTTTTTTTAAATAAACAGTTGACACTCTCACTTATTGATAAGGTAAATATCAAAGTATCTTGGTTATAGTATATTTGTTTGTACTTAAATATTTTATATATCTTGTTAAAGGTATGCAAATTACCATACTTTGGATTTTCTTAAGAAGGGGAACAGGTAGATTGTATTGATTTTTAAAATTCATCAAAAATCAAGACTATTTAGAATCTGGTAGACAAATACGGAAGGGGGTAGGGTGGGGGATGTTCTGAAAGCAATCTAAGCCCTTTCCTTTTGAGGTTTTCATCAGCACCACTCATTGATGGGATTGATGTTAGCATTGCTTCTTACAGGTTTCTCTCTCTATATTTGGGGGTTGCTTAACAGATCTGATATTTTAACCATAGTTAGGATGATAAAAAAGTTTTAACTTTAAAAGCCATCTTTCTGAACTGAAAACTCTGATTTTTCTGTTTATTCAGGTTTCAGTTTACACAGGATATTCTGTACGTTTTAATTAAAAAAGAAACATTAACATCACCTAGTGAATTAACTCTACACAAATTAATTGTTAATTTCTATGTTTGTCTGATTTCTTGTAGACAGAAGGATAGCATTTATGATAGATATCTTTCTCTCTTTTGATGTGGTTTGAAAAAAGCAGTAATGTTGATTATTAAAATAACTGGATTGAAAATTATAATTTATTTGTTTTTAAATTTTTAAAATTAATTTTAAGCATGGTTTCATCATGTAATGTCCTTGTTAATCCAATAATAACCCTGTTAGTGAAGCATTTAAAAATCATGTCAGTATAAATATGTATTGATTTTCATTGACATGTACAAATTAATTACGACAAATTACAGGTGAAAACGTGCATTTATCTGGGAATATGTCTGTGGATATTATAAATCAAAGGGTCACATGCTTTAGTTGTCGTGCATTTTAGCAACAATCTGTTTTTGTTTGACATACAAGTTGCATGACTCACACATCTGACAACGACAATGGTTACTTTTAATATGCAACCTTTACTTTTACTATTTAAACATTTAAGTACATGAGGACCACACCAAATATAAACCATGAAGGTGAGATATTTATAAAAATTAGCCTTTGTATTACAGTAATTTTTTTTTACTAAATATTGTTAAAGTAGTTATACTAATGAGTCAGACCAATACCTTTTCAATGGACTGGAAATTTTATTTAAAAATGTAAGTTGTTTAGCTTTTTGTTTGTCACATATTTTAGAGTAAATGTTATATATTCTCTTATGCCTGAGAAGATACAGGTGTTGGGAGTTTTCATCACATTTATCTTCAACAACAGGTGAATATGTACATCTGTCTACATGTTCTTATAGCTCAGATTCCATCTGTGCCAGGTATATATAGAAGGTTTTTAGTTTTTCATCAACACTCAAAATTCTATCATCATTTCATATGATCAACATCAATTTCTCTTTTTCCATGTTCCATGTTATATGGTCATTGATATGGTCAGTGACACTTTCAACAGTATAGAACTAATGGTCAGCATAAAAAATAGCAAGTTATGGATTGTATTTAATGATCTTAATGGCATAGTTTCCAATACAGTGGAACCTTTGAAAATGGAATCCTGTGTAAACAGAACATCTGTCTAAATGGACCCTGTGTAAACTGGACACCTGTCTTAATGGACCCTGAGTATGCTGGAAACCTGTCTAAATGAAAAACTAAATAAACTGAATATCTGTATAAATGAATCCTGAGTAAACTGGACACCTGTCTTAATGGATCATGAGTTAACTGAACACCTACCTATCTACATGGAACCTGAGTAAACTGGACATGTGTCTAGTCTAAATGGACCCTAAGTAAACTGTCTAAATGGATCTTGGGTAAAGTGGACACCTGTCTAAATTTACCCTTGGTAAATGGGGCACCTGTATATACAAACCCCAAGTAAACTAAACTGTCTAAAATAGACCCTGAGTAAACTGGACACCTGTCTAAATGGAATTATGAGTAAACTGAACACCTGTCTTAATGGAACCCTGTGTAAACTGAACATCTTTCTAAGTGGACCCTGAATAAACTAGACAATTGTCTAAATGAACCCTGAGAAAACTGAATATCTGTCTAAATGGGCCCAGCGTTAAACGCCTGTCTAAATGGACCCTGACCCTGGACCCTGAGTAACCCTAAAAAACAGAGCACCTGTCTAATATAAACTTGAAGTCCAAAATATATTCAATTTAGTTGGACTGAAGTATTTATTTTATCAACCAGCAACAAGCTGGCTAAACTGTTACAATCATTAACCTTCAGACTCAAGGTGTGAGTTTGAAGTGGTCAGCTGAATTTTTTACATCCAGTCGGTATTTACTTGCGGATTCTGTGACCACATCATGTGACTTGTCTTGTTGACAGTTTACAATATTAAGAAGTGAAAAAGTTTGTTGAAGCTTGTTTGTACAAATTGCAAAAGATCTTATGACATCTATTAGCATCACTTTCACTCACCATTTTTTGCTGTATTTTGATGGTCTAGTATAACAGAATCTTGCATGACAACTTCTGGGGTGATATGCTTGTCTGTGGGTGAGAAATGTTGTCTGAATGCTCATGTTTCATGAATTGATTTAATTATTATAACCTTGTATCAGTTTTCATGATATTATATCTCATGATTTTTTTCATCAACATTATTTTCATTACCAGTATTTATATTTCAGTCTATGTTTTGTTGCCATTATTATGTTCACATGATAACTACAAGATGTCTTATATTACTGTCTGACTGCAGTACATGTTTGTTTTACTACAACTGTCATACCTGAATCATTGAATGACATAATACATATAGCCGCTACTGTAGCTTAGTTGATAGAGTACTTGCTAAGTATGTGGCAGATTGGGGTTTAAAACTCTGGCCGAGTGTAACTAAGACTTAAATACAGGTATTGATTGCTTTTCGCAACACACTGCATTTAGAAATGAAAGTCACATGCCCTGAACCTTTCCTGCATATTGGTCTGAGAAAACTGAAAAGGTAAAACTTTTGAAACTTCACTTATAGTTGGTGATGTTGGTTGGTTGGTTGAATGTTGCTTAACGTCGCATCAGCAATTTTTCAGCTATTTGCGACGAGAACTATTTTATTAGTCTCTGGATTAATCTATGATGCATGTGAACTATAAGTGTTTTATGGTCTGTCTTGTACTAGCACACACTCAGGGCAACTTTAAGGTGCTAGTTCACAGAGTCAGTATGCCACAGATAAGCGTACTACTCCCCCAGTCACATTATGCTGATACCAGATGAACCAGTAAAGGCCAACTTTCCCATATGTGGTCTAAGCAGGGCTCGAACTTACAGCGGTGAAAGACCCTGGATTTGTAGCGTGAGGTCTTATCCATTAGACTACCATGGCCTTCCAATATAGTTATAGTTGGTGACATTCAGATATAAATGAAATATCCTTAACTGGGATGAAACATTCCATTTATATTCAGTTAATCAATCATCATACCTGTAGAATGTCAATGTCAACCTCTAAATGTTGTTCCTTGATTTCAATATTTGTGTAAAACCACTAATTTGCATTTTGTACTTAAATTTCCTCATTACCATTATATAAAACTGAAACAAGTTAAGAGAATTTCACCTAATGCAAATTGTACATGACTTGAGTTATTGTCTTAACAATTTTGAACAACATAATTTTTGTTAATCTTTACACAAATTTATGTAATGTGTAAGTATAATTTGAGTGTTTCCTGAGCTGCTTTTTCTTCAGCAAGCTGGTGGCAACTTGTAAATAACCATCACAATATAACACTGACTACATGATGCTACCTACAGACGTTTTATCTGTTATAAAGGTAGTAAAATCACTTTTAACTGAATTAAAAAATAAAATCAGTCTTTGATATAAGATAACTACATGTACAATGAAGAAATGAAAACTAAAGTTTAAACAGACTTTTTATTATCAATATAAAATGCAAAAACCAGGAAATAGATTAGGGAGGATTACGATTTCAGTAAGTGTGACCTGACTTGAGGATATGTACGTTACAATATAAAGTTTGTTACCTTACCTTACATAACAATAGGTGCATCAAGTACAGGTTAAGTAATGTCTTATATATATATAATAGATTGTGTGATTTATAGCAATGATAACAACGTTTCATTTGATCTTTACTGTGTGTTGAAAAACATTCATGTTACATCAGATACAATGGATAGTAGATAAAAGGTGATACTTTAAGAAGCTGAAGCTCGCTTAGCTGACTGGCTGGCTCTGTAGCACTATTTGTGTGATATAATATGGCTTTCCAGTCAATACAAATATCTGAGGTCAATAATATATGATTATGGACTTGAGTTGGAGGCAATAACAATTGTTTTGGCACCAGTGGTCATATTAAAGATTTAAACATGCTGGCTGTCTCTGCAGCATGGTCCATGTGATTTAATATCGTTTTCAAGTCAACTATCTGGGCTCAATAATACAAATTAAAATGATTATGGACTTTAGTTGAAGGCAATAACAATTATTTTGGCACCACCAGACTAACTGGCTGGCTCTGCAGCATTGTCCATGTGATGTAATATGGCTTTCCAGTCAATACAAATATCTAGAGCCATAACTTTAATTATGGACTTGAGTTGAAGGCAATAACAATTTTATTGATTTCATAGGCCATGATTATTGCCCATCTCAAAGATTTTAACATGCTGACTGGTTGGCTATGCAGCATTGTCCATGTGGTACAATATGGGTTTTCAGTCAATACAAATATCTTGAGGTCAATAATATATGATTTGGGACTTGAGTTGGAGGGCAATAACAATTTTGTTGGCACCAGATCTCATGGCTATTACCTATCTCAAAGTTTTTAAATGCTGGCTTTGAGGTTTTGGGCACAATTCGTGTTCTTGCAGACCACAAAGGTATTAGTAACTTGTGCATCAATTTCATTTAATCAAGTGGAGTAACAGAACTTATAAATAATATCCCTATGTTTTTTTTTCTAAATAGGTGGGAATAATGAGAAATTCATGGAAATTTTAAAAAATCTGGATGAAAAAACTGTAGATGACATTGAATATGGTGTATTTTGCAGATTTTATGTCATTGAAATTTTTACATATTACCAAGCATGGAAAGGTTTCATTTTTAGTTAGATTAAGTATTATTATTCCCTTCCTTCCACCAATCCTGTCCTTCCTTCTTCCAGACACTTCTTTTCCAGAGTAATTCTCCAAAACTATGAAGTACTATTTTACGAAACTTGGTGCAAAGCATCAGCATTGATAAAAAATGCACATATCATAAATCCAAGTTTGTTTGCTCATATTTCTGGGAGTTATGGCCCTTTGAGCATAAAAATTTCTGGCGGTTGATACTAATTCACTGAATCTGCTTGTTATAAAATCATACATCTTGTCCTTCTGTTTACTCCTGTTTACCTGAACAGTCAGGTGCAAATATTTACCTTTTCACAACTAATTATCATTCTAAAAGGTCGTAAAACTATAAAGACTCTTAAATCTTAAACATTTTAATTACAGATTATGTAACTTTAATCCCTTTGATATAAAACTGCCAGGTATGCCTGTGGTTAGGTGTAATTGTGATATATGAGTAGTTTCTCTTCAAATTACTGCACTTAAAGTAGCAATAAATGCATTTAAAATTGTATGTATGTTGTTTATGACTTCCAGTTTCTCATATACCAGTCTTAATACCTCAGTTGGTAGATCATTCATATATAGTACAGAACTGGGGGGCATGATGGCCTAGTGGTCTAAAGCATACGCTTATGGCTCACAGTGTCATTCACTGCCTAGGTTCAAATCCCATTTGAGATGGATCCTAGTGTGAGAAAGTTTGTAATTTCGCTTGTCAAAGGTCGGTGGTTTACTCATGGAACTCTGTTTTGCTCTGCCATCCTTGAACTAAACTCTGTTTTGCTCTGCCATCCCTGAACTGAACTCTGTTTTGCTCTGCCATCCCTGAACTGAACTCTGTTTTGCTCTGCCATCCCTGAACTGAACTCTGTTTTCCTATCCCTGAACTGAACTCTGTTTTCCTATCCCTGAACTGAACTCTGTTTTCCTCTGTCATCCCTGAATTGAACTCTGTTTTCCTCTGCCATCCCTGAACTGAACTCTTTTTTCCTCTGCCATCCCTGAACTGAACTCTGTTTTCCTCTGCCATCCCTGAACTGAACTCTGTTTTCCTCTGCCATCCCTGAACTGAAATGTTTTCCTCTGCCATCCCTGAACTGAACTCTGGTTGCCTCTGCCATCCCTGAACTGACAGTCTTAATAAAAGTGAAAGAAATCTTTACTGGTGTAAAACTTCATTATTCCACTCTACTCTACTATATAGTACAGGAAGTTTCTGACTTAAACCCCAGTCTGATCCTCCATTTTCACTCTTTCCTATCACAAATAAAAAAAATTGGTCAAAGTATAAAAAAAAAATTGGAGCTATATGTCAAAAACTGTCTTTGCAATTACCCTACAGATATAGCATCTATGCAGTGTTGTTTGTCAAAATGACTACAGTCAAACTTGTCTATAAAAGCCACCCAAGGGAACCAGTAAAAATGGCCTTTGTGGGCAGGTGACTTTCATGTACAGGTTCAAATAATATAAATAAAGAACAATTGGGATACAATTTTACTGGCTTTATAAGGCAGGTTAGACTGTATTAGCTTTAGTTACCTACAGTACAGATCTGTTGAAAGTTTAATACTAAGGAAACAAATTAAAACTGAATCAACTCTGCAGGCCCCGGTTTCAAAATCATTCCTTAGCTAAGATTTTCCTTAACTTAAATCTGGCAAAATTTCAAATCTTCATAATTCTGTTAATTTTTAAGATATTCAGGAATTTAAGATGTCATTTTTAAGATCACTTCTAGGTTAAAGTATTTGCATTCAGTTTTGACAAAAACATTCATCAGTAGTTCCAAAAATAGATAATCAAAATTTGCTAACTTTAAGTTAAGGAAAATCTTAGCTAAGGAATGATTGTGAAACCAGGGCCAGCAACTTTTCAGTAACTAGCTATCCATATCCCTGCCACTCTGCAACTGAACTTTGACTCAATGTTAAACTTTTGACAGGTCTGCACTGTATATCCATAAAATTTTAGAAAACTACAACATTACCATAAGTTATTGAAGTTATATGAATAAGATCATTTCTAACAGACTACTACCTATTACATTACTTGGAGAAAAAGATGAATATTAGCAAGAAAAATTGAGGGCTGCACATTATTTTGTTCAGATTTATTTCTCAAGTTTTTATATCAGATTTCTTCTACTTTACTTTACACTTGTAATGAAATTTTATTAAAGTACATTATATTACAGTAGATTTAACAAGTTCTAAAAAACACCCTTAGATTAAACATTTTTTCTAAAAAATACAACAAAAACAGCTATATCTCCATCAACGGAACTAGTTAACATAAAAACCATGTTTATTATCACATTAACTTTACATTATAAATAATAAATAAACAGATTTAATGCAATTGCACTCAGACTGCACTGTTTATCAACTTGACGATAATTGATTCTGCTAAGAATAAGGTATAAAGGGAAATAACTTTAATAAAAATGGCATTTCTTTGCCTCATTGGGTTACACAGTAGAATACATAGCAATAAATTATTTTTATTTGTTATTGATTATGTAATGATTCCTGTACATTGTGGTGTATTAGTTCTTTATATTTTTCTTGACGCCAGAATTCCTTACAAGCCACAAAGTCTCTATCAAACATACACTACATTATAAAAGTGTCTCCTTTTAAATAGTTTTATTCTTTTTCTGCTAATTAAACATAGTTAATTGATTATATAGATGATTAAAGACATGAAATTTTTAACTGTGTCGCCAGAGGCAAAAGCATGTCTAGTGATTGCTTAACTCTGTCCATTTATCTCTCCATCCTTCCTTCCCATCTTTATAGCACTTTATCTCTCCATCCTTCCTTCCCATCTTTACAGCACTTTATCTCTCCATCCTTCCTTCCCATCTTTACAACACTTTATCTCTCCATCCTTCCTTCCCATCTTTACAGCACTTTATCTCT